>CM024711.1:25011771-29811771 GCA_014182895.1 Angophora floribunda | reverse complement strand
GCAATGCACAAAGCGAACTCACTGTCTTCCAATGGAATTCTATTGATCAAGTGAGATACCAGCAAATCAAGGCTTGCTGTATCCTGTCATAGTTCTAAAAGCAATTTTAACTTTCCATAAAGCAGGAAAAAGAGCTAGACAATATGAAGTAAAACGTATGGAGTTTTAAGTAATAACTGTGTCACACAGAGAAAGTTGACACTACTAGTTGAAGAACTGCAAGGAATTATTACCTGTAATAATCTGTGAGCTTCACTGAGTTTATATCCCTGAACCCAGAACATGTATGCCAACTGAATTACATGATTAAAGCAAGAGGAATATTAGTTGAACATTGGACTGTTGAAATTATCATGTTCTCTTAGCTTGGAAGAAAAATCCAAACAACTGATAATCTGTAAGAAGGATGGCACGATGTGCAGTTAGTCAATCCACGATGTTCAATCAAGATCTGACCGATAAGAGAGTGGTCAATGAGAGAAAGAGATGAGAGAAAAACAGACAAACACCCAGTGGATAAATTTGTTCAAGAAAGAAACTGGACATCAGGCATACCGCGACAGCAGGAGCCCTTCCAAGTCCAGCAGTACAATGTATATATGTGACACCTCCATTCTGGTTTATGGCCTTGTAAAGTTTGCTGACAACTGCTGGGAGCCGCATCCGCAAATCAAATGCATCGAAATCTCTGCTACGATCAAATTTAACTGCTATTTAAGTCACCGGTTGTATATTATTCAATTAAAGGACATGAAGTATAACTAGCAGAGAAAAAGGTATTTCCCAAAGCAATTTTACAGTTGTTTCTCAAATATAACAAAGCGGCACCATAATGATAATGAAGATTGTCTCCACTGATATACTCATTTCAAGTTTTGAGAATGTACAACTAACGCAAGGCGCTGAGAGCACAACGTGAACTTTTGTTTTGCCTTTCACCTTTCAAAAGAAAAAGAGATGTAGATACATGGGATGGACTTAGAGCCCAAAGTGATCAGTCCATGAATTGAAGAACAACTCTAATGCCATTTTGTAGCCAGAGACTCTGGCAAGCCAATTGAATCTCATGCTTCTTGGAGAACTGCTTTAATATATCAAAAGCAGCAATTTTCTAGACAAACCTTATCCGAGCCCGCAAGTGTTGAATGTTGTCACACTTTCCAGCATAGTCTTGGATTGCTGTAATATCAACCCCAAAGTATCTGGAGATAGTAGTAAGGGGACAAAATGTGCTTATTTCTAAATAATATATTGTTGTCATCACACCATACCATTTAAATGATCAATTAAGACAAAACTCCATAAACAAAATTTCTGAGGATACTCTAAATCTGGGTCTTGCTGCAAGCAGAAAATGGTCTTCACTCCAATAGCACGAAGGTTGTCAACATCTTTTGGAGTCTGGAATAGCTTCAAAAATTAGTATACTAAGTGGAAGAAAACAGTCTAAATCAGAGTGAGCAAAACTTAGGCAGTACTCATGATGTACATCAGAATCACCTGTAGGCACGAACCTACAATCAAGTCTGGTCGGATGAAGTTGTAGTTCATTCCTAGTTCATGCCTATAAGTCAAAACTGTATTAGAAAGAAATCATTAGTCGCAAGCACAGATGCTCAAAAAAAAAAAATTCCAGAGTACCATAACTAAAAAGGAGGTATTTTGAAATGAAACCACTAAACTAGCCATTGAAAGCTAAGTCCACCTTCTTGGAGGAAAACCAGGATGATCTATGTGACTAGTCTGCCAATGAAACTAGCAGAAACAACAATGAAGTCCCACAAGTCACACAGGCTCTTTGCAGGCAATTCTAATCCACTTTTGCCAGATTAGACAGACGCCAATAGGTAGTGAAAAGCGAGGCAAAACGATCATAGAGCAAAACCTCATAGGCTTTAACTGACTTTACCAGTATTAATCCCAAATTACCGTTCTATCAAACAAAAACTAGTGGGACACAAGGTATGGCAAGACAAAAGCCTATTGAGAATAAAGTAAAAAAAACAGGACCGCATCACACTTACCGGCACCCATTGCTTCGGTCATGGTGGTGCTGTACTCCTCTGACTTCTCCTCCTCTACTTCAGAGCCGCTCATTTCTGCGCTGGGCGTGGGCGTGGATCCCGAAACCGCCTATGCTAAAGCAATTACATCAACCGAGAAAGAAAAGCAGCCACGCAACCCACCGCGCAACAGAACAGAACAGAATAAAATAATAAGAAGAAAAAAAGAATCTCAAGCTCTTCAACCGCTCGAAAAGGCCATCGGATTCCTCCTCGCTTACCTTCAAAGCCAGGCTCCTCTGGCGATCAGCATTATCCACCGCTCCCTGCACCGCCGATTCAATCCGTTCTTATTCAATCTTTTAACTATTCGAGATTCGGGAACAGAGTAGCCACTAAGCTTTCGGGAACTATTCAAAAGGAAAAGATGACGAGGGGAACAGAAGAGCGCGTACGGTGATCCTGAGAAAGCAGCACGGCGGCGGCTTGGCTTGGCGGCGGCATCCGAATACGCGCGAAGGCGAGGACGAGCATCTGCAGATTCATTCAGGCCGGTGAGAAGAAAGCCGTAGCAGACCATCGAGAAGAGAGGACGAACGAGAGAGAGAGGACCTCGGCAGATTCTGGAGGCAGTTCATTGGGATTGGGATCAGCTTTTCACAGAGAGAGAAAGAGAGTGGGACTTCGGGAAGTGATATTTTTGTGGAGAGGGGGAGACAAGTTTTGACAGGTACTCTGTAGCAGGAAAGGAAAGGAAATGGAAAGGAAGAGGAAGAGGAGTGCTAAAAAGGGTTGCGCCTTTTCGCAGATTCCCCGCATTGCCGATCCCGATTTCCCTCAATTATTGTTTTCTTTTTTTGCCTTATTTTGTAGCGTGCTTTGTTATTTTGCTACGTGTCGGATTTCTAGATATTAACGTGAGTGGACCACGTGTTTCACTGGCTTTTTCATTTTGCTAATTTTCGCTCTCTTGGATTGTTTTCCGATGGCTATTGTAGATATTTATAGAGGGAGGGAGACATTCAATCATTCAGAAAGTTTCAGGTGCTCCCACCGAACAATAGAAGTGCAAGAGCCCGAGTCGCCGTCGGCGCCGCCGCCTGGTACTTTGTACACATCTAAAATCACGTGATAAGAGGAAAATCATGCGTCGATACTGATACGATGCCTTTAGAAGGGATCCTGCATCATGTTTCCCACCTCATGGGGAAGTGGTTGGATTCGGATCGGGCAACTGATGGTTACAGCCTCCCAGGGGCACTCGCCTCGCGCCTCAACATGGTATCTCCAAAATGCAGTCGAGAAAAAGAGGAAGTATAATGCCGTTTATTACTTGCAAAGTACAAAATCAAAATTCGACTTCAACGAGACTTCTACAAATGAAAGCAATGATGTCAGTCCTACGCCAATGGTTCACGCCCAAACGGACATTTTGTTCCAAAAAGACCTATAAACAAACCGCCTATGTGTAAAAATAATCATAGAGTTTTTCAAACCACTGGCTGCTGCTGCTGCCGCTGCTGGAGGCTTGTAGCATGACACAACCGGCTGTTGTTCACATATCTAGTGGCCCAAATTCACTCCACATACTTTGATCATCAGCAGACTTGGGATCTCCCAGAACACTGCTCCATCTCAGGTCTTGCAGGTTGATCCTTCCCGAGAGGGAAGTTCCAGAACGAGTCTGAGTTTTCGTAGAAGATGTAGAACGCGACAAGAGACACCAAAAACATACCCAAAAGTAGTAGATACACTTGCCATGCTGCACATGGAAGGGGACAAAAAGGAAAGACTGGTTAGATTTAAGGTTCCACTTGCCTGTGCGTTGCATACATCTATACGTCAATGAGTGGTGCGAAATTATGTATGCAGTTGACAAACACAAGCCAAAATACTCCCATGCGACATTCATGTTGTGTGTCTCAGGGGGGAGAGAGAGAGAGAGAGAGAGAGAGACCTTTCCAATCAGCAGGAACGCTTAACTTGGTTACCAAGACACCCCACTCATCAGAAGTAGTAATCACAACCCTGAAAAAAGTTCATCCGACCAACAAAATGAATTAAGACTGAACATATATACATAGTGCATTGCGGTGCACCCAAACACCATGTCAATGTTATAAATATAAAACAAAAGGTCATGGATATGTATCATTCTGAATTTTATATCACACTAGTATAACTGAAATCTGTTTTAAAAGTTATTAAGATGTATGGAATTCAACAATTCAGGAGCGGCATATCACTGAAAATCTGCAAGCAAATATGAAGCTTGCTCCTAATTCTAAACAATAAGAAATATAAAGATGCAGCTGCTGACCTAACAAGTATCAGTAACATATAATGCGCAATTACCCAATCCACCAAACAACTGTGTCGAGTTCTAACCTAAAGCTTCTGTTTTTCTTACCTTCTCATCTCGAGTATTAAGAGAATTAAACTCTTCAGCAGAGAATGTAGAAAAACAAATAAAACAGGTAAGCATTCACTCCTACATCTTAAAGAGGCTTTAAGGAGCTTACCTTTCACTAGGACAGAATTCTAGTGATGTAAGGGAGGTTCCCAGGTGTAGCCTCTTGCTCCAATGGCTAACCTCCATTTTCTTCACTTCAACAATGCACATATCACCATCTTTGCTTCCCCTGTAAATTCAGAAAGACATTTCACTAATTTCACTTTTGTAAAGAAGATTACTGGTCTACCCTGCATCACAAGGTACTGGGATTCCGAAATTTGCCATGATCGACCCTTAATGTTACCAAAGCTTTCAAAACTAACTATCCCTCTTAAAGATGTTTCTGATCAAGTACCGTCTACTTTCTCAAGATACCACATGCTGCATGGTTGAATATTCATCCATAGTTCAAGTGTTGATGGAAACAAAATGTAAATGCTGGTATCCAAGTGGCAGTTAATTACATCTAAGCATCTGAGAATGGTGACCAAAAGTAGATGGTAAAAATTAAATAGTTGTATGTCTAATATAACCACATTTAACTAGGCCCACTGACCGACCAAAATAAAAATTTAAAAAGAAAAAAAAACTAGGCCCGCTGTATTTTATTTATGAAGGTGCATTAAGAATTCTTGGATGTTTAAATCGAGGTCCTGTAAGGTACACCCCAATGACACTGCCTTGAATATTTGGTGACAATAAGTAGACTCTGTTCAGTTAACACTTTACATCTCCTGTAAAAGGTGTGATCAAGTATTCAGTAGTCATCAGGAGAAGCACACTAACCATCCATATTAACTACACAGATAAACAAGTATTTGCGTGTGCTTGGTGAGCATATGCTCAAAAGTCTACACTCTTTGCTTCTCATCTCCCCTCAAACCACAAAAAGGGGAAACGAAAAGGTGCCACACATATCTATCAATGCAGCCAGGCAAAGCAAGATTCAAATTCCTTACTGAGCAAGATATTTTCCATCCAAACTGATGGACATTACAACAGCAGGCTTTCTGAGGAGTCGTTTGTGCCCAATCTTGTTCCATGTACTTATGTCCCAGACAGCAGTAACAGCTTTATCACCTGCTCAATGAACATGAAACCTAATAATATAAAAGTACAGACAAAAGAAATTAGAAATCACCTGCCATTACAGACTAGAGGAGAAAAAAAAGGACTGTCACATCAGCACGACCACCCTTCCCAGAATTGCTTTGACACCACTTACTCATGGTTAACAATAACTAAGCCTTTAAGTGCTAAATGGCATCTGAGGACCAACTCTTGAAAAGGCAGGATATTTTGTCTAAGAAAAACAAACTAATGTACCTTTTTGAACAGTACAGAATAGAAAGGGTTTAGTTCCATCCTTAGAGAACCGACACAGTTCAATCTTCTCGTCCTGTGCAAAAATAACTCACAGAATTAACAAAGGACCAACAGTGCAAAATAAAAACAAGGACCTTCAGATTAATAATCATACAGATCTGCGAGTTAAAGTAGTGCAAGGCAAACCATCTTCGGCCTTCCATATTCTAGCCGATCCATCAGTAGATGTCGTAGCCAAAAACTCTGAATCTAGACTGTCAAGCAACAAAAGGAGAAGAGGATTCATATCATGGCAAGTAGGCAACTAATCCGACCACATCAAACTTCCAATTTCCTTTAGGCATACTGGTGTGAATTAACTTTTCATATTCTATATAAAAGTTGCAAAACAAACCAAAGTGTCCACCTTCAAAACACAACTATTCAACCAAATGAGCCAGGTTCTACCTAAAATCCATGTCTCTGATGCTTTTGTGTGCTTTTGGTTCATCTAGAATAATGCGCAGACTAGGCCATTCCAGGATTCTTAGACGACCATCCTGCAGATGATAAAGGTAAGAAAAAGATATCAAGACCTATTGGGTAGATATGATACTCCACTAGCCATATACATCACTATCAAATCAGGTTATCAAATGCTCACCACTCCACCAGTGGCAAATCTAGATCCATCAACACTGAAGGCCATGCATTTTTGAGGACCAATCCCTCTAAGAGGAGGAAGCTCCTTGGCCAACAGCTTCGTATTTGATTCTTGAGCAGATAACTCAAACGATCTGCATGTAATAAGATTAGCTGTATAACTTAAAAACAGTGAGTAGGTGAATTAAGCTATTGTACATTATTTTAAGCATTTAGAAAGATAGGCTAGTTGAGCCTTCTCTGACCTCAAAATCCAAAAGGGTCCCATTCAAAATGATAAAATATAAAAAGTCAATATGCATAACTGTGGGCGTCAAGACCCCTCCAGAAGCTCCTCCAACCAAATTGCAGGGCAGAGGATTCTATAATTCTGCTAAAACAAATAACGAGACAAAGCTCTGTGCATAAAACGATAAATTTAGACTTATTTAGTCTTCCTGGCACACTACAACTGCATGTGTCCGCATGGTATGAACTTTTACTTTAATCAATGGAATACTGATATTTCTACCTATGCTATTCAATTATTTGACCTAACAAATTCGTCCATGTAGATCGTAGCCATAATGGAATGGCTAAAATCCAAATATTGGATGTTTCACTTTCAAAAATCGAAAAGAATTCTAGAATGTCATAATTGTTTAAGTTATCCAGTGTATGTGGACATAACTGTTCTAGTCATGCGGCTAACTGGGCAACAATCAAGCAAGAAATTTTCTCACCATAGGCAAGGTCACGACCTTTTTAACAAGAATTTGATTATATTAATAGGTGAAACAGAGAGCAATGTACACATCCTTGGCAAAACTCTATAGACAAACATCTGAAGTAAGGAGAAAATTAGTGCTATCAAAGTTGACATATAGGGCTGAAATATCAACATTTATAAAGCCTCTCATATACCCAAAAGATGACAGAGGGAACCAAAAAATTCTATTGTCAGTCTCTAATGAATAGAAAAAAGATGCCTCAAAATGTAAATTTAAATTGAACTGAACATGCCACAAATTAACCCCACAAGAAGGCAAATCAGATTTCAGAAAGGTCACAATGTTGGGCTGTAATAAAAATAAATGACTGAGCAAGCATTTCATCAAAGAAAATTCATAATATGATTAAGGATTGGACCAATTTGGTCACCATTTGTATGGCGAAACAAAATTCGTAATTCCAATCTTAAGAAGGAAAGCGGATTCAGGAAAAAAAACCGACGCATGCACAGGGACAATCCATCTAGACAGTCAGTAGTAAGGTTCCCAACTCCAAAACACATGCCACCTTACTTCACAGGGAATCTTTTAAATAAGTCATCCGTTCCAATAATGGTTAATAACAAGGTTTTTTACGACACTCAAGCACAAAACGAGCAAACGACGGAATTAAGCCTAACAAGATTTGAACTATCACGTGTGTTCCTAAAGAAGGAATTAACAGTTCAAACCAGCATGACCCCGAGTTAAACCCGACAAGAATTGAACCGCTTAGATATGCTTTCACAAGTTAGATAAGTACCACATTGGAGCACTGGGTAGATCGCCAAAAAATGAACAGAGCTCTGCAACTTTAAAATAAATTGCGTGGAACTAGGAAAGAAAAAATCACGACCGGAATCAACCACTCACAAGCAACTACCGGAGCTCGCGAAGCACACGATATCCTCTCCGTTGGGGTGAACCGCGATCGCCAACGGATCACCTTCAATTTCCTCGATCACGTGAGCAACCTAAAAAGCAAAAAAGAAAAGCCAGGACAAACGGCGTCGGCATACGCCCGTAAGAAAAACACAAGAGGCGGCGATCGCAATGCCGACTTCGGCGACGCTATCGAAGAAGGAGGAGGGACGAACCAGCGGGGAAGAGGAGAGGGAAGTGGACTTGGGATCGAAGGCGAAGATCTCGAGCGTGGAGGAGCCGCCGCCGCCGCCGGAGCCGCGGCGCCGCGACCTCCCCAGCACGGCGAGGTTCACGTTCTCCGGGCGGCGGATCCACGACCCGCACGTCACCGTCGTCCCCTCCATGGCCGGAATCGAAGTTTCCGAAGGAGTGAGCGGAGGATTATGCTTTCGCGCACAGAGAGGGAGAGAGAGAACGCGCAAAAAAATGGCAGTTGCGCTTGACTTTGGAGAAACGGCAATTTGCGTAGATGAAATCATCCGCGTCGGCCATGTAACGATGTCGTTTCGGGGGCCTTGGGGCTATTTGGGGTCAACGGCAGGCCAAAAATGGGTGGCGGGCCCTACCGCCGAGGGAGTGGACGGAGGGGAAACGACGTGCGTATTGGAGGGAAGAGAAATATCCAAACGGGATATTCGGTTTGATTTATCCGCCGGACGACTTAATTCTTAGTGGGGTTAAATACCGTATTATTTTAATTCATGGAATTTTCACGATTAGCTAATGATATCATTGATTTTTGTAAATATTATTATTAATTTATATTTTAGAGTTATTCAGCGCTTAAAAGGAAGGAAAAAAAACACTTTCCTCCCAGTTGGCACATGGCAAACATGCTTCGACTAATTTGACTTTGACCCACATGATCATTTCTCCCTGTTAGCCTACTTTGGTGATGGGATTATGAGCCATAGAGATATTATAGGGTAGGCATGAATTTCCATGTTAGTGGTAGGACATTTCTTTCATTGATCGACACATGTAAATGTAGGTCCCACTTGTTAAATTATGATAATCTCTTATATCCTTCCCTCCTTAATTGGCAGACTCTCTCTGTTTCTTTTCTTCTTTATGCTTCTCTTTTCTTCTTCTTCAAGAAAATAGCCTTTCCATGACCTCGCCTGCAGCCACAATGATTTGGGTGAGGCCAGACTCACCATGGGAGCTCCTGAGGAATTGCATCTTGATGAAGTTGAGCTCCGCAGGAGAGAGACAACGGGATGGGAAAGCGCATGGTGCGAGGAATGTATGGCTTTGTAGTGAAGCTTCCTTTCATGAAGTATGAGATTTGAAGTTGCATTGCCTAGTTAGATCTTGCGAAGGCTTGGTAAAGAGAGTGTAGAAGAGAGGAGAGAGGCACTTCAAAGGAATAAAAAAATCCAACAAGTGGGACCAGTTTGGACACGTGTCCCACGCTAAATGTGGTGGCTATTTACTGACTTGGTAAGACCGTCTCACTTTATATTTTCTGACGAGCCATGCCTCTCCCAAGTCTTTCTTTGACGTCGTGCCTCCAGCTCTACCATTGTATATGCCGATAATTTCCTTTTTACATCAAGGGATTCATCTCACATGCCTAATTAACATTAACATGAGGTCTCTTTATGTGGCTATCCATGCGTGTTGTGTATTCTAAGATTAGAATATTTACTTTTGGCCTTTGAATCATCCAAATTGGACATGGGGCAATTTGTTAGATGGAGTTGTGTCTCGAATGTTATTTCCCATGACATATAATTAAATCATTGGCATTTGGTCTTGACATATGGTATTATGTACTTCACTGTGTAGACCATATTTTACAACATAGTGCTAATGAGTAACAAACCTAGATTGTTTCGAACATTTAATCAAGTGTTCAACATAATATCGATGGTTATCTTCTAGTAAAAGGGTGAAGTACATCAAAAGGTCCGATCTCATGTACATAAGCCAATCAAATCCTAAATCTTTTGATTAACATGATCAAATCTCATACCTCTTTTTCCTAAAAAATTACAATAAAGTCATTTAAGTTAGAAGTCACCTGATGGGACTCAAAACTTAATTGCAAGATACTTTTAGAATGGAATTTCTTTTATGTTGCACATGTAGAAAAACTCAAGACTCAATTGTACTTTTCAATAATATGTTTAAGACCATTTAATCATAATTCTGCAGCATTATGTTTGACAAACTTTTAAGATTTTTCAAATAAAGATCTACAATACAAAATATTTGAATAAACGAGAAAATAACCATGAAAGATTGTGGGTACATGACAAATTTAATTTGGCTTAGACTTAAGCAAGTCCTTAAAAAGCTCAAAGGAGAGAGATCCGCTTCGGGATGGGACATTCCGCTTGCCTCCCGTATTCTTTGGTTGATGGGTTGATGGGGAAGAAAAATATACCTATCAATGAAGGGTGTGAGACGTGTGAGCACCGGCATGTTAAAATAAAAAAATGTAACTCACCTGGGCTTCTCACTAAGGGTCTACAGCAGGTGGCCCGCCTCACATGTGGGAATCCACCCTGGGCTTGGTGTGAGGCAAAGGAGGGATGCATGAACTTTTCCCTTGGCGAATTTGGGCTTATTCTATAATCCATTGGGCTAGATTTTATGTAAACAAGTGGTCGCAAGGGCTCAAATAGATCCGACCCTATGGACCCGGATCCAGGCCGTTTTCTTTCCCCGCAAACTGGTCCGGCCCGGATCCGAAAGGAGGAAAGTGGACCGGCCCGACCAGCACATAACCCACCCGACCAAAAACGATGCGAACTCGGGCCTTCTCTCTCGGCCGCTCACACTCTATCGTCGCCTCGCTCTCCTCCAAGGATGAGCCTCGCGTCCCTCGCCATCTCCAACCACCGCCACCACCGCCGCGCCTCCATCTCCGCCTTGCGCCGCCACCATCCGGCCCTTCCCGGACCTCCATCTCCCGATCGCTTCCCCTCGTCCGTGCATTTCCCCGTCGCGGCCGGAGCACAGCCTCATGGTCCGTCCCGGAGATCGCTCTGCCGGTGCATCCTCGGGTCCGGCGGCGGAGCCCTCGTGCAGGACGCCGGAGCCACCGCGGCCGTGCTCGCTGGAGCTTACTCTCTCGTCTTCACGTTCGACACTCTCACCCAGCGAAACGTCATCCAACAGGCCTGTCTCTCTCTCTCATTGCATGTGTAAGCAGACGGGACTTAGGGTTTGGGATATCGCCGATCCCATGTTTAAGGGAAAATAGCTGAAGAGCATGAGAAGGATGGAGATACTGTTGTTAGGATGTAAAGGGTTCGGTTCGGTCTTCTGACGACGGAACCAAACTGATAAGATTCTGGATCTAACCAATCCAACCCGAAACGAAAATGGTCCGGTTCGGTTGATTGTTCAATTTTTGTTGAGCCTTTTGGTTCGATTAACAGTTATTTTTAAATCGTCTGAACCTAAACTGAATTGAATTGAAAATGCATAAAATTTTGGTTTAGTTTAGATTTGGTTTCGGTTCAGTTATGTCGCTACGAATGACTACTTCAGGTATACGAAAGGCGCTGATATGCTTCCTTAGTCGTTTCTTTCTCGTCTGTCCAGAATCTGGAAAAGAAAGTCCCAATCTCTGCTTGCTCTGTCCTAAAGTAATGATTTTTAGCTCCTTTAATCAACTGCAATAGTGCAATTGTGTTGTTGTCAATTCACCAGTCTGTTTCTATCAAATCCCCAACAAATCCCCTGTCATTTTCGCTAATATGGACGGCCAGCGTTGATAAGACTCTTTTAAATAATATTTTGAATTTTATGATTTTTTTATTACTTTTCTTTGCTAATATGGACGGTCAGCATTGATACGATACTTTTAAATAATATTTTGAATTTTATGACTTTTTATTTTTTTCTTTGTTTTTTTTTGGGTTTAGGAGTTGGGACCAGCAGCAAGTGAGGACCGGTCAACCCTACTCTGGGCTTGGGGTCCTCCTCTGGCTAGATCCAGCGAGGGTGTTGCGGCCATCGCCTAGAATCAGTAATGGCGAGGGTCAGTTGGCCACCCTCATCCGGCCCTAACTCCTAAACCCAAAAAAAGCAAAAATAAGTAAAAAAAAAAATCATAAAATTCAAAATATGATCAAAATATTATTATAAAAGTGCCACGTCAATGCCGGCCATTCACGTCAGCAAATCCTAGTGAAAATTGATTGAATGAACTTAATTGGTAAAATGTGAAAATGTTTAAGACTGAATTAACAAAATTGAAATGTTTATGGTTGAATTGGCAAAACTATGAAACATTTATGACTTTTTGGACAATTTTACCTAGTTGTCTCACATGTAATGCCCAACAATCATCTGGTCATGTTTTGTAAATTATGTGGTTGTGTATGAATTGTGGTAGTGCAACTTACAAGATCATCTTCTGCTTGAAAATCACATTCGAGCAATTGAGAACCCTGTTTCTTACTCTCTTTCAAGAATGATCTCACTCTTTGTCCTTGTTTACCTTTCGAACTGAAGCAGAGTCTGAGCAGAAAATTAGTCCACATACTGTCCGGGTTGCTTTTCATGGCTTGTTGGCCGATCTTCAGGTAATCCTCCCTTTTACAAAGCCATACTTCAATTGATTCTATTGAGCACGCATGGTTAAAGCTTCAAAATGCTTCAGCTGATCACTTTAATTCTAGAATAGCAACTCCATGGAGGCTCGCTACTTCGCTTCTTTGGTGCCCCTGGTGAATTGCTTAAGGCTCATGATTAATGGATTGTCATTGGCTACTGATGAAGGACTCGTGAAGTCCGTCACCCGAGAAGGAAATCCACAGTAAGTTTTCTCTCATCCATTTTGAGCTCATCATTCCCTTTCCCCCTCTCGATAAGAGAGTTCATTATAGTTCTATTAGTGATCCTGCCTTAGCTTGTTTTCTGTCATCTGTGCCTCTCAGGGAATTGTTAAGAGGCCCGTTATACTATGTTTTGATACTGATTTTATGCGCTATTGTCTACTGGCGTGAATCCCCAACGGGGGTGATCTCATTGGCAATGATGTGTGGTGGGGATGGTAAACATTTCCTCTTTATTACAGGAGATTTCGTTATTCTTGGGATTACTCGTTTCTAACATCGCCTATGCAGGTATTGCTGATATAATCGGGAGAAGATTTGGATCCCAAAAGCTTCCTTATAACCACAGAAAGAGTTGGGCCGGTAGCATATCCATGTTCGTATGTGGCTTCATGATATCAATTGGGTGCGTCGACAACTCACTTGGCTTTCAATGTTTCTTCATTCTGTCTATTTTCTATCTCGAATCTGACAACAGGAAGTTGTCCTTGTAACGTAGGATGCTCCATTACTTCTCATCTCTTGGGTATTTTCGGTTGGACTGGACAACAACATTGTGGCGGGTTGCGCTGATCTCTTTGGTGGCGACGGTGGTGGAGTCTCTTCCAACTAAGGAGGTGCTCGACGACAACATATCCGTTCCTTTATCGTGCATGCTGATGGCCTTTTGGATTTTTGGGTATTAGTTTCTCATCCTGCTTTCGGTTCTTCAATGCGAATCTGAAGTGCCCTCAGGGCCTCCTGTGCACCTGTTTCATGATGAAGGATTCCTGGTCAATAGGCTAAACATGTCGGATCAGGCCCATCTGAAATGTAGTAAACGGGTAATCAAGCCTATGCCTTCTTTGCTTGGGCCTCTGATGTTGGATCAATTCAAAATAATGGAAGATCAAAACGATGGATCAAACATGGTCAACAAAACTCATAGCACTTTTTCTTCAAAGGGTGATGCAATTGTCGCAATACTTTGTTCGAACTCATCTCTTCGGTCCACATTCGAGATTGCTCGTCCGTTTCTGCCAGAGATTTCTTCTCTCGGCAGTTTGACCCTAAGAGAACTACGTGATAGTGGATCAAACTCGAGTTCTAAATCCATTTGTTAACACCAAAAACGGCTCGGTGGGCCGTGGATAACCAATGAAGCCCACCAAGCCTGAGACCGACGAACAGGCCCTCGAAAGTCTGAATAGAGCCATCATCATAGTTACTAGCACTTGGAAGTAAGAAGATAAGGCGGAGGCTGGTTGCTGAAGCATTCGGTATTGGCCATGGATGAGACTATACAGTTATTGTCGAAACAGCGAATATTCCGGGTGATTTGAAATTAAAATAATAATCGTCGGATGGTTATTCTCATTATTCGACTATAAATAGACGAAGAGAAGTTATTGTAAAGGAGGGAACAATTGAACAAAACCCAAATTCACTCATTTTCAGCTACAATTCCTTATTCGATTTTACCTTGCTTTTACTTTTAATCAAGTGAAGATCCATCCATCCGATTAAAGATATTTTATTTGAGAACCTTCTCGATTGAAACATCATTCGAAAGGCAAATCCGACATGACATCTGTCAAATCATGACTGCGAACGCATCCTACACTCCTCCATCTCCAGGTCATGTTACCATGGTCACATCGATATTCTCTCGTTGAAGCATCGCTCTCCTTCGACAGTCCGTCCAGCGTGCTAACCCCGTGGCTCACACGCCAGACGGAGGAATTCTTTCGACACGTAGCTGCTACGACAAAAGGCAGCGGCCTAAATTTTAACCCCATGACGACGGTGTATCAATGCGGTTCAACTTGATTCACAAATTCAGAGCGATAGGGGTGGCTCTCGTCAGGCCCTGCAAGTCAAATTCATCGTCGTCATCGATCTGTTCACATATGCAATCCAAGTCAAAAGCGCAGTAAATGACAATGAATCACACCCACTCGCTTAAACTAAAAGAGAGCAATCTTAACAGGGAAGGTATGCAGACGACCAGATGAGGCATTATCTGAGGATGGAAAATCTCAGATGAGCTTCGGCCAGGTCCAGCGTTTCCTGGCCACTTGTCCCCATTTTGTACGCTTTGTTCGAGTTGTCATGTGGCGACGAGACGAGACGAGACGACCCTTCGGATCGCTGTCCATAACTGACGAGATCCCATTACATCGTTTGATATGCTAAAAATGTCTATATGATCCACCCACCACGCATCACACCTAGTTAAGAAAATCTATCCACGGGATAAAGACATTGCCTTCGTTGATTCAGAAAATTGTATGATTAGGTCCAATCGAGAGAGGGGCAAGTGCAAATGCAAATGCGACTCCCACCAAGCAAGCTCTTCCCCACATGTGGTCACGACGTTGGAAAGACCGAGTCGATGCACCTGGAAGGGCATGCATGAAGTGGTCCAAGGTCAAGCAACCAATGAAGTCTTCCTCCCGTGAAACCTTAAACAAGGCATAAAAAAAAAAAAAAAAAGCCCATTGTTCTCTCACGATGCCCCAGGGTAAAATTACCCAAAAGGCCATAAATATATTGGATGGATGTCAATTCAAATCTCAAACTTTTTAATTTGGCCATTTTACATCTTTCGATGATTTACCAATGTAATTATCCTTACCAATCTTAACAAGAAAATAATTGAAGTCAGTGTTGATGTGAACATTTTCTTCAATTGAGATGTTGCTATGTGAAAAGACTTATCAACAAGCTCAATGTATGCCATAAAAAGTTAGTAGTATTGACGTTCGATATGTCACCATCTTTAGATAATGAAACTTGAGATTTTGGTATGCATGAAACGTGTATAGGTGTGGGCACATCTCTATAATAGAAACCATATGAAATTATAAAGTCAACGACCCTTCTTTCTTCTTTTTCTGGGTTAGGCTTTTTAGGGTATCCATTTCTATGATCTTTCACGATCGGTATTAGTTATTCGAAAACAACTAGCTATATAGCTCACGTAGCTAAGATGCAATTAAGAAGGGCTCGTGTATGCTATATATGAACGGACATTAATTCAATGCCCCTTCTCGCAATACAATTCTAGTTCACTCATTTTATTGTCAGGCCGCATTTATTTCGCAAAAAAATGAATGAACAAAAATTCTTTTCATTACCACGAAAATATTTAGATATAAATTGTTATTGATAATGAAAACATTTTTCATTTATTGATTATCTTAAGCGAAATAAATAATTATTTTTAAAAATATTTTTCAAAATCATTCTTTTCTCTGTGAAATGAACAGACCAATAACAATAAAATATATGTATGGAGACAGTCCACATAACATAGGCTGGTCAACCTTAGAAGCAGCAAAAACAAAAATTTATTGGTGTGCTCGAAATACTTCGAAGCCAAGGGAGCGACGAAAGTCGTTTGAAAAACCACCGGTCAATGGTCAAACTATGTTCTTGGGAACGAAGGAACCACAACGGATTAATAATTATAAAAAAAAAAGTTAAAGAGGGAAAGAAATAAAAAAGAAAGAAAGTAAACGAGGCAGACATTGACCCTTGAAATGAGCAATTCCATATATAATTTTCCTAAGAAATTGCGCTCTAATTATTATGGTCCTTTCGTATGTGCTTACGCTTCCGATTTCTTTTCCAATTCGAATCGGGTTCCTCCAAGAGAAACTTCTACTACTTGGACCCGGTTCGAAATAGTTGTCATTTTTTCTTTTCTTTTCTTTTTTTACGCAATTAAACCTATCGAAAAATGTATACGCATCGATGGGACCAGTGCAGAAAAAATCGCAAATAAATACGGTTAGCCTCATAGAAAAGGTATCATTCTCGAAGGTTGTGCTTGCTAGTAATGTTATGATAGGATAAAATTCATCATAACTAGTATTTTAGTGCTCGCCCAAGATAAAATAAAATAAAATATAAAATGGACATATTCCGGATAACATTATCTCTTAGGGAATGTGGATAGGATTATTAACATCCATAATATAAAAGTTATTCTTTTTCGAATAATAAACTTCTTAAATTAATAAAATTAAAATAATATTTGAATTATAATTTAAAAATCAAAATAATGATTTCATTTTTATTTATTCATATATATATTCGAATTTTTTTATCATATAAGATAAATTCAATATATATAAATATATATTTATATATAAATATATTTTATTACATATTTCTAGGTATTTTAGGTATATTAGTATAGTTTACTATTTAATATATTTTTATTAGAGAATGATGGAAGGAGAAAAAGGAAATAAGAAAAAAAAGAGAGGGAAAAAAAAAAAAAATAAGCAAATAAAAATGAAGCAGACAAGAGTATTGTGAAAGACCTTACCATTTTTGTCTATGCAATTCTTAAATTCATTTACATTGATATGCCATTCATATAATAAAATGAAAATTATATGATATAAAAATATCCAGTTTTATTATTGCGATTTACCAAATGATGAATGAAATATAACAAAATCTTTGGATTTTATAAAGAAAGAGGTATCGCCCTCAATAGTACACGACGGCGACATACGGAAGAGCTTCATACAAAGCTCGAGTAGCTCATTGGATGACGACTTCCAATATGCTTTGTCGGCCACAGCAAAGGCATACTGCATAAGAACCACTTTGGATCATCGAGGCCAGCCTGGTTGCCCAAAACCTATCTTCTTCTTTTTCGCCCTCTCTCGCGATCTGATTCTCTCTAGGGTTTGATTAAG
Organism: Angophora floribunda; assembly: GCA_014182895.1. NCBI lineage: Eukaryota > Viridiplantae > Streptophyta > Magnoliopsida > Myrtales > Myrtaceae > Angophora > Angophora floribunda. The sequence goes on along the minus strand of CM024711.1, from coordinate 29,794,179 downwards.
CAAAGGGCATACCTTCAGTGCTTTCCCAAAGCGCTCCTGATCCGCTTTCCCGCTGGAATCATCTCCATTTTGAATTAAGAATAAGAAGAGATCATTACAGTAACACTCAAGTGCTGCATTCCCCTTTTGCCCCTCGTGCTTTTCTGCTGTGCTGAAAGGTTTCTGCAGAAAGGAAGAGTGGGTGTAAAGCTACTGTCACTTATCCCAAGCCTAAGCCAACCAAATTGGATCACGTTGCCACATATTTTATTTGAATTTTTCCATCTTTTCCCCTCCGCTACCAAATCATGGAACTTCACCCAGAAAAAGGATAAAGTCATAAGATGCTGCCCTCGTGGATCGGATTTGAACAAAAGTTATGAGACCAACTGGCAGATGCAAGTCACCTCGGCAGGGCAACTCGTTCTTACAATTTTATATTTTATTTATTTCTCTTGCATAGTTTTGGAAGTGCCAAAAGGCAAACAATTATTCCGATTGAATCGTGTGAATATAAAGAGTATATAAATCTCGTAATAATACCCGTTCTTCGGTGCATGCCGGAGTGGGCACGACGCCACCAGTGAAAAGATAAGATGATGAAAATCTTGATCAAAGTGGGACAAGAGATATAAAGGGTTCTATCGGATCGTGCTGGCAAAACCTAGCACAATAGAATACAAGATAAATACATACTTGATCTATATAATCTCGAAATTCTTGTCACATCTCCTGTCCAGTTCAACCTTCCCGAGGGACATGATGCGCATTGCCCCTTCTTTTTTTATAAAATTAATTTCCCAACCAAACCTCAAAATGTTCAAAGTTGAATTGTTTATGTTTGATGACGTTCTGATGACTATTGTCAGAGATATGCATCTTTTTTTTGGGGGGGGAGCGGGGTCACGTAATTGTCGTTAACTCCATTACTTTATACATATCTCACATGTGCATGTCATGTCATGCTACTATCGATAAAATAAGAACTAAAGTGTATATATATGTGTGCTTATAGAATATGATAAGTCCTGGATTAGTTTAATTGCATTTGCACCAAAGGTTTGCGATGTCAAGCGAATCAAATCATGTGCTGTGAGATGGTTTTTGATGCCAAAAGGTGTTGATTTTTCCATCTAATTCCATATAAAAAAAATGATAGAACTTTTATCGATCGGATTGCCTTCCTACTAAATAGCCATTAAATTATCAAGTGGTTTTGGATTACCAACTCTCAATTTCAATTACTTCCCAATGTTCAATTTTTTTAGTTAGAACATTTTTATTAAGAGTTTCCAACTTTTACCTTGGGCAGTAGCTCCTCATATTCATTCTCTATTGTCACAAGAGATTACTAACTTAAATTAGCATAACTCGACAGCTTTTCTCACGTTAAATTACCACTTTGTAGTTGTGTTACCAACTCTTGAGTTACTTACCAAGTCTACTTATCTTTGATACCAAATTTGCCATTATTATGTGAACATACTAACTTCAATTTAACCGACTTATCAAATTATCTCCAATTAAGTCATAAACTGGCTTCATATTATCAACTTTTACTTTGATTTAGCTATCAATGTTTATTTGTTTCTTTTAATCGACCAACTTGTGTAACAGGTTAGTCGATCCGAAAAAATGGGAAATGTCTCTATAGATTTGGAGATTTTATATGAAAATTGGCAAATTTAAGATGTTATTAGTAAGAAAGATAAATCAATTACAATTAGGACCAGATAAATTGCATCCCAAGATTCGCTAGTCAACAGGTGATAACTTCATTAATTTATATAAATATCTATCATGTGCAGGTCATGCTACATTACATAAAATAAAAGGCCAGATGCATATATATCTATAGAAGACCATAGTCCTCAATTAAATTACTAGCATTTGCACCAAGTGTTGCGAGGTTCAAAGTCCAATCATGTGACGTGGTATGGTTTTTTAATGCCAAGTGCGTCACTTGTCTATCTAATCCCATTTATGAAATGTTCCGCGTTCAATGTCAACTAGACAGGCTTGCTACTACTAAAAAAAATCATCAGTTGGTAGAATCTCAGCGGAAACATATGGACTTTGTTGTTTCGTAAACGAAGGTATTGACTTTTAATTTCCATGCCAATAAATTTCAATGAGTGTTGCATAGTGTCGAAAAATATATCGATAAAGAAAAGAATTGGTCACTTTCTTTTTTCATATATATTATCGATAACTTACTGGTAATTTTATGAAATTACCAATTGTTTTTTTTATAGCTTGCAAATTTTGAATTTTCGTACTAACTCACAAACATTATTTATAGTCTGTATTAGTGCTTCAAATTTACTCACTCTTCTAGGAAATCCCAAATTCGAATTAGAGTGAGTTATTATCGACTTTTGTCCAATTAATTATCAACTAGTTTTGGGTTATCAACTTTCATTTGAGCTAATTACCAATATTTATATCATTTCTTTGTTCGCAAATTTTTTTATTACGTGTTATCAATTTTTACCTTGGATATCAACTCTTTACATTTATTAACTCCTTCTAAGAGATTACTGAATCATATACGTCAAGCAAATATTTTTTTATCATTTCGAAAAGGGTGAAATTGACAAGGAAAATAAATAGATGTTGGGGGAGCTTATCCGGAGGAAACAATAGTAAAATCCGCCAACTTGTCGCCCGTCCACATGCAGCACCCGGATCAAAGAACGTGGCTTCGCATGCAGCGAAACCCTAATCTAAATCCCAACTTGAATCTTTAAGAAAATCGAAACTAAAACAGTAACATTTGATCCCTCCCCCAAATGTCACCCCGAAGGTTTTACATAAGACCCTCCTCAGATCCTTCCCTACCCAATCGGACCCAATTCAAATCTGAAAAATTCAAGAGTGGTTAGTGATGAAGATGATTCGATCAATGGTTTAAACCTAATTCGGCTGACCCTCCTGCTAGATCGTCATTAGACGGCAATGGGTATATGGAGATTGATAACCGGAAGCGACATACTAAAATAGATGACACGGCATATTGCAATTAAATGATGTAAATGAGGGCGGCAAGTGACTGACCCTCCAACATATACCACCCATATGTCGATAGCATAATCCATGGCATGTGGGTTCACATTGCTTTGGTACGAGACTCTCTCAACAAATCCAAGGGATGATATCGAAGTAACCAAGCATTTAATTTAAAATGTTAATACATAACCCTTACCGATTTATCAATGTGCGAGGTTCGTACCCACAGTACAAGCCGATGGTATCTTCTTGATCCAACAAAAAAAATTGCAGAAATAGCCAGATTTGTATTTCTGACTTAACCAATGGCCCTTTCGAGTAATATTAAATAATCTTGATTATAAATAATGATGATGATGATGATAAGAACAACAACAACAGAGAGTGGGAAACAATGATCACAACATAGCCTAGACGGAGGTTTTAAAGAATTTGCCGGCCTAAGATTAGAAATGTTTTATACACAGCCGAATCTTTGTAGTTATCTACGCTAAGCAAACAAGTCCAGAGATCTCGATATTACTTTTCTCGGCGCACTCGTTAACAATGTCAGAAGACGCTTCCGTTTCTTTCGAGGGATTCTTGTTTTTTCTTGTTTGAAATAATTACGAAAACCTACCCATCGATGGGCAGTTGCGTTGGTGAAGACGTGCGAATAGATCTCCTGCAAGGTTGAAAGTTCGAATCTCCGTGTTGCCATACACGTTTTAAGTAGGGGGGTCATGGTAGTGGGGTCCTGTGCTAGCTTCCCCTTAGGTATAGTTGGTGGTCTCCGTTTGGCCGATCGAGCCGACAGTGGCCGTGAGCACCCGTAAGGTGTGCTAGGCTGAAGTCTTGGGTATAAAAAAAAAGATAAAAAAAAAATTGTGAAAAGCGACGTTGCCACGATCTAGAAGACGAAAAACACAATTGACCTGAAAATCTTACCCCCTCGAAATAGACGGTTGGAATTCCACTACCTTTGTTTAACGTGTCCAAATTCGCAAAAGCATAATTGGTTATGTTGCTTCAAATTTCAAAATCAACTGCACCCTATTCTGGCCCACTTTCTCTTGACCGCAGCACGAGATGTTCTAGAATCGATAAGGTAAAATTTGATAAATTCTTCGATCATTTCTCATCTATGACATTATTCTTTTCTTTCTTCAATGGGCGGGATTGCAAGTTGTGAACGTCATCGACATGCAATATTAATTAAGTATAAATAAGATTGACATTTATAGTTGTATAGCTCACCAAGCATATTTCTCTAATCATTTGACTCCAGTTGGAGGAAATTTATTGAATTATGATATAAGAATTAGAAGACCACCAAAGAAGAGGCCTTGGCCTGCCCAAACATATTTCTTTTCCACCACTATATCCCAAATCAAAGTAGACTATTTATTATATCCCAACAAATAAGTCAAATGTCCCCAAGCATTTGAATTTTTCTAAGAATCTCATAAACATTAAATATCTGCAAGCCTATCACAAAACACAATCTCTCCTGAGCACTCTGAATGTTCTAATTAAAAATTACAACCACATCTCCATGTTTTTAGGCTCTATGATCGCATTTTATGATTGCACATCCACCTTTTCTATAAGCGGTTATAACTCTTCAGTTGTCACTAGACTCAATTACTTCTCCATGATCATTCTCCATTATGCAAGGTCAATCTTTTTCTACAAGCCTTTATGACTTCTTAATTTCGTGAATCTAAATGTTGATCGACATCTTTATTGTCTTCAATTTCTACCTCCAACATTCATCTAAATTCACCTAAGTGCCCATGATATACTAGCTGCTATCAGCCACTCATTGATGACATAATTGCTTAACATTGATTCGCCAAAGAAAAAAACCTTATGGTCAACGACTTTTAATGGATGTTTTGGACTTGAAGTTTATTAAGCTTGGTGATTGCCTAATGCCTAGTGATTGAAACTAAAGCATAAGGTTGTTTCTTTTTTTCCGGTTTTGAATTAAAAGATTATGATTTTAAGTACTCAAAATAGTCCGTTAACTATTCTGAAGTGATCAACTCGATTTGTCGAAATTGAGTATAATACAAACGTCATCTCCAATATTCAACCTCATTCTACATACTCTATATTCGCAATTCTAGTTATTAGGCATTAGCCAACCGAGATTTAGCTGTATGCTAAAAAGCCATAGATGGACCAACCTTTATCACGAAATAAATTGTATGTATTAATGTCATGTCAATTTAGAAAATCTGATCATTTTTTGATTTCATCAAGTTGATATAAGCTTTAATATATTGGTAAACTACACTAGTAAAGTTAGGAACTTTTTGAAACCGTTGGTAAATTGTGAATAATGAAATCACCAGTAGTAACTTACCATAATAAGAGTTTGAAAATATTATATGCAGATATAAGAATTGATAAACTTACACAAAATATGTAGGAATTGAATTGGCAACAAAGCTTAAAAACATAAGTACTTTAAATGGAACTAGACATACACATATATTGTTAAATTTAATTGACGATAAAGCCTGATAACGTAAGTACTTCAAACGGAACTAGACTTACACAAATCTTGCTGGAATTTATTTGACAACAAAGCTTGAAAATTTAAGGTTGCAATGTTGGAATTTAATCGACGAACTTACACTAGAGGCTACAAATGATTACATTCTCAAATATCTTGACAATTACTTTTTCCACTACATTAATAGTTCCAACTCTGATGATTGCATCCGAGATTGCTAACTCTACTTTTTGTGGATTTCTTCAAGCCGTGGATTGTTCAAGTTCTCAATAATTAATAATTATTGATAAATAACTAAACTCTACTCTCATTGACTAAATTTATCCCACGTCAATAATAATCAAAAGTTTGTCAATTTTTTAGTGCATACGATTTACATCAGCCAATTTAATTTCTTATTATCTCTATAAAATATTGGTGCAAAGAAAAAAATAAAATACTAATTTTTTTTCAAAGAATTCTCAATGGAAATTTACATAATGCCAAAATGGGCCAAAGGATAATTAGCTTGTAGTGTTTGGACGGACTCTAAATTTGGGATCCGACAACGACTCTTTTGAAAAACTTATTCATTTAAGGCTTTTGGAGCTCGAGGGAGCCAACAATGAATAGGAATTTTCAATTTCTGAGTTGAATCATTCAAATTTCAATCAATCATTAAACTTATTCTGCAATACAGAACCCAGCTGTCGCATACTTATTTTTTGTAGTTAAATAAACCCTGCGCCCTTTCGCTAAGTTGCTTTTATCTTTAAATAAGGAAAAAAACAGTTGGTGGAGAAGGCCTAGTCGTAAGGTCCACGTGGAATTTTCGGCACGATAATCACGCTCAAGTATTGTTATGATTCGTATGAATTAGGTTTTCTTGCCAATCCTGATCGTGTTTAGGTGCTGCTTTCTGCTTTTGCATTGGCTGGGGAAGGTAGGTAATGTGTAATTAAATCGCCACGGATCAGCTAAATAATATACCTATGTAACTATGAGTCTCTAATTCTCCCTTTGGCTTTCTCCAGCTATCCTTTCATTATTTTTTGTTTTTTTATAATTTTACTTTCCATTTATGTTGAACTTTCACTTATAATTTAATTACCATGAGAATGGACTGCTCACCTTTTATTCTAAATTACAGAGCTTTTGAACTTTCCTCTTTTGACTTCCAGAAACTTTTTGAACCTTTTGAATTGACTAGAATAATTTATTTAGGTCAATCATATTACGATAGTTCAATTAATTAATAATAATTTGCGATCGAGAAATTGTTTTACCAAAGTGCAAAATTGTTGATGACCAAGAAACTGTTTTATCAAAGTTCAAAATTGTTGACGTCATCGACATGCGATATTAATTAAGTATAAATATAATTGATATTCATAGTTGTATAGCTCACCAAGCATATTCCTCAAATCATTTGACTACAGTTGGAGGAAATTTATTGAAATATGATATAAGAATTAGAAGACCACCAAAGAAGAGGCCTTGGCCTGCCCATACAAATTTCTTTGCCACCACTATATCCCAAATTGAAAATAGATCATTTATCATATCCCAACAAATAAGTCAAATGTCCCAAGCTTTTGAATTTTTCAAAGGATCTCATAAACATTGGATTAAAGGTTAAATATTGCAAGCCTATCACAAAAAAATAATTGCTCCTGAGCACTGAATATTTGAATTAAAAATTATAACCACATCTCCACATTTTTAGGCTCTATGATAACATTTCATGATTGCATGTCTACCTTTTCTATAAGCGGTTAAAACTCTTCAGTTATCACTAGATTCAATTGCATCTCCATATCATTCTCCATAATGCAAGGTCAATCTTTTTCTACAAGCCTTTATGACTTTTCAATTGTTATGAATCTAATTGTTAATCGACATCTTTATCGTTTCGGTTTCTGCCTCCAACTCTTATCGAAATTCATCTTAGTGTTAATCGTTAATTAGTTGTCATCATTTGTCGACAATTATACTAAGTCATCAATGTCTTGGTCATCGACAAGCATTTCTACTATTGATGACTCTTTGATGACATAATTGCTTAACATCAATTCGTGAAAGCAAAAAAGTTATGTTCAACACTTTTAACGGTTGTTTTGGACTTGTAATTTTTTGACCTTGGTGATTGCCTAATGCCTAGTGATTGAAACTAAAGCATAAGGTTGTTTTTTTTGCTTTTTCGAATTAAAAAGTTATGAATTCTAAGTACTCAAAATAGTCAGTTAACTATTCTAATGTGTGATCGACTCAATTTATCGAAATCGAGTACAACACAAACGTTATCTCCAATATTCAACCTCATTCTACATGTTCTATGGTCGCAATTCTAGCTATTAGGCGCTAGCCAGCCGAGATTGAGCTGTTTGATAAAAAGCCATATATTGACCAGCCTTTATCACGAAATATATGGTGAGTATATGTCATGTCGATTTAGAATATTTCATCATTTTTTGATTTCAACGAGTTGATATAAGCTTTAATATATTGGTCAACTGCACTAATAAAGTTAGGAACTTATTGAAAATGTTATTTAAATTGTGAATAATGAAAATCCGCTAATAACTTATCATAATAAGTGTTTGAAAATATTACATGTAGATAAGAGAATCGGTACTTCATTTCAAATGGAATCAAATGTATACAAATCATGTAGGAATTTAATTGACAGCAAAACTTTAAAATGTAAATACTTTAAACGGAACCAGACATACGCAAATCCCATCAAAATTTAGTCAACCATGAAGCCTGATAATGTAAGTATTCAAACGGAATGAGACGTAAATAAACTTCGTTGGAATTTAATTAACAACAATGCCTGAGAACTTAAGGATGCAATACTAGAATTTAATCGGTGATACGAGTCTGGAAACTATAACTAACGTGTAGGAATTGAAAGATAACATGCTCGTTTGTTTGTGTGTGAGGGGCATCCGAAGAGTATGACGTGGTTATTTAAAACTTATAATCAATGGCCATTAATGAGAGTTATAAAGGGAGGTTACAAATAGAGATTGTATATGGAGCTTGCAAACAGAGGTTACTAAATGGTTACACCGATGGTTACAAATGGTTCCACTACTTTTATGGTTGCATTTGAGATTGTTGACTCCACCTTTTGTCACTTCCTTCATGCAATCATTCATCAAATTGTCCATAATTCTATTCATAAAAAACGAAACTCTGCTCCCATTGGCTAATCCTATCTTATATCAATAATAACAAAAAGTTTGTATTTTTTTGGGTACAAACAACAGCTTTATATTAGCCAATTAATTTCTTATGATCTCTATTAAATTTTGTGGAAAGAAAAAATAAAATACTATTTTTTTTAAAGAGCTCTCGATGGAAATTTGTAATTACTTAATGCCAAGATGGGCCAAAGGATAATCAGCTTGTAGTGTTTGAAGGGACTCCAAATTTGAGATCCGACTCTTCTAAAAAGACTTTTCATTTACAGCTTTTGGAGCTCGAGGGAGCCAACAACGAATTGGACTTCTCAATTTCGAGTTGAATCATTCAAATTTCAATCCATCATAAAAGTTATTCTCCAATACAAAAACTGGCCGTCGCATACTTATTTTTCGTAATTAAATAAATCGTTGGCCCTTTCGATAAGTTGCATTTATCTTTAAATAAGGGAAAAAACAATAGGTGGGGAAGGTCTAGTCTTAAGGTCCTCGTGGAATTTTCAATACGATAATCACGGTCGGGCATTATTATAATTCATACGGATTAGGTTTTCTAGCCAATCCTAATCATGTTTAGGTGCTGCTTTCTGCTTTTGCATTGGCTGCGGAAGGTAGGAAATGTGTAATTAAAAAGTCACGGATTAGAGTCAGCTATGTAATATGCCTATGTAACTATAGTCTTAATTCTCCCTTTTGCTTTCTCCAGCTATCCTTTCATTTATTTCCTTTTTTTTTATATATAGTTTTACTCATCATGTATGGTCAACTTTCATTTATAATTTGATTACCATGAGAATGGATTGCATATCTTTTATTCTAAGTTATAGAACTTTTGAACTTCCAGAAACTTTTTGGACCTTTTGGATTGGCTAGAATAATGTATTTATGTCAATTCTATTACGATAGTTCAATTAATTAATTGTCAGCAATAATGGGAAATTAAATATCTTTTAAAAATATTTAGGACATTTCCTTTGACTTTATATATCTATTTTGATTATGTATATCTGATTTGATTTCCTTTGATTTCCTCTATATAAGCCTATAAATAGGCTCTCTATATACTCATTTAATACGTTGAATTATATAAAAAATTCCTTAAGTCTGTCTTCCGCTTTATCATTATTTAACCTTAATATAATTTGTGATCGAGAAACTATTTTGCCAAAGTTCAAAATTGTGTTGCTAAGTTAAAAATTTAATTGGAAAATGCATTTGACATTAGTTAGATTGGAATTTAAAGAGCCTTTGTCAGCTGGGATTTGCAACTAAAGAAGATCTCACACGTTCATCTACAAGAAAAGAAAAGGATTATATTTCTTTTTTATGCTGCGTCTTATTTTTTCGATTTAGTTGAAAAGTAATTAAGGGGCCTTCAATTTGAGCTAAATTAAATCTTATGTTAAGAAAGAAGTGAAAATTCTTGGAGATTTTATAAAGCTTTAATAAGGATCACAAATAGAATTCCTAAAAAATAAAACTGTAACTGGAAGTACTCTTTGGATCATTGAAGGTTTCGGGATTCCTCATCAAGAAGCACATGTCTTGCAACACCAATCGAGAGCCACCCCAAGTGCCCAAGAGATATACAATTAGTAGACTGACAGGACTGCGTTCCTTATTTTAACGTATTGATGCATGCACATCTCAACTCCCCAATTTGATATAGTTTCTTTATCGAGTTCCATTCCCAACTCTACCATCTCAGTATTTTATGTCCAAGGATATCGAGATATGATGAGACCTAAATAAAACAATTTAAGGACTTAATCAAATCCATTAATAGAGCTCTTGCGAGGATCACAAATCATGACCACGTCAATTATCGTCATCCCCATAGCTACCACTATAGCCCCAAGAACGAATTTGATATAAAACCACGAGAAAAATGGAAAGACAAAGGAACGAGGTTTTCCAGCTTTATCGAAGATAGAAAATGAGAAAAGAATGTTCGGTCGTGCACGTTGATATGGAACTACATTAGCTTTTTGTCCAGTTACGTACCTCTTTTTCTTTCTCAATAATCTTTTGAATATAAAAAGGTGAAGCGTTTTGGTTTTTTGTGAATTAATTATTTTGTTTGTACATCGGCAATTCAAGATTGGCTGCTCCGACGAGGACCATTGCATAAAGATGAAAGAGCTTCTTTTCCCCCTTGGTGCTCTGGCCGTCGGCTGATAATTTCTTGATTCAAAGACGCGGATTTGGAGATTTAATTAATTCTTTTATCATGATGGGGAGTTGAAGAATATATCTTTTCTATAATTCAGGGACAGGAATGTTGTGGCCATGCTACTTGAAGGTGCACGGCAACGCACTACAAGTCTCATGAATCGATTAAGATCGGATTTCGAGCACATGCCAATGGTCGTGGCCCATAACGGTTTGAAATAGTTTGCGTGCTAAATGTATATTAATTAATGAAATTTTTGGGGATACAAATATTTTTAGATGTTCTTTCTTGTCAAAGAAGGGATGGGGTTTATTTTATTTTTGGCCCGAGATTTGATGAAGACTCTTTCGGTGATGATCAAACGCCAAGTTTGAATTCCGAGTGTGGTGGTATGTTTTCTTCGTTCTAGATCACTCCATATTTATTGCGTTATCCTTTAGTTTTGCGGTCAAAGTACTGTCAATGAGTTAGGTTTTGATTCGAAGTTCAAGACAAGATCAAAGTCTGAATAGAAAGCCAAATCAAGACCAAACTTTGAAAGCCGAGTGATCGGTAAAACACCTTTGTATAGATCTAGTGCGAAAGCCTCGTTTCCGATAATAGTTTATTGCAATTGGGTTTTATAAGGCGGACTTTCTCTCATCATAGAAAATTCATAACTGTAGAAGGAAAATAAAGCGTGCGAAGATAACAGGAATCGTATAGTTTCTGGTGTTTGTTGTCATAAATATTCTATATACATAGTCGTGAGATTGCAACGTTAGGTTATCTTTCATCTAAATTGTACTTTGATTGCTTTATGAATTTTTTCTGTAGAATCCACTCATCAAGGATTTCGAGGTTTATGTATACTCGGTGTATTTTCTATCCATCAGTGTCTTGGTTTTTCATAAATCCATTGGAGAAAAGTCGATATCTTGATCTTTTGAGGTTTATATATACAAGATTATCACCATTACCTATCTAACGGATATACCATTGACAAGCTAACAAGACTGCATTCTTTTTTAATATTCCATTGCCCACACAACTTACCCCCAATTGGGTATAGTATCTTTATTGAGCTCTATCCTCGGCTTTACTCTCAATGTGTTATATGTCCAGGGATGCTGACATCCGCACAAGGCTCAGATGGAGCAGTTTAAGGGTCTACTTAGATCCATAGATAACCACTTGTACAATCTAAAAATATAGCTTGTATTCTTCATTATCATTAAGCACCTGTATAATTTACACATGTCTCTTGTATTTTTCATTATTGAATATATAGAACTTACTCATTTCTATCTTGACATTTTTCATCTTGTTAGCAAAGATGGTGCTATTTGAAGAAGAGTCTTTTAATCCCTAGTAGTGGCATCAATGTCAACTAATTCGATGTCAAGTTACTCCATAAAATCCGCTGCTTTTTGGCGATGTATCACCACTTTCTATTGCTCATTTCGAAAAATCGCCATCGATTTTCCTACATCTTTGGACGGTGGAAATTTCTTCCAATCATGCTTTTGGATGATGAGTCACAAGTGAGGACACCACCCACATGTAAGCTTAACTAAATATCAATGCAGATCGTGTCTATATCTTTAACCTGTCGATCGGCACATTGATTGATAGAAAACACGGCATAGACCATATACTAGATTAATATAAATTTCACATAGACCATATACTAGATTAATATAAATTTCAAGTCTATCTTTGTCTTCCCAATTAGGAAAAAAAATACTCTCGAATTTTAACGTCTCAGAGAGTCTGGATAAAGCCTCTTGTAAGGACATGCTAAGGTCCAATAATACTAATAATAATAATAAGATATGGAGAGTGGGATGGATGATTGGTCAAAAGGAAGCATGATTCAAAATGAGACAAAAACACTTGGTTTAGTTCCACCCCAGGAATGCCCTCCCCCAAGCTCCATCGGTATTGGATCCACCTTTCTACCACCTTTCTGCGCCAAGTCAATTCAAACCCTAAGACAAGGTCATCTCCCCGCTGGTTGTCCCTCTCCCCAAATCCAATGCCCCATTATTGCTATTCTAATGATTTCTTCACCAATCGGCAGCTTAGCCAAATCCCGTCGTCCATTGTTTAATCGCACTCAGCGGAGTTTAACTTCTGATCGATTCAGCGCATTACCCCGGAACTCTTCTGCTCGAACTTATACTCGTGGACGCATGCATGTGGCTCGAGCCTGGAATGACTACTTTCCGGTGACTCGGAAAGGGAGCAGGGCAGGGGGGGGGGAAGAACTTACGATCCGCATAAAGCGATCCTCGGAGAAATTTTTGAATTGCGCTCTAGTTAACAGCGGTAGGGTCTGTCGATGCTGCTCATTATTTTCACCTACTGGTCAAAAGCGCTTTGCTATGGCGATACTTTATTACACATCACCAACTGGTGCACGAACACGCTGAGACTGATCTTGATGCGACTGTGCGGACAACATTCCACGAATGAACACATGAAACACGCATCCTCAGCACTTTTTGCTTTCTTTGGCAGATGGTGATGGCTGCGAAATCGAAATGCGAACTATTTTACCCCTCTCTCCCCCTCTGAAAAATAGAGCATGCATCCCTCGCCGAGACGAAACTTCTACATGCAGATGAACTCAGCCATCCTCGGTTTGAAGATGGTAGCTCCTCACTTTCTCAAATCAAATTGTAATCGGAGATCGCTTGTAAAAGACTTTCTCTAGTGGTGTATGCTATAATTATTTTCGTATCTTTTGTAGGTGTTCGTCCCGAGATCCACGCCGACCGAAGAGCCAAACAATCGGTCTCAGCCAAACTTTTAGAGTCGCCTGGGAAACTTCCTTGCAGCCTCCGAATTAATTCGCTTTCCTTTGGTCTTTAGCGGCATGGTCGAACTTTAGCTCAGCAGCAAGGTCCAGCTTTTGGCAGAAAAGGGGAAATTCCTAGCTCTTCGGTCTCGTCACACCGAGTTAAAGGCAAAAAGTAAAAGCCGAAGATGCTCCTATTTTTCCCTGTATGTGTTGTTATTGTCTCGATAGGATTCGATCGAATTAGCAATTCAAGGAGACGTGTATTTAACCATTAAAGATGTCGCTAGATAAATTTTGGGTGAATTCAGGAAAACTTTGTAAAGTAACTTATAATTTTGAACTACAGCAGACATATGGTTGCTTTGACAATTTAACAATGGGGGATTTGAGCTAAAAAAAAAGTTTGGGTGTCCGATAGTCCAAAACTTCTTTTCAAAGTTTTTAAAGATCAGTCACTTCTTTGAATAGAGTGATGTGGTGATTTGTTCTCTATTCCCCCTCAATATCTTGTTATTATTATTATTTATGACTTTGTTCTCTTTTCACATTAAAAATTAAGAAGTCGAAACTTATTTAGTCATAGATGATTCCTCATTAAAGCAATCGTAAACCGAACTAATTGCCGGGACTAGTTGGGACCACACCTAACTTTAAGTAATATCACTATCATTGTAGGAAAACAAACCATGTGAACAATCCGTGACATAGTGATTAGGTATTGATGAATTTCCTAGACTCTTTAGATTCAAAATCCATCTTTGCCATATCTATCTTCTTCTTTTTTTCTAAAATAAAGTGACAAAATAAAAAATAAAAACCAATTTAGGTCGGTTCTGGAGAAAACCAAGGATTCGGTGTATAAAATCGGGAACCAAACTAGTCAAGGCCAATTTTCCAATGTTTCACATAGGCACCTACTTGGTCCCCATGTGAACAAACCTAGAATTGGTCAGGAGACGTGGGTTTGGTAATAACTTCTTTCACATATATTTTCCATGCCTTCATATTTAAGGTATTTTGGGGTAAATATATATTTAATGAAGTTATTATGATCGTGAAAAATTCATCAATCTTCATCCGACTACCATGCGAATTGAAAGCATGCTATAGGGCGTGTTTGTTTGAATTAAAAAAATTTCTGCAAAATAATTTTCTGGACTTTCACATAATTAGTTTGTCAAAAATGATCGGTCAATAGAAAATCATTTTTAGTCAAACAAAATATGCATACTTAAAATTATAAAAAAAAAAAAAAAAAAAAAACGAAGTTCCTTGCATGATAATGGGACAATATTCTTTTCCATCGTGAAGTTTTTTCCAAAACATACGTAACTCATAATTTCAAGTGGGACCAGTTTTATTTATATATTTTAATATATTTTTTTCAAACAAAACGATAACAAAGATTCATGGAAGAATAACTTTAAGAAAGCTACAAACTTTATGAAAAAAATAAAAAAATTCCTAACCATTTGCGTGAAGTGCGTGCCCATGCTTTCCGGTTTTCTAATTTGACTTTGCAAGATGGGTTAGCTCCCCATCCCCACATTGTCGATAAGCCTTTAAACCTTAACATTTTAAAATGGTCCTCCGACCACGACTAATTCTAGAATGGCGAATGGGGTTGCGATTATCAATTAAGGAAGGAATTTTTTTTTGGTCAGATTTTAAGCAAAGAGTTAAATGTAATAAAAAAAAAGAAAAAGAATCGGGCATTAAATTAATTCAGACCCCACCAAACTAAAACATTTCAAACATGTATATGTACTCTTTCTTCTCTTCCTTAACCAATAAGAATCGCCTTAATTAGCAACCAGCTGTCCTGATGTTTTACGCCTGATGTAACGTAGAAATGTTTGGTTGAATGGCCTGAATTTTGAAGTCCTATCGACTTAATCCTAAAATTTTATGATGAATTCAACATAGTTCTTTTGATCAATTTTCACCGGCTAGACGTCGTTGATCTATGTAAGACTACCGATAATGACTAGACTGCCATATCAACAATTTTAGATATAAATCAAATGGAACGGCTACATTGATATTGGCACAGTGGTGTGTCACGTAAGACTTACGACTGGCAATGACTGGACCGTAGACATACATTGAATGGAATGATTATATTGGTATTAGACTAAAATTGGCGAAATCAGAAAGTTTGTAATTGAATCGACATTTGTACGATACATTTATGATTAATTAGACAATTTTTTCCGTGTGTTCAAGGTGCTTATTGAGGGACCTTGGGCCCTCCATTTGTCTAACCAATATAATGTTCCGTCGCTTCAATGCCCCACTAGACTACAACCACATGTTGCTGAAAATGAAGGTGCATGATTTACACGAGATCACTAAAGGTGCGTCCTTCAAATTGAATTAAGAAGTAAAAAAAAGGAGAGAGGATATTTTCTTCCCGTATTTTAGAGCGGAGGAAGCGAGAAAAATACGACGAGCCGGATTCTCAAATTCGTAATTTCTCGGACCGATTCAAGCGTCTTGGCAGGGCCGCCTACACCTCTTCCCCGTGATCATAAAATAAATCCCGGAAAATAAAAAGGAAAAAACACGCGATACCATCAACTTATACACCCTATATAAAAGCCAAAAAACAAAAAGCAACCGTATTTCGTCTCAATATAAAAAAAAGAAAAAAACAAATCAGAAATTATTTAATAATGATAAATTCGATATATTCGAGCGGCAATTTCCTTCTTTTTCGAACTGTGTCGATAATTCCCATCTATACGTTCTCGTTAAAATCGCCAAAATAGTTTTTATTTTCTTTTTTAAGGGGGGAGGGGGCCCACGGAAATTCCCCGTCAAAGGTCGCGGCCGCTCCCTCGGCCTTCCTCCCACGACCACCCCGACCACCACCTCCGTCTCCCCGCACGTAGTCAAGTCCGATTTCTCCATCCGCACACACTGACACTGAGCACCTCTTCCATCGTTCGTTCGTCCGTTCGTTCGTCATCATTCGACTCGCGCGGTTGAATCATACGAAACTCGCTCGTCGCACCCGGTAATCACCGCGGCTTTTCACCCTCCACCCCCAGCATTATAAATTTGTGTTTCTGAAGGGTAAAAGAAAGTTTAGAACTTTTTGCATTTCTCCAGTTCTCATCTGCTGCCTGCGGTGTCACTCAGAGAGAGAGAGAGAGAGGGGGAGGGGGGGGAGGGTCGGTCTGTCTCCCCTATATAAATCTGCAGGCTTCCTCGTGTTAATGTACTTTCGACCCTGAACCGAGAAAGCCCACGACTTTCTGTCACCCTTTTACCAGGGAGAGGGAGAGAAGGGGAGAGCAAACGTGCGAGCGAGAGAGAACCACCGAAGCCGTGATCACTGGTTACAACAGCGCACAAATCACAAAACCCAGAAAGGAGAAAGCCAAAAGACTCCTCCTTGGTCCCGAATCTCTCCAAAACCCCCCGAGCCCGGAGATATTAAGAGGAGGAGGAGGGGTGAGGGGATGGTATAGGGAAGTGAACTTGGACGGGACGGACGAGCACCGGTAGTATCGGCGGAGACGGAAGGGTGCCTGGCCTGAGATCTCGGTGCGCGGCGGAATCATGGGCTCCAGCCCGGTGGTGGGTCCGCCCGGGGGCGGCGGCGGCGACAATGGGGACGGCCGCTGCTGCGACATGAGCCTCAAGTGCTGGTGCAGGTGGAAGTGCGAGCACCAGCACTACCGGGGATTGTTTCTGAACGGCGGCAGCTACAAGGGGTTGGTCTTCTTCTTGGGCTGCTTCGTCGCGCTGGGCTCGATCGCCACCCTCTACGCGTGGCTCGTCTTCACGCCGCCCTACGCCGTCGCCGCCCAGGCGGCGGCCGGCGGCGGGTGCCAGGAGGACAATGAAGGGTCCTGGTCCATCGGCGTTTTCTACGGCAACTCTCCTTTTTCCCTCAAGCCCATCGAAGCTGTAACCGCTCTCTCTCTCTCTCTCTCTCTCTCTCTCTCCCTCTAAACTGTTTAACCATGATGCTGATCTCTGCTTTTTGCCAGGTTTTTAACTTTTTTTCCCTATCGTCTCCAGTGCTTTTATATGGGTCTTGTAGGCAATTTCATTTCTTCTCTGCTTGAAGCGAGTTTGAATTTTGCTGTTGTGTTGAGTTTTTGTTTCGCTGTTTTTTTTTGCTGTTAGATTTGTCATGCCTTTAGAAACCAGTAGACTCAAAATTGACTATCTTTTGCTATCTCCATCGGCTAGCCTCCTCAGTTCTCTCTTCCCTTTTTGGTTTTTCCTTCTTCTTCTTCTTTTTTCTGTAGAAGATGAGAATACTAATTCTAAAGACCCATGAAACAGTGCATCGCTTTAGTTTTTTTTAATTTAAGCGTTATTTTTGAATCTTTAAACTTTTGCAGTATTTCCAGCATTCTTCATCTTTTCGATTACTCCGGGCATCAAGAAAACTGTCTCTTTCATGGTCTTTTTCCTTAATTTTTTCCCCATGGTATCAGTTGTTCTTGAAGTAAAAACAACTTGTCATCTAGCTCTGTTTCTGTCTGTTTTCTCTTTGATTCTTCTCCCAAATTTAAATTATGTCCACATTTGTAGTTCCACGATTTCTGCTTTCCTGTTCTGGCCAAAAGTAAAATTTCCATAGCGCACTTAAGTTGTTATTATTCTTTTCAAAGTTATTTTGACATCCCAACGCTTACAGAATCACTATGTTTTAAATCTGGTGCAGATGAATATAATGAGGGATGAGAGTGCAGCCTGGCCAGTTGCCAACCCAGTTGTGACCTGCGCTTCTACATCCGAAGCTGGCTTCCCCAGTAATTTCGTAGCTGATCCTTTTCTTTATGTGCAGGTAGTATCTATTTTTCTTATCTTGATTATATGTACTTGCATACTGTATGTGAATGTGTATGTTGGTGGGTAGGTTTGACATGTATATGTATGTGAATTGCAAGGTACACCAGGCAGATGTTACAACCACAGAACTTATGATAATAACTATAAATATAGAAAAAAAAAAGAACCTTTTTTTTGTAATTCCTATGATGCAATTGGTCTGTTCTGTGTGATCATCTGTTAATTGTAATTTGATGAGTAGATATTAAAACCACACGATCTCTCTCTTATAGCCTGTTGTATGTGTTAGGACCAGTATCTAGACTAGACTAAAGGCTCTTATTCAGTTTATGTTGCCTTTGGTCTCTAATACAGCCAAACGCGCCTATACTGATTTTGTTGTATTTTTAATTTTATTTCCAGTTTGCAGTTGCAGTTTATTCTAATTGAACATGGTTAGCTTCAGCCTAAAAAATTGCTAGAGCTGCATTACTTGATTAGTTTTTTTTTGAAAGCTTGTGGTCCCTCTTGCTATCTTTGTCTAGGGGAGAAGCAAGGAACTAAAGTCTGACTTTCTGATGGTGTGATCTCAGTTGATTAATGTAGAATTGCCTGATCAAAATTGGTCTTCGTTTTACTTCCTCTGTAGCTGACTTTGAAATTTCTTACTGATTTCTTCCTGGATATAAATCTATACAAACCAGTGTTCCTAGGCTACCCTCAAGTAGAATTCTTTTTCTTGTAACATTAAAATATTGGTACAATTATCATATTTGTGTCTTAAGATATTCCAATAACTTGTGAACTCATTATCATTCAGCGGGGCTTGCAGGGGACATTGGCAGATGTTGATCGTATTGTTTCGTAGTTCCATTTTAGATTCCATTGAATGTTGAGTTTTTATTTTACGAAAAGCACTAGGTAATTCTGTTCTTTTGGGGAAATTCTTGCCTGGACTGAAAAAAATCGTATCTGGTCGATAACGACTGTTAATTTTGTGGGACCAACATGTGGGCCCCACATGGGACTCACAAAATCAACAGTTCTGATATGCCCCGGTCCAGGGAAGAAATTACCGTTGTTTGACTGTGCTGCTAAGCCAGATATTCCTAGTAAAAATAAAAATATGATTTTCTTCCTTGATTTTGATTCCTTTAGACAGAGAACTGACTGCAGTTTTCAGTTGAAGAAGAGATCTCTAGACCCATGGAACATTTAGAAGGGTAGAATGGGGACTTAACATCAAGGTTTCAAGTTTGGTCCAAGGCTGGAAATGTTTAATTAGTGAACAGTGGATCATATGAAGATTTGTTCATAAGGTTATAATAGGGCAGGGCAGGGCAGATCGGTTGATGGACTCTTTACGCATGCCTCGATTTCCAGGTTGAAGATTTTTCCTGACATAGAGAGTAATTTTACAGGCAAACCCAAAAAAATTTCTGACAACTTATAACGAAGTCTAAATCCTCTATGATCTGCGAGCCTTTTCTCCATGATGATTTGTTCATGAAATCACATGCTCTTAATAAAATGATGCTTCAGTGGAAGATGGTTCTTGAGCGATAAAATATGTCAAGAGAATCAGGGCACTTAGCAGTCATATTATGTACTGGTACTTTCATGGCTGTCCCTTTGCATTAGGATCTATGTACTGGAGAAGGATGTGCTCCAGTCAACCATTCAGAGTACTGACTTTTCGATTCACTTGGAGTTTGACTCTGAATTTTTCTTCACCTTTTGATTGTGTTTGACTTTTTTGGGTGTTCCTGTCCTGCCAACAAATTCAAGTCAGCTGCCATGTGATTTGGTATTTTCTCTCAGTGAAAGTGCTCATTTTTTTATTTTTTTTATTTTAGAGTTAGATTGTGCATCATGTAATCATGCTGTGTGCATATTTAGTGGTTGCATATGACTCTCTGGCAAATGTTCATCCAATTTACTTTCAATAAGTTTGCTGGGAATGATGCTGACCCGATGAATAAGCGCTTTCTTAATTAGTTTTATGCATGTAGCATTATCCGGACATGACAGATTGCCCATGCTGTATTTGAACTTGGCATGTGTTTGTTTTTCTTTTAGTCAATATGCTTGACCTTGAGCTCGTGCTTTATTTCAACCTAAACTTGCCTTTTGATTCAGGGTGACGCTATATACCTATTTTATGAGATGAAGAATTTAATCACTATGCAAGGTGATATAGCAGTTGCAAGAAGTGTTGATAAGGGAGCAACATGGCAACAATTGGGTATCGCTTTGGATGAGGATTGGCACCTTTCTTATCCCTATGTTTTCAGTTATCGTGGGGAGGTAAGATTTTGATTTCTTTTGATGCACGATCATATCTTTGAAGTTGCACTTTGTCTTTTTTAGTACTGTAGTGAGTTATAAATGGATTAATGCATCAGCAATGAATGGAATTGTAATCATTCTAATTTGTTTCTTTTGTCCTTCCTGCAGATATACATGATGCCTGAAAGCAGTGAGAAAGGACAGCTTCGAGTTTACCGTGCCCTTGATTTTCCATTGCAATGGAAACTTGAAAAGGTCGTAATGAAAAAGCCCATGGTAGATAGCTTCGTAATAAACCACAAAGGTAAGTTTTGGCTCTTTGGCTCGGACCACAGCGGTTTCGGTTCCAAAAAGAATGGGCAGCTGGAAATCTGGTATAGCGATTCACCGCTTGGTCCCTGGAAACCGCACAAGAAGAATCCTGTTTATAATACCAACAGGAGTGTGGGGGCTCGTAATGGAGGCAGACCATTCATTCATGATGGAATCCTTTATCGAGTGGGCCAAGATTGTGGAGAAACTTATGGACGACGAGTTCGACTTTTTAAGGTGGAAGTTCTCACCCAAGATGAGTTCAAAGAAGCTGAAGTCCCTCTGGGGATAGAGGAGCCCAATAAGGGTAGAAATGCTTGGAATGGTGCTCGGTATCATCATCTTGATGTGCAGCAACTACCGTCTGGCGAGTGGATTGGAGTTATGGATGGAGATCGAGTACCTTCTGGGTATTCAGTTCGTAGATTTATTCTCGGGTGTGCTTCAGTTGCAGCAGTTGCAGTTATAGTAGTTCTAATCGGTGTGCTTCTTGGAGCTGTGAAGTGCATTGTCCCTTTGAACTGGTCCAGCCATGGCTTAGGGAAAAAGAGCAATGCATTTTTGGCATGGGGGCGATCAAATATGCTTTCTTCAAAAGTGAGACGATTCTGCAGCCGTTTAAATAGGGTGCCTTCATTTCTCCGAGGTTGGGTGAAAGTCAACACGTGCGTTGGCAGATGCATTGTTGCTTTTATATTTGCAATTGGAGTAGTTCTAATGTGCACAGGTGTCCATTACATATACGGAGGAAACGGTGCCGAGGAACCATACCCATGGAAGGGTCACTACTCTCAGTTCACCCTATTGACCATGACATATGATGCTCGGATATGGAACTTGAAAATGTATTTAAAACACTATTCTAGATGTTCTTCAGTGAAGGAGATAGTTGTGGTGTGGAATAAGGGGGTACCGCCTGATCCGAGTGATTTCGATTCAGTGGTGCCTGTGAGAATCAGGGTTGAGGCAAGAAACTCACTGAATAATCGTTTTAGAATGGATCCTTTGATTAAGACCCGAGCTGTTCTGGAGCTAGATGATGATATCATGATGACATGTGACGACATAGAACGGGGTTTCAAGGTGTGGCGGGAGCATCCGGACAGGATAGTCGGTTTTTATCCTCGTCTAATTAATGGAAACCCATTGAAATACCGTGCTGAAAAGCATGCACGGAAGCATGATGGATACAATATGATTCTGACTGGGGCAGCTTTTATTGATAGCCAAGTTGCCTTTGAGAGATACAATAACCCACAAGCTAGGCTCGGGAGAGAATTAGTGGACAAGAATTTTAACTGTGAAGACGTGCTGTTGAACTACTTGTATGCAAATGCCAGTTCATCTAGGACTGTCGAGTATGTGAAGCCGGCGTGGGCAATAGACACCTCGAAATTCTCGGGTGCCGCAATTAGCCGGAACACAAAAGTTCATTACCGGATAAGGAGCAATTGCCTCGCTGAGTTTTCGCAGATGTACGGGGGTTTGGCCGGGCGTAAATGGGTGTTTGATGGAAGGAAGGATGGTTGGGATGTATAGTGGAATCTTGAGGAAGTGTATAAGAGGCAAAGTCGCCTTACAAACTCTTTCCCGTGAAACTGCCAATTTTCGATCTCAATAGGTACATTCTTCTCCTGCATGTCAATACATTTCTAACCCTTCTCTCTTAGTGTGAATCTCGGTTAGTGGGGCTTTGGGTTAGCGTTGGTCTCGTTCAGTAAATTGTACATTTATCTTGTCGTAGAAGGTTTTGTCTTTTTAAGATGCAGAGTTTCCCCATTTTCCTTTGGTTCAAACAATGTGGTTTGCTTTCTTTTCTCTCTCGTTTGGATAAACATATCATGCAATGGAAATGAAGAAATTGCTTGAAGAATTCTCTCTTAGCACTCCTCCAACCCTGTACTTGCCAACTTTGTTTTTTGGCTCCTCTTTGGCTTTCTCGAGGGAAACGTTCCGACTTTTGAAGTTTCTGCTGTCGTCGTCTTGTTGACTGTGCGTGGACCCATCTGCTACTAAATTGCATGGAAGTTTCCTAGTCCATTAAGCTGATGATGGTTTGGAAATTGAAGAGCAAAACGGTGAACGTGAAATCCTGCCGCGTCGTACGTGTTTGAGCTATGCACATGATATTACGTGCTTTGCCTTACGCAGGGATTCGATGCAGCATGCGCATCTGTTGTCGTGTTCCTCAGGTCTCGAGACCATTTTGACTATGTTTCTTCGGTTGTCGCACTAAACGTTAGCATGTAGTTTTCATGCTGTCGTTATCGTCATTGCATTTCGCGGTGGACCACGGAACTTCGGTTTTTGTAGAAAGGATCTTGGCCGGGAGCGAGAGCCAGAGCCGTCCCTCCCACTATATCAAACGCTTATGTCATCCGAGCACTGGTGCAGGATATGGTAGGGTCGCTCATAATGTTGATCAAACTAGGATCGCAAGTTGCTCTCCTAATCATTCTAAATTTGTTTCTTCCTTATCTGCATCGTGACGTCGGATGCCGTGTTTGGTGTGTTTGGATAGAAGCATCGATCGTCTCTTTCCGATGACGTCTTGCTAAATAATGACATGTCGTGGCTTACTTGACATATAAAATTGGATAGAACTTTGGCAAATTGCCTGTATAAAGAAGTCATATTAATTTATGTAAAGACTATGGCATATGATAACGCCAAGTGGATCATGACAACATGATCAGCATCGTTAAGCTTGGACCGAGCGAGATATTAAATGTTGAATGACAAGACAGCCGTCGCCACACGGTCTCGCCAAATTCCATTTGCTGAAGGGACCAAACTCGACCTTACCCAGCATCATCGAAAGAACCGAAAAGGTCCGGCACATAATTTTTGCTCATGGATGCCATGTTTTAACAATGACACGGAATTCATTACTCATAGCAAAGGCAATTCCATCAGAGTGTGTACACGTAATGCCTGGACAGTTTCGGTAGTTGCTCTAGCAGAAAGTCTTCCAATCTTCTAAACCAAAACACATCGTCGAATCCAACAAGGTAAAGTAATTGTATGTAACAATCACATCTTCCATTACAGCCTAACCCCCCCTCCCCTCCAAAAAAAAAAAAAAAAGAAAAAGAAAAGAAACCCATTGCAAAATTGTAATTCATGTTTGTCTCTGCCAGTCATTAAGGAACAAAAAATGTTCAAGAGGAGATACCCAGAGCTGTTATATAGTCATATATGGAACTACAGCCCCCAGGAGTAGCATGATTGCAGTCACTTTTGGCTGGCCTCTTTGAAGGCAAGAGGTTCATACCATTTGGGACCGAACCCTGCAGCTTTCCTCGCACCCTCGTTAAAAGGCGGCTTCAATGGTCCCCTGAAGTGATTCCTTACTGTCTCGTGAAACTTCTGAACGACTTGGGCATCTTCCTCCTCTCCCATTTCCCTTTCTCCCACCTCAATCACTCTAACAGGTGAATTGTGCAACCTCAAACACAGAAACTTGAACCATCTAACTCCAGCAGCACAGTGTGTGATCTCTTCAGGATAAATGACATTTTCCAGCAAATCAGCTGTTTTATCATCACCTCCGCTGCGGAAACGTGATATTGTGGTCGGTAGGACATCAAGTCCTCTGGCCTGATTCCAAGCCAACTCATCAAAAGGAAGTAAGCATACATAACGTGAATGAGAACTAAAGTGAGTAAATAAGAAACCATGAGGAATGCATTAAAGTACAGCATCTAGTGTCATTACAAGAACTTCTAAACTAATCCCAGCACAACTTCAGTTGGTGTGCCTAATTTCCAGACTAATGTGCTAAGCTCTGTGATCATTGCCAGTTTTTGAGAGACAGAAACATATGAGTCCAGGAAAAAGAAGAGGAAAATTTAATCGACATAATTTCCTAAAGAAAAGACATTTTGAGTAGGGTGAGCCTGGGATTCCAACTCTGAACCTGTTTCAGACCTTTGTTTATGGAAAAGCTGCACCCATAGAGATTCAAACCATGGTCTCAGACCCACTTGACTAAATAATTTTTGTGTTCAAAAGAGAACTTTTATCTTTTGTACTTATAAAATTTACTGAAAAAAGAAAACTCGGCCGTTGCAGGAGTGTTTGTCTTAGCTCGGAAGCCCGAAGAACCTAACAGGACGGGATATTAGAGCCCAAGTTCGCCTAGACAAGCCCCTCGATCCCTTTTCATTTAACTTCGAGCAGGTCTGAACTATTGGGCTTCAAAAGATCAGACCTGGATTAGCCTAAACCAACATTTTATAACATGAAGATCTTCTTAAAAGTTAAAAAACTTATAAATAATAAGATAAATTATTTATTATTTATAAACCCAATTAAGCCATCAACAATATGAACCAACTGGTTCAGTTCTCAATTCAAATTATCTGAAACCGGGGATCATAGAGTTGGTTCCCAGTTCTAGGCTGGGATTCGACCTGCCTGGAAATTGATTACCCCCAATTTTGAGCGCCTCCTGAGATCTATGACAGAGTCTGCTCATTATCATTTACAAAATTGACTATTTTCATCACCTACATAACCTTACACTCTCTGGTAATTTTGTCGTATAGCTGAAGTGCTGCTACCGAGACAGTTTATAAAGTAACTGAAAAACATAATCAACTCCAAAGCAATAGACTTAACAATAGAAAGAGTACTACCATCTAAGAATAAAATATAAACATGTGCATGTCCTTTCACTTCTTCCGGTGTACGGGAGTTCATGTATGTCTGCCACTCCTGATGTGGGATTGTACTAGAGTCATTGTCATTTCATTCAAACAGAAAACAGAGGAATGATTTCATCACTCCAAGAAACTTATGAGGAATGGATCCATCACTCCAAGAAATTCCATGTCCTATACCAAAAGGAAGGACTTTATAAAACATAGAACCTTGATCAGCTAAATGTGGACATGTGACATAAGTTGCAACAACCCAAACAAACATTCTCTGCATCCATCAAGGGGCAGGCCAGATACTCAAAGGAAGGGAGGCCAAAAACACACCTCATGGACACAGTGTTCAACGGCTAGACGGGCCAGCAGATCCTTGGAAGTAGCAGTGGCAGAATCCCAAAGGCCATCATGGGCAGGCAATGCCCCATAAAAGGAACCCAATTCCTCCAGCCTAGATGCAAGGAGGGTAAAGTGTCGACCTTCATCTTGGGCCACCTTCACGAAATCAGTGAAGAACTCTCTTGGCATTGACTCTCGCTTACCAAAGCGAGCAATTATATCCTTTAGGAATGAAACTAAAGTTAGCATAGCTATCCAAGGTCAAAAATGAAATAAGTAGTTCCATTTTTTGGAGGTTTTTACATAACTAAGGTGCTTTTGACTTTTCTCTCGAGCATCAAATGATTCCTAGAACAAGCGTCCCTAGTGCAGTGGGAAACAAGATGAGAATATGACAAACTCATAAATCATGAACTTGATCAAAGTCCTTTAGGCAAAGAACAATTCCAAAGAAGACAGTGATTACACTGCCAAAAGAAGGAAATCATTTGGCAGCTCACTGACTTACTAGGAAAATCAGCACACCCCCCCCCCAACCTTCTGGTAAGAAACTCTACAACTTGTTTCCTTCCCTCACCCCCTTGTACCGAATTAATCCTGTCCCGACTGCACAATTTCCCGGGAAGAAACTGCCGCAGATTATCATCGAATCGACCCATGATCCTCGACTAGCCGAGCACTCCCCTCAAAGTTTCCAAGTAGTGCAACACCAAGCAACAGTGAGGTCCCTTAAATCTAATGCAGATACCAAAGCAGTTTCCATTTCTTTAATGATAAAGAACATGTGCTAAAACGAGTGTCGAAAAGGAAACCCGAAAAAAAAAAGGGACAAGTACCCAGGACAAATCAATAGCCCAGCTCTCGGTGTGCGCCAGACTGTGCACGATGGCTTGCCTGCTCTGCAAGCTGCCAGCTTTCCCAAGCTTGGGCATGAGACCGGGCGACACGAGCTTAACCTGCACATACCCACCACGCAAATCACATTCCTCGCTCGGGCATTTCACCGAACCGAAAACACGCAGATGCCCAAGACAAGAAAAGGGTGCCTCCGCAGCACGTGGAGAGACAGAGACAGAGAGCAGAAATCCAGAGCGAGAGCGGCTCCTACATCGGCGAGCCTAGCGGGGCGATCCGGCACGGGGAGGTCGAGGGAAGGGTCGTAGGGTCGGGGGATGGCGCCCCGGAGCCACCGTGTCGCCACCGAGTCGCCGAGCCGGGCCTTGTCGAAGGGGTCGGGCGTGGTCAGGACTCTCAGCGCGGCTTCCACCAAGGTCTCTGCTTCTGCTTCTGCTTCTGCTCCTTCTTCTTCTTCCTCCCCTGGCATCATCGCGGCTCGTCTCCAATGACGGCGGCGCAATGAGCCCTCGAGGTTATCCGACTTTTTGACAAATTGTGTACTTGGGTGTCCTCCAACTTTTTGGTCTTGCATGACAAGAATTTTCGTTACATCCTTTTAATTTTCGGCTGCGGAATTTGTCCTATGGAGAAAAGATATGGATAAGAGTGTTTGTTCTACTCGTTCAAGATTCGGGTTGGGATTACCAGTCGGCCGCATAGACCCACTGTACATTTTTAAGAGAGACTTATCTCATGCCTGCCTTCGGGCATTTTCAATCTACCCATCTATGTTGGTTTCGGGTATAAGTACCATTTTGTTGAAGGTGGTTCGACATTTTCTAGACAATGGCTCGGGACATTTTCTTTATTCCTTCTTGCCCCAAAAAAGTAAGGGCGTGCACTTTTAGAGAAAGTTATGTCGCCCCCTTCGAGCATTTTCTACCTACACATCAATTTCAGTTTGGGATACAGGTACTACTTTGTTGAAAGTCAGTCGAGCTTTTCTAAACAATGGCTCGAGGCATTTTCTTTATCCTTATTGGCATGAACTTGTGTCCTTGAAACGATGATAATCTTTTGGCTAACCTAACATTTTCCATCCATTTGGATAATTATCCGATGTGTAAGAGGCGGGGGAACTGTGGCATCCCATGGGAACCTATTGAGCATTTAAAGAGTTTCGGACACCTTGTGATTAGAAGATATTAGAAGGAAACATATAGATGCATGAATATGTAGAAAATGATATCTTCTTTAAGGGTTCTTCTAAGCTCTAGAACAGATCTCTAATACTGAACATATTAATCATTTTTGTTGCAAGAAGTGCTTTTCTTGCCCTCTGCAATCATTTTGCTCTCGAGTAGGATTTATACTTGTCTCATTCGGGTCGGTTTTGCAACATAAAAAAGTACTAACTTTGGTGTTGTAAAATAGCAATTGTTAGAAGCTCTATCTTTTTTTCTTTAGGTAACCCCTTTAACTAAATATATCTTTAAAATGTTTTTACTATTTTCTCTCAAATATCCCTAAATAAAATTTTCCCCATGAGTTTGTTCTATTTATACAAATTTTATGCGCTTCATTTTTGATTATCCCAAAATTTTAATTTTGGTCTATGTTACAAATATTCTAAAAATTATTCCACATCTCGGATTCCATATAACTGATTCGGGGAGGCTAATCCTAGAAATTCACATATGTAGGAGCTATAAATCTTGCTCTTGGACGGTTAAGCAAGTTAAATTTTAAATTTGGTTGTGTTCTTTTCTCTATTTTTAGTTTCCCAAGTTCCAAATTTTTGATTTTTTTTGCTTTTTGTGTATTTGGTTAATGAATTTTATTTTTGTTATTTGTGTAAGCATTAATTTATTAGTGGATAATATGACTGTCAGAAGGTTGACGCCGATCGTACTTACGTTTGTAAGGAGCCTTTAGTTATCAGGTTCCACTTGATTTTCAATTCCATTTTCATTTTATGTTTGTTAATTGGAGATTTGTATTTGCTTTATTTGGTTAATTGCTAATTTAGTCGACAAAGATACATCCACAGGTCCATTTTTGAACAATAAGAAAGTGTTCGATAGTAGCGTATAGAGCTACTTTCTCTTTTCTGCCTTGAAAAACTAGGTGGACTAATTTTTTTATCCTATACTTCTATCATCCTCATGAGATTCTTTAATTCTTGCGTAACCGTAATCTTACAATCATCATCTTATGGAAATCATATTAATCATTTGTCATGTAAACTCAAATCACAATAATTTTTATGTTAACTTCAAGTAATTTTTACAATCAAGTTTCTTTGATTTTCATTTATGTGTAAATCTCTAAAAGAAAAAAATTTACTCTTTCGTATCCAATTTTGCATATTATGTATTGATATAAGGTTTTTTGGTATAATTTTTTTTAAAATCAATCTTATTCTACTCTTATTCTAGCTCTCAATTTCAGACTATCTAAAACTAAATCATTCTCATTCCAATTTCTTCAAAGGTGAGAATTCGAATCCTCCACTTCCATTTTTCCATATAGAAAAAGTGGCTATTGATGCAAGTCTCAATACTTCATAATATATAAGTTAAAAAGGTGAAAATACACGTAATTTCCATATAAGGACGAAATTGAATAAAATAAGTCTGACTACGGGCAGAAGTATAAAACAAAATCAATTTTTACACTCAAGTCCCTGTACTCTTTACTCCTTCGCGACATCAGTCTCTCTCTCTCGATTTATCGAAGGAGACGAGGCACGGCCGAGCTCCTCCTCTCTGGATTTCTTCCGGGGACGCGCGACATGAGCCAGGCGTCGATTCCGAGGCCCGACTCGACTCACCATCGCCTCCACGAGTTCGCTCGGAACGCCCTCATCAAGATCTTCGTCCATCCCTACGCCACGGTACCGTTCCGGCACTCTGCGTGTCCGCTGCGAATCGACCTCCGCATGGAGGCCGTACTGCGTGCGCGCGTGTCTCTTCGCGACCGCGCGCTTCTTCCGAATTTTGACGTTGTCTCTCTTGCTCGCTTGTCTTTTCTGATGGCGTTTCAAGGTGTGCGAGCTGTATTGCGGAGGTGGGCTCGAGGCGGAGAGGTGGGAAGAGGCTCAGATTGGTCACTACATCGGAATCGGTAATCGTCCGTACTTGTTCGTTCTCTTATCGTGGGGAGGCTTCCTTGTATTCATGGATGTGATGTGATGGGATGTCGTGTTTTACAGTACGTGCCGTTGAGCAAAATTTGAATTTTTGCAGATGTCGCTTCGTCTGGAATAAGCGAAAAGAGAGAAGCTTGGGAGAGCTTGAGGAAAGCTTACACGACGGACTTCTACGAGCTCGACCCTTGCACGGTGAGCTTTCTGCTTGCATCAATTTTCTGGCTTGCCCATCATCAGATGATTCTGCTTGTGTGCTCATTATGCTCGGATTGGTGGCTTACTCCTACAGCAGCTTTCTCGGAAACTAGCTTTATGGGTCGATGGATTTTGTTGTGCGGAAGAGAGCGCTATGTCATAACCATCATATGGGTGTCTCCGTCTCATAATCTTGTGTTGGCATGTTTGCCCATTATCACTGATTTTGTCGGGCTGGTATGTATTTTTGGCAGGAAGATTTAGAAGCGCATTTGCAAGAGAAGACAAACCAAGCGGATTTAGTTTGCTGCTTGCAGCACTTGCAGGTTGAAAGTTACTTTCAGCACATTTTAGTTTATTGCCGGCCTTGGTTATGTTGTGATTTCTAGCCCTTCTCTCTGTTTTTATGTGGAATAAGTGGTCAAGTGAAAATTGCTTTTGCAGCTATGTTTCGAGAGCGAGGACAAAGTTAGGAAACTGTTGCATAATGTATCATCTCTGCTAAAACCGGGGGGTTATTTTTTCGGTATTACTCCTGACTCATCCACCATATGGTATGAAATAACAGTCATTGGAATTCTTGTTTTGAGTTGCTTCCTGCACCTGCTGTACTTTTCTTTTAATCCCATCATAGCATTGTTTAATGTTCTTTCTATGTATTGTACGTCGTGTTACTCGTTCACATTTAATGTCAAAATTTTTGTTAGATGTTTTCGTTGGCTAGATTGTTCTTTCCCAAAGAAATGTCATTTGTTAAATTCAGTTGAATAAGTAAATGATTACACTGTATTAATATTCTTATGGAGATTTTGTGTAACATCTGGCTAACATAGTAGGGGAAATTTCCTTTCTAATTAGAAGTAAGATGCTCATTATACAGGCCTTTAGATTTATAGATATATGCCTCTTCTTTTATTGGTTGTCGATCTTTTTCCCTTATTCTTTGAGCTTCTAGAAAAGATTCTTACGATGATCGAACACTGCCAAATTGGAAAGCTGCTTTGGTTGACTAGAGATTTTGTATTTAAATGGGTCTAAACCTTCTTGGATCTCCACTCATCACAGAATTGCTAAGTTCATTCATTGGTGGACAACAACCTTCTTGTAGACTATTTGACCATTTGCCAAGTTTGTAAGTAGAGCACTGCAGCTTTCTAGCCAAGGGGAAAAAAATAAAAACAAAACTAAAGCTCTGCAGCTTCTTTTCCATCTCAGTGCCTTGCACAGCTTCACCATTCTGCCTCATCTCTTTGTTCACTAAAAAGGTCTTCGGGAACATGGTTACTTCTTTGGGAGGACTTTATGTTTGGCTGTGTTTAGCATTATTCCGTGAGTAAGAATTCTTAAATTTTCAGCCACATCATAACAAGTTCACCTCAAGTTTCAGATAAACCAGAAGTTTTAGAAGGAAACCCATTATATGATGGAGATGAATCTTCCTTCTTATAGCTATGTTATCTTCACTGCCACTAATGAGTGCCAGGCTCTTATCTTGAAGTGACATTCTTGTCAGCTGATATGCAATACGAAAAATGGTGCATCATAGTTTTCTGTACAATCACAAATGAGTTGGTGCCTTTTTTGATTTTCCTCATGAGAGATATATTGCATGTGAATTATACAAGTGGTGAACTATACAGGGCAAAATATCAGAAGAATGTTGAAGCATACCACAACAGAAGTAGTATGAAGCCTGGCATTGTTCCTAATTGCATTCGGTCTGAGAGCTACATGATCACCTTTGAAGGAGAGGAAGAGAAGTGTGTACAAGTCTCTGATAGTTGCCATGTTGATTATGACATGCTGTTGTACTTATGCTGGGATGATTTGATGTATTGCCTGTTTCCAGGTTTCCATCATTTGGGAAAAGGTACCAGCTTAAACTAGCTGGTGATATGCCTGCTGAAACCCATTGCTTGGTTCACTTTCCAAGCTTGATCAGGTAAAGATAATTGGCCATGAGTTGAGGTTCTCTATATTATCTTCATTACATCGCAGGAGACTCCTGGTCTTTTGGACATTCCAAATGTGCCTTATGTTGCGATCATTTGGTTTCAGTTGGAATAAGGTGCTTATAAATAGCCTACTACTGACTTTGAGCCATCCTAAGTGCTTACGTGATGATGATGTTAGAAAAAAAGAAGAAGCTGCACTTTCTAATCCTTAGTTTGAATAATCATAGCTGACATTTGTGTGATTTTTGTTGATTGTTGGTAAGAATCTATGGAAGTTTCTAATGCATTCTCATCAGATTGGCTAGGGAAGCTGGTCTGGAGTACGTGGAGATTCAAAACCTGACAGAGTTTTATGATGATAACAAGTATGACCTTTTTGAGATTATCTGGGTGAAGACATGATGTCTTGATCTGTTGCTTTTGTATCAATCCTGATATTCTGTTGTTTTATACATGGCCACAAGAGCAATCTTTGCAGGGATGTTAATGGGTTATGGTGCAAGTGTTGTGGATCCTAGAGGGAGGCTTCTACCTCGCTCATACGATGTGCTAGGTGAATTGCAATCTCTTTCCATTGTTGTGCCAATCCCTTTCATTTTTCAATTTGGTCTACGAAGTTTACAGAAAACAAACCTTAACGAATCAGATTCTGAGATGGCTAATAGGGGTCTTATTAGTGTGCCTGTTCATTTCATATACGGCAATTTGCATTTTTGTAGATGCTGTTGATCAATTATTACTTATTTTTGGGACTGACCATGCATATTTTCCCTTACTTCTTGAGCTATGTGAGGATAAATGAGCTAAAACCATACACAGACACAGACACAGACACAGACACAGACACAGACACACACTCACACACACACACACAGGACTTTTAAGCAATGTTCCATTTGGTCACCCAAAATGTTGGCATATCGTGGATGGCTCCAGCCTGCCTGGGCGCCTAGCAAGTTTGCATGTTTCAACCCCATGTTTGTATTTTCAATAATAAGAGCTAGATGCTGGGTCCAGAGTAGAACCTCAGGATATGGAAATTGTACTTGACTCTCTTCTGTTCATACAAACAACAATGGGGTCAGCAATACCCGTAGTGGTTAAGAGTTTTTGTTTGTAGCTGTGCTATTTGATGTCCAACAGAGTCTTCTAGGTTCAGGTGACTCAGCAGAGTGATAATTTGCATAAGACAGATATTTGACTGAGCACAAGTGAATCCAGTTAGTTAAGAGTGCATTTCCTTTCTGCAGGTTTATACACTACGTTTATCTTTCAGAAGCCCGACCCAGATGCTGCGCCCCCACTTACAACCCCATTATTGGTGGATAGGAATCACCATGAAGAGGAGGCAAGTTTTTTAATTATATGTAAGAATATCTGACTCAAGCTATCAAGGGGGACCAATCCTTATGCAAGGACTGCAATTGCTTGAAAAATAAAAGGAAAAGAAAATATGCCTCACCTAGCTGCATTGCAAAAGTAACATATGGTTCATTTTTTTGACTCTGTCCTGGAGGTAATCTACCATGGAACCCCTTCTCTTTTTGCTTCGTGAGAAAATATGACTAATGTTGAGACCCTAGGGTACTGCTGAGGAAAAGCTTCAAGTTCTCGAACTAGATGAAGGTAGAGAAGACACCATCTTTGCCATCTACCACCTAGCCCAACATTCGCATGAGTTGTACGATGTAACTCAGTGACAAATGATCCGAATTTGGACTTCCCATTCCAGCCGTTCTCATGAAGTTGTTTTTTTTTTACTCCTTGACCTTATAAGGGGATCAAGAATTAATTATGCCTTTTTACTCACGGATGCTGTGCACAAGTCTTGAAAGCAATCTTTCGAGCTTCTCTTGAGCACCTAGCGTAACTCTGAAAAGACAAACTCCTGAATAGAAGACTCATAAATTTTTTCGTCATCTTCTAGTCCATATTTGTACACCATTTACGCTTGTGAGTACTGATTCCTGCCATCACCACTGACAGCCTTGTATCATTTCTCTCTTTTTTATTAGGAAAGGGGGCTTTGGGGGGGGGAGGTGTTGGTAATTTTAGGATTTACAAGCTCCCAGAAACAAAGCACAACTTAGGTTCTTTCATCCTATCTTTCTCACCTGTCTTTTGATGAGTGGCATCAATGAGTGCTGTCAGTTTGAGGAGTCTGAAAACAGAATCTGGATACACGAACTTATCTTCTGTTCCAGTGATAACATGAATTCACGGTTCTGTTGCATTATTTTGCTTTTGATGTTTCAGAGAGAGTGGACTGACTGGAGAGAGGAAGAAACCATTGCTCCTTCAGAGCCACCTGCTGGACTTGGCAAGATAACGGAACAGAAAGGAATATTAGGTCCAGGCCCTGCAGAGTTACGTTTTCCTGAAGCACTTTAACCTGATGAACTGTGGAGGGATGTTCAGAGTAGACGCTTGTACATAAAACCTTTCATATTTTAGTGACTTTGTCATGTACCCTTAAATGTGATTGATTGCTAGTTAGACTAGTATCCAGTTGCACAGCTCTTATGTAAGGCAAAAACATTTTTGGTGACCCAAAGGAGAGAAGCATTTAATCTTATGGATTTGACTGATCAAATTTTTGTCAGGCATCAGCTTCTACTATATATTTATCGATCTATTCATACCTTGTTTTGCTGAAAGCTAAAAGAATACCATTTGCGATAAACCAGCAAGTGTGCATAGTTTCTGCACCATTTTGGGCATGTTCAGCTCCTCTTTTTGGGCATGTTCATCTCGTCACTTGAAAAACATTATGTTAATTAGGAGAATCACTTTTTTGAAAACATATGACTCGCCTTTGCCCCCTTACATTCTTGTTTGCATCAATAGCTCCAGCAGGCCACAGCAATGATGAGCCCTGGGTTGCGAGTTGTGCGATTAGTATATCAATTCAGTCCTATGGTTTGACTATGTATAGAGGGCCCTCTAGATTCTACTCCACATAGATGATGTCCAATTCAAGCAAATGACATATGCTGAGTGTAAGGGTACAATATAGTGTTGAAGAGATCGTGAATGCTGGGCAAGAGAGAGGCTCAAATCATAACCATTATCTCACAAAGCATGAGCTTACAAATAAGCCACGATCCAATGTCGGTAGTATATACCTAAAAATGCGTTCCTCTCTCTATACGTAACATTAGATTACACAAAATGCTCGAAAGGAGCTGGGGGAAAAGATTGACTTAAGAAAAGGGGGCGATCCTAATCGTCAAGCTCAATGATCTTGACCACAGAGGCATCGCCAACTTTTTGGCAGACAACTACACGATCATGAGCCTTAATAAGACCTGACGCCTTCCCATGGTCCAGAGCCACCTTCAAAATTGACTCATTCGTGGCACTTGTAGACTCGGCCTACAAAAAGATGGAAATGTTATAGGCCACATTGTGTAGATAGTTCGTTAGTGTATTGAACAAACGCAATCTTTTACACGCCTAGACAAATGAGAAAGGACTTGGGAGTTGTTTTATAACACAGTTTAATATTCTTTTAAAGCAGGAGCTACTAAACCGGCAAAGGACTTGGAAACTTACAGGATGTCGAGGATCAGCAAGCATGGGAAATAGGCCTCGGACAACAAGAGATTGCCTTGCCTGCATGACAAAATTGTAAAGGAAATTGCAAAGAAATGAGTGTCAAGTCACGTACAAACAAAATGTCAGATAGAAATGAAGATGCCTGAAAAGCAAGAATACATTTTTAACCAGTTTCTTCCGTTGCTTAAAAAAGTGACACGTTTGAGAACTAGTTCCTATGTTTAAAGCACATCCGTCTCCCTGACGTTCTTAATGGGTACATTGCCATGGGAAAAATTTACAAGGATGGCTGTAGAAATCGACATTTGCAACAAATTAAAAATTTACAAGGATGACTATAGAAATCAACATTTGCAACAAATTAAAGGCGAACAAATACAAGCTAAAACCATCCTCCATTTGCACAATTTTTTAGAGTGATTCAACATTCACAAGACTGATGGGGGGAAGAGACAAGAAGCAGTGTCCGGTTGCTTTCAGTTGTATGGACAAGCACTCGACAAATTTTAGGGAAACAGATTTTCCATAATGCAGGCTCATATATCAATTGAGTTAGAGACTATGGTCCTTACCTCAAAGGCACCGCTAAAAGTCCATCGCAGTTGATTTGTCTTGAGCCGAGGAACGACCACAGAGATCACTGGCATTGTGGGCCTATACTTTGCAAGTAGCCTAAAAAACACCAAAAGAAAAAAAAGAGCTTGTAAGGTTCATATGGAAACTCTCATGGACCTGAAGCTGCTGTCCATGATAAGAACGACCGAAGGACATCTAGACAGGACTAGGAAAAGGCTGCAAGCATACAAAAGTTAATAAATGCGCAGAAAAATTAACCTTGCAGCTCTTCCTGAAGAAGTGAAGCATATAATTACTGAGGCCTTAACCTTGATGGCAGCACGCACCTACATCACATGAGGAATATACTCAGATAGTTCATGCTTTGTATAAACTACTTCAAGAACGATCCCTTGTAAGCAGTTGAATATGGGAGAGCTCTCAGAAATTGATAGGCAAAAGAATAAAACAAAAGAAGTCAAAGGATAGCAGGACGTACAGCAGAGGAAGCAATGGACTCTAAGTGGCTCATTGGCTCTCCCACATATTTGACAGTCTTCTTGAAATACAAATCTTGATTGAAGACTTTCTCTGCCTGCAGCATCGAACAGACAAAGTGAAGAAAACGTGTCAATAGTTCTGGCAAGTACAAGTGGCCTAGGTTTGGTCGCATCATAGAGGTGGTGTGGTGATTGGCCCCAAAATAATTCCCAAGGTTCAATGCATGAACAAGGCTTGGAATAAAACAATACAATGAGGATTTTTTCCTTTAATACCTCTTCAGAGCCATTACACCACCCAATTTCTGGAGAACTTAAAAGAACAACTTAATCAATGCATTTGAATATGCTTAGTGGTTTTTATCGATGGCTATACCATCATTATGATATGCACACTTGGGGCCTCAGAGCATTGCATACTCCAACTTGTGTTCCATTCAGTCATGCACAAATCACTAGGGTTGACCCGAAAGTTCACTTTATATGGTGGCCAGGATTTGTACACCAACAAAAAAGACATTGGTGAAACATTACAAATTTCTTCGCTTTAATATATCTGCAAAACTTCTCCATATCAATTTTCCGAATTATCTCTGAAGCATAGATAGTTATTGTAGGTTGGATAAATCGATATGACACGGGTATCCCAACTGACAACTATACTGAAGGAGAGAAGAAGAGTGTTTGAATAGCTTTGAATGATATTCCCATGCAAATAATCAACTTCACAGTTCCAATTGAATGGGTAACTGACCTCAGCACAGATCTTTCCAACAATTGAAATGGCCTCAACAGGGTATAATCCTCGCAGTGTCTCCGCACCTAGAAGAATAGCATCACTTCCTGAAGCAATAAGGAAACAATCAGAGAATTCAAGAGTGACAATATATGCATGGTACAACTAATGCCGTTCATTTTCACTTGCGTAAAGAAAATGGAAGAGCAAAGGAGGAAGATTTCTTAAGCCACAACCATACAAATGTTCAAAAAGTTCGGTGAAGTGATAAAAAACCGAGCAGTTCCTAGAAGCAATGATTCTAAATTAGAAACCAGAAATTACCATCCAAAATGGCATTGGCAACATCAGTTGCTTCAGCACGGGTGGGCCTCAGGTTATCAGTCATGCTGTCAACAACACGAGTGATGACCGCCGGCTTTCCAGCCATGTTACATTTGTAAACAGCAGCCTTCTGAAAGAGAAAGACCTGGATCAATGTGAAAACTGTTAGTAGATTTATGGAAAATGTGTATTAGAAAGAAAACCATTATTAATTCCATAAAATAATCCAAGAACGCTAAAAGAGGAAGAGCAAGAGCAATCACCTTCTCTGGTGGTAGATCAATCCCCAAGTTTCCACGAGATATTATGATGCCATCAGCTTCTTGGAGGATCTCATCAAAGTGATTTAGACCCTATGTTATTGGGTGAAATCAGGTCATGCACAATCAGACAAACAAATATTCTACAAAATCCCAACAAGCAGATCATTTATGACGAGGAGGAGGAGAAGTAATCAGTTACTCACCTCAACGTTCTCTATCTTAGCAAAAATCTGAGTCTGATGGAGCTCACCCAATTTAGACAGGAACTCACGAGCCTGCAGGACAACATCAACAACCAAGGTAGTTTGAGATTAACAATAGGTATAATGATCACATGGGTAGAAAATAACCAAAGAGCAAATCCCAAACCACTATGATAAGTACATTGAACAGTAAATAATTTCATTTATGATAATATTGACAGAAATGCAATATGTGTAGATCAGCTTCCAAGTAGAAGAGTCCTTACATGACGAATATCTTCAGCATCTCGAGTATATGAAAGCGAGAGAAAGTCTATGTTGTTCTGGACACCCCATGTGCTAATTACCTGAAATTTTTTAATGAGAAACCAGCTGAGTAATTTCACAAGGCACTATAAGAGCAATCCCATGAAGACATCCACTTAGTTGGCCCTAAATCAAGCATCAGGTTAAACTATACCTTCCCTGAATTTGGGGCAGCCAGGGAAGGATGTAGGGAAGGAGAGGAATAAGAAATTCACAAATAGATAGATAAATAACAAGAAGTACAAATGATAAATCCTGACTTATATGATAATGGCCACTAACATGCACACTTCTTCTAAGCATGGGATGATTGCCAGAGAAGTTAAATAAATGCAGAAAAGCAATTGCCTATTTCCCTAAAACGTATGACAAGTACTGATTACCATATCCTGTTCACTAAAAATTCATTTTGCTCCAAGTAGTGTTGGTGGTACACTCAAAAGATGACATTGATCTTCTAACTTGAACAAAAACAATTTACCTTCTTGTCATCATCGGTAAGTGTAGGCAAATCTATTCGAATTTGAGAGACATGGAGAGTGTATAGAGACCCTGACAACACGGCAGAGTTCTTTATGAGGCAAACCACATCTTCACCATTGATTTCTGTGACCTGTGAGGTAAGATAAAATATTTTATTTAGGTAACAACAGTTAAATTAGCTAAGGCAAGATAAACAGCGAGATCTGGAATACAGTTAACGTGAGACCCCAATTGTTAAGTAAGTCACGACAGATCGATGAACCAGGAAAATGGAATTATTTTAAGCCATAAGAAAGGACAACACTCAACCACCACTTTACCTCCAACCACACAGAAGTAGTTTCACTTCCTGTGAAAAGATACTGGCCAATAAATATAGTGTCTCCCTTCTTCACTGCCTGAAATGATCAAAGTTCAGTTTAGCATGGCAATAACAAATAAAAACACCTTTGCCAGAAGTCAACAGTAGAACTAATGAGAAAATCACGGTGTATCATGTTTATCGATAGCAGTAGGCTCTCTTTATTCAATAGGATGAAAGCACTCAAGGTGGTAAAATTAAAGCACTATCACTTCCACTTATAGAGAAATACACCAACAAGCATTACATCCGTGTACAAGAAACTGAATGGATGATGGCTAAAGTGAATTGTAATGGGAATACAAATAAGTCTTCTTTTTCTGGGCGGGATCGGTACATGGATCTGAAATTATGATCCACTGAGGAAAAAGTTAATTTTGTCATAGCAGACTCAATATGCATTGTGGATCACAACCCAGTCAGGTTTGCATGAGTCAAGTTACATGAATGGCTACAATTCTCTGCAAGCAACCAACACAGAAAGCACATTAAGTAAGTTGCTAACCTTTGAGAGTCCACTGAAGTTGATTGGTAATAGATTTGAAGAGGCCTCTTTGTCTTGATCTGGTGTTAGGACAAGTAACGTATCTGCCTCAAGGGGAATGGGACCCTCTGTTTTATTCACTACCTGCAACTCTGGGCCGATTGTATCAAGCATAACCTGTGACAGAGAACAAGACCAACCAACAAATTAGGCTCGGATTTGCCAGGAATCACAAAGCACTCAACATGTTAATGCCTATTCGTTAAAGCACTGCATGTGGATGAACAAGAAAGCCCTCATCAATGTCAAGCTTCTAAGAAGCTCACTGATTCAGCTTCAAGTGAGATGAATGAGAACTTACCGCACATAGCTTTTTCGTGCTTTTAACAGCTGCCTTCAAATTTTCCAATGTTTCTTGGTGGAATTCAGCATTGCCCCAGGAGAAATCAAATCGTGCCACTGTTCCAGATTAGGACACTAATTAAATAAAACTGCATGAAGGGTATTCATTTACTTAATTGAGTTGGAATCCATTATATTAAACACACAATTGTTTCCATAAAAAGGGTCGTTATATAAACCTGACAGAATCAAACTAGAACTCCCTCATTAGAGATAATCGAGAATCAAGGCCCAACTAAAGTGATGTAATTAGATTATTCAGTTATCTTCTATACATTAATGTCTGTTTAGAGGTTCCTATCGAAAGAACTTGAGTGAATCCACACATTCTAATATGTTGTTTGTCAGAATCGGACTTGATACTAAGCCTCTTGGTAATATTCCCAATCTATCCCTTCCATAGTGTGCTAAACATCATATGCCAAAAGGCTTTGGAGGGGTACCGTGTAGGTGAAGATAAAAATCATGCATGAATACAACCAAAATCTTGAAAATCATTGGCAGATGGCCAAATTGTCCCTCTCTAAATAAATAAATAAAAATGCATTAAAATTACTTCAAGCAAGATGGATCGACAGATACCAGACATTCCAGCTTTCAAGCAGCTAGAGATTATATCAGCTGATCGTGATTTTGGACCGAGAGTCCCCACTATCTTCGTCATTGCAGGAAAGAACGTCTGCCACATTCAAGACCACATTAGATTAACATGAAAGCTCTAATTATTCATTTCTACATACAGCTCGACAAAAATCCTCAGAATCGCAATTGCTTCCACATAAACCAAGTTCACACCCTTTAACTTTTCTCAAAGATGCCATTCAACTAGTCGAAATAACAGAAATCTGCAAAGACGAGAATCCAATCGTTCTAGCTACTTATTTCTTCCCAAAAAAAGAAAAGAAAAGAAAAGTCACCCCATCAGCTCCAAACATGAAATCATCATGCATCTTGATCGAGCCCCCTAGTTAGATACTAGCATATAAGTGCACGAAATCTTTCCAAACAACGCATCCACCTCTAGATACACCTTAGCTTCCATCTGTTCTCGTCCCAACAGCAACCAACACTTCAAACCAAAACCGAATGATCACAAAAACTGCGGCAGACCACATAACTAACCAAAAATCAAAGTCGGAGAACCGATCTCACAAAAATCCAAACCGCCGCCTTCTTCTCCGGTGCGTGAAATCTTAGAACCCCCTCATGTCAAATCCAAACCTCCCCCACTTTCCAAAACAGTAGTGAAAAAAAAAACTCAAACGCCAGGCCCTACGACCCCGCCAATGCGGCTCAGGAATCGCAAGCCGGAACACAATCGAAGCTCCAGACGGAACGCTAGCCGCTCCCAAGCTCATCAAACAAACGACAAAACGAAGCGGACGCAGCTCGGAGGCAACAAACAGGGAGACCTCAAAACCCCGAAACAATCGACAAACGCTCCACAGTCCACAGTAAGTTCCAGCGAATACTCACAGGCTTCGACGGCTCCAGGATCGAAGCCATCCGAATAGGCTCCTCGAGAAGCAAGTTGTTGGCCTGCATTTCCTCCGGCGGTCTTCTCCGGTCGCGGCGAGAGGGAGGGGGATCGGCGGCGGCGGCGGCGATGCGGCGTAGGATTGAAGCTGAAGCTAAGTTCGCGGTGATTGATCGCGCTCTTCGAATGGAACTACCACGACGATCACCGCTCTCGTACGTTATAAAATGGGGGGCCTCATTTTTTTATTATTTTGTAGTATTTCTCGAACCCACGTATTGACGCCTCACGGGCCGACACGTGTCGCGCCGTGAGAAGTGGGGGCGGGAAACCGTGGGGCTACGGCGCCAGTGGTAACCGGATGGCGACCAGCCGCCGTCCGATGCGGCTTTCGATGGGTCGAATCCTGACCGTGGAAGCGGAGCCCACCGGTAACGAAACGGCGGCTGGTTTTTCCAGATTTTGGCGGTTTTTCATTTTCTCCTATTTGAAGAAATAGTGTTGAGTCTGTTGACGATGACCATTGCTGGATTCTCGCTTTATTCTTGTCCGAGAAGAAAATATCGAATGGGGTCTAGGACAGCTTCTCGTGGTTTTCCCGCACCGGAAAAGGACCGAAAATAAAGAACCCATCAAGAAAAGGTTGGTACTCTACAAAATAAACTGAAAAAAGAAGGACAGATACCATAATAATAAAAAAATCCTAAAACATTACTGAAATTTTTTTTAATAGTATTTCTTTTTGTTTGTTCTATTCTAATTCTCAACTCAACTTTGAGACTTTTATTCTATATATCTACAAAGCGTGGAAATCGAAATTCACATGAAACTAATCGTTCACGCCCCAACCTTTCGTGAGAAAATAAAAATTCGAACCCACACTTCCTCTTTTTCCTATAAGAATGGTAGCTATCGTGAATTTTTTTTGTAGTACTGGAAATCCTAAATTTGATCAATGTGGCATAAATGCTCCTAACTTTTTTTTTTGAATTTACATTTATGTGACATTTATGCTTTCTATTTTAATTCTATTTAGGATATATTTATCACATTTGTATAAACTTGTGTCATAATATGCAAATTTAGGATTTTTAGTGACCAAAAAATACGTTGTATTTATGTCATAATAAATATAATTTGGATTTTTTTGTTATATTAATCCAAATAATTTTTTAAAATCACATATGAAGCAATTAGATATTTTCTCAATTTGAGTTTGAGGTAAAAAACGCACAGATCATGACAAAAAAAAAAGAAAAATATTTTTAGCACAGAAATTACATGTTTTTCCTAGGCCGATAAAGCTTCTAACTTTTACAGATGGTCTTTTGGAACACTCACCTAACTCCACCCCGGTGATCGTGTGAACATGAATTAGGGGGCATGCCTAAAGATCATTAGCTTAGGCAAGACGAGTTCATGTTTCCTTCCTAACCTCACTCTAGACTCAAATAATTGCTTATTTGTGAGAGCAGCTTGTGGTAATTCTCTAATAGGGCGCTCAATTAGGCAGTGTTTCTTAATTTAATATATCGGTGCTTACACGTCTAATACCTCTCGTTGGTAAGTGAATATTTGTCTTCTCCACCAACCACGAAATAGGGAAGGTGATATTACAGAATCTCTTACTTCATATTACAGAATCTCTTACTTCAGGATGGATCTTTCGTCTATTTTCTCTTCTTTGGGTCTTTTAATGACCTACTTAGAGGTCCATGGATTTTATTCTGTCATAGACCCATCCCTAAAAAAAAAAAAATACTTCGAGGGTAATCACAATTCAATTTTTTTCTTTCCCAAGGTACTTTGCTTGTCTTTTCTAACTCTCCCTCTCGGTTACCAGCACATCGAAAACGAAAATAATTTCTTATTAAATACGTTTAACGAAAAAAAAATTCTCGTTAATAAAACTTTTTCGTTCGATCACGCAATTCACGGATGACCAAATCGAAATAGGACGAGAGGGGGTTAGTCCTCTCAGTTTTCGAGTTAATAAAGGGGCAAAACGGAGACGATACGTACTGTTAATGCGATGTGAATCCGACAAGGTTTCTTTGGAAAGATGGATTTAAGCATCGCTTTTCATTTCAGGGTTTATTCCCGGGATCATTCGGGAGAGCTTGAGCAAAAGGTACATTTTCCCACTTGTGTGCTCAAAAACCATGTCCGGGATTCAGTTGGATCGGACCAGCGCAGGTACCGTCGGCTCCGCTTTTCACGCGGGGTCGGAAAACGGTGGTCCATTTCTACGTGCCATGTCGTCCTTGCACGACAAGATTTAGACAATCACCTTCTCTCGAGTCTGCCTTAATCATGCCCTATTACCTTTTCTTT
The DNA here is from genome assembly GCA_014182895.1 of Angophora floribunda. Lineage (NCBI taxonomy): Eukaryota > Viridiplantae > Streptophyta > Magnoliopsida > Myrtales > Myrtaceae > Angophora > Angophora floribunda. The sequence continues at coordinate 29,750,026 of CM024711.1, read as the reverse complement.
TTCCAAGTCCATCACGAAGAATTTGTGCGAACAAAATAAAATAAATAAAAAGAGCAAATAAAGCGGTAGGAATATATCATACATTGACTCAAATAGATATACTCATGCTAGATTTATCCAAAATTAATTTTTTGATCACAAAAAATCTCCAAATGATACACTTGTGATAAATTTCCTCTTTACTAATTTCTGTTAAATTTTACAATTAAATTGCTAAGTTATATGGCATGAGATAATTAGCGAATACATAATTTAGAGTTTTATCTTTCGTTTGTCACAAATATATTGACTTGAAATTACATAATAAATTTGTTATAAATGTACCAACTTAGGAGTTTTTTGTGATGAAAAATTAGCTTGGGGTAAATTTATCACAAATTTACTAATTTGGGGTTTTGCATAATATTAACTCTTTTTTTAATTAACTTGAAATTCGATCCAACTCGAAATAAAAAATAATTTGTTTGAGGAAAGACGGAGAATGTAGTTGCGGAGATTAATGATGCATTTAACTTACTCCAAATTCCTAAATAATTTGTCTATAAAAATGAATGTACGAGGAAAAGACAGAGAAGATAGGTAGTTGCGAATGTTGAAATCATATTTTTCCTTCCAAAACTACCATCATTAATTCTTCATATATCCGATTTTACCCTTGAATATTATTATTTTTAATTGAAAAATGAGGCGACCCTCTCGCCGATGAGTCGATCCGGCACCTGGCGGCCATCGGCCGAGGTCACTCAAGGTCGGGCGACCTAGGCGAGGGCCGCGCGACCCTCGCCGAAGGTCGCTCGACCTCGGGTGACCTCAATTGACGGCCGCCAGCGCCAGATTTAGCTCGCCAGCGGCTGTAGCCCTTTGCCGGTCCGGCAAAGGGTTTAGGTCAATTTAAAAAAAAATTATATATATATATTATACTCATTATACCCATCAAAGCCCATTGCGAAATGTTTTTTACCAAATGCACATTCAACTTAAAGTCCATTTGCAAATTTTTTTTACCAAATAAATTGTATTTCCCCATGTAGCTTTGGACTCAAAGCCCCTTGCAAACAACAATTGGAAAACCCAAAAAAAAGAAAAGAAAAAAAGAAATCATTTTATTAATGTATATGACTTTATTTAAAAGGGGGTCGTGTAAACGCCTGTCCCATCGATGGACTTGTTAAAAACAAGCGGAAATTTCAAAGCATTTAACGTGCACATCATTAAAGCAGCCGGTGCGTCGATTATAGTCGCTGCATGTTAGCAAACAAACGATGAGTCTTGGCATGGACAGCGATCTGCCTGACCGACGCCACCGCACCGATGGCCACCAACGCCGTGGACACGACGATCATCGTCGTGTTGACCCAGGACACGGAGCTCCTCCTGGAGGGCTTGAAGGCCACGTTATAGGAAACCACGAGCAATATGAAGTTTAGAGGGATGCACCCAAACACACTGAACAGCGCCATGATGTCTGCGAAGAAGGGCAGCATGGTGGCCACCATGGTTGCCACCACCACTGATAGTGACCAAGCGATCAACCTAGGCATGACATTGCATGCTGAGACCTAGTCCATCTTTGGGTTCACTAGTTTCTTTTCAAACACTTTGTTGATCAGTTGCAAGTACACCTATATATATCTCGTTGGAGATCCATATTGACAATGAACTTGTAATTAGTTGAATAATTAGCTAGTAAAGAAGAACAAATTCTACATTTGATTTCTGGTTAATTCTTACCACAGTGACGGCTGATAACTGGAGGAGGCAGAAGATGTTGGTCATCAAGAGGAACCAAAGCGGGAAGGAGTGGCTTGATGTCCCCCATGAAATTGGTCAGAATTGTTCCTTTGGATTGATTCCCAAAGGCCCAATACCCAGAGATTCCAACGCTGAAATACGTGGTCACTATGACCGAGTAACACACGCACAGGCCCTTGAACATATTGCCCTTCACCGGAGGAGCTAGAGTTGCCCAAAAACCATGGTAAAATTTTACACCATGGATCCATCAAGGTAAAGGTGAAAAGGCGAACTAAGAGATAATTAAATCGAGCGGCGCTCTAGAAGACCTGGATCTTGGGGATAGTTCCGCTGGTGCAAGTGGTGGAGATTATGGAGATCCTATTGAAGGCGCCGAAAAGGCAGTCGACTCGGCTACCAACCAAGGAGTAGTCCTTTGGCGGTGCATTCACTGAGTTTGGTTGTCAGGTTGCACAATGGTCAACCTCCATTTTTATCTCAAGTGTTATAGATCACGACATGATCGACGTTTATCGACATGGGCTATGGGATTTTCTCACCGATGTCGATGGAGCCGCTCAAGGGACAAACGCTGTAAGCGAGGGAGAGGATGAGAGAGATGAGATTGATGTGCCTGAGGGAGTGGAAGGAGGGGACTTGTGCCAAGAACAGAGTCGGGCCACCGAACATGGAGATGAACTAACAGAGCTGCATCCTCCCATCTTGCTGATACAGCAAGTATATGAAATGCACAAGCAATCATAACAAAGCAGAAAAGAACTCTGAATAAAATTAATAGAGAGAGATCACATGAAAAACTAGAATCGTCTGATTAGTGAATCTAAGTGAATAATTAGAATTAATTTTTCATGTTAAATTGGGCAGAAAAGTTACAAACCTTGAGGTTCTGTCCACCCAAAAGACTGCAGGCAACGACGGCAGCATAACATATAGCAAACTTTTCCCCATGCAGGTCCTGTTAAATAACAAGCCATGACATATAAGTTGAGTCGGGATTGCACCACTTCATACAAGGATTTAGTCCTATGTGCCATGACATATAAGTCGAGTTGGGAATTCACCAATTCATACGAGAATTTAGTCGTACAATAAGGTTAATTAGTAGCCACATCGATAGATTGATTGGCAAGGGAAAATAACCTAGAATGTCACGGCCATGTCACGGAATTGAAGCTGGGACGAACCAAGTTGGGCTTGCTACTCCAGGACGAGCGAGAGGAGGTTGTAAGAGTAAAATGTGACCGCGGCCCCTAGAGCCAGGCACACGGTCCGGACCACCCAGCCCAAAAGGCTCATCGAAAAAGGGCAGGTTGAATAGCACTAGCACGACAATCGACGTCGTCAAGTGATATTCGCAGTGCCACCACAATCCTGTCAATGCGATCGCAAACACTGTTAACTCTTTTAGAATTTAAGAAGACTTGTGTCTGAAATGGTTGGACACCGACACGTTCAGATCATGTGCAAAAGGCAGGCCATTCACATATCATTTACGAAAATCTCTTCTTCCTTACATGACTAAAGAGAGTGTCTGCGTCACAAGCTCTTCCACAGAAAGGGACGAGTGCACTGACCTCGCGATTTGAGGACGAAGAGAGCTCCGGCGTCCAAGTCTTTCGGGTTCCGGCAGCCGGCGAAGCTGTCATGTTTCTGATCACCCAGCGGGATGGAGACTTCCATGGAGCTTGGAACCACCGCCGTCCCCATTTTCTCTCTCTTACAGACAGAATACTTACATATATACCAAGAAGAACATCATACATGTATACATATACCCAGGTTTCCTTCCAAGAACACGGCACGTCAAATTATCAAAAAACAAAACGAGGGAAGAAAGGGAAAAGACAAGCAGAGAGTCAACTGGTCGCCTTGGACTGCTCCGGGTTCACATAATTCAGCTCTCATGCGTAATCCCAGGATTCGAAAAGCCTGAAAGAGCGACTCCACGATTAGTTTCCAAAGTGTTATAGAAAGTAGATCCCCGCCGCTTTCCATGGAAACTACCATCTTTCGCGTCGGAGATCTTGGACTGGCTCGGCCCGCAGCTGAAAGTGCTGCGTGGAAGACAGTAGAGGATGGTGAATTTCGTGATCTAACGACTATTCTCACTTGAATGTGGCAATCGCTCCGCCCCGTTCCGGGAAGTTTCCTGCATTTGACATCGAGGGCACAATCGCGATTGCATGGGACGGTTCGGCATCTCTGCTAAGGAAAGCTGAAGCTAACCAAGCAGCATTCCGTATTGCGGATGGCGTGCCCGCCATTCTTCCTTTTCCGACATCTGATATTCATCGTCCGGCGGTTTTCATGCGCCTCTAGCAAGCTTAAATTCACTCATTGCTACGTTTCTTGAATCCTTAGGTTCTTCTTCTAGATGACCATAGGACTGCATTTTCTGGTAAATATCACCAATGCTTTTTTCACTACCTTCAGCATAATATCTTCATAGGCCTTCATTTGATTTATTAGTTCTTTCGACCTACTACAATAGTGTTGGACGGCTCCATAATATCTCGTTGAGTGTTTTTGATTCGTTTCCAGAAATTTGAAGTCTAATTACGCGTATCTTGAAGGAGCCTGATTTTTAGGGTGACCGAGGATACGAGGAAGTGCAATAATCTCGACTCGAGACCCGAGCTCGAGCAAGCTCCAAGTTAATTTAGTTCGGGTTTGTTTCAACTGCAAAAGAAAGAAAGAAAATACCCTTTCGCTGTTTGTCTAAACTTTTTGAAATATACAAAAAAAGAAAAATTATGAGAAAATCATGTGAATTCATTTGCTAACCAATATACATATTTCATGAAGGTTTCTTTTATTTCTACAATGGAGAAGTGCACTAGAAATTTTAAAATTTGCAATTGAATCTTAAAATTTACAAAAATTGCAATTAAATCATAAAACTTATTAAAATGATGCAATCGTATCCTTCTGTTGACTCCATCCAATTTGGATTGAAAAAAAAAAAATACTAACATGGCTTTTTTAAATAAAAATATCATCTCTCCTACATGGCAAGGACATCGCTAAATCATGAAATATAATGTTAATATGACATTATTTTGATCCAAATATGATTTTTATACAAGATTTATTTACATGAAATTTAAAGAATAAGCTAAATTAAAAAATAAATAAAAGAAAAGGGGAGAACCAAGCAAGTCGGACTACAAGCCCTTGCCCTTGATGAGGGTTGTTGGGCCCTAACTACAACTCCAGCTACCTATTCCCTACCCTCGCCAGCCCTTTGTAGCAATGGTGGTGTGGTGATAGCAAGAGATGGCATCCCTCGCCACTTGGTTTATCATTTTTCTTTTAGATTACTTTTTAAATTTAATTTTAAATAAAATTTGTATTAAAAATTAGATTTTGACTAAAACAGTGCGGTTGTGGCTTTGGCCATGTCATAGCCTCGAAGGATAGAAAAAAATAATACAAAAGCCGTGTCAGCATTTTTTGTTGTTAAATTAATTGAATGGCTTGATAAATAAGATTTAATTGCACTTTTTATAAATTTTAGGACTTAATTACATATTCATAATAAGTTTTAGGGCTTCCAGTACACTTATCCCTTTTTATAATTACTAAATGAAGATTTATGTATTTTGAATTAAAAGAAAAGTTAAAGTGTGTGAATCGCATGATTTTAACTAATTAATTCCAAAAGGTAAAAGTCAAGTGTTGTTAGTATCGATTGATAGTGCTTCCAGCATTGGATAATGACTTCTATCGGCTCATGCTGAATTCCACCGTATGCTCTTCAAGGAAAGGGAATTATGACACAAATAGTCTCTAAATTTTGGCTCAATATGTAATTTGGTCTTTGAATTTTAAATTTGTTCAATGATAATGAATTTTAATTTAATGTGCAATATTATCCTTGAATTTTTAATATGTTCAAAGCAATCCCTAAAATTTTGGTACATGTTCAATATTATGCTTTTATTAAATTAAGTTTATGGATAACATTGAATATTTTCATATAATCAAACGACTAAATTGAACATATTAAAATTTTAAAAACAACATTGCACATTGGGCTAAAATTCCTGAATTACATTGAATAAATTCAAAAGTTTGATGACCACATTACACATTTGATCAAAATTTAGGGACTAATTGTGACATTTTTCTCCCATAGAATGAACAACGTGGAATGATAAGGAGCTTGGTGCATCAAGCTTTTAACTTGGGTAGGCTGCTTTTTTTTCTATTTTATTTTGAATTCGATGCCAATTTAGATCCTTGGAAGTGGGCCCGTTCACCTTAAGAGATGACTAGTAGTTATGTTTGTCTCCCAAATAAGAGTCTACGCTTCCCTTTAAGATGTTTGAAAAGCGAGGCTAACCTTGTCGTGAAAGTATAAATATGTGATTTTCATTGAGGTTAGATGATCCGATGCATGTGAATTCAGTTCACATCAATCATATAATGAGACATGCCATGATTTGATAATATTGAGTGCATGCACTACGTTCTCCATTTTGATATAATTGTTGAAGCGCTATATATGTTCCTGGATTTCTTATTCTCTGAGTGCCGCTTGGCGAGAAGATCAATCAGAATATTTGGATTTGGCTAAGCTGTTCAACTTCCCACCTGTCGTCCCGTGTGCTTTGGTCAATGAATGATTCGGATCGGAGACCCGTAAGACGGTCAACTCTCCATACGTTTTCCCTTTCGTTTTCCATACATCACAGTGGATTTTGACTGGGAATTCCATACGTTTTCCCTTTCGTTTTCCATACATCACAGTAGATTTTGACTGGGAATTCATTGTTTTTACACGTTTGGTGCATACTAAACGCTTTGTGCTTGATTTCTTCTTTCCTCTCATTTCTATACGAAACTCTCCTTTTGCGTCGGCAAGCAACTCTCGGATTTTCTTTTGGTTTCTTTTGCACCTGCTATAATGCTCCCTTTGGGTTTTGACTTGGCCATTCCTCTTATGAATTTTTCAAGGCAAGTAATACAAACCTGACCGGCAGAGCGAGACCTGCATTAGACGAGTCGAGACAATTTCGTTTACCACATCGTGCGAGCATCGCACACCACGTCATCGATTAGTATGCAGCATGGTCACCAATCATAGTTTGCCATCTATGCTCGACTATCCGCCCAGCTTTGTTTATCTAAGTTATGAGTGTTGACTCCATTATTTGTTGAGCAATTATAAGTTATAATTCGAAGTGGTGTATCATGTCATGTGATGATCTAACGAGATTTAGAGGTGCTTAATGCATGAAGTTATGATAATTTCCAGCTTCGAATAACATTATATCACATTCTATCTCATTATAAAGGTAAGAGTCCAACTTTTTATCCTGGAGGTAGTGCATCTTTACTAATAAAGTGCTTGACATCTAAAATATATAAAGAAATTCTCAAACTTACTAGACTTTTCTCATCAAGCCCCTCATGATCCAAATTCGAAAATGTCGAAGATGGAGACCATGTTCGAAACTCGAGCAGGAGATTTCTCAATACAATCATTACACTCGAGCTTCCCAAACAAAAGACTTTGCGGAGTTCAGCGAACTAGTTAACTCAAATACTCAGATTTAGAGCGGGAGGGACTTGATTAGACAGGTTTTGCAAGTGTAAGCATTTGATCAGATAGATTAAAAGATCTAGGCATTGACGTCTAACCATACTAGTAACTTTCCAAGTCCATTTCTTTTGATTAATTTGAAATTCGACCCCAATAGACATGATACCGTATCATACTGTGTTTAAATAATCCAATGCTTCACACGAGGAAAGAACCTGGAGAAAGTAATATTGCGAAGATTAACGAAGATTGCAAACCTAGGAAAAAGAAAGAACGAAGACAAAATGGATCTCGAGGTGTCGTGTAAACATGTGTCCCCAGTTGATGGACTTGCTCAACACCCTTGATAAAGAAATTCCAAAATATTAATGGGGCATATCATCATAGCAGGTAGTGCGTCAATTATAATCACTACACGTTAGCAAATAAGCGATAAGCCTTGGCGTCGAGAGCCATCTGCCGGACCGATGCCACTCCGCCGATGACCACCAACACCGAGGACACAGCGATGATTGTCGTGTTCACCCAGAATATAAAGCTCCTCTTGGAGGGCTTGAAGGCCGCGTTATATAAAACCATGGGCAATATGAAGTCTATGGGGATGCACCCGAACGCGCCGAACAGCGCCATGATGTCCCCGAAGAAGGGCAGCATCGTGGCCACCGTGGTCGCCACCACCACCGACAGCGACCGAGCGATCAGCCTAGGCACGACATTGCGCGCTGAGAACTGATCCATCTTCGGGTCCGCCAGTTTCTTCTCGAACCTTTCGTTGGTCGGTTGCAAGTACACCTACACCCAAATTGATGGTCAACTTGTATTTAGTTGAAGAATTAGCTAGAAAGATGGACCGAGTCTATTTTTCTGTTGTCGGGCTAATTCATACCACAGTGACGGCTGATAATTGGAGGAGGCAGAAGATGTTGGTCATCAAGAGGAACCAAGTGGGAAGGAGGGGCTTGGTGTCGCCCATGAAATTGGTCAGAATCGTTCCTTTGGATTGATTCCCAAAGGCCCAATACCCAGAGATTCCGACGCTGAAATACGTGGTCACTATGACCGAGTAACACACGCATAGGCCCTTGAACATCTTGCCCTTCACCGGAGGAGCCAGAGTTGCCTAAAAACCATAGTGAAATTTCACATTTATCGACCGATCGAGGTAAAGATGAAATTCGAAAAGCCAAACCAAAGAGATAATTAAATCGAGCGGCGCTCTAGAAGACCTGGATCTCGGGGATAATTCCACTGGCGTAAGTGGTGGCGATGATGGAGATCCCATTGAAGACCCGAAAAGGCGGTCGACTCGGCTACCGACCAAGGAGTAGTCCTTCGGCGGTGCATTGGCCGAGTTTCCTGAGGCGGTCTCAAAATAGTTGCATAACAGTCAACCTCGATTTTTATCTCGAGTGCTATAAATCATGATATGATATGACTGTGAGATCGATGTTATGAGCTACGCGGTTTTCTTACCGACGTCGATGGAGCCAGTCAAGGCGCAAACGCTGTAAGCGAGGGCGAGGATGAGAGAGATGAGATTGATGTGCCTGAGGGAGTGGAAGGAGGGGACTTGTGCCAAGAACAGTGTGAGGCCACCAAACATGGAGATGAATTGGTAGAGCTTCATCTTCCCATCTGGCTGATACAGCAAGTATATGAACTGCACAAGCAATCATAACAAAGCAGAAAAGAACTCTGAATAAAATTCATAGAGAGGAGCCACATTAAAAAAAAGCAGAAATCAAATTGTTTGATTAGTGAATACAAGCGTAAAACTTTGAACCGATTTTCCTATGTTTAATTTGGGAGGGGAAAAGTTGCAGACCTTGAGACTCTGTCCACCTAAAAGAGTGCAGGCAACGACGGCACCATAACATATAGCAAATTGTAGAGGTCCCACTAAATACTTTCCCCATGCCGGTCCTGTTAAATGACAAGTCGCGACATATAATTTGAGCTGGGAATTCACGAATTCACACAAGAACTTGGTCGTACGACGAGGTTATTTAGTAGCCAAATCAATGGACCAATTGATGAGGGAGAGTAACCTAGAATATCATGGGCCATGTCACGGAATCGGAGCTGGCGTTGACCAAGATGGGCTTGCTGCTCCAAGACGAGCGAGAGGAGGTTGTAAGAGTAAAATGTGACCGCCGCTCCAAGAGCTATGCACACGATGCCAGCCCCCCAACCCAATAGGCTCATCGCAAAAGGCAAGGTCAACAGCACTGGCGCCACTATCGACGTCGTCAGGTGGTACCCGCAGTGCCACCATGACCCTGTTAAAGTGATCGCAAACTCGTTACTTCTTGAAATAACGACCTATACTCTTTTCGAATTTGAGAAAATATGTATATTGTATCTGAAACGGTCTGTGCAAATCGACCATGTGTAGATCATGTGCAGAAGAAAGACCATTCACATATTTCTCCACGAAAGTCTCTTCTTCCTTGTTTCCCCTTTCGCTACTGTTCTATTGGCCTCTTGATTAGGATCCTAGTTAATCAAGAGATAAATCATGCCAAATTGTACGGGCCTGACTGGACAACATGTCATACGATGAACCGGAAAATGCTTGTCTGAAAAATTACACTGCTGATGAATACCATATACTGTTTCTTTAGGGTTTTAACTATTGGACAGTCGTCTGATCAATCAATGGAGGACCGTTCCAAGAGCTAGTAATGTTGGAGAGCGTAATGACAAGCTCGTCCACAGAAAGGGACGATTGCACTGACCTTGTGATTTGAGGACGAAGAGAGCTCCGGCGTCCAAGTGTTTCTGGTTCGGGCGGCCGATGAAGCTGCCATCTTTCTGATCGCCCAGCGGGATGGAGACTTCCATGGAGCTTGGAACCACCACCGTCCCCATTCTCTCTCTCTCTCTCACACTCGGACAAACAAAGTTCTTACGTAAATACCCAGGTTTCCTTCCAAGAACAAGGCACGAGATACCATCAGAAAACAAAAGAGGGGGGACAGAGAAGCAGAGGAACTGACGATTACGGATAGAGATATGACCGAAGAAGAAGAAGAAGAGCACGACGACGGGGATAACAATAATGGGGTCATCATATGTACGCGTGGCTCTGGTCAATCGGTCGTCTCCGACTGCTCCAGATTCAAATAATTCAACTCTCGTGCTAACCCCAAGATTAGAAAAGCATCAAGGAGGCACTACGTGACAAGTTTCGAAAGTGTTAAAAAGCAGATCCCACCGCATTCCGTGGGGTCGTCCGTCGCCCTCAACCGAAAACCTTTCATCTTTTGCGTCGGAGATTTTGGACCAGCATGTGTAGAGGACGGTGAGTTTTCGCAACAACCAAAAAAACAAATTGACTATTCTTGCTCGGACATGACGAGAGAAATGATTGAATGACGGTTACTATTATGTGAGCAAAATCCGATATGGTAATCCCTTCGTCTCGTAGATGTCAGGTGGAAATATGGATGTATAATGATCTTAGACTTGAGCGCTAAACTCGAGCAAGCTCCGAGTTAAGTTAGGTCAGGTCTGAAAAGGAAAAGAAAATACCCTTTTGCTAGGTATCTAAACTTTTTGAAAATATACAAATATATTACAAGAAGATCATGTGAGTTCATATGTTGTCAATACATATATATATATATGTCGTGAAGGTTATTCTTTTCTTATGATTATTCCGCGGAGGTTTCAAGTGTTTTAGAGATCAAAACAAGTTAAAAGTGCACGAATCTCATGATTTTGATTGGATTGATGCAAGTAAAAAGTCAAATGTGGATGCCGTCCGATGTCTTCCACTTCCGGCAGCATGAAAGTGACTTCTAACAGCTAGTGCTGAATTCCACCGTGCGCTCTTTTAGAAAAACGAAGAATGAGTAATGATGCCGCACTTGGTAGTTGCCGCATCGAGCTCTTAACTAGGGCAGGCTGCTTTGTTTCTCTCTTTCATTTATAATTTGGTGCCACTTTAGATCCTTTGGATGATTTTGCCAACATAATAACGAGTCCCTGGAAGCGGGAAAGGATATTTCATCATTTCATGTACAGGTCACGTTTGCCATATCATTTGCTAGGTCGATCCATTCCTCCTCAAAAGATAACTAACGATCATGTTTGTCTTTCAAAAAAACCTTGCCTTAAATGTATAAATATGTGATTTTCATTGAAATGGGCCACCGATGGCCAAACATCATCAAATGATTCAATGCATATGAATTCAATTTCACATCAACTATTTAATGAGACGTGCTTGAATCTGACAGTACTGGGTGCGTGCACTAAATTCTCCATTTTGATATAATTTTCGAAGCGTTATATATATGTTCGTGGGCTTCTTATTCAAGGTGAAAGGAGTGGCGACATTTCAACTCTGTCCAACTGCTTAGGTTCAATATGTATCCTGGGTTCGACCCGAACGCCGCATGAGCCTAAGATCAATCGAAATGCTGGGATTTGGCCAAACTGTTCAACTACCCACCTGTCGTCCTGGACCACAAGATGGTCAATGCACCGATACATTATCCCTTTGGCTTTACACGCATCGACCCGGGAGTTTGACTGGGAAATGCATTGTCTATACGTCTCGTGCATCGTGCACTGCGACCGGATAATCCAATGTATTTTCTCAACGAGGATTCCATTGACTATCTCCTTTTTTTACCTGATGCCATTTGGGATTTTGACTTGATTCTCCTTTGGTTGTTCATCTCGATACGAAACTGTCTTGTAGCGCTGGCAAGCGGCTCCCGGATTTTTATTCTGGTTTTGTTTTGCATTGCATCTACTTTGACTCTAGACGACGATTCTAATTCGCTTCCGACTTGATGCCTTCTTTGCATCGGCGAAGAATGCATCTTTGACTTTGCCCGATTCCTCTATTAAATCTCCAAGACCGATCATGCCAATCTGACTAGCCGGAGTGACCTATTCGTTTTTTGGACGGATTGAGATGATTTTGTCTATCATAATATTATGCGACCGTCACCCACCACGTCATCGCGATTTTCCATCTGTGCTTGACTATCCATCGGCTTTGTTAAACAATTATTGAATTTTGATTAATCGGCATACAATGTGTCATGTCGGTTGATAATCTAATGAGGCTTAGAGGTGCATAGTGCATTAGCTTACCATAATTTAAGCTTCAAATAACATAAGGTTATTTTCCACAACGAATTGTGAAGGTAAAGATCCACTCTTAATCCCTCATAGCTCATGCTTTTTTCCAATTAAGTCCTTGAAATTTCAATTTGTAGAAACAAATACCGGGAGTTCTACAACTTTTTTCATCACCTAATTCAAATTTCGACTTATTGGAGCTTGCCATATTCGTCAAAGTTGCACGAGATGGAGACTACAATCAAAACTCGAGCAACGAAATTGCCGAATACAAATGCTATGCTCAAGCTTTCCACGTCAAAAACCTTCCCAAATTAAGAAGACCGTTAACTCTAGTTAACTGGATTTGGAGCAAGAGGGAGTTGATTGGAGAAGTTATGCAAGTTTGATGATTTCGTTAGACAGATTAAAAGTTAAATTGCATAACTTCATGGACCCAAAGTGGCAATTTAACCATCACAAAACCAAAATTTGAGATGACCAGATCTCCCCAGTTCCTTTCTTAGGCCCAACTTGCCTAGGATTCTATGTATCGATCATGGTAGCCATATCATTTGCCACGTCGGCCTGTTTCTTCTCAAAAAATAACAGTTTGTTCTTTAAATATGAGCTTGCGCTTTCTTTAAGATGTTTGAAAAGAAGGGCAAACCTTGTCTTGAAGGCATAAATACGTGATTTTTACTAGGATTGGGTCATCAATGATAAGATATCGTGAGGTGATTCAATGCACGTTAATGTAGTGAGTTCTCGATTGCATGCACTCAACTGTTTGTCTTGATATGACCATCGAACGTGTTCAACTGTCCACCTGCCGTCCTGAGTGCTCGGATTGGAGCACCGTGAGACGGTCTCAACGTTCCATTAGATTATCCCTCTCGTTTTCCAATGCATCACGTTACATTTTGACTGGAAATGCATTGTTTATGCCCGTCTTTTTTGCATACTGAAGCGCTTTGTTGCTCGAAATCTTCTTTGGCTTCGGTTCTACACGAAACTCTCCTTTCGTGTCGGCAGGCCAATCTCCGATTTTCTTTTGGTTTCTTTTGCATCCAATACCGAGTCTAGACGACGATGTCAATTTGCTTCCCTCCTTGATGCTTCTTCCTCTGGGTTTTGACTCGGCCATTCCTCCGTGAAATTTTTCAAGGCCAGTCATACAATTTTGTCCATCGCATCACAAGAGCAACGCGCGCCTAATGGAATGATAAAAAATGAGTCGAAAAACAAGACAAAAAAGTTATACTTATGAAGGATCCAAGCAAGCCTTTGCCTTTAATCATTAAGAAAAACAAAAGAAGAGAGAGAAGAAAGGTCGATTGACAAAAGAAAGGAGAGAGAATTTACAAGATAATGTCACCGATTAATATGCGATGTGGGCCACTTGTCACAGTTCGCCATCTTCACTCGACTATTTGCCTGGCTTCGTTTTATTTGAGTGTTGAATCCATTATTTATAAAGCAATAATACATTATAATTAGTAGTTATGTATTGTCTCACATGATGATCTAATGAGGTTAGGAGGTGCGTAATGCATGAACTTATGAAAATTAGTAGCTACAATAATCAACACTCGAGAATGTATCGCGTTCGAGCTTCCCGTAGTAAAGAAATTTGCAGAGTTCAGCGGACCAGTTAACCCCAGCTGTCCGGATTTGGAGCGGGAGAGACTTGATTAGAGAGGTTTTGCAAGTGTAACGATTTGATTAGACAAACTAAAAGTTTGAGGACTTGATTGGGGAAAATCGGACAAATTCATGGACCCGAAGTGGGATTTCAATTTTTACCCATCGCAAAACCAAAACTTGAAACGAATGGGCCTCCATGGCTCCATTCCTAGGCCCGACTTACCCAGGCCCGATTAAATATGAAAAGAATCGATACAAAGCCCAGCCCAATTTGATTCGAGGAGTCGCGTGGTGAGTTGACGGAGTTACCCTCGAGTTCACGTCAAATTCCCAACCCGCCCTGTCTCCGCCACTGTATACCGCAGGAGGAGGCACCAACTAAAAAACCGCCGACTTGCGCCCAGCAGTCGCGAGCTGCCGCCGCCGCCTCTTCCTCCTCTCTCTCTCTCTCTCTCTCTCTCGCTCGCTCGTCGCGAACTTCGAGGCTGCATTGCAATGGCGAAAGGCGACGACGCGGTGCGGAAAAAGAAGAACAAAGTGAACCGGAAGAAGCTCCAGAAGAAGCAGGACTCGTCGACCGTCTCCGCCCGCATCGCCGCCATCATCGCCGCCAAGAAGCGGCGCAAGTCCGGCAAGCGCCGCGCCTGCCAGGTATAGAACTCGATTGATTTCTCACGTTTCCGCGACGCTCGTCCTATGCTATCTGTTCGGCCGATTACCTCGAAATCGGAGGACGCCGGGGAAGTTTTGCTTTCCGGGCGCGTGAACTTATTTTCTGGAAACGTTGTTTCTCTTCACGATGATTCGATGTGAGTGATGATAGTGCGGCGAATGGATGACTGCCGTCGAGTTGGTTTCGCTTTGGAAATTGTGAACTTAGAAGTGCCGAGGAGAGCTCGGTGATGATTCTAATGGCTGTTGATGAGTTCGATTTGATTCGATTTTGTCCGCGGGAAATTCGAGAGTTACTTGAATATCTAGATTTTCTGAGGTGTTGTGGTCTTCTAGCTGCAGTCGAAAAGGCAGTACACGAAATGTCGGGTGCTTTTACAAATTTTCAGTTTTGTTTCTACTATCACGTGTTCAATTTGCTTTGAGACTCGATAATATTATCATCTCCGGATTAATGATTTGATCTCACTCATCGAGCTCTTTCAATGCGTATTGACTTTAGAGTCAAGTAATCTGCATTTAGTTAAACTGAGTTAGCCCTGAGGAATATGAAAAAAATGTTGGCACACCTTGTTTAAATTCTCATGACTGAGCAGCTTTTTCTCTCATAACGGTGCAGTTGTTTGTGCCTTTTTGTTGTGCTGGTAATGTTCATTGATTCCTGAACTAGGAATTTGTTTTGTTGTGCCATCATGGTGAGACAGGGTATGTGTTTCAGTCTTCCTAGTCTAGATGATCCGTTCAATGACCGACATGGTAAGGATGGTTTGAGTAAAAATATCAAAAATGAGAAGAGCACTAAAAGGAAAGGAGCTTCGGAAAGGAATGATAATGGGGCTGATCCTGTACTAAATATGGCAAATAACGCAAAACGTCCCAAGAAGGAGCAGGAGAGAGACCTAACTTCTGATGGCAAGCCTATGAAAAGATGTAATACAGATAGTAAGGTGATTAAGAAGAGTGATTCTCGAGGCCAACAAGGTCAGGCTTGGGAGAACTCATGTTCCTCTAAGTTTCTTACGTTGTGCTTGAAGACATTGGAGGATGCATTGTGGCATGAAAATGCTCAGAATGGTGACATGATCAACCCTTTGTTTGTTAATGCCTGGGGAATCGAATTCTGGAAACTTTATGCATCTGGCAAAGACATTCTAGAGACAAGTGGTGTTTGTTCTTCGGCTGAACAAATTGCCTGGATTGTGTCTCTCGCTGCTGATTCTTTTGCAAGGAAGGAGAAAGAAGGTCTATCCTTAACCAGTCCTTTCCTTTTATATCTTGTGCCAACTGCTGAGAAAGCTTCTGAGGTGAGCGTTTTTTCCTTTCATTTACTTCTGCTCAAGTTTAATTTACTTTCTTTTCCCTGCTTGAAACAACAACAGACAAGTTAATATTTTTAACTGTCTGTTTGTAAATTCATGAAATCAGGCTGGAATTGCAGCTAGGTTTTTCTCGAATGGTCATTTGAAATATCTTCTTACGTTCTGTGATTATACTTCACTGATTAATTGTTAGAAAATTAGAAGCTGCAGATTACACCAATTCTCATTTCCTGATGTTGAATATTCCTTCATGGTTAGGTACGTGCTATTTGCAAGCCCTTGAAGGCTCTTGGTATACATACTGTGAGTATACATTGTGGTGCCTCCATAGATCATCAAATTCACGGGTACTTTTTTCCCTTAACATGATCTTGAATTTTCTAGGCCTATTTGAAAGTTATGCTGTATCACAAAATCCAATTTAATGTATGAAATTGAAGGTCAATATATGTGTATATTGAAGAAGAGTTCTGTTCTTCCGTTGTATTGAAAATTTATATTTTTTAATAGGTTGACAAGCTGTGAGCCTGAGTTTCTTGTGTCAACACCTGAGAGGCTTTTGGAGCTTATTACCTTGAAGGCCATTGACATATCTCAAACGTCCTTGCTGGTACAAAGTCCACTTGTATCATTTTCTACCCCCAAACTGACTCCCAAATAAAAGAAGAAGAATAAAAGAGAAAGAAACTTTTGCTCTTGGTGGTTCTTCTCATAAAAGCTTTTTTGTTGCATGTCATGAGGAAATTTCTGATCTTCTCGGTTATTATGCATAGTTCACTCAAGTTTTTGCCGCTTGGTCTGTGGTATATGTGTGTTTGCTGTTTCTTCCTCTTCATGGAAGTTGAATATATCCTTGCAGTCTTTCAAGTACAAGTTGCCTTAATTTTCTTGTACTTTTTATTTATTTATAGAAATTACTCTCTTCCCTCTTGAGCAGGTTGTTGATGGATTCAGCAATCTTTCTGAAGGCACTTATCTTGATATGATCAAATCTGTGAGACAATTCATTTCTGGAAATCCTCGGACAGTGGTTTTCAATGATTGCCTTGGTGAACTTTTGAATGGACCTATTGAAAGATTGTCTCTTAATAATACCATCACTTCATGCATCCTCCAGTCTGCAAATGTCTGCACCTCGGAAGAAGAAAAGCTATCAAAGGTTTGTGCAGCTTAATGTTTGAACATCTTTTGCATGATATGCTGCTTTTCTCTAGGACTCGTGAAGTGATTGTTTTAGGCATGCTGATATGCCAATGATAATGGTCCATTTTATATTTTTATGGTACTCTTATGGTATATCATTTCAACTGCAATTACAATCATAAAGGAGTGCTACGCCTAGGGGTGGAGTGTTGATAATAATGATAGCCTGTTTACAGGCAGTTCCCAATTAGGAGTCGATCACTTTGCTAGGATAAGGAAGAGGAAAGAAGGGAGGAATTTCAAGATCAAAGTTTGACATCCTCTGAAATTTTTGTACTAATTTATTTGCTCAAATTTACATATGATAGCAAAACATTGGCTTCTAAATGTCATCCATGTCATCTTTGCCTTTTCCGTTTGTTCTGATTAATCAAAGCCTTTGGCTATCTTAGAAGGAAATGCAAAGCTTTTGCTTTTGTGGTCTTCTTCTAGAAACGGGTTAGGTTGGTTTTCTTCATTGATCCATTATGTCAGTACCTTTACCTCGAGTTTCAGCAACCGCATCTCTCTCTCTCTCTCTCTCTCTCTCT
The DNA here is from genome assembly GCA_014182895.1 of Angophora floribunda. Taxonomy (NCBI): domain Eukaryota; kingdom Viridiplantae; phylum Streptophyta; class Magnoliopsida; order Myrtales; family Myrtaceae; genus Angophora; species Angophora floribunda. Next base: position 29,732,273 of record CM024711.1, on the reverse strand, counting down.
CCTTGCCCCCTCCCTCACGCCTTAGCTAGAGGAAAAGAAACTGTAGAGGCAATGTTAAGGTATACAATGACCATGAAGCTGAGTTTGTGGAGAAATGCCTGCACTCTGCCTGACCAATGACAAATATTATTTCAGTTTCCAGGATGACGTGTTATTTTATTGTTTGAAAGACGCTAGGATGGAAATGTGATATCTAGATCTTAATCTATTGTCTGGTGAAAATTGCATTCCTCTTGGTACTAAACCTGAGCGCAGTGTTTGGAGATTCCAATTGTTGGTTCTTGCTTGTGGCAGTAAACCTAGCAATCAGCTTAGAAAAGTATTGTATGCTATTGGGAGTGATAGCAAGCTTGAAAAATTAGTTGGAGCAACTTGAAGTGAAAGGTTATTTGATCTCAAGCCATCTAATATGTGTAACATCAGAATTTGAGGAAAGGTAAGTTGACATACCCTTTGGCTAATTGCCCTTGAGTGCATTCTTCTATGTCTTGAGGGTTTTCCATCGTGTGGATGGAGATTAATGATTTCTGCGCTAACAACTGACTAATGTGTAAACAAACGAAGTCTGGTCTTTAACTAAACTCTATTTTTTATTTAAGTAAGCTCTGCATGTCAATTAATGTAGAGTTCTATGGATCTTTTCTTAGTTGGCTTTATGTGAATTCTGGCAGCAAGGGGAAGCCTGTAATTCCGGTTGCGTCAATCGAGCAACTTGCGACCACTGATATAGGACACTTTGAGGTTGTAATATTGCCCAACTTTGTGTCATCGATTGATAATTATGTCAGTGTTCGACAAGAATGGCTCTAAACTCTGTCAATGGGATTTTTCACAGAAGAAAATGCACTGACTTGCGGAACCATTGATCGAAATGCTCTAGCAGTGTCATCAAGTTGCACCTGAAACCTCGGGAGACTTGGCACTCTTGTCTTCAAGAATGGATGAGCAGAATCAGTTCCAGCTTTCAAACCTTTATATACTGTCATATCATGCTTTCATTTGCTGCTCGATGAGTTGAGAAGGACATCATATTACGTTTTTTTGGGGGTTGGGTTCATGCAAGGCTCACCATTAAAACTGTAAATTTTACGGCCAATTCTGTAAGATTTTTACATTTTATTATTTGCTGCAGCGCGTTTTTAATTTAATTTGATACCAAGTTGGTGAAATGTGTTCTCACAGGAATTATTTATTCTTGTGAATTCTTCTATTGTTCTCCTTGAAACGGTTCGGCTTTTCTTTTAGTACGCTCATTGAACGAGTAAAAAAGGGAAAATGAGTGAAACAAATTGGGGCAATAGCACTGAGTTGTGCAGGTAATTGAGGAGTGAACCTCATGAATGAATACGAGCTAATAAAAGCACCCGGATGGTTTGGTGAAGTGACCAAAAACTCCAACACGAGCGATAAATCTTAGCCTTTAAAACCCTTGAAGCGCACCTTAAAAAGGCTTATCTTAGTCGTGCGTGGTGTGACCGGATATAACAGTATTTACTACAAGATTATCCTACAAGATATGTGTCATTCATACGGCCCTGGTCCTTCCTCTCCGATATATTGCACATTTACCTCAAGATTGCACTTTCTAGCTCTAATTAGCAGTCAAGTCCCCATCCCCAAGCATTGGTAAAAAAAAGAGACATACTGTTACTAGTAACCATGCGTAATTTCCCACGTTCAAAGGGATGAAAAATCATCAAGTTCCTTTCCTGCGTTGATCCTGCTTGGGGCCCAGAAAGTTGTCCTGAATTGGATCCTGAAATTTTATCGTTGGTCTACTCTGCCAAAAGCAAAAATACGCCTTTCTAAATTTTGTTTTTCGCCTTTTTGGTTGAACTGAAAATTGTGCAGGAGTTAAAGAAACAAGAGTGCCAAAGATGGGCGAGCAAAGGCATCAACATAAGTATGAGATTCGAGAGGACAGGAAAGGTTACAAAGCCCGGGCACTCAGAGAAGGCATGAAGCACAGCTATGTCAAACAATGTGACTGTGTGGCCATCTTCGACGCCGATTTCCAACCTGAGCCCAATTTTCTGCAGCGGACCATACCTTTCTTAGTCCATAACCCTGAAATCGGGCTTGTCCAAGCTCGGTGGAAGTTCGGTGAGTGACACATTTTCTCCTCTTTCTTGATGTCTCTTGCCCATGGATGAGTATGTATGTACGGGAACTAGTTGGTGACTTATGCATTGGAAGTAACATTGATTTCGTAGCCATCATCACTGATTAGTATCGAAGAAGAAAAGGTTTATGTAAAAGTGACCTTTTGAAGCAAATTTAGTCAATAACAAGAAAAGGTAGAACTTTAAGACAGCATGATTAAGAAGTTGTTCTTGCAGAAAACCTTTGTGGTGCGGATAGACCAATAGTAGAGGAACAGAGAAGGATAGCCCTGAGTTAACGGATCTCAGTCATTATGTTACAATGAAATTGATTTTCGCCTCTTCTCATTTCACTGCTTTGCAGCTGACAGTGCTCTCTCTTCCTCTCAAACAACTTTACGCTCCATAGCAATAATGGCTATCACGTTACATGAACACATTCTATCCCACTCTGGAGCATTTGATAGATTCATAATGACGACAATCTTGATGGTGTTGCAGTGAATTCCGATGAATGCTTAATGACGAGGACGCTGTGACTATTGCCGAAGCTGTGAATTCAGCTGACAATCTTAATGCTTAATGATTCATAGATAGTTTTTTTTTTTTTTTTTTTTCGGTGTTCATGTCGAAGCTGTGACTATTGCCGCCATCACCGCCTCCATCTCCATCTCCATCTCCAGCTTCTGAATAAGGCTTGTGATGATTTTTTCTTGTTCTAGATAAACAGAATCTTGTATGTCAATGTAGTCCGAGAGGGTAAAGCATTCTAGACTAAAACAAAATGTTAGGTACAAACTTGGATATAAATCAGTGTTCTGTGTCATACTTTCAATGCACGCATGATGTTAGTTTCTTTTTCTTCATTATTTGAGCAAGTCATAAATTAAAAATTAAAAATAAATTAATTTTAAGAATAATTCATGTCGGTACCACCATTCACCACCTATATTATGTAGGATGGCCGGCATCTATGTAAGCAATTTCAAGTTAAAATTAGATAGAATGACTTGGCACAATTAAGTGAATCCACTAAAAGTAACCACTTTCTCTATTTGCTCCATAGGGTTTTCTTCTCCTCTCATTTTCACAAAACTTTCTTCTTCAACCTCCTTCACAAAGGGTAAGGTTTAAACTAGATCTCTTCCTCCCTTTTTTCCCTTTTCACGTAGCTTTCCACATGATATTATTAATTAATAGTTTGATAATTATTCAAGATTCACACTATTTCTACTCCTTTATTGACTCTTAACACTACTTCTTTTATATTGAATTGACTATATTATTCATTACAGGTCCCACTCTTACGTTAAGTTTATTTCCTACCTCTTTTTTATTTCTTCTTTTTCTTTTGTTTCAATTTTACTAGAGATGAAATTACCCATACTCCTCTCAAATAACATTTATTAAGGTTAAATGTGGGGCACACTCACTATTAAGATTATAACTTGTCTTCTTTTCTTCTTTTTGGTTTGTTACCTTTTCCTTTTCCATTTGAAACAAAATCAGTGTACCTTTTTTTTTATAAAAAAATTCGGTAGATAGCTAACTAATTATTTGACCAATAAAAGCTAATTTTTATGTTAATGAATTGTACATTTCTTCTTTTTGTACAAGGAAACAATTATAAAAAAATAACCTTAAAACAAGTAAAAGTGAAAAGAACCATCTACCAGTTTTAGTATGCATTTCATTTAATTATAACTTTAATATGTGTCATTACATTGTAATCCTTCTATTTTTAACTGCCCAACTTTCATTTTATTCAATAAATCTAGTAGTCAATATTATAATTATTTATTGTGTGATGCATTAATATTTTGAGTGACCATGATCCATTCTCTATTTATAGCAACATACTTCAAAAAGATAGTAAATCAAATGAGATTCGATCTTTTTTTATTAACGTCAAATATAAATATTATGTCAATCACAATAATAACCTTCCTTATCGCAACCAAGAAGATTATATTTGTTTCTCTTTGACCTTTTTATAAAGACAACATAACCTTGAGCAAGAAGATGCATTTGCACACTACTCTAAAGATTCTCTTAAGGAAGAAAATAACTTAGTAAAGTTTCAAATGAACTTGTTGACATAATTTATTACTATTCTTCATTCACAATTTCATTATCAATAGATATAAAAAAGAGAAAAACAATACTGTCTTCCATAGTGATTGCACTAGAAAAAATAATGCAATGAAAAATGAGTAAATTATGGGGAAAAATGTCAAAAAAGTCATAAACATATTGTATTAATGTCAATTTAGTCCTAAACCTTTTAGTTTTGGCTAGATATCATTGACATGGACGTTGGCTGGCTTATGTGGTACCATTAGAGCTAACGTGGATAAAATTTGATAATTTTTTATAATTTTTCGATTTTTGATAATTTTTCTGATTTATTCTTTCTTTCTTTCTTTCTTTTTTCACTCCTTCCTTTCTTCTTCCTTAAAGCGATGGCCGAGTGTGCTAGCCTTGCCTGGCCATGGCGAGGCGAGCCTGCTCGGTGGCCGACCATCGCCTAAAGGAAGAAGAAAGGAAGGAGAGAAAAAAAAAAGAAAAAAAGAAAATCCGAAAAAAGAAAAATATAAAAAATAATAATAATCGAAAAATTATTAAAATATGATTAAAAATTATCCATATTAGCACTGATAATGCCATGTAAACCAACTAACGTCTATGTCAACAATATCCAACTAAAATTAGCCAGAAGAATTAAATTGGTACAAAATCAAAAGGTTTAGGATTAAATCAATACTAATTCAAAAAGTTTAGGACTAAATTGACACTACTAAAATGTTTAGTACTAAATTGGTACCAATTCAAAAGACTTAGGATTAAATTGGCACATATACAATAGGTTTAGGACTTTGCTAATACTTTTCCCGTAAATTGTGTATACTGCATACATCAACCGCAATATCAAAGTCAAAAAATTCATGATCATAAGGATAATTTAGAGAAATAAAGTAAACAATTTGCAAATAGAACTAACATTTCTTTACTTTGGTATATGATTAGTGCTTACTCATATTACAATAATGGAGAACATGAAGGAAATGTTGAATGTAATAGGTGTGGAAGAAGCAATCGAGTTGAAAAAAAGTTATTTGAAAGAGATGTGGGTAATTTTGTCTTTTAGTAAAATTGAAATAAAAGAAAAGGAAGATAAAAAAAGGGTAAAAAATAATCCTAAATCAAGATTGGAACCTTTAAGGATGATGTAATTAATTCTATGTGAAGGGGTGTTAAGTGCCAATAAGAGATTGAAAATAGCACAAGCCTTATTTAAATGCTAAAGACATTGGTTATGAGAAGGTGCAATTTTTATGAGAAAGTACACTTTTTTTATGAAAAGATGTGATTTTTATGAAGATAGAATGTGCTTTAATGGAATGCGTCTATTGAAAGCACATAATGATAGCCTATATAAAGAGCCTGGTCCTATCTCCACCTTAGCAAATAACGAAAGGTTGTATTCTATCCTCCATCGGATAAAATACTTTAAGAATAAAATGGGCTAAAGGAGAGAAATCGGGTTTCTTCATTTATCCTATTTCTGCAACAATCATTTTTTGAAAGTTGTTTCTATGGATAAATGTATTTTTTCATTCCTCTTATGGTGAATAAATCACGAAACTTTGATTTGGAATTTCCTCATTAAAAATTACATTACCGCTCACATATTCCACTCACTCTACTAGTCCAGCTCTTGCCCATTTGTCCAAACGTAACTCAGAAGCAACAATCACTTCAACTTCACCACCTCAAAGACAAAAACGAAAGGAGAAAATAGCAACGTTTTGGGGGTATAGAGTTCAGCACTTCTATTATGTAAGTGCTGACATACTTCACCATTCTCTTTGTCCATCAAAATCACATCCCGCTTCTTTGCAGTGTCTCCCCTGAGCAGCTCAGATATATTGCGATGGGCCGCCTCTCATTGACGCCGTTATCCTTTGTCCCAAACGACGTCTCGGGCCAAATCAGGCTGGTCTGGCAGCAGTCTATAGAACCTCTGATAGCTCCATTGATGAACGTCTTGGTGGTAGTGTGCTTGGTGATGTCCACAATGCTGTTTTTGGAGAGGGTTTACATGGGGATCGTTATCTTCTTCATCAGGTTGCATCGGCGGCGACCCGAGAAGCAGTACAAGTGGGAGGCGATGAGGGAGGACATCGAGGCTGGGAGCTCCGCTTATCCCATGGTGCTAGTGCAAATCCCCATGTACAACGAGAAAGAGGTATGCGACAAATTCCTTTTCCTTGGGTCTCTTTATTTTATTCTTGTAAAGATTCAATCTTTCCTCATTAGTTTTCGGGAAAATTCCAAAAAAGAACCCCAAGTCCTCTCAGTTTCTCAAATAAGGACTCGAAGTTGACTTTGTCTCAAATAAAGGCCTGAAGTGGCCATAATTGTTTCAAATGAGGGCTTGATCTCGCCGATCACCGGCCGGTTAAATTTTCGGACTGATCATGGGCATTTTTGTCATTTGCCACTTTTCTTTTCTTTTTTTTTTTTTTTTTTTTTTCGGTTTCATCTTCTTCATCATCGCCGGTGGCCGCCGCCACCGGCGACGCCCACGCCCAGAGGGCTGGGCGAGGGTCGCCCTCGCTCGATCCGACAAGGGCCACCCTCGCCGGCCACCGGGCGGCCTGGTCCCGCCCGAGGAGGCCACCTCGCCGGCCCCGGGCAAGGGATGGGCGAGGCCGACCTCGCCGGATCCGGCGAGGTCGGCCCTCGTCGGCCGTGGGTGAGGGCGACCTCGCCAAATCTGGCGAGGTCGGCCCTCGTTGGCCGCGAAGGGCGGCCTCCCCCAGGGCAAGGGTCGCTTCGCCCATGCGAGGCCGTCCCTCGCCGGCCATCGGCGGGCGATGATAGCCCTCGCCCAACCTTGTGTGCACTTCACCGATGGCCGGTCGGCCACCGGTGACAGAGAAGAAGATGATCAAAAAAAAGAAAAGAAAAAGAAAAGAAAAAATAGTAAATGACGAAAATACCCTTAATCACCGGAAAGTTAGGCCCTTATTTGAAACAGATATAACCACTTTAGGCCTTTATTTGAAACAAGATTCACTTCAGGCCCTTATTTGAAAAAATGATAACAAATTTGAAACAAAGTCAACTTCGGGCCCTTATTTGAGAAATTGAGGGGACTTGAGGCCATTTTTTGAAATTTTCCCTTAGTTTTCTGATGTGTCATAAAAAATTAAAATTCTCAAACCTATTGTATTTTTGTCGATTTAATTTTAAACTTTTTAATTTGACAATTGAGTTCTAAACTTTTTTTCATATTTTGCTGATTGAATCCATCCAACTAATTTTGGACAGAAATCATTAATGTAGACATCGGCCATCATTTATGGTATGAACAGCATTAATGTCGATTATTTTTAATAAAATTTTAACATTTTTCTATTTTTTTATTTTTCTTTTCTTCTATTTTCCTTCTTTACTTTTTTTCCCATTTCTCTTCACTTCTTTTTTTCTTTTTCCCTCCACTGGCCATTGCCGGGCCTCATCAATGGCTGGTGAAGGTCGTCGGCCTTGGGTGAGGGCCACCTTTGCTAGCCTTAGGCGAGAGATGCCCTCACTAAGGCTTGCAAGGGCAGCCCTTCACTAGATCGAGCAAAGACAATCCTTGCCAAAAGCCAACAACCTCCATTGGCCATCACCGAGGTTCGACAATGGCCGATAGATGGAAAAAGGGGAAAAAGACTTAGCAATAGTTAGCAGAAGAAAAAAGAAAAGAAGAGGAAAGGATAAAAAGAAAAAGAAAAAAATACATAAGGAAAATAGAAAAAAAAATTTAAGTTCAAAAAAATTTAAAATATTATTAAAATTGCTCACATCAATGTTGGCCATACCATGTACGACAATTTGTGTTTGTATTAGCAATTTCCAACTAAAATTGATCATATGGACTTAAATGGCAAAACTCAAAAAGATATAGGACTCAACTAGCATCATTAAAAGGATAAAGACCGAATTGATAAAAATGCAATAAAATTAAAACATTTTGAACAATTTGCCATTGGAAAATTATCAAAAAATTCATAAATTTTTTTGTAATCTTGTTAATTCAGTCCAAAATCCTTTTTTTTGCCAATTCCATCTTAAATCTTCTATAATTATGTCAATTAAGTCCATCTAGTCAAATTTAGCCAATTTGCATTGACATGGATGCCGGTTGTCATTAGTAGTTCGGCTGATGCTAACATAGCCAATTTTTAATAATATTTATTTATTTATTTTACTTATTTTTCTTTTTATTTTTTCCCTCCTTACTTCTTCTTCCAACTAGTCCTTGGACCTTGGCGACCAACCATTGGTGAGGCAAGGTTGAGCCTCGCCAAATCAATGGCAATCTTGGCTTTGCTAGGATTGGGCAAGGTCAAGCCAAATCTAGCGAGCTGGCGAGGCCGAGCAAGATCTAACAAGGCTCCACCTTGCCTAACCAAAATGAGGTCGAGCCTCACCAAATTGACTATGAGCTCGGCCTTGCCATATTTGGGCATGTCGAGCCAGATCTGGGCAAGGCTCACCCTCACCAATGGCTTGTGGGGGTGAGCCTCGCCGTTCTTTGCCTTTGGCAAGGTTGTCGACTAGAGGAAGAAAAAAGAGGAGAAAAAAAGAAAAAATCAATAAAAATTTTGAATAAAATAAATATTATTAAAAAATGGCAATGTTAGCATTGGATGGAGAGATGGTGCTGACCAGTGTTCTTGATCGGCGTTCACGTTAGTGCTAGCCAACCAAATTTGTTCAGATAAACTGAATTGACATAATTACAAAAATTTGGGATTGAATTGATAAAAAAAAATCTAAAATTAAATTGACAAAATTACAAAAGATTTAGGATTTTTTTGGTAATTTTCCCTTTCTCAAAGAAATGTTGTTTTTCATGCAAATTTGAGGCCTTGAAGCCTTGTTGCTACTTTCCAATCTCTCCATGCGCACATTATTAATGCTTTTTTTTTTTTTTGCAAAAGAACTCAAATAAAAATATAATGTAGCTGGTTATTATTGTCTAATTTAAATGGTTTTCTTTAATGATCAATAGTTGGTTTTCTTGGCAGGTTTACCAGCTATCCATTGGAGCTGCATGTGGGCTTTCATGACCGGCTGATCGAATCATAATACAAATTCTTGACGATTCGACGGACCCGGCAATTTAAGGTCCTGCTAGGCTGATAAGCAATTCATTCTTACGTCAACTTCTGTTCTTATTGTCTTTTGGGTCTATCTGAGCACCATGTTGAGCGATTATCCTACAAGAATGTTCACAAAAAAGGCTCGAGAGACTCCACAAAATATGTGTCATTCATACGGCCCTGGTCCTTCCTATTTGATGTAACATTTACCTCAAGATTGCACTCTAGCTCTAATTAGCAGTCAAGTCCCCATCCCCAAGCATTGGTAAAAAAAGTCATACTGTTACTAGTAACCTTGCGTAATTTCCCACGTTCAAAGGGATGAAAAATCATTAAGTTCCTTTCCTGTGTTGATCCTGCTTGGGCCCCAGAAAGTTGTCCTGAATTGATCCTGAAATTTTATCGTTGATCTACTCTGCCAAAAGCAAAATTACGCCTTTCTGAATTTTGTTTTTTGCCTTTTTGGTTGAATTGAAAATTGTGCAGGAGTTAAAGAAACAAGAGTGCCAAAGATGGGCGAGCAAAGGCATCAACATAAAGCATGAGATTCGAGAGGACAGGAAAGGTTACAAAGCCGGGGCACTCAGAGAAGGCATGAAGCACAGCTATGTCAAACAATGTGACTGTGTGGCCATCTTCGACGCCGATTTCCAACCTGAGCCCAATTTTCTGCAGCGGACCATACCTTTCTTGGTCCATAACCCCGAAATCGGGCTTGTCCAAGCTCGGTGGAAGTTCGGTAAGTGACATTTTCTCCTCTTTCTTGATGTCTCTTGCCCATGGATGCCTATGTACGTACGGGAACTAGTTGGTGACTTATGCATTGGAAGTAACATTGATTTCATAGCCATCATCACTGATTAGTATCCAAGAAGAAAAGGTTTATGTAAAAGTGACCTTTGAAGCAAATTTAGTCAATAACAAGAAAAAGTAGAACTTTAAGACAGCATGATTAAGAAGTTGTTCTTGCAGAAAACCTTTGTGGCGCGGATAGACCAATAGTAGAGGAACAGAGAAGGATAGCCTTGAGTTAACGGATCTCAGTCATTATGTTACAATGAAATTGATTTTCGCCTCTTCTCATTTCACTGCTTTGCAGCTGACAGTGCTCTCTCTTCCTCTCAAACAACTTTACGCTCCATAGCAATAATGGCTATTACGTTACATGAACACATTTTATCCCACTCTGGAACATTTGATAGATTCATAATGACGACAATCTTGATGGTGTTGCAGTGAATTCCGATGAATGCTTATGAAGAGGATGCAAGAAATGTCGCTAGACTACCATTTCACTGGGGAACTGGAAGTGGGCTCTGCAACAGGCCTTCTTCGGCTTCAACGGTTAGTTCATCATTTTTTTGCTAGCATTATGTCACCTCTAATAGAAATGCACGGCACTATTGTTGTTTGTATTGTTGATTTTGGCATTAAGCTATTAGGTCTTAAGTTTCGAGATGTTTGGTTGCGCTATTAATTTAGGGACGGTGGGCGTGTGGAGGATCTCAGCTCTGAATGAGGCCAGAGGATGGAAAGACCGAACAACCATCAAGGACATGGATTTGGCCGTGCGGGCTAGTCTCAAAGGATGGAAATTTGTCTATGTCAATGACCTCAAGGTCCATTTCGCCTGTAATTAAATGGGGGAGATCATCTAGAAAATTTTAACGGTTTACTAAGGGACAATTAGTACAATTAGTACAACTAAACATAACAAAAGTTCTCAGTAAAACTTTTACAAGAAGGATCTAATAGTCAGGTTTTTCATATGGGGAAGTGAAAAATAGTGGATGAGTGACTTGCCATTAATGGGATTTATCAATGCAATCCAATTTTTCCAGAAAGCCATCCTGAAATTGGAGAGGTTCTGGTATATTGGCACTAGAAAAGAATGAGAAAGCAATGATTTCAAATTGTCCATCTGGTGGCTGTCACTGCACTCTATGCCGGGCCACAATGAGCGACCTGCTCACTGCTTGAACGAGCAAACATATGCATCCGGGGAGTGTTTTCCAAGCAAATTCTATTACTGTCACAACATAAACCATGTGCATCTTTCACACTTTCTTTTGCTGTCCTTTTTTGGACCACGCTGTTCTATCCACATCTATCATTCAATTATCCCCATACAAGGAACTTTAACCAGATTCATTTACAGCTAATTTTGTCGGTTCAGCGCAAATCATCCTCTGATTTTGTCTTAAGTTCACCACAAGATTATTATCGCAGTTTATTTTTCAACTGCAGGTGAAGAGTGAATTGCCGAGTTCGTTCAGGGCATACAGCTACCAGCAGCATCGGTGGTCTTGTGGCCCCGCCAATCTCTTCCGGAAAATGGCAGTGGAAATCATCATGAATGAGGTTAAATTTTACACACCTCCCTTAATTTTGATCCAAGGGTTCACAATGAATAATTTAATAAGACTCACTGTTTCTTTTTCTTTTCTGCTTTCGCAGAATGGGTCCATGTGGAATAAGTTCTACGTGATATACAGCTTTTTCTTCGTCCGGAAGGTCGTGGCCCACGTCGTCACGTTCGTTTCTATTGCATCATCATGCCAGCGACCGTGCTGGTTCCAGAAGCAGAAGTCCCCAAATGGGAGGGAGGCTGTTTATATCCCCTGCATTGTTACTCTCCTCAATTCAGTTGGTACTCCAAGGTCACTACTGCCCATTGCCCTTCATCAATTTCGCACATTATTACTAGATCCAGGTTCAGTGAAACTATCAGACAACCATGATGCTAAAGGCTGCGAAAAACATCCCACGGTCGACTTTTCGTCCTTTACATCAGCTCGTGATCGATTACTCCATCAATTAAAGAAATTGAGTTTGAGAACGTGATGTGTGTGCACAATTGTTGGCAGGTCACTTCATCTGCTGGTGTTCTGGGTTCTGTTTGAGAATGTGATGGCTCTGCACCGGGCCAAGGTGACCTTCATCGGCCTGCTGGAGGTGGCTCGAGGGTCGTCACCCAGAAATTAGGCGACGCCCTCTAGACGAATTCGGGTAAAGCTCACAGAAGGCTTTGCATTTGGATCGGACGAAGCTGATGACTTCACTGGCCATATCACCCCAAGAGCCAAACCCATATATGCACATGTTTGAGTAACACTAGATTCATAATGCATTTATCTTGTTCTTGGTGATGAACAGAGTCCATGTGCTGGAGCTTTGTGTTGGTGCCTATCTCTTCATCTGTGGATGCCATGACTTAGCTCACGGCAAGAATCGCTTCTTCGTCTTCCTCTTCCTTCAGTCCTTTGCCTTCTTTGTTGCTGGGATTGGCTATGTGGGCACTTTTGTTCCCACCTCTTAGTCTTAGCACACAAAATAAAAATAAGATATGACGGAAGATATCATCAGTAAGTTCCGGCTTCAAATGTCAAGTATGCAATATATTAATAATAATCTTGTTATTACTATTGTTATTGTTATTACTCATATGGAGGGGTTTTTCCTCTCAAATTGCTGTTGTCTGATGTGATTAATACGAGGAACACTTCAATTCCATCCTTTACTGTAGGGCCCAAGTATTCTGCTATTGTACTCTGTTGAACTAAAAAAGCAATTTAAATTATAGTTATGGTACCATTAATTTTACTGAAATTATATACAAGAAACTTCAAAACACTTTCAGCGCAAGCCATCTCTTTCAGGCGTTGATTCATTAAAACATTTGAGTTAACGCTTTCGTCAAATATCTTCAAATCGCTGACACGGCAAAAATTGGCATTCGGTTCTAACGTGATGCTTAGCCAACGCAGGATTAACAACACAACAATAAGAATTTATAGAAAAGTAAGCCGTTTCTTGAAAAGTGTCAGATGAAATATCTTTCTGAATCGATGAGTTAATCCACAAATATGGTGAAGGGTCCTTTCTTGATTCTTGGACTGTAAATGTAAATGACTAGAAACTAAAAGTACCAAGATCGAAGGCAATTATAAGTCCAGCCATGTAAATGTGCTGAAAATGTAAGACGAATAGGAAGAAGAAATCGAACAAATTATATTCTTGATCGTCAGCCCTTCTACAAATTAGAATTCAAGTAATTATACTAGGGGTGATCGGATCCAGGGTGGGTAGGGTCCAGACCTGGACCTTGTACCCGACCATGTTATAATTAGTTCCTCCTTTTTGGACCATGTATCTTACCTGTTTTTATTGGACCCTATTTTGGACCCTATTTTGGACCCTACTCTATTTTTCGAATCCGGAAACAGGGTCAACCCTATTTTCATTGGAACCTATTTTGCAACCGTTCGATATCCTATACGGCTTTGAATTTTGCATTAATTAGCAAAAAAACAACAACGTAATCTTCTTAACATTATAAGACAAAGCAAAAATCCTAACAATGCATAAACATTAGCAACAAATATGGATTTAATATTAATCTCATTCCCACAAATACTTCTGATATGGTATAATGTGCTTGCTCATGTGTATGCGACATAGCTCTTATTAAGAAGATATCTTTCTTGAGTTGGATTGAAAATACTTTAATTAGTGCAATAATAATTAGTAACACTTGTCATGCGACTATAATAATAGTTGAAGGTGGAATCATTAAAAAAGAAAAACAATACATGAAAACAATTATTTTTAATAATTCTTTCAAAGCAATTATCCATTAACTTTGATTTAAAGAGAAGCTTTCTTTTTTTTAACAATTCTTCGAAAACAGAGACTCAAAAGCATTATATAGAGAGACGATTTTTTTTTTAAAGGGTAAAAACCGGTTCCAAAACTAGTCCGGTTCGGATGGGTCTTTGCTTGGACCCTATTCCCAGACCGGTTTCAACCGGTTCCCAAAAACTGGAATCGATTCCCGGACCGGTTTCACCGAGAACCGGTTCCCAACCCTATTTTTCGGGTGGTCCAATCCGGGTTCAATGATCACTGAATTTAAATGTCCTTATAGCTGGTTATTATTGTCCTTATGCATGAAGGTTGTGTTTCATTTCTTTTGATCTGCTGTTAAGATGCATAAGGACATAGTGTAGCCAATACACCTACGAGTGGAGTGTTGATAATAATGATAGCTTGTTTACGGGTAGTTCTCAAATTAGGAGTAGATCATTTTGCTAGCAAAAGGAAAACGAAAGAAGAGAGGAATTTCAAGATCAAAGTTTGAGATCCTTTGAAACATTTTGGTACTAATTTATTTGCTGGAGTTTCCATTTGATGGCAAAGTATTGGCTACTAAATGTCATCTGTGTCGTCTTTCCTTTTTCTGTTTACTCCAATCAATACAAGCCTTTGCTATCTATAGAAGGAAATGCAGAGCTTTTGCTTTTGCTGTCTTCATCTAGAAACGGGCTAGGTCATCTAAGTTTTCTTCGCTGATCCATTATGTCAGCACCTTTACCTTGAGTTTCTGCAACTACATCTCCCCTCCCTCCCTTTGCCCCTCCCTCACACCTTAGCTAGAGGAAAAGAAATTGCAGAGGCAATGTTTAGGTATTCAATGACTATGAAGCAGATTTTGCGGAGAAATGCCTGCACTCCAGTCATGACTTATGACATATAATTTCAGTTTCCAGGATGACGTGTTGCTTTGTTATTTGAAAGATACTAGGATGGAAATGTGATATCTAGATCTTAGTCAATTGTTGGATCTTGCTTGTGGCAGTAAACCTAGCACTCAGCTTAGAAAAGTATTGTGTGCTGTTGGGAATGATAACACCCTTGAAAAATTAGTTGGAGCACTTGAAGTGAAAGGTTATTTGATCTTGAGCCATCTAATCTGCGGAACATCAGAATCTGAAGAAAGGTAAGTTCACATGCCCTTTGGCAAATTTCCCTTGAGTGCATGCTTTCTATGGCATGAGTATTTGCCATCGTGCGGATGACCACTAATGCTTCCGTGCTATGAACTGACTAATGTGTAAACAAACAAAGCCTGGGCTTTAACTGAACTCAATTTTTTTCTTTTAAGTAATCTTTTGCATGTCTATTTATGAATGGACTCTTTTTTAGAGTTCTATGGATCTTTTCTTAGTTTGGCTTTATGTGAATTCTGGCAGCAAGAGGAAGCCTGTAGTTCCTGTTGTCTCAATTGAGCAACTCGCAAATGCTGATACAGGACCCCTTGAGGTTTTGCCTGATTTTGTGCTGTCGATTGATACTTATGTCAGTACAAGAACGGCTTTAAATTCTGTTGATGGGATGTTTCATAGTTTCCTCATGGAAGAAAATGCACTGACTCGAGGAATCATTGATCAAATTGCTCGAGCATTGTCACCAAGTTGTACTGGAAACCTTGAGAGACTTTGGCTCTTTTGTCTACAAGAATGGATGAGTAAAATCAGTTCCAGCCTTCAAACCTTTATATACTGTCATATCTTGATTTTCATTTGCAGCTTGATGAATTGAGAAGCAGATGATATTACTCTTGGGGGGTCTCAGGTTCATGTGAGGCACATCATTGTAACTATAAACTATAAGACCAATTTCTTCAATTTTTATGGTTTTGCTATTTACTGAAGCGCGTTCTGATTGAACTTGACACCAAGCTGGTGAAATGAGTTCTTGCAGGAATACTTATCCTTGGATTCTTGTATTGTCTTTCTTGAAACAGTTTGGCTTTTGTTCTAGTGGCCACATTGAACTAGTGAAAAGAGAAGTAGAGAGAAAACAACTGCAGCAATAACACTGAATTGGACCAGTAAATCGACAAGGGAACCTCATGAATGAATACAAGCTAATGAAAGGAGCCAGGTAGGTTGGTACAGTGCCCAAAAAGTCTGACATGAACGATAAATCTTAGCCCTTAGAAACCCTTGAAGCGCACCTCAAAAAGGCTATCTTGGTCGCGTATGGTCTCACTGGATATAATCAGGACACCCTCATTCTTTCTCCATTGTGGAAGGACGGGAGGACACAGCTTGCCTGTTCTAAACAGCCTGCCCATACTGTCGAGCCATTCATGTCATCGAGCTGTATAGGCTCGGCATATTCTCTTCCTAATTCACGGTTTTTCTATGAGGATCAAGAAATGTGTGGCAACATTCGGACATTCTCTTCCTAAATCATTAAGGGAGATGTATCTAGTGCAATTGAATCACGAGCAAAAATTCGCCAAGGTAGAGCATTCCAATGGTCCTCTTCGCTGCCCAAATTACAGTGCCTTTGATGCCTAAATAGCCATCCCCTCTCTCGCTTGCGTTTGCATGACCATTCGGACAATCATCTAGTGCGTATTTCAGTCCATTGAAGACATTCTGTCTGACACTTGAAAACTCCATTCCAACATGTAAGATCAACGAAAAACCAGCAATGTGGGGTCACTTCGCTCAAAGATGAACAACAATAAAGAAGAACCGATGAGACCATACAAGTGCTATTTGCCTTCAGTCCAACCTTCATTTGGTTCGTGACGATGATCAAAGCGCCTTCCTAGATCAAAAGGGATGGACAAATTCGTCTCTCTGGATCTCAAGTTGGGTTTTTGTTCTAGTGGATGTTGTTGTGATCAGAGGTCACATGGGTCTCAGCTTTTCTTTTGGCAATCCTGTGTTATCATGCAAAATTTACGTTCACTTCTTCTATAAGGGCTTGCGTTTACTTTCTTTGCCTTTTGTTCCCGCTTACTCCACTCCCTCTACCAGGCGAGCTCTTGCCCATTTGTCCAAACGTAACTCAGAAGCAAAAATCACTCCAGCTTCACCACCACAAAGCCAAAAAAAGAAAGGAGGAGAAAATAGGAAAACAGCAACGTTTTGGCCGTATGGAATCCAGCATTCCATTATATAAGTGCTGACATACTTCACCATTCTCTTCGTCCATCAAAGTATATCCTGCTTCTTTGCGCTCTCTCCCTGAGCAGCTCATATATATTGTGATGGACCGCCTCTCATCGACACCGATATTTTCAGTCCCGGATGACATCTTGGGCCAAATCAGGCTGGTCTGGCAACAGACCAGAGAACCTCTGATAGTTCCATTGCTGAAGGTCTTGGTGGTGGTGTGCTTGGTGATGTCCACAATGCTGTTTGTGGAGAGGGTTTACATGGGGATCGTTATCTTCTTCATCAAGCTGCTTCAGCAGCGACCTGATAAGCAGTACAAGTGGGAGGCGATGGGGGAGGACATCGAAGCTGGAAGCTTGGCTTATCCCATGGTGCTAGTGCAAATCCCCATGTACAACGAGAAAGAGGTATGTGACAAATTCTTTTTCATGGATCTCTTTGCTTTCTTCTTGTAATGATTCAACCTTTCCAGATAAATTTTCTGATGTGTGTCAATAAAGAGATGTTCTTTTCGTGCAAAATTAAGGCCTTGAAGCCTTGTTACTTTCCAATCTCTCCATGCATACATGGTTAATGCTTGTCTCCAAAAGAATTTAATTAAGGCCATGATGTAGCTGGTTATTAGAGTCTGGTTTAAATGGTCTTTTTTAATGATTAATAGTTGGTTTTCTTGTCAGGTTTACCAGCTATCCATTGGAGCTGCATGTGGGCTTTCATGGCCGGCTGATCGGATCATAATACAAGTTCTTGACGATTCAACGGACCCGGCAATTAAGGTTCTGCTAGGCTAATAAGCGACTCATTCTTACGTCGACCACTGTTCCTATTGTCTTTTGGGTCTATTCGAGCACGATGTTGACCAGTTATCCTACTAGAATGTTCCCAAAAAGGCTTAAGAGACTTCACAAAATATGTGTCATTTCATATGGCCCCGATCCTTCCTCTTGATGTATTGCACATTTACGTCAAAATTGCCTCTATTCCCAAGGAATGGCAAAGAAAGAGTCATCATGGCTTAAAGAGATGAAAGATCATTGAAGTTTCTTTCCTCTGCTGATCCTGCATGGGCCCCAAAAAGTTTATCTGAATTAGATCCTGAAATTATATCGTCGATCTACTTCACCAAAAGCAAAATTACGCCTTTCCGATTCATTGAGATCTGAATTTTGGTTTTCGCCTTTTTGGTTATACTAAAAATCGTGCAGGAGTTAAAGAAACTAGAGTGCCAAAGATGGGCGAGCAAAGGCATCAACATAAAGTATGAGATTCGAGACAACAGGAAAGGGTACAAAGCCGGGGCACTCAAAGAAGGCATGAAGCACAGCTATGTCAAACAATGCGACTACGTGGCCATCTTTGATGCCGATTTCCAACCTGAACCCGATTTTCTGTGGAGGACCATACCTTTCTTAGTCCACAACCCCGAAATCGGGCTTGTCCAAGCTCGGTGGAAGTTCGGTAAGTTACACATTTTCTCTTCTTTCTTGATGTCTCTTGCCCATGGATGCCTGTGTATGTACATGAATGTAGTTGGTGATTTATGCATTGGAAGTAACACTGATGTCATAGCCATCATCACTGATTATCAAAGAAGAGATGTTTTATGTAAAAGATACCTTTGAAGCAAATATAGTCAATAACAGGAAAAAGCAGACCGTCAAGACAGCATGATTGAGAAGTTGTTCTTCTAGATAAAGCTTTGTGGCACGGATGGACCAATCTTAGAGGAACAGAGAAGGATAGCCTAGAGTTAACAGATCTCACGTCATTATGCTACATTGAAAACGATTTTTGCCTCTTCTCGTTTCGCTGCTTTGCAGCTGACAGTGCTCTCTTCTTCCTCTCAAACAACTTTACGATCAATAGCGATAATGGCTGTTACATTACATGAATACATTTCATCCAACTCTGGGACATTCGATGGATTCATAATGGTGACATTATTATTGATGGTGTTGCAGTGAACTCTGATGAATGCTTAATGACGAGGATGCAAGAAATGTCACTAGACTACCATTTCACTGTGGAACAGGAAGTGGGCTCTGCAACTTACGCCTTCTTTGGCTTCAACGGTTAGTTCATCATTTTCTTGTTAGCAATATGTTACCTCTAATAGAAACGCATGGCGCTATTGTTGTTTGTATTGTTGGTTTCGGTATTAAGCTACTTGGTCTTAAGTTTGGAGATGTTTGACCAAGCCACTAATCCAGGGACGGCGGGCGTGTGGAGGATCTCTGCTCTGAACGAGGCCGGAGGATGGAAAGACCGAACGACCGTTGAGGACATGGATTTGGCTGTGCGGGCTAGTCTCAAAGGATGGAAATTCGTCTACATCGGTGACCTCAAGGTGCAATCATAGGGGAGATCGTCCAGAAAATTTTAGCGGCTTACCGTGGAAAAGACAATTAATACAATTAGTATCACTAGACATAACAAAAGTCCTCAGTAAAAATTTCACAAGAAGGAGCTAATAGGGTCAGGTTTTTCATTTGGGGAAGTGAAAAACAGTGGATGAGTGACCTGCTATTAATGGGATTTATCATTGCAATCCAATTTGTCCAGAAAACCATACTGAAATTGGAGAAGTTCTGGTATGTTGGCACAAGAAAAGGCATGAAAGAGTAATGATTTTGCATTGTCCATCTGGTGGCTTTACTGCACTTTAAGCTGGGCCACAATGAGTGACCTGGTCACTGCTTGAACAAGCAAACCAAATGCATCTGGGGAGTGTTTTCCAAGCAAAATTCTATTGCTGTCATAACAAAACCATGGGCATCTTCCTCACTTTCTTCTACTTACCTTTTCTGGACCACACTGTTCTGTCTACATCTATCATTCAGTTATCCCCACATGAGGGATTTAAACCAAGATCATTTACAGTTAATTTCGTCTGTTCAGCGCGAGTCATCCGCTAATTTTTCGACTGCAGGTGAAGAGCGAATTGCCAAGTACGTTTAGGGCATACCGCTACCAGCAGCATCGTTGGTCTTGTGGCCCTGCCAATCTCTTCCGGAAAATGGTGGTGGAAATCATCAGGAACAAGGTTAAATTTCACACACCTTCCTTGATCTTTTGATCACAGGGTTCGCTATGAATAACTTAACAAAACTTGCTGCTTTTTTCTTCTTTTCTGCTTTCACAGAAAGTGTCCATGTGGAAGAAGTTCTACGTGATATACAGCTTTTTCTTCGTCCGGAAGATCGTGGCCCACGTCGTCACATTCGTGTTCTATTGCATCATCATGCCGGCGACCGTGCTGGTTCCGGAAGTAGAAGTACCCAAATGGGGAGCTGTCTATATCCCCTGCACTGTTACTCTCCTCAATTCAGTTGGCACTCCAAGGTCACTACCATACCCACAGCCCTTCATTGATTTCGCGCATTAGTATTAGATCCTAGCTGGAGGCTGCGAAAAACATCCCGCCATCGACTTCGCGGCCTTTACATCAGCACACGATCATTATTCCATCAATCAGAGAAAATCAAGCTCGAGAACTTGACGGGTGTGCACGATATGTATTGGCAGGTCACTTCATCTGCTGGTGTTCTGGGTCCTGTTCGAGAACGTGATGGCTCTGCACCGGACCAAGGCGACCTTCATCGGGCTGCTGGAGGCGGGCCGAGTGAACGAGTGGGTCGTCACCCAGAAACTAGGCGGCGCCTTCAAGGCGAAGCCAGGGAAAGCTCACAGGAGGCTTCGCGTATGGATCGGACAAAGGTGATTGATTAACTTTTCACCAGCCATATCACCACCCCAAAGAGCCAAAACCCAATATATATATATATATATGCATCAGCGCATGTTTTGAGTAACACTAGATTCATTATGCAAATCATTCATCTTGTTCTTGGTGATGAAACAGAGTCCATGCGCTGGAGCTTTGCGTCGGCACCTATCTCTTCGTCTGCGGATGCTATGACTTGGCTCACGGCAAGAACAGCTACTTCCTCTACCTCTTCCTGCAGTCCTTCGCCTTCTTCGTTGCTGGCATTGGCTATGTGGGCACGTTCGTTCCCATCTCTTAGTCCTTCACCATCACCGCTGCCCCGCCATCGCCATCGCCGTCATTATAATTATAATTGTTGTATTCTGATGTGGTTAATGCGAGGAAGGAACGCTTCGGTTCCATTCTTTTGGGTAGTGCACAAGGATGCTGCTACTGTACTCTGCTGATCTATGAAGGCAAATTAAATCAGTGTTGTTGTACCATTACTTTCGTAGAAATTATACAATGTCGTCTGTTGCTGTCGACTCATTAAGTCATTCGAGTTAACGTTTTCGTCGAGTATCATCTGCGCACAATTCTAATATGATTTAGCCCGTGTCGTATTAACAACACAAAAATATATTTTTCAAGAAAAGCAAAGCTAATTGGAAAGCGTAGAAGAGTTAATAAGAATAAAAATTGTCCCTGGAGACAATAAATTGAGCTAGCTCGAGCTGAACCTGAACCGTGAGGTGAGTCTTAACTTTGTTACAATGCCTATCCATAACAAAAAGCTATAGAGAATTTATGACATTAAATGGGGTCACCGAAATCAATTTGTCTAATAAATTAATAATGATCAATTGATTTCTTCCAAACTATTTTCCAAGGGACACTATAAAAGAAAAACTTGTGGGTCTCAAATTGGATATATTTGATCTAACGTGGACAAATTATTATATTATTAGGAATTACATAAATCTAGTTATTCTCAAATAGGTTAGCATTTCGATTATAGTATGAACAATTTAAAGTGAGCAAGCCATTTCAATGAGAGCATGCTTAATTGAATTGACTCATGAAATTGAATTTTAATGGCTTGTCAAGTCAAAATGCGAGTAGATTGCTCTTTATATTGATATTGCCAATCAACTTGAGTTAGTTTTGATTTAAAAAAATTAAATCTTATTTGATTTGATATCTAAATATACCTCGTTTTGTTTTTCCGTTAATCATAAAAATAATATTTTTAACTGTTAAAAATATTTTATATTCGTTTTTAAATGGTTGCTGTTTCGATTATAAAATCCTAAAATTCAAAAAAAGTCACAAAATCAAAGCCCGGTTTCTCAAACCGACTTGCGTTGCCAGTAATAACATATTCCGAGAATCGAAACGCGGATTTGGCAATCGCCGTTTTGGCAGCGACAGAACGCGCGGCTCTCCGACGCCTCCTTCTCCGGCTCGCCGCCGCCTCTTCAATCTTCCGCTTCCGCTCCGACGTGCAGCAGCTCGCGGAGCTCCAGGTATTCGATTCGATTGCTCTCCGGCTTCTGCTTCCTCATCCCCTGTTTTTTGATCTCTGGCGGAATTGATTGAGCTTCGGGACGGTTTCGCATTGAATGTGATCGGGGCTTGAACGACGGAAGCTCGATAGGCGATGCGGGCCGCTTTAGGGTTCGTTGGGTTTCGATTGTGTTTCCTCGATCTTTGCCCTCTCGCTGCTAATCCATGGGAACTGGAAATTCCACCGTCGCGACGTGCCTTCCTGCATCCGTTTCGATTGTTTTTTCAGTATTCATATGATGTCTAACAAGCGTGAGGTTTCTGAATTTTACTCTCTTTTTTTTTTTTTTTTTTTGGTTGCGCAGTTTAAATTGTTTTGGACGAATTTATAGTGCTGCGGGAGAGTGAAGTGGGAACCGATGCTTTCCGGAGTTAAATTCATTCCTCGGGATCAGATTGATGAGGTCTCGACTCTCTATCCCTTTCGATTTCTTTTTGTCTTAAATTTTTGAGTTTCAGTGTTTTGAGCCTAGAAGGAGACTGATGGTTGTCGTGTTGGTCTATTTTATTGGCATTTTGTACCAGAGGCAAGGTGAAGGCTCGGATTCTGCAGCAGAGGTTCAGAGGAGATCTGGCAGTAGGAAGGAGAAATACAGTAGGAAGAAGAAAGGTTCTCGATACGAGAGTTCAGATGATGAGGAGCTTGAGCAGATAAGGAAGGCGCCCAGGAGGAAGAAATGGTACTCCTCTGAGGAGGATTCATCTTCTTGTTCGAGTGGAAGCGGCGATGATGATTCCCCACGAGATGAGAGAAGGCGTCATGACCGTAAGAAGAAGAAGAAGAAGAAGAAGAAGAGTGATGCTAAAGAATTGGATGGTGGGTCTAAGAGAAGGAAGAGGAAAAGCAAAAGTGGTAGGGAGACTTATGAGGATTTTTCTTCTTCATCAGGTTCTGAAAAATCTGATGGCTTTGGGGGTGATGCTAGGAAAGAGAAACATCGGAAAGGTAGTAAGAAAGATGGACAGAAGAGGGGGAAGGAAGGAGCTCATCAGAACGCAGTCGAGGGTGATTTTGATGACCAGAAAATTGTGAGGAGAGAAATGGGGTTAGAATGGATGCTGAGGCCTGAACAAAAGACCGAGAGAAGCCCACCAATAAGTGTTGATAAAGTGCCATTGGAAACTGCAAATGAAGAGGTACTAAAACAGATCTAACCTCTTCTGCATTTTTTAAGAAAAAATTTCATTCTAAACTTTCTATTGAGATGCCAAATAGATCTGCATGGCTGTCTAAATTGAGGGATAAGGTGGGTTGCCTCATCTTTAGAACTTGGCTATCTGCATTTCCACCATAATATTGCCAAATTTGTATTCATCGTCTTTTTCAACCTGACCATAATCCATATTCGACATCTCTTAAACAATGCCCTTAACATGCAATGATCAAATTACATGTGAAACATTGAATGTGAAGGGCACCACATCCAACAGATAACCAGAGACTACAGCACAATACCACAAAAATAGACAATATAACAATTTGATGGGGTATAAAGAATTGCACTCTGGCTTATGCTTGTTACCATTAACCTGTGCTTTGATACCATGTAATTTTACTGTTTTCCAAATTTATGCTAGGAAACGGGCCACAGCATCTATCCAACCTAACTTTATAGAATTTCTTCCCTTTGTAATTCTATTGCTTTTGGTTTGTCTTGATGAGGGCAGAAATGACTTGATCATGAGAAGTTCTTTGTAGATGAGAATCATCAACTGGCTGGGTATAAGAATTTCATTTTAATTTCAGAATGAGCTTTGGTTTATTCTACAAGCAATTGAACATTCACTAGCAGGGGATGATCCAGCATATTGCATTGCTTTCCCCTCCTTTTGCTCTCCTTTATCATTTTAGAAGATGGTTTTTAATTCTGATTTTTGGGTGTTTTATAGATTGCAACTAGGCAATTCTATTTATTTTTGAGTTGGTTGTTCATTTAGATTCTATTCATTTTGCTATAATGAACCTTCTTATGCATGTCTATTTATCTGATGCATTTGTTCACTTGTTACATGTGCATGCTGGTTAAACTTTTTATTTTTTAATGCATGCGATTTTGCTGCTCCACCAGTCAACAAAGGTGGATCCAAGGGAGTTAAATCCTTACCTAAAGAATAATGGAAGTGGTTATCCAGAAGAAGATGGACCAAAATCTGGTGGACACCGGCTTATGCCTTCATCAGTTGTCGGAGATGGAGGCGCGAGTTGGAGGCTGAAAGCCTTAAAACGAGCAAAAGAGCAGGCAGCTAGGGATGGACGAATTATTGAGGAGGTATCCAACTGTTGCAAGCATGCATTTTAACTTTAGAAACAAGTTATGGACTTCTCATCCAATTTCATTGTGCAGGTTGTGGCTGAACGTTGGGGGTCCCTGGGTCATCTGGCGGTTTCTGCTGCATCTCATAGAGCTGCTCCTTCTCGTGCTCATTTGGATTCTATAAGAAACAGAAGGAGAGGGTTAACGGAAGAGCAACAAACAGCTGGCCAGGATGAAGAAGATGGCACCACTAAGAAGGTATCTGCCATAAATGAAGAGCAGGATTGCTTTTCCTGTTCTTCTTTTCACTAGTATCTTTTTGAATTTTTAATTTGAATTACTAGTTATAAGAGCCCTTTGAAGCATGTTAAGAACAGTTTCATAATCTGTTTTCTGGGGATTATCAGAATACTCGAAACTATTTGAAGGATGTCTCTCTTCGCAATCCTGACATGCGGGTACCAAAAGTTGGTGACTCATTATCATGGAGAAAGCGAAGAGATCAAAACCTATCTGCCAGGGATGCTGATGCCGAGCTTATCTCTTCCGCCATGTCCAATTTAAACAAGTATTCTAATGATGGAAGCTTCATGCAAACAACTCTTGGTCAACAGAGAAATATATTGGGTGATTCTTCCTCTTCACAACCCGCACATGGCAGGAAAGATATTTCAGAAGAAAATAGGCCTCGTGAAGCAATTACACAAGTGAATGAGGGGTTGAGTGCAAACCAGTTGGCTGCTAAGGCTGTGCAGCTTCGCATGAAAGGAAAGCATGAGGAAGCTGAAAAACTATTGGTTAGTCAACATTTCCAAATTCTGATCGTGTATTTTCACTCATAGCTCTTTTGACTGAAGGTTTCATGTGGTCTCTTCTCTTTCTCTGTTTGCTTTTTCATAACTACACTCATGCAACTTTTCATCTGTGGAGACAATTGCGTTGTAAAGGATGTAATGACTTGGGAGTCCACAGTTGCTTGCTTGATATTTATTATGAGAAATGTGAATGAGTTGTGTGTCTTGTGCCATGATTGTTTTACACGCAACACTTCTTTATGCTTGCTTCCTCTTTGAAACTGAATGTTGGAAACAATATCCAGGACTTAATTTGAATGAAAGAAGGCCTAGAGACTCCTGCATTTTTATTTTCCTAATTCACTGGCAAGGACTGTTTTATAACTAACATATAAGATTGACAGCTTTGGTCCATTATTTTTCTTTTCTTCTGTTGCCCAGTAACTTGAATTGTCGGATGCACAAGTATGAAGTTCTAGAGGACTTAGTCAATGGGTTGAGAAAGGGATTAATGAACTTTGCATGGAGATCATCTATGATTTTTGTGTATGTACCGTGTAGTTAAAAGATAATTGCCTTTTGTGAATTTCCTCTTTTGCAAAGTCAATAGCCTGCAAGTCATTTCTTATTCTCAGAAAGGCTGATGCCTTTTTTTGGAGATAACCACATGTCAGTTTTTCTAATGATGAAAGTGGTAACTTGCAATATGGATGAGAAATTTTCTTGTTTTTCAGTCATTTAGGGGGATCCTGATGTTTAATGCTTTTCTGTATATTTCATTTGAGTTCCTGCAGTCAACCAAATCATCGTTGCCATCTTGATTTTATATTAGAGCAATCTTTAAGGTGGTTTATTATAGTGCAGTGTGGTGAGTGGTAAACTATGACTGCATCTACTGATCTATACAATATACATGCCTGAAGAGGGTACTCAAAGGATTGCATTTCTTCTTGTTTCCAAATCAGACCAGTGGAGACTAACATGCATTTGTTTCGATTTTTCCTCTATGCCAGCAAGAAGTGGAGAACTTGAGAAATAAGCAACTTACTAGCAATTCTTCACTTAAGTCACAGAATGAGGGAGGCAAAAACAGGTGAGAGTTTATCATGCTTTTGTCTTCTCTTGTTTTGCTCTCATACTTCAAATTTGAGGTCCATCCTGCTGTCTTTCTTCTATGATTGACTACCAAAGGAAAAGGAAAAGCAAAAATTGGCTGATGAAATTAATGGGAGTGGGATTTTATTAGCTGAAGTGGAGAAAGAATTTTTTTGTCTTGCTGCCGCACCTTTCTTCCTCTTTTTCTTTGTGGATTTTTTTTTTGTTGGTAAATCATATTTTGGATCATTTAATGTTGTCATTCATGTGTATGATACGTCTTTCCCTCTTTAATTTGTGTCCAGGAATGTCCTGTATGATGTGTCTCATCAGCGGAAGGTGGAGGATGATGCTGACAGGCATCTAGCTAAAACAATAATGCAAAATAGTCGTTTTAGTACTTCAGGCCAAGCAGACGATGAATATGATTTTGATGGTCCCCCAAGGAAAAGGTCTCAGAAGAAAGGGGCTAGCAATGACCAGAAGTCCACCCAGAGTAGCATTTTGGCAAAGCGCATATTGACTCAGCAGGAGCGCTGCTTTTACTGCTTTGAGAATCCAAATAGACCAAGACACCTAGTTGCTTCAATTGCGAACTTTACATACTTGATGTTGCCACCACAGCAGCCTGTTGTGCCCGGCCATTGCTGCATAGTTACAATGCAGGTGTGCTTTCTTTTGCACTTCGATCGCAGTTTCTACATTTTGTTAAGATTTGGTGGTGCTTTCTATTACAATTAGGGGCTGTACATGTATTACCTGGAAATGCTGTTGCTCCTAATGGACAACGATTCATTTGTTAACATTGAGCACTAGATAGTAAGCATTACTTTTTTAGGATAGTCCTCAATGGAATTAAACTATTGTCTCCGGTCATCAAATACAAATTGAGGGCAGTTACCTCTAGGACTGGCTTTATCAGCATTTGGGCATAGTCAGAGTAATTCATTTCGTACTCCTGGTGCATTTATTGCTGGCGGTTATACCTCAAATTGCCTAAATCACTTCTCGTGTATAATTCGCTTGTCAAGCTCTTTTGTTCGCAACAATCTTTTCAATTTTAGTCCTTACTGATAAATCAATTTTATTTCAGCATGAATCATCCACAAGAACGGTCGATGATAATGTGTGGGAAGAGATTCGGAATTTTAAGAAGTGCCTGATTATGATGTTTGCAAAGCAAGAGAAGGATCTTGTGTTTCTTGAGACAGTGATGGGTTTGGCACAACAACGACGCCATTGTTTGATTGAGTGCCTTCCATTACCGAGAGAAGTCGCAAACGATGCTCCTCTTTACTTCAAAAAGGTAATTGACAATTGGCACGCTGCTTCTAAATATATCTGTAATGCTGCTTTGATGCTCTCTTTGTTTCTTTGCACTCGGTCCCTTTTGTATTTAGAAATCACAGGATGCATATCTGGCTTAGAAATTCTTGTGTTTGTAAATGACCCACTGCATTGATGAATGAAGGCATCGGTCACATATAGTCATCCAATGGTATTTGAGATTGACTTGCATGTAAACCATACATATGCTCAGAACCTTTCTGTCCATTTTCATTCAATCCTACTTCGGTCAGGTCTTGTGCTCATGCTGATCCCGCTTGAAAGCTTGCACTTAATACGGATAAAATCGTGTTTCTTTGTTGCTGAGACATGGACTATAATCATCTGAATGCTTATTCTCATCCTTAACCATGGCTTTGTTTCAGGCAATCGATGAAGCTGAAGATGAGTGGAGCCAGCATAACGCCAAGAAACTCATTGACACTAGCGTGAAGGGATTGCGGGCTTCCATTCCGAAGGACTTCCCGTACTTCCACGTGGAGTTCGGCTTGAAAAGGGGCTTTGTTCACGTGATTGATGACGAGAAGGATTTCAAGAGCAGCCTCGGCCTTGACGTGATCAGGGGGATGATGCGTCTGCCCGAGGAAGACATGCACCGGCGTCGTAGGTCTGAATCCATCGACACACAGAAGCAAGCGGTTGTGAGTTTCGTGCAAGATTGGGAACCATTTGACTGGACGAAACAGCTAGATTAGTTAATGTTCGCCCAGAATTGTGTATCATTCGGATCAAGCTGAATAGTTATGTAGCTATGGCAGCGTTCTTGTTCTTATTTGTAAGATGCAGTATGAGGGAAAATTCAAATATCGTTCCTGCCAACAGCTAAAAAGATTGTTTAACAAAAACCGTTTCTCTTAATTGCTTAAGGTAAACCAAATACCGATTTTGTTTAGATGGGGTTCTCCACCTTTCGAACGGATTAAACTGAATATTGATGAGTCCTTGGACTCGGGTTTATTTAGAAACAAAGGATGATCAGCTTGGTGGTGTTGTCGCATTTGTGAAGTATATTGTTCGACACAAGTGGAACTTTGGGTTTTGCTATTTAGACTCAACTTCATATAACTACTTGCTTTTCGTAAAATCATCATTAGATTGACCTTAAAGTTATCATTGGATCTTATCAGTCCAAAATTCATAATTGATAATGCAAGTCCTATTTTACTTAAAAATATATGACCTTAAAGTTATCATTGGATGTTATCAGTCCAACATTCATAATTGATAATGCAAGTCCTATTTTACTTAAAAAATATTTGAAAAGTGTTGCACTCTCACTTTGAGTTTTAAAGTGCAACAGAATTAAAGTCGCTCTAGTGACTAGCTTGTTTATCTTAAAATCGATAAGTGTTCAGATGTTAAATTCTTTTCATTATCTTATGAAGAGTTATTTCATGTGCTTATTAGCTAATAAAATAGGGATTGTAAATATACAATTTGAAATTTTGTATTCGCCTTTAACCATTTTTTTCATACCAAAGAAAAAATTGATCACAACTAATTAGACTATTCGAAATTATAATTCCATTGTTTGTTATGTGAAAAATAAATAATTTAAAATATATTTCTCTAAAAATGATATTTTGTATCGCTTACAAAAACGAATGAACGAAAAAAAGTTTTTATCGCTCACAAAAATGTTTACATACAAATTATTATCAATAATAAAAAATATTTGTTATTAATTAATTATTTAAAATGATGCAAGTGATTTTTGTTAATTTAAAAAACAAATATGATATCTATTATAACCAGTCCAAGAGAAATCCGTTGTTCAAAGGCGCGAACGACTTGAGCTGAAACACTGACGATGCCTCTGGACAAGTCCACGTTCGAAACCCTCGTCCCTTCGCGCTTCGTCACCTTCACATTCCCCGATCCTTCCTCTCCCTCCGCCTCCGGCGACCGCCGCCGCCGCCTCCTCCGGGTCGCCGTCCTCGACTCCCCATCCGACCGTCCGCCCCGCCCCGGGTCGCCGCCATGCTCGTCCCCTCCCATCGCGAGCACGACTGGATCTTCTCCACCGAGTCCGGCCACCTCCAGCTCCTCCTCGGCTCACCCGGCCTCTCCCGCCTCGTCCTCATCGGCGAGGATCCGGTCGACGGGCGCGGCTCGGATCTCGGTTTCCGCGGTCGGACGGAATGTGATCGATCGCGGAGGGAGGGTCGCGAAGAGAGCTTGAAGCCTCTGGTTTTGGCTTTGTCTCCGAGGGTTTGCTTCGAAAGCGGAGTTCCGGAGGTAACTTTCTTAAGCTACGAAGATGATTTGGTTGCTAGTGTGACGCTTGAAGTGTGCATTGGTGAGTTTGTCGGTGAAATGTTAGTTGAAGATGTGGAGATAGAGAAGGGCAGCGGCTGCGAGGAGAGTGAGTTTAGGAGGAGGTTGAGGTTCAAAAGAATGCCGAATTTGGTTCAGACTCAAGTTCTTATTGTACCGCAAGAGGATTGTGGTGAGACAGAGGGAGGTTTCAGAATCGAGGATATGCAATTCAGGATTGATGCTAGAGTCTTGGTGCATCCATATTTGGCTCCCATGGTGGCGAGTTTGTCACTGATTGATTCTGACATCAATGAACGGATTCAGAAGGGGTTGAGGCCAAAAGCATTTTGTGCTGGGGTCGGTGGTGGTGCTTTGCTTGCTTTCTTGAGGGTTCAATTGGGTTTTGAGGTCTTGGGAGTAGATGTTGATGAGGTGGTCTTGAGGGTTGCGAAACAGTATTTTGGGCTTGAAGATGGTGACTTTTTGCGTGTTGTAGTTGGGGATGCAATAGAATGGATAGAAAGACTTGCAAGCCGGAAAACCGAGGGCACTTTGGGTGCCTTGTGTAGTCATGATTTGAGTGTTGCTGATCGTATTGATGGTAAGTTTGATGTTATTATGGTGGATTTGGACTCAAGTGATGTTAGCACTGGTTTGGTAGCTCCACCTTTAGAATTTGTGAGGAAGCCTGTTCTGTTGGCTGCCAGATCACTCCTTTGTGAGTTTGGAATTCTTGTAATAAATGTGATTCCTGCTGATAGGTTGTTTTATGAGACAATGATTAATGAACTGAGGGATGTCTTTCATGCTCTGTATGAAATTGATGTGGGCAATAAGGAAAATTTTGTGCTTATTGCCACAGTGGCATCTATTAGGGAAATTTCCAGGTATGACGTTTCGTTTATAATGAAGCTGAACTCAGTACTTTCTGGTGCTTACATGGATTCCATCAGGAAAATCTGAAATTCTAGGGAAAGGCAAGTTTACCCTGGGAGAAAATAAGAAATTCTCAAATCATTCCCATCAAGCATAGTTGGAGAAAAGATGACATACCTTTGGAACACGGTAAGAGCTTATAGTTTTTTCTCAACAAATTTTGGCCTTGGTTATTGTCCTTGAACCCTCATTTCCGGAAAGCTGTGGGTTTGTTATTTTAGCAGTGCTAGTTCTAGGGGTTGATGAGTTTGTTGGTGCATGAGTGTGGTTTTTGAGATACCCTGAACCAACCATGACATAACTCGGAGAAGTCACTGTGGTTTCCAGATGGAGACTGATTATTATCTATGGTGGTTGTCTTTGGACTACTGATGTTGTAAGACTGGCTTGCTTTTGGAAAGCTGTCTGTTGCTTGTTTTTTGCCTGGAAAGTTCTTCTCTCCCTGACATGATGAACATTGATATAAATTCAACTTCATTTGATGATCTGCGGGTTGTTACATGAAAGCCTTAGGGAAAGAATTGTTTCCATCACTGCAGATAACCAGAAGTGGAGTTGTCATTTGGTTAGGAATGCTGAATCCGTGGAATGTATATGGCCCATTTGGTTATGGAGAGATGAGCGCCTAGTGTCAAGCACACACTTATAGGGAGGTCAGCCAATGCAAATTAACAGATGGTATTCGTTATGAAGGTTCAGGGTTAGAACTTCACTAGGCAATCTATGTGAGAAAGAATTCACTGATAATGAACAAGATGCAGGGAAGATACGGATTGATTTACTTTGATGGTTTCCTTCCAGAAGTGATGCAGAATCTGTTTCTGCTACATTGTGTTAATCCAAAAGGCCCGCTGGAGTTATGGAATAGCCATTAATGGAAGTTAAAGGGGGCAGAGCTTCAAGTGTTGGGAGAACGCCCTTCTTCTTACAGTCTCTTTGAGGATGGTGAAGCCCCCTCTCAATCTCTTTAAAAATATGGGGGGATTGTCCAGGCGCTGTCAAAGCATCATCTCCGATGTACAGCCTTCCTATCATGTTGGAGAAATCGTTTTTTGAACGTCACACTCCTGTGCGACATGCAGTCATGTTTTGAATATGTTGCTGTTTATGTATGTTAAAAAAAGTTTTCGGTGGCTTGAACATCCAAGCCATTATATGTCGATCTTGAGTTACTCCGATCCGGATAGACACTGTATATAATCCGAGATTATGTCACATTTTTCCTTGGATTATTTTTGGTCCACAACTTGCTACAAACTTCATTTAATACATAAAGGTTATAAAGGTCGTTCTTAACCATAGCTTGCAAGGACATAAATAAAATTAAAAAAGTTGCTCTACGCCTCCCGATATAAGTTTAGTATAAGGTAAAAGTCACCAAAATTCCTCAATTTTATTAATTGTAATACATTTATCCTAAATTATATTTTTGTGACATCAAAAATTTCAAATTTGTACTTGTGTGATAAATTTATTCCAAACTTTTTCCTATGACACTAAAAACTTCAAATTTTTATTCATGTGACACATTCATTTCAAATTTTTTCTTTGACACTTAATATCTCAAACTTTGTTCTATGATACCAAATTTTTGAGATGAATGTATCATACGAGTATAAATTTGAAATTTTTATATCATAAGAAAAAATTTAGGGTAAATGTGTCATATTATATAAATTTGGGGTAAATGTGTTATACGGATACAATATGAGGTTTTTAGTGTCATAAAAAATAGTTTTAGATAAATATGGCATGATGGGTAAAGTTTGAAGTTTTTGATGGCCTTTTTCCATCAATATATGAAGACTCGAATTTGAAGAAAGAAAAAGAAGTTTACTCAAATTCTACGAGTTGAGACAATGCATGGAAAAAGAAAACTTTCTAACTCGAGCCCAAGAAAATAATGACCGTTTTTTCGCCCCTCCAGGACTTTCAACCTCGGCCTTAAGCGCCATACCTATTGCCTGGTAAGCCCCATACATGACCTTGCGAAAAGACTTCCCTTCCTCTTTTCTTAAGAAAAGAATCGATTAAATCATTGAAAAAAAATTACATCATAACTATTCTAACTTTCACTTAACGCTGACTTGAATGTGATGATTTTTTTATCATTTGAGTATTATAACCCTTTTGAAATAAGATTAATTTCATATTATTATTTAACAAAATGAAGACACTTCAATTTTTTATTTGAAATAAAATTTATTTTTAAGTCCTTACTCGAGAAAATAACAACATTTCATGTCCCTATTTATAATTTTCTCTAATTAAAAATTATCAATGTTATCGTTTGAATAGATAATGAATGTTATAAGCGTTCTCCAAGAACCATAGAAATTACTGGGAAATCTATTTTCGTTAACTAACTTTTCTCTTCATTTATTTATTTTTCCCCGAGATAGATAGAGACGGTCCCAAAACCCTTTCTCCCAACAAAAACCTAAGAATCTCCACTACCGCCAGCCTCTGCCCGCCCGCCCGCCACCGCCGCTCCTCCCTCCCTCTCTCTCTCTCTCTCTCTCTCTCTCTCTGCGCGGCGGAGAGTGGACGCGCGTGCACGGCGGCTTCCTGAATCCTCTGCCTCGCTAAGGTACGGCCTCGTTCTTGCTCCATCGCGTTTCGGTCGAGACGCGGGAGCCGGTTCTCGGAACAATTCACGCGGGACTGAATCGTCTGCATCTCCCTGTCTAGCTCTCGAGCTAGGGTTCGAAGCATTCGATCGGCGTTTTTGGCCCTCCCTGTCTTCTCCCTTTTGCCTCGTGAGACTAGTGTTGGCGAATCTTAGGTCGACCGAACGCCGTTGGTCGGTTATAGAAGCTGCACGAGCTGCTTCTCTGCTGTTTAAACGATGCGACGGCGAGCAAGCATTGGCGCATCGTGCGGAAAGATTGATGCTTTTTTTTGGTGTTGTGATTCCAGAGAATGGGGGTGAAGGCCAAGAAAGCGATGAAGAAGTCGCTGAAGAAGGCTTCCGCGCAGCCGGCGCTTCCGAATAGTAAGACGGAAGATGTCGATTTCTTGGTATGCCGGAATTTTGACTTTTAATGTTTTATCTTTCGGGTGCGCGTGCTTTGTGAGTTGAGTTGAAATCTCTGGTTTTTTTGGATGAAAAATGATTCCTTTTGCATTGAAGCCATTGGAAGGCGGTCCTGGGCATAAGATTCCTGAGGAGAAACCTTCCGAGAGTGCTTCGACGGTTCTTTACATTGGTCGTATACCGCATGGTTTCTATGAGAAGGAAATCGAAGGTAATTCTCGCTCTCATCTACTGTGTGGGTTTGTTTAAGGGAATGTTGTGTCTGTCGATGATGTCGGGGTATAACTTCTTTGCCCTTATTGATTGCTTGCTGCAGCTTACTTCAGTCAGTTCGGTGCTATCAAGAGGTTAAGAATTGCCAGGAACAAGAGGGTTAGGCTCTGGAAACTTGTGACTGTATTTCTTTTTGAGCAAGGATAATCTAATATGAGATAGCTTGCTCCTTTGGCATTTCTGTGATGGTGCCAAGAAAGGATGCTGCGAGATCTTAGGATATCATTTGTTTTTTTGTTTTTTTTTTCAATTTTGTGTAGTTTTGCTTTCTGGAAACTATCTATTTTCAGCCTTTGATACTGCTAGAAAGCCTTTTTTCACAATTATTCATCTACATGTGCATGAAGACTACTTTTACTTACTCTTAGTGTATGATCTGTTCTCTTGCAGACTGGAAAGTCGAAGCATTTTGGTTTCATTCAATTTGAGTCTCCAGAGGTTTGGCTTGTCTGGAAAATTACATTTATCTGCTAGTGCCTTCGTGGACCCACTATAGGATGATTTCTAAAGTTGCCTTTTCTAATTTGCAGGTGGCAAAGATTGTAGCCGAAACAATGCATAATTATCTACTGTTTGAGCACTTATTGCAGGTTCATCTGATCCCTCCAGAGCATGTTCATCCAAAAATGTAAGTTCTGTGCACTAGTTTGTTTCTGGATTCCTCTTTTTCCCGTGTACTGTCGGCACAAAGACATGCCCATCTTTCTTGATAGAGTATTGATCATGAGTATTCTTTTTTGTTGGGATTTTTTCATGCTGATCACCCGTTTCCTGTTCATGCAGATGGAAAGGTTTTAATTACCGATATAAACCACTTGATCGGGTCCAAGTTCAGCGGAAAAACCACAACAAGGTAGCTGGAAGATTAGTTTAAAGTTGTGGTGTTTCTATCTTTTACAAATGAAAGTAAGTCAAATTGTTGATCCATCTGTGGTTATAACTGTGCAGGAAAGAACACTGGAAGAACATAAGAAGTTGGTTGAAGGAATTATGAAACGTGATAAAAAAAGAAGGAAAAAGATAGAGGAGGCTGGTATCGATTATGAATGTCCAGATATTGTAAGACACGACTGCTTTCTTTTACTTGGATATTTTAAGTGTTTCATGCTTTGGTTTCATGGTTTTTTATGATGAGTTGAATGATTTTGCATGTATAGGCAGAAGTAGTCCCTCTCTTTCTCTCTCTCTCTCTCTGTGCGTGTGCTTGACTTGCGTTGGTTTCATTGGATCTGCTTCTTATTTTTGTGTTCTCTTGATTTGTAGGTGGGTGAAACCCAGGCAATGCCGAAGAAGATCAGGTTTGATGAAGAGTAGCCCTGGTGCAAAACATGTTTTCTTGTTTTCTGTTTTCACTTTTCTTGTAAACGATGGAAGAGTTATTATAGTGGTAATCTCAACTAAATCCTTTATGTGTTTGCAATTCCTTTCTGCCTCATTCTTGTTAATTCTGTTGGCTTTTGGAATACGTGAGCTGGAGCATGTTTTTCTGATGGGAAAGCAGAAAGGTTGAAGCAAATTAAGATGCTTTGAGTAATATGTTCCATGCCTTCAACGATTGACATGCTTTGGAAGGAATAGTCCTGGAGCATCTAATTATAGCCCCGTAGTTATTAGTTTTGGCTACTTCTAAATTTCCTTGTTACTGTTTAATTAGGTTGTACAAGGTTGTCAAAATGTCCATGCTTATTGTTGTTGAAGAATTTGATTATCAAGACATCATCTTTTGTTAGCTTAAAGCTTTTGTGTGTTGACATGGTCTCACAAGAAATCTATACGCTTTCAAAGCAGCATATTGTGCTCGAATATTCAAGTTACGCCTGTTCTGCTTCACCAGAATTATTCTTTGCGTTTCTAAGATAAGGATTTGAACACCACTTTTCAGTCACTAGCACTTTTAATTAAGCTTGGCAATCTCCTATACCTTCGACCGATTTGTAGTTTTTTGTATCAGCAGTGGGGGCATGGGAAAATATATAACATATGCATGTCATTCCTTGAAGTCTGAACTTGAGAAGAAAGAGCTTTCTTACCGGATTTCTTCCTAGTAACATTCTCACTCGAATCGTCGCTCTCTTTCTCATTCAAATGGAGGATCAACAATGGATATGCGACTATCCTTTTCTGAAGCCAATTGAGGAGACTCTTGAGCTTTAGACTATGCGCAGCTCCTCAAGTCAAAAGGAGGTTAAGATTTCCAAGTTAAAAAGCAACTTTTCATGAAATGTTTTTGGCATTTCAAGAGCAAATTGTGTTCCTCTTCGATCAAAATTGAGTTAACTGGTTGTCGTGTTAGGGGTCGTGCACGTTATATTTATTTCGGAGAAATGCCATTTGGTTCATGAATTTAGTGTCGGATGATAATTCGTTAACCTGAAGCATCGAGTTATGAAGCAAGAAAACACGGGGACGCGAGTTATCTGTTTCTTAAGAGAATCATCACTCAAATATCATCAAATTTCAAAGCCAGAGACCCAAAAACTGAAGGGACAGAAAGAAAACTAGCAATCTATCATTTAGGGTCGAATATTTTTTAAGCATTGTTCAGAATCCTGAACTTCTTTTAACTCTCACTTGATGTTCCTTCTTCTCCTGAAGCAGCTTCATGAGGTACCTGCATGCAGAGCACATTCTGACTGAGCCTCGTTTTGAATTACAGTGCATTATGCCTCGGCACAAAAAACCAACCGAGTCAAGATGTTATGGTATATATTTGCATGAGAACCAACTCGATTCTTACCGGTTGGATCAGGAAGCTCAAATTGCCATGCGGACCATGCTCTGCATCATACAGAGCCCAGCAATAGATTTCTTGTCCGACAACGAGTCCATTGGCAGCGACAATTTGGTCCCAACCGGCTTTCTGGAACCGCAAACGGGACATATCTTCATGGTATCTCAGTACGACGCACTGGTGCGTAGCTGGTGTGTAACACCAGACCATCAGTCCTTCCACGGCGATGACCTCGAGCAGTGGATCCGGAACCGGAAGAACTCTTAGGTGGTAGCTTAAGTGTACCGTGTGGACCAACCCACTCCTAACGTCATAGCTTGACAACTTCTTCCTAAAGATTAATTTCATCTCCCCATTTTGCGGGCAGTTGAAAATCCTATCAGGTCGATGCACTGGAACATCCGCCATTGTTATCGTCTGTCCTTGAGTAGTATTACTTCGGAATATGAGGTGAGACGTTACCGGGCTCGGCTCTTCTATGAGGAAGAAAGAGTAGCTATCTGTGTGAGCTTTGCGTCGTGCATGAAGACGGTGGAGTGGAAACACGAAATCAGAATGCATGAGAAGGTGGGACTGACTCAGCAGCAAATGCATGCGGCAGCTTGAGCAACTACTGTTTGTGCCTTCGATTTATACGCTATATTTTGGTATAGAGCGGGCCTAAATCGGGTCGGGGTGGATCCAGATTGCAATGACCTTGTGGGCCCAAGTGGACCTATGTGAGTAGACTCGATTCCGAAGTGGAAATCACTCACCCAAGCCCCCACATGTTGTGCTCTAGACCAATGGCGAGGTCTGCTCTATTAGCTTGAATTAGAATGACAAGGGAAGGAAAGAATGGTATATTGTTTGCTTTATTCCCCTCTTATGGGCACTAAGATGCTTTAGGACAACCTTTGCAACGTTATAGTTAGGGGTGCGCCATGGTGTATTGTTTTCATCTATCATTCATAGGCAATCTAGAAATCTATTAGAGTTAAAAAGAACGGAGTTCTTTGGAAGAAAATGTTGTTCCTACAAAAGAAGGGATATCGATAGGCACTTCAAAGAGATGATGAGGCTCTATTATGCCTTTGGTGGAGACCCAGCTTTGAAGCCTATTTTCTTTTCCTCCATACCAAAGCAAGTTGCTAATATGGTAAACAAATTCTTCCGGAGGGAAAATAGAAGAACCCCTGAAGCCTCACTTGGAGAAATCCAATAAGGTAATCATGCTGCTCTTGATGAGCTATGCTTGTGCAGGAAGGCATTCAAAGAATTGGCAGAAAGCAACAAAGCTCTTGACAAAGCCCCAAGAAGCGGGGCCTGCGAATCAAATGCAGTCACAAGGATCCCTCTTATGACTGCTCAAACAAGAAAGAGAAACATTTTAAGAAGTATTCTTCCAAAAGGAGGAAGAGCGGTAAGTGGAAGTTTCTTCGAAAAAGTAGGAGAGAATGAAGTAGCAATGGCAAGATAAAGATAAACATATGCATTGCCCTCGGGCAAAATAGAGAAGAATGAATCTTGCGCATGCCGTTGAAAAAAGAGCAAGCGTCTCTCTAAAAGAAGACAATCTTGAGTCTATTTTCTTCCTTTAAGATGAATCATCAGACAGAACTCTTAGTGTCATAGAAACATTCTTAGAAACCAATGTTGAGTCTGATAAACCCGATGAACCAGATAAATCAAGTGATGGTCTCTATCTTCTTTCGTTAGGACTTTAGGGAACCCAAGAAGAACCCCAAAAGGATCGAAACATCCGAAACATCCAAAACATCCAAAGTGCTAGTTCAAGAAACCTCTCGACCAAGCCATACATCTCCTTAAATCTTTTTCTTTCGAAATATGATAAACCCATTTCTATAATAGCCCTCTTAGACACAGGTGCAGATGCTTCTATTTTTGTTTTTCCGTACTTTTCTTGTGACAAACGATGGAAGAGTTATAATGGTAATCTCAACTTAATCTTTATGTATTTGCAATTTCTTTCTACCTTGTTAACTCCGTCTTCTTTTGGAATACGGGAGCTAGGGCTTCTTCTTCTTCTTTTTTATGGGAAAAGCAGAAAGGTTGAAGCAAACTAAGAGATGTTTTTACATTTTACATGCCCTGGACGATTGAATTCTTACAAAAGCCGTGTTTAATATTTTTGTCTTCACTTCGTCCGCTGACCAAACTACTCGTGTCTTCACCAAGACACGCCCTATTAGAGATAATTAGAAGATATCAAAAGATTTTCCTTTTCTTCCCTGATAAATTGTAATTGATATTGTCATATCACCTTAAATAATCACCTACAAATAGGCCCATGTACTCTACTCAAAATAGGTAGAAATTACTAAATTTTCTTTTCCGCTTTACTCTTATCTGTCAGTGATTAGGATGGAAAGAGAGAACAGAGCTGACACTTGAATCCGAGGTGCAGAATTTGCCTTATGAAGGGTTCTGATGTGTGACAAGAAAAAACGGTCGATAATAGTAATAATACAGTAGAAGCGAAGAACGAAACTAAACGTAGATGCTTATATAACCTTGACATAGAGATCATTCTGAATAAGTTTAACCAGTCACTGCCCATTCGTCTATGTGCACCAAAAGAAACGCAGCCAGCTGCTTGCTTGTCAGCTAGAGCTTAGAAATATACCGAGCAATTCACAAGATCATCGACTAATTGAAACTTAGAAGACGTTGAGAAGGTTATGACGTCAATTCCTCACATACCACAAGCTAACTACAAAGCATTGGACTACACCATAAGATCTTGACTAGGTTGAAGTCTTGGATTATCAAGACATCATCTTTTTTAGCTAAAAGCTTCTGTGTATTGACAAGTCTCACATGGAATCTCTACGATATCAAAGCTGCAGATCTTATGCTCAAATCTTCACGTTACACTTGTTTTGCCTCACAAAAATCGTTCTTCACGTTTCTAAGATTAGGATTTCAACAACACCTTTCGACCACTCACACTTTATACAAAGCTTGGCAATCATCTTGTACCTTCGACTGATTCATAGTATTTTGTATCAGCGATGAGGGCAAGTGTAAATATATGACGTTCATATGTCATTCCTTGAAGTCCAGACTCGAGAAGGAAGAGCTTTCTTACTGGATTTTCCGCCTAGTAACATTCCGACTCAATACGCTGTCTTTTTCTCATTCAAATGGGAGTGAAGGATCACAAACTGAAAGAACAGAAAGAAATCTAGCAATCTATCATTTAGCGTCGAATATTTTCTAGCATTGTTCAGAATGCTGATCCTCTTTTAAATTTCACTTGATGTCGCTGGTCCTCCTGAAGCAGCTTCATGAGCTACCAGAGTCGCCAACCTGCATGCAGCGCATATCATGACTCGGTCTCATTTTGAATCACAGTGCATTATATGTCGTCAGAAGAACCAACCCAGTCAAGATGTTTTTAGTATATTTGCATGAAAACTCGCCTAACTTGGTTCTTACTGGTTGGATCAGAAAGCTCAA
Source organism: Angophora floribunda (assembly GCA_014182895.1). Taxonomy (NCBI): domain Eukaryota; kingdom Viridiplantae; phylum Streptophyta; class Magnoliopsida; order Myrtales; family Myrtaceae; genus Angophora; species Angophora floribunda. The sequence goes on along the minus strand of CM024711.1, from coordinate 29,691,793 downwards.
TTTGCCATGCGGACCGTCCTCTGCATCACACAGATACCAGCAATCGATTACCTGTCCAAAAACCCAGCTTCCTGAACCGGAAGTAACTAGTCATATCTGGATTGTTTCTCAGTACAATACCGCTGTGGTGTATAGCTGGTGTGTAACACCAGACTAAGAGTCCATCCTCGGTGATGACATCAAGCAGCGGCCTCGGAAGATTTCTGAGGTGGAAGTTTGACATCTCAGTGAGGATTAGCCCTCTATCTACATCACTGCTTGTCAACTCCTTCCTAAACAGATATGTCAGTTCCCCATTTCGCAGGTAGTTTTGAATTTTCAGGCTGGGGGAGTGAAACATCTGCCATCACAATCCCCTGATCCCAAGTAGTATTATCTCTAAATATGAGACGATATGTTACGGGGCTCGGCTCTTCCATAAGGAAGAGAGAGTTGCCATCTGTGTGAGCTTGCATTGCGCATGAAGACACTGGAGTCGAAACACGAAATCAGAATGCATGAGAAGGTGGACGGACTCAGAAGCAAATGCATGAGGCAGCTTGAGCAACTATTCTGTCTTTGGTTTGTAAGCTGATAAAAAAAAATGTCTTTCGTTTATATTCTGTCGTAGAGCCGACATGATCGGGTCTGGTCCGGTCCGAGTGGCAATGACCTGGCCAGGCAGAGTCAAAATAATAGTTAATTACTTGAAAAGTCTCTTTCAAATTTTCAAGTTGTAAATATTTTGTTACTAAAATAGGATTTTGAGTTATTAAATAGTAAAATGAATAAAATTTCACAAATTAAAGGACTGTTCCTAAAGGGCCAATCAAGTTCCCAATTTTAATTATAGGATCTTTTGTAATTGATTATTTTATTACATTGTGAGATTATCAGGCATTGAATGGACCCATGCAAAACAATTGAATTATGACAATTATCAAAGATGGGCATTCATTATTTTCATCTAACAATGTGCGAACAGTTCCTTGATTTTGGCGCCGTGACTTTTGAATTTTTGTCTTGGAATAAAAGGGATGGTGTGATCGAACACATTATTTGAATCTAAGATCAATCCTAAGCTTAAAGGATCATTTCTTTTTCCAAGATACGAAATGAGGAATTTCCCTAAGTCAATTCTTATGAAATTTCAAATCAGATCATTTGTACTTTACTTCAACAAAGGAAGTTATCAGGCAATCCAACTTAAATTTGGAAGTGGCAGAGGACATTTCATTTTGGAGTGGTGGCAAAAATGTTATTCGAGTTCCTCCAACAAGGCAGCACATATAAGCACTGTTTCCTGAAAAATCAATTGACATCGATGACCAGTGCCCCCAACACAGATTCGCGTACGATGAAGAATTGTCACAAGGCCTGTCGAATAAGCCAAACGAGAATCACCGACCAAAAAACCAAAAAGGTACACGAGAATCCCACACGGATGTCCACCAAAAACAAAAGCTCGTCCTGGAGATGGAAACGATGATACCGCTTTACTAATAGAAGAGAAAATAGAATCAATCATCCAGTGTCTGCTTTCTCTTTCTTGTAAAGAGAAAAGGCGACTAGGTACACCGAATAACCAAATCCGACTTCTCTGAAGATCGTAATCATATATCAGGTGGAGCCACATCAGGATTTACACGGATAGAAAATACTAGTAGCAAGTTGCTGAAAACATGGAGACTTAGTACAACCAAAAGAGAGGTGATACAGCGCTCTTGTCGAGTAAAGAGCAAGGCCCACTAATGATACAGCTGTTGTGGAGAATATGAGTGAATCAGAGGTAATTAGGAAAGTCAGGAGAATGGGCCCAATGAGAGGAAAGAAAATCACCAGTCCACCACTGATAGAAGCTACATGTTCTACAACTGAGCTGAACAAAACTGCCCCACCAATTAACTAATGCTAAGGGAGATCAACAAATATTAGGAAAAAGACTTTACCATATTTACAGCATATGTGAACCCTCGAGAGACAGCAGCAGCCAGTTTCGAGGATGATCCTTTCTTGGTTGGACCTATATCTTATAGTGGTTGGTCTGAGAGAGTCCGGCTAGCTCTTCATCCCAAGATTCTTACGCATTAGATTGGCTTTCTGTGAGCCCACTTTCTTTCTCTTTTGAAAACTGACCAGGCTCATCCGATGTGTGGATGCTCTCTCCAGGTTCTGATCTACCTTCCGTGGTTGCAAAGCGATCCTCTCGTATAGGGTCCATCCTGTGGGCGTAGTTGGCTCTTGATGTGAAATTGTGAGCAGCCAATGGACAATGAGGGGAGTGCACACGCACATTCTCCATGCCTCGATGAGGTCGAAGAGCTGAACTAAATAAAGGTTGCATTGAACGTTTCTTCTCCGAAAATTCTCGCAATGAAATTCGGCAAACTGGACACGTGGAATGCTGCTGAAGCCATATGTCTATGCATGTAGCATGGAAAGAATGCCCACAACTGGGGAGGATACGCAGCATGTCTTCGCGATGGTATTCAGCCAAACAAACAGTGCATCTGCGTCACAATTTACAACCAACACGTGCAAAAGTGAGAACACATCCATGCAACCATATAAACATCAGGAGTGTCAGTGATTAGAATGGAAAGAGAGAACAAACAGCTGATATTTAAATTCAAAGTTGAGTATTCATCTTGTCAAGGGTTCTGATGTGTGACTAGAAAGAATGGTCGATACTAATGCACAGCAAAAGAAAGGGAGCGAGCTGCTTACTTGCCAACTAATATATAGCAATACCTTAAGCAATTCACTTGTCATCGACTTGTTAATGACCTCAAAACTTAGGAGAGGTTTAGAGGGTGACAACATCGATTCCTCACATACTACAAGCAAACTACAAAGCAATGGGCTATACCAACAACGTGATGAGCTATCGCAATGACACCTATGACACTGTAAGAATCACAATTGCAATCCAATCACCATAGTTGCCTCGACATACTGAGATAGCAAGGCACAGAATTGCCTTACATAAGTAATATCGTCCACCTGGCAACACAACAAGAACGACCAAACTCAAAGATCTAAAGCATAACTTCATATAGCCTTTTGACCCACATGTGCCAGTAAAAGCCAACTTCCAACTAATTAGCAGTTAAAAGGAGAAGGTGTGACTACAAGCTACATTCCTCCAAATAAAGAGAAAAAAGATGCAACATGACAGTCAGCTTAAAACTTGCAAAATCAAAATTTCTTGACATGTGATGTTCATATGAGTTTTTTAGATGCCTAAAGGCACAGTTATGTTTTCCACAGATTTTTTCAAAGAGCTTTAGTATTGAGTTATACAAATTCCTCTCTTATCAAATATATACCTTCTAACAAAGTAGATATCGTATCATCTTGCAATTTCATGGTTTGCCAAACTAAATGAGTATTGTGAAGACAATCTTGGCTTAATGAACCAGTATGCAACTGCAGAAAAATCATAAATGAGCCTACCTCTTGAACAGGGCAATTCAAACAAAATGTTGTACCAAAGAAGCATTAATTGATTTGTTTTCTTTCCAATCTCAATGAACCATTCGTGATAATTTAGTTCTATTTGTTGCAATTATAAAAACAAATTTATCAGAATGACATGTTACATTTACTTTTCATCTGGAAAAGGAAAAGCTGGTTTAATCTCCACAAAATTCTATTAGTCCTCACTCAATTTTATGAAAGTTTGAGTTCTAAGTTTTTCAAATGGCCAAACTATTACAAAATTCTTGAGTCGACATCTTGAGGTAATGTAGTTTTTCATTTTCCTAATTATCCAATTCACGGTCCCATTCAGGTTTTTCAGTAATTGCAATTTCAACCTCATAATAACATAGCCAAACTAACATTAACAATGGCTTCCTACTGGCTACACATCACAACCAATAGAGCCGTTAATTTTAAGCCTAAAGAAGCCTTAGTATGCAAGCATCATACTAATAATGCTCAATAAGTTCGAAGTTTTCTGTGATGAACAATAGAAATTGGGAAAGACAGAATCCACAATGAGTAAACCGTTATAAAACGTTTTATTAATTCAGCTGTAGAGCCACCGTTTGGATAAAGAGACTTGCTCTTTTTATCTTTTTCAAAGATACAAATTTTATAAAACGATTTATCAATTCAGTTGTAGAGCCAATGGTGTGGATAAACAGATTTGCTCTTGGTATCTTTTTCGAGAGATACAAATTCTACTTACAATTGATCCAAAACGTCTAAACTGAATTTGAGCCCAATCGAAAATGCATAGAGTATGATGAAATGGGTCTGGAAAAATGCAACAAACTGTCCAAGTCCATGGTCTGCTTAGGGGCATAACAGCATCCTCTTGCTGCAGAGCTAGCTGCTGCGGGGACCTTTCTAAACAGATAACCTGGTTGAAAAGTTGAGGAGCCCAGACTCTGCGATTAAAAGTGATTTCTGACAAGAGAAACCTATCTATTGAAACAACGTAGTGGGCAAGCGGAGATTGGCAGAACCATAAGATCCGTGCAATCCTAAATGAGTATGTTATGGAAGGGACTTTATGCTAAAGGTTTGTCCTGAAGCAGAATCATGGAAGTTACTTTCCGGACACTATGGAAAGGGTGTAACATCAGTTACAATATTATCAAGGTCCCACGCAGTTCTGTCACTCAAGACTGGTAAAGCTCCTCAAGAATCATCCTCTAAATGCCACGGTAATAGCAATATGACAATCGCTGTGAAATGGTCATGATGCCCCATCCAAAAGGAACTAGTTGCACCCCAATCATGAACTGAGAAAACTTCGCAACATTTCTACTGTAGAAAAAAGAGACAGAGCTTTGAAGACTCGAGATATATATAAGTTATCTACTACCCAAGAACAGAACAAATCAAATAATCAAGAAAGTAACATACTGAGAATTGTCGACATCGGAGAAGAACTCGTCGCTGTACTTCTTTGTCGGGAAGTTAGACACCACTACAGGTTCAAGACCATGCAAGCCCCGCTCTAGCTGTTCAGAGACGGAGATGAGGCTTTAGTTACAAACATCAGCTTTAAGCTCTCTATCAAAAGCTTAGATTTTTCATGTATCAACAAATACAGGGCTGAATTTTTGTCGTTTATAGCCTCATTACATACAAAACAAGGTACACAGATGCAGGGAAAACCAAAACGACAGGTAACTTTCGGTCAGAAAAGAAGCAGAGTAGTTGAAAAGAACAATAACAGGCGGAATTTCAATATGAAAATTCAAATGGTGCCACAGAGTAAAATGCTTAAAAAGCAACACCAAGGTGAACGAAAATAGAGAAAGATTTACTGAAAAGAGAAGAAGAAGAAGAACAGAAAAACAGAGAAGATTGCGTCGAAGCTCCACATTCTGCAAGTCGGCGCAAAAGAATTGTCAGGACCAATGCACGAGAAACAATTCAAGAATCCACCTCAGAAACATTGGAATAGCGTAAGAGAATCACCAAATCACAAAGCAGTAAAATTCACCCGTTCGAAAAGAAAAACTTCCACACGAAAAAGATTCAGTCAAAGAAGCACCTTAAAAGGCCTCTTGCGCAATCTAAAGCCAGCGAAAAAGCCGGTCGAGCACAGAAACCGAGTCAGACTCAAAAGGAAAAAGAGCCATAATAAATCGGCGAGAAGTACAAGAAACATCATGACGAGCTCGACGGAAGAATCAACGCCCACCGAATTCAAACGGAGCAAGCGGGAAGAGAGAGAGAGAGAGAGGGACGCGTACAATGCTAAGATCGGATCGGCCGGCGAGAGCAAAGGAGCGGCGAGAAGCGTTGAGCTGAATCCGAGCGCAGATGAGGCGCGTGCAGATGAAGACGATGAACATGGTGCTCACCGCGAACCCAATCACCGTCATCACCAAGTTTATCCCCGAAGATATCATCCTCTTCCCTCTCTCCCGGTCCCGAAAAAACCAAAAAAAAAAAAAAAAAACAAAAACACCAGACCTCGAAGAACTTTTCCTTGATTTCAGCACCGGAACATCATCGGTCCCCTCCGCCTCTTCCTCACGCCCGGCGCGTGGACGCGCAGCGTGACGCCGCCATCGCCGCCGCCGTCGCCATCTCCTTCGCGATTCGGCCGGCGGGCGAGATGTCGCGGCCGATGCTCGGCATGATTCGCGGAGGGGAGGAAGCAAAGGCGAAGCCGAGGCTCGGGACCGGAGGCGAGATTCTCAGGCGAAAGGCGGAGGCTTTGCGGCCGGCGACGATGTGAGAGAGAGAGAGAGAGAGAGAGAGAGCTTCGGAGGAGTGGAAGAAGACTGGTTGTGGGATTCGGCAGTTGCAGAGAGAGAACGCGTGGTGGAGAGAGAGAGAGATGATGAGGGGGGGTTCTAAATTCGGATCCGGACTTAAGGCGAGAAGCTTTGGAAAAACGGGTCAGAGGACGGTCCGATTTAAATAAATCAGAAGATTATCGATTGATGGGGGATTATTTTAATTAATTGAGAATTATCATCATCATTATCATTTTGCAGCTTTTCCTCCCTCCCTTTTCCCTTTTCTTTTTTTTTTCTGTCAGACCCTTTTCCCGTTTGGTTTAGTCCTATTTAGATTTTACTTATTGCTCGTTTTGGTTGCAGCCCTTCTCTATCCCTCGTTTTTAACATGCTGCGAAGATCAATTAAGACATGGATGGATTGGAACCCGAGATGCGAGACTTATCATATTCATAATCATTAATATTGTTGATTACATCTGAATGAATGATCGATTCATAAATGTCGAGTAATCCCTGAGCCATGGACAAAAAATTAGACATATTCCGTGCTCTCGTCCAATGAGATTGTGAGAAGTTTTCACCGCATGTCTCCTAAAAGCTAAATCAAATTGATCATCTGGGACTGCATGATGTGTCCTAAGCCAATAATCCCCTCCCTTGACAATCAAAAGTTCAAGCATTATCAACACTTTGATCGAAAGAGTTAAGAGAGTGAACAGAAAATGGTCAGAGCTGAGATTGGAGGGACGTGATGGAATTGACACCATGTGATTTTGTGGTGAGGGAACGGTCCATGTGGAAGGAAGAGAGTTGGTTCATTGCTCTTTGAATATTAGACTCTTGCATTGGGTTCTGGGTTTTTCCTATGATCCATTCCTTGAGTCACGTGGACGGCAGGCAAAAAAAACATGTAAAAAAAATCTTAAATTTATTATACGATAGTCGATTCAATCATAAACCTTTCACTTAATATTAATTTAATTTTAAACATTTTGACCAATTGTCAATGCCATTCTTAAAATCAATTTAATCAAAAATCATTGACGTGGACGATACATATTTTATTTGGTATGGTCAATGCCGACCTGCACTTTAATCTCCATACAGCAAGATCCAACATCAGATGGGTTTTGCTGGGCCATAACCTAAATTAATTACCACTTTGAGAGCTTTGCTTGGTTTTTTTATATTGTTTTTGGAAACCAAAGGCGAATGGGGAAGTGCTGCTAAGTGCTAAAGGCACGATGGATCCTCTCATGGACTTTGAGACACTTAGGAATTCTTATCCAAAAAATAATCAATGTAACAAATGCACACCTAGACCTACCGATTTGTGTTGATCCAAGTGCGGGTCAGCTTCACAAAGTCGTACGCAAGGATTGATGGACCACTTTGCCTTTGGGCAATTATTTAAATACGAAGGGATCCTTCTTCACTCATCTAGGTCGTCCACTCTCTCTCTCTCTCTCTCTCACTCTAAAGTCCTTTTGTCTTTTCAAATTGAAAACCAAAAAAAACAAAAGAGAAAGTATACTTACGTTTGTTAATATTTTTCTAAAAATAATCGTTTATATCGATTTAAATAATTAGTCGGTAAAAGATATTTTCATTGTCTATAATAATTCATGTGTAAAATTTTTAGGAGATAAAATATATACAAAAAATTCATTCATTCATTCATTTTTATAAGCACTATAAACGGTCTTTTTTTGAAAATTATTTTTTTAAACATTTATTTTCAACGAAACACGCGGAGTCTTAGACTGTTGGAATTTACAGTGACATCTGTTTCTTTTCATTGATAATATTCGGGAAGAGCATATGCAAGACGAGGGTGACATATATGTTAAATTTTTTGAAGAAGTGGAAGGTGGGAGTAACTTTATGAAATTAAAATCACCGATATAAAATTAGTTTCTAAGTTGGTGACGTGATCCAAGTAAGCAATTGGTGCTTAGGTTACATCACAAACGAAAAATAATATATTAGAGGACTTAAGATAATATTATGGCATTACTGGTTGCATTTTTGTAGTGACCTTCGGTGTATAATAATCTTTTAAAGAGACATAATATATTTGACCACTTGAGGGAAAAAAAAATTAAAACATTGCTTGTTGACTTCTCTCTACATAAAAGAATCACTTGTCCCCTTATCCTAATGTTAGGCACCCATCATTTCCTACCAACATTTTTCAATTTTAATCTATAGTTGACATTTATTATTAATTTTGATTTCTTTAAGGTGAAACCCACATCGTCAAAAGTGCGCTATGTGACGTGATTTCATAATAAAGCAATGTCAACGACAGATTTTTACTCGTCATCAATGTAGATCCGAAAGCCAATAGTGATCGCCGATGTCGTCTTATTGGGTGCTCAGTTAAACTTTTTAAAATTATGTGCTATAATTTATTAAAATATTATGTAAATTTGTTGTGTTTTCACCTGCTGTAATAACATGAGATTCCACAATTTGCCCCCTCCCCTCAAATATAGTGACTTTGCACTTTACATGACATCACATCACTGATAGTTTTAGCCAACTGGGGAAAACTATTTAATTTCCGGGAAGGATCGGGACAGAAAATTTTTGCAACAAGAATATGACGAGGAATGTCGTAAGAAATGCATTAAAAAGTGCGGACAAAAAAATGTGGAAAAAAAGTCAAATAGTGGTGTCATGGATGATGCGATCTTGTGCCATTTTAGTAATTACATTGCAAAAGGTTAGTGATTTATCTTATATTTGAAGATAATATAGGCTGATTACTCTAAATAGATTACGGTCGTGGATAAGCATTGATGTATAATTAAAGGCTCTCTTTTTTTTATATTATTATTTCCCTTGTAAATGTTACCTTCCTGAACAACTCAAATTTTCCCCTTGTACGTCTCAATCTACTACTCAAAATAATTTAGGAAAAATCAAATATATGGGTTTCTATATATAAAAGTCACAAGCGGTCCCTCCACTTTGATTTAGTGTTTAATATGATTAGTGGATTTTTAATTTATTCAATATAGTCATTAAATCTCACCCTAAACTTGGGTGGTTGCCTACTTATGAGGGTAGCCTGCGATAATCCCCAAATCACACGATTCGCATCCCTCATGACAAATATTTTCCCTTACCAACTAGGAAATACGGGAGTTGATATTACAAGGTCTCTCATTTCAAGACGAATATCTCACAAATTTCTTTCCTTTTGAGCCTTTTAAGAACCTATTTAGATCCAAATCTAGTGTCTAATGTTATGTGTGGATTTTTAATTTATTCAACATAGTCCTTGAATTATTGATAAATGTTCAATATAATCCATAGGCTATATGAAAAATATTCAATGTTATTGTGGTCCTCAATTCGTTAAGTTCGAACGATGGATAACCAAAACAAAGAGAGAGTTGCATGCAAGTTCATCTCAAACTAAGATATAACAATTCCCGGCCATGAAATAATCACGGACATGTTTATGCCCTGATTTTTACTTTATTTTCCCAAAGAAATGAATATGTTGACTCGTCATTTGCAAAATAAAAAAATCAACTTAGTGGGTAATAATTCACTTCATCAAATAATATCCGATTTGTTGTGTGAGCAAGCAGAAGGACAAAAGGACTATGTTGATTGATAGATCAAGAATTATATCGAATAAATAAATAAAAATTCATGAGTGACATCCATTGTTGAATCAAAATTTAGAAACCACTAAGAAAAAGGGAATAAAGTGCGCTGGGTCGTAAAAAGACCAATTCATCCCTAGTGACACGTCCGACCACAAAGAGCACATGACAAATGACAGATAGTGCCAAGTTCCTTTTTTTTTTCTCCCTTTTACTTTTTTAATTATCTAAAAAACAGTTGTTTGGCGGCCGGAAAAAAGGATTAGTTTGAAACCTTTAATTGCTTTAATTAGTGGAGTAATTGCTAATTAGGTGGCGTTGCGTGTCCGTCCTTGGCCGTATCGCAGGAAGGGATCGAGATCTAGCTTTTAATTTAAACCGCCCATAAATTGGACCTATTAAAGAGTCCTAAAGAGGTTGTCATGATTGCAAATCGTTCTCGATAAGACTAGGATTATCTCTATTCAATTACACGAGAAAAAGTTCCATAAATTGTTCGACATAGCATGTACTTCCAAATTCTCATATGATCTTATGAACACCGAGACATGTACACATAATTGCTGTCGAATGGATGGGAGGTCACGTGGGCGACACGTCCCACGATAATTGTGCATTTTGTCAAAGATTTCATTGTCGATGGACCTACTAAAACTTCTTTCGCACCTTTTATGGCCTCCCAGGAGAAAATATCGTCTTGTCGGCCTATGCATTATCAAACTCGAGTGGTAATTACAACACTTTGTCATTTTCAATTTAATTATCCACAATTATCTTAACTAAGTTAGGACCACAATATCTTATGCTTCAGCTTTGATATATATATGTGTATGTAGATGACAAAAGTACAAATGACTAAGCTTTAAACTAGTGGAGACGATTTAGTTTTCAAAGTAGATTTTAACTTCTACGTCCTATAATAAGATAAAATAAAAATTTAAATATTATAATAGAAATAAAATATGAATTAACAAAAAAAATAGTGAAGACCCAGTTTCAATTGATAAGAAAAGAACATTTTAGGTAAGACTTTTTAAACATCTCATGCAAGAATTTATCACAGCACCAAACGCATTGGCCCTGACGATTTGGACAGTGACATCATCTCGTGTTGGGTCAAATCTAGAAGGTTTCCAAGGTTTGGGTACCGCATGGTTTTTTAAGGTAATCTTTTGCAAATTGGCAAAAAAGCGATCCCTCGAGGGGCTTCCGATTATTCCCAAGCTCTCGGAGTAGCTGCTGCAATTACGGTTCTCGTATGATGACAAATCGTAGACCGCGATTGAAAACTCACCCGGTCAGAAAACTCGAGTATTTATCGATGTTTGATGTTGATTTTAGATTGTCTCAGGGGAAATGAAAAATTTTAAAAACATATATTTTTAATTAATCATTTATATCACCTACAAAAATGAATAATCAAAGAAAGAATTTGCCATGAACAGAAATGTATAGACATAAATTGCTTAACAACCATATTGAATAAATTAAAAATTCTAACATATAATTACATTTTCAGTTAAAATACATGGACCATTTGTATCATTATTTTAAAATAATATAGAAAAAATTTATTCATTTATTGTGGAAAGTGGTTTGTATTTATCTTTTGAGATGTCCTTCCGCAAAAATATCACTGGTCAGATTCTCTTTCGAGGCAGGGTCATTGGTCAAAAAGACACGTTCGCACATTTCAAATGGCTTGCTCTATTTTTGGTGAGAAAATTCAAATGGGCGTGACTCAGGTCCCGCGAATTTCCAGCCTCCGATATTCAAAATTTCAGTTTGAAAACAAAAGGAAATTTCTTAATTAGAACAAAATTAAACGAAAGAGGAGGGAAAAAAAAAAAAAGAAGCAGCAGCAGATTCGAAATTTCTTTTTCTTTATTCTACAACCTTTTCTTTTGATCAGTCTTTTTTCCTACCATGGAATGTCCACGGGCTTGAAGACTTGGCGAGCTTTTCCTAATTGACCAACAAATTTTGCCATTTTTCTTGAATTAATGTACTAAATAATATAAAAATGCCATATCAATTAGGAGGCTTTTGTTTCACAAAAAAGTAATGATTTAGTAGAAGAAAATATTTTTGAAATCGTTATTTTTCTGTGAAATAAACGCACTCTTGATGTACCAATTTGATAGATCAATCTCAACATATTTACCTATCTATATATTAAAGTCAAAAGTAACATTCAACTCTTTTTATTTTTCGGATGTTCCATTATTATCCTTGAATTAATTTACATAAAATTATCCATTATATGCACGAAGTTAAATAATCAATCCAATTTTCTTTATACATGGTCCATCCATGATCATCACCTCAAGATTAGTATATAATCACTTCTTCTTCTTTTGTTGGAAGTGTATAATCATATTGTGAAACTAAATATAGGAACTTTATCTCTCATTGCACAACAACTTAAAAATTAATTGGGGTATGTTTGTTTTGCAGAAAATGAATTATTTGAAAAATGTATGTAAAAAATGATCAATTGTATTACTTACAAAAATGAATGAATAAGAAACATTCTATCATCCACAAAAAAATGTTTAGATATATCCATAATGAAAATGTTTTTCATTGACTAATCATCTCAAGTAATAAAAACAATAATTTTTAAGAAATTATTTTTTTTAATAATTCATTTTTTAGATAATGACATAAATAATCCATGAGTTTTAGCCCAATGTATAATGAGGTTCTCAAACTCTTAATTTGTTCAATTTGGTATGTGAACTTTAGTCAAATGTGCATTGTGGTCTCAAGTTAGTCTCTAAACTATATGAAATTGTTCAATATTATCCTTTCATTCATTTAAGTTTATGGACGATGTTAAACATTTTCATAATTAAATATGTCTAATGTTCATGGATCATATTAAATAAATTCAAAATTCAGAATCAATATTGCATATTAGGTTAAAATCAATGAATTACGTTGAATAAATTAAAATTTTACAAAGCATATTGTATATTGAGTCAAATTTTAATGATTATTTGTGTTATTTTTTAGTTTTTTCTCACAAAATAAACAGGACATTAGATTTGCATTGAAGATGTGCCTGATTGGCTGAAAGAAAGAAACACGATTATTAGGTTGGCCCTTAGAATTTTTTACATTATCCATGAGTCAAGTCAAAACAATGGACTGATCATTAACCCACGGTTTTCGAAGAGGCGAAATTGCTTTTTCTGAAGCAAGTAGGAATTGGAAAAAGAACTAAGTTTTGGGGTCAAACATTGACGGGAAGTCGATTGGCTGTTTTTAGGGTCTTTTTCAGAATCACTCGTGCACCATTTGTCAATCAAAATGTCTATTTAATCAGGTCTGATCCATAGGATCTGATCTTGGCTTTTGGCGAAAAATTTCAGTAGTAAATACCTCGTGTATGTCGGGTTAGATGGGCTGCTGATTTCCTTATTATTGAAGAAATTTACCAGATATATTTTACTAAATTTTATATCACACGCGACATTTCTCACCACAGAATAATAATATAGCAAAAAAAAAAACGAATTCTGAACACCCCTAAAAATTATTGGATGTGAAGTTTTGTAAAGTGATTCATAAGTAAGAGCTACTTATAAATGATAATCATATTAAATGAAATTGAATACTTCTTTTTAGGCTAGTTTGACCCATGTAGATCTATTTGGTAAACAACTCTAGGTTGGATCGGGTCCAAGCCCTAATTTGATGAGGGTAGGGATTTGATCATCGCAGCAAGATGGTCGAATGATGCAAGACTCCTTAGAGGCTTATTGGGAGTTAAGAACAAATGGGTAGATGTCGATGGGAATATTTGAAATGATTCATGATCACATCACATCATTTCTTATGAGACCTCGATCTCATTAGTTCGATTCAATCTTTACAAGAAAAGGGTGCATGAGAAAAAAGCTAGCTTAGCACCCTCGACTGGGCAATGGATTCTTTCCTCCCCCTTTTAGAATCTCGGCCTGAGAATGCTCGGAAAAATCACACCATGGAAGAGGAAAAAGGTCGAAAGCTAAGGGCATGAGATATTTATTGAAACGACAGAAGCAAGAGCTGTAGCTTCATCATCTCTATAAATATCTCCCAAGTTGGGATAAAATCACTTGTCACCTTCTAGATAAGTGTCATTATGGGAGCAATGATGCCTTGTTCCTATCAGGATATGTCGTCACTATTGGTTGAATTTTGAGTGGGTCTCTTTCTCTCCCTGCCCTCCCTGCCCACTTCTGGTACTTTCTTTCTCTTCTGTCAATCTCGTTTTGCGCATTGCTTCACCTATTGGAATCTTGGGCAATACTAGGCACTTTTTACCTGATATCTTTTCATTGATATATTCAATTCCCCGCTTCTAAGATTTTTTTAGAAGGATTTCACACGTTATTTCTCATAAATTCAACTGATTCAAATAAATAAATTATAAGTAAATCTCTTGATAGCCTAGTTGTACTATAAATTATATTCACAAATTACTTGTAATTGGCGAATCTACGATTTTCTTATTAAAAAAGATAATCGATTACTATTTGTAATACTTATCTTGAGTGTCATCTTGTCGCAATTTGAATTTTCTCATGGATATTTATGTTGTCAATGGTGCTCGTAACAAAGCTCTTTTGCTTGTTCCCTTCTCCACTTGGGTTGGATCCAATGAAAACACTTGCAAGATCACCTCTTTATTAAAAAGTTCATAACTTTGGCTTCATGTTCAACTTTGGATTGAGATTTTTATTTTTCAACTTCTTGAGGGCTAAACAGCTCAAATTTTAATATTTTGAAGTGGCGACAAGAATTCCCATGTTCACAATTGATTCGAACTTTTCCTGCGAAAGACAAAATAAAGTGCCCACAAACACTTTTAGGGCAAACATCTTTTAAATTGGAAATTCAATTTCATGATAATTGCCTATGATGTTATTGGTGTTCTAGATTAATGCTCCAAACTATTTTTATTGCTAATGCCGTAGGTTAGAAGGTCTAAAAGTTATGCATAGTTTACATTTGACCATATGGCACCACTAAGATCCTAAGGTTAAAGAAACATGATTAAAGGGTGTTCACGATAGCGATATGAAGTATCATGAGAACTTTAGTGTATTATTCTAAGTTTATTTCTCCTATTTCCTTTCTAGTATAGTTTCCAATCGATGTAACAACTATGTGCCATGATAAGGATTCATAGTCTCATAGAGTGATTTGCTAAGAGATCATGCCAAGCATGATTGATACTCGATATTCGAGCCTTTGGAATACGGCAGCAACTCAACTAACCTCTAAATATATAGAGTCATGCCTATTAATGTGATGGTATTTTCTTTTTTTCCTTAAATTGCCTCCTGAAGCTCTTGAGGGATTGATTGAGAGCATTGCGCTACTTAGAGTAATCTTGAGAGCCACGCCCACCATCCTCTAAGCAGGGCCTTACCCGATACTGTGAACAAGCATGATTTATGTGTCGATTGAGATTAGTCGAGTTGAAAGGTTCAAAGACCTCATGTTGTAAGCAACTAAATGTACGAAATGGGCTTGTCATCTTGGAAGCATAAGCAAGGCTTTCCTAAGTTGGGCCGCCTCGACCTAGTGAACGGACATGTTCGGCCCAATTTGACATGCATCAGGCCCATTGACAATCGCCTGGAGGCCCACATGTAACACACGAACCCGAATGAAGGATGAAGATCCCAGCATCCGCTTGGGAGTGGTGATGTCCGTGCGTCTTTGATCATTGCTCGATGCGTTTGGGAAGAGAGACCGTTGTGCTCGACTAGGATTAGCCGAGTGCTCAAGGAGACTATGATCACTAAATTATCCTGAATGTCACATCATGCCAGATAATAATGTCGCCGACTAGTTTTACTATCTATGATTAATAATAGTTAGCACCCACGGTCTGAATAAGACATGGAAATGCGCTCTTTGCTTAGGCGTACGAGTGAACATTATTATCTCAGGTACGCTCATTTGGAGTCGTGATTTATTAACCAAATTTGAGTTCCTTATATGCTGAGTTTGATAACTAGTCGATTGTTAGACAGGTACTGTGCACTTCCAAAGAGTCTATAGTTGAAGATTTGAATGAGCTCGAGATGATAGCAGAGCTGTTGGGTTACAAAAATGAATTAACGTATGAATTTATTGGAAAGAATTATTACATGGGTTTCTCAAATAATTCGTGTTTAGCGAATTATTTTGAGATATTCACCCAATTCAGATGCTTCCTTTCTCATTGTTCATCTCCGTCATTTGCCTCCTTTCCTTCCGCCGCTGCCACCGCTGCCGGACGCCACGCCGCCCTTACCGCCTTGACCGCCTTGTTGACCGCCGCTCTCGGCAACGTCGTCCTCCAAGTCAACCGTCCGCACCTTAAACCTGTCGAGCCTCAACGCCGGCTCGTCCCCAACCCCTCCGTCCCTGCCCGGCAGCCGGGGCGATCCCACGCTCAAGCTCCTCTGGAACGCCCTCACCTCCCTCGTCCTCGTCGACCGCAGAGCCTCCTCCAGCTTCCGGTCGATCTCGTCGTGCAGCTTCGGGAACAGCTGCCGGAACGTGTGCCGGCGCCGGACGTAGAGCTCCCTCAGGTCCTCCATCAGCGCGATCAGCCACGGGTCGATCGCCTGGTCAACGTCGCAGGGGTGGCGTCCGTGGTAGTAGAATTGCCCCTCCGCGTCGCCGAAGCTGTAGTTCTCCCCGTACGGGCTCCTGCCTCCGAAGGCGTAGGGGGAGTGATCGGAGGAGCCCGGGAAAGGAGGAGGTCCGGCGGATTCCGACGCCGAGTCATGCCCGATTGGGTCCGGCTGGGGTCCGAGAGACTCCGGCCACAGCAGCGCGCCACGAGGATCCATGCGAGGAAAAACGAAACCGCAGATCGCACCGAAGAAACCGTAGATGATGCAGAACCAAGAACCAAGGTGATGGAAAATTCGAAGTTGGAGATCTGAGGACCAAGGATTGAAGCTGCAAGCTCGAATATTTATATAGAGGCGAAGAGAGAGAGAGAGAAAGAGTGGACCAGTTGAGATTTCTAGAGAGAGAGAGACTTTTTCAAACGGTACGGCTCGGTCATTCTTGCGCATCAATCCACGCGGCTTGTTGGTTTCGAATCCGGTCTTCTCGAAAATACGATGATTTAATTTCAAATATAAATTTTAATTTCCTGATCCAAACCTCAACTCCATCCACCCTTTTGACAAGTTTTGGTCTTATCCAGGTACATGTAGACAAGTGTAGCTTAACATAAACCTATAGGGATTAGTCGAGTCTTCAGATACTTCTTATTATAAATAGCTAAATGTATAAAAATGGGCTTGGCATCTTGGATGTACAATCTAGGCTTTCCTAAATTGGGCCACATCGACCTAACGAATGGATATGTTTGGCCCAATTTGATGATGCACCAGGTCCATTAACAACTGCCTACAAGCCCACATGTAACCCACGAACCCAAACGAAGGATCAAGATCCCAGCGTCTGCTTGGAAGCAGCAATTTTATAGAGACTCAAAAGAATTTTCCAAAAGATCCCACGCCACGCTAAATCAGCTAGAAAGTTGTGCACGGTTCCGTATGCCTCGGTAAGCATATGACGTGTTTGAGAAAGGAGATCAAACCACTACGCTCAATGGAAATTAGTCCGGTTTGACATAAATAAGAATAGAAACACTTGATTATTTTGAATGTCACGATGGATAAAAATGAAGTCAACTAATTTCAAATATATTAGAATGTTTATGTACAAAGATTCCATGAGCGAATGGTATTAGCTTAGCCTGAGATGGCTCATATGGAGTCATAATTAGTGATACTTGTATTGATTAGTAATCAAGAGTAACCAATTTCGATTAATTATCACCCTTAATTTTTATGTTCAACTCCATAGACAATGATAAAGAAAAATTTTGACAAACAAAACTCAACTTAGAATATCGCAAGATTAATTTTTAGGTGTATGCTTTTCTTCTTCACCTCCAAATTTCTATTTTTGGAAGGTCAATGAAAAGTTAATCCAATTTCTCCAAGTTCATTATGCATTTTATGAATGATTATTGATTTTAGGTTCTGTTTATTTAGCGAAAAATGAACGATTTACAGAAATATTTTCTTAAGAAATGATCATTTGTATTCATTTGAAATGATAAGCCGATTAAAAAGTTTCATTATCAAAGATAATTTATGTTTAAATATTTTGATAGATGGTAATTTTATTTTTTTTGTTCTTTCAATTTTTAAATGAGTTTGCATGAAGATTAGGAAAAGACTTCGATGAAAATAGCAAAGCTATTAGAAAGAAGAAAAATGAACGAATAAATGAATCAATCCAAAAAAAAAATATTATTATTACACGGGGTTCTCAAATAATTGCTGTTTAGCAAACTAATCTGAGATATATATTCACCCGATCATTTGCCTCCCTTCGTCCCGCCGCCGCCGCCGCCGCCGCCGCCGGAGGCCATGCCGCCCTTACCGCCTTGGCCGCCCTGTTGGCTGCCGCTCTCAGCGACGTCGTCCTCCAAGTCAAACGTCCGCACCTTGAACCTGTCGAGCCTCAACTCCGGCTCGTCCCCAACCCCTCCGTCCCTGCCCGGCAGCCGGGGCGATCCCACGCTCAAGCTCCTCTGGAACGCCCTCACCTCCCTCGTCCTCTTCGACCGCAGAGCCTCCTCCAGCTTCCGGTCGATCTCGTCGTGCAGCTTCGGGAACAGCTGCCGGAACGTGTGCTGGCGCCGCACGTAGAGCTCCCTCAGGTCCTCCATCAGCGCGAGCAGCCACGGGTCGATCGCCTGGTCACCGTCGCAGGGGCGGCGTCCGTAGTAGTAGAACTGCCCCTCCGCGTCGCCGAAGCTGTAGCTCTCCCCGCAGGGGCTCCCGTTCCCGAAGGCGCGGGGGAGCGATAGGAGGAGCTCGGGAAAGGAGGAGCTCCGGCGGCGCCGGGCATCGGCTCGCCGCGCGGGTGTCCGATTCCGTCCGGCTTGGGTCCGAGGGACTCCGGCCACAGCACCGAACTGTGATGATCCATTTGGGGAAAAACAGGAAAATCGCCGATCGCACCCGAAGGAATCGAAGATGGTGCAGAACCGGGTGGATTGAAAATTTGAAAATTTGAGATTTTGGGTATGAAGAATCGAATGTCCTGGTGGATGAGGAATGTGTGCTTCTGGGATTGAAGCTGAAGATCGTTCGAGCTCGAGTTTATATAGGTGACGAGAGAGCAGGGGACTTTTCAAAGGCACGACCGGGTCATCCTTGTGCATCGATCTACGCGCGTCGCAGGCTTCGACTTCTTTCCTATTCGAGAATAATAGGACACTCTGTCCGATTCGAGAATAATAAGGTAACAAGATTGACTGCTGATTGAGAAATCGAGTTCAAAGTTTTGGAACAGTTGGAACACGTGCTGCTTCGTTCGATAGAGCATCCGCCCACTAGAGTACGGCGGCTGCCGATTGTGGAAGATGACCTTTTTTCTTTTTGGCGTTATGTATGTGATTTCGCTCGGGAATTTTACCATCTTTTGCTTAGTAATTTTATGCGGTAGTTCAAGAACCCAACGCCCGGCTTGGATGTCATTTCTTTTTAATGTGCAATGGGCCGCATACCTTGCCTTCCAAATTCTAGAAAAAGTTTTTCTTCCCCAAGAACATTGCGAGATTTCATACTTTAGAGTGGATTTCCCATTTAATTTTTACATTATAAGGAGATCCCAGTCATTATATTTTTCAAGGCGTGGGAGCTACTTTATCCCCTAGCCGGGAGACACAGCAAATAAAGGCCGGCGACAATCGGTTGACTTACTCCCACCTTAGGAGTAATCCCCCGCCATTTTGCAATAGGGGCCTAAGGGGTGACCCTCCTCCAGAGGGTTCTTCCCTCTGATTCCTAGTAGGCATTGTGTGTGTGATTTTGCTTAGTAATTTCACCTTCTTTTCCTTAATAATTTTAAGCGCAATGAAAATCGACGGGTCGTGACCTGGAATGCGACTATTTTCCGGGTTTGGCCGACACAAGCTATCCAAAGGACTGGATTAAGAATTTGTAAGATTTTGAATGGGAGGGAAGCTGGTTGACTTTTCCCGGGATAGGAATCGCCTTGACTGATGGTTGAGTTTGTTTCTTTGATGGACGACTGATAGTTTTGAGCGTGCGTTGTGGCTGGTCAAATGTCTGCGCGCGACGGGGAGACTTGAGTTTTCTGAGACGGTGGGTTTTGTCTATGAGTTCTTCGGTGGTCGGGTCATTGATCCGGTCTTCCATCAAAACAGACAGCATCCTCAGCCGAAACCAACTCTTTTTGACTCGGTTCCGGTTGCTTCCGTCTCTTATATATTTATATTTTCGATTTCTCTTCACACATCAAACAAATCTTAAACTACATACGATCACGACCGGGTGATTCACGGCCGACCTTGTAACCGATGTCCGTGGTGAACTTTCGCATTACATAAGAAACTGCCAACATGACTGACAGAACGAAAGAAGAACGGTTCATGAGGATGCTGCGGCTGCAACGTTTGGCCAACACCAAGGCTGCAACCCAACTGACTGCGTGCGCAAACCATACGATCTGCCAATGGCTCATAAGCAGCAAACGAGCTGTGCAGAGTATCCATATGACGTCAGATAAGTTCCGAAAGAACCGTAACGGATAAATAACACCATTAAATGCTTGGATGCTCTGGCGCTTATATCTGTTCTCAGAGACTGTTTCTCGTTTCACAGTTGTACGCATTCGCAAGAAACAAGCATACAATATATGGGCTTTCAGGAACCGCAGTTAACAAGCTAAACTAGAATAAACTAGAGGAATTCCTTTTTCTGCTACAAATGACAGGCTATCTATAGAAATGACAGTATATGCTACAAATGACAGGCTATCTATACATATAAGGTCTGCTAGGACCACCGTGAAGCAAAAATGGATCTGGGTGAGAAGACGCACCAGTTGGACCTGAGAGAGTTTGCAGAAACCCTTCACTCGAGGGCATTCCTGACATCGTTTCTGGATGAAAACCATAAGGAGGATATGTTGCAAAAGAACTGGGAACACTGTGGTCCAAGTAAGGGTTGAATGATGGTCTAGGGAAAATCATTCTTGACCCATCCTCCGTGGATGGGCTGGAGATATATCTATCTTCTCCGAAAATACTTGGCCTACTTTCGAAGTAGCAACTGCTTTGAGATCGGTCATTGGTAGTCAGACCAACTCTAGTTTCTGGGTAAATACCTGCTAATCCCAACCGAGAACCAGAACCCAGCAAATTGGCTTTTGCAGCATCGAGTGAAAAATCTGTTGGCACTCTGAAAAGACCGGGACATCCACTGGGAAGATCCATCTTACCCCCTTTATCAATATTGTGGAAAGACGGGTCAATTGTTTTTTGAAGTGGTCCGCAATCTGAAATTGGCATTCTCATCATTTTGTTTTGCAGCAGTAATTTAGCCTGTTTGAGAGAATCAAGGACACCATGTGCACCCGCCGTTCCATGTGGAACTAGGGCATAGTGTTCTGCTTGCTTTCCAAAAGCTTCGACTTTATGAGATGCGTCACTCACATAAGGCAAAAAACCATGTGCTGACTGCTTCCCTTGAGAATCACCATGGCCCATAATATGGGGGTCTTGTGCCGGTGAATAGTTGCTTGCCAGGCTCTCTTGTTTACCTTTTCTACTTGACATTGAATGTATACGTTCTTGATTGGGGGACTCATCAACTGGGATAGAATATTTCTGACCTTGTGTGGATTCCACTCCAGGCTGCGGACTTTGATGGAAGCTTTCTGATCGAATTCCCAACAATTTGTTATCAGTAGAAGTATCCTCAACTCCAAGTTTAGATTCAATGGTTTGCATTGCCCTTGTCGGTGGAGGATATGGAGCTTGGTGCTTTATTTCATCCCTATCCTCAGTAATATCCGAGTGGTTACCAGGATCACATGAATCCTAAAGATGATGACCGACAGAGAAGTATGTCAACTGCACAGGCTAATTATAAAATAAAGAGTAAAGCATTATTTATCAGCCTGGGAAAACCTATGTGCACAACCTCATGTTATAGAACCTTCAAGGTAGCAATTCAGACCCCAATAGTTAATTCTCACTTTCTTTGTTTCTTTTTTTTTTTTTTGGCATAGCAACGAAGACATCTTTTGTTTTTCTAATTGTCATAACTTCATGTAAATTAAAGAGGAGATAAGCACAGGTTCTCTACAAGCAGGTTCCATAGGAAGCATACCGGTGTACAGCTATTGTTTTCTCTGAATTTCTCTTCCCAATCTCTTTGTGCCTTTTCCATTGCTTCATATTGGCCAATGAGCTGTGCTTGATGTTCTAGTGCCCTTTCCATGTCTCTCTCTCCTCCATCATCATTGCTCTTGAGGATACCATTGACTACATTTCCTTCATTTTCTACCCGTCCCGAAACTGGACTGTTGCTCACTACTTTTTCTAAGTGCAATTCAGGATCATCTCTAATGGCCTCACACCCTATTTCAGATAAATCCTGGCAAGTCTCGGAAGATTTGGCATCTTCGTTTTCTTGAGAATCAACTTTAGCAGACCCATTCATCACCTCAGTGGATTCTAGTCTGCAACAAAAGAAAGATGAGACATCAATCTTCCATGAAGACCTTATTTAATTCTTTCAAGCAACAGTGAAAAGGTTCATATCATGCATGTGCTGGATTTTGCAGAGCATTCAAGTGAGTCAGAGATCTGGGTGACTTAGAGCAGAATCTGCCAAAACATGCTGGGAAAATCTCGCTTGCCCACTCCAGTCATGCAGATGCTGAGTATGAAATGAACTCTGCGGGACTAGACTGGTGGCCTATACACTTATTCTTCCTCTTGGATATAAAGCTTTGAACCAATGGCCTGTCTTACTCTCCAGCTTAGACAATAGAATACTATGCTCGCACAAGGATGTCAATGAATGACTCATGAAGTATAACACACGCATGTGCACACAAGGTCTCACGACCAACTCATGATTATCAACAAGGAATCGGAAGCTCACAAACCTTTGATCCTTATGTCTTATTTGACGGCATGATTTTCCGGGGCGTTGTTTTGAAGATGAGGACACTGTTGCAGGACTGGTTCGCCTTCTCATAGAAGTATCCTTATATTTCCCAAGAGATCGTGAGGAATCCTTTCGGCCTTTCCAGGACAAGTTTCTACCAGACGCTGTAGAATCATACTCAGTTCCTGAAAATTCCTCTGATTCATTCCATAGTTGTTTTGAACTAACAGAGCTCTCTCCTCCTTTGTTTGAATTGTTACAGACTTTCTGCTTACGTGGTGTCACTTCCTGATCCGAACTTGAGTAATATGACTCAGAAACATCGCCAATGCCATAACTCTCCAATATAGCAAGAACATCAGCTGTAGCCTTCTCAGCCTTCTTCCTTTGCAAAGCCACAAGCCTCAACTGCTCCTCCAGCTCCGCCACCTGATTTCAT
Organism: Angophora floribunda; assembly: GCA_014182895.1. NCBI lineage: Eukaryota > Viridiplantae > Streptophyta > Magnoliopsida > Myrtales > Myrtaceae > Angophora > Angophora floribunda. The sequence continues at coordinate 29,668,528 of CM024711.1, read as the reverse complement.
TTGAAGAGATACAGGTGAGACTGAGAGAGAGAGAGAGCTTGTAGGAAAAGAAAAAACTTGGCAGACTTTACTGGGGAGAATAAACATACCCGTTTTGCCAATTCATCAGCTCTTTGCCTTGCAGTTTTAGAGACTGATCTCTCAGACAGTAGTCGTGCCCGAAGGAACTCAACGGTCATTGCATTTGAATCTTCCATGTCAGAACTTATCCTGATTAAAAAGAAATTGTAACCAATAATTAGAGCAAAAATTTACACATTCAATCAAGATAAGAAGTATTAAGTTGCCACAGTCACACTTAATGCTAAATGTCATATTGTCCTATACAGGAAGGAACGCTTCTTTCTTCATTTTAATATCACAAAATACGAATTTGCGAGTGAACAAGATCAACATATTCAGTCGTCTTGGCACCTTTTCCTCTAGAGAGCATAGAATTTAAAAGATAAAAACTATACAAATGTACCAATCATCCTCTCAAATTCTAAGACATGCCTCTAGATGAATGTCCTCATTTTCCCATTGATAATTTCTGCTGATAATCATTCTCGTCCTTCCCTTCTCGCTCCCAGCGCCCGCCCCCCCTATAAACTAACGAATTAAGTTTGAATCACAAAGCAATTAGGACATTCCCAATTTGCGAGGCCAAGGCAAAGCAACGGACCATTTTATGCCACCAATTAGACCATGAATGAACTTAATCAGTCCCTTTTTATATACTCCGAGTCTAATCAGGTAAACAGTTTGGCCCAAAAAAGCCTTCTCTTTCCAGATCACACTGCCTAGAGCCTAGTCTAAAACGAAAGGTCCAAGAACTCCCAACTATCACTTCCTTTTTTATGATAGAAATGGCACTCAATATCTAGCCATCAGTCAATTTTCCTCAATTGGAAAGAAAAACATCTTAATTGATACAATCGTATTGTTTGAGGCACAGCAGCGTAAGCGATGACAAATAGGAGAACTTCCGGTCAACTGGACAGACTCCTATTGTTCAAGATTTGTTGTAAAAGGAATTCCAGGACACTAAAAGTAAAAGGGTCCTTACATATCAACAGAGATCCACTTTCTAAATATATACGAGGAAACCACGAGATCACTAGAGCAGAGGTAGGAAAAGACAGTACTATAAACATGGAGACATCGAAGATTATAACTGAAACAGCAAGGACCAGCATGACCCAAACGGTCCTTTACCTCTGATCTTGCTTATCTTGATCAAGATTCTGCATCGACAGCTGCAAAAAAAAAAAAAAAACCCAACCCCACTAACACTTCGACCTGGAGTTCAGCTCCTGTACCATCAAGACAACCAAAATCGCTTCAAATTCCAGTTCTTTAAGCTCTCGGACACGCTTTTGAGAACTACCCCACAAGGTCAGTCCCAGCAGCATCAAGAAATGAGGGGAGGAAAAAAAATAGAAACTTGCTCGAAGGATCAAGGGACAAATCCATTACCTTCAGCGACGATGACCCAAGAACGGCTCTGAGGTAACAGTAGGCTCGACAATCATCACTAGATCGATTCGCACGAAAAGCAATGGAGGGGCGGAGGAGAGAGAGAGAGAGAAAAGGTTGGAAAAAGCAGGAATAATAAAAATGGGGCGGAGGAGGGGCTTCACGGAAATCAATGGAGAGCTCGAGGAGGAAGACTTTCAATGCACTTTGCGAACACTGTTCTTGGGTTCGTGTTAAAGTCGGGGGTGTGGAACCGATTGATTGGTGCGGTCTGGGGAGGAAGAACACGACAGGAAGCTTCTTTGTTGAGACCAGCGGAGATGGGGCCAAAGGCAGCCGCTGATGATGCTGTTAAGTCATCCTCGTTTCTCTTTCCCCCTTCTTCCTGTTTTTCCTTTTCTTTTTATGAGGATAATCTTACTTCAAAGGCGATTCTTTTATTTTTTATTTTATGGGATAGGAGCATGGCCTTATGGAAAAATTCCAAATTATCATTAAAAGATTGTTGTTTATTTCACATAGGGATTTGAAGTGTCCATATCATTCATAAAGAAAGTTTTAACGTCGTCAGGCGATCAGATCTTCCAACTGGTTAAGGGTCTTTTCTTTTTTTTTTCTTCTTTGTTCATCTTTTTCTTCGTTGCGGCTAGCCACAACCATCTATGTAATGTTGAGTCTCGAATCTCCACCAAACATTTTCGTGCTACCTCATCTCCCGGTGCTTGTCAAGCAACATTAACCATGATGTGGCTGGGTTTTCACCATTGATCTTTGATTTTTCTTCTATTTATTTTTACTGTGGCAGGCGAGGGACATGCACAAATCTAAGAAAGGCTATCGTGGTCTCGAATGAGGCTAGCCTTACTCAGATCTCGGCAAGGCGATGTTGCTTGTAGCCATGATCGCCTTGTCCAGATTTGAGTGAGGCTAGACAAGGCCAAGACTCTTGCCAACAATTGATGAGGGCTTTGCACCCTCACCCGTGGCCAATATCGTTGTATTGCTCGGGCTGGTTGTCCTTGCATTTGGCTTTGGTCACTAAGGCTGTTGCTTTGGCCCTTCGTCTTTGTTCATCTTTCTTGACAAAGAAGAAGATGAACAAGGAAGAAGAGAAAAAAAATTTGAATAAAAATGCCCTTAATCAGTCAAAAATTTATTAGACTTTCATTTGAGAAATTGAAAAGTTAAATCCAAGTGATTAATTTATAATCAATTTTATGTACAAACTGGGAAGTTACTAGCATATAATTGGATAGAAAATTTTACCCATCACATTAAAAACAAAAATTCCAAAACTTCATCCCTCAACCAAAGTCTTGATATCGGCATTTTAGTTTTTTTTTGGTACTTTCATTTCCACATTGCATTGTTTATAATTAAATGCAACGAGATAAACGTTTAATTTCTTATGGGACAATCGAAATGATTAAAGATGGGCCCGTTTAGGATTTCTTTTTTAATGTTGCATAGGAATTTTATTAAGTAAGCCATGATTATGGCCTTGATATGATTGAAGGACTTAAACGGGACCACCTAGCATAGATGATCATCTTGTTATGACAACATATCATCATCATTGGCACCTTATTAGTGTGCAAGGACTAAAGAAATTGTCATTCATATGTCTAATTGTGCTTTTGAACTCCCAATTTACATAATGAAATTTCCTAAGGAAATATATCCACAAAATAAGATATATTCAACGTGTTGGAAAATTAAAGAAAAAGGAAAATTATTCAGAAAGTGACTTTTAAGGACTTTTTTTCTATTTTACTTCAAGACTCGAACCATGTACTTTTATGTAGAATTTGCACTTCGATTATTACCCAGAATACCTAAAATCATTGTAAATGATATCTTAACTTTCTAAAATTTGAATTCAATTTTTACCAGAGATTCATAAATATTTATGGCCTCAATTTGATATTCAATTCAAATACATAATCTATGATGGTTGTTAATCTATTGTAAACTTATTTGTCAACACTACTTAAAATAGTTCCCATTAAGAAATTGCTCTTGAATATTTTTGAAACAAAAAATCGAATTATTAAAAAAAAAAAAAGAGGAAGAGGAAAAAAAAACGTTTGCCGGACTGTTCGCTGCGACAGCGCAGGTGTACTTTGCAAGAAGAAGAAGAAGAAGAAGAAGCGTGTTCGAGCTCGATTCGAGCAAGAACTGATTCACTCGCGAGCTTGGATGATCAAGAACCGCCATACGCATCATCATCCTCCAAAATGCATCACTGGGTTCGAGCTTCTTCCGCTGATTTCACCGGTTCTCTTCCTCAACCTCGCAGGCATCTCTCTCTCTCTCTCTCTCTCTCTCTCTCTCTCTCTCTCTCTAGACGAACAGCGCGGTGTCACACGCAATGGATAGATCTCCGGCTGCGACCTTGTGTATTTGCGTTTCTTGGGTAAGTCGGTGATTCCCCTTCTTCCCCTTTTGCAGCGGGCACACCGCGGTCAACATCGGCAAGTCAAAGGTGATCTTTTTCGGCGGTTTCATCGACAAGAAATTCCTCAACGACATACATGTTTACGACATTGGTAATCCTTCATCTCCATGCTCAATTCGGAATTAGAAAAATGATAAATTTTGCGGCGTCGGCCGTTCGAATTGAGAATGCCTGCGAATGATGTTTTTCGTGATGTTGGGGGCGGTGTTTTGTCATAGAGAACAAATTGTGGTTTCAGCCGGAGTGCACTGGAAGTGGGTCTGATGGGCAGGTGGCTCCCTGCCCCAGAGCGTTTCATGCTGCCGTTGCGATTGATTGTCATATGTTCGTCTTCGGTGGTCGTTCCGGAAAAGAGAGGTGCGTGTTCTTTGACACTTGTTTAGCATACAGTTGCTTTGAGTTTGATCAAATGCAGTATCCTATACTCACGTCGTTGATGATGGATGGCATTGAATTTTCAGATTGGGTGACTTTTGGGTCCTTGATACTGGTAAGCATCTTTCTGTAGTACTGCATGATATGTAAAAGCACGGAGTGCGTTGATTTGTATGATGAATGGTCATGAGTAGTTATAGGGTGTATTCATTGAATTGATCCTCTACCTTCTGCAGATATATGGCAATGGTCAGAGCTTACTGGCTTTGGTGACTTGCCTTCTGCGCGGGATTTTGCTGCAGCTTCAGCTATTGGAAACCAGAAAATAGTTATGTGAGTGTCGGGAAAAAAATCTATCCAAAAATGGAGATACTTCATCCATTATGGCATTTAAGGATCAAATATTCTTTTAATATTTGCAGGTTTGGTGGCTGGGATGGTAAAAAGTGGTTATCAGATGTGTATTTATTGGACACAAGTAATCTTTAGTGGGCTTTGTGAATTTCTGAATGAATAAATCTGTGTATTCAACTAATTTTCGATAGACTAAATGCTCATAGGCATTATTCCTGAACAGTATCACTTGAGTGGCTGGAGCTATCAATTTCTGGATCTTCACCATCTCCTCGATGTGGCCATACAGCTACCATGGTTGAGAAGCGCTTACTTGTCTATGGTGGCAGAGGTGAATAACATATGGCTTTCATTTATATGACCAGTCTATGTAGCAGAATTCATGGTCCGTTAATCTGTAATATTTATTTGTTAAACAATGATGCATTCTCCTCTTTCTTCTATATAAGAAATTAAAAGAGTGGTTGGAGCTTCATTAAGGTCCAGGATCCTGTAGAAGTGGAAGTTAATTATTTGACATCTGCTGCACACTAGGATCTCTGTTTAGTTTGTAGCTTTTCCATGACATTACGGTCAGTGCTTTTTTTCATCACAATATGATGAAAATTATTAACAGCAGAAAGGATAATAATTTATATAATAAAGACACCATGTTGACCTTATCTATAGTCACGCCGTGTCAAAGTTCAACCCCCAAATTCCCAGTGTTGGGAGTCCATTGTCTTAGTAGTGTCATCTCAGGGGAAGGGGAAAGTTATTAACTCTGTATCTAGAGATGGCTCTGGGAAAATTCATTAAAAATGGTGGGTGATTGTCCCATCTTCTTTAGTTGTTGTGAACTTCTCTATCTCTTCAGGTAATCCTAGCTGACTTGAGTCCTTTTTGGCTTTGATAGGAGGTGGTGGGCCAATCATGGGTGACTTGTGGGCTCTGAAGGGACTTATTGAAGGAGGTTGGTTCAGTTTATATCCTGTGTTTACAGTTTCATGAATGCACTACTAGTTTATCTTTTGCAATTGAACAAGCTATGCTGTTAAATACTTTTTTGTAACATAATACTGTTTACATATCCTTTTTGTTTTACTTCTGTAGTAGTTGTAACATAATTATATACTGCCTTAGTTGTTTATCATCGGAATCGCCATCTTGAGTATACTGGTGGATATCACAGTTCCTTGTAGAAAAGGAGTCCTCCCACCCCCCAAGAAAATAATTACAGAAAGAATAAAATATCACGAGGGCAAGAAGGAGGTATTTCTTTCTTCTTCTTTTTTTCTTTTCTAGACAGGGTTGGGCCAATTGTTAAGGTTCAGACTGCTATCTGAATAGTTAACCCCAATGAAGCTCTTGCATCTAATTTTGGCAGAAGTAAAGTACAGGGCTGCATCTTTTTGTGTTCTTGAAATATTATGGGACCTATTCAGAATTGCAAGTTCTTAAGATCAACTAACTATGTCTTAGATTCACTCTTGATACTTACAGTCTCCATCCATTTGAAATTAAAATGGAAAGTCAATCATTTGTCCTATTCAAGCTTTGCTTATTTTCTAGAGGCTGTACGATAATTTGAAAGACCTGCAAAAAAGTTAGAGGATTACTATCCAAAAATCCATCAGAAGTTATTTGGTTGTTTGATGTATGACTCTTCTATTATGCAAACTTTTGTTATTGTAAGAAGTAAGAAAGCAAAAGTAGTTTAGTTTAATTAGATCTCACGGTGTTAAAGAATCCTACCTTGCTTATTAGTGGCATTTTGTGTGGCTCTATATTTGTTATTTTCCTTCACCTAACAGCTCGAATTTTCAGTTGAGACTCTTCTATGTGGTACTAGAGCCAAGTGTTGGATCTTCATGTGTTGTTTAATATTGTATTCAGCAAGTGGTTATTGTGTCACTTCTTCCCCTTATTTCAATTCAGCATGTCTAGTTTGCATCAATTCCACATGTCCAGTTCACATGTAAAAGAAGGTGTGTGTTTCAAGGTTTAGTTGCGCCTTATATACATGGTACCCATATAATTTGTAATGACTTAAACTTTTGGGCTGACTTTTTTAATGCTGGGAATATAAGCAAACTATCTGTAAATTCCTATATTTTCCTTAAAGAGATTTTTTTTCTCTATTTTTAGTGAGTGGTTTCTATCCTTGAATCTTTTTCTGATGTTGAAAGTGATTGCTTGTATGTGAAAGCGTACTAACTTGTAACCATGTCTTGATGGAAGGAAGAGAATGAAACACCTGGATGGACCCAATTAAAGCTTCCCGGTCAAGCTCCTTCACCTCGCTGTGGTCACACTGTTACATCAGGAGGGCTCTATGTAATCACATCTTTCTGAATCCCATTCCTTTTTACTACGTCCCTTGAATTATGTTGCTTGTTATTTTATCAGCTTCTTTGTATTAGTTTTTCAATGCCAGAAAAAAGTTCATGCAGTCCATTGTCCATACTTATTGGATTGCTAGGGTCCAGAGAATAATCATGTTAAATTTGCTGGATTTCTTTCCTTCTGATGGTGCATTTTTTGCTTCTGTAGCTCTTGTTGTTTGGAGGGCATGGAACTGGTGGCTGGCTGAGTCGCTATGATATTTACTACAATGACTGTATTATTTTGGACAGAGGTGTGGGCTTCTGAGTTTTCTTTTCATACTATAAGTAGAGGTCCTTCCAATATGTTATTTTGTTGTAAATGAAGTATAGGGCTTTTCCTTTGTTGTCTTGACATTAAATTGTCAGATTGATGGAAATACCTGGTATTATTAAAATAAGATGGGTCTAGTGAATGCTTGGGTTTTGGTAACTTAAATCCTGAATTTCAAGAAAGGGTCTTCAAATATAGGAACCTAACGCAGTTATTTCTAAGAAATAGAGATTGCTGCTTTTGATGGCTAAAGGCTCTTTTTGTTTTTTTTTTTTTTTTGTTTTCCTGTCCTTGTGTGGTCTAAGTAATATCATTCTTGATATTGCCAATGCACAAGCGGAAAATTGCTTTTGAAGACAGAATGCAAGTATTGAGATGAGATTGTAAGTATTAACAGAAAGACTAGGTTAATAACTTACCTTTTTATACGATGATGGCAGAAATTTGAGTAATTTTTTTTACAGTTGTTTATCAAATCAAATCTTATATATATCCTGTTCATGTGTAATTCATGCGTACCAATTTCCTTTGCTTCTCTTTTGCACAACTGAAGTTTCAGCGCAGTGGAAGCGCTTGGCTACTGCCAATGAACCACCTCCAGCTCGTGCTTACCATTCTATGACATCTATTGGCTCACGTCATCTGTTGTTTGGTGGTTACGATGGAAAAGTGACTTTTGGTGATTTCTGGTGGTTAGTTCCAGAAGGTGATAAACTGATTCATCAAGTCAGTTTTAAATTTTATTAAGGAATTCCACATGTTTCAGCAAGCCATATGCCCAGCAATCTTGATTGTCATACCACCTAGTATGCCATATGATTGCTATTAGATTTACACTAATCAAATGGGGTGAGCCTTGGTGTAAGATGGTTGTTCCATTGTGCCGTTGAAGTCACAAGTTTATGTCATGATATTAGCTTGCCTGTACTAGGGTTGGTGCTTTGTGTATTGGATGGTTGGTCCTCCATTGACCCCCCAGGGATGTAGCCTTGGGGTAGCGTATCTAATAGCAGCAACGCCTTATGAACCTTTATCGAGATGATGTCTTTTGAATTGATGCACTGTGCTAGTTCTTCCTTTTTTACTTCCCTTCCATTGCCTTGTGCATCATTGATCTTTTGAGTAATTATTATCTTCATAAATGTCTAAAATATTTAAATGTTGGCATCATGACATCATATTTGTGGAGTCTTCAATGTATTTTGGAGATCTACTATTGTATAATATACCATTTAGTACATTTTATATTTTGCAAACTATCACTTGCATCTCATTATGTAGAACTGGCATGAGCTGTTTTGACCTTTTTGCTAATACTTGATGAATCACATAGTGGAGGCATTAATTGTAAATGACACAAACTGCTAAGATTCAAATCCTTTTTGTTCTCCTTACAGGGGATCCCATTGCAAAGCGACTGACAGCCTCTCCTCCTAGAAATTTTCTTGAAGATCAGGGTTCCACAGTGTCAAATGATAGCGTCCTATCAGCAGTAGAGGTATTGGCATCATGAACTGATAAAGCTTCCTCTGCAAGACTGATACTGCTTCTGAAATTATCTCTTGGTGCTTGCATCTCCATCTTGAGGCCTGCTGCTTCACGTTGTTGGTTGCGCTCTGTTGGTATAAATTTATCCAAAAATGATTTGTGTGATGGTGCATGATGAAAAATTGTATGTTTGAGATTAGCAGCATAGATTCAATCTCTTTATTTAATTTTGCTCTCAATATCTTGATTCTTTGATTGTATGCATATAGTGTTTGTTGTGCCTTGCTTTAATAGGAAAGGGAGAAGGAAGAAACTGCAATTTCAGAGCTGCAGAAGAGATTAGAGATTTCTGTCTCGCTATCTAATCTGCGGCATGAAATTGTGGAAGCGTCAGAGGACAATGAATTTTGTGAGCTGGCATCAAGAATCACTGGAGATAAGAGTTCAAGTGGTGGAAAGGTTTGACTTGTTCCATATCCAATAGTTGCCATACACTTCATCAGCATTTCATTCGGCATTTTAAGTGCATGTCACCCAGCAGAAATAGAAAATTGACATTATTCTTATTTGCAAAGGATGCAATTGGGGTTCTTCGCGACCACTGGAAGACAATGGACCCCAAGGCCATGCCACTCAAGGAGCTTGGTCCTTTGCTTCGTGATTACCAGCGCTTGATCACGCACCATATGTAAGACTGGCCCTTTATCTCAATTATCAACTGCAAATGAAATGTTGTGCGCAGTTCCTTGAGGTTTAATAAACCAGTTTTTGTTTGCAAAAACAAATACATGTACTCCTTGCATACATAGAAAATTGAGTTGAATCTTCTATTGAACAAATTTGTGAACGGATGGGACCTTTTAGAAACATTTTTGTTGCTCCAAAGATTTGGTGTTGCCTTCATGTAAGTCTTGATTCCCTATTTAATTGCAATGTCCCAATATGAGTCTTGCCATATATCAGATAAGTTCATTTATTCTACAAATAAATGAATGATGGGTTCCCTAATAGAATGAGTGTATCCAACAAGAGGATTTAATTTTTTTCAGTTGTCACTCAAAATTACATAGACTATGTTTCCAGTGAAGTATACTCGGTTTTGCACTGATGTAATAGATTTTGTCATTCGCAATACCGTCATCCCAAGTCTAACATGGAAACCTAGACAATCACATAAATGATGATGAATCCATTATCTGTCCACTGCTGATTGGTGTATCAAATTGTTTTCTGGGTTGTGTATCATAATGATTAATGTACTACTGGCCAAATGGTGAAGATGTTGTGTTTTTCATCTGGGTTCTCAGTTTATTCTTGTTTTCTTCTCATGATCTTTTTATTTGTCCATGTCATGGTCTGCTTGTCGGCAATTGGCTCTCTGTTGCAGAGAAAAAAGTGGATCTGATGTACAATCGATTGAGACTGGTCTGCTGGGGAAGGAGGCATATCGATTTTACCATTTGAGGAATGCAACTCAGGTACTAATGAAGCAGGGCTTTGCCTTCCCGCTCTGTTTTTTCTGTTCTTCCAGTCAAATTGTGAAAGTTTTAAAGACTTGATATGTTCTTTCATTAGAGTGTTGGTCTGGTTTATACCAGAGGTTGGCAAGCCTAGTTTGACTTTCATGGGATTTTATAGAAAATGAAAGGTCAGCATTAGCCAATCAATTCTTGGATTGAATGAATAAGGTAGCAATTATATTCAGCATCTGTTGGTGATGTATAAACTTGTATCCTCAATTGTACTTGAAATAGTTTTTGATTTGTTCGGTGTGTGCATGTGCTATTTTCAGTTGCTATATATGGCTTAATTTCCTGATTTTGTTTGTGTGCAAAGCTGTCTACCCTTTTACTTGCAGAACTGTTTATTTCTAAGAAGTCATCTAATTTATGAGTAATGTAAAATTACATCTCTCTTTTTGATGGTTTGTGTTGCCTTCAGTTGCGTATGGATGATATTCCAAAATTGCTGGCAGAGTACCAGAAACTCCTACCTGGCTGAACGTGATCTGCAGATTTTCTGAGACAAACAATTACTCACAAGCATGCTTATCGAAGAGTTTGTGCATCTTCATAACATGTAGAAAAAAGTTAGCATAGTCAATATGGGTGAGCTACAGGGGATTGATACTGATCTATGACTTGCCTATACATGGGTTCATTAGTTGTGTACAGAAAGACATTTTCAAACACTAGCTACTTCTGGCCAAAAAAAAAAAAAACGCTGGCTGCTTTAGTAAGATTTGACCTTTTGGTCTTAGTTGTCTTCTATGCCTTTTTTATGTTGAGCACGTTTGTAGCGCCTCAGAATTTGGCTCAGTAAATCCTCTCATCTTACGGTTCCTTAATAATGCTTTAAGAACACCTGTTTTGTTTCTTTTTTCCCTTTCACTGACCATAAAATAACTTGAGACTTCTCATCTTCTCCTTCGAGTGATGGAGAGATTGGGGCTGATGGTGAAGCCCCTGGCTTAGACGTCTCCAGACCATCTGATTGCCAGCACCATCCTGACATGCTGATCAAGTGACATTGCCAGTTGAGGCAGCAGTTCATCGATAGGTTGGTGGATGAGGCGAGTGGTTGCATATTGTCAAGCAAAGGAGGTCGATGTGTTGGAATCTACTGGAATTGGTTGCTGTGTGATTACTAATGATGGACTATGTCAATGATGACAAAAATAAAATTGTGCTCGGCAATGGCTTCATCAGCTGTTGATGTTGGAATTTGCAGAAGCGGTTGGCACTATCTGAGACTTTTTCTAATGTGCTTCGGTTACCTCTGATACTGAAGACGAGTTCAAAGCATTGCGGTGTGCCACCAGCTGAATGTAATGCAAAGCATGCCTCTCCAGATAACTCCAGGATACTATTCAGTGCATTAGTATCAGTTTTAGACAGAAGCAGGTAAGTGAACGAGGGAGTGATTTGTGGCCAGGAAAAAAAATGCTAATTTATTTTGTTAATGGTAAGTTTTGAAAGTTAATGCAGAACTGGAGGGATTAATAAGAGTTTACCAAGAATTGCCCAGAAAGCAACTTAAGCGCATAAAAGGTGACAAAATGACCAATAGTTTCATGACATAAAGACTTGAAAGCATCTAGTCATTCCAAAGCGGTCAGCTTAGTAGATACTAGAACATAAGCATGTATTCATACTGATGAACCGGATGGGATTGTCGGTCCATGCTTCATTGTGCACATGATGCTTCTGACGTCCTTTCCCTGGATTCGCCTCTCTGGTTCTCCAACCATGCGGGCAGTGCAATGCTCAATGATGAGCTTCTCAAGGAAAACTGCAATGCGATGCGCAATGCTTGATGCCCCAAGGATAAGCAATGTGATCCATATTTAATGGTCTGGCCACCAATCAAACCTAAGTTCCTTTGAGCAGGGTTTAATTTTCATCTGTTGGCAATCAGCATCCGATTTTTTAGGACAAGCTTGGAAAGGATGATTGGGAGAAGTTATGTTTTTTTGTCAAACTCTAATGTACGGTTCTACTTAAGTTTTCCCTTATCTCTCCTTGATTGTCTCAAACTTTTCTCATGGAGTCAAATGGCGTCCATCAAACTAGAGCAAATCGAATGCCTTTTAACCTGACCGTGTCGTTTTCTTTTTTTCCAATCACACGCTGTTTCTTTCCTCCTCAAAATATCTTATTGAAAATCCCGAGCAAATGAAACAAATTCGAGCTTTTCATTTTGGTGCTAAGACAACTTTTCTTCAAAGAAGTTGCCAAGAACATGTTGGCCAAAAGAAAGTATACTCCACACAGCTGGGAAGTTTCACTTCTTTTGCGTACTTCGGAAAAATGCATTCATGTTGTCAATACAATAATCTCAATGAGAATGAAAGAACCTTTTACTGCAGAAGTTCACAATAATTGTGATGTCTCTTCTTTGCAGAGGACAGAGTCTCGTTTTCAGTATGGTCCTCATCATCTCCTTTGGAAGTTGAGGTATTTGATGCCATAGGCAAAGACGAAGAAGAAGAGCAGAACCCAACCAATGTGAGCCACCGCAACAACTCCGAGGAAATCATAGTCAAAACCTTTCTCCTGCTTGAGGTAGTCTTTCACTGATGTGGAATTGCCTCCAGGAACAAAGACTAGATTTTCTTTGTCGCCTATTTGAGATGTCACGAGTCCATAGATTGTCCAGGCCACTGGCGATGCCCAATAGTACCACCTCCACCACACCGGAATTAGCTGCAATAATCAAGTATGAAGCAGGCGTCCACTATCAAAAGTTATGATCAAACTCAAATACTTCAATGTATTTTGAGTAAGAACTCGGTAGGCATGAAGTCAATCTCTGCATCACGTGCCCTATTGAATGATCTTTGAAATAATGAAAATGTTGACTCTTATTTTTGTTCAGATTCATATTTCTAAGTCGTTCGTGCTGACTTTGTCATGCATATACACCCACAATTTTTCTTGATTTCTTCATGCTAGTAATGGGAACATTTGGTGAAGTTCAGATACAGCATATATAAATGGTGAGTAATTCCTCTGCAATCTGTGAGTATACATACCGTTCTGGGGATGAGGAAGCCAGAGAACAGGTTCCAGAAGCTGAGGAAGAAGGACATGACGATTGCCGCAATTTGGTGATTTGGGGTGAGGGCAACAGTCATCATACCGTACAACGTAAAATAGATGAAGCACATTAGAATGTAGTAGTAGAACCACAGGAACTTGTCAACTCTCCAGTCAAATCCGATCATGGAATATAGGAGGAGACTGTAGACCAAAGTTTGGATAGCCACGTATATCGCCTCTATGGCTACCTGCAATGCATTGGCAAATCAAGCTATATTACGTAAATGAAAATAAATTAAGCAATGGTTTATTTGTTAACAATCCAACGAGTTAAAAATGTGTAGTTCTTATACCTGTGCGAATGCATAAGGCAAAGCTGAGTACATTCCTGCTGCTCTTTCTCGGTAAAAAACTGTTCTCTCTGTGGCAACGACTGGCTGAACTGATGAAGTGTTGTTGGCACCCAGGAAAAGAACAGCCGAATACATAGCTCCCAAAAGATTTAATAAGTCTTGCTCTTTATATCTGTTAACCGAAAGGAAAAACATAGGTAAATGGAAAGGAGAGGAAAGGAAAAGGAAAGTTTCTTTGAATCGTGATCTGAATAATTCAAACTGGCTCATGAATCATCAATTCCCTCGGCTTTAGGGAGTGTATTGAACATGTTGTAGCACAATGTGTCAGGGAAAAGGAGAGGAGAAAAGGTGCGAGCTTACGTTTGATCGCCCTTATTCCAAAAGATTAGTCCGAACATGACCCCGATAACTATCGTCATGAAGTATCTGATTGCATTATACTGAGGGTTCCTCCAGTAGGACCAGTGCTGCTTCCAGAAGCAAGCCTTGCATTGCGTCACAAAGGTTTGAGAATACTTAGTTGGGAAGTAAAGGTCTTTGGATCCGGGTTCTGGAGTGCTCAACTGTTCGATGAGTTCCTGATTGTTCCTGGTGAATAATCCCAATATTTCAATCTCAAAGTAATTAAGGGAAAAAAAAATGTGCACGTGAAGGAACTATACAGTTTCTTTAAAGTGACATACTTGTAAAGTTCAGAGTCGGCATAAATTTCTGCAAAATCTACTCCAAGTTGGGCTTCAGCAGCTGTAGAAGAGATGTCGAGCATCCATGTTGCTGGATTAGAACCATTTCTGATCCTGGGAACCCCTGGGATAGCCTGTAAAAATCATATAAATCTTAGCCGTGTTCAGATTTGAGCAATTAGTGTACGACTTTGGGACCAATGCTCAAAATGATCAGAAGCTTCTGATCCAATCCTTGAAGTATGATCAAGACCCACCTCGAAGTACTCCACGAGCTTGTGCGAGTTTTGACCAAGGGGCCCGGCATAAATAACTTGTCCTCCTCTTTTCATCAAGAACAACTGCAAATAGGAACAAAAACAAAGCAAGCTTAAAACACCAAGAAAATGGAGAAAAAGGTCAGTTGATATTAGTGTCGTTGAAGTCATATATGAGGTCCCTCATCAAAAGCTTCAAAAATGTCTATGCTTGGTTAGTGAATTGTGCAAACAACAGTTCTCCCTGTATCGACCGTGTTTCTAACGGCACGCATGACGATGGCAGCAGCTCGAGCATCAAGGCCAGATGTTGGCTCATCCATGAAGATGATGGAGGGATTAGCCACAAGTTCCACAGCAATCGTAAGTCTCTTCCGTTGCTCGGTTGAGAGGCCATCTATTCCTGGCAGTCCAACTAGCGAGTTCCTAATAGTATTTAGCTCAACCAATTCCATGATTTCTTCAACAAATTGCTGAAAGGGGAAAATAGGCATTACAGGATGTTAGCGTACATGTTGAAAGAAATTTAATGGTGGAGTAAGAAGCATAACTCATTCAACTCTAACAAAAGAAAATAACGGTTTTGGAATGCTATATAGATAAAAAATTCTTTCAGGAGCTTTGGGGTTCACTGGATTCACAATATGTTGGCATAGACTGAATTTAGGGAGGCAACGTGAATTCAGATGGCAAGAATGAAAAACATGCCTGCCGGGTTTCCGTCTTCACATCCATGGGGAGACGCAACCATGCTGAGTACACCAGTGATTCATAGACAGTGACATTCGGTGAATGGATGTCGTTTTGCTCGCAGTAACCACTGACCCGAGCAAAAGTTCCTTGGTTCTTTGGGTAGCCAGAAATACTTATACTTCCTTCAATATAGCCGCCGGTCTTCCTTCCCGCTAAAACGTCCATCAAAGTGGTCTTCCCTGCACCGCTAACACCAACTAGTGCTGTCAAAATGCCCGGCCTAAATGCGCCACTAACATCCCTTAACAATTGAAGACGACTCTCTTCAATTCCTTGGCTCTTCATTTCCTGATTAGTCCAAATGATAATTAGCAACTATGTATGGCTATGAACAAATATCAAACTTCCATTCGTCATTCTGCACGAAGAAAAGCCAAAGAGAAAAAATTGACTACAGTTGCACGAGGAGACTTACAGCGGGCATATCTGCATAGTAATTCACATGACTAAATGCCAGTGACAAAGGCTGAAACGGCAAAACCATTCCTCTTTTAGCATTCATTTGCATTGGAGCACTAACGCCAGACTTAGCATTGTCCGAAGTGTTCATCACGGCCATATCTATGCCTGTCAATTGCTAAGGAGGTCAGTGCAGAAAAAGTGATCTCGTTATCACGTGTCACTTCCTGACAGTTTGAGCACATATAGTTTACGCATCACGAGAAAACACCTACTGGTGTTAATCTAACTTCATGTCAATTCGACGCTTGTATAAAATAGATGCTAATTGAGGAGAAGTCTAAGCTTATTAATAAGGACATGGTATGGTGAGTTCTCAAACCTTCAAAGAAGGGGGCTCTAGATGCTGAACTCATATCTGAAGCCGCAATCTTATTCTTTCCATTTGAAATAGATTGCTTCTTATCCTTATTCTCATCATCTTTCTCCAAAGTAATTGATTTGGAATCTCCCAGAGCTGCATGATTGCAGTTTGACAGCAAATTTTAGAGTTTCACAATCATGTATGCATAGTTGAAGTTGATATTCGGTATGCAGTGGAGCTTACGATTCAAGTGAGTGAGAGCCAGGATGAAGCAAACATTGAAAAGAAGAGAAAAGCCAAGGAGAGCCCCAACGCAAATCCAATACCAGTAGTCCTCGACGAACATTCCTCTGTACTTCAGAAGAACTCTCCCAATTGTCGGTTCAGAAACGTTTGGGTTGGTATTGGGCTAGAAAGGACAAATTTGAAGTGATATGAGTAGTGAAATGAAGCATCATTGTCCAATAGATGAAATTACCAACATAATTAAATTCCAAAAATATCTTACGATGTTCCATCTCTTATCGAGGAATTCATTTATGACTAAGGCATTCTGTCCGTACATCATCGGAGAAACATAATAGCCCCATATCATAAATGGCTGTATGTCATCTGCAGGGCGAGGGAAATAGTATTACATTCTTAGCAGCTAGAGCTCAGACAGAGATATCGATGATGAAGTCTTTGGTAAAGTCGGATCTCTTACCTTTGGCGACGATGAATCCACCAAGGACAAAAACAAGAAGCAATGTGAAGGTGCCAAGAGTATTTGCCACCACCTGTGTCCTTCCAAGCACAGCAATAAACCGGAAGAGTGCAAGAGCCATCTGATGCACACCAAAGAATGCCAGCAGTTGACGGAAAAACCTGAAAAGTTGTGAACAAGTTTGAATCAAGATTTTAGTAGTAATATGATTGGTTCATCTGAGCCAACTTCATGCAAGAAACTTCAGAAATCGAGCATCGCTCGTCGCTTATAAAAACTAGGAGAGAGTACTCAACTCACCTACTAGCGGATGGGGCAAAACCAATGGGATAGTATGTCAGAACTATCCATATTGTGGACTCCATCAATGAAATTGGGATCCGAAGAAGCCAAATCGGTAAGCCGAAAGCCCATGCAGGGTAAAACAAGAAATCCCTTTGCTTGAAAAATACTGGCAGCCTAAAGATGGTCATTGCGAGCTCCGCCATCCCATTGAACATGACGTTAATGAGACTGAAGAATAGTGCACCATAGAACTTCCCTCCACCCTCGATGGTGCCGGGGTTCATTTCCGATCTTATGAACACTGTCATGGCGATTATCGACATGATGGTGATTTGGACGGTTTTGAATATATACAAGAAAGCGCTGCGCTTCATTAGCAGCCACTCTCTCGCGAAGCATGCCTTAAAGAGTTCCCAACTCGGGAGTCCATACTTCTCCTTCACTAGTGCAGCCGGATGGGCTCTAGTCCTATCAAAAGGAATCGCGAGCTCTTGATGGAGTTTCTGACCAATGTGGAAGTTACTGAAGTGATTGACAAAATCGGGTACGCTGACAAATCTGTAGGGCTCGTTCTTTTTGCACCAGTACTGTCCTTGGTCTTTCTTGGAAGTCACTTCTTGCAAGAAATCAGCTATGCCTTTCCTCTCCGGGCATCTGAAGCCGATATCTTCGAAAAACTCGAGCACGTTCTCTCTTGGGCCCTGGTAAACAATCTGTCCTTCTGAAAGTAAGATGATATCATCGAAAAGTTCGAATGTTTCAGGAGCTGGTTGTAGAAGGGAGATTATCATGGTGACATCCGTGATGTGAACCATCTGCCTCATGAATCTAACAATTTGGAAGGTAGTAGAGCTGTCCAGCCCAGTTGATATTTCGTCCATGAAGAGAGCTTTGGCTGGTCCAGCAAGCATTTCCCCTGCCAATTACAAGCTCATGTGTCATTCCCAGCTAAGTTAAGAATGGCAAGAATAAACCAGAGCCAAGTTTTCCCAAAAGAAAATTTAGTCACTGAGGTTTCTGTTTCACATACCGGTGGTAACGCGCTTCTTCTGGCCCCCAGATATGCCTCTTCTCATATCATCACCCACCATAATATCAGCACAGATATCCAATCCCAGAATCTGTTGATTTTATTGACATATGAGTATGCATTCATTAAATAACGAAAAAGGTCAGATAGAAACTACGAGATCAAGTGCAAACCTTGAGAACATAATCTGTAACGATACTCATTTCTTGGCCTGCCACTGCAGAAGCTTTCATGAAGGCATCTATCTCGGGATCTGGTTTAATTCCCGATTCCTTCTCTCTTCTTGACAGCTCGGCAAGCATTTCGTATCTCATTCCAACTCCTAAGCAACGGCCTGAGAAATCCAGCGTCTCTCTCACCGTCATCTCTCCATGGTGAAGATCGTGTTGGCTAATGTAAGCGCATGTTCTTTGGGGAACGAATTCCAACAGTTCGTGACCGCAGTAAGTGACTTTTCCAGATATCTGAACATGTTAGTATGACGAAGTAAATTTAGATTCTGAGTTTGACTACATGTGCAACCAAATATCCAACAATGAATTCAGAAACGTACTGTAAACATTTGTAAATACATGAACAAGCTCCATGAGGGGAAGCAATTGTACGTTAAATTGAGATTGGACATAATATCTGTAACCTTAACCAAACTTAGACTATTGTAAATGTTAAATGACAGCAAAAGTGGTGCAAATTCTGCTCGTCATTTGTCAGATATCAGATGAATTCGAGTATCTACTTCTCTTGAGCTAGGTAGTTAACAATATCAAAGTGATAATCCATTATAAACACACCCTCAGATCCTTGTCGGGCTTTGCCGAAAGTGCTTGCAGCAAGGTTGTTTTCCCCGATCCAGGTGGTCCCAGAAGCAATGTCATCCTGAATACCGAAAGCACTCTCAGAGGTTAAAAACAAAGAGAAAAGCCCGGACTTACATAATGAAAATCATTGATTGTCAAGTGTCTTTAGATGAGCATAGGAAAATAAATTCACAATGTCACATCTGGAGATTGTATGTAGAAACATATATGATACTTTCTCCTTTAGGCAAAGAATGCAATCCAACCTAAAATAAGTCTTGTAAACTGCGAGAACTATACCTTGATGGTTTTACGATCCCACTCACGTCGTGCAGTATCTTAACTACTCTCTTCTTGGATGGGAATAGCTTAACCATGCTTAGAACTCCCTGCTCATCACATCAAGGTGCAGCTTCATATCAGCACAAGGTTTCCACTAAAATGTGGCCGTCACATGTTTGATAACCAATATAAATTTAAGATGCAGGGCCAAAGTTGCAGAGAATTATGGAGAGAGAGAGAGAGAGAGAGAGGCAAAAAGGATGGAGAAATGGAAGTTATTAATGAATCGAGTAACAGTAAGAAACAACTAAACTTAATCCTTAATCAAACAGTGAAAATGTGAAGGTAGGGAAAAATGAAATGAGATGACCATACCTCTATCGCATTCAAGGAAGAATTCAGCAGAGTAGGAAGTGCCCGGGTGCCGACATAAGCATCTCCTTCCACGGATAAATGCTCAAAGCGGACTTCGATTTTGGGGGTTTCAATCCCGACCCTGTTATAAACATCAAATTCAACCTAAGAATAAGAAAATCAATTTGAAATCTTCGGCTTGGTACCGTTCCATGATACCAAAAAAATCCTTCACAGCGAACATTTTTTTATGACGTTACTCATAGAATGAGTCTACTAATATTCTGTTCTGCTTTGTGCTTGTATATATCAGGATACTGAAGGGAAAGATTGTAAGGTTGCGGTGCTCACTGACCTGTCAGTTCTCTCCCTCAGCCTGAGAAGGAACCTTTCATTGTCCTCTTCAGCCACCTTCAATATGCTCTCCAGGAGATGCTGCTTGTCATGTGTTCCGAGGTTCGTGACATCGACCTCTTCATACCCGACTCTTCCGTCATCCAACGCCTGCTTCAGCATCCCCTTCCTCAGCCGGTCGTAGGTAGGGAGCCGCTCGATCGCCGCCCACTTCAGCTCCTCCTCGTCATCCTCCCTCCCGCTCTTCTGGAACACATTGCCCTGCGTGTTCCACACCTCACGAAGGCTTGCAGAGGCCCAATTCTTGCCGCTTGCCGACAGGCTCATCCTCCGGCTCATCGAGCGGCTGCTGCTGAGTGACCTCTGGCTCATCGTCCGCATGAGGTCGTCCCCGGCTGATGCCGCCATTTTCCACGTGAACTCCTGCCACTCAACACGTAAACGTTTCGCTTCCTATGGTAAAAACGGCGGTGTTGAGGGGTTAAGTGACTTTAGAAGAGATTTTCTTCTTTGGTGTGATGTTTGAGGAATGTATTGTGGCATCGTTGGCTGTTTATAAATAAGGTTTGGGACTGAGGAAGAGTGTGTGAGCAGAGACAGGAATGAGAATTGCAGAGGTGGTGTCATAGCAAGGACTGAAGATGGTTCTGATTTTTGTCAACTACATGATTCATGTTGGAGATTATTAATATTCAAAGAGCGATCGTTCTTTTCAAGGTACTAAACAGAGGATGGTCAGGCAGCACAAGAAACACAGATCAGCATCATCAGACATCCATCGGCAATCACAATACCGTTTATCTTGTAACTGTAAAATGAAATTACATGTTTATTCGGATTCTTGGACTTTTGAATCCATAGGAAGTTTTACAGTTCAGAGTCCCCGAATATTGGAGTGCCAGTGCTTTGCGAGGAAACTGCAGCCAAATTACTGAAATTTGTTTATTTGGAAAGAAAGGATTTTTTTTTTTTTAAAGAAAAAGAGAGTTGAATTAACTCGAAACTCATCGTCTGATCATGAACCGGACCAAGCTTGACCATATCTTACTGAAGTAGTCAGAGCAGATTGAAAAGATGTAATAATCAAATTCAGACTCCAATACTAATCCTAACTATGCGAGCTTAGCCTACAGATAAAAGGTAATAAAGCAGAGGTTTTGCTAGGAAGAAACCAGATTAAACAGGATTATGAATAACTCATTCATTTTAAATCATCCGATAAACACTTCCAACTCCGTCTGTTTTTTCATTATGCAGATTAAATTCCAAAAGGCATATTCAAGTTGTAGATAATCCAGAGGAGTTCTTCATCAAATTATCACATCCCAAATTGAGCCAAGTCTTCTTGTGGAACTTGAGGGTCTGACCAAGTTCAAAGGGCAGAAAATTAGCAGAAGTGCCAAATTTTGGCACGAGGAGAAACATTTAAGTACTAAAAATTATGAAAGGTACATTTAAGTGCATTTTTCTTTAAAATTGGATTATTTTAGTCTCACTTTGATGAAGGCTTCCAGAAATCTTATGTGACATATTTTAATAATATAAATTGTTAACGTGGTTCATTGGAAAGCTGAGTTAGTTTAGTGGCAATGGCTGGCGAGGGTCATCATCCCCAGCTCGCGATCCAACTTGTCACAATGCTCCTAGCTGCCAGGGGAGTATGCAGGGGATGCAGATGCACAGATCACGTGGCTTATTGATCTGATCAAATGCCAGTACCATCAGATTGAATGTATAACCTCATGTGCTAAAGCCCATCAGATGAGGACTGCCGCGACCTCTCTCGGTTTCACTTTGCAGTTACTAAACTCACAAAAAGAACTGCAAACCGCAGAGTTTTGCAGTCATGCGATAGAACACTTCGTGAAGAATTCTGCCACCAACAGATGCAAATATACAGAAGTTTCATACAGAGAGACAAAACCACCCAACACCTTTGAACTAATCTACCCCGTTATGTATTCATTGATCTCTGCTAAACTTCTATAGCGAGATGGCAAACAAGACGAGAGTTCCCTCTAAAAGATTTTACCGATGGTTATGGTGCAGAAGTGCAAATTCTAGTCTGATAAAGAGGAGAGACTCTTGATTTTCTCACCCAACCAAGATGGAGTCAAAACAGAAAAGTGGAGTTCAGAGAATAATTTCTCAAAATTCATAGATATTTTTCAAAATTTGTTATTTTTTGTTTTGGTCGCACAAAACTAGTTATTTAGAAAGCTGAATCCACGCAGTGGCTCGAGTTAAACGCATTTGCGTACATGCAAATCAGTATACATTAAAATGGGTAGATTGACTCTCTGTTGACCATACTGAAGAGAGACTGGCTTTCAGTTCTGCTCTCACCGACACGCACTCTCGCTTTCAAGCTGCTTCTTCTTTTTCTTGACTTTTTATCTTCTCCAGGGTACTAGGTGTCGGGGCCTCCAGCAGCAGTCAGCCCCGTTCACGTACTTATCTCCGAATTTGTCTTATTTATTTATTTATAAATCTGGAGATTTTTTGAACAATAATATAAGGCTTTTCTAATTTTTTTTTTCCCTCATCACACAGTTTTCATCTTGAAATATTCTTTGTACAATGAAATTTCATGAGCCCTACAGTTCACATAAAATGGAGCGTGCAAAGGATGCTAATAGTTTGACCAAAAATAAGGCCGTAAGTAGCAATGTGTCGAACCAAGGGTGGGGCAGAGCGCGCGTATATTATTACAAAGATGCAAAGTGAAACTGAAGAAAAAAGGTCAAAGAAAGGGTGATTTTTCTATTTAAATGAGTAGTCTGCAACTTTTCAAGGGAAAATTCCAAAAAAAGAACCCAAATACCTTCAGTTTTTCAAATAAGAGCACAAAGTGGATTCTGTTCTTAATAAGGGCTCGAAGTGGCCATAGTTATTTCAAATAAATGTTGATTATCATTGTTTCAAATAAGGGTTTGATCTCACTGATCATAGGCCGGCTAAATTTTCCAATCGGCTAAAGGTATTTTCATCATTTGTCAGTTTTTCTTTTTTCTGTTTCATCTTCTTTGTCACCAATGGCAAGCAGCAAAGCCCATAGAGGCCTGGGCAAGGGTCGGCCTCACCCAATGTAGTGAGGGTCACCCTCCCCCGATCCAGAGAGAGTCGCCCTTTCTAGCAATAGGTGAGGGACAGCCTTGCCTAGGCGAGGCAACCCTTGCCCTGGGGGAGGCCGATGAGGGCCAATCGCGAGGTGAGAGCTAGTTGTAGGCAAGGGTCGACCTTGCTCTCATTAGCCTCAAGTGTGGCTGCGAGGGCCAACCTTAGCCAGGGCAAGGGTGGCCCTCATCGGATTAGGCGAGGGCAACCCTTGCCCAACCCTCTATGGGCTTTGCTGGTTGCCGGTCGGCTACCAACGATGGAGAAGAAGATGAATCAAAAGAATAAAAAGAAAAAAAAAACGGCAAATTACAAAAACACCCTTATCGTCGAAAAGTCAAATCCTCATTTAAAACAAATATAACCATTTGAGGCCCTTATTTGATACATGATTCATTTCAAATCCTTATTTGAAAAAGTGATGGCATTTCATACTCTTATTTGAAATAAAATCAATTTCAAACCCTTATTTGAAAAAATATGATCCTGTTTTTGAAATTTTCCCACTTTCAGCTATGTACAAATTATTCTAAATCTCTAGGCTAATGCACATACAGAACACGTATAAATATACAAAATATTGAACATTTTCTACCAAAAAACTATATAATAGGAATATATCATTCATCTATAATTTTCTCCTTTCCAGTTGTTTACTGAAGATAGCTTATATTATCACTGTTAATCTTTAAAAAATGTTTGGATAAAATAATTATATGCACAGGTTTATGGCTACTGTACAGGAATATGGTAGTCCAAATATTATTGACTTAAATATTTCTTGTATTTTCCTCCTCTTTTTTTTTCCCTTTTTGGTTCGTCCAACGAACTATAAAGAAATTTCCTGGGTACACATCTGCTGCAGCTGCTGCGGATGTGATATCATAGTGATACAGCATGTACATTCTCGACCAATTCTGTACAAAAATTACAATTCCCCTCGGAAAGGCTCTTGGAAAAACCGTGGCTCACAATCGCCTCCGACAGCTCCAGAAGATCAAAACTCTTCCCGAATTAAGAGGAAAGAAGAACACCGGCACTTCCGACTCGGGTGAACTGACTATACCCCGCTCACTCTCCTGTCACTGTTAGTCCAGAAAATGGGCAGCCGCCGCATCAGGGGACTCCAAGACTTGAGCTGCTTCAGCGATCCTGAGAGCCACAGTAGCTCTGTAGGCGGCCAAGTCGGCATTTCCCATGAGGGACTGAGCCTTCTGGCGTTTGGCGATTGCGAGTTCCATGGATCTGTTAGCTGATGCTTGAGCTTCCTCGACTTTCTGCAAGGCACTCTGTTCCTCCAGAGCATCTCTTTCCGCTGCCAATGCTGATAAGAGATGGATAATAATAAGCCAAACTTCCAAAACCGAGAGTTGAATTTCAAAGAACTCCCCCCATGCCACATAGAAACTGAACAAACATTGCACAGATGGAACATGCATTCACACCTACAATCTACCTACAACTGTACTATATCATTCCAATTATCCAGTTGAGAGGGTGACATTCACCTTGCAAGAGACCTGGTTGCTTGCCTCGTCCATGCTGGCTTCCCTGCCTTTTAAATGACCTCCGCTTACGCAGGGCAGGCTTTGGAACCAAGGGAGCTTTTCTCGATTGATGACCCTGTACAAACATTTGCCTATGTTTAACTGTTTGAAGCAGAAGAAATGAACCTCACAAAATAAAACTTGCACTCACAGCGCATAATATGATTGCACTCTTTTCATTTAACCATAAATGCACACTAGATGATTTTCTTAAATGACAATGCAAGTTAGGTGCTAAACGTAAGATGCAAAACTCTTCTACAGCCAAATGATACTTTAAAAGAATTCCAAACCCAGAGAGCAAAAATCACTAGGAATAGGAAGCCGGTTCTCTTAATGAAAACACTTAAGAGATACAAGAGTGATCCTATAACATTAGATGATAGTAACCATTTTCTCAAAAGAGGATTTCAAGAAGGAAAAGACTAATAGCAAGAAAAGCAGTAATCTGAAAATATTTTCTGTAAGACCATCTCTCAAATAAAAGGACTAATAGAACAGCTCAGCTGCAAAGAAAGTATACACATTTTGCTTTCGTTGAAAGCATATCCTTTCAAGAAAAAGGGAACACAAAATGCCAATCCCACCCTATCCAGCATGTTGACAGTGCATTGGTCATCACTCAAAAGAAAATATGGCAGCACAAAGGTCTTTAAGCATTAATTTACCTGAAATACTCTGACCAATGCCAATCGTCTCTGCTTCCGTTTCTTCATCCAATAACGGTACACAGCTTCCACAATATCCTTTCTCTCTATGTCCAGTCTAAGATTAGGGTCAGGTTTCTCGTTCGAGAAATCATGAGGATTGCAATAAAAAGCCTTCTCAAATGCATCAATCATAAGCTCGAAGTTGTCCTCTGAAACATGCTCAGCCGGATCATTTTCAGCAAAGAACTCGTTATTGAATTTACGAAGCCAGTCCTCGTCTTCACAATCCATGTCATAACTTGGGGTCTTACTGGCCATAGCTCTTGACACCTCATCAGCACTCAAGGTAATATAATATTCTGGTCTTGTAAAGGGTATGGACTTTTCTTCTCCATATCCTAATACTTCACATACCCCTGGAACAGGTATTATCTTTACAGGAGGAGCCTTAGGAGAACCGACCTGCTTATTTCGGTCAAAACATTCCTTGTAAAGATCCTTAAATTTTGTCCAATCGTCTCGGTCAGGAAATTCCAGTTTCCAACCATTGTCCCCTGTCCAAACCATTGCATGGGTGAAACGGTTGGGGAAACAGGGCTTCATAGCTTCTTGGACCCTGTAAGCATATCTTGTCAGTCCCCCTCTTTTGACAACAAGAGACCACTCTCCAGAGTCCAAAAGTTCCAACATGACATTTCCACCTTCTTCCCTGAAACACTTTTCTGAATCGGAAAATAATATATTTGCATTACAGGATAATGTATCCGTGTCCTGTTGAACTCTGGTCATAGTAGCACTCATCTCATCAATACTTCCAGCAGACCTAGTCCGAACAGATCTTCTCTTGTTGCAAGAAATTACTGAGGAAAATGGGAACCCATTCTTCTTAGCACTGACTAAGTCTGAGGCCAATGCTCCATTACATTTCCTCACACATGCTAGTGAAGGATTTCTAGCTCTCCTCCTTGACCTCAGTGCACTCCGCCTTTTCCTTACGCCACGAGAATTCGACCCATATCTATGTTGTGGTGATCGATTGTCAAACCTAGAGCTTCTAGAAGACACGTGCAGCAGCAACTCACTCCCTGTAACTTCAACATTACCCACTGATTTGCTTTCTGAAGGTGAAAAAGAAATATCTTCTTCTGAGAGTTCCTCCTCTT
The DNA here is from genome assembly GCA_014182895.1 of Angophora floribunda. Lineage (NCBI taxonomy): Eukaryota > Viridiplantae > Streptophyta > Magnoliopsida > Myrtales > Myrtaceae > Angophora > Angophora floribunda. The sequence goes on along the minus strand of CM024711.1, from coordinate 29,642,120 downwards.
CCGCAGTCACCAAACCATCATTTGTTTGCACCAACGCTGAATTATTTACAGAAGCCAATGGCACAAACCGATGTCGGACAAGCATACTACAATGCATGTACATGAAACAAAAGGGCACTGCAGAGAAATCCACAGAAAAAATAGGTGTAAACTGCCTGGATCCAAAGAACTTGCATGTCCCAGAGCTGAAAATGGAAGGACAATCCTGAAAGAAAAAAGGAAGAAAGACATTCAAATACAGCAACGAAAGCAACACTACTAGGATGAAGCAAGCCCATTGAAAAGAGGATCCAGTGAAAACAAACCCACAACACTAGCTATAATATAACTCACAGAGAAGAAACTACCCATACAGATACCCTTACACAAAAACCATCCATCCAGAAGCCTCACCAATCAAAATAGATATCATGCAGGTGCTACCTAAATTGCAAATGACATTGTACTTGTTAAAAAGGAAAGCTTTGCAGAAACCCTTGAACCAATCCTTTGCGCTAAATGACAAAAAACACCAACAGCATGACAAACAAGAAAGCTGTAAACTCTTCTACATCTTAATTTCGTCACAAGCTAAAGATAGGCGTACAGGGCCACTATCTAGAAAAATTCCACCAGATACTAATCGGAACTACACTAATCTGAAAAAGTTCTGTTTACATCCAACCTCCCCAATTTGCTATACATAATGGAAGATACAATTCAGAAAATAGCTCAGCAGACTAAAGAAAATCAAGCCTACCTGTGAAAAATGAATTCCACGCAATGCATAGACCCCCCGAAGCGGCTCTGACATGACAAACTTTGAAAGTGCAGACAATCTAATGCAGACCCTCTTCATGTACTGTAGAACGGAACACAAAAGGCCAACAACTGCAGAATTTTCTCGATGTGGCAGCTCCAAAACCACAGTAAGCGCCCGAGAACCCTGCAAAACCTCTCCTTGACCATCACCACTCTTCCTTTTCTGCCTCCTAGAGAAGTGAATCCCATACTTCTTACCATCACCGGTCTCCAAGCTTGACATCGCCTCTCTCTTCCTTTTCCTGCTATAGACAATCCCAGACATCCTATCCACATTGTCCCTACCAATCAAAGACTCAGTTTTGACAACAGGCTTCTCGAATTCATCATCCTCCATTTCAATTACAACAACCTCACGCTTCGGACTGACATTCTTGGCCAACCCAACTTGCTTGGACTTGAGACCACCAGCAGCTACTCCATTCCCACTGCCACCACCTCTGCTATCTATGAGGCTAAACCACTCCTCCCTCTCGCTGCCCTTCTTGAGCTTGCCGTCGCCCGACTCCGGCCACAGGCGCCGGCCGGAGCGCAGCACTCGCGCCCCGTCGACGCCCTTCACCACTCCGAAAACCCTCGTGGTCCGTCGCATGCCGACCGATGGCATCGCCGCGCTCCCACAACCGGACGCCGCCCGACCGCTCGATCTCCTATCCCCCTTACCCGGCTCGCCGAATCAACCGGTCGACTCAGCCGATCTCTCCCGCCGACGACGACCCACTAAACGGAACGAGACGCCCGGTGCCCCCTTCTGACCAACACCGAGTCCGGACCATGTATAGTACGGCAAGAAAAAAAGGAAGACCCCTACGGTCGTCGAGTACGAGAAGCGTCCTTCGAGCACGCCATGGAGGTGGTCAGGGGTGGAACTCACTGAATCGATCCGGACGACGAGACTGAGACCGCCTACTATGCCCCCGGTCGGTTTTTAAGGAAAGGGACACGTGACCAATCGACTGGTTGAGCACAGTGAACCGCTAATCGAGCCGATCGACCCCAACCCACGAATACACACGACGATCGCCGAGAAACAGACAAATAAAGATCCAATCTTTTTCCCTCTTTTCTTCGCCTTCCTCTACCCACTAAACAACGCAGACCCAGAAACAGAGAGACAGAGACAGAGATCGGCAAGAACAGAGCGGGTTGGAGAGATCGGCGAAAACTGAGCGATTCACGTAAATCCCGTCGAGAGATCGCGAGCGCGAGAGAGGAGAGAGAGGGGAGAGAGACAGAGACAGAGAGAGGAGAGAGAGTGGTGTATAGGGGTCTCTATCTACGGGGCTAGGGTTTATGGAGGAGAAACTGCGATCGAAGCAGCACGACAGCGTCGCCGACTGATCCAGGCCGTTGGATCTGGAGATCAGCGGCCCCGATCGATTAGGGTTCCAGGAAAGAGTCCAAAAGCCCCTCTCTCTCTCTCTCTCTCTCTCTGGGTGAGGAAGGGAGGGGAGGCGCTTGCGCTCTCGGAAAGGAGACACCGGATATTTTCCTCGCTTTGAATCTCTCTCTCTCTCCCCCCGAGAAATGACGTAAATGCCCCTCCGTGCCACGAGCGCCCCGTGGCGGGCGGGGGCCCACGTGCGGGGATCTCCTGGGGGCGGGTTGGGGATTTCGCTCGAGCTGGAGCGGGGACACGGGAGTAAAAGCGGCAGCGGAAATCGGAAAGGAAGGAGTCGAAATCCAACGGCCCTGATTTTCTGGTGGAGAAGAGGTCAAAAAAGTAAAAGGCCGCTCCTGCGAGTGGGCCCCAGTAGAAAAAGCAGGCAAATTTACGTGCGTGGGCCTACCTACCCTGACCGGCATTTTTGGCTTTTTTTTTTTGACCTTTCGAGGCCTGACCGGATTTTTGGTAGCCTCGTAATTTTTGCAAAAGTTTCGACTTAAGTTGGACTTAAAGAAAAAACCCCAAATTTAAAAAAACGAAAACCAAATCAAGTCCACAATCATATTCAAACCAAACCCTTTTTCCTTTTTGTGTCTAAAGAGAGTCTTTACTTATTTGATCAGCCAACATGTTTCGAATATAATTGATGTATTTTTGCCTCACGAGGACAATGGACCTTAGCCGATGATCCAGGCCTGTAAGTGCCCTGGACTTTCTTCTGCGCCTGCAACATACTAAAAGAGAGCTACGTTATTAGTTCCGACAAGTACCTAAAACTCTATACTTCCCTTCGGTTCGGCGTAAGTGCTATGAAATACAAATAAATGCTTCTCCGTGAATCGTAGACACGTGGATCGAGTTTATTAAAATGGATTACAAATTTATCCATACTTAGATTTGGATAATACGTGGCGGGTTCAGGGGAATTTTTTTTTTTTATGTGTAGAAATTGCAGGGAAATGTCATGGCCTATTCAGCGGTAATGTCACATCACGCATCTCGGAAAAATGTTCCGACCGAGCTCCCTTTTCTCTTTCGAAAATTAAAATGATAATAAAAATAATAATCTTTTCCCACCCGATGGAGCTACTTTTTCTTTTCTTTTTTTAAATGAAACAGAAAAAGGAAATTTCCCAGAAAGCTCTATGGAAGCACCCCAACACAACAAGCAAATACAATCGGATCTTAATATAAATACGGACATCATGCACTCGTGCCTGAATAGAAGAGATCCTTGAATAATTCGTATATACAATCCATCCTACATAGTTTCGAGGATGGATCAAATTGCACTTGAATAGAAGAAGTATCATTGAATGACACAAGCTGAGGTTGTCGATAAAGCAGATGAGATAATTTTCATGGATAAATTTGCATATATTAATATCTGAAAATCGTAACATTGTTGTTATTGTATATGTTCCCTGCCCCCACACGATCATCCCGCCTTTTACAAATTTTGATTTACGTGTCATGTGCAAGTCAAGAGAGTGGTTGCATCTAACCTTCAATTCGATTTGCCCCTAAAAGGGTGGTATGGTACATGATATAGGATAATACTAAGGGGAAAATTATTCAAAATTTTATAAATCTATTATATTTTTGTCAATTCGGTTCTAAACTTTTTCATTGTGTCACTATTTTTTTGTTGAACATTGTACAATTGAGCCTTAAATATCTTTACGTTTTGCAAATTAAGTTCATTCGATCAATTTTGGATAGAAGTCGCTATTGTAATATGTAGATAATAGCCATCCTATGTGGTACAACTAGTAACGTTGACATATTTTAATAATATTTTAACTTTTTTTCAATTTTTTTCTTTCCTTCTTTCTCAAGTTAGTCACCAGGCCTTGAGTAAGCCTCACATGGCCATTAGTGAGGCTCAATCTCAGCGACGGTGGCAAGGTCGACCTTGCTGGCCTTGAGTGAGCCTTGCCTAACCATTGGTGACAAGGAGGAGTGCTGGAAAATCCTAAGTTTGCCCTTTCTTCAATCATTTTTAAAGATGATGTACTATTTTCTTCCGGTTGGGTCACATGCTGACAAAGTAATAATCAAAGAAATTATTGGCCCTACATAGCTTTTGCAACCACCGGTGACAATGAGGTGGCCTCACTAGTAACTACGCGAGGTTCACCCACTTCTGGCCAGTTGTCGGCCATTGTCAAGGTCCAATGACCAATTAGGGGAAGAATAGAAGGTAAAAAATAAAAAAAAAAAAAAAAAGCAAAGAAAAGAAGGAAAAAAGGAAAGAGAAAAGAGAAAATAAAAAAATTATTAAAATTTATTCATGTAACGTCATGATTTTGACCAAAATTGTGTGAATGAACCAAATTAGCAAAATTTAAAATGGTTTAGGATTTGATTGGCACAATTAAAATATATATGATTGAATTGGCAAAATTATAATATATTTATGAGTTTTTGGACAATATTACCTTATAGTAAGTATCAAATTCAAATTGTCTTCCCCACTTAATAGTATAAGTTCTTACAAAATATTATCGAACATCTCATCGTAGGTCACAAGCTCAATTTCTTGCACCCTCTTTTTGGCAAGATTCCTTGTGCTCTATCAATTTTTGAACTTTGACCTAATTTATAATATGATCAATAAACTATTAATTTATTTAATGTTGTCCCTACAATATAGCCTAGCATGTAATGTGATTCATGAACTTTTAATTTTTTTTAATGTGGTATTTGGACTTTTAGTATATATTCAACTTAGTCAAATGCCATCCTTCTATTAATTCTAGCTCAAGAGTAATATTAAACATTTTTATATAGTTTATGAATTAAATTGAACATGTACTAAAAATTTAGGGACCACACTAAGGTACCACCTATAATTTAAGAACCATATTAAATGAATTAAAAATTAAAATTTACATTGTATATTTTGTCAAAGTTCAATGACGATTTATATTATTTTCCCTTATCTTATTGCACTTATTTAGAGGATCCCTTGACCGTATTGAAAAAGGCATGAAAATTAAGAGTAATTTACGTGTTTTGCCTCTAAAGATTTTCTTTTTTCCACATTTTGGATATCTTGAAGCACTCGACTAAATTCACCTATTAATTTTTTATATTCATTTTATAGAGGAATTGAAGATTATATTCGCATTAGAGTAAAAGAAAGAAAAGCCATTCTGCTCATAAAGATACAAAATTAAAAAAAGTAAAGTCACTCCGAAGGTCACACTATTTATCAAGAAATTACAAATTAGAGTTACGTCGTGGACGAATTTCTAATCAATTTGTACCTTGGCCCCTCCACCCTTTTTACTTATGAAAAAAATCAATATGATTTTAAAAAATACAAGAAAGAAAGAAAGGAAGAAGAGTTCTGGCCATCAGAAGCAATTTACAAGCCTTTAGGGACTGCACAAAACTTCTCAAATTTGACCTTTGACCTCGTCTTTCACCACAGGGAAGCTCGCTTGAATCGGCCCATCTCTTCCTACCAAAAAGAAAAGAAAAACAATCGGCTTATCTCAAACGACTAATTTCATAAATCATGCAAGACAGGCAAGTTGAAATTCGACGAATGATTTAAATATGAAATTGCATTTGGTATTTGATGATTAAAATCAAATACACATCTTATTTTCTATACATGTATATCCATTTCTTTACTAGCAAGCCAATCGATCATAAAATATTGCCAAATTATTAATGGTCAATTACTGTTAGAGGTGATCAGTTCTTGGGCAATTGGCTCCCACCAAAGAATCAGAAACCGATCTCATATTTTATTTTCTTAGTTGTATGCGACCCACTACCCGATCAATTGACTAGTTTTCTCCGCAAAAGATAGGTGTTTTGGTCCGGTGGTCTTTACTATGGAACTGGTACCACACGCAGACGCCTTTGACTCTAAATGATACTCTTTTATTTATTAACTATTAATGACAGTTTTAGTGCACTTACGTGGGTATTGAATTCTTTTAAAAAAACCCACCAAGATCTTTTGAAAGAAAGAAAGATGGTAGGTGCAGGATGACAAAGGGCTGTGTGTGGAGAACAGGTCGTCTTGACTCTCGAGGGGTTTTTATTTTATTTATAAGGTTTTGAAAATTTTCAAGAATATAAAAAAACAATCGCTCCGATCTGATGAGCAAGTAGTTTTATACATGGAATTGGATAAAAAATCACCGGTTTCAAATTTTTTGGAACCGAGAACAGGATAAGTGCCCAAGAAACCACTCAAATCCGACTGCGACTAGTTCCTTTTGCTCATCTCTTAGTGTGTTTTTCTTTTTTCCATTCTTTTCTCAATATATCTCCCGTGCTTTCTTTCCTTGGATGGAAATACAAAATATAATTGTTCTTCAAATTGTTCTGCCTCGACTAATCCATTTGCACCACTTGAGGTTGCACCCATAAATAGCCATCCCGACCCTCGAGCTCACATCGAGCAAGAGACGCCGTCGACCGGCCCGGCACCATCAGAACTGCTCCATTTTTCTACGAGGCAAGGGGAAAGGCGAACGCACAAGCCCTGGAATTCAAAAGTTAAGGATCGATCGGAAGTCTAAATGAGATCACGAGCGATCGGATCGGGTGCACGGCGTCGAGGGAGCTGAACTTCCGTTGGCAACGACTGGTGCTGAATCTGGCCAAGTGTACCCTCTCGCCAGCAGAACTTCCTCGTCAATCCGCCCCACTTGCCAGTCAACACCCGCCACCCATTGTGTTGCTTCCCATCCTCTTCCATCAACATCAATAATTATAAGAAATAATGACACTAGTTCCTGTGAACTTTCAATTTAATGTAGGACGTGACCCATCAACTTTTTGATTATGATTGTTCATTTTAGTTTAATGTACAACGTAGTTCTAAAATTTTTAATTTTCTTTTTGCAATTCTTAAATTTTTGGTAATTTAAAAGTTTATAAATCATATAGCATACTAAGCTAAAATTTAACATCGCATTGAATGTTTTGAAAAATAAGAACAACATTGCACGTTGAACTAATCTAGGGACCCATTTATGTCGTTATTCCTAATTATAATTGATGAATTATCAGACTCAGTATGTTCACGAGTCAATTAATATGGAGCTTTAAGATTTTCAAGCGAAAAGCCAAGCGTGACGGTTGAGGACTCGCTTGAGGTCTCAATGGATTATGAGGCATTACACTGGCACTCTTGTCGACATTGCTTTTGAGGTAGAGACGTGTCTCAAGTCCGACATCTACTCTATGAGTTTGTGACTTGGCAATTGCCTTGCTCGATAATTGATTTGTCAGGTGCTTAAAAATCTTATTTGGTCATGAACATTTTGAGTTGCTCAAGGCTTTGTTTCGTAACCATGCCATTTTCCTATTTTCCTATTCTTTTATTTTTCAGAATAGAAAAAATAAAAATATATTTGGTAATGTTAGTTAATTTTTTTTATTTTTTAGAATAGAAGTAGCTAAGAAATAGATTAAGAACAAAAACAAGAAGTAAAAAAATCTATTTCTTTGTCTTTGGAAATAGAAATGAAAAAATTATTTTTGAATAAAGATTGTTTTTAGGAGTAGAAAGGTTACTAAACATTATACAAATTTATTTTTAATTTTTTTTTATATATTATTTTGCCTAATTACGGTTTTGTGGAGAATCGAGTACGGAAAAATGGGTCCACTCGAAATTACTAATCATTGCATGTCCACTTTTCACAGATCCCACCTCCAACCGGTTCTTCTCTAATGTAGAGGAAACCTTGCCAGCATTATCCACAATTAAAACAATTTATTAGCAACGAAAAATAGAAATAATTATTTTTCTGCAATGCCGAAGCACTCCTCCTCCTTTCTTTCTTTTCTTTTTAAAAAATATTTTTTAATTTAGGAAAAAGGAAAATTCAAACTAGACGGGAGAAAAATAAAAAAAATGAAATACTCGAGAGAAAAAAATAAAAGGAAATTTAAAACGTGAGGACGGAAGCGGATGAAAGAGGCGTGACGGGGAGGAGTTCGTCTGATTTTCTTTCTCGTTTCGTACAAGGTTCTCATTGCAACGGCTGATTCTGGTGCGAACAGAAGCGGAGAGATTCATATGAAGCGTCGAAAGTGACGGTCTTGTTTCGCTTCGGACAGGAAAAGTAATCAGCTTGCCCATGATATCTTGAATCCGCACGTTTTCTAGGGGCACCAAGAAATTCGGTTTCTCAAGATTCCCGGGCCGCCGCTCTGCTCCGATTCTTGGAACTGGGAGTGGATCCTTAACCGTCATCTGGGTACCGGAGTGAATCATCTGCGTGCTTCGTTGAAGCATTTCCTTTGTTCGCATCCGCCAGCTCGCAGGTTCTCTTGCTTCAGCTGTTTCTTGTTCTTGAATTGGCCACGCGAACGCGTAAAGTTGTCGTCTTTTTGGCTGATTGCGAGCACCCATTACGATGATTGTTAGTTTCGCTTCTGTTTGATCTCTTCCCGAACTGATTATGGCTTCAATTCTGCATGCTTTGTCGTCGTGACTTCTGATCACTTCAGATTAGCTTGTTTAGCTTGAATTCATCCGAGTTTTTGGTGCTGTCTGATGTTCTTGTGGGATGCATAGGGGAAAAAAAAAATACAGGTATAGGTTCTTTTTTTGACAGATGCGAAAGGTCTCTAGGCCATTTGTGATTTTAATGTAAAAAATATTGAAAGGGCTGTTCTGTTTTTAGCTTACAGAGCAGGAAAGAGAGGTTGATGTTGTTTTTGGTTTGAAATATGAACAGAATTTAACCTGAATCGAGCCAGACGAGTCTCTTGGAATTTAGTCAGTGAAATAATTCCTTACCCTTTTGTGCCCTGAAAATTGGTTGCGCTGTGTATGATTACTCTGAACCTGGGGGCAGGTTTATACTTGCAAGTCAAAGACTGTTAGTTGGCTAATTTTGGCAGGTTGATGATGGTCCTGCATTTTCTTCAATATGCTCTTCAACTGTGCATTCTGGTTTCTTCTACTTGTTGTCTTGACCTTCAAGTTGTGAAGTAGTAGTAATCACTGCTTCGATTGCATCTCTTTTTCAGGTCAATTTCCTTCTATTGGATTTGTGGGAGGTTTGCTGGTTGTCGTCAATATTGTATACTTGTAATTGATATCAATAAGATTTCTTCTGCTCGTCAAGTATTGTGGCCATGGGCACTGCTGAAGGAGTGCTCCAAGTTTTCTCCGAGTTGCTCCACACAATCTTTGTTCTGACCCGAGTTCTAATGCATTGGGCTCGGCATATTCATTTAACTCTCGTCTGATCAGTATCAAAAGAAATGCATCGAAGAAGATAAAAATCCCTGTCTATGCAAGTGTACGGTTGAGTACTTCTCAAACCTATGGGGTGCAAGGATTCGGAGGGAGTTCATATAAGTATAGGAGTATTGATCGGTTGAAATTTTCAAGTTGCAGATGCCAACGAGCTGAAAGTTTTGGTGGGAAAACCACTGGGAGTTGGTTTGTTGATAGTGCTGATGATTTAAACCCCTTAAATACTATGGTAAATGGGCCACATGTTCTGAATTTTGATGATGTTAAGCAATTGAAAGAGGAGAAAACGGATTCAATGTCAAATGGTGCACCCATAGCCAGCAGTACCATTCACAGAGCCAAGGTTGACCCCATTGAGGAAGAAGCATGGGATCTATTGCGTGACTCGGTTGCTTATTATTGTGGAAGTCCTATTGGAACTATCGCTGCAAATGATCCAACCAGTTCTAACGTTTTGAACTACGATCAGGTCTTTATTCGTGATTTCATTCCTTCTGGTATAGCTTTTCTCTTGAAGGGCGAGTATGATATTGTGCGGAACTTCATCCTTCACACTCTTCAGTTGCAGGTATATATTATTCCAATTGCCATTGATGTAACTCATTCCATTTGTGGTTATCCTTGTTTTTTTCCCATGTGCAATTATTGTTTGTCAACATATGTTTGTGGTATTGAGCTTCTAAGCTTATTTATCTCAATATCAGATGCACTTTGACAACTGCCCTTCGAGTTTTTTAAATTAATCTAGTCGCTGTTGGTTTCTGTGATTCTGATGATATATGCTTACATGGTGTAGGATCTTTGGTGTGTTAGTATGGTGATTTGTAATTCTTGTAACTGAAAGATGCTATTCATCAATTTTGGGGTTCTTACTGTAATTTGGATGTACAACATGCCTTTCACTTGAAGGAAGGAAGAATTCTTGTAATTTAATCTTTCCATTGTGATTGAACATGCTGAATGCATCTTAGCCAGGTTAAATATTTATCATGTGTGCCCATATGATAGTTCTTCAAGCACTTCTAAAATTGTTTATTTAATTTTTAAATCATGACATGAGTTCATCTGCTAATCCCTCTCCTTCTAACAAAGGGACACATCTAGGAGAAAGATGGTTTTTATATCTTTCAGCTTTTAAGGTGGATGCTTATGCTTTTAGCCAACAAAAAAGAAAAGAAAAAAAAGATGGATACTTACGCTGCAGTGTCCAACTTCTTGCTGCTATGCTGAATTACTCTTTCTTTCCCAATAAGCAAGAATATTTTGTTGCTCAACAAATGTCCAGTACTGCAAATTTATAATTTCTTGTTGCAGAGCTGGGAGAAGACAATGGACTGCCATAGTCCTGGTCAAGGTTTAATGCCTGCTAGTTTTAAGGTTCGCACGGTTCCTTTGGATGGGGATGATTCTGCCACAGAGGAGGTACTAGATCCTGACTTTGGGGAGGCAGCTATTGGTCGCGTTGCACCAGTGGATTCTGGTAATTTAGTTATAGCTTCAAGAAGAGGTTGATGATACTTTATTTTACATTAGAACTCTTGTATTGATAAATGATCATCCATCTTGTTCTCTGTATTTCAGGTTTATGGTGGATTATTCTTTTACGTGCATATGGCAAGGTATCTGGGGATCTCTCTGTTCAAGAGAGGATCGATGTTCAAACGGGAATAAAGATGATTTTAAAGCTTTGCCTGGCCGATGGGTTTGATATGTTCCCTACATTGTTGGTGACTGATGGTTCTTGTATGATTGATCGGCGGATGGGAATCCATGGCCACCCTCTTGAAATACAGGTGAGCATATTCTCTGTCACCATAAGTGATCATTTTTAAGAGTTCTTTCCAATATGACCATATGCAAGTGGATGCATAGTGAGCAAATGGAGAAATAGAGGAGTTGTATTTCTCTTTTAGTAAAGCTCCAATTATACTGATGGTGGCTGCTTCTTGCGTTGAACCTGATCGAGTTGCTTATCTAGTCTGTGCCAACTTCATGCAATGAGCTCCACATCCCCCACAATAGTAAAATTATGTAGGGAAGCTCTTGAATACTTCATCAGGAAGCTTATTTGTGCTTCAGCCTTGAGTGTCTTATTCTTATGAATTATAGCTGTCATGTTTTAAGAATGTGTCAACTCAGAAAATGGAAAATATATCTTAGCATATTGGTATATTAGTGTTGCTGTTCTTCTTTATAAGATAACTATGGGAATATTACCTTTATAGGTAAAACCGCATTTGCATCACTTTTACATATCATGGCTACTGCTGAATAAGTATCTGTTAGACCCAAAGTGGACACTGACTTTATTTTGATGCATTGTCAGTCAACCTTAAAGTAATGTCTATTTTTCTCTATGGTACTTGTGGTTCTCTGACAACAGCTTTGGTGCAAACCATGCGTAGCAGTTGCTCAAAGTAAGATATTGGATGTCAACTGTCTCTGTCTGTCTCTCTCTATCTCTCACAGAGACACATGTGCACATAAATTTCTTTGCTTGGGTTTTCTTTGTTTTGCCAATGTAAGCAGGATGCTTTTGGAGAATACTTGCTTCTTTAGTTTCAGAGATGTACTTGTGCTGTAGTCATTGGGTGATTTAATGGCATACACTGCTTCTTCAAGTCATAGCAGGTCTTAAACAGGATCAGGATTGCAGATGTGTTTAGTTGGAGATTTGGTGGCATACTTAGTTAAATTTTTACCATTGGGCAAAATCACAAGCAGGCCAAGATCAGAGCCTTTTTTGATGTGGATATGAGAGAAAGATCGTGGTTCTTTTTTTCCGCTGTGTGAATTTAATTTGGTCCTTTAAATAGAGTATGTTAGTTCACACGGCATTGGCAGGTTATTTATCTGATTGCAAACACAGATAAATCTAATCATCACTAAGATAACATTATCTTCTCTTACAGATAACATTTTCTTAAATTCTTTGACATGATATAGTTAAAATTTTGCAGGCACTCTTTTACTCTGCCTTAATGTCCGCGCGTGAGATGCTTGCTCCAGAGGATGGATCTGCTGATCTAATTCGTGCTCTGAACAATCGTCTGGTAGCTCTGTCCTTCCATATCAGGGAGTATTATTGGATCGATTTAAGAAAGTTAAATGAAATTTACCGGTACAAGACTGAAGAGTACTCATACGATGCAGTCAACAAGTTCAACATTTATCCTGATCAAATTCCCCCATGGCTGGTTGAATGGATTCCAAATAGAGGGGGCTACTTAATCGGGAACTTGCAACCTGCCCACATGGATTTCCGATTCTTTTCTCTTGGGAACTTCTGGTCCATTGTTAGTGGGCTTGCAACCATGGATCAGTCCCATGCCATTTTGGATCTCATCGAAGCGAAGTGGGCAGATTTAGTTGCTGACATGCCATTTAAGATTTCTTATCCTGCCCTTGAAGGACAGGAATGGCAGATCATCACTGGAAGTGATCCTAAAAATACGTAAGGTTTTAATTGACAATGATATATATGTGTCTGTGTTTTCTGACAATATAGTTTCTTTGCTTCAATATGGTATTCTTATGTGATTCTTGCTTTGATGCAGGCCATGGTCCTATCACAATGCAGGTTCCTGGCCAACTCTGCTTTGGCAGGTTAGTGTTTATTTTAGAAAACTGTTACAAAAACCTACTCAATTCATTAAAGATAAAATTACAAGATTTTGAAATTGATGGAGGATAATGGTTTGCAGCTCACGGTGGCTTGCATAAAGATGAATAGAGCAGACATTGCCGTGAAGGCTGTTGAGATTGCTGAAAGACGCATATCAAGAGACAGGTGGCCCGAATACTATGACACGAAAAGATCAAGATTCATTGGCAAACAGGCCCACCTATTCCAGACCTGGTCAATTGCGGGCTATCTCGTGGCAAAGCTTTTGCTTGCTGATCCGGGTGCTGCCAAGATTCTCATAACCGATGAGGACCCTGAGCTAGTTAATGCATTCTCTTGCATGATTGGTGCAAACCCAAGGAGAAAGCGCGGTCGGAAGAACTCGAAGCAGAGCTATATAGTCTGAATTGGGTCTTACATCTTGCCATTCACAAGAGCCGCTTGCTTGCTTGTATAGATAGGTTGAGTATTTTTTCCCTTCATATATGGGTCTATTTACTAGGCGAATAATAATTAATTAATTTCAAACAAAAATCGCAAACTAGTGTACTAAACGCATCCTTCCTTTTCCTCCCCCTTATTTTGCTGGGCGGTGCACAGGACAGGCTTCCATGATGCAATAATAAAATTCGCAAAGATATTACGCTCTTAATTTAGCTTCATGTATATCTAAGTTTTGTGTTGGAGAAATAAGATGACGGTGTTGATTATGTTTATGGCAGCTACTCTTGATTTTGGGTGACTGGAATGAAATTACGAGTTCCCTTATTATTTTGCCTTCTGCAATTCTTTAGAGAAATAATTGTTCGTGCATGTAGATGATTGAATGCTCATCTTTTCAACAATCTAGTGTTTAAGTTTCCCAGGAAAAACAAAAGAAGAATAAACTGGTTTTTAGTATAATTTTCAACATGTTGATAATCAAATAAAGATATCTGGGGTCAAGGATGTCACCGTAGATGGAGTATGAAAGGGGTCTCCTTTAATACAGCAATTTACCACAATGGTATTATCTGGATTTTGGCCTGGGTATAGGATGACCATCCAGCTGGGTTTCCTCTTATAGTTCAGAATGCTGTTCTAAGATCAAGTCCAGCTGGGTTTCCTCTTATAATTCAGAATGCTGTTCTAAGATCAAGTCAAGCTACTGAAAATGCAACTTGTATGAGCTTAACATACCAGTAAAGTTCTATCAATTATTTTTCAGGATAATGACACAAACGGTTCCTAATTTTTGGCAACTTTCAATTTGTCAAATGTATATGATCTTTGAACTTTTAATTTATTCAATGTAGTTCTTGAACTTTTAGTCAATGCTTAATATATTCCTTGAGTTGTATGAAAATATTCAATGTAGTCCTTGAATTACTAGAAATGGCTATATTAAATTTTTTCATACAGTTCGTGGATTATACTAAATATTTACCAAAAGTTCAGGGATTATATTGAACAAATTAAAAGTTCAGGAGATAACATTACACATTGTGCTAAAGTTCAAGGATCAAATTGTATATTGACCCAAAATTCAGGGACTCTTTATGTCATTATTCCTTATTTTTCCTACATAATATAATTCTTTTGCTAAAGTTGCTTGATGTCATTTCAAATTAGAAAAAAGTTCTGGTTAACGGTAATGATAGGCATATGAACAAAAATGCACTTAGCTGTAGAAAGGCTCTCTACATGATGAATTTTCTCTTTGACCTTTATGATGTTTCATACAACACGATAACCAATGAGAAGAAAATAAAGAACTTACTACGATTTCTTCTCCAGCTGATATAATTTTTTTTGGCATAATTATAACATATAGAAAATTAAAGCGGCGATTGGTTTATCAAGTTCCAAAGGAAATCTTAGAAATTTAATTTGAAAAAGAATTCAGTATGAAAATTAAAGAAAATTAGTAGAAATTCAGCAAAACATTATTTTGGTAATGTCCCAGATCTTTTATTCAATTGTTTCGGTAAGGTACCCGATTTTTTGCTCCTTGATTGGTAACTTCAAGAACATATGTTGAATGAGCAATAAGCACAGTCAAAAAAGGGGAAAGAGATTAATTAGGAATCCACCAGAAAGACACCTCAACTGGAGGTGCATTTACTACAAATGGCAAAAATGTTAAAAAAGGTAAGATAGGATTTGGCCATAACATTGTTACCGGTGAATTCTTGTCTAGATCATTCTGTCATAGACTAACTTGTATTGTCATACGTGCGGGCCTCACGTGGGAATCACTAGATCTATTGATTTGAGTGACTCGATCTACTATGCATTGAGCCTAGGCAAGAATTCCAGCCAATACATCTCTTCATTACAATGAAAAAGACCTTATGTGCACCATTTGGTGTGACAGGAGCTGAACCCTTTCCATGTGTTTCCCTCTTATCACGAGCTTAAAAACGGAGAAGTGAGGCGTTAGAAAGCTAGCTTTGGCACATAGCCTGGCCATTGAAGAGGCTGTTACTTCCAGTTCAACGGACTCACACATAGCATGCATGGCCTTCACTTCTTTATTACTCTTCTTTTGTCTCTTTTTCTCATTTTCAGCCTCAATGTAAGCTCAGTTATGACCGCCCAGCTTTGCTAGTGCAATCGCCTATATAAACCCCACTTGGTCACTCACACAATCTACACAACCCTCATTGAGATTCTCTTCGTATCACTTTCTCTGCTTCTGTTCGTGTGAAGATTTTTAGGTTCTTTGTGTCTGAGCAATGGCCGACGAAGTAGATGCTCTTGTTGATGAGCTTTATGCAATGGTCACCACCCTGGAGGAACAAGTATCCTGTTATCCTTCGTTCTTTGAATTTTTGTATCTGAAAATGAAACAGTGTTGTTTGCTGTATTAATTTTTTTGGCCAAAGTTGTTTACTTAATTCGAGGGTAAATGAAACTACCGTTTTCTTGGTTTGCATATGTAGAGAAAGGGTAGAATCTTTTCAGATGAGTGACATTTGAAAATGTTTTTCTAGTTTCAACAAAGGAAAAAAGTAGCCTTTTTCAGAACAATCTTCCGGCTTTGAGTGAAACATCAACAAATTGAACCTGTTTGTTTCACCAATTCGAATTCGAGAAAATGGTAGCCTTTTCATGGAAACAAGCTTTTTAGTTTTGAATAAAGCATAGACAGATTGAAAATGTTTTGAAGGTTTAACAATTGCCATTGTGAAATAGTGTGGCAAAATATTGACAGATATCATAAACTCAATTCAAATCTGTTATATGCAGCAAGTTCATCCAATTCTAATAGATTTATCGTGTTACTCTTTTTCAAGGGCCTGCTGGATGAACAATTCATCGCTAATTATGAGATGAAACCAGATGATGGCTCCATGTATTTCATAGATTTGGTCGAGCTGTTTCATGAAGATATTCGATCAGCAATGAGAGATCTCGCTATTGCTTTGTAATTCTCTCTGGCAATCCTTATTATGGTGCTTCTATCTCACTCGTTCTTGTACTTATTTTGGACTCATTTTGATTATTTCCTGATACCATAACAGGGAACATCCCCGTGTGGACTATACAATCATAAGTGAGCACCATGCAAAGATCAAAAGTATCGCTACAAGGTAAGACAATATCGATATGGTTCACGTGGCATACATCGATTCATGGTTAGTCTTTCATTTTCTGTTGTAGTAATTATGCATGATAGATGGATTCTACTGTTAATATCTTTCGAGGCTGTAAAGTATATGAGTCAGGGAGGGTATTTCTGTGAAAAAAATTGAAGGTTGATCACTTAGATTCTCCTCTTTATACTTCTGTTTGCTGCATGTTTACCTTTTCATGTGTTGATAGGCGTTATTTTCATTTTTTCCACCAGCGAACTTTTAGATCAAGATTGACGGATCTATTTAGCCTATACTAGAGAATATGCAGATTGATGTCTTTTTAAGGCATATCTTTTTGCGGCTGCAAACGCTACCAGTTGCACGTGGTGCTTCCGAGAAATAGCCAGGGGTTGAGTATTGTCGTTCATACCTATGGTTACGTATGATTACCATTAAATGATGTCGGGAGCGTTATTTTTGCATTTTCAAACTTCATATGTACTCTTCTATCAAGATCAACACATCTTGGATTAATTTGAGTGTCAAACTAGAGCTCGCAATAGGTTATCTCTTCAAATCTTTCGGGTCATTAATTAACATTACGTGGTCTATAAATTGGTGCAGTTATTTTTGGTTGGCTGATTTGCCTTTCCACACCGTATACTGATGTTGGGAGGTGTTCGTTTTGCACACCCAAAGTAATGTCTTTTACCTAAAACATATTGATGAATCACTGAAGAGTTAAAAGGCTGATGAGGAATATTGTTGTTACTTTCCTTATGAAAGACTCTTTGCATATAATGTTTCAGCTAGATCATTTGTTATTGTTTTCATGGAACAAATTGTAATGATTCAGTGCTTCAATCTCTCCTCTTAACTGAGGCTTTGCACGCTAGAATCTTGTTTGTCTACATTTATGTCAATGTCTCAACGCATTATCAAGAAGAGAGCAAAGGAAGAGCATGCTGCTGTATTGCTCCATCTCTGGTTTGTGGTCAATTAATTGCATTTTCTGCTTCGAGTTGTCCAAGTATCTTATTAATGTCATGGCATATATCAAATTATCATCCGTTGTACCATATCAAATAATCGATTTGTACTGTCCTGCTCCATTGTTTCATAATGATATTTAATCTGTAGTGATACGATCATTAGTTTAGGCCCACTAACCATTCTAAATGGGTTTTCCAGTATCGGCGCTTCAGCACTGAACCTGCCACTTGAGGTGCTGCGACTTGGTGTTGCTTCTTCCTCCAAGGAAGAGTAAGTAAACACTTTGATTCTACACAAACATATTGGCATGCTTACTTATGCTTGATGTCTTAATGGTGAAGTTTAATGGCTTGCTTGGATTTGTTGCTAAGGATGCTCATCATGCAGGTGTGACTTTGCACTGCTTCGTATACATCAAGAGTACCATAAACTGCTTCCGCACTTGGAGCCCATTATGGAGGTAGCATAAAAACCGTTGGTTGACTGCAGTAATTAAATGAAAATGGCATCTAGTTATCTACGGAGTATGAGATGATAAAAACCGTAATTGGCAATCTAGAACATGCAGCATGTGATGATGGCCTGCCAGAATTGTGTCTCCACTAGGAAAATGTGGAAAATGACTGAGCTTTCTTATCTTACAACTTAGGGATTTTACTTCATTGTTAATTTCTCTTTCTAGGTTACTCCTTTGTGCACCCAGAACTCCTTTTCCGTCCAGATCCAATTCATCCATATCTTGCTTTACACCTTCAATGGTCGATATTTCAGCCATTGCTGATACTTTATGCAATTGATAACTACTCTTCTGAGACGGAGATGGGGGTTTCCTGAAGATCTGAGAAATCTATTGACTACTTCATTGCTCAGGGTCATTTTCATTCTCTTTTTTTTTCTTTGCTAATAAAATATTATGAAACATGTAACGACTTGAACCCATGAGGATGTAATTATCCTTAGCTCATGAGGCATAAGAGAAACAAAAAGCCATAGACTTATATTAATGTTGTTTCTGCCTGAATCTGCTAGTGCATTGCGATCTGTCCTTGTTATATCTCACTTGGAGAATTCTCATATTTGCAGCTCGAGCATAGGATTGTTGACCTTGAGCGCAGCCTGGCAGGGCCAGGAAACAACTGAAATTGGGTGACTGGTGTCTCATGAAGTTTACCAACCCCAAGTAATGAAGCGATAATGGGAAATTTTTGAGTGTCTAACAAAAACTTACGATCTAGTAGTGTCTTGTTTGAGCATCTGAAGTTGCTCTCCTTATGTTGTTTCTGTTGTTTCCTATCTGAGCATCTGAACTTGCTCTTCATACCAGTAATGGTGTTGTTTCATGTGTCGAGCACCTGAACTGCTCTTGCTTGGTGTTGCTTGTTACTTCTATGGCTTCTCTTTATCCTTATATAAATTGAACCCTATAACATGTTGATGTTGCCTTGTGTTGCATGTCTGTCTTTATCATGCACCAACTTGATTATGATATTAAGTTGAGGCTGAAGCAAAAATTTTGGTTTCTCTGGACATGCTGTCTAGTTTTATCCTTCTGTATGAAAAATTTCCTTTTCGCATTTATGGAATGGTTTGGATTAACGTGTTCAATTATCTCAAGTTCCATATCCTTCTTTATTTTGGGTCTCTTGCTTGCGAGGATAATTTCTGCATGGCTACCTATAGTTTGCCTTTCGTTGAAAATTTGATACACGTATTATTTTGCGGAAATGCTGTTTTTCGACCTGGAAAGATGCGTACTTGGCTGCTGGAAAAATATATACTTGGCTTCCATGGACGGATCTATAGATTGCAAGGTCTAAAATTGACTTTATCAAACCAGTTGAATATGAAAAGTTTGGTATGGTTAAGGCCTACTGTTAAAAACCCTAAGATTGTTCTAAACTTATATATTAATTGCGATTCTTATGTCATATTATCCTCTTTCAAATTTCATTTTATGAGACAAAATATATTAAGACCTATCAAAATAAAATAAAAATAAAAAGAAAGGAGAGATTAGTCTATGGTATCATAGTTTAAGCATATTAAGCATATTCTTTAGCTTTCTTGATTTAGTAGGGTTCCATGGTTGATTAGATTTCACTCGACAATTTTCTTTTTGAATTCTTACCCTGTGTACTATCGCGAACAACTAGCTTCTTGCATGGCAATAAAATCTATTCATGTATATAAGTTAAATCTATTACTCGATTAATTAAATTTCAGTTGCACACACGTTTGGAGCTTGATATCGCCCGTCGATAATATTCTCTACATATATCTTCCAGGATAGAATAAGTACTCCTTGTATTGTCCTCATGGCCAGATTTCTTGTTTTCTTATGTTTCAGCAAGAATGACTCCTTGTAAACCATTGCCAATCATTGTTTGTGCAGTTAGTTGGATGAGGGTTTATTAGTGAATATATGGATAGTCTAGCTTTCAGAAAGGTTTGAGAAGGAGACCTAATTGAAGGAGGCATTGCATTTGCAGCTCCTAGTGAACATTTGGGCTTTACCCTCACGAGTTTGGGTTCAATTCTTGTGCAGTAACTAATCACATTTCTCCGGACAGATTAAAAATAGGACCTTGGAAAACTGCTAAAATCAAAATCAACTAAAGTACTGGATAAGGTTATCACCAGCTTAGAAGCGGCTGTCTACTTTTCCAATGCCCCTGAATTTTTAGACAGCAACAATACTTTCACTAGCTAGAATCAGGCAACTGATCGAAGAAGTCCTCATTTTCTTCACTGTGACACAGTGCCTTTGGTTAAATAGTGTAGTTCGCAGCAGGAAGTCTATCAATAATACGCTCTTTTTTTTTTCACTAAATTTCTTCAATCTCATCCTTACAGGGTTGGCGTAGTTGATTGGGTTGTCATAGAATTTCCAACTCAAGAACTGGTGGTACAATGCTTTTGCGCTCGTCACTAGGCTATGAAATGAGGAATCTCGTCCACATTGTGCTTTTAGCTGCTGCATATTTATGATATGCTGAAAATCAAGGCGCCATGAATTTATTATTCCAGATGCACCTTCAGATCTTTTACTAAAAAACCAATATGGACATAAAAAAAAAAATTGGAGGATAAATTTGATAAAAGAAGAAAATTCTGATAATGTCTTAGATCTTTTCCCTCTCGAATGGTAAGTTCTTTTCTTTGATAATTCCTTAAATGGTAAATTCATCATTACATGGACGAGTATTAACTAATGACATGTGAGTTTTACATGGATCTACTATTTTTGATGGTTCAAGTCATTTGTCCACCATAAGTTGTGAGTACGCAAAATTGTCACCACTTCAACTCAGGTGCATGTACTAAACAATGGCATAAATAAGATAAACATAAGAATGTGCCGTGTTACTGTAAATGAGAAATCTCTTCTATGAATTGATTATATATTATGTGAAGAAGTTAGTCAATTAAATATCATATTTTTCTTGAAAGTCAAATAGAAAATCAGCTAAGACTCAAATGATACGGGCATTATGGTTGACTTGTGATGCCACATTAGTGATGCGATTGACACAAGAAAAATACAAGCATCCTCTAGGACATGTTTGGATATCGAAAATGATATCGTTAAAAATGGGAATGGAAGCCTTACTCCCTTTCTAGATGCAATTTGGCAAATTTGAAATGAGGTGAATTCGAAAGGGAAATTGGGTTCCAAAATTGCCGCCTTCTTGCATTTTCATTACCATTGGAGGAAGGTGAGAATGAGGGAGTTGGGAATTGGGTTAATAAAAAAGGCCAGCAGACAAGTGAGTTTTTAATTAATTTTAGGTTTCGATAACTTTTCCACAGAAACAATTTGATATGGTAAGTAGAATTACCTAATTTGCTTATTATGCACAACAATTTGAAACAATAAAACTCAAGCCAGAAAGGACATTTTTCCCATTCTGATGTGTTAACTAATGCAGCAATTTTACTTAGTTGTCATCCCAGTTACTTAGTAATTCCTTCCGATTCCTTTTATCTTATTCCGACAGACTCATTCTCATATACCATAAGAGGGCATCATTACAAACTAGCAAAACAGGCAAGTCAGCCCAGCCAAGGAAAGACAGCAAATTCCAGTTCAACAGACTCGAACAAAATATGTCATGACCTTCCCTTCTCCATTACTCCTCTTTTGTCCTTTTTTCTCATTTTTAGCTTCATGCAAGCTCAGTTGTGACCAACCTTGGCCGGTGCAACCGCTGTATAAACCCCTTTCGGGTTCTCTCACTGGATCCACACACCTTTCATAAATATTCTCTCCCTGTACACTCTCTCTGCTTTTGGTTGTGTGTGAGGTTTTTCCGGTTATTTGTGTCAGAGCAATGGCAGCTGAGAGGGATGAGCTTCTCTTGGAGCTTTATGAACTCATCTACGATTTGGAGGAAGAAGTATTGCATCACCCATCTTTCTTTGAAATTTTGCATCTGAAAACCAAATGAAGTTGTTTATTTATTAATCCAAGATTGAAAGGGACTACGCTTTTCATGGTTTGAATAAATTTGTAAGGAAAAGGGTAGAATTTTTCCATTCTTCAAAGGTTTGATAATGTTTTACTAGTTCCAATCTGAGAAAATGGTGGCCCTTCATTGAAATAGCTTTTAACTTTTAGTGAAACGTGGACGGATTGAACCTGTTTGGGGAAAGTTCTTAACAATTTTCTTTGTGAAATGGTCTGCTAAAATATCCACGACAAATTCCATCCAAACCTTGTTGTGTAACGTAAGTTCGCCAAATTCTAAGATAATCTTTTCTCAGGACCTGCTGGACCCCCAATTCAGGAATAATTATGCTATGAAACCGGCTCCTGACTCCATGTTTTTCCTGGTGTTGGTTGAAACGTTCTTCGAAGAAGTTCAAGATGCACTGAGCGATCTGGGTTCTGCTTTGTAATTCTCTGTTGCATTCCTAATTACGTGACTTCTATCGAACTTGCTCTCATGCTTCTTTTTAACTCTTTTTTTCTTATTTTTTCAATAGGGAAGACCGTTTTATGTGCTATTCGGGTATATATGCTCACTATATAAAGCTTAAAGGAATTATAGAATGGTAAGACAACACTAATCCTGTACATGTGGCCATGCCTCAATTTCATGATTGTTCTTTCGCTTATATATGATTACAGTGGAGACTCTGCATGATCGATGGCTTTTAGTTTAAGATCTTTTGCAGCAGTGATGCATATTGGCCATAGAGGGTGTCTCTGTGAAAAAATAAATAATTGGAGGCTGATTACTTAGATTGTCCTCTTTGTAATTTTGTTCATGGTCTGTTTACCTTCTCATGATGTCAATAGGTGTTATATTTGCATTTTCAGACTTCTAGTAAAGTTTCAGCCAAGATCGACGAATCTTAATTAGGTCTATGGTAGAGAATATGCATGATCAATGGCATTTTAAGGTAAGACCATTTGCGGCTGTAACGCAGATAAGCGATGTGTAGTGTTTCCATGAGAAAGCTGGAGGCAGATTACTTAGATTGCTGTCTTTATACTTTTGTCGTCGTATGAGTAACATGTTATGACGTCGACTATAGGGAAACCGTTACTTTATCGTTTTTGAACTTTCACCAAACTTTTAGCCAAAATTGACAAATCTTAATTAGGTCTATAGTAGAGAATATACATGGTGAATGGCATTTTAAGGTAAGGCATTTTGCGGCTGTAACGCATACAAGTGACGGATGGTGTTTCTGCGAGAAATTAGGAGGCTGACTACTTAGATTGCTGTCTTTATACTTTTGCTGCCGTATGATCAATATTTTTTTCATGTTGATTGTTGGGAAACCGTTATTTTTTCATTTTCAAACTTCACACGTACTTTTCAATCAAGGTTGACACATCTTGGATTCATTCGAGTCTCAATTTAGGGATTGCAAAGGTTAACTTTTTTGTATGTTTCAACTTATTCCATTACACATTACATGGCCTTTCTGTGAGAAAGTTGGTAGGTAGTCATTTTTGACCGCTGATTTGCCTTTCTGTATTGGATATTCATTTTTATGATATTGGAATGTGTCCGCTTTGCATGTTCCAAGCAGCAAATTTTCCTCAAAACATCCTGATTAAATCTCTAAAGAGTTTGATGCAGATGGAGGATATTGCTGTTACCTACCTTATATTTGAAAAGCTATTTCCATATTGGAGTTAAGCAAGATCATATGTTTATTGGTTTCATGCATAATTTTATAATGATTTAGAGGTGGATAATATCACCATGCTAGAATCTCATTTGTCTGTTTATATGTCCGAGTCTCAAAGTGTTATCATTAAGAGATCGAAGTAAGAACATGCTGTTGCATTACACCATCTCTGGTTTAGTTCTTCAGATTTTCTGCTTGAGTTGTTCAAAATGTCAGATTAATGCCATACTGTCATAGCATATCAGTTAATCTTCTTATAGTATCCTACTCCATCATAGCACTATGATATGTAACCATAGTAATAAGATCATTAATTAAATTCACCTTGGCCACTAATTATTCTAAATGGGTGTTCCAGTTTTGGTGCTGCAGCGATGAAGCAGGGGCTCGAAGAACTCCTCTGCAGTATTTTTAGTACCTCCATTGAAGCGTAAGTGGTTGCTTTTATTCTACGAGTGAAGGAAGTATTATAGTATGACTGACAGACAAGTTAAAGGCAATAGACAGTCAGATTACGTGACTAATTAATCTCCGTGGAGGCGCCACTGTGGGTGACAACGACATTGGGTGAAGATTAATGGATTCACCGGATTAGTTACTAATGATGCTCATTGTGCAGGTGCACCTCGGCACATCTTCACTTGCGTCAGGGGCTCGAGGATCTGCGTCCGCATTTGGGGGCCATTACCAGGGTAACATCAGACTATTTCTAATTTGGTTGATGCACGAACTTGTTATGCATTGCAATCTTTTGACCAAAAAAAAAAAATGCATTCCAATATGCTTTTGTTCTTACTTGGAGAATTCTGGTATGCAGCTGGAAAGCAGGATTATCTACTTGGAGCGTATTCTAGCGGGAGATTCTGATGATGACGACGACGACGATGATGATGAGTAAAACCAGATGATCGGTGCGTCATCAAGGCCCCCTATCCCTATGTCATAAATAAACTCCGTTTTGGAGAAGTTTTAGAGTCCATTAGATATTATGTCGTCTTTGTATCATCTGAGCATCTGAACTTGCTCTAGTTTTGTTGTTCTGTTGCTTTGTGTCAGAGCATCCAGACTTGCTCTTTTGTACAACTACTGTCGTCTTTTCGTGCCTTGAGTGGCCAAACTTATCTATGCTGCTGCTGCTGCTGTCCTTTAATAAATAGAAGCCTATGGTCCAATTTGCTGAAGTTGCTTTATTGCTGGATGTCTTATAATGTTCTACGCATGCATTAACTTGATTATGATGTTGAGATTGTGCCGCTAAAGCTTTGGTTGCTGATCTAGACAAAGTTCTAGTTTTTTGCCTTTTTTTGCATTTATGAGATTCTGTGGCTCTCATTGTTTCCCTATCTAAAGTTCTATGTTCTTCATTACTTTGGGTCTCATGCTTGTAGGTGTAGGTGGGGTTTCAAACAGGAAAATTTCTGCATGGAAGCTGTTAGTTTTCTTCTCGTTGAAAATTTGGAGATGTGTATTTATCATATTTTGCTGCACTCATGTCTACATCACGAAATTGCATGTGGAGATTGTTTTCTTCATCTGCGCAGCATGCTCCTTATTCTGTTGTCCGCCTGGCTCGATTTTTTTTTTTTTTTTTGGCAACTTTTTACCTTTGTTACATGAAGGATGTCACTGATCCGTAGCAACTCTTACTTGTAGCATGGCCAAGTAATTATTTGTGCATATAGAGGGGGGAATTTCTTATCAGTGGGCAGTTGAATACTCCATTTTTTCAGGACATGAGAATGAGGCCTAAATGTTATAGAAGGCATTGCACGGCAAGAAGTTGAAATTTTGACACTTTCTATTCAGCTTCCTGTGCAGTAGTCCATCGCATTCCACTAATCAGCTCAGGGTTAGGAGCTCAGAAGCTGCTAAGATCAAATCAATCTTTGTAAAGTTTTAATGAGAACTCATTTGTCAAATTTTTAATAAAATTATCAGTCGTGTTAGTAAACTTCGTTTATCACAAAATTAATCCTTAAATTCTGAAAAGCAATAGTACATTCACCAGAATGAAACACAATCTTTGACAAACCTAGAGAATGGACACAGAAATTGTATGACTTTGAAAGAAACAATTTGGTCATTCCCTAGATCCTTGAAAGAGAGTAATTGGCATAACATAGACGGCACACTCCAACAGGAAACTCTTCCGTGCCCTCAACCTAAACGAGTCGTCTCAGTCATTAAACTCGTGAGCCTAATTACTTAGAACCCGTCATTTTCGATGGCTCAGATCATCCGATCCATCATGAATTGAGATAAGGCAAGATATTGTCCACTTCAATTCTGGGGTGCACGTACTACAAACAGCAAAAAGATGTTTTTGTGTATCGATTCTATCACCTGGTAATAACATGTAAAATCAAGGAGAAGCACACAAAGTTGGCTGGAGTCAACACGATGTGGGCATTGTTTTATTGACTCGTTACTCCATGTTAGCGTTGCCAATAGACACAAACGAATATTTTTCTCCGTGCCTCATTTCGTGTTAGAAACAAAACATATCTAATATGTTTATTGAGAGATTTTGTGAGATTACTGTTAACTTTTCTAAAATTTTATAGAATTGGATGAATGTGTGATTTACCACTGCACATCATAATACTCTACTAATGTTGTCGTATTGTTTTGTGTCTGAGCACCCAGATTTGCTCTTAGTATAACTAATGTTGTCATTTCGTGCCTTGAGCATCTGAACTTCTCGTTGTTACTGTTGCTATCCTTATATAAACAGAACCCTATGGTCCAACTTGATGAAATTGCTTCATGTTGTAATATTCAAACTATCCAGCAACTTGATTATGATGTTAAGATGATACCAAATAAAAATCTTTAGTTGTTGATCTTGACAAGCTTGCCAGTTCTTTTCTTTTCTTTTCTTTTTTTGCTTTTTCCAAATTCATGGATTATTGTTGTTTGCATTGTTTCACTATCTAAAGTTCTCCGTTTATCAATATTTTTTGTCTCATGCTTGTAGGTGGTTCTTCAAACTGGAAATTTTTTTCATGGAAACTGTCAGTTTTCTTCTCATTGAAAGTGAAGTTGAAAATGTCGTTTTTCAAGTGGTCTGTGGGATAAGGCTTGGTTTGTTGTTGTTGTTGCTTATGTTACTGCCGCCATTATTCAAACCAAAAATATATGTACTTGGCTGCTGAACATGTAGTTAAATGATGTTTCATTTGGTTGTTTTTTTTCCCTGATTCTCTTTGCCACATGTTTAAGTGGGCCAAACCAGGCTTCTTATGCATCGCAGTATGTACCACAATGGGAAGATGTACATCCTAATATTTGCTCTTATGTATCTTTTTTGCTTAATGCGTGTCGGATGACACACAGATTGTCGGAAGTGTTTATGGCAAAGAAATGAGAAAGGAAAGATTTGCTTATAAGATTGCATCTATACCTCATATGATCGTTGACTCAATTTCACTGAACTTCTCTCGAATTGTTTTTTGTCTGTTGCCAGGGAAAAGCTCAGATTTAGTTGGAATTCATTGTCGAAATCAGGTAGGAAACTATTAACCAAATAAGAAACCTTTTTCTATCAAAAACTTAATCCTTAATTTCTGATAAACAAAGTTTAAAATGGATCGATGCCCCAAGTTCTAGGAACACACTTAATCTTTAACTGAAAAAAGAAAAATAGAAGAAGAATGTACAGAGAAATATATTTCTCTGTAACTAAAGATTTGGTTATTTCTTGGATCTTTTTCCCCTTTGAAATTTTCGTTATTTGGGCAAGTCCTTGAATGGTAATCCAGCAATGCAGAGACAAAATGAGTAACAAATCCAATCAAAAAGAGGGAAAGAGAGTATGTAGCCTACCATTTTTTTTTTTGGTCGGAAATAGAGAGAGGCGTTACCTGCAGCCCAATACACTCCCTGAAAGCACGGCATGGCCTTCTTCTCGTTTACTCTTCTTTTGTCCCGTTTCTCATTTTCGGCTTCATGAAAGCTCATTTTTGACCCATCCTCTGCCGCTGCAACCGTCTGTGTAAAACTGTCCTGGGTTCACTCACGCAATCCACACACCCCTACATACAAGTGCTCTCTCTATAACATCTCTCTTCTTTTGATTGTGTGGGATACTTCTCAGGTTCTCTTTTGTCTGAGCAATGGCTTCAGCTTTGGTGCATAGGCTTTACGAAATCATCAACGTCCTGGAGGAAATTGTATACCTTTATCCACCTTTCTTTGAAGTTCTCGACCTGGAAGTTGAAATGAGTTTTTTGTTTAGTAGTTCAAGACTGAATGGAATCAGCCTTTCCTTTTTTTTTTTTGGACGTAGAATCAGCCTTTCCTTGATTTGCATAAATGTGTAGAGAAAGGGCAGAACTATTTTTTGTTGGTGGGGTTTGATAGTATTATTATTATTATTTTTGATCGAAGGGTTTGATAATATTAACTAGCTTCAATTTAAGGCAAAGGTGGCCATCGTTGATACAAGCATTTGGTTTTTTATTGAAACAAGGACAGATGGATTTGTTTGATGAAGGATTTAACAATTGTCATTGTGAATAGTGTGGTAAAATGTTGTTATGGTCCATCTAAATTGGATAAATACCTGGTTTATTGAATTCTAGTAAGTCAATCTTGCTTTAATCTTTTCTAGGGCGTGTTGAACAGTGATTTTGCGAGTGCTTATGAAATGAAACCCGCTAGAGGCTCCAGTTGTTTCCTGGACTTGGTCCTGGGGTTCTGTGACGACATGGAAGCAGGGCTGAGAGAGCTTGCTCTTACACTGTATTTCTCTCTGCTACATTCCCCTTTTCGTGTGCTTCTATCTCACTTGTTCTCTTGTGCTTATGTTTGACTCTTCTTGTTTATTTGTTGATTTGTAAAAGGGCACTCCCCGTAGTGGACTATGAAAAAATGGTCGAGCACTATAGAAAGATCCAACGAAGTGCAACAAGGTAAGACGTTATTCCAGTTCATGTGGCCATGCATCAACCGTACAATGTTCTTTCGCTTGTTATGGTAGAGAATGGGAGGCGGTTTATGGCTTTTACATGTCAGATCCTTTGTGATTGTAATGTAGATTAGTTACATGGGGTGTTTCTTGAAAAATAAAAGAAATCAAAGGAGCTTGTTCCCTTGTATCAGATCTACAAAAAAGGTATCAATGATTGACGGCTTTCCAAACGTAAGGTCTTGTGCAGCATAACGTACATAAGAAACACGTGGTGGTTGCGTAAAAATTGTTGCCTGATTTCTTGTATTGGCTTCTCCATAATATTGTTCATCAAAAGTTTACCTTTTTAAGATGTCGGGAGAGCGTTATGCAAGCGTTTTTAAACATCTAACGAACTTTTAGATCAAGATTCAGGCATCTTGTATTTATTGGCATCTCAAATTATGTTGCACATTCTGTTACCTTTTCAATCATGCTTGTCGTTGCTGTTAGGCATTACGTGGCATCTCCGCAAGAAAATTGGAGGCTACTTGTTTGGAGCAGGCTGATTCACCTTTTGGTATTGTATATTAGCTTGTGTGACATAGGAAGATTTTTTGTTAGCAGGTCCAATGCAACATTTTTCACCTGAACATACTTATAGATTACTGGAATTCAAGGTAGATGAAGAATATTTTCCTTTCATACCCAATAAAAGACTGTCTTCACATTGGAGGTAAATTAGATCATATGTCGTTTGTCATAAAGCTATCACTATAATGGTTCGATTTAAGGATCTTGACTTTCACCTCAAAAGTTAACCTACAATTTATCTATTTGCATTAATGTGAATATTTGACATATCAACATCGAGAGATTGAAAGAAGAGCTTGCCTTGCTGTATCACCCCATCATTAGTTTACTGCTGTCAGTTGTGTTTTTCCACTTAAGTTGTCCAAACAATTTGATTAATGTTGAGGTATATCTGTTAATCTTCTCGTATTATCCTTCTTGATTATGTCATAGCAGTCTGCTAACTTTTCTTAAATGGGTGTTTCAGAATTGGGGCTTGTGCATTGGAGCTTGCAATTGCACAGTTGCACAATGCCATTGACGCTGCCTCTAAGGATAGGTGAGGAGATACTTCCTTTTCTACATACAAAGACAACACCGTTCCATTGATATCTTGGAACTGTAGTGGCATTCAACCGCAGCTTCTTTCACTTTATCAGTGGGAAATCAGCGTCTCCATTAGGCAAATTCAGGCAATTGGACAGTCGGATGACATGTGAATTAGGAAAGGGAAATGCCCTTGCCGAGTGACTAGTTCCCGTAGAAGCATCTCTCTTATTGATCGACGAGGAAAATATTGGCATGCTCACTTATGTTTGATATCTCCAAGGTGAAGTATAATGACTTTTCTAGATGCACATTATGCAGGTGTAACTTGGCACTGCTTCGCATGCAACAGGAGTACCAGCTTCTATGTCCTCACTTGGGCACCATCATTGAGGTAACATAAAGAAACTTTTTTTAGAAAACATCAGAGGTGAAATGAATTTATGGATGTTCACTATGTGCGTGTGAGGAAGATATTAGCCACCAAAACCACGTGATAATCTTAGGTAATTGCTTGTACAGAAGCCAACAGGATTGCATTGAAGCTGTTGTAGACATTAATATTACGAAGCATTTCAGGCCTATTCTCTCGGTTCACATGTATTGAAAACCTAGAATGGACTTCACCTATTCCCATCAAAAACTTGGAAATTGATTGAGCTTTTATTGTGCGGACCTTTGTGATTACGTGAAAACTACTCTCTAGCGAGTTGCAATATTACTTTACTGCTGAATTCTCAGAAATCTTATCATAATTGCTCTGGTTTTCAGTTCCTTAATCTTTTTTTCTGTTTTTTTTTTTTGCTTATAAGAGTTTTATGGAATACTCAAGCACTCGAACTCCAGCAGGTTTACTCATACTGCGATCAATAGGCATGAAGAGAAATAAAAGACCGTACTTGACTTAGTCTAACTCGTTTTGGCATAAATTTTGTTGCGTGTATCCTATAATTGCTGAATTCTTGTATGCAGATCGAATGCAGGATTATCTACATCTATGATAACCAGCCAGGACCTAGTAACAACTAAAATTGGGCGACTGGTGTTGGATCAAAGCCCGTCAACCCTAAATTTTGTGAAGTATACCCCATTATTGCAGAAGTTTGACCGTTTGAGTTTAAATTAAAACCGGTTTTGTCTTGTGTACTGCTCCAGTATCTGAACTTGTCTTGATATGTCGTTGCTTCAGGTCTTTGAGAGTATAAATTGCTCTTCGTTGGCATTACCGCTTACATCTAAGGCAGCCCTTTATCCAATAATAAAACCCTGTGGTTCCCCACGTTGATGTTGCATTTTCTTAAGGTATTCTGTTGCATGTCATGTGTTATCCATATGTTGTAGCTAGACTACAATGTTCGAAGTATTGAAGCCAATGTTTTGTTTGTTCTGGACAAGCTTTCCAGTCTTCATTTTCTGTTGAGAATTTCTCAAAAAAACTGCTCTTACTGAAATCACGTGGCACACCGAGTTTCACTATCTAAAGCCCCAAATTCTTAGTAAAACTACTGTCTCAATGATTTTTGGTGCGCTTTCAAATAGCAAGCGTTCTTCAAATTTGGGATATCATTTTCTGAAGCATCCGTAATTGACTACGGATATATTTTTCAGAAGTAGCTTTGTTTTTACTCCAAATGAAAACAAAACTCAATTTTTTTTTTTTCAAAACAAACCTCAGCCCAAAAGTCCCTGACCACCCTCTCTTCATGAGGTTTAGTAAACCTATAATCTCTATAGTATCATTGATCAACTCATTAGTAATCAAATGTAAATGCTTCAGAAAGAATTAGTTGTAACTTCAACCGAGTCTCCACACAATCAGCATACACAACTCAAAATTTGTAAAACTTGTGCAAGGTTGAGCCACATGACACGCTCTCATGTGAGCTCTACCTGGCAATTATTTCTGTAGTGGCTTCAAAAAATTCTTAAATTCTAGCCAAGCTCTAAAATTTATGCGTATTTTAGTAAAAGTCTTTGAACAATATAGCATAAGTAATAGGGTTATGGATATTTTGGTAATTATAAAACTCCTAGTGAGAATCAGAGGCCGCTCGTTCGAATCCCACTAATTGCATGTAAGTTTCTTTAGGCTCTAGCCACTTGCACAAGCCAAATGCCTAATTTGAGGGTGTTCCATGAGGATCTATATAGTTGAACTTATGTGTTGGTGCCCAGGATTACAAAAAAGAAAAAAGAGAGGCAAAATCACGATTAATAAAAGATTGTGCGGTATTACTATATATGAGAAAGCATTTAAGTGAATGGGCTACATATTGTGTGCCGATGACATGTGAAGAGTTAGTAAGCTAAAAATGAGATTTGATTTCAAAGTCAAATAGACAATCAGCTAAGGTTCAAACGATGCGCACAATATTGTTGACTCGCCACACCACATTAGTGATGCAACCAACAATTACAAGTTGATATGTTTGGATATTGAGAATGAAACCATTAAGAATGGGAATGGAAGCCTTATTCCCTTACTTGATAAATAATTTGGCAAGTTGAAATGAGGCAGATCTAAAATGGAAATTGGGATTAATCGGGAAGGTGAGAATGAGTGAGTTGGGAATTGGGTTAGATAAAAAAGGCCAGCCACAAGAGAGTTTTTAAGTAATCTTAGGTTTTGATAAGTTTTCTACAGAAACAATCTGATATGGTAAGTAGAATTACCTAATTTGCTATTATGCACAACAATTCCAAACCATAAGATTCAAGCCAGAAAAGGACACTTTTCCCATTCCGATGTGTTAACAAAATGCAGAAATTTTGATTAATTAGTTGTCATTCCATTTCCTTTTGTAATTCGTGCCGATCCTTTTTATCTTATTTGGATGGACTCATTCTTATATACCGTGTCACGGTATTACAACCTAGACCCTTTCCAATGTGTTTCCGTCTCATTACAAACTTGCAAAACAAAGAAGAGAGGCGTTACGAAGCCAGTTTTGGCACATAGCCTAACCATGGAAAGACAGTAAATTCCAGTTCAACAGACTCACGCAAATATGGCATGGCCTTCATTTCTCCATTACTCTTCTTTTGTCCTTTTTCTCATTTTGAGCTTCATGGAAGCTCAGTTATTACCAATCTGGTGCAACCGCTATATAAACCCCCTTCCAGGTTCACTCGCCGTATCCAGACACCTTTCATACATCTTACCTCCCTATACTCTCCTTCTCTGCTTTTAATTGTGTGTGAAGTTTTTAAGGTTATTTGTGTTCGGAGCAATGGCTGAGGAGAGGGATGAGCTTCTTGAGGAGCTTTATGAACTCGTCGACTCTTTGGAGGAAGAAGTATCCCATTACCCATCCTCCTTTTAAAATTTTGCATCTGAAAACTAAATGGAGTTGGTTATTTATTAATTCAAGATTGAAAGGGGCTATGTTTTCTTCTCATGGTTTTAATAAATTTGTAGGGAAAAGGTAAAATTTTCCCGTTCTTCAAAGGTTGGATAGTGTTTTACTAGTTCCAATCTGAGAAAATGGTGGCCCTCTATTGGAAACTGGCGTTTGGTTTTCATTGAAAGTGGCTGGCTTGAACCTATTTGGTGAAAGTTTTAACAATTTTCATTGTGAATGGTCTGCTAAAATTTTCGCAGCAAAGCCCATCTAATCCTTGTCGTGTCTAAGTTTGTGATATTCTAAGACATCTGTCATGTGTTAATCTTTTCTTAGGACCTGCTGGACACCCGTTTCATGGATAATTATGCGCTGAAAGTAGCTCATGACTCGACGTTTTTCCTGGAGTTGCTCGAAACATTCTGCGAAGAAGTTCAAGATGCAATGCGCGATCTGGGTTCTGCTTTGTAATTCTTTGTTGCCTTCCTAATGATGTGACTCCTATCTCACTTGCTCTCAAGTTTATTTTTTACTCCTTTTTTTTTCTGATTCTTTTAATAGGGAAGACCGCCTAGTGTGCTATGACGAGACATATCTTCACTATGTAAAGCTTAAAGGAATCATAGAAAGGTAAGACAACAGTAAACCTGTTCACGTGGCCTTGCTTCAATTCCATGGTTGTTCTTTTGCTAATGTAGGATTGCAGTTGAGACTCTGCATGATCGATGGCTCTTAATTTTAGATCTTTTGCAGCTGTGACGAGTATTGGTCATAGAGCGCCTTTCCATGAAAAAATTTGTAGTCTGATTACTTAGATTGTCCTCTTTATAATTTTTTTAAGCTCGGTTTCCCTTTTTTATGATGTTGATAGGTGTTATAATTGCATTTTCAAACTTTTAGCCATGATTGACACATCTTAATGAGGTCTAAATAGAGAATATGCACGATCAATGGCATTTTAAGGAAAGACTTTTTTTTTTTTTAGTAAAGTAAGCATGTATTCCAACCAACCAACTATACAAGATAAAAGAAACTCACCACCCACTTACACAACAACACGTTGAATGAGTGGAATGGTGCTAAGTTCAAAATCAAAAGGATACAAACATTCCTTAAAAGGCCTATGTACATTACAACAAAAGGAAGCACAGCTAGATCATCTAGCAATAACAAAAGGATCTAGCCCCCAAGTTCTTTGGACTCTCCTATTCATAGGCATGTCTTGGATGCGCTTGATAGTCGCCACCTTATCTTTAACAACCTTAGTCATATAGTACTTCAACGAAGGAATATTAACTGTTGTTCCCCGGAATAGGGCGTTGTTCCGAGCCCTCCAGATAGCATTGCAAAGTCCCCAAAGGAGAATCGGGAAATCATCTTATGAAAGTCGTTACTAGATAGGATATTTGTTACCCATCCAATCAGTGTCCGCCACGTTCCATATGGCCAGATAAGGTTGCATTTACTAGCCTAGAAAGAAGCCAGGCTTCTTGTGATATGGCAACCAAAGAAAAGATGATCAGTAGAGTCCGGCCCAGTATGGCAAAAAACACAGTCTCCCTTGGATTTGACCATGAGCAATGAGTAAACTCTAGGTAGGTAGCCGATTTTTAAAGATAATCCATAGAAGGAATTGATGTCTCGAGGCCAAAGATTTGTTCCAAACAAAAGATGACCATTGGACAGTCCTATATTTCCTCCTAATAGTTTCCCATGCTTAAGGAAAGACTTTTTGTGGCTGTAACGCAGATAAGTGACCATTTTATGATCACTTAGATTTTTGTCTCTATACTTTTGTCATCGTATGAGTACCATTTTATGATGTTGATTGTCGGGAAACCGTTACTTTTGCGTTTTCAAACTTCTAGCAAACTTTTAACCAAGATTGTCACATCCTAATTAGGTCTGTAGAAGAAAAATGCATGGTGAATGTCATTTTAAGATGAGACCTTTTGCAGCTGTAACGTGATGCATGGAGTTTCTGTTAGGAGGCTGACTCTTTAGATTGCGGTCTTTATACTTTCACTGCCATATGATTACCATTTTATGATGTTGATTGTCGGGAAACCATTATTTTTGCGTTTTCTTAAACTTTGAACGTCCTTTTCAAGTAGTTACCTTACGCGTTACATGGTCCATGTACGAGAAAATTGGTCAGCAGTGATTTTGGCAATTACTTTGCTTTTTTGTATCGAATATTCATTTTTACACTATTGGAAGGTGTCCAATTTGCATGTTCCAAGCAGCATATTTTCCTCAAAACATATTGATTGAATATCTAAAGAACCCTGGGGTTTACCCTAATAACCACTCTTCTCACGTGAGAAGGGAGAGGTGATGGGTACAATCTCCACATTCTCAGGAGGTCGGGGTGGGGACATTGTAATTTTAAGAGTGGGTTTCGATTCCCACGTTCTGTATAGAGACATGGCAAAAGTCTGAGTGCTAAAGTAGGAATAAAATAGGATGTGGAGTATGACCAACCAAAAAAAAAAAATTCTCTAAAGAGTTAGATGCATATGAAGAATATTGCAGTTACCTTATATAAGAAATACTATTTCTGTAATGGAGTTAAACTAGGTCACCTGTTTATCGGATTTCTTGCAATAATTTATAATGATTCAGTTTTTGATAATCTCACCATGCTAGAATCTCATTTGTCTGTATATATGTCAAAGTGTTATCGATAGATCAAAGGAAGCACATGCTGCTGTAATTACACCATCTCTTGTTTATTTCTTCAAATTTGTTGCTCGAGTTGTCCAATGTATTGGATTAACGTCATACTGTCATAGCACATTAGTTAATCTTCTCATAGTATCCACTCCGTCATATCATTATGATAAGCTAATTATTCAAACTGGGTACTCCAGTTTTGGTGCTTCGGCGATGGGGCGGGGGCTCGAAGAACTCCACTGCAGTATTTTAATTACCTCCAGAAGAGAGTAAGTGGTTACTTACTTTACGATAAAGGAAAGATTATAGTATGACTAATAGAAAATTAAAGGCAAATGAACTGTCAGATTATGCGATTAATTGATCCCCGTGGAAGTGCCGCTGTGGGTGACAATGGCATCGGATGAACTCTAATGGATGCACCAGATTAGTTACTAACGATGCTCATCGCGCAGGTGCATCTTGGCACATTATCTGTTGCCTCAGGGGTTCCAGAATCTGCGTCCGCACTTGAGGGCCATCACCAGGGTAACATGAGTCTGTTTTTAATTTGGTTGATGCATGAACTTGTTAATGTCTTGCAATCTTTTGAACCCCAAAAAAAAGAAAAAGAAAAAACATTTCCATCTGCCATTTATTCTTACTTGGAGAATTCTGGTGTGCAGCTTGAGCGCAGGATTATCTACCTTGAGCGGACCCTTGCTGGAGATTTCGATGATGATGAGTAAAACTGGATGATTGGCGTCTCATCAAGGCCCTCAACCCTATGTCAAAAAGAAAACTCGGTTTTGGAGAAGTTTAAGAGTATAATAAAACTATATTGTCTTCACCTCGGGTCTGAGCATCTGAACTTGCTCGACTTTTGTTGTACTGTTGTTTTGTGTCAGATCATCCAGACTTGCTCTTTTGTATAACTAATGTCCGTCGTGCCTTGAGCGGCTTAACTTCTCTTTGTTGGTGTTGCTATCCTATAAATAAAACCCTATGGTCCAGTTTGTTGAAGTTGCTTGATTGCTGTATGTCTAATAATGTTCTACACATGCATTAACTTGATTATGATGTTAAGAATATCCTGAAGCTAAAACTTGGGTTACTGATCTCGACAAGCTTTCTTGTATTTTGGTTTTTTCACATCAATGAGACTCTGGGGTTTGCATTGCTTCACTATCTAAAGTTCTGTGTTCTTCATTGCTTTGGGTCTCATGCTCGTAGGTGGGGTTTCAAACCGGAAAAATTTCTACATGAAGGCTGTTAGTTTTCTTCTCATTGAAGTTGCATATGGAGATTGTGTTCTTCGCCTGGCGGACGTAATAAATGCCCTTATTCTGTTGTCCGCTTGGCACGATTTTCTTTGTCTTTCTTTTTGCAACTTTTTACTTTTGTTATATTAAGGATGTCACTTATCCTAAAGCAACTCCTATTTGTATTGTAATATTTAAGCTCTCTTTGACTGGTGGGACTCACTTATTTTTATAAAAAAAAAAATAGAGAAGAAGAAAAAGAGTTGAAAAGTCAAAAAGGACAATGAGAGAGAACAAGCGGGGTTCCCTCCCACTTACAGAAGCCAAACACGTCGGGAGAAAGGAAAAGAACGAGAGAAAAGGGAAGAGCGGGAAAGAAGAAGAGGGGTTTCGCATGTGCGCATCGCGGGAGCCTCGCAAAACCGACTCGATTACTTCACGCAATGGCTGGTGAGTACACGCGCCCCGCCCCTTATTCCTCCAATCGAAGTATTTTTTCGATTTAAGGCTCAAATTCGGAATATTGAGAATATTGAGCGGCGAAGTCCGATTTTTGAGTTGTTAAGCCGTGAAAATTTATAAGAATAATAGTTTAGGACGTCATGGACCTATAGGATTTTACATAACTGAATTTGAGCTTGTGGTTTGTCCAAAACGAAATTTTGAACTTCCCCGCGCATGGTGAACAGTACGCGCGCAGTCACTTTGAGGTATGATTTTATTGGTTTCGACTCAAAATTGGGTTATCCAACTTATGAGTCTTCCAGGTTCCAAAAAATAAATAAAAACTTATGGGTCTTCTAATGCTTGGAATTATCTTCATTTTGACTACAAAATTGCTAGGATTAGAATTCAGATGAAAAATTTTTGGTGTAATCAAGTTTTGCACTCAAATCTCACTTTATGAACGGTTTGGAATAATCACTTTCGATAGGTGATTTGTTAGCTCATAGGGGTCATTTTATTAGTGTTAAGGCGTAGTTTAGTTGTCTCATAGTTGAGATTGAGTTTTATCGGATTTTAACTTATTCTTCAATTATTTGTTAAGATCGTGAGTTTGACTATACAAATACTGTTTTATCAAGTCGTAGGTAATGAGATGAGTGATACTATATCTTTTTTTGAATTTGTAAATTTCATGTTGAGAAAATTCTATGGATTATATATAGTATGGGATTATGAAATGACAGTTGGATTAGGCATGGACTACTTTTTGATTGTTTATAAATGTTTGGAAAGTATATTATGTAAAGTATTGAAAGGCAAAATATTTTTGTAATTCCTTTGCAAATGGTTTATGGAAATGTATATTAATGACTTGAGAAATTGATGAAAAATGATGGATGAATATGTTGCAAAAATGTATTTATTTGATTTATGATATTAATTTCTAAATTGGCTTTTTAGTATTGGAAGATGATTATTTTGTTCATTATTGCTATGAGCCCATTGAGGGGCATGTTTGCATGCATATCGGGTTTATGATATATTTTCTAGGCCAAGCTAACGGAATTATAGATGGACACCTTTGCGGTTGACACCCCATTTTTTGGTCTATTTTGTTTTAAATGTCCATTTATTTTGCATTTATAAATACATATAAATTCATAAAAAAAATTGATAAAAAAAATCGAATCTTTTTTTTTTTTAAATCTGATGGGCTGGCACGGCCCAGCCCATCCTTTAATCGCCTAGGCCTCTCTCTTTTCTCTTGGGCCTTTTTCCTTTTATTTCTTTTCAGCCCATCTCCCCCTTTTTCTTTTCTCCCTCGGCCCGGCCCGTCCACCTGCTTTTTCTCTTCTTCCCCCGGCGCACGTGCACAGTGCCATGCAGGGGGAGGGGGGCCGGCGTCGTTTCGGTCTTCCTCGGACCGTGACGCCAGCAAGGGAAGATTCCCTTGCTGTGCTGTCACGCGGCGAGAGGGGGAGAGACAGAAACGGTTAGAGGAGAGAGAAAAGCGATCGACGAAGAGAGGGCGAGGGAGGAGGTTTTCGGAGAACAAAAAAAAGGAAGCAGAAAAAAGAGGGAAAGCAGAGAGCGGATCTTAGGAGAGGAAGAGAGAAAATGGAGGAAGGGAGGCGGCCGGCAGTCACGCCTGACTCGCCGCCAACGATCCCCTGCCATGTCTCAGCTCCGGCGCCGGAGAACAGAGAAACCGAAGAAGCAGAAGCGAAACCAGCAAGAAAAAGAGTGGAGAGGGCGAGCTAGGAGGGATCCAGGAACACCCAGCCACTGGCAAAGGCCGTCCACCCGCCGTTGTCTGCTGCAGCTCGCTCCCAGAACCAGGTAGGTCTCTCCCCTGTCTGTTTCTGTTTTGCTTGGTGAGGTGGCGGGCCGGAGCTTGCGCCGACCAGTTCGCGCGAGTCCCGGCCCTTTCCACCCCTCCATCTTGCCCCTGCTTCTTTCTGACGTGATTTCCGAAGACCCCTAGCGAGTGCGAGGCTCGGTCGAGCCAGAGACCTCCGAATCCGATAGCGCCCACTAGGTGTTCGACGAAATGCCCCAATGAGTTCCAGAAATTTGCATCCTCCGATAACTAGTTTTATAATTGTTTGATTGTATATTGTTTATCTCTCATGATTCCCTTAGTATTTTGGCTATTTTTCTGAAGTTTCCGCTTATTTTTTGAATCGAAAAGGGACGTTTTTGGCTTCCGGCGAGGGGGGAGCGTCACTGTCGCCGGAAATCACCGCTGGCGGCGGCCGGTGGCGCTCGGCGTCGGCCGGATGGAACGACCGACGCTAGATGACGCCATCGTGACCCCGTTAATATAGGTGAGGACCTGTAGCGGTGCAGGGGCGGCGCGGTGGAGTTCGAGCAGGTTTCCGGCGAACCTCCGGCGTGCCCCAGCTCGGCGAAGAAGTAGACCAGACCAGAAATAAATAAAAAAGGAAGAAAAAAAAGGGGCCGGGCCGAAAAATTTGAATAGGAGGGGGCTGGGCTGAATTTATTTGTTCGAATGGGCTTAGATTAGGTTTGGGCTGAAATTTTAAAATTGGTAATGGGCTGCTTTTTTTATTACTAATGGGCCATTTTTAAAAAAATGTTTTCGACCGGGCCATTAGGGTCCGGGCCCGGACCATTGGTTTTTAGTAGGGCCGGGTCACCCGACCCGGTCCGAATCATTTTTTAATAAAATTTAAAAAAAAAAAATCAAAAATTTAAAAAAATCTTAAAAATCTTAAATTTTTTCGAAAAATCATTAAAAATTAAAAAAAAAATTCTTTATTTTTCAGAAAGTTTTAAAATTTTATTTTATTTTATTTTTATTTATTTTTCTTTCTATTTTTCGAATTCAAAAAAATTAGAAAAATTAGAAAAATTTCCAAAACACTAATAAATTTTTTTTTAAAAATCAGTAAAGCCAAAAAAATAGCTTGTTTTGTTTAATTTCGGAAAAATTCGAAAATATTAAAAATATTAAAAATATAAAAATTTCATAAAAATTCGGAAAATTCAAAAAAAATTGCAAAAATTCCTAAAAAGAAAACATCCAAAATCGAATGTGGGCTCTACAATAAGTTTTTCTAGTTTGATTTTTTCCCCTTGCACCTTATTTTATTTTGTGATGATATTTTGGACATTATTTTCTTACATTACAACGGTTAGGACACAGGCCTTAGGTTTCTTGAATAGGTTGCCATAGCCTCGTTAATGTACGATTAAGTTAGGTACCGAAAGAGTGTTAGTCGTGTGACTAACGTAATCAAGTCCCGACCTAGATTCTCTGGTTGCGTAAAAACTGAGACATGCTCCCATGTCTCGCTTAGTTCCTGGTTGAGCTCAATAGACTAGTGACAACTCCCTGTTTGAAAACTTTTGTGAATATCCCAACGTCGCGCGGGGTATGGACTTGGGAGAGTCCGAGTTAATTAAAGGCCATCGACCCGAAATGAACATTACCCCTAAATCTATTTAGAAATTTTTTAGGTCGCGACACTTGCCAAGGGGAATCTTGGTTGCCTTGTCACAAGGCGTTGTGTTGTAACCATGATAAGAAATTGAGCAATAAATTGGTCAATGGATGGACCATTGATGTGTGGTTTTTGAATAGAGATTATCCAATGAAATTGACCATTGATTCTTACGGTGATTTAAATGAGTTTTTCATATAATTATAAAAATAACTCCTATATGATTCATTATGTATTTTATATATTAAATGGAATTAAAAATTCTGGTATTGCTCCATATTCATGCATAATGCTTATTCAATATGCTTAGAAGATATGTACTACTCACTGAGTTATGGTTGCTCATTCCACTCATCTTTTATGTCTTCAGGTTCCTCGGTTAGTGGTGAATAGAGCGAGAGAGCTGTTGGGGGAAACTTTTGATTCTTTTGGGTATGACTTAAAGGAAGAAATTTGTATAGTATTTGTTATCTTTTGGGTTGGTTGAGTTCTGGTTATAAATATTATTTTGGAGGATTATAAAAAATCTGATGCGTAGCCAATGTGTTGGTCTATCTAATATATATATATATATATATATATATATATATATATGTTTGAGTTACATATATGTTGATATCATGTTATTGGTTATATCGAGACTGCGTCCTTTGTATAGAAGGACGGTCGTGTCATATTCCCTTTTCTTGCAGTTTTGGATGTGACATGTATAGCATGGCCAAGTAATTGTCTATGCAGATAGAGGG
The DNA here is from genome assembly GCA_014182895.1 of Angophora floribunda. Taxonomy (NCBI): domain Eukaryota; kingdom Viridiplantae; phylum Streptophyta; class Magnoliopsida; order Myrtales; family Myrtaceae; genus Angophora; species Angophora floribunda. Next base: position 29,600,433 of record CM024711.1, on the reverse strand, counting down.
GGGAATTCTTTATCAAAGGGCAGTTGAATAATCTATTTTTTCAGGACATAAGAATGAGGTCTCAATGTCACAGGAGGCAATGCACTTCAACAAGTTGATATTTTGATAATTTATGTACTGTAGTAGGCCATAACATTTCTACTATCGGCTTAGGGTTACGAGCTCGAAAGCTGTTAAGATCAAATCAACCTACGCGAAATTTTACTGACAACTCATATGTCAAAATTTAAACAGAACCATCAATCGTGTGCAAAACCTTTTCTATCAAAAATTAATCCTTGATTTCTTCAAAGCAACTGTACTTTCCCTCTCATAACCAGCTTAAAAACAGAGATGATAGAGCCGTTACCATCTGTAAACCCTTCTTGGGTTTGCTTACGCAATCCATACGCCACTCATACAGATGCTCTCTCTATAACATTTCTCTGCTATTCATGTGTGTGAGACTTCTTAGGTTCTCTGTCTGAGAATGGCTTCTAGAGGGACGCTCTCGTGCACGGGCTTTATGCACTCATCAGCAACCTGGAGGAACAACTATCCAGTAATCCACCTTTCTTTGAAGTTTTGAATAGGTAGGGAATAAGAGGCAGAACACTTTTAGTCTGGTGAGGTTTGATATGATTTTACTAGCTCCTGCTGAAGACAAAGGTGGCCTTCTTTAAAACAAGCTTTTGGTTTTTAGTGAAACATGGAAAGTTAATATTTTTTTCGGGGGCGAGGGCTGAGATTTACCAATTTTCATGATCAATATTGTGGTAAAATGTTATCATAATCAATATCACTTTGTTAAATAGATGCTTCCCTGAATTCTAATAGATCAGTCTTGCTTTTATCTTTTCTAAGGCCTGTCGAACAGCACTTTTGCGAGGGCTTATCAAATGAAACTGCATGGCTGCGGGTATTTCCTGGACTTGGTCCTGATGTTCTGCAACGGTATGGAAGTAGCACCAAGAGAGCTGGTTCTTGCATTGTATGTCTATGCTACATTCCTCTTGGTGATGTACTTCTATCTCACTTGTTCTCTGTGTTTATTTAAGACTCATCTTGTTTTATCTGTAGATTTATAATAGGGAACTCCCAGTTGTTGACTATGAATATATGTTCCAGCACTATCTAAGGATCAAAGAAAGTACAACAAGGTAAGAATATGTTCTGGCCCATGTGGCCATGCATCAATCTTACAATTGTCCCTTCCTTTACTTATTATGGCTGAGAAAATAGGCTTTCAATGGTTTTTCAATGTAAGATTCTTTTCGGCTGTAATAGATGTAACTTAAATGTGGTGTTTCTTGAAAAACAAATGGAGCTTCACTACTTTTATCAGGTCTATAGCAGATAATATGACCAATTGACGGCTTCAAATGTAAAGTCTTTTGCCATGGTAACTTTATAAGATACACGAGGTGCCTCGATGAAAAATTGGTGCCTAACTACTTACTATGTCATCCTTATACTTTTGTTCGTCAAATGTTTACGTTTTTAAGATGTCTGGAGAGGATTATTTTGTGTTTCAAATATCTAATAAATGCTTAAATCAAGATTTGCAGATCTTGTAATTATTTGGGTCTCAAATTAAAAAAAAACATGTTACATTACCTTTTCAAATCTCATTGGTCATATATGTTAGGCATTACCGGGCATATCCGCAAGAAAATTTGGGATCATATATTACCTTTTGCAACATCGGAAGGTTCCCTGTTAGCATGTCCAACTCAACATTTTTCACTTAAATGTACTGGTAAGAATTACTAGAATCCATGGTAGATTAAGAATATTGCCCTATTTTCACATTAGAGTTAAAAAGATCACAATGTTCTTTGTCATAAAGTCGTCACTGTAACAATTCAATGTTTTAATGATCCCAACTCTCCCCTCAAAAGTTAAAATCTACAAGTTATTTGTTTGCATTAATGTTAATATCTCACATGTCATGATCAAGAGATCAAAGGAAGTGCTTGGTCTGCTGTAACACCCACTCACTAGTTTAGTGTTTTAAATTGTGTTTTCCCGCTCGAGTTGTCCAAACCATCCGATTAATGTCATGCCATATAGGTTAATCTTCTTGTACTATTCCGCTCGATTATATTAGAGCGAAACCCAATCATAGCAAAAACATCTATATCGTAGGTCTGCTAACTTTCTTTAAACGAATGTTCCGGAATGGGTGCTTGTGCACTGGGGCTTGCCGTTGACGATTTGCCTGATGCCCTTGACACTCCCTCTAGGAAGTGCTTAATGCATATACTTCCTTTCTGTTGGGGTTTATCCCGCATTGGTTATGAAATGGATAGGTAGTTAGTTTATAAGTGCGAGGGAAAGTCTTATATCTTGAGTTAGCCTTTGATGGGAGAGAGGCTTGAGAACACCCAACACTATCTACATGCAAAAGATGTTTTGACATCCGACAGTTGCTTCTTTTACTTTAATGCTGACTTAATTTAGGGGCGTAAGAATGTGTATGGTGGGAGAGATCAACCACAGTAACCACGTATTAATGTTAAGTAATTGTTCTTACAGAGTCCACCATGATTGAACTAAAACCATCGTAGACACTAAGAATATGAAGCATTTGAGGTCTATTCTCTCGGTTCACATGTATTTAAACTTTACAAGCGACTTGTCTATGGACATGAAAATATCGAAAGTGATGGAGCTTTTAGTGTGCGGCACTTTGTGGTCAACATAAATGTACTCTCTAGCAAGTGGTGATGATACTTCGCTGCTGAAGTCTGAATAATCTCATCATTATTGCTGCTCTTTTCGATTCCATAATCTATTTTATTTTGCTCAGTAGTATTATGGATTTTTCCACAAGTTGAACTCGGATGCTTTTAATAGTTCCCAGGTCATGGGGCACGAAGAGAATTAAAAGATTTTACTTGGCTTAATCTAAGTTGTTTCGGCATAAACTTTCTCATGCATATCTCATACTTGGAGAATTTTCGTATGCAGCTCAGGCGCAGGATTATTCACCTGGAGGGTATCCAACTAGGATTTGGAAACATTTGAAATTCGGCGGACAGTGTCATATCAAAGCTTGCCGACCCTTTATGTCATGAAGTAAACTCCATTATTACAGAAGTTTGACGGTGTGAGTCCAGATAACACCGGTATAGTCTTGTGTTGTATCCCAGAGTATTGGAACTTGTCTTGACATGTCGTCGTGTTGTTTCATATCTGGATCTCTGAACTTTCTCTTTGTGTAATGTTGTCATTTTGTGTCTTGAGAGGCCAAACCACTCTTTGTTTGCATTGCTGCTTACATCCAAAGCAAGCCTTCATTCAGTATAAATAAAGGTTCGACATTTTGATGTTTCATTTCTTAAGGTATTTTACTGCATGTCATATTACTCTACTAATGTTGTTGTGTTGTTTCGTGCCTGATCGTCCAGGCTTGCTCTCAGTATAACTAACGTCGTCATTTTGTACCTTGAGCGTCTGAATTTCTTGTTGTTGCTGTTGCTATCCTTATATAAATAGAACCCTACGGTCCAACTTGATGAAATTGCTTCATGTCGTATTAGTCAAACTATACAGTAACTTGATTATGATGTTTAGATGATGCTGAAGAGAAATCTTCAGTTGCTGATCTTGACAAGCTTGCTATTTGTTTTTTGCTTTTTCCACATTCATGGAATCTTGTGGTTTGCATTGTTTCACTATCTAAACTTCTGTGTTTATCATTATTCTGTGTCCCAGGCTTGTAGGTAGGGTTTCAAACTGGAAAGTTTCTTCATGGAAACTGTCAGTTTGTTCTCATCGAAAGTGTAGTTGGAAATGTCGTTTTTCCTATGGTCTGTGGGATAAGGCTTGGTTTGTAGTTGTTGATCTTGTTGTTACCACTGCCATTATTCAAACTGAAAATATATGGAGTTATGTGATGTTTCATCTGGTTGTTCAGTGCTTTTTATCCCTGATTCTCTTTGCTGCATGTTTAACTGAGCAAAACCAGGGTTGTTAGGCATCACAATACCAAACTGCAATGGGAAAATATACATTCTAATATTTGCTCTTAATATCATTTTTGCTAACGCTTAAAGCCCGTCAAATGACACACAGATCGTCAGAAGTGTTTATCGCAAAGAAATGAGAGGAGAAAGTGTTACTTATATGGTTGCATCTATACCTCATAGGATCGATGACTCAATTTACCGACCAACTTCTCTCGAATTTTTTTCTGTCCATTGCAGGGGAGGGGGGAAACCTCAGATTTAGCTAGAATTCATCCTTGAAATTTAGTACAAAACTACCAATCGAATAAGAATTCTCTGTCTATCAAAAACATAATCCTTGATTTCTGATAAACAAGTTTAAATTCGATCGATTCCCCAAATTCTAGAAACACATTCAATCTTTAACTGAAAAAGAAGAAGAAGAGGAATGTACAGATATATGAGTAAAGATTTGGTAATTTCTTGATCTTATTCCCCTTTGAAATTCTTGTTATTTTGGGCAAGTCCTTGAATGGTAATCCAGTAATGCATAGACAAAATGAGTAACAAATAAAATCAAAAGGAGGGAAAGAGAGTATATAGCCTCCCAATTTTTTTTTTTGGTCGAAATATAGCCTACCATAGAAGGCACCCTCCAACGGGAAACTCTTCCATGCCCTCAGTCAACACAGGCTAAATGATTTGGGCCGTCCACGGTAAAAATTGTCGACTCAGTCATTAAATTTGTGAGCCTAATTACGATGGACCCATTATTTCCATGAATTGAAAAAGTTCAGTGTGTATTGAATAAACCACGTGGTAATGACGTGTAAAATCAAACATACACACACAAACGACTAGAGTTTGTATAATGCAGGATCCTGTTGACTTGTTACTCCAAGCCAGTTATGCCAATGGACACGTAAAAAACAGATTATCTCTCTCCATGTACCCTCTTTGATGTGAGAAACTAAACCCATCCAATGTGTTTCCCTCTTATTGCCAGCTTAAAAATGGAGAAGGGAGAGGCGTCACCTGCAGTCCAATACACTCCCTGAAAGCGTGGCATGGCCTTCTTCTCGTTTACTCTTCTTTTGTCCCGTTTCTCATTTTTGACACACCCTCTGCCGGTGCAACCGTCCGTACAAACCTTTCTTGGGTTAACTCACGCAATCCACACACCCTACATACAAGTGCTCCTCTATAACATCTGTCTTCTTTTGTTTGTTTATTAGCTTAAGATTGAATGTGTTAGCAACATTAGGAAATTAATATCTTTTAGAGAAATTTCTGATATTTTCTCTGATTTCCTATATCTATTTTGATTATATACATCAAATTTGATTTCCTTTGATTTCTTCTATATGAACCTATAAATAGGCTCTCCATATACTATTTTCATATATCGAATTATACAGAAAATTTCTGCAATTCTCTTTTCTATCTTCCTATTTATCTGGATGGAACCACCCTTCCCTTGATTTGCATAAATGTGTAGAGAAAAGGCGGGACTATTTTTTGTTGGTGGGGGTTTGATTATTTTAACAAGCTTCAATCTAAGGCAAAGGTGACCTCGTTTGAAACAAGCATTTGGTTTTTTATCGAAACAAGGACAGATGGACTTGTTTGGTGAAGGATTCACCAATTGTCATTGTGAATAGCGTGGTAAAATGTTGTCGTGATCCATTTAGATTCGATAGATACCTGGTTTATTGAATTCTAAGAAGTCAGTCTTGCTTTAATCTTTTCTAGGGCGTCTTGAACAGCGATTTTGTGAGTGCTTATGAAATGAAACCCGCTTAGAGGCTCCAGGTGTTTCCTGGACTTGGTCCTGTGGTTCCGCGACGACTTGGAAGCAGGCCTGAGAGAGCTGGCTCTTACTTTGTAATTCTCTGCTTCATTCCTCATGCGGTGTGCTTCTATCTCACTTGTTCTCTCGTGCTTATGTTTGACTCAACTTATTTATTTGTCGATTTGTGAAAGGGCGCTCCCGGTAGTGGACTATGAAAAAATGGTCGAGCACCATATAGATGTCCGACAAAGTGCAACAAGGTAAGACCATGTTCCGGTTCATGTGGCCATGCATCAATCGTACAATGTTCTTTCACTTGTTATGGTAGAGAATGGGGGCGGTTGATGGCTTTTGCATGTAAGATCCTTTGTGGCTGTAATGTAGATAAGTTACATGTGGTGTTTCTTGAAAAATAAAAGAAAACAAAGGAGCTTGATCACTTGTATCAGATCTACGGTGAAGACATGAATAATTGATGCCTTCTAAATGTAATGTCTCGTGCTGCGTGACGCATATATAAGATACACGTGGTGTCTGCATAAAAATCGGTGCTTGGCTTCTTATATTGTCTTCTCTAAACTATTATTCACCAAAAGTTACATTTTTAAGACGTTGGGAGAGCGTTATACTAGCATTTTTTTACATCTAACAAACTTATAGATCAAGATTCGGACATCTTGTATTTATTTTGGTCTCAAATTATGGTGCACATTACGTTAACTTTCCAAATCATGCTTGTTGTTGTCATTAGGCATCACGTGGCATCTCCGTGAGAAAATTGGAGGCCACTTGTTTGGAGCGGGCTGATTCACCTTTTGGTGTCACATATTAGCTTGTGTGACATAGGAAGATTCTTTGTTAGTAGGTCCAATGCAACATATTTCACCTGAACATACTTATAGGGATTACTGGAATTCAAGGTAGATGAAGTTTATTTCCCTTTGATGCCCAATAAAGAATCTTCACATTGGAGGTAAATTTGATCATATGTCATTTGTCATAAAGCTATCACCGTAATGGTTCATTGTTTTAATGATCTTGACTCTCACCTCAAAAGTTAAAACCTACAACTTATCGGTCTACGTTAATGTGAATATCTGACATGCCAACATCAAGAGATCAAAAGAAGCGCTTGCTCTACTGTATCAACCTATCACTAGTCTACTGTTGTCAGTTGTGTTTTTCCACTTGAGTTGTCTGAATAATCTGATTATTGTCATCGTATGTCAGTTAATCTTCTCGTATTATCCTTCTTGATTATATCATAGCTGTCTCCTAACTTTTCTTAAATGGGTGTTTCAGAATTGGTGCCCGTGCAATGGGGCTCGCAATTGCAGGATTGTGCAATACCATTGATGCTGCCTTTAAGGACAGGTGAGGAGATACTTCCTTTCTACATGCAAAGGACAACACCATTCCATTGATTTCTTGGGACTTTAGTGGCATTCAATAGCTGCTTCTTTCACTTTATCAGTGGGAAATTAGCGTCTCCATTTGGCAAATTTAGGAAATTTGACAGTCGGATGACGTGAATTAGGAAAGGGAAATGCCTTTGCCGAGTGACTAGTCCTAGCGGAGGCATCTCTCTTATTGATCGTTGAGGAAAATATTGGCACGCTCACCCATGCTCCATATCTCAAATGTGAAGTTCAATGACTTTCTAGATGCACATTATGCAGGTGTAATTTGGCAGTGCTTCGCTTGCGACAGGGTACCAGCTCCTACGTCCTCACTTGGGCACCATCATTGAGGTAAAAGTAAACTAAACTTTTTTAGAAAACATTAGAGTGAAATGAATTTATGGATGTTCACTATGTGCGTGCGGGGAAGAGATTAGCCATCATAACCACGTGATAATTTTAGGTAATTGCTTGTGCAGAATCCAACAGGGTTGCATCGAAACCGTTGTAGAATTTAATATTACGAACCATTTCAGGTCTATTCTCTCAATTCGCACGTATTCAAATCCTAGAGTGGACTTCGCCTGTTCACATCGAAAACATGGAAATTGATTGAGCTTTGCGAACCTTTGTGATTAAGTGAAATACTCTCAAGCGAGTTGCGAATTGCTGCTGAAGTCTGAGAAATCTTATCATCATTGCTGGGCTTTTCGGTTCCTTAATCTTTTTTTTTTTTTTTGCTAATTATTCTAACCAGGTATTCCAGTTTTGGTGCTTCGGCAATGGGGCAGGGGCTTGAAGAACTCCTTCCTAGTATTTTTGGTACCTCCAGAAGAGAGTAAGTGATTACTTTAATTTTACGAGCTCAGGAAAGATTACAGTATGACTAATAGACAAGTTAAAGGCATATAAACAGTCAGATTATGCAATTAATTGATCCCCGTGGAAGCGCCACTCGGGTGACAACGACATAGTGTGAAGTATAATGGATCCACCAGATTAGTTACAAACGATGCTCATCTCGCAGGTGCAGCTTGGCACATTATCTGTTGCATCAGGGGTTCAAGAATCAGCGTCCGCATTTGGGGCCCATCACCAGGGTAATCTGTGTCTGTTTTTAATTTGGTTGATGCATGAACTTGTTAATGCATTGCAATCTTTTGACCCAAAAAAAAAAAACGCATTGCCATCTGCCATTATGCAGCTCAAGCACAGGATTATCTACCTTGAGCGTACCCTTGCAGGAGATTCTGATGATAATGAGTAACACCTGATCATATTCTCATCAAGGCCCTCAACCATATGTCATGAAGTAAACTCGGTTTCAGAGAAGTTTAAGAGTATAATAGATATTATGTTGTCTTTGTATCCAGTCTGAGCATCAGAACTTGCTCTACTTTTGTTGTACTGTTGTTTTTTGTCAGAGCATCCAGACTTGCTCTTTTGTATAACTAATGTCCGTTGTGCCTTGAGCGGCTGAATTCTCTTTGTTGGTGTTGCTGTCCTATAAATAAAACCCTAAGGTCCAGTTTGTTGAAGTTGCTTGATTGCTGCATGTCTTATAATATGTTCTACGCATGCATTAACTTGATTATGATGTTAAGAATATGCTGACGCTAAAAACTTCGGTTGCTGATCTCAACAAGCTTTCCAGAATTTTGGTTTTTTCGCATTTATGAGATTCTGTGGTTTGCATTGCTTCACTATCTAAATTTCTGTGTTCTTCGTTGCTTTGGGTCTCATGCTCGTAGGTGGGGTTTCAAATTGGAAAAATTTCTATATGGAGGCTGTTAGTTTTCTTCTCATCGAAATATTGTTTTCTTCACCTTCGCGGACATAATAAATGCTCGTTATTCTGTTGTCCTTTTGGCCCGATTTTCATTCTTTTTTTTTTCTTTTTTTTGCAACCTTTTAAGTTTTGTTATATTAAGGATGTAGCTTATGCTAAAGCAACTCCTACTTGTATAGCCTGGCCAAGTAACTATGTGCAGATAGAGGGGAGGGGGGGAATTCTTTATCAGTAGGCAGTTGAATAATCTATTTTTCAGGAGGACATTAGAATGAGGCCTCAATCTCATAAAAGGCAATGCACTGCAACAAGTTGATAGTTTGATAATTTCTAAACTGTAGTAGGCCAGCACATTTCTACTGTCAGCTCAGAGTTACGAGCTCCGAAGCTGTTAAAGATCAAATCAATCTATGCAAAATTTGAATGAGAACTCATCCGTGAAAATTTAAACAAAAGAGTATCACTCGTGTAAGAAGCCTTTGTCTATCAAAAACTTAATCCTTGAGTTCTTAAAAGCAATTGTACTCTCCCTCGCGTAACCAGCTTGAAAACACAGAGGAGAGAGGCGTCACCATCAGTCCAACAAACTCCTTTGTGGCAGTAATGTAGATAGGTTTAGCAAAGGGATAACCTCCATAGTATCAAACATCAACTCATTGATAATGAAAAGCAAATGCTTCAACGAAGTCTCCACAAAATCAACATGCGGAATTCGAAAACCACCAACCTCGCGCAACGTTGAGATCGAGCCATGCCGCACACTTGCGTGCGAGCTTCACCCAGCAATTTAATTCTCACGGTCAGTTTAGAAAATCTTTTTATTCCAGTAATTTTATATTTCTATGGACACTCTGATAATAAATATTTAACCAATGTACAAGAAATAATAGACTTACATATATTTCGGTAGTAATTAAGATCCTAACAAATCTCTAACTCTTACTTGTATTCTAACGATAAACCCCCAATCTATATAAAAGAAATAATAGAGAAATGCATATTTTCCAAATAAACTAAACTGATTGCATGTGTATGTAAATTTTATTTAGATGAATGATCAAAGATCTATGGCACGTAAAGACCTCTTTAACTGAAAAAAATAAACATAAAGCCGTACGAAGAAATGATATAATTTTGGGAAAAGACATAGTAATTTCCTGTATCTCTCTATGCAAGCCCCCTTTAGTTCCGAAACCATACCCACCCAATGCGTTTCCCTCGTTGCCAGGTTAAAAACAGAGAAAAGAGAGGTGTTACCTTCAGGTGCGGCACACTCCCGGAAAGCATGGCATGGCCTTCTTCTCGATTACTCTTCTTTTTGTTGCTTTCTCATTTGCGGCTTCATGCAAGCTCATTTATCAACCACCCTTTGCCAGTGCAGCCTTCTATATAAACCCTTCTTGGGTTCACTCGCTCAGTCCATAAACACCCCTCATACAGATGCTCTCTCTACAACATTTCTCTTCTTTAATTGTGTGTGAGACGTTTCAGGTTCTCTTTGTCTGAGCAGTGGCTGCTTTTGTGCATGAGCTTTTTGCGCTCATCAGCACCCTGGAGGAACATTTATCCACTTATCCCCCTTTTTTTTGAGTTTTAAACCTAAAAAATGAAATGGGGTTGTTTGTTTATTAGTACAAGATTGAATGGAACCATCCTTTCCATGATTTGCACAAATTTCTAGGACAAAGGCAGAACTTTTTTAGTCTGGTGAGGTTTTATATAGTTTTCCTAGCACCAATTTAAGACAAGGGTGGCCTTCTTTAAAGCAAGCTTTTTGGCTTTCGGTGAAACGTGGTTAGATGGACATGTTTGGTGAAGGATTTACCAATTGTTATTGTAAATAAGGTGGTAAACGATAGCACAGTCCCTCTGAATTTGTTAAATATCGGGTTCGCTGAATTTTGATAGATCAGTCTTGCTTTTGTCTTTCCTAGGGCGTGTTCAATAGCAATTTGGCTCGTGCAACAAGGTAAGACAATGTTCCGGTTCATGTGGCCATGCATCAATCATACAATTGTTCTTTCGCCTATTATGATAGTGAATATGGGCTATTGATGGCTTTCTAATGTAAGATCCTTTGTGGCTGCAATGCATATAGGTTTACTGTGGCGTTTCTTGGGAAAAAAAGAAGGTTGATTACTTTTCTCTGGTCTATCACAGAGAATACGAATGATTAACGGCTTTTGATTAAACGCAGGGTCTTTTGCTGCGGTAATATACATAAGATAAACATAGTGTTTGCGTGAAATTTTGGTGCCCGATTACATATAGTCTTATTTATAGTTTTGTTTGCCGAATGTTTACCTTTCTAAAATGTTTGGAAAGCGTTATTTTGTGTTTTCAAACATCCAATTTAATTCTCAGATCAAGATTTGCGCATCTTGTATTTATTTGGTCTTAAATTAGAATGCAAGTTCACATTTTCAAATCTTGTCAGTCATTTCTATCAGGCGTTACGTGGCATATCTTCTAAAAGATTGGAGGCCATTTGTTTTAGGCAATTGCTTTCGCTTTTGGGTATTAAATATTAACTCCTGTGACATCGGAAGGTTCTTCGTTAGCACATCCAACGCAACATTTTCCTCTTAAACTTACTTATAGTAAATACTGGAGTTCAAGGTAGATGAAGGATATTGCCTTTGCATCCTCAATAAAGGACCATTTTCGTGTTAGAGCTAAATTAGATCATGTGTTGTTTGTCATAAAGCAATCACTGTAAGGATTCAATGTCTTAATTATGTCGATTCTCACCTCAAAAGTTCAAATCTGGAACTTATTCATCTGCATTACTGCTAATATCTCACATGTCAGCATCAAGATAGGAAGTGCTTACTCGGCCGTGTTCCCCCATCGCTAGTTTAGTGTTGTCAACTGTGTTTTTCCGCTTTAGTTGTCTGAACAATCTGATTAATGTCATGGCATATCAGTTATTCTTCTCATACTATGCTGCTTGATTATCTCATAGTGATTCCAATCACAGCAATGACATCAATCTTAGGTCTGCAAATGTTTTTTTAAACGGGTGTTCCAGAATTGATGCTTGTGCACTGGGGCTTGCCGTTGAAGATTTGCACGATGCCATTTGCACGACATCTAAGGACAAGTAAGCGGATACTTCCTTTCAGCACGCATTCGGTGACAACATCATTCCATTCATATCTTGAAACTGCCGTGACTTCCAACAGCTCCTTCCTTTACTTGGAGGGCAGGAAATTAGCATCTCCAACAGGAAAATTTAGGCACTTTGACAGTCGGATGACATGTGAAATAGGAAAGGGAAATGCCTCTGCCGAGGGCCTAGTCCCCACGGAAGCATCTCTCTTAGTGACCGATGAGGAAAACGGACGCATCCTCACTTATGTTCTATATGTCGACGGTGAAGTTTGATGACTTCTCTAGCTGCAGATTATGCAGGTGTAATTTGGCAGTGCCTTTGCATGCGACAAGAGTACCAGCTTCTGCATCCGCACTTGGGCACCATCGTTGAGGTAAACATAAAGCGAAATTCTTTGAGGAAACATCAGAGGTCAAATGAATTTATAGATTTCTGCCATGTCTTTGCGGGAAACTGCCTTAGCCACGTGTGACAGGATTGAATTGAGACCATGGCAGTCATTAACAATATGAAGCATCTGAGGTATTTTCTCTGTTAAGTGAAGCAACATCCCAAATGGGCTTCAGCACATAAAACTTCAAACGTGTTTGAGGGGGACTGGAAACCAGGTCTATTCTCTTGGTTTGCATGTATTTAAATACTAAAATGGACTTCGCCTATTTGGCTCGGAAATTTGGAAATTCACTGAGCTTTCTGTGTGCGGTGCTTTGTGATTAAATGAAATCTACTCTCTAGCGAGTTGTGATGATTCCTTGCTACTCAAGTCTGAAAAAAAAAACTTCTGAAAAAATTCTCATCATAATTGTTGTTGTTTTGAATTTCTTCATGCTTTTTCTTGAGTTAATATCAAGAAAAATTCTAAGTTGGTACGCCCGCAACAAATTTATCCCACCAAAAACCTCCATTGGTAAGTTTGTAACAACTTATCATCTATTAGTTTTTGTTAAATCGAATTGATATCATGAAAAACCAAAAAATATGTACACCTATGACAATCGATTATTTTTCGTTTTCAGAATTTTTGAAGGATGAATATATCAATTGATTTTTCAAAAGACCGAAAAATATACTTTTCGATCCATGCAACACACGAACATCCCTCTGATTTAAATGTACATGTATCTTGATCAAGCTGCTAGAGAAATTCAGATTGCAGGCTTGAGTAACAAAAGCCCTTCATAGAATATCTAAAACGCCTGGAAACAGATATTTTTTCATGGGATATCAACAGAATATACTTAGAAATCATTGCAAAAGTAAGCATCAACAAGTTGAACTAAAGCATTTATTGACATCACCTTATCAGACACGATTTCTGTATGGCTTGTCTTGATCTGGAATTATAATGACAACAGATCATTATGCAATTACTGTAGACATAATCACAACAACACGAATCAGGGCAACCAAGTGGGGGGCAAAGGACTATTTCGGTGGAATCCATCTTCTACATCCATAAGAAGGTGCCCATCCAAATTATTTTAGCTATCTTAACATGTTAAAAGTACAACACATACACCATGTTTGATGTAGAATCCATCATCAAAGGAGTGCCTGATGGAAACAGATCTGTCTTCTTTCTCTCGCCTTCACTGATTAGACAGCAGCAGTGGCTGCAGCAGGCTTTGCTTCAGGTTCCGCCGATGCTCCAGCATCCCAGAATGTGGTCTTCTTCCCAGTCTTTGAGACCGTCTTCAAAACTGCATCAGGTTGGACATCACCTTTCACCGTCACCTTCTGCTCTTTCAGATCAATGTCGAAGGACTCCACACCTGAAATTGGTTCAAGGTGCAACCACAAAAGAGACAAAAAGAAGTTCAAAAGAAAAGAAGACACCAGTTAATCTTCCCCCATTGTATCTTTCCAAGGATGCCCTGTTTTCCTTTTGGTTTGACTTTTAAGAAAAGAAACATATATTGGATTGATAAATGTAAAGTCAAAATTGCAGCACTGCAGCTCTTTAGGAGAATGAGTATATGTATATATCTGTATACATGCGATGAAACAATTTCAAGCCCAGAGCCTAGAAGGATGATATCTCTTCTGAGGTAATTCATAGAGAATGAAGTAGACCAATCCAAAGGCAAAAAAAATCCAACTGTAGTGATAAACATTTCCAAGCCTCAACATTGGGACATATACAAGTTCAGATGCTGCTAACAAAAAATACAATTTCGAATAAGAAGGTTTTGGAATAGCAGCAGACCTTCCATTTTCCCGAGAACCCTCTTCACTGCACCAACGCAGCCCTCACAAGACATACCAACATTAAGGACAACAGTCTGCAGTAAAAGCATACAGATTTTTACTAGATTGACGAAATAAAGTCAGATGAAAATAGTCTCTGAGCTATGCAAAAATCAAGTTATTATCATGAGTTCAACATTCAGCAAATGAGCAAGCATCTAATACTGAGATGAAACGCCCACCATATATGCAATTATGCACGTTTTAATGCAAATAAGTAAAGTCAGAGCTACTCACATATAGCTGGGCAAACCACTTATGGAGCTCCTAAGGTCATTGTATGAGAGGGCTCGAGAGAGATAACACCTTGGTTGAGTATTTTTTGCTATCGATTTCTATATCAAGAAACTAAATAGCTATAAAGCACTTAATTTGTTCTAGCCCTGGTTGAAGCAGCTGCAACTTACCTTATATAGTACTTACATACTCCACACGTATTTCAGAAACTATCTAAATAACATTTGACTCGAGGTTCTAGATTAAGCTAAGTTGAATCACCAATTAAAACTAAAATGACTGCAATCACTCATCGACTAGAAAAAGGAAAAGCAAGACCTCGCTTCTACTACTAGTACTGCCCCTTTGTGACATAACATAACAAGGGTCACCGCTCTTTGTAGCTTCAAAAAAGTCTCTTTAATTTCTTACTTTTCACAGAAGCAATCCAGCCAAATGCCTTCCGTCACCAAACTCAGAATCATAAACAAGGAAACATTTCTCCCCAAAGCCGACCCACTACTAATCCAGACACATCTCAGCCTCCCCATACATCAACCAATAGAAACAATGGCACAGAATTACAAATTAAACTTCAAGCTTGTATATCTCTAAAATGGACATGTTTCATCATATTAATAAGAAATCATTACAACTAGCACAGCATCACATAGTCAATTTTGGCATTTCCACTTGAAAGAAACCCAGCACGACCAAGACAAGCAACATGAAATAATTAAAACAATCGGCATCTATGTATTCTAAAATTGCATTTACCATATTCCTCACCGATCCTCCATTGCTTTTCTGACCAAAATAGACAGATTATACCAAATCTTACCACAAAAGGTCCATGAACCCAGCTTTTCCCGAACTTCCCCGAATCGAAATCCAAAGCACCATTCTTACTCCAGAAGGAGGGGAAAAAAAACCGATTGACGAATTCGTATACAAACCCGAGCTCACCAAACAATTCAAATCCTACCCATAATCCAAACCATAACAAATCTCAACAAGAAAGAACAAGAATCACTTCCTAATCAAGAATCCAACACGACCCCCAATAAAAAGTGATATAAAGCAGAACAATCTCAAAACCCAACAAAGATCGAGAACCAGTTCGATCGATGACGAACGACGGTAGGGCTTAAGAGAACAGGACAAGCGTCTTTTACCTGAGACATGGTCGATCGGGTTGCCGAAAATAGCAGAGGAGGAAGCGGCGGAAGAAGAAGAAGGAGAAGGGTGATTTGCCAGCAGATATTCAACGCGAGGTGATCTTGAATTCTTGATCGTGTGTTGCGGAATTGAAGCCGGCGTGCTTATATACTGGGGAGAAAGTTGGTATTTTAACTTTTCAAATTTTGGGGTTTAAAAATTAAGAACTTTTTGTTCCATTTGCGTTTTCAAAAGCCCGAAAAGTTATTATGTTTTTAATGTGAAAATCCTACCAAAAACTTTAAATTATATCTCTTAAGATAATTTTACTTTAAACTTTTTTTCGTATTATCAAAAATCACAAACTATGCCACTAAGAACAATTTTATCCTAAACTTTTTTTTGCTATCAAAAAATCTTAAATTATACAACTTGTGACACATTTATCCCAAACTGTTGAATGTCATTTTAGTCTTTTTACTTTTTTTTCTTTCTTTTTCTTCATCTTCCCTCTGCCATGGCCGATAGAGGGAAGCTGGTGAGGGCCACCCTCACTAAAGACGGCGTCCGGCCACGGCGGCCCTCGCCCAATAGGGGGCAACCCTCGCTGGCTTCTCTCTGCCAGCCATGGCAAAGGGGGAAAAAAGGAAAAAAAGAGAGTAAAAAAGCAAAAAGAAAAAAGAGTTTGGGGTAAATGTATCATGAAGTTTAGGAATTTTTACAAAATTTAGGGTTTTTGGTGACAAAAAAGTTTAGGATAAATGGCGTGGTTTGAGGTTTTTATGGCGCGAAAAAATTCACGATGATAAAATTATCTCAAATGGCATAATTTAGAGTTTTTGGTGGTATTTTCCTTTTTCTTTAAATAAAAATTTGAATTTTATCTTATTTCAAATAATGATCCGAAATATCATCATTTTTTTAAATAATAACTTAAAAAGCTTGACTTCACTAGTTGGTGAGGGGTATTTTCATTCTTTTTCTCTATTTTTTTTTTTTTCTTATTTTTTCCTTTTTCTTTTTTTCGAAAAAATATAAAGTCAAAAATGATAGATAAAAAAATATAAACGGTGGGACTTGCAACCCTCCCCTGCCTATGGTCGCCATTGTCAACGACCATGACTGATGCCCTATCTGCGATGGGCGATAGCGACAGGTGCCTTGATTTTTTTTATTTGTGTTTTTTTTTTATTAAAAGTTTTAGCCTTCTTTCTTTTTTTTAGTTTGTCTTTTTTTTAAAGAAAAAAATAATGGAAGAAAATCAGAAAAATATAAGTATGGAAATATCTTTAACTAATCGAAAAGGTCAGGTTTTTCTTTGAAATTGATATGGCCACTTCTTCATATCATTATTTAAAATAAATTTCATTTCAAATCCTTATTTTAAAAATGATGGAATTTCAAACTGTTATTTGAAATTAGGAAATGAGAGATTTTTAAATACCTTTCTCGGGAGATTGAAGTAAAAATGATTTAGTTTTACTTGTGGGTTTCAAAAGTCTGAAAGTGAAAATTAAAGTTGAAGTAAAGTAAAATAGATAAGAAAAAAACTATTATTTGAACTTTTTCCTATTTTATTTTATTTTTCATTGTCATTGCCATTGCGCAAAAGTAAGTTAAGGAAGCTTCTTCTTCTTTTCTGTCTTTTCCTCCTTTTCTTAGTTGCCAAAAAAAGAAATAGAAAATCCTCGAATTTGTCCTACGAAATCTGATTCAATTCACCGTCAAAAACATTAGTTTCCTAGACTCATTTAAAATTTTATTGGTAGAGTTCAATTTTCCCTTCGCAAAATTCTCGGTGGGAAAAGTAACTAGGGTTATTTCCCATATAATCAAAGCATAATATGAATTACATCAATTTTTTCCTGAAATAACTGATCTTATCCATAATCATGCAAAATTTTCATTAAAAAAAATAATATCTAATTATGTAAGAAAAAAAACTGCTTCTGATTCTATTTGTTTCACAAAAATAAATGATGCAAAAAATATTTATTTTAAATGATCGTTTATATCTTTTCAAATAATTATTCATCTCTTTAAATAATTATTCAATGATTTTTTTCATTATTGACAATAATTTATATTTAAATATTTTTGCAAATGATGAAAATATTTTTATTTATTTACTTTTGTAAGCAATATAAGTGATTATTTTTTAAAAATTATTTTCTAAATTATTAATTTTCTGCAAAAAAAAATGCAGCCTAAATTATCTCTAATCATATGCTTCCTTACCATGCTAATATTTTCATTTCGGCATAGCCACTTGTAAGATTTCTAGACTATTTTACATGATAAAGCCATTTAATTCACGTTTCGCCCGCCCAAACGTTGATGAGGCTTAGCTTTACATGTCATTGGGCTCGGTCCAGTAACTACCAAATTTTATGTCATTGGACTCAGCCTCACTCTCGTCTACATTCAATTTTTCACTTTTCTTGATCTTTTCCAAGCCTAGCCAATGCATTCACACATTCATCAGGAAAATGACACAAATGGTCTCCAAACTTTAATCAAATATATAACGTTCGCTCCGAAAGTTTTAATTT
The DNA here is from genome assembly GCA_014182895.1 of Angophora floribunda. Classification (NCBI taxonomy): domain Eukaryota; kingdom Viridiplantae; phylum Streptophyta; class Magnoliopsida; order Myrtales; family Myrtaceae; genus Angophora; species Angophora floribunda. The sequence continues at coordinate 29,582,232 of CM024711.1, read as the reverse complement.
ATTCGATATGATCCATAAACTCGTAGTAAATGTTCAATGTAGCCTTTAGGTTCGTTCAAATGGCAAACTAGAGTTTTTTGATGATGTAGATTATTATACGTTGAGTTAGATTTTTAAGAATAACGAGTTAATATGTCCATCTTTTTATATATTTACTTTAGAAAGGATTAAAAATGAGGGCACCAAGAGGTCCAACGTATCTTTTTTTGTTGCCCATGGTTCAAACTTAATGAATTGGAAGCCGTGTCAGCAGATTCCATTAACTTGAACTAATGGAAAGATGTCATCAAACATTTTAATATAGCCGTAAGGACTCGATTGAACATTTACCAATAATTTAAGGGTCACATTAAATAAGCAATAATATTCACGAACGATATTGTACATTGAATCAAAGTTTAAAAGCTATTTGTGTCATTTTATTCTTTCTGGAAACATGCTTGATCTTGTAAGCCTACAACCTGGGTCCAAGCTCCTGCATTCAACAAGAAGAAATTGCATCAGAAGATGATGATGTTTGGTCTCTATGAAGCTTGAAAACCAATTTTGTCACAACCAGGCCTCGTCACGTAATCGCTAAGAATGGGTTTCATTGAATGTTTTAGTTTCGCCAATTTCGACTCTTATCCCGTCAGCGATGGATCTAAACAATCTGCAACACATGCAACGATGACCTATAACTATACAAGCGAAATTGTCCAAAACGTCTAAATCCATTCCACATTTTAATTTTGCCAATTAAATCTCAAATATTTTCACTTTTTGCCAATTTCTGGCCAAAAATTGGTTGAAAATCACTGGCACGAAATTGATTATGCCACATATGATAGCTGATGCTAACGTTGATAATTTTTAATAATATTTTTAAAAAATTTCAAACTTTTATGTATTTTTCCTTTTTGTCTCTTTTCCTTATTTTCTTTTCTTTTTCCCTTTTTCCTCCGCTAACCTTGTCTATAGCCTGTGGAGGCCATTGACCTTAGGCCCAATCTTCCCTCACCCTCGCCCAATCCAACGAGGAGGCCCTCGCTAACCCAAGCTCAGGTGTCCCTTACTTGAGATTGATGAGGACGACCCTCACCTAAGGCTGGCGACCTTCAATAGCCATCGATGAGGTCCAGCAAAAGGAAAAAATTAAAAAGAAAAATAAATAAATAAATAAATAAATATTCAAAAAAATTAAAATATTATTTAAAATTATTTACGTTAGTGCTTACCATCTTGGGTGACACAACTAGCATCCATATCAATGATTTTCAGCCAAAATTGGCTTGATGAACTCTACCGACAAAAAGTGAAAATATTTATGACTCAATTGACAAATTTTAAAATTTAAAACTAAATTAGCAAAAGTGTAATGGGTTTATGACTTTTTGGACAATTTTCCCATATATACAAGACCTACAAGTTTCTTTTAAGTAATAAAGCCTTGTTTGATTCGGTTTTGGGTAAATATCTTCAGGAAAATGCAAATATCTTTGGATTAAAAGGGTTTTTCGAAATGCAAATAGCATTTGATAAACTATAATTTTAAATTACAATGCGAAACAACTTTGATATAAAAGCCGTTTGGTAAAATCTACATTTTACCAAGGGCTATGCTAAATTTTTGGTAAAAAAGTTTTATACATATATATATATATATATATATATATATATATATATTATAATCCTGACAACTAGATCTGGCTATTGGATAGCCTCTCCTAAGGTCACGCGACCTCAAGCGAGGCGGCTTAAGGTTGGGCGACCTCAAGCAATGGTCGCCTCCCTTAGGCGGCGGTCTCAAGGGTTGAGCAACCCCTTAGGTGGCGGTTGTCAGCGTTTGTTCGCTTTTCTAAAAAAGATGAAAAGTACCCTGTGAATAGTATAACTTGTATTTCAAAAGTGTAACTTCTCAAAGGAGTTTCGGATCTATTTTGGGCTAAAGGCCCTTAGAGCCCTTTGGAGATGCAATTGCATTTGGCCTAAGTTCTCCAAATAATTGAACCAAATGAGTTTGTATTTGGTCAAGATCCTTTAGAGGCCCAAAGCCCCTTCGTAAAGCCAAAGCAAACGGGCCTAAATTTACTTGACGCGGTAAGTAAGGACGGATTGAGTTATAAGATATTGGATCGAAATTAAAATCTTGCCAATTATATTGTCAAAATCTTCAATGATTTTCACCGTTCCATTTTGGAACGAAATAACTTTTACTTTCATTTTCAGTATTTATATACTTTAGCTTTGGAAAAATTATCGAAATAGTCCAAAACTTATTATAGGGATGCAAATTCAATTATGGACTTTTTAATTTGGTCAATTCAATCCTATACATTTTGACGATTTGTCAAAGTAGTCATTTGGCCATAATTCATTAACGGAGATGCTAGCCATCCTAAATGGCATGACTGACATTGATAGGGAGAATTTTTGTATTGAAAAAGAAAAGGAAAATGGAAAAAATCAGATTTTTTTTTTATAAAAATTGCAAAATTATCCCCTTCAACGCCTGATATTCAGTGCTTAAATTTTCAATGCTTATGTTTTAGTTTTTATCAAATGAACTAGTGTAATCAAAATATAACAGATCGAAAATCTATATATGTTGATATAGAATGTTATAATATGTGTAAACAAAAGTTACTCCATCAGCATAACAATATAAATATATATATATATATATATATATTGATATATAAATAATTGTAATTTGTTACTTTTAGCAAGTGACTAACTATTCAAATGTATCTATGGTACCAAAAAAAGTCAAAACAATTTGCGTAGTTAACACTAATCCCACCGCATAATGATATTGATAAATAATTATATTCATTATATTCTAGCAGAAGAACATGTTCCGTTGACTTCAGAGGAAAAGAAATTACCACATATCAACCAAAAGGAAAAAAAATGGAAAAAAGAAAAGAAAAGAGATTACTATAGAAAAATGGCTTCTAGGTGTTCCAAATTCCTATGTGGGGAAGGGGTGATGAATTGACCTTACCATCCAACAACACCCACAATTACATAATTTAAATACAAGCATATTTACATCCACATAATTTTTTTAAATTTTCTAGGAAAATGGATAAAGAAGCGATACCCAATATGGAGAGGTGACTTAATACTATCGAGACTATACTGGATATCAAATTTCAGCATAGGATTAACTAATAAATCCCCAGAGAATTGTCCCACAAAAAAAAAAAAAAATGGCGCACCAACTTGTTTTTCGTCCTAACCTGTTAGAATCCATGAACTGACCCACGAATCTTCCATATAAATTGCCGGCCGTGGCTTTTTCCTTTGAGCTGTATCAAATTGACTAGAGCTCCGTCATGGTACAAATATTAATGGGTCATTTTGCCATCGAAAAATGTGGGGACAAAGTATTTAAAAATTCCTAAAACCTATTTTATTTGTGCAAAATCAGTTTTAAACCTTTTGATTATGTCAATTAAATTCTAATTTTTTTGTCGATTTGCCAATATAGTCTATCCAATCAATTTTAACTGGAAATTGTGATAGATGATGGCCGTTTACGTGGTACAATCGGCACTAATGCTAATAATTTTTTTAATTTTTATGAATTTTTTTAATTTTTTAATTTTATTTTATTTTCCTTCTTTTGTTTCCTTTCTTTTTATTTCCAATTGTAAGTTGAAAAGGTTGCTAGCCAATCCTTGCTAGCCACAGCAAGGTCTAGGTGAGGGCCACAAGCCCCTTGCCTATGGCTACCGAATGCATTACGACCCTTGCCTGGATCTTGGCAAAGGTCGTTGGGCCTCAAGCCTTGCATGTTGCCAGAGATGCCACCCAAAGTATACAAAAAAAATCAAAGAAAGAAAAGACTAAAAGATTCAAAAAAATATTAAAAAATTGTAAAACTTATATACATTAGCGCCAGCTGTACCGAGTAGAAAGGTTGGCATCCATTTATTAGGAGTGATAGCCCAAAATGTATACTTTATGGAACATTCAAAGCACATGCATATATAGGAGTGATAGCCCATCAAGCTAAAGTAGGATTGTAACCCGCCTCAGTTCTAATTGGATAGAAATGCGAACAACGATAGACGAGTTTGAAGTCTTGTTAAGAAAATGTTTCAGGGTTTCGAACATATTGGGTGGCATTCATTCGGCAAGTATCTCGAAAACCCTAATTCGGTCATATCATCGATGCAAGCTTATTCCTTTAAAAAACACAAGGATTGCATCGATGTCTAAACTTTAAAGAGAAAAAAGCAATTCAACTCTTGAGAGGGACAATAGAGAGGACATGCATTAGGGAAACGTGGGCAAGTAGACACCGATACAAAGGGGTGAAGATCGTGGGGGTGGTCCTCCTGCCTTAGTGAAGGTCGAGATTATCCATTGCCTATATAGTCAATGAAATTCAATAAATTTTTTAACAGGCACATGTGCTCAAGAGAAAAAAGAAAGGGCGGGGGGGACGAAAATGATGGATGCATTGGGAATTGACTCGGCACATGTACCCTCCTCACATGGGAGTGTAGGAAAAAGGAAAAGAATTCATTTCGAGGTCCCAGTTGAGTTTGATTCTCTCATGTAGAGTTTTGATGTTCTCAACATCGTGCTAGAAATAGACTCTCACTCGAAAACATAAACGAGAAAGAAATTGAATTGGAAGAAAACGAAATTATTCGATAAGGCGAATCTCATCGTTTGAAGTAGATGAGAAGATATGGTGCATGAAAATACCCTCTCTATCGGCAATTTACCATGGCCTCCAACTACTTTTCTGTATGGTGGGTGAGACCGTGGACAACTCCCACGCTCATGTTTAGTTAATTTTGTATGTAGATGATATCCACAGCTTCATGAAGAGCGGTGGTTGGAGAAAAATATAGCCCGTAGACAACAATCGATCACAAAGACACTTTCTTGAGAACTGCTAAGATCAAATGACAACAAAATGCATTGTTTCCCTGAAAAACTCGAAAGAATATAGGCCACTGCCGGACAAAGATGGCGAAAAAAGGACGATGTGTGCTCAAGCTAACGTGTATGTTTCGACTTCCATATAATGTTTGATATCAGGTCGGTAAACCGTAGCTAGTGAGGAGTGACATTGGAACACGAAACCTGAGGTGGTTGGAGAAACAGGTACATCTTGCAATCCTAGGAGACATCCACTTACTGCTGCCAATTTCTAGAAGGGTAGTTGTGTCTCTCTTCTAGACGCATTTTAGGTCACGTGAAAGGAAGAGGAACGCTAGGTACTTGGAAGTTTTCTGTACCATTGCTTGGCCCTCTTGACGAGGTCCGTGCGAATGCACGGATCTAGATATGGACAATGTGGTGTCATAGTATGATTGGTCGACCAAGATCGAAAAGTCCTCGATCGACCCCGATCGTCTAGTCATCACGTAGAGATAACGTCGCATTTGTAGAGCTTATTTATCTAAGGTAGAATGGATAGATTATCCAAAAATTATCCTCTATGTTTTGGTAAATATAGGAGGGTGTTGCTAAAAGCCGGAGGAACTAGCTAGCTTAGGGTTCATACAAGATCACCTGCTCAAATAGGATGTCCAAGTCAATGATCCTATGTGCCAATATTTAATCTGTATTCAATGGTTGCATCTTGGATCAATTGCCATTAAATATATGTACTCTCTCTCTCTCTCTCTCTCTCTCTCTCTCTCTCTCTCTCTCTCTCTCTCTCTCTCTCTCTCTCTCTCTCTCTCTCTCTCTCTCTCAAAGGAGGGAGGAAGCCAAATTTAAAAATTACACCAGATTACATAAAACTAGTAGTTTAGGAATTTTGTGGTATTCAACCAGCTAGTCTCACGAACTACATGGTGTCAAAAATTTCAATATATAGATAAAAAAAAAAAAAGCACCAATTTTTTTTCTAGAACTGGTGCTTACTTATAATAAAGGAATTCCCATTTCCGGAATAGGCTATACTACCACCTTATTATGGGACAATTTCTGTACCGTTGCATCATTTCTTTTCTTCTCTTTTTTACCGTTGTCCTTGGACCTCCTTTGCACCTAAAGACATCCCTTTCAGAACATTGACGTTTCTTGCATTCCTTTGCAGACCTGTTACTCACTGAAACTCACCCATCACATAACCGATTTTAGGTTGTGAGATCAATTTTTCCTCCAGGGGTGGAGTGTCCCTTTTCTTCTTGACCAGAACCCTAACCCCGCCCTTCATTATCGCTGTGAGGCCCGGACTGAACCGGGGTCCGCTTGCCGCTGAGACAACCGTGATGTCGAACTTTCGTAGAACCGACAGCGCCACGATTTTCATCTCGACTATAGCCATTTCCTTCCCCAGGCAAACCCTTGACCCGGCTTGAAAGACCGGGTACTTATACGGGTTCGGAGGGCAAAACTTGCCGGCTTCGATCCACCTCTCGGGCTCAAATTTCATGCAATCGGGGCCCCAAATTTGCTCCATCCTGGCCATCGCATAAGGGTGGTAAGTAACTCTTGTGCCTCCCTTAACAAACGTTCCATCTGGAAGTACATCATCCTTCAGGGAAAACTTTGAGTCGAATTGAATGGGTGGGAGTAATCTCAAGCTCTCATATACCACCGCATGCAGATAATGGAGTCCCCTTATTTGCTCAAAACTCACAAATTCTCGATCCCCTTCGATGACTTCCTTCGCCTCACTCCGAATCCTCGACACAGCCTCGGGATGCGTCCCGAGCAGCCAGAAGAAGGCAGACAATGCCGAGGCCATCGTGTCCTGACCGGCTAGGATGAAGCTAATGACAATGTCTACTAGAAACTTGTCGTCATTGACACAACCCATGAATCTCGAAAGAAGATCTTGGTGGTTGGAAAACCCTAACTTCCTCTTCTGCGATATGACATCCTTTGCAAAGACTTTCACTACTTTGATAGCATCGTTGAGTTTCTTCTCCGAGCCGACATTGAGTAGCCTCTTTATCTTCCACACTAATGGAGTGATCGCGAGCGCTCGCTCCGCAGATAACTTCGTTGCGAGGTTGAACGACTCAGCAAAGCTAGAAATGGGCATGGAAGACTCGAGGCACCCCGGGTCTACCCCGAAAGAGAAATTACAAATGTTGTCGAAAGAGAATCTCTGGAACATGTCCTGTAGATCCAGGATCCTGTTCCCGTCCTCAGCCGCCGCCGCCGCTGACAAAAGCGGGAGGAGCCGGGTTTCTATCTCTCTGGTGACGGTTTCGTACGCGTAAGACCGGATAGAGACGCTCCCCAGCTCGAGGCTCGCCATCTTCCTCTGGAACATCCACCAATCTCCGTCGACGTTGAAAATGCCCTTGCCGAGAAGATCGCCAAGGATCATAGAGAAAGGCTTCCCTTTCGGGTAATTGTCGAATCTCGTCTTGAGCATGTACTCGACCACATGCGGATTCGCGGTGATGACGTTGCCGAGGACGTGGATGTGAATGGTCTGGGACGGAGATTTCTTGAGGAGGTGAGTGTACCAATCGCAAAGGTTGTCGAATTCCTTTGCCCAGCTGCACGTACGGTAGCTATCGCAAATGTGGCATCGGCACAAAAGTCGACATCTCGAAAGCCAGAGAAACACACAGAAGATCGAAGCTACAGAGATGGTGAACAGCAAAAGAAAGAGGAAGAGGAGGAAGAAGAGGAAGGAGAAGTAAGAAGAAGTTTGAAGCCAGTGAAGCAACGAGAATCCTGTGGACTCCATTGATGATATTTTCCCAAGAATATCAAAGGCGGATTCACATTGGGAAGGAAAAGTTTCACGTGGGTTCTGCACATCAGAGCGAAAAGATTTCTCATTTATAGGAGAAACCTAAGCTCATCTAGAAAAGAGAGAAGTAATTTTATGTAATTTCAGTTTATTTCTTTTGGGAGATTTTGGCACATGGGCTAAAGGGGTGACAAGCCGTGGATTACACAATGTAATCTTTGATGAGAAAACATCACTTTACTATCGGTGGGAATGGGGACTAGCGGTGGATGGGTCGTGGCTTGTAGGATAATAGATGAGCCGATAGGCACCTGTCAGCTATGGGTGAATTAGTTGTTTTAGGGATCATTTATTTCTCAAAATTAAGCATATTGTGAAATAAAATAATCCCAAAATTAGACATATATATATATATATACATAAATTATTTTATTAAGTGAAGAGCTGACATGCACGTGTCAGCTAGAGGAGAAGTGAGAAAAGAATTAGTAATTTATTTGTTTCATAATTAAGCGGATTGTTAAAAAAATTAAACCCATTTTTAAATGGATTTTCGTATGAGTTATTTTCAATTGATATTTTCGTAATTAGTCGATCGGAATATTATCAATAAATGCGAGGATGTTTTGTGCCAACCACCACGGGAGCATCTTCGCGGAAATTGCACTCCTATTAACCATTTTTAACGTATTGCGGGTTGGTGAAACGTGGCCAATTGACTCGGGGGATGGGGGGTTGGAAATGAAAAGATATTCGACACGTAATTTAATCATGACCCGCCTTAATCAAATTACTAAATATGGTGCGCTACGCATTTTGATTTCGAGTTAGGTGATTGGTCCCGTTTAGCAACATGTGACCCATGAACGCCGCCGGTGTCAGCCCATGCCGCTATCTCACAGGCCATAATCGGCCGGTGGTTCCAATGAACGCCGTTAGATCATATGCGACGGTTCATATAGACATCCGAACACATGCATTTCTGATGTTCGATGTCGGAATTCTCTCGAGTCTTGCACTATCCGTGCATTTAAGAGGTTAGATGACGAGTCGTCGTCACACGACTTTTCACTGATGAACCACCGTCCCTATCTCACTTGATGTTAGGATGTCCGGTGAATAGATGCCCCACCATGCATGGAAAGCTCACGAGTCATTATCATGGCCAAGGAGAATTAGTACGTACAATATAGACAATAGGATAAAGTTGCAATTGATTGTCCAAACGATCTATGAAAAGACGACTCCATTTTCTAATGAACGCAAGTACAAACATAATTTAGATGATTAGGTGCAATGGTGAAGTACGAGTATACTAATTAGCTTCTTTTATATTAGAGGCAACGTAAAGATTCCCCAAAACCTCAATAAGAGTCGAGTGTTTCAAAATGTCTGAAAGAGGGCTAGCGATTAAAAAAAAGAATAAAGAATTAAAGTGAATCTACAAATTTAAAAAAAAAAAAAAAAATGATTCATCAACTGACTTAATGTGCAATGCAGCTTTGAAATTTTTTATTTATTCAATTTGGTCATTGAACTTTAACCCAATCTTTTTAGTTTGTTTAATGCAATCCATTAACTTTTGATATATGTTCAATCTACTCCCTAAAGTTACGGTTGACAATTAGGATAAATTTCTAAATATGATAAAATTTATCATATTCTACGTTCGGTGCAAACTCAAAACATGATAAAATCGAATATAAGGGAGATATGGCCGGATAAAATTATCCCATAGGAAAGTGGGATAAAAAGTGTATAGAATTTCTAATTTCATTTTTTTCTCAAAAACAAAATTTTTAAATTAACAAATCTAAAATTATATTTCTATATAAATAATATTTGAATTCTAATATAGAAAATTCAAAATAACAAAAAATAAAAATTGGTTTTTTAATTTAATCTTATTTCTTATTTCTATTTTTATAATATAAATTCAATATAAAATATATTTAGTACATATCTTAACCGTTTCAATATTTAAGCTATATTAGTACAGTTTTCTATTTAATAAAATTTTATTGGAGAATGATGGAAGGAGAAGAAAGAAATAAAAAAGAAATTAATTTAAAAAAACTAATTTAAAATAAAAAATAAAATAATAAAAATAAAAATAAAGTAGACAAAAATATCACAAGAGATTTTTACCATCTCCATTTGTAAAATTGTGGCTCATTTATATTAATATGATTTATTTATACCAAACATATATATTATATGATGTCAATATATCCAACTTTAATATTATAACCACCAAAAGATACAACAAAATCATCTAAATTTCAAATCCTATATCCTATTCAATCATATCTTAGTTAAAAATTCAGACGACCGGATATAGCTTAATATATATATGAATATGTCCAATATTGTCTTTAAAACTTGAATTAATGGAGGGACATCATTAAACATTTGAGGGATTGAATTGAATATAGAGCAAAAATTCATGGGTCATGATAAACAAAATTAAAAGTCCAAAAATGACACTACACATCTTAGGGACCACATTGAATAAGTAAAAGTTTAGGAACCCCACGGGACCATCATTTTCCCATTAAAGAAACACAAAAATGTGCATGTGAAAATAATAATTGGGTCGCATTTGGAACCATGTGGGGGCACGAGCCCTTTTAAGCAGCACGGGGAAACGTGGTCAAACCTCCTTAAAATATATAAATTGTTTAATAAAATCAATGCATCTAGAATTTGTATATTTAAATTCGATCACATCGGAACTGCTAACTTATCAAATTAATTTAAAAGGGATAATATTAAGAAAAGAGAAAGATAGATAAAGAAATGAAAGGACCGCTGATTTTTGCTGGATCGAAGGTAAAGTCGGTCGCATTAAATTCCTATGTTTTTAGATGCATAAGTTGCATACATAATGTCTTCATTAAATACGTCATGGGTTGCGACATCATCACCACCTACGTGCCTTCCCCACGTGTTTGTTGTCCAATAATTTCTTTTCATTCCTGGTACAACGATAATTGTTCTATCGAAATGGACGTTTCGCAATTAATTTCCAATAATTGTCAGCGGCGCTCGAAAAAGAAAAGGAGCTCTATTTTTTCCTTTTATCTTTCAATTATTTTGCAATTTTTTCTCCATGTGGGGCATTGTTGTTTGGGAAAATAAATTAAAAAATTAATTTGGAATGCAAGCTATATTTTGCATTTGTTAATCCAAGCGAGACATGTTATGAAGTGTGATATTGCACTCCACACACACATATATATTTCGATAAAAAATGTGATATTTTTGAAAAATATCTCTCAAAAGTCATGTTTTAAAAAAATAACAATATTTTTTCAATGTTTAACTAAAAGCTAAAAATGAATTGAAAATTATTTTCATTCATTTGATATTAAAAATATGATTTGATTTTCTTAAATAGACATGCATTGTTGGAGCACTAGCAACCCGTGCATGGGTAGTTAAGGATTGAGTAACTAAAGTCCCTGATCTAGATTTAATGAACCTCGACTAAGGGCAATGGGGATCGGGGCATGGGAGGTCCCAAGCATGACCTTTGATACTAGGATGTTGCGCTCAACCTGTGTGGACCCCTGTTCGAGTGTCAAGGCTTTGAACTAGGCCTTGATGGACCCGAGTGCCAAGATCACAAGGCCAGCCTCGATGGACTTGGCCCCAAGTGCCGGAAACTTGGTCTCGGACACTAGGGACCCTAAAACCTTTTTCGTGCCCAAACCTAAAGTTTCAAGTTGGGCACTAATACTTAGTCATATGTTGGAAAATGATTTCTACTTTTTTAAAAGAGGAAATTATTTTTTGTCCACTCATTTTTCTAAGCAAACCAAATGCCGGAATATGCGGAACAGACACAGCCTTTAAATACAATGTTTTATCTATTTTTGAAAGAAAATAAAATATGTTATTGTGACGGTAAACCTTTTTCAATGAGTTGGGATTTTCCAATAACCAAATTTTATAAAGGTTATGGGTACTGTTGTCTTTTTTTCCCACTCATTTTCATTGAGATGTATGCTTTTTGTATATATAATTAAGACATTCTAAAAAAAAACTCAGTTATATGACCAAAAAAAACTGATTTTTCGCCATAAAATTTGCCTGCTTTTGACTTCCTCGGAATCTAAAGCCTGAGGGCTTGGCTTAGCTGGATTCCCTCTAAAATAATGAAGATCTGGGAATCCTTTTCCTCGCCGACATCCTGATATGAGGGGAAGAAGAAAAACCCTAACCCTTCCATTCTGATGCAATAATTAAAACTCATCATTATAGAAGTTTAAGCGTTATTGATATATATTGTACCCAAAGGACCATAATTGAAAAAGCAAATAGACCGGCGGGCGAAAATGCAAGTTATCGCAATCGTTCCAGCAATGTCGAGACGACAATTGTGTGGCGGACATGTCGAGATAGGATTCGACAATAAGTACTTGTAATAATGTGATGCATCACGCTGTTTCCTAAAATCGACCCCCCAAGCTTTAACCTTTTCCGGAGCAGCATTCATCATCGATTCTAAAGAGCAAAAATCGACCCTATCATTATCATTTTTCACACCTACATATTCCGGCTTTGATTAGGAAAAAAAAAAGGAACTTGTCCTTTGCCGATTAATTTTGAAATCGTGCTCGCTGGCATTTCTTGTTGCGCAAAATGCGCCTACCTATTATAAACTTAAAAAAAACGAAAAAAAAAAAAAAAAAAGAGAGAGAGAAAAAAGTCGGTTGTTTTTATATTCAAAGGCAATGATCATCCGAATTGTATAGATCTCGTCCATGTGACTCTTTCAAGTATCTCTCCCTCGTGGTTTTAATAGATGTGAAAATTGCACAATTTGGTCATTTGGCATACCAACATTTATTTAAAAAAATTTGTTGAATAATTTACAAAAAAAAAAATTGTTCAATATATGTTCCCCTCTTAGAAATTTAATAATATTGTATAATTCAAGATGCAGTCATTTTCCAATTTTTTCCCATTTTTTTAGAAGATTCCCCTTGTTTTTTATTTGTTAACCCTAGCATATGAGAAAATTAAGCGGAACAAGATGATAATAGATTGAAATATTTATTTTGTGATTGTTATATTCGTAGGAGATTTCATAGTCGTTGCGACATCTCGGATGATGATCGCTTTTCACTTTTCACTTCCTGCATATTATCCCCGACCCCTCGATCCCGCTCTTGCAAAGCAAGCTCTCGCGTCCGCGGACATTGCCAGTGGCCGGAAGATGTCGCCCGAACCGCGACACCAGGCAGTCGGTTGCGAGTATGCTTGAGGTCACGTACTTGTCCGTGCCGCCCATCACCGGCATCGCCGCATCGGGGTTGGCCTTGCTCACGTAGTTCTTCCTGTAGGTCTGGCCGAGCACTCCGTCCACCATGTCGGCGAGGTTGTAGGACTTGAACCCTAGTTCCAGGTGAGCGAAGCAGTCGTCGTCCGTGATGTTGTTACCGTGGACCCTCGACTCCTCCGCCGTTATTGGGACGACCGTCATTGTGATCCTGAAGTTCCCTTCCACGTCGAGTGCGAGGCTATTGGTCTCGCCGGTCCGGGAGATGGACAAGGCCGGTGAGGACGCTGCCACTGGGGGACGCCATGCGTTGCCTTCCTTGGCTGGGAGAGAGACTGGTGCACCCATCGAGGATTACGTTCATCGACCTCGTCGTCCCATGTCGAGGCCCTCTTTGCGCCGACAAGGAGCTTGTGCGAGCTGAGGACGACGCCGATGGATTGGACCCAAGTGAAGTCCCTCTTGAGGCTAGGGTTTCGCTTGCCGATAAAGTGGGCGTTGATATGGAAGTCGGTGTCCGAGACCAAGCAAGTCCCTATCTTTATGGCCATGGAAGAAGAACGTGTTGCCATCTCCACCCACGAACCGCGGGTCTTGACAGACAGCACCGGGATAATTGCAACCTACCGTCGTTGCAAAATTCATTAACAAAAATTTTGTCCGATAAGTGAACATTAGTAGTGTCGAAAGAATGAGATCCACCATGTTATATAGCATGTTAATAATTTCAGAAGGATATATGTCGAGATCACGGGTCACTTACTGGAGACGGGTCTGCATAGGGCGCAATCCACGAAACAGCTAGTCGGGCAGGCCAAGGGACAAGTAAACCACACCAAGAAACACCTCCCGGAGAAAGGCAGGCGACACCAGACCCTCCGCAGAATCAGCCTGTTGTCTGCCTTGATTTCGTTACTGGGTGAGGCCGGTAATGACAGTGATTGCCATGGGAAGAAAATCAAAACGATCACGACCCAGAAGCTCAAGATTTTGAATGTCATGAGCCTATGCAGATCACCCATGTCAGGACAAGTTTATGCAGAGGGAAATGAGATGTCATCGATGCTGGTTTCGATTTTATCGAGCCGCTTTTATAGTTACTAATCAGCCCTATGCTGGTTTAGCTTGTATTTTACTCTGTAGACGTTTGCATGAGATTTGGTCATTAGCTTGGGTGAATTTCTTGTGAGCTCCTGCCTCTTGGAAAACATGACCCTCCCAGGCTTGTTCTGCAAAGAAAATGGTGTATCACAATGGATGAGATCTTATGGAGAAGTTACTTTGACCACTAGTTGTTTTAATCTTTTCATAGACTTTTGGAGTGAACCAGACTCGTTGTTCAAGCCTCACAATTCATATATAGCATCAAATAAGAGGTATGCTCACTAATCATGTCCCAATGCCTAACTGATCCCCGTGATCGCTCCTGTCGATTTGCATTTTCTTTATTGATTTGCTGTTGCATATACTGCGGATTCATCAGAAAATGCACAAGATCCCCATTCATCATCGTGAGTTTTTGCATTTGGCAAAAGGCATTTATGGCATCGAGCGAAGGGATGATTCTATCACTAAGAATCAACGCCAGACTTCACTTGGAAATATATGATCATGGATTCGAGTCTTACTGACTCTACCTCTACCTAGGAACCTCTTGGCATGAGTTATGCATCCTCACTTTAACTGTAGGTTAACTACCTCTAGTTGGCCAACTTGGAACATCACTTTCAATCACTGTTCTTTCATTAGGGGTAAAACATGGGTCCTGTTACGGGTTTTTTCCGCGTTGGGAAGAAAGGGAAAAGATTGCAAATCATTCGTTCGTCATGGTGGGTTCTCAAATTCTCCAGTATTGAAGATGCATTCGCTTTGCTTTGCAAGTTGGGCTAGGAAATGAAAAGCTTGTCATTGCACCAGAAGAAAGGGAAAAGATTGCGAATCATTCGTTTGTCATGGTGGGCTCTAAAATCCTCCGGTCTTCTTGACTTGTCGCTGTTCATCTCTTTCGGTAAAGAAAGAGGTGAACAGTGACGAGTGACGAAGGTGGGGATCAGAATCATGGAATAGTTCTGGATAATGTCTGGAAAAGGAACATGATATCGATAAGCACGAAAAGCAGATATTATTCTCCTCCATGCAAGTGCACTCCGCAAATGGACATTATTCAAATACTGCATGAATTCCCACCGCAAGAGATAGATTCGGGCCAGAAACGAAAGAAGAAAACTGAACTGTGACAATTTAATCAGGGCATATACGCACGCCCAAGTGGCTCTCTCTGCTTCGCTATATATTTCTGTTCAGGTAGGTCCAAGCTCACCAATCATCACTCCTAACCGAAAAAAAGGGCAGCTATCTGCAGAGAACCAAGAAGCAACCATTTATGTCAGGACTGTCAAGTGCCAATTGTCAAGTCACAACCGAGGCAGCGCCATCCCGCCTCCTCCATGTGGAGAGGAGGCCGGGCTTCGGGACAAGGAGGTTAGAGACCATTCAAGAAGAGGGCAACGCTGGTCAGATTCATCATCATCATCATCATCATCATCAGGTCAGCTCCAACAACTCAAAGCCATCTACTGCTGACCCTTCTGCCAAGGCTAATTTCCCTCCTAATAAAAAGCAGAGCTCCTCCAATTTTGCTATGGCTAATTGACGGGAAGAAATAGGACTGTTGAATTTTCTCTTGATCTTTGTGGTCAACTAAGTTGCATCTGGTTTTGTTCTCTCCTTGTTGTTGTCTGTAATTTACATAGTTATGAAAAAAAGTATAAGCTGGGATAATATAGTCCCTGTTCACTATACAAATGGGAAGTCCATGCTTTACACTACTAAACTGATACCAGCATAGCAGCCCCTAAAGGCAGAAAAACTGTCCCTAATCATCATCAGCGACAGAATCTTGCCCTTCGCAAATACCTGTGCCTCTACAGAGAACTAGGGACGGTTTTGTACAGCCCATCGCTGAATCTGATTATGGCATTCAAGGCAGTGGCTACTGATCTCTCCCACGACAGCTTGCCCGTCTCAAGACCCTGGATTGTGGCGGCTGGTTCAATTCCTAGATCTCTGAATTGGGGACAACAGAGCCATCCCAAAAGTTATGAAATTTTTTGGGCCCCTGATTGTCCTGTAGTGGTTTTTAGGTTCCGGTCCTGGGATGAATTGCCTATGCTATAACTGCGGATCTTGAATTCCAAATAATAACAGACAAGCAAATTTTTTATATCACGAATATAATAGATTGATTTAATCAAGTTCTTCATGCAATAAAACCAGAATCCAAGACGAATCCATAAAGATCTTGAGTATTTCGCATCAAACAAACAAGAAATTAACTAAATTCTTACATCAATGTGCTCAAGGAATAATGCTTTGCAATTGCGTCCATGGGAAAGCAATTATATACTTGAATAGATGATCCTTTTTTCACTGGTATTACTCATGCCACGGGAGTTCAAAGCTTTTCAATAGAATGCATGGGTTTCTGGCCAAACGTAGTTGATCCAAAGGTCTAATGAGCAGCACAAGAGCTCAAAACACTTGGTACTCAGATTTCATACATCAATCATGTTGGCCATTGATTCCAGAAATTGGCTAATATTTCGGTGTGGGGTGATTGCTAGATGATTACTCATATATATGCATGTCTAATGTCTTATACTGTTACAAAAGATGGCTTAGAGAAGAATGCAGAAAAGAGGAAACGATGCGCCATCCATTCTGAGAAGGGTGGATGTTGTCCCAGAAAAACGACGTCTCTGGATGGTCGCACAACACGTAGTTCTTCACCCCTTTGTTGCCTACGTTGCCACATGAGTAACCCTCTGCCGCTCCAACACAGCATGGCTTCAATGGATTCTCACTTGACTTGCCTGCTTTCAATGAAGGGAAGAGAAAGGACGGTGGAATGTTAGCGAGCTGTCCTCTGTTATTTTGGTACATTTAGTCCTAGCAATTATAATCTCACCAACAGCGCGCTTTTTTACCCCCATATTTTTGTAGAGTTTTAGTTGGTTGAGTTAATCGTCACGTTTCACTCAGATGAAGATCGTTATCTGTCACTCATCAATACATTAAGAATCTAATCCTAAGTGTCCTTCTTGGAACGGTCCTGTGCTGTGATGTGTTGCGGCACCTCGTGACAGTTGAGGTGCTCTTTCACGGTTGTAGCTATGACTGAGAACATTGTACTGAACAGACGTTTAGAATCAAAGCTTAAAAGATGCAAATGAGCAGAGCTAATTGCCTATGTCCTTTTTAGAGCGTCAACCAGATCATGCTCGAGCTTTTGGAAATACTCGATCGACTCGATTAGAAGTTAGAAGCCATGAATTATAAGTAACTGGAGGACATTGTCAAAACCCATTTAGAGATGGTCTTAAGAGAGTTACCCTAAAAGAACATTGAAAGAAAATGCAATTTTGAGAAGTGATGAAAGTTAATTACCCGATTGATGTTGTAGCATATGAAGAGCAGAGACAAAGGCACTGTGGAGGTCCAAGACCATGAGGGCGGACGACCACGACGACGACCCCATAATGCTCTCATTCTTCTTCAGCTCTTGCAGAGTTCGGTGCAACTGGTGGTTGTGAAGCCGAGTTATGGAGTTCCAACTTGAGCTGCAATTCTTGAACGAAGAGACAGCAGTGAGCTGAGGCAAGCACCCCAGCGGCTGTAATGACGTGACTGCTATTTTGCCGACTCCTAAGCCTTTGATGCGCTTCAGGTTGTGGACCAGTTGGTTGACGACTGATGTGATGAAAGCCGGTAGCTCCTGTATCATTCAAACGGCAACAACGTTCATAAGCCATCCATTTCGATTGCTGAGGCCGAAAGTTTCCAAATCCATAACTATCCCTGGGTCTAGAACTCAAGGTCGGTAAATACTGCTTAAACATCATACATGGATACGGCACAGGTAGGATTACCAACGGGGATAACACTCGCCGCCTCATATAAGAATGAATTCAAAACTTTGTAATTTGCAAATTACAGAAATGTGGATAATTTCATGAAGCGTTTGGTTTTTCACGGAATAATAGAATCGTGCTTTGTATGATTATTAGGAGCTCAGTCACCTTGTAAGTCCAAATTCGACAATGGCAAACCTGAACTCAAGAGTACATGCACAGATGAACCACCACCATACGTGTACCAGTCAACATGGCAATACAAGTAGCTCACCAACTCGCTCACCCGGATTCAGCAATGGCATGAATATTTTCTCCAGACAGCAAAAAAGACAACGGAAAAGAACTCACCTCTCGGTTGCCATTCTTCATAGCAAAAGCAGCATAATCATTTCCGGCAAGCGAGACCAGAGCGATGGAGGAACTGAGGTCGTGTTCAGTGTAGACATTCTGTTCGACCGAGCTTTGGAAACAATCGATTTGGGCGGTCATGTTTGGTTCTCTGGCCATGGTGTCGAACACGCCCGTCCCTCCATATGCGAAGTTCATCCCATGCTGCAGCAGAGTCTTGTTCACGTCGTTTCTCCATGTGTAGGGCTGAGGAGACTTTATTCCCAAAAAGGATGCTGCCCAAAAAAAAGATAATGACAATAAGGATAACGAAAGGAACTTTGTATAGTCCAACTAGACGCAAATTCGTAAGATCAGAGTCGGAGAGAGAGAGAGAGAGGTGTCCGACCGACGTAATCAGTCAACACAAGGCCGTCGGAGAAGCGGCCGGACGGTTCCCCGGGGAAAGTGGAACCATAAGGCGGGTGCCATGCGCCGCTCGATTTCTCGGTGTTCCCAGTGTCGGCATAGGAGTCCCCGAAGACGAACAGCCGTTTCAGAGGAGACACCTTCCCTAGGCCACCTCCTGCAGCACACATAGACCATCAGGAATGTAAGTTCAGAAGTTGAAAGATGCAATGAAACGAAAAAAAGTTTCGCCTTGTTCTTATGAATGACCTGAAGAAGAGACCCGAGGAAAGAGAGAAGAGAAGCAGAGAATGAGACAGAAGAGAAGCAAATTTCTCTCCTTCTCCATTGAAGGAGCTGGAGAAAGCAAAATGATCTCTAAGAACTGGCACGCTGCCTCACCGCCCCATTTTCAAGTCAGCACTGCTAGATAGTAGTTATACTTAAGATCAGTTTACACAGCTCTATGTATTAGTTGATGTGGCATATTGCAAATGGCCAATTAAATAAGTGGCCATATTCGATAGCCAATAATAGTTTGTCACGTCAGTTAGTGTACGGATTCTATAAATCGATCTCGGGCTCCGTTTATTTTTGGGAAAATAAACAATTTAAACGACATCTTTCTGAAAATAATCACTTATATTACTTGAAATAATTAGTCTTGATGGGTCCGTTCGCGATGAGCCCACAGTTTCTTGGGGGATGGGATCATCGCGACCTCGGCAAGTGGACCAATCATTGATCGTCGAATTACTTCTCCAAATCACGTCTTCTCAACAATTGTAGAAATCCAAACCGTCTTTGCCTTTGAGACGATGCCACGCATCGGTCTTCCAACGAAGTGTGGTTGAGCGGTGTTCGGACTTGCAAAGTCAGGTGCACCATGTTTCCCGGTCAGGCGAGCAACTCCAGAATTCCCCTACCACTTTACCCAAATTTGCCTCCCGAACGTGTCCGCGATGTTCCAAGTATAGTACACACTCCTCACCCGATTCATCTTTTTTAATTTTGAATTTTTTTGGGGCCAAAACTGATGTTAGTATGACGAGCGATTTTTCGCAGTGAAGCGTTCACGAACGGGTCAGATGGACTTATTCATGAGGGTTAGTCGCACCGAAAGAGATGAATGCCGCACAGAGGAAGGCACTTCATTTTCGTCTACCTTCTATATGGACCGGTTTTGCCATCTATGTTGGGACAAACATGAAGAGACGGTCACCAGTTTCTTGACTTGTCAAATCTGGAAGCTCGCACGTGCCCCCTTTCAACATTTAACAATACATCCACCATTATCGAGGGGGTCATGTTAGGGACACTATTCGACAACACTAATGTTGAACTTATCTTCGTTAAGTCCGGAGATTGAGTATCAAGAAAAATGACTGGTTCAAACATGAATAAACCAGATGAGAAATAAGGAAATTTTGCTAGTGAAATATACACGAAGTCCTGGCTGAGAATGTCGTGACTCAAAATGTCTAGCGCAAGATGAGAACGCAACCCCATTGCGGACTCTGAGATCTTCACGAGAACTTGCACTTTGGAGGGTATGATGCAACAAGAACGTGAATGAATTGAGAACGGGCTGGATGGAGCAAAACTGTCATCTTGAATAGGGAGTCTAAACAATCAATAAATGAAAGCCCTCATTCTCTCTCCCTCTCTCTCTAGTAGCTTATCTGGGGCGGCCTCTGTTGTGGCGTGGTGGGTTACTCTTTGCAACGTCAACGACTATCATCCAACCATTGATGATCTGCAACCATCAACAGGGATGACTTAATCATCTGTAGAATATGGACGCACAAGCACGATGCACATGATCTCTAAATACAAGGATGTTGCATAAAACCTACCTTGCCATTCATCTCCTTCAATGCTGCACTTGCAGCTTCCTCCGTAGTATACTCAACAAAGGCATATCCTTTTGACCTTTTTGATATCTTGTCCATTATGATTTTCACTACAGGAGAGATTAATCAGCACAAACACCCTGCCTAATCACCAATGAGACAAATCGGTGGATGTATCGAAGAGTACCTTCCACAATCTCCCCAAAGCCTTCAAATTCGGCGCGCAATGTTTTCTCGGATGTGTAAAATGAAAGGCCTGTTAAGCAAGAAATAGCTAAGAACCACATTCATGAAGTCATAAGGACCGAAGAGAACTCTGCACTGCGGCAAAATGACAAGTGAACAGGACTCTTGTATAAAAACTGATAATGCTCCGATAAAACAGAGTTTTTGTTGTTGCAGAAGGCATGTGATGCAATGGTAATGACTAATGATAGTCAGGCCCAACACTCGCATGATCCAAAAGGCTCTCATTGAAATCTTTTAGTTCTTTCATTTAATGAGGAGGCTCCAAGTGACTTTCTGAGTTTCAAATAGCAAGATACTATATAAGATCTGTATACATCACGAGGAATAGATATATTTACATTCTACATGAAAGAGACAGACGATTCATAAAATTGAATGATAATGAAACACATAGTTATGAAGATTTACAGCTTACCAGTTACAAAAAGTTTCTTCGTTCTTATGGGGGATGTATGATCTGCTCCAGATGATGCTGCTGAACCTGTAGCATTCTGCAAATTGCTACCTAAGAAGGACAAAGAATTGGCACATCAGCTAAATATAATGTTGTTCTGCTGCAAAATTGTGCAATTTTGAACCAGAGAACGTGACAAAAACCATGTTTGCGACTGTCAAGTTATTCTACACATCATCACTGTAAATCCAAGATTGGTGGGCTAGTAGTGCAATCTGAGATTGGTGGGCTAGTAGTGCACTTGAATTCAGAAAATGTGGAAAAACATTGTACACGATGATCGAGTTCTTCTACACACATCATTTTGAACCCAGAATTGGTGGGTTGAGTCCGAAGTTCACTTTCAAATGAATTCCTATTCAAATGGGTGCCAATGGGGTCATCACAGCCTCATCCCGACTCACCTAAGTTGAACCAACCTAAATTGCATCCTTCTGCTGTATACTATAAAATCTGAGCTTACCAATGAACTTGTTATGGATTTCATCTTAAACAAATCCATTTATCTGGAAATTGACTTATTAAGACAAATTAATACATTAAAAAACACCCCCCAAAAAAAAATTTGTCGCATTACCACATCTTTAGTTTTGGGACTTCAAGTCATGTCCAACATACATCCAATTTACTATCGTGCTTAAACATTAAGAGATACAATATTCAAGCAAAGTTTAACAACCGGGCTCTCATGTTTAATGATCATACTATCAATCAGTATTTGGCACAAACAAATCCCCTTGGAAGATCCTATAACCTAGACGGAGTCAAATACTCAACTTTGCAAAAGCATCGGTAGTGACAACAAATTTGGTAACTCTACCCTACTGGACCAGAAGCCCAACCAAATCTGATTCTGAACTTTCCTTGGATCACATTAAATTGTGCATATTCTCCAATAGAAAAGCTCTGACAGATCCCCATTCTTTACAGGATTTTCTTAAGCTCCATGAAATCTTCATTAATGGAGTTAATGAAAGGTTATTTTTGGGCACAACGGCGTCTTCTCTAAGCCAATAGATCTCTCTATGATGACTTTGGTTTCAAAAAGAGTTCAGTGATTGCGAGAACCAAAAACTCACAAAGAATGGGGTTCTTACTTCAGTGTTCATCAAGGTTACCGAAAATAAAAAATGTCAGATCCTTAGAACCAAAATGCCTAAGGTTGGTGAAAGTATAAAAAGGAAAAGGGCATAACACACGTAGCTTTGCTTCTAAAAACACTTGCAAAACCGACTTAATTAAGAAGGAAGAAAAGGTCTAACCTCCATAATCCTTTATCTCAGAGTTATAATTTTCATCTGGTTGAACAGATAAAATGGCCAGGGATATCTGAATCACAATGGAGCAACTGCTTGGAAGTTAGAGAGACAGCAAAGAAAGACAAAAACAGTATTTAGCAAAGTAAGAAGTAAGAGGTTGTACTCACCAGCTAGCTCTCTGGCACACTCTTCATCTATGTCACAACAGAAACCATAGTTGGATAGCCAGGAGACGTGATAAATACACATCTGCGCATCCTTCTCACTGAGAAATATGGGATTCAAGTCAGGGTATAACAGCAAAACAAGACTGCCGAAAGCGGGCTCGTGCTCAACGGAAACTACTTACTTCCCAAGAACCTTGGCTAACATTTGAGCATAGTAATCAACCATCTGTGCCTTAGTAACCACTCCGACTCCCGGTTTGTCCACCTGAACAAGCCATCGTTTAGTAGTCCCCAACGGAAACAGCCATGGGCTTCCAATGTTTGGATCAGACAAGTAACCAGTTTGCCCGCTTGAGTAATCCTCTTTTGCTGATATATAATCTGGATCCGGCCTAACAGCTAAAACTCCAGTTAAGCCTACACCATGAATACATACACGTATCAATCAGACGCTCCTACCTATCAGGAACTAGTAATAATCATTATTTGGTGGGCACTTCATAGATAACTGGGAAACACTGAAAGGCAGGGACGCGCTCCAATGCAAGTTGAGGCGCATTCCTGTTCTTTCCAAGGCGATAATTTTACAAACAGAAAGAAGGCAAGAAATGATAGGAACATACGGGCGAGCTGGCGAGCCGTCTCTTCATCGACCTCGCAACGAAATCCGAAGGGAATTTCGCAGGAAGCGTCGTACATGCACATCTGAGCATCTCTCTCGCTGTTCCAAAAACCCATGCGCACCCACATCATCAACCCAAAACCTACATCAGAAAGCGAGCCGCACCGCGACGAAGCTAAGAGGCGCAAGAAAACAGACATTACCTGCCGAGAACTCTCCGGAGCATGCCGACGTAGAAATCGACGACCTCGGGCTTCGAATCCCGCCCTGGCGGAGGAGCGTCGGTGGAGACCCACCAGTGGCGGAGCTCCGGCGAAACGGAATCGGAAGAGGAGGAAGTGAGGGGAGGAGAGGTGGAGGAAGCTGAAGTCGAAAAGGCGGAGGTACAAGGGAGATGGCGGCGAGGAGAGAGAGCGAGATTGAAGGTGAAAGAAGGAGCCGCGGAGAGGGTGCGTCGGGGGAGAAAGGGAGTCTTGTCGTGAGGCCGCTTGAGCGGTAGCGTGGCCGCGGCAGCGGTGGTGGCGGCGGTGGCGGCGGCGGTGGTTGCGACGGCGACGGCGACGGCGGAGGAAGCAGCGTCCATGGCTGCTCGACTACGGCGACATTACCCGAACCGACGGACGTTATATATCGTGGGCGCGCGAGATTTTGCCTGCAATTGTTGTTTTATTTTTGGATTAATAACGTGAAAAACTCCAAACATGTTCAGTGATAAAAATTAATTTTTTGGAATCCATCAAGTTACAAAAACAACTTAAAAAAGAGAAAAGTTTTTCTAACAAATTTATCTTTCAAAACCAGTTTTGGTATTCCAATATATCACGGAATGTTCCTAATGATTTGCATTTCATATTGGTTTCTTCATTTCTATCTCTGAGATGGGCTTATAAAATTTTCATTAAATTTTCTCAAATCGATATATCATTTACAAATTTCTATTAAATTTTACCATCAAATTACTAAATTAAAATACCGTCAAATTACAAGTTAAATGACTTATGATAATTAACTTTTATTTCAGTTTGAAATTTTACTCTAAATTACTGAATTAAATGATATGTGATAGTTGACTTTTATTTCAATTTAGGATTTTACTCTCTATTGTTATAATTATACCGGTTTTGTGATTTTTTTATAATATTAATCCAATTTAACGCAATGTATATTTGTCACAAATATGTAATATTTTTTGCAATCAAAAAATTAGTTTAGAGGTAAATTTGTGAGTACACTAGTTTGAGATTTTTTGTGGTCATTAAAGATAAATTTGTCTTAGGAATCATTTTGGGGTTTTTGGAAGTCGAAAAATTACTTTTTGGTAAATTTGTCATAAATATACTATTTTAGAGTATGTTAGATTCATTTAATATTTTTCGCAAACTCAGGCTTTTTGAGTTTTGATGGGAACACTTGAGAAAAAAACAGTGAAGTTGCATCAGGCAGGAGTCGACACTATACCGGAGGAAGATTCAATAGATAGAGAGAAGAACAGGAGGAAGGATGGAAGTTACAGCAAAAATTTGACAGCAGAGGCTTGCTATTATACTCGATGGGACATGGGCAATTATAGTGTACATCTTCCTCTATAGGCGAGAGACCACTATGTAGCTGTACAGTTGGGGGTAGGGTGTTCGGTTCAATCTTCAGCTCGAGCATTGAGCGTCACGAAGGAGCGGTGCTTCCAGGTCCTCCGGGTTGGGCGTGTCCCGGCTCGGGCCCTCTTCCGGTTTGAGCAGGCAAGCGTAGCACAGAGCTATTACCTGATGCAAGTTGCAATCACAGACCAGCTCTACTTGTTAGCATGAATTTTTGTACGTAGTGAAGAGAGAGAGAGAGAGACGTCACCATGCAAATGGATGCGCAGACGATGCTGAAGCCCTTGCAATCGAAGGGGGCGCTCCCGGAGAGGAACCATGCTGGTCATCAATGAGATATCGAATTAGCCACTGAAGGAAATGCAATCTTTCCTTTGCATTACTCGGGAAATTCAGAGTCGGTCGGAGAAAGAGCATCTTACAAGTTAATGGACTCATCACGAGAGGCGACAGCAAGCTTGCAATGGACTGCACACCGGCAACGAATCCCTGTGCCTTTCCCTGCAAGCACACCACAGGTTATCTATTGTAAGACCTTCGGTCATTCACCTATGAAAGTCATGCATAATTAACCACCAGAACGACAGTTCAAACTCGTGGCGCACATTTGATTGGATGGAGTAAGTTTTTCTGTTCATAAGCAAATTACGGTCCCTCTGTTCTGCTCCTATATAATCCTACTGAAATCGGTGTCATGAGTGCGTATCCTAGCAGACAGATTCAATTCTCAGTTAAGATTTCTTGAGTTCCATAAGCTGCCCGACGAAGAATCAAAAGTCACATGAGTTTTGTCTGAGATCAAACAGTAGTCTAACCCACAGTTAGATTGAGAAATGTTTCTCACCTGATCAGCTGAAGTTGATGCTTTCGAAATAATAGCATACGTCTGCGCATGACAGGTCGATGGCAACAATAATGAGACGATAAGAAAGATGTTCTGTTAACGAAGGAGGAGATGTAAATTAAAGAAAAAAGCACTTACCGAGGGTTTGACAAGTATGTAGATGACTCCGAAAGAGGCACTCAAATAAGGTACCTGCACCATGAAAAATTATCTTCTTTAAGTGATGAATATCCTCCCCAGTTTCCAGGTCGTTGGAACTTTACATCGTGGGAGAGCTAAAAAAACAAATTCATCAATTACAGAAAGGGCACATACCCATGGCGCCCATGCAAATCCATACAGCAGTGCCTGAACAGGAAGCCATTCAATGAGACGATTATTTCATTGCCTTTTTAATAAGGGGGAAGAACACTTCAGATTCAGAATGACTTACATATGCAATCGACGAGAGCAAGGCTGCGCATAGTATCACTTTCTCTCCGACCAGAGTAATGACTAGAGGAAGCACCACCATCTGCATGAGATGTAAGCATACCGAGTCTAGTTACTTCCAAGTCAAAAGCTGTCAAAAAGCTGTCAAAAAATTGTCTCTGGGGTTGATTGCCGTGAATGCAAATCTAGCTAACTCGGCAATAAACGAGTAAATGAAAAAAATGCAAGGACAAACCTGAGAAACTATTGAGCCTATCCCCACCATCATAAGGATTTCTGAGAATTGGTTCTTGTTGTAGCCAAAAGCTGCCTTGAGATAGTACTGTGCCAATAAACAGTAAAGCATTTAGACTGGGCAAGAATTGGGAGGGCCAAAGAAAATCTTGGCTCCTGCATTTCCCTATTCTCTAGTCCTCTTCTTGGTACATTGCTTTCACTATCAGGCACCATTCACCCCTGATGTTTGAACGGGTGCAGCCCCATGGACGATAAAAATCAAATCATATGTATGATTATCAAAGTAAGATGAAAATTCGTTGGAGAAAATCCACCTAAATCTTACCAGTAATACACTGGTGATGCCCGACATTCCCAATTCATAGAAGAAAGAAACGAGAGAAATGCCTCTGAGTGAAGGGCTGCAGAGAAAAAATGAGAACCTTTAGGCGCAGACACAAGGTAACCATGATTTCTGCAGATGCAGAACTGTGGATAGATTAAAAATTACTTGGTCAAGAACGGAAGTTTTCAGGACAATAAAGGCATTGGTAATAGAAACGTGGCTGATCAGCACGAGATACCTGCTTACTACTATTGTAGCTGCATTTCTCATTGACTTGTATCTCTTATGCAAAACCTTTGCTACTTTACCGAAACTTGATGAATCCGGGTCCTGCTTTGGAGTAGCGTTCACTGTCTCGCGCAGAAACAGTTGCATGTAAACTGGGCAAAATATCAGCAGCGCTATGGAAACCTGAAAGAAGAAATGCACCGGCATAATGAGGACGAGCAGTATGTAAAGTGCACGAAGTGAAAAATCAGGTTACATCATCATACATGAAAGATGTACTTCTCCGGAAGAAAACGAGCCAGCACGTTCCCAAGGACATGAGAAGCAGAAAAAAGACCCGTTATCCAACTAAACGCCGCAGCTCTCTTGCTGTCCTCGATCACGTCAGCCTACCAGAAGGATATAAACCACGTAAATAGCGACACCCTCATACCAAAATCTGCAGAACGGCAGAATCTCAACAACATGCTTACCGCATATGCAACGGAAATGCAGAATATACTACCTTGACTTATGATGTAAGAAACTGTGCGGATCGCATAGTAAGCATACACGAATTCCTTCGACTGGTTCAGGGCAAGAAGAGCTGGAACACGAGTGTAGATTCAAGTCATTGATTAGAGAGAAGATTTCTCCTTTCAAAATTCCGGATATCTAGATAAAAGTCGAACAAATACAACAAAAGAATCATTTTTACTTAGTTTTAAGCTGATCAAGATGATGTCGAAACTCGCAAGAAGCACAAAGCATCAACGCATGGAAGCACGTCGTGACAACATAGAATGTGCTTTAACTCTTACCGAAAGGGAAGATGGTGGTCGATACGGTCAGAAGGAGCATTGGTTTACGCCCACATTCGTCTGCAAGCTGACCCAAGAGTGGAAGCACCACCATCTTGAACACCCCAACGACCTGCCAAATAGGAACAGAAAAACAAGCAAACCCTAAGTAAACCAGCTCATGACCATGTCGGCCACACGGTTAACATCATCATCAAGAGCATCAAAAGTCGAAATTTTATAGTTCCAGCATTTAATTATTGTCAAGATTCCGAAACACCGTCAAGTTCGCAGATGAACGAAAGATGGAAATGCCGATACAAACAAAACACACACTGTAAAGGCCCGCTTGATGCACAGTAAGCTCTGTTCCAGCGTGTGGAATTCATCCACAAAATTTTACCTTTAACACTTCTAGTGGAAGCAAAAGCAAGTGGGACAATTCGACAACTTCTGATCTTTTAGGAACATATCAATCGTCCATCGCACCCCAGTCTCGTTTTCATTGCTTTACTTTACTGTATAAAGGAAGCCTATTTCTTATGGTGAGAATATAAGAACAGTACAATCTAGTGGTCCAATGCTCCATTTAAAAGGGTCATGTTAACGAATATTATCGGGCACCCACCACTTACCAAACAGACTTTGTTCTTACAGTGAGAAATGTCCGTTCATGTACTCAATACAATAAAAAAAAAAAAATCAAAAGAACACAAACAAAAGTTTGATCACGTCCTTATCCGAGTCATAATTGCATAGACATAATACATGCATTTCAGATCGATAAGATCAAACTCTATATGACCTTCGCCATACATGATGACTCAAAATAAACAAAAGTCGAGTGAATTCGGTCCATAGAGAAAAGGGGGAAATTTTCATAAAAAAATTCTAAGTTTTTCGAAAAACAGCGATTCGGTCATTCGTTCAAATTTTGGGTGTCAGTGACGAGGAAAGGAATTTCGAATCCCGATATTTCACAGATAAAAATTTAAGATTTTTTCATGGGTCATCTTTCACCAGGGCGGCCGACCTGAATTCCAAAGATCCATCCCGTGGGACCCACATCTTCTTTCCTTATGGGGCAACAAATTTTTTTATTCCATTAAAACAAATTTAATCTCGAAAATTATGGGCGTCCTGCCAATAATAATATCTTACTAATTTTTCTTTCCTTCTTTCCCACGTAATCGAGCTGAATCAAATAACTTGTCAGTGTCCGCTAATGTCGCTGTCGTCATCTTAATCATAAGAAAAAACCCAGTCGACGTCGCCCTTCGGAGCGCGACAACAACATCGAACCGATCGGTCGATCGTCTCTCGCGACAAATCACGACGTCCGGTCCGAATCGAGTCGCCGCCCGCGCCCGCGCGGGGTCGATCGGACGGCCCACGAGCGAAGCGGCCAACGAGCGAACGAAATCTCGACCGTTCACGCAATCGGGGAGCGATCTTGTCTCCCCCTTCGCTAATCAAATCGAAGCAGTCATTCAGACAAGATCGAGCACGCAACCGGGAGTCGTCGTTCCCTGCATCGCGCGCGCACAGAGAGAGAGAGAGAGAGATTGCGATGAGTTGGATCGTACCGTCTGCTGGATGCCATTGATGTAGATGGCCTGAGAACAGGTGGACTGGCCAGGGCAGAGAGCGGAGGTGGTGACGTCGACGAGGACGGAGACCGTCATCTCCTCGGCGATCCAGTGCACGCAGAGCGGCAGCAGCAGTTGCACCAGCGGCCTCAGCTCCCTCCACCCTCCTCCTCCTCCTCCACCTCCACCTCCACCTCTTCCGCCTCCGCAGCCGCCGGGGCTACTCTTCTCCCCCGCCATTTCTCAGCAGCACCCTCCTCCGTTGGGAAACGCTACGCAGTCGGCTCTCCCGGTCGCTTCTCGAGAAAGTTGGAGAGAACTTGAGGGGATGAGGACGAAGACGATGATGATGAGGATGGCGACAGGGGGAGGGCGAGCATATATAGCGGTGGGGAAAAGCGGGGGAGCGAGGAGAGCGCGGGGGGGCGCGTGCGGGCGGTCGGCGTTCGTGTGCCACCTACTCGCCGGCGTGTGCTCTCGCCATGCTCGTCTCTGCAACTCTCTCTCTCTCTGTCTGCAAGACAGGGTGTGGGAGCGATGATGATGATGATGATGATGATGATGAGGCTCCCTTTATCTTCCTTTCCTTTTTGCCTTTATATACGGGCAGCTGAAAATGGTATCTTCTTCCGGCATTTTTGCTTTAAATTTCTCGCATGTCGTGCGACTTTCTCAGTGAAAGTTTTTTCCCGTTTAGTACGCTGAACGTCCCCATCGTAAAACGGAGTTTCTAAATCTAATGCTATGCTGTTGAACCCTCGTATATTTAGAAATAACTTATTATCGATTATGAAAATATATTATATTAATTATTTATTTTAAATAATATAAATAATAAATTTTAAGAAAAAAAATTTCAAAACATTCGGTTCTTTCGATGAAATGAACGAAGATTTTGTATTGGGTAAAAAGATCAAATTAAATGTGATAGATAGAATATTTAAATATTAAATAACGATTTCATCTAATAATTAAATTTTCAAAATAGCAAGTTTGATGGAGCCAAACTGGTCATTTGACGTGGTTCATGCCGAGGTGCGAGTGTCAAGTATCGTATTCATCGAAAATGCATGTCTTGCAAAAAGAAAAGGTTATTATTATTATTATTAGGGTCATTGTCAGTGTAAATAAATTACCCAAGAGGAAAGAAAATATCTACCGAGATCAACCATGCAAATTATGATTTATGTGGATAGATACAAAGAAATCGAAGATTAATATCACCACTTATCGAGAGGCCGACTTCGACTTTTGGAAAAACGAGGCGAGAGAGTCGAGGCGGCTTTGTGTTTAATTGGGAGGGGCCAGAGCAGAACAAAACAGAGCACATGTTGAGTACGATGTAGATAGATGTCTTTCGACGGTGCAATATGTTAGTGGATCTTTTCTTTTCTAAGGTTCCCGATTGAGATGTGTTCTCGTGGACTTTCCACCCGCCACTTTCCCCAAAATGACGTGAACAAATTATGAATTTTACCAATTTCGCCGTACCTCACTTTTATTTCTTTCGATATGGTTGTTAAATTATCGATAAATGTTTAATATAGTCATTCCAATTATTCAAACAACAGATCGGACGTCGTTTGATGACCTGAATTACTATTCATTGAGTTTTATCTTTTGTATAAATGATAAATCAGCGTGTCCATCTCTTTATCCATTTACTTATGGAAAAGAGCAAAAAGTTAGGGTTTTAATATATATGCATCTTTATTTGATGATATAAATTATTTTACCTCAAATTGAGATGAATATCTTAAGTGAATACTCCACACTGTAATTTTCTTTTTGTTCACCATTTAAACTTAATGGATTGGAAATCACATCAGCAGATTCCATTTAAATTGACTTGAAAGAATATCGACAGTAAATATTTTCATATAATTTAAAGATTAAATTAAGGTTTATTGACAATTTAAGAATTATATTGAACTATTTAAAAGTCTAGGAATACAGTATATATTGGATCAAAGTTCGAACATCATTGGAATTATTTTTCCTTGGAATTACAATCCTGAATGCGCCTTCAATTTTGCGTACGAGGTGAGCAGCATTTCGTGGGCAATGAGTAGCTGCGAGGGTCGGTGGTCTCTTCGGTTTAAGCTCTGCGGAGGCTATGGAGAGGCAGCCAGACAATGATAACGAGCCACTTTTTTCTTTTCTTTTCTTAATGCATGACGTTTTCCACATTCCTACATGCACGTTTTCGCTAGTAATGCGTGTTTGACTCAATCGGTGGCGACGCGGATGGGAGTTGAATTTGGCATGGCAAAGAAGTCGAACAATTTAAAAAAGTATAACTAGGTGTGCTAAAACTCGTGATGAAAGTACATTCTAGCTATAAAAAGTTTCAAAATATGTGATTAAATCATTTTATTAACTTCATCAAACTTAAGAATCGGGAAATGCTAACAAATTTTAAGATTTGACTATATCAAAATTTAACAAATTTTAGAGTTTGATTGTACTTTTAAAAATTTCAGGACACGATAATATTTTTGCGACATGTTTTAAACATTTAGAGTATTTATAACATTTTCATGTTCATATGATATGCACATCTTGCACATTCCCACACGCATGTGTTTCACTCGCAAGTGGGTGTCGGACTAAAATAGTGAAAAACCTTTTTTCAAAGGTTGCTCTTCGAATTTTTTTTCTCTTGTCAGATGGGTTCGATAGCAATTCGGATAGGAATAGAATTTGGCGAGGTAAAGATCGGATGTACCAAGGGAAAAATAAATTACCATTGTTTTCAAAAAGAAAAATTAAGAATTTTCGATAGGATAACGATGCATGGGCGTTAATTGGACATATGTGGATAGGTACTACAAATTCCAACCAATCAGATTGCAAAATTAACATTACCAAAAACTTGAGATCGACATCAACTTTGGAATAAAGCGAATTTTGAATACCAATGTATATACTTATATAGTCTTGTGATATTGATATTCCTGGACCTTTTCCTTAGATTCCCAACTTCAGTGCGTGGTCTCGTAGACTTGCACCCGCCGCATCCTTATTTAAAATAATAATAATATTACTAATAAAAGTGCATGCATTTCACAAAAAATTAAATTATTCGAAGATTTATTTTAAAATGACAATTAATGTTGAAATACTTTGGTAGTTGTTCATTCATTTATATAAATAATAGGTGTGGTCATGCGTTATCCATTTTCTGCGAAGCTAACGGCCCTAAATTTGTCTTTATTTGCTCTCGAGGCAAGTAGCATTTTTTTAAAATGAGAGAGAAAGAAAATTTTAATCGAGAAAGGTGGAGAAGGTGAGCAATGATAAGTTGCGAGGAGGGTTGGTGGCCCTTTGCTTTAAGCTCTACAGAGGCTATGGAAATCCAATCTACAAGTTTTCTTGATGGCCTCACTTTGCTTCCTCGCTAAAGCAATTGCCCTTGTGGGGTCAATAAATGGATAAAGTCTTAAGTAATCTTTCATATATATAGTCATGAAGTAGGTAGATGTTTGCTTATTGATAACATCACGCCTAAATTGTATCCTGTCATACGTGGCGATATGATGTGAAAACACTACAAGACTAGTGAATCTCTCTCATATTTCGAGAAGTATAATTAAGAAAAAATATGCTAAGATTTTAGTAAGACTAAGATAAGAAAATCACTGTGAATCGTAAATATAAGTTTTTGCAAGGACTAACGTAGCTGTAGTAATGAATAGTATCAGGAACTGACTAGACAATGAAACAAATATGAATAAAAGAAAAAAAAAGTAATGAATGAGTATGACGACTCTCATGGAAATTGGTTGAGAGACTAGAGAAGACTCTTCGAAGTGTGGAAGTTTTCTTTTATGGGTTTTTCATTAAAAAATGGGTGGTGGTCGAAAGTTTTTAAGGTGTACATAAGACGAGACAAATGATTTTTATAGGGAAATCAAATCGCACGGTACAAATTCAATCTTCAATTTACTTGGAATTTGTCTCACGTCTCGACTTATATGCCGACATAAATTGGCCTCTGGTATTACTATTTAATTTGATTTTTTGTCAAAGAGAAGACTAATCCACGCAATCCGTTGGTAGGCAGCTCATCCTTCTGATTGATGGTATAATTCACGAGGCGATCCTCTTCGAATTTACGCCTCCCAGCGGATCGATCTGTTTGCATTTATCGTTCGAACAAAGCCTAGAAAACAAAAGGGAAAAGAAGAAGAAGAAGAAGAAGATGGAGGAAAAGTAGGAGGGTCGGCATGTCGCGAATGAGATGAATTGGTCCATGAAAGTGGAACGAGTTCGAGGGAAGGCGTGACGGTCCTTTTTGACTTGCGAGTGCTTAAGTTTTCCTGAGCATTGAAATGGCACATCTTGCTAATCTCTAATTTTTTTAATTATATTGGTCATTATCGGTGATAATAAATTACCCTTTATTCAATTAAAAAAATAGTTAGGAAACCCCGATAAGATAGCGATGCACGAGTGGTGATCGGATATACGTGGATAGATTGTCTTTCGATGTTGATGTTCTTTGGGCCTCTTTGAAGATTCCCCACCCACCTTCGAAAATTAGCCTTTAGCTGACTAAATTCGCCTTCGTTTTGCTTATGAGGTGGAATAGTTAGTAGAGTCTCTTTCTTTTGACAAATTGAAAAAGGCGAAGAGCCGACCCCGCTCCCCTCAACTCCCAAATTCTAGAGAGGTTTTTTCTTCCCTCTATAGGGATAGTACATGAGGTGACGTTGTAGGATCTCTCAAATCAGAACGGATCTCCCGCCCGTTTCTTTTGACAAATCAAAAAAGATGAGGAGAAGAGATATTTCTAATGAAAGTTCAGTGAGTATTGATGAATAGTCGGAAGGGTTGGTGGCCTTTTTGCCTTAAGCTCTGAGGAGGCTATGGAGATCCAAATGTTAGGAGCCCTTTTCGAAAGCCACACTTTGCTTTGAGCTTCCTCACTAAAGCGATGCCCTTGTGGGATTGACGAATGGACTAGATTCAAGTTGTTAAGAAAAATTTTCCAAAAAATCCTAAATTTATTGTAAAGTGGCTCAGTTCAATGAGTCCTAACTTTCTAATTTAGTCAATTTAATCCTCAATATTTTGATAATATTTCAATATTGTCACTCCGATTAATTTTGGCTAAGAATTACTGATATCCCATTAGTGTTGACCGTTCTACATGTCACAATCAATACTAATGTGGACGATTTTTTAATTTTTTTAAAAATTTATGAATTTTTCTTCTTCTTTTTTCCTTATCTCCCATTGCCAACCAATTGCAAAAATTATTTGCATAATCACCAGCCATATCACATAAGATGGTCCACATCCACATCGGTGATTTCTAGCCAAAATTTATTGGAAAGATTATATTAGCAAATTGTCAAAATGTGTAAGATTAAATTGACCAAATTAAAAAATTTAGAACTGAACTGATTATCGTGTAATAAATTAATGACTTTTTGGACAATTATTATCAAACTTGTTGTATAGGAACCAAGCCCTAAGAAGAGCTCTTAAATGATCCACTGTCACGGAGTAGTGTTATGGAGTGGACCTTTGCTTATGAATAACATCGAGAGAATTGTCAAAAAAATCATAAATTTATTGCAATTGTGCTAATTTAGTCCTAAACTTTTTTTTACGGGTTCAATCCTAAACCTTTTGCGATTGTGCTAATTTAGTCCATTCGACCAAATTTAGCCGGCCGGAGCTAACGTGGACGCCGGCCGGCACCGGCAACAATATTTTAATAATATTTTTATTAGTTTTAGAATTTTTTATTGTTTTTTAATTTTTTTTTCTGTTTTTTTCTCTTCCTCCCCTCCCCCGATCGACGAGGCTTGGCCGACCACCGCACGAGGCTTGCAAAGCCCTCGACCACCAACGCGCTAGGGTCGCGACCCCCGTCAAACTGGCCACCCTTGCTGACGGCCTGGCCACGGGCGAAGGTGGCCTCGCCTGTGGCTAGCAAGGCCATGGCACACTAGTTGCGGGCGAGGCCGCCTTTGCTCGCGGCCAAGCCATGGCAAGGCTGGCCTCGCCTAGATCTAGGCGAAGCCGCTTCGCTGCGGCCCCCGGGCCTCACCCTAGTCTAGGTGAGGGTCACAACCCCCGGCAGCCCCCAAGTCTAGGCGAGGTCGTCGGCAAGGGCTTCACAGCCCTCGCACAATGGCCGGCAGCCTCATCAAAGTTGGCTAACCACTGCTATCGGCGAGGGGAGGAGAGGAAGAGAAAAAAATAAAAGAAGAAAAAAAACAGAAAAATTTAAAAAATAATAAAAATATTATTAAAATATTGTCACCATCTTGCGCAAACCACTGTGTCCATGTCAACTCCGACCAGCCAAATTTGGCTAGATGGACTAAATTGGCACAATCGCAAAAGGTTTAGGACTAAATCAATCATAAAAAAATTTTAGAACTGAATTGACACAATTACAATAAGGTTTAAGACTTTTTTGGCAATTCCCAAATAACATTGCTCCTAAATCCTCTCCCATTCAATGTGGCGCTAGGATGAGCAGACGCAGCGAGCAACGCTTCATGTTTTATAAAAGGATTCATAATAAGGATAGTATATTGAGATTTTAGTGGAATAAGAAATTAAAATTACTGGAAACCCTCCCCCCAAAAAAAAAGAAAAAGAAGAAAAAAGAAAGAAGGGTTTGCTTTAAGATTTTAGTGGAATAAGAAATTAAAATTACTGGAACCCCCCAAAAAAAAAAGAAGAAAAAAGAAAAAAGAAAGAAGGCTTTTTTGCAAGGTCTACCGCAATCGTGATGATTTATAAAACAAAACGCATCATCTAGGCGATGAAACGAATGCCAGTGAAAACAAGAAAGTGAGGGGACGAATATGGCGGCCATCATGAGGATACCATCAAAGCTGGTTGAAGCCGGCCGCTAAGACTATTATTATGTGTTGGAAGTTAGCTCTTTGTCTTTTCTTTTTCGTATTATTTGATTGGAAAGGAGGGTGGTGTTGGATGTTAGTCCGATGTAACCGGAACGAGACAGATGATTTACGCACGATCCAAGGTCGATTTTCGATCTGCTTGGAGACTCCAAGTTGGAGTTTGCCTGCTCACATCCCGGCTTTATGTTATGGGTTGGAGTTTGTGGGCCTAAAGTAGACTATGTTACAACTCATCTAATTTGATTTTTTTTCGGAAAAAGACTAATTCAAGCAATTGAACCGTAACAGCATTTATCAGCGACTGGACAAATATTATAAATAAATAAATTTCAAAGAGCGCTCCATGCTTCCTTCGGGAAGCAAGAGGTTGGTTAGCACTCCAAGAAACATGCGTCTTTATTGGATTGTTCCTTTTGCTGTTATCATTATTCTCGCATGGGACTACTGAAGCCGACTGAACTTGACCTATTTTAGATCTGTCCTGCGATTTCCTAGTCGCTTGCTTGAATATTCATTCGAAATCCTACGTGTTTCGGGCCGGGCGATAGCGTAAACTACAAAGCGAAAAGGACTTGGGAGTGAGTGCCCTCGACATGACCCACATAAGGATCCCGATTAGCATACGCCTGTTTCACCTATCATCATCAACATTTCAAGTTGAATTTTATCCAAGGCGTCGCATCGGAACGAGACCGTTAACAAGGGACCAAAAAAGAAAAATCAGCACGCCGGATCTACCGCCACAACCACAGAGTTGAGTGGTGTAGGACGGAGGGGCGTCAAACAAGACTGCCGAGAATTGTGGAAAGGGAAGACGAATGAGATAAACAGAAAGGAGAGACAATCAAAGAAGAGAAAGAGAAAGGAGGGAAAGAGACTGATTCTTGGCAACGATTCAATAGTCTCAATCAATTCATGATCAGAGGCGTATGGAAACAAGTGCTGGAACCGAAAATCAGTACAACTGCTTCCAGCTCATGCACGATAAACAAGCATCGCATGTTACAAGTATACAGGCACAAGCCTGGCCTCATTATGCCCTCAATGATCTTACAACCATGAGATTAGGACGATCAAAACAGCTACCTTTACTTTACATTGAGCACCAAATCCCTCTCGGCTCTCCTCCCCGGGTTTATAATCGGGACCAGAAAAGACGCATCAAACTTATTCCATTTGCCCAGTTAAAGCTTGCTCTTCATCTTCGGCATCCATGTCTTGCTCGACACCTTTGACCTGCGAATGCAGCGCAACTACATGAGCAAGCCACGCAAAAGCAGAATGCAACACCAAACTACTGTATACCAAGAAAGAAACACCATTCGTGCAGTCCAATCATTTTTATGCAGATTATATGAAGATACATAAATCAGAACGTGAAGTAATCATGTCCTACAAGAAATAATGCAGACCACACTATGCACATCTGATTCACTGTAGTTACCATGAAAGAACCTCCAAAACACACACACTGGTCATTGCACATATAGAAAGTGGTCAGAAACATTTTGACACTGACTTGAATTCTTCAGACAGAATTAAAGCTTCTAATCAAACAAACGGGTCTGTAGTTCTAAAGCATCAGCATGATGCAAAGAAAGATTTCATCAGCCATTAATGTTCACCAGACCCAAGTGTTAACACCATTTAGCCTCATTAATACTCGATAATCTTACTCAAAAAACACAAGAAGAACCTTCAAAGAGGTTTAACAATGCTACTGTAATGAAGACAAAGTGCTGTAAACCCCATATCATAATTCAGTTTGCAAATGCCTTTTTCTGTGAATGACAGAACACTTCCCATTACCTCTTTTAATCTGCACATCACAAACTTCAGATATTTCACTGTAGTCACAATATCTAATTCAATATGCAGACAGAAACCCATAAGGATGACATGCGACATTTATAGAGAATCAAGGAAAATTACAAAAACAAACAGCGTTCCTTGCGTTAACCAGTGAAAGAAGATTCTCAAAGCAAGGATCAGTTTTTCTACTACTTAAATTTACGATACTCAACTTCCTGCTTCACCATATAATAAGGGTGAGGAAGCTCCACATCCCAGATGTTTTCATCAGATAGAGGATCTCTATGAGCGTGGATTTTATCAAATAATCTCGCAATGATAATAAGCATGCTAAGCTCTAAATTCACCAACAAGTGCACACATTACAAGTGAAACATATTCAGGGAAGCAAAACTTACTTCTGGCACATAATGCATCAACATATTTTCAATCCCAGATTTAAGGGTGACTGAAGAGCTAGGACAGCCACTGCATGCCCCTTGCATCCTCAATTTAACTATACCAGTATCCCTGTAAAACACAGATCCACATTATCTCCATGCTGATAGAATCTTACGAACTTATGAAAGTCTGATCATTCCTTGTAGAAAGGATAAAATAAGAGGGAAAGAAGAGAGATATACGTATCAAATCCCCGATACTCGATGTCTCCGCCATCATCTTGCACTGCAGGTCGAATGCGAGTCTCTAACAATTCTTTGATCATTGCAACAGTTTCCGAGTCATCCTGCAAAAGGATACTTGGACAAGGTTATATAGCATACGAGCAAAAAAAATATTACAAGTCAGAATAATTTTTCTCATGGGTAGTAAAGCATTTTACTTAAACAAAAAATTCAAGTACATCAGAAATGTATGAGGACAGAAAGAAGGAAAGAAAAGCCAAAGACAAATGAAAACATCAGAAGACTTTGAGAAATCAGCACAAGATGCCCAGAGCTGGATATGAATATGCAAGACAAAATCACCAATCTTATATACCAGATTGGCCTTTCTAAAACCATGTCTAGTTCAACTCTGACTAACACTATTTCCAATGGTACTTGTCTGTGCCTTTGAAAAATCCATATCCTCTCATCTAAGTTTCATGATGTTTGATAAAAATAAACAGATTTCAATCGATCTAACAAAGGAAGCATTTAAAAAGTGAAAATCTCAACTTCTGATGAAAAGGCAGGCAATGAGAGGTGTATTTAAATCCACGTCAACACAATTACTGCCCAGATAACCACAATGGAAAGAAGCAATATCACATTAACAGACATCATGCTAAATGGATTAAAAGATCCATATTTTATCTAACAACAAATGGCACAATGATCCCAAGAAACAGATAAGAATTCCAATGAAAATCACTTCAGAAGAGACAATAAAAGGATGCAGAAGAAGGTCCCAACATTATAAATGAACCACATACTTCATGTATAGCTGTGTCCATAGCTGATGCAGTTTGTGAGTCTAGAAATAATGGCTGCCCAGAGGAGTAGAAATCCATGATAGCAGCAAAGATTTCAGGTTTGAGAAGATCCCAAGAGGCATCATCGGACTTAGTCACAGTCACGAAATCTGATCCATAAAAAACTCGAGTAACTCCTGTATTAAAAGGATAGAAAAATCAAATCAATCAGCCTCACTGGGACCATCATGACTGAAAAATGCTTCCAAAATCATAACCTTGTATGAAGCAAGAGCAGCTAACCATCGATGCCAAAGAGGGCTCTTGCTAGTGGTGAATTCATGGAAGTGCGAGCATTCGGAAAATCCGCGCTACCAACTTCCATAACTGGCTTTCCGGGGTAGAACATCAGCGACATTGGATTGGGGTGGACTGAGTCTGGATGAACATGCTCCTCCTCTGCACTGTAACAAAGTGGCAGGCCGAATGGAAAAGCTCAAAATTTGACCTCATCCTTTTCGCCAGATACAAACATTACCTACGTCTCTCAACTTATGAGGCACTGACATGCCTTGTCTATTCCGTAGTTAGACGATTATCACTACGAATCTCAAACACATTGACTCACGCGACATATAACCGCCAGCGATTATAGAAACTACGCGCACAAAACCATCTAAAAACCATCCCACCAGATACAGATTCAGGCACAGAAATTAGCTACCGGAGCAAAGTAATTCGATACCCTAATTTAACACGAGATTAAAAACCAAAGCTGAATAAGCTGTCCGTTTCGACAAGACGCCAAAACAAGACCGGAAAACCTATCCCGCGAAGCACGACTCGACGCCGGCGCCGGGATTGAACGGAGCGGTCACGCTACGAGGATTAAAGGGCCGACGAACCTGCGAAGCCGTTCCATTTCTCGGAGAAGAGGGGAGGGCTCGATCCGGCCGCGGCCGGACCGGAGAGCAGTGCCGATCTCTGGAGAGGGGAGGAGCTCGCCGCGGACGAAATGAGGCGGCGGGATGCGGAGCAGACGGAGCTCCGCTGCCGGCCGGGTAGAGATCGCCCTATCAATCTGCCGAATCCTCTCATCATCGTCATCTCTTCTCTCTCTCTCTCTGCAACTCCTTGCCTGAGAAATTGGGGAAGAAGGAAGAGGAGGTTCCTCCTGCTGTATATATACGCTTCTCTCTCTCTCGTTCGTTCTTCAATTCGTTCTTCAAGCTCTTCGCGCTTGCAAAAACAAAATCGCTTTTTCAGAGATTTCGGAAACTTTAAATTATTTTTTTTAAAAAAATTGCAAAGAGATAATATTGTGACATCTAGGAATTTTATCCATTAATTGATAGTGTATGGTATATTAAGATGGTTATTAATTCACCTGAATTTTGGATTAGTTTTGTAAGAATTTCAGTCAGGTTGAAATTTCAAAACACTGCTTTTCACATACCTTCGTTTTTCAAAATGCAATTTTATTAAGGGTTATGAAATTAAGACAAGCTATGAGTTAGGAAAAAATAATTTAATGCCGTGTGTTTATTAATCTTGATTTGCTTGAATTAATAAATATTTATATAAAGTTTGATTATATAGAGTGAGGGTGAAAAAACTTATCACCATAATAATCATGGGTGGAGGCTCAATACGTTCCTAAATATGTATCAAATAATTTCCAAAGTTGGTGAAATATGTTAACTTGATTTGAATGTGAATTCATGTAATGATATGTGAAAATAAAAGATGAAATGGTTATCATGTTAGATTTGGATTGACTCACAAGTACTTGAATTATGTAGAATGCATGTTGTATTCCTACTTCATTTGAATTATCCGATTATTAGTATGTGAATAATTAAGAAATAAGGTTAATATATATATTTTATATATATTTTACTGTTGTCGAACAAGTTATTAGCAATTTTAGAATTATAGTGATTCCTTGAACTATTATGTGATATTACTCATTGAATATTATTATGCTATCATGCTTCGAGACCAAGTGATGAGTAGATTTCTTACTCTAGACGTAAGGCTTTCGTTTACGGAATTTAGGCTCACTCAATCACTCGGGAATACTTTACGTACCGGTTGAATTCAGAGTTCATGGCCTTTTTTTTTAAAGACTAAATTAGAGTGCACGACAAAAATAGAGGTATATGTTTTGAATTGGGAGCTTTAATTATTTACAATTCTATGCATCATTCGTAGTTAAGTTATTCATTCATTGGATGTTTAAATTTGTACAGAAATATTGGGCCGTGACTAATATTTCTTTTAATTCGAGGAAAGAATATATCGTGACGAATTATAAATAAATTTTTGAGTGAAGAATTGTTGGGAAAAGATAATCGGAATTAATAGTAATTAAAATTATGAGCGAGCGAGTAAATTACAAATTGAGTATTTTAC
Source organism: Angophora floribunda (assembly GCA_014182895.1). Taxonomy (NCBI): domain Eukaryota; kingdom Viridiplantae; phylum Streptophyta; class Magnoliopsida; order Myrtales; family Myrtaceae; genus Angophora; species Angophora floribunda. Next base: position 29,540,476 of record CM024711.1, on the reverse strand, counting down.
ATTCTTTGAGTATTCAAACTGCCACCGTGGTATGTAATAAGGGAATATACTTATAGCAAGAAAAGAAGAACACGATCACTTAGAACACACGTATCTAGCGATTAGATATTATTATATTTATTAATTACAAAACATAAAATGACATTTTAACGTGTTGTGTCTGATATGTGTGTATATATATATAAAATAAAAAGATATTGTTATCTAGGAATTAAATAACAACATCATAGAATAGAAAAAAAAAGAAATATTTGGATATATTGGATACATACGATACACATTATATTATATTTATTTATTTTGGAATACTAATATTAACATTCCAAATCGATATATTCATGCAATATTTATTTAAACCAACTTCCGTGCGTGCTGCAACAAATCCCGAATCGTTATGCTGGCGATATAATTACACTTAAACTAATTTTAGCAGGAAAAAAGTTATAGAATCACTGCAATCTTATATTTAGAAATATTCTCATCAAATTTCAAAAATCAGTTAAAATCCTTAATTTTTCGCGACGAGAAAATTAGTCAGGCCACGGCACGGGCGCACCCACTCGATATTTTTCTCGACAAGAAAATTAACGTAGGATAAACACATGCGTTAAAAGTTTTGGATTTTTTTTTCCTTGTTTTTTTAATATAAGGATAGAGTATAGGATGGGAGGATGGAGATGATTTGACCCGACTCGCGATTAGAAAGGTGGGGCAGGAAAAATGAAAAAGGAAAAATAAAAAAAAAAAAAAGAAAAAAGAAAATAATATTCTCGACACGTGGGACGGAATATCTGCACACGCTTTGGCCTTCTCCTCCTCCCCAGACCCAACCCCAGCCATCGCCAATCCACGCGCGCACTCCAAGAATCGTATCGTCTTGTCAAAGACGGGCTCTGCAAACCCTAACTTCTCCCTCTCCCTTACCCCTTTCTCTCTCTACACTCTCTCTCTCTCTCTCTCTCTTTCTCCTTCTCTCTCTCTAATTTCGCCTCCGATTCGAGCTCCGCCATGGACCGGCCGATCGCCTCCGCCCCTCCGCTCCCTTGATGCTTCCCCCCCGGCGCTCCGCTATAAAACCCTAGCGATTGCCCCTGCTGCTCCTGCTCCTGCTCCTGCAGCGGCTGCCCCCCTCCCCTTTTTTTCTCTCCGATCGCCCCGATGGAGGGCCCCGCGGAGGACGCCGGAGCTCCCGAGTCGTGGGAGGTGGTCGACGTGGACGAGTCCATGAGGCGGCTGATGCTCTCCAAGGAGCCGAACGCCCAGGACCCCGACGCCGGCGGCGGCGGAGGCTCCGGCGCCCCTGCTCCCCCGGCCCCACCGGCCCCGGAGAAGGTCACGGAGGATGCGCTGAGTCAGGTCGATCAGTTCCTCCGGGAGGCGCTGCAGAATCCTCGGGAGAGGCTCTCCAGTGAGTCAATTGCTTTCCCCCTTTTTTTAAGTTATTGAAATTCGTTTCTTTTCTTGGTTTTTTGAAGGTTCGGTGTTGGGATGAAAGCGTGTTTTTGCTTGTTAAAGTAATGCATCCTTGATTATGGCTGGCTATGTTAGACCTATCGTTTTGGTGTCTGTGTGTGTATAATTGTGGGCACTTATTGTGTGGCTCAATTAAATTGTGCTTATTTTTTCTATAGTGGGGACATGGCTTTGAAACTTGGCGGAAGCCCTGATTGCTGGGTCGAGTTTGCATATGGTGCACACAGGTCCCCTATCAATGCACTGTTCATTGAGTTTGAACCTGAGTTTTTCAATTGATTGGATGTTCAGAGTTTTTGGCAATAATTGATAGACAAAGTGGTATTGTCACTTACCACTTTGTTGTTCTTAACCATGATCTTGTTGGAATATTGGAGAAGGATAGTGTGGGATCTTTCTGTCATTAATCGGGCTGGTTTTAGCTTCTCATCTCAATAGTAACGAGATTCTCTATTCTTTGTCCTTTGTAGTACTACGTATGGAGCAAGATGTGGAGAAATTTATTCGAGATCCAACACAAAAGCAGATGGAATTTCAGCAGCTACCTACGTCCTATCTACGGCTGGCTGCGCACCGTGTTGCACAGCATTACGGTTTGCAGTCCATGGTTCTGCTAGACACTAATTTGCCTGATGCCTCGAACTCCCGCATCATTGTTAGCAAGACATCCGAGTGCAGGATTTTCCCAATACGATTGGCAGACATCCCAGTAAATCTACCTTCTCAGGATGCTGGTGTCATGAAGGTTGCAATCAAACAGAGACCTCAAAAGCGGTTTCAAAATGCAAATTCTGGTAACTCAAATTCTTTGAATTCAAACAGTTCCAAGAGTGTGGAGGAAAGAAAAGAGGAGTATAATAGGGCTCGTGCACGGATTTTTAACTCTACCAGCTTCAATGCTGGATTGGCTGGGAAACCAGAAACTGGATTGAGAGAAACTGGACCGAGAGAAACTGGATTGAGAGAAACCGGACTGAGAGAAACCGGACTGAGAGAAACTGGATTGAGAGAAACCGGACCGAGAGAAACTGGATTGAGAGAAACTGGACCAAGGTTTCAGGATAATTCCCAGCATAGCTCCTTGGCTTTACCCAAGAAGGAAGAGAAGGCTTTGCCAGGAGTCAATGAAGCAAGCAGCATTAGGGGATTGACTGACTCATCTACATCTAGCAGTGGATCAGCTAGAAGCAGAGAAAAGGAACCTATCGGTAGGCACAAATCCAACAATCGGGTGGCTATATTTCGGGATCGTGAGGTGGACCGCAAGGATCCTGATTATGACAGGAGCTATGACAGGTAGGCTGGTTTTAGTCTCAAGTCTGTACGAGGATATCTGATTTTGTATGTTATGGAAGTCTGTGGCAGACTTGAGACTTATTCCGTGAGAAAGTTAATCAATTATTGGCTTTTGTAATTCCCACCATATTGTTTTGGTTAGAGGTTGACATTGGCTTAATTTGAATCGGCAAGTAATATCTTTGATACGCAAACATAAGGACTTAAAATTGTCTTCTTCTCTCTATGATGACTGTTCTGTTCATAGATTGCTCTTCTCTCTGCATGTTGTTAGCCATTTAGTTGAGCCATTCATTTAGGTGCAGTTTTTGAGCTTTGGTTATGGTTCGATTCTTCAATGGTCATTTTACTTTCTCTCTGGCATTGTTAACAAGTCATGTCAAAATGGCTTATTTTCCCAGGTACATGCAAAGATTTGATCCTGGATTTGGGTTCCCTGGTGGGCCTTACACTGTGCAACCTATGTATACGCCCACAATAAATTATAACACAGAATTTCCACAGCTTGGATCTAGTCATCGACCTCAGGTTCCTGCTGAACACCAGCCTCGGCCCCTACCTCAGCATATACCTGGGCCATGGCCCGGATCCTCAAGTGCTGTGGGGATAGGGTATGGGCATCCAGACATGATTGCACCGTTCAGTCCAAACCCTGTTGGTGCACACTCGTCGTCAGCTTATTTGCATTCGTCTCAGTATGCTTGTCAGCAACCTGGCATGCCTTTTGTCCATCCCAATGAACATGTTCATCAACCCTTTACGCAGGTATAATTTCAGTAACTGAAAGGCCCTAGTTTGCTCCAGCTGAACCATGGTGATTTTTTTGTTTGGGCCAGGGGGTGCTTGTTGCTGCTGGTGTGGGTGAGGATAGAAGTGATGGTGTCTTTGCATCTGGTTTTTGTCAATTGAGAGGATATATTTGTTATTCTGGGTCAAAAAGAGTATATTCTTGTTGGCAGCAGGATAATGTTAAGAGTGGAAGTACCGTTCTTAATGTCTCATAATATTCAGATATGCATGCAGCCATGCCAGACAATGCATTCCCATGTTTCAGCTGTCTTCCCTCTGAAAATATATGGTCCAGATTTTGGGATTGATTTTGGTCCTACGGTTGAGCACTTCTAGGAAAATAATGGATGCAACTTTGGCCTTTTATGCTTTTACTTTTGAGATTCACCTGCCTGGTCTGTGGAAATATGAAACTTAAGTTGCAGAGTTCCTTGTGCTCTAGAATTTGGTATTGTTGTCGCACTTCTTTGGTGGGAAGGCAGCAATAGCTTAAACTTGCTTAAATAAAGAATCATTAGAAGCACTTAGGGATGCAGTGACTATTCTCTTACAGAACCTGAATTGCTAAACTTTAGGTCCAATAGAAAAGTTCTTTGAAGATGTTGGAACAACCAGAACAACCCTATTTCCATCTTCTCTTTGTAGCAATTTAGCATAAACTTGTAGTTTTCATGGCCAAAAATCAATGAAGAAGCAACATCATGCAAAATTTGAAGATATGATTTCTTAGAACAGTCAAAATTTAAACCTGTGGATGTCGTGTTATGGTTACTGGCTATTGGTCATTTCACGTGCATTTTAAATTTGATGATGCTAAATATTGCTGCAGTCTCACCACCAGCAACCTGATGCAAGTTTTGGATTAGCCCGGCCCCGATGAGGGGCTCGGGCCATGCCTGCAATCCTGGCTGGAACTCGAGCTTGAAACTGGGCAGGCCATCAGGGCCCTAAGTACATTCAAGTGCAGGATTGCAGGCATAGAGAACCAAGGTGGAATGGAGTGGACGATAATACAGGCATCAAGCATTCATCTGCTTCTCCAGCCTTGGTTGTAATAGAGCTTCCAGCATCTTTAATGGCCGGAAGCATGGCAATTCTTTCGGTCATCAAGATGTGGGGGTGTCACCTCAGATCTTCATGTTGCCTGATGATGTTGATGGTGACGATGATGACGACGAAGAGAATAATGATATGGAGCATATGACCTGCAAATCTAAGCTCTAGATACAGTTGAAGTAATTTCTCTCTTCTCTTGATCTTGCGACGCTCGATTTGGCTTTTCTCAACCGTTATTAGATGTTCCTATGGAAATTCATTGCAACTATTTTTCTTCAGCTGACATCACTGTGCCAAGAAGAGCCACTGGGTTGCTGGGCTGTCATAGGGTTGTATCTCACTGGAACTGGAAGTAGATGCCCGGATTGGTCTTGGAATGGCTGGTTCACTGTTCTCTCTTATTGCTCTCATTAGGGCATTTACCCCTTGTTCGTGGAATTGTTGCAGAGAGCATCGCATATTCTCTGAATGCAGGTCATGCATTGTACCTTGAGTTCTGTACAAAAATCGATGGATACCATATTTACTCGGTTATTTAGTTAATTGCAGTGAGCTTTGCGACACTCTGAAACTTTGGATGTTTTATGACAGTTTTATGTTAGTCCTTAGAGGCTGCTCATGTGCATGTAAATTTTCTTATTACACCTCAAAAATTACATCATGACAGTATTTGTCTAGTCCTTTCTCTTGTATATATGTAAATCCCGTTGGCTTGTGTGCCATTGATTTTTGTGTACGCATCTTCCCTTTGGTTCCCAGCCTATACAAGTGACAAAGCCCTTTTAGAGAGGCGGGGTCGGTTTGACGGTTTAATACACCCTCCATGCAGTCTCTCAATCACCTTGGTGAGACCTTCCTTGGAGGTCCCATGTGAACCAAGATAGATATTTTTCCATTGCCGATATCTTAATTAAAAAATGATGCATTAATTTACTACTCAAGGCATTTTCCCTTTAAGTAAGGCAATAGTGAGTTTTTGAATTTTCATATGCTCATTCATGATGCTCGTGCCCGCACCATCAATAATTTCATTAGAGACCGGGTTAAATCAAGCTGTGTGATATTAGTGTTTCCATCATAATGTCATTCAATTTACCATGAGGAACAAATTTTGCTGGAATCCTTTCTGTTGATAGAGCATGAGCACACCAGAACAGGATGAAGATGTGTCTAGAAATGTTTTTGTGGCTGCCATGATGCACCGGCCGTAATTCCAGGTAATTGCCAGTCCAATCCTTCAAATTCTTGTTGAAATGGCTTAACTTGTTTTCGTTGACTTTGGTTTCTTAGGTCCTTATTCTTGGATTCCTTTTTGTTTCCCTCTCTTTATCTCACGTCGAATCGCTTTGGCACGTATCCTGGGATAGTGAAATGTGAAACACCCGACTACGTATGCTCATCACATGGGCAACCCCTCCCCCTGTCATCAATAAGGGGCAAATCCCCTCATGCTCCCCCTCAGGGGCATTGCTTTTCCTCAGTGCACAAGCTTGTTTCACGTGTGATCCTGATGAGTATATGGCAGTTCTTCACATCTCTCTCTGCGCTAGTGCAACTGTCCGAAACCGTTAAAAGTATCGATGCTCTTCTACAAGAAAAAAGGGCAGACAAAGGGGGCCTCGCACGCTATTCTCGTTGGTCTTTCTTTTCCCTTCTGATTCACCTCCTATATATGACCAATACCCGGTTGAACTTCAAGCAGCTCAGCCTTCCTTAACATTTTTTTCCAGCTCAACGTCCTCTAGCTACTAGGGACTCCACACACAGGTCTGCTATAGATTTGTTTACATTTCTCTCGCGAAGCTCACCTGGTCTGTTTCTTCTGGTGCGTGGATTGGCAAATCTCGTTTCTGTCTTGTGCCTTTTGATAGGAAAGGTTGGCGCTATTGCTAGCGATTTACGTTACTGATGATCCCGCACGGACGCATACCCCGAAACCGGCCAAATATTTACTTTCCTTCTACTTACAGATTTATCTCCCCTAGATTCGGCAATAATGTGCTTCTTATTTTTATTCCAATTTCAAAACGATAAATGATGTCGACCAAATCAGCTTTTTAGTTTTATGTTTTAACCTGCATATCTTTTTTAAGTAGACATTTATCTGGTACGATCACATAAGTGGATGAGGACCCCTCTCATAACAGTTGTGCGCTTTTTGTATGTGATTACAGGGTGTGGTGTGGAATCATGGATGAAGCAAACTATAAGCTGTTCTTGAAGAACTGTGCCATCATCCAAGAGAATGAGAGGTTAAGGAAGAAAGCGGAAGAGCTGGCTGAAGAGAACCAGGCATTACTCCAGGAGTTCGCGCAGAAGCTCTCCAAGTCCAAGCCCACCGACCCTGATCATGGCTCATCATCTTCCACCATGAACCAGCCCAACAACACCACCACCACCACCACCAACGACGAAAACAACAAGAAGTAGTCTTCATAGCGCGAGATTTGGTTTGGTTGGGTTGGTTGTGAATCCATTTAAGAACTGATACTCAAACTCTATAATGCGAACCTTGTTATGAAACAATAACCGGTTTCCGAAGTTGTGTTAAAACGCCTGCCGGGATGCCTGCGGTGAGCAGTGTCAATAGGGATTTCATGACTCTTTTGGCTTTCCAAAGATAGACAGTAATGCCGAGATGCGTGAAGTGTGAATTGCGGATTCGAACCTGAAATCGAAAATTGCCAAGGACCGGGCGACGACTAAGGGCTGTGACGTCTGGGTCTACCAGTACGGGTGGTTGTCTGCTTCAATTTGTCATTGGACAAATTCCATTGAAATTCTAGATGGATTCGGTGAGTTGAGTTGACCGAACCTTCTTGCATGAGGTCACGCTCCAGCAAATCGGTCAACCCCGGACGACAATCACAAGAAAAAGGGGGTAATGAAGTCTCACGTTGGTTGCGGTCCACATTGAATGCGGTCAGAAAAATCTGTCAGGAGCTAAGTGCTGGTCTCATAAACATACAAGGACAAGCATCCATTTAGAAACCAACCACCCGTTGAAACTAATAAATGAATTGTTTAATCAAAATGCTTACCACCACTAAAAAGAGAAGATTCTTTATATTTTTTTTCTACGAGTGCCATCAGAACTTCCAAACCAAACATTCTTTTTCTTTGTTTTCGACTCTCGTGGGTAATGAACGCGACGCGAATTCTGCCCAATAATTCGAAGAATTACAATCTACCCATCTTTACTTCTATGCCATCCTCTCCACATTTTGTGGCTCATAACTTTTCAATATCATAATGTCCTCTCTCCTGAAAAAGCATTAATGCTTTTGTATACTTCCAACCTCCCATCCTTGCTAACCAAATAAATACATAACTTTACAGAGTCTTGTAAGATGAGGCATCCAATGATTTAGGTGATGATATATAGGATAATCTATTCAATAATATAAAAAAAGGTTCTAGAATGGGTAAGGTCTTCTTCTCTTGCCTTGCAAGTAGGGTAAACAATTTTCTTTCCCCTGAGAAAAATTCAAGATTAGTTCCTTTTTGTCAGCATGTGGAGTGCCTATAACCTAGGGATCTTTCGTAATTCTCCGTTTCAAGATTTATTTTATTTCTGGCCATCTTGTAATAGTTATTCAAGAAGTTCACCTGCCTTCCGAACTTCTTTCCTTAAGTTTTAAGTGTATGGGTGCACCGGTTTTGGTGTGATTTTGGGCTCGAACAAATCTGGGTAGCTCATACATGGAACGGCTTTCAAAGATTTTGGTGCTATTCTTGTAGCTGGTGAGAGTTGTTTTGTTCTTAAAAGGTTTGAGTTTTCTGGGAAAATATCAGTTGCTGCAACAAGATTCATGTCCTCTCTTAGTTGGTGAGAGTTGTTTTGTTCTTAAATGTGAAAGGCTTGGAGTTTATCAATTGCTGCAACAAGATTCAGGTCCTCTCTCTCTCTCTCTCTCTCTCTCTCTCTCTCCACATGAAGAGACTCTTAGCCTTCTTGGATACTATGTGCAGCTTCTTTCCTCTATTGAGTTCTTTTCCTTTTGATTTCGTCTGACTTTTTTTTTTTTGTCATATATGACATTGGGTATAGAGTTTTTCGTGATTGAATAAAGAAATGATGCGTAGATTGTGGGCTGTAATTGTATGAGCTCTGTTCAATTTCCATGCATGAAATCTAGAGAATTCCTAAATCCTAATCATCCAAACTGTCCGTGCAAAACTGACCGGAACAAAGAGAAATGGATGCGCACGAGAAGAAAAAGGAAAGCGAGAGACAAAAAGGTTAATATACAATTTCAAACATACTTTTGCTATACTTTCCAGGATGCAGAGAGGAGTCGTAGCTGTTGTGCTGGTCGTGCTGTCATTGGCATATCAGGGCATCCGCCCTCCGTCGCCCAAAACTTGTGGCTCTCCAGGCGGTCCGCCCATCACAGCGCCCCGAGTAACGCTCAGAGATGGCCGAAACTTGGCCTACAAAGAGCAAGGAGTACCAAGAGAATTGGCCGAACACAAGATCGTCTTTGTGCACGGCTCCGACTCCTGTAGGCACGATGCATTGATAGCAACGGATGTTTCCCCGGTAATTTTTAAAGTTCTTCTTATAACTGTCTCATCCTTCCACGTTCATGACTCTGTCCTTTTGTTCTCTAACATCAGTAGCTAGTTCTGATAACTGAGTTGGTCCCCGTTGGGTCGTTGTTTGTCCAGGCGGTTCTTGAGGAATTGAAGGTGTATGTCTTGTCATTCGATAGACCGGGATATGGAGAAAGTGACCCGGACCCGAAAAGGACACCGAAGAGTCTGGCTCTGGATATAGAAGAGCTTGCCGATCAGTTGGGACTGGGGACCAAGTTCTATGTAATTGGGTACTCCATGGGAGGCCAGGCTACTTGGGGTGTCCTCAAGTATATCCCCCACAGGTATTTACATCAACGAAAGTTAAAGAAAGTTCATCAGTCATTTAGATAGGATTGCATCGTTTTTGGTGGGAATGAAATAGCAAGGATCAATTTTTAGGACATGACTGCATACCGCTAAATCCATGTTTTCAAAGGCGGAACCTGATCATGGGCTTTTCCACTCTTGTGGCCTGATGAGCTTTCGCGGTCATGATTCTCGACCTGTCAACCAGGCTGACATGGAAAAGAAACTTAAAAAAGAAGAAGCAGACGAGTAGGATGTGGGTAAATGTTGCCGTTGTTATGGACTCAATAATGACCCAAATGCCGACATGCTCAAGCGCTTGAGACCGACCATGGCTCAAGCCAGCCCATTGAGCAAACCATAACCAAAACAGAACGATCATTATAGTGAGCTGCAATGAAGCAAGGAAACGACATGTAGTCTCTCAGCTAAATCACCTAATTAATCTTAGCACCCAGATGCAATTGTTAATGACGACAAGCACTGGCAGGTTAGCCGGAGTAGCTCTCATCGCTCCCGTAATCAACTACTGGTGGCCTGGGTTTCCCGCCAACTTATCCACAGAAGGCTACTACTCGCAGCCACCACAGGACCAGTGGGCACTTAGAGTGGCTCACTATGCCCCTTGGCTCACCCATTGGTGGAACACCCAAAAGTGGTTCCCCGCATCCAGTGTTGCCGTTCATGCTCCCCACATCATGTCCCGTCAAGACATGGAAGTCATCCCCAAGATGATCAAGCGCCGAAAGGATGTGGTAACTTTTGCTCTTTTCTGGTTTGTTTGTGATTCTTTTCCCTTCACTCATTGTATGACTAACAGGTCGTTGAATTTAGTCCTAGCCACAAGCAAACTTGTCGGATAACTGGCCTTGTTCTTTTGTTATACAGCCGAGAATGGACGTTAGGCAACAAGGAGAAGCCGAGTCCATCCATCGGGACATGATGGTCGGTTTCGGGAGTTGGGAATTCGATCCTATGGAAATTGAGAACCCTTTCCCGAACAAGGAAGGATCGGTGCATCTGTGGCAAGGCGACGAGGATAGGCTAGTCCCCGTTTTGCTTCAACGGCACATCGCGCAAAAGCTTCCGTGGATCGAGTACCACGAGCTACCCGGCGCTGGGCATTTGTTCCCTTATGCCGATGGAATGAGTGAAGCTATTTTGAAGGCACTCATAGTTGGTCAGAAGCAGAATTGATTTCCTAGTCAAGCTCTATTTTTCCCTCAACCTTCTGTCTTCCTCAGATGATTTGCTCTTCCAAGAGTTTCTCAGAGTGTTCTCTATACCAAAACATTTACAGTCCTTGTAGTTATAACATATCTCGAGGTTGAGCCCTTATATCGAATATATATATATATATATAAGGGGTTGGGATCGTTGGATCTAATAAGGCTCGTACCCAGCAGTAGATCGAGTACCTATTTGTTGGGATTCTTCTTAGTGGTAGACCGAGACCCATTCGTTGGGGCTCTTCACGTTTCGACCAAACTGATCCAGGTCATAAGTCCTAGAGAGGCAGTAATTCCTTTAGTGTTTGGTAAAGGCCCATTTGTGGGGATACGAAGAGTTAGTACCGGTCCGCATTTAGAAGAAGTAAGTTCCGATTCGCTAAGTATGAACCAAGATACAACATCCATGTCCTCCTTTGATTCTCTTTCTGTCAGGGACCCAGATCTAGGCCCTATTCATAGAGAAGAAATAAAAATAGGAGATTTCAATAGATCCATTGATAATTGGGAAATACCAAAAGTTCAGCTTAAAGATATTTACAAACAATCCAAATTCAGAAGTCTTTTCAAAAAATCTGATTATATCATAGCTACTGAAGAAAGAGACATACAATTATCAGACTCCTATCAAATGGTATACCTCCTTGACCCAAAATCCATTAAGAATCATAGAGTAAAATATAATTATCTCCATATAGGCTTAGTCCAACTAGGAGCAAAACCGCTCACAAAAGAAGGACTAAACACGACCCTTCTCTTAGTTTTGAGAGATTCTTGTCTCTTAGACTATGAAGAATCCATATTAGGAACTATAGAAACTAGCCTCTGCAAAGGACCCATACATTTTGACTGTTACCCTAATTTGACGGTATCACTCAAAGACCCTAATATCCTAAAATCCCTCACTTTACAGATAAAGATCCATAACTACAATGTAGCCAAAGGCTCTATTCCTTTAGCTATTGTTTATAGAGTACAATATAAAGTTATGGCCTCTGCCTTCGGAGAAAATGCCTTCAAAAGGAGCCCAAAAGGAGAAACCCTTTTCCTTCAAACTGATATCTCCAGAGCAAACATTACTATACCTAGATCCATAAATTGGGATGAAGTAACCCTACCAGAACAATGGGAATTAGAGAACAAGGTTCCTCAACAAGTTGTCCAAAATTCAGAACCTACTAATATTGTCCAACGTCCTGAAGGAAGAGTCACTATCCAATTTCCAAGACGATCTTTTGATTTAAGATCAAACCCTTCTTTTCATACAGCCACCGCTCGAACCTCAGTTGATCAACATCCCAATATACCTAGAATAATTACCATACCACCAAGTACGTCCAGTACTCATAGAATTACCACAAAACAAGACACCACTCCTCAAAATTCACAAACACATAGAGAAATTCCAACAGCTCCTCTTGAGCCAGAAATCAATGGTCTCGATCATAGATCAGGAATAACTAGACCTATTTACCAACAGAACGAAACTGAACCTCTTATAGAAAGAATAGATTCTCCCAATTTTTCCCAGATCGACAGTGAGTTAAATATATTAGAAAAAGACTTTGAACCAAATAGAACCTTTCTGAACCATGAATTTAATTCAATAGAAAATACAATCATTAGAGAATGATTCTTCAAAACATTTGCTGATTCGGCTCAGGAAATTAAAGAACAATATTACAAGTATTTATATAAATACGAGACCCACATATTCTTCTTCGATTGGTTTGAAGAATAATTCCTGAAACCAAAAGAAATAATGGTATTAGAACACCATTACAAATGGAAACTTGAAAATGACGACGTTATAGAATCACTACATCCACCACTTAGGAGGATAACCATCCAAGTAGGAGATAGCCAAGTTACAGCAGCACCATACAAAATTGCTGATAAAATGGAAGAATCTGTTAATATTCCCAAGATAATTGAACAAAACAATTATACCAACCAGCACCTGTCAACAATAGGAAAACAATTAGTCAGAATAGAAACCACAATTCAGAATTCTAATCCGACAAATCTTAAAATAGACTCTGCCAAACAACCCTTATTTAAAACTTTTGAATTACTAAAAAGATTTAGCCCCGAATTTACCAGAGCAATAGAACAAAGGAGACTTTCAATAAAACAAGAGCCAAAACCTATAATAGAAACTCCTATGATTCAAGGATTAACTATTAAAGACCCTTTGACAAATCCAAAGCTACCATTAGCACTCTTGACAAAAACCATACCTCTGATGAAGAATCCATCAATGAGGTAAATAATTTTAACTGGCGACAACCCCAAAAATTGTACCACCAAAGAGCCACTCCTCCCGACATAGCTCTAGAAGAATCTTCTTCCCTAAGAACACAACATAAGTATTCCCCTGATGCTATTTATGAATGAAACATTGATGGCATAGCCGAATCAAATCTATTAAATATACTTAATAATATGATAATGCTTGCTAATGCCTATAAAACCCAACAAGAAGTTTCAGACCAAGCAGTTGCTAACCTTTTAATAGCTGGTTTCACTGGCCAATTGAAAGGATGGTGGGATAACTATCTTACTGAGGAACAAAAAACACAAATCCTACTAGCTTACAAAAGAGACGATTTCGGACAAATAATTTTTGATGATAATGGCCATTCCATTTCAGACGTTGTTAATACCCTCATATACTCCATTTCCCAACATTTTCTAGGAGATCCATCACATCTTAGAGATAGGAATGAAGAACTCTTATCCAATATGAAATGCAAATCATTAGGAACATTCCGCGAATATAAAGATTTATTCTTACATCGTGTCCTGATTAGACTAAACTGTAATCAACCTTTCTGGAAAGAGAAATTTTTAGATGGAATACCAAAACTTATAGGAGACCAAGTCCGAGACAAAATACGAGAAGATAATAATGGACAAATACCTTATGACCATCTTTCTTATGGAGAAATAGTCTCACATGTCTACAAACAAGGTACCCAAATGTGTAATACCATCAAGTTACAAAAACAACTTAAAAAAGAGAAAAAGTTAGGCAACAAAACATTAGGAGATTTCTGTGCCCAATATGACCCTTTCTATGATAGCAAGACAAAATCTAAATGCAAAGGAGATTGCCCTAAAGAAAAAGACTATAAGAATCGTAGGTCTTATCATAAAAAACCAAGATCTGATAAAAATACCAGAGCACATAAAGAAAATTACAGACACAAACAACAACATAATAGTACAAAGAAAAATTACAAAGATGTCAAATGTTACTCCTGTGGTAACAAAGGCCACACTGCTAGATACTGCAGAATTAACAAAAAATTAGATGAGTTATGTCTAGAAGAAAACATACTACATCAATTGAAAGAGATACTTGCCCAAACTGATAATAGTTCTACTTCTAATGAGTCAACAGAAGAAAGATTACAAGCCAATGAATTAGACACATCATTCGATTCTGACTATAAAGATACTTCTCCACAACTAAACATGCTCACTAAAGAAGAAGAATTTCTCCTTAGCACGGCTGACCAAATAGAAAACCCAGAAGATAGACAAATATACCTTGACCGACTCAATTCTTCCATGAATATAGTTTCCAAAGGAAATTCTTCCTACAATCTCAAAGAAATCCTTAGCAGAAATAAAACTCAAACTAGACCTGTCAATATAAATGACCTCCAAAATGAAATTAAAGCACAAAAGGTGGAAATTCAAGCTTTAAAAAATGCTCAAAAGAATATGTCCAATGACATATATAGAATCCAATTAGCCATTTCAAAATCCAGGACTAGTGAACCTGAAGAAACCAATACTGTGGTTTACCTAGAAAGAGAAACAACAAACCCAGGTTTTCTAATGCTATTAACAGAAATTACATCCAGAAAATGGATAATAAATATTTCTATAAAAATTAATAATGAGTATATGATTAAAACAACTGCTCTCTTTGATACAGGAGCAGACCTCAATTGCATCAAAGAAGGCCTTGTCCCAACAAAATATTTTGATAAAACCTCTGAGACTTTGAAATCAGCTTACGGGGATAAACTTAATATTAATTATAAATTACCGAAGCCCTAGTAATAAAAAACCAAGTTTCTTACAAAACTTCCTTCCTTCTTGTTAAAAATATGAGACAGAAGTCATTCTAGGAACTCCTTCATTCAATTAATCCAACCTTTCACCGTAGATAATGAAGGAATTGAAACCAACTTTCTTAATAAGAAAATAAGATTCAATTTCACCACCAAACCTCAAAATCGGGTCTTAAATTCTTTACAAGAAAAGTCTATTTCAGAAATCAATTCTCTCATTAAAGATAAGGAGACGCAACTTGATTTTTAAAAGAAGATTTAGAATTCAAAAGACTAGAAGAAAATCTTACAAAACCAAACATTAAAGAAAAAAATAAATTCACTTCAATTCCAAATAGAAAAAACCATATGCTCTACCTTACCCAACGCTTTACGGGAAAGAAAAAACCATATCATTTCACTTCCTTATGAACAAGGATTTGTTGAAACGATATACCAACAAAAGCTCGCCCCACCCGGATGAATCATGAAGTCCTAAACTTTTGTCAAAAAGAAATTAAAGACCTCTTAGAAAAAAAAACTCATAAAAAAAAAAAGCCAGTCACCATGGAGTTGTTCTCGCTTTCTATGTTAACAAGAATGCAGAATTAGAAAGAGGAGTCCCACGACTTGTTATAAATTATAAACCTCTTAACACAGCCCTCAGGTGGATAAGATACCCAATTCCCAATAAAAAAGACATATTAAACAGACTCTGTAAAGCAAAAATCTTTTCCAAATTTGATATGAAATCAGGATTTTGGGAAATACAAATTAAGGAGCAAGACAAATATAAAACTGCCTTTATTGTCCCTTTTGGTCAATACGAATGGAATGTAATGCCTTTCGGCCTGAAAAATGCTCCTTCAGAATTCCAAAGAATCATGAACGATATCTTCAATCCCTATTCAGAGTTTATCATAATATACATTGATGATGTCCTGATTTTCTCTTCAGGAATAGAACAACATTTCAAGCATATTTCGACATTCATAAAAATCATGGTAAAAAGCGGTCTAGCAATTTCCCCCTCTAAAGTTTCATTATTTCAGACTAAGATAAGATTTTTAGGACATAATATCCATTCAGGAACAATATTCCCTATCGATAGATCAATTTCGTTTGCTGATAAATTCCCAGATGAAATTAAAGATAAAACCCAATTACAACGATTTCTAGGAAGTCTCAATTACGTCCTCGATTTCTTTCCCAATATTAGTATTATTTGTAAACCTTTACATCAAAGATTACAAAAGAATCCTCCACCATGGACAGATGTTCATACCAATATAATTAGGACCATCAAAACACATATCAAAACCATACCAATTCTTCACTTAGCTAACCCAAATGCATTCAAAATAGTTGAAACTGATGCATCAGAAATAGGATATGGAGGAATACTCAAACAAACTCATAATGACAGGGAATCAATAGTACAATTCATATCCAAACATTGGAATCTAACCCAACAAAATTACTCCACTATCAAGAAGGAAATACTTGCTATAGTCCTTTCCATTTCCAAATTCCAAGGAGATCTTTTAAACCAAAAATTCTTGTTAAGAATATATTGCAAATCTACTAAAGATGTTTTACAAAAAGATGTTTTAAATATTGCATCAAAACAAATCTTTGCAAGATGGCAGGCCATTCTTTCTGTTTTTGATTTTGATATACAATTTATAAATGGTTCATCAAATTGCCTGCCTGATTTCCTTACAAGAGAATTTTTATAGGGAAAACAACCATGCCACGATCTAAGAAAAAAGACAAAGACAAAACCATAGCAGATGAATCGTCAGTATCCAATACAAAACCCATAGCCCCCAAATCTTGGGCACAAGCCGTAGAAGAATTAGGTCTTAAACCCGAAAAAACATACTACCATCACCAGTTACCAGATAGCCAACCCATATCTGATACCTCAGCATCCATAAATTTCGCAGCACTTGCCTCAGTATTCTCAAAAGAAAATATGGATGCAATTCAGGCCTACTACCTCAATAGCCAAATAAAAGACAAACTCCTCAACCAACCACCATATACACAAACTAATAAACCCATAGTAATGGCTGAGAACCCATCACCATTGGCAACCCAGAGACAGTCAGAATATCAACTCATGAAGCAGAAAAGTCTGCTTAATGAAGTGGTCATCAGACCAGCAGAAACTTCCCAACAAATGACCTCTCAACAAATGAGGTCCCAATTTTTCCAAAAAGAAAAATATGCATTAATACTTACAGTTGAAGATGGATTTTATGACAAAAACCCTAATTAATTTGCAAAAAACATATTTCCAAAAGGATGGTATTTTAAACCATATGAAATGAGCAAACCATTGGCATTTTATGAACAGATTCTGGTTGAAACTGAGTCAGCCAAATTCAACCATTTCTGTGATAAAAATGACAGCAACCATATCCTTTACTCTACTATCCAGATTCTTAGGATCATACATCCTAATGAATGGACAGAAGAACCCCATACACTCAAAAAATTCAACGCCAGACTCACACAAAGCCTACCATACTGTGTTTCATACTCATACTGGGACTACCAGCAAGCCTGGTGGAACACCTTCTATAGACAGAATAATCAAATGAAACATACATGGCTTGTATACTTCAAAGATAAATTTCTCCCCAACTGGTTTATCAACTGGTGGGCATATTTTGGACCAACTGAACAAATTCTCCATCCAACACTCATTCCAGGATGGGAACTATTCAAAAAAGAATTCCATCCATCCCAACATGACATAAGATTCCTATGTTTACTTCATTATTTTGCCATATTCAGAATATCATGGGTCACCGGCTGGGAATTTGCATATTCTCACAACGAACAAATACCCATACTCATCAGACATCATAAAACAAAATGGTGGGATAAGTTCAGGTTCCAAGAATGGGGAACAGAATCCATGGTTCGAAAATGGTTGAACACCAACCAGCCCCAAAAATCATCAAACCAAACTGCATATCTCCAAGAAAAAACACAAATAATGGCAACCCTTGCTGCAGCTAGCACAAAAGAAGAATGCTATGCCATAATTAGTCAACTATACCATGTTGGCCAAATTGAAAGCATAGCTCAAAACTCTTCAGACAGCCAGGAAGGAAGCTATGAAGCAATTTCAACATACCATTTGGCGTCCCCATAAAACAGAAGACAAACAGCACCAAATACTGTTTTCACTGTTCATACATACTCTAGACGCTGTTTATTTACTGTTCACACTTTTACTGTGCACTTACTACTATTTAAATAGTGAAAACATTGTAGCACGAGCACTATAAAAGTAACGCACCCATGCACAGAAAAGAGGATGCATTTTTGTGTAACCCTTGAGAGAGCTCTTTGAAACCCTCGAAACCCTCTCCACAAAACCTCACTCTTTCATACCCAGAAACCCTCGAAAACCCTCTTGACCCGGAAGTATCTCTCTGGTTTTGAAGTAAGTTTTCGAAATCATACCATAGTTTCTTCATATCAGATCCTGACTCATACATAGTCGGTAGATCTGCATATCATTTCATAACAGTTCAGTGACGGAGAGTGGACTACCGCCCCAGATCTGAAACTGTTCTTCAGTTTTACTGTAGTTGATTCAATTCCTGCACTAGTACTTTACTTTCTTTAGTTTATGCACTTGTAATTTACAATTTCTTCAGATCCGTAACACATACTTCTATATTATCTCCATTTACCACCTAAATGGTTGGTTTCTTCATACCTTGGTGTTTTTGCATACTTCTGCTCTTCATACTTTACATATTCTTCGCTTTACATATTATCTTTAATGTTCGTGATTTTGCTTAGCTTAATCTTCTTTTATACTTCATTTCTCTATTTAGTAAATTTCCTTTACACCATAACCCTAACCTTCGAATTATTTTACAACATCATACAAACATTCACAGAGCTTGCAGACTTTTTCGACTATATCAGAGACATAGGACCATTAAAGTTCTTTCATATCATAAACAGGTCCCATAAAAGAAAACGTTAGACTTTTCCCCAATCATCAACAGATCTACCACATTTCTTCTATCTTCCTTCTAATCTATTATTAGATCCAACGATCCCAACCCCTTATGGTATATATATATATATTGGTTTGAAATGTAAGTATCATTTATAAAATGACGTACAAGAGTTTAGGATCATTTCCCATCATTACAAAGATAACTAAGAATGCAAAAAAATGGAGTGATGGATTCTCTATGTAGTAGCCAAAATTACATTTGTTTGAGAAGATTTAAAATTTTTGTAAAATGATGCTCGGTCTCTGACAAGCTTACGAATTTTAGCCACAATGATGGGGGCATCATTTGACTTGTTTTGGAAACGTCTATAGTTGCGTTTCATCCAAATGCAGTATATTGCTGCTAAAAAAGTTACTTTGAGAAGTCTTGCCGCCAAATCCTTACCTTTGGTGGCCTCAATTATTCACTTAATTTCATCATTCTATCCTCCTAAGTTACGGCAGATTCTGTATTGTGCAAGGATAATACACCATATGCTTCCCGTCTACGTGCACTGAAAGAATAGATGATCTCGATTTTTCAGATGATTAAAACAAAAATTATAATGGATTGCTATTATAGGCATTTAATGTGATATGATATCTGCTGTTGGGAGTTTGTTTCTACAAATTAGCTATCCGATAAAATTGTGTTTACTAACCCCACCTGTTCATATCAATTAGTACCATTTCACAATCAGTTCCACATTACTGAGTTCATCAAATAACCCTTTGCAATAATATCTTTGTCTAGATATGGTTGTAGCTAAGGTTGGCTTTAGTTTAATAATACTACGCCAACTCCATGCCATGCTATCTTTAATTTCAAGCTGCATAATTATAATGTTTCTATATTTGGTACTGTGAACTCATTTATTCTATAAGAATGACGATACACAATTTATATCGAATATTTGCTGTTACAAGAACATCATTTCCAATTCCTAGGGTGGCAGGGAGTTGAATTGTAGGAAAGGTACTGTTAGATTCTTTTGGTCGTACTTACATCTTTTTGGAGAGAAGGAAGCAGCAGCCTAGTACGGGCAAATAAAGCCTAGGAGTGGACGGCCTTGCTTCGAAGCGTAGGGGTGGAACGTGAAAGGCGGACCCGCCCGCTTCAAGCTACCGTTCCTCTCGCTTTGATTTTCTGATTATGTCGTCTCGATCGGAAAGTCTTCATCTCCCTGTCCTCCCAAAAAATCTCATGAGGCCGAAGAGCTTCCTTTATCCGATGCACATCTGAATTTGGGAAATCAAAAGAAAGTCTGAATTGGACTAAGTTTCCTAACAAAAACAAAGAAATGACTTTCCTCGTTGGATCTATAAGTCGGTCCCCGGATTTCCTAATTTCGTTGGAGATGTATACTTAGGATAAACGGGTTTTTGTCCTCATGCAGTTAGTGCCGTGGTGTCCCTTGAATGTGCAATAGTTGGGCAGAATTCAAGGAATGGCTTACTCATGAATAACATCCGAGCGTGAATCTGAGAGTGATTGGTAGCAAATAGATTTTGTCAGAAGATTTCTGAATTTATTTGCAAGATTGAGAAATTCTTTCGTGAGAAATTGCGAGATGTATAAGTTATATTTAATGTAAATATAATATCCATCATAGCGTTTTAAAAGGCGCTTGAGTTTATATAAGCTAACTCGTAATGTTTTATGCATTGATAAAATCTCAAGAACTAAATAGTGAATTCCAACTTTGTTGATGTCATTAACTTTAGAAGAGTGGAGTAGGCCAAGTGGAAGGTCAAACCACTGGAAACCTAATTTGTGTATCTTCAATATGCTTTATTGCTCTATTATCTGTTTGATGGAAATCTAAATAGCTGCTTCCCATTTTAGCTACACCTTTTGTACATTTTTCACCAAAAAAGTTTAGAATTTTTCTACCCCCTCTTAGTCCTTTGTTTTATATTTTCACAAGTACCAAATGCTACAATAATTGCCTCTAATTAATTTGAGAATCGAAATCTACCTATTATCTCATACTTAAATTTCATGGACAATAATCTTTGCTTTCTTAGATTTATACTCCTTTCTCAGTGGAAAACATTATTGCTTTTGTGAACCGCCACCCTCCCATTCTTGCCAACCAAATAAATGAAATGGCCTTACTAAGTCTTGTAAAATAAAGGATCCAAAAAAAAATTTAGGTAATAATAAGGGCTCATAGTGAAGCGAAGTTAAGGTGGATTTCATCACCTTTCCTCCTATGAGTGCATTTCTAGTTACGAGAACTATTAGTGGTAGTCCCTCTAGCGAGGACACTTAACCCGATTGCATTCTTTATTTTTACATGTCAATATCTACATGCTTCATACCCCTTATTTCAAGTTGTATATTTTCCCCCAACAATGTGAGAATATCTCCGTGTTTTATCTCTCAGAGTTCAAACGAAGTAGTTTAATGACTTACTCAGGTCCCAAATAAAATTATTTATTCGAAAAAAAAATGAGAGGGTAATGGCGTATCTAATTGGCGGATTAATTCAATGTTCTTCTCTTACCTTGGAAGTAGGGTAAGGAAGATACCCAAAGAAAAAAATCCAAGATCAGTTCCGTCTCGTCAGTGTGTGGAGTGCCTGTAACCTGGGATTCTTTCACATTACTCTGTTTTAAGAATTATATTATTTTTGGGGATCTTGTGCCAGATGTTCAAGAAGTTCACCTGCCTTTCAAACTATTTACCCTTTCCCCTAAGTTTTCAGTGTACGTGTACACTAGTTTCGATGGGGTTTTGGAGCTTAAACAAATGTGGGGTCGGCGAGATTTGTCCTTATATGCAAAAGTTTTGGAGTTCCCTAGAAAAGTACAGGTTGTCTTGACAATTTCAGGATCTGTGCGGGTTTTATTTAAAATCTAGAATGTTGAAGCATATTTCCTAATTTTTAAAACATGTAACCTATCCAACATATTCAGAAATTTAGAACCTTGAAGCTACCCTATTTCAGATTTTAAGGTCTACACAAGCTGCACCTATACTCTTCTTAATTGAACGATTGTAGTGAATCATCACTTCTAATAATTATTATTTCTATAATTCACTAATCACTACTCATATTTAAATATATGAAGATTATAATATTAATAAAGTAAAAGTCTCATGGATATCCCTAGAAATGGAAGCTCATACAAGTGATTTTATATTGTACATTCATCGTTGAATCTCATATAATGACATAAGATCACGTGAAGACATTGAACAATAAAAACACAAAGACTTGTTTTAGGGTTTTAATTTTATCTAGAACTCGGGACCTAGTTGCTCAAATAGATTTTTCAATTTTTGAAAGCTAAAACTTACTGTGCATATTTAGACTTGGAACCTACCAATTTAATTCTTAAGTTTTCAGTTTTCCCTTGAAATCAATAGACACTTCTAGTTGCTTCCTTGGATTCAGTTCCCGTCTTTTTGAATTTGTCCGAGTTTATTTCAATGAGTGACAGTGGGCCATAATTGCATGGGCTCTGTTCAATTTCCATGCATAAAAAGTGGAGAATCCGTAAGCCCCAGTCCTGTCGGTGCAAAAATGATAGGAAGTTGAAGTTCACAATTAATGGAAGCCATTTTTGGAGACACACGGACCCTAGGAATGCCAAAAGTTGATATGGAGAGACACTTAAGTGCCAAAAGTTACAAACGGTACACTTAAGTGTCAAAATCGGAGCAAAATGGATTACTTAAGTGCTAAATCCAGCCAAAAATTGTCACGTGTCCATTTTCCTAGGCGACTTCATTTACTGATGGAGCATTTTTTCAAAATAAAAAATTCCATGTGACAATTTTAATAATAAAAAATTGTCCACGTCAGATTTTTTAAAAATTAAAATTGATTTGAAAAAAAAAGGGGAGGGGAAATCGGCGAGGGCTGCACAGCCCCACCGCTGCCACCGTCGCTAGCCCTTCTCGGCGATGGTGGGGCGGCAACGGTGGCAATGGCAAGGGCTGCACAGCCCTCGCCGATTTCCCTCCCCCGTTTTTTTTTTTAAATTAATCAATTTTAAAATATTTTTTTTAAAAATATTTTTTTAAAAAAATATTTAATATTATTTAATTAATAATTTTAAAAATCCACGTCAGCGTAAAAATGATGTCATTTTGCGTTAATTTTTCGTCATTTCAATTTCCGGCGAGCCACGTAAGCAAAAAAATTAATAAAAAAATGCCACGTAGGATTTTCAGCAGGGTTCCGGCTACTTGACACTTTAAGTGATCCATTTTTTTTAAAAAATGACACTTAAGTGTACCGTTTGTAAGTTTTGACACTTAAGTGTCCCTCCGTGCCAACTTTTGGCACTCCCGCTGTACTTTCCCCCGTTTCTGGATGGATCGCTGTGCCTACAAGTCTCTAGTGATTAGGTGAGCTTTGTGGTTGAAATTAAAAGCGAGAACAATGTCATCGAAAAAGCAGACAAAATTTCGTAAACAGTCTCGGCCAAGAAGGCCTGTAAATAGGCTTGATGTTCACTCATGTATTTACAAGAAACCAACCAAGAAAAAACCGGACCCATCAGCCTGTAGAAACTAAGCCTTCAACTGCTTCTTCCTTGAAGTCTTATACTTGCATTCTTGCTACAACTCCAAAATCTAGAAGTGGCACCTTGGAGAAATGGAGGCGCGCCTGCTCATGTGCACGATTAAAAGAAGTTAGAGAAGAAAGAAAAGGAAGAGGAAAGAGAGAAGGACAAAAAGGTTGACGAACAATTTCAACCGATTTTTGCTGCACTTTCCAGGAGTGTTGAGAGGAGTCTCAGCTGTCATGCTGGCCGCGGTGTCTGCATTGCCATGTCAGGGCATCCGCCCTCCGCCACCCAAAACTTGTGGCTCTCCAGGCGGTCTGCCCATCACGGCAACCCGAGTAAGGCTGAGGGATGGCTGATACTTGGCCTACAAAGAGCACGGAGTACCGAGAAAATTGGCCGAACACAAGATCATCTATGTGCATGGCGCTGACTCTTGTAGGCATGATGCAGTGATAGCAACAGATGTTTCCCCGGTACTTAAAATTTTTTTAGGCCTGCTTTGTTAACATGACAGTAGTTGGGCTATAATAAGAGTAATAATATATTCGCCAAAAATTCTTAAAGGAATGGATCTCACGATAATTTTTAAATTTTTATTTTTTATTTTTGTCTCTTAAATCAGGATGTTATTATCACGGTGGATTAACAAAAGTCACAATCATTTCTCTTCTTCTTATAACTGGCTTATCGTTCCATGTTCATGAAACTGACCTTTTGCATTCTCACATCAACATCCGGTTTTGATAAATGAGTTAGTCCGTTGTTGGGTCGTTTGTCCAGGCGGTTCTTGAGAAATTGAAGGTGTACGTCTTGTCATTTGATAAACCTGGATACGGAGAAAGTGACCCGGACCCAAAAAGAACACCGAAGAGTCTGGCTCAGGATATAGAAGATCTTGCTGATCAGTTGGGACTGGGTACCAAGTTCTATGTGGTCGGGCATTCCATGGGAGGCCAGGCGACTTGGGGTGTCCTAAAGTATATCCCTCACAGGTATATAGACACCAACTTAAGTAAAAGTTCATCAGTTGATAAGAGAGGATTGCATCGTCTTCGGTTGGCTAGAAAATAGCAACCATCAATTTTTAGGACACGACTGCTTACTGCTAAATGCATGTTTTCAAAGGCACTACACCTGATCATGAGCTCAGCGTCCCGTGAGGCCTGACGAGTTCGGTGAGTCATGTGATTCTCGACCTGTCAACCAGGCCAACGTGCAAAAATTACGTTTCAAAGGCAGCAGGGGAGGTGGCTGTACATAAATATTGACCTGGTTGTGGACCCAGTCATGGTCCAGGCGCTGACAATGCTTAAGCGCTTGAGACCGACCTGGCTCGAGCCTGTCTAACGAGCAGGCTATATACCAAACAAAAAAAAACTATAGTAACAGTAACTACTGCAATGGAGTAAGGAAACTACATAAGAGTCCCTCGGCTAAATTACCTTAATTAGCCACATACTGTCCCACCAGATCCAATTTTTAACGGCGACAAGCGCTGGCAGGTTAGCCGGAGCAGCTCTCACCGCTCCTGTAATCAACTACTGGTGGCCTGGGTTTTCCCGCCAACATGTCCAAGGAAGCGTACTACTTGCAGCCACCACAGGACCAGTGGGCACTCAGAGTGTTTCACTATGCCCCTTGGCTCACCTACTGGTGGAACACCCAGAAGTGGTTCCCCGCATCCAGCGTCGTCACTCGCACCCCCTGCATTTTGGGCCGTCAAGACATGGAAATCATCCCCAAGATGATGGAGCGCCGCAATGACGCAGTAACTTTTGCTCTCTCTCTCTCTCTCTCTTTCTCTCCCCTTCACTCGCAGTATGACCTACGGTTGCTGAATTGGTCCTAGCCAAAAGCTTAACTTGTCAGATAACTGCCCTTGTTCTTTCGTTATCCAGTCACGGGTGATCGTGAGGCAACAAGGAGAAGCCGAGTCGATCCTTCGGGAATTGATGGTCGGTTTCGGGAGTTGGGAGTTCGATCCTATGGATATTGAGAACCCTTTTCCTAACAAGGTGTGGTACATCTGTGGCAAGGCGATGATGATAGGATAATCCCTGTTTTGCTTCAACGGCACATTGCACAAAAGCTTCCGTGGATTCGGTACCACGAGGTACCCGGTGCCGGGCATTTTTTCCCGTATGCTGATGGGATGGGCGAAGCTATTCTGAAGGCACTTATAGCTGGCCAGAAGTAGAGTTGATTGCATAGTTAGCTCTAATTTTCTCTCATCCTCGTGTTCTTCAGTAGGCTTGTTCTTCGAAGTATCAAGAGTGCTAACCCAGATATTTAGCTATTGGCTTTGAATTCCCTCTTTTTGCGTTGTGGCTTTGAATCATGAAGAAGGCCTATGATGCAATAAAATGGGAGATGATGATTACCTGTTTAGGCACCAACACTGCTCCTCTTCATTTGTTAATGTCATTATAAGGCTTTTGTTGACGTAGGGATCCCGAAGCGTCAAAACTTGGCATGGGAGACACTTAAGTGCTAAAAGTTACAAAAGGTACACTTAAGTGCTAAAATCGGAGCAAAATTGATCAGTTAAGTGCCAACGGCGAAAAATTCTGACCAAACTGCCACATGTCCATTTTTCGATGACTTCATTTGTTGACAGAGCATTTTTTTTTCAAAATAAAAAATTCACGTGGCAAAATAATTTTTTTTTTGCCAAGTCAAATTAAATTTTTTTAAAATTGATTTTATTAAAAAAAGAGGAGAGGAAGGGGATCTAGTGAGGGTTGTGCAGCCCTTGCTACCGTTGTTATTGCCGCCACCCCACCATCGCCGGGAAGGGCTGGAGATGGTGGCAGTGAGGGTAGCCCTCGCCGGATCCCCCTTCCCCTCTTTTTTTTTTAATAATATATATTTTTAATTATTTAATATTATTTAATTAATAATTTTTAAAATCCACAATAGCACAAAACGACGTCCTTTTGGCTGATTTTTCGCCGACTCAGTTTCCGGCGAGCCACGTAGGCAATAAAATTAATAAAAAATTGCCATGTAGGATTTCCGGTAGGGTTCCGACAACTTAGTACTAAAATAATCCATTTGTTTTGAAAAATGACACTTAAGTGTACCTTTTGTAACTTTTGGCACTTAATTGTCCCTTCGTGCCAAGTTTTGGCACTCGAGCTATACCTATGCCGCTTTTGTTCAGAAATAACTTCAAAGATTTTTTACTTATTGATAACATCTGTGAGTAGTTCTCCGAATGTACCCTTTTAAGAATTTTTCAGTGCAGATGAAGTGTAAGAGATCGAGAAACTCTCCCATTATATTCAGCTAGAAGAGTCTAGTGAATAACTCAACAGTTCTAGTCCACTGGACTGGATGGAGGATCCGTCATACCATACTACCAAACTTGTTGAAATTGATGATTTTTATGCGGATATGATACTAACAAAAATTAGGAACATCAGCAAGTCATTTCTCCAATCATTTTAGGTGTAGAGCCATCTTGGTCTTCTTGAACCAATCAGAAATACAAATAGATATTACCAAACCCGAAACAATGACACGATGAGCATAAAAATTCCCTAAAGTTCACCTTCGAGTCGATCTATTGGGACAGGATGGTGGGTTTTGGGAGTTGGTAGTTCGATCTATGGATTTTGAGAACCCTTTCCTGAACAAGGAAGAATCGGTGCATCTGTGGCAAGGTGATGAAGATAGGGTGGTCCCTGTTTTGCTTCAACAGTACATTGAACAAAAGCTTTCACGGATTCTGTACCACAGGCTACCCGGTGCCAGGCGTTTCTTAACTTATGCTGATGGAGTGAGTGAAGCTATAGAGAGGGGACTTATAGTTGGTCAAAAATAGAGTTGATATCTTAGTTAGCTCTATTTTTCCCTGGTCCTCTGTGTTCTTCAGATGGTTTGTCCTTTGAAGTGATTTCTCAGAGTGTGCTCTATACCCATACATTTGCCGTTGTGGATGATAATGAAGACAGTCCTGATAAAATTGTCAACATGCGAAGCCCATCTATTCAGGCATTGGGTTTGAATTCCCTCGTTTTAATAGGTGGGTTTGAATTTTGTTGAAATCATAAAGAAGACTTAAGATGCATTAAATTGGAGGATGATAATTGACCTGTTTAGGAATCAACAGTGTTGGTTTCATCTGTAATCTCAATATAAGGATTTTTTTTCAGCAAAATGATTGAATAATTTTACTTATTGATAACATCTCTGAGTATTTCTCTGCAGGCACCCTTTCATAATTCAGTGAATTTTTTCAGTGCAGATAAAGCGTAGGGATCAGAAAACTCTGCTACTGTATTCAGCTAGAAGAGCCTAGTGATCAATTCAAACAGTCTCAGTCAACCGGACTGGACAGAGGGTCCATCGTATCATGCTACCAAACTTGTTGAAGTTGATGATTTATTTGGATATGATACAATCACAAGGTCAATACACAGCCTGAAGACACTGGATAGCAAATATTAAGAACATCAGCAAATTTTTTTCTCTAAATCACATCAGATATAGAGCTTCTTGATCTTATAGGACCAAATCAGAAATACAAGCAGACATTACCAAATCAGAAACAATGATAGGATGAGCATAAAAACTCCCCCAGTTCACTTGGGAAACCCAGTAACGGGATCCAAAAGAGCCTGACCTTGATCAGAAAGCAAAACAGGACCTGGTCCAGGCCTTGTGCAGATGAAATAGTTGATGTTGCCTCTGAATCTCTGTGCAGGGACTTTGTCCCGAATTTCTGGAGGAACTGGCAATTTCTTGACGTCATCTATATTTTCCAAGCCTGCATCTTTCAGTATGGACTTGTCCCCGAGAATGTAGCTGGAAGAAAGAAAACAGAAAATGGCTTATTAGGATACAGTGCGAATTCCATCAGGATGCTTGTGGGCTGTGGCAGTCATAATGGGATCTTCCCGTTTTTCTACCGCTCAGTTAAGTGGCTTTTCCAGATAAGTTTCCAATCGTGATCAGAATCAAGTTTGTGATTCATTAAGAGTTTTTATGAACATAGGGCAAAGACTGAAGGGAGAGTATACAGAACAAGCGCATGATGGCCGGTCAAAGCTTTTCTAATGAAAATGTGAACTGTGATTGAGTAGCACAGGCATATTCACAGGGATGCTTCATCCTTATGACTTAAATCAAGGGAACTTCAATACCGTTACCGGCACTCCCTATGTTGTTGAACTGCACAGGTTCATGTCAATAAAATGCATTTTGACCGATAAACTGCGTGAGAGAATTTTAGGATTTACCACATCGGGGGAACAACCATTCGTATGGACTTGTGTATGGAACACAATACCTGCTTAGGTCAGTGTCAGGATTTGGAGGGAAGTAATATAGCAGCCTTCGCAGCAGAAGTGCTGCTGCCTTCCTGTCACGAGCAAAGAGAAATCCATTACACCCTGCATCAAAAGTGTATGCGCCCTGCAAAATCAATAAGATAATTCTCAAAATTAGAGTTTCCATCAATTCGTGTAACTATTGGCAAGCACAGATTTCAGGTTATACATTCGTTCTTCCATTTCTAGATTTCTTTTCTTTATGGTGTTCTTTGTAACAAAAAGAACAGGACATTTTATTAAGGGAAAATGTCACCAAAAACTTAAATTATACCATTTGTGACAATTTTACTTTTAACTTTTTTTGTGTCGCCAAAAACCCTAAACTATGCCACTTGTGACAATTTTACCTAAACTTTTTTTGTGCCATTAAAAACCTCAAACTATGCCACTTGTGACAAATTTACTCCAAACTTTTTGACTAAAGGGCATTTTCGTCATTTCCTTCTTTTTATTTTCTTCGACTGAGGCAAGCCGGCGAGGCTACCCTCACTGGCGGCGTAGTCAAGTGAGGCTCCGGCAGCCCTTGCCCGATGCTGGCGAGGGAGGCTCGCCCGACTCAGGCGAGGGAGGCCCTCGCCCGACGCCACCCTCACTAGTGCCCTCGTCGGATCTGGCCACCCACCCAGGCCTGGGCCGCCCTCATCGACGTCAGGGGAGGGCCACCGGAACCTTGCTTGACTCCATCGTTGGCGAGGGTGGCCTCGCCGGCTTGCCTCAATCGAGAGAAAAAAAAATAGGAAAGGACAAAAATGCCCATCAGTCAAAAAGTTTGGGGTAAATTTGTCACAAGTGGCATAATCTGAGGTTTTTGACGGCACAAAAAAAAGTTTAGGATAAAATTGTCACACGTGGCATATAGTTTGGGGTTTTTGGTGACACAAAAAAAAGTTCAGAGTAAAATTGTCATATATAACATAATTTAAGATTTTTGGT
Source organism: Angophora floribunda (assembly GCA_014182895.1). NCBI lineage: Eukaryota > Viridiplantae > Streptophyta > Magnoliopsida > Myrtales > Myrtaceae > Angophora > Angophora floribunda. The sequence goes on along the minus strand of CM024711.1, from coordinate 29,510,850 downwards.
AACATTTTCCCTTTTATTAATGAAATAGTCTCGAGTCTTCTGCATTGCCACTGATGTTGAGCAAAGTTAGATGTCCAGTGTCAAATCAGGTGAATGGGGGCAATAGTGATAACCTGAGGAACCTCTTCATGACGATTCAATTTCTCGACACAGTTGATTATCCTGAAGTACAGCAAACCTCAAGTTCAACTACCAAGTCGCATTGATTGAAATTACAGAGGATTGAAATGAGATCAGCTATCTGACTTGAGAAATCAAAATAACAGCAATTTGTCATAGGGCTTGAACTCGCCTGTGGGATGTATCATTCATGTAAAACAGAGGCGGAGATGTATCTAGACAGGTAGCGTGGAACTGGTTACTGTCTGCACAGGTCAATTTTGCGAAAGTCGTAAAGTCACGACTTCAAATGGCCCTCTCCATTTCTACGATGCGTTTTGGTACCACTTCCTTTGGCACAATATTTAGTGTCAAGACAGTTAAATCTCCCAATATGCATACATATTAACCAAAAACAGTTATACACCATGCGAATGCCAAAGCATGAGCAAGGGGATAAAAAATGAAAACTGCGACGATATCATTGCATGAAAACAAACCCTTTGCTCGATAGCGAATCTTATGCTGCTAAGTACAAGAAAGGAGAAGCCAAAACGAACCTTTGCTCGGTAATGTAAGAATGGACTAGTTGCGACAGTTAGGGGCGCCCCCTCGGCACTACTTATCTCCTTTTGCTGGGAACTCACCTACGTCAAAGAGAACCAAGATCTGGCTGAGGAAGCTTGGTGCAGTTTACACACAATCCATGTAATCAACATATGTATTTTTTGGCTTAACCAGAAGATATATAGGAGTTGACTTACGAAATTGCTCTTGGTGGGAAGATTAGAGCTCGGCTAATCATAGAAATGAATGCAGGAGTGACAGGTTTGACTTGCGGCGGAGGGTGGTTACGGCAAGCCAAGAAGAATGGAAAGAACATCGACAGTACATTTAAATCTACGTAAGTATTGAGTTATGTCGTATGAGGAATAGTCCTCACTGATGGCAGGTCAGCACCAACACACACTCGAGAAGTTATCCTACTTGAAGATGCTATATATACGATATTACAAGCATGTGATATGCACCCAATGAACATTGATCAGATAAAGCCATGTCCTCATTTGGCTTCATTCGGGACTCTAAGGGACACGTGATTCTTGGGAAACCGAGTCATAGAGCACAGCACATCGTTCCTAAAAGTCTAGGTGAGAATTGTGGAACCAGTCTCCCAAACCACTCAAGCTGGAAAAGAGACGATTCTTGGCCTACATGCTCCTTTGCTTGACCACTAAGTTGTAAACCAGAGCCCGATATGCATGATTACATACCACGGCTATTAGAACTACAAGATCCTCCCAGTGTTTCTCATCCTCCAGTTGAATTGAAAAGCTGTCTTTCCCATTTTTCTCATCCTGTAAAAAAGCTTTATGAGAAAACTTACGAAACACATAATGCTCCTTGATTATTTTTCACTGGTCACTACCAAAGAAATGAAACCATGCAAGAGCATTGGTAGTTGGTGATGACACCCACCGTTCCCAAGACCCACTTGACAAATCCACCATGTAAACCCCGGCATGCGCTCCCTGAACCTAGCCTGCCGGCCGACACAGAATTCTAGTTCAGAGCGGTGAAGTTTCATATGCATGATACACTACCGTTGAAAATTGGACAAAGCACAAGCAGCTGAGAACGACAGCCCTCGCTCCCTCGCTAGACCCTTGGTCAGTCATTCATGCATGCCTATATAATATCTCTCATGAATGGATATACGTTACTTCCGATTCTGATTCTTTTACATGATTCAGGCTTTATAATAAAGAAGACTGATCAATTAATGGGCACCTTGCTACGGTGGATAGCTGGCTCATGTCATCCTTCACATTCATCAGTTTGGCAAGGGCAAAAACTGCAAGAACATAGAAGGAATCCAATCATTTGTGACATCAAATTGACAAGAATGATTTAAAGGGGCCAAAGTTCCAAAGAAGAAAAAGGAAGAGGAAGATAGAGTGTATTATTCCATGGTGATCAATCAGCGGGTCGGAGCATGCTTAAGGAAATTCCTAGGCCCACCGATGTCGGATCTGAGAAGGCCGGCCCAATTTCGAGAGTACATAAAACACGGACAGAGATATCGGGAATCACCGGTTACCAGATTTGAGCTGCTCTTTCGAAGGGGATCGTATTGTCATCACATTCTGCCTCGAATCCATGTTCGAAATGTTGTTTTTTGTTAATTTGTACCATCTATTATACCCTACCCTCTCATATATCCAGTGTGTGCCCGTAATGAAAGTATGATCAATTATCATCTAATTAAGGAATTAAGTGAGGCGAAGCCAATTTTTTAATTACCAAGACAAGCAAAGCCGGCTGCTGAAGAAGCCAGACCAGTCCCAGTAGGGAAGTTGTTGTGGGAAGCCATGTGAAAATGCAGTCTCATCCAGTCCTCTTTCATTATCTTGATGCCCTTTTCGTCGTCTTCAAAATCATCACCTCTGGAACGAATCTCTCTCAAACAGTTTTGGTACCTATCACTGGACAGGGACATCTCCTGCAAAAAAAGAAAAAAGAAAACAGAGAGACGGATATTGACTTTTATTAGTAGGAACCATGAAACTTCACAAATGGGTGTATTAGAGCACTAATGATAATCATTTGGATTTGAGCAGATTTACTATTCAGTTCTCAAGAGCAGATTTGGAATACAATTCCTTTTGATAACATAATTTTATTTTTCTATTTCTGGAATAAATTTTTAGTCCAGAAGTTTGGAACAGAAATAACGAATAAAAATTTTCTATTTTTGATACATAAATGAGAAATAAAATCTCTTTTCATTGTTCGCTTTCGCTATTAGTGCTTGCCTCCCCGACACTCGCCATCCTCTGTCATCCTTTGCCACCCATCGATAGCTTGAGAAGGAGAAATTTTATGTGGTTATCAAACCAATTTATATTCTCGAAACAGAAAATTTATGTCATTATCAAACGTTTATTTTTGTTTGATGCCAATGGAAAAATCTATTTATGGCGAGCATGTCCTAATAGTCTAGGTCAAAGAGAGAAATACTTGGTGCTTATAACCATACATAATATACTATAGAATGGCTGATCAAAAAGCTGTAACACTATCAACTAGGTACTTGAGTCTTGACCTACGAATAATTTAGCAAACTTTGTAAAAAAAAAAATCTCCTAGGAAGATTGGCGTAAGAAGAACGTGACGGGTATTTTATTTCTTGTATAGTTGGATCTCCTGATGCTATGTATTGCTGCATGAAATCTTGATGGGGACGGAACACCATGCAATCGGCGCTTACGAATATTTACGTACCTTGCCATTAAGCCACAAGTGGTCCTTCTCGAACTTGGGGCTCACGGCAACTGTTGTGGTTGTGCATAGGTGGTTGAGGTCCAGAGTGATGCTGATGCTCTCGTTGACGGCCAAGATCAAGGCCTCATTCCTCTTGCCCCAATACTTGATCACAGAGATGTTGCTTGGCGATTTTGCTGTTACCATCAATATCCACTCTCCCTCCATGTAATGAAACTGTCACAAAGCTAATTAGAGAACCTACAGTAAATAGTCAAAGAGAAAAGAAGGAAGAGATGAAAAATAGATAGGAGAAGAAGGGAGGGAGAAACAAATTGTAAAAGTTAAGCATGACACCGATCAAGTATATTTAAATTGTATATGTAGAGCATGACTATTGGAGATAAGCAAGCATCAATTATGGTTTATGATTGATCAACCCAAGATTACCTAGGATTATGATTGATTAATTATATCAATCCAAGAATGGATTTGATTCCATATGTCTTCTTTTATTGTTTTCTTAGTTGACCATTCATTTACCATAAATAGGAGCTTGTACGGTGCAAAGAAAAATGTCGAGTATACACAAATATAGATCATTCTCTCAACCTTTACCTATTCTTCAATTTCTGTGAATGACCATAAAGCCCTTATGTATGTAAAAGGAAATAAAATCCATAAAATAAAACTAACACCACTCAAGTAACGTAACACTCCCCCTCAAGCTGGAACACATAGGTCAACCATAACTAGCTTGAAACAACCAGTAACAAAGGCGTGATGAAACAATACTTTAGTGAATACATTAGCAAACTAATCTCTAGAGGCAACACAAGGAGTAGAAACTGTCACATCTTAAATCCTTTTAGGGATGAGAGAGTGACATGACCATTCTCTTCGTCCGAAGGATGCAGCCTCAAACTATACCCACATATCCAACTCTCAAAAGTTTCCAAGATGGTGCTCTCGCTCTAACAATCACTAACTAAGGGATTGGAAAACATGATAAAAAGAAAGAAATGTGAGTAATACAATTTTTTTAAGCGGATCGAGCAATCACCGTGTACATTTTCAATATAAATATAATCAACTTTTAACATAATATATTTATAACACAAGTAACTTAAGATAATAACAAAATAAACGTCAATAGTCTAGTCCATTGGTCAATCATATAAAAACATATGTCAATGGTCCATTCCATTAATTAAACTCATCAAAACACAAGTTGATGGTCCATTTCATCAACTAAACTCAAATAACATGTTAATGATCCACTCCATTGATTAAACTCATGCTCAAATATCTAATCGTGGTTACGCTTAACGCTCATGACAAAATGACTAATATTCCCCTAATTAAGTCTCTATTTTTTATAAGTCATAGCTCGGTCTATAAGAACATCCTAGATTAATATATGCATACCTACACACCCCTCAAGGGTTTACAGAGACATTAAACATCAACCATCAATCACAGATTTCTAGCAATCTACAACTAGAATCAGAACTGTTAACTTCTCTAGCATTTGATATATAAATATCAAAACATCTTTTCAAGAACCATAAAATTTTGAACATTCTTTCATAAATGTTTTCACAAACCATTTTCAGGTAATCATTCAAACTAAAATCAAAGAATAAGTTTACATTCCAAACAACAAAATAGTAGTAAAAACTTGATCATGTTTTTATGTAACAAAGTATGCTATTTATCAACTCATAGCACATATAATCCATAATATTTTTCAAACATGAGTTTATAATACAAAGAAGAGATAGTATCACTTATCTGGAAAAAACCAAAAACTAATTACGGCACTTGCTCAAGCGAACATACTCAAATCCTATCAATTAATCGAAAACAATAAAAAGACCGAATAAAAGGACATTCTACTATACTACACCTATTTGTAGAAAAAACGACACTTATGCACCAATGGAAAGCTCGTTCATCTCTAAAGGAAACCTATTGTTGTCTGTTAGGTGCAACTTGTGTGCTAAACTTCATCATGCCATAAATTTCTCCACAAAATTCCGTTTCAAGTCAACTTATAGTCTTTAGAAAACTATTTTGATATACTACAACAATCCCAATTTAGCCACTCCAAAACCTTGCCAAAAATGGCTGAAATTCAGCTCTAAAGTTACCGTTCGGAATAGGACCAGATTGTGCACCAAATTTGAAATTTTTGTTTCGGACAAATCGTAAACTCAAATTGAGATCCGCAAAATGCTATAGTTTCACAACATCCTAAATTATCATTTCTATAAGAATTGCAACTCAATGACTCAAAAATCGGACTTTGCCACACAAATCCCAAATAATTTCGAGTTTCAAACCCTAATTGCGACAATTCCTTTCGAAAGACGATTAAGGGCTTCGATCACTTACCGGTGTTGTAGAACAATGTTAAAATGGATTGTTGAGTGGCTAAGACAAGAACGTGAGAGCCCCTCTTCTCGTTTCCCCTTCTCCTCCTCCTCTTTTCTTGCTCTTCTTTCTCTCTCTCTTTCTTTCTTGTTTCGATTCTGTCCGCTGGCTTGAGTGACAGCAAAAGAAGAAGATAATGGAAGATGGGCTATGGGCTTGCAAGAGACATGGGCTAGCTTTAAGAAAATAAATGAGCTTGACTTTATGGTCCATATATCATAGAAATCAACTTTTGCTTCACAGCATTATGAGCAAAGTAACTATCGACTTCTATATGCTTAGTTCACTCATGAAAAATAGGATTCCTAGTGATATAAAAAGCTACTGCCTGATAGGGGTGATCGGTTCCCGATTCGGTCCGGTTCCAAGGTGGAACCGGGAGGACCGATTCCCATTTTTTGGGACCGTGGACCTGATCGGACAGTCCTAAGACTGACCACTTAGCCAAAAAAAAATACTAAAAATATTATTATTTTAGGGTTTATTGCATTTTTTAAGAAATTTATTTTAAATAGAAAATTGTCAGTCCAGTCCATCGGTTTGGTTCGATCCGATTCCCCTCGGAATCGGGAACCAGACTGATACTCCTAAGAATCGGACTGATGCTCTCGAGAACCGGACCAAACTTGCTAGTCCGGTCCAGTCCGGGCGGTCCAATGTGCTCACCCTTACTGCCTGATTATCACACGCCATATTAATAGGTTAATTAATAGAAAATCCAAGCTCTTAGAGAAGGGATTTCAATCACAACAATTTAGCCACGGCATGTGCCATAGCACGACATCTAGCCTGCAAGTTAGTGTTCAACCGGATAAAGACTAGGCTAAGGGACAAGTACAAGTGATTGGAGGTATCTTGAAGAAGTGATTACAAGTGATTGAGGAGTGATTACGAGTGATTAGAAGATGGTACAAGTAATTAAAAGTGGATTTGGGATGAAAGTGAAAGGGTCATTGATCAAAGGGAGTTATTGGATGCAAGAGAGCTTGAAGGTTTGAACACAAGTGGTGTGTTCGTAAAATTCTAAATGAACGTGTCGAACATGTGATATATGATGAGAAAAGATATCGTCCCATAGAGATTGATGATTAATAAACTAATTTATTACTAGAATTTATCTAACAAATCAAAATAAAATTGAAACTAAATTTGATAATTTTAAAAGCAAAATTTCAAAAACTAAATGAAGTAAATCAATCAAAGAAATAAGTCAGAGCATCCGATTTCACCACAACAATTAAATATGAATTTCAGATTATTACGCATACCAGAACTTTAGCAAACATGTGATAGTAGAATTTCCTAATCTATTTACTATCCTATCTCTAGGTATAGCCAACCTACTCATTTTATCAATCCATTATATCTCTAAGTGAATTTAAATAAACATAAGTGCATCAAGATTTGTGAACATTTTCAGTTTATAATGAATCTTTTGGATCACCTCATTATCGAAAGCTACACAAATAACATGGTATATCTCTATCCATATTTAATTCATGCTTATATATATTAAGGAGCAATTGCATATTATTACTCCTCAGTCTCAAACATGCACATCAAATCATTCAAGTGATGACCAATCACTTAAAAGCATTAAGCGTAATAATATATAACTCACATGAATGAAATCACTTGCAAAACGTAAAAATCACGAAATTCATATCATCATGGTCAAGCTACATTGTAGTCCTAACAAAAGAAAATTATAACATAATAAAAGAAGAAACGAAAATATAAATTAAACCAAATATCTTGATTCATGACAAGAATTTTGTCACAACTTTGTTTTCTTTTCAAAATACTTGAAAAACTTCTAAAATAATAAAAAAGTGATCTAATAATGAAAACATAACTGTCAATGTCATCCTATTTATAGGATATATTATTTAAGAATCCCAACACAAGGTAATTGCTTATTTCTTTCACATAAAATCAATGAATAAATCGCAAAATTCTTGATTTGGCATCCACCGTCCAATGCTTCTTGATTTAGATTCCTAAATTACTGATATCTTCCTCTTCTCTTTGCTATGTTTTTGCTTTATTTTCTCCATGTCTCATCATGCCACATAAACAAGGAAAATTTAAGTAAATAGAATTAAATCCAAAATTTTTTTCATAGGTTTTGCATTGTTTGTTGCCTAAAATAGTTAAAATAACTCTGTTTTTATTTTTTATTTTTTATTTTTTATTTTTTATAGAGTTGTCATGGTGCCTCTCTCTTCTTCTCCTCTTCCTTTTATATGCAAACTCAAGCAAGCTCAGATGAAGTTAATAGTAAATTTTTATTTTATTTTATATAGCTTCAGCCCATTTTGATACTTTATCAGCAACAACGGCATCTTTGGTATTGTCTTCAAAATGAAATATGATGAGATAGTTGATAAAAATATTTTTTGTCTTTTTTGACCTTTGTCTTCTTTTGATAATTGGTGATTTGTGATTGGTAATTTCCTCTATTCATCCTTATTTTCATCTGACTAGTTGATGTTATAGCAATCTTCATTTGTATTGCCATTGTGATAAGATATATCAGATAAACCTAGAGATTTTTTATGTGATTTGATGATTGGTAATTTCGACATGATTTTTGCCAATGCAAGGCGATACTCATCTAGTAATTGAATGGCTGCTAAATGGGCTTGGGCCAGTGATTTTTGCTAAAGAAATTATGTAATTTTGTGATCAATCAATGATTGGTGATTTCTTCAGTTCAACAGAATTGATTCTTTGAAAAGGTTTTGATGAATTCAAAATTATCTCACCACTTAATTTTGAATTTCCTAAGTAGGTGTTGGATATGTGAAGAGTGGGAGGATTAATGATAGTCGAATTTTGAGGCAATTACTCGGGAGAGTCGAAAATTAATAAAAAAGTGCATGATATTAGAAAATTTTGATTCATGATTAGTTGGTTTGAAATGGGTGTGAAATTTTTTTAAGTTGTTTTTAAATTGTGGAGATAAGATTGATATGACCAAAACCGATGGGGATGTCACGCCCCGAACCCCGAGCATGCGACAACCCCTTCTCTTGGTCGATAGAAAGCGACGTCTCAGGACTCGTCAACGACCATTCATTTTAATCTTTCGTTATGCGCAAGTGGAAGTCGAACCATCCCCAGTCCAACAAACAATCAAGCAATCAATCAGGGATAGAGGGATGAACAACAAGAACAACCATCACTACTTATTTATACAATTTACTAGATTAACCAACGGATGATCGTTTTCCGATTTACAAGCCCGACAATAGGGGCCGATCCATCCTCTAAGCCAAACCAAAAAGGAACTAGGCTAGACTAATCCAGCTGTACAAAATGAACCCTCGGGTTCAGCACCATGGTCACTCGGACCCATCGGACTCGACTTCGTCGGGTCGATCACTAGAGAAGCGGGGGCAGGATTCTCCACTGTGGGTGCGCCATTCTAGGGGCCTGAAAATTGTTAATCACGACGGGTTGAGATAAAATCTCAGCGAGTTCTTCCTCTAAGACCCGGTTAGTACACCAACTCAATCTGGGGTATCTCTCCAGAACTACCCCGCACTCAACCCAACCACAAACAACCAGCAATCAACAATAAAACATCAAGCAGGGTCAACCAACAATCAAAAGTCGGTTCGCATGCAACCTTACCCGGTATGTCATACCCTGTACGTTATAAGTCAACACAATACACGCAATGCACATGGCCGTTAGATGATGCAGTTCATCAATCACATGCGAGTCGCGTCACAAGCGATCTCACCTGGCCATTGCCACACCCTACACGTTATCAATTCATGCGTGCGTGCTATAAATGATGTGATCATCTCATGCATAATCGGAACCAATGATGCCATGTTTTCTCATGCACTCTCGCATTCACACGTGTTCCGATTATTATTGCCCCATAGGGCTACAACCAAGGCGCAACGGCGCTATGACGCCCTTCCTCCGCAGAGGCGCAACCGTGCCCAAAAGGCGTCAAAGGATACTCTCCCAAGACCGCATGCCCAATGAACGTCAAGGGATACTCTCCCGAGACTGCATGCCCAATGAACGTCAAGGGATACTCTCCCGAGACTGCATGCCCAATGAACGTCAAGGGATACTCTCCCGAGACCGCATGCCCAATGAACGTCAAGGGATACTCTCCCAAGACGGCATGCCCACAGAACGTCAAGGGATACTCTCCCGAGACGGCGGTTTCAACTTAGTGATCACGCAAGCATACAATCACAACCCACTTATTATCTTTGAGCATTAGTCAATGCACACATGCTTACATATGAAACCTCAAATCATTTCTCACAAAAGCGGTCCATTTTCGGTGTCCCTCGGACAAACCATTTTCCCCATCTTTCTCATAAAAGTGGTCCATTTCCGGACAAATCACTTTCTTTCTCATAAATGCGGTCAATTTCCGGTGTCCCTCAAACAAACCATTTTTCCCTTTTTGTGAAATTCACACGATTCATACGAATGCTCATGCCACGACATATCAATTTCACTTCATATGATCAAGACACATGAAATTATGCACAATTTCACTTCCTGATGAACAAATCTTTGTGAAGCGATCAGTGAGCAGTGAAATTTCCGAATTTAATAATTAAATAATTTAATTCAGAAATCACATAATTTAATCAATAAATGCAGAAATTAAATAAATCAATTAATTAAAATAATTAATCAATTTAATCAAGCAAAACATGCTTAATTAGCACATAACACACAATTAAGCATAATTAAACAAGATTAAGCTAATCTAATCTTAACCCTTAATCTAACCACCTATCTTAGGGCTAATGCACTTAATTAAACATTTTAATCAGCCATTAGCACTAATTAACCCAACCCTAAGCAAGTTTAGGCGCTAAATAAGGATTAGGGGCTAAACTCACCCGTTAAGCGGGCCAGCGACACGGGCGCGGCAGCGGCGACGAACCCGACACCCAGGGACCTCTACAATAACGATCCAAGGCGGTCCCGGGTGAAACAACAGCGACGACCTCTGGGTTCTCCCCGAACTTCTCAAAAACCGCACTACTTGGAGGAAAGGAGCTGATCGGAGTTGAACGGGCTACCCGGAGCTCCGGCGAGCGATTGGCCAGCGACCGGTGGCACCTGGGGGTCGAGGGGGAACTGCTGGAGGTTGAGATGGGCGGTGGTTGGGTCGGAATGGGAGGAAAATGGCTGAAAAGGCGAAACTGGACAAAGCTGCCGCTATAGTGACGGTCCGGCGAGCAGCAACTTCCGGCGGCCATACGGATCGGCCGGAGACTCCTTTCGCCGATCGGCCAACATTATCTAAACGGTTTTCTTCTTCTGAACGCAACGGCGGGTGGCACGGGCCGAGATTCTATCGGGAAGGTCAGAAGCTGAAAATTGCAGGAAGAAGGGAAACAAGGGGAAGAAGGGCTGCGATTTTGTGGAGCTGAAGAGGGGAGAGAGAGAGAGTGAAGTGAGCTGATCAAAACCCTTCATTAATGGCCTTAATGGCTGCTTCAACTCCCCATGCACATGTCCTCATCTTCTCTTTCTTCCTTTTTGACTTTTCTCCAAAATATCCAAGGGTATTTTGGTCATTTCCACCTTGCACATTTCCCAATGTGCCCTTGGGCTGAAAGTGAAAGGCGGGCCTAGGAAACGGGCTGGAAAATGAATAGGAACGGGCTCGGGAATTTGTTGGGCTCGAATTGGCTCGAGTTTGGATAACGGGTTAGGAAGGGTGAGGGATCGATTGGGTCCAATGGGCTCGCTCGTTTGTCTCGGTCTTCCACGGTGACTATCCCACCTTGGGCGTGAGGCCCTCACTATTCTTACCCAGTCCACGTCCTCATAGGCTCGGTTTCTCGGTCCAAAATCTCTTTCTCAAAAACTCGGCTCAATTGACACTGTTGACTATCAAGGAAGCATCGTCCAAAAGTCTGTCCCGGACATTCCCGAAAATTAGAAGTCCAATCTTGGATTCTCGTGCCTTGTCAATTTTGCCCAAATGCCATTTTGGTATAATTCAGACTGACAGGTAGCTTCGAGGATTCACGCGTAACCGACTCGTGCCAAACCACGTTCAAGACTTCTTAACGACATGAAATTGCGAAGGATAGATTCTTATTTCAAAATACACGATTATCAAGGATCGACATAGGGTCGTTCGCGGGTTCGATAACAGTAGACGAAATCACTCGTCGCCCCATTATTTCTGCCCGCGAATCGACTTCTAGTCGTCCTTGAAATCGGCCTGCATGACTACAGGATCGTCCTTACGCAAGTCTCATGGTCGAGTCGTTTTCCCAGTCAAGTTCTTTAGTCGCACGAGTTACGTCCCCGCAGCCTTTTCCCTCAAGGTCAGTATCTCGGAAATGATTGGGTCCGAGCGGAATCAACCAACAATGCATTGGCGAAATTCACGTTCACTCATCCCTCAAAGGGCTCGAATTTCAAGACGTCATAATTCTTCCCCCCTTGCAAAAATTTCGTCCTTGAAATTTGCAATCACAGACAAATCCTCAAAAGATGGGAGTGCTGATGCTTCATCACTTCCTCACTTTTCCATGTCGCTCCCTCTATTCCGTGATGCTGCTAGATCAACTTAACCAAGGCAATAGTCTTGTTTTGAAGCACTTGCTCTTTATTGTCCTCTATTCGTATCGGTCTCTCCACGTACGACACCTTGTCGTCTACGTCCAGTTCCTCAAAGTTCAAAACATGAGTCAGATCCGGTTCATACTTTCTCAACATGGACACGTGGAAAACATCATGTATCTGAGCAAGTTTCGGTGGCAATGCAAGACGTACGCCAAAACATGTACCTCGTACTTAACTTTCCTTTCTTGCCAAATCTGGAAGTACCCCTTATCGGCGATATTTTCAGAAACACATGATCGCCCACCTTAAACTCCAATGGTCTATGACAATACCATTTGGTCCTAGTAGGTACGAGATCTACAGTGATGTGTCGTATAAATGACGAGGCTGCATGTTAATGCAACATGGCAAGGTGGTTGCATACGCATCCTGACAATTAAGGCTTCACAAGCTTAACTATCCAACGCATGATTTGGAGTTAGCGGTGATCATCTTTGCCTCATGTTCAACAATGATGGATGGAACTTCTTAAGGATTGTGATTGTGAAATTTTGTATCATCCGAGGAAAGCAAATAAAGTGCTAGATGAGCTCAGTCGAAGTCGACAATTGCACAGATGAGAGTACGAGAATAGATTCTCTTGGAGGGAGTCGGGGACTCAGATTTTAAAATTGAGGTTGGCCATCTTGCTAGTCTAATGGCCACTCTCAGGGTGGAACCCGAGATGCAAAGTAGGATTAAGAGTGCCCAAGTGACAGATCCTGAAATTCTTAAGATCCTACAGATGGACCAGGCAAAGAGAAAAACAGATTTTCAAGTGTCCGAGGATGGGACATTAAGGTTTTGAGGGCGATTGTGCGTTCCGAAAGATGCCGAACTTAAGGAGTGGAATGGCATAAAGTTAGACATCGCTAAGCACGTGGCTAAGTGTTTGACGTGCCAGCAAGTAAAGGTTCAGCATTGTAAGCCTAGTGGACTGCTGCAACCTCTTGAGATTCCCGAGTGGAAGTGGGAACACATTATGATGGATTTTGTGATGGGATTGCCAAGGAGTCAGCGAGGCAATGACTCGATTTGGGTAGTGGTTGACAGATTGACGAAGGCATCTCACTTCGTTGCGGTAAGAAAAGATTTTATGTTGGATAGGTTTGCAGAGTTGTACGTACATCAGATTGCGCGCATACATGGAGTTCCAGTGACGATCACCTCGGATCGTGATCCTAAGTTTACGGCAACTTTTTGGAAAAGTTTGTAGTCGGTCTTGAGGATAGACTTCATCATTTTTGGAACCAAAAAGGTAATTGTACCAAAAAATTTGCCTATGATACAAGCTAGGGAGAATGGAAATAGAATTCGTGATAGGTATGCAATCCCACACATGACCATTCTTTGATCTCAGAATAGGGACTGCATGTTAGTCACTAAATTTCTTTTCATTTTTCGACTTATATCATAGAAAATTTTAGAGTAACAGGATTATGATGCACATGTTCTACATTGTGGCAAGTGTAGAGCATACTACTAGCGCCAACGGAGGAATAGAAAAGTAAAAAAAAAAAAAATGAGAAGAAAAGAAAAGGAAAAAAAATAAAATATTTTACAAATATTAAAATATCATTAAAAGTTGTTAATGTTAGCTAATTGTACCATGTAAGCCAACCGGCATCTACATTAGCAATATTCGGTCAAAATTATCTTGAAGGACTAAATTGATATTATGTCAAAAGGTTTAGAATTGAATAAACATTATTAAAAATTTTATAACTAAATAAACATTAATATAATAGGTTTAGGATTTTTCTGTCACTTTTTCCCTTCTTACATGAGGAGGAACCATTAATGTCTTATAAACTAACTCAGAACTCTCTCTTAAGTGATGTGGGACAGAAGACATGTCCCCCCTCCCCGTGCTTGTTTGAGGACCAAGACGCGGACGCACTGCCATCTTTCTTCCCCGCTCATTATCACCTAGGCCGTCACAACCTACCTACATGATACCAATTTCAAAATTTTGGAATCTGTAAAATCCGGAATCGGACTTATTTTTTATGGGGCGATTCGATCTGGCTCCTAGGTAAAATTGGACTAGTTGCCCAGCCCTAATCAATGTTCGAGCAACTTCTCGAAGGTAAACATAAGCGCATTTGCCATGGTGACGCTAAATATAATTGGTTGACTTTGGATTAATGACACGAGGGGAGGGAAGACGAATTAGGGGCAAAATGCCTCCCCCGATTTAATTAAAAATCATTTATTTGGGGGAAGGGGGCCTGAATTTTTAAAAAAAAAAAAAAATCAGTCGATCCTTACAATATTGAACTCCAAAAAAACAAAAAGAGAGAAGGAAAAAAAATTGAATAAACGAAAAAACAGTTTTGGAAGGAATCAAGGAGACCGGGACCTTACCGCAGTCCATTTCCTCAGGAGGGGAAAAACACTGGATACTCGCCAACGATCCAACGATCCCTGATGAACGGCCCCGATTCCGCCTCCGCACGGGCGATCACGACTTTCCGACGGCCCTGATTTCAGCGCCCCCGCCCCCCGCCCCCTAAATTCAGTGGGGCCCCCTTCCCCCGGTCGGTCTCCCTCTTCTCTCCGCTCACTTTCTCTCTCCTCTCACTTCTCTCTCTTTCTCTCTCTCTCTCTCTCTCTCTCTCGAATCTCCACGACCGCAACCCCGAAGCCAATCAGCTCATCGCTTCTCACTCTAGCGTCCACGCTCTCTCTCTCTCTCTCTACCCTCAGAGAGGAAAAACCCTCGGGAATCTGCTTCTCCTGGCTCGCCTTGATCCCGGCCGCGATTGATCAATGCAGGTAATTCGCGCTCGCAATTCGGGTCCCCGCTGCTCGATTGCCCGGTTCGCGTCCGGAATTCGGGTTCGATTCGGGCGACGGAATGCGCCCGGGAGGGGGCGCGCTGTGATTCGCGGTCGTCGTCTCGTCGTCGTCCCCCCCCGCTGCTTGCTCGAGGGGATGTGGGCCCCGCTTTTTTTTTTTTTTTTTTTTTTTTTTGGGAGTGAGTGTGTGCGTGCTTCACCTTTTTGGGTTTTTGGTCGCTGCAGCTGATGGAATTTGGTCTGCTGCTTTTGGGGAGTTGCTTGATTCGCTGAGTTAGTTGAATTGTGGTGCCGTTGTGTGTGTTTTTTTGGATGCTGGATTGGAAGCTTTGTGGTTGTGGGTTTTGGATGGGTCGCGCATTTTGGAGGGTAGAGAAGTGCGGCGGATCTTGCTTTTGTTGCTGAGTGGTGAGACTTGATAGTAAATAGGGCAGGAGGGTGCAAAGGATTTCCTGTAGTGGGATAACGTTTAGTTGCTGCTATCGTTGTTGGTAAAAAAGAAAAAATTTAAACTTTCTGCGACAAAAAAGAAGAGGGAATTTTTATTGCATTGAGAATGATGGTGCTGTCTTTTGCTGCATTTGCAGACCTGGAGGGAGTTTTTGGTGCGGCAACTAATAACTACCTGGAACAATTCATTGTTTTGATCTTTTAAATTCATGAAGCTGATCAACTTTTCCTCTTTTCTTTTTATGTTTTGAAACTCATGATTTTTTTTTGAAAATTTGAAGTGTTCGATATCATATTTTAATTTCTAGAGGTAAAATGTAAAGGCAGATTAGAAAGGAAAAGTACAGATCACTCCAAACATGTACTTATCGATTGGATAGTTCTAGCAATATGTTCATTCCTGCTCAATTCAGTTTGCTTTTAGACAATTTCACTATATTTTGGGATGCTTCTTTTTATTTATCTATTTACAGGCTCATTTAAGCAAATTATTTAGATAAAATGGTGCTTCGATATGCTAGTCAGACAATGCAATAGGTGTTGGTTTGGGTTTTCTTTGATTTGAGAATATTGGTTGTTTGAGCTGATTGTGGCTTATATTCCTGCAGAAAATACTAAGCAAATTTGAAATAGGATATATGTGTGTGCACTTCCAACCTTGGGTTACTTTGTAGTGAGGTGGTGAGGAAATACCTTCAGGGGACAATGTTATGTAGACATGGACTGTACTAGTCACTCGCACTGATGTCAGGTCATCTAAGATTTGAATCAGCTTCGGCTGGTACAGATGAGTTGGCCATTTCTGGGGGCCATGTAAACGGAAACAGGTCAAGCCATTCCCGATCTAGTATGGATAGGTCAGGTAGCTTCAGGGAGAGCTGTGAAAACAGGATGTTCAGCACCCTGACTAGTCTTTCCGGGGAGATTTCTACATCAAATGGGGATGTCCGTCCCATATCAGATTGTCTGATGTTGGATCCTATTTCAGTGGGGGATCCAAAATGCCAAAGGTTGGTTGAGTTGCGGAGAATATTGGGAAATTCTTTTGGAAGCAACACTGAAGATAGCTCTTCTGGGGCTGGTGTTGCCAAACTTCCCCATGCAGTAGAGGAGCTAAAGCGCTTCAAATCAAGTGTTTTGGATACCTCCAATAAGGCAAGGTAGTATCTGTCCCATAATACCAGTTATCTACACTGTCATTTTACCTTTCTAGAGCTATTCTCTTGAAAATTTGCTACAATGAGCAGACCATTGCACTCGCCCACGCAATAGTTAAGCATGTGACTTCTTTACAAGGACAGTTCATGCTTACATGCATCATTAGCATGTGGACATGCCCATGCACAAAGATCTTCATGGTATTTTCTGTTGAAACTGCTTTACTCTTGATCAGGAGGAGGGCAAAAAAGTTGGAAGAGTCTTTATCCAGGTTAAACAAGTATAATAACGCTTTGAATTCTAAAAAGCATCAAAGGAATGGGACAACAGTTAATGAGAGATTAGGTGGGTCCAATTTGTCGAAGATGGCAAGTCAGAATCATCGAAATTCTTCGGAGCTCTTGACTCAAGGACTTGAAGATAGGAGTAAGAATGTTGTTCTGAATAAGCGAGTTCGTTCCTCAATGGCTGAACTTCGGGTTTGTATGAAAGATTTTGTTTTTAGAAGTTTTTAATTTTCCATGTAGACTCCCCTTTTCCTTACTTGCATTAAAAATTTCATTTCTGGACAGCCCTGTGTTCTAGCTCAACCTATATTTATTTACCTTTGCATGAATCTTCACCCTCTATCTATTAACTTGCAAGCGTCTTAAACAATGTGAATGGTGCCTAGTTCAAACTTCAGCGTTCCAAAGGGCATGTGAAGTATTCTCCTGCTTTTGCTGTTTTGTTGACACTTGTCCTATTATGATCACATATTTCTTGCACGGGTATTAGAGGTAGGCTTCTTGAACTTTAGATTCTTATCATGTTTATAAATCTAAAGATTTCAGATATACAAAGAGTAGTCCATCTTATCTCATGGTGATATCATTATTAAGAGCCTAAAAGGGAAGAGATTGTCTGAGCAGTTGTACTAGAAAGATGTAGCAGAATTATCTCCTCATGAATATAATATAAACTGTTCAATTAAGCATTTTTAACTGATCCAGCATTGAATATAAGCATGTTGACCTATGACTTCCCCTCTTAAACCTTTTTGTATGGAGGCAATACGCCCTTGGTACCTTTTTAGTGGTATTCTGTTTACCTTCAAAAGAAAATATTCTATCTTTTAGATTGACTGCAACAATAAGTGATTATCATATGCCTATATACCATCAAGAAAGTGAGGAAGAGCTAATTTGTGAAGTTGGGGGTGACAATTTTCCAAAGATGCATTAGGAGAATTGGCGTTTCAAATTCTTTCATGAATTTATCTATGGCCTATATTTTAATTGCATAGTAACTTAGAATGTCACAAGTTTCACCTGATAAACTTTTTGATGGATCTGCACAAATCTCTGGGAGATAAATTCTCTAAGTTACTATGCTCCACTGTAAATGATCCTTCAGTGGCCTGTCAGTTAGAAAGAAGCACAAGTCTTCACACCTGTGTGCTTCTCGTATATTTATGTCTGATGATGATCTAGATAATCTCAATGCTCATTTGCATCAGAATGAATTCTGTGTAGATGTATCTGTTTTGTTTCTTTATCATCCAATTGTTTAAAAACTAGCGTGTAAAGTTCCAGAAAGTCTCAATGAGAGGGACCGCATGGTGCTCTGCAATATGGTTTGGTGCTGATTGATGCATACTATCTAGTACCTTTTGCTTTTCTCCTGAAGGACTGCGTTAGAATTACTGCATTGTATGTTGCTTTATGTTTAGCTAACTCAATCCGTTAATTGGTTTTTCAGACAGACGGTCAGGGCCACACTCTAACAAAGCCACCTGTGGTCACTGGAAAAGATCGAGAAATGACTAGAAATATGGTTGAAGGTTCTGATTCAGTTGAAGATAAGAATCATAGACTAACTGCTGGAGGGGAAGGATGGGATAAAAAAATGAAAAGGAAAAGATCTATAGGTTCAGGTTTTTCCAGACCTATGCTTATGGATGGGGAGACGAAGCGACCTATGTTCCAAAAAGTTAAAACTGAGCCCAGTTTGCAATCCTCTGATGCCCAGGGGTCCAGGTATCTCGTGATGTGATGGAATATTAAGCATCAGTATTTGTGACTTTGTCAGTTATAAAACCTGTTTACTTGTTGATGTTTGTAGAGTGTTCACATGAAGAACAATTGATTGTATTTCATTGTCTTCAGATTGTTATGTGCATTCCTAGGTTAAAATGCTTTCTCCAAAAATTATAAGTTAGCCTATTGTTTTGTTGCTATTTGTTGCAGATTGAGTGTCCGTGAAGAAACTTCCACAGTGAGTCCTAGTCAGACGCCAAAAGCAAAAGGTTCGAGGGCTCCCCGAAGTAGCTCTGTTGTGGCGGCAAGCTCACCTACTAATTTTTCTCGATCGTCTGGAGCTTTTGAAGCATGTGAGCAGTCACCTAGTGCAAGCAAAGTTCATATGATTGGTGGCTCTACTACTAATAACCGTAAACGTCCATTATCCTCTGAGTCATCGTCCCCTCCTATGGCTCATTGGGTTGGCCATAGACAAAAAATATCTCGCAACAGACGAGCAAATATTGTATCTCCTGTCTCAAACCATAATGAAATCCATCCACCCTCTGAAGGATGTGCCTTGGATCCTGGTTTGAAAACGAGTTCTGTGGAGACAAGTGCCCCCGTGCTCACAAGGGGTTTCGCTAATGGAATCCAACAGCTGAAGGTGAAATTGGAAAATGTTTCATCACCAGCGAGGTTACCTGAAAATGATGAATCTGGTGCTGGTCAAAATCGTGAAGGTAGGATGAAGGAGAAGAGAGCTGGTGCTGTTGAAGTAGATGAAATTGATGGTGGAACCATCCGAGGTGTTAGCCCATCAATTGTACTGCCAAAGAAAATTAAAACAGTCCCTAAAGAAGATGTGGGAGATGGTGTCCAAAGACAAGGAAGGAGTGGTAGGTGCTCATCATTTCCCAGAACTAACATTGCCTCAGCCAATGAAAAGATAGATAATGCAGCTTCTAAGCCGCTGAGAAGTGCTAAGCCTGGTTCGGAGAAAAATGGGAGGTCAGACATGTAAATTTGCTTGCCGATTGATTTGAATTGTTCTTTGTGGGATAATTTCCTTCACGTATATGTGTGCTTTTTGCGATTTCAGCAAGACTGGACGTCCTCCATTGAAAAAAGTGTCTGATCGGAAGGCTTTTGCTCGCCATGGCAAGTCACCAGCTGGCAGTACGCCGGATGTATCTGGTACCTTTTCTTGTTAAAGACCAATTTTATACTCACAGTTTTTTTAAAGGCCCTCCATACTTTCAGAGTCGTTGTCTCTTCTCAGTTAGGCATCGTGCTGAAAGCAGCCTCCCAATGCCTTTAGCAGATGTTTTAAATTTGGATTTAACTCCTAAAGCATGTTTGACAAAAAAGGATCCTTAGAGACTTTTCTTTCACTATATGGTTACAGTCTAATAACGAGCCAACTATTAGGATTACTAGTGCTCTGCAAATTTCCATAGCTGGTTTCTCACATAAGTAATCTTGTGTAATTGTTCCCTACCTCAAGTGGAATACGCCTTGGATTAGAATTTCCATTAGAGCACATATGTTTGTGAAAGTGGTTGCTCTCACAGTCTCCCGTTTATAAGTTAATGGAAGTTATTGGGTTTTAGCAATTGTTTAATCATGAATTTTGTTCAAGAGGAAGAACTCATATTTCTCTAGTTTCTTTAAAAGATTGTTTGGTTTTGCTCCACAAGAATAAAAAAAGATAACTTGCTTTCCATCCAGAATAAAAAAAATGAAAAAAATATTATGAATTTTAAAATGCTATCAGAAAATATATAGGAATATACATATCAATTTTTTGAATGTTTAATAGGTTTCAGGCATTCTACTCTATGTAAAAGTGAAGTATGAAAGCCCTTCAAAAAGGAAGCAAAAAGGAAAAGTCTAAGAAAACAATCGCAAGAAGTTTTGAAATTGTCCTGAAACTTTGGGAATCTGATGTTTTTGCTTATGCTATTGTAGGTGGATCAGATGATGACCGCGAAGAACTCTTAGAAGCTGCAAAGTTTGCTTCTCGTGCCAACGGTATGTGGATTGCTATTTTGAGATTGATTATGGAATTTCATTGCGAATACCTCAGTGTGCTTATTATGAATTTCGGTTCTTTGATAGGTCTGGTCAATTCTGGAGCATTCTGGAAAGGGATGGAATCATTTTTTTCCCCAGTCAGCTTGGAGGACATTTCTTATTTGAAGCAACAGGTAGTAACTTACAAGCTCTAAAGACGTGATAATGAGCTTGAACTTTTTATTCCAAATCCCAATTGTTTTTTATTAATTCTTCCCTGTAAAAGCTATTTTGTATCAGATGAGATCCTTTGAGGAGTTATGTAAGAACTCTTTGGCAGCAGTGCTATCCTGACAATGTCTAATAGTGGACAAAAGTGCTGATCGGGAAAAAAGAAAATGTCTAATGTGTAATCCTTCATTTATGGTGTTTTTTATTATTAAGGTTACATATTTATTGCATTGGGTAAATTAAGTTGATATTTTAACAATTTCCTCCATCTCTAGCTGGACATTTTATGCTACTGTTAAAAGGTCAAATCATGCCAAATGATTGGAATTTTTATATAGAGCTAAGAGCATCGTGGAACTGAACAGTTTTTTTTTTTTTTTTTTTTGTGATTCTGTCTTTAGGAAAATTATCTGTCATTTTGTTGATAACCATTTATAATGACATGACTGCAACATAAGTATACAAAACATTTTCTACCGATTCTCCGGAACTTTGCATGTGAAGCTTGACTTGGGAAATCGTTCTAGGGATCCTAACCCCAGAAAGCTCCAGTTTCTTAAATGTCGTAGAAGTTCCATACTGCTTTTTCTGTCTCCCAGGTAGTGGGATAACTGACTCTGGGGTCCTCTTCTCTTTTCCATTTCAAATACTTGTACTTGCTCCGCAAGTTTTCCCCTGGATTTGCTATATTGGCAGGAATGTCTTATGGGGGTTAATAATTCTTTGCTCTCGGGTCCTTTGAGTTGACTGGAGTTCACAGATTACATCCATACTTGAATCTTCAACTCTTGCATTGTCATGTCAACTGAATCTCAATTTTTAATGAAGTGGCAAAATTAGCTTGCAAATATTGCTGTTTAATTCTTGGATAAGTACTTTACACCATTGTTTTCCCAAATGTAGAGTGATCTTGTGTGCGAAGAAAGTATGAAACCTCAGAAACATGTTTTTGGTGAAAGAGATGATGTTATCCAATGTCAATATGGATCGGGAGAGTCGGGTGCCAGTGACAATGTTATTCAACAAGTTGAAGACAAAGATGTTCTATGTGGAAAGTTGAACCCCGGAGGGATGAAAGTTCTTCCTCTGTACCAAAGATTATTGGCTTCTCTAATCATAGAAGAGGAAGCTACATTTGAAGAAGGTGGTGAAGGAAGAAGCTTGCCTTTTTCACACAATGAAGATGGAAATTCTGGAGCTAACTGTCTGTCTGTTGGAGTAAAATCAAGGAATGGAGATGGTTCTGTACATGAAAATGACGTCATGCACGAGCTCCAAACTCCCATGCAGTACAATGTTACAAATTATTCTGGTAATGGGAGTATGAACAAAAGTATCCAGAGTGATCTTGACTTGATGCACAAAGAACAAGTATCGTATGAGATTTCCAAAAATGGTTTCAATGGCTCGATAGCTGCATTCTCATGTGTTGCTGGCATTTCATATGCTGAACAATACATGCAAATGTCCATAGAAAGCAAATTGCTGGTGGAGCTGCACAGTGTTGGCCTATATCCTGAGAATGTGGTAAATTCTAGTTTAGGAAGTGCTCAATCAGTCTTATCTTTCTTAAGCTTATAATAATTTCTTGAACTAACGCTTCAATGCATGGAGTGATTTCTTTTCTGCGCTCCGGGAGAAAAAAAAAGGGGGGAGGAGGGAGAGAGAGAGAGAGTTCACATTCTGGACTTATATATTCATCTCTTCCCTTTTCTCATTTGATGCTTGTTGCAGCCTGATCTGGTGAATGGAGAGGATGAAGCAATTAATAATGATATATCTGACCTAAAGAAGCAACTCTCCAAGCAGGTTATTGTTCTTGCACTCCATTTACTTCAGATCAATATTGGTTTGTAAGACATCTATGGCATCTCTAATGGATGAGTCCTGTTCTTGCACTTTCATTGGATTTGCACTCTTGTTCTGCTTTTAGACTTTCAAATATGTTTCTCACAAATTACAAACAAAATTCCAATGCTTGATGTTCAGGTTGGTGAAAAGAAAGTCCTCCTAGATAAATTACTTGAGGCAATTCCAGAAGGGAGTGCAGATAATGGATGGTAAGTTTGAAAATTTGCTTCTGCCTCTTCTATGAGGATTATTGTTAATTTGTTCACTAATCAAGTGTGAAACCTTAGAGACATGAAGATCAAATTATGAAATTATCTGCTCTGTGAAGCTGAAACACTGAGAACTTTCTATGTTTCTTCCATTTGTAAAATTCATTTAAGATGGCATATGGCAATCCTTTAATGCTTCTCAATAGTTTTATCTCAAGAAAACACCCAAGTTGCAGCTATTTTCCTGAAAATATTAATTATTTGCTGGGTTATGACTGCATTACACACAAGTGAAAGTGGATTAAATCTACATATCTATAATAGTGAGCGTCACATATCAACAGGGGTTTGTGAAGTCTGAGAGAGATGTATTTTCCTAGTTGAGAAGAAACAGTAGCTCTCTTATAATGGATGAAAGCTTCTTAGATTAATAGCTGCATATAAACCATGTGGATGGAGTCAAATGTACGATTGATAAGTATATATACATACATGGACACAGTGATTGTAGAACTCTGCATATAAACAAGTGCCACTACTTACAGTTTTCTAGGTTGTTGAGACTTGTCCTTTTTATCTTTCAAATTTTATTTATTGAACTGGAAGTTTGGAAGAACTGTGAGGAATTTTTTCAGAGTATAGATAACCTCAACCAAATCATAATAATCTCATAAAAATGTTGTTCTTCCTACTTCAAGATAGTTTCAGGTAAAGTTGAGCCCCTTCATTAGCTTAATGCTGACTACTGGGAAGATGGTTACGGCCAGTGCAATTTGCTTATGTCTATCGTGGAAATTGTTTGTGTAGTAAAACAATGTTATCATCACCATATCAATCCCTAAATGTTCATTTGCTTTCGTAATCTAATTAAAACGGAGGTCATCATTTTCAACGTTAAACTTGTCAACTCTTATGTTTTTCTTATCAGTACGACAAAATTAAGATTGTTGACATTACAATTAGAACAAAGCTTTGCAAATTGAGGTTGAGTGTCTAGTTGCTTTTTATTAGTTTAAAAATGTTTTTGATTTTCCAGGGATCTTGAGCACACTGCAATGCAAAGACTTGTTGAGAAGGCTTACAGAAAACAGCTGGTGATTTTTCTGTCCCTCTTGTTTTAATTTTTTTAAGAGTGACAATTATTTCATGCGTTTTTTTGTTTCTCATTTCTAAGCTCGAGATCTTGTAACTGTCACATTTCCTTGATATTCTGGTCATCCGGATGCTTCTGTTTAATCTAACAAATGAATTATATGCATTGTGTTCAAGTTTATCTAATGGGTTCAATAAGATTGAAGTGGATGACAACTATGTGGAGAATATATCAGCAGATTTAGTCAATCTCACAAATGAATGCCATGGTGGCAAAGTGGGAGGTTTCTTGTGCTTATTTGGTTACTAACATTATGGTTATTTAAAGAAGTTGGTGGAGGCTTGTCTGTGGCAGACAAGTGAATGTGATGCAGTTCTTTGATCTGAAACAACATCTAGCAGAGCCACTGTTTGTTTCTCATATAATAAAAACCCCATAGTGTTAGAAGGTCCATTGTTGGTGGCTATTCCATGGAATATCAAAGTTGTTTCTCCTTCTTGATGTAAGGAGTTTCAGCATGAACAAGTGCCATCTGATGGTGCATTTCATTGAGTTTGATCACAGAAATAACACTTTCGGCTTATTCCAGAGTTGCTATATCTTTGCCTGAGTGAGGCATATAGATTTATACTACCATTATGTCTCATTTATGCACTGCATTAGAGTCTTATTTGGTGCATAACTATGCTACTAATGGAATAGAAATTTAAAATGCTCATCCTTTTATGAATGTTAGTTTAAATATTGGCAATTAGTACAATAACAACTGCTATATTTGATCACGAATTGTGCCTTTAACCCTGAGAATTTATCTTATGCCCAGTTATTATCAGCTCGATAAAGTGCATTAGCAAAAATATAAATTGTGATTCTGTGATCAATTACGGAGGGGCTGGTGTTTGAATTATTTTTAGTTTACTTGATATTGCACCAAATGACATGCGACTTTCAATGGTATTGACAGGCCACTCGAGCAAGCATTGCTTCCCGCAGTGGGATCCCTAAGGTCCCGAAACATGTTGCGATGGCCTTCACTAGAAGGACTCTTGCTAGATGCAAGGAGTTTGAGGATAATGGCAAGAGCTGCTTTAGTGAGCCTTCCCTCAGTGAAGTCCTTTTTGCTGCAACCCCTCGTGGTTGTGAAGAATCCATAGGACATGATATTCTCTATTCTTCACCTGTGCCTGGGACATCAGGTCTCTCATTTTTCCTCTTCCCTCATTTCCTCCTCTCTCCCTGTGAAAAACACGTTACATATATAAATTGGCGAGAATTATCCGAGCACCATTCTCATAATGTCCTTTTGGCAATCACCTGCAGGCTCCAGCAGCAAGCTTAAGCAGTTTGGTCTTCAGAATGATGATATTAGCCCAGGTTCTTACGAAAACAATAGAACTCTTTCACAT
Source organism: Angophora floribunda (assembly GCA_014182895.1). NCBI lineage: Eukaryota > Viridiplantae > Streptophyta > Magnoliopsida > Myrtales > Myrtaceae > Angophora > Angophora floribunda. Next base: position 29,485,221 of record CM024711.1, on the reverse strand, counting down.
CCGTCTGACCAGGCTTTCGGAAAAACTGGACCTATATGGAACAGAGGCAAGAAGAAGGAACTGCTGCTTGATGATGTTGGTGCCATGAGAGTGGCATCAAGTCCTGCAAAAGGCAAGAGGAGTGAAAGGGACAGGGACCGAGAGATGGTCCTCAACTATCCTGTCACCAAAGGTGGCCGTCAAAATGCAGTCAGTGCTAAGGGTGAGCGTAAAGCAAAATCCAAGCCAAAACAAAGAACTGCTCAGCTGTCATCTTCAGGAAATGGATATATAAGCAAGTTCAGTGAAATGATGCATCCTGTGAGCTCCTCAGCTCACGAATCTAAAAAAGTCCTTACAATTAGCGCTGACAAGAAACAAGAACTTGATAAAACAAATGGCAACGCTCCGCCTGATTTAAAGGAAAACAATGAATCTGAAGACTTGTCAAACTTGGATCTGCTTGGAGACTTAGACGTACCATCGTGGTTGAACTTCGAAGGGGATGGTTTACAAGACCACGATTCAATGGGCCTTGAAATACCCATGGATGACCTCTCCGATGTGTTCCTATGACGACAGTGGCCTGTACATTCCTAGGGAACTTAGGTGTCCAGATAAACATAGAGCCACCATTGTCAGGGACCAACTTGTAATTTAAATCATGCCCCTGGCAAGTGGTGCATGTAGTATAAGCATTCTTTCTGTATGTCAGCGAAAAATTTTCTGCAGAAGGTCAGATCATTGTCCTTTATCAACAATTCCCTGAAGAGTGATTGATAATGAAATTTCATCAGAAGTCTTTCCTGCAGTACATCTTTTGTAGAAGTGGTTGTCATTATTGTTCTGATATCTTCCTCGTGTGTTACCATTTTTTTCCCTTAGCACAGAACATGTTGCAGGGCCGCACAAGCTGATTACAATCGTTCAGTGAAATTGGGATTTTGGGTTATATGCAGCGCTATATTTTAAAATGTTTCTACAGTTCACTTGTTATGGATGTAATAAAGTCTCTCCGGTGGGTGTTTTTGTTGGGTGTTACTACTAATCAGGGATGCAACTTTGGTCTCTTTAATTGCTTTAATCCACAGTGTTTCTCTGCTATGGAAGACAAGTTTGTCCGCTTTGTCCTCAGCGCCCTGGAGTCCCATTATCTTTATGTTTCCTGTCGGAGTCGGCTTGTCAAATGACAGAGAAGTGTGTTGTGATGATCTTATGTCTAGATGCAATATAGCAAAGTAAGTTTTTCCCATCGGTTAGTAGCTGGTGTGCGGAGACAGGTAGAGAATTTGGTGCACTTGGGTGGCCAAAGCAGAAGCCGTAGAAAACCTCCCAAATAAAAACCATTTCCCATCGTAGTATATTCCTTGAACTTCCAACTTGACGGCCACGCCAATTCATAGAGATTTAGCCCTTCATTATTATTTCCATTGCTTCCCGGAGGTTGGTTGTCTTAACTAGTGTCCTCTGTCTCCGAGCCTCGTCCTCTTATCTAATTAAATAAAAAAGAAAATTTTCATATGAAGTCTTTATTTCGCAAAAGATGAATGATATAAAAAATATTTTCCTAAAAATTGTTTGCTTGTCTTGTTTGCAAAAAGGAATGAATGAAAAATATATTTGTCATTTGTAAATATATTTGGACATAAAGTATTATCGATAATGAATATATTTTTCATTAACTACTTATTTTAAGAGATATAAACAATTATTTCTAAAATATTCTTTTTCCGTGAAACAAGAAAACCCTATACAAAGAAAAGATGCAACTTCTTGGGCATTGGAATAAGTAAAAAGTGAATAAATGTTTCTTTTAGATCTATCAATGAACAGTTTATCAAAGTGATGGAACTTACTAATCATAATTATAATATTGTATTATCACAAATACGTGAACAAATGTGAAAAAAATTGAGATGATAATTTCAATTATTTAAGACATGATCTATCATCGGTTAATTGGTATATCATTTATGTCAATGTCCATTTGCAATAACCTAATTGTCCTATTGCTATCGGACAAGTAGCGTGCTTTTCAAACGCTCATGTTTACATAAAAGTATAATTAGATCTAATCCGTGCATGGCACAGGCGGTTCCCATGCTTGTATTATAAGTAGTCCTTCTTCACCTATGCTGTCTTTCAATGAATCAAAAAGAAGTCATTGACAAAAACAGAACAAAAAAGAAGCACAACGACGGAAATGAAGTACGTGAAGCTTCATAAGTGCGAGCTCCTCGAAGATCAATGGATGCCGTCTTCCAGCGGGAACAGAGCACGAGGCGAAACCCATCAGCCGGGTTACGGTCATCACGTGGCGAGACTCGCGGAAGCCATGCAAAAGGTCATCAAGCTTAGGGAGAAGAGTCAATCAACCCAGACCTCGAATTGTTCGAGCAAGCCTGGTTTACCGAACGGACCGGAAGCCTCGTCGCCGACCTCGGCTGGTAATTAACTCAAGAAGGGCTTCATCAGGCTTATGTTGCCGTATGTTTTCATGTTTCCCGATGATCTAGTACGACGTCGGATATCAATAAAGATTTGTAGCTGCCTACTTTGTAAACTATAACGGATTGCTGTCGGTTCGCTCTCGGTTGAGTAGCAATCAAAATAAAGTAGCTAGGCAAGTTCACTGCGAACTGGGTTCGAGGTAAGCAAAGCAGACGAAAACTGGGAATAATCCTCGGATCATATAACTGCATAAATCAGTTGTTCAGACGACGCGGTGGACAGAGATCCCAAGCACGTCAATCCAATGCAACGAGTCTTAACAGTAAGTTCCTCTCGGTTCTTTCTTATCTACTACCGGTTCGCTTTTCGAAGCTGAGGGATCGGTTGTATCAATCGTTATAGCACCCGATAATACTCCGAAATTACAAAAGGTAGAAATTTGACAGTTGAAAATGAAGACATTATATAAGAGTATGACTCGATCGAACATGAACCGCAGTTCCAGAAAAGTATATGGAGAAATAGAGCATGCGACCGGAGATTATTCTGCTGTCGTCATGGTTCCGTTGAACATGAAAAGATCATAGCGTATAGGGTTTTTCTTTAAGACATGGCAAGGGCATATAATTACGCCTGTCAATCAAGAGAAATGATCAGAGGTAGGCCAGTTGCATGCACTTAAATTTATCGGACCACTTTCAACTTGTCGCGCTGTTTCAATTTCTATGCACATTTGCAAGTCGCTTATTTTCAACCTTCAATTGGGTCAAGGTAAATGCACGCCATGGCAATTTCAATTGCCTTTAGAGGTGATTCAATGCAAAAATCGTTCTCTCAAGTTATCAGAACCAATCATGATGCATGTAATGGAAAAGATCTCCAATCCATCACTTGGTGATGCATCATCCAGTTGAAACAAGAAACAATTGGACATTTCAAAATTGAAACTCATCTGAATAATTACTACTGCCCAAATGGTTTCTCTTGACCAGTAACAGCCAAATGCGGCTAAGAGATAACACAAAAGGATGTTCGAATGGCTGATAGAATATCATTCCAGCACAGGAAAATGAAACAATAATCGACCAACCCCCCCTAACTAAAAACAAGAGCTCAAATGTATGCTACTGAAGCAACGATCAAAAACTTTAATGTGAAAAGCAAAACTGGTTCACCCTTGGCTAGCCCCACTAATTGGAAGCTAAAAGAGAAAACATGAAACTTTCAAGGCAATGTTTCTATATTAGGTGTTGGTAGCCCTTGTGTAGATTTGCTGGTTGGCGTCAGCAGTTATCATCCTAATAAGACCTCTTGCCATCAAGTCCTTGATTGCTCTACGTGCCAGTGAACCATTGACCTGTACCATAACAAATGCCAGAACATTGAGATTTAATGACTAACATTTTACATGTAACATACACTTCAAATGTTCACCATGGCAGGCGATCCATCAACACGAGAACAAGAACTAGTCATGGTCTAACTGGCTGCAACCAATGATCGCAACTAACAAAAGCAAGGAGCAACATATCTAAAAGAGAGAAATGATGATGATAAGGAGAAGGAAGAAAATCAACCCCCAATGACTAAGCCTCCACAAGGAGAAACATTTAGCCAAAGGGCAGAAGATGTCCCATTGAAGACATGCAGGCCAATAAATCATATTATGGCCTAATAAGATATTGGTTAAACATTGGTATCCAACATCCTTGCAAAAGGGTATGGCACAAACAGCTTGAGCAGAGCTTGTGCTTAAGCATATCAAGCAGCCGGAAGGCTCACTACCAACAACAAAAACTTAATGTCCAAAATATTCCTAGCAAAGCATATACACTCAACAGAGGAAGCCATTATTCTAAGCCACTGAGCAACAAATAAAAACAGCAGTAGCATGAAAAACATTTTAATAAACACCATGATAAAAGATGCAGAGGGAAATGTGGCATAGATAAAATAATAGAGCTGATGAAAGCGTACCCTCAATCTGTCTGACAAGATGGAAGGAGTGATAAGCTTATACTTGGGAGCTTCACTGAGAAGTTTGTCATATGTTGCCTGATCAAACAGCACCATGTTGTTTACCTTTTCCTTTTGCTTTCCTTTGCTCCATTTCTGCACAAAATGATCTTAAAAGGTCACACACAGACATCCAGTAACAACTACAGCCTGAAGCTGAAGCCAAACTACGTTAAGACACAGAAACATATACAAAAAAGAACTCTTAACACCTTTAAAGAAACAAAGTAAATTCATCAATCATAATCCAAATATAAGGGATGCAGTAAAACCCCAGATATTCTGTGCTTAACTAGCAGAAGCTATCCTAACTTTGCTATGAAAACAAGCAGCCTTGCACTTTGACTAACAACATAAGAACTGAAAAATTCAGCCATTGATCAGATTTATACTACAAGCCCCGGAATGCAGAACTGGTTCCAACGTAACTGGTGACCCAAACAGAACGAACCTAATACCATCCTTCTCTCACTCAGCAATGAACTAAACAACTCAAAATGCCGAATCCGGTATGCAAGACACGCTATCGCAGCTAAACGACACCAAAAGGTCGATCCTTTAACTAATTTGAGAGGCGATGACGACAGTTAGGGCAGCGCCCATGATGTGCTTCTTCAGAGAAAAAAACCAAGCACAAAGCCAACCCATCCTACACTCAATTCACAGGCACCAAATTCGCACAGCAGAAACCCCCAAAAACCCAGCTGAAACGAACGAGCTCCGGACACGAATGACCCAGATAGAAACAAACAAAATTCACCTTCTTTTTCTGCTTCCCTCCGCCAGATTTAGCTGGCTTCGACGACGGGGGAGGAGCCTTCTCCTTCTTCGGCGCCTACAACAAGAAAACACCCATCAGGCCAACAACGTCAGCGAACACATCGCATCAAAAACTACAAGCTGTTCGCGCAATCGAGGAAAACCACTCGGCACATCAGAAAATCGATACGAACTCGGAAACGAACTCGACGAGCTACTTCTTTCGCCGCCGCAGGTGCTTCGACGCCGTAGACTCACGCATTATGAATTACGGAAGTTTGCGTCGATACACAAGATCTTACCATGGAGAACCGGAGCTGGCTTCTCGGGTCGAGATCGGGGGAAAGCGCGCGGCGAGAGCTCTCGGTCGGTGATGGCTTGGAGGACGAAGGGGCGGTGATTTCTTTTTTTATACGGGGGAAGGGTGGGAAAGACTAGGGTTTCGGCGGGACGGGGCAAGCGGGCTGGGCCTGAGCTTTTGGGCCCACCAATGAGTACTCGGCCCAAACAAGCCCTCCCTTACGCTCCATGGGCTGGGTCTAAGCAGTTCTTATCCTCCTGTCGAGTGGGCCGCGGCCTGATTTTCAGCGATTTTGCTGCGCCCGATCCGACGGTTGATAATAAAACGAATTCTGATCTGAAGGCTGACGGCTCACACGGAATTGCTGATAGCCTACCAGCTGATGAAATTTCAGAAACACAATTCCAATTCTAGATCCATTTTAGCTTAAAAATTGTCAACCAAATGAGGAGGTCACAAGGATATTCAATTTCTTTGAGAAAGCTTGCTGAGTTCGATTCTGATGTCCTACCATCAAATTTCCAAAGTGGGGAAGCTGCAGAAAGAAAGCAATGCTCAATTCCATCAAAAATCTCAACCCCAGTACAACAACCGCAACTGTTAATATGCTCAGGACACTGTTGAACAGTATTACATCTGCTGGAGATCCTAATCATAAGTGTTCCACTGCCCGTTCCTGTTCGAGGCAAATCGGGTTTAGCTTAGAACGCTAATCTCCCGAACTTCCAGGAAAGAGAATTGACCCTTTAAGCTATGGTCGAATAAGGATCTGGGAATTTCCCCGAGAGTTCTGAATCAAGCTTCTGGACTTCTGAATCTTTACGAGGAACGACACCTTGCAGCTGGAGAGATAGAACCGTGTTGTTTAGGAAACAATGCTTTCTTACTCCTTAAGTTGACTCCCTGCTGAAATATAAACATATCTAACCAAAGGAACCTCTGTTGTCCTCGCGATACTCATCAGCCTTTCTCAGAAGTGAGTGAGTTGCTGGAGTTTCCGGCTTTGAAAGAATTTGCAGCGACCTCTGCCACTTGATTCTGTCTCTTCTATCTTCCTCTTCGATGTAAAGCCAAGACTGCTCAGCTTCACCTGTCTCTTCCCACTACTTCCATTGAAATCATCTTCATCCACTTGATCAGATTCCCTACAGGGGATGAAATATGACAGTTTGAGAATCAGAAAGTGTGTTTCTATTCTCATGGTTTTGAATAGGAATGGCAGATGTCATGCTTAGGGGTTTTCATAATTGCGGTTACTTAACCGACAGAGAAGACTGAATACCTAAGTCCTACTCAAATACTGACAGAAAACAATAACAACTACTCGAGTCCTTTTTGACTAAATGGAGCCAGCAGTGTGGATCCCTGCTCTGGGGGTCAAGTGTTGTACAAGAAATCAGCTTTGACAAATTTATCCAATTACGATGGTCCTAGTGGTCTTAAAAATTGGGCATCTACTCCAAATCAAAAGTCATTTTGCAAATATTCAGCATTGCAGCTGTTCATGGTTTCAGAAAGGAAACAGTGCATAGCAGATCCAGACAGATAGATGCGTAAGGAATTGATGAGAGAGTGCAGAAAAAAGACTCACCATGCGACTTCAACAAAGTCCTTGTAGTATGCCGTGCATGTACCCCAACTGAAGCGGACAAGACTTGGGAACCCAAAAACCGAATGTTTATGTTGTTCTAACCATGCCTTCGTTCCAGGGTCTGCAACAAACAAACCACAAGCAGATCTCTCTGAGAAGTCCAAAGTCCATCTTGAGCATGAAGTTTCAGAGAAGCACAGACATGTCATATTTAGATCAGTAAAGAAAGCCTGCATTTCTCTTTACCTCCAGGATATCCAGAACCAAACTCCTTATGCATGTTTTCAGCTGTTTCCTCAAGCACCCATCCACGCAAGGCTCTGTCTCTTGTGACCTTCATGTATTAAAAGAAAAAGGAGAAATAATGCATCGAATGGCTTGAGATGGGTCTTGATTTGACAAACTGTAATATAGATCAAGTTACTCACTTTTGCGACTATGCTTGCTCCACTAACAACAGGATAAAGACTATCGGCCTTCTTTGCAACCACAAATTTGACCCCTGGAAATCTTTCAGAAAGCTTTACTCTATATTTTTCAGCATCTCCAACAGTATCCACATAAACCTGAAAGCATGCAGTTATAAGCTTCATGAAAACGTCCCATCATAGTCATGTTTAGTTGCTTCTAACCAGTTGTGCACTACCATGCTTGGAAGGATCTGATTTTCCACTGATGAAGTGAGGTCTATTGATTGCATGGGCTTCTACTTCACAAAGGAGAACCTATGACCATTGCTTAGAAGCATTCAAAGCAAAAGCCACTAAAAAGAACAGCACTTTTACACTCTTGAACCCTTTGTGGCATGTTTCCTTAAGCAAGTTTTTGAGTAAAAGTCAAGTATAAGCTTAACATTTGGAGGTCCAGAGCCAGTGGGGTAATTTTGAAATACTTCTGGAGAACCACCTTAATGATGTTTCACAATTTACAAGCTACCTGTCAATGAACATTTCGTGTTCAGTTGCAACTACTAATTGTGTTTTAGGAATGATGATCTGTAGAACAGCGCCTATTGTAGTACTAGAATTTCTTCCTGGATAATTGTCACATGACAATGGTTCCTTTTTAAGGACTGATGGTGGAACATCTCTCTCTCATTATTGGAAACACATGCATAAGAAGGAAGGCAATGGAGCATACATTCTGGTGTTAACAAAATTAAAGGGAATATGGAGAAAGACACTCCACAAAGCATAAAACCCCACACAACTAACTCCATGTACCAATTTGTAAACTAATCTAAAAGAGGTACAGATATTTCCTTTCCAGTAGAATCATGCATTGCCGGGGTCTTTCAAGACACTTCTTTTTATTTCTTTCTTTGTATTTTCCCACTTAGTCTCTGTTCAGTCCTCAACTCCTCATAATAAATGATTTGGCTGGACTAATGATTTTCAGATTCTGCTATCCAGATAATCAAATGCTCATCAACCCTTTAAACAATAAGGACTGATCACTGTTAGCATGGTAACATTGGAAGCAAAAAGCGACTGAAGCATTTACCTCAGTTAGAAGAACACCCATATTGAGCACCCTGGAGACAAGTCCCATTGCAGAGTCATGTGATATTTCATTGAGATTGATTTTATTTCTGCCACACATCAAAATGTTCAGGTCCCCCCGTAGATAGCAGATTGCTATGAAAGAGAAGAAATAAATCATTTATATATGCCACTTACTTCCTTAGCATTTTAGATGAAAGCTCTCGTGGGTCTATGACATCAACAGCCCAGCCAATTGATTCATCAGCCTTTAGATTTTCAAATAATTCCTCCCTCTTCTCTTCTTTTAATGTCTTTGAATCTGCGGGTATACCAAAAAGAATTGTAAACCAGTTAAATTAAAAACCATCATGGCAAAGTGATTATTTGTGGCTAAGTAATTTCAGAAATGTATCGCAGGGTCAAGCAAGTGCATTCTTCCACGAGCTACTGGGTGATAAGTATTCATGAGAAAACTGTTTTTAGAAGTTTTGTACAGGCACAGTCCAGATGGAATAAGCATTTCATAGAGCTAAAGTCTCTCCACCAAATGTTGAAAATATATTTCATACCCAAAAGTTCATTCAGCCTGTACTCAACCATAAGGCAATAAAACGAAAAATAGACAAATAGTTGAGAAGATCAAGGAATGTGAAATTAGGAATTTTAACTATCAAAGTTAAGATGGTACATACTAAGACTTTTGGCATCGAAATGAACTCATAAGCTATACAGAAAGCAAAGCATGAAACACCTGCAACTAAATTGAGGAAAGTTGACCCCCAAAAAAAAGAGGAAAAAAATATGTAAAATGTGTTCTTCATATTAAATGAAAATTCATTGTTCTGGCAATGCCCAAACAATTTCAAACATCCATACATCTTTCCATGGCGAGGAGTGACCTCGTAGTCGTGTCTCTTTCTTATAATATTCAAGTTCTCAACATTATTACGAAAATCTTCTTGATTAAGTCTTTCAGAAATCTCAACCAAATCCAACCTGATAACCCATGAACGATAGAACTCTTGCATGTCAGAACAAAACAGATCGAAAAGAGAAAATGCAGTAATGCTATTCACCTATGTGGGCTTTACTGAAAATCAATGAGTCGTCGAGTTACTTAGACTGAAGCTGACCACCTCAATTAACAAATTCGAAAAATCATGTCGTCCACGTTACCTATACAAACGATTTTTTAACCAGATGATCAATTAATCCGACAAAAGAAGAGCACAAAAGGAAAGACTTTCACTCTCCCCAAGCCCATGTTTTTCAAAATATTCATAAAAAATCAAAACAATCGTCTTTTCGGAGAAAAACAAACTCAACCCATATCACCCACTTCACATCACGGCACGACGCCTTCACCGGGAAAGCAGAAGAACAATGAAAAAAGGAAGCATTTTCAAGCGATCAAAATCACCTGCGAAGTTCAGAGTGGAGAGCGTCTTCTGATACGACCGAGCACAGTACAAGCACCCGTACACCATGGGACCTGTCGGCGCAACGCATCAGCACGAGACCATCGGGCACGGCATCGAACCAAAACCCCAGAAATTTACGGGAAAAGAACGAGAGCGAGAGAAAGCGAACCAAGAACAGGGCCGCGACCCGCTTCGTCGATGCCCATGATGCAAGGCTTCGAAGCCCATTCCGGCAGCGGAGCTTCGGATCCCATGGTCCCGCTTCCGGCGTCGCCTCCCCCCTCCTCTTTCCCGCCAGAAACAAGCTGACTGCTTGTCGGAGAGCGCGACAACGGAACGACGAAGTTCACTCTTTTGTGGCTGTCGTGTTCCGCAATGGATCCGATTCGGCGATGAAACTACTGGGTCAGAAAATGGAGGATCCGTTCGGAATGGGTCAAGCCCATACCCGAGGAGGCCCAAAAGGTATTTACACGCGATGCCCCGCGATTTCGACCGATTTGCATTCCGCCCCACCCTCAATTTCTCTCTTATCCAGATAACGGGATAAGGGCAAAACTATTTTAGATATTTTACCCAATAAACTATTCAGTTCGCCTTTTCGTCCCTATCCATTCAGCTGAATTGACCAAAAACCCCGCGTCCCACCCCCCCGAGAGCGGAACCGCCTCTCGAGGAGGGTAGTGTCGTACTTTCACGCACGCTCGCGGGATTCCCTGCAGCCCCGCCGCCGCCGCCAGGAACTTCGCTCCGGTTTCTGGAGAAATCGCTTTCAGTTGACGACCCGGATCCGACCCGGAACCCGATCGGGAGAGTGTTATAATAATGCGGCGCTCGGAGAGTTCCACCTTGGGCAACACGCAGAGCAGAAGCTGAGAGGGAGTGGCTGTATAAGAAGAGGAAGGAAAGCGAAGAAGATGGCGATGAGAGCGGCGGCGGGGAGGCGGGCGAGCTTGACTCGGTTCATGGACTCATCTCGGGGAGCGGCTCGGTACATGAGCTCCGGCCAGGGAAGGATCCTGAGCGAGGAGGAACGCGCTGCCGAGAACGTCTACATCCAGGTCCTTTCCTCCCCCTTCTTTATATCTTGAGCTTGACTTGTCGCCGGTCGTGATCGATGAATGATTCCGCCGCTAGCATTTGGGTTGGTGGGTCGTTCGTGGGTGTTCCAGCGGTTTCCTTTCTTGAATTCAAAATCCTTTCTTTTTGCGGGGAGCCTGACGTGTGTGTTGCTCCGGCTTTGGCTCTGATGAATTTTCTTGTGGTTGGTGTCTGAAGAAAATGGAGAGGGAGAGGATGGAGAAGCAGAGGAGGAAGGCGGAGAAAGAGAAGGCGGAGAAGGAGAAAGAGGCTGCTGAGCAGGTAACGTTAACATGCCTTAAACATCCTTGGCGCCTTCTATTCCACTGACACGCAAAATGAAGAAACAAAGATAAAGAGAAGAACAGAGAAAGAGTCAAATAGGGATTGTCCATTATACACACCCTGAATTTTCGCGACATCGCCGGAACTATGCAGACTGTGCGAATGATTCGTCCTATGGAATTGAGATGCGTGTTTCATGGTCAGTCGAGTGAAATATCAGATGGTGTCGTCTTTCTGTGGCCACTTGATGTTGGTGACCTGAAGCTGCTGATACTCCTCTGTATAGGAGGAGCTCAGCGCCTTATCAGTCTCAAAGCTTGGAGGTCCTTATTAGAATCGAGTCTAGACCCACGTCAAATTCACATCACGAGTCTCCATAGGTCATCCGGTCAGAGCGAGTTTCAGCTGTCTCGTCGCAAACTTGGAATTGTTTGCCAATAGGATTCAGTAGATGGATTGTTGTTGATCACGAATCGGCCCGATACGTGACCAGATTGAACACTTACTCGCACAAAACTATCTACACTTTGAAGTCCAATAACTTAGTAGATGACTCAAATGGAATCATACAATTTGAACCTAGTACATGATGCGAACCTGAACTCTGCTCTTATTGCTGACAGTGCTTTATGGTGCATGAAATGGTTTTTAAGGGATATTCGAGGATTATACATATGCTCTCTTATCTGCCTATTCTTTTGCCCTTTTGCAGAAACCTGAAGGGGCTCAGACTGCTTGAGAGGTCGAGCTTTAATCTACAGGTGAATCGAGCATGTTTGCAGGTGAATAATAAGTATGCAAATAAACTCCTCCCAGGAGTCGCTTCTGTACAGAATAATCCTCTTGTGAATATCTGATCCAGTCTCCTAACGGTGATGCTGTTTTTGTGAGCTTTTAATAGTTAAAGCTGGTTGTTAGTCGGTTTCCTCATGCTTCTTGCTTTCTTTTGGCTTTGGCCGACAGAACCGTGTTTGATTCAAATTTGTACTATTTCTCGTTTTGCATAAACCATTTTTCACTGGCTTCATCCCACTGATGTATGACCAGAGGCTCTCGAGCCGTTTGTTGTGCGGGCTGAGTGCCTGAAGTTCGGAAGACAGCAGCCTTTACTATAACTGGGATCACGGACGAATGTTCCTCTGATTAATGCCTTCTGTTTGGTTGTGAAAAATTCATTCAGAACCAGCAATATCCAATACACACAACTCATAGGAGGAGGGTAGTGTTATGATTTTTCATACCACCTGCTGTGTACGTTTACGCCGCAAGATGAACCTCTGACCTTCTAAACCAACGACTTCACCCCTGAAACATTTAGCTGGTAGGCCGAGTGTGGCTTTCGAGTTATAATGGCACGTGAGTACGTCTCAGCTTATCTTGCATCAAGCAGAGTATTCACTTTCTTCATTGCTTTTGCTTCCTCTGGTCATATTTTTCTGCAAGCATGGCATGAAGCTTGAACGAAAACGGTATGTAAAGCAAGGTTCGCATTGCCGTCCAAGAGCCCTCAGCTTTGGGAAGTTTACGAGGACATTGGAGCTTGCAAAAGACGGTATAGCCGTCTCTCCGGCTTCGGATGTAGTTTACAATCACATCAATAGAACCCTATAAAACCATTCCCACTTTTGACAGCCATAACACGAAAACTTTCCACTGCACATTCTAGTTTTGCCAATGGCCTCTCATGCCTTCAAGCATGAGCTCTTCATTGCGTTAGTCCTGGCTCTGTCCGTCTTCCAAATGACAAGCGCGGGCACTGGTGTCTTCCAAGTGTCCGACTTCCCTTCGTAAACCCGAGCCTGGCAACAAATGACAAACAAATTCTCTTCTTGGTGAAATGGTGCAACTTTTATCTTTGATTATAAAGATTTGGCCCAAAATCTAAAATTTGTTAGTGAAATGGAAAATCCAACCGGTCTCTATGAAGAAACAACATAAAATGTACTTAGTGAAATGGAGCAAATCTTATCCGTTGTTGTAAGGATTTGGCCCAAAATCTATAATCATCCCGTAATCGGACTGAAACCAACAATTCTAAAACCAACCTGACCAAATCCTAGTTATGAGTCAAGAACAAACTTACCCTGAAATCAATATCGGTAGCATACTAAAATCGCCGGTGTTCCAAATAGAAGTCTAATATTTCTTTCCCCACCGTACCTAACTGCAAAGTGGGTGAATGGTAGGGCATACTATATGCTTGTGTACCTAACAAATGATGGAGTTACGGTTGCATTGATGGCCTCTCATTGAATTCCTAAACATGTCGTGATTCGCTTAGCCTCGAGCATTCCGACCATTGACAAGTAACTTCGAAAGGATCAACTTGAAATTTCCCTTCTTTTTTATACTTTCTTCACTGGCCTTACCATACATTAAAAAAGTGAAGCGAAAACACCACCATTCTACCAAAAAGAAACCAGTGCCCAGTTCGGGTCTTTTGTGACCAGGCTCAGGTTGACAGATGGTGGGCCTAGGTCCCTCAAGGTCATTGATGCCCAGCTTGGGTCTATTGAGGCCAAGCTTAGTTTCTTGGTGGCCGAGCTTGGGCCCAAGTCTATCAAGACTAAGCCCAAGACCCCTATGCCCATGCTTGAGTCTACATATGTCAGTCCTAGGTTCACTGAGGCCAAGCTCGAGAGTTCAATGCCTATGAATGAGTACATAGGGTTTTGCTTGAGTCTCTTGAGGCTTGGCCACCTTGGGGCCCATGCTTGGGTCGCTTGAGACTGGTTTGTAAAGTCTCTTTTTTTCAAGAATGAAAAATACTTTCGAGTGTATTAAGAGTCAAAGCATGATCTTCAAAATGGAATAAAGAAACATGATCACTTGAATATATTTTATAGCAAAATGGTGTAATTTTTATAATATATTATAAATATTTGATTTTTTACAAAAACATAAAATGGGTGAGTTTCCAAGTGGAATTAGGAACCGAACTAGAACCAACCAATTCTTGATTCTAAAACCTCTTTGTTCTCCTTCGTCAATGGGACACTCATTCACGTCTCCACATTGCTCACAAACCACACCAAGTCCTAGCTCACAACCTGACCTTAGCTCCCTCACCAACTCGGCGAGAAGGTTTAGGGGTCTCCCATTCCTCAAAGGCAACATTTTAAGGAAAAAAATTTACTAAGAATTGGAGTGTGGGTTGGGTCTTTGAGATGAGTCTCAATATGTCAAGTATGTGTTTAATGTGTCGATTTAGGTCGGATTATTTTCAGCTCAGCTCAAACTGAACTTAACTTGACCCACCTGTTGGATCAACCTACTGTCAAGTTACAATGGCATAAGAGTCCGTTGGCTTATCTTACATCTAGCAAGTAGTTATCTTCATGCTTTTGCTTCCTCTGGTTAAATTATTCTCCAAGCCCGGCATTAAGCTTGAACGAAAACGCTATGTAAAACAAAGTTGGCATTGTTGTTCAATAAAACGCCACACCTTTGGGAAGTTCACGAGGGCACTGGAGTTTGCAAAAAACAATATTGCCGTCTCTCCGGCTTCGGTTGTAGTTTACTATCGCATCCCGAATCAGCATTACAAGAACTCTATAAAACCATTCTCACTTCTGACATCCATAATACAGATAGTTTCCACTGCACCTTCAAGTTTTAACAATGGCCTCTCCTGCCTTCAAGCATGAGCTCTTCTTCATTGCATTAGTCCTGGCTCTGTCCGTTTTCCAAATGACAAGCGCAGGCGACCCAGACATCACCAGCGACTTTGTCGTCCCGCCGAATGTCACGGCAGTGGACGGGAACTTCTTCACCTTCACCGGAATGAGAGCTCTTATGTCGATGGATCTTCCTACGGCTTTCAAAGTGACCAAAGCGACTGCGGCGGAATTCCCAGCTCTTGTCGGCCAGAGTGTCTCGATGGCAGTTCTCGAGTTCTCGGCCGGTTCAGTCAACCCGCCACACACGCATCCCCGTGCTTCCGAGCTCCTCTTCCTCCTGTACGGTTCTCTCGAGGTCGGAGTCGTTGACACGACCAACAAGCTCTTCACACAGACGCTCCAATCCGGGGACATGTTCATATTTCCAAAAGGATTGGTTCACTACCAGTATAATACTAATCAGACGGACATTGCTATAGCTTTTTCCGCATTTGGTAGCGCGAGCGCTGGAACCGTCTCACTTCCATCAAGTGTATTCACTACGGGCATCGACAGCGGGATCTTGGCCAAGTCATTCAAGACGAACGTCTCCACCATTGAAGCTCTCAAACTCGGGCTAACACCACCCAAGGCCTGAGGGAGGAGCACAAAATAATAACGAAGTCGATTCATTATCTTCTGATTGAATGTTTCGTCAGTCTAAACTGACTTTTTTGTTGTTCACATTGCATTGCCTGATGTAGAATTTTCCATCATTACCTTATTATACAAGCGATTTGAAGTTGATGAGGCCATCGAGCAGCAGTTTTGCACGATTCTGTGGTGTTCTATTGCCCCTGAACTTGAAATACAAAGAGCTTATCTCCCAAAGGAGACACGACGTCATCTTCTAATTACGAAGTAATGGCTTAACTACACATTGATGTCGGGACTTTGAAGTGAAGCCTTCATGTACTGACGGAAATACACTTTGCACGCTACATAATCTTCTCATTTCAAAGAGCTGCCCTGCTAAATTCTTGGCTTTTGGGTCGACTTCCCTTGTTCATGAATCGGCATTCTTGTCGAGCAATTTTCAACTCTCGAAGCTTACAGTGTTCTAGGATTTGAGTCGGTTGAGGAGTGATCTTCTGCAACACCGTGGCTTCTGTTTATCCACTGATCAACTGTGCTATGTTAGGTTCTCAAAGTCTGGTTCTTTGAGGAAATTGATGAAGCACTGCATTGTTGGCCCCAGCAATATAGACACCGCGCGTCTTAATATCTTCGTCACATGATGCATCGTGCAAATGATTCTTTCAGTGAGACCAGAACGAATATTTCAAGTTAGTTGATTATATATAAAACCCTGCCGTTTATCTACACTTACATATCCACAAACAGGGTTTTGCGTCGACTGATCGGACTCGCACTAGAGGTACCCACCTTGTGTTTTCTTGGAAGCCTAGGGCCATTTTTTTCTGCTGTGCGATCCCTTACGTCTTATGGGCTCCCTTCTTTGCACTGCACAAACTCAAAGTAGAAAAGAGAAAACTTAATGGTCCGTCTCCACGCTCATGCCCCTGAATTATCAAAGAATTAAAGCTTAGGCCCTCGTGTTAAATTGAATCTGGAGTCACTTTCAATTCAGCTTTCCAGTCTACGTGATAAAATATTTAGACATGTTTGCTCATTGTGTTGATCAGACGAAGTGCTATTGGATATGGATCTCGCAAGACTTGTGAATGAACAGTGACTGAATTGCACGAATTTCATGCCCATCTCATTCACGCCTTCAACTTTAGTATTGGATGATCTTAACAGCCATAAGGAGAACTCTATCATGCCGTTCAGCTTGATGCAAAATGCAAATTTCGGTCCTATTTTATTCTTTTGGTAGACGGTGAGTTGCATATGAAGATCAGTGCTAAGAAATCTGAAATAGTCAGTTCGGTGCATCTGCTTCTGCTTTCGTCCTTCTGCGGCAGGCATGCGAAGAAGGATCATTTCCTTCTTTGGAATGCACAAACTCACATTACATGAACGAGAGAATTTGAGGGAGAGGCGGTCAAAGCAGCAAGAGCTCGAATTTGCGGTCATTCTGCAACTAATGATGATAACCACCGATGAAACAGCGTCCTACTTGTCAAGGTTTCTAACATGTTCAAAGGGGTCATCTAGCTTTTCTAGCTTACGTAAAGGAGCTTCCCATCGCTCTTGCCTTTGATTAATCCAATAGGGTCCACATGCTATTAGAATACATGTATGAATTATGTTAGATGTCCCACATTAGAGAATTAATGTGGTATAAAATAATTAATATATCATAATTAACCCATAACTTATTGGCTTAAGCTTTTGAATGAAAATAAGTTCAACTAGATATATGACGGGCTCGAACTTAGGTTCCCTTTTAGCGATCTCCCCCAGTTAAAGGTATCAGACTTTTGTTGTGTGCTCTCAACAAATGATATCAAAGTCAATGGTTGCGGTTTCGGGGCAAATGAGCATTGTGGCTTAAGGATGAAATTGGGCCAAAAGAATACCTAATTAAGGGAGAGTGGACCTAACATTAGAGTTCACACTTGAAGGGGAGCCGTAAGAATGAAGTTGGACCAAAAGGATATTTGAATTAAGGGGAGTGGACCCAACATTAAAGTTCACACTTGAGAAAGATTGTTAGGATATACATGTGAATTGAAGGTGTTAGAGTTCACACTCGAGAGGGAGATTGTTAAAATACATGTGTGAGTTGAAGATGAGTCCAACTGGACATATTGACGGACTTGGACTCGGGCTCTCTCTTGGCGATCTCTCCCGGTTAAACTGCATTAGTTGATTTATCTACATGTTAAATTTGCAATAGTCCATTCCTGTAGCATCCAGAAATGGAAGTTCTGAAGAGGTCACAAGCTGACTAAACGGAAAGGAGATGCTGCATTTCACTATTTGGTATTACAGAATAGAGTGACTGAATTTAGGAGCCAAACAACAAGAACAATACTGCATGTTAACTTCAATCAGAAACACATTCTTAGTGCCGCTACTTGTTTTTCTATTTTTATTTTCCTGTCTGCCATGCGAAAATATGTCAGGGTTTAAGAGGCACAAAAAGCATCAATGAAGAATAATATGTAGATAAACGGCATCTTCTGCGTGAGCAAGTAGGAATTCATAAGTTTCAGCTGACGTGAAGAAACAAGCCAAATCAATTTACATGGCTCGATTTTCTTTGGCCTCATTCGCTATGATGGTTCAAATACCACAGATGAAGTTTTATCAATTCCTACTGAGTTCTTCTGTTTCAGATTAAGTAATATCAGCATAAGGGTAATTCTCAGGAAAATTTGCAAGACATGTAATTCCGTTCTCATCCTTATCGTCCCTCTGGTCATAGTAGGCTATTATACAAATATACTATCGTTATGCTCTAGGGATATGCGTGAACCAAACTATCTTGTGAAGTTCACAGGGGCATAGTAGTTTCCATAAGCATAGCCATCTCTCCAGCTTGATGCAGTTCACAGTCTCTTGTCCTCTCTCAGTTAACCCTATATAAAAAGATGCTCTAGGCTGAAATTCATCATTCAAGCTAACATATCAGAACAAATAGCACAGAAGCTCTATCTGCCTCCACCAGTTTTCTTACCATGGCCTCTCCAGTCCTCAAGCAAGGATTTTTCGTGGCATTTGTCCTCACTTTGTCTGTCTTCCAGATGGCAAGCGCTAGTGATCCGGACATCACAACTGATTTCATAGTCCCACAGAACTTTACTCCAAATGGAAACTTCTTCACATTTACCGGCATGAGAGGTGCTGTGCCGCCAAATGCTCCTACAGCTTTCAACGTAACGAAAGCAAGCCGAGCAGAGTTCCCGGCTCTTGACGGGCAGAGTGTCTCGATGGCAGTTCTTGAATTCTCAGCCGGCTCAGTCAACCCGCCACACACGCATCCTCGTGCATCTGAGCTCCTGTTCCTTATTCATGGATCGCTGGAGGTAGGATTTGTTGACACCACCAATAAGCTCTTCACTCAGACCCTTCAGGCCGGTGACATGTTCATATTTCCGAAAGGATTGGTTCACTTCCAGTATAATGCTAATACAACAGATTACGCGGTAGCCCTTTCTGCATTTGGCAGCGCAAACCCTGGAATTGTCCTTCTTCCTACAACTGTATTTGCCACCGGCATCGACAGCAGGATCTTGGCCAAGTCATTTAAGACGACGGTTCCCACCATTCACACTCTCAAGCGTGGGCTCATGCCACCCAAGGCCTAAGAGAGGAAGGCAAAAACACTAATGACTTCATTCTCTTGCTATCGAAAGTTTCATCAGATGATGTAATAAAACTAAAGCTATTCCATCTGATCAGTCTCAACTGTTTTTTGTTTTTCGCATTGGATTGATTAATGTAGAATTTTCTATGTAATCACCCCATTGAACAAGTGATTTGAAGTTTGTAAGGCCACATCAACAGTGTCTATTGCTCTTGAACTTGATACCAAAAGACCTTAACTCCACATGGAGACATGATGTGATCTTTTAAATACAAAGTAATAGGTCAACAACACATAAACTGTCGAAAAGTGAAGAAAAGTTTCATGTTCTTAGAGTATATATCATTTGAGATGAGACCACACTAAAATGGCAGAAATGGACTTCACGAGCTAACCTGCCTTTTTCCCCCCAAAGAGCTGCCCAATAGTTTTCAACTCTTGAAGCCTGCAGCTTTCTGGATTCGAGCCAGCAAAGGAGTGATCTCTATTCAACACCCTGTGGAATCTGTGTCCTACCTAATATCTACCAACTTGTGGTGCTTTCGTTGGATTTGAAAATCTGATTTATTTCGTGGAACCTGATTTATTTCGTGGAATCTGTATTGGTGATTCTGGTTCCAATAAATCCCAAATTATGCATCCTAATTACCATATAATCTATTTCACTACACCAAGCTAAATCACGAGATAAAGTCCTCAAGGCTCCAATGGATGAGGAATAGATGCTTAACAGAATGAGGTGGATTAGCATCTTCGTGTGAGTTTACAAGATGATCTTAAGATTTTTACATCCCGCCCAATGTCACTACCCTTGACAGGAACTTCTTCACATGCATGGGCATGAGAGCTATCTTTCCGTCAGATACACCAACAGCAATTAAAATAACAATAGTAGCCACCATGGAATTCCTGGCTCTGAACGAGCAGAGCATTTGGCTGGCGGTGCGCGAATACTTGACCAGCTTTGTCAACCCTCCGCCCAGACATCCATGTCTGTCTGAGATCTCGTTCCTCGTTTATGGATCCCTCAAAGTCCAATGCATTGACATGACCAACAAGCTGTTCACTCAGACGCTCCAAGCAGGTGACATGTTCATATTCCCTGAAGGGCTAGATCACTTCCAGTAAAATGCTAATGAGATGGAATTTGCAATAGCCACTTTCCGCATTCGTGAGCATGACTGCAGGAACTGTGTCAGTTCCCCTGAGTGTTTTACCACCGGTATCAAGACAGGATCTTAGCGAAGTCATTCAAGATGAATGTCTCTACCATTCAAGCTCGCAAACTTGGGTTTATGCCACCAAAGACCTAAGAGAGGAAGACTGCTGAGCAAGCTGTTTGATTTTGTTGGACCACTGTTAACAACTTCATTTGATCAGCTATTCCTTACATTTTATCAACATTTCACTACTTTCTTCAGATAGCTTCTCTTATTTTTTACCGTATTGTTTTACCATAATCGAATCAAATAGACCCTATTACCGTAATCAAATCAATTAGATAAAACGTGTGAGGCTTCTTGTCATTATTTTGATTCAAGATCACAAGCATACTCTCCTGGAGTACATCAGTTTAGAAAGACTGCACATCAAAAATATTCACCTTATTAATTACTGGGAGCACTAATCATGAATCATTTCAGATGAGCCCATAAGTACATTGTGGCTGTGGTGATGATGAATCGTGCAGGACTACTATTCTCAAGCTAGGAAGTAGGAACTTATCATAAGCAATGCATTACGAAGAAATTTCTGATTCGCAGGATAGGAGAGCGATTGCAAATAATCATTGAATCTTAGAATTTTTTAGGCACGTGGGTCAGTAATCCGATATTTACATCTCAATTCGAAAATATCCAGAGCAAGAAAAAAGTAAAATTGGGAGTGGAATTTCTATCTATAATTTCGTAGTGGTAGAGCAATCTGGATCGTATTTTCAGACAAACAACATGGGATCATCTTGACTATGTTAATGTTACAATTTAAGTGTCACATGTAGTTTCACTTTATCGGATATATTGATTCGATTAATAAACCAGCAGAGAGGATTCTCAGAAACCTCCAATATGATGCATCTTGATCAGCTGAAACTTAAAGTCCTGATCAACATTAATACCGATTGTCGTTAGAGAACCACAAAAAGCTGCACGACACATGCATGCCGACATCGCTGCAGAAGATAAAAGTTAACTATGTGTGTATTTCAGTGCAATGTCTCTATATATTTAGAGTTTATGAGAAGCGAACTCTTGCCGCCGGTGAGCAAAAGCTGATGCGACATCTTGTCATCCTGAGGTCCTAAGGGTAGTCAAAAGCTAATCCGACATTTTGTCATCTTGAGCAAAAGCCGAAAATGTTCATTGGTGAAGAGAAAACCAATGAACTATTCCAGCTTACAAGATCACCTGGAAGTTTCATGGTTGAAGATAACGCATCGATAACCACGAGAAGGAAAGAGAAATGGGGGTTCGGCTATTCTTTAAGCCCATTGCGTTCTTGTAGGATGCTGACTAAGGTAAATGGGATCGACGTGCATTGAAGGGCGAGACAATCCTCTTTTTCAACGACCGGCCGTCTTCATTTTCAAGGACTTGAACTTGAAACCCAGATAAGTCAAAACGAGAAACAGACAACAGCTTAGTAAGTTCAGGATGTGTCGCTTTTGGTCGATGATTAGCGCGTATAACAGAGCTGTAACACGTCCTCGTTGCGAATATCTCGGCATTATGTTCGTGCAAGACATAAGGAAGGCATGGAACCGAGTTGCTGTCGTTACTCTTAATTGTTTGACCATTCTGGAAATCATCGAGGGCATTGTAATCTTCAGCAAGCAACATTTAGCTCTCTCTCTCTCTCTCTCGCTCTCGAAATCTACCTATAAAAACAAGGCCATGTTAGAAAGCTAGAACTCAAGCCTGTATTCACACAAAGAACTCAAAAAGGAAGTCATTTTTTGTGAGCGTCAAGTGTCCACCATGGCCAAGTATGAGCTCGCCGTGGCATTCGTCCTTGGTTTGTCCCTTTTCGGCCTAACGAGCGCCGGCGATCCCGACATTCTCACCGACTTTGTGATCCCCCCGAACTACACCGGCCCTATCGATGGCTCCTTCTTCACGTACACCGGCATGAGGTCTCTCGTGGGGTCCAATCCCCCGACCACATTCAACGTGACCAAAGCAACCGCAAAGGAGTTCCCTGCTCTCGATGGGCAGAGCGTCTCGTACGCGGTCCTTGAATTCCCTGCCGGCTCGGTGAACCCCCCGCACACGCACCCCCGCGGATCGGAGCTCCTGTTCCTCACACACGGGTCCCTCCAGGTCGGGCTCGTTGACACAACCAACAAGCTCTACACTCAGACCCTTCTAACCGGTGACATGTTCATATTCCCCAAGGGGCTCGTCCACTTCCAGTACAATGCTAATCAGACCGACTCCGCGGTGGCGGTCTCGGCGTTTGGGAGCGCAAGTGCAGGAACAGTGTCAATCCCCGTGACTGTGTTCGGGACCGGCATTGACGACCAGATCCTGGCCGAATCTTTCAAGACTAACGTTTCCACCATTCAAGGACTGAAGAATGCCTTTCCACCCCCACCCCCCAGCGCATGAGAAAGAGAGCGAGGGAGACTGAGGGAGATCAACTCCTAATAAAACAATGTGATCTTTGTTTCTGCAATTTATATTTCAAAAAGCGTGGATGTGTTGAAAAACACTGAATAAAGGAAGCTTGGTGATGTACTGATCTACTCCCATTTATTTTGTATAAGATTTGACTTTGCCTTTGCCAACACAAATAGAAGAACCCCAAGTGGTATTTTCAAAGTCAATTGATTTATATTGGCATAGATGACTTCTAAATTTTGATTCAATGCGTAATATAATCTCTAAACTTTAACTTAATGTACATTGTAGTTCTTGAACATATATTTTGTTCAATTTGGTCCATGGATTTTTTATACATGTTCAATTTAATCCCCAAACTATATAAAAAAATCAATTTGAATTAATGAAAGGACAACATTGAAAATTTTTCTATAGTTCAATAACTAAGTTGAGTATATATCAAAAGTCTAAAAACACATTAAACAAACTAAAAGTTAAAAACCACATTACATACTAGGCTATAGTTCATGCATTACATTGAACAAATTAAAAGTTCAGCAATCACATTGTACATTAAGCCAAAGTTCAAGGATCATTTATGTCATTTTCCCAAAGGAAATTTCTTTGCATCTTATTTCCCCTTCTTACGAGAATATTTTATTATTTTTATTTTTATTTTTTTTTTTGGCTTCTCAAGGAAATGCTTCATTAACGTCAACTAAGGTTTAGTTTATTTAACAGAAATTGAATGATTTAAAAAATAATTTTCTAAATATAATCACTTATATTGCTTAAAATATTTAATCAATAAAAAATATTTTCTCGTTGACAACAATATAGGTCTAGACATTTTTGTAGACTAAAAATATATTTTTTCATTTGTTTAGTTTTTAAAATAATACAAGCAATCACTTTTTGGAAAATATTTTCTAAATCATTCATTTTCAAAAAAACAAATGGACCTTAAAGTCACAATTAGTTTCTCAACCATTAAACTAATAAGATCCCTTGTGTCACAGGCTGATGCTCAAAGCTGCGAACTATGCAGCAACTTGGGCTTCCTCTAGTTTGTTGGGATGCCTAAGCAAAGCCTTTTTCCTAAGAATTGGTTGCTCGCTCAATAGCCTACTCAAATCGTGAAGAGAGAAAAGTGTTAAAAGAGAGAAGCTCTAAGAGAAAATGAATTTCTACAACTCAAATATTAGGTGATACAAATGAGGGGGAAAGTACGCTGTTTATATATGAGGCCTTCCAATTGGCGATTCTTCTGTCTTCAATGTTGCTTGGTCTTCACCTTCTTGAATTGTTGGCTTCATGGTTCTTGAACTCGATCTCTTTTCACAAGCAACTCCTTC
Organism: Angophora floribunda; assembly: GCA_014182895.1. Taxonomy (NCBI): domain Eukaryota; kingdom Viridiplantae; phylum Streptophyta; class Magnoliopsida; order Myrtales; family Myrtaceae; genus Angophora; species Angophora floribunda. The sequence continues at coordinate 29,461,022 of CM024711.1, read as the reverse complement.
TTTGTTTTGATCATTTTCATGTTGTTCGGCAAGTTCTCCACTTCCGAAAAAAGTACATGGATCGACATCTCATTTTGAGTTGGCATAGGTTGCCCTAACTCCAACTTCGGTCCCTCCAAAGGTCGTGGCTTTACTTTCAACTCAACTACGAGTTCCTCAACTCTCAGCCTTTCGTCCACGAGTCGTATCATGGAGATGCTCTTGGTCTCCATCAACCAAAAGATCATCAGTACCACTAATGAGTAATTTGGGACATTGATAACGATTGATTTGGTTCTCATATCAATTATGACATTTGCGCTATCAAAAAATTCCAATCCCAAAATAAGATCATATTCATCAAGCGAAATTACCTCAATAGGAAATTTGTTCTTCTAATCACTGGTGTGTAGTTCCACATTCCCAACAACTAGTACATCATCTGAGTTGACTACCTTGATCCAATGTCCCATTGGTTCCACGCAAAGTGTCAAATTCTTTGATGCTTCGCTTGATTAGAACCTATTTGATGCACCCTTGTCCACTAAGGCATAGAGTTCTATGTTATTAACATTGACTTCCACAAATGGCAAACTTGTACTTTGAGGCTTCTCAGGCATAGATTGGTCTTTACAGAATTGAGAATCTTTATGGTTCTGAGCCGCACTTCTCTCATCTCTTGCTTTACTTTTTCCTTTTCCTTTATGGCAAGCAATGTCATGACACGATTGGCACTGACGTGGATAATGGTGGCCCTTGCTAGAGGCTACAAGAACCCGTCGGCCCTCACATGTAGCCAATGAGGGTTCACTAGCCACAATGAAAAATAAATAAAAGTAATCAAAAAATCATAAAAAAATATTAAATTTTTTTAGAATTTGTCCACGTAAGTGCCGGTTGTTCCAAGTGAGATAGCTAGTTCTATGCCGGCGATTTTTTTTATCTAAATTGGCTAGATTGACTCAATTGGTATTAATGCAAAAAGGATTATAACTAATTGATCCAATTAAAATGTTTATAATTAAATTGATATCGATGCAATATATATGACATTTTTTTTTTATCTTTTCCCGAAAGAAATGACTCATCGTCAACCATAATAAGGAAAGAGAAATGGGTATTCAGCTATTTATTAAGTCCACTACGTTCTTGTAAATGATACTAAGGTAAATGTCGAATGGCAAGGTAATCCTCTTTTTCGACGACCGGCTGTCTTCATTTTCAAGGACTCATTGCCCTTGAAACCCAGAAAAGTTAAAACGAGAAACAGGTAAAAAAGCTTAATAAGTTCAAGACACGTCGGCTGTATAAGCTCTTGCTGTCCACCACCAGCTCGTATGACAGAGCTGTGACGAGTGCCCCATGCATATATCTCGGCATCATGCCGGAGCAAGACATAAAGAACGCATGGAGCCAAGTTGCTGTCGTTAACTTCTCAATCGTTTGACTATGTCTAGAAAACATCGAGGGCATTGTAATCTTCAGCAAGCAACGTTTACCTCTCTTCCGTCTCAAAAATCTTCCTACATAAACAAGGCCATGTTGGAAAGCTGGAAGTCAAGCCTATCTTCACACAAAGAACGCAAAAAGGAAGTCAAATTTTTATGAGCTTCAGAGTGTCCATCATAGCCAAGTACGAGCTCGCCAGGGCGTTTGTCCTTGGTTTGTCCCTTTTCGGCCTAACAACCGCCGGCGATCCCGACATTCTCACCGACTTTGTGGTCCCCCCAAACGTCAATGGCTCTAACCTTGATGGCACCTTCTTCACGTATGCTGGCATGAGGTCTCTCAAGGGGTCCTTTTCCCCGACCGCATTCAACGTGACCAAAGCAACCGCGAAGGAGTTCCCTGCTCTCGACGGGCAGAGCGTCTCGCACGCACCCCCGCGGGTCGGAGCTCCTGTTCCTCATGTACGGGTCCCTTCGGGTTGGGTTCGTGGACACGACCAACAAGCTCTACGCTCAGACCCTCCAGACCGGCGATATGTTCATATTCCCCAACGGGCTCGTCCACTTCCAGTACAATGCTAACCAGACCGACTTCGCAATGGCGGTCTCAGCATTCGGGAGCGTGAGCGCAGGGACTGTGTCTGTCCCTGTGACCGTGTTCAAGACCGGCATCGACGAAGGGATCCTGGCTGAATCTTTCAAGACTAATGTTACCACCATCCAAGCACTGAAGGCTGTCCGCACACCCCGACCCCCCTAAGCATGAGAAAGAGAGAGCAAGGGAGACTGAGCGAGGTCAACTCCTGATAAAACAATGTGATCTTTGATCCTGCAATTTATATTTCAAAAGTGTGGAAGTGTTGAAAAGCATTGAATAATGCAAGCTTGGTGATGTACTGATCTTACTCCCATGTATCTTGTATAAGATTTGCCAACACAAATGTATGATTCCCCAGTGGTACATTCAAAAGTGAAATAGACTCACTTTCTTTTCTTTTCCCCTCTCAAGCTCAAGCACATACACTTTCTTTTCTTTTCCCCTCACAAGGGAATGCTTCATCAATATCAACTAAAGTCGCCATTAGTTTTTCAACTGATTAAATTGACAAGATCCCTTGTCTCAATGAAAGGTCCACATAAATATTTTCAGACCACCACATCCACTAGGGGTGCCTAAAAAGAAGTTGAGGGGGGCGGAGAGGGGGAAGGCCCAAAAAACACTAAAAAAGGGACCAAATCGGCCCTATTTTTCGAGCCCGAGTATGACTAGGGTAGTCTCTGGCCGGATAAAATTTCCATTCGGGTTGGTTCGGGTTTTTTCACCCCCGAAAACATATTAAGAATAATAATATCTAATATTAGCAAATAAAGTAAAGTCAAACATTCGATCATAAGTCATTCATTATTTCAAACCTCAATAAAGTCATAAGAATATGTAATTAACCATCGGAATTTCAAACTTCAAATGGGCCACAAAAGTTATTTCATGTTAAAGTTGAGAAGAATTTTAAGTAAATTTACTTTTATTTTTCGAGAACTGCATGACGGTTAATATTTTCACAAAAAGAAAAGAAAAGTATGGCCACCAAATCGAGCAATTTCGATTTGGGCCTTTTTTATTTTGGGCCAGGCCTACAGACTGAGCCCAAAAAGCCAAGCCCGATCGTTCGAACCGTACCAAAAAGTCCCCCTAGGCTCGGCTCCGCTAGAGAGAAACCCTAGCGTTCATCATATTTATAGACACCTCTCCCCAGCAGAGCGCATTCTTCGTCGCAGTTGCCGAGTGCTCGAACGACCCCATTCCATCTTCGTCTCTTCTCCAACAGGTAAGCATAGTCTATAGGAATCTTAATCATGTGGTTCTTTGGCTATTCTACTGCGACTTGTGGTGATAAAACTTGATTTGGGATGGGGGGTCTATAGGAATCGTAATCTTGCGGTTCTTTGGCTATTCCACTGCGATTTGCGGCGATAAAACCTGATTTGGGATGGTGGGTTTGGGGTTTCTGTTCTTTTCTGCTGGTTTCTGATGTTAGAAATCACTGGCCTTGATTGCGCTTGGAAGTTTGATTTGTCTGTAGCCGTTTAGCCGTCGTTTGTAGTGTTTTTACTTGTGAAGCTACTGTTGTTCGAGTAGCTTTTATGGGAGTGGAGGGCTACGAGTTCGGCGAGAGTTATTCGTGTTTAAAAGAATGTTCTTTTAGTTCAGCCTGTCCTTGGTAGTGGATCTTGTTTGGGCGAAGTCGCATAGGGGATTCGAATTTCTGTTATAAATATTTGATTGTGGCATTCTCCTGATCGCGATGGAGTCCCATTTTTATTCCGCTATGGGGCTGATGTTGTACCTGCTGTAGAAATTTGATGAGCTCTGTGATCTGATAAGTAATTGCAAATGAGACATGGTGACGGCTGTTCTGTTCTTGTGGCGTTTGCTTGTTTATTTCTTGTGGGTGTTAAGTGGTTTCGCCCATTGTGAACCTTGAATGTGGAAGCGAGGCATGTTTTTAGATTTGGTTGGATATGATTTCATTATTGGGGTTTCTCTAATGTTATGTAGGAAAAGGTAAGACATCATGGGTCGTGTCCGCACCAAGACTGTGAAGAAATCCTCTCGCCAGGTTATCGAGAGGTACTACTCTCGCATGACCCTGGACTTCCACACGAACAAGAAGATCCTGGAGGAAGTTGCTATCATCCCGTCAAAGAGGCTCAGGAACAAGATTGCTGGGTTCTCCACCCACTTGATGAAGCGCATTCAGAAGGGACCCGTCCGTGGGATCTCATTGAAGCTGCAGGAGGAGGAGCGTGAGCGCCGCATGGACTTTGTGCCCGATGAGTCAGCCATCAAGACCAACGAGATCAAGGTTGACAAGGAGACCCTCGACATGCTTGCTTCTCTTGGCATGTCCGACATTCCTGGGCTTGTGGAGGTCGAACCCCAGGTTATGATGCCTGCCCAGGCTTTTGGCCGCGGTGGACCAAGGAGGTACTGATTGAGGGCATGCATTTGTTGTGAGGAGAATGGAGAGCTTTTTGTGGTCTGATTTTTCTTTCAATAGTGGGTTAGTTAAGGACTATGTTGAATTAAACTAGTCAGCTGGGTGTGTTGAAGATCGACTTTTAAGGATATGATATTTTGACTTTTGAGCTGCAATACAATTTCCTTTGGCATTCACCAAGCCCATATGTTGCTACGACTATCTGCATGCTGAAGATTTTGTTATTCTGTTTTGTGGAAATATGTAAACCTTATCCCTTAAAGTTTAGCTAGCGTATTTGCTCTTCCATACTTTCTCCCTGCGACCTTCTAATTGCTATGGCAGAGGAGCTCATTTGGATTCCAAACATCTCTTTCCTTTATTTTTGTTGGGGTAAAGATTGCCAACAAGGCAATTCTTTACACTGCAATGTAAATCACTTCTGTGGTTGACCTTCACCGGAGGAACGCATGGAAGGAATCAAGAGAAAGGTAAAGGAATGCATGGTAGACGATGCATAAAGGAGTGGACTTGACAGGTGAATGGTTTAAGTTTGAGGTTGTATATGGAATGTCTTTAGTAGTTGCGGATCTTAAACGTTTCACTCAGTCAAATTGAAGCTATGAAGTGGCAAAATCGGCGCCTAAGTATTGCCGTTTGGTTCGTTGACAAGTACTTTTACACAATCGCTTTCTGAGTGTAGAGTGATCTAAGAAAGTATGAAACCTCACGTGTTTTTGGTGAAAGAGGTCATGGTATGCTATGGATCGGGAGAATCAGGTGCCAGTGACATTGTTATTCAACCAGTTGAAGGTGTCATTTGTGGGAAGTTGAACCAGGAGGGTGCAAGTTCTTCTAATCATGGGAAGTCCCAACAGATTATTGGCTTCTCTTCTAATCATAGAAGAGGAAGCAACGTTTGAAGAAGGCGGGGAAGGAAGAAGCTTGCTTTTTTCACACAATGGAGATGGAAATTCTAGGGCTAACTTTCTGGCTGTCGGAGTAAAATCAAGGAATGGAGATGGTTCTGTACATGATGAAAAATGGCGTCGTGGACGAGCTCCCAACATCCCATGTGGTGCAATGTTGCAAATTATTCTGGTAATGGGAGTATCAACGAAAGCATCCAGAGTGATCTTAACTTGATGCACGAAGATCAAGTATCTTGTGAGATATCCAAAAGCGGCTTCTATGGCTCCATAGCTGCACTCATGTGTTACTGGCATTTCATATGCCGAACGATTCATGCATATATGTCCATAGAAAGCAATTCACTGGTTTATGATATAAAAATTAGCTTTAAGTATATATGACACGGATGTACTGAATCTACTGATTTGGGGTAAATATGATACAAATATACCAGTTCAAGAGTTCTTGTGAGATATCCAAAAGCGGCTTCTATGGCTCCATAGCTGCACTCATGTGTTACTGGCATTTCATATGCCGAACGATTCATGCATATATGTCCATAGAAAGCAATTCACTGGTTTATGATATAAAAATTAGCTTTAAGTATATATGACACGGATGTACTGAATCTACTGATTTGGGGTAAATATGATACAAATATACCAGTTCAAGAGTTCTTGTGATACAAAAATTAATTTGGAAAAAATGTTAGTGGTATCAACCCTTTTTGAAATGTAATCTATTTGTACAAAAATTGCGCTACATTAGAAATAGCCAAAATACATTAGGGTCAAAATATAGTAAAAGTTACTTCCGTAAAGGACAATATTTATGGCGCCATACATCCTGATACGTCATACTCACTGATTCCTTTAAGCATTTTCATGTGGTATTCATATACATACGTTTTATGATTCTTTCACGTTTTGGTAAAAAAGAAATTTACTGAGCATTCTTATCAAATAAGTATCAACTCGATACTATCGACCAACTTCAAAAATCCAAGAACAGACTGAGATTTTAGCATGCACAACGCTTTATCATGTTCGGGACAAATCGAAACCACAATTTTGCCACGACCAGAGCAGTTATCTTAACCCACATTTGACGAAGTTCCTGATGACTGCAAACAGGAGAAAAATAAAAGAAATATCCTACCATTGCATCCCAAAATAATCCCCTGTATCAACTTCCTGCGATTGTATCCTAAGCTTGACTTAGCTGAATAGGGATAATGGGAAGCAATGTATTAAGGCCTAAAATGCATAAAGATAAAAGACAGGTTGATTTGGAGTCTGCCATCACGCAAACCCAAAAACCAATCACTCAAATCACTTCCGGCCATTCAATGAAATTTGTCAAGGACGCATGTAGAAACTCATTTAATAAACAGGAGAAAAGTTCGAACTTTCACTGTCCAAATTTCCGTCACATGATTTGGACCAACGAATTTTCCGAAATTTGAAAGTTTCAGAGCAGTGTCCTGTTGTGCTCTTGTGGACAAGAAGACTCAACTAATCACCGCTTTCAGCCGGTCAGACCTAAATGCTGCAACAGGCAAAGAACAGTGGCTAATTAAGGTAGTGACCGGAAAGCTATTTTGACACACGGATTAAAATTCCATTCACCAAACAATCTTTCGAGACACAGTTTAGGCGAAAGAAGTTGATAGAACAACAATGAACCCAGGAAAAGCGGATGGCATTTTTAGGGCCATCCCCCTCCACCATGATCGTGACTTTAAAAGCATCGACACAGCATTACAAACTATATATTGCATGTGACGAAAGCCCACATGCACCCTTGATTTCTATGTCATATTCAAAGCTAGAAATAGGTGCCTTCAGGAGGCTGGACGAGCTTCCTGTTGTGGGGGGCCGCCATTTCCTTCTTCAGCTGAGTCAGTATGTCCTCCATGGTGTACTCCCTCTGCCAGTTTGCAAGCAACCCAAATTTCTTCGGCTCGACCTGCAGAGAGCAGTAGTCTTTAGGTCTTTCTATGTCAATGTCCAAATGTCATCAAACCTCATATTGTGTGACATCTAGACTTTTATGCAGAATACGAGAGTTTAAAGGATCACAGAAATGACATAACATTTAGTGGACTTTGGGAGAAAGAAATGTAAAAGCCAATCCTTTTCTTGAACAGGAACAAGTGATGGCTATATGAAGTCATGAACATGCTCCACTGATAGCATGAAGTCATGATCATGCACTATAGAAGCCACTACATTCCACAAGCATAGGAGCATGGGATCCATTACCACTCCAGTTTCATGGCTAACACATGTCATGTTGATGCGTGAATGAAAACGAACACTGGGTGGCTTTTCTGGGTAATCTTTGTCGCAGAACAGCTTCAACTGGTAGATCCTACCTTCATGTACAGTCTAGAAGAAAGAGCAAAATCTGCAAACAGTAAGCAATCTACACCACACAGTGGTTAACATGAACAGAAACAAATACAGAACTTTCACTGATGATGTCAAAAAGCAGTCCAAAATATATACTCTTACAGCCAACATGGAACAAGAATTCAGCCTACATCTCATATTGTGTCAGGCAAATATGACCTCTGATTGGACAGATGAGAACTTCAAATTTCTTTATAAAGTGAACTGGGATGGTGATCAAAGTTAATATTTTGTGTTTCATTTAATATCTTCCATGCTGTAAGCAACTACTGCCCTAGATAAGCATGGAAAACATTTGCAGTCGCATCTAAACAACATGAACACATTTTCAAGTCTTGAATGTCCTATTGTTCTAACGGCAAAAGCATATGCTGACCACAAGCATCATTTATCTATAAGTTGCCATTGGTAATTAAAAGTGCAGTAGTAACACAATGGGACCTGGTGTAGCTTTAAAATAACAATTAAAGTTTCCAAGATTGTAGTATCACGACCCTAATCAATACAATCTAATTCATCCTTTCAAAAGCCAAAGCATTTTCATCTAAGAAACCAAATCTCAATACACAATACATTGAGAATTGCAACTCATATTCACAAATAAGAATGTTTAAGTACAAGTACTCTTTTCACAGGTTGTAAAACGTAATAGATTATTTATCACAGAAAACCGCACATTGTGAGGACCGATGATGGTGCCAGTCCAAGATCGCATGTAAATGTCATCTCCATCATCCATCCCATAGCTAACAGTGCCGTCTCCAATTCCTTTTTCTCCACGCTCAAGTTCCTCCAATAATCTGAAATTTCGAGGAACTAAAGAAGACAGAAAAAGTTAGAAGTTGTGAAAATTTTGCAAAGTTAAACATGTAAACAAACACCAAGCCACCATACAGGCAATCAAGAGGTTCCCAATCCAAGCATTCAAGCTTCATCAGATACAAACATACATGCGTGCTAAAGGGAAATGGTAATGAAGCAATCATTCCCACACAATGAACAAAATCTTAATGTTTTTGTCATATTTCTCTAAGGATATTTACAAATTAAGCTCCTTAAATACTTTGGTTGATTAAGCAAAAGTGATAGCATTTTTCTTTTCTTTTTTATGGATTTCAGTTCAAGCATGTATTATGTAACGAGATAGATACTCACAATTGCCAGACTTTACTGACGCACATGTTGTAATATTTCGCTACACCATCCAAAGGAATGCCTTTGATGACTTAACCATAAAAGTTTTCCCAAGCCTATGCAGAAGTAAAAATATTGTACAGTTGGACAAGTAAGATTTCCCACAAGACAGGATCCGATGAATCATTACCTCACTCATCAATTCAGGATCTCATTTCAAACACTCCCCTAAATTTGATAGTCTAAATAATAAGAGCATGCCGCCACCATTTCCTATGAAGATAAAAGCTGCTTTTCTAGATGAGCAATAACAGTTGCTACGTAGAAAACACAACAAATGAGATTTTTGCATACCACCAACTTGGACAAACAGACCTTCAGCTCAATTGCAATTGTAACAACCAACTGACCAAAGCTATTGAGGTCTAGTCACCTCTAATATATGATTCACGCTTGTATCAAGTGAGTGCAGGAGGTCGAAAAGGAAACTGATTTTGTAGAGGCACACCACAATAGGAAAATGAAACAATGTACATGAGGCATCAAAACAGTTTTCCCTAAGCCATCTGTATCGATCTATGCATTTGTAAGTACTTCCCCAGTAAATCAAATCCTGGAACATCATTTCAAAATCTTGTGCAAGCCACCAAAAACCTCATACTAATCCAAAAAATCCAGCGCATGAACACAGAAGCATTTTCCATAACACATCATTTACATAAATCCGAAAGCCTAACAAGGAAGACTTAGCTCAGCATGACAGTCAAGAAAAAAGGCATACATACAAAGATCGTGATCATCCTGCAAAGCATACATGCGGTAAGCATTCGAATTCGTCACCAAACAAACACTAACACACAAAACGCCAGCCTATATCATCCAAAGCGCAGAATATCGCAGGCACTCCCCCTAAACACAAAATCGCACCTAACTCAAGAGAGCAACATCACCATTTCTTCGCCGAAGAGACGAAACTGCCATCGTCAAAGCCAAAAACAGACCTACGAACCACACCGGAATACGCTAACACGGCACGCTCATCAATCCGCAGAAATCTCCGGATCGATGAAGAGCAAACGGAACCGAGCGAAAGCACATCCACGAAAGACGCGACACTGAGAAGCCCGAAACTAGGTCGAATAACGACGTCGGGAAGGGTTTTTGAGAACTCACCGACGACTCCCGATCCTCCCGAGCCGAGCGTCATGGATGAGCGAACCGAGCGAATCGGAGTTCCCGCGGCGAGAGCTACCGGAGATCCGATCGGAGGAGAGAGAAGGAAGGGGAAGAGAGAGAGAAGGATTGTTGCAGAGACGCAAGAGAGAGAGACGAGAGATAGAGTCGAGAGAAGAATCTAGGGAAAGGAAACCAAAGCGAAGACGACGATAGATTATAAAAAGCTTTAAAAATGATGGAGAAAAGAGGAATAATAAAAAGGACGGGCGAAAAATGAAAATGGTGGGGGCAATGAGCATTTTCTTCATTTTTTCTGAAGCGGCGATAAAATAAGGGGAACCTGGAAGAAGAAAAAGGAAAAGGAAAAGGAAAAAAGAGAGTAAAAACTTCCCTTTATTTAAAGGAAAATATACGCTGTGAAAGTATTTTCAAAGATGATTCCGGAAAAAAAAAAAAGTATTTTCAAACGAACTTATCTTTAAGGAAAATAATATCATTTTCTTATGTACCATGAAGGTTGATTTTTTTGTTTTTGTTTTATGACATGCATTTGTAACAGTAGTTTCGAGTATAATTTCAAGCCTTGAGCTTAGACTCGAGTTTGAGGAACTTGAACCATCTTACTCGGGGACTCAACCCCATGTGCGTGGGGGTCTTTGGTACGAGAGCCAAAGGACCCAACTCGAGTGCTAGAGCTAGATCTCGGGACCAAGTCCTTTCTAACAATGGAGAGACTATAATATGATTAACCAAACTTCAAACTCACAATAAAATTTACCTTATTTTACATGTCATTATTTTCCAAAAAGGCACAACCAACAAATAGAAAGATTTGTGATATCTCCTCGTAAAGGGCTCATGGGGGCAAGTAGTCTTCCCCAAAAGGGTCTTGTTCTCAATTTCTCATTTTCATCTCGGATTGAGGGATGATCGAGGGACCAAGGAAAAAATAAGTTTTTTTTCTTTTTTTTGAAATCATATATATAGTTGGCCAGCCCGATTCCCACCCTAGAATCGAGAAGAGAACCGATCAGTCATCAATTCCAAGAATAGGTATCGAGAAAAGTCTAGAATTGGCTCAGTTTGGGAGATTTTTTATTTAGGTAAATCAATTTCACACTCCTAATATTGAGAGAATTAAGTTCTACCCCGAAAAACCTATGGGTGGGAACCCCTAACCTAAGGCACGGGAGCTAGGTACTTCAACCATCTGGGTCCTAGGCATGAGAGATTAGGTCCTGATCCCAACCTTAGGAGCCTCGAGCTTGCTTTGGAGGAGTCAAGCACCATCACCATTGACATGGGTGTAGGATCCAAGTTCGAAGCATGGGTGTGGAGAACTCGACATGGCAGCCAAGGACCCAATATGGGCTTAAGGTTCTTGGTTCGATTAGCAATGCCTTGTTGTATTTTGTCAAATGATTTATGATTTTCAAAAGAATAATTCATCTCTTTTATATTTAAGTACATGTTTTTCATCGACTATAAAAATGATTTTTCATTAACTTTTTTTTTTAAGTGATTCAAATGCGGAAAAAAATGAAAGAATTTTTTGATGGTGAATTTTGATCGACCAAACGACAAAGAAAAAAGAGAATAAGAATCAAAGGACAGTGTATGCTATTTTCGTTTTTTTCTTTTGTTTGACTTGATTTTACACCTCTCTACAAGAGTTATCAATAATTACAAAATAGAGGTCTCCATATCAAACCAGACGTGGTAATGGGCGTGATTATATTTTAATGGGAAGAATCTTTCCAAATCAACTTGTTGAGAATTATAATTTAATTTATTTTTCGAGTACGGGCGAACGTCCAAAATTAAATATTGCGCGAATACGAGCCAGCAATCTTTAGAAAAAAGAAGAAGGAAAAATTAAGAGTCGAGATTGAAAAAAAATATTTATTAAGTATTTGATTTAAATTTTAACCCCACTTAAATTGAAAAGGAAAAAAAAAGGCAAAAAGCGAGGGGCCGGCCCCGGCTGGGATTATGAGAATAAAGTGTAACTTTGTGGCTCTTTATATTATTAAGCAAATTTAATGATGAAAAGAAGAACCTTGCCCCCTTTGCCTCCGGAATAATTGATACATTAGTCTTAACTTATTTTAATTTTATTCAATATAGTCCTCGATCTTTCGAAGAATCTAATTGATATAGTCAATCCATTGAAAGTTCAACACCATTAGCCGACATGACCATGATTTCCACAAAACTCGCATGCCCCTTCAACGTCTTATATTTCTTCGGTTGTCTTCAGTTGTTGTAGCTTGAAAAGAAAGAAAAAACTGATTAACTGATTTCGGAAAATTATGTATAATTATTTTGACCTGATAAACTCAAGTGATAGTCCACATTAAAAAAAAAAAGTGCACATGATGTGACAATAAATTTAATGGAAGGACTATATTATTTGATATATGAGTGTTTAGGAATTGATTTAATAAAAAAAGAGAATTAATACCACAAAAACCCCCCAAATTAATAAGTTTGTAATAAATATTTTTGACAAATTTATATTTCATTAAATTAGGTTAATATCACGAAAAACTCCAAATTGATACGCTTATCGATTGTTGCATATAATCTAACTTGACAATTTGACAGTTAAATATAATGAAAATTAATAGAGAGAAAATTAGTCGGGGATAAATTTGTTATAAATATATTAATTTGAGGTTTTTCCTGTATTTAATTCTGAAAGGGAAGGTAAGGGGGGATCACATTAGATAGTAACGGAAAGTTCAGGGGCCTATCCGTAATAATATAAGGTTGAAAAGGATGAGATGAGAGCTAGTACGAGCTGAGCTCCATGCTAAGGACCGTTCGTCACTTTCCCTCCACTGGCAAATGCGATGATGGACGCGCTGTCGCTCCCGACCCACACCGCCCACCCGCCACCGCTCTCCTCCGCCGCCCTCGCCGCCACGAAACGCCGCGCCTCCTCCGCCTCCTTCTCCCGGCGGCCGCGCCACGAGCCCGAGCCCGAGCCCGAGCCCGGGGACTCCGCCTCCGGTCCCTCCACCTCAAACCCCCTCCGGCGACCCCGCGTCCTGAAGACGCCCCCTCCCTCGTCTTCCTCAGCTAAGCCGAGCGTCAAAGTCTCCAGAAACCCGCTGAAGAGCCTCGTAAATCCCTCTCATCGTTCCGATTCCGCCTCCGTCACCACCACCGCCACCAGCACTTCAACGACCACTTCTCTCTCCAACAAGCTCTGGCTCTCCAGCAAGCTCGCAACGCCCCCGCCGCCGCCGCCTCCGCCGCCGCCGCCCGAACTCCGTGAAAATGACGTTCGAGAGGGTGGAAGTCAAGCGTCTAGGGATTCGGATTCGGACGATGCTCCGGCGGCTATTGATTACCGTCAATTAGCCAAGATTTTCGTTGGCAATTTGCCTAACTGGATTAAGAAGAACGAGGTAGAGGAGTTTTTCCGCCAGTTCGGGCCGATCAGGAATGTGATCCTCATTAAGGGACACAATGAGACCGAGAGAAATGCCGGTTTCGGATTTGTTATCTACAGCGGTCCGACTGCGGCCAAGTTTGCGATGAAGGCAGTGGAGTTCGACGGAGTGGAGTTCCATGGAAGGGTTTTGACGGTAAAGCTGGATGATGGGAGGAGGCTGAAGGCGAAATCGGAGGAGAGATTGCGGTATGTGGAGGGGAATGGTGCGGTGGATTTTAGGACCAAGTGGCATGAAGAGAGGGATATGTCGAGAAATGCATTTAGGAGGGTTTTGGAAACAGAGCCGGAGAATTGGCAAGCAGTTGTTAAGGCGTTTGAGCGGATAAAGAAGGTATAAGATCGTGGATGTTTTGAATTGTTTGCATTGCTTGTTGAAATACTTTTAATATGCTCTGTCTTGTTTGATTCACTGGATGATGTTAATGACTCCATGAAATATTCAGTGGAAAAGTGAGATTGGTGTAAAATTTATTGTGGGTTAAACTCGTTAGAGGTCACGATTATCCGTTGTAGAAGTGTAACTTGCAGGAATGGGTGATCACGCTTGCAATAACTAGAAAATGGAGTAATTCGTATGTACCCTTTATTAGTTCTTGGAGGACATATAAGAATTCTGGGTCAAATTTATGTAACTTGTGTGATAATTGTGATGCTCTCCAATTTGTGTCGTCTTTTTACAGTCGAAGATTTGCACTTAGCGGAAGTTTTGACTGCTAAAGTATGCTTCATTCCACCTTGGGTCATTGAGGTAGTTCTTATATCATAGCTCCAAATGATTGTCCTTCCTGGAGCACCTCCTACTCTGGGCCCTGTATTCTTTCACTGTGATATTACCTGATTTAATCAGAATAAGACTCTTGTTATTACTCCTCAATATGGTAATTGCCTGTTGACGATTCTCAACTTATCTTTGTCATTTATCTGAAGACCTAATTCTTACAGTGAAATGACAATTTTACTCAGTGAGAGGTTCCAACTTTGTCTCATGAGTACCTCGTTTTGCTTATGCTATTCTTCTTGCTAGCCGTCCAGAAGAGAGTTTGGCCTGATGGTAAACTATTATGCAAGAAGAGGTGATATGCATCGAGCACGAGAAACATTTGAGAGCATGCGAGCAAGGGGAATAGAGCCTACCTCACATGTTTACACCAAGTAATAACTTCTGCTTTTGTCTCCAGCTCACTAGAACTCACGTGACTGCTCTGCTTAGCTTGATATGTTATTGCATGTTCTATTAGGTACACTTGAGCCTAGTGCAATGGTTCCTCGTGTTTCTAATAAGTGAAAGGTTCAACTTGACATGACAGCACAGTTGTTATCATGCATGACCTGTCTTGTGCATCTTTGTCAAGGGTAGAACTCTTTCAGCGAGTTATATTCTATGTTCAACCTTTAGAATAAAAGATCGACCATCTATGCTTACCTGATGTCTTTGGCCATACTCAAATAGATATACATGTATATCCCTGCTTTTTTTCCATATTAAAGAGTTATATTTAGGTTTCCTTTTTCGTTAACTCACCAAGGTTTGTATACATTATGCAGTCTTATTCATGCTTATGCTGTTGGTAGAGACATGGAAGAAGCATTATCTTGTGTAAGAAAGATGGAGGAAGAAGGCATCGAGATGAGCTTGGTGACTTATAGCATACTTGTGGGAGGATTTGCAAAAATTGGCAATGCTGAGTAAGTAAACCATACACTTGATCAATTACTTGAGAATTTAAATCCGTCATCATAAAATCAGTCATTCTCTTTGGTGGTGAAATACAAAAGATGCATAATAATTATTAGTTTCTGTTGAAGAGATGATTAGTCCATCTATATTTTGCTTTGGACAAGAATACTTTGGCTGCCTTTGTTGATGAACAGACATGCATGAGAAGTCACATCTGTGCTTGTGCCACTTATTTCTTCAATCCGTTCTAACTCATATCCACACTTCCACTAATTTGATATCTCTATCAAACTTACTTTTTTATTGAAGAGGTAAATTTGTGTTCCTATATCCTCACACTTCTTATTACTGTTTTGGAAGAGCTGCAGAATACTGGTTCAAGGAGGCTAGGGAGACTCATGCAACGATAAATGCAAGAGTTTATGGCAATATTATATATGCTCACTGGTGAGTATCTATAATTTCTACTGTGTATGAAGAATTTAAGCAATAAAGAAATTTAATAATTTTTCCTGGGAGGACGAAAAACAACCTTCTTGATGGCACTTCATAGATCATGCACACACTTGCCCTTAGGTCTGTATTCCTTTGGATTTGCATGTCTTATTTATATGGAAATAATTGTCTGTGTCCTATCCCTCCTCGATTTTGGTAAATTAAATGGATTCTTCTTTTATGTGAAAAATCATTTAATTTGCTTCATATTTTTGCTTCTAACATTTTCTTCCTATATATATTTTGATATGTATTCTACCAGGTGAAATGTTGTACTTACAAAATTTTAATCTTTTTTGGTCCTTTTTCCATCTATTAGCCAAACGTGCAACATGGATCGAGCTGAAGCATTGGTAAGAGAGATGGAAGAAGAAGGAATTGATGCTCCCATTGACATCTATCACACCATGATGGATGGCTACACAATGGTGGGCAATGAGAATAAATGCCTTGTTGTTTTTGAAAGACTTAAGGTATGTTTTTAGCGCTTTAGTCTTTGCTAAATTAGTCCCGGTTTGATTTTTCAGATTTTTTTGCTAGTTGCAGAACAAGGAACTCTTCTCAACTTTGTAATATTTTTGTCTGATGAATAGTACTATCATAGCAAAAATTTCCCTTTATGTACAAGATTTGACTTTTCTTCATGTTCTGGCCAAGTATCAGAGGTGTTATTTGTCTAGCTTTGTGTATCTCTTCAATGGATAGGAGCATTAGAAACATTGACTTCTGCAACGAGTAGTGTGACTTATTGATCATATGGATAGTTCTTTATCCTTTTGTGTTCTCATGAATATTTTTACTTCAAAGAATGCAAATTGAAGCATTTTTCTGAGTATTTTCTTTACATCTTAACATTTGTCTTCTGAAGTCATTAAACATGGCAATTGTATCAGAAAGGTACCTGAATGTTTTTTCCTTTTGATAGGAATGTGGCTTCACACCTTCCGTAGTTACTTATGGATGTCTGATCAATCTCTACACCAAGGTGACGCATTCTTTGCCTTTCTTTCTATATCATTAATTGCCCTTTATATTCCACTCCTCTGAACTTGAAGCATTAATCGTGTTCTTTACTTAAATATGATGTGTCTTTCCTCTTAACTGATTTACTTACTTCTGGTTGCTTATTCTATCAGTCTTGAATACAGTGCTGGAGTGTGCATGCTACTTTTGGATAACATCACACTTTGTAATGGTTTGTGGATCTGTAACTACTAAAGGCATGCACATGTTGAGAAAACTAATAGCAAGCATTTTTTCATGGGTAGTACCCTACAAATACATTATCCTGTATGCTTTGTACAAGATAGGCATTTCTGTTTTTAAACTGGTTAAACTCTGCAGTTCAGCAATGGTGTGTTTTTTTAACTCATATATGTATGCATCTTCATTATCCTCAGAGTTGGTTGCTTTTGTTGGTTCTGTTTCTTTCACCCAGTCATGGGGCTAATTTTCTACCAAGCAGTAGTGTATGACCTACAGCAGCAAGTTCCTTGCATAGCTCTGCTAGCTTTCACTTTTTGGTGGTTAGTTTAGATTGTCTAGGTTCACAATAGAAAATGTGGCACGCCGTGGTGTATGACTGTACCTACCTGTTATATTTTTTCTTATATGATATGCCTTGTGCACTGCATGAAGATAATGTTTGCTTCATATTGTATGGAAATTTTTTATGCCTTGATCCATGCGGGAGACACAAATGAAGTTCTTCTTGTTTGTCATCTCAGATTGGAAAGGTTTCAAAGGCATTGGAGATCAGCAAAATGATGGAAGGGGCGGGCATAAAGCATAACATGAAGACCTATTCAATGTTGATCAATGGATTCCTAAAACTAAAGGATTGGGCTAATGCATTTGCAGTTTTTGAGGATGTAATCAGAAGTGGTTTGAAGCCTGATGTAGTGCTGTACAATAATATCGTCAGAGCATTTTGTGGGATGGGAAATATTGATCGTGCAATCAGCACTGTAAAGCAAATGCAGAAGGAGAGGCATAGACCTACCTCACGTACATTTCTGCCCATCATACATGGTCTTGCAAGAGCTGGGGAGATCAGAAGAGCTCTAGAGATGTTTGATATGATGAGGCGGAGTGGATGCATTCCTACCGTGCACACTTACAATGCTCTGATTCTTGGTCTTGTGGAGAAGCGTCAGGTATATTGTTCTTAAGGAAAAACAATGTGTAATAACTTTCCATAATGGGGAAAAAGAATTGGCTGTGAATGCAAATAATTTACCATGACCTGGCTAGTATTACTTGGATTCCTTTCATTTTCATCTTTTTACCCTTTTAGGCAAAGGTTTGGCTCAATGGATTAAAGATTGTCTTGCAAG
Organism: Angophora floribunda; assembly: GCA_014182895.1. Taxonomy (NCBI): domain Eukaryota; kingdom Viridiplantae; phylum Streptophyta; class Magnoliopsida; order Myrtales; family Myrtaceae; genus Angophora; species Angophora floribunda. The sequence continues at coordinate 29,443,009 of CM024711.1, read as the reverse complement.
GTCCAAGGCCTGCTTTTGAACCTATGCTTGATTCATGGGCTTGACTGTACCCATACAGGATTGCTTATTGAGTGGCTTTTAACTATAATGCCAGTTCAGTTTATTATTGGCTGTTCATGGTTTTGGTCTTAGTTTCTGTGAAGATGCATGTTCATCATGTATGTTACTATAGCTATTTACTTCATAAATTGACTACTTGACACTGCTAATATCCTATCTGATGCAGATGGAGAAGGCTGTTGAAATATTGAATGAAATGACCCTGGGAGGCATAAGTCCAAATGAACATACATACACAACCATCATGCATGGTTATGCATCACTTGGTGACACAGGAAAAGCTTTTGAATATTTTGCTATTATGAGAAACGAGGGCCTGGAACTTGACGTGTATACATATGAGGCATTATTGAAGGCATGTTGTAAGGCAGGGAGGATGCAAAGTGCGCTGGCTGTTACTAGGGAAATGAGTATGCAAAGGATTCCCAGAAACACATTTGTCTACAACATATTGATTGACGGGTATGAATGCTGCAATTTGTGTTAGCATAATATTGCTAGGCTCAATGAGATGTCAAGTTTTCCACAAGAAAGATGGGGGGTGGGGGGTTTCATATATGTCAATCTTCATAAAAAAATTGTGCCAAGTGCCAAGTCTGTTCTTTTTCTTTATTTCTCTTTTTTGAACTCATTTTCAGATTGAATCTTTACTTTAGCTATTCTATTCATTTGTGAATACAAATATATGCTTTTATCCCTTTTTTGAGAAGCTCTATATTGTTGTGTAGATGGGCTCGAAGAGGTGATGTCTGGGAGGCTGCTGACCTAATGCAACAAATGACAAAGGAAGGAGTTAAACCTGATATCCACACCTACACATCCTTCATCAATGCTTGTTGCAAGGCTGGAGACCTGGCGGTACCTTCTCTTTCTTGGGATTAAAATAACTTTGTCTTTTTCTTGTGTTGTACATATTAAATTGTGGTGTCGTGGTCATGTGGAAGATCTCCCTACATTTAGGTGATATGTTTGTTGATGTATGGACTAATCATAGAGAAATCCATCTTCTGTGGTAGCTCTTTTATCATGTTACTTGGAAGTTGGAATCCATCCTTCTCCTAATTCATATTATTGCCACTGATGACTCTGTCCTCGGGTAACCTAATGCTGCACATATGAACCTAAAAACAATTGCCTGTCTTAAATATTAGTAGTTTTCTGCTTTACACTGCTCTCCCTGATTTTGGACTTCGTCTCTTTCTATGACTTTCTTCTTCTCAGAAAGCATCAAAGACAATGGAAGAAATGGAAGCGTTGGGGGTTAAACCAAATGTCAAAACCTACACAACCTTAATACATGGGTGGGCACGTGCATCTCATCCGGAGAAGGCCTTGAAATGCTTCGAAGAGATGAAGCAGGTTGGTTTGAAGCCAGACAAAGCCGTGTATCACTGTTTGATGACATCATTGTTATCAAGGGCAACTGTTGCAGAAGCTTATGTGTACTCTGGAGTTTTATCTATATGCAGAGAGATGATAGACTTTGGGCTCACTGTTGACATGGGGACTGCTGTTCATTGGTCAAAGTGTTTGCGCAAGATTGAGAGGACCGGTGGGGAGCTCACAGAAGCGTTACAGAAGACTTTTCCTCCTGACTGGAATTCAATGCACGTGCTTGATAATGATATGGATGGTGAGAGTGACAAGGAATCTGATGTTAGCGATAGTGACTTTGTTTATGCTGCTGCAACTGATGATGACAGTGATGACGAAGACGATGATGACAATCTTAGTCCGAGATTATGGTAGTGATCTGGTATATGTCTATGTCAGTATGCAAGAGTCTATGGATACCTCAAAGCTCATCTGACTCAATTCGAAGAAGAGGTCACATGTGTTTTCCCCTGATGATCGAATAGTTGCTGTGAACTTCTATTCTAGTTGTAGGGACCATATGGGGACACCGACTAGGTTCGGAAGGGGGATAGAGAGAGAGATGTCACTTTTCTACCCTATTCGTGCATTTTTGTAGTTCTTTTGCAATATGTACTTCACAATGTATTCATAGATGAGACGAGTAAATAAATGGATGGCCTTCTTTCTTTTTCTGTGTTGCTTCGGAACGGACTTTTGCCATATGATGCAGCCTCTCAACACCTTTTGTTTTGTTTCTATGAATTGCTCTAAATACGCTCCTGCTGTCTACTGCATGAAGTGAATGGTAATAGATGGAACTGACGCCCAAAGCATTTGCAACTTCTTCGTGACAGCAGCAGAAAATAACAAACGGATTCACGTGAGAGCACAAGCTGCTTTTGAGTTTGGAAATCTGTTCCTTTTTTCCCTCCCGTCTCGTCGTTGCAGCGCAGCGGTTACCATAAGTGCACGTTCTGTGCGTTACCGACACCGTTCCTCTTCGTTCATCCTTTTTCCATGTTCAGATTTTGTTAACTAGTGCCTTTAAGCACTTGTCAAGCGACTAATTAAATGCGGTCTTCAATGTATTAGCATTTCTAGTAGAGTGTGCAATAATTATCTGGCATGCTTAACAAGTGTACTAAAATACTCGACAACGAAGGTTTAAGACGCGCACACACATACACACATATATAAATATATAATTTTAGTCCTTTTCCTCCTCCCATGATTATTATGCCCCTAAATTTTCATAGACAATTGCATATTTTCCCACAGAAAGCAGAAAACTCAAAAAGAAAAGAAAAAAACTTGTGCTACTGTTTTCCTGATTTTCCTCTGCAAATTCCAACCACTGCTCATGATAATCTACAATTCAGTGCTCTGAGAACACTTAAAATTTTTATCGGACCTCCTATGTCTATTGTCGATTATTTATTATCCAACACGGGTTCAAAAAATCGAAATGTAAAGTCGGGAAGATCGCAAGATAATGTCTGGATTAATTATCTATATGACCATTCAAGATAATCTTTTTTTTCCCTTCGTCTCTATTTGGAGATACAGTAAATGAGCACGACTAGAGATTTACACTGAACCCACCCCAACTTTTTACATCCCACAAGCTGCCACTGAATTTGAAAAACAGGCATGAAAGATCACGTTTCTGGGCTCAACTGCTACCGGGCTATATATACATGTCCAGGATGAAGAGAAACAGTTCAAACTCTATTCTCCAGTAAATGGCTCATGAGTGTATTAATGCAGGCACTACTAATGACTTCATAGTATCTAACAATAATGAGGGTGATGAAGATGTTAAGCAAGAGGAAGAGAGTGCACAACCACAGCAACTCAACAGTGATTTTGATGTTAATTCTCAAATGAACAATCCAATTTCGACTCCATTTGAGCAAGGTGACCTTCCCCAGTCGCACTTGGGAAGTTTGCATTCTTCATCTGAGGTGAATTATTGCTTTCATTATTATCCTTTTTATTCCTCAACGATCAAGATGGTTTCTTCTGTTTTCTTTTTTGGGTTTTTCTTGCAGGGAAGTTGTCAAATTGTTCATATTCCTCCATTCTATTGATGTCTTTTTGTAGGATGGAGTGACACCAGTGATAAGAAGCTGCACTGGAGAAACATGTCATGAAGAGTCAAGAAGGCAAAGAGCAAAGCCTACTGTGAGTAATGTGGACTTGACTCTAAAACTGTCACCACCAGGCAGTGTTGTTCAAGAAGATCACATTCTTCATGCCCCATCAGTTCAATTAGAAGAGCCATCCCCAATCTCATCTCAGCATTCATGTATGTCGCTGGATCTTAATTTGAATGGGGTTTTCGATATTGATCGTGATCAACTGGAGGGACCATCATTGGTCTTGATGGGTTGTGGAGACTGTCACTTGTATGTCATGGTGTCTGAGATCAATCCAAGTTGCCCTAGATGCAAGAGCTGCGAATTCTTGTTGGATGTTTTCAGAGGAAATCTGCCTAAGAAAATGATGAAGGGCTAAATAGAGTTTTCTTTTCTTTCTGAGGCATCGTTGGCTTTTCTTTTGTTATTTTTGTAGTCGAGCATTGTCGGACATGTCAATTGAAGCAATTACCATTGTGCGTTATCAGTTGAAGTTCTTGACATGTCAAGTCCAGAAAACTTTGTGACTCGCATTCAGTTGATAATATGCTTGAACAGTTACATGTTTGAAATTCAGAAAAACAGACGGGTCTGCTTTTATTATATCCTTCAATTGGAGTCCTTCATCAGTAGATTTCATATGTCCAATCATCAGGCAAATGCACGATTTGGGTTGAAATCAGAGGAGACTCTGGCACTTGCTTTTGCAAATTTTCCTTCTTGGTCATTCCATTGTCTTGATAGCTTGGCCTATTTCTCTCACCTAGGGAGGAGAAACGAAAATGAAAATCATGTAGCGCAAGTAAGTCTGTAGGGCATATTGTGTATGCAAACCTTTCACAGAATTTGGCTACACAACCCTGAATGTCATCTTGATAAGTGTCTGACAACCAGTTAAAATCATGTAGCGCAAGTAAGTCTGTAGAGCATATTGTGTAAGCAAACCTTTCACAGATTTTGGCTACACAACCCTGAATTTCATCTTGATAAGTGTCTGACAACCAGTTATCTCACGGTGACTTTGCACAGCATTAAACAAGAATTTGCTTATCAAAAGATCAAGTCAGTCAATGATTTTTAATATTCATCCAGCATGCAGAACGGGTACAGAGTTGTTTGATCTCTGAGGGGCATAAATAAGTCAAGACATAATTAAGGAAGCAAAACAATAGCGATGTCTCCCCATGTCCATTTTAAATATAGAATTTTACTTTTGCCCCATTTCATTTGAGGGAGAAATGACTCTTTTAATGTACTCCAAAGTACTACTGCATTTTCAGAAGATAGAAAATAAATAATCTCCCAAGACACCTATTTTCACCAGTTTCTGTCAGGGAAAAAGTTTTTCAATCACATGATTTACAGAGAAGACAAAGCTTATATTGAAGGGAAAAAGAAGAGAAAGATAAAAGACCACAGTATCAGCTGAGGCCCAGAGGCAAACCTGCTGGTAATGGAAACGATCTGAAAACTTGTTGATTGAGGCAAACATGAGCACCTTTCATAATCCCAACATCCGATTCCTTCCAAGGTTCGGTTGGTTTAGGGAAAAAGACACCGGTGCCTCGATATTTGCTGGTGGGGTTGTTCATTAGTCCTCTGTTCACCCACAATTCAGGATAGTATGCCCACCCTCTTAAGTCCCTCAATCCGCTTTCCTACATCGCTCAAAGCAAGCTTAAGCATGATTATCAGAGTGAAATTATTTAGAAAGACTGAACTCCACTGGTAGTGTCGTAATTTAGATTGGAATAGACAAACACGATTCACTTATTAGGAAATTCCTAGAAAGCAAAGAGAAACAACCTTGAAATTGATAGCAAAGTTGGGGAAAGAATCGGCAGCACATATCCTCGGACCAACAACAGCATGCACAGGATGACTATGAGCATTATTAAAGGCATAATTTGACCTGTTCTCATGATGAGTATTTGTCGATTGAATCTCATGAAAAACATCAGATGGTAGCCAGAACTCTCCATCCTCTAGGTTTGGAGGAAATTCAGACATTTTGGCAGGAACTCAGAATGGATTTGTCCTGTGTACATAACCATACTATTGTTTATGTATTGATTGATGCAGTGACTGTCCCCATTTATCCATGTCTTTGGATCATTAATGGGTGGAGATTAATTGAGAGGCTTCACTTTCACTCATAACTCGTGAAAGAGTAGCTTATGGTGAGTTCATAAGTGCTCTTTGTATCTTTCTGCACTTTCACTTGCATCTTAAGAGGGCATGACACAAGATGACAAGAACTTAAGAAAACGGCAGACCAAGCTACGGCACATTTGGTATGTACCAAGTGCGTAAGCCTGGATAACTCATTACCTTCCTTTTCTTTTATTCAGTGCTAATGTAACGGTCGAGACACCCTGATATATGGTACACCAAGTGTACCTCAGCCTTACTCAAGAAATACAAGTTATGGCCTAATAAATGAGCATAACCAAACCTAGAACAAATGGATTATTTAATGTTTTTCCTATTTTAAACTCTTCCCTATTAGCTGTAGCGAGGGTTAGAAAACGTGTCATGTTTTGGAATCTGTGTCCTGACGTGTGACCGTTCAATTGTGACGTGGATGTATTCAGAACTTTGAACAGATGATAAAACATCTGTTTGTTTTTGCAGTCAATTTGTTACTGTTGGTAGTCGCAATCTCAAAATAGCATGGCGTATTTTAAAGCCGTGCTGGCATGAGTGAGTTGTGACCAAAGCAAATGATGTTGTGCTGGTAGTAGACCCTGGCAAGGCCACCTGCATATCTTAATCCTAAAATTCCCTAGGTAATATGTTCTAAAGGAGAAGCCTGGAATTTCTTTGTCCAGACAAACAGATGCCAAAATCTAAATTACATGTTCGCAAGTTCCCGGAGACCAAGCCTCTCAAACTATTGAAAGCTAGCCACGATTACTGAACTCAGTAAAAGGAATTAACCACCAGATGCTAACTTTTGGCCTCTCCTTTCTGGCCACATTACTAAATCCGAGGATATATGTTCCAGACCGAAAATATAAACACTAGTTAGCCTTCACCAATTACACATGATCTCAGCACATGTTTGTCATCTCATCATGTTATGATGCACAATTTCTTCATGCAACAGTTTACATCCATAAGATTAACAGAAGGGAAAAATTGGCTACCTGTAAGTTGCCACCTCAAGTCATTCAGCTGAATAAGCAGACTCATAATGCTACCAGTTTTACAACACGAATACAAAAGAATATAAACAATACCTCTCTGCAGGTGTGAAATGTTAGCACACTAAAGCTGTTTTCTCCAGTATATGTTCCAAATGATCAGCTACAATCTCCACCATGATTTCTATAGCAAATCTATGCCTCATGTCTTCCCCAGCTTTTTTTGATTTGCCTTACCATCTGCAGGATTACTCACCACATGCCTCGTTAGCATCCTAAGCTTATTCACTCAAGGTGTCCAAAGATGCCCCTTGAATGGGTTTTCCAGCACTTTGCTCATTCCCTCAACAGGCAAATGGTAGTTATTCCCGTCTGTCAAGCTAGCCATGATTAACAAACTCAGTGAAAGGAAAACTCCACCGGATGCTAACTGTTGGCCTCTCTTTTTTGGCATTTCATTCTCAACATTACGAAATCAGAGGATGCATCGTCCAGAACGATATTATAAGTAACGGTTAGCCTTCGCCAATTATACAAAATATCAGCACATGCCGTCACCTGATCAAGTTATGATGCAATTTCTCTGTGCAACAGTTTACATCCATAAGCAATATCTTTGCAGGTGAGAAATGTCACAACCCGAAAACTGCAGGGGGATGACATGGCTGTCCTTCCATGAAATTTCATCATTACATTTGAGGCTGATCTAGTTCCATCCCCCCAACAAATAGCTTCGCTTTCCAAGTATCTAGTGACAAAGTTGACTTTTGATCATCATGAACATTCTCATCTCTAAAAATCCCCTCCATGTTTCCAATCCAACCGTCAGCCTTGAGAGGATGCAATTTTTTGTCAAACTTAGGTGGGTCCACCTTTCGGAATTTGATGAAGGTGCATGAGCTAGCTACTCCATGTTCACTTAATTCTTTCACTTGACAATACCATTGAATCATTGCTTGCTTGAAATCAGTCGGAGAAAACTGCTCTTGGGATTGCTTCACATGAGTCGGGACTTCTATCAAATCAATTTTCTACTCTCCTCCTTAAAGATGCACCTCAAGAAGCTTGAGGCATATCTTTGGTGTCAGGGCAGCGACTCGCTTGTCTTTGCTACTGCTATGAAGTGAGGCAAGCGTCTCTAAGTTGGAAAGCATGATAACCTGTATCCAAAGCAAAACATAACCTTAGCACCTAAAAGAGTAGTGCGTTAAAACTATCACACAATCTTACAACGTCCCACAAAATCTATGCCAAAAAATCATAACTTAAGTTCTGATACCAGATTGCTTTAAGATCAATTTGATAGAAGTCCCAACTCACGTGAAGCCAGGCAAGAGTCCCAAGAGCCATTTCATCCAACCGACTTCGAGCAGGCAATGATTTAAAAGAATTAAGTGAAGATGGAGTAACTAGCCCATGGACCTTCGCTCAATTCCAAAAGGCAGACCCACCTAAGCTTGACAGGGAGTTGGATACTCTCAAGGCCAACGGTTGGTTTAGAAACCTGGAGGGGATTTTTAGAGCCGGGAATGTTTGTGATGATCAAAAGGTCAACTTAGTCAGTAAATACTTGGAAGGCAAAGCTGTTTGATGGTAGGAATGATGCCTCGGAGATAATGATGCAATTATTTCATGGAAGGACGGCTGTGTCATCTCCTTTCTTGTAGTTATTGGGGTGTGACATGAAATGTTAGCACGCTCAAGTTATTTTCTCTAGTATATGTTCCAAGTGATCAGCTACAATCTCCGCCACAATTTCTGGAGCAAACCTACGCCTCATGTCTTCCCTGGCTTGTCTTCCTTTTGCCTTACCATCTGCAGGATTACTCACCACGTGCCTCATTAGCATCCTAAGCTTATTCACTGAAGGTTCGGCCCACAGATGCCCCTTGAATGGCCCTTCCATCACTTCGCTCATTCGTTCAACGGGCAAAGGGTAGCTATTCTCGTCCGTCAAGTACTCAGTGGGCCCTGACCAGTTTGTTGCAATCACAGGTAATGACATTGCCATGGCCTCCACGAGAGGCCTCCCCCATCCTTCCCCTCTCGATGAAAGCACAAATGCGTCAGCTGCTTTATACATTCTTGGTAAATCCACTTGAGCAATGTGGGTGTCGATCACATATATTGGAGGCCAACCCTCGTTTGGTTCTTCTATTTTAGAGGCTTTCACATATTCAACAATCCTGTTGCCAAAGTTTCTGTCTGTGTGATATGGGTTTGTCAGTAAGTACAGAGAAACCCCATCAATTCTAGAAAACTCATTTAAATATGCCTTCAACAACACATCCCAGCCTTTCCTATACTCCCACTTAAAGATACTCAGGAACACAAACTCCTTTTTTTCCAAACCAAGAAGACCTTTTGTTCTTCACCTAAGACCAAATTTCCAATAGAACCAATATCGAGCGGCTCATACTTGGCCTGATTGAAAAACTCCACATCTATGGGCTGCACAACCTTAACTACCTTGGATGGATCAACCCCACTATCAACAAAGGTACCCACATGGAATTCAGTAGGAACCCACACCTGATCCATCCTATTACATCTCTTGGAATGCTCAGGGTTGACTCTGTCAGACTCAAACATGGTCCTCCCAATCACAGACAAGTACTCACCATAACCAGATGGCGGACAAGGTAGGGTCTGAAACAATGGTGGGTACCAAGCACCAGGCTCACTGTGACACACCACAATGGTGTTGCTCACTGCACATTCTGTCTGGTGAAGCTCGATGGCCAGTCTCTGCATCTTCTCCGGCAAGCCCTTCCAGAACTCCAGGGACTGAAGATCACCATGTTGCTCAATGGCCAACCTGAATTTGGGGCTTTTCACGTGCTCCTGGAGGGACAAAATGTAGGACCAGGCCTCTGAGCTGTACCCACCACCGGAGAGGAAAGGAGCCATCCATAGGACACAGTATGGCGGCGCTGGGTCCGAGTCCGGGATCGGTTCTTGTTTGGGTATTCGGATCTGAAGGAGAAAGTTGGAAACTTTATGGACGACTGATCTTGGGTTTAGTGAGAGGAGCGTTTTCAAGTGTTGGGTTCTGGAGAAGCTTGAGCCAGGGAGAGTGATCAAGATGGCCAGTGAGAGGATTAGGATTGCCGGTACGTAGAACAGGAAAGTCTTGGATTTTGAGGTAGCTCGGTTGGGATGCGTTTGGGAATCCATGAGCTAATGGTGAATGGGTGGGAGAGAGACAGAGATTTCTTGCTCGCAGCTTGAGCTTTTGCAGAGGAGATGGATCGAGAATTGAGAATCGAGCAAGATGCCACTGACCTCTCACTTTTTACTTTCCACCAGAGCCGTTGACTTCCGTTGACTTCATCCAAATTGGAAAAACGAAAAAACGAACGACAGTTACCTTGTCAAAACGCTTTGGTTTGGCTTTGGACAAATATATTTAGGAAAATATAAATATGTTTGGGTTAAAGAGATTTTCTGAAATACAAATAGCATTCGGTAAATTTTACATTATAAAATAATTTTGACCTAAATATCGTTTAGTAAATACTACATTTTATAAATGACCTTTTACTAAATATTTTATTACCGAATCCACCCTCTGGTGGCCAAAATTGGATGCTGGTCCCCCTCAGGCGGCCAGATCTAGCCACTGGTCAAGCTCCGGCAGCTAGATTTGACCGCCAAACAGCCTTGCTTGAGGTTGGGTGACCTCGGGCGGTGGTTGTCTGGGTCACACAACCCAAGTGAACGCCTCCATCACCTAGGTTCGCGCGGCTCACTCAGACGGTTGCTTGGGTCACGTGAACCCACGCGACGGAGGCGTCTACTCGGGTCGTGATGATTGCCTCCATTGCTGGGTTTTCAACCCAAGCATGGCGGTTGCCCTCCTTGAGGTCACACGATCAAGGGGGTCGAATGACCTCTCAGGTGGTAGTTGCCGGCTTTGAGGGCCCCTTGGTCGGCGGTCATCAACTTCGTTAGCTCATGGAGGATTGAGGGCCCTATCAACTTGGCGGCGAAAATCAACTTCCTAAGCGCACTCTTGGCCCTACATTTAAGATGAATAAGTCTAACTTGTATCCAAAATATGTAATTACATTTTCCCAAAGTGAGTCCAAAATTTTCACTAAAAGCATTTGTATAAGCGCACCCTCAAGATTTTTCCAATTGAGAAAATGAGAATCGTTTCTAGCTTTCATTTGGATAAATGAAAAATGAAAAATTAATTTTTTTTTTCCATTCCTTGCAAAACAAGGCCACAGATCTGTTCCCTGAGGTAAAGGGTGACGTTCTTCTCCCCCCCTCACAAATGAAAACCGGCCGACATTCGCGGTCAGATGAAGCCGGGTCAATTCGTTGACCATGCGAGGAGCAAACCCATGATGGGCAGAAAACGTCACTGCCTACGAAGCTCCAATCTCACGATCTGAATTCAATACTTATACTAATCCAACCTCGTTAAAACATGTCCCAATAAAGAACGAAGAAACAGCACGCAATCTTTTCAATGCCGAATTGCTTTACCAGATATTTTTCTAGAATCTTCCTTTGAGTATAATTGCATTGTCTTCACTGAGTGCGAAATCAAGATCTTGAAATTGTCGGAATCACAGAGAGAGAGAGACAGAGAGAGAGAGACAGAGAGAGAGAGAACTTTGAAGTGAGTTGAATTCAAGTTCGAAAGAAATGGCGGTGAAAGAAGGAGCTAAAGCAGAGAAGAAGAAGGTGGTGGTGATTGGCGGCGGTGCTGGTGGCTCTCTCGCCGCTAAATCCTTGCAGTTCATTGCTGAAGTCGTTCTTATTGACTCGTAAGCCACAAATTTTCCCCTGCTGTTCTTTTTTCAATAGAATACTGATTCATCATTCCTGGACTGAGAAGTAAACATGATGAAGATGACTGATGGCAAAATGGCATTTTCTTCTTATTTTCCGGGTGAATCACATCTTGAGTACAGAAAGCAAAGTACTGAGCCGTTAACATTGTGAACATGACAGTTATGTCAGTTACTGAGGATCAGATTGGCGATGACTTGCTCCATCTCGTTTTTGAAAACCCTTTATACTGTGTTGCATAAGAAGTGTTTCCTTTGCATGTATATAGAGTTTGAGTGATCATCACTAGTTGCCAAAGGCAGAATGTAACTTCCTCTTTTCCTTCCAAACACGGCATGATCCTGATTGCATAGACCACTATATCAGATGATGCTTGTTCATAGTGTGCATAATTTGGTGATGCCCAGGCTGTTTTAGCACCTTGAAAATTGATAAGTGGCCCTTCTTGATTTCGAAATGTCAACAGGAAAGAGTACTTCGAGATCCCCTGGGCAGCCTTAAGGGCCATGGTCGAGCCTTCTGTCGCTGAAAGATCCGTCATTTATCACAGAGATTACTTCACCAATGGGCACATTGTCACGTCTGCAGCGTGGACATCACAGAAAGCGGAGTCTTGACTGCAGATGGCGATTTGTATCCGTACGATTACCTTGTTATCGCCACCGGACACAATGATTCGGTCCCAAGAGATAGAGGCGAGAGGCTCGTCCACTACAAGGCCGGTGAGTAAAATGCTCACGAGACAACATGGAAATCCTAATAGGGAATTTCAGTATCACGAAAAATAACGATGTTTTGGACATGTTTCGATGATAAAATGTGTTTCTGTGGCTTGTCATCTGCAGAATATGACAAGATCAAATCTGCAAATTCGATCCTTATCGTTGGAGGAGGTCCTACTGGTGTTGAACTTGCTGGTGAGATCGCCGTCGACTTTCCAGAGAAGAAGGTGACCCTGGTGCACAGAGGTTCCAGATTGCTGGAATTCATAAGTCCCAAGGCTTCCAAAAAGACACTGGATTGGTTGGTTTCGAAGAAAGTCGAAGTGATCTTGGGCCAATCGGTCGATCTGGATTCTATGTCGGATGGCGCATACCGCACGTCCCAGGGCGAAACTATCCAGGCCGACTGTCACTTTTTCTGTGTCGGGAAGCCAATCGGTTCGTCCTGGCTTCAACAGACTTTCCTGAAGGACAGCTTGGACAGCCACGGGAGATTGATGGTCGACAAGCACCTGAGGATCAAGGGCTGCGAGAATGCTTTCGCGATCGGCGATATCACCGACATTGAAGTAAGTAGAATCCGACGCCTGTCGTCTACTCCTGGCCAATCCTTCTCTCCGCGCCTTATCTGTAGTTATCATACAGGAAATCAATCGTGAAAATTCAAGTCCTAATGAATGATGATGTTTTTTTGCTGTGGCTAATTATGCAGGAACTCAAACAAGGCTATGCGGCCCACTCACATGCCGCGATCGCCGTGAAAAACCTGAAGATGTTGATGAGCGGAGGACCGGCGAGCAAAATGTCTGCTTACAAGCCTGGACCAGCGCTCGCAATTGTTTCCCTCGGAAGAAAAGAGGCCGTCGCGCAGTTCCCATTCATGACGGCTATAGGATGTTTTCCAGGAAAGATCAAATCCGGCGATCTTTTCGTGGGGAGGACGAGGAAACAGCTCGGACTGAAACCGCCGTCTTCGAAACCGAAGTCGCCGTCGACCGGGAAATGAGAGAACGTGAAGGGTCTGGAGGTGTTGATGGGCATTTTCCTTGGTGTTGTATGAACTGTATTGAAAAATATGGGGTGGAGTTTGTCTGTGAATTTGCAGTGTGTGCATGTTAAAGATTGAATTTTTCTGTTCAGTGAATTGCTTAATTTGTTTTTGTGGAGTTGCAATTTTTGTTCACTTCTGTAAAGTGCATGTGATTTTAAGAAATTAATAATTTTATTTTTATTTTTGAAAGGACAAATTATTCTTAATCTTTGACGATGGAATTATCGACATGGTTAGAAATTTATGTAAATCCACAAATTTTCTTGGCAATTTTTCTTTTTATCGATATTTTCTTAGCAATTGAAAAAGTGTATTTGCATTTACAACTGGTTTATGTGTTTTCCACGTAGTTAGCACCTTTTAATGATAAAAACATCATCAGTAGTTAATTAATTTTCTATGAACATCTTAAGAAGTCAAAGTCATGCAAGAGATAAGAGCAGCCCTTAATTTGACACGCGACGATGTCTTGGAAGCTCCAATGAACAAGGGCCATTAGAAAAGCAATAGATTTAGATTTAGCTCCACCATCTTGATTTTTTTTTGTCAAGTTAATATCCTGAACTTATACTAATGACTGACTTGAGGTTAATTTTCGTCGTAGCTCAATACGATATTGCCATAGTTAGATTTATATCTATGATTAAGAATGAATTATGATGAAATATATTTTTGGATCACTGATATAAGTATTGGGATATTGATTGATGAGATTGGAAAAGGAATTCGAGAGTTGATGTTCTATAGGAAAATGAATCATTATAATATTTGGAAAATTATTTACCGATGGATATCAAAATATCTCCTCCTATCACCTCAAAATCAATAAACGATACTGCATACGATTAAATTTGCCATAATTGTCAATGATTTGACTTTGGCACATGAGGTTGAGATGTCATGATTCTAATCTAATCAATTCATCACGCTTTTTTATTATTTATTATTTATTTTGTGGATTTCTTTTTTGTTCATTTGTGGAAATTGAATCGGTGTAGAAATTTGCGGTGGCTTTCACTTTCCTCTTTGATGGCGCTGCTCGTGGAATAATTACCCCACTTGGTCTCATCTCCTACTTCGCTCCGCTTTCTCTCTCGGTCCTCGCCGTTCTCCGCCGCTTTTCTTCCCGGATTTTCCTCCGGCCGGCGTCGGAAGCCTCCGTTCTCTGCTCCGATCACCGCGAACGCAGCAAGAGGTTCCTCCAGTTTCGCTCCCAAGGAAGGAGGAGGAGATGGAGAGAGCCTTCAGCGGCAAGAAGGAGAAGGAGCCTGCTTCCTCCGTCCAGGACGCCTCCGATCGGGTCTCTCTCTTCTCTCTCTCTCTCTCTCTCTCTAACACACACGGACTCACTGACATAGGAGTGCTCGCGCACTCTCGCACTGATCGTATTTGAATGCTGTATCGAATCGGGAACTCCTTGTTCGCTTTTTGGTTAGAGTTTCTGCGGTTTCCGATTTCCTTTTCTCGCTATTCCTCCGATTCGGAAGTTTAGCTCCTGCTGCTGTTCGTATCGCTGTGATGGTGTTCTCGCGGAACTTCGCCGCTTGCTTTCCGTCTGATCTTTTAATGCGCGCTGCGTGTGTTCGGACGTGGAGTGCGACAGTGAAGTGGTTATGCTTCGCGCTCTGACATGCGGCTGAAGCATAATCGTAGACATGCTTATGTTAAAATCGGATGACCGACTCGTGACTCGACTTTTCTGTCGTCCAGATGACTAGAAGAGGGGAAACGATAGAGACAAGATCAAGAAGCTTGACGCCGAGCTGAGTAGATATAAAGAACAAATCAAGAAAATGCGGCCTGGGCCAGCGCAGGAAGCTAAAAAGGCTCGAGCGATGAGGATTCTCAAACAAAAACGAACGTATGACCTTTTCACAAGTCATCTGATTTTAGTTTCTAATTGTTTTATGGATAATTTGCTGCTTCACTTCATTTCACTGAAGTCTGTATCTCATCCTTAGATGAGATAAATGTGGAACGCCTTAAGTATTATCCCTGTGGTTTATGATAATTGAGGATGCTTGAGATGCGATAGTCCAGATCTTTGGGACAACTACCTGTTATGCTTGCAAAAGAATGCGTTGGTGACTGTCGAAATCTGACACTTACGTTGGTCCCTGAATTTAAGATCTTGCCACTTTTTAGTCTGAGCTTGAATGAACATATTATCTTACTTCCAGATGATGTAAATTGAGACTGATCTTTTTGCTTTGCTTTGGTTACATTTTGAAAGATTTAGATGGAAATTTTTTCACGATTCTTCTCCTTCCATTGAACTTAAATGGAAACTTTAGCCAAAAAAAAAGGAAAGAAAACTCAAACTGAAACTTCTACATGCCTTAAGTAACTTGTCTCATTGCATTCACACCCAACCATTTTCTCTTTCCAGCTTAAGTTTGGGCTGATCCGGGGTCCACACTGCCACTCTTATTGGTCCATCTTAGGTTAACATGTTATACGGAAGGGCTCAGGTTACTAGCGTTTGGGACTATAGATTAACAGTTCTAGTTTTTATCACCCTAAGCTACTACATTCTTATCATGTTCGACCATGTCTAGCTTGGCCAAAAGTAATTTGTCTTTTTCTTGAAAGGAGAGTCCTGCTTACGATAATGTGGAGTCGAATTGCTTACTGTATATGGACTTGGTCCTGAAGAAAAGATACGTCTTCCCTATCTTGCAACTTGTAAAGAATGGGCATCATGTGTGTGCACATGGATTGATGCATCTATTTTCCTGAGATTTTTTATTTTATTTTATTTTAGACCAGAATATATTTTATGTTTGGGTTTGACAAGTTGATACTTTAGATGGAGATATGTCTAATGATTTTGACAAATTGGAGCAACTTGGCTTTTTGTGAGTCCCAAATTGCTGCTATGTGTTTTCTTAGTTGAGAAAAGAGCATATTATGAGATCCCTGAACTTTTTCATATAAGTTCTCTTATCATTAAAGTCTGTGAACAGGTATGAAGGACAACGTGACATGCTATGCAGTGAGAGTTTCAAACTTGATCAAGTTGCTTTTGCTGTGGAGGGTATCAAAGACAAAGATGCTAAACAAAATGTATGTGCTACAATTCCCACTATTCTAAAATTTGCAATCTACCACCTACCTCACGTAAATGGCAATATGAGGATGATGTATCTGAAGTGTTGATGTATGATAATCTTTTTAGTTGTTTTGTTCCCTTGAAATTTTAATTGGAAAACTGTGTTAATAATTTGTTTGAGTTTCTTTTGAAGAGACTAGGTTGTCTATACACGAATTTGTATCTAGCCTAAAAGAAGCCTATCTCTTGACTAACATTCTAATTATCTGCGTAGATAATGCACTGGAACAGGCATTTTGGAAAAAAGCAATTGGAATAGACTTCCCATCCCTCAAAATTTTAAAAATTTCCAAAATTTTTTCCAATGTAAGACATTCTGAAAGTACAATGATCAAGGTTTCCTATTTGAGGTTCTGATCAGAAAATTTTGAGATTACTTCCAAAGCCAGGGTGAGATTTCAATAACTTGATATAGTGTCTTCAAGAACAGTAATTTTATTAGTTCTAATTTTCTGATTGGCTAGGTTAGGCTGGGGCTATCTGTTTGGCTGTTCTTTTGTACTGGAGGCTTGTCCAGTATCAAGAAAATGTGTATGCTTAGCCAGTGTTGCTGGCATGACATAACAATCCTTCTCATATTCACAGCCGGGGTTTTGCTTGTCGGAAGTGTCTTTCTGTGTGCTTGATCTAACAGTTATGAGTCCATCTTTCAGCAAAATTATGTTATTCATTAAATTACGGTCTCATTTCTCTGCAGGTCAATAGTGTATCTAATTAAATTAAACTCTTTAACTTATCTTTTTCCAAAACCATAATTGCTGAATCATGTCAGTAGGTGAACCTGAGTTTAATTGATGTCCATTGTAAGATTCAATTCATGCTGCATCACATCTGTTTTTTTTATTTTATTACAGTTCTAAAGTTACTATTCATATTTGTTTTGGTAGCACCAGAAGACACATAATTCAAGACAGTGCAACCGAAGCTTTATGGGTACCCTGTTTGGAACATGCTTGCCTACCTCTTGAGAGGTAGGGGATGAGCCATTTGCTGCTAGCAAGGGATTTCTAAGTGATATACATTAATAATCTTTGCCGTTATATTACTTTGTTTTTGCTTTTCTTCAAGCCATTATTGCCTTGGTCAAATTTTGTTTTGTTTTTTGGGATCTTACATAATTTGCATTAAACTACATGTACTAAGACTTTACTAAGAATTTCTTAAGAAATGACTTGGTGGCCTATGTGTCATGTGCCATGTCGTTAAATAAGTGTTAAATCATCACACAAAATAAGGTTAGTAAAGAAGGGAAAAACATTAATGGGGCATGAAAAATTAAAGGAAATTTAGTTTCCCATTTCACCATAATTTCTTCCCAAAATTGCACAAAAGTTGTTTCAAGTAGGGGTGAGTGTTTTGAGGTTCTGTGCCCTACCCACTAGAACAGATTCCTTATTTTTTGGAACCAGAACCTAGTTTGCATTTATTGGAACTTGAAACCTATCCTCAAACAAGATCTTTCAACTTGTACCCAAATTCCACCTACATTATTAATTGAACAATTGTAAGAAATCATCACATTTAATGACTATCATTTGCTGTTATAATCATTGACCACAACTTATATTTAGACATATGAATAATATAAATATTAACAAAATAAAAGTTTTAGTTATAAAATGAAAGCTCAAATTAGTGGTTTCAAGTTATACACTCATCATTGGATGCTGTGAATATTGCAAGATCATACAAAAACATAGACTAAGAAAAACACAAAAATTTGTTCCAAGTTTAAAGTTTAAAGTTCCACTAGAAACTGAAATCTACTGGTCAAAACGGGTTCCCCGATTTTTTTAACCTGGAACCTGCCCAGCATGTCTTGGAACCTGGAACTGGACAGATTCCTACTTGTCTGGTTCTTCAGTTCTATGTTCTACCTTGGAATGATGCTCACCCCTACTTTCAAGCATTATACAAGCCACCACTGAAGTCTACTCAAACAATCTTTGAAGCTCTTGAAATGGTTTATAACTTGTCTTATGAAAAAGTGATTGTAATTATGCCTTTTTAACATTGGTATTATCATTATTACTTCCCCAATAGTTAATCGATGCTATTAATTGCAATGTTACCAGAGTTAATAAAACATTCAAAAAATGGAGGTATGTCAAGTAAAATCATTTCACAAGGCAACTTCTAGAGATATTTCAAAAGATTTTACTAGAAGTAATATAGGAATTTTGGTTTGCACTCCATTGTGCCTAGAAAACTGAATCTTTTTTTTTTTTTTAATCAATGAAAATAAAAGCATGATTTGAGATGTAGGGACAATCCTTTGCTGATGTAGCCAAGAAAACTGAATATTTTTTCTAATCAATGAAACTAAAAGCATGCTTTAAGTGGGATCTATTCTTTATTTACATAAAACTAATTCAAATTGAGAAGGGATCAACTCCCTTTTATTCGGAAGCTTAATAGATTGTGTTGGACACCATCTAATGGGTGCATTGACATACATATGGAAGTGAACCCCATGAATCATTTAGTGATTGTATGTAGATTGTCTTCTTTGATAGTGCAGCTATAGCCTTTATAGCCGTACAAGGAATCAATTTCCTTTACTTGTCGTGCCTGAAATTCAAAAGATTTGAAGAGCTTCAAAGATTGTCAAGCACACCCCAGTGGCAAAAATGCTTGAGAGTAGATTTGTTGTAACTTTGGAAGAAAGGATAATGGAATAAGAAACTAAATTTTCTTTGATTGTTCTTGCCCTAGATATATTTTTTTTCCCTTTTCTAACACAATCTTTATTTTGATTGCCAATTGTGCACCTATTAGGACACATACTGGATAGGCTGTTGTATCATTTAGTAAGTAATTTTTAGTAAAGATATACTATGTGTAGCTTCACTTCTTGTATTATCTATTTGTTTCATTTGATACTGAATCTGTATTAGTCTTCTGTTTCCAGCTGGTGTCTCTGAAGTATGCCAGTAAGGCTTTCAAAGGCGTGGTGAAAATTATAAAGATCCATGGCATTGATGTCTGTGATTTCTCCTTTACTCTTTTATTTCTGTCTTGATGCTGCTGTTTCTCTGGTGGGTTTTATGGAGCTTGCATTTGCAAGATGAGATGATGGACCTAATGGACGTAACTGATGATTAGTGAGATACTGGAAACCTTTGGTGGGAGCTACAATGAACCTGATGACTTTAATGAAGAACTCATAGTTGGTGAGCATTTATTTAGTTTTCATCATAAATGCACATGCCTCCTGTGACAAGGGGTACTCTTAATATTGGCAATTGCTGAAACACTGTTATTCATGCGTTTGTCTCACTACTGCACATGGTTTGACCACTTTGAAAGTCCTCTGAAAAGTAGCCTTTGAAATTTATTTGGAAGTTGATTATCTGATGGGGGGTATTTTGGGAGCTTGGCCCCAGAGTTGACATGATGGATCAAGTCAAATGAAATAAGTGGCACAAATCAAGAGAAAACTTGTATTGTAGGTCTCGTCATTTGGAAAAGATATATTTAAAGTTGTCGGTCCAGAAATAAGGTAGAAGAATATGTGGATCTTACTTCAAAGCCTTTTTCTTTCGGCTTCTTTTCTGGCCTCTTATGCAAGCAAATGTACTCTGAAGAAGCAGAACGTAACATTACCTGAGGCATCATACTATCTGACTTTTGTTTATAGAACAAAATGCTTTGGAAGCAGACATGGGAATGCAAACAGAGACCAGAGGGCCTGCGTATCTCCAATTGGATGAGGGGCTTGACTTGCCTTCAGCTCCAGCATCCAGAAGGACATGCTGCTGAACCTGCTGCAGATCCAATGCCAGGTAAAAATTATTGCACTTTTGCATGTTGGTGGCAGCAACCACTAGACGCACTGTAAAATCCTTCTAAAACTTGTTGCCCATGTTTGTTTGAGAAAAAACTTTGAAATTTTCCATTTCACCCCTTCAATGTATATCCTGTGTTCCCTATTGCTCTTGGCTTTTCTGTCATGCTTCAGCGGTACATATTCTGCAGACAAGCAAGCTGCTTCTTTGGGATGGTTACATCATTGAATTATTGGATTCTTGATGTTTCTTGTCTTGTTTGTATTGGCTCCTTCTTGTTACATCTTATGCAGAGTCAATTGCGATAAGTTAAGAGCAACAAATCTCATGGTACTACTCTTCTGTTATCAGGCAGAGGATGAACTGGGTCTACCTGCTGTCCCTCATGCAAAAGAAGTTACCCACCTTCTTTCCTGATCATGTATTGGTGCCGAGGAAGTAGATGGAGACGCCTGCTGTAGAAGCGAGATGCAGAGTCTACTTGATTTTATATGGTTATGCATCTTTGTTTTACTTCTTTCCACAGTGATAAGGATTCTTTCAACAAAATAATGATGGCGAGGGAGTCGATAAATGACTACTTGCCGAGTTTTCGAGTTTGTGAAGGGGAATGAAATATGATTACGTTGTGGAATTGCCAATTGGTCTGCACTATACTTTCAAATCAGTGGTGATTCTGGTGGGAATGAGTTTGCTTTCCTCAATAGCTCGATGCTCTTTTTGAGAAAACCTGGGTGGGAATATATGGTGGGCAATGCTAGCTTGCCATGCCCGTTAATTAGGATTTAGGCTTTATTTATTTTCGGGAAAACGAACTATTTAAAAAATATATTGACAATAATTTATGTATAAGTATATTCATAAGCGATAAAAATGATTATTTTTAAGAATATATATATTTAAAATTTATTCTGTAAAACAAAGGTATCCTTAACAAAATAAAAATGTATAGAAAATTTAGTTTTTTGAAAATAATCTAATTTTATTTTGTGGGTTTTTGTTCCAAAACTTATCACGGTCACTTCCATCTTTCCATTATAAAAAGTATTTTCAAAAATCACTTCCTTACTTATATTATTTGAAATAATTAATAAAAAATATTTTAATTATCGATAATAATTTATATTTAAGTGTTTTTAAGAAAGATAGAGATATTTTTCTATTCCTTCGCTTTTGTAAAAAGTGATAAATGTGATATTTTTTTAAAAATTATTTTCATTTTTTGTGAAATAACAAGGAGTATTTTAGGGTGCGTTTGATAACATTTAATACTCCTGAGAATAATTTCTTTTGAGAAATAGTTATTTTCTTTTTTACTTCTTAGAATAATTTCAAAGTAAAATAAGGCGTTTGGTAATTACAAAAATTTCTTATTCTCATAATAAAAACGCTTTTAGTATTGATAAAATATTTTTATTTCTTTTTTCCCTAATAACAGCACCGGTCGCCGCTTGTAACCCATTGGTTGCCGCCAATCTTTGGGTTGCCCCCATCACATTGGGTCGCCCATCACATTGGGTGCGCTAGGTCACCGTGTTGGGTCACACTAGGTTGCCGCCGCCGGGCAAAGGTTGCCTCCGGTCACGTGGGTCGCGGGGAGAGTGGGCGGTGACAAGAGGCGGCGACTAGTGGCGGCTATCGGCGATCGATGTTAGGTGATGGCCGACGGTGGTTGGCGGCAATCGACGGTGGGCGGCGGCGCGACGGGCGGTGGCGTGAACAACGTGGCGTGTGGTCTTCAGTGAAATTAGTCAAAAATTTTAAAATTATTTTTTTTTCTTTTTTCTACTTTAAATTTATTTTCAGAATAATTTTTATTAGTGAAATAGAATAGAAAAATTAATTGACGTTATTAAATGAATTTATGTTTTTTTCTATTTCGAAAATTTTTCACCTGACTTCAGAGTTCAACTTTATCTCGAGGATGATTGTTCAACGTTATACGAATTCCTCGAACATGATTGTTCAAAAAGATATCGTCTCTATTTTGGAAAAACAAATTGAGCTGAATTTTCAAAGTTGTTATTTATAATTTTTCTTTTCATTTTTTTTTAAATTCCTCGAAATGACTCGAAGCACTCCGTTTTTCACTAGGCCCGCTCCGCTCCTCTCCTCGTCTCTCCTATCAGAGCGCCCTTCATGCTTCCGCTCGACTCCGCGCGTTAAACCTTTAGCTGACGGATCGAGGCATTCGTTGCCGCTCGCCTGTGTAGAATTCGGAGCAGTTCATCTCGATCTGCTCTCGGAACAAGCTCCGTCGGAGATCTCCGATCGATGAGTCGTCGACTGAATCGATTCCTAATTGCTTTGTTGTGATCGGAGATCGATTGAAGATCTCAAGCGTTTTCGCTTTTTATTTTTATTTTTTCCCTCTTCAATTTGACCGGAGATCAGTGGGTTCCGGTGCTGTCGTCGGCGCTAAGCCAGGAGCGGATATGCGTGGATGAAGCGTGATGAAGGATTGCGGAGCGTAGGAAAGCAGGAAGTGAAGTGATTTCCGCGCGTCGTGGGTGTTCCCACCGAGGTTGGCTGGTCGAACTGGAGACGGAGGACCTGCGTTCGCGATCAATTCGTGGCGCGATGGACAAGTCGAGTACCTTGGAGTACATCAACCAGATGTTCCCTACAGGTCCCTCCTTCTCGGGTTGAGCATTTCTCTTTTGATGCGATTGTTTGCTGCTCTGGTGTGTTAACGCGGCGAAAGACGCTTTATTTGTTCCAGAGGCTTCGTTATCCGGCGTCGAGCCCTTGATGCAGAAGATACACAGTGAGATTCGTCGTATTGATGCGGAAATCTTGGCAGCCGTTCGCCAGCAGGTCGTTCTTTTTCATCTTTCTCGAGTCCTCTTAGTCATATTGTGCAGTTGATTCGATCGCGCATTGTCAAACTCGTTATGTCCCCAAAGAATTTGTCAACGAAGTTGCATGTAGTTTTCCAGCACATTGGGCAGAGATTAGTTGGTAGGCTGCAGATTCTTCCGGACAAGATGGTGCGTCAGTTCTGTAGCATCATGAGTTTTTGCTCTTCACGACGCTGAAATTGCAAGAGTGGAAGAAGCCGCACTGTCAAATTTTTTTTTTTTTTTGTGTCTATTTTTGCCATTGAGTCATTGGCTTTCCTTTTAATTCTTAATGGATAAGTATCTGATTTATGATGTTTTTCGTAAGGAGAAATTTTTTGGATGCATTTGAGAGAGGTTACATTGAGTACTTCACTGCCGAGTTTTGGATCAGTAAGGTGCTTGTAAAGGTCTCTTACTTATTTCAAAGTGGTTGCGTAATAGCAGTTCTCTGTAAGACTGGAAACAGAAGCTTACATAGATGTTGTTCAGCTGTCTTTGCTGTTACACCATCACTTGATTCTACATTAGATGTGGGGAGGAAACAAGATGTCAAAATCATTTGGAACATTAATCATAATCTCATACTTATTATGAAATCCTGGTATGGTTCATTTTTTCTATTTAAGCTTTTGACAGCTTCTCTCCGGCCCATTTCTACAGAGTAATTCAGGGACAAAAGCTAAGGAAGATCTTGCGGCTGCTACACATGCTGTTGAGGTCTGCTAACCTTAACCTCTATTCATCTGTGATGCCATCTTGCAGAAAGGGAAACTCAACAGTGTTGAACACCACCTGTCAGTCTACTATTTTTATGTTCATATGTTTTCCTTTCAAGCAGGAACTTACGTACAAGATTCGTGAAATAAAAACCAAAGCTGAGCAGAGTGAGACAATGGTTCAGGAAATTTGTCGTGATATAAAAAAGTTGGATTTTGCCAAGAAGCATATAACAACAACGATCACTGCTCTTCACCGTCTTACCATGCTTGGTTAGTGTCTTTGCGGTTTACATTATATCATTTTGGTATCGGGCAGGCCACTTATTTTGCTCTACATGGTTGTGGATTCATTGTGGGTTGCAATCATTCTCTGCATTTTTAATTCATATCAGGAAAATAAGGATTTGTTTCTTCATCAAACATGTTTACTTTTAGTGTTGTGGCTTTATTTGGGAGAATAAATGAATTGTCAATTTGTTTGAAATACTGATATTCATGTCTGAATAATCAATATTACATATACAGTATATTTTTTCAGAATGGAGACATTATTATCTTGAATATGATGGCAGATTCTTTTGAGCATTAGCATGTGTGCTTCTTGTCGCTTGGCAAATACACATCGCAAGATAATCAAACTATGATAAGACAAAAATCATTTCCTAGTTTTGTTTTGTTTCTTCCCCATTTTCACCAGGGTATGTTATTGCTTGCTTGAAAACTGATTTGTGCTGCCCTAGGTGTCCACTTTACTATTTTGAAGAAAATTTGGTACATATGGACCTCTAGATTTTGTTTTATACAATTAGGGTTTTGCTATGTGCTGTAACTTGTGACAATATATCTGGCATATTTCATTGAAGTGAATAATAATTTTGGCATGATCAACTTACTTTTGCAATACCATTTGAGATGCTGCACATCTAACTTGTGATGCTCTTTCTTCTATCACAGTCTCAGCCATCGAGCAACTCCAGATAATGGCTTCTAAAAGACAATATAAAGAGGCAGCTGCACAGTTGGAGGTACTGTGATTGCTCATGATTCATAACTTGTTAGATTAAACATTATTTTTAGGGTTGGCTTGACTTTATTGATAGAATTTCTTGCTATAAGCCTCTTATGATGTTCACTCTGCATAAGTAGTCCATGAAGGTGGTCAGCGCTTGATTCCTGCTAATTTATAGTTGTTTAGGTTACTCATTACCGAAGAAGGTTCTGGGCTTATGTTGCTCTATGGAATTCATGATTATTTTGCATTACACTATATCTATGGGAAATATAGAGTGACATCCAAGTGCAATTGCCTTACCTGTAGGATTTCATGATTGCATTATTCAAGATTGTACTTTTTCCTGCATGGACTTCTTAGATGACCTGGTTCCTGCTTCAGTCATGCCATGGAAGGCCTCCTTATGCTTTAACTTGATTTGTCATTCAGATCTTATCTCTGGGAAAATCTAGATTTTAATGTGCGTAGTCCTGTAAAAAAGAATTGATCGAGTTATTTTCTGCCGATGCATTTCAGGCTGTGAACCAGCTGTGCAGTCATTTTGAAGCCTACGGGGATATTCCCAAAATAACAGAGCTTAGGGAGAAGTTTAAGAATATCAAACAAATACTCAAGTCACATGTGTTCTCTGATTTTTCGAGGTACATTTTTCTTTGAATGCATGAGTTCCTGTCGGTCATGAATAGTCTGTTCTCTGTATGCACATGGTTTGTCCTCTTTGATTATTCTTCACTATTGCGTCTGCAGTATTAAGTGTCTGTATGAGCTTCAAGATGCACTCATGTAAAACTCAAAAGGATAGACTAATGCAATTCTTCCTTTTTGTATCTTTCTTATTGCTCCCTGGCTAAAGTTGAAAAACTGACATGGCGGTTCTTTTGGTTAGCAATTTAAATTTATCACTGGAGACATTTTTCGTGTTTTGGATAATCTAGATGGCATACTTGACTGGCCCCTTATTTCAGCTTAGGTACAGGAAAAGAAAGCGAAGAGACAAATCTGCTGCAACACTTATCCGATGCTTGCTTAGTAGTTGACGCATTGGAGCCTTCTGTGAGGGAGGAGCTGGTGAATACATTTTGCAGCAGGGAGCTCACGTCATATGAACAGATATTTGAAGGAGCTGGTCTGCCATTTTTCCTACTCTGTATTGTGCATGTGATGATATTCTATGAAGAGACTTACCAATTGCTTTTTTTGAGTATTCAAGCTGATGTGTTTTTGTTTTCATAGAACTTGCTAAGCTGGATAAAACAGAACGGAGATATGCCTGGATTAAGCGTCGAATGAGAACTAATGAAGAGATATGGAAAATCTTTCCTTCTTCCTGGCATGTTCCTTATCGGCTTTGCATCCTATTCTGTAAGAAGACAAGGTATTCCTTAACTTACCTGCAAAGTATACCGTTTCTTGTGTTGAAAGAGTGTTCTCATGACCATCTCTAGCTATTAAACGGTGAGTCAAGTAAGTCGAGTTATTTGACCCAAAAAAAAAAAAAAGAGTTGAGTTATCACAGTGAGACTTTTATTGTTACTGCTATGGAATCTCTTTAAGTTTGCTGTTATTATCTAAAACATTTAACAAATTAGTGATCAGGGTGGAACTAATTCAGATGAGCTTGTAATGTAAAAGTGACAAAGAACATTGCAGAAACTGCTAAAAGAGCTATGTATTTTGTAATTGTGGGGTTTGGCTGACCTCATAAACTTGGTCTGTCAATTTTGTGCCAAATATTTCTTATAAGCTCATCCTGAGGAACTTTATCATTTTCTTTGAGCATGAGTTATTTTATAGCAACAGGTTTTTTCCCCTTAGACTTGTCATTCCAACGGAGGTGGAGTACTTAATATGTGTTTCATCAGTACTCTAGAGAAATTTTCATACTTTTGAATATACCGGCAATAAACAAGATCTTAGAAAGCTGACATTTGGGACATGGTCATTGCACTGCCATACATATGCTAAGCATTCGGGGGCAAAAAGCCTTGTTTAGTTTGTGAGGGCTTGCAGTTTGCCCTCTCAATCTTGGTCTTGCAAGTATTGCAGAAGTTTCTCTGAAGTATTATGAAGCAAAAAGATGTGACTTGTCTGCTTCTTTGATATCTTCAGGAAACAACTTGAAGAGATCCTTATCAATTTGAAGGAAAAGCCAGATGTCGGTACTTTGTTATTGGTAAGTTTATCCCTCACGGACCTTTCATTTCTGCTGCATTCACTATGTCTGTGGCATGGCTCATAGATTTTTAGTAAGGCCATGTTTCCATGATGTTGCATCACATTGGTGTGAGAATCTATGTAGGTCTTCCCTATGTAAATACTTATCCATGTATGTAATCTTTGAATTAGTTTTCAGAATGTCTTAAAGTGGGCTTCTGAGATGCTAACGCCTCAATATTCTCCATAAGATGATTGTGCATTAATTAGTAATCTATTGAGGAGTCTTCATGGTTGAGTCAAATCAAGAAGTCCCCCAAAGCATTTTGTCATCACCATTTTGTAGAGATAATCAAAGTTTTTAGCTTGATTATGACTATTGATGTGATAGTATCTATTCTGCTAGCCTGTCTGAATGTTTTTCCTGGGTAGTGTCAACTTGGCTAGACTTTGTCATGTGCATGTGCTATACCAGTGTGTTTTCAGTATCACTTCTACTTGTTGAGATCCTAATATAGGATCTTCCCTAATCCCTGCTAAACATGCAGGTGTAAGAGAGGGTAAAAAGGTCCTTGTGGCCCACCTAATCTCATATTCACAATTATGCCCTTGTTGTTCATAGGCCTGTATCTTTTCATTGTTACTTATGCAGGATCCTCTAAGTGGAAACCTCACTGAACTTAATCTCATTTGGTTGCTTGATCTCATTGAATTTGAACATTTGGAAAGCTTTTCGTAGCCTCTCATAGAACGTTATTTGTCCTGGATAATTAACTTTAGGCACTTCAACGAACCCTGGAATTTGAGGATGAATTGGCAGAGAAATTTGGAGGAGGAGCTAGGAGCAAGGAGATCATAAGTGAAGATGACATTGATAAGGGTGAAAATAACAGTCAAATTGTTTCTGATATACGAAAGAAATATGAACGGAAACTGGCTGCCCATCAAGGAACTGAGGATGAGGTAAATCTATGACAGTGGTTTAAGCAATTTCTTGTCCATAATGTGAAGTTCTGCAAGATTGCCTTTTCACCCTTCTGCCAATTCTTCTGATTTCAATCAACAGGAGAAGGATGGAAACAAGGATATGTCAGTGCCTGGTGCTGGGGTAATTTTTTGATCTTGTGTAGAAAACAAGAAATGAAGTTGGTACTTGTGTTGGTGCTTCTGAGAAATATTATCTGTTGCATGAATTACCTTGTCTTGTGTGTGGAGATTTTATCTGATTTGTCGTCACAGGATTAAAATTCCTGCTTAAAGTTTGCATTTGATGGAATAAGAATTGTATTCTAAAAATTCTTTATGACTTAAACATTAGGATGGCATTGAACTATTTTTTTTTCTGTGAAATTTTTTTTCTGAGGGGGAAATCTATTCGTGACTATTCTTAGGCGGGCCTGGGTCAACAAGTCTTGAGGATTTGGATGCAGAAATTAGAGTGCTTGATCTAAGAATAAGGAATGAAATCTGTGGATTCATTGTTGATGTTTTGTTGTCCTGGCGTGCTTGCTGTATCCCTTTAATTAAATATTGTGAACAGTATGTGTTAACATCTTTCGACCTAAATAATTCAGGACAACTAATTCCATTCATTGATTACAGTTCAACTTCCGTGGAATCATTTCATCTTGCTTCGAACCTCATTTAACGGTATATATAGAGCTAGAAGAGAAAACACTGATGGAAAGTCTGGAAAAACTTGTCCAGGTAGTTTCAGCTCTTTCTTATTGGACTTTGGCTCTCCATATTTTTCATTCAATGATTTATGACTGACATTGCCCGCTTATGATGTCCTCTTCTAGGAGGAAACATGGGATATTGAGGAGGGGAGTCAGAACAATGTTTTAACCAGTAGCATGCAGGTCAGCAACTGAAATGTTGATTTTGGTTATGGATGCAAGTATTTGATGCATCTTCTTAGTTTGGATTTATTGATCAAATATAGCTCTAGACTTTTGTAGATGCTGATAGCTATTCAATTAACTGTAAATTCGACTCATGTATATTTTGGTGGAGTGAGAAATTTAGCGACTGCTCTTTGTCTTGACTCTGAACAATGATCCTGATGAATTTGCTAATTTGTGAATATATAGATTTTCTTGTGAATGCTCAAGGGAATATTATGTGTGCTTCCTGTGGTAGTTTTCCAATTACCATCTGTATAGAGAGATGCAGGACTAACCCTATCCAGTATATTTGATTGTAACATGGTAAGTTTTTGAGCATTTGTGCTGACAGATCTTCCTTTTTATGTTGTCTTAGCTGTTTCTTATCATCAAGAGAAGCTTAAAGCGTTGCAGTGCTCTGACAAAGAACCAGACATTATTCAATTTGTTGAAGGTGTGTTGATCGAATTCAATGGTTTCAATACCTTCCTTCATATTGGAATTGGTAATGGCACTTGTAAAGATTTGCTCAAGCTAGAGTTCATGAACTGGGCAGATAACAGAATGCCTCCATTGGAGTGATCGACTGTAGTTATGATGGGTCTAGTGACTGATCCATGTGGCCCAATGAAAATAAGTTCATAGCTACATCGTTCACTCTTTAAGTTAAGCAAAGTTTGGTGCAAGTTAGGTGGCATAAGCTGTAAAAAAGGAATGTATTGTTACATAGAGTGTGTGCTGTAGAGGATAGGTGGCTTTCCCCACTTTTTTGCATTGTGGGGCAGCTGTTTAGACACTTACGTTTTTTGAGGTTCAAATAGTCTTTAGATATGGATATTGAAAGTGGCCAGAGTAGGGATTAAGCCTTCAGTTACCATTCAAATCTCTCTTTCTCTCTCTCTCTCTATGTATGAATATCTCTTACCTAAACATATTATCTTTCGATCATCAATGTTGCAGTTCATTTTGCATGTTATATGTTTAGTCATGCTATATTTGAATCAGTATCTGTAGTAAATCTCAAGATCTCATCCAGTTTACCATCACAAATTAAGATTTAGAAACCTGATAGAACTTGACTTTCAAACTATGATCAGGTATTTCAAAGAGTTCTTAAAGCATATGCCACAAAACTTTTTGCAAAACTACCTAAAGGTGGTATGGGGCTTGTTGCAGCGGCCACAGGTATAGATGGACAGATAAAGGTAGTCTATTTTATAACTTTTTCTGGCTCTTCTTTAAAGTTCTTATATGTTCGCTTTTTGACCAATTATTGTAATTATGCAGACTTCAGACAGAGATGAAAGAGTGATCTGTTACATAGTGAATTCAGCTGAATACTGCCATCAAACGGTTAGTTATCAAATGCTTATTGTTTCCTTAAGGATTATTGTGACTGCTGGGTTATTTTACCTTGTCATATTGTTAAGACTATGGATGAACAGTTTTAAGCAACAAGAAAAGTTTTAGGCTATGTGCACTTAATAGGAGGCTGTTGTGTTACATGTTATTCTTCTAGGAAGAACTTAAAAAGATCACTGCTGAAATTATAGCAATGTCCCACCGTAAGGTTCTTTGGACTGTTGTGCTTTGCTCGAGATGTATGACCAATTGAATGCCATTTTTAAAACTTCAACCTTTGTAGTGAACTATTCACAAGAAACTTTCAAATGCCATCATTAGCAACCGAAGTTCAAGGGGTTAAAATCAAATATTTGGTTCTTGAGAGTGGCATGGCAAGATTT
Organism: Angophora floribunda; assembly: GCA_014182895.1. Lineage (NCBI taxonomy): Eukaryota > Viridiplantae > Streptophyta > Magnoliopsida > Myrtales > Myrtaceae > Angophora > Angophora floribunda. Next base: position 29,412,471 of record CM024711.1, on the reverse strand, counting down.
TATTCTAAATGTTGTCAATGCTAAATCTCAGAATTTCAGAGTCACCTTTGCTATTGCCTTTACTGTTTTAGGTGACAGAATGCAGTTAAGGAATGCTTTTTATAATACTAGAGAAAATTGTTCCAAAAAGGGCATCATTAATACAAGAAATTGTTTGATGAGAGTTGAGACAATATTGGCTGGTTACAGAATATTTGATTTTTGAATTCTGGTCTGATTGGGTAAAATCGGTGTAAGTTTATCATAACTGCAGTTTGACCTTTTATAGTCTGGCGAACTGGCTGAAAGCGTATCAAAGATAATCGATTCCCAATACGCTGATGGTGTGGATATGTCAGAAGTACAGGTATAGTTTGACATCAAATTGCATGCACTTGTGAGTTACTTATGTAAAGTTCTCTTTGTCACTAGTTGCTAACTTATAAGCAATATTGCAGGATGAATTTTCTGCAGTCATAACAAAAGCACTCGTGACTCTAGTGCATGGCCTAGAAACGAAATTTGATATAGAAATGGCCGCCATGACACGCATCCCATGGAACACTCTAGAAAGTGTCGGTGACCAGTCAGGGTGAGATGATTTCTCCATATCCAAAACACATGTGATGGAGATTATGATTCGCTTGTATGACCACTTTTTTCTTGCAGGTATGTCAACAACATAAATCTGATGCTGAATAATAGTATTCCTGTGCTTGGAAGCCTTCTGTCTCCTATTTATTTCCAGTTCTTCTTGGACAAGGTAACCTGAAGGATTTTTCTATTCCCTGATATTATGCATTAGCCTACATATTTTGTAATTTAGCTACAAAAAGAAATAAACTGAGGCACAACACTTCCTATGGATCTTTTGCTGTTAGTATTTCTTATGTTGCAGAACAATGACATATCTTCTCTGGAGCCCCTTTCCACGGTTATGCTAATCTATACTCATTGTCAGCTGTAGAATAAGGCGGGTCTCAGTTTAGCCATCTTTCTGCTAGGCAAACGTTTTTACAAACCAAAGCAGTGCCCATGCATTTTGTTGCATTAACTTCCAGCAGAGGTCTACTTTCTTTAGTCCTTTTTTTTCTCAACCTTGATAACTTCGTTCTTGCAGCTTGCATCATCTCTTGGTCCCCGCTTCTACGTCAACATATTTAAATGCAAACAGATATCTGAAACTGGAGCCCAACAAGTAATTGCTGCTTCCTTTTATTGTGTGTCATCATTCTGAAGCATCTCACTATTCGGAAAGGTTTAATATTTTTGCATTTGAGGCTTATGTGCTAAGACAGACTTTGAAGCAATACCTAGTCAATTGACATAATGGAATCATATTGAAGCATCTCACTATTCCGATTATGCCATAAATTCTTTGCACCTGAGCAAGAACCATATTGGAATTTTCTTTTTGAATGGAAATGTCATCTCGACTTATCTAAATAGCTACACCTGGATCTAAATGCTTTGATTTTGAAGCCACTGCATGGCATGAGAGATCTCTACTTCCCACAGTGATAACACTTAGTTTCTTTTAGATTATTGATGTAATTTTAATTAGGAGGTTCAATGTCTCTCATGTCTCCTATCTTTATACTTTTGAATGGTTTATTGTCAAAAAAGTGAAACATGTATTACTTTTGGTGTGTATCTCTTGATGCATGCCTGTTGCTTTTCTCTTAAATGAACGGCCAGAGGACACATTCAACACCCTATTTTGGCATGATATGTTTACTTTTGCAATGGCTAGTATCATAAAAACTATAGCTGAAATAACAATGTTCAATTTGGAGAGATATTTTCTTCTGTGGTTTCATTGATTGAACTTTCAATGAAAAGGACCTTGTCTATTGTTGTCGCTGCTTCGAGTAGAAATTACCTTTATAGTTTGCAGAATCAATTTGATATCCCGGAATTATTTTAACTGTATCATACTTTTGCAGATGCTGTTGGATACTCAAGCCATAAAGACAATCCTCCTAGATATTCCTTCCCTAGGCCGACAAGTGAGTTAGTGCATTTATTATAATTTTATTGATTCAGTGACATCCAAGTACAGGGTCTTGAATTTCCCTTTTTCACTTTTATCCTATTGTTGAGGAAACATCTGAATGTGCAAGTTACCTAGATCTTTTCTTTTTTCATTTTGTGGATGTGGTTAATCTATGATGTCAGATTGTATATTTTGCTGACACTGGAACAAGTGAGATTGACTTTCAAGTACAGCCAACAATTGCTTGAAACTCTGAAACCGAGCTCACATCTATTGATTGCGGTGCTTGCACCTTTGAGCACAGTCATTCATCTCAACCTATTTTTTGGACTTTAAGTTCCTGCTTCTGGTCATCCATGACTTGTTTAATTGGTGTGCTTATCCAGTTTTGATTTAGATTATGTTTCTTGCTTGGTTTTTATGATACCTTTTGCAACCGACAAATTCATTCAGCTACTATATACTCTGCAATAGCTCTACAAAGGAACTTGCAAAGTTATGTCCCTAGTCATAGCTGGTCTAAGATAAAATGGCAGATAATTTTCGTGGGCCTAGAATGTCCTAGCTGTCTCAGTTGACTGGAGAAGCAATTGTAACTAGGGAGGTCCCAATTAAGCCGATGTGGTGCAATTGCAAGGGATTTGGAGATCACAATGTTTGGTGGCAAAGGGACTGGCAATCAGCTTCCTGTAATACGAGAATAAAAGCTTATGCTTTTAGGCAAGCACAGATAAGCAGGCCGAACTGTTTGGCTCACCTTTTTGCTTTGATCTAGAGTCGGATGATCCTGTATCTGCAAATTTTGCTGGAAATTACTCTAATTTACAATTATGCAGTTACATATTGCACGTTTGATTGGAAATCTTGGTCAATCCCCTTTTTTTTTAAGAGATTCTTTCGTCTTTTCCTCCATTTGACAAACAAGCTCATGCAACCATTTTGTAACCTGTTTCTTTGGTGCAGACATCAACTGCTGCCAGCTATTCTAAGTTCGTAAGCCGAGAGATGAGCAAAGCTGAAGCACTTCTAAAGGTTCTCTTCTTTACTTAGTGCAGGTTGTTACTCTCAAGAAATGTCCTTTTCTGTCGCACTCATAATTTGTTTTCCCATCACAGGTCATTCTGTCCCCAGTTGATTCTGTGGCAGATACATATCGTGCATTGTTACCGGAAGGAACACCAATGGAGTTTCAGCGTGTTCTGGAGCTCAAGGTAACTGACAGAATATTGATCTCTCAGGCAAATTTTGATAGAAAAAGGAAAAAAGAATGATATTAGTTAAGTGACATGGCAAATTGGTTGGAGAACATTTGTCTTTTCTCGTAGTAAAGAAAAAACAGTGGTGATCTCTTTCTAAATGGAAAATAAATCAGCAAGCATCTTCATCTCTTTATGAGTTCTTTACGTCGTATCTATTTTGTCTAGAGTTTTGCTGTTATGGTAGTTGTGACGTGGAATTGGCATGTGCAGGGGCTCAAGAAGGCTGATCAGCAAACTATATTGGATGACTTCAACAAGCTTGGACCTGGGATCACGCAACCTCCTGTAGCGCTGCCTGTCGTTCCTGCTGCCCCAGCTCCCACAATAGCTCCTGCAATGCCCAACATTGCCTCAGTCAGCTTGATCGCTTCTGGGGAGGATGTGCTCACAAGAGCTGCTGCACTGGGGCGAGGTGCCGCCTCAACGGGTTTCAAGAGGTTTCTTGCTCTCACGGAAGCAGCTAAGGACAGGAAGGACGGACCTTTTAGGAAGCTCTTCAATGCTTGATCATATGAATCCTCATCTTTGTGAATTCTCATTTTTGAATACGATTCCATTTTTTGTAATTCCGTATAGTTCATGCTCCATTTGTAACTCCTCTAAGATTAAAAGAAAACGGAAAAAAGAAGAGCTTTTCTTGAAGGAAGATGCTCTATTCTTTTGAGAACAGCGGCAAGTTGACGGTGCAAAGCGAGGCGTACTTTTCTAAGGAGGTGAAAAACTCTAAAGTTACGGTATAGCACATATATTTTCGATTCTTCCGGACCTCGGGGATGGAGATCAATCGTTGGTTGAGAAGAAATTTGTCGTTCGGAGGAATAGTGTTGCACATTGTTCCAACTCCTTGAACGAATAAAACGAGTGTGATGCTTCAACTGATAAAGAGCAGGGAAAGCTGTGTATTTGCTTTTAAAATTTGTAACATTTGTGCCTTTTTGACTGGACAAAAAGTTGAATAATAAGAGTAAAAGAAAAGAAAAAAGTGGAAATCCACAATTATAGAGAGAGAGATTAGATGCCCATTATTCTGTAAATATTGTTAGTAGAATATCCTTTTGGGTCAAGGCATTATAATAAAAGGTGGCGATCTCATAAAGGGAATTTGACTATGATCCCCTTGTTACTAGATGTTATGCGGTGTTCATGGTTTAATATAGGCAATGGATTGATTAATAGAACGAACCATTTACATCTAAGTTGATAGAAATTAATCATTAAACTTGACCATTAATGTTTGAATGTAATATTGGATTAAATTAGTATTTTTCATTTGTAAACAACTTTGTTAAAAAGAAAAAACTTATTTGATTTGATATGTATATTATATCTGGTTGTTCTTTTTGATTGGATATATCTTGAGTTTGGATTATGAGTATATAACACATAGTAGATGCTTGCTTTGTTGTACTAGTTAGGTTGTGGTTGCTTATACCCTTCATTTTAGATATTTTTAAGGCTTTTTGGTTAGTGATGAATAGAATGAGAGAGCTCACATTATCGCTAGGGCTTTTTGATAGAGAAATTTTTTGAGCATAAGCTTTGCTAATTGTATATTTCTAAGTTGCATATGACTGAAATGAGTTTGCTAGGTTTAGTCATTAGTTAGAAATGTACAAATTCAGAAACTCTTCAGATTGAAAGACAGCCGTGTCTTTCCACCTTTCTCGTTGGACTGGTGTGACACTGATCTGTGCTGTAAAGTGATCTAACTGATAAAGAACAGAATAAACTACAAAAGCTGCGTATTTGCTTTCACAGTTGGTGCTAAAAAGTGATCCATCTCGGGACAAGAATCTTGAATCAGTGCCTTCGGCATAAGCATCAGCTGCTCTTTCTAAAAGATCCTTCTCAATCTATCAGCACCAACGGACTTGCATAATATGCACCAATTGATCTCAGCCTGGTTCTTATGCCTAAATTTCCTCCAGTGACAGCTGAAGCAGAAAAAGTGCTCTCATTGAAGTAACACCACGCCACAAAACATTAGCGGGAGCAACCGCGAATGTCGATGTCGAAAAGCTGAGAGCCACAGGTTGGTCTGCTCCTACGGAAGAAGAAGAATCCATATCGCTCGACCAGCTCCCGAAACGGTTGTTCTGGGACATTTGGGAACTCTACTGCTGGAACGGCTTCTGGTACCGCCCCGACCATCTCATGGCCGCCCTGGCTGTTCGTTCACGGTTCCGGCCACGAGATGACGACGTCCTCTTGGCATCTTCCATGAAAACTGGAAGCACGTGGCTCAAAGCGCTCTGTCACTGCATCTTGATGAGCAAGAAACGCAAACAGAGTCTAAAGAACAGTGACATCGCAGTCGGTGCCGAACAAGTGGATCAGCCGGAAGACCCCCTCACGGTTAAGCACCCGCGCATTATGCGAAGACCTTGGAGATCCGCATATATACGGAGAACCCGCCTCCGGACCTTTCAGTCATGGAGTCTCCGAGGTTGTTCCACACCCACTTGCCCTACAGTGCGCTTCCCGAATCCATCAAGGCCTCTCCATGCAAAGTAGGTATTTTTAAGGTTCTTGTGCCGTTTCTACACCGTTGATCATTCGGTTTCTACCTCATCGTCATAGAACCAGTCTGCAATCGCATGATATAATTTTTCTTCCTCTTCGTGCAAGATTGTCTACATCACGCGCAACCCGAAAGACACCCTCGTCTCCCTGTGGCACTTCTTAAATCAGCGCCGGAGTGACGAAGAGGGTCCCTTCCCGTTCGAGCGCGCCTTCGAGAGCTTCTGCGACGGGGTCTGTGCGTTCGGGCCTTTCTTCGAGCACGTGCTCGAGTACTACAGAGCGAGCTTAGAGATGTCGGAGAAGGTGCTCTTCTTGAAGTACGAGGACCTGAAGAGAGACCCGAGAGGACAAGTGAAGAGGCTGAGTTCGTTTCTCGGGCAGCAGTTGGAGGACGAAGAGGAGGTGGAGGACATCGTTTGGAGGTGCAGCTTGGAGAGGCTCAAGAGCCTGGAGGTGAACAAGAACGGGGTCGATCCGTGGGTGAAATTTCCGTACAGCGCCTACTTCAGAAAAGGCGTTGTTGGGGACTGGAAGAGCTTGTTCACGGCGGAGATGGCCCGGCGTCTCGACGAGATCACAAGGACGAAGCTCGAAGGGTCGGGACTCGACCTCGGTATCGATGAGTGATGGAGGCGGCTCGTGTAGAAGAAGAATCATGCGACGTGGGTATCGTATTCATAACGATATGCATCGAAAACGAAACAGAAAACTCCTAACATTCTCTATTTTCTTGTCATCGCTATGTACTTCATGCAGTAAAGACACGCTCGTGTCTTGATCTGCTGAAATTGAATCGAGAGCACTCGGCGAGGATCCAATCTTGATCTTAATAAGATCCTTCTGATGAAATTGTTGAAGAAAATCTTCTTTTTTTTGTCAGAATTGTTGAATAAATTGAGTTGCGGTTTTTTCTCCAACAATAGAATGTTCACTAATGATGCTTGAATTAGCTATTTTCTTCGATACCTTTATTAGCCTTTGACGAGCTGAGCCGTCCCTTAAAGCCAAAAAGACCGTCTCTCATTTTCACTAGCGACGGCTTGTTGCCCATCATTGTTGGATCCTTTACACTGGCCGAGAGAGAACATTAGAAGTGCCGTAAGTTATAGGGTACAGCGCTTATTTTAATGCCAAAAGTTTTCGCCAATTCACTTAAGTATTAAATGAAAAAAAGAAATCACTTAAGTACCTACGGTGAGAAATTTCTGACAAAAAAAATTACGTAATTTTTATAATTAAAATTTTTATTTGGGATGGCATTTTTTGACACTAAAGTGATTACATTTTAACAATGACTGTTATTAAAGTGACCTTTTTTTTTTCTTTAATTTTCGTTTTTAAATTAATATTTATATAAAAATCTAGTTAAGGCCAAAACGGCATCATTTTAGGTCGATCTAGTCATGTCATCGCCCGAAACGACGTTGTTTTGGGCTTATTTGGCCATGTTAACGCCAAAAAGGATGTTGTTTAGATCTTAACTCACTGGAAAAGTGCAACGTCAGTATTTTGGTTGGATTTTCTTGCCATTAGCACTTAACTAATACTTTTTACTCCGACTTTGATACTTAAGTGTCCCTCTTGTGTCAAGTTTTGACACTTCAAGAGTCCGCACATCAATACTTTTTATTTGTATAAAACTCCGTTGAAACGAAAAGACTCATTTGATTTGATATGTATATTATATAAGGGTTTTTTTTGGTGGAATATATCTTGAATTTTGATTATTAATATATGGTATTGGTTTTAATATATGCATAGTGGATTTGTTATACTAATTGGATCACGGTTTCTTATACCATTCATTTTAAATATTTTTAATGTTTTTCGAATAGCGATAAATATAATGAGATAGTTTGCATTATCTTGAGGACTTTTTGATAGAGAGATTTTTTGGTATAAGCTTTGCCGGTAGTATATTTCTAAGCTACATACGACTGAAATGAGTTTGCTAGGTTTAGTCATTACTTAGAAATGTGCAAATTCAGAAACTCTTCGGATTGAAAGTCAACCGTGTCTTTCCACCTTTCTCGTTGGAATTGGGGCGTGACACAATATCCTGATCTGTGCTGTAAAGTGATCCAACTGATAAAGAACAGAATAAACTACAAATGTTGTGCATTTGCTTTCACAGTTGGTGCTAAAAAGTGATCCATGTCGGGACAAGAATCTTGACTCAGTGCCTTTCGGTATCATCATCAGCTGCTTTTTTCTAAAAGATACTTTACGATCTGTCAGCACCAGTGGACTCAACAATATGCACCAATTGATCTCAGCCTGGTTCATGTGCCTAAATTTCCTCCGGTGACAGCTGAAGCAGAAAAAGTGCTCTCATGGAAGTAACACCACGCCACAAAACATTAGCGGGAGCAACCGCGAATGTTGATGTCGAAGAGCCGAAAGCCACGGGTTGGTCTGCTCCTACGGAAGAAGAAGAATCCATATCGCTCGACCAGCTCCCGAAACGGTTGTTCTGGGACATTCGGGAACTCTACTGCTGGAACGGCTTCTGGCACCGCCCCAACCATCTCATGGCCGCCCTGGCTGTTCGTTCACGGTTCCAGCCACGAGATGACGACGTCCTCTTGGCATCTTCCATGAAAACTGGAAGCACGTGGCTCAAAGCGCTCTGTTACTGCATCTTGATGAGCAAGAAACGCAAACAGAGTCAAAAGAACAGTGACATTGCAATCGGTGCCGAACAAGAGGATCAGCCGGAAGACCCCCTCACGGTTAAGCACCCCGCGCATTACGCGAAGACCTTGGAGGTTCGCATATATACGGAGAACCCGCCTCCGGACCTCTCAGTCATGGAGTCTCCGAGGTTGTTCCACACCCACTTGCCTTGCAGTGCGCTTCCCGAATCCATCAAGGCCTCTCCATGCAAAGTAAGTATTTTGAAGGTTCTCATGTAGTTTCTACACTATGATCATTCCGTTTCTACCTCCTCGTCGTAGAACCAAAGGCATAATTCATTATTTAAATTTTCTAATATTCCCCCTCATGCTTAATATGATCTTTTGCCTAGTATTAATGTGGAAATTTAATTTAATTAGAAAGACAAATGAAACCTGGTAAAATTTGAATTCTACTCCGATACCATATAAATATTGCAAACTATATTGTATTTGAGTTTAATTTTGTTGAAAATGCTTGATCTCTATTTAATGCTTCTATTTATAATAAGTGATATAATATTCCTAGGGCTCTTAATATGGAAGGCGTATACAAAAATAGGAGGAGCAGCTAAAATTAGGGACATAAATAAATCAAGAATAAATTAGTATAAATCAAGGAGTGATTGCTAAAAATCTGCTGAATATCAGAATAAATCAATAATAGTGATTGTCAGAGATCTACTGAATATCAGGTTCTAGATTTGGTATCCTTTGACACCAGTTCGCATGATATAATTTTTCTTCCTCTTCGTGCAAGATTGTCTACATCACGCGCAACCCGAAAGACACCCTTGTCTCCTTGTGGCACTTCTTCAACCACCTCCGGAGCAGTGAACAGGGTCCCTTCCCGTTCGAGCGCGCCTTCGAGAGCTTCTGCGACGGGGTCTGCTTGTTCGGGCCCTTCTTCGACCACGTGCTCGAGTACTACAGAGCAAGCTTAGAGACGCCGGAGAAGGTGCTGTTCTTGAAGTACGAGGACTTGAAGAGAGACCCGAGAGGACAAGTGAAGAGGCTGAGCTCGTTTCTCGGGCAGCAGTTGGAGGAGGAGGAAGAGGAGGTGGAGGACATCGTTTGGAGGTGCAGCTTGGAGAGGCTCAAGAGCTTGGAGGTGAACAGAAACGGTGTCGATCCCTGGGTGCACTTCCCGAACAGCGCCTTCTTCAGGAAGGGCGCTGTCGGGGACTGGAAGAGCATGTTCACGGCCGAGATGGCCCAGCGTCTCGATGAGATCGCGAGGACGAAGCTCGAAGGGTCGGGACTCGACCTCGGCATCAATGCCTGACTTAGGCGGACTTGCTGCCCATCGCTGATCGGATCCTTTACGCTGGCCGGTGAAGGAAATGGGCGACTGCTGCTACCCATCGAGCAGCAGCAGCATAGCCGATAGGGACGGGACGGGGCCGTCCCCGATGGTTCCTGATAGATGGTTGTGTTCCCGGTTTGGGACTGTAATAAATGGGCCAAGCCCAAAGCCCATCATTGAGCTATAGTTTCAAACCCTTCAAGCCCAAGGCCCATTGTTGACCTCGTCAGGCTTTATGAAAAGGAAGAAGGACGGAGCAACCGAGAGTAAAAAGAAAGGGAGAAGGAAGTAGAGCTCGTCCTTGAGAAGAAAAGAAATCGCGGGAAAGAGAGAAAATTTCCACGCGTAGCCATTTCGGACCATCCGATAAGTCAAATCAATATCGTTTTCTAACCACCCCTAATAAGCAATTAACTCCATTATTCGTCTTATCGGAATAATCTTTAAAATTATATAAAAAAATTCAAAGTTATATAAATTTTGAGTTATGAAGCTTGATTTTGGAGTTATAAAGCGATGAATTCATATAAAAATGATAGTTTATGGCGTTATGGAACCGTATGGTTTGATGAAAATTGATTTCAAAGTATGGTTTTTTGAATGCGAGTTATGTATGACGGATAATATGTGTAGCAACCAAAGATAAATGTTTGCAATAAACAAGTTTCTTTGTCAATGCGTAAAATGTTTTATCAACAAATAAGTGAAGTTTAGTCGTGTCATTCGTTAGGATGGTGTATTGCTTGGTTTTTTATATCATTTTTTGATTAATTGATATGAATACCAGTTCATCTGTTCAAGTAACCTCAAGTTGATTTTCGACTTTCCTAGGTGAGTAGTGTTATCTTTTTATCAAGTTTGTAAATTCATATTTTGAAAAGCGATATATATTAGATATAGTATGAGTTATGAAATGATATTCTTATTGCATAAAATCTAAATCGAATATTTACTATCACTTTGTCTATTTGAAAAGACAAATATATGTTGATTGTAGTTTAAACTAATCACTTATGAATGGTTTGTGAAGCCTTGTTATGAAAGAATTACGAAAAGTTCCTGACTTTGAATATGATTTATGAAATGTTCTATGTTTCATAAATTGAATCGCAAAAAGTTATATGATTTAGTTTGTGAACTTGAGTTTAAAATGGATTTTGGATTTGATTGTGGATTATTGGATAATGACATTAGTGGATTATGCTCATGTCACTATGACTGGAAACTATTTTGGCGTAACTATGCACATTGTTATCAGGGTGTCCTTTGAGGCAAAACTACTTATTGATATAGGTAAAGACCTAGTCAAGGGAGTAAACTTAATTGCCTTTGTCATTGGCTTTAAGCATGGCATTGTTAGAAATTGAGCATATGGACTCTTGGCATTTAATTTGATAGAGATTGATCAATTGAATGGACAATTGTTGATTAATCTAATATGCTAAAAATTTTGTTGAAAATGATCCGGTTTTAATATTTTACATATATCTTATATTGAATTTGAGATAAATGACTTATGATATCATTTTATAACGATGCATAGTGAATGGTTGATCCGATTAGAAAAAATGTACTACTCACCGAGGTATATTTGCTCACCCCATTCATTCCAAACTTTTTCAATTAGCTAGTAATGAGTAGTATATGAGCATATTGACGGGGAACTCTTGGTAGTTGGATTGTGGGTATGAATTTAAATAGTTGAATATGACTGAAATAATATATGTTGATGTTTCTTTCTTAGTTTGGGAAGATATTCATTGCTAGTTGTTCCACATGGCACGCAGCCACATCGACCATACTTGACCTTTATCAACACAAATCCAAGGTCTAGGCAATTCTTAGATCTTGAATATGGGGCTCACTTGAGCTTAGATCCAAAATTTGAGGCTCAAGTGCACCGACTGAGCTCGAGCTCGAGCTCGACGATAGCAGGGAACCCAACTAGTGGACATCGGAAGTGAGGGGTCATTGGCCAAGAGTAAAGGTGTTAGTAGTGATTTGTGACGAGGGGTTTAGGGAGAAGCCAAATCTCAAAGAAGGTTGAGGGCAGAAGTAAGGATGAACGACCATGGCGGGGGAAAGGTGGTGAGGTGATAATGGACAGAGGGATGGGACGACAATGAGGTCATGGTGGAAGGCGAGTCACCGGCTTGGTTTGATCATGCAAACTTGACAATGGTCAGATTATTGTCCATTGGAAGGATGAAGAATTAAAAAGAAAAAGGCAAAAAAAGAAGAAGAATGAAAAGCACACCTGTTAGAATAAAAAGACAATGACATGAAATTATCACATCGACATTTAATAGAATTAATTGATAGAAAGTTATTTAAGGCCCGATTTGAGAGTGAAGTGAAAGTGGCGATTTTTTTTTTATGATTAAAGAAAAGTTCATGCTAGATTTAGTATTACACCTAAAATTGCTTCTTTTTTAGGTTAAATCCATTAATATATACATAAGCTCACACGATCTAGTTGGAGTTTATTAAGTCAAAACAAAATCATGCATGATGTACCAACGCTAAACTCAAATTCTACAAGAATCCGTAATATTAAAATTGCTCGCCTGAATCAATGCGTGTGTAGTTTCGATCCTACCTTCGAATGTTGAGTTCAAATTCTCCTTCGGTCACTCAATTTGGGACTTACCTGATGCTAGAGGTGGAGGCCCACCTAATGTTATACGAAAGGTTTACTCGCCGTAATTGGCATAAGTAAGGACAGCGCGAATCCTCCTTACTGTCATTAAAGGTAAAATGCAACTGGGATATCAACCGTCCATATACAACCCACGTAAAGCGACGGCACGAACAATCAAGTCCAAAAGTACCCTTGCAATGTGGAAGACTTGACTTTGCTTTTAGTTTTCTAATTCAAGAGGTCCTTTTCTTTTGTCGTTTTTTTAACTAAAAACTCGAAAGAGAACAAATTGAAGACCATATCCACTCAAAGTCTCCCTTGCCAAACCCACCTCACATTGAATTTTACAGGTGGGAACGTTGCCCAATTTGTACCTAAAATACAACAAACATTAATTATTTGATTGAATTTAAAGGCCACCTGTCACTCTCTTTGGAACTTCTGTGATTCTTCTTTGCTAATTGCGAGGAAGAGAGGGGTTGGGACTAGGGAGAGAGAAGAAGTATAAATTATAATAAACAAAGTTATTTTGCCAATTCCCATAGCAAATTTAACTAATGCAAGTGATTAATTAGTAGGAATTATTTCTCCAGATCACCCCTTTTTTTTTTTTATACGTGTATGATCCAATTATGATATTAATCAAATGTAATGCGAAATTTCTCGACTCTCGTACCTTTGTAGATATCATTATGGCAAATTATATGCATGTCACATCATCCGTGGGGTCCGGTTTGCGTCCTTGAGTAAAGCAAAGTCAGTAGTTAGCAATTAATAATAGTGTCGTGTTTTCTGCTTGAACACCGAGGTCTATGTCACCCCCATTTCGTCTTGTTTGACTTGTTCTTCTTTGTTCGTTGCAAAATAATTAAGTTGCGGGTTTAACTTGTATTCAATGTGCCGATTATTCCGCTCGCCTGAGGGGAGGGAGGCCATTCACGTCGAGACTAGAGGTTGGCTAAGAAATGAATTTTCCTCGTAGTTTAATATTAAAAGGTCGTGTCGACCAGGGATCGAACATGAAATCTAGTACTTGGGACTTAAGCAAAAGACGCTTTCAAATTAAGAATTTCAGCTGTGCATCTTCCGCGCATTTCCACCTTTGACCGATCATGGTGGCAGATGGGAAAGATGGTTTTCTTACTTTTGACTTTTTGGCTGTGAATTTCAAGGAGACTCTCCCTCAAGTCTTATCATGAAGATCCATGGCTTAAAACACCATTCCCTTTTAGCTTATCTCCTTCATCTTCCTTCGTATGCCACCATTTTGTACAATGGACGGCACTGCTGATTCCAAACATGGTATGGGAGCCGCCATTGGCATCCTTGTTGTCATCATATTCGTGGCCGTCGTGTCGTGCCTATGCGGCCGAATGCGCGCGAACTCCAACAACCCACCACCTCGGAACCCTGTCTGCGACTCTTTGCCGGAGCAACGTCCAGAAACAATCCTAGACGTGGAAGGAGAGCAAGAAGACACTGCTAGCAGAAGGAATGGCCCTAAGAAGCCCACGCGCCCCAAATTGGCCGAGTTGCAAAAGGGCGACTCGGGCTCGGACTCAACTCGTTCTTCTTGCTCCATTTGTTTGGGCGACTACAAGGACAGCGACGTCCTGAGGAGGTTGCCTGATTGCCACCATGTCTTCCATAGGAAGTGTGTGGACCCGTGGCTGAAGATGCATCCAACCTGTCCTGTTTGTCGGAGCTCACCAGCTGCTCTGCCGTCCACAGCACCAAGGGATCAGTAGGACTGGCGATGTGATGGACTTCCGAGCTCCAAAGTGTTGTCTTCCCCGAGTGCAAAAGTTGATGCCCATGCACATTCATGAAGCCTGTCGGAAACCTTGTCGAGATTAGCAGAATCAATTACAGAAGATGGAAAAACAAAACAATGGTAGTGAAGCTTGTCGATCGATGAGGGCATAGATCGAGCGCACTTGTTGCATTGCAATTAGTTTTGTGGATCATGTGGATTGGAGTGAATTTCTCGTGCAAACTGTGGGTACGCTCTGTGCATACATCTTTGAATGGCTCTATGGCTCTATGGCTCTATGGCTCTATGGCTTATCACATGATCACCTCTCCTTGGTAAGAAACCGAAGTGATGTATCATACATGCTTCGGTTATATATATGTTTTTTGGCTCCCCATCTTTTAGAAGAGCAACTTGCTGCAGCAGGACAGCATAAATTCGATACACAGTACCCAGCACTTAAAATCCAGTAGGTGCTCAGACAAGCTCGGAACCAGCTAATTAGTGGCAAAGAATACAAACTCAGATGTATATTTTGTGTACGTACATGTGTGCGAGATTGATATGTGTACAAATCAAAGCAGATATCAGAAGTTTGGCCTCAGCAGCGCTCCCCCATTCTACTTTGGTATCGACATTTTACAGGTACTTGACTCTGCACGAATCCTCTATATTACAGAGCCTAAATGATGGACATGTACCGACTTTAGTGAACCTGTGGTTACCATCTAGTTGATGACATAAGCTACATCAAACAAGTGTGACATTGGGTTCGTCGAATTTGAATACGCGTTCAAAGGGAGGGAAAAGATGTTTAATGAGGCTTTTTGGATGATAGTCTGACTTCTCAGTTCTGCACACAAACACGAATCAACAGCTTTCATCTGTTCGCTCTTTTTAATTCGTGTGGAAAGAGATTAGCTCGGATTATATTGATGTTCCTCCTCGGAATGGTTAAAGCCATCATTTACATCTTTCTGTAAATCTGTAGAATCTTTAGTGAGTTTTTCATTAACTGCACCTCACTTTCATTAGCTCTCTGGAGTGATGGAACGATCAACGATAAGGGCGAAATTCTTCCTTAGCTGCAACATTTCATCGCAAATTAGAATTCATGTTAGCTGTTATCCGCTAAATTCGGCATGATGTCGCACTTGCCCACTTGAGTGAACGCAGGGAGGTGATGAAATCCATATCTAATGAAAGAAGAGGTCTATAGAACACTAGACAGATATGAGTTTCATACCCTTTCATCCGATACACCTTATGAACGTATATATACTGCCAAAACTCCATATATTTTTTCTGGCAAAACAAACCGAAATTCCTACTTTATTCCGAGGGAAAGAAAAAACAAAAGGAAGCGGCAAGACTTAGAAAACATCCGCATTCTGCTCCTCGACGTCGCCAAGAACAGAGCTGTTTCGCTTGCTACAAGAAGAGAAAATGGCAGCCATCATAGCCTGCACAAAATGGTCCCAGAAGAAAAGAGGCATTAACAACTGGTTTAATTACTTGAGATTTTCAAATTGCAAAGCTGATGGAGGGTGCTCAAAGAGCAAATCCAGGATATGTAGCAGCAGAGTACAGAGGTCAATTAATATATGGAAATGTACGCTTACTAGGATCGACGGTGACTAGCATGGCCGTGCCACCGAAGGAGCATGAGCCGCCGGCTACTTTGGTCCTCTGCCAGTAGCTGTTGAATGCGTATGAGGCGTGTGCGAACAGCGTGTTGGGCTGGAAGCACGAGCCTTCCGGCAGGATCGAGGTGCACTCGGCGCCGGATCCGCAGGCGTAGTTCATGGCCTCCTGGATGATGGGCTCGGGCACCGAGGGCTTGGCCACGCACCACAAGGCTATGCTCGAGCCGCTGTTAGGGGGTGGCGGCACTGTGGGAGGAGGGTAGACAATCGGCGGGAGGAACGTAGTCGGGCTCGGGACAATGCCGCCACCGCTTGGGGATGGGACAGAAGAGGGCGGGCTTGGAGAGAAGATCGGGCCGCTAGGCACGTTGTAAGGCGGGTTGATGGCTGGTGGGGTAGGACCAGGACCGGTTCCGGGGGCCAGGGGGGTCGGGACGATTACAGGGCCCGGGGGGCTTGAGAACGGCTCGGGCGGGCCTGGAATCACGCCGGTTGGGCTGGGAGGCGGGTTCTGAATGGGAAGGATTGGCGGGATGTAGACACCGGGTGAGGATGGTGTGGTCGTTGAAGGAGGTGGGTTTGTGGTGGAAGCTGGGGGCTGTGGGGTCGATGGCGGGTATATGCAGTAAGGAGGGCTGAGATCAGGCAGAGGAATCGGGGGGAGCGAATCGTACGGCGGCAACGTGAACGGCGAGCTCACGTAAGGTTGGGTATTCGACGGCGAGTCCAGGTTCCTCGTCACTGTCAGTCTTTTCGTGGATCTCAGGGCCGGAATCTTCGGATGCGTCGCACCTTTGGACCGTGGGGTCATCCTTCTGGCATCTGCAAGATGAGGAAAAAGGCCCGAGTTTCAGGCTATACCAGTCGATGAAAATGACCATTTCAATACGTTTTTGAGAATTTGGTCATCGATCATGTCAACACTGTATGTATCAGCTGGACATAGGATCATGTCAACACTGTATGTCAAGCGACAGGCGAGACGAACTAAACAGGAACACCCGACCAAGAGACACGAGACGGCCTGACATGCGAAATGCTGCGTGATTACAACCGTCGCTTACCGCTGTGGATGAAGCAAATGGAAAAGGAAACCAGATGGAGGAGAATCCACAGCTTCAGGCAAGCTCTGCTTCTCTCCATTGCTTCCTTACTATCCTGGAGTAAAGAGCTCTCTGATCCTCAAGATGTATCTACTCGAAATCACAAGCCTCGCACTGCAGGGAAGCAAAGACCGGATTCCAACGCATTCGCTTATATAGACGGGCGCGACACGACGCATAGACGATACTAGATCATGCGAATCGAGGGTTCTTTCTTTCCCTTTTGTTCTCTTTTCTGTACAATAGACGGGAATAGATTTGAGGAAGAAGCAAGTGGAGAAAAAAGAGGATTCTTTATGTGTAAGCTCCAACAATTCAAAAAGAAAAGAGGATTCTTTATATGGATCACTTTGCAAAACAGCGACTTTGCTTCACTGATGTGCAAGTGATCGAGCTTAAGTAAGACAGACAAAGACCAAAAGCGGTCTCCCTATTTAGCAGCAAATTGTTTAATGTGGGAACTCTCTCTTTCTCTCTCTACATCTCTCTCTCTCTTTCTTTCTCTCCCTCTCTTTCTTTCTCTCTCTTCTGTGTTCCCTACTAGTATAGTATTTCAGTTACCTTGACATGGGAGGCATATATTCTTGCTTGACATCAGGAAAAAATTGGAACTCGGCGGTTCTCCTCTCTCTGCGCTTTTTGTCTTGCTTCCTTTCCACTCAAAGTCGTTCATCTCTCCGTCTCTCTCTCCCTCAAATCTTCACAACAGATGGTAAAGGCAGACGCGATTAATCTTCACTTAAGATTCATAAATAGTGTTATCGAAACTGCAAGAATGTTACATGGTATGATCTTATCGTTTTCTATAAGAGAGAAATTGGGAGATTAGCTCGTCTGGTGGAGCTATGGATTGAGTCCTATGCGACCAAACCTGATCACTAGAAAAACTGTCGCATTTGGTGTCCCGATTTGAGGGTTGGATGAGATAATTTAAAATATCATATCTAGTGTTTGACAATTTCTTTTGGACCAAATAAGCCCAAATATTTCATGATAAAATGCTGGAATAAGAAATCTGATTAAGAGGTAAGATAAACCCAAATTGGATTAAAAAGATTTACAAATAACTTTTAACAATTTTCTTCCAACAATAGAGATGGAGTGCTAGTGACACTTCCGGCTTCGATGGCCACCGTGAGGACCACCTCCACAATAGCCGACCATCGTCACTTCCAACCAATGTCCAATCGTCATTAGTGATGACCACCGTCGATTGTCATTGCCATCAAACCAATCATATTTCGACAATTGAGGATGAAAATGAGAAATTATAAGTCACATAACTATCATCATTGAAGAACTCAAATCCTTTCACGAATGCACTAGATCTTTTCAGGTCGTCATCCACAACAGAGGCATGTCCGCCGTCATTTCTCGCTGTCCACTGAATCTCCGTCCACCTCCTCTTCTCTTCTCACTACCCGAGATCTCGTCGGCTTTGACATCATGTGGTATTCGAGCTTCGGGTGTGGCATCCACCACCCAATTGCCACCCATCACCTCTACGTCAGCTATTGCTGCCTATCTTCCCCGGTCGCTCCGCGACAACCTCGGTGACCTGAGGCTCATCTTCACCGGTGTTCGAATCGCTTTTAATATGGTGAAGCCAATCAAGGACTACGGTTTGAAGGTGGGGATCACAGTGGATCTAGCAAAACTGGCGGTCAAAGAGACAAAATGGAGGGAGTTGAATAGGGCGGGTTTAACATGCCGGAAGCAGTGAGATTTGGAACTCACGGGATTGCGCTGGGAAAATGAGATAATGAAAAAAAATTTATCCTACCTTGAATTGTACTAAATATAAGATGGAATTTTCTATGATTCCGGGGTATTTTTGAAATATTTCAAATCATATCTTATCCAATCTTATCACAATCTAAATCCGAACAACTAAATGCAACTTTAATTCCTTAGCTGCTGCAAATGGAGACTTCGGTCATCACATAAACTAAAAGTAATTGTTGGATTTTAACATGGATCCCGATTGGAGAAAGAATCCTTAAAGATGGGGATCGTCCTTCTGATCCATGTGGCTGCATCTCGGCATTCTTAGGTTATATAGTGTGAGGGGAATAATTGTAATTAAAATGAGACTTGTTTCGTTAAGATTTAATTGGGTGTTCGAAAAACTATGAATCTTAAGGAAAAAATAACATAACAAAATAAGAGAAGGATACCCTTTGAGCATTAGACCCAATGAAAGGGGAATTAAAAGTGAGGACACTAGTATCATAGGTGTAAAGTTCAACTCTGTTATAAAGAGATAAAACAAAAATTTGAGAGAGATAGAGGAAAGCTAAAGATAGGACCAACCAAAAAAGAGAGAGAGAAGAAGATAAATCCTTGGTTTTTTGGGGGGTTGGAACATAAGTCTAGGTTGCTAAGCATATGTTGGATGGCCTAATAATCTAAAAAATCCATAACTTTTGGTATAGTCCCATTTCTATCATAATTTTTTGTCTCATAAAAAATCTCAAATTTTACATAAGTCCCATATCTGCCCCTATTAATTCTCCATAAAAAATCATGGTTAGTGATCCTATGTGGTATTACCATGTCATTACTCTAGTTTTCCCCAAATTTCATATTCAAGAAGACATCTTTAGGAGATGAATTCCCACGTCAGCCCAAATGATGTCTTGTTGGATCTAAATTTGGGGCCAAACTAGAACAACTATGATCAACTTTCTTTAATTGCTCTTTCTCTTAGAAGGTCTTCTTGCCATTTCACTTTGGAATCTTCGATTTTGCACTCAAGTTTCAAACTCTCTTGCTCAAGAGGCTTCCATCCATCCCAATCAGAAAAGCGTTCCATATGCTCAAATTCAGGAGTTAATTTCAGACGAGTGGTTAAATTGACTAGATTTGCAACTCAACTAAAAGCTTGTGCTTTTTACGAGACAAAACAAAAGTTTTGAGCAGAATCAGGACTAAATCTTTGGCGGGGGACTTTTACGAGATAGAACTTTCGGGGGCTAGGCCCACGTTCGACGGAGATGGCATGGAGTCCCTCCCGAAAGAAGCGTGCCCTGGTCCAATGGGCCCATCACGTGAAGGACATAAGAAGCCACGACCCAAGCCCAACTACTCGGAAGTGCCCAGAATTTCACAGAAGTCACCGGCTCTCTTTCCTTGTTTGGTTTTCCCATTTTCGGTCGCCGACTTATAAATTACAACGCCAGGCGCTTTATTACTTTCCCAAAGCGCCGACTCTTTCTTCATCCTCCTCCCTCTCCAACGTCGGTTCCTCCTCTTTGCACACAGCACCTTTGCATCTTCGCTGGTTCGACCCAGGATTCTTCAATTCGACCTGGAATTTGCATTCAGGTAATGGATTATGACACGGGTTTTTATTCGTCTTTGATCTCGGCGATGCGAGAAGGAATCTCCAGGACCATGTTTTCTGATCTTTATGCGCTGCTGGTCAAATCGATTACGGCCTCATCACTTTTGGTTTTTTCTTTTTTTGGCAGATCTTTGGTGGTGGGTTGACTGCAGAAGAGGGAGAATCATTGAGCTCAGATGGTGGCAGTCGCTGCTGCCGCCCCCACCAACCAGAAGGCGGCGATTCCTCCTCTGTACGTGCTTCTTGATTTTAGCCTTTTGGATATGCTAGCTTGGTAAAAGAAAACAGAAGGATTATTTCTCCTTTTTCTGCCTCATTTTCTTTATAGGGAGGGCAGCCGGCTATGTTTTCTCCGACTTAATATAAATTGGGCTGTATTGGATCTGTTCTACCCGATGACTTTGATGCACTCTCTAAACATACATTAGATATTCTTTAAAACTATCGCTTTCATCTCCAAGTTTGATAGAATTAGGTGCAAAGCTTATGATCAAGAACGTCACTTGGCTTGAAGCCCTTCGAAAAGTATTTATATGATGTAAAGGAATATTCTTTCTGTCTGTAGATCTACGCATTTATGCCTTTGACCGAGTTAAAGCGGTTGATTCATGATAGGGAAGATGGTTTTTGCCTGGTTTATTCATACAGTGAGAACTTGGAAACTGTTGAGGAGTTTATAGCTGTAAAAGGATTAACTCTAAAAAATTTTGCATTCCAGTAGAGACAGGCATGTGATCTCATCTTCATTCGATTCAATTGTGAAGGTGTGGCTATGAATGCATATTATGCCAAAAATAGTGAGGCTATCTAAGCTCCACATAACTGATATGATGACAGTATGAAAGAATGTAAGGAATGGTGGATTTCTGTAGCCATAAGTGTCTTTTCTAAAAATTGGACTTGCGTCGAAGCCAATATATTTTGAGGCGATGGTATATCTGTTAATTTGAATACTCCGTCAAGCCAATATATTTGGACTTGCGTCGATGCAGCCAATATATTTTGAGGCGATGGTATATCTGTTAATTTGAATACTCCGTCAAGCCAATATATTTGGATATGCGTCGATGCAGCCAATACCGACACCATTTGGCTGATCTTTGTTATGCAGGCTTGTCTATCATTCTTTTGGGCATTTCTGAGCCGACTTGATTGTTCTTCAGAGTCTTTTAGCAGAAGTTGGCACAACGATATTGCTGAACTGTTTCTTTAAATCCTTTAATTTAAACAGGCACTTGAATGCTTGTCCGTGGAAATGGACCAAGACCTCCAGGACCGTCGCTGTGCATTCCAAGCCTGGTAAATTCCCGTCATGTAGCCTGGCGTTTACTTGTGACCACCATTGGCCAGTAAGGCCTATATTGTCAACCAACGTGGAGCCGCAATCTCAGATATTCGAAGGTGCATATTTGATCTTCATGCTCCATTGCTTTGAATGGATTTAACCAATAATAAAGCCAACACGGTGAACAACAAGTATTCTTTACCTGAATGAATGAGCTTTTCTGGTCATCTTTTCACTCTCAAATTGTTTTCGATCCTCATTTTCTGCACATGACGGCGAGGAAAGGAGTAACTGTGTTAATAGCTTTTGTTTGTAATAATAAGGAAGATGTCAGATTCTATGATTTACATAATATTAACGTTACGTGTGGTTGTGGTGAGTGTATGTGGGTGCCGAGTGTCTCTAGTGCTGTATAGCTTTTTGGTTGGAAATTATACGAGCTTACCTTACCTAAAAAAAAAAAGAGAGAGAGGTTACATTTTTTCTTGATACTCAATCATGGGCCATGACTCATGGCTATCGGAAAATTTTGTTCTGTTAAAACTACTAGAAATGATCATGTTAACCTAACATTTTCAAGGTTTAGCAGCTCGGCCTCTTTCGCGCCTGTCCACTGCATCGACTTCACTGTTTGGCAAGGACCGAAGAGTGTTACTACTAGGAACTGGGAAACGCAAATGCCCGGCACCTCCAAAAGTGTATCTGGACTATCCTTTCAGCATCCCTTACCCTAAGATCATGAAGAAGCCGGAGTGGTGGTGGCGAACCCTGGCGTGTGTACCATACCTGATGGCCCTACAGGTCTCCGACACCGCCTTCTACTTCCAGCCCCTGATGGAGCACTACGAGCAATTCGAGTTCCTGAGCTACTACATCCCGGGGGCGATCCGGCGCCTCCCCACCTGGTTCCTGATGGTGTACTGCTTCGCCGTGTACCTTGGGGTCGTGCGGAACCGGAAGTGGCCACACTTCTTCCGGTACCACGTGATGATGGGGCTCCTGCTGGAGAACGTGCTGCAGATCGTGTGGTATGCTAGCAACTTCGCGCCGCTGATCCACTATGGGGGCCGGTTCGGCATGTACTATTGGGCGATGGTCGGGTCGGCCTTCATATTCCTGCTGATGGAGTGCGTGAGGTGCGCAGTCACGGGGATCTACGTGAACATCCCTTTCATCAGCGACGCGGCCTACATACACACTCCATATGTAAAGGGAGATGATTGATTGGGAGAATCTTTGTTGGATGAGAGTCATAAATAGCAAATTCAATGAGCTTCTTGTGCTCCATCCTCCTCCTCCAGCTAAAATTGCCAAACTCCTTTTAATTAATTTCGAAAATATGGAAAAAAATGGATTAGTCTGTTAACTATTAATTACTAATTAAATTGACTACTACTTTTTATTATTACCCCTTTTTGGGATAGAATCATTTATTATACTGTTCCAAACAAATATATCGAATCCCTTATACAATTAAATATATAATTTTAACTTGAGCGAATAGTAGGAATCGAATCCGTGTCTTCACCTTGACAAAAAGAAATTTTACCATTCGACTATATTCGTATATTTCTTTCATTCTTGATATCTTTGATACATGGTGTCTAGATGATATTTATCCCTAGCTAAGTCAGATATAATATTTAGGACGATTTCAATTTAGTTTACAATATATATAGAATTGATTTATAAAATATCGAGAAGGATCGTTTTCAAATTATTATGTTGCTTGATAAATGGATTTGGTTAGTAAAACGACAGCTCATTGTACTTGTTCAAGCCTTGGAATCTGACCTTGGGCGTCGTCTGCTATTACAAAACTGAAAGTAAAACCAATCTTTTCTCCACTCTTGTTCTCGAACGCTCGCATGAACATGAACAGCAGTTCAAGCAGCAGCAGCGCAAGCTCGGATGGCCATGGGGGCGACATCAGCTCGTTCGTATACGACGTTGTGTTCATGATTGTTTTCGTCGTCCTGGTCCTTGTCCTCTTCATCACCCTCTCCTCCTACCTCTGCATCCATGCCAACCGCCGGGCGGTCATCCCGGCTCGGATGGTGCTCGCTGGTCAACCGAGGCGAGTATGCCACGTGCCCCGTCTGCAGGAAGTCGCTGGTGGCCATGGACGTGCGCGTCAATGGTGATTCTCACGGCGGAGACAGGTAAGATAGGTAGTTGGTTCGGAAGGAGGTCCGCCGGAAAATGATTGAATGGAAAGAACTCGTCTGTAACATTACTGAAAGAAAGCATTGAAAGTCTTGAATCCTCAGTCTTGAAAATACCCTCCATTTCTTTGGCTTCGACAGAGCCCAATCTCATCTGATTTCCCGTGTGTATTCATTTGCAAATTTTCATGTGACGAAAAAAAGGCTGGAATTGGAATTTTTTTTTCTTTTCTGGAGGGTAAGACAACTTCTTTTTGTAGGAAAGAAGAGCAGTGCCAGTTCAATGGATCAATGAAGGAGAAGATGATGATGATGGTGAAGATGAAGAGAGAGGCGTCCACCAAATTTTAGGGGTGAACATGATTCTAGATAAAATGTGAAACCGAATAACTCAATTAGTGGGAACTTGTTCAGTTCGAGATTTTAAGGTATGTAGAGTAAATTCTAGATTTCAAAAATTAAAGAATATGTTTCGACAAATAAGTCCTTAGTTCTAAATAGGTAGAACTTAAAACTTGGAACTTGAAACAAAATTGTGTTTTTCTTGGTCTAAATCTTCGTGCGATCCTGCAATATTCCTCCAACAATGAGAATCTAAACTTCCATTTTTATGACTAACATTTTTACTTTATTAATATTTCATATCCTTTTATGTATTTAAATATAAATTGTGATAAATGGATTATAGCAGCATATGATAGTCATTAATTCATTACAATCGTTCAATTAATAATACGGATAGAACCCAGTAAAACTTGGAACTAACCTTGGAATTTGTAACCGAGTAGGTTCCAAATTCCAAAAAATAAAAACTTGCACTAGCGTAAGTTCCTAGCAAAACCTATACAGAATATGAAAACTCTCACCTCTACCAAATTTGATTGTTTGTGGGATGAAAGGGAAGTCATTATCAAAACCCATTTTGAATTGTACTTTATTTTATCAAATTTGATTATAACATATGTAAAACAATACTATTCAAACCCTCGAATTTGATAATCCAGTTATAATATAATGAATGGACATTGTTCTTTACTTCATGGAAAACGCAGTTCAATCATGCAAGCCCACATCTGGTTAATATAGGTAAAAGTTGGGCGCATGTGAACCTTTGTAAATGTATATGACAGTCTTACCTGAACGACATTGCATCATGTAGTAATCTATACATGGGAATCTAACGCATCTCAGCCTTGCGAAAAGCAAACAATCTTATAATAAAATAGACAAAATCAGAAAATAAATTGTGACACTAAATTTAAACTTACATAATATTTATCTTATAATTTTTCATGAAATAATTCTTCAATCTCATGAAGAAATGATACACAAATTCTTATTACAAGAATTTAATTTGCTTCGACACTTGACTTATTGATGTAATTTACGAAGAAATCCATGAAGAGAAAACCCACATCAATCACTCGTCGACCGATTCTACGTGACCCACCGAGCAACCGGAAAATATATATAAATGGGCTCATGGGTCCTCCGCCGGAAGAGGTGCCGTGTTCGTCGGTCAAAACCAAAGTCCACGCGGACTCACGTAAGGAAACGGCGCCTGTTCCATGCACCGGAGCAAATTCGGTCAACCTCAGCAAATCCAAATCTTCAATTTTGAATTGTCCTTGGCGATGACAACTAGCAAACATCATTATCTTTTATGTCCTTTTATATTTTCTTCCGCGGCCGGCTCTAATTCGCCGAAAGAAAGTTAGCTTTGCTTGATTTTTTACTTCCGCAAAATATCCAAAATTTTCGACTTTGATTGACTTGGGCTTTTTTGCAATTTATCTCAAATCAGGATACGTCGACGAGTTTAAACTCGAAAAATATTCTAACATATATGGTAAGTGATGGATTTCACTAAATTCGGGTCCGTTAAGTTCATGGGTAAGGTAGATGATATAAGAAAAGAACTGAAAATGTGGAGAGTTTTGGGAAGTTGGGACCGACATTTCAAATGCATCACTACATTACAAATGATCAACATGTCTTGGGGCCAAATTTCAACGGGTCAACTTCACGATTCATCTCGGGACACATGGGGAGGCGATCAAACTTCGCTTAAGATTCAGAAATCGGGATTTGGTCAATGGAAAATACTTTTCGATCAACAAAAATATTATGTTTTATTTTATGAAAATGAATTCCTATGCGTGGAAAGGGAAAAATACTTTTCCTCTTTATTAGGTCATTAAGTCAAGAATTTTATTTATCATTTTCCAAAAATCCAAACGTGTCAAATTTTCAATCAAATGCATCATTTTTATGAAAAATGATTTCTTAAAAATATTTTCCAGTTCATAAATCGAGTCATCGAAATTGCAAGAATGCTAATGTCAAATTAAATGCATGGAGTCCCTCCCTAAAGTAGCATGCCCGGTCCAATGGGCCCATCACGTGAAGTAGACAAGAAGTCACGGCCCAAGCCCAACTCCTCGGAAGCACCCAGGACTTCACGAATGTCACCGGCTCTCTTTCCTTCTTTGGTTTTCCCATCTGTTCTCGCCGACTTATAAATCACAAAACCAGGCGCTTTATCACTTTCCCAAAGCGCCGACTCTTTCTTCCTCCCCCTCCAACGTCGGTTCCTTCTCTCTGCACACAGCACCTTTGCATCTTCGCGCCGTTTGTTCAACCCAGGATTCTTCGAATCGACCCGGAATTCACATTCAGGTAAATGATTATGTTGTGGGTTTAATCGTCTTTGATCTCATCGACGCAAGGAGGAATCTCCAATACCGTGTTTTCTGATCTTTAATGCGCTGCTGGTCAAATCGATTCCGAGTTCATTACTTTTGTTTGTTTTTTTGGCAGGTCTTTGGTGGTGGGTGACTGCAGAAGATGGAGAACCGTTGAGCTCAGATGCCGGCAGTCGCTGCCGCCGCCCCCACAATCCAAAAGTCGGCGATTCCTCCTCTGTACGTGGCTTCTTGATTTTCGCCTTTTGATATACTAGCTTTGTAAAAGAATATAGAAAAATCGTTTCTTTCTCCGTCTGTGTCTCGTTCATTGGTCTCTGTCTCATTTTCTTCATTTTCTTTACTGGGAAGCCAGCCACGAAGAACCGGCTCTGTTTTCTCCAGACTTCATGTAAACTGGGCTGTATTGGATCTCTTCTACCCGACGACTTAGATGCACTCTCTGAGCATGTATTAGATATATTAAAGAACGTCGCTTTCACCTCCAAGCTTGACCGTAAAGCTTATGATCAAGAACGTCACTTCACTTGAAGCCCCTTGAAAAGTATTTATATGATGTAAAGGAATATTCTTTCTGTGCGTTTGACCGAGTTAAAGCCGTTGAATCGTGGTAGTGGAGATGGTTTTGCCTGGTTTATTTATACAGTGAGAAGTTGGAAGATATTGAGAAGTGTTTAGCTGTAAAAGGGAGGAGATAACTTTACATTTGATTGACTCTCAAAGTTTGCATTCGAATCAACTGTGAAGGTGTGGTTATGAAGTGAAACTATCTAGCTCCAAATAACTGGTATGATGGCAATATGAAAGAATGTGAGGAGAGGTGGATTATTGCTGCCGCAAGTATAATTTCTAAAAATTGGACGTTCGCTTTTCAACCATTATATTTTGCTGCGATGGTATATCTGTTAATTTGCATAATTGGTCAAGCTGCTGTTTGATGTTTACCGACACCGTTTGGCTGATCATTTCTGTTATGCAGGCTTGTCTATCATTCTTTTGGGCATTTCTGAGCCAACTCGAATGTTCTTTATAGTCTTCTAGCACTCGGCACGACCTTCTCGCTAACTGTTCTTTAATTCTTGTAATTTAAACAGGCACTTGAATGCTTGTCCATGGGGATGGAGGAAGACATCCGGACCGTTGCTGTGCATCCCAAGGCTGGTAAATTCCCATCATGTAGCCTGGCGTTTACTTGTGACCACCAACATTAGCCAGTAAGGCCTGTATTGTCAACCAATGTTGAGCTGCAATCTCAGATATTCAAAGGTGCATATTTGCTCTTTATGCTTATTATGCTCCATTGCTTTGAATGGATTTAACCGATGATAAAGCCAATGTGATGAAGAACCTAGTATTCTTTACCTGAATGGATGAGCTTTTCTGCAGATGACGGTGAGGAAAGGAGGAACCATGTGAATAGCTTTAGCTTGTAACCATAAGGAAGATGTGAGATTGTATGACTTGCAAAATGAGATTATTGTTAAGTAATTGCTTGATATTCGGTCATGGTTATCAAAAAGATTTGTTCTGTTAAACTGCTAGAAATGATCATGTTAGCATTACACTTTCAAGGTTTAGCAGGTCGGCCTCCTTTGCGCCTGTCCTCTGCGTCGACTTCATTGTTCGCCAAGGACCGAAGTATGTTACTGCCGAGAACCAGAAGCCGCAAATGCCCAGCGCCTCCAAAAGTGTACCTGGACTATCCTTTCAGCATCCCTTACCCTAAGATCATGAGGAAGCCGGAGTGGTGGTGGCGGACCCTGGCATGCGTTCCGTACCTGATGGCCCTGCAGGTCTCCGACACTGCCTTCTACTTGCAGCCCCTGATGGAGCACCACAAGCAATTGGAGTTCCTGAGCTACTGCATCCTGGGGGTGATCCAGCGCCTCCCCACCTGGTTCCTGATGGTGTACTGCTTCGCTGTGTACCTTGGGGTCTTGTGGAATCGCTAGTGGCCGCTTCTTCCGGTACCACATGATGATGGGGCTCCTGCTGGAGAATGTGCTGCAAATCGTGCGGTATGCTAGCAACTTTGCACCACTGATCCCCTATGGGGGCTGGTTCAGCATGTACTACTGGGCGATGGTCAGGTCTGCCTTCATATTCCTGCTGATGGAATGCGTGAGGTGTGCGGTCGTGGGGATTTATGCGAACATCCCTTTCATCAGTGATGCCGTGTACATACACACTCCATATGTAAAGGGAGACGATTGATTGGGAGAATTTTTCTAGCTGAATAGCTTTGTTGGAAGAGAGTCATGAATAGCAAATTGAATGGCTTCTTCTGCTTTATCCTCCACTTAAGGGTGATCGGTTTGTGGTCCTTTATGGATCTTGGACAAGAATGCTTGGTCAGTTTAAGCTGAAACCAGAAATAGAAGAGGATTACACTCCCATCAACTTAGAGGGACAAAAGTTCATGCAGAGAGATGACCAACCCAGTAATGCAGTTCCAAAAAGGGAAAGAAAGAATCTGATAGAAACCATTTTGAAGTTTAGCGTATCATGTTAAATGATCGTGCGAATGATAACATTCATTTTCAGGATATCACAGGTCCTTATAGCATCTTCTGTTTTATAACCATGCTACTGAGAGGAAATACAGAGATGGAACGAGCTAAGATGAAGGATACTTTGTTTTGCCCAGCTTTGATAAAAAGAGAACCCGATCAGGTGGTTTTAAATGCAACAAAACAGCGTATGTCCCAGAATATCAACCCAGACTTGGGCATGAAATCAAAAGCATGCGCCAAAGCATGACAGCTGAACATTCTCCTACAGATGACGAGACCAATCCTACTGTCGTAATCTCAATGGAAAAAAATTTGAGATGCGGAAACTTTGGTGCTCAAATCATTGATGGGAAGGAGAATGGCACCAGCTGTCGATCAAGATGAGGAAAAGGCTAAGGAACCAGCAGAGATGGCATTGTTCTTTTTTCGAGTTTTGGAATTTGTGAATTACACAAAAAAGAAACTAGGAGTAGCACGCGACAGAGCCAAAATGTAACGCATGACAGTTACGAACACAGATTAATTCATTATGTAGGCAGGAGTTGCAGCAACACTAAAGCTCGAGGACAGTCTAGAATGGAGATATGATCGGGGGGAACAAAAGGAGAAGCGGAGAAGGCACAGGAGAGTGGCGTGATCGGTTGCTCAGCAGTCACGGCTCGCGATTGCCGCCACCGCCACCATCGTCAGCGTCGTCGTCGTCATCAGGATCGTATGAAGAAGAGGGGCGCACTTAATTATCAACGGTCAAGTCAAAGGGGATTGCTATTGGTTATGAGTGGCGATGGAAAGAGAAAGAGGCTCTTTATTCGGGATGACGACGGAGGAGTGGATGGGAGCCCTCCAAATTTTGCCCGAAATGACGACGACGCGCCTCTCCGCCTCAACTCTCTCCAGTTCCACACCACCCCCCAAACCATATTCTCGTTTCGTATTGTCGACTTTTTCTTTGTTTCTTTTTTGGGGTGGTACAGAACAAGTGGGATCGAATTCTGGTTGGAAGAGAGCCATAACTAGCAAATTCAATGAGCTTTCTTTTGCTTCATCCTCCTCCTCCTCCTCAGGCCAAAATTGTCAAAACTCCTAATAATTTTCAAAAAAATATGGATAAATAGAATAGATTTATAAAATATCTGAGATGGGTCGTTTTCAAATTATTATATCTTACTTGATAGAATCGATTTCGTTGACAATACGACAGCTCATTTACTTGTTCAAGCCTTGTGACCTTGGGCGTCTCTGCTTTTACAGAGGCTGAAAGTAAACCAAGCTTTTCTCCACTCCTGTTCAAGAACGCTAACAAGAACATGAGCAGCAGCGTCCCAAGCTCAGATGGCAACGGGGGCGACCTCAGCTCGTTCGAGTACGACACGGTGTTCATAATCGGTTTCGTATTCCTCCTCCTCATCATCACCGTCTCCTCCTACCTCTGCATCCGTGCCAACCGCGGGCCGGTCATCACGGCTCGGTTCACGTTCACCGGGTCGACTGAGGTGGGCAGGGGGATCGACGAGGCCACGCTCCGGAGCTACCCGACGGTCCTGTTCTCGAGCGCGAAGCACCATGAGAAGAACGACTTAGCGGACTTGATCGACGTTATCGGCGGCGGTTCTTGCTCGATATGCTTGGGAGAATACAAGGAGGGCGAGGTGCTGCGATTGCTGCCGGAGTGCAGGCACTTCTTCCATAAGAAGTGCGTCGACCCGTGGCTGAGACTGCATGCCACGTGCCCTGTCTGCAGGAATTCGCCGGCGGCCGTGGCCGTGCGGGTCGACGACGGTGATCCTCCCGGCGGAGACAGGTAAGATAGGTAGTTGGTTGGAAAGGAGGTCCGCCGGAAAATGATTGAATGTAAAGAACGCGTCTGTAACATTACCGAAAGACAGCACTGAAAGTCTTGAATCCTCAATCTTGAAACTACCCTCCATTTCTTTGGCTTTGACAGAGCCATATCTCTTCTAATTTTCCCTTTGTGTGTATCCATTAGCAAATTTTCATGTGTCGAAGAAGGCTGCGATTGGAATTTTTGGTAAGATGGTAAGATCACTTCTTTTGCGGGACAGAAGAGCAGTGCTAATTCAGTGGATCGGATGAAGGGGAAGATGGTGGTGGTGGTGAAGAAGAAGCCGGACAGGAGTTGACCGAATTTGATTGGCTGTGGGATGAAAAGGGTAGTCATTATTAAAACCCATTTCGATTCCAAATTTAATTTTCAACCTATATAAAACAATACTGTTCAAACCCTCGGATTCGATAGTCCAGCTCTAAACTAATGACCCCGCGATGCGGACGAACATTGTTCTTTACTTTGTTGAAAACGTAGTACCATCATCCAAGCCCTCATCTGGTAAATATAGGTAAAAGTTGGGCTGCGTGTGAACCTTTGCAAACGTACGTGACAGCCTACCTGGACAAAGAAAAAGACATTGCATCTTGTGGAAATCTCATACGGTGCATGATGGACTTCGATAAGTTCAGCTGCATTAAGCTCCCGGGTAGCGCGTACATGACATAACCAGTCCAAAAGGACAAAGGGCAGATGATATAAGAAAAGAATTGAAGAAGCAGAGCTTGATAACCCTGTATACAGAGAGTTTTAGGGAGTTGAGACCGAGATTACGAATGCATCCCTACATTACCAATGCTCAACATGTCTTGGGGTCTACCAATTAAATCTTAACAGGTCAACTTCATGATTAATATTATAACGCATGCGGAGGCGAGCACTGTACTTCAGCAGCAGAGGATAAAATGGCATCTTTCTACTGAGTCTAATATTCATCTTACATGCATTACCAATCATTTCTGCCTCCAAATTATACGCCTGAGTTAACCAAAAAAACAAGGGGTCAGCTGCAGTCAAGTGCCTTCGGCTGGCAGAAGTTGAGAGGCAAGCTCCAGCCCCCCCACATTGGAGCGTCATTCTGCAGAAGTAAAGACGTTTGATGCAATGAGAATCGTTAGAAGATCAAGTTCACGAAAAGGACGAAATATTTTTTTATGGAATTTAGTCTGACTTAACCAGATAAACCATTTTGAATGCTTTGCGGTAGGTATGTTGTCATTCCTGGAAAAGATGTTCACACCCTCAAAGAGGCAGATGAATTCGTGGAGAACAGAGTAATCTAGCAATGACCACTTTTTAAACAAGGAAATTGAAATTGCTGCGATGGTATATCTGTTAATTTGCATCCTCAGTCAAGCTGCTATTCGATGTTTTCCAACACCGTTTGGTTGATCATTGTCATGCAGGCTTGTCTATCATTCTTTTGGGCAATTCTGAGCCAACTTGAATGGTTCTTTAAAGTCTTTTAGCACTCGGCACAACCTTCTCACTAACTGTTCTTTAATTCTTGTAATTTAAACAGGCACTTGAATGCTAGTCCGTGGGGATGGAGGAAGACCTCTGTTTCCGTCGCTGTGCATCCCAAGGCTGGCAAATTCCCATGGTGTGGCCTGGCGTTTATTTGTGACTACCATTGGCCAGTAAGGCCTGTATTGTCAACCGATGTCGACCTGCAATCTCAGATATGTGAAGATTCATATTTGCTCCATGCTTATGTATGCTCCATTGCTTTGAATGGATTTAACCAATAATAAAGCCAACGCAATGAAAAACCTAGTATTCTTTACCTGAGTGGATGAGCTTTTCTGATAACCTTTTTGCTCTCGAATTGTTTTCCACCCTCATTTTCTGCAGATGACAGTGAGGAAAGGAGTAACCATGTAAATAGCTTTTGTTTGTGACAATAAGGAAGATGTGAGATTGTATGACTTGCAAAATGAGATTATTGTTAAGATAATTTCTTGATATTCAGTCATGGTTATCAAAACAATTTGTTCTGTTACACTGCTAGAAATGATCATGTTAGCATTACACTTTCAAGGTTTAGCAGGTTGGCCTCTTTTGCACCTGTCGTCTGCATCGACTTCATTGTTCGGCAAGGATTGAAGTATGTTACCGCCGAGAATCAGAAGAAGCAAATGCCCGGCACCTCCAAAAGTGTACCTGGACTATCCTTTCAGCATCCCTTACCCTAAGATCATGAAGAAGCCGGAGTGGTGGTGGCGGACCCTGGTGTGCTTTCCATACCTGATGGCCCTGCAGGTCTCCGACACCACCTTCCACTTCCAGCCCCTGATGGAGCACCACGAGCAATTTGAGTTCTTGCGCTACTACATCCCGGGGGCGATCCAGCGCCTCCCCACCTGGTTCCTGATGGTGTACTGCTTCGCCGTGTACCTTGGGGTCGTGTGGAACCGGAAGTGATCACACTTCTTCCGTTACCACGTGATGATGGAGCTCCCGCTGGAGAACGTGCTGCAGATCATGTGGTATGCGAGCAACTTTGCTGTGCTGACCCACTATCGGGGCCGGTTCGGCATGTAGTACTGGATGATGGTCGGGTCGGCCTTCATATTCCTGCTGATGGAGTGCATGAGGTGCGCGGTCGCGGGGATCCACGCGAACATCCCATTCATCAGTGACGCGGGCAACATACACACTCCATATGTAAAGGGAGATGATTGAGTGGGAGAATTTTTGTTGGATGAGAGTCATAAATAGCAAATTCAATGAGCTTCTGGTGCTTCATCCTCCTCGTCCAGCTAAAATTGCCGAACTCCTTTTAATTTTTTTCCGAAAATATGGAAAATAGAATTGATTTATAAAATATCAAGACGGTCATTTTCAAATTATTATATTGATAAATCGATTTCGTTAGTACTACGACAGCTGATTGTACTTGTTCAGGCCAGGCCTTTTGACCTTGGGCGTACTATTACAAAACTGAAGTAAAATCGATCTTTTCTCCACTCTCGTTCTCGAACGCTCGCAAGAACATGAACGGCAGTCCAAGCAACTGCAGCAGCGCAAGCTCAGGTGGCTGCGGCAGCGACAGCGACATGAGCTCGTTCGCGTACAACATGATGTTCATAATCGGCTCCATCTTCCTCGTCCTCGTCATCACCGTCTCCTACTGCCTCTGCATCCGTGCCAACCACCGGGCGGTCATCACGGCTCGGATCACGTTCACCGGGTCGACCGAGGTGGGTGGGGGGATCGACGAGGCCACGCTCCGGAGCTACCCGACGGTCCTGTTCTCGAGCGCGAAGCACCCCGAGAAGAACGACTTAGCGGACTTGATCGACGTTATCGGCGGCGGTTCTTGCTCGATATGCTTTGGGAGAATACAAGGAGGCGAGGTGCTGCGACTGCTGCCGGAGTGCGGGCACTTCTTCCATATGAAGTGCGTCGACCTATGGCTGAGACTGCATGCCACGTGCCCCGTCTGCAGGAAGTCGCCGGTGGCCGGGGCCGGGGCCGTGGCCGTGAGGGTCGACGACGCTGATTCTGCCGGCGGAGACAGGTAAGGTGGGTAGTTGGTTCGAAAGGATTGAAAGTCTTGAATTGAAAGTCTTTTTAAATAATCGGGTTAATAATATATTTTAAACCCTCCTCAAGCTTGAAACTACCCTCCATTTCTCTGGCTTGTGTTTAATTCAACAGGGCCAAATCTCTCCTGATTTTCTCTCTGTGTATCCATTTGCATATTTTTATGGGTCGAAAAAGGCTGCGATTGGAATTTTTTTGTAAGAGGGTAAGACCACTTCTTTTGCGGGAAAGAAGAGCAGTGCTAATTCAATGAATCAGATGTAGGAGAAAATGATGGTGAAGAAGAAGACGGGCAGGAGTTGACCAAATTTGATTGGCTGTGGGATGAAAAGGGTGGTCATTATCAAAACCCATTTTCATTCATGAAATCCGGCAGCGCTGCTGGTTTTATAAAATTTAATTTTTAAACTATGTAAAACAATTACTGTTCAAACCCTCGGATTCGATAATCCAGTTCTAATCCGATGACCCCCAATGCGGACGAACATTGTTCTTTACTTTGTTGAAAACGCAGTACCATCGTCCAAGCCCTCATCTTGTAAACATAGGTAAAAGTTGGGCGCATGGGAACCTTTGCAAACATATACGACAGCCTGCCTGAACAAAGAAAAAGACATTGCATCTTGTAGAAACCTGGTACCTAGGAATCTAACGCATCTCGGCCTTCGGATATGGTGCATGATGGACTTCGCTAACTTCAGGTGCATTAAGCTCGTGGGTAGCACGTACATGCCATTACCAGTCCAAAAGGACAAAGGACAGATGAAAGAAAAGAACTGAAGAAGCAGAGCGTGATGGTATGCAGAGAGTTACGGTGGCTCGTGTCTCCTGCTCTGTGTATTTGATGTTCGATTGCTTTTTAATTGGGGTTTCATTTGCACAGTCTGCGACTTGTGTTGTCTGCATGTTTGATTATCATGCTAGTGTGGTGATCGAATTTGAAATTGCAGGTGAATTTCAGCAATGTCTTCGTGTTGACAGCATAGTAAGGTACATGATTGTTGATGATGTAAACAAGGAGGTTAGTACTTCAAATAATGATGAAGTTTTTGATCTAGCACGTTTACATGATCAACTAGCTAAGAGTTTAGGACATATTAAAGAATGTTTGTAATTTTAAGGATAATGAATTTCTTTTCTTGGGGCATATGTCATTACGTTTTTTGTAATGAAAATAGTCTTTTTTTAATTGAGAAATAGACCACTTTGTTGTGAATTTTTTCCATTTGAAAATTTTCTAGCCAAAAAAAGAAATGTTATTATTCTAATAAAATTATTTACATGATATATTTACATTGTTGTCGAAATATAAATTAAAAAAGGTTGTTTTTTTCAAAAAAAAAAATTAAAAAGCTTAAATTAATCATCCAAATGGGCTTTTTAAATCTATTTTCTACCAAATGGCATTTGTCTCAAAGTTGCTTCTCAAAACATAATTTATCAAACAATCTTTGCATTCTTCCAAAATCCTTTAGGTTAAATTGGTTTGATTTCTCCAAAGCTACTTGTAAAAGGTGAACCAAACGCAACATTCGCTTAAGATTCATAAATCAAGTCACCTAAATTGCAAGAATGCTACGTGATTGATCTTATCAATTTCTATAAGCAATTGGTTAAGCCCTGCACAACAAGACCTTATCAATATGAGAACCATTGCATTCAGTAGCCTAGATTTGAAGTTAGATAGGATAACAAAATATCGTATCCAATGGTAACATCCTTTGAACCGGATAAATACAGATATTTCGAGATAAAATGTCAAATAAGAAATCTGAGTTAAAGGCGGGTTAAACATGGATTGAATGAAATAATTTACAAATAACTTTCGACGATATAGTGCTAGCATAATGCATTCGGCTTTGCTGGTCACCACACAAGCATCACCTCCACGATAGTCGATTACATGTAATCTTGCAATCATCATCACCTTCGAACACCTTCAATCATCATTGTCATCCTGCCAATCATGTTTCATTGACTAGGGTTGAAAAGTTGAAGTTATACGTCACACAACTATCATCATCAAAGAACTCGAATCCTTTCACGAGTGCATTAGATCCTTTGAGGTATCATCCATCACAAAGACGTATCTGCCCTCACTTGTTTCTCGTTGTTCACTAGTGGATCTTCATCCACCACCTCTTCCCCCCCCCCCTCAATACCTCAGATCATCGACTTCGACAACAAGTGCTATTCTAGCTTCGTGCATGACATCCACCACATTTCACCTTTGTATTGACTATCACTGCTTTGGGTATCTTATTTAAGTGAAGATTTAATTGTGTGCTTGAAGAGCTGTGAATCTTAAATAAAAAAAAGACATAACTAAATAAGAGAAGGATACCCATTGGGCATGAGGCCCAATGATAAGAGAATTAGGGTGTGGACGCTAGTATCATAGATACGAGATTTGACTCCTACTATGCAAAAAGGCAGAGGAAAAATCAAAGAAATATAGTTAGAGAGAGAATCAACAAGGAAAAAAAAAAGGAAGAGGATAAGTCCTGGAATTTTTTGGGGGGGTCAAAACATAAGTTTACGTCTTTGCTCTAGTTTTCCTCAAATTTTAGATCCAAGAAGATAGCTTTTGGAAATGAATTTCCATGTTAGCCTAAATGATGTGTTATTAGAATTGAAGTTTTGGTAAAAACTAGAGCAATTAGAGTTGGCATTTTGTCAATTGCTCTTACTCTTAAACTTGTCTTCCTTCCATCTTACTTAAAGATATTCGATTTTGTGCTGAATTTTGAAACTCTCTTGCTCAGGAGTCTTCCATCTTTCATGGTTGGAGAGCTTGCGCTCCGAACACTCGAACAGCTCGTGCTTGGGAGTTTTCCATCTTTGTTTGTTGACAAGAAATTTTGGACAAATGATTAAATCGAGCAAATTTGGAACTCAAGTAAAAATTTATATTTTTTTATGATAAGAAAAAAAGTTTCACGAAAGTAAAAATTGGGAACTTAGGTCACGGCCCAAGCCCAACTCCTCGGAAGCAGCCAGGACTTCACGAAAGGCACACCGGCTCTCTTTCCTTCTTTGGTTTTCCCATTTTTGGTCGCCGACTTATAAATTACAAAACCAAGCGCTTTATCACTTTCCCAAAGCGCCGACTCTTTCTGCCTCCTCCCCCTCCAACGTCGGTTCCTTCTCTCTGCACACAGCACCTTTGCATCTTCGCGCCACTAATTCAACCCAGGATTCTTTGATTCAACCCGGAATTCGCGTTCAGGTAAATGATTATGGGGTGGGTTTATTCGTCCTCGATCTTGTCGATGCAAGAAGGAATCTCCAGAACTGTGTTTTCTGATCTTTAATGCACTGCTGGTCAAATCGATTCCGAGTTCATTACTTTTGTTTGTTTTTTTGGCAGATCTTTTGGTGGTGGGTGACTGCAGAAGATGGAGAACCGTTGAGCTCAGATGCCGGCAGTTGGGGGGCTGCCGCCCCCACCATCCAAAAAACGGCGATTCCTCCTCTGTACGTGGCTTCTT
This sequence comes from Angophora floribunda, assembly GCA_014182895.1. NCBI lineage: Eukaryota > Viridiplantae > Streptophyta > Magnoliopsida > Myrtales > Myrtaceae > Angophora > Angophora floribunda. The sequence continues at coordinate 29,374,690 of CM024711.1, read as the reverse complement.
GATTTTCGCCTTTTGATATACTAGCTTTGTAAAATAATATAGAAAAATCGTTTCTTTCTCCGTCCGTGTCTCGTTTCATTGGTCTCTGTCTCATTTTCTTCATTTTCTTTACTGGGAGGGCAGCCACGATGAACCGGCTCTGTTTTCTCCAGACTTCATGTAAGCTGGGCTGTATTGGATCTGTTCCACCCGACGACTTAGATGCACTCTCTGAGCATGTATTAGATATATTAAAAGACGTCGCTTTCACCTCCAAGCTTGACCGTAAAGCTTATGATCAAGAACGTCACTTCGCTTGAAGCCCTTTGAAAAGTATTTACATGATGTAAAGGAATATTCTTTCTGTGCGTTTGACCGAGTTAAAGCAGTTGAATTGTGGTAGTGGAGATGGTTTTGCCTGGTTTATTTATACAGTGAGAAGTTGGAAGATATTGAGGAGTGTTTAGCTGTAAAAGGGAGGAGATAACTTTACATTTGATTGACTCTCAAAGTTTGCATTCGAATCAACTGTGAAGGTGTCGCTATGAAGTGAAACTATCTATCTCCAAATAACTGGTATGATGGCAATATGAAAGAATGTGAGGAGTGGTGGATTATTGCTGCCGCAAGTATAATTTCTAAAAACTGGACGTTTGCTGATACAACCATTATATTTTGCTGCGATAGTATATCTGTTAATTTGCATAATTGGTCAAGCTGCTGTTTGATGTTTACCGACACCGTTTGGCTGATCATTTCTGTTATGCAGGCTTGTCTATCATTCTTTTGGGCATTTCTGAGCCAACTCGAATGTTCTTTATAGTCTTCTAGCACTCGGCACGACCTTCTCGCTAACTGTTCTTTAATTCTTGTAATTTAAACAGGCACTTGAATGCTTGTCCATGGGGATGGAGGAAGACATCCGGACCGTTGCTGTGCATCCCAAGGCTGGTAAATTCCCATCATGTAGCCTGGCGTTTACTTGTGACCACCAACATTAGCCAGTAAGGCCTGTATTGTCAACCGATGTTGAGCTGCAATCTCAGATATTCAAAGGTGCATATTTGCTCTTTATGCTTATTATGCTCCATTGCTTTGAATGGATTTAACCGATGATAAAGCCAACGCGATGAAGAACCTAGTATTCTTTACCTGAATGGATGAGCTTTTCTGCAGATGACGGTGAGGAAAGGAGGAACCATGTGAATAGCTTAGCTTGTAACCATAAGGAAGATGTGAGATTGTATGACTTGCAAAATCAGATTATTGTTAAGTAATTTCTTGATATTCGATCATGGTTATCAAAAAAATTTGTTCTGTTAAACTGCTAGAAATGATCATGTTAGCATTACATTTTCAAGGTTTAGCAGGTCGACCTCCTTTGCGCCTGTCCTCTGCATCGACTTCATTGTTCGGCAAGGACCGAAGTATGTTACTGCCGAGAACCGGAAGGCGCAAATGCCCAGCGCCTCCAAAAGTGTACCTGGACTATCCTTTCAGCATCCCTTACCCTAAGATCATGAAGAAGCCGGAGTGGTGGTGGCAGACCCTGGCATGCGTTCCGTACCTGATGGCCCTGCAGGTCTCCGACACTGCCTTTTACTTGCAGCCCCTGATGGAGCACCACAAGCAATTGGAGTTCCTGAGCTACTGCATTCCGGGGGTGATCCGCCGCCTCCCCACCTGGTTCCTGATGGTGTACTGCTTCGCTGTGTACCTTGGGGTCGTGTGGAATTGCTAGTGGCCGCTTCTTCCGGTACCACATGATGATGGGGCTCCTGCTGGAGAATGTGCTGCAAATCATGTGGCAACTTTGCACCACTGATCCACTATGGGGGCTGGTTCAGCATGTACTACTGGGCGATGGTCGGGTCGGCCTTCATATTCCTGCTGATGGAGTGCATGAGGTGCGCGGTCACGGGGATCTACACGAACATCCCATTCATCAGTGACGCTGCCTACATACACACTCCATATGTAAAGGGAGATGATTGATTGGGAGAATTTTTCCTAGCTGAATAACTTTTGTTGGAAGAGTCATAAATAGCAAATTCAATGAGCTTCTTGTGCTTCATCCTCCTCGTCCAGCTAAAATTGCCAAACTCCTTTTAATTATTTTCCAAAATATGGAAAATAGAATTGATTTATAAAATATCAAGACGGTCTTTTTCAAATTATTATATTGATAAATCGATTTCGTTAGTACTACGACAGCAGATTGTATTAGTTCAGGCCAGGCCTTTTGACCTTGGGCGCGCTATTACAAAATTGAAGTAAAACCGATCTTTTCTCCACTCTCGTTTTCGAACGCACGCAAGAACATGAACGGCAGTCCAAGCAGCTGCAGCAGCGCAAGCTCAGGTGGCTGCGGCAGCAACATGAGCTCGTTCGCGTACGACGTGATGTTCATAATCAGCTCCATCTTCCTCGTCCTCCTCATCACCGTCTCCAACTGCCTCTGCATCCGTGCCAACCACCGGGCGGTCATCACGGCTCGGATCACGTTCACCGGGTCGACCGAGATGGGTGGGGGGATCGACGAGGCCACGCTCCGGAGCTACCCGACGGTCCTGTTCTCGAGCGCGAAGCACCCCGAGAAGAAAGACTTAGCGGACTCGACGGACGTTGTCGGCGGCGGTTCTTGCTCGATATACTTGGGAGAATACAAGGAGGGCGAGGTGCTGCGACTGCTGCCGGAGTGCGGGCACTTCTTCCATTTGAAGTGCGTCGACCTATGGCTGAGACTGCATGCCACGTGCCCCGTCTGCAGGAAGTCGCCGGTGGCCGGGGCCGGGGCCGTGGCCGTGGCCATGAGGGTCGACGACGCTGATTCTCCCGACGGAGACAGGTAAGGTGGGTAGTTGGTTCGAAAGGATTGAAAGTCTTGAATCCTCAAGCTTGAAACTACCCTCCATTTCTCTGGCTTCAACAGAGCCAAATCTCTTCTGTTTTTCTCTCTGTGTATCCATTTGCAGATTTTTATGGGTCGAAAAAGGCTGCGATTAGAATTTTTTTGTAAGAGGGTAAGACCACTTCTTTTGCGGGAAAGAAGAGCAGTGCTATTTCAATGAATCAGATGTAGGAGAAAATGATGGTGAAGAAGAAGACGGGCAGGAGTTTACCAAATTTGATTGGCTGTGGGATGAAAAGGGTGGTCATTATCAAAACCCATTTTCATTCATGAAATCCGGCAGCGCTGCTGGTTTTATAAAATTTAATTTTTAAACTATGTAAAACAATTACTGTTCAAACCCTCGGATTCGATAATCCAGTTCTGATCCGATGACCCCCAATGCGGACGAACATTGTTCTTTACTTTGTTGAAAACGTAGTGCCATCGTCCAAGCCCTCATCTTGTAAACATAAGTAAAAGTTGGGCGCATGGGAATCTTTGCAAGCATATACGACAGCCTACCTGAACAAAGAAAAAGACATTGCATCTTGTAGAAACCTGGTACCTAGGAATCTAACGCATCTCGGCCTTCGGATATGGTGCATGATGGACTTCGCTAACTTCAGGTGCATTAAGCTCGTGGGTAGCGCGTACATGCCATTACCAGTCCAAAAGGACAAAGGGCAGATGAAAGAAAAGAACTGAAGAAGCAGAGCGTGATGGTATGCAGAGAGTTACGGTGGCTCGTGTCTCCTGCTCTGTGTATGTATTTGATGTTTGATTGCTTTTTAATTGGGGTTTCGTTTGCACGGTCTGTGACTTGTGTTGTCTGCATGTCTGATTATCATGCTAGTGTGGTGATTGAATTTGAAATCGCAGGGGAACTTCAGCTATGTCTTCATGTCGACAGCCTAGTAAGAGTACATGTTTGTTGATGATATAAATGAGGAGGCTAGTACTTCAAATACTGGTGAAGTTTTTGATCTGGCACGTTTATGTGATCAACTAGCTAAGAGTTTAGGACATATTAAAGAATGTTTGTAATTTTAAGGATAATGAATTTCTTTTCTTGGGGCATATGTCATTACGTTTTTTGTAATGAAAGTAGTCTTTTTTTAATTGAGAAATAGACCACTTTGTTGTGAATTTTTTCCATTTGAAAATTTTCTAGCCAAAAAGAGAAATGTTATTGTTCTAATAAAATTATTTACACAATATATTTACATTGTTGTCGAAATATAAATTTAAAAAGGTAAAAAAAAATAAAAAAGCTTAAATTAATCATCCAAATGGGCTTTTTAAATCTATTTTCTACCAAATGGCATTTGTCTCAAAGTTGCTTCTCAAAACATAATTTATCAAACAGTCTTTGCATTCTTCCAAAATCCTTTGGGTTTAATTGGTTTGATTTCTCCAAAGCTACTTGTAAAAGGTGAACCAAATGCAACATTCGCTTAAGATTCATAAATCAAGTCACCTGAATTGCAAGAATGCTATGTGATTGATCTTATCAATTTCTATAAGCAATTGGTTAAGTCCTGCACAACAAGACCTTATCAATATGAGAACCATTGCATTCAATAGCCTAGATTTGAAGTTAGATAGGATAACAAAATATTGTATCCAATGGTAACGTCCTTTGAACCAGATAAATCTAGATATTTCGAGATAAAATGTCAAATAAGAAATCTGAGTTAAAGGCGGGTTAAACATGGATTGAATGAAAAAATTTACAAATAACTTTCGACGATATAGTGCTAGCATAATGCATTTGGCTTTGCTGGTCACCACGCAAGCATCACCTCCACGATAGTTGATTACAGGCAATCTTGCAATCATCATCACCTTCGAACACCTTCAATCGTCATTGTCATCCTGCCAATCATGTTTCATTGACTAAGATTGAAAAGTTGAAGTTATACGTCACACAGCTATCACCATCAAAGAACTCAAATCCTTTCACGAGTGGATTAGATCCTTTGAGGTATCATCCACCACAAAGACGTATCTGCCCTCACTCGTTTCTCATTGTTCACTAGTGGATCTTCATCCACCCCCCAATACCTCAGATCATCAACTTCGACAACAAGTGCTATTCGAGCTTCGTGCATGACATCCACCACATTTCACATTTGTATTGACTATCACTACTTTGGGTATCTTATTTAAGTGAAGATTTAATTGTGTGCTTGAAGAGTTGTGAATCTTAAATAAAAAAAGACATAACTAAATAAGAGAAGGATACCCATTGGGCATGAGGCCCAATGATAAGAGAATTAGGGTGTGGACACTAGTATCATAGGTACGAGATTTGACTCCTACTCTGCAAAAAGGCAGAGCAAAAATCAAAGAAATATAGTTAGAGAGAGGATCAACAAGAAAAAAAAAGGAAGAGGATAAGTCCTGGAATTTTTTTGGGGGGTCAAAACATAAGTTTACGTGTTTGCTCTAGTTTTCCTCAAATTTTAGATCCAAGAAGATAGCTTTTGGAAATGAATTTCCATGTTAGCCTAAATGATGTGTTATTAGAATTGAAGTTTTGGTAAAAACTAGAGCAATTAGAATTAGCATTTTTTCAATTGCTCTAACTCTTAAACTTGTCTTCCTTCCATCTTACTTAGGGATATTCGATTTTGTGTTGAATCTTGAAACTCTCTTGCTCAGGAGTCTTCCATCTTTCACGGTTGGAGAGCTTGCGCTCGGGACACTCGAACAGCTCGTGCTTGGGAGTTTTTCATCTCTTGTTTGTTGACGAGAAATTTTGGACAAATGATTAAATCGAGCAAATTTGGAACTCAAGTAAAAATTTATATTTTTTTATGATAAGAAAAAAAGTTTCACGAAAGTAAAAATTGGGAACTTAGGTCACGGCCCAAGCCCAACTCCTCGGAAGCAGCCAGGACTTCACGAAAGGCATACCGGCTCTCTTTCCTTCTTTGGTTTTCCCATTTTTGGTTGCCGACTTATAAATTACAAAACCAAGCGCTTTATCACTTTCCCAAAGCACCGACTCTTTCTGCCTCCTCCCCCTCCAACGTCGGTTCCTTCTCTCTGCACACAGCACCTTTGCATCTTCGCGCCGCTAATTCAACCCAGGATTCTTTAATTCAACCCGGAATTCGCGTTCAGGTAAATGATTATGGCGTGGGTTTATTCGTCCTCGATCTTGTCGATGCAAGAAGGAATCTCCAGAACCGTGTTTTCTGATCTTTAATGCGCTGCTGGTCAAATCGATTCCGAGTTCATTACTTTTGTTTGTTTTTTTGGCAGGTCTTTGGTGGTGGGTGACTGCAGAAGATGGAGAACCGTTGAGCTCAGATGCCGGCAGTTGGGGGCTGCCGCCCCCACCATCCAAAAGGCGGCGATTCCTCCTCTGTACGTGGCTTCTTGATTTTCGCCTTTTGATATACTAGCTTTGTAAAATAATATAGAAAAATAGTTTCTTTCTCCGTCTGTGTCTCGTTTCATTGGTCTCTGTCTCATTTTCTTCATTTTCTTTACTGGGAGGGCAGCCACGATGAACCGGCTCTGTTTTCTCCAGACTTCATGTAAGCTGGGCTGTATTGGATCTGTTCCACCCGACGACTTAGATGCACTCTCTGAGCATGTATTAGATATATTAAAAGACGTCGCTTTCACCTCCAAGCTTGACCGTAAAGCTTATGATCAAGAACGTCACTTCGCTTGAAGCCTTTTGAAAAGTATTTACATGATGTAAAGGAATATTCTTTCTGTGCGTTTGACCGAGTTAAAGCAGTTGAATCGTGGTAGTGGAGATGGTTTTGCCTGGTTTATTAATACAGTGAGAAGTTGGAAGATATTGAGGAGTGTTTAGCTGTAAAAGGGAGGAGATAACTTTACAGTTGATTGACTCTCAAAGTTTGCATTCGAATCAACTGTGAAGGTGTCGCTATGAAGTGAAACTATCTATCTCCAAATAACTGGTATGATGGCAATATGAAAGAATGTGAGGAGTGGTGGATTATTGCTGCCGCAAGTATAATTTCTAAAAATTGGACGTTCGCTGATACAACCATTATATTTTGCTGCCATGGTATATCTGTTAATTTGCATAATTGGTCAAGCTGCTGTTTGATGTTTACCGACACCGTTTGGCTGATCATTTCTGTTATGCAGGCTTGTCTATCATTCTTTTGGGCATTTCTGAGCCAACTCGAATGTTCTTTATAGTCTTCTAGCACTCGGCACGACCTTCTCGCTAACTGTTCTTTAATTCTTGTAATTTAAACAGGCACTTGAATGCTTGTCCATGGGGATGGAGGAAGACATCCGGACCGTTGCTGTGCATCCCAAGGCTGGTAAATTCCCATCATGTAGCCTGGCGTTTACTTGTGATCACCAACATTAGCCAGTAAGGCCTGTATTGTCAACCAATGTTGAGCTGCAATCTCAGATATTCAAAGGTGCATATTTGCTCTTTATGCTTATTATGCTCCATTGCTTTGAATGGATTTAACCGATGATAAAGCCGACGCGATGAAGAACCTAGTTTTCTTTACCTGAATGGATGAGCTTTTCTGCAGATGACGGTGAGGAAAGGAGGAACCATGTGAATAGCTTAGCTTGTAACCATAAGGAAGATGTGAGATTGTATGACTTGCAAAATCAGATTATTGTTAAGTAATTTCTTGATATTCGATCATGGTTATCAAAAAAATTTGTTCTGTTAAACTGCTAGAAATGATCATGTTAGCATTACATTTTCAAGGTTTAGCAGGTCGGCCTCCTTTGCGCCTGTCCTCTGCATTGACTTCATTGTTCGGCAAGGACCGAAGTATGTTACTGCCGAGAACCGGAAGGCGCAAATGCCCAGCGCCTCCAAAAGTGTACCTGGACTATCCTTTCAGCATCCCTTACCCTAAGATCATGAGGAAGCCGGAGTGGCGGTGGCGGACCCTGGCATGCATTCCATACCTGATGGCCCTGCAGGTCTCCCACACTGCCTTCTACTTGCAGCCCCTGATGGAGCACCACAAGCAATTGGAGTTCCTGAGCTACTGCATTCCGGGGGTGATCCGCCGCCTCCCCACCTGGTTCCTGATGGTGTACTGCTTCGCTGTGTACCTTGGGGTCGTGTGAAATTGCTAGTGGCCGCTTCTTCCGGTACCACATGATGATGGGGCTCCTGCTGGAGAATGTGCTGCAAATCATGTGGTATGCTAGCAACTTTGCACCACTGATCCACTATGGTGGCTGGTTGGGCGATGGTCGGGTCGGCCTTCATATTCCTGCTGATGGAGTGCATGAGGTGCCCGGTCACGGGGATCTACACGAACATCCCATTCATCAGTGACGCTGCCTACATACTCACTCCATATGTAAAAGGGAGATGATTGATTGGGAGAATTTTTCCTAGCTGAATAACTTTTGTTGGAAGAGAGTCATAAATAGCAAATTCAATGAGCTTCTTGTGCTTCATCCTCCTCGTCCAGCTAAAATTGCCAAACTCCTTTTAATTATTTTCCAAAATATGGAAAATAGAATTGATTTATAAAATATCAAGACTGTCTTTTTCAAATTATTATATTGATAAATCGATTTCGTTAGTACTACGACAGCTGATTGTATTAGTTCAGGCCAGGCCTTTTGACCTTGGGCGTGCTATTACAAAATTGGAGTAAAACCGATATTTTCTCCACTCTCGTTTTCGAACGCACGCAAGAACATGAACGGCAGTCCAAGCAGCTGCAGCAGCGCAAGCTCAGGTGGCTGCGGCAGCAACATGAGCTCGTTCGCGTACGACGTGATGTTCATAATCAGCTCCATCTTCCTCGTCCTCCTCATCACCGTCTCCTACTGCCTCTGCATCCGTGCCAACCGCCGGGCGGTCATCACGGCTCGGTTCACGTTCACCGGGTCGACCGAGGTGAGTGGGGGGATCGACGAGGCCACGCTCCGGAGCTACCCGACGGTCCTGTTCTCGAGCGCGAAGCAACACGAGAAGAACGACTTAGCGGACTTGATCGACGTTATCGGCGGCGGTTCTTGCTCGATATGCTTGGGAGAATACAAGGAGGGCGAGGTGCTACGACTGCTGCCGGATTGCGGGCATGTCTTTCATATGAAGTGCGTCGACCCATGGCTGAGACTGCATGCCACGTGCCCCGTCTGCAGGAAGTCGCCGGTGGCCGGGACCGGGGCCGTGGCCGTGAGGGTCGACGACGCTGATTCTCCCGGCGGAGACAGGTAAGGTGGGTAGTTGGTTCGAAAGGATTGAAAGTCTTGAATCCTCAAGCTTGAAACTACCCTCCATTTCTTTGGCTTCAACGGAGCCAAATCTCTTCTGATTTTCTCTCTGTGTATCCATTTGCATATTTTTATGGGTCGAAAAAGGCTACGATTGGATTTTTTTTGTAAGAGGGTAAGACCACTTCTTTTGCGAGAAAGAAGAGCAGTGCTAATTCAATGAATCAGATGTAGGAGAAAATGATGGTGAAGAAGAAGACGGGCAGGAGTTGACCTAATTTGATTGGCTGTGGGATGAAAATGTTAGTTATTATTAAAACCCATTTTCATTCATGAAATCCGGCAGCGCTGCTGGTTTTATCAAATTTAATTTTTAAACTATGTAAAACAATACTGTTCAAACCCTCGGATTCGATAATCTAGTTCTAATCCGATGACCCCCTAATGCGGACGAACATTGTTCTTTACTTTGTTGAAAACGCAGTGCCATCGTCCAAGCCCTCATCTTGTAAACATAGGTAAAAGTTGGGCGCATGGGAACCTTTGCAAACGTATATGACAGCCTACCTGAACAAAGAAAAAGACATTGCATCTTGTAGAAATCTGGCACCTAGGAATCTAACGCATCTCGGTCTTCAGATATGGTGCATGATGGACTTCGCTAACTTCAGGTGCATCAAGCTCGTGGGTAGCGCGTACATGCCATTACCAGTCCAAAAGGACAAAGGGCAGATGAAAGAAAAGAACTGAAGAAGCAGAGCGTGATGGTATGCAGAGAGTTACGGTGGCTCGTGTCTCATGCTCTGTGTATTTGATGTTCGATTGTTTTTTAATTGGGGTTTCGTTTGCACGATCTGCGACTTGTGTTGTCTGCATGTCTGATTATCATGCTAGTGTGGTGATTGAATTTGAAATCGCAGGGGAACTTCAGCTATGTCTTCATGTCGACAGCCTAGTAAGAGTACATGTTTGTTGATGATATAAATGAGGAGGCTAGTACTTCAAATTCTGATGAAGTTTTTGATCTGGCACATTTATGTAATCAACTAGCTAAGAGTTTAGGACATACTAAAGAATATTTGTAATTTTAAGTATAATGAATTTCTTTTCTTGGGGCATATGTTATTATGTTTTTTGTAATGAAAGTAGTCTTTTTTAATTGAGAAATAGACCACTTTGTTGAGAATTTTTTCCATTTGAAATTTTTTTAGCCAAAAGAAGAAATGTTAAATTTTAATAAAATTACTTACACAATATCTTTACATTATTGTCAAAATATAATTCAAAAATGTACAGACATTATTTTTTTCACTTTTAAATAAATAAAAAATAAAAAGCTTAAATTAATCATCCAAATGGATTTTTCAATTTATTTCTACCAAATGGTATATGTCTCAAAGTTGCTTCTCAAAACATAATTTACTAAATAGTCTTTGCATTCTTCCAAAGTCCTTTAAAATTAAATTGCTTTGCATTTCTTCAAAGCTACTTATAAAAGTTGAATCAAATGCAACCTTCGCTTAAGATTCATAAATCGAGTCACCAAAACTGCAAGAATGCTACGTGATTGTCTTATCAATTTCTATAAGCAATTGGTTAAGTCATGCACAACAAGACCTTATCAATATGAGAACCATTGCATTCAATAGCTCAAAGTTGAAGTTAGATAGGATAACAAAATATCGTATCCAGTGGTGCCATCCTTTGAACCGGATAAACTCAGATATTTCGAGATAAGATGCCGAATAAGAAATTTGAGTTAAAGGCGCAATAAACACGGATTGAATGAAAAAATTTACAAATGACTTTCGACGATAGAGTGCTAGCATAATGCATTCGGCTTTGTTGGTCACCATGCAAGCATCACCTCCACGATAGTCGATTACATTCAATCTTGCAATCATCATCACCTCCGAACACCTTCAATCGTCATTGTCATCCCGCCAATCATGTTTCATTGACTACGGGTGAAAAGTTGAAGTTATACGTCACACAGCTATCACCATCGAAGAACTCAAATCCTTTCACGAGTGCATTAGATCCTTTGAGGTGTCATCCACCACAAAGACATATTTGCCCTCACTCGTTTTTCGTTGTTCACTAGTGGATCTTCACCCACCACCTCCTCCCTCCTCGATACCTCAAATCATCAACTTTGATAGCAAGTGCTATTCGAGCTTCATGTGTGGCATCCACCACCTTTTACCTTTGCATTGATTATCACTGCCTTGGTTTCTTATTTAAGTGAAGATTTTATTTGGTGTTTGATGAGTTGTGAATCTTAAATAAAATAAAAAATATGACTAAATAAGAGAAGATACCCATAGGGCATGAGGCTCAATGACAAGAGAATTAGGGGAAGACACTAGTATCATAGATACGAGATTTGCTCTTAAAAAAGGCAGGGCAAAATTCAAAGAAATATAGTTAGAGAGATAATCGACAAGAAAAAAATAGAATACAGAAGATCGTTTCTTTCTCTGTCTGTGTCTCGTTTCATTGGTCTCTGTCTCATTTTTTTTACTGGGAGGGCAGCCGGCTCTGTTATCTCCGACTCCATATAAATTGGGCTGTATTGGATCTGTTCTACCCAACGACATAGATGCACTCTGAGCATGTATTAGATATATCAAAAAAGTTCCTTTCACCTCCAAGCTCGACCGCAAAGCTTATGATCAAGAACGTCACTTCGCTTGAAGCCCTTTGAAAAGTATTTATATGATGTGAAGGAATATTCTTTCTGTCTATGGATCCACGCATTTATGCGTTTGACCCAGTTAAAGCGGTTGAATCGTGGTAGAGGAGATGGTTTTGCCTGGTTTATTTATACAGTGAGGAGTTGGAAGAAATTGAGGAGTGTTTAGCTGTAAAAGGGAGGAGATAACTTTACATTTGATTGACTCTCTAAGTTTGCTTTCCAATCAACTCTGAAGGTCTGGCTATGAATGCATATGATATGCCAAAAGTAGTGGGGCTATCTAGCTCCAAAAAACTGATGTGATGACAATTTGAAAGAATGTAAGGAATGGTGGATTTCTGCAGCCACAAGTGTCTTTTTTTAAAATTGGATTTGCACCGATACAGCAAATATATTTTTATGCAACGGTATATCTGTTAATTTGCATAATTGGTCAAGCTGCTGTTTGATGTTTACCGACACCGTTTGGCTGATCATTGCTGTTATGCAGGCTTGTCTATCATTCTTTTGGGCATTTCTGAGCCAACTTGATTGTTCTTTATAGTCTTTTAGCACTCAGCACTACCTTCTCGCTAAACTGTTCTTTAGATGTTGTGATTAAAACAGGCACTCATATGCTAGTCCTTGGGGATGGAGCAAGACCTCCGGGACCGTCTCTGTGCATCCCAAGTCTGGTAAATTCCCGTCGTGTAGCCTGGCGTTTACTTGTGACTAATATTGGCCAGTAAGGCCTGTAATGTCAACCGATGTCGAGCTGGGATCTCATATATTCGAAGGTGCATATTCGCTCCATGCTTGTGTATGCTCCATTGCTTTGAATGGATTTATCTACGCAAACATCCCTTTCATCAGCGACGCGGCCTACATACACACTCCATATGTAAACGGAGACGATTGATTGGGAGAATTTTTCCTAGCTGTATAACTTATGTTGGAAGATAGTCATAAATAGCAAATTCAATGAGCTTCTTGTGCTTCACCCTCTTCCTCCACCAGCTAAAATTGCCGAGGCCTTTTGACCTTGGGCGTGCTATTACAAAACTGAAGTAAATCCGATCTTTTCTTTACTCTCGTTCTCGAGCCTTCGCAAGAACATGAACAGCAGCGCAGGATCGGATGGCTGTGGCGGCGACATCAGCTCGTTCGGGTACAACATGATATTCATGTTCAGCTACTTCTTCCTCGTCCTTGTCATCACCGTCTCCTACTGCCTCTGCATCCGTGCCAACCGCCGGGCGGTCATCACGGCTCGGATCACGTTCACCGGGTCGACCGAGATGGGTGGGGGGATCGACGAGGCCACGCTCCGGAGCTGCCCGACAGTCCTGTTCTCAAGCGCGAAGCACAGCGAGAAGAACGACTTAGCAGACTTGATCGACGTTATCAGCGGCGGTTCTTGCTCGATATGCTTGGGAGAATACAAGGAGGGCGCGGTCCTGCGACTGCTGCCGGAGTGCGGGCACTTCTTCCATATGAAGTGCGTCGACCCGTGGCTGAGACTGCATGCCACGTGCCCCGTCTGCAGGAAGTCGCCGGTGGCCGTGGCCGTGCGGGTCGACGGTGATTCTCCCAGCGGAGACAGGTAAGGTAGGTAGTTGGTTCGAGAAGAGGTCCGCCGGAAAATGATTGAATGGAAAGAACGCGTCTGTAACATTACCGATGGAAAGCATTGAAAGTCTTGAAACCTCAATCTTGAAACTACCCTCCATTTCTTTGGCTTCAACAGAGCCAAATCTCTTCTCATTTTCTCTCTTTGTATCCATTTGCAAATTTTCATGTGTCGAAAAAGGCTGCGATTGGAATGTTTTTTGTAAGAGGGTAAGACCACTTCTTCTGCGGGAAAGAAGAGCAGTGCTAATTCAATGGATCAGATGAAGGGGAAGATGATGGGGAACAAGAAGACGGACAGGAGTTGGCCAAATTTGATTGGCTGTGCGATAAAAAGGGTAGTCAATATCATTTTCATTCCTACTTGATGAAATCCAGCAGCGCTGCTGGTTTTATCAAATTTAATTTTAACCAATGTAAAACAATACTGCTCAAACCCTCGGATTCGATAATCCAGTTCTAGTCCGATGACCCCACAATGCGGACGAACATTGTTCTTTACTTTGTTGAAAACGCAGTACCATCGTCCAAGCCCTCATCTTGTAAACATAGGTAAAAGTTGTGCGCATGGGAACCTTTGCAAACATATGCGACAGCCTACCTGAACAAAGAAAAAGACATTGCATCTTGTAGAAATCTGGTACCTAGGAATCTAACGCATCTCGGCCTTCGGATATGGTGCATGATGGACTTCGCTAACTTCAGGTGCATTAAGCTCGTGCGTAGCGCGTACATGCCATTACCAGTCCAAAAGGACAAAGGGCAGATGAAAGAAAAGAACTGAAGAAGCAGAGCGTGATGGTATACAGAGTTAACGGTGGCTCGTGTCTCATGCTCTGTGTATGTATTTGATGTTCAATTGCTTTTTAATTGGAGTTCGTTTGCATGGTCTGCGACTTTTGTTGTCTGCATGTCTGATTGTCATGCTAGTGTGGTGATTGAATTTAAATCGTAGGTGAATTTCAGCAATGTCTTCATGTTGACAGCCTAGTAAGGTACATGATTGTTGATGATGTAAATGAGAAGGCTAATACTTCAAATACTGATGAAGTTTTTGATCTGCACATTTATGTGATCAACTAGCTAAGAGTTTAGGACATATTAAAGAATATTTGTAATTTTAAGTATAATGAATTTCTTTTCTTGGGGCATGTGTTATTACGTTTTTTGTAATGAAAGTAGTCTATTTTTAATTGAGAAATAGACCACTTTGTTGTGAATTTTTTCCATTTGAAAATTTTTTAGCCAAAAGAAGAAATGTTAATTTTTAATAAAATTATTTACACGGTATATTTACATTATTATCAAAATATAAATCAAAAAAAGTACAGACATTATCTTTTTTTCACTTTTAAATAAATAAAAATTAAAAACTTAAATTAATCATCCAAATGGACTTTTCAAATCTATTTTCTACCAAACGGTATTTGTCTCAAAGTTGTTTTTTAAAGCACAATTTACCAAACAAAAGTCTTTGCATTCTCTTAAAATTCTTTAGGTTAAATTGCCTTGCATTTCCCCAAAACTACTTGTAAAAGTTGAATCAAATGCAGCATTTGCTTAAAATTCATAAATCGAGTCACCAAAACTACAAGAATGCTAAGTGATTTATCTAATCAATTTTATAAGCAATTGGTTAAGTCCTGCACAACAAGACCTTATCAATATGAGAACCATTGCATTCAGTAGCCCAAATTTGAAGTTAGATAGGATAACAAAATATTGTATCCAATGGCAATGTCCTTTGGACTAGATAAATTTGGATATTTTGAGATAAAATGTCAAATAAGAAATCTGAGTTAAAGATGGGATAAACATGGATTGAATGAAAAAATTTACAAATAACTTTCGACGATGGAGTGCTAGCATAACGCATTCGACTTCAATAGTCACCACGCAAGCATCACCTCCACGATAGTCGATTACATGCAATCTTGCAATCATCATCACCTTCAAACACCTTCAATCGTCATTGTCATCCTGCCAATCATGTTTCATTGACTAAGGATGAAAATTTGAAGTTATATGTTACACAGCTATCATCATCAAAGAACTCAAATCCTTTCACGGATGCATTAGATCCTTTGAGGTGTCACCCACCACAAAGACATATTTGCCCTCACTCATTTCTCACTGTCCACTAGTGGATCTTCGTCCACCATTTCTTCCCCCCTCGATACATCAGATCATCAACTTCGACAGCAAGTGCTATTCGAGCTTCGCGCATGGCATCCACCACCCTTCACCTTTGCATTGACTATTGCTGCCTTTGGTATTTTATTTAAGTGAAGATTTAATTGGGTGTTTGAAAAGCTATGAATCTTAAATAAATAAAAAAGACATAACCAAATAAGAGAAGGATACCCATTGGGCATGAGGTCCAATGATAAGAGAATTAGGGTGAAGACAGAGCAAAAATCAAAAAATAGATACGAGATTTGATTCCTACTCTAAAAAAAGCAAAGCAAAAATCAAAAAATATAATTAGAAAGAGAATTGACAAAAAAAAAAAAAACTAAGGAAGAGGATAAGCCCTAGGTCTTTTTGGAGGGGGGTGTTTCAAAACATAAGTTTATGTCTTGCTCTAATTTTCCTCAAATTTTAGATCTAAGAAGATAGTTTTTGGAAATGAAATTTCCATATTAGCCTAAATGACGTGCTATTAAAATTGAAGTTTTGGTAAAAACTAGAGCAATTAGATTTGGCATTTTCTCAATTGCTCTTACTCTTAAACTTGTCTTCCTTCCATCTCACTTAGGGATATTAGATTTTGTGCTCAAACTCTCTTGCTCGGGAGTCTTCCATCTCTAACGGTTGGAGAGCTCGCACTCGGGACACTTGAATAGCTTGTGCTCGGGAGTTTTCCATCTCTCATTTGTTGACAGATGGTTAAATCGAGCAAATTTGAAACTCAGTTAAAATTTATATTTTTTATGATAAAAAAATTTTTCAAGAAAGTAAAAATTGGGAACTCAAGTCACGGCCCAAGCCCAACTCCTCGGAAGCACCCAGAACTTCACGAAAGTCACCGGCTCTCTTTCCTTTGGTTTTCCCATTTGTTCTCGCCGACTTATAAATTACAAATGCAGGCGCTTTATCACTTTCCCAAAGCGCCGACTCCATCTTCTTCCTCCACCTCCACCTCCACCTCCAACGTCGGTTCCTTCTCTCTGCATACAGTACCTTTGCATCTTCGTGCCGTTGGTTCAACCAGGATTCTTCAATTCGACCCAGAATTCGCGTTCAGGTAAATGATTATGGCGTGGGTTTATTCGTCTTTGATCTCGTCGATGCAAGAAGGAATCTCCAGTACCATGTTTTCCAATCTTCATGCGTTGCTGGTAAAATCGATGCCGAGTTCATTACTTTTGGTTTTTCTTTGGCAGATCTTTGGTGGTGGGGTGACTGCAGAAGAGGGAGAATCGTTGAGCTCAGATGCCAGCCGCCACCGCCGCCGCCGCCGCCGCCGTCCAAAAGGCGGCGTTTCCTCCTCTGTACGTGCTTCTTGATTTTCGCCTTTTGGATATACAGGCTTGGTAAAATAATACAGAAAGATCGTTTCTTTCTCTGTCTGTCTCCTTTCATTGGTCTCTGTCTCATTTTCTTTACTGGGAGGGCAGCCGACTCTGTTTTCTCTGGACTCCATATAAATTGGGCTGTATTGGATCTTTTGTACCCGACGACTTAGATGCACTCTCTGAGCTCGTATTAGATATATTAAAAAACGTCGCTTTCACGTCCGAGCTCGACCGCAAAGCTTATGATCAAGAACATCACTTCGCTTGAAGCCCTTTGAAAAGTGTTCATATGATGTAAAGGAATATTCTTTCTGTCTATGGATCCCCGCATTTATGCGTTTGACCGAGTTAAAGCGGTTGAATCATGGTAGTGGAGATGGTTTTGGCTGGTTTATTTATAGACTAAGAAGTTGGAAGATACTGAGGAAGTTTTTAGCTGTAAAAGGGAGTAGATGACTTTACGTTTGGTTGACTCTCAAAAGTTGCATTCAAGCAGAGATAGGCGTATGATCTCATCTTCATTCGAATTAACTGCGAAGGTGTGACTGTGAATACATATGATATGCCAAAAGTAGCCAGGCTATCTA
Organism: Angophora floribunda; assembly: GCA_014182895.1. Classification (NCBI taxonomy): domain Eukaryota; kingdom Viridiplantae; phylum Streptophyta; class Magnoliopsida; order Myrtales; family Myrtaceae; genus Angophora; species Angophora floribunda. Next base: position 29,357,200 of record CM024711.1, on the reverse strand, counting down.
GCTCAAATTAACTGATTTGATGACAAGATGAAAGAATGTAAGGAACGGTGGATTTCTGCAGCCATAAGTGTCTATTCTAAAAATTGGATGTGCACCGATGTGCGCCAATAGAACCATTATATTGTGATGCGATGGTATATCTGTTAATTTGCATACTCGGTCAAGCTGCTATTTGACGTTTTCCGACACCGTTTGGGTGATCATTGTTATGCTGGCTTGTCTATCATTCTTTTGGGCATTTCTGAGCTGACTTGATTGTTCTTCAGAGTCTTTTAGCAGCAGTTGGCACGACCATCTTGCTAAACTGTTCTTTAGATCTTGTAATTTAAACAGGCACTCGACTGCTAGTCCAGGGGATGGACCAAGACATCCAGGACCGTCTCTGTGCATCCCAAGGCTGGTAAATTCCCGTCATGTAGCCTGGCATTTACTTGTGACGACTACCATTGGCCAGTAAGGCCTGTATTGTCAACCAACCTCGAGCCGCAATCTCAGATATTGAAAGGTGCATATTTGATGTTCATGCTAATGTATGTTCCATTGCTTTGAACGGATTTAACCAATAATAAAGCCAACGCCGAGAAGGACTCATATTATTTACCTGAATGGATGGGCTTTTCTGATCACCTTTTCACTCTTGATTGTTTTCGACCCTCATCTTCTGCGGATGATGGTGAGGAAAGGAGTAACCATTTGAATAGTTTTTGGTTGTAACAATAAGGAAGATGTGAGATTGTTTGACTTGCAAAATGAGATTATTGTTAAGTAATTTCTTGATACACAGTCATGGTTATCAAAACATTTTGTTCTGTTATACTGCTAGAAATGATCATGTTAGCATTACATTTTCAAGGTTTAGCAGCTCGGCCTCTTTTGCGCCTGTCCTCTGCATCTACTTCATTGTTCGGCAAGGACCGAAGTATGTTACCATCGAGAACTGGAAGATGCAAATGCCCGGTGCCTCCAAAAGCGTACCTGGACTATCCTTTCAGCATCCCTTACCCTAAGATCATGAAGAAGCCGGAGTGGTTGTGGCGGACCCTGGCGTGCATTCCCTACCTGATGGCCCTCCAGGTCTCCGACACCGCCTTCTACTTCCAGCCCCTGATGGAGCATTACGAACAATTGGAGTTCCTGAGCTACTACATCCCGGGGGCAATCCGGCGCCTCCCTACCTGGTTCCTGATGGTGTACTGCTTCGCCGTGTACCTCGGGGTCGTGCAGAACCGGAAGTGGCCCCACTTCTTCCGTTACCACGTGATGATGGGGCTCCTGCTGGAGAATGTTCTGCAGATCGTGTGGTATGCAAGCAACTTCGCCCCGCTGATCCACTATGGGGGCCGGTTCGGCATGTACTACTGGGCAATGGTCGGATCGGGCTTCATATTCCTGCTGATGGAGTGCGTGAAGTGCGCGGTCGCAGGGATCTACACGAACATCCCATTCATCAGCGACGCAGCCTACATACACACTCCATATGTGAAGGGAGATGATTGATTGGTAGAATTTCTTGTAGCTGAATAACTTATGTTGGAAGATAGTCATAAATAGTAAATTCAATGAGCTTCTTGTGCTTCATCCTCCTCCACCACCTAAAATTGCCAAACTCCTTTTAATTAATTTCCAAAATATGGAAAATAGAATTGATTTATAAAATATCGAGATGGTCATTGTCAAATTATTATATTGATAAATCGATTTCGTTGGTAATACGACAGCTGATGGTATTTGTCCAGGCCTTTTGACCTTGGGCGTCTCTGCTATTACAAAACTGAAAGTAAACCAAGCTTTTCTCCACTCTTGTTCTCGAACGCTCGCAAGAACATGAACAGCAGCGTCCCAAGCCCGGATGGCGGCCACGTCAGCTCGTTGGAGTACAACATGGTGTTTATAGCCGGTATCATTTTCCTCATCCTCGTCATCACCCTCGCTTCCTACTTCTGCAGTCGTGCCAACCACCGGGCGGTCATCGCAGCTCGGTTCGCGCTCGTGGCCGAGGGGATCGACGAGGCCACGCTCCGGAGCTACCCGACGGTACTGTTCTCGAGCGCGAAGCACCCGGAGAAGAACGACTTAGCGGACTCGACGGACGTTGTCGGCAGCGGTTCTTGCTCGATATGCTTGGGAGAGTACAAGGAGGGCGAGGTGCTGCGATTGCTGCCGGAGTGCAGGCACTTCTTCCATATGAAGTGCGTCGACACGTGGCTGAGGCTGCATGCCACGTGCCCCGTTTGCAGGACGTCGCCGGTGACCTTAGCCGTGCCGGTCGACGACGGTGATTCTCCCGGCGCAGACAGGTAAGGTAGGTAGCTGGTTTGAAAGGAGGTCCGCCGGAAAATGATTGAATGGAAAGAACTAGTCCGTAACATTTCCGATAGAGAGCACTGAAAGTCTTGTATAAACTACCTTCCATTTCTTCGGCTTCAACAGAGCCAAATCTCTTCTGATTTTCCCTCTGTTGTGTATTCATTTACAAATTTTCATGTGTCGAAAAAGGCTGCAGTTGGAATTTTTTGTATGAGGGTAAAACCACTTCTTTTGCGGGAAAGAAGAGCAGTGCCAGTTCAATGGATCAGATGAGAGAGAAGATGGCGATGATGATTGTGAAGAAGACGGACAGGAGTTGACCAAATTTGTTTGGCTATGGGATGAAAAGAGTAGTCATTATCAAAACCCATTTTAATTCGTACTTTATGAAATCTGGTAGCCCTGCTGGTTTTGTTACATTCGATTTTAACATAGGTAAACAATGCTATTTAAACCCTGGATTTGATAATCTAGATTAGATCCGATGATCCGCGATGTGGACGAACATTGTCCTTTACTTTGTTGAAAACGTAGTACCATCATCCAAGCCCACATCTTGCAAATATAGGCAGAAGTTGGGCGCGTGTGAACCTTGGCAAATGTATATGACACCCTACCTGAACAAAGAAAAAGACATTGCATCTTGTAGAAATATGGTACATGGGAATCTAACGCATCTCGGCCTTCAGATACGGTGCGAAAAGAATTGAAGTAAGCAGAGCGTGATGACCCCGTATACAGAGAGTTTTAGGGAGTTGGGACCGAGATCACAAATGCATCACTACATTGCCAATGCTCAACATGTCTTGGGGTCTACCAATTAAATCTCAACAGGTCAACTTCAGGATTAATATTATAACGGATATGGAGGCGAGAACTGTAATTCAGCAGCAGAAGATAAAATGACATCTTTCTACTGAGTCTAATATTCATCTTACATGCATTGCGAATCATTTCTGCCTCCAAATTACACGCCTGAATTAACCAAAATAACCGGGGGTCAGCTGCAGTCAAGTGGCTTCGGCTGGAAGAAGTTGAGAGGCAAGCTCCAGCACCCCCCACATTGGAGCGTCATTCTGTGAAAGTAAAGACATTTAATGCAATAAGAATCGCTAGAAGATCAAGTTCACGAAAAGGACTGAGAAATTTTTTTAAGGAGTTTAGTCTGACTAACCAGATAAACCACGTCAAATGCTTTGCGGTAGCTATTGATGGAACCCTCAATGTTGTCATTCCTGGAAAAGATGTTCACACCATCAAAGAGGCAGATGAATTCATGGAGAACAGAGTTATCTATCAATGGCCACTTTTTAAACAAAGAAATTGAATACAAAAAACCGTCAACATGCAAACATCAGATTGGTCATTTCACCTCTACATTAACAGTTGTAACCATTTCCGTCATCGAGGGCAAAGCTATAAATATAGCAAAAACTGCATGCGGTTCCCAGAAGATTATAGCGAAATACATTTGGTAGAACCTTCTGCTACAGACAACTGTTAAAAGTCCATGTGGTGCAAGAAGTTTCTTTCTTCTTTTTTCTTTTTTCTTTTAATTCCTTTTTTGGTTAAGGTGGAGCCATAAATCCATGGTGCGATGGCCATAAAATTCAATGCAAACACTCAGAACTCCAGCACATGACAAAGGGATATAGACTTACAAAAATCCCAGTGATATTCGAGTTTCATAGTTCAAACCATCAGACATGCCCAAGTCCCCAATATGGTCCCCGAGAAGCAAGACATTGGTTCTCATCTTCACTGAGACACTATCATCAACTGGTCCATCAACATCACCTAATTGCTCATGAAGCGGAGCAGCCATATCGAGTGCATGCTCATTTTTGTTCAGACTGTGAATTGTCCTCCCTGGACATGTCAACATATACAGATAAATTAAACTGGATTTGTCTATTGGTAACCACATATTCAAGCAAAACGAAAAATTCACATTATGGGAGAGAAAAGTGATGCAATTCATGCCTATATAAATGGGGTCTTGTTGACGAGTGCCCCCAGGGCACTGGTTAATGAAATCTTTTCACTTACAATATCTGATTACACATAATCGAGAAAGACGATGCATTGGAAATGACAGATATCCTTTGTTGAGGTGTTTAACAATGGATTGCAGGGTACTTATTAACAAACTCCACATTAATAGCAAAGGTCATATGTAAACTGATGATAACATCTGAAGAATAAGCAGCAGAAGAAGAAAATTTCTACTCCTAGCCCGCTAAGTTATATTACCATATCCTGAATGCATTAGATAACCGCCATTATAATTCATTAAGCATAACAGCAAGCAGCTAATCCTAGTGGAAGTTCTATCAGCTTCAGTGGAGTGGTCAACAACAAGCAGTCAATTACTCTTCACCATAGAGATAACAGCATAAAAAAGAAGATGGCCACAAAAACCAACTGCAAGTGCTGCAGAAGTAGGTCATTAGGCAAGAACTATAATAACACAAAAAGGATTCAAGAAAGAAGCACAATATTCCAGCTAACAAGAACTCAGAATTCGACCCAAAAAAAAAGAAAAGGATCTCAGGAATATCAGGGAAGTACTGTTATATGAATATTTATTTCCAAGTAATGCATGACATTCGACATCTCTCTGCAGCATGAAATTGATTAACTGATACCTTTGAAAGATATAAGGTGACCATCATTGTCAAACTCCATCCGGTTTGAGACAAGCCTAATGTTTTTGAAAGATCTGTGGAGCTTCTGCCTCAAGACCTAGGTGGTCAACATAGAAAAAAGAATCAAATTCTACTAGAGAGATACTTAATCAGAAAATCGAACCATAATAATTTTTCTCTCAGTATTAACCTCCTCTATAATATCTGCCAGCCCTGCAGAAAATATAAGGATGGGAATGCCTCTTTCCTGCAACCAACAGAGAGAATACTGAGACATTACTAGCATAATTGCACTCAAGGCACTAACACCTATATCAAGACACTGAAAATAATCATTTACACTAATTCTTTGATGACATCTACTCCACTGGAAAAGAAGAATATAAGCACTTCACACGCTCTAGGAAGGCCTGTTACAGCTAGTTGCAGTGGTCATTCCATGAAAGATGAAATTTACCTCCAAAAACTCAAAGAGTTCAACTACACCCTCCCTAAAAGCAATGTTAGCACTAGCAACAGACTTCCTTATATCATCATATGTAAGGCCACCCTCAACAAGAAGAGCATGAGTCTTCTCCCACCTGCATTGATTACGGTAATTTAGAGAGAGATGCTAATATACTGAAGCATTTGGTGAACTAATTAGCAACTCAAAAATGAGTGTTTTAAGTGATGCTAAGATACTCAAAGACCACGTTACTTGATGTCAACAGTACTTACAAACTTACCCATAACAAAGTCTCATTGTGCACCAAGCATAAATAATACCATTAAGAGGAGAGACCATGGCTTACCACTCTTCCATGAGCTTTGTCTTTTCATCAATTGGAATTGTTGGCGAGAACTCCAGCGGATGGTAATATTCATATAATTGCTGCCTCTTAGCATTGTATTCCGGATTCCCCTGTTGCAAAAGGCCATGACTGCCTACTAATATTATTAGACATGACAACCAAGGAGAGCACCGACAATGAAGCAGGAAATAACAAAACGTAATCCAAAACAATCAATGGTGACTTACTTAGGCCCCGGCGGCCATTAACCCTGTACCTAGTCAGAGTCGCGTCGAAATCTGCAATCACCTGCCAATAATACTCGTGACGATCCAAAATCTATGCCTGATGCTGCATAAATCGATATAAACGAATGCAGGGGAAACTTCCATGTGCCAGGAAAGGAGTTTGAAAACACTTAGATATGAATTCCAGCAGCAGTGTATCAAAGTCAAAAGCACTACAGCATAGATATCACAATTCACACGTAACGTACCACATTCCTAGATAAGGTGGTGCCAGAACACAGATGCACGCCCTACCATTTAATCTACATTGAATATCTTCAGAAGAACTTGGCTCAAAACCCGTTTACTTGTATGTTATGTGGTAAGCGTGCGTCGAGGAATTACATAATTTGACACTGCCGGCAAGGGATCATAGTACAGACTTTACCAAGTGCAAGATCTTCATCAGTTTCCCCGCAGTATCGCCACAATATTTTGACTACAACTTCTCCAGTAGTTTTAGGGTCGATAAATTCCGCACATCAAACAACCAGCCCGGGAAAAAAAAAAAAAAAAAAAAAGCTTTTTCTTAGAAAAGAAGAAGGACCTGCAGCTTCTGAGGCCCGGCCTTCCGGATCGCGTCAATTTTCCGATCAAGCGACTGCCGATCGTCCACGACCACCTCCGAACCCTTCGACGGTCCGTCGTCGCCCATTTCGCCGAGACTTCTAGAGCTGTAACTGCCGCAGGAAACTCCGCATTACCGGCCTATTCGCACTCACGACGGAGCATCAGGCTGAAGATGACGAACGCAAGGCGCACGCCGGACGGAACGGAACGGGAAGCGACTGTTTCCCTTCCGTTTGAGGATGCGAAGCCGAAACAACGGTGCAGGTGAAAGAGGAAGAGAGGCAAAGGAGAAGAAGAAAAACCGTACCTCGAACCGAGAGAGGAGAAGAAGGCGACGAGGCCGGGCGTCGGAGTGCGAGATCGGCCGCGGCCTCCGCTGCAGCGAGTGGGAACGACGGCGGCGGCGGCGGTGGCGGAGGTGGTGGTGGCGATGAAGCTGTGGTGGAGCCGCGCGCAAAGCATGACCAGAATCCCAGCTTTTATTTATTTTAATTACGTGTAGCGCCACGATGATGATACTATGCCTTTGCACTTGCTGAGCTGTCCCTTCCTTTTCTGGAAAAAATAAATAAATTATTATCCAATAATCAATTTAATACTAAATATCCTGATGAGTCAGCAAAGTTACAAGATGGAAATGGAAACCAAATAACTAAAGGGAACCGGGAAACAGATATAAAACAAACATAAATTCAATTGTTGTCATCAAGTATATTAAAGTCGCCGCCGCCCCCACCCGCTTTGCCGGCCGACCGCCCGTCGCGTTCGTTTAGCGAAAAATGACTTTCGGAAAATATTTTCCCCATATTTTTAACGTTCGGGGCGGAAAATAAGTGATCATTTCAAAAGAAAATATTTTCCTGTTGTCAATAAAAATCATCTTCTAAAAGTGTGGAAAATGATTTCCTTTTTTCAAAGCAAAAAATCATCTTCTAAAAGAAATCATTTTCCCCAATCTAGCATCTCTCGTATCTTATGTGCACAATCCGCTGCTCCAACTCGGTCCTTACGAAAGCAATCCTCTACCTCGTGTGGAATCGTGAAGTCAACGCATTCTCGGGTTGACTTGACTTTGTCGACTCAATATCTAATTAAGACTTATAGACTCGACCATACTTTTATGAGATTCATTTTTAAGTTGAATTTCGGATGGAATATATACCCGTTTTACTCGGAAAATATTTTCCAAGTGTAGGTTTAAATGTGTAGGTAAAACGGTGCATGTACAAGTGGCGAAGTTTAAAAAATATTTTCCAATACAAAACATTTTCCTTACCGAATATCAGAAAATATTTTCCAGAACTTTTTTAAGTTTTAGCCGAACATTAGAAAATAATGTCATTTTCCTAAAAAATAACTTTCAGGAAAACATCTTTCGAAAATGATTTATTTTCTATGAAACGAACGGAGCCAGAGCCGTGTAAAAAATTAGTATACTAAGTAATTTGGCAACTTGAATCATGCTCAAGACTCCGTTAAAAATTATGAGATTTGCCACGTCACTTGGTAGGTCAAGTTTTGAAATCATCTATTTAAATCTCTACTTAGTATCACTCAACTAAAAAATTAACTTATAATTCATTGGGTTTTCGCAGCTAAACAAAATGACTTGATTGGATAATTATTATTGTTGTTGTTGTTATTATTATTATTATTATTATTATAAAGAAAAAAGAGTAAAGAAATTAAACTATAATCGATTCTTGAGAACATTTTAACCGGCAACCGGTCCTTCCGGTTTCTCCAGTGACTTGTAAAGTCATGACCTCTCGCTTTTCTCTCTGCAGCCTCAATTCCTTCCTTCTCTCTCCTCCATTGCAGCTCCCAACCACTGTCGGTCTTTCCTCGCCTCCCTCACTTCCTTTTTCTTGGAGTCCTGGAAGGTTTTTCTGGGTGTGCATCCGTGTTGAAAGTTCACTCATTTCAGGGGCATTCTCGAGCTCTAGTCATGTCAAGTTCCTCACTTTCAATGGCAAGGTGCGTACCCTTCGCTCCAATCTGCTTCGACGTGCTCGTGGGCATGCTTTTGTTCTTGCTCGATCGAGGACTTCCCTCGTGCCCTCTTCTCACAGTCCCCATCGGACGTGGAAAACGATAACGAAAATGGCCGACCCATCATCAGATTCCCGCAGCTGGAGCTTCTCTTTTGGCTATGGCTTGATCGTCATTCCGGCGGTGTATGATTTCCGGAAGACGTCTGGTGATTCGCGCGGTTTTGATCCGCTGATTATGGAATTCGACTTAAGAAAATGTCTGCCTGGTTGTGCTTTGGATCACGTCTAGCTTAGATGTATTGCTCTTAATTGCTACATCTAGTGTAGTTTATTGCATTAATAGATATTGAAATCGCCGTGTCATCTTTAGATGCTGTCGGGGCTCCGTGTTTGAATTCAAAGCTGAACTCCAGATGTTGTGGGGAATTTCTTTTCATCCTAGTTTCCGTTGCAGCATCACTAATTACAATGATTGACTTTAACCTGCCGCGCTGTTGCCTGGATTTGGTCTAGCGTGCTATGGGTTGTTAGGTTAGAGAATGTTGTGCCCTCTTGGAATGCAGTGAAGCGTCAAGGTTCCTTTCTGTCTACCGAGGGAGATTGCTTGTTGAGGGTCATTTCCTTTTCTATATCCATGTTGTAAGGGGGAGCTTGTATATTTCCATGTTAAGTGGCATACCTAGAAAAATTTTCAGGGACGTGATGCCAGTTTCGAAGAATTTGAATTGCTAGACAGATATGATCACCAAATAAAATGGAGTTGTTGGGCAATCTATTGCGTTGTCAATGTTTGCATCCAAGCAGTGTGTCTCCAATTGCCAAGCAACTTCATCAGAGGACTGTGGTTTTGTCAATAAGAGTTTATTTGGATGTCTTTGTGCCATAAATGCAAAAGTACTATTAGATGCTAGAACCTGATTCTTTTATAACCTAAAACTTGTTTTTCCCATCTCATCTCCTTGTAGATGTCAATGTTGAAATGTCTTTCGGAGGATCTTGGATGCTTTTCGTCAGTTTCAAGGTCCAGTCCAGCATCGCTTTCAGGTGTGAAGTTTTCTGAGAAGATTACTAATCCTATAGCTGAAGCCTCCGGTCCCAGAGGACTACATTCAAGATTGTAAATTGATGCACCTTGGTTGATCAAATAATGGCCGAGATATATAGTTACACAGCTTGCAGACAGTTGTCCCAATTACTCTTCTCAGTTATCTTCTTTCATGGCTCTGAGTATATCCTTGCAGTTGCCTTTCATGGAAGATCAAATGTAACTCTTAAATCGTTCTTGATCAGCCGAAATTTTCTTCTTGCGATGTTCTTTTCGCTGGTGGAGTATTTTGTTGAAGTTTCTCTATTTCCAGCTTGGAAAGAATACTGGTGGATCAGCAATTTCGGCTTAGCCCTGATATTAGTTGGGGAAATCATTAGGAAGATGGCGATTATAACTGCTGGGCGGGCTTTCACGTATTTGATCAAAAACTATCATGAGGATCATCACAAGCTGATAACTCGTGGAATCTATCGGTTTATTCGTCATCCTGGGTATTGCGGATTTTTCATCTGGTCAGTCGGGACTCAGATAATGCTGTGCAATCCCGTGTCTACGCTTGCATTCGCACCAGTCGTTTGGCATTTCTTCGCGACACGGATACCGTATGAAGAGTTTTTCCTGAGACAATTCTTCGGGCGAGAGTATGAGGAATATGCCCAAACTGTCCCTTCAGGGGTTCCATTTGTGAAGTGAGGTCTACATCTCAAGGTCGTGGGAAAGAGTGCAGCATCCTGGATTCAGTTAAATATTGTCTGGTGGAGACTTGGATTGGATCCAATAATGTTGAGGCTTCTGTTTGTTAGATGAAACTCTTTGAGCCCTCCAGGTATAGATTAGGCTACTTATCAGTTGGAACCACAATTTTACAAATTGCAAAATCATCTTTGATCAGCATATTCTTTTTGAAAATTATTGTGCAGACTTGATGAATTTGCTACACGAAGGCTCATCATGCTTGTCCTCATGTTTTCCTCGTGTTGCATTTTCAACATGTCAAAATGGTTTTTCTAAGTAATCGACCTTTTCACCCCTCAGTGGTGGGATGGTGGAGTTGTACGTGTCTAAGTTCCAAAATTCGATCTTCCGTTACAGATTTTGTTGCTGTTCAATGATGTCAGGTGACTCTACAATGTTCACATAGCTGTTAATTCTATTTCTCTTGGTTTTCTTGTTTGTTTGGAGGAAGTAGGAACTATGTGGCACGGTCATCATGTTCAAGCTACTAATCACTAAGTCAAGTTCCATGAATTTCTTTCGAGGCCTTATTGAATTTTCCAGCCATTGTTGTCACTTCTTAGAAAACTCAATGTGATGCCATTGTACAATTTTTGGTCAGTACGGCAACTAGCCAGTAGCCATGTGCTAGTGCTTTGTGAATTACACTTTGAACTGTTCATTTTCATGTCTAAAACTGGCAACTGTTCCATTGTCCACTGAATTTATACCTAGTTTATTTCTAGCATGCACTCAGGAAGGATATTCTGTATACAGAAATATATCATTTGAAATAGCAAACTATTCCATAATTGAAGGGAAAATCGATTCACAAGATCATGAAGCAAGCTGGAATATGAAGATGAAAATCATCAGTAACATTAGTCTTAACACCCTCCAACGAATTCAAGTTGACGACAACTTCACACGATGTACTTGACGAAGAGCAATGAACTTTGGGATAAGCTTGTCATGGGGTGGCCAACAGTCTTTGATTATCGGAGCATCTGAGAACTCCTTCAAGCATGCAAATAGAAGTGGAAACCTCTCACCATCTACAATTTTGAGGCTGGATATCTCCTCAAAGACCCCAAGTAGATTGGCCAACCATCCAAGTGCAATGTCCAGATATCCGATGTTGTCTCCGCCGAAGAATTTCTTCCCCTCAAGCTGTTCTTCCAGCTTCTGCATGTGCTCACTTGCCTCTGCAAGAGCTGCTTCTTGATCTTTGCCTTCACTTATAAAAGCAGTCCACACTGATGGCATAATCTGCAAAATCCCACCACCCACCCCCCAAAAAAAAAAAAAAAAAGATTTTCAAAGAGATGGGCCATGTTTGCATTGAGAGTTTGAGGTAAGATATTAAGATCTTAAAATTATCTCTGACTTCTCTAAAACCAAAAAATCTGATGAAGTCAATGGAGCCGACTCTCTCTTGTGATCTAACAGTTATCCATGCGCATGGTGCATTCGAGAAACAAACGCTGTATGGTGCATAATCACTCACCTTGTCGTCGCCAAACTTGGCCCAGAATCGCGCCATGGCCCTTGCATAAGGATCCTGTGGGAGAAGCGGGTACTGTTTCCATGTCTCATCAATGTACTCGAGAATTATCAGGGACTCGGCGATCGGTCTCCCTTTGTGAATAAGCACCGGTACCTTCTTATAAACTGGGTTATGATGAAGAAGAAGGTCACTTTTGTTGGAGATATCTTCAAGGACGGATTGGTATTGAATGCCCTTCAGCTGCAGTGCCCAAACGACCCTCAAAGCAAATGCGCTCGACCATGTCTTAAACAGTGTCACCTCCTCTGCCATGTCGTTGGTTTGATTGTACGATTCACTTCAACCTTCGAAGGACCCTGTAACAAAAGATGCCTTCTTGTACTCGAGTCGATGCTTATCCTTCTCTTGCCTGGTATTGCGACGTTTCTCTTTTTTTTCCTGATTCTCTGCATGGGAACCACCTGGATGCCTAGCTTTGTCTTTTCATGATGCCTTGATATGATATAAATGTCACCTGGAGTTTATCCAGAAATGTCGCCGGGAGATCATATTTATGAATTCGAAGACCCATCTGGTACTCGTTTACTTAAGTGGATTGACATAGTCGAAAAAGGCCAAATTGCCGAAAGCAACCCACAAATTTTCACTCGGGTTATAAAATTTTCCCCCATGAATTTTTACCGTCCCTCCATTTAAATGTTCTATTATGAGACACATGACATGGCTAACGGCATTGACCTTTATAAAAAGCATATTAGTAAAAACAAAAGATGACACGGACATGTCGACAAAAACCCATCGTTTCAACCAATAGCACACTAGACCAATTCAAACACTGGCGCAACAAATTGAAGTTAATCATAGTAATTAGCAGTGCTGCAATAGAAATTAGGACGAAATGTATGATCCATTTTAAGGTTACGTTCTGTCTACTAAGGGAGATTACTGTTGCATTTTGTTTTATTTTTTATTTTCCATCTCTCTAAGCTAGCCAATGTTACATACATGTTATGAGGGAACTAGTACATTTCCATGTTAAGAAGCGTGCTTGGAAAAATTTTCAGTGACAGAATGCCAGTTTCAAAAATTCGAATTGCTAGACAGATCTGATAAAGTAATATGGAGTTATCGGGTGATTTTATTGCATTGTAAACGTTTGCATCCGAGCAATGCGTCTCCAAATGCCAAGCAACTCTATCAAAAGGATTCTGGTTTTATCAATATCTGGATAGAAAAGGAAAGAGTCATATGGGATGTCTTTGTGACACCAACACAAGTATTATTAGATGCTAGAATCTAATTAGACTCGTTTTTCCAATCTACTTTCATAAGTCATTGTGGAAATGTCTTCCAGAGTATCTGGGATGTTGTTTTTCAGTTTCGAGGTTCAGCCTGGCATTGCTTTCGGATCTGAAGTTATCCTGAGAAGATTCCCAATCTCACGTCACACCAAATAACTAATAGGATAAAAGTTATTCCATCCGGAGTATCCAGTCCACCAAGCATTACCTAAATGAAAATAGAAAACCTTCCAATCCTGGCAAAAGTACGGTTCAAATTTCAAACCAAAACTGAGCAGGGATACCGGAGAATGTCCAATAATGACATAATCAGCTCAACAAAATGGGTAACAAGAAAAGGCTCAAGTAATTAGTTGATGGCAAAACAATGGCAGATTAAACTAGTGAAAAAAAAATCACAAACCAAAATGGCTCATGAAACCCGTCCAATATAACATCTGCCACTGCAGAATCTTCATATGAGGAGCACCATCCATATCTCATCTCTCAACTTAACAAGCAGAAAAATCTAAAGCAAACTAACGAATGAGTACCTGAATCTGAGAATCTCTCTTACGAATAAGCCAAAGTGAAATGCAACTGAAAAATGCCCTCCACTAGCACTTCTTAACTTCACCGAGCAATCTACATGACTGCAAAACAGTAGCAGCTCAATCACCAAGCTTTCTGCAGCCTGTAGAACTCCCTCCCAATAAGCTATGGAACAAAAAGCAGGGAAAACCAGCATTTTCACTTATAGATGTCTTCCGCAATAGAAGTACTCACTGAAATTAAGCATCCTTTGCAGACTTATCTTTGCTGATAAATGTACCCACTGATTTAAACCAACGCATCAGACCCCTATGATCCTTGACATAAAGCCATGCTTGAAGAAATGGGAAGAGACTCTCATTCACCCCCCGTTCCTCAATGTAACTGTGAAGCGCATCCCTCACCTTTTCATCAAGGTCTCTGCACATTGGTAAAAACTACTTGCATCAAACTCAGCACATAAATAAAATGATAGAAACCATTGGTGAAAGGTTGAAAGCACCCAGAAACAAATCCCAAGCACATTTTGACCATCAAACTGCATGCACATATAACTTTTCCCTCTAAAAATTGAGACTGTAGAGTTGCCACCTTTAGTTGAGCAATACTATGATTTCCCAAATTCTCTCAACATCTTCCAACATCAAGCTATTTAGGACAAGATAGTGGCTAGCGAGCTCCATGAATCTTTTTTAACAGCCCAAAATGCATTTGCATCCCATCTCTACTTTATTGAGGGAGTCATACATTAATTTTCTGACTAAAGTATGAGTCTCTGCTAATATGTACACACCATCAGAAAACATATATCCCCTCACAAAACAGCAATAAATGCACATTCAAATTGAACAATATCCTTTTATGTGATTGCCATGATAAAAGATTTTGAAACATTATAAAGATTCAACTAAATTCATAGAACCATTAATCCATCATAACCCAACTAGACACAATGACTGATAGGAGAGATCATTAGATAGATTTCAAAGAGGCTACTAAAGTTCTACACTTTTCATTTCATATGCACACTCATTCTTTCACCTGCCTACTAAAATTCCCTCAAACTATCTGATCATAAATTTCTAGAGCAGATTGATTCTTTCACCTAAGGAAGAATGACAAGACTGCCTCAATTTCCTCCTCCGATGGTAAATTTGCAGAGCTGCCCGAAGTCTTGGCACAACCTCAAAGAATCTCGTCCCAATCATCTTGGCAACAGAAAGAATGTTTGCTTCAACTCAGTCTAAACAGATAGCCTTAATTTTGGCACTCCTACCTGTTACCACATTTCTACACTGAAGAAACAAGAACTCAAAGGGCACCTCCTTACAAAACCAATGCACATAAAATCCCCTGCTAGTCGTCCATGAGCGTCATAATGAAATGATCAGAAACTTCAACCTCTCCATCCTATTACAATTGGCCTTCTTTCAGACAATTCTATCCCACACCTGAGCCAAGAAGTGCATAAAAAAAAGAAATGCCACCACCCACTTACTCAAAAACAGGGCCATTGTATTTCGACGGAACCACGAGAAAACCTGTCGTCTCGAGCTTCGGCCTCATCGAAACAGAGTGAATCCCCAGTGCGTCCGGATACAACCCGCACAGGAAATGCAGGGCCTCCTCCTGGCCAGGCTTCGCGATGCTGACGTGAAGGAACAACTGATTAATGTCGTCCTCGCCGTCGTCCTCTCCGCCGCCGCCGGGGACCAGATTCGCCAGCCGCATAACGTAGAGGCTGATCTCCTCGTCGTTGTAAGTCCGCCTGAGGACCGGACCGTCCACGTCGAGCGCGCCTTTCACGATCGTGAACGGCGACGGAGGATTCACTTTCTGCAATTCGCGAGACCAGTAACGATTAGGCTTAATCGAACTCGGGCTAAAATCCTATCGACGGCGACCCTTTGCAAAACCTCTTCCGAGGGTTTAACAAATGGAGAAAGAAAAAGGCGGAGATGAGAGAGGAAGAGGCGTACAGGAGGAGGAGTCATCTTGGAGACTTCGAGGTAGTGCTCCTTGAGGGAGCGGAGGAGGATGGAGTTGACGGCGGAGGCGACGGTGGGCTTCCCCGCCGCCGCCGACGGAGGCTGCGGAGCGATGTGGAATGGAGCGGCAAGGGAGGAGGCGCAGATGGCCGCCGGAGACGAGCCTCCGCCACATGTTGCGGTCGGAGTCGACGGAGATGCGCCGCTACTTTGTCGTACTTCGTTACGAGCTCTCTCTCTCTCTCTCTCTCTCGCCGGCGGTCGATATGCTGAAAGTTTTTGCGGCGGTGGCGGGTTCAAATAATCGGCGATTTTTTGTGGGCTTGGTGCTGGAAAGAGGCGGGTTCAAATGCGTTTTATTATACATAGCTTTCATTTGTTTTTTTTTCCTCTTTTTTTCATATACTTTTATTTAGGCAAAAAAAAAAGTCATGTACTTTTAATTTACCTCTTATCAATTTCTTCTACTTCAACAAAATTTTTAACCAAATCCAACTAAAGTTCAGCCAACATGGCCGTCTGATGACACCGAAGTATAATATAGTTAAAATACTTCCACGTGAATAATGCCAGAGTTTGATGTGGGTAAAAACTAAAAAGTTCATAGTCATGGACACCATATTAAAAATTATATTCTATATGTACAGCACTACTAGGTCAATTGAGGTTGTTCGGATTTGACGTTGGAGAGACTTCACTAAAAATATTATGAAAGTAAAAGGACTCAATTAAACAAATAAAAAAATGCAAGAATTTAATTTAAGAAAAGGCGTGAAAATATAGAGACAAGAAGGTAGAATTTTGGCTTGTAAATATTAAGATATGCTTAGAAAGAGAAACAATCCGATGACACCGCGCAAGGTGCTGCACAAGACCGCGATTCGAACCCCAACATCGGCACCAGAGAAGTATATAAACTTGCAGCACACAATCTTTTTCATTCCCCATTTCCAGAACTCGGAATCTAGAACCGTTGGTCTCCTTCGCCGGTCCTGTTTCGCCCGAACAGTTCTTGTTCCGATCGAGTCATGACAAGCCACTGTATTCAGATGAGCTTGCACCTCGATCATCATGTTTCACGTTAAACTAATCAATGTCGCTGAGAGACACCTGGAATGTGCATATACCTTGTCGATGAAGATTGGGTTTTTATCATCACAAATCCTCAGTATCACCCTCTTGATGTTGTGGCAAAGGGAATGACATGAACTGGATCTTCACGAGAGATGATCCAACGCTTGAATTTTGCAGGATTGGATTAGCAGTTCAATGGTTCGGCCGGATAGAGATCAGCCCGAGATGGATAAATGGACTGAGGCTGATAAAGACCCTTGAGCCGCAGTTTTCGGCATTTGCCATAGCAGCAGCGATGAAGGCGAAGTAAGTGTGAATGGCAGGTGAGGGTTTTCAGAGACGGGCAGCGGACTCGGCATCAAGAAGGCGAAAATGGAGGAGGAAGTGGAAGGGGTGGAGGATGAGCTGGTGGCCTCTCTTGAACCAAGAATGAAGCTTTCAGTCGTGCAATGCCAGACGATGCAAGCAAATGATCCAAGTTTTGATGCAAGACGTTTTTCTGGATTGGCAGGCGTTTTTGCATGAATCCCACGCACGCACAAGTAACTCCACATGACCTAAAAAGATCTTTGCAACCGTACAGACAACGCTGACAAACTTTTGACATCCACCTAGACTTTCTGTTCCCTCTTTTTCCTTGGCGTCTTGGGTTGTTCCGACAACTTTTTCCAATGACATAGCGCAAAAGATATTGTAGAAAGGAGGAAGAGAAGAAAAGAGAGGAGGCGAGAATTCGTGTCAAATTCATATCAGCAAAAGTTTTACCAGAATACCTGCAAATTAGGATTGTTGTGTCGACAGAAAAATGGTGAAAGCTTCCAGGGCCATTGATCCACTGCATGTGCATAGCCTAATGTATGTATATGAGCCAAAAACAGAGCCGCACACATGGAAATTATAAGCTGTAGCATGGGGGAGAAAAACCAATAACTCAACCGAGAAATACAACCATTCTATTTCTGTTAAACAACAAAGAACTATCCTGAACTGGAAAAAACACAATACAACCAGTTACAGAAGTCTTCCAACACAGTGTGGAAGAAAGAAAGAAAGAAGGAAGGAAGGAAAGAAGGTTTAAGTTGCGAAAGATGGGGTGAAAATTCAATCTCTATGTCCCAATATTAAGGACATGAAACAGGCCTTGCCAGCGCTGGTTCCACGCGTTCTTGATAACTATAGTTCGCATCAAGGGGAAAAATTGTGAAATGAATAGAAAGATTACATATTTAAGAGAAGGAAACCAAAGAGTAATGTCGCAGCTGCTTTTGCAACTAGAGTTTTATATAGCTTATCTAAGTGCGATGCTGAAACTACTTTCTAGGCTTTTCCTGCCGAAAGCAGCTGCATTTGCAAACACCGCATTTCCTTGTTGCATCATCGCCACAAACTCATTGTAGTCTATCTGTCCATCCTGCAAAATCAGTAGGCACCTAGTCAATACGCATTGGAAATGGCAAACGTCAACCTCTAGGACAAAAATACCGTTAAGGATATCACTGTAAGAAATCACAACAGACTTCTCGAGTGATACTGAAGAAACCTATGGTTGATGGTTTAATGTGACCTTGATGACCAGTGAAAGCAACTTACTGGAGTCATAATAGGCCAATAGCAGACAGAATGGAGCTTCGCACGGGTGAAGGATGGGAAAGAGATAGGAATTCAATATCGTCTGCGAGTCAGCTTGACTCTTTCATTATTGTCAGCAAATTAGATCTATGCATATCTAGGATATGGTTTCTGTTACCTGTCCATCGCTTACTGAGCTGGGGGTAAAATTTACTATATTCGAGACATGACTTACATTGTCCTGATCGATTTCCTTGATCATTTCTTCCATGCGTACATCCTCAATGCCAAATTCCTCACAAGCTTGTTGAAGCTCATCCTGAGTGATGTAGCCACTCCCATCCTTGTCGAAGTAGTTAAAAGCAGCGAAAAGATGATCTTCTCGCTCAATTCTGTTTAAATGCAACATGGCCGCAATGAATTCCCCATAGTCAATCGTCCCACTGTTATCTACATCCGCCTACAAATTTCAAGCCAGCTATCTGATCAGTCATCCACCAGAAGGAAGATCCACTGGCATTGCCATTCTTTGATCAGTGAGATTAATGCCAATGCTTCCAAGTGTTTAAAACATGGGTTCACGGTAACCGTGATGACCAAAACAGTAACTCCTCAAGAGGTGGATCAGCATCAACACTAATTTCACACAATTTTACAGAATAATCCAAATATTCCTTTTCTTCATCTAGTCTAAAGCTAGCTGATAACTTGATAAGATGAAGTATGATGTTGAGAAATAGCGGGCACAAGGATAGAGTAACCATTAGACCAACAAATTCAGATGATACAGAAGGCACCACAATAAAGAGCTCACTTGTCCTAATAATACTAAGAACCAGCTCTCTAAGAAATATGGATTGAATCATCTAGGCTTGTGACATTTGTTCCCATGGCAACATAAGATGTAGTCAGGCATGTAAAACTGAAAGGTTTGAGACTTCACAAACAAGCATGTAAACACATTTCAGGCTATTCGTAAAGAAGATGTTACACTTTTCACTGGGACGTGCCAGATGAGATTTTGCATGCTTTTCTCTTCTTTCTTCATTTTTTCTTTTGAGTGTTGCCCTATCGATAACAATCCAACAAGCTAAGTCTTTCAAGCAAAGCTGGGGTCTAGTGCAGCATGACACTGTCTTACCAGATAGGAGCCTAAATGGAGGAGCACAAGTGAGGATTGGTTTAAAATATCTATTCATTAGCCAACACTTACAGCTTGCATTAAGTCATAAATTTCTGACTCCTTTAGATTGGCTCCCACTCTTTTCAGTCCTACTTTAAGCTCTTCGAAGGTAATCTGGCCACTATTATCTGCGTCTATCATCTTGAACATTTCTTTGAGGCCAGCAATTTCTTCGTCAGATAAGCTCTCTGCTATGACCTGCACAGGTATCAACTACATGAAGACACATTGCAGGATCAAATTGGATGTGCCAAGCCTATCAAAGGTTCAGAAGCCTACCTAGTAGCCTCTTTTTTTTATGATATGTTAGTATTCTTGCATCTTACTAGCTTAAGAAATTTATCTTTTGAATTCAGAGACTTACTCGAAGGGCCATTTTCTTCAGCTTGTTCATCGCTGAAAATTGCTTCAAGCGAGACAATACTGCAGAGTCAAGAGGCTTGTCGGGAGCAACACCATCAACCTGGATCCATGGGTGGCCTATAGGAAATAGAATTGTCATTAGCAGCTATGTAAATGCTTGATCTTCATTTAAACAGTGCATGTTGTCTGAGTTCAAAACAAAGGCAATAAAAGGCAAAAATTCACATTGATTTGCAACTCAAAATAAAAAAGGAAGCAACTCACACAAAACTTCATGAGCACTTAGCCGCCTTCTAGGATCTCGAACGAGCATCCTCCTCACCAAGTCTTTAGCACTTTCTGAGATACTAGGCCACGGGTCTGATGAAAAGTCAAGATCCCCATGCAGGACTTGTTCGAATATCCCTTGCTCAGTCTCTTCATAATTGGTGGAATGAAAAAGGATCATAAAAAATGTGTTTGACAATGTCAGGATCACAAACATGTTAAGAACATATGAACACAGGACTCGTAATCTTGAAAAAGGGAAAAAATACAAATCTCACCAGCCCAAAAGGGAGGAACTCCACTCAACAGTATGTAGACGATAACCCCTGCACTCCATACATCAGCTTCTGGTCCATAACGCTTTTTGAGAACTTCTGGTGCAACATAATAAGGGCTGCCAACCACATCTGTGAACTTGTCACCTGGAAGAAACATCATCCATTGTCACTCGTGAGAACTGTTTATAGCAGTGGTCAAGAGTAAAGACTTAAAGAAAGTAATGCATGCTATAATTTACACTACACTTCTTGCCAACCCTGTCACTGTTTTTTCACCTGTCCCACAGATAAGTAACAACTCTACACCTGATCTAGTATTCACGTTTTAGGGGGAAAAAAAAAAACAACAGGCATGTGATTTAGACCACCTACAATTTACTCAAGTTCTATGTACCTAATACACTTGAAATGATTTTTAAGGCTTTCCTACTTGTTCTTCCTGTAACAGTTACCCTATTATCTACAAGCAAAGGGCATTCTAAGCAACACAAAAACAGACAATCCCAGGAAAACTCTAGAGAAGCAAAAACCAGTAGAATGTACCTGGTTTAAAGAACATTGACAATCCAAAGTCAATTGTCTTCAGCAAGGAATCCTCCTCCTTACTAACAAAAAGAAAATTCTCGGGCTTAAGATCGCGATGCATCACACCCAAAGAATGACAAGCCTCGACTACACCAACTATAGTCCTAGTGAGCTCGGCGGCCTTTCTTTCAGTATAATGCCCACGTTGAATGATCCGATCAAAGAGCTCACCACCTGCACAGAACTCCATGACCACATGGACTGCCACTGCATCCTCATAAGCCCCCTTGATGGATATAACATTCGGATGCCCCGCCAAGTGGTGCATTATCTGAACTTCTCTTCGCACATCCTCAACATCCTCTTCAGAGAGCAGCTTCCTTTTGGCTATAGATTTGCAAGCGAATTCTTTCCCTGTAGCTTTCTCTATGCACAAGAAGGTAGTTCCAAATTGCCCTTGCCCTAACTTCTTCCCCAAGCTATAGAACTCCTTAAATTTGCCAGTTCTCCTTTGCAAAACCGAATCAGTCTTCAGTCCTGCACTTGACACCCTCTTCATCTGAGGCTTTTTCTTGGGCTTGGGAGGACTTTCCTGTTTGACCTCCGGCTTCGGCATTGTTACTTGCTCGGGAGGCTTATTCTGCACCGGCAAAGGCGATTCAGGCTCTTTAGCTGTCTCTTCATTTGCCGTCTCCACATTCGTGTGTACCGAATCTTCCGGTAGTCGGGTCCGCCACATCGCGGCAGAGACTGATTGGAAAAACCCATTCTTCGAAATGCTGGGTCCCACACAGGTATTGCCCATTACTATATCTACTGTGTAGTTTCTAGCAAATCAGTTGATTACCCTTGAACATGAAGATCAAATCGCCTCAAACGCTACTAACTACACTATGCAACAACCTGATCTTCAACAACTAAGTAGATCGATCCTGTCGACTCCCACCAGAGCTATCTCGCGTTGACTCTGAATGTGGCGGCGAAACCCAAGAACAGAGCTTGAGAAGTTTTCCAGAACGCAGCTAACAACCACGATCCAGAGTCAATCAATCAAGAAGAAACCATCGGTTCAGCTGCATGTATCCAGCACTTCAGTACTGACAAATTAATAACCGGGTCCCTCTATCGATGGAACGTGAGTAAAACGATTGATCCAAGAAGCGAGTTTGACCAAAGGAAAACAGATAAGGAAGCTCAACCTCCAAGGAAGATAACAGGAGTCAGTAGACAAACGATCAGATAACGTCTGAAAAGAGCTTCGAGTTCATCAAGAAAACCGGAAATCGCACCCGAAAATTACCAAACGAGCAATCCGCAGTCTCAGATCTCGGACATCTGAAATGGGTACCCAGAAAAGAGGGAGAGGAGCTCGAAAGTTTGCGGCTTTACCGAGTCGCTCCGTTGAAGATGGGGGAGACAAACCAGGCTCATTTCCTGGGCTTTCTTTATTAGCTAACGAGGAGTCAAAGACCGGGCAGAAGAAGACAGAAAGATGGGTCCGAAAACACCAAGAACTCAAGAGTAAAAGAAGGATGAGAAGAAGAAAGGCAGAATTTTTCCATTTTCACTTTATACTTTCTGCGGATAAATTAATGGGCGAAAGGCCTGTCGCGAGCGGACAGGTTTGCTGCGTGCGGGTACTGGCCGCTCTCGGACAAAGACAGTACGACCAACGCGTTTCGCCGGACGTGTCGATTTTCGATCCTGGGACCGGCGTTCCTGGGGGAATCGCCGCCTGTTCACGCCATTTGCGGTCGCACTATGTGGTCACGATATGGATGTACCAAGTCATTGATGTAGAGATTTCGTAGAAGATTCGAAAGCCTTTCACATTGAATTTACTAGGACGTTGGTTGAGTTAGTTAGAGGCAACCTTCACGCCACGCTACGCTTCCATGTGATGAATAATCGATGTTGATGTCGGTGCGCGAGATGTTACCCCTTATGGAATAAGTAAACTCGTTTGTACGCGTTCAAAATTTATGGTACAGATTAAACAGAAAAAGGGAAAGATGATACCCTAATCTTCTAAGGGCTATTTATTTCATGAAAAGTTTACTGTCTGCAAACATTTCCTTTATTTCCGAAAGTTTAGATAATTTAGTGAGTTATCAAAACTATCTTTTTATGATCAATCAAAATCAACCCTTAAATTCAGAAAAATGACTTAATGATTGGATTAAGTCATAAAATAACTTATTAAGGTGAGTAGGAGAATGATTTCCTTTTCTATTAAGTGGGAAAAAGTAAGTCACTACAAGAGTAAAGTTAAGATGACGGCACCATTATTCTCTAGGAATAAATAACAGTGCCTTTTGAACTATAAGGTCCCTTTCCTTTCTAACTGACAACCCGCAACGCTTTGTATTAATTTGAAAAAATAATTATGATTTTATACACCAGAAATGGATTATCTTAATGAATTTGAATCGGGTCAAGCGGAGATCAATCGGGTATTAATCTTTCATATTGTATTACATGAAATGAACGTAACCAAAACATATCAATTCAGTTCACTCAAATATAAACCAGTCAATTACTGAATCTCACGACCACTAATCAAATAAAATATGAAAATCCCTTGATTTATTTTATTTTTTGGAGCTGTCATATAAATTTTGGATTTATTGTATTTATATGATATTAGATAAGTACAAGAAATTTAGGGCCCTAAGTATCAGTTTCCAAATATTATAGGTTTTTTTACAAAATTATCCAAAAGCTAATATGGTGTATATTGTTGAAAGCATTTATGGCAACATTGATTGTGGATATACATCAATAGATGTGAGATTATCTCCCTAATCAATGCACCTGGATACATATCCTCAGTTGCATAATTATGAGATTATCTCCCCTAATTAAGCCATAAAAAATCATCGTATATACAATTTTAGCAACAAGCTCAGTAAAATATATTCAGAAAGGAAAGGGGCTTTGTGGTCTAAAAACGGTACCGTCACCCCAGCATTAATCTTGAACGCAATTTAGAATCTTGCCAATTATAACGATAAAACCTGCCAATAATGATCACAAAATTCAGTGATCGATTTTCAATTATATTAAATAACTTATTGTTTTCATTTTCAGCACTTAAAATTAAATTGAGCCCATCGAAGAAAACTAAAACTCAAGCAAACAAATATTTTTCTTTTAGGGTAAATGCCACAAATAGTCTCTAGATATTGATCATATGTGCAATGCCGTCATCCTTAACTTTTAATTCATCCAACGTGGTTTTCAAACTTGGGTTTAATATTCAATGTAATTCCCGAACTTTTAAATATTTTTGTATAATTCAAGAGCTCAATCAAACATTTATTAATAATTTATAAATCATTGCGCATTTGGTCAAAATTCACTTCATGGATGATATGACATGTTAAACCAAAATTTAAGGATTAATTGTGCTATTATCCTTTCTTTTTTTGGCCTGCACCGCCCAACATGGCTCTTATCTGTACAGGGGGGCTTGTTTCTTTATACCAAAATCGAGAGCTGTACAAGATTTCCACCCACTTTCGTTTCCTGGCCGTCACGGGATGCGATGTCCCGTGAAATTCCATGCGTTGTCGCTTTCTTTCCCTTTCCTCCGGTCACGAGGAATGCGCGCCAGTCGCGGCGAGAGATGAGGCTCGCGCGCGCACGTACGGACCCTTCCAATGATACATCATAAGAAATTTGTTCGGACGCAGGACCCCGTCCGAGTTTTGCAGAGCGACCGTGACATCGGACACCATGGGTTCTCTTCATGTTCCTAAGATGCCTTACCCGGCGAATGCATCTAAACCGTCGTATTCTCATTCATGTGCATCGAATAAGACCATTCGATGTTGTGAGAAGCATGATCAACTGATTCAGACATAGGGTATTTCGCACCTTGGCCACACGCTCAACCATCCCTTTCTAAAGGGGAACGAGATCATTGTCTCGGCATGTTGATTTCGTCCCATCCATCTATGCCATTGATCTGTGCGAATAAAAATGGTTTCTTTTTAATGTATGATTAGCTCATCAATGGTTGAGATCTATTAAGGCTCCAAACAGGCTAGGAGGATTATTATCTCCTTAATAGTAAAGGGTGCTCCTGATTTAATTTAATTTGGTTCGAAGGCATTTTAACTCGTTAATTTCCAAAGAATCTTATTCGAGACTTGGATCAACCCAATAAAATCATGACTCAAATTGCATCAATAATTAAGTTCCGTTAAACGAAAAGTTCAATACTTATTGGCATTATCAGACGAGAAAATAACACACATATTCTAATGTAACATTAAAAAGAGTACCATTAAAATGGGTCAATTCCAAAAAAAACCCCAAACTTTAGGTTTAGTCCCAAATATACCCTGAACTTTTTTTTTGTCTCAAGAAAAACCCTAAATTTTAGGTTTAGTCCCAAATATATCCCGAACTTTTATTTGTCTCAGAAAAAACCCCAAACTTTAAATTTAGTCCAAAATTTGCCCCAAACTTTTCTTTTGTCTCAGAAAAAACCCCAAACTCTTAATCTATTCCCAAATCTATCCCAATTTTTTTTTGTAAAAAAAAAATCAATAAATTTTACTATAATCCTAAATTTGCTCTCGTTAGCCTCTGTCTAAAAGCCATATTAGTAATCCCTAATTTTTTATGTCCTAAAGTGGTTTTATTTTGAAAATAATTTTCATGACATATTGTTTATGTGTATTTATTATCTATGTAGAAATGACATGTTAAGTTGGGACTATATCATGGGGTATATTTGAGAACATATCAAAAATTGGTGATTTTTTTAGTACAAATAGAGGGTAAAACCCCAAATTATTATACTTATTAATTATGACGTGTTATTTAATTTAGAAATTTGACAATAAAATTTAACGGAAAATAATATATGGTAATTTGTTTTGGTGGTCAAAAATAATTTTGGGTAAAATTGCCATATGTGTACCAATTTGAGATTTTTTTAGACAAAACAAAATTCGGGATAGATTTTGGACTAAAATTAAAGTTTAGGGTTTTTTTTGAGACAAAAGAAAAGTTTGGGGCAGATTTGGGATTAAACCTAAAGTTTAGGGTTTTTCTTGAGACAAAAAAAAGTTCGGGGTATATTTGGGAATGGACCTAAAGTTTGGGGTTTTTTTTGGAATTGACCCCCATTAAAATTGAATCGAATTAATTCCTCGTAACATATAAAAATTAATTAGTTTCAATTAAACACAAAAACAAAAAGGGCACAATAAATAAATAAATATATTTTTAGGGCATTAGTGGGTATTGAAAACCTATCAACAATGCCCAACCTGAGAAATATAAACATCTAATTCAATAGATAAACTGCAAAATTGTGGAGAGCACTTTTTTTTTTGGTCTTTTTGGGTTTAATAATAAAAAAGAGTTTAATCAACAAAAATGTTTGCCTAGACAACATGGGAGTTTAATCAACAAAAGTGTTAGAATGCACGTGTGAGTGATTTTATATTAGAGAAATCCTACATCGGAGAATTTGTATAGCATTACACAGTTAATATATCCTAGTTAACTAATAACTCATTCAAATTTTTAAATGAATGTGGTTTCAACCGAATATATTAACGGGCAATGACTTGAACTTACTCTTTGTGATTTTCCAGAATAAAGTATTAGGCTTTTACTATGCACTCCTAATATGTGTTACTAAGATCGCCTAACATTTTGAGTCCCAACATATGTCACTAAGATTGCCTAAGTTTTTGAGTAAAAGTGGATTTAAATGAACATATATTAATGGCCTTGAACTTGAGCTTCCTCTCGATGGGTCTAACTGAATATATTGATAGGCTCTTAACAATCTTCAAAAAGAAGATATCGCGCTCCCAACATGTGTTGCTAAGATCGCATAAACTTTCAAGTGAATGTGAGTCCAACTGGATATATTGAAGGTTTTAAACTTGGGCTCTCTTGCTCCCTCTTAGCAATCTTCTAAAAGAAAATGTCGGGCTTCTACTATACACTCCCAAATATGTGTCACTAAGATCGCCTAAACTTTTGAATGAATGTGGATTTAATTAGATATTTGGAAGGATTTGGACTTAGACTTCTTCTTAACAATCCTTTAGATAAAGCATTGGGCTTTTATTGTGTGCTCCCAACACACGTCGCTAAGATCAAGTGAGGAGGTGAACCGGTTGAGGTGCTGGAGAGCCCGTTCGGAGACCACATTTTCACTTAAAAGAAAAAAAAAAGGAATGCGTAAAAGATGGGATTTGAGCATATGAATGGGCTTTCGACAATATGGACAAGAACAGGCTATGGGCAAGTGGAAGCCCAATAATTAGGAAGAATCCTGCCTTTTGGGCCATATGATTCAAAACACCGGCCACATGGGCCAGATTAGAGCGTGCTCACAGCTCGCAAGACCTTCCTGTGATCGATTATATTGGTTGGGAAAGTGTCATTTGCCGGTCCATTTGTTTGCGGAAGGACAATAATTTGAAAAATATTTTTCAAAAATTGATCGATAGTATCTCTTTAAAAGATTGATCAGTGAAAAGTGTTTTCAACACCGACAATAATTTATGACTACACAATTTCACGAATGATAAAAATATTTTTCATTTATTCATTTTTATAAGTGATATAAGCGATCATTTTATTTTGTAAAAATGTTCTCGAAATCATGATTTTTTTCACGAAAGAAGCACTTGTGATGTATATGGTATTTTTCTTGATATGCTTAAATGGATTTTCTTTTTTTGCAAACAATGTATTTTGATCCATATGCCATTGATTTTCAATGCACCATTGATGCGTGTGATCACAATGATGGAATAGTCATGTTAGGAAGCGTTGTTTTCATTGTCTCTCGTTTCTTTAATATTTGCAAATCCATGTTATAACATATCACTTGCTTATCCATAAAAAGACAGTTTCAGGTCACCATCATGAGCAGGAAAATATTCTTATAAAAAACAAACGAGTGTTCTATATATATCGCTAGATACTACAGTGAATTTAATTATTCAATCATCAATAATCTATTATGGCTAACCATATATATAAATGATTACCATAGATAAAAGGAAAAGAAGAAGAAAAAGGGAGTTAGGCATAGAGAAAAGGTGTTAAAATGTCATAGACGTTCACAGTATGCAAAACCAATCATAAAGTGTAAATGTGACATTGCATTGCAAAACACAATTTGCAAGTAAAGTATATAAGGAAGTCATTGGATTGATCCAATGAGAAACGGCTACATGTCGTCGTGCCTGTGACCTCATAACCAAATTTAAATTTCAAGATAAAAGTAAAAATTTAACGATAAATAGATCGATTAAAGTGAAACCCAATATTTCTCTCTGTGTATTTTCTCCATTGCTTGCGCCTTGGGGGGTTTCAATCCCGGGTCGGATTGGAATCAAAATTAGCCGTGAACGTGTAAAGGGGAGAAGAAAAGTCCCTTGTATTCAATCAAAAGCATAGTCCTCGAATGAGGTGGAGCTACATTACATGTCCGCTAATTTTTTGTAACCTTTTTGACTTTAAATAAAGCAAGACGGAATAAAACAAAAAAAAAAAGGAAATAAAATATTCAAAAGAAAGGAGAAAGAACCTTACTAGCTAAGCTTAGTCGAATGCGATTGGAAGAAGACAAACTGATGGCGGAGCAAAGGCAAAAGTAAAATTTGTATTTTATCTCATCCTATTATTGTAATATTTATGGAGTCAGATTATAAATTCCTGGAGTGACTGTGGGTACTTTTATAATTATTATTCAAAAATAAAAAAGGCCACCGAGAGCTTTTTTTTTATTTTTAAAAAGATGAAGATTAAAGGTAACTAAAGCTGCCTTATATAGGGCAGGCAACAAAGAAAATAACACAATTTGATCAAAAAAATCGAGAAAATTTCAAGTGCACTGATATGATTCCCATCTATTTAAATTAGCTGTCCCCTTGAAAATTCTTTCCTTCACCTTTAGTCATTTCAAATAAGTGGATTTAAATAGGACGGAGTTTGTTGATTTTCAAATGATACTGCGGTTTGCCTTTGATGATGGAGATTGATGAATTGAAAATGGAAATATGCTATGAAAGCATGTAGCATCTTTAATTAAGTTATTTCTTAGTGAGTATATACAACACTAAATCTCACCTCTTGTCACTCAGATTTTGAAGTAAAGGGTGCTTTTGTCATATGCGTGTCATTTTATTCTTTTTAAGTTCAATCCAATATCTGATAATAGAACTAATTACATAAAATGAATTTGAAAACTTTTGGAACTCTATTTGGTTTGATATGCCAAGCACAAAGAATTATCCATTTGCATATTTAATTCTGTAATTCTTCTAATTTACTGATAATATAATGTACAATTTCTGATTTCGATAATCATGGAAAAGATTGTGATGAAAAAAATATCCAAAACGAAGAATTTTTTTTCCATTTTATTCATCGTACGCGATGTAACAAGCAAGTACAAAATTCCTTGGAAATGAACCGCTGACAGCATCTTACGAGGATGAAACGGCTCGTTTCCCTCATTTCGAAATTAACTAATGTCTCAAATTCTCCGAAGAAATTTAAAAAAAAAGGGGAAAAAAAAGGAAAAGAAAAATTAGCTTTCTCGAGTCTAAGCCGAGATTGTAAACTACGGCAAGAAACGGGAAAAAATAGTCATCCCCCAAAAAAAAGAAAAAAAAAATCGACGAAAAAGAAAGTGCAATGTGAAATACCGGAAACACCCCTGGTAGAGAAAGGAAAACCCAGGCTCTCGCTCGCTCGCGATTCATCATCGTGTTACGTTGGAGAGCTTCTCTCTTCCCTGTACATGGTAGTCGGTCCGTACATCATCAACTCGCTCAGATTCAGTCCGATCGCAATTCCGGAGACGCTCAATCGCCGCCGCCCGCCGCCCTCCTCCGCCGCCCTATGACTCTGATGACTCCTCCGCCGTTAGATGTAATCGCCGCTCTCCCTCTCTCCCTCTCTCCGATTTCGTCACTGGTCGCGACTACAATTCGCCCCCTCTCCCTCGTCTGATCTCTCCCGTGATTCGTCCCCCGCGGCGATTGATGCTTCTCTAGCTGTCTTGCTACTTGCCTAGGGTTCGCGTAATCCGATCCGAGGTGTCACGCTTTCTTTTCCGTCCGGTGGTGCTTCTTTCTAATCTTTTTTTTTTTTTTTTGTTAGCAGCAGGAGGACGACGAGATGCTGGTCCCGAACACCGAGTTCACCGAAGGTCCTCAGCCCATGGAAGGTACTGTTCCTGGTCTTTGTTATTTCTTTGTTTCTTTTTCTTGTTTTTGGTCGGTTCGTGGCGAATGCGTGGGGGAATTCTGTTCCTCTCTCGCTCTTCCGGTCGGTTTGCACTTGGCGCATTATGACGGGGAATTTGCATGTTTTTGAGGCGAGCTGCTTGGGTGAGGCTTTCGGAAAGTGAGGGATCGCTGTTCATTTTGCTTGATTGTCGAGTGAGCTTCAAGCATCGCTTGCATCTTGCGGTTTCGTCGGAAGGGTTTGATTATATTGGATACTGGACTTGTATTCCTAATTATAGTTTAGGGAGCTGCATTGAGTGGCCTTGTACATTCTTCATTTTCCTTTCAGGTAGCCTAGTAATCTGAGGAAAGAATGGCGAGCAGAAGGTTTAATTAGTCTGTCATCTTGTTGTGCTTACTGTTTCGTAGAGTTTGGAACTGGCCTACTGTGACACGTAGTTGTAATGCTCTTGGAGGCTGAGTGCTTTGTCCTTTTTTTAGTGGCGAATCGGCGTGAGATTTCTGTGTTGTATATGATGTGTTATTTCTTGTTTTGGGAGTCGCGTCATTAATGTTTGGTATTGGCTTTGTAGCTCAAGCAGATACTGCAGGTACAGTTGAAACACAAGCTGCTGATGACCCCCCATCGGGGAGGTTCACATGGACGATAGAGAACTTCTCAAGGCTTAACACCAAGAAGCTTTATTCTGACATCTTTTTTGTTGGCGGATACAAGTGGTATTTAGCTTTCTCCAAGTTTCCTTGAAGTTCTATTTTAAACAGTTGGCAGTTATTTTGGTTTCTTTAGTTGTTAAGATTTATTTGATCTTCTATTTGGTAGGCGAATTCTTATTTTCCCAAAAGGGAATAATGTGGACCATTTGTCAATATATCTGGATGTTGCGGATTCGGCAGCCTTGCCATATGGTTGGAGTAGATATGCGCAGTTCAGCTTAACTGTTAGTAATCAGATTCACAGCAAATTCTCCATAAGAAAAGGTACTTCCTACTTTAACTTCCTCGGGAGCAATTTCCTTTTGCCAATTTATTTCTAATGCTTCATTTTGATGCAATAAAGGGTTTTTCATTTTCTCATCTGCTTATTTATTAGATTTGGATTCCTATGGGTTCCAAAATTGCAATATATTTGGACAAAGTATCTAGTTTAGTAGAATTGGCTATGTTTATTTCATGACATATCTGAAAATTAAAACCACAAGATATGTACGTAATGCAGATTTTGAATTGGATGAGTGGATAAGGATGTTATTGAGCTGTCATTCTTTAAATTTGACAGCTATCTGGTGGCAACGTTATCTAGGAGTGCATTGTCATTTTCGGTTGAATCTGTGCTCCAAGTCACCTTTATTGATTATCTTTCATAACAGAGTCAATTTTGATTCAGTCAGTGCTAAAGAGTTAGTTGATAAGTAGTCCTCTGCCCGAAAGTATTACATGTTATTGGGGATCTTGTGACATAAGCTGTACTTAATAGTTCTAAAGGTCAGTAAATGCTGAGGTTAAGTGGCATCGTACTTTCCATGGTTCTCATATTGGAGTCCTCGTATTGTTCCTGTCCTCAATTAAGAAAATATTCTTGAGCTTCATTTTGCAGCCTTTTGATTCTGCAGAGACACAGCACCAGTTCAATGCTCGGGAGAGCGATTGGGGTTTTACTTCCTTCATGCATCTTAGTGAATTGTATAATCCTAGCAGAGGTTATCTGGTGAATGACACTTGTATTGTTGAAGCTGATGTTGAAGTTCGTAGAATAGTTGATTACTGGTCACACGACTCTAAAAAGGAGACTGGTTATGTTGGACTTAAGAACCAAGGAGCTACCTGTTACATGAATTCCCTTCTTCAGACGTTGTATCATATACCTTACTTCAGAAAGGTAGGAGATCCACTCTCATAATCTTCTTTTAAAATCATAATTTGGGACGTACTCATCTGGACCTGTGGTTTCAGGCGGTGTATCATATGCCCACAACAGAAAATGATATGCCTTCAGGAAGCATACCACTTGCTTTGCAAAGTTTATTCTATAAGCTCCAGTACAGCGATACCAGTGTAGCTACAAAAGAATTGACGAAATCCTTTGGGTGGGACACTTATGATTCATTTATGCAACATGATGTGCAAGAGCTTAACCGGGTTCTCTGTGAAAAGCTTGAAGACAAGATGAAGGTATGAGTTTTGGTATGAAAAATCTTTGCTTTTATTGTTAATTTATGTGCTATTCTGGGTAAAACCCAAGAGAGGACAAAAGGAAATAGATAAAGGAGGTAGAGATGAAAGCAAGCAACTCTTTGTGTCTCGGCAGAGGAAAGTAAATGATGTAACTGCATGAAATTTCAATAAGTTATCTGTCTTTAGTATCCTCGCAAAAGCCTAAAAAAGTCACAGTTTCTCCCTTCTCTCCTTGAACTGGTAGCAAGACCTGAGAATAAAACCCTTTCAATTTTTCATTTTTCTTTTGGTATTTCCTGACCTTTTTATTACATTTTATAAAGATGGACCGACCTATATTTGTCCCTGGCTTTAAGTAAGCACACCTATCCTTTCATCTGTTCAGGGACTGTTGTGGAGGGTACAATTCAGCAGCTGTTTGAAGGTCACCATATGAACTATATTGAATGCATTAATGTGGACTACACGTCAACGAGGAAGGAGTCCTTTTACGGTCTGTATTCTAACTCGTAGTCTTAGGAAACATGTGGAAATTTTGATAATGGAAAGAAACTTATACCCATTTAATCTGATATATTTAGAAATCAGAGTACATATAACATGCCACAAAAAGATTTATTGTAGAGATTATTGCTGGGCCCTTGATAATTTTTTGCAATTTGCTTGTGTGAAAATAGATCTTCAGCTTGATGTAAAAGGCTGTCGAGATGTATATGCTTCTTTTGACAAGTACGTGGAAGTGGAGAGACTTGAAGGTGATAATCGATATCATGCTGAACAACATGGTTTACAGGTGAGGCAGCATCAATCGTAGTTGCTTCAATTTTCATCTTCTTTTGACTCATTTGTAAAAAACTGTGCATGAATGAAGCAGAGTATAGTTTCCTAGAAGTTCCATGCATCAATCATGGTTGCAGCCTTCTGATGGTTTTTATGATAAGTAATAAAGGGTTGTGTTAGCGGTTTTTACTTGTGGTATTTAATTGATAGTAGTATGTGTTTTAACTGGAGTCAAGAATCATTTCTCTTCCATCCTTGCTTATTTTTCCTTTTACCTGGCAATAGCTGTTCTGATGATTATGCAACTTGTTGCTTATGCTTGATTGAATGAGTATTGTTGTGATGAAAAATGTAACCTTTGAATTTGCATGGATACTTGCTTTTACATTTGTCAGGATGCAAAGAAGGGTGTACTATTTATAGACTTCCCCCCTGTTCTTCAACTTCAGCTAAAAAGGTTCGAGTATGATTTTATGCGAGATACTATGGTTAAGGTTAGTCCTCCAGCTTTTGTTTTCTTGAGTGAAGTCTGATGCTTTGTGTATCTTTTATCATACTGGTAGATAAGAATTCCAGACAGAAATCTACAGAGAGCTCAGTTTGGTTCTTTTCTCTTGTGAACCATATAGATTCAGAAAATGGTGCCAAGGGGATGCCAGCTGATTTAAAAGTCATGTATCTGCTGCATCATTGACAGGACCCGTCATTTGATGAAGAGCATTGTAAATGAGCATTTACATTTCAACTAACTGAGAGATGCAGATAACCACCTTTAATTGAGTGCGTCAATGTGGTCACAGCCCAGGGAAGCTTTATTTTTGGGGGTTCATTCAAGACTGATCGAAAGAAAGATAAGAAGTAGCTACCTCATAATTAGGGTAGTCCACCAAGAATTGATTTCAGAGGTTTTTGGACAATATTATGAAATTAATTCTGATTAAGTCAGATTTTGTCCGGCTTAGCTAAGCATTGAGAGTTGAGAAGGTCATGAGATTTTATGAAGGAGATTTTAAGCTTCACATATGCAACTATTCTGAATAAGCTTCACATTTGTGATTTTTTTGTACTTTTAATAGTTGAGTCCAAATCAAGGCTCTGCATGTTTTTAAAAATTCAAATCCTGATTGCAGGAAGTTAGCCCCTATTGTCAATAACATGGAAAATGAGATATCTGTCCATGGGTTCCTAAGCTTGGAGAAAGCTAATGCGATATCTAATTGTCAATAAATTAAGACAAGAAGAATAGTAATAGAACGACTTCTGAATTGCTGATTTGGTTTTTTTAAATCTAGGAATTAAGTTGATAGCAAATAGTAAATCTTATTTTCCTAATGTCTCTTTTTGCGTAAGGACATCTTCCATAGCAGAGTAGTCAGTTTAAAACCTTTTTTTAAGTTTCACTGGCCCATAAATCGAACTTTTACGAAGTGTATATCTCTATGAACTTTTCTGTTTATGTGGGGTCAGCTTTACGTCCAGATACAGCATGACATGCTTTGGGTTGACTTGCATATCTTTTAGCTTTAGTGTTCTTTTCTTGCCACACTGTTAAAGTCACCAGTATTGGGAAATGACTGAAGCATTCAGCTTTGACCGAGCTGTATCAGCTGTAGCTATTGTGTATGGCCTTTCTGAAATGGGAGAATGTGAAACCTTAATTTTTTCATCTGATTGAACAGGGAAGAAAATTTCCTGTCTAGAAGTGATCCTTTCAGCATTGTGATTTTGAAAGTTAGAAAGTTGGTTTCTTGTAAAAGCATCTCATCATTGAATGTTGAATCTGCTTTGCTTTTATATTTAGCTTGTATGGAGGTCAATTGGCTTTCTCCTGTTTTTTAGCATCTAAATCTTATCTAGGTGTTCATTGATTGACAGTAAGTGTAACAAGGTATTTGCAATTTGTGACCAGTCATAGTGACCATTGGATATTGAGTGGAGGGTCTTTAATTGTGAATCTCTCTATTTTCATGTTTATAGCTCTGTGGAGGGTAGCTGACAGTTCTTCTGTTTGACAATAAGCAGATAAATGATCGTTATGAGTTTCCTTTGCAACTCGATCTCGATAGAGAGAATGGAAAGTATTTGTCACCTGAGGCAGATCGGAGTGTTCGCAACCTGTACACGCTTCACAGGTATTACTAACATCCTGTTTCAGGCTACCTTGTTGATGGCTGCTTGCAATATTTGTAGATACTTTGTTTTGTAGATACTTTGTACAAGATATTAAATACTAGACTTGGTTGAATTATCTGAGCATACTCTGCTGTTTGATTTTGACATGCTTATGAAGCTCTTTTCTGGCCAAAAAAAAGAAAAGGATAAAGAGAGAAAAAAGAAAAGTAAAACTTATAAGGCTCTTTCCGTTTCTTGGCTGATTTATTATTTAGTAAAGCATCAATTCTTCATCTAGCTTCATCAGAGGAAGATTCTTTCCTCCTCCCTCTTTTCAGCAATAATCCTCCATTCAGATTGGGATCAAGGCTCTTAGTAACAGTGGAATTCTAATATGATGTATTTAGAAGGATTTAATAGACACATGAAGCTTAAGAGTGGATAGGTGTTTCATTGTCCACGGATTCCTATTAAGTGAAATAAACTTTTATCATTGATTCTCCTTGATTATCTTTTGTCCGCTCAAATTGGATGCATCAATTATTTGAAATATTTTAGTAAACATTCCTAGTCTCAGGATTATCC
Organism: Angophora floribunda; assembly: GCA_014182895.1. Taxonomy (NCBI): domain Eukaryota; kingdom Viridiplantae; phylum Streptophyta; class Magnoliopsida; order Myrtales; family Myrtaceae; genus Angophora; species Angophora floribunda. The sequence continues at coordinate 29,321,382 of CM024711.1, read as the reverse complement.
TTATGCTGTGATTTTTGCTCTGTTTTTTCATCGATAAATTATATTATGGCCAACAGGTTGTCATTTTAGTGTCTCAATGCTAACCACTATATTCTGTTACTTTTGGTTGAGCTACTTACAGATTGAAGACAGCTGAGTTACTTACTCTTTGCATTATCATGATTCGGCAATAGTAGCTAATTTTTTTTTTTATAAATATGTTGGTGGCAGTGTTTTGGTTCACAGTGGCGGTGTGCATGGGGGACACTATTATGCTTACATTAGGCCAACCCTTACAGACCAGTGGTATGCATCACAGTTTTTGAACTTCTAAGTTGCTGTTGTCAATATGGCCATTTTATTACTGATTGTTTGTGTGGAAAAAGATTGTCATATTCTGATTGGCAAAACATGGAATGTGCTGCCACATGCACTTTATTTGCCTTTGTCTTGATTTTGGCAATCGTGTAACTGCATTTTTTTGTTATTTGAGGTTCCTTAATGTATATGTTGAAGGTTGTGTGACCGTGTAATTGATTATTTGCTGTTCTTATTTTTCTTCAAGTGGCATATTTTACCTTTGATAACTTCGCAAGGATTGCTTTATGCAGGTTCAAGTTTGATGATGAACGGGTGACGAAGGAAGATATTAAGAGGGCATTGGAGGAACAATACGGGGGAGAGGAAGAGGTAGTTCATTCTGGACAGTGATTTGATCCTTTCATTTACTTGTTGTTTTGTTCTTGATAGCTTCCTGCTTTGCTTATTGCATTCAACAGTTACCACAAACAAATCCTGGGTTCAACAGTTCTCCATTCAAGTTCACAAAATACTCAAATGCGTATATGCTAGTATATATACGTGAAAGTGACAAGGACAAAATTGTTTGTAGTGTGGATGAGAAGGACATTGCTGAGCACCTTAGGGTAAGGTGTTTACCATCTATTAGAAATGGGATAACTGAATAGTTATGATGCCAATGAAGCCAACATATGCTTTGTCTCCAGGTAAGATTGAAGAAAGAGCAAGAAGAGAAGGAAAAGAAGAGAAAGGAAAAAGCTGAGGCACATCTATATACCATCATAAAGGTAAATGTTTGCTAGGGAAATTGCATTTTCTTGTAATATCGTTCTCCTTGCCTTGACTGCGTTCAATGAATGTACTGTATTGGCAATGCTAGGTTGCTCGTGATGGGGACCTACATGAGCAGATTGGCAGAGACATATATTTTGATCTTGTGGATCATGATAAAGTACGGAGTTTTCGTATTCAGAAGCAGACGCTCTTTCAGCTATTCAAGGTACTCACTGTCTGTACTTTCTACTTGTAAAAATTGTGAATGAACCCTCCACTTTTTTATTGTAAATTGTGAATCATCTATATGCAATTTTCGCAGTACAAGATTTCTGCCTTTTGAGGATGGTGTGCCCTTGTATTTATGGAATGACGTAGGATACAAACCATTGCATGAGCTCGATATAGAAACATAATATTTCTAGTTAAAGGGATTTCTATACCATCCATGCTTAAATTTCTTGTTCATCAGGATCCGTCACTACCCGACACAAACCAGTATTCTATGCTGTTGATCCTCAATTTTGAATTTCAGTTTGTAGTTGAAATGATATAAATTGACTCAATGACCCTCAATTTTGAGTTTTAGTTTGTAGTTGAAATGATATAAATTGACTCAATTAATATATCTTTTCTTCATTTTTTTTATTTCATAGGTCAGTAGGCGTGACAGTTTTTTGATTGTATTTTAATTTCTATTAGATTTTTTCACGAAGCCTTAGATATTATGCTTTATTAGTCTTGTCATGACAGTAACCCTGAGATGGATTCGAAGTTATTTATTCCTAGTTACAAGGGAAGTTGGGATATTTAAGAAGGTTTTGAAGTGGACTGATAAACGATTTGAAGTCACTTAATGTTCTAAACAAATGCTAAGCAGGAGAAGGGTTCCTTATTTTTCTACTTGTTAAGCTGTCCTATGTTCATACATCCGTTTACTATTGCTGAAGAGATAGCACAAGAAGAAAACTGAAAGATGGGTGGACTGAAGTATCTGCTTTTCTATCTCTTCTAAAAGAGGGTATAATCGATATTCTGCAATATAGTGAATCTGTTGATGGTACCAATTAACAGCTTACTTACTGGTTTGTGGGACTTTTGAAGGTTCAGGCTACTGAAACTAATTGCATAGTTTCCATATGAGTGCACGGAGATGTTTGCTAGTCTGCCCATCTTTAGTTTTCATTATGGATGTAAATTTTACCTTGAGCATTTTAGAAGAAATGCTTCTGCCTGTTTTTGTTATTCTTTCTGCGTTTCTTGAATACACTCATGCATGTTAATTCGTAGGCATCGACTTAGGTTTCTCCAGTGCTTGTAATATCTACATTATGCTGTGGTGATGGCATGTAAATTTGGGTTTTTATATGCTTTGAGTCTCTGACTGATCTGTCTCATGTTTATTCCACAATAGGTGGTCATGGATATCCTTACTTTTACTCACCTTTCTTCTCAGTACTATTAGATAACCACATGCGGGTGTTCAAATGCAGCATCCTCTTAATGTCAAACTACATGGCATTCTGGCATCCCGACTTTTAAAATACCTTTTTGTTCTCCTCTTTTTGTCATATTATCAAATTTATGTTTCTTCTCAGGAAGAAGTTGCTAAAGAGTTTGGTATTCCTATTCAATGTCAACGGTTCTGGTTGTGGGCAAAGCGGCAAAACCATACATATCGTCCTAATCGGCCACTCTTACCTAATGAAGAAACACAATCTGTGAGCATTTTACTTAAATTTTAAGCTTTTTGTTCCTCACTTCTTTAAGTCATTCTCCTTTCCAGTTGGGCCTCTACGTTTTCTGCTGTGATTGCAATATATAGTCTTGTCACTTCAATTTAATTGGTTTGCTTTGTGTAGAACTGCTTTTAGTCATGCTGGGGCTTAAGGGGAGTTTGATAGAAACTAAAAATGCTGACTTGGTCAATGTGTTGTGATAAGTTGGTTAGCATTTTTTAATTGTTAGATCTTGAATTAACACTTCATTTAACACTTTGATTTGTGTTTGACATCTATTTTTTGGTTGGCAGAGGTTTGTTAGATTGAGGCAATCTTTTTCTTGTCTGGTGAAATATCATATTTTTGTTTTGAATGGTCCTCTTATGGCTGTGTATACTATCGTGATTTGTGCTCTTTAGGTGATTTTTTAACCGACACTTGTGTTGGAAGTTAGTAGGCTGATTTAGAGTGTATTTTTTTAGTTGGGCGAATGTCTACCTTTCTTCTGAGTGTTGATAAGAAGCAATATGATTTGTAGGATCATTATTATTCAAATGTGGTGCACCATTTCTATTAACAAGATAAGTTTGGACCACTGTAGGTTGGGCAAGTGAGAGAAGTGTCCAACAAGGCAAGCACTGCTGAATTGAAGCTGTTTCTGGAGGTAGCATTGGGGCAGGTAATCTCATCTTGTCTACTGCACTATTTTTCTCATGAGGTTGGTAGCGATTTTATTTTGTAGTATTCTTGTGTGCAGTAAATCCATAGTTATTATTGACTCGACTCGCTCAAATGGATCTTTATAGATGGGACTTCACTGATTTTATAAATTATTCAGGACTTGTGCCCTGTGCCGCCGCCGGCGGAGAAGAGTAAAGAGGATATTCTTCTCTTCTTCAAGCTCTATGACCCTTTGAAAGAGGAACTTCGGTACTGAAAATTTCTGGAATGTCATTTTATGTGAATTAAGGATGGACACTTATGCTTTTTCTTGATGTTTAGGTACGTGGGAAGGCTCTTTGTAAAAGTAACTAGTAAGCCAGCTGAAATACTTACAAAACTAAATGAAATGGCTGGTTTCTCTCCTGATGAAGAGATTGACCTTTTTGAGGTTTGTTTGTCCTTATTGATTATCAGCATTCTCTTTGTCCTTGGTTGTATAGTTGGTGACTGTTTCATAACTGTGTTCAGGAGATCAAATTTGAACCTAATGTCATGTGCGAACATGTTGATAAGAAGTTCACTTTCCGTGCTAGTCAGGTATGTCATGGATGCACTGAATTATCTCCTTTTTGGACTCTTAATTAAATCAAGACTTCCTACTTGGTTATGTAGTTAAACTGTTTGCTTATGTGATTCATCTTCACATCTCTCTCTATAGCTTGAAGATGGAGATATATTATGTTATCAGAAGTCTAAAGCTAACAGTACTGAACAATATCGCTATCCTGACGTTCCGGCATTTATGGAATATGTGCACAATCGTCAGGTACATTAAGATTCTCTCATTCTTCCTTTTTTTCTCTCCCTTTTTAATAAGCTAAAGAGAACTTCCATCAATGGCCACCTGGCCATGCTGGCTAATTTTATTTTCAAGGACTAATTGAACTTTAATAACTGGCCCAGTTTAAGTTTCTTGTTTCTCCTGTTGCCAGAGGGCGTTAATTTGTGATTTGGTAATGATTGATTTTACTATTGAGTTAACAATGGTTCAAAGTAACGGTTGAAGCCTTTGAATTTGACTATTTAAGGAATTTTCAATAGCATAGAGTTAATGTAAAATTTGCTCCAACAGTTGTGATTTCTTGGGTTAATTTAATTTTGTAATCTGTTTTACATATATTTTATAAGTATGATGCAAGAAGTGCATTACCAGGTGGTGCTACTTACTAATGTGCTGTGACATTCATTCGTCCAATCCCAGGTTGTTCGTTTCCGATCATTGGAGAAACCCAAAGAGGATGAGTTCTCGCTTGAGTTGTAAGTTTGTGAAGTGAATATATTTGCTCTATGATAGTTTCCCAAGGGAGGGGTAGGCCATGAGCAGCTATGGCCCCCTTCTGGCAGACATTTTCTTGTTGGTATGCATTTATTGTCTGCTTGAATGGTATCATAGATGATACGAAAATACATAGCTTTCTTCAGAAAATCATGAGTTGATAAATCATAACAAAAATGCATAGCCTTCTTCAGAAAATCATGAGTTTATCTTGTGGAGGTAAAAGATGTAAAATCTTAGAAAATGGATTCAAATACTAAATGATCGGTACCATTAATTTATTAGGATGCAAATGGGGACTTCGATAGCATTTATTGTGATAATATATGTAAAATATAGAATGAGATTTAATTTGAAGTGCTAAATGCAAAAATATGATTTAAAATAAGGGTACTCTGGGTATTCAATAAATTATTGTGATGAATTAAATGAGTTAAAGACAATAAAAAACTGACGTTATTTTTGTGTTGTTTGTCATAACAACTTAGTTATAATTGAATGAATTCAGACAAGTGAAACTAAAACTGAACACAAAATTATTTAGGCTCTATATATGCATGTGCAGTTATTTTTGTGGACAACACGTGTTACTTTGAATTGGTCTGTATCCCTCGCTTTTGTGCAATTTTCTTCATTTATCAGCTCTATAATCATTTCTCAAAGGATAAAGCTTCACAATGAACAAACTGTAGGACACTTATAAAGCTTCTTGTCAAACAGTATTGAGATCTATGTTAGCTTATCAAAGACTTCTAGCTTTTATAATATACTGCTTTCATATTGCATTACTGGAATGCAGTTTTTACAAAGAAAATATTGTGGAGAGTTTGCTCCATCCTTTTCATGAGCCAGAAAGTGCATTTGGCCTTTTCATGAATTTCTGCGTATATTATTACAAAAGCAACTGATGTTACTTTAAATGTTAATTTCATCATGTTTCAAAAGATTTGAGTTGCTCCATATAAAAATCTGTTTCCTATTCTAAAAGTTAGGGAAAGCTGAACCAACACCCTTTCTTGGGTAAACCCACTCTCTCTCTCCTTTGAGCCAAGTGGGTCTTGTCTGTGTAGATGGCACCATAAAAGTGGGTTCAAGGGCTGGGATAATGTTTTCGGATGTTTTATGCCACTTATTTATTTATTTTAAATTTTGTAGGTCAAAGCTTCATAACTATGATGATGTTGTGGAAAGAGTGGCCTGCCATCTCGGTTTAAATGATCCATCCAAAATTAGGCTAACGCCTCATAATTGCTACTCCCAACAACCTAAACCTCAACCAATCAAGTATCGAGGAGCGGAGCACTTGTGTGACATGCTTGTTCACTATAATCAGGTTTCCTTAAGATTGGTTTAGCTTTTGGGAGTTCTTTCAGACTTATTTGTTATTTTGTAGAACTTTGGTGTTGTGGGAGCTGAAAGTGACTTTGCTTGTCTTTTATGTTGCTAGACTTCAGATATCCTCTATTATGAAGTCTTGGATATCCCCCTGCCTGAACTGCAAGGTTTGAAAACTCTGAAGGTGGCTTTTCATCATGCAACCAAAGATGAAGTGAGTGCAGTCATCAAGATTTACATTTCTATATTTACTTTTTCTATGTCTGTTTTCCTCGCTTGTTTATCTATTAAAAAGCGATCCCTCTAATAGGACCCTGTATTTTCAGGTTGTTATTCATTCCATAAGGTTGCCAAAACAAAGCACCGTTGGTGATGTTATAAATGACCTTAAGGCGAAGGTATTTCGAAAATTCCTTTTCTAACAGACCACATATTTCTGCTTTTAATGTAATAAATGTCGTGCTTGATCAGTTCAAGCTTCAAAATCCCTATTGTGTTTTTATTTGCAAGTGTGAAGAGTATTTCCAGTCTACATTACTTCTCCAATTTATGTCTGCAAGGTCCATAGGTCTTTCTGGCACATGTTCAGGAGGAGTTTTGGCTCATTTTACTAATTTCTTATTCATGCAGGTGGATTTATCCCATCCAAGTGCTGAACTGAGGTTGCTTGAAGTTTTTTATCACAAGATCTACAAGGTCATTAATGGGACTCTTGTCAAAGTGTTTGCTGTTGGAGTTGATCCTAATCTTTGTGTGCTATTTAATTTTCTTTTCCTCATCGAGAATTGCAATTATGTTGCTTGCAGATTTTCCCACTTAATGAAAAGATTGAGAATATAAATGATCAATACTGGACTTTGCGTGCGGAGGAGGTAACTTGCAAATTATGTTCATAACATATCCCTTCTGCTGTTAACTGCTTGTCTCCATCTGGTTTTTAACTTTTTCCTAAGTCTAAATTTTGTTCTAATCAGTGGAACTTTGGAAGGTAATTAGAAAAGCATATAAGATGAGTATTTTTTTGTGACAAGCGATCTCTTGTTATTTTGCACATTCATTGATTCTGTTGATGATCACCCTTGCTTATGAGATCTGTCGCTAGTTTATCTGGGTGATTATTTGGTTCCTGTAGTATGTTAGCATCGCACTTTCTCTCTGCAGATTCCCGAAGAGGAGAAGAACCTTGGTCCTCATGATCGTCTTATTCACGTTTATCATTTTATGAAGGATACTACTCAAACTCAGGTAATGATGAGTTAACAGGCATATTCTTCCTTTGGACACCACTCAGATTTTTGAACCCATACCCATGCGGTTCTTCTGCGTCGTGCCTCATAATGCTCGGTATTGAATTGTTTTTTATATTTTAATAGGTTCAGAATTTTGGGGAACCCTTTTTTCTGGTTATCCACGAAGGCGAGACCCTGTCGGATATTAAAGTTCGTGTACAGAAAAAACTTCAGGTTCCAGATGAAGAATTTGCAAAGGTATAGTGTGTTGAGGCAAAGGTAAACTGGCTCATAATGTGCTCAACTGGTGAGCTGAGTTTTACTGTCAGGGTCGGCACTCTTGATGACTTTCTACTCTTCTTTTCATGATTCTTTCTCTTGTCCTTGTGCATCTCTACCACTGGCCATCACATGATTCTCTCTTTTCTTCTATAATGTGTCAGTGGAGGTTTGCATTTCTGTCACTGGGTCGTCCGGAGTATCTTGAAGACACTGATGTCCTTTCTACTCGTTTTCAGGTTCTCTCTCTCTCTCTCTCATGCACACACACACGGACACACAGAGAAAAGGAACTATGACCATTTATTTTTATGCTACTATGACCATTTATTTTTATGCTTTCTTTAATTAAATGCAACTTGGAGTCAATTAATGACTACTGCTCTGTGATTTTTTCCCAGAGGAGGGATGTCTATGGGGCTTGGGAGCAGTATCTTGGACTGGAACATACTGACAATGCTCCAAAAAGGTCATATGCAGTCAATCAGGTAGTTTTTCACGAGATGTTTTTTCGTATAGGAATTAGGATATGGGTGATGAAATGCTAAGCAAATGACATATCTTCCAGGATCCCTTCTCCATTGCTTAGGTTCTAGATGCTTCCTTTTTCCTATATATCCTATCGTGCATGATCCTTCTGACCAGTGCAATGAACATTGAAAAATTGCTGTTTTCTCTTGGGGACTTAAAAGAAGGCAGGTAATGGTGCAATGGCATGGTTGATCCTTTTTTTTTTTTTCTTTCTCATGCTGTTATTTGATAGCTGGGAGGGATACCGATGGACCTTGCTGGCCTTTACTGAAAACTAAAAGGGAACATGTCATAGATACAACCCAGTGAGGTTGCATTGATGCTTCCAAGGAACAGATTCTTTTTAGGAACAGACTTTAGGTGTGTGGTTTTGGTGCATAGAACGAGTTCATATTCTGTTTAACACCAAGTGTGAGCAACCTCACGGCCACCACTCACCTGGCCTCAGTCACATTCTACTTGTTTCCAATCCGCCTAATGTGGGTTTCCCTTATTTTGCCCAAAGCTTCAACACTGGCTATCAAAATTTGCCTTCACACTTATCCTTGTCTTCCTAAGTTCTTGCACTATACTTCAATCAGTCTGCCTCATCGGTCTTATCTGTTATCATCCTACTTTTGTATGCTTGTTTTAATATGTAGCGTCTGCCCTTTCTACCTTTCATAGCCATGCTGATTCTCCATTGACCTGCTATTCACCCTACCTCAACAATATCCAAAGATTTTAAAATTTGCAATGGAGAGTCTTATGGCATTGTCAATTACTCCTACATGATGAAATTATTTGGGCTGGATAGCCAAAAACTCGATGAGTGCGACCTGTATGCTATAGTAGTGGATTGAAAATCTCTTCGCCTTGGACAATTAAAGAAAACTCATCTGATAAAAAAGTGGAAAGTAAAGAAGCCTATGAGAATGTTCAATTTTGCAGAATCGTCACACATTTGAGAAGCCGGTGAGAATCTACAACTAGAAGTCAAGCCTCCACTAGTTCATTGGATGTGTTGAGAGCAGTGACATCTCACGCTGTCAGGAAGGAGCTCCACATGTTCAAGCTTTAGACTCTGCCATTGGAAGAGCTAGTGGTGTATTATGGCATGGTGCTAAAAGTACGTGATTGATGGATTGTGGCCTTCTTTTGCCGACCTTCAGGCATCCGTCTCAGAGAGAGAGGTCGGTTGGGTTGGTTTGCTCCATTGTAATCAGTGAAAACAATTTTGGGGTGGGTGTTGTATAGGAGGGTATAGGTGTGTGTTCTTAAATTTTCGATTTGATTCTTTGTTTGTGTCTATACCCCAAATGTATTAGTGTATGGGGGGGTTTTGTAAAATGTTAATGTAGGATGCTGGTTCTTGTCTTGCAAGAAAAGCTTTACAGTCAGACCTGCAGAATTTGCCCCACTGGTTCTCTCGACAGTTAGCTTGTTGTAAAAGAGGTGGTTTGGTCATTTAAACTTCTTTAGTATATTCTTAATGTCATCATGCCATACTCAGATAGCAATATCGCCGCATGGTCGGTAGTCTTGAATTTTTAGTCTGCTGCTCCTTTAGAGTTGTATCGAGATACCTGGGCGGGATGATACCACTGTAAACATCATTCCAAAGGAGTTCCGATTTTATTCCTTGTGAAATGCTTTTAGATCTTTTGTGCGCACATGAGATATGTCCAGGCCTTGGTTATCTGAATCGAAGGGGATCGAAGGCCAGCGTGGGTCGATTATTTCATTGAGGATAGCAAGTCAATGCGACATCAAAGTTCACATTTGATCCCCTTTGTGCCAAATGCTGTTCTGTGGGAGTGAAATCGTTAGTACCATTGACCATGAAGCATTTTATGCAGAGGTAGGTTTACGAAGGCGGCAGGTAGGCCTCAAGTTGACTGTTGACCGACAGGGAATATTCTCGTCATCGAAAGTTCTAATTTGTCCCTTTACATAACCGTGATCACCAGCCAATTGGGTTGGTTTAGTGAGAACAATGACGAGGCCTATGGAATGGTGTCATGGCGGGTCGTTGTGGTCTTGCTTTTTCGAAGTTTCTGGGTGACGGGTACATCGGAGATTTCACAAATGGCGCATCGAAAAATGTCGCCGAGTATCCTCAACAGCTGATCGGGTTGAACTATTACGCGCTCTGCCTCCATCCAGTTATAAGAACAGATTTTTCACATGAGAGTACGGGTGAACATGAGAAGAAATCTTTAGAGGTGAGTGGTTTTGAGATTTAGCACATGTTCTATTTAGAACCTATCTATTGGAATAGGTTATTTATTTTTTATAACATGGAACCCACCTTACATCCTCTGAAACATTCAGCCTATCCTGTCATATGTTCTCCAGGTTTTATTTTGGCTTCATCAATATTATATTTAAACGATTATAATGAATCAGCTTTAATGATCATTACTTGTTATAATAATTGATCACAACTTATATTTGAATACATAAAAAATATGAAATATTAATAAAATAAAAGTCTTAGCCATAAATTAGAAGTTCATATTAGTGGTTTTAAATTATTCACTTATCATTGGAGGAATACCATAGGATTATGTGAAGATATAGATTATAGGTTCCAAGTCTTACTTATCTGAACTTACTCATTAAAGGTTCTTTACTTTTTGGAATTTGGTACTGAACTTACTTACTTTGGAACTTAGAACTAGATAGATTTCCATTGGTGTAGTGCAATTCTATCAGGTTTTACTCTGAAGCCATACTTACTCCTGAAAATATCACATCAAAACATAAGCAAAAGAATCGCACGTATAGTTATTACACCAAACAAATCCCATTTATGCTTCTTTTATTGACGTTCTTGTCGCTATTGAGCCGGTTGAGTTCTTAAGGCCTATTTGTTAACTGGCTAAATAATATTTGATTCTATCCTTTTGTTCCCGATAATAGATTTGGCAAAGAAATTTGTTTAGTAAAATTTTTGTTCTTGGAAAAATATTTGGAATAGAATCAAGAATCAAAATATAATTGCTTCTTTATTTCTAGGAACAATTCTAGAATCAAGACCAAATTTTTTTCATTTCTCTTTCTCTTCTCTTTCCTTTCATTTTCTTCTTCTTCCTTTTGGCTGGTTGTCAACCTTGGCCATGATCAATGATCGGTCGGCGACCAACCAAATGAGGGTTGATGCCCTCGCCGACCTCCGGCGACACAGAGCCTCACTGACCTAGGTTGAGCTAGGTCGGCATCACCCAACCAAGCAAATGTCGACTTGTTGGTGGGCCAGTGAGCCTCATTGATGATTGGGCGAGGCTGACCTTGCCTAGCTCACAAGGAGGCTTGTGGGCCAAGCCTCATTATGGCTTGGCGTCACTTGGGCCAGTGATACTCTAGTGAGGGCACCGGTCCTTGTCTGGCTAGTCATTAATCGCCAGCGACTTAGGGAAAAAGAAGACGAAAAGGGAAAAAGAAAAGAAAAGAAAGTATTTAAATCATTACAAAAGTTAAAAGAAAAAATTTTGAACTACAAATTTTAAGATTTTACCAGACCATTACTATTATAGGAATAAAATTTTTGGATAGTTACTATATATCTTCAAATGTTAAAAAATTAGGGAAAATTCCAAAAAATGGCCCGAAGTGAACATTGTTTTAAATGAGGGCATGTAGTCTATCATCACTTTCTCAAATAAAGGCTTGAATTTGTTTTTGTTTCAAATAAAAGCCCGACTTTTCGACGATGAATTTCATCATTTATCATTTTCCTTTTTTTATGGCTCTTCTTCTTCCTTTTTGCAGGTGGTTGGCCGGCCATCGGTGGCAGCCATAGACGGCTGGCGAGGGGCGACTTTGCCTAGGGAGGTCGCCCCTCGCGACCAATTGCAAGGCTGACGAGGCCCCCTCGCCAAATCTGGCAAGGGTTGGCCTTGCCTGGGGTCAATGAGGGCCGGACAACCCTCGCCGGCTGCTGGTGAGGGTTGGCCTCGCCTGCGCCTCCTCGCCTTGCCTGCTTAGTCGCAGGCGAGGCCTGCCTTGTCGGATTGGGCGAGGGCGACCCTCGTCCAACCGTCTATGGGCGTCGGCCGGCCACCGGCGACAAGGAAGAAGAAGAACCAGAAAGAAAGAGAAGAAAAGGGAAAGAAAAAAGAAAGAAGAAGAAGATTCGGATGAAAAGTCGAAAAATTTAGGCGATTGGTAATCGATGACCGGCGATGCCCTTATTTGAAATAATCATGATCACTTTAAGCCTTTATTTGAAACAACCAAAGCTATTTCAAGCATTTATTTGAAACAAGATTTACTTTAAGACTCTTATTTGAGAAAATGAAAAAACTTAAAGCCCTATTTTGGAATTTTCTTCAAAAATTATTTTCAAGAATAAAATAAAAAAGAATTTGAAATTATTTCCCAGCACTCTTATAATCCACTTATATATTTCCAGCCCACGTGCACTTCCCGATCACCACACACCTCAATTCCAATCGAAGCCAGACTCACCGCCCGACTATCAAGTTACAAGTAGTCATCTCGGCTGGCGCAGGGGAACACGCTTGAGGAAAGGATGGTTATGTCGACGGTACTGAATTTCATATACCCACCGCCTCCGTCGCTGTTCACGACGGCCATGTCGGTGATAACCGCGGCCTCGCTGGCGAACGCGGGCTTGTCGGAGGTGCGAGGAGTTCACCTACAGTACTCCAAGTTCACCCTCTCTTCCAACAGGAAGGTCCCGAGCAGGACCGGGATGTTGCTCCTCTACTCGCCGGCTTTCCTCGCGGGCCTCGCTTCCTTCTCGATCTTCCCCGACGGGGGCCTCAGGTTCCTGATCCTACGATCCGCCATCTCCTCCATTTCTTCAAGAGAATCCTCGAGGTAAAGCTAAAACCATACCGTTTCTTCGGTTTTTGCATTCTAGAGGGATATTCGCTGAGCATGCAGGTGCCTTGAGGCACTCTTAGACGGATATGAAACCCTTCCATCTTAAAAATACGTTAGCACTGGGGAGTTATGAGATGTGCGGAATCCGATCCTCATGTTCTCGTTGGAAGTTGGAAGACATGGAAATGTTTTTTCAGTCTGCAGTCTGCAGCTTTGATTCCAATTCGAAAACCTGAAACTAGGCTTCTGTTTCGCTCGTATAACTTGCCGAGCAAATTCATCTCAACCGAGGGACATTTTTCAGGTCTTGCTCGTTCACAAGTTTAGTGGAGGAATGGGCGTGGACTCCACGGTGGTCATCTCTCTCAGTTACTTCCTCTCCACCGTGACATTGATCTACTCGCAGCACCTGTCCCGGGGTCTGCCCAAGCCCCCGGTCGACCTGCTCTATCCGGGAATGGCGCTATTCCTGATCGGGATGGCCGGCAACTTTTACCACCATATACTCCTCTCCAGACTCAGGCAAGAGGGCGACAGAGAGTACAAGATCCCCAAGGGTGGTCTGTTCGGCCGGGTCATTTGCCCACACTACTTCTTCGAGACCATAGAATTTGTGGGGATTTCGTTCATTTCCCAGACGCTTTATTCTTGCTCCTGGTCTCTGGGCGTACTTCTCTACTTCTTGGGCAGGAGTCATGCCACCAGGAGGTGGTACACTTCCAAGTTTGAGGATTTTCCTGAAGATGTCAAGGCTCTTATCCCATTCATTTTCTGAATTGGTGAGAAGTGGTAATTGGAAAGGAACTGAAATCATGATGTTACCGGATGATGAATGGGAGTGTTATCTGAATCAGAAATGGAACCGCAATGTAGTCACAGGAGAAACAGCAAAATTTCCTGAGCTTACTTACTCCTCAGGGGCGTATTCTAACTCAATTATAGTCTGCCGCTCTTTTCAAGGTGTACTGAAATATCTGGGTGGGGTGGTACCATTGTAAACATCATTGCAAAGGAGTTTCAGTTTTGTTCATTGTCAAATGCTTCCAGATCTTTTGTTTTCATGAATTACTTATAGTGGCACAGGAAGATCTATTCCGGTCTTGGTTATCTATATTGATGGGGATTGAAGAAGACTGGGGGTTGTCTGTTTTATTGAGAAAGCAAATTTATGTGTCATCAAAGTTCACATCACATCCCCTTGGTGCTATTATTGTTCTTTAGTGATGTGAACACAACGCAATTTATCCAGAAGTAGGTTCACGAAGTCAGATAGGCCTCAAGTCGACTGTCGACTCACAGGGAATGTTCGCGTCATCAATAGCATCATCTGTCGTTTTATATTACCATGACCACTAGCAAAATAGGGGTAGTTTAGTGAAAAGGATAACGAAGCCCATGGCAAACTGAATTGGTCTTGCTCAAAGTCAACAAAACTCATTTTTTATGGCCGTAGATTGGCCAAACGCAACAAAATTCATCGCGTTTGTCCAATATATGGCGACAAATTTGGTCCAAAATAAACTTTTCAGTTAAAAACTTATCGAAAGTAGATAATTAGAGAGTAAAATATTCATAGAGATGAGTCAAGGAAGACAACTTTTATCAAGACGGACACGAGATGCACGGGCACCAACATATATTCCTGCAAACTGAGAAGTGGCAATGGAGAAGAAGTTTATACTTGGTATTCTCAACTACATTTGGCCAATGGTTGAATAGTCATAATATTAAGTTAGGTAACAATAATTGTTTAATGATTTGTTTGATGATATTAATTAATAGCCCTTTTTTTTCTGGTAATCATTTGAGTACCTTCCTTTGCTGTCTAATCACCTCTACCGAGTATAAAGTAGATGAAGAAATAATTCATTGATGTTTCAGTCATCTTCCATAGGCAATTATAAAATCAGAAAAATTGCGACAGATAACTATACCCCACAACTTTTAAGTCTATCATCACATTTAGTGGTGGTAGTTGGTGGGGGTGGCCGAGTTCTTATAATTCAGCTCACTTCTAATTCCTGTTCCATCACGTGCCGCAATTCCAACCAGAATCACCACCCAATTGTCAGTCATCATCTCAGCTGCAGAAAAACACACTAGAGACGGGATGGTAACATCGACCGTACTGAATTTCATATACCCACCGCCTCTGTCGGTGTTCACGACGGCGGCGTCAGTGATGATCGTGGCCTCGCTGGCCATTTTGGGCTTGCTGGAGGCGGGAGGAGTTCACCTGCAGTACTCCAAGTTCACCTTCACTCCCTACAAGAAAGTCCCGAGCAGGACCGGGATGTTGCTCCTCTACTTGCCGGCTTTCCTCGCGGGCCTCGCTTCCTTCTTGATCTTCCCCGATGGGGACCTGAGGTTCCTTATCCTGCGATCAGCGATCTCCCTCCATTTCTTCAAGAGAATCCTCGAGGTAAAGCTGCACTTCTCTCCTATCCATTACTTCGGCCAAAGCAACCCTCAAGGCCGTTTGCTTTTTGGTATGTACATCTATGGTTTTCATACATGTCAAGGGGCGCTTCAAAGGGACACTTGTTGAGCATACAGGTGCCCCAGGACATTCTTCAACGATGCGAAACCTTTCCTTCTTAAAATTATATTTTGTACTAGAAAATGAGATATGCCGTAATCCAAATCTCATGTTCTCGTTCGAAATTGCAAGACATGAAATTGTTTCATCAGTCTGCAGTTCGCAGCTTTCATTCCGATTAGGGAACCCTTCTCGAAATATTGTGAAATGTATTTTTAGGACAACTCTTTTCAGTTCTCAAATGAAAATGAAACGGCGAATTTGGTGGAGCTAAACCGGCCGAAGATTCTGTTCCGCTCGTAGAATTTCTCCAGCAAATTCATCTCAACCTAAACCTTTTGTCAGGTGCTGTTGGTTCACAAGTTTAGTGGACGAATGGGTGTGAACTCCATGGTGGTCATCTCTCTCGCCTACTTCCTCTCAACCGTGACATCGATCTACTCACAACACCTATCCCAGGGTCTTCCCGAGCCACCGGTGGACCTGCTCTATCCAGGGATAGCGCTTTTCCTAATCGGGATAACCGGCAACTTGTACCACCATATCCTCCTCTCCAAACTGAGGAAAGAGGGTCAGAGAGAGTACAAGATCCCCAAGGGTGGACTGTTTGGCTGGGTCATTTGTCCACACTACCTGTTTGAGGTCATGGTTTTTGTGGGGATTTCATTCATTTCCCAGTCAATTTATTCTTGTTCCTGGTCTCTGGCCACATTTTTCTACCTTCTGGGCAGGAGTTATGCCACTAGGAGGTGGTACACTTCCAAATTTGAGGATTTTCCTGAAGATGTCAAGGCTCTTATCCCATTCGTTTTCTGAATTGGTGAGAAGGGTTGATTGGAAAGGCACTAACATTCTCTTTTCTCTTTTTTCTTTTTTCTTTTGGGGGAAAAGAGGGGAGGGGTTGTCCTTGGGAATTTGCATTATGTTGCTACTACTTTTTTCAAATTTTTCATAAATGTGCGATATTGCTTGCAAATCTGGTGCCATCGATTTCTATCTTATGTATAAGAGTCATACAAATACCGAGGTTCTGTTCTACTAAATTGACTTGTCATATGAATGTTCCAAGCCCTTAATGATAAGCGTGTCAAAAAGAATCCTTTAAACTAAAACCTGAATCGAACAAAAGCTCTTGGGTTTTTTTGGTCAAGTTTCCTTTCAGTTCAGTAGCAAGTGACTACGGACTTCTAATGGTTTAGTTTTAGATCATAAACTATGGACTTCGGTGCGATCGATTTCCATCTTATTGCATTGCATCTGTTAGGATACATGTGTGAGTTGTGTTAGAGAAGTAAGTCCCACATTGAAGAATTGATGTGGTGTGGAGCAATTAATATATCCTAGTTGACCCATAACTAGTGAGTTAAAGTGGGTCCAACTAGATGTATTGACGGGCTCGGAGTTGAGCTTCCCCCTTAGAGATCTCCCCCAGTTCCACATCGGAGAATTGATGTAGTGTGGAGCAATTAATATATCCTAGTTGGACCCACTTTAACTCAAAAGCTTAAGTGGGTCCAACTAGATATATTGACGGGCTCGGAGTTGAGCTTCCCCTTAGAGATCTCCCCAGGTGACATCGGAGAATTGATGTAGTGTGGATCAATTTAGAGAAGTAAGTCCCACATCGGAAAATTGATTCACATGTGTGTTAGAGAAGTAAGTTAACGAACTATGTTAGAGAAGTAAGTCCCACATCGGAGAATTGATTCACATGTGTGTTAGAAAAGTAAGTCCCACATCGGAGAATTGATTCACATGTGAGTTGTGGTGTATCGGAGAATTGATTCACACGTAAGGAGAATTGATTCACATGTGAGGGTGAGATTGTTAGGATACACATGTGAGTTGTGGTGATGGGGAGATTGTTAGGATACACGTATCGGAGAATTGATTCACATGTAAGGGGGAGATTGTTAGGATGCATGTGTGAGTTGTGTTAGAGAAGTCGGAGAATTGATTCACACATGAGGGGGAGATTATTAGGATACATATGTGTGAGTTGTGTTAGAGAAGTCGGAGAATTGATTCACACATGAGGGGGAGATTATTAGGATCACGTGTGAGTTGTGTTCGAGAATTGATTCACATGTGAGTTGTGGTGTATCGGAGAATTGATTCACACGTAAGGAGAATTGATTCACATGTGAGGGTGAGATTGTTAGGATACACATGTGAGTTGTGGTGATGGGGAGATTGTTAGGATACACATGTGAGTTGTGGTGATGGGGAGATTGTTAGGATACACGTATCGGATAATTGATTCACATGTAAGGGGGAGATTGTTAGGATGCATGTGTGAGTTGTGTTAGAGAAGTCGGAGAATTGATTCACACATGAGGGGGAGATTATTAGGATACATATGTGTGAGTTGTGGTAGAGAAGTCAGAGAATTGATTCACACATGAGGGGGAGATTATTAGGATACACGTGTGAGTTGTGTTCGGAGAATTGATTCACATGTGAGTTGTGGTGTATCGGAGAATTGATTCACACGTAAGGAGAATTGATTCACATGTGAGGGTGAGATTGTTAGGATACACATGTGAGTTGTGGTGATGGGGAGATTGTTAGGATACACGTATCGGAGAATTGATTCACATGTAAGGGGGAGATTGTTAGGATACACGTATCGGAGAATTGATTCACATGTAAGGGGGAGATTGTTAGGATGCATGTGTGAGTTGTGTTAGAGAAGTCGGAGAATTGATTCACACATGAGGGGGAGATTATTAGGATACATGTGTGAGTTGTGTTAGAGAAGTCGGAGAATTGATTCACACATGAAGGGGAGATTATTAGGATACACGTGTGAGTTGTGTTCGGAGAATTGATTCACATGTGTGTTAGAGAAGTAAGTCCCACATTGGAGAATTGATTCACATGTGAGGGTGAGATTGTTAGGATACACATGTGAGTTGTGGTGTATCGGAGAATTGATTCACACGTAAGGAGAATTGATTCACATGTGAGGGTGAGATTGTTAGGATACGCATGTGAGTTATGGTGAGGGGGAGATTGTTAGGATACACGTATCGGAGAATTGATTCACACGTAATGGGGAGATTGTTAGGATACACGTGTGAGTTGTGTTAGAGAATTAAGTCCCACATCGGAGAATTGATTCACACATGAGAGGGAGATTATTAGGATACTCCCCAGTGAGTCTTAGAGATCTCCAATTAGGTATATTTACGGGCTTGGAGTTGAGCTTCCCCCTTAAAGATCTCCTCAGGCCCCTTAAAGATCTCATATGCTTTTCTGAAGGTGCAAGAATTGAAGAAAACATTTCACCATTCGTTGTGGTAGGTCGGCCAACATAACAAGGAACAAGCCATGAAGTTGGAGTATGCATCAGTAAAGAGTGAAGCAAATACGAGGGAGTTTCGAGCTGTATTTTGCGTTCTCGCTTGAACAAAGGACAGGACAGGAGCTTCAAAGACAGACAAAATTTTCACATCATGTGTTTGCATTTTGTCGTCTGATTTTCGCCATTCATTCGTTTGTTTGGTGGAGATCCAAGTCCCAGGGATGGGAACAGAATTTACATCTGAGTTGCATGGCGATGTTATTGGATGGTGTATTAACTCTCTAAAATTTTGGTGGAGACGATAAAAAATAAATAGACAGTCAAAAAAAAAAAAAGAAGAAGAAGAAGAAGGAAGAAGAAGAGAACCCAATTCAATTGACACTGTTCTCATGTCCAGTCAAGTCATATATAAGCGGGAATCCCAACCAAACCGGCCTATCGACACCTTAGTTAGCAATAGACCAATATGGAATGTTGGCTATTAGAATTCGTGTGTTATAAACATTGTAACTAGTAACATTCATGACCAGATGTATCTTATTAAGGATCTGGGCAATTGCAAGGAAAAAACTCTACTGGTGTGGTCTGTCATTGGTGAGAAAAACTAGAGAGAAAAACGGCTTCCAATTGATTTTCTCTGTTCTTTCTTTTATTTGGTTTTGCATTTTGTATGCAAATAAATATGCAATTGAAACATCATGAGAGGAAATGTACTTTTAGTATTTGACTTGATGTGTATAGGGATAAGCCAAATTTTGTAGACTATGCGAAAAAATTATAAAAATTTGTATGAGAAGTCTCGTGGACTCTAAAAAAAGTTGCCGACACTTTGATGTCCATACTTTAATTGCGATAGAAAAAAATATAGGATAATTACTTAAAACCCTTGTAAATTTTGGAATAGATGTACAATAGCCTAGAAACCAAAAACTATTTCAATTACCACGGGCGACTTTGCCACCATAGTGCAATAGACCCAAACTTTGTAAAGTTGCATATTAGTCCCCCAAGTTTTGATTTTTGTTATAGTTTTTAGTTTTTCTACCAGTATAGGTGGTAAATATTACCTGAAAAAAAATAGACTTTTCATTTTTTTTTGGCAAAAAAAGAACCTTTATTGCGTCCTAAAAAAATTTACTAGAACGGAGGAATACATAGTTAACGAAGTTAAGAATTTTCGTAAAAGAGAAAAAAAGGGTTAAATACAATTTCAGCTAATACTTAAACTCTTAAGCGGACGAAAAACTAAGGACTATATCGAAAAGTCAAAATTCAGGGAGAGGTAAATCTGTAATTTTACCAAAGTTCCGGGATTATTGAATAATGGTGTAAAAGTTGAAAGAATAATCGCCAACCGGCGAGCAGGTATATGCCATCATCTTCAGTTCCCCCCCCGTCTGCAAGAACACTCGCCTTGCCCATCGCTTTCCATCTCTGATCTTATGCTCGTTCGATTTCTCCATCGCTCCTCCATTCGCACTCTTCTCTTCGTTCGACTCGTCTCGCGTCGTGGGTCGTCCCCTGATATTCCCGGACCTTTCACCCTGAAGCAGGCAATCCCAGAAGAAAATAAGTGGGTATCGGTAAGTGGCCGTGTGCTTTTGGTTGACATTCATGAAGAGTTCCGTCCGGTGTTGATTGTTCCGATCTTCGGAGGGTCTAGGTCCCCCTTTAGATGCTCTTTTGGGTTCTTCTGGTTTCGGTTTTTAGATTGTTGTTATGCATGGAGTTGCTAAGGAAAGAACCAAGAACATCTTATTTTGCATTTTAGTACAGAAAGCTACGGTATACTATGCGAGTTACCACCATAAAGAAAAGGGTTTTTTTCTTTTTCTTTGTCCTGTGAATGTATTTTTCTATGAAACCCAGCTGGGGTTACCTTTGAGAAAAATTCTAGTCGAAGTGGCCATGCATTTTGTTGAAAATATAACTTAATCCGCCGGTCGTGCATGATGGATTCTCTGAGGAGTGCGTTGTTGGGAATGCGCTTAGCGATTGATTAACCATCTCGTGGCTTACTAGCTGCTCTGTTGCTGGAATTTCGGTTAAGCCAGGCTGAACTTTATATCTGGTAATGGAGCTATTGAATTTGTTTGCGCACCCTGTCAGATTATAAGTCGTGTGTATGATAGTATTCTACTAAGAGCATATCGTTTTTTCTCATCATGGGATATCAGAGAACTTAGCTGATCAAATTGGGTGGTTGTCAAGAGTAAATTCAATTGTTCTCAAATGGTTGGGTTGTCAATAACCATGCAATTCCTACATAAGACATTCATGGGGTGCTTGAAGTTTGAAACAATGAAGATTTGATTACAGTTTGTGGCCAAAGGATATAGAACATGACAGTCGCTTCCTGTATCATGCACTGTCCTGTTTTCGTTTGAATTTTAGGAAGTATGAATCAGTTTATGTTAATTTACAGTCATGGAGAGCTTTTGTCCTGCTTAGGCTTCAGATTTGTTTACTAATTCCACTAGCAGTTGCTCCTGTTGCCTACTTGTAGAGTTTGTGCGTGAAAGTAATGGATCGGCTTGAAGGTGCTGCACGCCTCATGATAGTATCGGATCTTGACTCTACCATGGTAGGTAGCTTTTCTGCCTGTTGCACATCAATTTCATTTTCCTTCTTGTTGCAGAATTGAGATATTTCATTGCAGGTCGATCATCTTGATCCGGAGAATCTCTCTCTTCTTAGGTTTAATGCACTGTGGGAAGCTTTTTACCGTGATAATTCTCTGCTAGTCTACTCCACTGGAAGGTCACCAACAAGTTACAAGCAGTTGAAAATCAAGAAGCCGTTACTGACTCCTGATGTCACGATTATGTCTGTGGGAACTGAAATCATGTATGGTGAGTCAATGGTACCAGATGCTGAGTGGGAGTGTTATCTGAATCAGAAATGGAACCGCGATATAGTCACAGGAGAAACAGCAAAGTTTCCTGAACTTACTCCTCAGGTACGTACTCTAGCTTACGATTGTTTTCTGGTTTACTGGAGAGGTTCTTGAGCTTCATGTGCTCCATACTGTATGTGTTTCTCCACAATCACAGTTGGCGACATCCAACTTAAAATCAGAAACTGTTGTCCGTGATAGAGATTAACCTTTCTCTCTAATTTTGAAATCACGGTACTGAAATTCAGCCAGAAATAGACCAACGGCCTCACAAGGTCAGCTTTTATGTGGAGAAGGACAGAGCCATGAAAGTCCTGCAAGTTCTTCCACAATGTCTAGAGAAATTTGGGGTAAGAATGAAAATATAGTCATATCTGCAATATGAGAAATCCAATGTCATACCAGAATTGCGCTGAATTTTGTTTAATTACATAGAATCTTATTAGTTTGGCATTGTATTTGATTGACAGCTAGATGTGAAAATAATTTACAGCAGTGGAATTGCTTTAGATGTATTGCCTCAACGTGCGGGAAAGGGACAGGCACTTGCTTATTTGCTTAAGAAGTTTGAAGCTAAGGGACGTGTCCCTTCTAATACTCTTGTTTGCGGTGACTCTGGAAATGATGCTGAACTATTCACTGTCCCTGCAGTACATGGTGTGATGGTTCGTAGCATTTACTAGTTTTAGTCTAAAATTGGAGTCCTATTAGTGAATTGCATGGTGTAACTCCTACCACATGCAGGTCAGCAATGCACAGGAGGAATTATTGGAGTGGTACTCAGAAAATGCAAAGAATAACCATCAAATTACTCATGCAACTGAAAGATGTGCTGCTGGAATCATCCAAGCAATTGGGACTTTTAGTCTCGGTCCAAATGTTTCTCCAAGGGATATACGGGACTCTCTGAAATGCACAGTAGAAATATGCAATCCTGGTCATGAAGTAGTGAAATTTTATCTGTTCTATGAGAGATGGCGGTGTGGTGAAGTTGAGAGGTCCGACCATTTTATTAATAATTTGAGATTGCTCTTTGTAAGTTTGATCCACCTTTTCCCCCTCAATCCTGTGTCCACTGCATTTGTCAGGGTACACTCAGCACAAGTCTAACCTTGTGTATCCACCATCTTAGCTTATTTTTTTAAAGCTAATTAATTAACGAAAATTAAAGGAATTGTGGCAGTAGAAAACACATGGTTTTACGTTGTTAGGATAGGAATTATGCATTATTTTGCATATATTAAGACTTCAAATGGAAAGAATAAACGCGTCCTTCATGTATATCATGCCATAGCAATAAAAACTGGAAAAGTGAGCTTTAATTGTAAATTATCAGTCTAGCATCATAGTCAATTCCGATTACTGCAATTAAGAAAATTTGTATTTTCTCCTATAGATCAATTTTTTTCTTGATTCTACAGTAATTTCAAGATGCTGAGGCTTGTCAATGTGAAAGCTGCATGTTCTATGTCAAGCTCATGTGGCATCTTATATTGCATGTTCTGGGCCTATGACCTCATTTTGCTTCTGGGAGATCTATTTATCTGTTAATTCCGAAAGTCTTGCCATTTTTACTTGGTGAAAGAAAATTTTACTAATTTTTTGTGCAGAATTCAATGGGTACTTTTGTGCATCCTTCTGGAATAGAGATTCCTTTCTCTCAGTGCATAGATGAGTTGGCCAACTCATATGGAGATCAGCTGGGAATGCAGTATCGAGTATGGGTTGATAGAGTTTCTGTAGCTCAGATATGTTCAGACACGTGGCTGGTGAAATTTGATAAGTGTGAATTATATGGTATGATACTCATTTCTAAGCATACTTCCATCTATATGTCGTTATTTATTCTCATCTGGTTCCAGTCAACACGATCGGGACTCAGGTCCAGTGTAGTGCCTGGGGAAGCATAAAATCCAAAAAGCTAAATAGGAGTAGCAATTGCTTGATTGGGGCTCAACAACACTGAACTCAAATTTTAACCATAAATTTTCTCCCTAGATCACCTGATATTGATACTTCATCCACAATTGGATGCGCTCCCTCAGTTTTGAGTAGTGTTTGATTGCATGAAATATGCTTGGCATGACCTTGAAGTCTACAGTTTACCTAAAATAAAGCATTGAATCTTGATATATGTCATTTCGTGCCTAAGCACACCGTCAGTTGGAAATTGAGCCTGTATTTTAGCTTCATTTTAGTATGCAAAATGGTAAGTAGGTGTACTTCAATTAGGCTTGATATCAGTTACAGCGGGGAAAGAATTGCAGCTTCATTCAACCTGACTGATCATGTACCGGTGAAGCTTTTTAAACCATAATATTGAGTTTAAAAAGCTGACGGTATATGTAATTGTTGAAATGGTTTTGGAATGTAATGTTCTTGAAGATGACAGAATAAATAAATTCAAGACACAAATACAATTAGATCTGCTCTTCCTAGACAAACTTGGGGTTTGCAATTTCAGGTAAGATCTGTTCAGGATCATGGGATCCTTTTCTATCAGATAGGATGGGCTGTTGTATAAATATGCACCTTGTTCATAACGTTATGTAGTTTGTCGACAAATCTAAGGGGGTACTGTAACTCCAATTGTTTCAGGTTAGTACAAGTTTGCTAAGGTACTTGATTAAATTGCTCTTATTTATTGGAACGATTATTTGGATACATTCTCCAAGGTCAGTTTTGCAAAACAATACTACTGAGAACTCATGTGACCACGGTCTATAAAATAATGACAATTTTGCGGTTGGGGGTATATAATAGGTGGTTAAGCCACCAAGATGAATAAATAGATGGTAGTGACATGTGAAAGCAGCAATTCTATCCCGTCAAATGTGATGCTTTTGAGAATAAATATGTTCAGTAGCTCCACCTGAAATTCTATTCTTCAATATGGTTCTGAGTTCAATTGTTCTGCAGGTAAAGATAAAGAACGCCGCGTGACCACGGTCTTGCTCAGTTCAAGGGTATGGCTGAATAAATACCATTGATTTGTATTTTTCATCGTTTCATGATCATGATTCTATTGATACTCTTTAGCAGTCACTAAAGCCCTCTTTTTTTTTTTTTTTTTTTTATGAAATTCAGCATGCTGAACTTCCACGTGAATTTATGTGGATCTACATGCATCAGACTTGGTTGGACGGCTTGTTCTCAGGAGGGGAGGATCAAAGACCATGGCTTTTCTGAACGTCCTAGCCTATACAGAGCAGATCCATCAATTTGAGATTGCTCAATCTGACAATGTCTGTTACTTTGCAGTACTAGTAATCTGCTGCAGGGCTCTTAAAAAGAAAGCTTCTGTTTTACTCATGAAATTGTGGTTTTATGCTGTGCCCATTATCCGTGAGAATTTGGGAGGATATCTGGACGAAATTTTAAATGACATAAAAGATGAAGCGAGTAAAAAATCTAATGCTGAGGAAAGAAAGACACAGGTTTTGCAGATAAAAAATCAATTTGAGATTGCTCAATCTGACAATGTCTGTTACTTTGCAGTACTAGTAATCTGCTGCAGGGCTCTTAAAAAGAAAGCTTCTGTTTTACTCATGAAATTGTGGTTAGGATATCTGGACGAAATTTTAAATGACATAAAAGATGAAGCGAGTAAAAAATCTAATGCTGAGGAAAGAAAGACACAGGTTTTGCAGATAAAAAATCAATTTGAGATTGCTCAATCTGACAATGTCTGTTACTTTGCAGTACTAGTAATCTGCTGCAGGGCTCTTAAAAAGAAAGCTTCTGTTTTACTCATGAAATTGTGGTTTTATGCTGTGCCCATATCCGTGAGAATTTGGGAGGATATCTGGACGAAATTTTAAATGACATAAAAGATGAAGCGAGTAAAAAATCTAATGCTGAGGAAAGAAAGACACAGGTTTTGCAGATAAAAAATCAATTTGAGATTGCTCAATCTGACAATGTCTGTTACTTTGCAGTACTAGTAATCTGCTGCAGGGCTCTTAAAAAGAAAGCTTCTGTTTTACTCATGAAATTGTGGTTTTATGCTGTGCCCATATCCGTGAGAATTTGGGAGGATATCTGGACGAAATTTTAAATGACATAAAAGATGAAGCGAGTAAAAAATCTAATGCTGAGGAAAGAAAGACACAGGTTTTGCAGATAAAAACTGAACAATTTTTCTTGTCTACGATTTGGAGGCTTTCTCATCCACATGGAGAAGGAATGGAAATATATTTAACAGATAAAAATTGGACTGCCAAAAATCAGGGCAAGTCTCTTCATCCTTACAGAAGAGTCTACCTCGACGAGAGTTCCTGGTTGAGATAAGACATTTTAGGAATCAAAGAATTTCCGCAAGAAGTGTAAAAGACAAGGCCAATTTCTCATGAAAACCAACTTTAAGTAGAAGGAGAGAGTGTAAAGACTATAGCAAATCAAGATGGTCTTTCATTTGATTCTTATTGCATCATAAAAAAACACTCAATATAGAGGCAAACCGAGGTTTGCGCCCTCCAGATCAAAAAGGTCCTCACAATCAATCATATACATCCCCTGAAACCATAGATTCAGTTACCCTCCTAACCCACCCAGAGCCATTTGGTTTTCTGATAGCTCGTAAAGCCGGTATAGATTCAGTTACCCTCTACCTCGCCCAGAGCCATTTGGTTTTCCGACAGCACTCGCAATGCTGGTCTTGCAGTCCCCAATTGTTGTTGCTGCAGATGAACATTTGAGAAACAGTTAAGCATAATGATGCATTGTTACCAGACCACGAAGCAAGTAGAAAACATCCCCAAGTAAAATCAGCATACCTCAGTGGCATCTTTCTTCCTTTCAGTTTCGGCCACTCCCAATTTTTCCTTGAATATCTTCTTCAGCTGCCTGAGGCTTTTCTTTTGCAAGGAACCCAGCACTCTATCCTCATCTGTGATCTTCTCTTCATCACTCTTCTTTCTCGCCTTCTCTGTATTTGGCTCAACTTTTCTGCCACTCTTCTGCATATTCTCTTTGTCGTCACCTAGCAAAGTAGTCATCTTTCCCAGTGCGGACTGCTTCTTGCTTGATGATTTCACTTGCCCAGGGAGTAGCTGGTCAGCTGCTACTGCTAATGGGGAGGATGGAATATCCATGTTTTCTTTGTTATTGTCCAGCTTATTAGCCATCTTTCTGACCGTGGACTGCTTCTTACTGGATGACTTCACCAGCCCAGGAGACTTTGGCAGTCGGTCTGCTGTCAAAGGGGAAAGTGCAACTCTACCTTTCACAGAGAGAGGAGAATGTGTGCTTATTTTGCTAACAAGAATTGGAGTCTTGTCGGCAATGGCAGATGGAAGCAGTTCAGTAGCTCCTTCGACAAACTCCACTTCAAAAATTGGAGTCTTGTCTGCAACAGCAGATGCAGGCAATTCACTAGCTCCTCCGACAAACTCCACTTCTGGCATCACATGAACATCAACTAGCTCTTGAAGAGCAGCATATTCTTGAATGTTTGGTGCATTCACTTCTAATGATTTTGCAGCCACAGAAGTTTCAACCAATGATTTGTGCCACTCACGGACTTCCATGGCGAACTCTTCTGATTCGAAGACATCGACTTCAACCAATTGCTCATCCTCTTGCTTCTCTGTCTGAATTATCGGACAAACAACACAAGGAGACATCAACTGGTCAAGCTTGATGCTTTCTTCTTGCTCAACAGGAGCACTCTCCCGAATATCATTGCAGTGAGAGACTAGTTGATCTGAATCATCAGAGGTACAGATGATTGTCTCAGAAATTAGTACTCCCTCATTATTTTCCACCATCTGCTGAGGAGAGTTCTGCGCTTCGGGAAGTGGATTCTCTAAACCATTATCATCAGTTTCCTCATCATCCTGGATGTTTTCATTCAGCAGCATCTTCTCTTCTATCTCGCATTTCACATCAACATCATCATTTTGATTGTCTTCTGAAATCTCAAGGTTAGTTGTCACTTCTACTGGTGGCGCATCTTGGCTCAGCGTCGACACTACAGAGCAATTTGTATTGATTAGCATGACGATACTCATGATCACAGAAAATAGTGTACCAGAAAATATGCCAAAACTCGACTTACCACGTATGTTATCATCCAACTGGTCTGACTTCTCATCAAGGACATCATCTTTCGAATCAGAATCAGAAAGGGCACCGAGGCAATCAGATTTGCCAGAGTCAGCTTCCAGGAGTACCTCGGAGCCAAGAGCTCCAACGCAACTGCTCTCAACATTCACTTTTACATCACTTTCGGGTTCTCTTTCCTTCTCCTCCATTCCAGTGGACTTCTCAACATGAACATTTGAATTATCGGGTTTCTCTGAACTCTCCTCCTCTTCTGCAGCCTGGGAATCAGCATCTGCATTTACAGTATAGCATGCTAATCAGAACTATCATTCATTTGAATCTACGATTAAGTGGCTGCTTTTTACTAAGATGACCAAAAGAATGCCTAGCAAGAAACAACAAAGAATAAACTATGCTGAATAAAAAGTGTCATATAATTCCTTGTTCTTTCCGACCATAACTCCTAAATCGATTTCCTCTGTAGATTAGAAAACCTACCGAGTGAGTTTTTGTTCTCTTCAACTTCTTCTAGGCCTTCTTCTGATTCTTCTTTCAAACCCAGGTCATCCATTTTGATTGGCTCCAATTCTGAGGTTCTTTCCTCTGACACCTTCAGCTCAGAGATTGACTTCTCCAACAACCTTGCCGACCTCCTTGTGCTGTATACCCTTGGCGCTGCAGATGCTCGGGCCTTTCTCTGTGTGCTCTTCACTGGCACATCCCGATTTTCTTCCTCATTCTTCTCATCTCTCTTCACAGCCTCCGGTCTTGTCCGAGCCGAGGCAAGCCCGGCTCTCTTTCCGGTTTTTGGCACAGCAGGAGTATCTGGCAGATTGACTTGTTTGTTTTCCTGATCTGCGGCTTGCCTACTGCTCATCGTGCTGCGGCGAGCACGAGACACAACCTGCGAGCTGTCAGGATCCTTTGTAGTTTTTGCTCTAGCTGAGGCTCGAGCTGCAGTTCGGGGTACCGCTGGAGTTGCAGGTGGAGCTTTCTCTGGCGATTGCATCTCAACAGTAGGTTCGGATGGATTTAGGAACTCCTCCAACCCATCGACCTGTTGCATAAATTTCCAAAAAAATCCAAAAGTATGAGAAAAACCAATTAGATGAAATAGGACCTCTCTACACTTGATTTTCAAGCAACTTCATGTTGTCGAAAATGACTCAACCATATTCAATACTAAATCTCATTAAAAACATTCTACTTCGAAAAATAAGATCTTGACCCATTATAAATAGATCTGTAATGCGCATGAATCAATTCATTCTCTTTTTAGTCAGTTCAATCACAATCGAAACCACAAAACTGTTCAAAAATTTCCCAGATTCTTCTTTTCAAAACATTCAATCTCTAATCTCGTAATTCATCGAATCAGCCGGCAGCAAAATCGATGGTGATACACCATCGAATCATCATCAAAATCACCAAGGAGAAGACATCGTTAATTACATGTTGGAGAGCAGCGAGCGCATTGGCCATGGCGACGTTGGTCATGTTGGCGGCGATCTTGTTCTTCTTGCACAGAACCTGGAGGTCCCTCCTTGACAGCGTGTGGAAGTCCATTTCCGCTCTGAGAAAATCGCAACTGCAAGATTCTGCGTCGAGGCAAGGGAGAGGGAGAGAGATCGGAGAAGATCGGAGATAGGGTTTTGGGCAAATGGGAATCGACTTGCGTTTGTCAAAACAAGGAGTTTTGGGCAATCTGCAAAGAACCGTCGGTGTAGAA
Source organism: Angophora floribunda (assembly GCA_014182895.1). NCBI lineage: Eukaryota > Viridiplantae > Streptophyta > Magnoliopsida > Myrtales > Myrtaceae > Angophora > Angophora floribunda. The sequence continues at coordinate 29,291,886 of CM024711.1, read as the reverse complement.
GAGTATTTGTAGTCGTAGAGGGGGGAGGGAGAGACGTTGGAACCCTAGCGGAAAATATGACCGTTGGAGCGCGATTTGAAATTTGAAAATCGTCTGGAAAATAAGGTAACAAAATCTTTTCTGTCGTGGACCTGTAGGAGGCTGCCGCGTGTCACATACCCGGGCGGAACCGCCCATCCGTGTCTCCATAACGAGGCTTGGGCCTTCTTCTATCTGGTATCCCTACGATTTTCGGCCCAATTCAGAAAAAAATTGTATAGAATAGTGAATCAATTGTTAAAATAAGAAGGGTCAATTCTGCAAAAAAAACCCTATAAATTGTTACCGTCACATTCCTCGATTTATTTTGTATTACTAAAATCCCTAAATTTTTTTTTTTGTTATAAAAAATCTAAACTTATATCAGTGTGACAAATAATACACGAGATGAAACTGTACTGTCATACATGGGTAAGTTTAGGTTTTCAATGACACATAAAAAGTTAAGAGTAAAGTGGCCTGGGAAGTGGTCTGTCTTTCGAAGGCAGAAGGTGGGCTAGGACTACGGAAACTCCGGGAGAGCAATAGAGTTGTAATGATGAAACATATCTAGCTCTTGTTTACTGATAAGGAATCCCTATGGTGTAAGTAGATTCATGCTACTTACTTAAAAAACATGAATTTTTGGGTCACCTCTTTGCCTAAGGTATGTTCTTGGGCATGGAAAAAATTACTTGCTTGAGACTTGAAATCCTTGGTCTTGTAAGATGGTGGGTTGGAAATGGTCTTTCTATCTCGTTTTGGTTCGATCCTCAGCATCCCTTAGGTTCACTGAATGCTTATTTCTCTACCTTCTTTATCTACCGTTTTGGTCTCACTAGGGAAGCCAAGGTGGTGGACCTTTTTTCTCTGGATGGAGTTCATGTTCTTCAACAAATTCAAAATTGGCAGCATCCAATCCCTCACCTTAGCAATCTTCCAGATGAATTTACTTGGTTGCCTCACTCTTCAGGTAAGTTTTCCACAGCCTCGACTTGAGATACTATTAGGAGTCGAGCTTTGTTGGTACATTGGGCCTCATTTGTATGGGATAAAACCATTGTGCCGAGGCATCAATTCCTGTTATGGCTGATAGACCCAAATGCTCCTTCTTTCATATGGTAGGATTTTTGGTGCGGTGTGTGCCTTCTATAGCTTCGGCCTGGACTCCATTGACCACCTATTTTTTGGCTGCCATGTCATGCGAGCCCTCACTGGTTTTTGGGCGGGTAAGTGCAACCTTGCTTGGCCGGGTGGATCTTAGAGGAGTACCCTTGAATGGACCATTAAATTTTTGTCTGGCAAAGGCTTTCATAAGGAGATTGCTCGGTTCTCATTTGGTGCCTTATGCTATGTCGTGTGGAAGGCCCGTAATGATGCTCTATTTCGTGGTAAAGCGGTCTTCATCCCTTTGTTGAAGCATCGTATCTTTAAGGTTGTCAAGGACAAAGCGGTGGCTGCCCCGCTTGTTCTAGATACTCCTGTAAATAGGAGGTTACAAAGATCTTGGGGTCTTGATTCCTCCAATTTTGCTGTCTAATTGGCGTTTTTGCTCTTGATGTTTTTTTGTGGCGATTAACTGTGTGTATGTCACCTTGGTTTCCTTGGATTATGGCACCATTCCACTCATTAGTCATGTTGCTATATGAGGGTAAGTGGGTGCCGGAGTCCCCTAGTTTGTACATATTTGAATGGAAATTATACACATTTACCTTACCAAAAAAAAGAGAGAAAGTTACAGAGTATTTGTGTCACGATAATAAAATTTAGGATTTTTGGTGGTGTTTTTCCAAGTCAGAAAAAAATAATTCATTACTTATTTACAAATATTTCAAAAATCCCATAAATTGAAAACATCAACTTTTCAAACATAGTTAATGATATCGACTTTTCAAAGGCGTTAGTGATCTCTAGTATTACATTCGTAATTTTATAAGCGTGTCGGCATGTCAAAACCATCGTCTAATTTGTTGCTTGTTCACAAATCGGGGTAAATAGCTCTGACCTCGGAGCTAGGAAAATCATCACCGTGTAATAAATTTTTGAGATGATACGTGAGACAATAAAACAGTGCCGTTTTCAGTGATCAAGGCTCCTGTCCGTTCATGTTCGGCGATCGAGCTAGAAAACCCGAAATGCCAAGGCACTTACGATATGAAGCTTTTAAGAATCTGCTATATCCTATTATCCTCAACGACCGCCGGTCGGTCATTAGGATGAACACTTCTAATCTCACAGGCTCAATACAGTTTGTTGAATCAAATGGCATCAAGGGTCGTCCCGGTGCCGAAAGTTTTTCAAGGATGATTGCGACATTCCAATGATTGACACAGAGCTCAATTGCAGGAATTCGAGAAGTTTCGAGATTCCCATATTCCAACTTTGAACTGTACCGACATAATGGCACTTTGTGCACAGGACTCCGACTCTCGAGAGCAGGGAAGAGGTATAGATATACAAAGCATAGAAGATCCCAGCAAGTGCTCCGATGTATAGTTCCAGAAACTTGAGTCATTACACTGTCAAGACTGCAAAGTTAGGGCCAGAGAAGCTATTTCGCTCTCATGAATGAAATGAGACTACAAGAAGATACAAGGAGATAAATAATTTTCCCCTCGGCAAACATACAAATGAACTACAGAAGCTAAATCTTCCACTGTATCAATTAGAGCTCCGACGCTCGCCACCTATAACCTACTGAAGTCAGAAAACAAACAACAAAGAAATCAACCAGTTGAAAGCGAAGTTGAGCAACATGCCACAGAAGCTTTGTATGGACAGTTAGAAATCATGTCAACGTACCTGTGAAATAGAGGCTGATAGCTAAGCAGGCCGTGACCATTAGGGGGTGTGGTATCCTGTTAGCGCCGTATGAGGTAGCCCTGTATAGAAAAATTAAATTCAGCACAGAAGAACCAGGTTATTGTCTTGTCAAATATATGGCGTAACAGCTATTACTTGCACTTTAGGATTGCATATCGGTAAATAAACCATCGTCATCGACAGTCATCATTGCAATAAATTCAGTTGGAGCATATATCACCAACACTCAAACAAAGAGCAACTTCTTCGAACAAAAAAATTATCAGAAACCACATAAATGTAATGGGAAAGAATTGAATGATTCACATGGGAATGCAAAAAATCTAATGTATTTGAGTTTCCAATATGCGTGCAACCACATTTGTCAACTGCCAACACAAATTATATGAAAAACAACATAAGCCAATCAACATAATCTTAACACCAAAGCAGTTTTATTTTGGAGTTTGCTCCCTGGAACAAATTCAGCAATAGTAGTTACCTTGCTACAAGGCCTGGGACAGACTCAGTTTTAAGTCCAAAATCAAAAGGAAAGAGTGGGTCGTATTGGGAATCCCCAAAATTCATCGGGAGTTGATCCACAGATTTGAACCAGGTCCTTGGAAGCTTTCCACTGAACCCATAGTCCCCAAAAAGAACATCAGCCACTCCCTGACCTTCAGTGCCCGGTAACCATGCTGCCACTAGGGCATCAATTGAAGAAATATATGGTTCAATCACGAGAGGTCTTCCTGAAACTACAATGACCACACACTTCACAGCCTCACAGACATTGGTAATGGTGGTAGGACCGGGATCTGCGATTGTAAGTGTCATGCTATCTCCGGCAGTCTCTGCATAAGGGTGCTCACCCACAACAACAATAGCATAATCGAAATCGGTGGACTTAACAAAATCCTTGTCAGGATTTTCTTGGTAGGCTACCTCTGTGCTCAAATCAACTGTAGAATTTATGGCACTGAGGATTGTAGTTCCTGTGGCAGCATTAAAAAAAAAAATCAATTTTAAAGTTTCCCTTTAGTTGACTTCAGAGGAACCAGAAAGATTGTACTTCACATATCCTTAGTGACTAAAAACCAGAAGGCCCAAAACAACATTACCAGAGGAGATCGAGGCAGGACAAGGATTGTGCTCTAATACAATGTAAACTCTGGACTAGACCAAAGAATTTCTTAATTTATCTTTAAGGCAAAGATTAGACAACACGGTTATTGGCATGCAAGTCTGCGCGGGAGTGAACAAGGCCAAATGCCCTCCTCAGCAAGTTCGTGCTTCAACGATGATGTCTTTCTCCTTTCCTGAGAAACCTAATACCACCATTACCTTTCCCAACACATGGAAACAAAACCTACGTACTTAGAGAAATGACTAGATCTTTTTTTTTTACCATAATGCATAACTAGTCTGTTCAAAGAAATCATCCACAAACTTTTTATGCTTTCTTCATTGCAAAGCTTGCTGTTTAGATGCTTATCCTGCTGTCTCGTATTAAAAACAAAATAAAAGACTTCAATTGTTCAAAAGATGAAATGCCATGATATTCTACAACCCTTATAGGTCAATATTGCATTAGAGAATTCTTGAACCAACATGTGCAATTAGTCCTCAAATAGAACTGAAGAAGAAGACATGAAGAAGTAGTAGATGTAGTAGTAGTACCTCTGGTGTATTTATTTCCACTAAATCCTTGCCAGGTGATTGTCCATCCACCACACTGATAACCCAAATCATCAGCATGACTACCTGCAACTAGGATCTTCTTTGGCTTCTTTGGAAGTGGGAGTAAAGGATCAGTCTCATTTTTCCCATTCTTCAGCAGCACAAGAGATTTTCTCACTGCTTCCCTTGCCAACTCTCTGTGTGCCTGGTAAACTAACAGAGCAGGTAATTATCCATGGTGATGTAAGTTAGCTTACTTACAATAGAAGTGGGGGAAAATAAAGAAACTTGAGCATATATAACTGAAATGATGGTGGTTCATGGAATATGCCAAGTAAAATGCCCAATACTTTGAAAAGTGTTATTCATTTGCATTAGCATGAAGCCACCAGCAGGTATCATAACTTGGAACGTTCATATGGCATGATAACTTCACTAACCTGGCTTCCAAGTTCGTCCACCAGACTAAAATCAGCCAGAGGATTTTCAAAGAGGCCCATGGTGAACTTGACAGACAATATTCTCTCCACTGCATCATCAATTCGATCCATAGGGACAACCTTCTCTTTAACTAGGTTAGTTAGATCATCAATAAATTCTGTAAAATTGAAAGGGACCATGACCTGTTGAAGACACGAAACAAGACCAGGTATTAACTACATTTGCTTTGATCTGAACTCGAATTGTCAAATGACGGAGCTATCTCTAAAAAGACAGCTGAGAAAATATCAACTAGCAGAAGAGAACCTAACCATGTCGATGCCAGCTAAAATTCCAGCTTCAACAGAAAAGGTGTAGTTTGCATGTGGAGGAGAAGTGATCCTGTCTATGCCTTGCCAGTCTGAGATAACAAAGCCCTAAAATTGATCAAAACATCCAAGAATAAGTGCTTGATATTCTATGATGCAGATATTTTACAATGACTTAATACACGACACCCTAGATTTAACCAGCTTCAACAGAGGATCCACTATATACCTTTTAGTAACTGGGATCCACTGTCAATAACATCTCAATAAAGCATGTCTTCAAAAAAGTGAAGATGTGTAAGTAACATTTTACAGAGCCAGGATATTTGGCAGGCAGGCATCTTGTCAGATAACTGCGATCAAGTGCATGGCAGTATATGTTGTTCAGCAACCAAGAAGTCAACTATTTAAATATTCTATATGTATGAGGTTTTGACATTAGATGAGTATCACCAATGAAACTAGAACATAAATAAATATAACACAGTAGATATAGATGATGAATAGGCCATACAGAGAGAGATTGCTAGACCATAGACTTCATAGGCATCAAGTTTGTACTGAGCTTGAAATAATTTTTGAGCAAATTAGTGTAGGATGGCATAAATTCATATGAACAGAGCATGAAGAACGTAAATTGACTAGGCTAAAATATGAGTAACTCAAAATGAATTTTTTGCCTATTTGATGGAGGATCAGCATTGAAAAAAACTTGCACAAACACTATAATGATTGGAATAACAAAAGCAGAACTATTGATGCACATCATGTGACAACCTAATGCCATATATAAACCTTTGTTCCCATCTTGGAACTCTTATAATCCTTCACCCGAGGACACAATTCGTTGGGCAGCAAGAAATGCCACTGTGGTGTGCCACATATGTATATAGCTGAAACAATGCAGAGTGGATCAAACCTTGAATTTGAGGGTGTCCTTAAGGAAACCAGTAACTAGGTCACGATTAGCATGCATCTTTTCTCCATTCCAGCTAGAGTAAGAGACCATGACTGTTGAAACACCCTTAATTATTGCATCTGTATAAGCAGGCATGTGGATGCTGAGCAAACCATGCATGTCAACAACAGTGTTGTTCTCATTGATCCCCTTGGTAGTTCCTCCATCACCCACAAAATGCTTTGCACACGCTGCAACCTTGTTCCTGTGGAAATTTTGAAGTAAAAATCAAGGAGGAAACTCTTCCAAGAAAGGCAAATCAATATCGACAACTGACAACAATGAACAGGAGAAGAGCAAAGTTAATGGGACTTCAATACTTAAGACAGAATTTCTTAGAAAAGATGGAGCCAGAAGATCAGTAGTAATTGAAGGAGCGAGGAACTAATCATAGAGAAACATGACACCACTTTTGGGGGATCAGAGAGAATGCACTTTCCAAGGTGCCAGGCATGTCATATATGTCATAACATATAATCATCAGAAAATGTTGAATTGCTGAAAGAATATTTCCCAATGACTCCTTAAAACAAAGGTACCACCTTGACATAATAACTTAACACATTACAAGTTGAATCTACAGTCTACACTAGAAAGCCAGAGAGTTCATACTTTCCAGCAACATATGGAACTCCTTTGCGAGAGCCAGAAGGAATATCCCCTTGTAATCCAGGTATAATCTCCGTCATTTGCCGCACAATGTCCTCGTTTTCACTGTAGCTTTCATAACACCTACCCCACCTTGGATCTCTGCAAACCTATCAAAATAATTTCAAGAAATAAAGTTCTGAAAGTCCAATAAACATGCACTGAAAAAGCATATATGACAACTGTAGTTGTATATCAGACATGTCTTTGTTTAATTCTGTCAACATTTAGTTTAAGTTGCTTACTGCAATGCAGGGGGCAAAGACATAAGGAATCCCTGTGGCTCTGACTTCAAGGGCTGTGGCAGCACCAATCTTTTTCACCAAGTCAGGGTCTCTGCATATGAGGTAATAATCAATGAAAAATTCCACTTAGATTGATCCAGAAAACTATTTTGAAAGTTCAGGAGTAAATAACATATCAGATAAATATTTGGACTTAAAGGAAGTACGGGGAAGCAAGTTCCAACTGAATGATAGTAATTTCGATTACCAGCAAGTCACACACTGGTATTTCAGAAATTGATATAAAATTGATGCAGTACAAAATTGGACAGGAAAGTATCTCAGAACTCTATACCACATTAGCGGGTAGATAATTTTTAAAGCTAAAACATTACAATACCTGCAAGACGTAACATCTTTTTTTACCTTGTTGCACCAAGACCAATATTATGCGGAAAAATTGTGGCATTGTAGACGTTATTGTGCCCATGAACAGCATCTATTCCATATATCATCGGGATACCCAATCTACTGGACAAAGAACCTTTCTGATAGCCATTTATCATGTTGACCCAATCCTCCGCACTTGCCTCTGGAAGTGGTGTGCTCCCACCGCCACTCAAGACACTCCCTGCAACATACCCAATGACATTTCAAGAGTCTGCCAATTGAACCTGTCAGTTTTATGGGACTCTTTCTTGATAATAAGATGATGTTGTCTCTGCAAGAGCTATAAACAGATGAGTTATTTGCATTAGCTATCTGCAAACTTCTCAGAGGTTAAAAATGTTAAAAAGAAAGGTGGAGGTTCAATGGAGTCAGTAACACATTATAATCACACCAATTAAAGGATTCGTAGATGACTTGAGGTTATTAATGCCTCTAAAGCATCAATGGTAGTATGATTTGAGGAGGCAGGGTCTCTCACGTACAAAATCCAGGAAGTATGTGTAATTAGTGTGGCCATATAAATGGTCACATCACATACAGATTTACTACAGAGACATGTCATATAACTTTGAGGGTGTACACTTTTGAAGAAAAAGAAATAGGATTTTTCTAAATCTATCCCCTAGATATCATACTTACAATAATGATTACAAGAGTAAATGCAGATGGAAAATCATACTTTTTTTTCAACTCCAAGATAGAAGTCCTGCTTCTTTTATAACATTGAAAGGAATTCAATTAATACGAGAGTCTATCTTATGGCTAGAACCCAGCTTGTACATTCATATGTGAAAGAGGTTGATCACCCCTTGTGTCTCTTGTAGTAAAATAGAGACTCCTTGATCCCTTGCAAAATAAAACCGAAATGAATCATGTCCATGGCTGCACACATGAGTTGATACCGCTAGGATTTTCACCTGGACTAAAAGAATCAGAAAAGGTAAATGCTCATTCACCACAAAATATTATCTCTGTGATGGTCAGGTGGCCACCTATACACTGCATTCGAAAACTGGAAATGAACAATTATTGTGACGTAAATCTAGATCATGTGCCCCTCACATAACAGTAGGCCCAACATGCATGGACCCAGACATGGTGATGACACCTGATAATCTTTGCAATGGTAGGTCATTACTTAACAACACAAACTATTGCACCTTAAAAATGTGAACTTTATGGAATATATAATAATCCAACAACAAACCCACACACCAAGTGCCCCAAAAAGGAACACAAGATAGAAATAAAAGAGAATGCACAAGCATAATCAATGTTGAACTGTTCTATTTACCAATGGAGTAGGTTCTCATGAAGTCATAAGTAGCCACGGTGCGATCGATTTGTGTCATCTGACCAATCTTCTCTTCCAGCGTCATTCTACTCAAGAGGTCCTTCACTCTTGCAGCCACCGGTTGCCCTGGGTCCTTGTACATAACGTACTCTGTGGATTGAGCCATTGCAGATGCCACAAAACACCATAACGAAAGCACCCCAAGTGTTCGAAGAAAAGCCCTGCCCATCTCTCAGTCCTCACTTCCCCACCCACAAGAGCCCTCGTTCAGTCCTACATCACCCAAAACGGCAACCTCCCATCAGTCTCATATCTGGGGAGCTGCTCTGTTTGGTTGCGCTGAGAGAAAAAAGGCAAGACCACAGTTCGCGACAGTATGCTTCTCCTTTCATCTCTAGTTAAGCTACCGTGCGCGAGTTAAAAAAAAGGAACCATCTTTACATAGCCCTTATCGCCTATCTTGCTAAAGAAAAGCTTGAGCAGCTAAAAGGGTCGGATCCGCTTTCCTCTGTTCTCGAGTAGTATAAGCGAGAGCTAGAAAGATCACTTTTCAGATTCCTTTATCAGATCAAAAAGCCACATTTTAGAGAAAGAGAGAGAGAGAGAGAGAGAGAGAGAGAGAGAGAGAGAGAGAGAGAGATGCTTACAGCTGAATGTGACCGAAAGGAAGCGAGTGATTGGAATGCACAAACAGCAAAAAGGAGCAAAAGAAATAACAAAGAGATGATGGTGGAGTGAACGTCTTAGATTCGCCGAGAAGAGAAGGCACGAAGAGACGGTAGTGGAGAGAAAACGGTGATGAAGTGTAGTGAAAGTGAAAGCGAAAGTGAGTGACGATGTTGTTGTCTTTTCCTTGTGGGGTGGATGCTCTGCCGGGAGGTCGTGGGAACGTGGCCGTGGGGGCTGCGGGGAGGCCTTTCACTTTTCAATTCCGGTCCCTCATTTCTTTTGAATTTTCATTTTCGACCCCCTTGACATCTGAGAATCCTATTACCAAAACTAAAAGGTCTCTCGCCGTATGATCGCAAACACCATGTCACACGCCGAAAATCATTTATTTATGAAATCAGAGTCTTCTCTTGACATCTAAAGAAAAAATAACCATATCTTCTACTATCCATATTACGTACAAACTTCTCTTCTGTGTTTAATTGCTTAATTTTCGATTTGCATGGGAAAGTCACAATTCCTATAACTATGGGTGATCAATTTCGGAGAGAGTAGGCTTTAGAGGTTAATCTGAAACCTATCCTCTTATAACTAGTTTTTAGTTTTTAGACAGTAGAACTTTAACCTATTTGGTTGGAACCAATCTTGCAACCCATCCTATTTTTTCGCTTTGATTCCAAGGTCTCTTGAGAACCTGTTTTATTTTTTGTTCCTTTTTTCAGTTCATCTTTTAGAGAAACATCATATGAGAAGTAATGAAATGATTCGAAGTAAAAGATAAACAACAAAATTCCTAAATCGCTAAAAAAAATAATCCATAAAATGAATATGTAGTTACGTACAATTATAAACGATAAAAAGTTCAAATACGTAACGCAAAAGATAAACTATAAAAGTTCATTCCCTTTCATCCATAAAAATTTAGGAAAAGAGGAAAAACTGGCGAGGTGAGGAGTTCCAAAAAAGGACAAAGGATGAGGAGTATTGAGGTTACAATTTAGAGGAAAAAGAAATTAGAGTTTTGACTTTTTAGCTTATAAAATCAATTCCAAAATAGAGCGGTCAAGTCTGATTTTCAGGTGAGTATTTACTCGGAACTTGTTCCCGGATCGGTTACAATCAATTTCAAAATTTTGGAATTTGTTCTCGGATCGATTCCAATTGAAATCAGTTCTTGGATCTGTTTTTCGGGCAATTCGATTTAGTTGCTAGATAGAATTGATTTGGTAGTGCACCCCTTACTTATATAACACCCGAGCGATGTCGCATGGGAAAGCACGAGCCCTCTACGTTCAGGAACCGTGCGGCGAAATATTTAATTGCGCGTAAGATGGGACACGGCGATACTCTCTAAAATAAAAAAAGCGAGTTCGGCCTTGTGCAGTCTTTATGTCTCAGTACTCTGTTATTGTCTAATCGGGTGCCACGAGTGCTATGCTCCGAAAGCAACCAATAACTTCTCGACGGGTCGGAGTGGCGTTCATCACGTTTCGATTGTATTCGAAACGAGAATTGATTGTGTCTTTTGATGTTGGGTTCAGCTTTTGATGATGGATTCTCAAAGAATCATGCAAAAGCATGAGGAGTCACCCTCAAGCAGGGAATTCGAAGCGTAGGGATGGATTGGATTAGAGCACCAAAATGGGACGTGTTGCGTCGCCTCTCACGTAGGCGAGGCGTAGAGGCTAAACAAAGAACTTCGGTCTTTGTTTCTCAGAGAAGCAACGCATTGCCTTGTTGAATTTGACTCCCGGAAACAATCGCCGGGGAGATGGAACGAAGCGATCGGCAAAGAATAATCTCACGTTTCGGACACGAACGCACGAAACCTACGTACGCCACAAGCATTTACCGGCATCGTCAAAAGGAGTATATATACGGACCAACAGCGCCAAGCAAAATGTCTGTCTTACGATCAAGCGAGGAGACACACTGCCGACAACAATATCCGATTGATAATCTTGGAGAGGAAGGAATTCTAAGATACGTCGATGGCGACAAGGCCGAGAACGTCCGGGACCATTACTGGCCGGGTGGTGCAAGCGATGGGCATTCCTGTGTACGAGGATTTCGAGCCCAAGTTCGAGTGGCGGGAAGAACCGACCGCGAGTTTCTTGAGCGTTTCTCTCCCAGGTTCTGCATATTCCTTCCTTCTTCCTTTTTGGTATCTATCCTTGTTCTGCCATCAATAGTTGTCTCCTCTCCCTTCTCTTGCTTCACAAGATCAGAGAATCAAAGTTGAATTTCGATTTACGGTTCGATTTAGTCTAGTACGTATGTCGTTATTCTCGTTTTCAAGGACGTGTCGTGACGTTCCGTCGAGTGCAATTGGTTCAACCGATCGTGATGAAATCGAAATTTGTATGCGAATATGTTTATACACAGGTTTTCTGAAGGAACAAATTAGGGTCACGTATAATGAGCGACCGCGTAGTGTGAAAGTTCGCGGAGAGCGTCCTCTCGGGGCCAACAGATTCAGCCGTTTCGGCAAGGATTTCAGCGTCCCGGAGAATTGCAAGCCGCAGGAGATCAGAGGCAAGTTCGATGGCGGGACTCTCGTCTTAACTCTGCCGAAGAAAACCATCACGCAAGTCCCTCCTCCTCCTCCTAAAGAAGCGCCACCCCGAGTGACGACGCAGCAGAAACAATCTCCGAGCACCGAAAAAGAGCCAAAAGCTCCTGAGGTTGATCGAGAAAATGTTCCCCCAAAGACCACTTCAAGCGGTGACGAGGCGGTCGCCGGCGCAAAGGGAGCCGTTGATCAGCCGAAACATCAAAAGGGTCAAGAAGATGTCCCCCCAAAAGCCACCTCGAGCAATGCCAGTAACCCAACGCCACAAAATACGAGCAATACCAGTGACCCAACACCGCAAAATACCAGCCGGGTCAAGCCTCAAGAAGCTGCATCAAATGCGAGGTCGGACCGTGCTCCTGCTTATGGAGTCGATGAAGGCTTGGGAATCATAGCAAAGGAGAAGGGCGACAGACCTACCGACGAATCGCAGAAAACCGAGAAGCCCAAAGATCAACCGGCTCCGCGTGGTAAGGGAAGCAAAACATCATCACAGAACGAGGGCAAAGCGCAGAGAAACGGAGAGATACAGGTTTCGAGGAAGAATAACAGCGAGGCCAGATTGGATGATGATAGACAAAAGCTCAGCATTCCAGAAGCCATCTCGGGCAAGAAACTGACCGAAACCGAGGATTTTGTGGGTTCTGTGAAGAAGGCAGTGAAAGGACTGGCCGCAGGTTTGAAAGAAGACAGGCAACTGGTTGTGAACGTGGGGGTGGCAGTTGTGGTGATTGTAGCTCTCGGGGCCTATCTGTCCTACAGATTTGGATCTTCCACAAGAACCAAGAAATAGCTTTTATCAGCAGCCTATCATCCTCAACTAAAAGGAAATTTACTTACATGTCATCATCAGGTTCCTCCTGAAATAAAATGCAGTCTCTATGAATAAATCTCGTGTTCTTCCGGGTGATTTTTAGTGAATTTACACGAAGAAAGTAACATTGAACGACCTATATCAGGGATTTCTTAATTAATTGGTTGAATGAATTATCCACCGCCTTTGTTTAATCTGACGTGACTGTGGATAAGTAAGAGCGAAACTAAAAAAATCTTAAAATTTGAGAACTTCTATAACCCAAGTGGCTTTTCATAGCCAAAATCATGGACAAGGTGGCGAAGGGCATCTTTTGTCATGGTGGATATCTGATATTCTCATGCAGAACTGAGACAAATCCTTTCTTCTGATTTCAGATATCCACCATGACAAAAGATATATAAGAAGGAAACAGTGGAAAACCAATGGATTCAAGGATAAGTAGACCTCTCTCGTTTATGCTTTATTGATAAGACAAAGCAATCGAGCATTCTATTGAGGCCATTACATGACCTAATTATCGAGACAATTCCAACTTAAATTCCCTAGTTCATACTACGAGAAAATTGGAAAGCAAACACAAAAAAATGAAAAGGCCTCCAAGGCTAAATAGGCCAAAACACCTTGAGATCTACTCGGTAGTGATCCGGTGAAATCCGTGCCTCGATAGACCACATTGACATCACTTCATGATGAATAGATAGTGACTGCGATCTTTTGGCTAGCGTAGTCGCAATGATATAAACATATGAAATACCAATTGCCAGCTAGTATAGCTCCCGTAGTTTTTCTTCGTTGAGCATGTGTTGTACCCATTTGCATCAACTAAGATCACGTTATGCCGGGTGTTGTCATAGGTGAAAACTACCATTTACATTAATTATCAGAATCAATTCAGCCCAAGTGGTAAACACAAAAAGATATAACGACATTCCAATGAATCCTATTGTTATTGTTGAGATAAGAAAATGACTTTCCCATCTATCTAAATCTACATGGAAATTCAATCTCGACTGACCATACATGATGTTCGACACATGCATAGTCGTTAGGCATCAATAAGTGATGTTCACGTAGATTATACATTGTAGATATACCGATTTAGCGCATGCGTGCTCAAATGCATTTCCTTCTCAAATGCTTTATCACTACTATGGTAAATCTGATTACCTAAAACATCACCGACATAGAAAGTCTTGCCGGCAACCCATGAGTTGAGGTCAACATTGGAAGTCCAGCCATCCTGGTCCCCAATACGTAGCAGCATAGCTCGAGGATGGAAGAATCAACAGCAACATCGTCACCACCGTCGCGGCATTGAGAAAGCACTTCTCGAGACGTGCCATTTCCGAGGTATTGTGCGAGTGAAGTGTGTTTTGTGTGGAGATAAGGAAGTTGTTTGTGTGTGTACGTGTGTTCGCATGTGCCTGCATTTGTGTATTGTTAGGCTTGCTCATATATATAGATACTATATGAGAGGGCAGTTCCTTATGCCTGGTGATTCCATGCAGGAGGTGGTTACCCATTGGAAAACGCTTTGGTATACTCAAAGTGAGCCATATTTTATGTGGAAGGCGGTTGAGTCCTAAATACTAACATGAAACTGTCAAAGTCGAACTCTTTCTAGAATCGGCCGTGCCCATTGGGATTGTCGATTTCGTCGACCTGTTAAGGATCATTAGATTTTCATTACTTGATGGTCTTAGAGAGATAGTGCAAGTTAGTGACATAAGTCCAAGTTCATTAAAAACAAGGGCATGCATCGGCTAATCTGTGTACAATGAGCTTATTCAGCCTTGACTCCATCAGTTTTTGTCAAGTCGAGTTGAGAATGGTCCAACCTTGAGCGGCTTAAACTCAAGCTTTGCTTGTTGGATCCTAGTGGAAAAGTATGAGAAGCATGAAAGGCGTGTTATTTTAAATGTTTTATACTCAAGAGTTCGAGTCTGATTTTATAGCTTAACTCGAGCTTTATTTATGATCAAATAAAGTTTTGACCTGTTAAGCCCCTCTTTGGGTTGACCCCAGGTAGCTCGAGTTGATGTTAAATAGGGGGCCAAGCTTTAGCTCTCGTAAAGGTTGAGTTTGAGTGATGCATTGTCCTATATCTCGACTTTGAACTCATGATTAGGAGTGTCAAATGAGTGGGTCGAGTTGGGTTTGGATCGGGTCAAAAATGATCTGACTCATATTGACCTATTTAATCAGTTTTGACCCATTTTCATGCAATATAAATTTGATGATCCATACCCAACCCATATTACCAACACATAACTTAATTTAAAAAAAATTATTCCCACTTATTTAATCCACTTTAAACTTTTGATATATAAATTATTTAAACAAAAATTCCACATCAAATTTATAAAGTAAATTAAATGATAAAAAAATTAGTAAATAAAAAAATGTGGATACCTCTAAATTGAAATAGTTTTTGGAAAAATAATTTTTTAAAAAAATTTGATTTATTTATTTATTTTATTCTTTCTTTCTTTCTTTTTATTTTCCCTTTCTTTTCTCTTTTCTTTCTTCTTCCCCATTTTCCTATGCTAGTGTCACTCGACGACGACTGGCCAAGACATAGGTTAGTGAGCCTAAACTCGACCAAGGCCAACGAACTTGAGGCTTAGCCGATCTAGGCTCTACCGAGGTCACTAAGCTTGACTCATCTAGATTTGGCGAGCCGCAAGCTTTGTTGTGGCTAGTGAGTTTGGGGCTCGCCTACCTAGATCCAAGCTGAGCTCCAATCAGCGACGGCAAACTTGGGATCGGTGATGGTGACGGTGGGATCGGCAACGAAGGTCGAGAACGCATAGAGGAGGGGGATGGAAGGAGAAAGATGATGAGTCTACCTAGTAACTCACTCAACCCATATTTGACTCATATTTAACTTTCACTTAACCCATATTTAATATTTACTTAACCCATCTTTGACTTTTACTTGACCTATATTTGATCCATTTAATTAAAAGTGAGTCATAATATGGGTTTATGACCTATTTTGACACCTCTACTCGTGATTCATCAACGAGTTTAGAAAGTTACTTATCATATAATCAAATGAAATTACTACAAGAAATTATTGAAAGTTTGAGAAAAATTACATTTATCCCTTGAAAAATTCTAACTAGATCTGATATATCAATTATTTCGGTTAATGAATTTTTACTGTTTGCGATTTAAGTTACGCTTATCTAGATCCTACATCAATGTCCTCACAGTATACAGTTAAAAGTACACGGTACGCATATGTATATTGTTCTAACATTGTACCTATTTCAGAGAAGAAAGTTTATGAAATGTGACCCAAAAAGAAGAAGAAGAACTATTTAGTCCTCCTTGAGCTTCAAAATATAGATATAACTTTAAAAAAAGGTGGTAAACCAATGGCAAATTGGAATCCAACACATTCGAGGATTAAACAAGCACTCTTATTGATACTTAATTAAGCCAAAGTCGTCAAGGCATTCTATTGTGGCCATTAAATGTACGAGTGAGGCAATTTCAACTTCATTCCCCTACTTATGTCTTTTGTGAAAAAAATCAATGATTAGAAAAATATTTTTCTAAATTGATTGCTTGTATTGTTTGCAAAAATGAATAAACAAAAAATATCTCGATCGTTTATGAAAATGTTTAGGCATAAATTGTTATCGATAATAAAAACATTTTTTATTAACTAATTATTTTAAGTGAAAAAAAGTTATCATTTTTAGGAAAATATTTTCCAAATCATTTATTTTTTACGAAAGAAATAAGCATCGTACATTTTTTCCTTACTCAATAATCTTGCAAGGATAATTCCTTTTAGTGACGTGAGTCCAAGTTCATCAACACAAGGGCGGGCATTGACAAATCTAAGTCCGGTGAGCGTATTTAGCCTTGGCTTGATCAATCTTCATCGAATGAAGTTGACAGCGGACCTCGAGTGCCTTAACTTATAAATCACACTGGTATGGTTTCAAAGGAGATTGGTTACATTCATAAAAAGATTCATTGTGAGAAAATATATTGGTTACATATGTTAGTAACTATGTAATTACATATTAAAAATCAGTTCATTAATGACCAATTGAACATTACGAACTCCATCATATTGTTGTTTAAATCACTAGCCACACTGTTTAAAGTGGGTAACCTACTTATTTGGGAATATTATAACGAAAGTTCTGTCAACTTCTTGCACTTGAGTTGTACAACTTTCAGTTCCTCCAGTCAAATCTTTAAAGCTGTCAACTTCGTGCACTTCGGTCTTTCCTCCAAGTCGACAGTTTCAAATGGACAAAGATGCACGCGTGGTTTTTCTTTCCTAATGGAATTTTGCTTTTGGACAGAAACGAAGTCAATCTGGACAAAGAGGCAATTCTCCAACCGTCAATGGCTTTTGCATAGCAAAGATCATGAACAAGGTGGCGAAGGGCATCTTTAACAAGGTGATTATTATAAATGAGCTTCATGAGCTTCAAAAATCCAGAGATAAGAAAAGGAAAAAATGTTGTAAATGAACGGATTCAAGGACAAGTAGAGCTCTTTTGTTAAGGCCAAGCTCTCAGAGCACTTTATTGAGACCACTACAAACCAAAAACTCCTCGAGATCTACTGCGTAGCGGGTGTTAAGACTGATGAAATCCTTGCCCCGATCGACCGCATTGACGTCACTTCACGATGAGTAGACGGTCACCGCCATCTTCTGATTAGCGAAGTCACAGTGATACGAGCAGATGAAGTACCATGTGCCGGCGCTCGTCAGTGTTATCTCGTCATTGCCGCTAGTGAAAACCCCGTAGTTCAAATTCGCTGAGCATGTGTTGTACCCATTTGCATCGACAGAGACCACGTTATGATAGGTGTTGTCGTAGACGAAAACTGTCCATTTACATGAATGCTTAGAACCAGTTTAGCCGAAGCCATGAGTACAAAAAAGATAAAACAACACTGCTATTCATCCTGTTGCCGTTATTCGCTTTAGAAAATGACTATCCGATTTATCCAAATCTCAATCAAAGTACGATCTCAAAAAACCATGCATGATAAATCAACATGCGCATAATCGTTTGGCATACATATAGTTTATATACGTAAACATGCCGCTCTAGCGAATTCGTGCTCACTTGCATTTCCTACTCTTCTTATGGCAATGGTAAATCAATTACCTAAAACATCATTGACATAGAATGTCTTGTCGCCAGCCCACGAGTCGAGATCAATATTATAAGACCAGCCAAAATCGTCCCCTACATAATATGTAGTGGCATAGCTCAAGGATGGAAGAATCAACGCCGACATCATCACTGCCGCCGCGACATTGAGAGAGCACTTTCCGAGGCGTGCCATTTCTGAGCTGCTGGACAAGTGAAATGAGGTTTCTGTGGAGATAAGGAGGTTGTTTGTGTGTGTATGTGTGTTCGCAAGTGCTTGCATTTGTCCATTATTAGGCTTGCTCATATATATAGATGCCATATGAGAGGGCTGTTCATAGTGCTTGGTGATTTCATGCACGAAGTGATTACGCGTTGGAAAATGCTTTGGTTTACTCACCATGGCGATGAGATAACCAATGCACGATTTGGCTCAAAGCGAGCCATCCTTTCTGTGGAAGGCGGTTGAGTCCTAAATCCTAATTTGAAAACTGCCAAAATCGAATTCTTTCGGTCTAGAATGCGATTTAGGGACATGAGTCCAAGTTCATCAGACACGAAGGGCAGGCAGCAACGAATCTACGTACAGTGAGCTTGCTCAGCCTTGGCTCGATCAGTTTTCATCCAGTCGAGTCGGTAATGAGCCGACCTCAAGGGCCGTAATGCTTCTACACAAGCCATGCTTGCTCGAGCCTAGCGGAGATGTAAGAGAAACATGAAAACGGCGGTATTTACAATGTTGTATAATCGACCCCGAGGCAAGTCTGAATTTGTAGCTTAAAACTCGAGCTTCAATTACGATCGAATCATATTTTGAGTTGTAAGAACCTCAAGTAGCTCGGCTCGATGCTAACTAGAGGGCCGAGCTTTAATTCTTGTCAAGGTCGAGCTTGAAGGGTCCGTTGTCATACGGTTGGACTCTGAATTCATGCTTCATTAACGCGTCTAGAAGTTTGCTAATCGAATAAAGACATGAAATTATTAGCAACAAACTATAAAGAGTTAGATAAAAGTTATGATTAGCCCTTGAAAGATTGCAATCGAATCTGCAAAAAAAATGATTTCAGTTAACAGATTTTTACAAATTTTGAAATTCAAATTGCTAGTATTCTTGTTGTAGCAAAGCTCTCGGGAAAATTGTTCAAAAAATCATGAATTTATTGATAACTTGCCAATTGAGTTCATTCGGCTAATTTTGACTGAAAATCCCTGATGCAGACATCGATCATCCTATGTAGCAACACCAATACTAACACGGACAATTTTTATAATTTTTTATAATTTATTTATCTTTTTCTTTTTCTTTGTTTTTTTCGATGCCGATGAGGGTTGCGGCAAATCCCTCACCTAGATTGGGTGAGGGCTGCCTCGACAGCTGTTGAAAGCATCGCAAAGGCCCTAGGAAAGGCCATCGCAGCTTGGTCAGTTGCAGACGAGGGCCTTGGAGGCCAATTGACCGCAGGTGAGGTGATCCTCACCTACAACTAGTGAGGTTGTGAAGGCCTTGCTGGCCATGAGCAAGGCCGCGATGGCTTTGCCCAGGGCCTTTGCAGCGCCACCAACAATGGCCAAGGAGACCCTCGCCCTAGGCGAGGCTTTTGCAATCAACCAATATTAGGCGAATGGATTTAATTGACAAATTGAAAGTTTATGAGTTAATTGGTTAAAGTATAATAAGTTTAGGACTTTGTGGACAATTTTCTCTGGGATCTCACAATATACAATTAAGGTACACTGCACCTTTATGCATACTATTCTGACATGCATCGTATGGTCAGGCGAAATCTTTTCCTTATACACTTTATGAGAAGAATGAACATTTTCCTCATTTTCCACGTGTTGATTATTTCCAACTGAATTGCAGTCGAGGCTCGAGTCACTCTACTTGACTAAAACATTGATGAACAAGCTTCTGTCAAAAACTGCCATTTCTTTATCGTTGTGTATGGCCGCAGGTACGTCTGTAAAATCCCATGGTATTGGGCTGATCAGTTCTGCTGTTATGGACTTAGAAAGTGGCGATATCACAATTCATATAGTGAGAATTAGGCTATGTTTTGCTACCCCTGCACTTCCAAAGCATTTCTCTGGTTTTCCCTTCACTTGGGCATTTCTAACTTGGTCAGGGACGACAGACAGAGCCAAAACCATGTGAGAATGTTACGGTTTACATCTGAGAGGCAATTCTGGCCAAAATCATGAACAAGATGGGGAAGAGCAGCTTTAACATAGTGTAATTATAATATTTTCGACTAAAAGTTCATGGAATTTGGAAGGATCGAACACAGGATTAATCTCAGTTCTCCTTTTGCTTCATAATCTAGATGTGCACGGAGGAAGACGTGGTAAACTGATGGATGGAAGGTTAAACAGAGCTCTCTTATTGACCCTCAATTATCAACGCAAAGCACTAGAAGCATTCTGTTGAATTCATTACATGCCCTTGTGAGGAACAATTCCCACTTCATTTCCCTACTCCATACTATGAGAAAATTGGAAATTTGACAACCCAAATGAAAAGGCCTTGAGAGTAACCCCCTCAGGCCTAAACAGACCAAAGCACCTTGAGATCTCCTGTGTAGCCGGTGCAAAGACCGGTGAAATCCCTGCCTCGGTAGACCGCATTGACATCACTTCACGATGAATTGACAGTGACTGCGATCTTCTGATCGGCATAGTCGCAGTGATACGAACATATGAAGTACCAGTTACCGGCTTCGGTCAGTGTTATTTGGTCGTTGCCACTAGTATAGCTCCTGTAGGTTTTTTTCGTCGAGCAATTGTTGTACCCATTTGCATCGACCGAGATCACGTTATGCTGAGTGTTGTCATAGATGAAAACTGCCATTTACATGAATTCTCATAATCAGTTCAGTCCAAGCTATACGCACAAAAAGATATAACGACACTCCAATGAATCCTATCGCTATTATTGAGATAAGAAAATGGTTTTCCCATCTATCCAAATCTAAATAGAAGTTGATGATCGACACATGCATAGTCTTTCAGCAGTAATATGTGATTTCTTGCAGAATATATATGTAGATATGCCGCTTAAGCGAAAGCTTGCTCAAATGCAATTTCCTACTCTCATCATTACTAGAGTAAAATCGATTACCTAAAACATCACCAACATAGAAAGTCTTGCCGGCAAGCCATGAGTCGAGGTCGACATCGTAAGTCCAGCCAGACTGGTCCCCTACATAATAAGTAGCGGCATAGCTCGAGGACGGAAAAATCATCAGCAACATCATCACTGCCGCTGCAACATTGAGAAAGCACTTTCCGACACGCGCCATTTCCGAGCTGTCGCTCGAGCGAAGCTTGTTTTCTATGGAGATGAGGAGGTGTTCTCTGTGCGTGCGTATGTACGTTCGCCTGTGCTTGCACTTGAGCATCGTCCGGCTTGCTCGTATATATACTAGACAGACGAGAGGGCTGCTTGTTATGCTTGGTGATTCCATGCATGATGTGGCTGCCCATTGGAAAATGCTTTGGTTTACTCACCATGGCGATGTGATAAACAATGTAGGAATTGGCTCAAAGTGGTTCATCCTCTTTGCAGAAGGCGGTTGAGTCATAACAAACGCCAAAATCAAAGTCTTTCTACCATTGACCGTGTCCACAAGGATTGCCGATTTTGGGAGAAAACTATCAAAAAAATCTAAGCTTTTCACGTTTTATCAATTAAGTACATTTGATCAATTTTTGTCGAAATTCGATGATGTAAATGCCAGCATGATTAGCGATAACATGGACAATTATTAATGATATTTTAATATGTTATTCACTTTTTTATTAATTTTTTATAATTTTCTTGTCTTTTTTCTTCTTTTCTATTCTCTTTTTTCCCTTTGCCAAAATCGCTAGGCCTCATTGATGGTCGACAAAGGTCGCCGACCTTAGGCGAGGGCTGCCTTGCTAGATCGGGTGAGGTCGCAGACCTCATCAAACCAGGCTTGAGTGTCCCTTGCTAGCGGCTTAAACTCAAGCTTTGCTTGTTGGATCCTAGTGGAAAAGTATGAGAAGCATGACCGTTCCAGTTCCCGGTTCCATGGGTGAATTCGTCCGCCCATCCATTTGGACCGGACCGATATTATAATAATATATATTAATTTTTATTATAAAAAAATTGGTTGAAAAAAATTAAAATTTTGAAGGACCCTGTTTAGAATTTTTATTTTCCATTTAAAGCCCTAATTATCTACTCGATTTTATGGTCGTCTCTCGATTTCTATCTTCTCCATATTAGTCTTCGAGAGTCAAGACTTCGACAATCTCGCAACCACACTCACGATCGTTGGCCGTCGACTGCGCCTCTTAGCTCTCGACTGTGTCAACTCCGTTGACCGCACTCACGGCCATCAACCGCGCCTCCCTCTCTCGACTCAAGCGCGCCACTCATGGCTCTCGGTTGCTATAAGTTGAATCTTCTTACTAAATCCCTAAATCTATGAGTTCTTTGTTTATTTGGTTGTTTTAACTAAAAACCCTAAATCCCTAAATTTTGATTCTAGTCATGGTTAGTGTTGAGAGAGTTCGTGTGTTTATGCCGAGTTTGTGCAGGATTAACAAAGATGATATTTCTTTGGGTGGAGGAGTTGGAGGAAGAGAGAACAATGTGGAGTTGATGTGCAAAACGCTCCAGGTGGAGCACAAACTCTTCTACTTCGATCTAAAGGAGAACCCTCGTGGCCGCTACCTCAAGATCTCCGAGAAGACATCGGCCACACAGTCCACCATCATCGTGCCTTTCTCTGGCATCTCCTAGTTCTTGGATTTCTTTAATTACTACATCAATACCGACGATTAAGAGGCCTCCGGCAAGGAATTGCAACTCAACACCAAGGCATGTGCTTTTCTTATTGGGGTATTATGTTCCTCGTTTCCCATCGTTTCTGGTGTTCGCATTGCTTGAATTGCGTGTCGTTGGTTGCAGGTGTTGTACTTTGATGTTGGCGCGATTGCTTGTGAGACCGGTTCCATAGATCCACCTGAGGACCGGACCGAACCGGCAATCCAGTTCTCAAGTGGATCCATGGAACCAACGGGCGGTTCCCGGATTCAATTTTTCGAAACTAGTCCTTGGTGGGTGGTTCCCTGTTCTAGGATGGGAACTGCCTGACTGGATCATGCTCACCCCTAGTATACAGTTAAAGTACATGGTACGCATATGTATATTGTTTTGACATTGTACCTATTTTAGAGAAGAAAGTTTATGAAATGTGACCCAAAAAGAAGAAGAAGATCTATTTAGTCCTCCTTGAGCTTCAAAATACAGATATAACTTTAAAAAAAAGGTGGTAAACCAATGGCAAATTGGAATCCGACACATTCAAGGATTAAACAAGCACTCTTATCAATACTTAATTAAGCCAAAGTCGTCAAGGCATTCTATTGTGGCCATTAAATGTATGAGTGAGGTAATTCCAACTTCATTTCCCTACTTATTTCTTTCGTGAAAAATCAATGATTCAAAAAATATTTTTCTAAATTGATTGCTTGTATTATTTACAAAAATGAATGAACGAAAAATATCTCGATGAAAATGTTTGGACATAAATTGTTATCGATAATGAAAATATTTTTTATTAACTAATTATTTTAAGTGAAAAAAAGTCATCATTTTTAGGAAAATATTTTCCAAATCATTTATTTTTCGCAAAAGAAATAAGCATCTTAAATTTTTTTCCTTACTCAATAATCTTGCAAGGATAATTCCTTTTAGTGACGTGAGTCCAAGTTCATCAACACAAGGGCGGGCATTGACAAATCTAAGTCCGGTGAGCGTATTTAGCCTTGGCTTGATCAATCTTCATCGAATGAAGTTGAGAGCGGACCTCAAGTGCCTTAACTTATAAATCACACTAGTATGGTTTCAAAGGAGATTAGTTACATTCATTAAGAGATTTATTGCAAGAAAATACATTGGTTACATACGTCAGTAACTGTGTAATTACATATTAAAATTCAGTTTATTAATGACCAATTGAACATTATGAAATCCATTAAATTGTTGTTTAAATCACTAGCCACACTGTTTAAAATGGGTAACCTACTTATTTAGGAATATTAAAACGGAAGTTCTGTCAACTTCATGCACTTGAGTTGTACAACTTTCAGTTCGTGAATTCAAATCTTTAAAACTATTGACTTCGTGCACTTGAGTCTTTCCACCAAGTCGACAATTTCAAATGGACAAAGATGCTCACATGGTTTTTCTTTCCTAATGGAATTTTGCTTTTGGACAGAAACGAAGTCAATTTGGACAAAGAGGCAATTCTGCAACCGTCAATGGCTTTTGCATAGCAAAGATCATGAACAAGGTGGCGAATGGCATCTTTAACAAGGTGATTATTGCACATGAGCTTCAAAAACCCAGAGAAGAAAAGGAAAAAAAGTTGTAAATTAACGGATTCAAGGATAAGTAGAGCTCTTTTGTTAAGGCCAAGCTCTCAGAGCACTTCATTGAGGCCACTACAAACCAAAAACACCTCAAGATCTACTGCGTAGCGGGTGCCAAGACCGACGAAATCCTTGCCCCAATTGACCGCATTCACGTCGCTTCACGATGAGTAGACGGTCACCGCCATCTTCTGATTAGCGAAGTCACAGTGATACGAGCAGATGAAGTACCATGTGCCGGCGATTGTCAGTGTTATCTCATCATTGCCACTAGTGAAAATCCCGCAGTTCGAATTTGTTGAGCATCTGTTGTACCCATTTTCATCAACGGAGACCACATTATGAAAGGTGTTCTCGTAGTGGAAGACTGTCCATTTACATGAATGATGAGAACTAGTTCAATCTGGATAGACCATACAAATCTCAGTCAAAGTACAATCTCGATAGACCATACATGATAATCGACATGCATGTAGTCGTTCGGCATTCGTAAATGATGTCCATGCAGATTATAATTGTAGACATGCCAGCGAATCCATGCTCACATGCATTTCCTACTCTTATAATGATGACAGTAAAATCGATTACGTAAAACATCATTGACATAGAAAGTCTTGTCGGCGACCCACAAACTGGGAGCATAGCTCGAGGACGGAAGAATCAACACCAACATCATCGCCACCACCGCGACATTGACAAAGCACTTTCTGAGGCGTGCCATTTCCGAGCTGCTGGGCGAGTGAAGTGTGTATTCTATGGAGATAAGGAGGTGCTTTGTGCGTGCGTACGTGTGTTCGCAGGTGCTTGCATCTGCGCATTGTTAGGCTGGCTCATATATATAGATACTACATGAGAGGGCAGTTCGTTAAGTTTGGTGATCGCATGCATTGGACAATGCTTTGATTTACTCACCATGGCGATGAGATAAACGATGCACGAATTGGCTCAAAGTGAGTCATCCTTTCTGTGGAAGGCGGTTGAGTCCGAAATCCTACTTGGAGACAGTCAAAATCGAACTCTTTCAGTCTACAATGCGATTTAGGGACACGAGTCCAAGTTCATCAGACACAAAGGGCAGGCAGCGACGAATCTACGTACAGTGAGCTTACTCAGCCTTGGCTCAGCGACCGGTTTTCGTCGAGTGGAGTCGAGAATGAGCCGACCTCAAGCCGTGCTTGCTCGAGCCTAGAAGAGAATTAAGAACCAATGATGATCAAATCATGTTTTGACTTGTACGTACGTCTCTGGTCGACCTCAAGTAGCTCGACTTGATGCTAACTAGAGGACCGAGCATCAACTAAAGTCAAGGTCGAGTTTGTAGGGTACGTTGTCTTACGTTGGGACTCTGAATTCTTGATTTATTAACGCGTATTGAAGGTTGCTAATCAAATAATGAAATGAAATTATTAGCAAGAAACTATAAAGAGTTCGATAAAAGCTTTGATTAGCCCTTCAAAGATTGCAATCGAATCGGCAAAATCAATGATCTCAGTGAGCGAATTTTAGAAATTTCCAAATTCAAATTGCCGTTATTCTTGTGGTATACATAGAGTTCTCGAGAAAATTATCTAGAAAGTTTTAAACCTACAAACAATTTGCTAGGAGTCCACTCGACTAATTTTTACTAGAAATCACTGACGTAGATGTCAACTATCCCATGTGGTATCGCCGGCATTGACGTGAACAATTTTCGTAATTTTTTATTCTTTTTTTATTTTTATTATTATTTGTTTGTCTTTTCCTCTCTTTTTTCTTTCTATGCCGGTGAGGGTCGCAGGAAATGCCTCGCCAAGATTGGGTGAGGGCTGCCTCGACTACAACTGGCGATGTTGTGAAGGCCCTAAGTGAGGCCATCGCGGCCTCATTGGTTGCCAACAAGGGCCTTGGAGGCCCCATTGACCGTGGATGAGATGGCCCTTACCTGTGGTTGACTAGTCTGAGCATGGTCTTTGCAGCCAGCCAACATTGATCGAATGGATTCAATTAACAAGATGTAAACATTTTTACAACTCAATTAACAAAATTGAAAAATTTATGATTGAATTGGTTAAAGCACAACAGATTTAGGTCTTTCAGAACAATTTTCCCTAAAGTTCTTGCATAATACAATTAAGGTGCATTGCACCTTATTGCATACTATTCTGACATTCGACGTATGCTGAGGTGAAATTTTTTACTTGTACCCTCAATGAGACGAATGGACATTTTCCTCATTTTCCCACGAGTTGATTATTTCCATCTGAATCGCGGTCAAGGCTCGAATCCCTCTACTTGACGAAAACTTTGATGAACAAACTACTGTCGAAACTACCTTTTTTTCTCGATGTGTATGGCAGCAGGTACGTCTGTAAAATAACTATATTTCTAAAGCATTTTCCCGACGAAAAATAACTGGTACCCTTACCGGCGGCGCCACGAGTAGCGATGGTTTGCTCTCCCTGTATTTCTAAAACATTTTGCCTGGTTTCTCTTCACTTGAGCATCTGAACTTGATCAAGGACGACAGACACAGCCAAAACTAGGTGAGAACTTACGGTTTACATTTGAGAGGCAATTTTGTAAACCTCAGTGGCTTTTGCATAGCCATTGTCATGAACAAGATGGGGAAGGGCATGTTTAACACAGTGAAATTATAATATTTTCGACTAAAAGTTCATGGAATTTGGAAAGATCGAACGCAGGATTAATCTCAGTTCTCCTTCTGCTTCATAATCCAGATGTGTACAGAGAAGGATAAGTAGACCTCCCTTATTGACAAATCTACGTACGGTGAGCGTATTTAGCCTCAGCTCAATCAGTTTTCATCGAATTGAGTTGAGAGCGGACCTCAAGCGCCTTAACTTATTAATCACACTAGTACAATTTTAAAGGAGATTTGTTACACGCGCTGGTAGATTCATTGTGAGAAGATACATTGGTTACATATGTAGTAACTATGTAATTACATATAAAAAATGAGTTCATTAATAACCAATTGAACATTACGAAATCCATTATAATGTTGTTTAAATCATAACCACACCGTTTAAAGTGGGTAACCTACATATTTGGGAATATTATAACAGAAGTTCTGTCAACTTCTTGCACTTGAGCTGTACAACTTTCAGTTCCTCCAGTCAAATCTTTAAAGCTGTCGACTTCGTGCACTTGAGTCTTTCCACCAAGTCGACAGTTTCAAATGGACAAAGATGCACGCGTGGTTTTTCTTTCCTAATGGAATTTTGCTTTTGGACAGAAACGAAGTCAATTTGGACAAAGAGGCAATTCTCCAACCGTCAATGGCTTTTGCATAGCAAAGATCATGAACAAGGTGGCGAAAGGCATCTTTAACAAGGTGATTATTATAAATGAGCTTCATGAGCTTCAAAAATCCAGAGATAAGAAAAGGAAAAAATGTAGTAAATGAACGGATTCAAGGATAAGCAGAGCTCTTTTGTTAAGGCCAAGCTCTCAGAGCACTTTATTGAGACCACTACAAACCAAAAACACCTCCAGATCTACTGCGTAGCGAGTGCTAAGACCGATGAAATCCTCGCCCCGATCGACTGCATTGACGTCACTTCACGATGAGTAGACGGTCACCGCCATCTTCTGATTAGCGAAGTCACAGTGATACGAGCAGATGAAGTACCATGTGCCGGCGCTTGTCAGTGTTATCTCGTCATTGCCACTGGTGAAAATCCCGTAGTTCGAATTCGTTGAGCATGTGTTGTATCCATTTGCATCAACAGAGACCACGTTATGATAGGTGTTGTCGTAGACGAAAACTGTCCATTTACATGAATGCTTAGAACCAGTTTAGCCGAAGCCATGAGTACAAAAAAGATAAAACAACACTCCTATTCATCCTGTTGCCGTTATTCGCTTTAGAAAATGACTATCCGATTTATCCAAATCTCAATCGAAGTACAATCTCAAAAAACCATGCATGATAAATCAACATGCGCATAATCGTTTGGCATTAGTAAGTGATATCCATGTAGTTTATATATGTAAACATGCTGCTCTAGCGAATTCGTGCTCACTTGCATTTCCTACTCTTCTTATGGCAATGGTAAAATCAATTACCTAAAACATCATTGACATAGAATGTCTTGTCGCCAGCCCACGAGTCGAGATCAATATTATAAGACCAGCCAAAATCGTCCCCTACATAATACGTAGTGGCATAGCTCAAGGATGGAAGAATCAACGCCGACATCATCACTGCCGCGGCAGCATTGAGAGAGCACTTTCCGAGGCGTGCCATTTCCGAGCTGCTGGACGAGTGAAATGAGTTTTCTATGGAGATAAGGAGGTTGTTTGTGTGTGTATGTGTGTTCGCATGTGCTTGCATTTGTGTATTGTTAGGCTTGCTCCTATATATAGATGTCATATGAGAGGGCTGTTCATAGTGCTTGGTGGTTTCATGCACGAAGTGATTACGCGTTGGAAAATGCTTTGGTTTACTCACCATGGCAATGACATAACCAATGCACGATTTGGCTCAAAGCGAGCCATCCTTTCTGTGGAAGGCGGTTGAGTCCTAAATCCTAATTTGAAAACTGCCAAAATCGAATTCTTTCGGTCTGGAATGCGATTTAGGGACATGAGTCCAAGTTCATCAGACACGAAGGGCAGGCAGCAACGAATCTACGTACAGTGAGCTTACTCAGCCTTGGCTCGATCAGTTTTCAACCAGTCGAGTCGGTAATGAGGCCGACCTCAAGGGCCGAAATGCTTCTACACAAGCCATGCTTGGTCGAGCCTAGCGGAGATGTAAGAGAAACATGAAACCGGTGTATTTACAATGTTGTATAATCGACCTCGAGGCAAGTCTGAATTCGTAGCTTAAAACTCGAGCTTCAATTACGATCGAATCATGTTTTGACTTGTAAGAATCTCATGTAGCTCGGCTCGATGCTAACTAGAGGGCCGAGCTTTAACTCTTGTCAAGGTCGAGCTTTAACTCTTGTCAAGGTTGAGCTTGAAGTGTCCGTTGTCATACATTTGGACTCTGAATTCATGATTCATTCACGCGTATAGAAGTTCGCTAATTGAATAAAGACATGAAATTATTAGCAACAAACTATAAAGAGTTTGATAAAAGTCATGATTAGCCCTTGAAAGATTGCAATCGAATCTGCAAAAAAAAATGATTTTGGTTAACAGATTTTTAGAAATTTTGAAATTCAAATTGCTATTATTCTTGTCGTTGCAAAGCTCTCGGGAAAATTGTTCAAAAAGTCATAAATTTATTGACAATTTGCCAATTGAGTTCATTCAGCTAATTTTGACTGGAAATCCCTAATGCAAACATTGGTCATCCTATGTAGCAACGCGAATGCTAACATGGACAATTTTTGTAATTTTTTATTATTCATTTCTCCTTTCTCCTTTCTTTGTTTTTTTCCATGCCGATGAGTGTTGCAGCAAATGCCTCACCTAGATTGGGTGAGGGCTGCCTTGGCAGTTGCTAAAAGTGTCGCGAAGGCCCGCAAAGGCCCTAGGAAAGGCCATCGCAGCTTGGTCAATTGTAAGTGAGGACCTTGGAGGCCAATTGGCCACAGATGAGGTGGCCCTCACTTGCGGCCAGTGAGGTTGCGAAGGCCTTGTTGGCCATGAGCAAGGCCACAATGGCCTCGCCCAGGGCCTTCGTAGTGCCATCGACAATGGCCAAGGAGACCCTCGCCCTAGGCAAGGCTTTTGCAATCAACCAACATTAGCCGAATGGATTCAATTAACAAATTGAAAATTTATGAGTAAACTAGTCAAAGTATAATAAGTTTAGGACTTTTTAGATAATTTTCCCTGGGATCTCACAACAAACAATTTAGGTACACTGCACCATTATGCATACTATTTTGACATGCATCATATGCTCGGGCAAAATCTTTTCCTTATACCCTTTATGAGAAGAATGAACATTTTCCTCATTTTCCACGTGTTGATTATTTCCAACTGAATTGCAGTTGAGGCTCGAGTCACTCTACTTGACGAAAACATTGATGAACAAGCTTCTGTCAAAAACTGCCTTTTCTTTATCGTTGTGTATGGCAGCAGGTACATCTGTAAACTCCCATAGTATTGGCTGATCAGTTCTGCTGTTATGGACGTAGAAAGTGGTGATATCAGAATTCATATAGTGAGAATTAGGCTATGTTTTGCTACCCCTGCACTTCTAAAGCATTTCTCTGGTTTTCTCTTCACTTGGGCATTTCTAACTTGGTCAGGGACGACAGACAGAGCCAAAACTTCGTGAGAATGTTACGATTTACATTTGAGAGGCAATTCTGTAACCCCGAGTGGCTTTTGCATGGCCAAAATCATGAACAAGATGGGGAAGGGCAGCTTTGACATAGCGAAATTATAATATTTTCGACTAAAAGTTCATGGAATGTGGAAGGATTGAATCACAGGATTAGTCTCAGTTCTCCTTTTGCTTCATAATCCAGATGCGCACAGAGGAAGACGTAGTAAACCGATGGATGGAAGGTTAAACAGACTTGTCTTATTGACCCTCAATTATTAACGCAAAGCACTCGAAGCATTCTGTTGAGGTCATTACATGCCGTTGTGAGGAACAATTCCCACTTCATTTCCCTACTCCATACTATGAAAAAATTGGAAATTTGAATCCCCAAATGAAAAGGCCTTGAGAGTAACCCCCTCAGGAC
Source organism: Angophora floribunda (assembly GCA_014182895.1). NCBI lineage: Eukaryota > Viridiplantae > Streptophyta > Magnoliopsida > Myrtales > Myrtaceae > Angophora > Angophora floribunda. The sequence goes on along the minus strand of CM024711.1, from coordinate 29,260,809 downwards.
TAAACAGACCAAAGCACCTTGAGATCTCCTACGTAGCCGGTGCAAAGACCGGTGAAATCCCTGCCTCGGTAGACCACATTGACGTCACTTCACGATGAATTGACAGTGACTGCGATCTTCTGGTCAGCATAGTCGCAGTGATACGAACATATAAAGTACCAATTGCCGGCTTCGGTCAATGTTATTTGGTCGTTGCCACTAGTATAGCTCCCGTAGGTTTTTTTCGTCGAGCAATTGTTGTACCCATTTGCATCGACCGAGATCACGTTATGCTGGGTGTTGTCATAGATGAAAACTGCCATTTACATGAATCCTCATAATCAATTCAGTCCAAGCTATAAGCACAAAAAGATATAACGACACACCAATGAATCCTATCGCTATTATTGAGATAAGAAAATGACTTTCCCATCTATCCAAATCTAAATAGAAGTTGATGATCGACACATGCATAGTCTTTCAGCAGTAGTATGTGATTTCTTGCAGAATATATATGTAGATATGCCGCTTAAGCGAAAGCTTGCTCAAATGCAATATCCTACTCGCATCATTACTAGAGTAAAATCGATTACCTAAAACATCACCAACATAGAAAGTCTTGCTGGCAAGCCATGAGTCGAGGTCGACATCGTAAGTCCAGCCAGACTGGTCCCCTACATAATAAGTAGCGGCATAGCTCGAGGACAGAAAAATCATCAGCAACATCATCACTGCCGCTGCAACATTGAGAAAGCACTTTCCGACACGCGCCATTTCGAGCTGTCGCTCGAGCGAAGCTTGTTTTCTATGGAGATGAGGAGGTGTTCTCTGTGCGTGCGTATGTACGTTCGCCTGTGCTTGCACTTGAGCATCGTCCGGCTTGCTCGTATATATACTAGACAGACGAGAGGGCTGCTTGTTATGCTTGGTGATTCCATGCATGATGTGGCTGCCCATTGGAAAATGCTTTGGTTTACTCACCATGGCGATGTGATAAACAATGTAGGAATTGGCTCAAAGTGGTTCATCCTCTTTGCAGAAGGCGGTTGAGTCATAACAAACGCCAAAATCAAAGTCTTTCTACCATTGACCGTGTCCACAAGGATTGGCGATTTTGCGAGAAAACTATCAAAAAAATCTAAGCTTTTCACGTTTGATCAATTAAGTACATTTGATCAATTTTTATCGAAGTTCGATGATGTAAATGCCAGCCGTCTTACATAGTATGATTAGCGATAACATGGACAATTATTAATGATATTTTAATATGTTATTCACTTTTTTATTAATTTTTCTAATTTTCTTGTCTTTTTTCTTCTTTTCTATTCTCTTTTTTCCCTTTGCCAGTAATCGCTAGGCCTCATTGATGGTCGACAAAAGTCGCCGACCTTAGGCAAGGGCTGCCTTCCTAGATCGGGTGAGGTGGCATACCTCACCAAACCAGGCTTGAGTGTGCCTTGCTAGTGGCTTAAACTCAAGCTTTGCTTGTTGGATCCTAGTGGAAAAGTATGAGAAGCATGACCGGTCCGGTTCCCGGTTCCATGGGTGAATTCGTCCGCCCGTCCATTCGGATCAGACCGGTATTATAATAATATATATTAATTTTTATTATAAAAAAATTGGTTGAAAAAAATTAAAATTTTGAAGGACCCTGTTTAGAATTTTTATTTTCCATTTAAAGCCCTAATTATCTACTCAATTTTATGGTCGTGGTGTCCATTCGGATCAGACCGGTATTATAATAATATATATTAATTTTTATTATAAAAAAATAAAATAAAAATTGGTTGAAAAAAATTAAAATTTTGAAGGACCATGTTTAGAATTTTTATTTTCCATTTAAAGCCCTAATTATCTACTTGATTTTATGGTCGTGGTGGAACAGCCCTTGCTTGCAGTTCTCTTGTCAAACTCTTGAAGAAAGAAGCGGCTTCGTCTCTCGATTTCTATTTTCTCCATCTAAGTCTTCGAGAGTCAAGACTTCGACAATCTCACGACCACACTCATGATCGTTGGCCGTCGACCGCGCCTCTTAGCTCTCGATTGCGTCAACTCCGTTGACCGCACTCACAACCATCAACCACACCTCCCTCTCTTGATTTGGCCACGCCTCTCACCTTTGGTCGACTCAACCGCGCCTCCCTCTCTCGACTCAATCGCCACTCATGGCTCTCGGTTGCTATAAGTTGAATCTGCTCACTAAATCCATAAATCTATGGGTTCTTTGTTTATTTGGTTGATTTAACTAAAAACCCTAAATTCCTAAATTTTGATTTTAGTCATGGTTAGTGTTGAGAGAGTTCGTGTGTTTATGCAGAGTTTGTGCAGGATTAACGAAGATGATATTTCTTTGGGTGGAGGAGTTGGAGGAAGAGAGAACGACGTGGAGTTGATGTGCAAGACACTCCAGGCGAAGCACAAGCTCTTCTACTTCGATCTAAAGGAGAACCCTCGCGGCCGCTACCTCAAGATCTCCGAGAAGACATCGACCACACAGTCCACCATCATCGTGCCTTTCTTTGGCATCTCCTGGTTCCTGGATTTCTTTAATTACTACATCAATACCGACGATTAGGAGGCCTCCGGCAAGGAATTGCAACTCAACACCAAGGCATGTGCTTTTCTTATTGGGGCATTATGTTCCTCGTTTTCCATCGTTTCTGGTGTTTGCATTGCTTGAATTGCGTGTCATTGGTTGCAGGTGTTGTACTTTGATGTTGGCGCGATTGCTTGTGAGACCGATTCCATAGATCCACCTAAGAACCGAACCAAACCGAACCGGCAATCCAGTTCTCAAGTGGATCCATGGAACCAACGGGCAGTTCCCGGATCCAATTTTTCGGAACCAGTCCTTAACGAGTGGTTTCCGGTTCTAGGATGGGAACTGCCTGCCTGGATCATACTCACCCCTAGTATACAGTTAAAGTACATGGTCCGCATATGTATATTGTTTTGACATTTTATGAAATGTGACCCAAAAAGAAGAAGAAGATCTATTTAGTCCTCCTTGAGCTTCAAAATACAGATATAACTTTAAAAAAAAGGTGGTAAACCAATGGCAAATTGGAATCCGACTCATTCAAGGATTAAACAAGCACTCTTATCAATACTTAATTAAGCCAAAGTCGTCAAGGCATTCTATTGTGGCCATTAAATGTATGAGTGAGGTAATTCCAACTTCATTTCCTACTTATTTCTTTCGTGAAAAATCAATGATTCGAAAAATATTTTTCTAAATTGATTGCTTGTATTATTTACAAAAATGAATAAACGAAAAATATCTCAATGAAAATATTTAGACAGAAATTATTATCGATAATGAAAACATTTTTTATTAACTAATTATTTTAAGTGAAAAAAGTCATCATTTTTAGGAAAATATTTTCCAAATCATTTATTTTTCGCGAAAGAAATAAGCATCTTAAATTTTTTCCTTACTCAATAATCTTGCAAGGATAATTCCTTTTAGTGACGTGAGTCCAAGTTCATCAACACAAGGGCGGGCATTGACAAATCTAAGTCCGGTGAGCGTATTTAGCCTTGGCTTGATCAATCTTCATCGAATGAAATTGAGAGCGGACCTCAAGTGCCTTAACTTATAAGTAGAGGTGTCAAAATGGGTCATAAACCCATATTATGACTCACTTTTAGTTAAATAGGTCAAATATGGGTCAAGTGAAAGTTAAATATGGGTCAAATATGGGTTAAGTGAAAGTTGAATATGGGTCAAATATGGGTCAAGTGAAAATTAAATATTTGTCAAATATGAGTTAAGTAAAAGTTAAATATATGCCAAATATAGGTTGAATGAGTCATTTAACATAGAGTTTCGAGTGAGTTTGGGTTTCTCTACAATAATAATGGCTTTTAGCAATATGGATTGGGTCGAGTATGGGTCAGGTGTGGGTCGGGTCGGGTCGGGTATGGGTCATTATATTTACATTACATGAATTTGGGTCAAAACGGGTTAAATTGATCAATATGGGTCGGACTATTTTCAACCCGACCCGACCCACCCATTTGACGGGTCTACTTATAAGTCACACTAGTATGGTTTCAAAGGAGATTAGTTACATTCATTAAGAGATTTATTGCAAGAAAATACATTGGTTACATACGTCAGTAACTGTGTAATTACATATTAAAATTCAGTTTATTAATGACCAATTGAACATTATGAAATCCATTATATTGTTGTTTAAAATACTAGCCACACTGTTTAAAATGGGTAACCTACTTATTTAGGAATATTAAAACGGAAGTTCTGTCAACTTCATGCACTTGAGTTGTACAACTTTCAGTTCGTGAATTCAAATCTTTAAAACTGTTGACTTCGTGCACTTGAGTCTTTCCACCAAGTCGACAGTTTCAAATGGACAAAGATGCTCACATGGTTTTTCTTTCCTAATGGAATTTTGCTTTTGGACAGAAACGAAGTCAATTTGGACAAAGAGGCAATTCTGCAACCGTCAATGGCTTTTGCATAGCAAAGATCATGAACAAGGTGGCGAATGGCATCTTTGACAAGGTGATTATTGCACATGAGCTTCAAAACCCAGAGAAGAAAAGGAAAAAAAGTTGTAAATTAACGGATTCAAGGATAAGTAGAGCTCTTTTGTTAAGGCCAAGCTCTCAGAGCACTTCATTGAGGCCACTACAAACCAAAAACACCTCAAGATCTACTGCGTAGCGGGTGCCAAGACCGACGAAATCCTTGCCCCAATTGACCGCATTCACGTCGCTTCACGATGAGTAGACGGTCACCGCCATCTTCTGATTAGCGAAGTCACAGTGATACGAGCAGATGAAGTACCATGTGCCGGCGCTTGTCAGTGTTATCTCACCATTGCCACTAGTGAAAATCCCGCAGTTCGAATTTGTTGAGCATCTGTTGTACCCATTTTCATCAACGGAGACCACGTTATGAAAGGTGTTCTCGTAGTGGAAGACTGTCCATTTACATGAATGATGAGAACTAGTTCAATCTGGATAGACCATACAAATCTCAGTCAAAGTACAATCTCGATAGACCATACATGATAATCGACATGCATGTAGTCGTTCGGCATTCATAAGTGATGTCCATGCAGATTATAATTGTAGACATGCCAGCGAATCCATGCTCACATGCATTTCCTACTCTTATAATGATGACAGTAAAATCGATTACGTAAAACATCATTGACATAGAAAGTCTTGTCGGCGACCCACAAACTGGGAGCATAGCTCGAGGACGGAAGAATCAACACCAACATCATCGCCACCACCGCGACATTGACAAAGCACTTTCTGAGGCGTGCCATTTCCGAGCTGCTGGGCGAGTGAAGTGTGTATTCTATGGAGATAAGGAGGTGCTTTGTGCATGCGTACGTGTGTTCGCAGGTGCTTGCATCTGCGCATTGTTAGGCTGGCTCATATATATAGATACTACATGAGAGGGCAGTTCGTTAAGTTTGGTGATCGCATGCATTGGACAATGCTTTGATTTACTCACCATGGCGATGAGATAAACGATGCACGAATTGGATCAAAGTGAGTCATCCTTTCTGTGGAAGGCGGTTGAGTCCGAAATCCTACTTGGAGACAGTCAAAATCGAACTCTTTCAGTCTACAATGCGATTTAGGGACATGAGTCCAAGTTCATCAGACACAAAGGGCAGGCAGCGACGAATCTACGTACAGTGAGCTTACTCAGCCATGGCTCGGCGACCGGTTTTCGTCGAGTGGAGTCGAGAATGAGCCGACCTCAAGCCGTGCTTGCTCGAGCCTAGCGGAGAATTAAGAATCAATGATGATCAAATCATGTTTTGACTTGTACGCACGTCTCTGGTCGACCTCAAGTAGCTCGACTTGATGCTAACTAGAGGACCGAGCATCAACTAAAGTCAAGGTCGAGTTTGTAGGGTACGTTGTCTTACGTTGGGACTCTGAATTCTTGATTTATTAACGCGTATTGAAGGTTGCTAATCAAATAATGAAATGAAATTATTAGCGAGAAACTATAAAGAGTTCGATAAAAGTTTTGATTAGCCCTTCAAAGATTGCAATCGAATCGGCAAAATCAATGATCTCAGTGACCGAATTTTAGAAATTTCCAAATTCAAATTGCCGTTATTCTTGTTGTATACATAGAGTTCTCAAGAAAATTATCTAGAAAGTTTTAAACCTACAAACAATTTGCTAGGAGTCCACTCAACTGCTTTTTACTAGAAATCACTGACGTAGATGTCAACTATCCCATGTGGTATCGCCGGCATTGACGTGAACAATTTTCGTAATTTTTATTCTTTTTTATTTTTATTATTATTTGTTTGTCTTTTCCTCTCTTTTTTTCTTTCTATGCCGGTGAGGGTCACAGGAAATGCCTCGCCAAGATTGGGTGAGGGCTGCCTTGACTACAACTGGCGATGTTGTGAAGGCCCTAAGTGAGGCCATCGCGGCCTCATTGGTTGCCAACAAGGGCCTTGGAGGCCCCATTGACCGTGGATGAGATGGCCCTTACCTGTGGTTGACTAGTCTCGAGCATGGTCTTTGCAGCCAGCCAACATTGATCGAATGGATTCAATTAACAAGATGTAAACATTTTTACAACTCAATTAACAAAATTGAAAAATTTATGATTGAATTGGTTAAAGCACAACAGATTTAGGTCTTTCAGAACAATTTTCCCTAAAGTTCTTGCATAATGCAATTAAGGTGCATTGCACCTTATTGCATACTATTCTGACATTCGACGTATGCTGAGGTGAAATTTTTTACTTGTACCCTCAATGAGACGAATGGACATTTTCCTCATTTTCCCACGAGTTGATTATTTCCATCTGAATCGCGGTCAAGGCTCGAATCCCTCTACTTGACGAAAACTTTGATGAACAAACTACTGTCGAAACTACCTTTTTTTCTCGATGTGTATGGCAGCAGGTACGTCTGTAAAATAACTATATTTCTAAAGCATTTTCCCGACGAAAAATAACTGGTACCCTTACCGGCGGCGCCACGAGTAGCTATGGTTTGCTCTCCCTGTATTTCTAAAACATTTTGCCTGGTTTCTCTTCACTTGAGCATCTGAACTTGATCAAGGACGACAGACAGAGCCAAAACTAGGTGAACTTACGGTTTACATTTGAGAGGCAATTTTGTAAACCTCAGTGGCTTTTGCATAGCCATTGTCATGAAAAAGATGGGGAAGGGCATGTTTAACACAGTGAAATTATAATATTTTCGACTAAAAGTTCATGGAATGTGGAAAGATTGAACGCAGGATTAATCTCAGTTCTCCTTCTGCTTCATAATCCAGATGTGTACAGAGAAGGATAAGTAGACCTCCCTTATTGACAAATCTACGTACGGTGAGCGTATTTAGCCTCAGCTCAATCAGTTTTCATCGAATTGAGTTGAGAGCGGACCTCAAGCACCTTAACTTATTAATCACACTAGTACAGTTTTAAAGGAGATTGGTTACACGCGCTGGTAGATTCATTGTGAGAAGATACATTGGTTACATATGTAGTAACTATGTAATTACATATAAAAAATGAGTTCATTAATAACCAATTGAACATTACGAAATCCATTATAATGTTGTTTAAATCATAACCACACCGTATAAAGTGGGTAACCTACTTATTTGGGAATATTATAACGGAAGTTCTGTCAACTTCTTGCACTTGAGTTGTACAACTTTCAGTTCCTCCAGTCAAATCTTTAAAGCTGTCGACTTCGTGCACTTGAGTCTTTCCACCAAGTCGACAGTTTCAAATGGACAAAGATGCACACGTGGTTTGTCTTTCCTAATGGAATTTTGCTTTTGGACAGAAACGAAGTCAATTTAGACAAAGAGGCAATTCTCCAACCGTCAATGGCTTTTGCATAGCAAAGATCATGAACAAGGTCGCGAAGGGCATCTTTAACAAGGTGATTATTATAAATGAGCTTCATGAGCTTCAAAAATCCAAAGATAAGAAAAGGAAAAAATGTAGTAAATGAACGGATTCAAGGATAAGCAGAGCTCTTTTGTTAAGGCCAAGCTCTCAGAGCACTTTATTGAGACCACTACAAACCAAAAACACCTCCAGATCTACTGCGTAGCGAGTGCTAAGACCGATGAAATCCTCGCCCCGATCGACTGCATTGACGTCACTTCACGATGAGTAGACGGTCACCGCCATCTTCTGATTAGCGAAGTCACAGTGATACGAGCAGATGAAGTACCATGTGCCGGCGCTCGTCAGTGTTATCTCGTCATTGCCACTGGTGAAAATCCCGTAGTTCGAATTCGTTGAGCATGTGTTGTATCCATTTGCATCAACAGAGACCACGTTATGATAGGTGTTGTCGTAGACGAAAACTGTCCATTTACATGAATGCTTAGAACCAGTTTAGCCGAAGCCATGAGTACAAAAAGATAAAACAACACTCCTATTCATCCTGTTGCCGTTATTCGCTTTAGAAAATGACTATCCGATTTATCCAAATCTCAATCGAAGTACAATCTCAAAAACCATGCATGATAAATCAACATGCGCATAATCGTTTGGCATTAGTAAGTGATATCCATGTAGTTTATATATGTAAACATGCTGCTCTAGCGAATTCGTGCTCACTTGCATTTCCTACTCTTCTTATGGCAATGGTAAAATCAATTACCTAAAACATCATTGACATAGAATGTCTTGTCGCCAGCCCACGAGTCGAGATCAATATTATAAGACCAGCCAAAATCGTCCCCTACATAATACGTAGTGGCATAGCTCAAGGATGGAAGAATCAACGCCGACATCATCACTGCCGCGGCAACATTGAGAGAGCACTTTCCGAGGCGTGCCATTTCCGAGCTGCTGGACGAGTGAAATGAGTTTTCTATGGAGATAAGGAGGTTGTTTGTGTGTGTTTGTGTGTGTTTGTGTGTTCGCATGTGCTTGCATTTGTGTATTGTTAGGCTTGCTCATATATATAGATGCCATATGAGAGGGCCGTTCATAGTGCTTGCTGATTTCATGCACGAAGTGATTACGCGTTGGAAAATGCTTTGGTTTACTCACCATGGCGATGAGATAACCAATGCACGATTTGGCTCAAAGCGAGCCATCCTTTCCGTGGAAGGCGGTTGAGTCCTAAATCCTAATTTGAAAACTGCCAAAATCGAATTCTTTCGGTCTGGAATGCGATTTAGGGACATGAGTCCAAGTTCATCAGACACGAAGGGCAGGCAGCAACGAATCTACGTACAGTGAGCTTGCTCAGCCTTGGCTCGATCAGTTTTCATCCAGTTGAGTCGGTAATGAGCCGACCTCAAGGGCCGTAATGCTTCTACACAAGCCATGCTTGCTCGAGCCTAGCGGAGATGTAAGAGAAACATGAAAACGGCGGTATTTACAATGTTGTATAATCGACCCCGAGGCAAGTCTGAATTTGTAGCTTAAAACTCGAGCTTCAATTACGATCAAATCATGCTTTGACTTGTAAGAACCTCAAGTAGCTCGGCTCGATGCTAACTAGAGGGCCGAGCTTTAACTCTTGTCAAGGTCGAGCTTGAAGTGTCCGTTGTCATACGTTTGGACTCTGAATTCATGCTTCATTAACGCGTCTAGAATTGCTAATCGAATAAAGACATGAAATTATTAGCAACAAACTATAAAGAGTTAGATAAAAGTTATGATTAGCCCTTGAAAGATTGCAATCGAATCTGCAAAAAAAATGATTTCAGTTAACAGATTTTTACAAATTTTGAAATTCAAATTGCTATTATTCTGGTCGTAGCAAATCTCTCTAGAAAATTATTGAAAAAATCATAAACTTATTGATAACTTGTCAATTGAGTCCATTTGGCTAATTTTGACTGAAAATCCCTGATGCAGACATCGGTCATCCTATATAGCAACACCAACACTAACATGGACAATTTTTATAATTTTTTATTATTTATTTCTCTTTTTCTTTTTTTTTCTTTTTTTCGATGCCGGTGAGGGTTGCGGCAAATGCCTCATCTAGATTGGGTGAGGGCTATCTCGCCGCTCGTGAAAGCGTCGCAAAGGCCCTAGGAAAGGCCATCGCGGCTTGGTCAATTGCAAGCGAGGGCCTTGGAGGCCAATTGGCCGCAGTGAGGTGGCCCTCACCCGCAACTAGTGAGGTTGTGAAGGCCTTACCCAGGGGCCTTTGCAGCACCACCGACAATGGCCAAGGAGACCCTCGCCCTAGGCAAGGCTTTTGCAATCAGCCAATATTAGCCGAATGGATTCAATTGACAAATTGAAAGTTTATGAGTAAATTGGTCAAAGTATAATAAGTTTAGAACTTTTTGGACAATTTTCCCTGATATCTCACAATATATAATTAAGGTACACTGCACCTTTATGCATACTATTCTGACATGCATCGTATGGTCAGGCGAAATCTTTTCCTTATAACCTTTATGAGAAGAATGAACATTTTCCTCATTTTCCACGTGTTGATTATTTCCAACTGAATTGCAGTCGAGGCTTGAGTCACTCTACTTGACTAAAACATTGATGAACAAGCTTCTGTCAAAAACTGCCTTTTCTTTATCGTTGTGTATGGCCGCAGGTACGTCTGTAAAATCCCATGGTATTGGGCTGATCAGTACTGCTGTTATGGACTTAGAAAGTGGCGAAATCACAATTCATATAGTGAGAATTAGGCTACGTTTTGCCATCCCTGCACTTCTAAAGCATTTCTCTGGTTTTCCCTTCACTTGGGCATTTCTAACTTGGTCAGGGACGACAGACAGCCAAAACCACGTGAGAATGTTACGGTTTACATCTGAGAGGCAATTCTGTAACCCCGAGTGGCTTTTGCATGGCCAAAATCATGAACAAGATGGGGAAGAGCAGCTTTAACATAGTGTAATTATAATATTTTAGACTAAAAGTTCATGGAATTTGGAAGGATCGAACACGGACTAATCTCAGTTCTGCTTTTGCTTCATAATCTAGATGTGCACAGAGGAAGACGTGGTAAACTGATGGATGGAAGGTTAAACAGACCTCTCTTATTGACCCTCAATTATCAACGCAAAGCACTAGAAGCATTCTGTTGAATTCATTACATGCCCTTGTGAGGAACAATTCCCACTTCATTTCCCTACTCCATACTATGAGAAAATTGGAAATTTGACAACCCAAATGAAAAGGCCTTGAGAGTAACCCCCTCAGGCCTAAACAGACCAAAGCACCTTGAGATCTCCTGTGTAGCCGGTGCAAAGACCGGTGAAATCCCTGCCTCGGTAGACCACATTGACGTCACTTCACGATGAATTGACAGTGACTGCGATCTTCTGGTCGGCATAGTCGCAGTGATACGAACATATGAAGTACCAGTTGCCGGCTTCGGTCAGTGTTATTTGGTCATTGCCACTAGTATAGCTCCCATAGGTTTTTTTCGTCGAGCAATTGTTGTACCCATTTGCATCGACTGAGATCACGTTATGCTGGGTGTTGTCATAGGTGAAAACTGCCATTTACATAAATCCTCATAATCAGTTCAGTCCAAGCTATAAGCACGAAAAGATATAACAACACTCCAATGAATCCTATTGCTATTATTGAGCTGAGAAAATGACTTTCCCATCTATCCAAATCTAAATAGAAGTTGATGATCGAAACATGCATAGTCTTTCAGCATTAGTATGTGATTTCATGCAGAATATATATGTAGATATGCCGCTTTACCGAAAGCTTGCTCAAATGCATTTCCTACTCTCATCATTACTAGAGTAAAAGTGATTACCTAAAACATCGCCGACATAGAAAGTCTTGCCGGCAAGCCATGAGTCGAGGTCGACATTGTAAGTCCAGCCAGACTGGTCCCCTACATAATACGTAGCGGCATAGCTTGAGGACGGAAGAATCAGCAGCAACATCATCACCGCCGCTGCGACGTTGAGAAAGCACTTTCCGACATGCGCCATTTCCGAGCTGTCGCGCGAGCGAAGCGTGTTTCCTATGGAGACGAGGAGGTGTTTTCTGTGCGTACGTATGTGCGTTCGCCTGCGCTTGCACTTGAGCATCGTCCGGATTGCTCGTATATATACTAGACGAGAGGGGTGCTTGTTATGCTTGGTTATTCCATGCATGATGTGGTTACCCATTGGAAAATGCTTTGGTTTACTCACCATGGCGATGTGATCAACAATGCAGGAATTGGCTCAAAGTGGGTCATCCTTTTTGTAGAAGGCGGTTGAGCCATAAATCCTGATCTCAAACGGCCAAAATCACAAGTCTTTCTACCATTGGCCATGTCCATAAGAATTGCCGATTTTGTAAGAAAATTATCCAAAATTTCTAAGATTTTCATGTTTTATCAATTAAGTCCATCCGGTTAATTTTTGTCAAAAATCATTGATATAAATGCCAGCTATTTACATAACATGATCGGCGGCGTTAACATGAACAATTATTAATAATATTTTAATATATTAATCACTTTTTTATTAATTTTTATGATTTTCTTTTGTCTTCTTTTCTTCTTCTCCTGCAGTTGGGTTGGGCAAAGGAAAATGGGCTTGAAATGTCCATGACTAAAATGTTACCATGGAAATGTTGCTCGGGCCAAGTGGAGAAGTACGCGAACCCTGAATACTGTTTTATTCTCAACGTTGTATACTTGAGGCCGAGACGAGTCTGAATTCATAGCTTAACTCGAGCGATCATATCAAGTTCTGACTCGTTAGGCGCATCTGGGTCGACCTTAAGTAGCTTGACTTAATGTTCCATATATCGGGCCGAGCTTTAACTAATAGAAGTTGAGTTCTAGTGGCACATCGTGTTACTTTGACTCCGTTTTAAATCGTTCTACAAATCCGTGATTTATCAATAAGTCTAAAATTCTACTAACAATATACTGAAATCAGTAACATATGAAAAATAATTGCCATCGTCTCTTAAAAATTACCAATCGAATCAGAAAATTCCAAGATTTCAGTTGCCAGGCATCAGGGAATTTTGTGCTCAAAGTTTACCCTTATATCTCTCGTTCAAATCCAACAAAAAGCGAATGTTCCGGTTAATCTGGTGACGGCATTCAAAGCCTAGAGTAGAGATCAGTAAACATTGTGTCAAGCAGGTGAAAATGAAACCATATCGCTGGAGGCAGAATAAAAGAGCATTGGAATTTAATCGAATCAATCAGAGCCATCATCTCCATATACACCATTACTAGAATCCGGATCAATCACAGTTTTATTAGTTTTTGACAATCTACCAGACGATTTCAAAGGTTTCACAGGTTTCTTGACCTTCTCTGCCTGCAATTCCAACCCCTTCTCCGAAGGTTTGCGTTTTCTTTTTAATCGCACTCCGTCTGTGTCCTCAGCAGTTGAATTCTCCATGGCTGCATAAGTTAGACAAGCCAGAGAAAATCTTTCAGCGACACATGAACTCGAGAATGACACTCTATTGACTTCCCTATAAGAGACTAACACAAAACAGCCAAGGCACCACTTACTTTTACATGCTTAAAAACCATCAATCCCTAATTGAAATCCCTTTTTCATCTACAGATTCCTGCAACTTGATTACTACCCCTCCTCTTCTGCCCTAGCCCGATTAGAAATCTTATTTATGCTATACTTAGGCTTAATAATAATAAATAGGATGCCGATTTTGTCAGTGAAATTTTCAACCACACATACTCAATTTGGTCTTTGCTGCCTCAATGCAATGTCAAGATAAAAAAATGCTTCACCAAGAATCCTAAGTTGCTAAGCATATCTAGCCAATTGTTAGGAGGTGAGCAATTTATCATGCAGATCTTAAGTCAGGATCTGCTTTAGGTAAGAACAGTCACCAGTACAACCGAATTGCTATATTGCAGGAACTGAAAAGAAAATCCAGTCAGTACAAGGGAAGAATCTGACTTGGAAAAACCAGCAAGTGGGGAAAAGAAAACTTACGTTCAAGGGGGCTTGAATTATGGTTGCTCGCATTTCCATTCTGACCAGCTTCTACCGAAAGTGGCGATCCAGAATGGTTACCATCTGGCAACTTTGAACAACTGCCAACACACTTGTCTTGCTGCTCAGGAACATCGAGACAAGGAACTGCAGGCAAAAAGCATAGTTCCTCCTGGGACATATCTGAGTCACTAAAAGCTGAATCCCTCTCCACAGTCAGAACATCAACTTCATCATCTTCATGAACATCTGATTCTTTCACCTGTATGCATACACATTCAATAGTTGTTAACCTTTCGAGCAAAATAAGCCAAGCTCATAATCTGCTCATTTACCTTTTCACTTTCAGGCACCAAATCAAATTCATCTTCTCGTTCGACATACTCCTCATTCTCCTCAAGCTCTTTGAAATCAGGAGCAAATGCACTCCAATTTTCAGTATAGTCTTTAGCCCATATATAAACCAAGCCAGTCAAAGAAACAGAAATGATAATTGGATGAACAGGATGCCATGCCAAATCCATCAATGCTTCTTTTGGGCCTTCAAGAATTTTAACAAGATGCCCAGCCCTATCCCATATATAAATTTTGTGCTCTCCTCTGCTTGCAGCGCCACCAATCACCCACTCTCCATCACCACTAAAACAAGGTGCTTTCCACTGGAACCTATTGATGGAATCTTGAAACTCATGGAGAAGTTCTAAGCACTTCGATCCAACAGCCTTCAATTTCTCCACATCATCTGATTCATTGAAGCTCTCATTCAATTCATCAAGCATCTTTAATCCATCTTTAGGAGGTAGAAGATTTTTATAGATTCTAATAATCCGGTCATTGGAATTTGTCAACATGTACTGTCCATTTCTACTGAAAACGACATTTTTTATAACTGCCCCACCAGAAACAAGGATGATGGCACACACTCTGACATCCTTGTGATCAATTATGAGAATTTCTCCCTTTGAAGTTCCTGCATAAACCAGATCCCCATGCTTGTTAAAGCAAGCATTGCACGGAGAGTAAGTTACTGATGTATCTGATGTCTTGTTGCGGGGCAGAGGAGAGACTCCATTGCTGACATCAGCAGTCAAAGCTGGAAGAGCTGTTGTGTTTCCAGTGTTCAAATCCACGATCATGGGAGCAGATGAGAAAGGGCAGGCCAGGCAAATAGATGGAGTTGAGGAACCAGGCTGAAGACGTGCTTGTAGAACTGTATGCTGAAGAGTTGTATGTGCTATCTTCTCTCCACTTAGAACATCCCAAAGAATAAGAGACTTATCAGAAGCAGACACAAGTATGCGGTGACCATACTTGGACCAGCACACACTCGTAATTGCAGCAGTGCATTCTTTGTCCCGGAGCTCTTTTGCGACACCCCGGGTCTCAAAGTCCCATATAATGCAACTTCCATCAGTGCATCCAGCTGGAAAAGGAAATCAAACCGAGTATATTCACTGATCAATAGCACAATCAAGAACCACAGCAATTCCTTCATAGGACAACAGTCAGAAACATCCTTAATGTTCAGCAGAAGCATCAGAAAATCAAACAAAGATGCAGATAGTTACAGATCATTCTCACTGTTTTGATCATGGGACTTCCAAAACCAGCATTGAGTAAAACGAATGCTAAAATCTAAGAACTTGCAAATTACATATAAATACTTCTCCAAATTAACATTAGGGACCAGCATAGTCAATGTGATGTTGATCCCCTTATGTAACTGATGGATGCACCAACAGAAGACTCGCCCGTGCACCACAACTTGCTAGAAAAAGAATGTCTGCACTGCAATTCTAAACTGTAGCCCCAAACTTAAAAAAATCACCAAACGGTCGGAAGACCAAGATTCTCCAGTCATCAATCGTGTGTACTCCAAAAGTGTGAGATCTGTGTTTCAAACCTTCCACTCCATTTAGATATTTAACCATTTTTAATTGTGTTCTATTAAAGACTCGGAACAGATGAGGGCAATTATTGGATAAAGCAGTCGATGTATTCAAAAAACTTTTTAACTTTCCGGTAATTTTAAAGCTTCCAGCATGCCCAGATTGTAAGGAAATCCAAAGGCATTCTCTAAAGTGAGTAAATTTCGACAACATATGACTCCACCCAAAACAAACCAGACAGTTCCTCGAGTAGGGAATTTTAAGTAGCTAAGACGGGCAAGGTCAGGATGGGGATACATCTCTCACAAGCTCCCCTAATGACAGAAGCACTGAGGTCGACCACATCTTTTCCAACTTCAAAGCGTCCAGTTTAAACAGCAGCCAAAAAGAACTCACCTTCTCCATTATCACAAATCTAAGTAGCTAAAAATCAAAGCTTTAGCGGAACCCGAAATCAGATGCGCCGTCGTAACGTAACTTCAAAACAATTCCACACAGAAAAAGAAAGAGAGAGAAAGAGAGTACCGGCGAGGAGGGTACCGCGGCGGTTGAAGGCGATGCACTTCATGATGCCATGCTCCAAGTACTCCTCAATCACTTCAGGGAAATCTCCCTGCAACGGATCTGCTCATTCGAAAAACACACGCACGCACCGCGGTAAGCTCACCTTCTGCTACCGGACGAGAAAGCACGGGGACACGAAGAACAGAGCAGCGCACGGCGAGCTAACTCCGCACAATCGAGAGAGAGAGAGAGAGAGAGGAATTACCGATGATTGGAGCATCCATGGCCGCTGTATCGCTTCAATGGGCAGCACGCGACGACGCCATACACAGTCGAGGCAGGAGAGAGAGAGAGAGAGAGAGAGAGAGAGATCAAAAACCCTTCCTTCCGCTATTCCAATTCTCGACTGGAGTTTTCGTAGGTTTTTGTTCGAGGGAATCCGACGCCGAGCGCACATTTAATATGTAGGATAAGCTCTCCAGGATTTGGAGAGTTTTTATAGTTTATTTCTACCCTTTTTTCTGTTAAATCTTGTAAATAAAAAATATAAAAAAACACTGTTTTAATAAATTTGAAGAATCGTTGAAAAAATTTTAGATAGACACTGCACGTCAATATGTGAAAATACTTTTAAAGTTTTTGGATTATTTACGTCAAACAATAATCGAAATGTAAGCATTGAGAAGTTAGCAACAATTTAAAGTATTAGAAATAGATTTTTCCCTAGACAAATTGTATCGCTTTGTGATTTCTATTCGGTGATTGATTAGGGATAAACGGTGAATTGATGCTCCTAGAATAGTCATGAAAAAAATTATGTTGCTCCGACAACAATTTGATAGCAAGATCACTGTGTTGAGATGGCTAGCTTACCAACCATCAATTTGCTAATCTACTTGAAAAGTTGGCGATGAAGTAACCAAATTTACTAGCTAATTCTAACAAGTGCGAGAATGTCTCACTGTACATTTAATAATTGGTACAATCATAACAAGAATTCTAAAACTTGTTGTACCGCGAGAATATCTTTGAATTCTAAAATTTTCATTATACGCATTAAAATCTTAAAGCTTACCATAATCATCCATTTTAATCATTTCGCCAACTCAATTAGGTTTTAATGGACGGAAGTTTCCGACACATTTTTTTTTATCGTGAGCCACAAAAGATTGAAAAAATAACCCATGTGGCATTTTCCGTCCACTTTATTTTGACGGAATTAAATGGAGGCCTTCAATACATTAAAGTTTGCCAGTTTTAGGAATTAAATGCTCAAAATAGGAATTTTAGGATTCAAGTGCATTATCGTAATAAGTTTAAGTTTAACGACTTGCCTCATGATTATCCCTAAAAAATTTCAATGCAAGGCCAAATGTCATTCACACATTGAATTGAACCGTGAAAATTCGACAATCAAAGCGAGTGAATCGCAACAATTACTTCTTCCATAGCCTTTCCAATGATCGTGGAAAACTTGGGGCACTTACTTATCAAGTTTTGCGTTTCCCCAAATTAGTTTTTTTTTTCCTGTTACTTCGATAAAACATTGCATTCGAGATAAGGAAGTTAGGGGTCATCAAGTATCAAAGATGCTTACCTCGATAGACAATTACCAATTCCAGCTGGTGGCTATGCTAATTTCATTGGATCGATTGGCTTCAAAATAATCTTAAATATACAAAATACGCAGTTCATCAAAGCTAATACCATTTGACTTCCTATACCAGAGAATAAGGCCACAGGAAAAGCAAGGCGAGACTGGTCGAGTCCTCGGGAACTTGGTGTGGTCGCCTCACATTCCTTGGAAAATTTCTGCTCAACATTTTTACAGAAATACGAGGCCAACTTTTTCAGGTTTTGACTAATGACTGAACATGGTGAACAAGGAAAAAGTGAACACGAGTTTGATAAATTCGACCCATCTGCCTCGCCCCCAAGACGATATGCCAAGAAACATGCAGAGGGCGCAAAACTTACTAGATTAATTTGCTCTGTACTAAAATTCTATTTTGGGTGCACGCAGCGATTGCCCAAAACCCAAACCTCAGTAGCTTCAAAACCAGCCTCAAAATGAGTAATCCTTCAAATCTGCTCGCGAGTCGTCCAAGTCCATGTCGGCCATGCACTCTTCTGCTGAGAGAGGAGGAAGTTGCCTGGTCTTGCGCCTCAAATTGTGCTTGTGCCAGTCGCTCTTGAAATGCTCCCTGTACTGCTTTGCATCGCCTACCAACGCATTGCATGTGCTGCACTTGTTTTGCTTTACTTCCCCCTCAGTGCTCTCTTTTTTAGACAAGATCGTCTGTTTCTGCATACTCTCACTTAGCTGTACTACTGACTCGGGTTCAGACCGGGATGGGATGTCCTCATGATCATCATATTGGTCCACTTGGGTATCGCCTTCAGCATGCACAGAGTATGCAAGAACTTCCACTCTCCCCTGCAAGTTTCTTACCAAGGCTTCACAGTCCCGATAGAATCCTGGTTCAATTTCGCATAACTGCATAAAATTCATGTGCTCGTAAATAAAGGTAAATCATACCAAAACACACAAGACTAATCCTTTTTGCACAACGCATCAATAGCTTAGGACTTCTATCACATCATCTCAACTTATCTAAAGCAGATCCTTAATGCATAAAAAAGAATGAACTTCCCAGCATCCTAGGTGCAAGAAGACAATATAGAAGAGATCCAACTTATTTCCATTGAAGAGGGGTCTCGAATATTACTCCAAACTTCATCACCTGGCAAGAAAATTCTAGACTCACAGAGTGCATATACATAGAGGAATAGTGTCTCTAGCCAAACATTTATGCACATGGAAGACATTATAAATTCTCATATTAGAAAACTACAAACTGCACCAAGTAAAAATTAGAGAAACTGGTTATTTGAAGAGCCTAACCTAATAAGAGCAGGAGCTTAACTAATATGAGAGGACAAAAGCTCCTAAAGGGGGAAAAAGAAATGAAAAATGATAATCAAACAATAAAGAAGTCATCTTAACATTCTCTTCACCCAACATTGAAAGTTAGTATGTCACAATCACACTATTAGAAATACCCTCAGATACCTGAATCATGCACTTTATTCTGTGATGGGGACAATCCAATATATGCATGCAAAAGTGAAGAACATAATTTCAGAGTTCAAGAATTCATATATGTTTTCATGTGTGACTTATATAGTGTAACTGCAACTCTTCCAAGATCATGTTCTAAGACTTACAATAAATATTTGACTTGCAGATTCATCCTTCGAAACAATACTAGCATTCCAGGCATTGAGCTTTTCCAGGAGAGAAGAAACATTCTGTTCAGTGACAGTGAATCTGAGCCTCATAGGAGCTCTTTTTATTGGAAAATGCTTTTGAAGTTCACGTATGACTTCCAGAGCCTGCATGAGAATTTAGCATATAAGCTGATTAAACATTACAACACGAAAAGCCGCAAAAGATGGATTCTTCCTATAGGTTTTGTATAATTCAAAGTTTAAATTGATATGAGCATAGAGATGTCAAGTTCGAATAGATTCGTAGGCCAGGCCTACTGATACGTTTTAAATTTAAAATAGTTCGATAGGGTCCTTTCCTATTCCTTCTATGTCGTAGGGTTAAAACCAAAAAATATTTGTTGTTTTCCTGATGCTTCCTCACGTTTTTGAGAAAACCTTCTCTTAAAAGTATTTTAACAATGTTTTCCGTACAATAAATGTCCAAAAGTTCCTTTATAAATATGTGAAACTAGGAAAAGCTAGTTACCACAGAAATTTAACTGAGTAAGCAAGGAAAAAGAAAAGATCTGAAAATCCAACAGCAATATATCATGATACTCTAATGCTGACAAGCCCTATATAAAGTATGAAAACAGACATATATAACACCAAGTTCATGATATTCTAAAAGTTTAACTGAAACAAAACATTATTCTGCACGTTCAACTTTTTAACAAGATTTCTTTTATAAGTCCATCAAAATTGAATATCTTGATACCTGCTTCTTTGAGTTGCTATTTGGGTCAATAGCAAAGTGAATTTCATGCATTAGTCGTTCAATCATGCTAATAGTGTAAGGGCGTTGAGTTTCAGGATTGATCGTTCTCTGCATAACGATCGTGGCAATATCTCGAAACTGACTTGCAAATTGGACCTCCCTCTCCTTTCCAGCAACTTGAAGCTCTCCTTTATCCAAAATCTACATGAGCATTAGATGCAAATAACACAAGTTGTAAGACTTGTGAACAGCAGATATCTCTTCTAATTCATCCCCAGAGAATATTGTATTTACACACATAATCTCCCCCTTGTAACGATCTACAGTAGGATGTCACTGACCTCCAAACATATTTTTGTCTGATCATCCGTCCCAAATGCTTTCGTCAGGTCTTTTGACTTGGCAAGAACTCCTTTTGAAACATTCAAATACACAGTATGCGACTGGAGTACTTCATCAACATCCTTCTCGCTGTTCCAGATTATCACAAAAAGCGAGAACTAAGTATTTACATAACAAAATGCTCTACAGTCAGCACCGTAAGTATTTGCTCCTCTTCTATATAACGTTTGCAACATAGAAGCAAGTATCAACAGGGAGTCTTCCACAATTTGAGTGAATATGAAGAAGCATCAATCGAAAACACCAAAAAAAAATTATTTTTCTCCATCTACAACATTCTTGATGCTCACATACATATAATTAAAAATTCAAGAACTTGACAAAGAATCGAGGAGAAACAATTCTCCTACGCAGCAAAGTCACCGTTCAAATTTAACACGGCAAGCCGCACATACGTTCATTTTAAACTCGACGCAGTACTAAAGAAGCAGGCAAACGAGCGCGCATCTGAGGAGAGAGAGAGAGAGAGAGAGAGAGACTCACACGCCGGAGCGCCAAGATAGGACTTTGTTCTTGTAGCAGGCGATCTCGAAGCGCATCCCGTGCTTCTTGAGCCGGACGACGGCCACGTTGGTCAGCCTCTTCTGCCCGATGGGCTGCACCAGCGTCTTCGACATGTCTTCTTCCCTTTCGAAACGAGCTCGAATCGGTCAGACCAGCAACAAGATAAAGAAACGAAAAGGCACCACCGTCACGTAACCAAACAAGCAAACAAAAAAACCAAGAAGCCAGAACAATTTCAAAAGAACCTAAATCGTTTCACAGTAGTAGAAGAAATTCACGGAAGCAACACGGCCTTGATCGAAGCAGCATCATGTGCAGTGATCACCAAAAGCAAATCCGTTTAGTTACAGAGCAGGATTACGAAAATCAACACAATCAAGAAGAAGAAGAAGAAGAAGAAGAAGGGAAGCAACAAAATCATTCGGTCTTCAAACGACCGAAAGCCATCTCGAGGCACGCGGCGCGGAGGCAGAATAATAGCGTTCGGCGAGGCGGCAAAAGGGGGAAGAAGAGAGGAATTCGAGTGTCTCACCAATTGAATTCCGGCGAAGTAGGTGTCTCCGGTGTTCGGTGCACGCTGCGCAGGCAGAGAAGAAGGAGAAAGAGAAGGAGAAGATGACGACGACCTCCTGTTTTGCTCTCGCGTTGCGGTTGCAGAGCACCTTGGTTTCTTCTCGAAATGGGCCGATTCACATCTGAGCATGTCATGGGCCGATTCACATCTGAGCATGTGATGGCCCATCTCTCTCGGAAGCAGCCCAAGAGCTGACTGAAACCGGGAAGGGGGGAAGGGGGGGGGGGAGATTGCCAGTAGTTGCTTCTCTAACTAACCTATAGATGAGGATTCAACTGAACAACGGGTTCCGTATCAACAAGCATCCCAACTTAGTGATGTCTAAATAACATTGGCAATCCATTGTTTAGAGGAAATTCAACTCATTCCTAGGGTTGAGTAAATGAACTAGTTCAAAACTCCGAAATTAGTCGGAACAAACCTTACTTATAAAGGTGAATATGATTGAGAACCAGATCAATTGAAACTAGTCCACTTTCAGGTTCTAAGATATGTATGGTCGGTTCCGAGTTTCCAATTCCAATGAAGGGTGTGAAAAATCACTAGTTTGAGTTTTTATTTTTAGCAATATATAATACTAAGGCTTTTGCTTTATCAATATTTTATAATCATCAGTGTCTAAATATGAATTGCAGTGGATTGTAGCATATAGTTGTTATGAAATGTAATGATTCATTATAATCATTCAATTAAAGGTATAGGTGAAATGTGAATAGACCTTGAAACATGTAATAGGGGTAGGTTCATAAGTACATAGGGTAGATTCTAAGTTTCAAAAAATTAAATAACTTGTTTCAACATGTAGGTCTAGATTTTAGGTAGAACATGGACGAAACCTAGAATTGCTAATTAAACCTAGAGCCACTCACCTCTAATTGCCTAACCAATTCAAGGATGATTCATAAGGGTACAAGTCCGATTCCCGATTCCCAATTCCCAATTCCAAAAATTAGCCTTAGCTCGTTGGATTTCTAGTTTTGTACTCTAAATTGGTCATTTCTATCCAAGAATTTGGAACTTGAAACTCTAAACTTGCAAGGATAGTTAAGTAAATTCCTCTATTCCTTATTTAAAATAGAAAATTTTTGTCGAAATCAAATATATTTGACACATTATTATTATGAAGTCTTAAGTATTATATTCAAATTTAATAATAAAGAATGAAATAAATAAGCGTGGTTCCTTAATTGACTCTAAAATTTGCTTGGAATTGGCCAGTTTGGTCCTAGGCCGTTTCTAGGGTTAACAAGGTCATTTTAATTCAAAAACTAGGATTTTAACATTGATAGGATAGGTTATGGGTTTCAAAATTACACCCCATCCTTTAGATCTCCCTCATCTGCAGCTTTCATTGTCATCTTTTCATGGCATTTCTCACGATGAGCAATGACAATAATGACAAGGGAACAAGAGGAACGAAATGACTAAATCCTTTCTGGAGCCGAATGAACCTGGCAAAATTGCTTGTTTCCCCGCAGTTATTTTCACATAGGTCCTTGAACTTTTTGGTTATTTTGGATTGGTCGTGCTAGTATGGTAGTCGCCCTCGTCCATCGGCCCACGAGAAAGTGTTCAGGTGCGAAAGAGCCCGGTCGAGTCTGCACCCTGACGGCTGAAAGCTCGGCTTCATCTTCTTGCTTCAGTCGAGAGCGAGAGAGAGAGAGACTGCCAATGCCTGAAGAATTGGCGGCTCTGGCTCTTCAATCCCGACTCTAGATGGAGACGCCTCGATCGCCTTCCTCGGTAACATGCCTAACGTCATGCTGAGATGCGCTCTTCTGGGACGCGCCATCAAGCCCACGCTCCCCTGTGCTTCTGTCAGCAAGCAGCAGAGCCGGGTCTGCAGTTCCTTGTTCGGCCTGTTCTCCGAAGCGGCGCTCTGCCAAGGGAGGTCTCTTGCGGCGAGGCGGTGGTTCTGCGGCTATGCCGTAGAGCAGTTCTCGGACGATGAATACGAAGTCGACTTCGAGGGCCAGAAGGTTGTCTTTTTTTTCTTTTCTCTTCCAGTTTTGTTCTGTTCGGGTTCGGTTCTGGTTGAATTTAGTGTTGGTGTGCAGTTTTCTGAGATGGGTTCGGTTTTGATGAGGAGAAGGTTGCGATTCTTTTGAGCAAGTTGTGTTTTTTTGGGCGCATTCTTTGGCTCTTGGGCTTAGTCGAATGTCCAGTTCATTCCGTGCCGTGTTTGAAAGCAAAATTAAGCATTTGGTTTCTCTGTGCCTTGGAAAAACTGTCTCCTTTGTAGGCATCATCTTCGGTTGCCAACATTGATGAGTGGAAGTGGAAGCTCAGCTTGCTCTCGCGCAGCGAAAAGGACCAGGAAATTGTATCTCGCGATAAAAGAGACAGAAGAGACTATGAGCAGATTTCTAATCTTGCAAAAAGGATGGGGCTTTACAGGTTAAGAAGCAGTGGCTACTTTAGACTTGTGCATTGATCAATTTTCTCCAATTATGGCTTTGCTTGCTCAGTCGACTTTGTATGCTGTTACAGTGAAATATATGGAAAAGTAGTGGTTGCGAGCAAGGTTCCTCTCCCAAACTACCGGCCAGATCTTGATGATAAGCGACCTCAAAGAGAGGTAATAAATTTGTGGAGCTCGTGAAGACTATCAAAAGTCATTGGTACTCGCGACCTCTAAGTTTCATCCTTCAAGTAGAACTGAACTGCCTTATTTGTTACAGGTGGTTATCCCTCTAGGCCTGCAAAGGAGAGTAGAGGGCTTACTTCAGGAACATCTTGATAGGATCCAATTACAAGTTGGTAAAAAAGGCAATGACGCAAGTGTTGTTAAGTCAGCTGATCAGGTTGAAGAGGTCAATCCAGAGTTATTTCTTGATGGTTCTGTCATGGAAAAGGTACTTCAAAGGAGAAGCTTGCGGATGCGTAACATGCAAAGAGCTTGGCAGGTGTGAATCATAACTTACTTTGTGATGATCATTTTTATCCTGTTTGTCAAGGTGCTCCAAGTGCTCTAGTGTACTAAAGTTTGGTATTTATCTGTCAGAATTTTTCCCAATTATGCAGTCTTACATTGCTTGGTTAAGGTTATACTATTAGTTAAACTTAAACCACTTGTGTTATAGCGAGGCCATTGGTCTTAGAGGTTGGTAGTTGCCTGTTGATCAATGTCTTTACTCCCATCCTTGCAGCATGTTTGGTTCACTGCAATAATTATTTCCTGTATATTTCTGAGAGGAATGTTCTTATTCCACTTATGTGCTGGCACTAAATTATGAAACTCTAGCTTCTTAATAGAACATTGCGGTTAAGCAGATTTGATTGAATCCTAGACTAGCTTTTTTATTTCCTTGACGTGGATAGTGAAGAAAATCCTCTTTGGGCTCACTCCTCTTTGTGATAAGAAATGGAAGCTGGCCACATTTAATACTGTAATGTCACAAAAGTCATATGCCGAAGTTCCACATGATACCATCTAATCTACCTTGTTTTCTTTCCTGATAGGAGTCACCAGAGGGCAGGAAAATGATGGATTTTCGCAAATCCTTACCTGCATTCAGGGAAAAGGATAGGCTGCTTCAGGCAATAGCAAGAAATCAGGTTCTTATGGAATATAGTCTGATTTTATCAAATCAAGACAAACTGGCTCTGTGTGTGTGTGTGTGTGTGTGTGAGAGAGAGAGGGGAGAGAGAGAGAGTCCGTGTGTTTCAGTCTGGTCTTATGTTCTATTTGTTTCTTGTGCTTTCAATGAGTACCTCCATCCATAATTCAATAGAGCTGAGTCAATGAAATGAAGGTGTCAATAATATCTGACTATGCGATGGCAAACTCTATACAAGAAGTGCTGGTCCTTGAGATCTAATCATTAAGTCAGATTCTAGTGAAAGATGTTTACAGTGCACATTCCAGTCATGGTCCTGTTGCACATCTCCTTTTCTCTTCCATTTGGATAATTCATGACCCTGTCAGTATCTAGGTTGGGCTACAGCCTAAGTACATAAGTTTCTTGTAATCTAGAGCCATGCCTCAATTTCTCATCAACAGATCTAAGCAAGTAATGTTTATGCATTGAACTTTTTGGGCACAATTCTAAAATTTTTTGCCTATTAATTATTCTTAGTTTATCTGGAGAAGCTCAGTATGTTTGAAGGAGTCTGGCTTGGTTGATTTATTTACGATCATGGAAATGTTTGGAAAAGGAGAGAGAATGCTTCTTTGCAAGTGGGTTTCTCATTCCCTCTTTGTTTTGGCCATTGTAGGTCATTGTAATATCTGGGGAGACTGGATGTGGAAAGACCACTCAGCTTCCTCAATATGTCCTAGAGTCGGAAATAGAATCTGGTAGGGGAGCATTTTGCAGCATAATTTGCACTCAGCCTAGACGAATATCTGCTATGGCAGTTGCCGAAAGAGTGTCTGCTGAGAAAGGAGAGCCTCTTGGTGAAACAGTGAGCCTTTTTCCCTAGTTAAAGTGCATCACAATTTTTGTTCATCTCGTATGTTACTTTTATTTAAATTCTTTGTATTGGTTCTGCTATACGACAACACAGATTTCTTGATAGGTTGGCTATAAAGTTCGGCTAGAAGGGATGAAGGGCAAGAATACACATCTGCTCTTCTGTACCAGTGGAATTCTGCTACGGCGATTGCTGAGTGACCGGAACCTGAATGGTATAACCCATGTATTTGTAGATGAAATTCACGAGAGAGGCATGAATGAAGGTGCAGTTGTTAATGAATTCATGTTCCTCTTTGCTTCATTAAATGTGGTAAAAGCATTGGTCTTCTGACTTCTCGCATTTCATCTGCAGACTTTCTCTTGATTGTCCTAAAGGATCTTCTTCCACGCCGTCGAGATTTGAGATTAATATTGATGAGTGCCACGTTGAATGCAGAGTTATTCTCCACCTATTTTGGAGGTGCCCCAACTATTCATATACCAGTAAGAACTTATGTCTATAGATGCCACTGATTTCATGTACCTTATCTGCAGTTGTCAGGTCTGTCCTGTGGTTTCTATGTGGGTGTCACATTCGAAAACGGTCTTGTCTGGCCAAGTTATTGTGAAATTCATTAAGTGCAATTCAATGAAGTTGGTCATTGTTAATATCTTGCATCTGATGAGGATGAAAAGAGGGCCGTGAATTTCATTAGCAAATTTGGTCAGTAGTGTAACTTACTGTTGCCGCAATTTATCCACTGAAACATGCCATGTTGTTCTTAGAAAGTCTTTGAAGATACAGTGAGGATTACTGGTTCTGATTATTGATTCCAGTTTACTCTAAAGGTGGGAGAAATTTGCTTAGGACCAGCTAGTCTCAATTTTAAAAAATGTTTGTCCTGCTTTTTCCGAAGAAGTTGGAACAGTGGAACTTGTCAAATTCAACCAATTGCAGTTGATTTATGGCATACCTAAATCTCCGAGAATTTTCCTCTCCCTCCTTACAATGGAAATTGTGACATAATTTATGATCTTCACGAAACATTGTTCTAACCTTGGAAGTCAAGATTCTTGGGAATTTCCTTGTGCTATAAAGTGCACAGGGAATAGTGTGAGTAGACTCTATTACAGTGTCTGGGGAAAAGTCACCTCTACAAACTTGGCAATCCTTAATTTTGAACGTTTGGGAGTAATTTTTCTATGGTACAAGTTTATTTGATTTCGATGTCCTTTAAATGAATGAGACCTGATTTTCTTGGTGGTGAGAAAGTGACAGCAGATTTTGCATTGAGTTACTCTATCTCACATGGGAGAGGTTCTATAGATTTTCTTTACTTTTTTTGTGCAAGATGACCTTCCTGTGTTCATGGAAAGCCACTCTTTCCACCTCCTTCAGCTCTCTATTTGCTTGTTCTGAGTTTTTCTAGTCTATTCTTCATTTTTATTTTTCTTGTATTTCTCTTGCTCTTAATTCTCTTATATTGTCACTACAGCAGCTTTTTTTCTAGCTTCCTCCATACATAATTAAGTAGTTTGTTTTATAGAATTCACTCTGGTTGAGTTTTTATTCTGGAGTTAATAGTCTACCGATGATTTGACTTGAGTGGAAATTGTGGATTTTAGGGATTCACATATCCAGTGAGAGCTCATTTTTTAGAAGATGTACTGGAAATTACTGGATACAAGTTGACCTCATTCAATCAATTAGATGATTATGGTCAAGAGAAATTGTGGAAAACGCAGAGACAGCTAGCACCACGGAAGAAGAAAAACCAGATTACTGCTCTTGTTGAGGTTTGACACTTCTGCTGTCATGTCTAGGAATAACTACTTCTGTAAGATATATGATGCATGGTCTAATTTATATATTAATTTTATCTGCAGGATGTTCTAGCTAAATCAAATTTTGAAAATTATAGCTCTAGAGTGCGAGATTCTTTATCATGTTGGACACCTGACTGCATGGGATTCAATCTTATTGAGGCAGTGTTATGTCACATAAGTCGAAAAGAAAGACCAGGTGCTGTACTAGTTTTTATGACTGGATGGGAAGATATAAGTTGCTTAAGGGATCAACTCAAAGCTCATCCTCTTCTGGGAGACCCTAACAGGGTTCTGCTCCTAACATGTCATGGTTCAATGGCAACATCTGAACAGGTAGGACTGCTTCTGTATATTTCTTCTTCACACTAGTGATATTATCATAAGGACTTGGGAAAGATTTGTAGATGTGCTTGTTACTCAGAAATCTTCGACTGCGCATGCGGGTGCCAATCAGTAATACAAATTTCCCTCTTTATTTTGCTTGTTACTGTCAGCTATCATGCTGACGGCTTCAATGCGAAGAAAGTTGCTATTATCACAAATAAAGCATGTTGTGACTTTTTATTATATTGTTTATTTGCTGTCACTGGATGAAGATAATGCTTTATTAATGGTTGACTTTATTGGTGTCATCAGTGTCTCATTGCCATGACATGTTTCCCAAGTTAATTGCATCTTAGATGGTGCATTTAGAAAAATCACAGGCAGGATGCTGCCTTCAAAATTGGTTTTCAAACCTTATTAAGTGTCCTCACTTCTTCTAGGAATGTCATACAAAGTAGTGGTAACAGAGGTGGGAAGTGATAAACTTCTGTTCACATGCTTTGCGAGAACTATCAAACAAGTTCAGCAGAAAATGGTAAACACGATGCTTCTCAATATAATTGATGGCCAAGTGATGGGTCACCTAGTATTAGTTGCATATTGACATCTGCTAGCACAGAGATTACAATGAATATGCAAGATAACTCTCCTTTTTGGAACTTTCCTAATGCTTTATTTCTTCATTTTTCTTTTTCCGCAGAAACAAATATTCGAGAGACCACCATTCAATGTGCGTAAAATAGTCCTTGCCACCAATATGGCCGAGGCAAGTATTACAATCAATGACGTAGTATATGTTGTTGATTGTGGAAAAGCGAAAGAGACCACTTATGATGCACTGAATAATACACCGTGTCTGCTACCTTCTTGGATATCACAAGCATCTGCCAAACAGGTGTGTCTCTTCTAACCTTGTTAGTATGCACAGATGCCTAGAGAGGCATTCCTAGACATTGCAATCATTTACTGAAGAGAACTATTTGGTGGACAGTGTGGTAATTATATGGATCTAAACATACATTTTCCATTTATAGCAGTTATTAGTATACCCTAGGATCCAAGCCTATCTAACAGTGCTAAATTTGTGAGTTGCTGTTTCGCCATACAGAGAAGGGGCAGAGCAGGCCGTGTACAGCCAGGCGAATGTTACCACTTATATCCCAGCTGTGTTTATGAAGCATTTGCTGAGTATCAGCTTCCGGAACTTTTGAGAACTCCTCTGAACTCTCTTTGCCTGCAAATAAAAAGCTTGCAGGTTGCCAGTATAGGGGAATTCCTATCA
This sequence comes from Angophora floribunda, assembly GCA_014182895.1. NCBI lineage: Eukaryota > Viridiplantae > Streptophyta > Magnoliopsida > Myrtales > Myrtaceae > Angophora > Angophora floribunda. The sequence goes on along the minus strand of CM024711.1, from coordinate 29,231,227 downwards.
TCTGCACTACAGCCACCAGAACCACTTACTGTAAGTAAATGGCTCCTTTTAGATTCTTACCTTGCTTTGTTAATGGATTTACTAGGCTTTCTCTGTCATAACTTTTTTCATGTTCTACATGACAGGTCCAAAATGCTGTTGACTTTTTGAAAATGATTGGGGCATTGGATGAGAAGGAAAATCTTACAAATCTCGGTTAGTTTCTCAGAGTTTTGAATGGCAATATGCATGCTCTCTATATGCAGCAGTTTTCAGAATAAAGTTGTGATTGAATTTCAATCATGTTGCCTGCATTTTGTTCTGTCAGGGAAATTTTTATCAGTTCTTCCAGTTGATCCGAAGCTGGGGAAAATGCTAATTATGGGCACCATTTTTCGTTGCTTTGATCCTATTCTTACCATAGTATCAGCACTCAGTGTGAGAGATCCTTTCCTTTTGCCTCAAGACAAAAAGGAGGTATTTGAAATTCTCTCCTTTTTCCCTTAAACCAGCTCATTTGGTCATCTTAAATTATTAATCTCTTAACTTCCCTTTTATACTCGTTATATGTGTCCTTGAGCATGATTCATCAACCATATTAGAAAATTTTTGCCAGCCCATGTTACCATGGGTCTCTAAACAGACTAATCTTTAAATAAATCTGAGTAATTAAAAAGGAGAAACCATTTATGGATCTGATATGACACATCACTCATCCCCTGCATCCATAAGAAGAAGGAACATTTCAACACATGGCACAGCCTCTGTTTATGTTTTTTCTTTTCTTATTTTATGTTAGATTAAATGTCTTGAGATTTTAGCTCAACTAAATGAAGCAGTTAGTTTCTTCTTCTTGAGTTGCATCTGTGTAATTGAACAGCTGACCTGGTCAATAACTAATCTTCTTCCTGTTGTGATGCACTTCATCAGCTGATACTTCTGTTAATATTTAGTTAGCAGGGACAGCAAAATCAAGGTTCTCTGCAAAGGACTACAGTGACCACATGGCTCTTGTTCGTGCATATGAAGGATGGAAAGATGCAGAGAGAGAAGGTTCAGCTTATGAGTACTGCTGGAGGAATTTCCTCTCTCCCCAAACTCTGCAAGCTATCCATTCTCTCAGGAAGCAGTTTAGTTTCATATTAAAAGATGCTGGCTTGGTAGAAGCTGATTCAAGTACTAATAATAAATTAAGCCACAATCAATCACTTGTCCGTGCAATCATATGCGGTGGCCTCTTTCCTGGCATTGCATCTGTAGTTGTAAGTTCTTACAAATTGAAAATTTAGCTCTAGTCATTTAGTGGAAATTCGTGCATCTCTATGACACTATAATTCCTCTTGATATTTGCAGCACAGGGAGACGTCCATGTCTTTCAAAACGATGGATGACGGCCAGGTGCTACTTTATGCGGTATGTGAAGTTTGCCGTCTGTCTCATGTTCCATGGGACACTTATGTTCTTTTGGACTATTGGATATTGTAGAGAACCAACCCGCTCCTTCCCTATTTTGAAATTGATGTAGATGTGAAGCAGATTTTTGTTGTGTACTCATGCTTCGACTAATCGATAGTAATAGATAAATATTTGAATCTCGGAAGTCATCTCAGTGGGGCAAAACTGGTTTTTTTAATCTCATTATGCTGTCCTCCTATTGCTTTATTGTATTAGATTTTTTTCATGCATTTCTTGAATATTTTGCAAAAATGCTGCTCTATTGGATGTAATTTCCCTCTTTATCAGCCGGTTCCTTGGGTTTATGTGATCTTTTCTTTAAATACTAGCAATCTTCTTCTGTAGAACTCTGTCAATGCGAACTACTCGACAATTCCTTATCCATGGCTTGTGTTTGGAGAAAAGATTAAAGTGAATACTGTCTTCTTACGGGATTCAACTGGTGTATCTGATTCGATATTGATGCTATTTGGTGGAGTCCTAAGCCATGGAGTACAGGTACTTCCTGCTGAAAGATAGTCATCTTTCTTTGTTCTTAAAAATATTATTGCTTGTCTCCTTTAATAGCTAAATTGCCTTTTCCTAGGCTGGGCATCTGAAAATGCTGGAAGGGTATGTTGACTTTTTCATGGATCCGAGTTTGGCAGAGTGCTATGTGAAGCTTAGGGAGGAGCTTGATAAGCTGCTACAAAAGAAGGTTGGTCAAAAAATTGATGAATGAATTTGTTTTTTCTCTTCCTTTTAGTACACTTGTGGAGAATGACTGAGAATCGTCAGAACTGGACTGAAATGTATAATTTACAAGCACATTGGAAGGCCAGAAGTAATGAACTAGGCATACCTAAATGAAAATTCATTCTACATGCCATGTGAACTCGCATTCAGCAACACAGCCTTCTACCATGATCTCATTACACAACTACCCATGCATCTTCGATAACTGATGAGTGATCATTTCATTCTGATCTTAAGATTGTTTTCAGTGGTGGTAGGTTCACATTCTTGGCTGGGTCCTTAGTTTTTGTAAAATGGTTTATGCCGGCATTATCCCACCCATGTGCAGACATTTTCTCATACACGTTTCGGAATTCTAAAAATCATACTTCACCTGAGAAGATAAATTGAATTGGTCACCGTATTGGTGCTGCAGCTTCAGGATCCCAGCTTGGACATTCACAAGGAAGGAAAATATCTGATGCTTGCTGTCCAAGAGCTCGTTTCTGGGGACCAATGTGAAGGGAGATTTGTGTTTGGCCGAGAAAGCAAGAAGCCCAAGGAACCTACTGATAGCAACAAATTCACGAGAGACGGAACAAATCCTAAGAGCTTGCTCCAAACTCTGCTGATGAGAGCGGGGCACTCTCCTCCAAAATACAAAACAAAGCACCTGAAGACAAACGAGTTTAGGGCGCTCGTAGAGTTCAAGGGAATGCAATTTGTTGGGAAGCCCAAGAAAAATAAGCAGCTCGCGGAGAGGGAGGCTGCTATAGAAGCATTAGCGTGGTTAACTCACACATCAGACAATACCCGTGACGAAGATGACAAATCCCCACTTGATGTCACAGATAACATGCTGAAACTCCTCGGTAGACGGAGGAGATCAAAGAGACATCCTCGTTGAGGACTTGAAAATGCCAAATTTGCCGCATTCAGAGTCTTGTGCGAACCATCGATTCTCAGGGCGGATCCTATGTCATCAAATTCAGGGATGTTACGTGGTCCTGGGACGATGAACAGGATATGGACAGTTCCAAGTCCGATAGCTTCAGTAGAAGGGATGCCCTCTTACAGCAGGGCGGTCACGGTAACCAAGCTCAGGCGACTGCTTACCAAAAAGCACTGGCTTCAATGCAGTTTTGTCATTCTTTTGTTGTATATATAGAGGAGGCATTACAGAGATCCCATCGAGATAAGCTTAATATTGCGGTAGCTTGTTCATCGATGTGTTTTTCTCACGAGAGCGTAATATTTAGGACTATCGACTGTAGGAGTCTGGAAGGAGATTACAAAATCCCACCTTAGGTGATAGCAAGGACCAAATCTAAAATCTCAAAACACGTTTCCAATTCAATAATTATTCGTGTGTTTCTTCTTGGTAACAAAGAATTCGTCAACTGTACGGACCTTAGTGTTCTGCCATGCTTTTAGCTTCTGCTTCTGCTTTCACGCGGAGGCTGGCGGGGTTTGGCGGGTCTCGGCGAGTTTAGCAAACCGCCAGGGCCGGGATGAGGATTGGATGAGCCCGCCTGTACTTATTTCATTAGTGTTGCTCACTATTTGTTTGGCTGTGAAGTGATTTTAGACACTCGATTTGAGAAATTGTAAAACTTATAGAGTTCGTTTGTTAAACTTATAGAGTTCGTTTGTTTTAAGAAAATTTCATGATAAAGGATCAAGAAAAATAGTTAGTTTTCATTTATTTGGTGTTTCAGAAAAAATAATTTCCTTCTTATCATAAGGAGATATTGATTTTTCTTAGTTTAAGCTTGTTGTTCTTTGTTAATATTTTCCTCAATCATTCAAACATCAAATTGTCTTTCGACAATTTTCTGAAAATAATTTTCCCTTTGTTGGTTTCGTGGAAGATAAATAATTTGAAAAACATTTTCCTTAAATTGATCGCTTGTGTTGTTAGAAATAATTAATCATTAGAAAATGTCTTTAAAGATAAGTGTATTGTAAATCTTAAAATTTATTATGATTAATTTTTTTGAAAAGCACAATCAAATTCTAGAACTTATCAAAAAAATGTAATTAAATTCTAAAATTTTTCAAAAAATGGAATTAACAGAAAGACTTGATTAGACTAAGAAATTTAAGGAATCGATTGTAATAATTTCGTGATAAATTTTAGAACTCAATTACAAGAACTTCCAATGTGCTTATTTCCTATTTCCACCCTCGCATTGGCTCCTGATGCTCTTTTGCATTAAATTAACTACACTTATCCTTACGGGCTCCACTCTAAATTTAAGATTATTTCCTATCTTTTCTTTTTCTTTTTCATTTGTTTCAATTTTATTAGAGACAAATTAACCATACCCCTTTCAAACAATATTTATTAATATTAAATGCGGGCTCGCTCTTGATTTAAGACCGACACTTGCCTTTATTTCTTCTTCTTTTTTTCCTTTTCTTTCTCAATTTAGAACAAAATTGGTGCACTTCTTTTTTAAAAATAATTTATTTGATAGACAGTTACTTAATTATTTTTTTTTTGGCTAAATATAATTATTTTGTTAATATTTTTATTTTTTTTTTTTTATATTAGGAAATAATCATTCAAAAAGTAATTTAAGCACAAGTAAAAGGATTATCTTTGAGTAAATTGTGTATAATGCATACATTAGCCATAATATTCAATCTTTGAGTAAATTTGTACCAAAATTCAAAGTCAAAAAATTCATGATCACAAAGATAATCTATGAAAATGATATAAACAATTTGCATATAAAATTAACATTTCTTTACTCAAATATATGATTGATGCTTGCGTCATAATAGTGGAGAAGAAGTTCTAAAGAAGGCAAACATAAAAGAAACATTGAAATGTAACGAGTGTGGATGAATCGAAGAGGGTGACAAAAAAGTTATTTGAAAGTGATGTGGGTAATTTTTTCTTTTAGTAAAATTGAAAAAAAAAAGAAAAAAAATGTAAGATATAATATCAAATTAATAGCAAGAATCGTAAGAGATAATGTAGTTAATTCAATGTGATATGTGTGATAGGAGCCAATAATAAGAGGTGAAAAAGGTAAGAAATAATCTCAAAATAAGAGTGGAATCCACAAGAATTAATTTAATCAATTCAATATGATAGGGGATTTTATAAATCAATAAGGGAATAGAAAAATGGTAAGCCTTTTATTAGCGATAACAACTTATATCCAAATATTTTCATAAGTAATAAAAATATTAATTTATGTATTTATTTTGATAATCAAAGCAACCAATGCTTCTTCTTTTTTTAAGAAAATATTTTTTTGATAAATAAAATATTTTCTAAATAATTAATTTATTTTCATTACGAGGATGAATTTCCTAATTGGTGTTGAAAATGTTTTTGAGGACTTATCGAACAAAGCATGAAGTTTAAGACTAAAATCCCATCTTATGTGTCTGGAGCGAGCTTCCCTGCTTTATCTCCTCCATGGCTCTCCATCTCCATCTCCATCTCCGACCACTGAGCTGAGTTCGTCGTCCATTTTCAGTTCATCCTCGTCAGCTCGGTCGGCAGCGCCGGTCTCCTCCAATGGCGGCCGCCGCCGCGGGTGCTCTCCTCCTCGCCCCCCCGCCTCCTTCCGCGGCGGCTCGTCGCGGGCCCCACGTCGCTCCCCTCTCTCGCCCTCGCATCCCCAACGCTCGCCGCCCGACCGTCGGTTCCCGCCAAAAACGCGAGCTTTCGGCGCACCTTGGCGTCAGCTCCATGGGTTCGATGGCGGGGGCGGAATCGTCGGCGACGAGCAGAGAGCCCATGACTCCTCCTTACAATGTCCTCATCACTGGTTCCACCAAAGGTCTGGCCTCTCCCTCTCCCTCCCTCCCTCCCTCCCTCTCTCTCTCTCTCGCTGTCGTTCTTTTCGCATGCTTTTTATCTCATGGGGCATGAAGTTGAAGTTGAAGTTGAAGTGGAGATTTTTAAGGTGTGGCAGCGAGTGACGTTGGTTCTGGGTTGTCCTGGTTGTCCTGTTTTTTCTTTCTTTCTTCTTTTTTCTTTCCTTCGAATTCAGGCATAGGTTATGCACTGGCTAAGGAGTTCCTAAAAGCAGGAGACAACGTCGTAATCTGTTCGAGATCAGGTCTAGTGTTTCTTCTAATGCACCTAGAGTTGATTCGCCTTGCTGAGACCATCTCATGGTTTGCGATGTCTCGCGTGTGGCAGGCGTTCGCTCTGTTGATTTCATGTTGGGTCGAGGTTTTAAGATTGTTGAATCTTCTTCATTTTTTTATATCCAGTGGAGAGAGTGGAATCTGCTGTTCAGGACCTTAGACAAGAATTCGGGGAGCAGCATGTGTTTGTACCTACTCCATGACCTCCTTCCTACATATTCTCACATACTGGATTTTGCAAATTTTTCCCATTTGCATTGCCGGGTTTTGACATTTTCTCAAAGTCCTTTTTTTTTTTTTCAATTAGGGTACAAAATGCGATGTCCGTGAAGGTGAGGAGGTGAAGAGTTTGGTAGGGTATGCACAAGAGAAACTGAAATACATTGACATATGGGTATGCAAACTATCTTCTAATATGAGTGTTTTTGTATGCGTCTTTGCTATACGGTGGATGAAAGGCACAACATGGAAGAATGTGTAAAAATGGTTTCCTCTATTCTCTCATGCCATGAAGTAGCTCAGGGATTTTACTATATTCCTGACTCAGGAACAGATGTGCCTGACTCTTGAGAAGGGATTTCCATTTGCATTCTATTATTCTCAATTAGTCCAAGAAACAATATAGGTGATTGAGGACCCATCTTTCCTATAAACTGACGTGAGTTTGGTGATTGCCTCTGCTACTTCAACTGAAGGTAGTTTTAGTGAGTAAGAGGTTGGTCAATAAATATCATGAATTGGTTTTCACTAGGAATATTATTTTGCTAGCTGAAGAGCAAGATAGTACTTTTATTTTAGTGAAAACTTCTAATGCACTATACTTACGTCTGGAATAGCAATACATCTAATTCCTATAATTCTTATTTATACTGTCCCCAACAATGATTTGATCCCTTGCTTTAACATACCTGTGGTTGATCGTTTTTCAGAAATCCTTTTTCAGTCATCATCTTACCGTCTTTGAGAATAATGCAGATCAACAATGCTGGATCAAATGCATATAGCTATAAAGCACTGGCAGAATCTTCAGATGAAGATCTTTTGTGAGCTTTCTGTCCCCTCTCTGCTTCTTCTTGTGGCATCATTCCTGACCATATCGTCCCTTCTGATTTATTCAGCTTTTGTCATTTACTTATCCTGGTCTACATATTTAACTTCTTTCTGCAGAGAAGTAGTTACAACAAATTCTCTTGGGTTGATGCTTTGCTGTCGTGAGGTAGTATATGCAAATCAATCAGTGCATTTGTATTTTGCATTTGTGGTTCTCATTTGACTAACATCTAATGCTAGGTTGTTTTATAGGCAATTAAGATGATGCTGAGCCAACCTAGAGGGGGTCATATTTTCAACATGGATGGAGCTGGTGCAGATGGAAGACCAACTCCCAGGTAAATATGATGTTTTTGCTTTTAACTTTCTTAAAAACCTGCATGTGGCTATCCATTTAAGATCACCAGTTTCTCATTTATTTTATTTTATTTTTTAATAATTTAATGGTGTAACGGGTTATTGCCCCTATCATGTTTGAAGTCACAAACTTAGTTTTGAGTGCTGTTTTTTTTTTCCACCGAGAAGAGAGTTATTCTTTATATTACTGAATTGAAATGGCAATTATGCTCCTTGATGTGCAATAGATTTCGTCATCTTCTGTCCTTTGTGCTCCCGGAATTTGTTTTTGTTGACAGTAGCTCTTTGGAGTCATCTTGCTTGGTGACGGTACTTGTTTACATCTTGGATGTAGGTTTGCTGCATATGGGGCCACTAAGCGCAGTGTGGTGCATTTAACAAAATCATTACAGGTATCATTTTCTTGTTTCATATTGATTTTTATTATAACAAGGTATATGAATAATTCTCCATTTACTTCTCATTCTTCTGGGACCTATTACATGATCCATTTGTTTGTCACCAAATTCTAGCAGTATTTATCCTGTGGTTACGATTCTGTTGGGAAGTTTTTTTGTTCTCAGTTAAAGAACCCGTAATGCCTTATACTGGCAGAGTACAGCAGTCTTACTGCTTAAAACTAATGCTAATCTCATAAAAATTGTGTGAAAAGACCTTTATTATGCATTGATATGCAAATGTCTTCCACATTTTTCAATGGCAAATTCATGACTGATAACAATTAGACATTAGCCATTGGTCAATATAGGGTGAGCTTGAACTTGGTTGTAACAAGCACCTCTCTGTTTGACACTATAAAAAATATATATAGTTAAGTTGCCTTTTGATTTACTTTGAATATGATTCTTTGTCATTTCCACAAGGTGGTAAACACTGGCTCTATGTCTTCATACGAAAGAAATGTAATCAGAACTCTATGCCAAATTTAATAAGGTTGATGTTAGAATGCTGCTACCTGAAATGTCTTTTGATTACTCACTATCGAAAAAATGCCTTTGAGGCTCAAAATTGCATTCATAAATTTCTCGTAGCTCCTGACAGAATCTTATGAAAGAAGAGGGCATATGTTTCATTTGATGCTTCTGCTTCCTTCCATCTAGTTGTCCTATTCCGAATCTGCTTTTCATATGTTTAAACCCTATGAATTACAAAGACGACTTTCAGAAATGCATTCTATTTGTCTTTCTTTTCCAAGGACCTATGTATCAGACTGACAGGTTCAGAAGCCTTTGATTCCTTTTGCAGGCAGAGCTGCAGATGCAAGATGCGAAAAATGTTTTAGTCCATAATTTATCGGTGCGTTGGTCTCTAAATTTATCTTCTCTGTTTCTTATTTATGCATCTAAACCTTTGTACAAGAGACAGTTTGGTCGATTTCCATGAAAGTTATTTCTTTAGACTATTAGAGCTTCCACCTCTATGGGTCAGTGAGTAAATGACTGCAGGGTTTAACACTGTGCATTCTTTTGTCCAAGTCATTGTCGTTCCAGATGCTTCTTTGTATCCATTATGTATACTGATACAACAATGATTATGCTTATCGGCTATTAATTTTGATTGGAATCTGTAGAAAGAAATTTCTGCTGTAAGGTCACTTTTAAAAGTTATATGAAGCATCCAGCATAATCAATTGCTTTGCCTTTCTCTGCATGCTCATACATGCTTGTGGGATCTGAAGAAGCTCGCTAGCATAGTGGAACTTATTAGGCAGATAATGCCTCATTTAGAGGAAAGTGATGCCTTGAGGGCAGTAGGATCTTTCAAGGTCCATATGGGCTCCATAAAACTTCATGTCTCCCATGATACAACATACATACAGACATGCTTTAGCAGATAGACACTACTTGTTCGACTTTTCGCAATGATTTCTGCCTATTGAAGCTGAAACCTAGTCAGACATGTGATGCACATTTCTCTTAAGAAATGATGAAACTTACTCCTATTTGGATCTATCTTATCTGGGATGATTTCAAGCAAGTACTGACTGTCACCTCTTAATGAGCTGTTGCAGCCAGGAATGGTCACAACTGATCTTCTCATGTGTGGTGCCACAACAAACCAGGTATTCAGAATGTCATGCAGTTTTTGGGATATCCTTTTCCTTTTGGTTATTGGACCAGAAAGTAATATCTTGCTTCTTGCAGGCCAAATTCTTTATCAATGTCCTGGCAGAACCAGCTGAAGTGGTAGCATCTTATTCTCAACCTAGACTAAAACTGTTCTTTGGATTGATTGGTAGAGATATATTAGTTTGAAAAGAATTTATTGTCAGAGCATGTAGCTTTAGTGAATATGTACAATAGATACTTGGGAAGGTAATGCTAAAGTAGAAGGTGATGCAGATAGCTAGTTGTAAAATAATCAATTTATTGATAGGTGGACAAATCATAATGTACTTGACTGAAAAGCTTGAGAGCATATATATGCTTACTTTATTACTTTCTGTTTAGGATTTTCATGCCCTTGTCTGTCTATTCTACGTTTGTTCTTTCCCCTTGTCTTTTTCCACTTACCATTCTTTAACTTATTGGTGGATGCTCTGGGAAAATACAGGTTGCCAAGTACCTTGTTCCAAATATCAGATCAGTTCCAACCAATGGATCACAGAAACCCACGTATATTCGTTTTCTTACAGGAATCAAAGCATACACCCAGATATTCTCAGTTCAGTAACCATGCCTCTCTATATGTTCGTTGAGAGTTTGGTTACATTTTACATTACATATACCTTTGGAGTGTTGGTTGACGTACTTGTTCTTTCCTTCTGTCAGAGAATTGCTTTTGGTGCACGAAGAAACAGATACATTCTTGAAGATTGAAGAGCATCTAAGGCAGATTGCATCACTGATTTCTTGAAGTAAATTCAAGATTTGTTTTGTAAATTCATTTTCCTTGGTTTATTCTTCGATGCAAATCTATTTGCTTGAATAATGTATGTAGATTGAGCTCATAGAATTCCATTTCGTATGTTGGGCCAGATGCTGCCAGTTACTGGGAGTTGATTCCTACTTTCTTATATGGAATGATCTATCATATAAGTGAATTTACACTTCCATATGACAAAAACCCCTCTTGATGCATCAATATGAAAAAAAGGAGCTACTTATATGGTCTTTCGAATTTGTGTTGCCCTTCCATCTTACATATCAACCGCTTATTTTTTTAGGACTTACTATTGGGTGCTCCGTATAGCGAATTCTGATTCCATTTGTTTTTATTTTCTGAAGCATTAGCTTGCAAAAACGTGGGTGCTTACTTCCTTCCGGAAAAGCTGTTTCTCTTCTTATCACAAATTAGATCCGATTCACAGCCCTAATCTTGATCAAATCTCCGTTAGGACACAATGATGCTTGTCCATTTGTCTCAATCTTTTTCAAACAATCGATGTTCATTTATTTTTTTTTTGTCGATTCTATTTTATGTCTCAGTTTTAGACTTTCGTCTAGCCTCCTTGTAGGACCGGGAGTCGAAATTCATATCTGAAGTCAAATCGTTTGCACCTTAACTTTCCGAGTAGGTGGGGATCCTCGTGGGAAGGAATTGCACATTTCATTTGGTTTTTATTGCCCTCAATCAAACAATTAATGCTTTGTTTAATATATATAAACTTGGGTGGATTGAATAATCAATGATGAAAAACTAATGGCTTCTATTTCATTATTATCATCATTGAAAGGAATATGAGTAAGGGCCTATATGGTAACGCTCCTGTGTTTTTTTTTTGTTCTCATGAAGATTTTTTGTTCCCGGAACGTAAATGCGTTGGTAAATTTTTTTGTTCTCGGGAACAAATTTGATCCCCGAACAGGTTTAGAAAAAATTAAAAACAAGAAAAGTTATTTCTTATTCTCGGGAACAATTTTAAGAAACACTTTTTTTTTCCTTTCTTTCCTTTTCTTCTTCTTCTTCCTCTTCCTCCTCCCACCCCTTAGCCGCCCCATCGCCGCCGCCAGGTGAGGTCCAGCGAGCTCGCCGGTGCCTCGCCAAGCCAAGGCAAGGTCCGGCGAGCCTCAGCCTCGCCCGGATCGGCGGGTGAGGGCGGGCCTCGCCTCGCAGCCTCGCGAGGCCGAGGGTGAGGGCGAGCCTCGCCCGGCCACCAGCGAGCCTCGCCTCACCTAGATTTGGGGAGGCGAGCCTCGCAGGGCCACCGGTGAGGCTCGGCCTCGCAAATTTGGGTGAAGCCTCGCCGGTGGCGGCCCTCACCGGTGGCCCTGGCGGTAGCCAACAAAAAGAAGGGAGAAAAAAAAGAAAATTAAAAAAAAATCAAAAGATTAGAAATTTTTACTAAACGTATTTATGTTCCCGAAGTAAAAGTTTTGAACCATTATCAAACACCCTCAAATGCTTAGAAACAGTTCCCGGAAATAGAAATAAAAAAAATATTTCTGAGCAAAAACTGTTCCTAGAAACAAAAACGTTATCGTGCAAATCCTAAACTGCTCATGTGAGACTTCACTGGTCCAATATTCTCTGAAATTGTCATATTTTAAGTAAAGTCTAATAATACAGGTACGGCGTTGCTGATACTGTACCTCTTAGATGAAAGCTTCACTTTAAACTTCCCCTCTCCGATTCAGCTTCATTTCCATCACTTCATGTAGCTTATTGCTTTTTTACTCACATCGGGTCACTCGCTCATTAATGCTCTCTTTTAGTCCATATTAATGCTCTCTGACAAGTAGAACGCAATTCGAGTTGGCACACATTTAAAGGAAGGGGAAAAAAGGTAACCCCATTTCTCTTCTCTTCTCTCTTCCCAAGAGTTATCATTGGAGGAAGCTGTTGAATTGGCAGAACAGCAAACATGGTTCATTTCCTGGGACCTGCACTACCTGAAGAAAAAAGTGCACCTGCCAGATACTCATCATCATCACTTGAAATAAATATAGTTGATCCTCAGTGAAAGTTGTGCAGTGAAACCAAATGGTCCCGATGCAACTTTCAGAAACACTTGCATTAACTCGTGCTTATCTTCTTTACCCACCATTAGACATAAATGTGAAGAAGGTGGTACCATAGTGGATTTTGATGGTTGATTGAACTGCTCTTCCCCACCAGACTTAAAGAAGCATTTTACTTTACACAGACAGAGCACGAATGCGCAGTGTTATGGTAAGTAACTAGTGACTCCTTATGTCTTTCACTCCTCGAGCTCACTAAATAACTCATTTACTGACTTTCCGTAATAAAAAATAAGGCACATACACTGCCCTTATTGGCTTTCGTTTTTCAGAGCAGATATACAGTAGCTTAAGGCCACCAGTTTCCTTGAATCTTCGTTAGGTGAAATTAAGCAAGCTTTGAAATTACCCAATTCGTGATACCGCATCAAACATAGACAAACTGGTAAGGTTGATATGATGAAATTCTCCTCATCTTTCATATAATGGTACATTCAAGACTATTCATCATTCTGCACTGACGACGGTACATAACATACATTCAATGAACTTACAAGATACACAACCCAAAAATTTCGTATCTAATTACTATTCACACTATCCTTCGGATAGCAAAACAAGAAGAAACTGGCATCTAGTATATGACCTAAAGATGCCAAAAGAATGTGGTATCTTACAAAAGAAAAAAACACAAAAAAGGAAAAAAAAAACTCATCATCTCCGCTGAGGTTCCACAATGGGATTCATTTCTATTTCCATTTCCAGCTCCCGAAAATTACCGAACTTCTCTGCCGCTCTTGCTATTTGAATATCAGAAGGGCAATAATACTGATAAATAACTTTTGCAAAAAAGCGGGGAATCAGTGCTGCCACGACAATGATAAGCAAGCATAACCAGAACGCTGCTGTTTTACCAATATGGAAGATGGCCCTGTCGATATAAACAAATATAAAACATTAGGAACAAAAAAAGGTCAACTCTTTATTTGAGATTGAAAGTGCAGCTTCAATCATTTCAGAGACATGAAACAGTGAGAGCATCATTTTAGTTTCCCTCGATTCATTAAGAGTCAAAACAATCCCTAAATTCTTAAAACCTGATGTCTTTCTGTCTTCTTAGTTGTTAGAATATAGCATCATAAAAATGTAGAAACCAACTTAATTTCTTTTTCCACCTAAGTGAGTAATAGCAGATCAGTTATGTAAGATAACAATCAACCATAAAACAGGTGCAAATTACGCTACCAAAGCTTCATGATAAAGGTCCAAACATATGGGTATCCTCCGTATCATTAGACCCCTAGCTATCCCTGACTTTCCATCTAAACAATGAAGAGATGGGTACACCATGAAGATACCACACAATGGTACCTAGGCAAATAATCTAGAGCTGCAAGTTAACCAAGCATAGGTGAAAAAGGAGAAGAGGCCCTTCCATCCAATGAAGATTGGCCTAAGTAATGGGCGAGAAGTTGCAGATGAATGTGTCTCACTGCATTTTATGCTATTTGGCCAACCAGTAAAGGCAAATTAATTTGGATATATCAACAACTACCACACCAAAAGGCATGCGTATTATTGTGTTCTTGAAAAGGGCAAGAGAGAGTGCTTATGCATATGCATGGTGGGAATAATACGAAGAAAGGAGGACATACCAGTAACCGAATAAAAATGGCAATGCGTCAATGATGATGACACAAATGCACGTAGCAATAATAGACCCCCAAATGGCTGCATGAGTAATCCATGTCCACCGAATGACATCCATGGCCAAGTGTAAATTGACCACCATAACCGCAGCTATTGTCCAAAGATCTCCAAGGCCGGATATATCAATAGTGCTCCTCCAATATGCAACCAGAGGTATAAAGAAGATGGCTACACTTTGCCATATCGTATCCATCATAATTAACCAAAACAATTTTGAACTGTAGCTCTCTTGCCTATGCCCTGCCCCATACAGTTGAGGAAACTTGAGAAGAGTCCTTCTGCTGAGATCCTTGTCAAGAATTCCGACAACTATTGTAGGAAATGAAGTGTAGATGACAGAATATAACATGCTGCTCCATTCAGTAACTGCTGTTGTCAGTGTGAAGCAAGTAAAGAGCACGTACCTAGAAGTAATGTACTCAGAATTTAGAAACTTTAACCAACTGGTAATATGCATAATAAGCTTCTCAATCTAAAAGCAGGAAAAACAAAATGTCCCTGTCGCCACAATAATGGACAATAGCTATTAAAAGGACGACTTATAGAGCTCAAATTCAACGACATTCTAGTAGCTTCTATTTGGGAAGTTCAGCAGTTCACCTACATTGCCATCTGATCATGTCACTTGCCATTTTACAACTATGACTGTAACAAAATTTTATCCATTTTACGGCATGTTCTAAAGCACAGGCAACTAGCTTTTTAACATACAGGAAGCAGATGGGAAACTCAGTTATTTGAACTGACTGTGCAGATGCTAGAACACATCAATATAAGCACAAACACAGTGCAAGCATGCGCTTTGCTGTCCCTATATGTTGAATGCAGCAGAATGGAGGAGTCAAGCAGATTAATACTCACCAAAAGAGAACAAAAACAAACACTGCATTTCTGTAAAAGTTGTACAATATCATGTATGCCATCCTTTGGTAATTCCAATGCCCATGGACTAGCAATAGGGGGACTAAAAATCTGAATTGACCCATTGTAAAATCTGATGCCATCACAGCTTGCCTGCCCTCTTGCCCAGTAATTCCAACTCCCACATCAGCCATTTGGATCATGGAAACATCATTGGCGCCTGCCATTTATCCAGCGAAAAGATTAATCCATGAAAAATGATCCAGAATAACTTGCTTATCACACTTTTAATCCTGTCATTCATTTCAAAAGCAAATAAAATTACCATCGCCAATGGCAAGAGTCATGTCTGAAGTCCTTTTCTTCACCAGGGCAACAATACCAGCCTTCTGCAGAGGAGCCACACGACAGCACAATACAACAGAACATTTACTGGCTAGTTCGAAGAGCTGCAGCACAATATCAATGAGCAATATTAGCATATAGAGAGTGATTTAGGATTTAATAAGTGGACAGATTTTACAAAGGATTACCTGCTCTTCGAGCTCACTATCAAGGACATAAACAAGACTTGTACCATCAATAATCAGGGCCAGCGGAGGGACAGCAGCTCCAGAACTTCCTCCAGTGTTATTTGTGAAGCTGGACGGAGTTGTGAGTTTACTGGACATCAAAATGCCATCTTCCAACTTCTTTTTACACGACTGTTTGGAGTTGCTGTTTATTATTATCTGGGTCATCTTGGCAGTTAGGAGTTTTGAGGAGTAGCCAATCGATATGGCGGTCTCCTGCTTGTCACCAGTCAATACCCAAACCTTAATCGCTGCCATTCTCAGGGATTCGATGGCTTCTGGCACCCCTTGTTGTAGCTTATCTTCAATTGCAGAGGCGCCCAATATGCAGAGATGGTTTTCCACATTGCTCGCAACTTTGCGAAGCAAAGCAGCCCTACCCATTATAGCAGCACTTGCTGCCTCGAAGGCAGAATGCCACTGCTCAAATTCTGAAGAGCTTAGTTCTCGCATACCGACCACAAGCGTTCTCAAACCCAAAGAGGAATAAGCATGAAGGTGCTGCTCAGTTGCATGTATCACATTCTTCTCAAGTGATCTATCTATCACACTAAACATGGTTGTATCAGCACCTTTGACAAAGACCTTCACTGTCTTGTCAGGGAATCCCAAAATGACGGACATCCTTTTTCGGTCACTATCAAACTCATGCAGACCCAAGACATTAAACCTGCACTGCCCATTAGGGTGCATTGGACAAAAGGAAGAGTTAGTACGGTTCAATTTCATGTCATGTTTCACAAATAAAATACATCGACTACTAGAACACCCAGCACTCATGCAAGTGTGGAAGTCCATATTCCAGGCTCCAGCAACAAAGACAACCCCTCCATAAGAACAATTGAGAAAAACTGAACAAGTCTCTAATTGCTCAAAACGAAAAAGTGGTTACATATGAAAATAAACAAACAGTTGAATTTACCTTTGCTTTTCTCCTTGAATATCAATCACTATATGACCAGAAGTTCTCTCTATGAGCGTGAATCCATAGGCAGCAGCTGCATAAGCCAGTGCTTGTTCATCTGGAGACTCACCTTGGTAGTCAATCAACTTGACCAAAGGATCAGAAGTATCGACAAAAAAGGGAACTAATGTGTTGCATGAAGCCAGCGCAAGGAAGAAATCATCAACATGCTTGCCTTCAGGTGAATCCTTTCCACTCTTTGCTAGTTGCAAAAGCTGGGGGTGAACTTTAACAGCCATCTTCGGCCTAAGAATCTTCCCGTCCACTGATAGGAATAAGAACTTATAGATAAGATGATGGTTCCAGTTGATAAAAGAGCAGCATAATCAGAAGGCCTAACTAGAAATACTACAGGACAGAAGAAATAAGTCTTACCTTCAACTGGGTTTCCAACCCCGCCATTCTGAGAAATAGTTTTTCCATCACTGTAATCTACCCCCCAGATGCTCGCACATTGAAACTCCATTTTGTTTTCGGTCAGTGTACCAGTTTTGTCAGAGAACACGTACTTTATCTGTCCTAGATCTTCATTTATATTCAAGGCCCTGCACTGAAACCTAGAATTCGTGGCCTCGTCATACATGTTGGTATCTCGAATCATGAAGTATGACTGACCAACTCGAACAAGTTCCATAGAGATGTATAATGATATGGGAATCATTATTTGGAAGACAATAACAGCCATGAGGAATGTGAAAAATATTTCCATTCCATAGTCATAGTAGTTATAATCTTTAGGAGGAACCTTATTGTAGTCCTTCTTCCGGTAAAATGGAATGATGTTTAGGTAATCCTTGTGGTGCTTCAACCAAACGGCAGCAAGGATAGAGACAATTGTGCACAAAGCAATTAGGAAAAGGGAAAGTATGATGATTTCCAAGTTCATACGAGTCTCAAGGCTACTCCTTTTTGAAGGGGCTCCAGCATTGTTGAGCATAGCTTTCGTCTCCCGTCCAGCATATACTACAACTCCAACTGCCCAGGCAGTGTTCTTAAGCTCACATCCACGAAGAATAATATTGGAAGGTCCAAGGGAAAGCCTTTTCCCTTCAAATTCCATATTTGCCTGAAAGCCATAAATATTCCTATTGGGTTTCTCGCACTTGATCAAACCACTGATCTTCTCTTTCTCAGGCTCCTTAGACAGGGTCTCTTGCTTCGCATATCGGGTTTTCAAATTCGACTCCCCATCCAAATTAATAGTCTGCACATAAGCAACTCCAGTTGGGTCACTGGTCGAAAGCAGCACCATATCACATGGAAGAGTGTTATTTGCCTCGAATTTTGATGATTTCTCCAACCCGAATATCCTTCCATTTCTTCTGTTGAAACTGACCATTTACAAAAACACACGCCAGTCGGTTGTTCTCGATACTATCTGCGCGGTGCCGCCTCCAATCCTCATATGCATCTTTAATTGCTGTAACTAGCAATACAAATGCCAATGGCATTATGGAGGCTCCTCGGCCGAAAACCGCCAGCTGGGGAAGCTGATTGAGTATGGCTATCACTAAGAAATAAATGTACGCAACTCTATGGAATTGTTCAAACAAATTTTTAGGCAAGAAAGTGATAATTGAATACTTGGCAGTGCGAATCGAGTTCCCTGTAAACTCATACTTCTCATTCGTCCTGTCGGGATCGTTTATGTAAACCAACCTCGCGTCCTCATCGTTAATTTCTTTCTGGGACATGCTCATAAACTCCGAATCCGTGCCTCGCGACCCGTGCCGCACCCGCTTGGATCCTAAATCTGGCAAAATCACTTCCTTGACAGAGTTTGCACCGGACGTCTTCGACTGGTGCGAGGAAATGCTCCGCCTGGATGACGAGTTGTGATTGGACTCGACACTAGAGGGGTTGTCAAAGGTGATATTGGACTCCATGGTAGAGACGGGTTTCGAATCACCAGAGCTGGGTTTTGCAAGATCAGCAAAGGTGGGTATGGAAGGGGTTTGCGGGGTATTAGGGGTTCTCGGGGACGGGATCAGAAGAGGGCGGCCTGTGGACATGATCCCCAGGTCAGAAGTAGCATTGAGAAGTCGACCCTCAACAAATTCATGACAAGGGCACCGTCCAAATTCGTCCGATCAAGAACTCGAAAATCAACTTCACGACAACCGTAGCGGGAACGGCGGCAGCAGCTGCGGCAGTTGCGGCAGCGGCGGTGGCAAAGCAGAATGAAGACAACAAGCTGACCACTTGAAATTACAACAGCAGCAGCAGCAGCATTGACCAAGCAAAATTAGCCAGAGAGGCGAATTCAAAAGGAAAGAGCACACCTTTCTCTTGATGGGCAATCGTTGCTCTCGTTCTGGCTCTTATCGCTACAAGTTGCTTGTGCAAAAAGGCATTCTAGAAATAGAGATAGGAAGAAAGAGAGGGAGGTAAAATCGACGACGAACCCAGATAGGATTCTCAGGTTCTTCTCTTATGCAGGCCCATGGGGTTTCAAAATGCGCGTTCTTCCGTGGTGGGGGGGATGGTAATACAAAGCGAAACTTCAAGAAAGTCAAACTTGGAATGCATCAAGAGGGGAGGGGGCGGGGGGGCGAGGATTGCAAGAAACGAGGAAGAGTCGTCAATGGGTGGCGACAACAACAACAACGACCCCATCAGATAATCAAGAAATCAGACATTGCATCGACGAGAGAGGAAAGAAAGAGAACAAAAAAGAAGAATTTAAACATCAATCGTGTAAAAGAATCTCTCTTTCTTTCCACCCAAGGGGAGGCGTGGAAAAGTTTACTTCTAGAAAGAGAGAGGAACAGGGACAGAGAGGGGGGCCATTCCCATTTGTCTCTCAAGAAAATCCTTCTAGAAGAATAGACTGCTGGCGAGCGAGAGGGAGAGGGGTGGGTTTATTCAAATGCAGGAGGAGGTGGCTCAATTTGACTGGAACCGAGACGAGGACGAGGATGAGGATGATTCCATTCGCGGGCTCAGCTCCCTTTTTTCTTCGTCATTGACAAATTGGAGGAGGTGAGAGAGTGACAGAGGAAGAGATTTCCACCACCACCACCACCTTCCTCCTCCCCTTCTCGTCCATCTTCCTCGTTGAAAATTTAAAAACAAGAAAATCAAGAATCGACCCCCGTCGACGGTGATTTCAAGAAATCCAACAGCCCTTTCGAAAACTCGGTTTAAATTTGGTTACTTTACTCTTCGTCTTCGTCATCTTCATCTTCCCCTCTCGTGTTCGATCTGATATCCGATTCTCTCTCTTTCTCTCTCTAATAATGTCGATGGCAGCAACCATTTCTTTCACCTCATCTTCGGTCGCGGCTTGATTTCGCCTCCCTTGGCTATTCTGGCTTTTTTTTTTTTTATCTCTTTCTTTTCCTCAGGTAGAAATATCGGATGGAAAAGTTAACCAAGAAGTGTCGCAACCCCTCTCGACATAAAACGAATGGCAAAGTCTGGTCCGCTTGCAATCTTGCTTCGAAGAAGAAGAAAACTAGTTAACGTGATCAGAAATCTCAAATCGGTACGCATCCAATTTCACTATCGAATCACAAAAAAAATTATCAATCAACAGACTCGTAACATACCTTTCATTAACTTCCGTTTAATATCAATTTTAAATTTTTGATATGAAATCACATGCGCTAAGCAACTAGGATGATTGGTGCATGACATGAATTTGACGTTGACATTCAACATAAATGGGGCTCCTAAAGTCTACTGTTTTGAAGAAGCCGAATATGAAGAAAAACAAGTTAGAGATTGGGAAAACTACTACGATATGCCTAAGGGTTTCCTCACTATTTACAAATATGCTAAAATCTTTAACTTAGGCCTAGTTTCACCATAAAATTTTGGTAAATATAGCATGGACATACTAATTTGGATATTTTGTGACACAAAATTACTTCAAGCTAAATGTAACATGAGTAACCGGTTTGGATTTGGGGTAAGTGTGGCATTTATATATTGATTTGAGATTTTTAGTTGTACAAACCCAAAAGAAATTGAATTGTTTTTGGTTCTGATCATAATAAGTCAATATTAGAAAAGGGAATTATGAGAACATTCTAATGTCAATATCTAT
This sequence comes from Angophora floribunda, assembly GCA_014182895.1. NCBI lineage: Eukaryota > Viridiplantae > Streptophyta > Magnoliopsida > Myrtales > Myrtaceae > Angophora > Angophora floribunda. The sequence continues at coordinate 29,210,497 of CM024711.1, read as the reverse complement.
ATATTTTCAAAGATCTTGAGAGCTCAATAAAAAAAAATAGATTTTATTTTTTCGTTGGCAAGAAACGGAATTCGTGGATCATGTTTTGCATATGGTTTGAACGAAACGTGAAGCTTGAGTGTTAGAATGAAATTGCGTAGTCAAACTTTGCTAATTCTCTTGGAGTTTCTTCTTGACGTGCGTATGCATTAAACAACAGTTTGCTACACACACACAAAAATAGCCTAACGAAATAAACATTTTAGTAAATGATATAACATTTTAACTGGACATCGGTCGAAATACTAAAAGATGGTCGATTTGAATTACTGGTTTAGGTTTTTCTGTGAGACCAAATTTATCTTAGGGTAAATATATCATAGAGCAATTGGTTTAATATGTGCCCAAAGATAATAAATTTGTCAAGAGAATATCAATTTGAGATTTTTAATTATAATATAACGTGTGCCCAAAGATATATTTTATGATGATCCTTTTTCAAATTTCTAATTTGTCTTTTTTGTTTTGGGGTGGCCGCACGATAAGACGAACATTAAGGCTGGCAAACGTAGTTAATAATATGTCAACAAGTCCGAGACAAAACATTACGCGGTTCAATTAAATTCGCAATTGTCTTCTTCTTCTTCTTTTACTTCGGTCAGTGCAATTGTCTTCTGCTCTTGTACTTATTTAGACAATTTTGCCTTTTGGCAACACGGTTTCAGAATTTAATTTCCTCTAAATGAGGGAAAAAAAAAGAATATCAATTCCGGAGCAAGTATGGAGTCCTAATAATACCTAACATTTATTCCATTATCGTGAAAGAAAACATGGCAAAAAAATGAGATTTTTTTTTTTGGGTCTGTGCGAAAAATGAGATTGATGACTGCCCTAGATAGAGCCGACCCACCTAATTCATGTATCTATTTATTGCTAAGCAAATAGGGGCCTACCATCGTAATTATCCAAACAAAACCAAAAGAAAAAACACAAAACAAAATACATGGAATATATAAATATATAGAAAGTGATGAATTGAGTTGAAAATCTTAACAATGATACGCTATGCAATGACGTTCTAAAATAATAAAAAAATTAAATCAACATGTCTTTATTTTTTGATTAATTTTTTTTTAATTGGAGGTGTCATTTGAGGCCATAGGTGGCAAGGGTTTAGTATTTATTTATTTATTTTAAAGTTGGGTACTTGTTAATTATGTAATTCCTGTTTGGTCCGCACTTTATCTAAGATTATGGCTTCTAGAATTTACGTCATTTTTCCACCGATTCCACTCTTGATAGGCTGTCCGGGATTGATTAAATTTTTCCAGAGTTTATATATATTATACGATTATAAAATGGTCAACAAAGGGCCGCTCCCCATGTCTGATCTCAAATCTTGATCCGAAATATAAGTTTTCTAGATGGTGGTTGACCTTGACTCCACGCATGTGAATTTTCAGATTTCTTTTTTCTCCATAAAATTGTGAATCCGACATTCGAACAAATGCATTGATATCTATTCTATTTGAAAGGGAAAAATCCAAAGGTTTCCATTACAAAGATGTAACGATTTATTTCTCTAGGTGGCAAAAGAATTATCAAATTTCATGATTAATGGAGTATCAAATCACGATCTTATTAGATGTATTTTTGTATGTCAATATGCTTGCCTTTCTAGATTTTGAGAATCGGATAAGAAAATGATGGTTGAATCTAATCATGTTCTTAAAAAGACTACATAAAGAAAAATCGTCGAGGGGTGATTCCTCATGTCAATTCTCGCATTCCCTCCTCCTAGAGAAGACAAATATTTATAGGAGAATTAGGAAGAGGTGCCTACATCCATAAATGGCTTGTTTTCGGTAAGAGATGGACATTACTATATATAAATTCAGGTGCATGGTACACATCGGTGCTCCAATACATTTCTTCCTCTGATTCAAAATAAATAAGAACGAACGCCATCTTGTAGACTCACCTAAGTTACTAGGCAGGCGAGGCGGCCTCAGCTTAGAAGTGTAATCTCTCCCATTGTTTGGTGAGGTTACTTTGGTTTCAGACATCTAAGATCCAAACAGTTCTTTCGGTCACAAGCGGCAAAAACATCTGCACAATTTACGATTAATTGACTGTCGCATAATGAATTAATAAAGGTGTTTATGGAGGGCAATATACGTGCCTTTGTGCATCTCGAGGGCCGGATAAGAAAATGACGACGGGAAAGGGAGGGAAATAGACGGATTAGGGCATAGAGGGGGAGGATGCAACAACTTAGAAAGGGACGTGGCTTCTCGTTTCAATATTCAATTTAACGAGAGAGAAACGTGGACTCTTACGGGGCCTTAGCTTTCTGATGACCCTTCTCTTTCGTTAAACTGCTCCACTACGTCGGCTCTCTTGTCTAACTATTGACGGGAGCACGAGTTATTTTCTTATACCGAAAATCATAGAGAAATAAAATCGACTTTGACTTTTCGGTGGCGGCGATATGAATAACATTTAATTCTAGATCTTCACATAAAAAAATAATTGGAGGATGCCGAGTTGGAGAAGGTTCTCAATTACTCATGTGACATTACTAGATTTATCCAATATCCTGAAAATACTCCCTTCCCCAACGGAAAGATTGCTCGATTAGCTAATAAAATATCACGACGGCTTAATTATTTTAAAGCTGATTTGATTTTGATTCATTCGAGACACATGAATATGGTCATGTGATGTGATGTGACGAGAGCGATCCAATAATCCTCATCTTAATCTCCTATGACTTTTCATAAGCAAGCTCGGAGCGAAAAGCGCCAATTATAACCAACCGCACAATCTCCAAAAAAAGAAGGTGTTTGCCCGGTCATGGCCGTCCATGATCATAAAATTCTTTTCGTCCACTCCCACACAAAAAGAAAGAACACGTTGTATCATTAGACAGCGTCAATTCTAACGGATGAACACGTTATTATAATTATTATTTTCTCCAACGAGTATCTATATAAAATGAGTATAAAAATGAGATAAATGGACCCAAGAAGACATAGTGCGCGTCTCCACCCACCATGCATCCGTCTTTTCTATCCGACTCCCGACGTTGCCTCGAACCCATCCGATGTCGTCCGCTGTTTTCTTTAATTCTCAGCCACGTTATTGTCCGAAGTGCTCCTTTTCTCTTTTTCTCAGACATTGCGAAACTTTGAAAACTACGTCACGTTCTTATATTGGACTTTCTAATATGATATTGATATTACATATTATCTTGTTTATTTTGCATGTACAGCTCTCTTGCTCGCTAAATTCCAAATGGGTCGTTCCTAATTCAATTTGCACGCTAACATTAATGAGATTATATAACCTACGTGTAGACTCCCTTTGTTAAACAGACTTAAGCTTTAAAATTTGAATTTTCAATGTGCTAGACGATCTTTCTTTTTTTCTTACCATCGATCGCTAATTCGATGCTTCTTGCCTTGTCTATGGATGCGGAAACCTACGTCCAAGGCAAAGCATATCACAAGACAAGAACAAAAGAAGAAGAAGCACCGACGTACAAACTGGGTTTTGCTAATGATCAATTTTCAACTTTTAACTTTTTTTTTTTCACAAAGAAAGCTGAAACCGTCTCTCAACATGCCCTCCTTTGGACTCATCATCAAAATGGGTCTTCTCGAATCGACTCAAGTGATGAAAATTATTCAAAAAGTTCTAGACTTATTACATTTTTCCTAATTCAGTTTTAAACCTTTTTGCTTTTTATCAATTGAGTTTATTTGGCTAATTTTGATAGAAGACTTTTTGTACAATTTTTCGATAAAGAGTTTTGTGGAGAACTAATTTTTTCTTCTTTCGGAGGGTCGTTTTCTTATTCGGCATCCTAGCAAAAATGACTTGACAAGCTATGATGTTCGGCGTATCAACAACCCTAAAATTCGCCCATTTTGCCGACGTGGTCCTCGAGCTATGTTAGCTTTAGCTAAGGCCTCGAATTCCCATTCTAGGTTTTTAGCCATTTGATGAGCATGCATTACTCATTTCTTTGCGATTCGGACAAAGGCGTGAGAAAGGGTAAATTGCATGTCACCTTTTCTGTCTTTTGACCGAATCATGTGGACGGGACATCGTTGCTTGGATGGAAGGGGATTCGAATGCGGTTCAGCTGACCCTAAAGACGCGTTCCTCCTCAAAGGATAGAGAGGAAATAATCGGATTCCGGCGAAGTTTGTATGTCGAGACGGGGTCGGCACGATCTAGCAGTCTCTTTCCCCTCGCGGCGCTCGAGCATCTACCGTTAATTTAACATCTCTTGCGCGTGATCGGTGATCTCATGGAACTGACCCGGTTCAGAATCTTTATATGGTCCGCTAAGGCCGCTTAGACCCTGAGAAGTTCAAGGAATTCGGACTCGTCAAGAGTCAAATTCCCTCTCCCCACGCTAATTTCGGTCTTGGGACTTCCCGTGGGTCAACCCATAATTCACATGTCTGTCAAAAGTAAAATAATCAAGTCAATTATGTATTTTTGGGAATGATAATATTATCTGCAGGTATAATATCATAAATCTGTCAAAAGAAAAATAATCATGTCAAGTATATATTTTGGGGTGCAATACCCAATTTACTGATCTGTGTCTAAGCAGAGGAAATGATAGATAATTTAAAGAGGTTATCAGGCCTATATACTCCCATCACTTTGAATTGGTCGTGAGAGCATATATCTTCATTAAAATAAATCATTAATTAAACCATTTTTTTTTTTTGTCTGTACATTAATTAAACCACGTCAATCTACTATTATTGCAAAGATTTATGATTTGACCAAGTTATAATAATGGGTTGATCTGGCGAATGCTCTAGAGAGAGATGCGTGTTGGTGACTACCTTCCTGTTAAAGAACCCAAGGGACGAATCAGTTTTGGAATGCCTTAGAAGTTGAGGTAGAGATGATATGTACATGCCACTACCTAGTTGTTCTTAAGTACGACCTTAAACTTTTTCATCCGAAATCTCATGCGGATCTCGGCATTCCTTGGACATAAAACACCTAGAAGATACCAATCAATACTGTAATATCTTAAAAGTTGAGTTATGAATAATATTTACATGCCATTGGCTAGCTAGCTGCTTTCAATTTGATCTGAACATGGGCCTAGCCGCCTATGGGCTCGCCCAGGCCAAACGGCTCGGAGGGTAAACTTTTGGCAGGCTTGGGAAACACTGTTTAGCTATGGAGGTTAGCTTGAGCGACTAGTCAAACTTAAAATTATAGCTTGGCTTGGTCTAACATAGACTCGAGGATTACATCTGCCAATTATATGGACAACCTAAATATCAATGGGAGTGTTCAGGGCTTTTGAGCACTTGACTAATTCGCGGTGTTAGTATTTGAACCAAAATTATTAAGATGATTATGTCGTCTAAGCCATCGTATATATACGAACCCTAGATAAAGCAATAATAATTTGCTATCTCTATCATTGCAACCAACTGGCCTCTTCCTAACTTGCCCATCTAATCCCGTCTAGTCTTATCTTGTCTCATCTCAAGGCATGATTCAAGTATAAGCATGGTGAAATTCGTGCATATGGGATGCTTGCCGGAGGCTTTGGCATTACCCCCAGCGTTTCAGACAATGCTCCAATATTCTCATCAACTCCTGCACAAAATATTTTTATTTATCTTCCTTTTCTTTTCATTTACCTTTTATATTTTAACATAGCTTACTCGAACATTATTGAAAAACCCAAAAGACAAAATGAAAGTGCACCTCATTTACATCAATGTTACTGTCGATGACATAATCAAGCATATAATATATATGGCCTTGTTATAGAGTCCTGAGACAGGAATCACCATGAGCTATGCACTAAACGTAACCTTGCTTCTATTCTAAAGCTAAGCGCAATCTCCTAGTCTGGATACTAATAAACATAACAAACTAAATAACGACATTTTCGGTCAAATATTGTTTCTAAAGTGCGATTGGTACTTAAAGAAATATACCCTTTTTTCGTTTTTCATTTTTTCAATTTTTTTAAAGAAACTGCAACAGGACTGATTAAGCAATGACTAGGCGGCATAATTAAAGAACCTAACTTTTAAAAAAATTTCTATATATTTCTATATATTTTAATTTTCTTTTTAAAATTAAGCGATGGCTTTTTATATTTGGTAAATGATGAATGAGTTGAAAACCTTAACGTGGCTTCGCTATGCAATGACGTCTTCGTGTTAATAAAATTGAATTCACACGTCTTTTGATTTTGTTTCTAATTGGAGGGTTATTATCCTTTGTCATTGAGGTAATAAGGTGACTTAGGATCCATTCTTTTCGACTTTAGAGTGGTATTTATTAATTACGTCATCCTCGTTTGCCCACGCTTACTTAAAATAATGGTTTCTAGAAAGTCCGCCATTTTAAACCAATTTCATTCTTTCAAAGACTGACCAATATTAGTTGACTACGCGACCAAAGAATTGTTAATATAAACCCTCTTTCACATATGAACTTATTCTCGGGCCAAAATATAATTCTTCTAGATTGTGGTTAGAGGTGGCAAATGGGCCTTAAACCCATTTGTTAACTCAAAGTTGCTAGAATGGGTCGTAAATAGATCAACTTAAATTTAATAAATGAGGTTAAATGGGTTCTAAAGTGAAAAAAAGCTAAAATAAATGGGTTGGAAATGGATCTCAGACTACCCTTATCTCTCCCTCTTCATTCTCTTTTCTCTTCGCTCACCTCTTCTCTTCCTCTAACCTAGCTTAGGAGCCCAGGGACAATGGCGAAACCACAGAAGCGCCCGCCATTATCAGGAATGATGCGAAACATCATGAACCAGTGCCCTCGGATGACGAAGTTCGCAGCAGCCTCTGCCACCAGTGGTCGTCACTGGGGTGTCAAATGGATGTGTCGGGTCGGGTTTGGGTCGGGTCAAAAATGATCCGACCTATATTGATCCATTTAACCCGTTTTGACCCATTTTCATACAATATAAAATTGATGACCCATACCCGACCCGACCCATACCCAATCTATACCCAATCTATATTACCAATACATATTAATATTTAACTTAATTTAAGAAAATCTACTTCCACTTATTTAGTCCACTTTAAACTTTTCACATATAAGTTATTTGAATAAAATTTCACATCAAATTTATAAAGTAAATTAAATAATAAAAAATTAGTAAATAAAAAAAATGTGGATACCTCTAAATTGAAATAGTTTTTGAAAAATAAACTTTTAAAAAAATTGATTTTTTATTATTTTTTCTTTTTATTTTGCCTTTATTTTCTCTTTTCTTTCTTCTTCCTTCTTCTTCCCCCTTTTCCTTTGCTGGTGTCGCCCAACGGTGACTGGCCAAGATGCAAGCCAACGAGCCCGAACTCAACCAAGGTCGACGAACTCGATACTCGGCCGATATAGGCTCCACCGAAGTCGCTGAGCTTGACTTTCTCGGATCTGGCGAGCCGCGAGCTCTGTTGCGGCCAGTGAGTTCGGGGCTCGCCTACCCAAATCTAAGCTGAGCTCTAACTAGCAACGACAAGCTCGGGATCGACGATGGTGACAGTGGCGTGATGGTGGGATTGGCAACAGAGGTCGAGAACGCATAGCGTAGGGGGATTGAATGAGAGATAATAGGTCTAATTAATAACTCACTCAACCCATATTTAACTTTCACTTGACCCATATTTGACCTATATTTAATTTTCACTTGACTCATAATTAACTTTCACTTGACCCATATTTGACCCATTTAATTAAAATTGAGTCATAATATGGGTTTATGATCCATTTTGACACATCTAGTCGTCACTATGGGAAGATTGTCGTCTCTGGGTTGTTGAAGCTTTTGCCTTCTCTGAAAGGATATAGCTAGAGCTGAAAAGGAGGGTTTTAATGGGGACTTGGATTGTTTTATGGTGGAGATCATGATGAGAGGGTTGATCTTGACTGCCGCGTGTAATTTCTTCTTCCTCCATAAGATGTGAATTTGACATTGAGAAAAAGCACAATGATCAGAAAGATAGCTACTCAAAAGGAAGAACCAAAGTCTCAATTGCAAAACGAAATAATTTTAGAGTGGTATTATTGTCAATTATATTTCTCTAAGTGGGGAGTGTAATTTTGAGAAGGCAAAAATAATTATCAAGTTTCACTATTAATCCACTGTCGAATCACAATTAATGGAGGTGTTTGCATGTATCTATGTATGCCCTTCCAAATTTCGAGGGCATGATAAGAAAAGAACGATGGCAAAGGTCGGAAAATAGACAAATTAGGGCTCAAGAAAGGATGCAGAAACTGAGAAATGGATACGACTTTTCGTTGAGGAAATGGACACCAGAGCTCAAGCTTTCTTGTGAACCTTGTCTTTCATTGACTACTTCTACGTGCATACTCTTTTTCTAACCATTCATGAATATATCAGTTATTTTTACAATCACAGCGGTAATAAAAATCCTATAAGATTTAATTTAATCTTTCTTAAATAGTGATGTGAATAATGTTACCTTTAGATCTTCACATGAAAAATATCTATTGTTAAAGGATGCTAAGTTGTTGCTAATTAGTGATTCTCACCTCTTTGTTTGGGAAAGGTTCTCAATGATCAATACAACATTACTAAACTTAACGGATGTCATGAGAATACGGCATGAAAATATTCCTCCACCAGTGGAAAGATTGCTCGATTATCTGATGAGGAATAACAGCAATTGAATTTGCACAATTTCAAAGGTGATTGAACTTAATTCATCAAGACAGATGAATCTGCTCATGTGACACGACAAGAGCATTCAAAGATTTGTTGCCCTAATCCCTACAATTTTTCATAAAGTTAGCCCTGGGCGAAAAGCCCCAATTGTAGCCACACGATCTAACAAAATTTGGCTCGCTCTTAGCTGTCCATGCACAAAATAAAAACACATTATTTCTGTAGATATTGTCATAATATATATAATTTTTTTAAAAAAAGAATGGACTCAAGAAGACACGGAAAGCATCCGACTTTTCCAATTGTCCTAAGTTGCCTCGAAGCCATATGATTGGTCAAGTGTTTCTTTCATTTCCAGCCACGTTATTGTCCGAAGTGCTCGTTTCTTTATCAAGACTTTATGAATTTATGAATACTAACATGGCATAATCTATCCTCGTAAACTTTTACCATTGATCCCTTCCTTCGATGCCTTTTGCCGTCGATTGATGCCGAAACCCACGTCCAAAGCAAAGCAATATCGAAGGCCATAATCACAAGAAAAGAACAAAAAACAAACACAAACGTTTATAAATGTGGTTGTGCTGATCAATATTCATTTCAACCTACCTCTTTTTGGCAGTAATAAAGCCGAAAACTATCTCTCAACATGGCCTCCTTTCGATTCACCAAAATGGGTATTCTCCATTTCATACAAGAGCACCCAAATCCAATTGGTGTTGCATTGGCTCTGGGCGCCATTTTCATTTCTGGGGTCTACATTTTCAGTAGAAGAAGATCGAGAGGTATGTGCAAAAATTATAAATTTTGGTGGGTCATTTCTCAGTAACATCTTTGAAAAGTTGGGAAAATTTTCCAAATATTTTTAACTTATTGTACAACAGTCAATTTAGTTCTAAACTATTTAACGATTTGCTAATGTAGTCATTTTAGTTAAAATTGGTTGAACATTGCTCACATGGACGTTGGCCATCCTAGGCGGGACGGCCGGTGTCTGTGGGTTATTTCCGTAATTTTTTTCCTTTTCTTTTATTATTTTCTATTTCTCTCTAACAGTCCAAGGCCGTGTCAATAACCGGCAGAGGTTGCAGGCCGCAAGCAAGGGTATTGGTCGTTGCAGCAGCCTTAGACTAGCGCAGGGAAATAGGAAATTAAGAAAAAGAGAAACATTTAAAAAAAATTGCTTAAAATCCATGCCTTGTAAGACAACGGACATCCATTTTAGTGATTTTTCGTCAAAATTGATTGAAATAATTACATTGGTAAATTGACAAAATTTTTAGGACTAAATTAATCAAATTGAAAAGTTTAGGATTGTATTAGCTGCCGTAGAATATGTTTAGGTCTTTTTAGACAATTATCCCCAAAAAAATCTATTGATGACCTATGATGTTTGACGTATTAATAAATGCCAATTGTCCATTTGGCCATGAGATCATCGAGCAAGCTTAGCTACTGTCTCGATTTCTCATGTAAGGTTTTAGCCATTCGATTAGTTTATATTTGTTACTAGAGAATTCAGACAAAGGTATAAAAATGGTAAGAGTTAATCGACCTCACTGCATCTTTTACCAAATTTTGGTAGACAAGAGATCGTTTCACGAATGAAAGCGAATTAAAAGTAGTTCAGCCGACCAAACAGACCTGTTCTTCTATTATGTTAATCAGAACACGCAACAAGCAGTCCATTAACTAAAGAGAGGAAAAAAATAAAGATTTTACAAAGGGGAAATTGCTGGCTTTTCAAAGAAATAGGACATATTTTACGATGAAACTCTACATTGTGAATTAATTCTTGTGGAACTTGATATTTTGAGACGGATCAATGTGATTTGATAGTCTTTTTTCCTCCCTGACACCTTGAATATATCCCACTAATTGAACGAGAAAAAGGAAAAAAATGATTCATTAATGCTATTAATATCTCTCACATCATCGTTTATTTGACCATCTTCTTTTGCGTTGATTTTGTTTTAGCCTGAAATTAGTCAGTTACTCGGGATAATCACACATTTTTCTGGATTTTTGCATGGTTCACTAAGGCTGCTTAGACCCCACGAGGTTCAAGGAATTCGTACTCATCAAGAAGACCCCGATTAGCCATAACACCGCAAGATTCAAATTTGCTCTTCCTACGCCCACTTCGGTCCTGGGACTTCCTGTGGGACAACACGTACTATGCAAGTATAATATTGTTCAAATTTGTCAAAAATAATAATAATTGTGTTTACACAATTTTATATATATTATATATATGTGGAGTGGATTAACTCTTTCAATAATTTGTATCGAGTAGAGGAAAAGATAAAGATGGTCGAAATGTTATCGGGCCATATGCTCCTATTACTTTGGACTTTGATGTTGGTTATTTTGAATTGATCGTGAAGGTACGTATGCTTTCATAAAAAAATCATTAATTATAACGAAATCAGTGATTTGACCAACTTATGATGTGTTGATTTGGTGAATGCTTTAGATGTACCCACAAGGACATTTGTCTCACCATTTCAGAGAAATGAAGGAAGGTGATTGGCTCCCTGTCAAAGGACCCTTGGTAAGAATCAGTTCCATAAATTCCTTAATTTTGAAATTATAGACGATTTGTAATTTGCTACTAGCTACCTACTTTAAGTGTGATCTGAATGTGAATGGACCTGGAGAGATATTTTATGCATGTTTAGGAAATGCTATTTAGCTATGAAACCCGGTTTGCTAGTTACGATAGTCAATCCCCGGATGATAAGTTAGGCATAACTTCAAAGGTCGCCTTGGTCTAAGATATGCCCGATGATTACCCCTGCTGATCTGGGACCTAAATGTGAAATCTTAAGTGAATGTTTCTTTTATATCAAAGGTGGTATTCTAGATTCTAAGCACTTTACTGATTCCCATGTATTAGTCTCTAAATCAGAATTTTGATAAAGACCGTGTCTCTAAGCTATTCTATAGATAGATACAAACTATAGTTATAGCAAGAATAATATGATATCTTTATTATTGCGACAAACCACTCCTTCACGCAAGTCAGACTTCCAAAAGGGATATGCATGCATTACCATTCGAATGATTGATGATGGATTTCACAAAATCACTCAACGATGTCACTCTCATCCAACATAGTTCTTGGAACATTACAACATTTTGATGGGAAAAAGTATAGGCTAGACTAGTTGGATATATCTTCTTTAGATCTAAAATGATCTTTTTTATGATGATGATGTTTTGCTCGTCTCTTCTCCAGGGACGATTCAAGTACAAGCCCAATCAAGCTCGTGCATTCGGGTTGATTGCTGGGGGCGCTGACATTTCCACTATGTTTCAGGCAATGCTTCATTATTCTCATCGACTTCCGGATAACATATTTTTATTATCAAGTCAAAATGTTCTTTTATCGGCATTAAATCAAGTCCCCCCCAGCCCATTTTTTCTTTTTATATTTTGATGCAGCTTACTCGTGCCATATTGGAAAATCCAAAAGACAAAACAGAAGTGCACCTGATTTATGCCAATCATACCGTCGATGACATACTTTTAAAGGTACATCTACATCATCTTCTTGATTTTCTCTTCTTCTTTTTTAAATTAATATTAAATTTGTCATGCCACTCTTCTGTAATTTGGTGCCCTGCCCAAAAGCATCTTAGACAATTGCTACAACCCGTTTGTAAAATCATCCTTACAAATTGCTAAATTGGCGAAGGCTTTAAAAGAACATTAATTTAACCGAACCTCCCGATCGGAAAAGAAAAAAAAATGATATTCTAAGGCAATAAAAAATAGTATTTTGTTTAAAAGGTTTATTTTTTCATTTCAAATTTATCCAACATAAAATATTTGTGATTTCCCATGAAGTTAATATTTTGCATTAAGTTGACCTTATTTGCTTGCCCTTTTGCTTTGCATTAACAAAGTCATTTACATCCTAATGACTTCCTAAATTATTTGCAGGAAGAATTCGATAGATTTGCCAGGAATTTTCCTGATCGTTTCACGGTATATTATGTTGTTAAGCAGGTCAGTGATAAAAATCCGTATTGCATCTAAATCTTCGCTCCTTTCCTTTTTATTTATTAAATTGTGAAAACAATTTATTAAGCATTTTTTATGCCCACTTGTTGCCACGGAAATTGATTTGGCCATTAATTAACCTTTCTCTTTTTCAATTAACTAAAATATTTCCTGCGCAATTTTCAGGCTCCTGAAAATTGGAATGGTGGAGTCGGGTATGTAACGAAGGAGATGATCCGAACCCACTGCCCACCACCCGCCTCTGATGTGAAGGTTAATCTCTTAACTTTTCATATTTATGCAAATTCATTTCTTGTCGAAGCTTCTTCACTTTTTCTCCGCTGAAGAAATTTTGTGAAATATGACTTGGTCAATTTAATTTTTTTTGAATGGTTATTTATAATTTTTGCAGATAGTGACACGTGGTCCTCTACCCATGATGAAGGCAGTGGCTGCTCATCTTAAAGAGCTTGGTTACACAAGAGATATGCAGATTGATCTCTGATTGGCAAGATTTGGGACGTCATCAACCATAATTAACAAGGAATTCTTCTTTTCATTTTCAATCACGTAATCATATATACGTTGTGCCTAAAAATGACAATTTTGTTGTTGTTGTTGAAGCGTCTAACAAGTGCCCTATGAACACTTGTCAATAAAATTCTTATTATTTACTCATGTGTAATTTCAATCAAATATTTATAATTTAACATGTAATTCTGTCATGATAATTAGTATAAATTTAATCTATTTGCGAGTTCAAAACTAGACTTTCTTTTATAATAATAATTTTAGTCTTGAAAAACGTGGTTAGTGAAAATTTATGGGCCATGTCGAGTGAGGTTAATACATATTATTTCAAAGTATATATCAAAAGTTCTAAAAAAAATTGAATAAAATAAAAGCAAGGTTCCACATTTGGTGGGAGCATTTGTCCACACTGTGCAAAGCCGTAGTCTCACCCTTACTTAATGAGTATCTCGAAATATTCATTAAACACATCGAATAAGAAAGATTTTGGTTTTTAAAATATAGATTGCATATGTTACTAGCGAGTGAAGCACAATATCAAAAATTTGTACTTGTTTTATTAATTTGTTACTTAACCATGAGGCATTGGAGAGTACTTTTTTCTTAAACTATAAAGGCTAGTCGCTCTCCAATCTGGCATTGCATCAATCGTTGAGTCCTTCCAAAGTGTACACAACTGTTGCCCATTGTCGATCGAACTCATTCGAGACTGATCGGTAAATCGCACCTCTAACTCTGTTGTTTATTGTCGCCATCTGTAGTCACTTTCGCCCTCCTCCTAATCAACTTTCTTCCTCATTGCGCGCCTTCTCGTGGCATCGTTTTCCTCCGGCGCCATAACAAGGATTTGTCCAAACGAAATTAGATGAAGCGACATAAAGGATCGGCAACGATTCGAATGCGGTTTTGGATTCCCATTGCTCGAGAATATCTGCCCTTTTCTCTTGCTCTTGTGCCGATTTAGAAAAAGGTCCAAGGAATCCTTCCCATCAATACAAGGGATGCCCCAATCTCCTCATATAATTTTGCCTCTTGGGAACACGGTTTCGGACCTTGATTTTCTATAAATAAAAGAGGGAATATTGGTTATGGGGCAAATACCAAATTCGATAATTGGCAGAGAAATATGGCAAAAATGAAATTAATGACTGCCCTAATTATTTATTTATTGCTGGCCTACTATCGATATCATGATTATCCGAACAAAAGGGGGGAAAACACAAAATAAAATAAGTGAATGACATAGCCAAAATTACATATATATTTTTTAATCTTCTTTTTACAATTAAGCAATGACTTTTTTTTGTATATATATATATAAGAAATGATGAATGATTTCAAACCCTTAACGTAGGTTGGCTATGCAATGACCTTTTCATGTTAACAAAATCGAATTCTCACGTCTTTTGATTTTGTTTCTAATTGGAGGGTTATTATCCTTTGTCATTGAGGTAATAAGGTGACTTAGGATCCATTCTTTTCGATTTTAGTTGGTACTTATTAATTACATCATCTTCGTTTATCCACGCTTACTTAAAATAATGGTTTTCTAAGAAGTACGCCATTTTTGACCAATTTCATTCTTTCAAAGACTGGCCAACATTAGTTGGCTAAGTGACAAAGAATCGTTAGTATAAACCCTCTCTCCACATCTGTACTTATTCTCATTCTCGAGCCCAAATATAGTTCTTCCATAGGGTGGTTGACCTTGAATCCCGCATGGAATTTCTTCTTCTCCCGTGAGATGTGAATTTGACATTAAAAAAAAAAAGCACATTGATCAGAAAGACATCTAATCAAAAGGAAGATGCGAAGTCTCCATTGCAAAACATAATTATTTTAGACGGGCATTATTGTCGATTATATCTCTCTAATGGGGAGTGAAATATTGAGAGGGCAAAAACAATTGTCAAGTTTCGCGATTAATCCATCATCGTTTCACAGATTAATAGGTGTTTGTATGCAGCCATGTATGCCCTTCTAAATTCCGAGGATCGGATAAGAAAAGAGCGATGACAAAGGTCGGAGGGGAGGATGCAAAAACTTAGAAATGGGCACGACTTATCGTTGAGAAAATGGACACTAGAGCTCAAGCTTTCTTAAGAACCTCGTCTTTCATTGACCACTCCTATGTACACGCTCTTCTTATAACCATTGATGAATATATAAGTTATTTTTACACTCGCAGTGAACTTAATAAAAATCCTAGAAAAATTGATTTTATCTTTCGTATACAGTGATGTGAAAAATGTCACCTTTTGATCTCGATGTGAATAATATCTATTGTTAAAGGATGCTAAGTTATTTCTAATCAGTGCTTCTTGCTGCTTTGTTTGAAAAAAATTCTTAACGATAGATGCAACATTACTAAACTTAACAGATGTCATGAAACCTCATGAATATACTCTTCTACCAGCAGAAAGGTTGCTCAATTACCTAATGAGAAATTGCAGCAGCTTAATACACAGTTTCAAAATTGACTAATTTTTATTAATCAAGACACATAAATGTGATCAAGTGACGCAACAAGACCATTCAAAAAAATTTCGCCCAAATCTCTATAATTTTTCATAAAGTAAGCCCTCGGTGAAAAACCCTAATAACAACCACACGGTCTAACAAAGTTTGGTTCACTGTCCACACACAAAATAAGAACACATTATTTCTTTAGATAGCGTCAGTCTAACAAATAAACATATTATGTTCTCTCCCATATATAATTTTTTTTTTTAAAAGAATGGACCCAAGAAGACGTAGTGCGCATCTCTACCAACTGTGAATGCAAATTTTCTAGTTGTCTTCTAACGGTGCCTCGAATCCGTATGATGTAGTCGAGGGTTTCTTTGATTTCCAGCTACGTTTTTGTCCGAAGTGCTCGTTTCTTTACTAAGACATTATGAATCTATGAATACTATATTTTCCATAGCATAATAGACTGTGCCATTGATCCCTCCCTTCGATGCCTTTTGTCGTCGATTGATGCCGAAAGCCACGCCCAAAGCAAAGCACTATGGAAGGCCGTGAGCACAAGAAAAGAACAAAAGACAAGCACCAACGTTTGTAAAATGTGGTTCTATTTATCAATATTCATTTTGACCTTCGCAGAAATAAAGCTGAAAACTATCTCCCGATATGCCCTCCTTCGGACTCACCAAGATGGGGATTCTCCAATTCATACAAGAGCACCCAAATCCAATTGGTGTTGCATTGGCTCTGGGCGCAATTTTCATCTCTGGGGTCTACATTTTCAAGAGAAGAAGATCGAGAGGTTCATGCCGAAATTCTAAATTAGAGGTCGTTTTCTCATTAACATGCTATAAAAGTCGGGAAAATGATCCAAAATGTCACAAACTTATTGTACATCGGTTAGTTCAACCGTGAATTTTTTAATTTGACTAATTTAGTTATAAATATTTTGATGATTTGTTAATGTAATCATTTGGATCAAAATTAACTAAAAATCTCTCATGTGGATATTGGTTGTCCTATGAACACGGCTGATACTGATGTGGATGATTTTTGCAATTTTTTTTTAAAGTTTTCTTAATTTTCTTAATTTTTTTCTAGTTCCCCTTGCCACTTTGAGGCCGTAGCAATGGTTAGGATGCCCTTGCAAGCCCTCACTTGTAGCCAATGACTTGTCAACCATTGTGGTGGCCTTAGACCGGTGTAGGGAAATAGGAAAAAAAAGAAAATTTCTAACTTTTTTTAAAATTGCCAAAAATATCCAATGACTATGCCTCATAGAATGATTTACGTCCACTTCAATGCTTTCCATCCAAAATTAATTGAAACAACAACATTAGTAAATTTTCAAAATATTTAATACTAAATTGATTATAGTACAAAATTTAGGACTAAGTTAATCATTGTACAATAGGTTTAGGCCTTTTTAGATAATTATTGCTAGAAAAATATCCGTATTAACATACGCAGATCGTTCATTTGGCCACATGATCATTGAGCTAGCTTAGCTATTGTCTCTATTTCTCGTGTAAAGTTTTAACCATATGATTAGTATATATTCATTTCTTGAGAATTCAGATAAAGGCGTAAAAATGGGAAGAGTTAATTGCACCTTACTGTATATTTTACCAAATTTCGTAGACAAGACCGCATGGATGAAAGCGAATTAAACGTAGTTCAGCCGACCATAAAAACCTGTTCTTCTATTATGTTGATCAGAACATGCGACAAGCACTCCAGTAACAAAAGAGAGAAGGGAAAATCAAAATTTTACAAAAGGGAAAATGCTAATTTTTCAAAGAAACAGGACATATTTTACGACCAAACTCTACGTTGTTAATTAATTCTTGCGGAACTTGATAATTTATAGATAGACCAATGTGATTTGATGGTCTTTTTTCCCTCCCTGGCACCCTGAATATATCCCAATAATTGAACGAGAAAAAAAGTTAAAAAATGATTGATTAATAAGATAGAAAGAATCTCTCGCATGTCATCGTTGATCTCATCAAATTAACCTACTTGATCAATCTTCTTATTTCGATTTTATTTTAGCCTGAAATTAATTAGTGACTTGGAATAATAACACATCTTTCTGGATTTTTGTATGGTTCACTAAGGCTGCTTAGACCCCACAAAGTTCAAGGAATTCAGACTCGTCAAGAAGACCCAGATTAGCCCTAACACTGCAAGATTCAAATTTGCTCTTCCTACGCCCACTTCGGTCTTGGGACTTCCCGTGGGACAACACGTAATCTGCAGGTATAATCTCAAATAATTTGTCAAAAATAAATAACTATAAGCATACATAGCAAATATAAGGTAATTACGCCACGAAAGTCATAACTTTCGCATAGCACTTACTCGAGTGCCTTAATTTTTTTTTCGATTACTTGAGCACCATATATAACTTGAGTAACTTTCCTATCGATTGCTACTATATAACTTTCCTATCGATTGCTAAAGTGTCATAACTCTTTAAAATTATTTATCACAAGTGCTATGTCATGTCAGAATTGTGACACTAATACTATTAAAAAGTTATGGTATTCAAGTGATTGATTGAAAGTTATGACACTTATGTAGATGCTATTTTAGAAGTTGTAGCACTTAAATGTTTGAAAAAAATATATGACAATCAAGTGATCGATATATGCAAGTTATGGAACTCATGGCGTTTTTATTCCTAGCAAACAATTATTAACCATGACATTAATCTTACGTCGAGCAGAGGAAAGGATAAAGACGGTAAAAAGGTTATCAGGCCATACACTCCCGTCACTTTGGACTCTGATCTTGGTTTCTTTGAGTTGGTTGTGAAGCTATATATCTTCATTAAAATAAATCATTAATTAAACCATGTTAATCTACTACTATTGCAAAAATTTGTGATTTGACCAAGTTATAATGTGTTGATTTTGTGAAAGCTTTAGATGTACCCGCAAGGAAGGATGTCTCACCATTTCAGAGAAATGCGTGAAGGTGATTACCTCTCTGTTAAAGGGCCCAAGGTACTAATCAATTTTATAATTCCTTAATTTTAGTGTACAGATGATATGTATTTGCTACCTACTTTCACTTTGATCTGAATATGGGCCTAGAGGCCTATGGGCTCGCCTAAGCTAAATGGGCCTAAAGAGTAATTTTTTGCATGCCTAGGAAATGCTATTTAGCTATGAAACCCAGCTTGCTTGTCGCGGTGGGCAAGCCCTGACAATAATTTAGGCCTAACTTAAAAGGTCGCCCCGGTCTAAGACAGGCCCAATGATTACCTCCGCTACTCATGGAACCTAAATGGGAAATCTTGAGTGAATATTTCTTTCATATCAAATGGGGTATTCGAGACTGTTTAAGCACTTGTCTAATTCCCATATTTTAGTCTCTAAACCAAAATTTTTACAAAGATTGCGTCTCTTAGCATACAGTATATACAAACTGCTATTTTCATGTGAGTCAGACTTCCAAAATTAATATTCACACGTTATCATTCGAAATTGCCACCGTTGAAAATGGGTCTCACAAAATCATTCAATCTCATCCAAATTGATCTTGGAACATCGCAACATTTTCTAGGGAAAAAAATATAGGGAGGACTAGTGGGATATATTTTCTTCGGATCTAAAATGATCTTTTTTATAATGACGATGTTTCGATCATCTCTTCTCAAGGGACGATTGAAGTATAAGCCCAATCAAGCTCGTGCATTTGGGATGATTGCTGGAGGCTCCGGCATTACCCCCATGTTTCAGGCAATGCTTCGTTATTCTCATCAACTCTTGAATAAATTAGTTTTATTATCAAGTTGAAATGTTTTGTTTTGGGTGTTTACATTGAGGCTTTTTTCCTTTATATATATTTTGATGCAGCTTATTCGCGCCATACTGAAAAATCCAAAAGACAACACAAACGTGCACCTAATTTATGCCAATACTACTATTGATGACATACTTTTAAAGGTACACATTTTTTTCTCGATTTTCTCTTTTTAAAATCAATATTAAATTTGTCATTTATTCATATCACTCTTCTGTAATTTGGTGCGCCATGTTAAAGCCTCTCCGATCAAAACCATCCTTAAAAGAGATTTGAAGGGAACTAGAAATAATATCGTGTTTAAAAGGTTTATTTTACACTTTGAATTTATACCGGCATGAAATAGCAATTCATGTTTTCCCACGAAGTTGACATTTAGCATTAAGTTCACCTTATTCGCTTCCTGTTTACTTCGCATTAACAAAGTAATTTGCATCCTAATGACTTCCTAAATTATTTGCAGGAGGAATTAGATAGCTTTGCCGAGAAATTTCCCTTCCGTTTCAAATTGTATTATGTTCTTAGTAAGGTGAGAGTAAGGGAAATTCAGGTGGCTTCTAAATCTTAGCTCCTTTCATTTTTTATTTTATTAAATTGTGAAAACAAAATGCTTTTCTCGGATTGTATAAAAACATCGTATTGCTCCATCTTTTGGTCAAATTAGCGCCTAATTTCATCAATTATTAAGCATTGTCTCATGCCCACATATTGATTTGGCCATTAATTTTATTTTTTTTATGACCCAAGGAACCCCGCATCCCGCCGACAGCCGGGGGAGTAAACCCTGGGGGCCACACGTGCGCCATTAATTAATCTTTGCCATTTTCAATTATCTAAAGTATCTCTTGCACAATTTTCAGCCTCCTGAAAAATGGAAAGGTCGAGCGGGGCGGGTGACGAAGGAGATGATCCGAGCCCACTGCCCACCTCCAGCTTCCGATATACAGGTTAATCTCTCAATTTACTCATACTTATGCAATTCATTTTGTTGAAGGCCTTTTTTCCCTAATGAGGCTACAAAAATGGCAATTTATTATTTTTGGTGTGTATGAGGAGTGAAAATTTATTAAGATTTCTTTCCGCATTTAATTGAGAAATCCTTAGTTTTTCAAACTAAAGTATGATTTGGTTATTTATAATTTTGTAGATACTGACGTGCGGTCCTCCATCCATGAACAAGGCAATGGCGGATTATCTTAAGGAGCTTGGTTACACACAAGATATGCTGTTTGAGTTCTAATTGGCAAGATGGACTTGATTAGTCATCGTTGATATGAAATATTTTCATTTTCAATCGCATAACCATATAAATGTAGTGCCTAAAAATGACAATGTCTTTTATTGAAGTGTTTGACAACTGCCTTGTAAACACTTGTCAATAAAATTCTTATTATTTACTAGTGCGTAATTTTCAATCAAATATCCATAATTCAATATGTAATTCCATCATAAATGACTAGCGTATATTTAATATATTCGTAATTTCAAGACTGGACTTTCTATTGTAATACTCAGTCTTAAAAAACATGATAAATGAAGGTTTATGGGTCATAATCGAATGAGGTCGATACGCAAGCCATAGCCTCACCCTTAAATTAACAAGTATCTCAAAACATTTGTTAAACACACTGAATAAGAAAGGTTGAGATTTTTAAAATATAAATTGCATATATTACGAGTGACTGAAGCACTGTATTGGAAAATTAAACTTTTCTGTTGATTAGTTGGTCTGTTATTAACCACAAGGCACTAGTGAATAATTCCCTTAAAAAAAAAAATTGGAAAGGCGGGCCTAATCCGGGTCGACTAGCTGCGGTTTGTTCTAATTCCTCCCACGCATTTTCGAGGAAGGCTGAGAGATAATCACATTCGAACGTCAAGTCCAGGCTGATTGGTTGCTCCCTGTCGTCGTCTTCTGCTGTCACTTCCCTCCTCCTCCTAGTCAATTCTCTTCCTGGTCTCACGCCTTCTCGTGGCGATGCAACGTGTAAGGATCGGCAATGGTTTGAACATGGTTTTGGATCTATGATGAGAGGAATGGTTTCCTTTGCACAAGAATCTCTGTCATTTTTTTCTCTTACTCTTGTGCCGATTTAGACAAGGTCCGAGGAATCCTTCCTATTCATACAAGGATTGCGCCTAATCTAATACAAAACAAGATAATTGGGAGGTTTACTGATTTCCTCGTATAATTTTGCCTTTTGGGAACACAGTTTTGGACCTTAATTTTCCATAATTAAATAAAGAGAATATTGATTATGGGGGCAAGTAACAAGTCCTAATAATACCCAACATATTTTCGATAAATGGTAAAAATGAAATTGATGACTGTCCTAAATGAGGCCGACCCATTTTATTTATTTATTTATTTATTTATTGCTGAGTGAAGAGGGCCTAGTATCATGATTATCCAAACAGAAGGGGAAAAAAACACAAAATAAAATATAGTGAACGACATAGCCAAAAATATTAGTACGTGTGTGCATATAAATGGGGTAAATGATGAATGAGTTGAGACCTTAACGTGGGTTGGCTGTGCAAGGACCTATTCATGTTAATAAAATTAAATTCACACACCTTTTATTTTATTTTATGCTTTGATTGGCGGGTAATTATCCTTTGTCATTGAGGTAATGAGGTGACTTAGGACCCATTCTTTTCTATTTTAACGGGTTACTCATCAATTACGTCATTCTCGTTCGTCCACGCTTATTTAAAATAATGATTTTTAGAAAGTAATCATTTTTCACCGATTCCATTCTTTTAAAGGTTGTCCAAGATTAATTGATTGTGTGATCAAAGGATGATCTAAAGAAATCCTTTCCTACGTCTGAACTTATTCTCGAGCCAATATGTTATTCTTCTAGATGGCGGTGGACCTTGATTCCTGTGAGATGTGAATTTGACACCGAAAAAAAAGCAAATTGATTAGAAAGATATGGACTCAAAAGGAAGAACAAATTACTTCATTGCGAGAAATAATAATTTTGGCGGGGCATTATTGTTGATTATATCTCTCTAAGTGGGGAGTGAAACATCAGGCATAGCTTGCAACTCTGAGGGATAGAGAAAATTAAGGAAGCATACTAATGCTAGTTCAGCTCCTTGACTTGAGCTACGTCTCACTGATTTTTCTGGACTTGGTTAACCATCATACGGCCTCAATTACAATTGGCTATTTCCTGGAGTAGGTGCCGATAGGATTTACTAGTTAAATGATTTCTTAAGCTGGCTCGAAGACCATCGCGATCTCCTCCATGTGTCACCACTAAAATCACGTCAATACAAGAAACCCCAATGGTAGAAATTGAGTTCGCTCTTTTCCAGGTTTTCCTAAAGACTCATCCATTTGTCTCTAGGAAAGGGACATGTGGATATGAATAGACAAATTAGGGCTAAGGGGAGACTGCAAAAAGCTTAGAAATGGACACGAATTATCATTGAGAAAATGTAGACTCCATCTCAAGCTTTCTTATGAACCTTTGTCTTTAATTGACTACTCTAATGTATAGGCTCTTTTCTTACCATTGATGAATGTATAATTTATTTTTACACTCGTGGTAGACCTAATAAAAATTCTAAAAAAGACTAATTGAACCTTTCATAGATAGTGATTTGAATAATGTCACCATTGGACCTTGACATGAAAAATAGCTATTGTTAAAGGATGCTAAGTTGTTGATAATTAGCGTTTCTTGCCTCTTTGTTTGGGAAAGGTTCTCAATGGCATTGCTAAAATGGATCCAAGATTTACTCGGTTAGCTAATGAGAAATAACAGTCCACACAGTTTCAAAGTTGATTGAACATAATTCATAAACAAATGAACGCGATAATGTGATGTAACACGAACATGATAATGTGATGTAACACAAGTGTTGTAAGGTTTTTCGTCCTAATCTCTATAATTTCTCATAAAGTAGGCCCCAAGTAAAAAAATCTCAATTGCAACCATACAATGTAACAAAGTTTGGTTCGATCATAGCCATCATTTCCTTACATCGTGTCAATCTAACATATGAACTTTGTATTTTTTTTTTTTTTTGATGACCCAGGGAACCCCGCACCCCGCCGACAGCCGGGAGTAAACCCTGGGGGTCGCACCCTATGACGAAGTTAAGATTTGAACCCTCGACCTTTTGCGAGAGGAAGAGAGCGCAAGTCAGCAACGCCACCCAGGTGGGTGGTAGAACTTGGTATGTTCTCTCCCATAAATAATTTAAAAAAGAAAAAGAAAAAAAAAGAATAGACCCAAGAAGGGGAGAAAATATTCAGTGCTCACCAAGCACCACGTCAGCTGCTGACGTGGCGTGCATTTTTTACTCATGTCCAATAATAAGTTGACACGTGCCTGCTGAGGTGGAATAAAAAAAATAAAGATCTGATTTTTATCTTCTTCTTCCTCCACCACAGAGCACCCCTGCTCCGGCCACCATCTCCACCCCTTCCGGCGTTGCTTGCGTCCTTCCTCCTCCGTCACGAGCACCACCTCTCCAGTCACCATCTCCACCGCTTCCGGTCAGCCCAGATTATACCTCCGTTGTTGCTCGTTGTCAGCTCCAATGTTGCTCATCCAGATCTGGCGCCTCTCTCCGTCGTCGCTATCGGCAGAGTCGCCATGGACCTCGCCTTCAAGGCTCGCGGCCATGGATGAGCTTCCATTTGAAAGTTCGCAGTCTTCTTGCTCGCCTCCATCATGGGTCTTCACCAGATCTGGAAGTTCTCTGTCATCCTTGCTCGTCCATGGCCGGTGCCATGGCTTGGGGCCAAATCTGTCGCGGCCATGGCTTCACAGATGAGGCCGGCCCTCACCAGATCTAGGCGAGGGATGGCCTCGCCAAGGCTTGTTCCATCTTTTCTGAAGGTTCGGCCATGATGACTTGACCGAGATTTGGAGGAGTTGCTCGGCCATGGCTCAGTCGAGATTTGGAGAAGGCTTAGCGCTCGGCTCTTCTGAAGCTCAACGACGGGTTTGCTTGGGCAAGATGATTGGAGGATGGAGTCGCAGAGGTCACTAAGATCTCAAGGCTTGGCCAGTCCATTGCGGCCATGGTTCCGCGATTCCAGATCTGGATGCTTGCCCGCGCCGCCTAAGGGGCGGAAAAGATGGCCGGAGGGGTTGTGCGAGGAAGATGAAGAGAAAGAAAAGATTTTCATTATTTTTTTTCCATCTCAGCTGCCACTTGTCGATCTGTTATTGGGTAAAAAGAAAAAATACACGCCATGTCAGCAATTGACGTGGTGCTTGGTGAGCACTGAATATTTTCTCAAGGAAGAAGGAAGGGATAGTGGCGTGTCTCCACCCATTATGCTTGCAACTATTCTAATTGTCCTGTAAAGTTGCCTCGAATCCATATGATTGGCCGAGTGTTTCTTTAATTTCCAGCCACTTTATTGTCCGAAGTGCTCGTTTCTTTACTAGGACACTAGGAATTTATGAATAGTATGTCATACATAGCATAATCTCTCCTTGTGAATGTTGCAATTGATCCCTCCCTTTGATGCCTTTCGCCATCTATTGATGCTGAAACTCGCGTCGAAAGCAAAGCAATGAGGCCATAATCACAAGAAAAGAACGAGAAACAGGCGCCAACGTTTATAAATATGGCTGTGGTAACCAATATTGATTTTAACCCATCTTTCCTTGGCAGAAACGGAGCCGGAAACAATCTCTCTCGACATGTCCTCCTTTGGATTCACAAAAATGGGAATTCTCCAATTCATACGAGATCACCAATATCCAATTGGTGCTGCAACGGCTCTGGGCGCATTCATTCTTTCTTGGGTCTACATTTACAAGAGAAGCGGATCAAAAGGTTTGTGCAAAATTCTAAATTTTGAAGGGTCGTTTTCTCATGATAACATCTTAAGAAAGTCAGAAAAGTTGTTCAAAAAATCCTAAACCTATCATATGATGGCCACTTTTATCTTAAACTTTTCAATTTGACTATTGTAGTCCTAACCTTTTTGAAAATTTGCCAATATAATCATTCAAGCCAAAATTAACTTGAAATTGTTAACATAGTCGCCAGCCTCCATATATGGGAAGGTCAGCGATACTGTCCTACGTAGCAAGGTCGGTGATACTATAAATAATTTTTCTTTTTTTCCTTTTTCTCCATTGGTACTAGGCCATGGCGATGGCTGGACTGCCCTCACTTGTGGCCCAGGACCGGCAAAGGGAAATAGGAAAAAAGAAAAAAAGAAAATTTTGAAAAAATTATAATAATCAAAAGTTCTTGGGATAAAATTGGTGATATCAAAAAGTTTAAAATTGATTTTTGTCATTGTACAGTAGATTTAGGACTTTTTGCACAATCATCTCTAGAAAATCTATCGATGAAACCTTAATTGTCCATTCAGCCGCGTGGTCCTTGAGCCAGCTTAGCTACGGTCTCGGTTCTTCGTTTTAGTTTTCAGCCATTTTGATTAGTAGACATTCATTTCTAGAGAATTCACGCAAAAGCGTAAAATTGGGAAGAATTAATTGCACCTTACTGCATTTTATACCAAATTACGTAGACAAGACATCGTTTACTGGACAGAAGCTAATAAACGCAGTTCAGATAACCCTAAAGACCTGTTCTTCTATTATGTTGACTAGAACATGCAACAAGAACAAATCAAATTTTT
Organism: Angophora floribunda; assembly: GCA_014182895.1. Taxonomy (NCBI): domain Eukaryota; kingdom Viridiplantae; phylum Streptophyta; class Magnoliopsida; order Myrtales; family Myrtaceae; genus Angophora; species Angophora floribunda. Next base: position 29,184,356 of record CM024711.1, on the reverse strand, counting down.
ACAAAGGGGAAAATGCTAGTTTTTCCAAAGGAATAAGACACATATTACGACCAAATTCTATCCAACCTCATGAATTAATTCTTGCCCAACTTTATATGTTGAGACTGGATCGATGTGATTCAACGGTCCTTTTCCCCTCCCCAGCATCCTTAATATATCCCGATAATTCAACGAGAAAAAGGAGGAAACGTTTGATTAATAAGATAGGATCAATGTGGTGCTATTAATATCTCTCCGATATCATCATTCATCTCATTGAATTAACCTACTCGACCATCTTTTCATGTCGATTTTATTAATTATGGATAATAACACAGCTTCTAAATTTTTTTATGGTTCACAAAGGCTGCTTAGACCCCAGGCAGTTCAAGGAATTCAAGCTCATCAAGAAGACCCGGATCAGCCCCGACACTGCAAGATTCAGATTTGCTCTTCCTACGCCCACTTCGGTCTTGGGTCTCCCTGTGGGACAGCACGTACTCTGCAAGTAATAACATTATTCAAATTTGTCAAAAAAAATAATAATTGTGTATAGACAAATAGTACGTATAGATATAATATTTAGAGTGGATTAACTATTTCACTAATCTATGTCAAGCAGAGCAAAAGACAGTGAAGGAGAAGATGTGGTCAGGCCTTACACTCCCACAACTTTGGATTCTGATTTGGGTTACTTTGAATTGGTTGTGAAGGTATGCATTTTTACTTTAAAAAATCCTAAATTAAACTATGTAAACTACTGTTACTGCGATGATTGTGATTGGACCGACTTATGATGTGGTAAATTTTTGGCAAATGCTTTAGATGTACCCAGGAGGAGAAATGTCTCGCAATTTCAGGGAACTGCGTGAAGGTGATTACCTCCCTGTGAAAGGACCCGTGGTACTAATCAATCCTATAATTCCTAAAAATAGAGTTAAATTACAGATGACGTGTATATGCCACTAGCTAGCTACTTTCAATTTGATTTGAAGCTTGAGCTTAGGATATGCTATTTTGCCATGAAGCCCAACGCGCTGATCATGACGGACGAGCCCGAGCATCGAATTAGACCTAACTTTAAAGCTCAACTTGATCTAACGTTGACCCAATGATTACCTCCATTGTTGATATGGACCTAAATTTGAAATCCCAAGTGAATGTTTCTTTTTACATCAATGGATGTCCAGAGCCCGACAAATTCCCATCAAATAGTGTCTAAAGCAAAATCGTTACGAAGAGTACGTTGTTTGAGCCATACTGTAGATACAAACTTTGGCTATAGCAAGAGTCGTATGTTATCTCTGTTATTACTACAAACTGATCTTTTCATTTGAGCTCGGACCTCAGAAGGAACATACATATGGCCGCTCAAAATGGTCACCCTTATGTATATTCTTCAAATTTAAAATGATTGTAGTGATGATTTTTTGCTCATCTCATCTCAAGGGACCATACAAGTATAAGCCCGGTCAATTTCGTGCGATCGGGATGATTGCTGGAGGCTCAGGCATTACCCCAATGTTTCAGGCAATGCTTTAATATTCTTATCAGCTATTGAGGAAAAATAGTTTCATCGTCAAGTTAAAATGCTCGTTTTCCGAGGGTTTAAGTTAAGGTTTTCTTCTTCTTCTCTTTTATATTTTGATGCAGATGATTCGCGCCATAGTGAAAAATCCAAAAGACAAAACTAAAGTGCACCTTATTTATGCCAATCACACTGTCGATGATATACTTTTGAAGGTATGCATATATTCCTTCTAGATTTTCTCTCTCTAAAACTTGAAAATGAATTGATCATTCATATTCATGTATGCCCCCCTCTTTTGTAATTTGGTGCACCACATTAGAGCATCTAAGCCAACATTACCGGTTTAGGTGATATTCACTAACTATTATTAGCAACTACTCAAAAACCGCCCTTACAAATTGCCAACATTCGTGTGGGAAAGTGAATTTCTAGTAGTGACTTGGTTATCCAATTGCATGCAAACCAATTTTCTACTTTTAATAGGACATTAATTGAATCGAGCCTTCGGATGAAAGAGAAATTCGAACTGAATTAGAAATAACATATATTGTTTAAAAGGTCTATTTTACGCGTCAAGTTTATGCTGGCCCAAAATACTAAATTCATGCTTTCCCAAGAAGTCGATATTTTTACATTAAGTTGACCTGATTTTCTTCCTGTTTGCTGAAGAATTGCTAAGCAATAAGATAGTCACCTTCCTCATCGTGTGACTAAGAAAGAAATTCGCATCCTAATGACTTCCTAAATTGTTTGCAGGAAGACTTGGACAGCTTCGCCGAGCAAGTTCCCGACCGTTTCACAGTGTATTATGTTGTCAAGGAGGTTAGTGAGAAAATTCAGATTACTTCCAGTTCTTCACTTTAATATGTCTGCTGTATATACATCTTATGCACCTCAAGTTCTGTTTGTTTTTTTGAAAAATGAATGAATGATCTAAAAAAAAGATTTCCCTAAAAATGATTATTTATATCGCCTAAAATAATTAGCTAATGAGAAACATTTTTCACTATTGATAATAATTTATATCTAAATATTTTTGTGAACGATGAAGATATTATTTGTACATTTACTTTTGTAAGCAATGCAAGCGATCATTATTTAGGAAATTATTTTTTGAATCATTTTTTTTTTGCGAAACGAACGAAGTCTTATATTTATTAATTATTAAGCAATGCTTAGTGCCCCTTTTTCGCCATTGATTAGTCTTTTCCGTTTTTTAATTATGGCTTTTATAATACTTTTATGCATCATTTTTTTTCAGCCTCCTGAAGAGTGGAGTGGTGGAGTCGGGTACGTGACAAAGGACGTGATCAAAGCTCACTGCCCACCACCAGCTTCTGATATACAGGTTATAATCTCATTCATTCGCATATTTCTTCTGAAATTCATTTTGTTGAAATATTCGTTTCCTTAATGAAACTCTTTTGTTTTCCTTCCCTGAAGATGGGAATATATTTCTTGTCATGAAATTGAGAAATGCTTAGTTTTCAGAATAAAGTATGGTTCCATCCATATAACTTTTTTTTTTCAATGGTTCTTTATATAATTTCGCAGATTCTGACATGCGGTCCTCCGGGCATGGCAAATGCACTGATCGCTTATCTTAACGAGCTTGGTTATAAGGGAGATATGCATTTTGATTTTACTCGACATGGCATGTTCTATTTACTATTCTGAACTAATCACATGATCCGAGAAACCTAATGCTCCAAAAACACCTTATTTTACTTGTGTGTAAATTTCGATCGACTATCCACCATGTAATATGTTGTATAAGTTTAAAACTTCGTAAGTTTAAAATTGGGCTTTCCTCTATAATTATCTTTGCCATTAAAAACATGATATGTCGTACTATTGAGTGAGTTCGATACCATTTATAGAAACATTTCTTGGATGTGCTAAATAAGAAATAATTCGATTTTAAATATAGATTAAAACATTATATTCTTTTGTTAGTAAGTTAATAAGTGACGTCAGAGTCCCGTCACTATCGAATCAAGCCTTTTGTCACTGTCCACCGTTGAGTTCCTCTAAAATAGACACTGGCCGAGTAGTAGAGCTCCGTGACTTTCTCGATCAAACTTGCCGACGATGATCGGCCGGTTGCGCTTCTGCTTCCGCCGCCTCTGCCGCCGTAGTCAACTCTCTTCCTCGTCCCGCGCTTTCTCCTGGCTTCATTTTCCTCGGGTGCCATAATGAGGATTCATAAGAACAAAACTAGGTGAAGCAACGGATAAGGATCGGCAGCAATTCGAGCACTATTACAGCTTCAATCTGCGCGAGATTAAGCTTGACTGATGGCCGGAGCCGCCCTCCCCATGGCGGAACTGACCACAAGCGGCCGCTCGATCCTCCTCCCCGATGCGATCGAATGCTCTCTACTCTGCAATGTCAAGGTCGAACCCGGATGCTCGCCGCCACTTAGCTTCTCCATTCACCTCAGGTCGTCCTTCTTGATCCTCACAACTCACCGCCTCATCTTCGTCTCTGGCTCCTCCTCCGCTGCTGCCAACACCTCCTCCGCGTCCATTACGCACATATTCTCTCCAAAGAAACCGATCAAATCGATGTTCACATCGCCGCGGCGCTCAAGTTCCGGCTTCCGTGGGCTCAAATGGGCGAGCGGGCGGCAGCTCGGGGACGAGGTCGCTCGTGGCGATGCTGGTGACGAGAGGGAAGGATGACAAGGAAGCGTTTGTGGAGAAGTTTTTTAGGTAGATTCGGGGCGCTAGGGTTTGGGAGAAAGAGAAACTTTTCTAATCATCTTCCAACGTTGCCTCGAATTCGTATGATGTGGTCGAGCATTTCTTTCATTGCCGGCCACTTTGGGTGCGCATTAATCATTTATACTTATCTGTTTCTCTATTTTTCTGATCTAGGGATTAGGTTTGGAATCGAAATTCATTTGGTGACACAATTTCATTTTTCTATTTTTAGAATAAATTTCTACTCTAGAAATAAATTTGAAACAGAAATAAGAAGTTAAAATTTTTTACCTTTCTATTTCTGAAACAAAAGTGAGAAATTTTATAATATTATCAAAACGAATTTTTATTCTGAAAACATAAATTTTATATCGTTATTAAACGTTTATTTTGTCTTAAAAATTTATCCAGGGAATAGAAATAAAAAAATTGATTTGTGGAACAGAAATTTTATCACGTGCGTCCTTTATGTTCGAAGGGCTCGATATGGATCAATCACCAAGGAAATATGTCATGGCCGATGATATAGAGCACCTCGCAAAGATGGATGCATCGTGCAACTCCCCTCTTGCACACATTATGGCCGAGTGCATTAATCATGATCAAGCCAAGCGACCATAGAAGATGAATCGATGCCCGAGTTTCTTGAAAATTGACGATTCTACAAACTGCGATCCCTTTTTTTTTAAGACATTATGAATCTATGAATGTCCATACCATAATCTCTCCATGTAAACTTTGCCAATGATCCCTTCCTTTGATGCCTCTTGCCGAAGATCGACGCCGAAACCCACGTCGAAAGCAAAGCGATTAGGCCATGACCACAAGAAAAGAACAAGAAACAAACAAGCATCGTCATTTATAAATAGGGTTTTGGTAACCAATATTCATTTTAACCCGTGTTTCTTTTTGGCAGAAACAAAGCTGAAAACAGTCTTTCGACATGTCCACCTTTAGATCCCCCAAAATGGGTATTCTCCAATTCATACGAGAGCACCCAAATACAATTGGTGTTGCGTTGGCTCTGGGCGCTATTTTCATTTCTGGGGTCTACATTTTCAAGAGAAGAAGACCAAGAGGTTTGTGCAGACATTCTAAATTTTGGTGGGTCTCGTTAGCATCCTAGAAAAGTCTGGAAAATCATCCAAAATGTCGTAATCTTATTGTATGGTAGTTGATTTGGTCTTAAACTTTTCAATTTGATTAATTTCGTCGCAAACCTTTTGATGATTAAATAATATAGTCATTTCTGTCAAAATTGACTGAAAATAGCTCACATGAACACCAAGCCATCCTACGTGGTATGATTTTCCAACTTTTTAATATTTTCTTAATTTTTTTCCTGCCACAGAATTGGACCGGCGTAGGGAAATAGCACGAAGAACATTGGCTGAATTAAACTCCTTCCCAATAAAATGGATTAGAAGTAGACCATGGAATTCCTAAGGAGTGCAGCTAATTTTCACGACGCAGACATATCAAGATCCTTCGTCCTTGGTCGGACGTAGCTCTTCTTTCCCTGCTGCACCGATGCTCTCCCGGCTGCGCCACAAACAGTGTGGCCATTGTCGACGTTGTCCTATTGACTTGCGAGTGGTGATGGTGTTTGGTGGCAGCCAATGGTCGTTTTGGTGTTTTGAGTCAAGTGGCAGTGGTGGCGTCGGAGTCCGGCAATGGTGGACTTCCTTGCCGACCGCCTTAAACTGCGAAGTCAGCCGCGCCTTCACCTCCAAGATCCCAGCAGCCTCCGACCCGCCCTTTGACTCGCTCACTGCCGGAGCATCCACCGCTTCGGAAGTTGCGTCACTCGTTCCTCGGTCTCGGCTTTCGCTCTCTTGCTTTTGCTTTTGGATACATAACATGTAATTCCGCTAAAAGGGTCGTTGCATGGTGCGAAGCCCGACTATTTGAACAGCAGTTTGAGCAAGGATTCGAGGCCTGATGGCAGGCCTGATCCGTTCAGTCCCGCCAATAAACCTGGCCTGTTGTCGCCATCGCAGCCACGTTTTGGATCATGACGACGCTATGAATTCGATACATGTGATTGTGGACAAGAAGGCGCGTAAAAATGGCGTCTGATCGCAGCAGAATCGAACGAGCTCGGTCTAAGTGAGCAATGATGGCTACCTTTGACTCTGTCTCAGCAAAGAATCTGAATCGGATGCAAACTGCAATCTTCACTATACAAACAGTGCAAAGTTCGATCTCTAGCTCGCTCGCTCGAAAATACCTCTCCCATTTGGCATCTGCAGTTCTTGTTTAGCGGAAGATCCTCCTTTAGCTCGATTATGTGATTTAACTTCTTGGGTTCTTTTCAGGAAGTAGGGCATGACTCGGAGCGGCCATCGATGTCAGGGTTGGTTGATTCTGCTTCTCCGGCCACGGAGGCTGCTGCTGTTGAGGACGAAGTCAAATTGCTGAGAGTTATGTGGAGGACCATTACGGAGGCGTCATTGTGGAAATGAAGGAGGCTATGGACTCTGCGACCTTCGTCTCCATGCTCAGAGCTTCGATTTTGCACTGGAGAGAGCAGGTTTTCTGAGGGTTAACTATTGATTTTCGCATCGAATTTGAGTTTAGATGTACTGGATTTGTTCTTCCATTATCCAGGTAGACTGCATAGAGCATGTAGATGACACTGAATCCGGCCGACCTGCTATATTCACTTGTGAATCGTGTTGTGATTGATTTAGAATTTGCATCTTCAAAGTTCGAGAGTTTCATTTGTTTCTGTTCATGTTACTGTTTTGTATTGCTGAAGTGCCAGCAATTTTGCAGGGCAAGAAGGGTGTGTGGCTCAAATTACCTATTGAACTTGTAAATCTCGTAGAACCTGCTGTCACGGTAAATGTTCTATCGACTCAACAGATTGATCGCTGGACTGGATGTCATGTGGTTTGCTCTTTCGGGGAACTCGCTGGGGCGGGAAAGAGCCAGTTGCCACTGATTATATGTTTACTGCCTTTATCATAACTTTCGGACTGTCATCTACTTTGGGCAGGAAGGATTTTGGTATCACCATGCAGAGCCGAAGTATCTAATGCTTGTGTATTGGATTCCACAAAGTGCTTATACCATTCCGGCTAATGCGTCACACAGGATATCTGTCAGTGTAGTAGTCATGAATGAGAAGGATGAGGTATTCCTCCCGATCTAAACTTCCGTGTGAGATCATCTCTCTATGTGAATGGATTGAGCCCCCTTTTCGCAGGTTTATGCTTCAAATCATCAAGACAAGACATTTTTATAAGATCTGTGGCTGCAATACCACAGCTGAAATGACTTACTTGAGTAGAATTTCTTGCTTTAGTATGAATCTAATTGTGAAGATTCTGAAGAGGGCTGCATTAAATGTTTGGGTGCAATGTTATTTAATGATTAGGGTAGGTCTCTACCCAGGCAGGTTCTGGTTTTCTTGCCGTTTCTCATTCACCATCATGACATATTCACAGCTCATTTAAGCAGTTTTCCTGCTCCATCAAGAAGTTAGAACATGGAGGCTTTTGGAACTTTTAATTTACATAGACTGTTCGGACTAGTTGCTGATTGAATCTTTCTGGTGACTGACATAGTGAAGATTACAGGAAGCATGCGAACTGTGCCTGTTTCTTTGTTTTTTGCGGATGATGTTGTCATGATCTGCTTCTGAACTTTGAGCCCTTGCCTTGATTTGACTCGGCCGAACTGCTGCTGAAGTGCTTGCTGTCAATTTTTGAGAGAAGTTTCTAACTTCATAATGTACCTCATAAACATCCCCATGACTGCAAGATGATATTGCATTATGGAGTAGCATTCTAATTTGTTAGTCCTAATTCATGATGGCCATGCTTAGCGTTTCATCTTCATGTGTGTGTACTCCAAATACCATGCACGACACTGGATCATTCCTTCGAGTTACCACAGGGAGAGAGTTTTTACTTTCCTCTGCCTTTTTGTACTGCTACTGTTTACACAGAATAGGCTCTCTTTTTTCATCTCTTTTACCCTAAGATTGAATCCGCCAGAGTAACACTGTGGCATTCTGGTCATCATTTCTCTGTCCTAATGATGTCTATGCTGTGTGATCATTCAGAAAATGTATTGTCATCTTCTGGGTACATCGCTTGTAAAAATTAGCTCAGGACTCATATCTTTCATGTTCCGTTCGAGGCATCCCATTAATGTTCGGGGTGGTTGTTTGTTTTTAATTCCTGGAGGCGTGATCATAACTTTAGAACTATGCTACTATGGCTTCTAAGTAATTCTCAGCTGACGTTCTGGCAGCTGCTCGTTGTTCAAGAGAAGACTGGAATATTTAGAGGGACTGGTGTTTGGAAGTTCCCGACCGGTGTTGTTGATGAGGTCATGATTCCATTGCAGACTTAAATGTGGTAACATGACTTCTGCTTGATCATTCATCTTTTGGCTTCACTATCTACAGGGAGAAGACATGTGCAGCTGCAGTAAGAGAAGTGAAAGAAGAGACTGGAGTGAGTAATATCTATGTGATTATGCAACTAGCTGCTTAAATGCTTTGAAGATTTATGCCGTGTGGTTTCTGCATATGCAGATCGATGCTGAATTCGAGGAAGTCTTAGCATTTCGGTATGAAGTCCGTTTTCTCCCTTTCGTTCTTGGGATAAGAACCTTACCTTTTCTTCCTAAATTTCTTTGAAACCGCATGACTTTATATCTCGAGACATGACACACTCCACCTGCATTTTCGGGGTGGGTCAGGGCCAAGCTATGGCCATTGCTGAATGGCATTTTAGCACCTATTAGTTCCTCTCTGGAAAAAGGAGTGCGTTACATCATGTCGCTAATCCTGTAAAGAAGTGTGTCTGGGCCTTGAAACTCCCGGGCCATTAAACCAGATTTTGAGCAAGATACCGCAATTTCCTAACTCTTCACCGACTATCCACAGGGAAAGTCATCGGCTGTTCTTTCAGAAGTCGGGCATAATTTTTGTCAGCTTGGCACGACCTGTATCCTTCGACATCCAGAAGCAGGATGCGAAGATAGAGGCCGCTCAGGTAAACACATATGATGCTATTGGTAAAGCTATGTCTCCAATTCGTTCTTCTTTATCATTCTCGGTACCTTGGTGACGTTGATCGATTCTCCTGTTCATGCATTCTCCCGTGTGCTTTTTCCATACGCTCTAACCTGCCAATTGCAAGCTGAAGCTTACATTCGGTTAACCGTTGATCCAACCAAAACGACATCAGGGTTTCCCAAGCTGAGGATTTCTTAGTGCATCCCGCAAATGAAGGATGAAACTGCTTACAAAGTACAGCATTGCAACAGGATAAGCGCTGCAGTATTTCCCTAACATAGTCCAATGTTAATTCTCTCTTGTCGCCTGCAGTGGATGCCACTCGAAGAGTACGCAGCGCAGCCACACTGCTAGAGCAACGAGCTTCTCAAGTACGTCATGGAGACATGCTCAGAGCAAAGAAGAAGGGTAAGTATTCTGGATTCGTTCCTGTACCAACAACATCAAGATTCTCCGACCAGAAGAGCTACCTGTACTTGGACAGCCACTTCCGGCGTGGGGAGTAAGTAGCATCACGCGAACGCCATCAGATCTGGAAGAGATCTTTTGGACTCATGGGTGCAATTCGACGTCGGAGCGCCGGTCGTGTGATACCGGAGTCCAAATTTCGTCTCTTGTGAAAGTCTGTAAACATCACGGGCATGATGAGCTAAAAATGCCAAAAAGTGGGTGGCGAAATCATCGATCTGACGTGCGTTTTTCAAGTTCAAGCCAAAAAGGAAAACGCACAAAGCAGAACGCCAAAAAGAAATGAGTTGGCCCATGCAGGTCTCGAACCTGCGACCTTCGCGTTATTAGCACGACGCTCTAACCAACTGAGCTAATAGGCCGTACATGCTGCTTTCCGTACTAGATTCAATAACTATCTTTTTCTAGGATTTCTAATTTTTTCCTTGGGACGAAGCAGATGCTTTGTGAGATTGTCTGGCATGTGAGTTTTTCAGTTCTTTTCTATTTTGACGTGATCTTTATTTTTCAGAAAATGAGAGTCTGGGGTTCGATTTAAAAGACGGATGCGTGTATTTAGGAGAAGATTATAAATGAAAGGAACTAGAAAAGTCATGTGTATTATCGAATATGGAAATCTCACAAATAGAGTAGAATCGCATATTAGCCATGGAAAATAAATATCATTATCCTATGATTTTGTTTTATTTTATTTTTACGAAATAATGAGACGGCGTTTGCATTTCACGAAATTTTTTTGATAGTAATGATGATGAGAAAATTCTCCAAAAATTCTTCAACTTATTACATTTTACTAATTTGATTATAAATTTTTTAATTATGACAATTTTGTTCTACTTTAATGGTACCATCTCTTGTCACATCAAATAAGAAATCAAAAAAATTCATTGATTGAATCCGATTCCCGAATGAACGTAAGTTATTGCATGATTTCTTTTTCTCTCTCTTATTTCCTATTATATAGCAACGAATGGAACATTGGAACCAGAAAAGACATAAAAAAGAACATATCCTTGTAGAGTGCAAGTGTGCCTATTAAGGTTGTTTTTTTCTCTTCTCTAGCCTTTTGGCAATAAAAGAAAATTATCAATTAACCATAAATGGTTCGGTCCACACTTGGAACTAGACCAATCATCACCAGTTTCAAATTTTAAGAATTGAGATTCACCCAGAATTGTATCATTCGGTCCAGTCCTGTGCTCACCTCTAATTAATACTAGGCACTCTCTAATAAACCTTTTTCCTTCAAAATTAAGAAAGGCCCGCCAAATCCGGGTCGACCAGCTGCGGTCCAAATCGGATCCGACCCGCTTATTTTCGAGGAAGGCCGAGAGCTGATGACATTCGGACGTGGAGTTTTGTCGCTGTCCAAAACGGCATTGCGTCAATCGTTGTTGAGTTCTTCCAAAGTGGACGCCGCCCAAGCACCGGAGCTCGGTGCGCTTCCCCGGTCAAACTCGCCGAGCCTGAGCCGTCTATCCCGCCGTCCGCCGTCCGCCGTCCGCCGTCCGCCGTCACCTTCGTCCTCCTCCCCTAGTCAACTCTCTTCCCTCGCCTCGCCCCGCCCCGCCCCGCGCCTTCTCGCGGCGTCGTTTTCTATCCTCCCGCCGTAACGAGGATTCATCCGGAAGAGAATTCGGCGAAGCGGCGTCGTCGTCGGAGGATCCGGGCGGCGATTCGAGCGCTCATCCAGCTTCAACCCGCCGCGAGATTAAACTCGATCGATGGCCGGAGCCGCCCTCCCCAAGGCGGAGCTGACCACAAGCGGCCGCCCGATCCTCCTCCCCAACGAGATCGAGTGCTCTCTCCTATCCAACGTCGAGCTCGAGCCCGAAGGCTCGACGCCGCTTAGCTCCTCCATTCACCTCAGGTCGTCCTTCTTGATCCTCACCACTCACCGCCTCATCTTCGTCTTCGACTCCTCCGCCGCCGCCGCCGCCAACGCCGCCTCCTATGTGCCCCTTGCGTCCGTTACGCACATATACTCGCTGAAGAAATCGATCAAGTCGATGTTTGCGTCGCCGCGCCTCAAGTTCCAGCTGTCCGTGGGCTCGGACGGGCGAGTGGGCGGTTCGGGGACGAGGTCGATCGTGGTGACGCTGGTGATGAGAGGGAAGGATGACGTGGAGGCGTTTGTGGACAAATTTAGGCAGAATTGGGGCGCTAGGGCTTGGGAGAGAGAGAAGGAGAGCGAGAGCGCGAGTGCAGGTTCGAGTTCAGTTGTGGAGTCGAGTGCCAGTTCGAGCGGGTACGATTCGAGAGGAATGAGAATGGTTGGGGTTTCGGGGATACTGAGGAGAGAACAGGAGATGTGGGAGAGCACTGATAAGAGCTTGCAGGAGGCTTTCCAGGACTTGAATGCACTCATGGTAATGTAATATCTATAAATTCGGTTCCTTTGATTGACATTGCTAAGAACTATATAGGAGTGGGGGAGGGGAGGATTTAGATTCTCATCATGTCGTCTAGTTTGATTGCTTTGATTGACTTCTAAACTGAAATAGTAAATTATTGATGTGATTATTTGGGATGGACTAATAGCGGTTGTCCTGGACTTATGGCGAGAAGGATATGCAGAGTTCGATTTTTATGTCCTTGTTTGGCACATTACTTGGGTTTTCTTTCAGAAAATTTTTGTTGGACCCTTTCGGTTTGAATTAATCTGCTCTAAGGTGTAATGACTTGAGAGAATTGTCTCATTTTATGCTTATGTTGACTAGCATAACATTTTGCACAGGGCGTTGTTGCTTTGGGATGAGAAAAAGGGGATGGAGAAAAGACTTAATTTTCAGCTTACTATCCTCGTACCATATTGCCCTGCTGAAAAAGCTTGAAAAAAGAGTAAACCCTAGGCAGATGTATAGGACTTGTCATTTTTCATGGCAAACAGGAACTATGACTTTCTGTTCTGTTCTATAGCTCTTCTGCTATCAATGAGTGGATTATACCAAGGGTTCCAATTTCTTGTTTCAATTTTGCGGCGTGCTTGCAGGGTAAAGCAAAAGAGATGGTGATGCTAGCTGAGAAAATGAGGTTGAAACTTTTATCTGCCCCATCTCAAGCTGGATCATCCAATGACGAGGAATTGGGTTCAAAAGAAGAAATGCAGGATTGGTTGTTGAGTGTTGGTATTGTATCTCCAGTTACAAAAGAGTCGGCAGGTGCTTTGTATCACCAGCAATTATCCCGGCAGGTCCTCTTCTCTTGCCATTTACTTGAAAAATGCAATTTTTTCTTATTGCTTGTTTGCATCTGTAAGCAGGACTTGGGACGAGTACTTAGAAGTGGAACTCCTGGCTTTTGGTTGGCATTTTAGATAGTAAATGCATTGATTCTATATCTTTGTCTCAACATGACAGTGTAAATTAGGATTGCAGTCAATAGTTATTTAGTGTAATGCTTTCACAATGGTGGTAAAAAAAGAATTTTTGGAAACAAAATTGATGGTGGTGCATATTTTATCTGATCTGAGTGTTAGCACGGGAGTGCATACATCTCAAACTAATAGGAGCTTTATATTTTTCCTATGATTCCCGGTTTTGTGCATGCCCCAAAACTTGGAACATCTCAAGAGTGCATGGAAGAGATATTATCAGTATGCTTTTGGCCGAATAGCTACTGTAGTTGTTTCTGGGTCGAATCTAGCCATTGTATTTGATGTATGGTTATTATTTAAATAATGGCATGTTCAAATGTTTATCCTCGTGTATATGTGGGAAGATTGATGTAAACCCACTGTAGCAATTTAATTTAGTAGGTATAGTGGGTCTACACCTCCTGCAGCGTGATGTCATCTAAGTGAGATAATGTTAATAAGCTTTTCAGCTTTGTGCCTGTGGAACACTCATAAAAAAATCACAAAGTGTACCCTGAATTGGAATTAGATGACATGCTGTGGGACTTGAGAAAGCATTCTCTATAGATGTATGAGGCTGAGCCTTTGATGTGATATTGGAGGGATGAACTACTCTTTGAAAGGATTACAGCATTGAAAAGGATACACCTCAAGGTAGAATTATGGAGGTGTTCAATCTCTATACTATGCGTGGCTGGGGAAAAAATTGAACTGCTTGTTTCAAAAGTTTTTCCATAAGTAGTTTGCTGGAATATGCATCGCAAATTACAATCTGAGGGTGTGCATTCCACTTCACGTAGAACTTGCTTTATTTTCTCCATTTTGTCTTATAGAGCCCGATTTCCTTGCTTCTTATTGTGTTGCCTTGTTGGCCTTTTTATTTTATGAGGAGAGAGAGGTGCAAGGAGAGAAGGGGGAGAGTTTTGTCATATGCTGTATAGTAGTACATCAAAGCAATAGAATGTAGATGATAAGATGCTGTTACAAGGCACTTATGGTGCAATTATTCACCATTTGCTCCTTTTAACAGTTGTGCTGTTATTCTATGCTGAAGCATGTCTCTAGTACAATTGCTTAATACGTTCAGAGTTATAAAAAAATAGACTACCCTTGTCCTTCTATTTGTACTGTGTCATTACTTCTATTTATAATTTTAGGTTTTTGGTTCCTTTTTCTTAAATTTTTCAACAAAAGGTTAATTATCCTTTTTTGGCTCTTAGTTAGCAGATTTTGTGAAGATTCCTCTTGAGAGGTCTGGAGGAATGATTAATCTAATAGACATGTACTGCCTTTTTAACCGGGCTCGGGGAACGGAACTGATCTCTCCAGAGGATCTGTTGCGAGCATGTTCTCTGTGGGAGAAGTTTGATGTGTAAGGCATTTTTATCTAGTTGAGGATGTCAGTATAATTATTACTTGTTTCAAGATGTTCTGATTTTTTATATATACTTATGGAGCTTTCCCTTCTCTCAGTCCTGTAATGCTTCGGAAGTTTGATAGTGGAGTAATGGTTATCCAGAATAAGTCCCACAGTGATGAAGAGGTGATCTTTCACTTGCTTTCTAATTTATGAAGGTGTTGATCGAGTTTACTTTGGAGAGAAATGCCCTATGTTCGATTATCTGTATTCAGTTTAATCTGCCAAGATGAAATGTTGTTATGCTTGTAACTGCTATATAAGTCTTGCTTTGGGAACTGCATTATGGAATGAGGTTTTCATGGATATGCTGCTTGCTCGTGCTCTCTAGATGATAGACACCCTCTCTCTTAGAGAGAGAATTTTATAGTTTGAGGCAAGTGGTTGCCAAACTTGGTCATGATCAAGAGGTGCCTTATATCCAATGATCAAATAATGGCAAATCATTCCATGAGCAGTGTTAGTGGTGGGATATGTATGTTACCTTTGACAGAAGGAACTATTGAGGCTTGTGTGCTCTTTGGTTTATATTGCCCATGGAAGTAATAGTACTCTAAATACTTATCTCCTACTTTGCCTGATAATAACTGAGGGGTGCTGTTATAGGTTTTTGTTAGAATCAAATCACTCATTACACGGCCCGACGCCCTTCAGATGGGTGTAAGTGCTGGTGATGCTGCCATGACCCTAGGAATTGCACCAGCAATGGCCAAGGAGCACCTCTTAAATGCTGAGAGCCGAGGTATGAGGCTCTTAGAGAGATAAAAAATAATGTGGAAATGACTAGCGGGCTATCACAACAAGCATTCTTACATTGCTTTGCTCTTTGGCAGGTTTATTATGCAGGGACATAAGCCCTGATGGCTTTCTTTTCTACATTAATCTATTTCCTGAGATTCGTACGGATGAGATTTACCTGTGAGTAGAAAGCTTCTTATTAACAATGGTCATCCTACTTTGCTATGACTTGATAATGATATTTGGACTCTGGGTTTTCTTGTGCAGCACACTTCTTTAGTGAAATTTTGATATCCAAAAAACTATATGATAAAATTTCCTTGCACATGACCACGCATGTTCTTTGTTCAAAAGAAAGTTTTGGTTGCTTAACTACTTTTGTCGTAGGCACTATTAATTCAAGAAAATTGAAGTTGTTCTTGCCAAAAAAACAAAAATACCATTCGTGCTAGACTAACAACTTCACGGAGCATTTTTATACTTGAGATAATTGCTATCTCTCAAGTTCTTCCCAATGACCAAGTGCTAAGTACAGAAGAATCTTTGTTGCACTTCAGGGTCATAATTCATAAATTATTTATTTGCCTGGCTGTTTAGTTCTTGAGCCATCAGGCTTCCTCAGATCTCTCATGAAACAAGGGAAAATATTCAAATAGATGTGTGATAATTATGTTTAAGACAGTCTTCTGGACTATAGTATGTATACCAGAAATTGGGTTTTGTCACCAGTCTTGTTTTGTAAACATTCTGTGCTATTTCTGTTTATCTTGCATTTCATTCCATGAAATGTGGCTCCTGGATCTGCTACCTGTTGCTGTTGGAAAAGGACTTGTAAAATGATGAAAGACTGCTGCCGTGCTTAGCACTAGATAGGACATATCTTGTGACGGTACAATATGTCGCCAGTGTTGTATGGATCGTTTATTCAATTGTTGCTTGAGAAGCTGTCTTCGAGGGTGGTCCATTGATGATTATGTGTAACAGACACCTCATCTTATTCTTTGGGACATCTCTAATTTTGAAAGCACTGCCCATGGGGTCATCCAGTATGAGGATATATATGGTGTTGCGATCATGAATTGTGCTGGATGCTATGGTTGTTGCATATGGTTTTGCCCAATTATATACATATATTAGCTATGGTTTTCCTTCGCAGGGTGAAAGATCAGGGAATCTATGCTACATGGATCAAGTGTGCATCTTCTGCTTCAAGGCAAGACAACACTTCTTATCTCTCTGATCTTTGGTGGAACTGAATATGAATTCCAACTCAGATTTGCAGCAAACTTCACAGAAATGAGGTTGAAATTGTTTTGTTTTCTTTTACTTGCTACGGTCTTATGTCGGTGTTTCTCCCCCATATTATTACAGGTTGGAATGAGAGACACCTCCTGGTTCCTTATCTTTGTCACAAACAAATCTCACATCTGCTGACATCGAAGAGGGATAGCATTCTGCATGCCTGCATTTCTTTAGGGCCGTGCTTCAATCTTTTGATTATCTTTCATGGTGCAAAACAATTGGAGTGAGATCGACTGTTGAGGCATAAGCTTCATCCCTATTCCCGAGACGAGATGGAGACAAAGGCTTATGGAGTTCTAAGTCGGGAGGTTTATCTTCCTTAATCCTCACGATTTGTGCTAGAATAGATTAAGTCAAAACCAGGGACCTTAGTCCATGTAATTTATGTGGCGAGACCAAGGATTCAGGAAATTGCCGCCGACTCGCCATCATGGTACGGCAATACCCCATTCTTTCTCATCTCCAGGTCATTGTTTCTAGCATCATTTATATATCCTTCCCCTTGTGCCTAAAAACCTTTTTTTCGCGAACCAAAGCCCGAGATGTTCCATATCATTTATTTTTCATAAATCAAATTGCGATGTTCACATATGCTTCATAGATATATGACTCGTCGTTGCCGCGAGCAGCTCTACATAGAAGGTTCATAGCACACTTCAAAGATATAAAGCAAAGTCTTGCTCATCAACCGAAATAGAGATCTCAAAAGCTTTGATGGTTCTACTTCCGTTCACTTCTCCGATCTGGGACGTACCTCAGAGCTTCGCCCGGGCCATGGTTTGGCCCGACCTGATCGGGAGCTGTAATTCGACCCAGTACGGGTCGATCCCATCGAGACCCACGAAGAATTTGTCGATCATTTCGTCGGTGACCAATTCCAGCTTTGGCGGGTCCCACTGCACTTGTCCAGATTAACGAGGGGCAGACTTTAGAAAAATTAAAATAGACCTGATTTCGTTCGGCTTATTTTTTAACTTTGAACGATTTAAGAAGTTTTGAGTTTATATAACACGATATAATCACATAATTTGCTAATCTCGATGATTGTATACCTGGGGCTTTTTGTCCTTGTCAAATAGCATCGCTCTTGAACCCTGAAAATATGGGGAGTCGGTATATATATATATTGAAAATTAAGAAGGAATAGAGAAAATTAGTTCAAGAAGGGACCTCATAGAAATCTCCATGCATGGACCGGCGCAACATGTGGCAAGAAATTGTGTATTCTTGAGTCAGGCATTGTTCCATAGTTTGTGCCCGTCCTTCTCTTATCTGTGGGTGGCAAATTTGATGACGTCAATAAATTTTCCTAACTCACTTAGTTCATGGAAACTTGTACATGATAAAGCCAAAAAAAAAAAAATCAATTTTCACGTATGAAAAAAAAAGTAAAGAAAAAAGTGATGAAAATGCAATTATGTACCGATTTCAGAGTTATCTTAAGGCTTGTTGGAGAGGCTGATCTCATTGACCTTATAGCATCTTTGATCCATTTCTTTTCTCCGTCAATTTCAACCTCATTTTCCTGTACAAAAAGACCTAAGTTAAGTGCATTAGTAAAAACGAAGCACGAAATTGCATGAAACTATTCACTTTTTCACTTGGATGTTACCAATGATGACAATATCTCTTCGATGGTGGGTTTTGAGAAGCATCTATCGATAATCTCCGATCTACATTGCCAAATGACTGATGTCAATTGAGTAGATAATCTTCGACACCTTTTGTGTTTTAAATCAGTTTAATTCAACACCAAGCATTCATATGAAAATTTCGAAAGCACACAAATTAAATTACCTCCGGAAACTGCTGTTTTCCTTGAGATTTGGTTTATGAGAGAATCTGCTTAATAAATCGGAAATGGTTGATTTCTTTAAAGGTGCTTCCTCGGATAAACTCTTTTCCAGCAATGGAAGGTCCTGAAGCAAACTCAAAAATTAGTATCTTTCCCTAAAAATAAATGATAACGAGAGAGGGATGATAAAATCTGTGATTTATATTCCATAATCTAAAATAAAAGTACACTGTGAAGAATGCGATAATTACTCGAGAAAAATAGTCAATGTAAATAAATAAATAAATAAATAATTACCTTGGAGAGCACAAAATGAGACGCGAGACCACAAGCTAGCATTTCGCCGCCATCCAGGCGTGCGCCGGTGAGCCCCAAATATTCTCCTAAGGACATTCAACCTTCGACCATGTGATTCGCAAAAATTGACTCAAAAAGAGAAAATTAAAATCGTTCACCGCACGTTTGGCTACGATAATCGATAAGGTTGTCATGTAATAACTGTCGTCAATGTCACTCTATAAAATAAACCTATCAAATGCGCTTACCGAAAGAGCCCGGAAGCTTAGACAGGAACTTCGATGCGCCAACGTCCGGAAATAGACCTATCGATGCTTCTGGCATTGCAAATACCTATTCATTATCCCACAAGAAAAAGACAGACATATGGTAAGTAAACATTTACGAAAGCTAGCGAAATTCATTTTCTTGTCCGAAACGAAATTGCATTCAAATCGAAACAAGAGATTGGGTATTCAATACCGTGTTCTCGGTGACTACGCGGAACGCGGCGTGCATGGCGAGTCCGGCTCCTCCGCCCATCACAATCCCATCCACCAGCGCCATCTGTGACAGCATTTTAAGTGACATGGTCAGAGAAAATATACGCATAGACCCAAAAGAGAATTTCAAGTGTAAAGTGGGGGGCGATTTGCGTTAATTAGTGACGGTGGAGGTTAGCGGTGAATTGAACTGACCACAGGTTTACTGCAAGTGGCGATCAGGTAATCCAGCATGAGCTGGCTTCTGTAAAAAGCACCGGCAAAGCTCCAATGCCCTGTACTTCGATTCCCTCCATATTTAAGGAACCATCCCATAATACAAATAGCTAAAGAGAAGATATGTCTGTGTAAGAGAGAGAGAGAGAGAGAGAGAGAGAGAGAGACCTGCCCCTGATGAACAGATTACTCCTTTGACATCTCCTCCGGAACAAAACGCCTTGCCCTTTCCCTGATAAAAGAAGTTTGTCTCAACGACGTCTCTACATCTAAACATTACAGAGTCAAAAAGCTCTTTCGATCTAAGACTTTTACTGAACAGTTTCAATAGTGATCGAGCCTGTCCTGTTGTAAGATGAAAGATAGGGGTAAATTGGGAGATGTGTACACGAGAAATCACACCATAAGATAATATTAATCTTTTTTTTTTTTTTGGTTTCCGTTGAAGGGGAAGCACAAGGCCTCCCGGCAGAACATCCGCCTAGAGAAGGCCGCCGTCCTCTTCAACCTGGGGTCCGTGTACAGCCAAATCAGGCTGAGTTACAAGCAGTCGGCCATGGAGGGGCGGCGGCAGGCGATCCGGCGTTAATTAGTGTGGCGGGAGCGTTTGCTTTCAGGGAGGCCACCGAGGTCTCGATGGGTAGCTCGACCACAGGGGATGCGCCGGTGGAGTGCACGGGGCTGCTGGAGAGGGCCGATGGGGGAGTCGACCCTCGCTGGCTATGGTCAAGGGCGACGGCTGCCCTCACCAGCCACCTCTCACCCATGTGAGGGCGACCCTTGCCTATGGTCAACAATATGGCCAATGAGCGAGACCATCGCCAAGACCGGTTACACCCAGGCAAAAGGGGGAATAAAAAGAAAATAAAAATCAAAAGATTGCAAAAACTGACCACTTTAGTATAGGGGTGTGCGATGTAGACGTCAACGCTAATTAGATTGTCATATTAGCAATAATGTAGATAGATTTATGCTTTTTTGAACAATTTTCATAATTTTTCAGCAGCCGAAAGTACTAATCACAGTGAAAATTCGTATGCACCTTCAGAGTTATGCATTCGACTGCAGGATCACATTCATATGCTTCCAAAGCCCTTGACATCTGAAACACCTGTAATTTTGAACCCCAAAAAAAGTGCACAATGAAAATAATAAGCAATCCCACGTTGAAAGCATCAATCTGATTAGGGAATGGGTCTTAAAAAATATCATAAATCATGTCTTTGTATAAATCTTGATTGTGAAGTTTTTTTTTTTTTTTTCAAATCGTAAATATATATGTAAAGTAAAAGTCCCGACTAAAACATCTATAGTTTGAATGTTTGAGAGCTCTCGGTCCACGCCGTACTACATCGTACCAAAACCTTTCTCCAAAAGAGAACCTTGTCGAACTCGAGGAAATTATGGATTCACCTAAACAGTGATGCCATACGTACGAAACACGATGTAAAGCGTAACCAACCAATCGTGTTTATAACAATTATCTGACGTTTCTACGACACCAAATTATCGCCGGCTTCGAGTCTTCTAAATATTCTCTAATACTATTGATTGTACTCCCTTCTAACGATGGCCGTACCATATCATAAGTGAGGCAGTTCAGCTTCGCCGGCCTGTTCAAAATCACCTTCCTCACGCTCGAGATTTCTTCAAACAAGACCTGATTCCACCAGCAGTTTCGCATCAAGAAGAGATCACTCCCAGAAGAAAGACCCCAAGATCCGTAACGCAGGCAGAACCTCAAGAAGCCATGCATGCGCAGTAGCAAAGACACCAAAACCATGCATCGCGCGAGATACGAAGTATGCGTGCATGGGAGAAGCAAATGAAATATACAGTACCTGGTCGTCGTCGTCGAGGTCGAAAGAGCAACGGAAAGCCATGAAACCAGCACTTGACCTCTTGACCTCAGAAAAGTTAGGGTTTGCTCTGAGAGAGAGAGAGTAATACAATGGCGAGGTACAGATTAGGGTTTTATATGGATCTTGTTCCACTCTCTGTGTAAACCAGAAGGCGCAAGGTTGGTGGTCCGAGTTCCCATGAGTCAGACGGTATGTACACGCACCGGCCTCCTCAGTTATAGGGGCATTAATTGATGCGGCTGACAAACTTTCACCATTACTGTTCATTTTGCAGGTGCACGGTCCGCGCTCCCCCCTCGTTAAGTGTTGCCCTAAATCCGTTTCACCATTCTACCCGCTGGACTCGATAACTTTTACTCGCTTCCGCACGTCGGACTTCTCCTCGACCGCGTGCTTTTATGTGCTTTTCCTACCGTATTTGATCGAAGGAAACTCTCTCGACCCGGTACTGAAGATCATCCCCGTGCAAACTCGGCTTTAGGAAAGTTAACATGGACGAGGGCCCGTCGGGGCCGTGTTCTCCTCCCGCTCTTGATCGGAGGAAATTTGTCCCGACCATCTTCCTAATTGGTGGGTTACAAATATGTACACCGCCCACTTTTACTTTTAGACTGCATGTGGTGAATGTTTGCCACTTGTATCAAGACAATTGGAGACATGGGTCGGAGAAAAATGTAGTCCATCTTTGTTCGGTCTAGTCAAGTTGCATATAGGTGATGTTTATGACTTGTGACCCATCGATTAAAAGCACGGTCGGATGTGTTCGAGGAAGTTTTCTTGAACTGGGGATGGAGGACAATATAACCGGTGTCCATATTTATGGACTATATCAATCAAAAGATTAATCGAAGAGAAAAATGGAGTAAACTACAAAACGTTTTAAATTTTATTCCGCGCTGCTGCAATGGGTCACATGGAATGGGTAGGATTCGTCCGTATGATATCAACGCAAGATCTCCTCCAATAAATGCGTAGTTGGAGATGTGGTTGGAGAGTAGGGACCATACATGATCCAAAGATGGCAAGTGAGTAATCATTTGTCTAGAGGGCCTCAACAATGTGTCCCTTTGTAAACTTCTAGGATAGTAAAGAGGGTAGAGATAACAAAAATTACCCAATCAATCATAAATCTATTATGCGGCTGTCAATTCTATCCTAAATTTTTCAATTTAATCAAATATAATTTTAAACGTTTTAACTATTTTTCGATGTAGTCCATCCGGTTAATTTAAGCTAGGAAATTTTGACATAGAGGCCTAGTTTGCGTCAGCCATCCCATGTAACACACCTAGCAACGCGACGTGTATGACTCCATTTCAAACAACATCGTTTTAAGCAATTTTATTATTTTCTTTCTTTTTCAAGTCTTCATCTCTTCTTCTTGTAGAATCGGTTGCATGAACTTTGCAGGTCCTTGTCATTGCTGACAACAACCTCTCGAACAATTTAATCCTCGTGTGTATAGCAATCCTATATAATATACATATTTCTGAAAAGTATTCCTAAGATTCTTTGAAATAGCTCTTGTGTCTAAGCATCAGTAAAATGAAACTTTTTACAATATAGCTAACCCAAAGGAAGAAAAAAATGCAGCATCTCTTTATTCCAATCGAACTAGAAGCATGACTAAAATTCATGCATTGAATAAAATTCGACTAAAGTTCAAGCGATTGAATTCATGAGGCAGAGGCAGTTGTGGGTCAAAACATGTCCTGAATTAAAGACATAATGAGATACCATAAATGGAATTTTTATCAGATATTCCAAGAGGGGCCAGGTCCCTTCTGCACGTGACGTCCTGTCCCTTTCAGAGCATCGCACGTGACAGGATCTGGCCCAACCGGATCGGGAGCCGTAGGTTGACCCAATTTTGGTCGACCCCATCGAGGCTCGTGAAGCAGCTACAGCTTCAGTGGGTCCCACTGCATATTTTTCCAAAGAAAATAAGGAGTATCACGATAACCCTTCTATTTTTGTTTAAGAATTATTTTCTTACTCTAGATTTATTTTTAAAACAAAAATTCGTTTGGTAAAATAATTTTATTTTTCTATTTCTAAAACATATTTCTATTCCAAAAATATATTTGTAATAAAAATTAGAAGTAAAAATTATTTACTTTTTTATTTCTGAAATAGATTCAGAAATTGTTTCTCTTTTTTACTTATTACTTAAAAGAGTCTCCTCTTAACCCCTAACCGTTTGCCACCCCTTCGGTCACCGTTGCTCATCGTTGCCGTGAGCCACAGCCACCGCACCTCTCTTATTGCCGCCACTTGAGAAAGAGAAATTTTGTATTATTATTAAACGCGTATTTTTTCAAAAACTCATTCAATAATAGAGATAGAAATATATTCCTAACCAAAAATTTTATCACTCATAAGTTTTATCTGTACTACTTAGTACCATTTCATAAGTGATGCAGTTCAGTTTGTAGGGCCTATCCAGGTGTCGCCTTCCTTACGCTCGAGCTTGCTTCAAACAAAACCTGAGGAACACCCTCATTTTCTCTGATCCGACCAAAAGGAGAACAATCAACGAGCCGAAAACGAAAGTTTCTTCGCCCGTTTGCTTCTGTCGAAGAAGAGAGAGAGAGGGGGTTTGGTGCAGGTACGGGTCTAAAGAATTTAATGTTGTGCAGAGGAATCCAGTTGGCAATGGGCCGAGAGGTTTGCCGTTCTCGACCATCTGCTGGCGAGTACGAACCGAAGCTCTGCTGTAAATCTGTTGCCGTTTCCATGTCTATGCCTGTCACTCAGTCCCCTCGCTTCCTCCCAGAAACGATGGCTCATCTCTCCACAGGCGACTCCACAAAAGCCTTCTGGTTATTCCCATCTGGACTTTAAGGAGGTGATGTGAAAGAGCACCCCGCATGGCCTCCCTCGAAAACGGGGTTGCATGCTTGGTTTGCCGAGATTAAGGAATTGGACGTCTTGTCTTAAACGCATTTGGCAAAGAGCAATCATATTCACAGGCCCTTGGTCCAACCTTCAGGCTAAGTCTTGTAACCGGTTTGCTCCAAAGGTAGCCTGCCCAGCTGTGGGATTTAGTTTGCTGAGATTAAGGAGCTAGAGAGCTTGTCTTAAACGCATTAAGCAAAAGAACAATCAGATTCACAAGCCCTTTGATTTGATCCAACCTTGGTTTCTTCGTAGTTTGTAAGAACCCGCCGTGCAATGCATTATTATGCTCCGAAGAGCACGAACCCGGTTATTAGTTATCGACTTAAATAACTAAATAAATGAGTAGGGTGAACTGTTCAAACGTCAAACTGAGCTGGGCCGAAGCGCTTTTTTAGCGATCTCCAATCAGGGCCCGTAAAGCCCGTGGGCTAGTGACCCACTGGCTTTTCCGGGCCGGGCTGGGCCCATTTTATAGACGACGAGATTAAAGCTTCTCTCGTGTAGGTAGCCGAAACGGGGGAATGTCGCCGATCGTGTCGGATTTGCTCTCTTCTTCCGACGATCTGCCGATGCCGAGCTGTCGTTAGGCTTCGATTCCATTAGCGATTGGCGGCGGCGCAACCTCGCTGCGGCGGCGGCGAGCGCTCTCTCCGTGCCTGTGTGCCGGTGAGCGCAAGAATCGAGCTCCATTGATCGCGATCTCTCTCTCTGTCGTGCCTGCGAGCTTGTCGAGGTGTGGATTTTGGATTTTTTTCCCCTTCACGGAGCTACATTTTGTTGTTCTGTTCGATATTTCAGTTGAGCGCGCCAATTGTTTGATAAAAATCCTCAGTGTGTCGGCATCCTGTTTGCTGTGAACTTTGAATTGCTTAGGAGTAGGGTAGGGTTCCATTTCCCATTTCGCTTCCGACGTTTCGCCTCCTTTTGGATTTAGCTGTGGAAGTTGAGATACAGTGTGGCCCACGCGAAATGTTGATTATAGGCTCGTAGTGATGCTCAGCTTGATCGAATGGTTTGGTTGGTAATTTGTTGTTCTGGATTCGAAAATTTGTCACTAGGTATGATGGATGGACTTAAGTTGCAGTCTTCATAGGAAGTTCTTTAAGAGTATCTAGTTGCGTGATGAAGTGCTTCTCGATGAATAAGGGGTGCCTCCCAATTGACTGATGATTTGAGATCGAGCGTAGCATGATTAGTTATTCGTCATGAGCATCCAACCTGGGTTTTCTTTAAAATGCATGCATGGGTAGTGAAGATTGTACTCTAGGGGATCTCCACTCAGTTAATTTGAAAATTACAATCTCGAAATAGCCATAAGGTGAAACTTGATCCTGCTTTTTTCCCATTATTTGATGTCCTTTTGAGTTTTCCATGGTTTGATCTTGTCGCCATCGTGACTACACAGGAAGCACAGATCTTGTGGAGGTCCTGCCATACATCCACTGCACATGGAACATCAATAGGAGCATTCTTTGACTGTGGATCAACATCTTGTTAACAGGCCTATACTTAATTTGGTCGCCATGGATAGAGAAAACTCTTCTCCAACCAGACCCAAATGGAGAAAAGTGGCGTATGGAGGGATGCAGCTTGGATATGACGACAATTACACGGACGAGTCTTTCCTTGAAGATATGGTCACAAATGCCAATGTTGTCAAACGGGATTTGCTGAAGGTGATGCAAGACTCAGTTTCGATTTCTCAATACCTATGCATTGTTGTTTTGGTTGGTGTCGTTTGGACATACACCTGAACTCTAGTCTCAGTGAGAAGTCACTTCTGCTTATTGATGCAAGCCTTCTGATGTCGGGGTTCATGATTCTCCTGCTCACTGAGAAGATGCTCTCACTCAATCAGCTCCTCCATTATTTAGCGAATGTTGCTTTATTTACATCTGGGCTGTATGTCTTGGCTCCTATCTACAGAACTCTTACGACATCCATAAGTTCGGACTCCATCTGGGCAGTAACCGTTTCACTGCTGATCATCCATCTATTCTTACATGACTACTCACGGTGCACGGTACATGCGCCAGGATCATGGAAAAATCCTACCTTGACCAGTTGCATATCCATAAATGCCTCTATTGTGGCGTCGGTTTTCGTTGCTTCTCGCCTTCCTTCATCTGGAAACGTCTTTGCTATAATGCTGTTCTCTCTCCTCATTTTTCTTTTTGCCCCATTAGTCACTCATTCCATAAAGAAACAGTCTTTTTGTTTACATATCCTCTTCTCGTTCACATTAATGGTTGTTAGTCTGGCTTTTGTCTATATATTGCATCGGGTGCTTTTCTTCATGTTTCTAGTTTTGCTGGTCTTTGTTTCCGTGGTGTGCCCTTACTGGCTTATAAGGATACAGGAATACAAGTTTGAGATCAATGGCCCCTGGGACGAGGCTAAGCTCTGTTTTGATGTAACTGACTGAGGGCAATAACAAAATTCTCTTGTTTCTTTTCACTCTACATTTCACTAAGCCGAAATTCGCAACAGCCGAATATGTCGTGGTATTTATCATTTGCTATTGCTTCTTTTTTCGTTTTCTTTTTTGTAACCCTGGGAACCCGCACCCCGCCATTTGCTATTGCTTCTTTTTCTCAAGCTAGAGATGAATTGAACCGCGCATGGAGTTTGGTTCGCCTTAGGCTTGGCCAGAGCTTGTCTGAAGTAGTTAATGCTTGGCAAGTAGACGGTTTTCTAACTGTGATAATTGAACTGCTTTTGCGAGGAGAGAACCGAACCAATTCCTCTCTGATCCCAAGATCTTCTTGTACCGCTTGTGATGTCCAGTTCTATTAGGGTAACTCGCACTACCGGAACGGGAACTTGGGATTGCGTGACTAGTTGTCCATGGGAACTCGGATGGATTGCACAACACTGCGAGATCGACATTTACATGAATCTGTAGGGAGACGTTCTTGGCGGAATCATTCTATATTTGTTGACCAATCTATTCAAAACTCGCAGGCACATTGTCCGACCATTTGTGCGCCCGCGATGTTCGGGCAGGGTAAGCAGAGAGGCGGGTGCACCAACCCCGGCGCATCTTAATCCGAATCTTGTGTTATTCTCCAGATGAGGCCCGACCTTTTCATCTCATATCAGACGTCTAATGCAGCTCCGGAGTCCGACTTTGTAAACATGCCTTCATTGATTAATCGGGCGATGCAATAATTGCTCAGCTAAAGAAAGAAAAGAGAAGCCAACGAAGAAGCGGTTCCGTCTCCCGCCATAGCAGCACATGCCATTTATTAATAAAGAAGGCAGAC
Organism: Angophora floribunda; assembly: GCA_014182895.1. Taxonomy (NCBI): domain Eukaryota; kingdom Viridiplantae; phylum Streptophyta; class Magnoliopsida; order Myrtales; family Myrtaceae; genus Angophora; species Angophora floribunda. Next base: position 29,157,007 of record CM024711.1, on the reverse strand, counting down.
AAACATGGTCAATGACGAGGAGCTCCTCATAAATATATCCGAAAAGCCACGTGGAGAGCCCTAACTGGCTGGCAAGAAAGACGGCTCCGGTCAAACCTTAGGAAAAGCAAAATCAAAAAACGATGGCTCTTTTTTTAACGTTGAGTAGCTCCGAAAGCAGCGGAATCTACGACAGTGAAAAGAGCCCCTAAAGGAAGAAGAAGAAGGCGCACCCTACCACCAATGTCCACTGCTCCCCGTCCTTCATTCCCATCACCGTCACCTTTTCCTTTTGTCTTTCTCAAGTGGGTATTCCTCATAGATACTATCGGGTTCATACCACGCCAGCTCCAACTCTCTTTCCTTCTCTTTCTCGACTTTGCACTGTGCTCATGGCGGTTTCCGCCTTCAAATCCACTTCGAGAAGAGGAGGTGCCGCCGCCGCGCAAGCTCCTGGCTCCGCTAGCTCCGGCGCGTCGGCGGCGGCGGCGACGCCTTCCTCCGTTAGAGAAGCTTCGCGGGATGCTCAGCGGCGGGCCCCGCCCAGGAGATCGAGAAGCGTGAGCGCCTTCCCCAGGGCCTCCTCGTCCCCCGAGTTCTTGAACAAGAGGGACAACCCTCTGTTCTGCAGTGGCGATTCCCCGCCTGAAAACGAGACCTTGCCCGAGAAATCGATCCGGGGTGGTGGGAATTCTAGTAATGTCGAATCGAGAATAGTGGAGGCTAAGGCGGGAGGGAGGAGTCTGGGCGTTGCGGATGAGAGGAGGGGGAGATCGGTCTGGAGGAATGGAGGGGTCGGGTCGAATTCGTCGGGGGATAGGAGGGATGTCGGTCGGAGCTTGTCAAGGGTCGACACGAGGCGACGGGTCCGGTCGGTGTCGCGGAATCCGGTTTCCAGAGGCCAATTTGTTAGCTCTGAGGTCTGGTCCTTTCTCTTCATTGAGTTCCTGGAATTTTGGGGCGTTTGATAGAGTATTGAGCTTGTGTGTGTGGGGCTTTTTTTACTTTTGTTGTGGTCAGAGTGAAGTTGAGCCAGAGCATGATTCATCGACAAAGTATAAGAGCAGTCGTCCTGATGTTTCGGATCAGATGAAGAATTTGAGGACTTGGACTAGCCAACACCCAACAATTCAACCACCCGATGATTCTGCCACAAGTTTGGTAGGAGCTCAGCACAATCCTGTGTTGTGTGCAATCTGAATACATGATGGAATTAAAATTTAACTCGTGAAGATTGATTTTTGAATTTGTTTCCTATCTTAGTCTTCTTCGCATTTTTCGCATTGGGAAGATGGAGTTTCAGTTGGTTCTCTTTCTGGAGTAGAGGAGAAGACCATCAAAGCAGTCTCTGTCTCTGAACAAATTAAGGTAGCAAATTAGCAATAGTTAATCTGTTGTTGCTTTTCTACATAATACAGCTTCTCCAATGTTATAATGTCCATGTTGAATTTCACTGCTCATAAAGTAGTTCCCACTGTGCTACGACTGCAGACAGAGCGGGACGATCCTTTAGGAGGTGATGCCAATCCTAGCAGCATTTATGAAACAGTTCGATCTGAAGTGAGACGAGCAATCTCTGACATTCAAACTGACCTTGAAACTGTAGGTCCTATTGATCTTGCGTCCATCATACCTCTTTTTCCCTTGCAAATTCAGTGACAATGTAGGGTTTTTTCCAATTGACTTCTTCTTATAGGTCGTTTGACATCATGTTTACTCTAGGTAAACCCAAGTAGGAAAGATTTTATTATGATGATTAAGTTGGTAGAGGTTTCCAGATGACTGGCATTGCAGGTTGCATGATCCAGCATGCCTTCTTGGAATCTGAATTCACAAGTTTCCTGAATTTTCCTATCTCATCCTTTTTAAGAAGGATTAAATACATTGTGGAACTGAAACTAGCAGATACTACTCTGAAGTTTTGACTAATCAATGAAAATAAAGAAATATTGTAATTGCATTTCAAGATCTGTGCTTGCTTTACACATCACTTGTGGAACGATACAACCTGGAACTGAGTATCTTGGTGAGGTTTACTCTCATCCAACCATTGCATTAAATCGAGAGAAACAGTTCTCACACTTGCGTCTATCTAAATCTGTGTATATTGTTGCCAGTGGTGAGTTGCAAAAAGTGATGACTACTTTAGAAAGTTACTCTGGAATTATTGAAGATAGTTTTCTTATCCCTAAACCAGAAGAAAATAAATGGGCTGGACCCTAAGGAAAAGTACTGTGGAGCTTTGTCAGATATGTTTTATTATTTGTTGTGGCAGTTGCCATTATTATTCTTCTTTACACCAGCAACTATGTGCATGAAATTATATGCAAGGTACATGCATATGCATGCAGACTTTTTGAGCAAGTTAAAAGTTTCAGCTAGTCTTTGTCAATGGATAGGGTATCTTGCATATGTAATATGCTTAGCAGAAGAATCTTGACTTCTAAGAAGAAAAGTTAAATGGATGATATAACTCATGAACTGGCCATAAAAGACGACATTGCATGACTGGTGATTGGAGGAAGACACAGATCGAATAAATAACATTTGAGAGAATTATGGCCGAAAATAAGAGTCATTTCCATCTCCAGAGGTTGTGGTATGTGCTTCAGCAAGCAACCTCTGACATTCTTTATTGCTTAGACCAAAAAAATACATCTGTTTTGTGCAATATTGTTATAGTGTTCTCATGCAGTTTCTTTTCACTTGGTAATGCAATGTTCTCTGGGGCTAATTCTATTGCTCACATGAGCTGTGTGAATATGGCACTATTACTACTGTGCTCCTCTGCATCTTCCAAAAATTTGTATGAGAATGGTAATAAAGCTCTTTCCTTAAAAAAGAAGGTATGGAGAACCAAAGCCATGAAAATAAGGAAAAGTATTAACAATGGCTTCCTGTTTCCATAGATTGAGAGGTGTTTGGGCCGTATGGTGTCTCTAGCACATCAGGGGTGCTTTGCATTAATTGGGAGTCTGATCTGATCTGTGATCATGCACGTGCTCTCCTTGTTGAGGAACCATCTGTATATTCACACATCTTTTGCATGTGGAATTGAGAATGTCTGAAGCTCTGGATCATGATATTTATTTTTGGATACTTGTCATGAGCATGTAAGCATGGTGAAAATAATGTCTCTTTCAATCCTTTGTTTTTTTTTTATTGAGCCTTTTTGTGCTGTAAATGTAATTAGGCTATTCGAAGGAGCAATGTCACTGCCATTGGAAGCTCCAACGTCGCAGATCTTCCCCCTGACCTTGTAAATCCAGGAGCAGTTGAACTAGTCATGGACATCAGGAGAGAATATGCAGAAAAGCTTGAGGAGGTGTTTTCCTTGCTCAGGATCTTTTTGAACTAGTTCTGTAGTTATTTTTATGGGTAGACTTCAAGTTTACTTGTTTCCACTTGCTATTGCATAAAAAAGTGATGTGCTGCATTGTGGTGAACTGGTGCTATGAGATTAAGTTTTCTCAATTGCTGGATTAGTAGCTTGGGAGCATCGTCTGTCAACTCATTTCCTTTTGCCACTAAAATTTCTGATTGACATTGACTTGCAGTCCCAAGAAAGAGCCAGAAAACTAAGAGCAGACTTGGCTGTTGAGGAGCACCGTGGCCAAGAACTGAGTAGAATCCTGAAGGAAATTCTTCCAGATGCGAGAGCATCTTCTGCACAAAAGTCTCGCCCAGGACGAAAAGTGAGCACTTCATCTATCCGCTTCATCTATCCTCTGGTTGATTTTTTCCCTTTCATTAGACAGGTTAAAGCGTGTGAGTTCATTTGCATTGTTTTAAAAGTATATGAGCTAGATATTAACCGTTTAGATGAAAAGCTTCTCTCTTCTTTTTAAGTTTGGCATATGTTAAAAGATAAGTAATGTGATATTTTTTTCTTTAAAAAAAAAAAAATCTGAGCCCTTTCCGTGATGTAGGAAGATAGTTCTGTAATATGTTTCTGGAAGCTCACTAGGAACATGATAAGATTTTCATGAATGTGGTATGTACTTCACAGGATTTTTCTGATGGCATATACATATGAAAAAGCCATTTGTAAAGATTGCAACGGTGTTAAATTTGTGTGATGATAGCTTCATGCCTTTGTTATATCACCGTTTATATTGATAACTCTCTCTCTCTGTCATGAATTTCACCAAAATGACGACAGGCTAGCCTTGAGAGAAGAAAGATGTCTAAACGTTTGACAGAAGAAGCCCTGGCATACTTTGACGAGTGTGTTTCACTGTCAACATTTGATAGTTCTGACTTCTCATCACCAGAAGATCCGCCACTCAAAGTAGTCGGTGATGGTAACCCCTTAAATGAAGGTGGATCAGTCCGTGCATCAAACTTGAGCTTATCAGCCATGCATATTCCAAGTGGTCATGTCGATGAGAAACAGGTCCGTCACCATGTTTTTTGCTCTAGCCTGAGCCTTTTGTTTTGTCATCGATGGTGAACACGAGATTCTTAAATCAATATGATCTGCCTTATACCATGATTAGAGAAATTCTATATTTTGCACTGCATATTAATTGAAAGACAAATACAGAATCTGGTTATTTAGTGCAAATTACATGTGAGGATCAGATATCTTGTGGCAAACTAAAAGAAGGGTAATTCAAGATTGGTGAGATGGTTTTAGTGTTCTAAATGGATATTGGTTTCGACTGTGCAGCAATCATTCACAGAGAAACGGTTCGAGCTTGGTGGCAAATCCTCAAGAGCGGGTGCCAGTTGCAGCAATGAAAATTCTACCCCGGAGCCGGGTAGTTCTGAGAGTACTAATCGGGAAGGGGATGGAAGTACAAGTTCTCTTTCTCGGGCGACACATTCGAATACTTCAACCTCCAACACGACATCAGCAGCTGCGTCAAAGGCTCGAAGAACCGCTCTAAGAAGGACGATAGTAGCACGGCGAGCACAAGAAGCAATTACTTCCAGGTCGACGAGTACGACTTCCATGCCTCGATGCAGAGCCTGTTGGCGGACAGAGTGACCCATAGAAACCGTTTGGAATCTGGCGGTTTTCTTATTTGTGGTGGAGGGGTCACAGTTACGTTCTCTCCATTTGGTTCTTTCATAGAATGATTGAGGGATCACACTAGCAGAAGCTCATCAAAGAAGAGAGAAGCAAAATCCGCCCAGTGATTCTGTAATTATCTAATTGCTGTTAGTGGTTTGCATTTCAAGAAAAAGTTATTTGCGAGGCGAAAAGGGATTCTGATCTCCCTAGCTCTTTTCATTTGCTCATCGAGCAAGTTCGTCACAAGAAAAAATTTAAGGTAAATGTATTACAAACACTTTACAAATTTGGGGTAAATGTATCGAGGCATAAATTTTGAGATTTTGATATCATAAAAATTTTTAAGATAAATATATTACGATGGGTATAGTTTAGGGTTTATGGTAGATTTTACTCGAAAGAAATTAGCTCAAGTAAAAAGGAAAAGAAATAATAAAAAGAAAAAGAAATTCAAGAAAACTGCAGGGGAGTGAGCAGGTTTTTTTTTTGGGGTCAAAGAGGAAGGAGCAGCTCAAGAGCTCTTTCTTCTGTCTAGTTCGACGGTCATCCGTTAAAAAGAATATTAACATTTCTCTCTCTCTACATATCGAGGAAAGAAATAAAAAAAAAGAAGGAAACGAGAATATCTCCGAAAAATAGAAATACAGAAAGAACATCTGACCATCGACCGGATAACCGACGACGCCTGGATTACTTTCGTATTACGAGAATTTATCCCCAAAAAAACGTTAAAAAAGGAAATAAGAAAAAAAGAAATTTATTTCAAGAAAGTTCCCCTCCTAGTATTAGCCATTTGGTTTTTCTGCTAGGATGAATTGGAAACCAATTTGACCATCATATGTTTACCTTATTTTGGCCAACATGTAGAAATTTACAAGAAAAAAATAATAATAGAAAAGCAATTTAAGTTTGGAATCTTTGAAAGATTATTTAAATATAAAATTATTAGGTCGGGAGTTTTAAATTATTATTTTATTATTGTTTCGCCATAATCCCAGCAGCTTGGACATTCATTGATTTTATAAACAAATGTTAAATATAGTTTTATTTTATAGAGATAAATGCGAAACAAGATCTTGTATGTCAACATCTTGTCTAAGCGCGCGGCGAGAAGCCAACGAACCCAAGACTAGTTAGTTAAAATTGCCACACGCTCTTCCTCTTTGTGTGGAAACGAGATTTTTCCAATTTTTTTCTCCAGAATCATAGAAATTCTCTTCGAATCATCGAAAACTTTACTAATAACTTCTTAAATGATTAATGAGAATACTATCAACAATTACTTTCAGATATTGATTAAATATATTTAATAGAAAATATTTCATTTCTAAATTAACTAGTTGAAACTAAATGTTTTCTTTATTTTAACTACTATGGTGTCCTGAAACACTTCAAAAGAGAAATCCTATGCTCTAAATAAAGAATATGCTTTAGGAAAACTACAAATTCATGAGAGTTCAAACAAATAAGGAAATATTAGAACCAGTTCCTTTTAGATTCCAGATAAAACTTGGAACCTATTCATTAAAATAGGTTCTTTAATTTTTGGAACCCGAAACCTATCCTACATATTTAGGAACTTGGAGCCTAACTTGTCATAGGTTTCAAGATCTATCCAAATTTCATCCATATTTTTAATTGAATGTTTGCAATAAATCATCACCTCTAATTATCACTATTTGCTACGATCCATCAATCACAACTCATATTTAGACATGCAAAAAATATTAAATATTAACAAAATAAAGTCTCAATTATGAATATTGTTGGAAATAGAAGCTCAAACTAATGGTTTACACGCTCATCAATAGATGCCATCAAATGTCGTATGATTGCGCAAAAACATAAAACAAGAAAAACATAAAAACTCGATTCAGGTTTCCAATTTCAGTTGGCACCTAGAACTCTTGGAACTTACTTGTTAAAGTAAGTTCCCTAATTTTTGAAACTTAAAACTTTTTCTGCATATCCTAGAACTTGGAATTGGACCATTTTTCAGATTCCCAAGTCTATCTCGAAACTATACTCGCCTTCCATTAGTGAAAGCAACTTAGGAAATTGGAACTTTTCTTTATTAGCAGGTACTTATACCCATTCGACTCCTACATTTTCAATCTCGATGAGACTTCTCCCTCCAAAACCCTCAAAAGCAAAAATGAAGCCTTCGTCGTTGCGAGAGAGTAACCAAAGACTCCAGGCCACGGCGGTGGCAAACATGAGGCCGCCGTCGAATCGAATGAGAGAATGATCAATGACCGACGTGACAAATATATCCTCGACATCTTCTATTGCGCTGTGTGCTAATAGAAATGAGCACGTACCGTTCTGTTCATACGCCATGTCTACGGATGATGCAATGCTCTTTCTACTTGTAGCACGTGTGAAACAGCTATAATGGTCTCTCTCTCTCTCTCTCAAGAGTCCGACAAAGAACAAGGAAACAAAATTATTTTCAATATAAAAAAAAAGTCTGTTTTTTAATAAGTGAGATGGAAGTCTAAAAACTTATCTTGAATGTATAATTGAATTCTAAAACTTTCAAAAGGTGCAATCGAATTCTAAAACTTGTAATAAAAATGTAATTGAGTTTTAAAACTTTTAAAAAGTGCAATCGAATTCTAAAATTTGTAATGGAAATGTAATTGCGTTCTAAAACTTTCAAAAAGTGTAATCAAGTTCTAAAAGGTACGAAAAGTGTAATCAACAGAAGGAGTTGTTTGGACCAATTTGACAATTTTTAGGATTTTATTGCATTTTTCGAAAGTTTTATGACTTGATTTTATTTTCGTGATACATTTAAGGACTTAATTGTATTTTTTTATAAGTTTTAAAACTCATTTACCATCAATGATAAGCTTTGGGACTTCCTTTACGTTTACCCTTTTTTTTTCTTTTATCGAGCTCAAGAATCAAAGTTCAATTGCAAGAATTCAGCCCAAAAGAAATAAGAAAAAAAATCAATTTCATGAACACTGCGCAGGCTTTGACCATATTTTAGCGACGAATATGAGCATACGTGTGGGCTCGAATGTCTCGTTTTTCGCTGAACTGCGGTATTCTTGTAATGGGTCTTGATTAAATCCTCTTTCTTTGTTCACATAATTTGAAATTCCTTTGTGAATTTCTTCTCCTTTTTGGTTTTTCAAGCCCTATTGCCTTTAAACTTAGGATTGAAGTTCTAGAGGACCAGACATGATGGCGAAGTGAAAAATCATGTTGAAACAAAACCCTTGTGTTTCTTATTAACAAGGAATCAATCAAGTTCGTTTCCACTCTTTCTTTCGGTTGGATAATCTCTCATTATATTTTATAGTAGGCAACGTGGATTAGTATCAAATTAGGGTTTCGACTTTGAGTCATTTCATATGTTTAAAAAAGATCAAAAGAACTATACAGCCATGAAATTACTGTTTTGGAAGCAACATTATATTCTTAAGTTTCTGTCAAATCACTCTAGACATGTAACAACGCAAAGGTTAATTTTTTGCCTTTTCTTCTTTTTTCCCAAAGACCTGAATTGAGGCTATAAATAGATGCTAGATATTATTTTATAATATACTCATAATATGCCAAATAAGATTTTACAAGTCAACGCATCAAAGTGCGCAGCTAGAAATCATTAACCCGATAACTTATATTAAACATATTTAATCAAAAAAGCACTTTGTTTTCTTTGATAAATGATTTTTTAGGTTAATACCACAAAAAATCCCAAACTGGTTTATCTATAACAAATTTATCCCAAACTAATTTTTTTAATCACAAAAACCCCAAAACTGACATATCCATGACAAAATTACTTTCCAAATTTTGTCATCAAATTGCCATGTTAGACCAATTTGGGGTTTAACTCTCCACTTGTCACGAGTATACTAATTTGTGATTTTTCATTCTATTAATTCAATATAATGGAAACTAACAAAGAGTAAATTTGCACAAACATATTAATTTGTATTTTTTTGTCACAAAATTACTTTGTTGTAGATTTGTCATAAGTGTACTAATTTAAGATTTTTTGTTATATAAACCACCTCCTCCTCCTTCTTTTTTTATCTTAACAAGTGTCTCCACATTCTTCTAAATAGAAATCACGTTCTAAATCAAGAATATATTCCAAAGAATCAATAAATCACATAAATTTAGACAAATAAGGAAATGTTAGAAATACGTATGATTTCAATTTGGGAAATCGATACTTTTTGTTATTAGGAAGTATTTCAGACACTTGTTAGGACAAATCATGCTATAAATACACTGCGAGCTTTTCTCTATGTCTTATCAACTCTTCTCTTTCGATCTCAACGAGACTTCTCACTCCAAAAACCGCAGAAGCCGAAAACCAAAGCTGAGAGAGTAGTCGAAGACTCCAGGGCCATGGCGGAGGCAAATAAGAAAACCCTAGGTCGCCGTCGGACTGAATGCAAGATGATCGAGAACAAAGCCGCGCGCGAGGTCACGTTCTCCAAGCGCCACCGGGGCATGTTCCGGAAGGCGAGCGAGCTTGCCATCCTGTGCGGTGCCGAGGCAGCCATCATCGCCTACTCGCCCCACGGGAACCCTTTCGTCTTCGGCCACCCATGCCCCGATGCCGTCATCGACCGTTACCTCTCCGGCAGGGTCGTTACCCAGGCGAGCGAGGCGGCGGAGGCAGCTGCAGTCCACGCCATCAGCGAGCACAAGAAGCAATACGAAGAGGCGGTGTCGAAGCTGGAAGAGGCGAAAAGGGTCAAGATCGAAGCCGGAAAGAGAAGGGCTGCTGCTGGGAATTTTGATGGTCGGATGTGGTGGAACGAGAATGTTGACGATAGCATGGGAGCGGAAGAGTTGGGTTATTACGTGGATTCCCTGCAGAGGTTGATGGAGATGGTCGCCGATAGAGTAGACAGCAAAACTTGTGTATGAATTGTGACTCCTCCTTTGTTTTTTAGGTCGTTTAAATTTTTTTTATTCAATTAACTTGATCGGGATTTATCTATTCGAATCGTGATTATTACTTGCTGCTGTGATGCATGATTTTCTTTAATGGTGATAGAATAGACACGTGATGAAAAAACATTATGTTCAGGTTCCATGCATGTAAAAATTTGTGCAGTAAAAGTTATTAAACAAAAAAAAAGGCGATGAATACGGTAGTAAAAGAAGAGGAAGAAAAAGCAAGTCTGTGGAGTTGGTAACGTGATAAAGGCATGCATGCAGTTTCCTAGTCTCTCTGCCGAAGCACGTGTATATTCCACTTTTCCGGCAATCAGCCAGAGAGAGATGATTGATAATTGACATTCTAAAAATCTCTAATTTCCTACTTAAATCGTATTTAGCAGGATTAATAGTATCAAAAACCTCAAATTAATATATTTATGACAAATTTAATTCAACTATAAATCAGTAAATTTGTGATCAATTTATCCTTCGTTAGTACTATTATATTTGACCAGCAATTTACTTAGTTGGATGGTATGTGACAATTAATGGATGAGTTTAACCCTCCGTTTGTTATAGATGTACCACTTTATGATTTTTCGAAATATTAAATCCAATTTAATGGAAACTAACGGATGGTAAATTTGTAAAAAATGTATTAGTTTGGAAGGGTTTTTGGTGGTCAAAAATCAATTTGAGGAAAATTAATCACAAATATACTAGTTTGGTGTTTTTGATGGTCAAAAAATTTGTTTGGGATAAATTTGTCACGGTATACTAGTTAGAGATTTTTTGTAGTATTAACCTATTTAATAATAGGTTCACACTATTAAAAAAAGGAGCTATATAAATTGCACATAATTAATGTCTAAGATGATATTGTTTAACAATTTGAGTATGTATATCAAATTGTTTTGCTCTATAGCAAATTTTCATGAAATTACAATTGAACAAATTGATTTTCTCACCACTTCCTATTTTTAGCAATAATATAAATAAATGCATCGTCATAGCCGATATCATCTTAACCATCGATTATTCCTAGAAAAGATATAACATTTTCAAGCTCTAATTTGGATTCTATAAAATCTCCAACTAGGCCCACCAACTTGGTTGATTTCTCTCCATCCATCTGATTGCTAAATAGAAACATGTTGGAGGAATATTTCTGCTGGTAATTAGAATTTCCAGCTTCTGTTGGTTTTCAAAAATCCTTTTGTATCAAAGTTAAACAAAAGCTTATTTCTGAAAAAACTCACCATCAGTTTAAAAAACCTCTGGGATCTACAGCTGATCGGAGAAGAACGTATCTGCATACATGTCCCTTAACAAATGAATACGCTGTCCAGCAGATGGTAAGAAGCCTGACAAAATCATAACCTGCAGAATTCTTGTTCATACGTGGACTTCACTCATCAGACTAGATGATGAAATCATCTGAAGAACGAGGGAAGGAATCGCAAAAAAATAGGATTTGGATCGGATTCAAACAAATGCTACCCGAACGCCGTCATTTCCCCAAAACTGGCATGCAATATATAATCATATACAGAGGCAAAATGCTCACCATATCAACACCACATATTTTATACGGCACTCTGATATCCTTTTCTAATGACATGCTCGAGCCTGCTGAATACATTGTCTTGAAGGCAAGAACTACCAAAGGTTTCATTTGATGCACACCTTCCGCTAAAATCTATTCAGCCCACCTTATCCCAGTGCAGGAACAGTTTGCATTTATCCTGCTGCCGCCACCTCCTCATTACTGTAGCTTTAAATTAGACGTATGATTCTCTCCGTGGGGAAGACACAAATCTCACACCTGCATAAGAGGGCATTTTCTCTGCAGCACAGATAACTGATCAGCTACTCTTAGTTTGTAGAGAGAAGCAATCCACTTCGAGAGAGTCTTCTCACTCTAGCTATGCTCTCCACATAAAATATAAAAGACCATCTCATTCCCAAAACCCGCCACAGTTTCCATTTCTGTGTCTTTCAGTTCCCATGACAAATGGATCGAGAATGAATTCCTCAACATAATTCTTAAAAAGAAAGCACTGACTCGGGGGAAAATTCTAAAACTTGAACAAGAAGGCAATTGCACAGAAAGGAGTGCACTTTCCAGGGCCATTACAGAGGATCTACACTTCCAATGTTAATGTTGTCGTCAAGTATGCAAAGCAAATTTTACAACTAACAGAAACAAGAAAATAATTGAACCTTATAGGAACCCATTACCACTTCTGGTCTGAGCTGAATCATATAGTACAGTACATGAGCTATGGCAAGTATAGTCGTCCAAAGAGAAGTTTAACATGTGATTGACCGACTTCTCTGCTCTAGTATATCTGCAAATACTTTGCAATTTCCCCTACCTTGACCCCAGCCTACATAGTAGGAGCTTTCTCAATAAATTGCAGTATGTCACAGATGTCAGCTGCAATCAACGAAAGATAGAATGAGGAAACGACATGGCTCTGGCTGACATAGCAACAGCCGATTGCACTAATGGTTGCCACATGCCTTCCTACATTCTGGTTTGACATCCTTGTGCATTTTTGTGTGCGTATGGGTGTTTTGTCCAACTAAACTAGAGATAACTAAAATATTGACACCCCAAATCTACGAAACAAAATTGACCCATTGAGGTATAAATCCTGTAAAACAAGGATTCTTCACATCTGCATTGAGTAATAATGAGCCATGAGACGAAGATGATGACATTGAGCCAGAAATGCTATCACCCTGCAAATATAATAGAACAAAACGGAAGATGAAATCTCAAAAGTTTGTTGTAGTTTCCAAAGGTAATTCATGCGAAACTGGATTTAGCACTAACTAGCAAATCGAGCACAGTGATTTCTTTTGTAGATGATTGTGACTCTTGCAAAGCCATGCAAATGATCACCTATAATTTATTCTGATACGTAATACCCTAACACCATCAGCATCTCGTAGCGAAGAATTCAAAACATTAGAGGTTTCAAACCCCATGCTGGTAGTCTCTTGTTTCTAACGCACATCCCAAATCATTAATCGGCAAACGAGTTTGATAACCAAGACCCTGAAATAAAACTAACTTCCCTAGAAATTTTGCTAAAATATTTAAGCTGGCCTTGTGTATGGTGACTCCTCCATGCAGGAAACTGACTAAAAATTAGCTCCTTTATTCCAAGCCCCTCATATAGCTATAGCTAAGTCCATTTCAAGAAATTACAACTTTACTGCAAGTTGATTCAAATATAAGTGAAGTGCATCTATAACAGGACTGCTATTTTTCACATCTATAGCTGAAATCGGTTTCCACTCTTCTTAACACGCTGATCATCCCCAGTACCACAAGATATGAACGACAATACAGATGACACACAAACTGGGTGAATATTTAAGTACTAAACCACACAACCATCTATCAGTTAAAGTTTTCAGATTGGACAAAAAAAAATTCTATCAAAAAATTCTTCACATGTATTTCCCTTCAGTCAGAAATTACAAGTCAGATAGAATTAAAAAAAATTCCTCCAATACAGTGAGAAAATGAATACCAACATTTGCAACTGAACCATACATCAATCATCATCAGCACTTCCATGGTTTTGAACTAACGACTGCAGCCCAGTACTGACAACGCTATTCTTATCTACTTCAGTCTTTTCAATTTTAGCACTAATGTTGTAGAGTGGAGCAGCTTTCCTTACCACAACAATAGGCACTGAGGAATTAGCCTTTGTCGATGAATCTGCTGGCTTGTCCGGGAATTCGTGACAGAGTTTTCTCTTCTCGATAGACATGTTTGTACAACTTTTACTTCATAATTATGTCTGAACAAGCAACGTCATTAGGACTAGGAATATAAATTGATCTACCTCTCTGGTTGAATTTGGGTGACGGAGAATCCACGTTGCAACTCTATCATCTGACCGAAAACAAAAAGGAAGCTAGAACTAGTTTCCCGTCAGGATACGTAGGTCAATCGCCCCACTAGTTACCTTAATTTTGTTTCTCCACTAGGACGAATTGCAAAGTAATCATCTCAACCATGAGCAATTTCCTAATTTTCTTAAGCTCCTCCTTTACATGAAATTGCTGAATTGTATAATGCATGACAGTTGATGATTATATCAATTTGGTGTCTTACTCTGCATTTGTCAAAGGTAACTAATTTGTGATTTTTCATATTATTAATCCAATTTAATAAAAACTAATTGATAGTAAATTTGTCACACGTATATATCAGTTTTGGAGTATTCTTGTTAAAAAATTAATTTGGGTTAAATTTATCATGAGTGTATCAATTTTGGGTTTTTAGTGGTTAAAAAATTAGTTTTGGATAAATTTATCATAAATATACCAATTAAAAGTTTTTTGTGATATTAACCATTTTTTTTTTTTTTTATATCTTAACAAGTGTCTCCATATTCTTCTAAATAGAAATCATGTTCTAAATCAAGAATATATTCCAAGGAAACAATAAATCACTAGGAGTGTGCAAAATGGATTGCCCAAATCGGGAACCGCCCACATTGATCGATTTGGTCCAATTTTCAATTTCTAAAAGTAGAACCGATATCCGAATGGTCCGATTCTCGATTCCAATTCTCAGTTCCAAGGGGAGACAAACCGATCCTCGATGTGAAACCGATTGTCACCTAAGCCAGGGCGAGGCTTGGTGAGCCTCACCATCGCCTAGGTAGGGTTCGCCAAGCCTTGCCCTCACCTAGGCGAGGCTTAGCAAGGCCAACCCTTGCTCATGCGAGGAGCCGCGAGGCTACTCTGGATTGGGCAAGGGTTGGCCTTGCCCGATTTTGCTAGATCTAGCGAGGGTGGCCTTGACTGGCCGTGACTGGACGGCGAGCGCTCGCCCCGGCCAGGCAAGGTCGACCTTCGCCAATGGCCAGCAAGTGTGACCTCGCCAACCATGGTTGTGGTCGATGGCCGGTGATGGCCACCACAAAGAGGAGGAAGAGAAAGGGAGAAGGGGGAAATAAAATAAAATTCAATAAATTTTTTAAAATAAAATATTATAAAAATGTCAACGTCAATCGGTCGGCATCCACATCAGTAATTTCTAGCTTAAATTAGTTGGATAGATTGAATTTGAATCAATATGAAACTGTTTATGATTTAATTGGGCTAATTGAGATGTTTATGATTAAATTCATACAAATGTCATAAGTTAATCAATTTTTTGGTACATTTTTCTTATTCTTTTGTGTTTACTAAGAATAATTATGCCCCACATGATATTATTAATCAATGGTTTAATAACTATTTAAGTACTTAAAACTTATTTATTTTGAAAAGTTGCCACTCTTATGGATACGAAAAGGTATGGCTATTCTCAAAAAGTTGTGATTCTAATAAAAGTTGCGATTGTGATAAAAAGTTTGATCCTCTCTCCACCCAAGACAACAAAAGATTGTATTTTGTCCTCCATCAAATAAAATATATTACAATAAAAGTGAGTTAGCAGAGAGAAAACAATTTTTTTCAATTTTTCAAAGTTATTGTTATGGATAAAGATACATCTTCATCCTTCTTATCATGAATAAATAAGAAAGAGCTAAGATTATTTGGTTTTGAATTTCTGCATAAAAAATAGCATTATCGCTTCTATACTTTTGCTTCTTCTTTTTTCTACTCATATCATAGACCGGCAATTCTTTGGCCTTGGAATAGCTTGTGTGGCGCCTAATGAGACTAGAATACCATGTCAGCCTTCTCCTAAAAATAGTATGACAAATAGCATTATCGTATCGGATTGTATCACGCCCAATTTATCTCAAACATTTAGTCACTTGAGTGAGACACGCGGAATAATTTATGCACAAAATTTTAGTCTATCATGATCTTAATAAGAGAGAGGTATCGGCTTTTGAGCAATTTACGCATGGAAGGTATCAGCCTATCATGCCACTAGCTCCATAGAGAGATAAACCAGTTGTATCATGCACTCTGCATAACTTACTCTTAACCTCTAATACCACTAGCTTCACTCTCCTTTCGTAGCTTTATTAATCTTCATATTATTCGAATTTCTTTTTGCTCAATCCAAAATACAGAAAGTATAGAGTCGCTTCAAAATAGCAACAACGGATTATTCCAAGAAACAACTTTGGTTTGAGAACTTGAAGTTTGCTCTCTCTGTTTTTTTTTTTTCAAACTATTATTGTAGTAAATGGGAGCAGTTTTGTGCTTCTAAATCTATTTCTAATTTCGGATGATATTACGAGGCAATCAATCTATTTCTAATTATAAGCCAGCATAACCCTTTTCCTTATCCTTTACATTCGTCAAAGATTTTTTTATTAAAAAAAACCGCTTAGGATTGCTTGGAATCATCATGAAACCTGAAGAAATCTTGAAAAATACATATTCTTATGCTATCAAAATTATAATTATGACAAAAAAAAGACTCAAAAAAGAAATTCCAAGATGGTAGAAGAGAACATTTAAAACTGCGAATAACCCATCCTTCATTTCAATCCTGAGTAAAATATTCTGCATAGATAAAAAAAAATTTATTCGAGAAAGAATAAAAACAATTTAATTGAAATTAAAAGAAAATCGATTTCCTCGTAATTCTACATCGAGTTGAATTCGGAAACCTAATCCAAATATTACCCAGTTTAATTTTAAAATAAAAGAAAATTGATTTTCCTGTGACTCTGCATCTTTATATACATACATGCACGCGACCATAATCATATTTACCTTCCTCAGAACACACACAAGCATGGTTCCTTTGCGGCGGCGCCGCCCCCTGCCGGGGGGCTTCCGGGAAAGGGAGATTGAGGATGATCGCCGGGTCGTGCTACGTGCCGAAGAAGCGGGCCGTGTTCCCCAGGGGCGACGACGCGCACTTCATATGCTCCGAGAAGAGCACGATCGGCGTGTCCGACGGGGTCGGGAGTTGGATCAGGTTAGGCGTCGACCCCGGGGAGTACGCCCGGGACCTCATGAGGAGCTGCGCCGACGAGGTCGGGAGGCAGGAGGCCGGTCGCGTGGACCTGAAGGCGGTCCTCGGCGCGGCCTTCGACAAGACCTCCGTCAAGGGGTCGGCCACGGCGTGTCTACTGGCGCTGGCCGATAATGTACGTCGTCCTTTTTCTGTTTATGTCGACCTCCGACTCGACCGATCGGCGTTACTAAACTCGGCGTGAAATCCTTGCTATGTGTTCCTCGTCGCAGGGCCGTCTGCAGGTCGTGAACGTGGGCGACAGCGGGTTCGTGCGGATCCGAAAGGGCGAGGGCGTTTACCGGTCGCCGACCCAAGAGTACGGCTTCAATTGTCCGTATCAGCTCGGAAGATGGACGGGGACGGGCCGCTACTGTACGCCGAGCTCGGCACAGGTAGAAGAACTTGATATTCTGCATACGGAGATATGCATCAGATGATTTCACGTACTTTTCTTTCACTGCGTACTGAAACTGTCGAATGGCTTCAACGTTCCGACATGTCGAATAAGGGTCGGTCCAGGTTTCGCAGGCGAAATCCGCCGGAAACCTAACAGAGGGTCGAAACCCGAATCATCAAACATGACATGATCCGCAGGAACCTTATGTTTCATCTGCGAGTCTTGCTGAGTTTTTATCGACCGATTGTGTGTTCGGCGTCGGCAACTTTCTTGTGATTTCCTTGGGCTCGCGCGCGAAGCAATCTTATCGATCCAGGCTCTGATAAAGATTTTTCGAGTGAATGTCCGCAGAGCTACGAAGTCGAAGTACGGGAGGGGGACATCATCGTCGCCGGGACGGACGGGCTGTTCGACAACCTGTTCGTGGAGCAAATCAAGGAGGCGGCCAAAGCCGGGATCAGAGGAGGCAAGGATCTCGAGGTCGTCGCGTCCTCGATAGCCGCTCAGGCGCACGCCAACTCCCTCGACAGGACCACGAGGACGCCCTTCTCCGAAGCCTCGGCGGCGCACGGCGAGGAGTGGCGCCGCCACGGGGGCAAGCCCGACGACATCACCGTCGTCGTCGCTCGCATCGTAAGGAACTAGAGAGAGAGAGAGAGAGAGAGAGAGAGAGAGAATCTGTTCAGGAATAGATTAGAAATCTTTCAATTCGATTCGGGTTAATGCTTAAGCTGTAAATTTCGAAACTGAATTTTGCAAGCGTGCGACCTCCGATTTCACAACTTCTGCAAAAATTTGAAGGAGAAAAATTTGGATTTCACCGCCATGTTTTGCTCTTTCGGATCGAATTTCGGACGTTTAAAATCCATATATGGATTATGAATACTTTCAAATCTTAAAGATATTGTTTGCGAATTATGTTTTGTTTTTTGAGTTAATATTACAAATGACTTCAAACTGATACATGATAAATTTATCTTAAAATAAATTTTTTAACCATAAAAAATTTCTAACAAATTTAGGATTCGTTTGTAAATATTTTTATTATCAGTAATAATTTATGTTCATAAATAATTTTTTTTTCTATTTCTATTCCTTTGCGTTCGAATGCATTTGATAATTACATAAAATTTCTAGAACATAAATGCATTTAGTGAACTCTTCAAATTTTTTTATGAGGTATAATTTTGTTAGCTTTTTAAAATTTTCTTTTTTTTTTCCTTCTTTTCCCTCCATTCTTCTTCCTCCTCTATCAATTGTTGGGCATCAACGATGACCCAAAGACAAGAGCTGGTTGGGCGAGGCTTAGCCTCCCTTGGCCATGATGAGGCTCCCTAAGACCTAGTGATCAATCAGTATACTTATGACAAACGAATAGTAAAACCCCAAATCACATGGCATCCAATTCAATAATTTAATAGTAGAATTTAACAAAAATCAATGATTTATGATAAACAAAGAGTAAAACCCCAAACCACATAGCATCCAATTCAATAATTTGATTCAGTATTTAACAAAAATCGATGATTTATGATAAACAAAGATAAAACCCCAAACCACATTCCAATTCAACAAAAACCGAGAATTTAACAAAAACCGTAAAAATTTGTCACTAATGTACTAATTTGAGATTTGTGATGCTCAAAATATTAATTTGAGTAAATTTATTATAGGTGTATCAATTTAAATTTCTCAAATACACTCGATAAGTGTCTTGACACAAAAAATGCTTTCATCAAGGAGGTCTAATTTGCTAGGAAGAATGGACCCAATTGGAATGCTAGAGAACAAAGGAGACGCCTTCCGTAATTAATACAAAATCACGGGGCGAAAATGCAAACACCGGCAATTACAAAAACGGCAAAATGAAACAGCATCCGAGTGCCGCGTTTCTTCTTCTTCTACTTCCTTCTTCCTGTCAGTTGCGGCGTCGTTTTCACCCGCCGAGCCCGGAAAATCTCCGGCGCCGTCGCGCCGGAATCGAAGCGGAAGCGAGCTCCAAAGGTCTCACCGGAACGTAGGAGGGGCAGCTGCGGTCGTTCGAACTCGCCACGCAACGCTTGATTAATCCGCTCGAGCGCCGAACTCATCAGTGGCCACGTAAGTTCGCCTCGTCGTTCGATTCGATTTCGGCTCCGGCTCCTGTCTTCTGCCGGGGGACGACGGGATGCATTGTTTAATTTCGGAAGAAATGCATGTCGCGCCGTGTTTTTTCTTGGGCGTAGCATTCGCGTTGTGGAAGTAAGTTCCTCTGCGTGGTCGCAGTCGAGGTCGATATCGAAATCGATGCTCTCTCTCGAACTGTGTGGATTAGAGCGGTTGAAGTTGTTTGGAAAGAGCTGCAGTCGATGAAACTGTCGGATCATTTCTCGTTTTCTTTTTTGATCGTGGAGCAGTAACACTGTAGCGAATTAACTCATCTTGATTTTTGGAGGCTGTTGATGATGTCGCGTCTTCCACATGATTGAAATTCCTTGTTTTTTCCAGTTAAGAAAAAAGGAATCTTTTTATGTGAGTGAATTCTTTCACTTGGTTGTGCTTTTGCAGGATGTAGTTCCCATATCATACTCTTCGCCATTTGGGAGGATGCTTAGTATGGTTCTTTTCACATCTTTCATAATATGAGTAGGTGCAGAGAACCCATTGTAGCCATTCTCAGCCGCTGCTCTCTACTTTGTGTCATGAGTTAGATACAATGGAGGTTGAATCGGCTGATAAAGATGGGGACCCCAGGGGACACCGCATAGCTCGAAATGTTGTGTGTGATCAGGGTGATCAAGAGAGTGCCAGCGACACTTCTTCATACCGGGAGACGACTACTTCAGGCAGTGACATAAGGACGAAACCATATGTTGGAATGCAGTTCGAATCGGAAGAAACTGCAAAAAGCTTCTACGATGCATATGCTAGGCAGGTTGGTTTCAGCACCCAGGTTGGTCAGTTTAGTCGTTGTAGGCCTGATGGGCCGATTG
Source organism: Angophora floribunda (assembly GCA_014182895.1). NCBI lineage: Eukaryota > Viridiplantae > Streptophyta > Magnoliopsida > Myrtales > Myrtaceae > Angophora > Angophora floribunda. Next base: position 29,136,758 of record CM024711.1, on the reverse strand, counting down.
TAAGTTGGGATTTTGCATGTTCGAGAGAGGTTTTGAAAAGGAAAAATATAGAAAGCTGCGATGCAGTGCTCAGAATTGAGAGGAAAGACTCGGACAATTGGGTGGTGTCAAAGTTTGTGGAGGAGCATAACCATTCAACAGCAACTCCTAGTAAAGTGCATCATTTCCGACCACGTAGGCATTTTGCTGCTGCTACAAAAATATGAGTAGTGAACCTCTGGATGCTATAAGTGATGCTCATGCTGCTTTGGATGGGAACGGTGTCTCTAATGAGCCAAATAGAGAAGGAAGGAATATCTCCCCTGTTGAATCAAATCACCCAGCAAGAAACGTTGGTTCCATTAACTACATGAGACCCAGTACTCGGAAGAGAAATCTGGGACGAGATGCCCAAAACCTTCTTGACTATTTTAAGAAAATGCAAGCAGAAAACCCTGGTTTTTATTATGCAATCCAGCTTGATGATGATAACTGCATGACCAATGTCTTTTGGGCTGATGCAAGATCAAGGGCAGCATATACCTACTTCGGAGATGCTGTAGTTTTTGACACAATGTATAGACCAAATCAGTACCAAGTTCCCTTCGCTCCTTTCACCGGTGTAAATAATCATGGTCAGATGATATTGTTTGGTTGTGCATTACTCCTAGATGAGTCCGAATCATCCTTTGCTTGGCTCTTTAGGACGTGGCTCTCTGCAATGAATGATAGACCCCCTGTTTCTATAACTACTGACCAGGATAGAGCCATACAGGCTGCAGTGGCTCAAGTCTTTCCACAAACTCGGCACTGTATCTGCAAGTGGCACATCTTAAGGGAGGGCCAGGAAAGATTAACTCATGTCTACCTTGCTCATCCTTCTTTTTACAGGGATCTGTACAATTGCATTGATTTCTCTGAAACTATTGAGGATTTTGAAGCATCATGGGTCGCTCTTCTTGATAGATATGGTCTCCAAAAAAATGAGTGGCTTCAAGCATTATACAACGCTAGGAAGCAGTGGGCTCCGGTTTATTTTCATGACACTTTCTTTGCTGCAATCTCATCAAACCAAGGGGTACGCTCATTCTTTGATGGATATGTGAACCAACAAACAACAGTCCCTTTGTTCTTTAAGCAGTATGAAAGGGCTCTGGAAAATTCATTAGAGAAGGAAATAGAAGCAGATTATAATACCATGGGCACCACACCAGTCCTGAAAACTCCATCACCTATGGAGCAACAGGCAGCAAACCTTTATTCAAAGAAAATTTTTGCCAAGTTCCAGGAGGAACTAGTTGAAACTTTCGTGTATACTGCAAATAAGATTGAGGATGATGGAGTAATCAGTAAATACAGGGTCGCTAAGTATGAACATGATGACAAAGCATTCATAGTTACTCTGAACATGTCTGAGATTAAAGCAAGCTGCAGCTGTCAAATGTTTGAGTACTCAGGAATACTCTGTAGACATATATTGACTGTCTTCACTGTGACAAATATATTCACCCTTCCTTCTCAATACATATTAAAGCGATGGACCAGGAATGCGAAATCTCTGTTGGGATCTGAGGAACAAAATTCTAATCCACATGGTATTGAAACTCTTACATCTCGCTTCAACAGTCTATGTCGGGAAGCCATCCAGTATGCTGAGGAAGGAGCAATTGCCGTGGAAACATATAATGCTGCAATGAATGCTCTCAAAGAGGGTGTTAGAAAGATAGCTTCTGTGAAGAAAGGCATTGCTAAAGTGGTTCTGCCAAGTTCACAGAGCAGTGGAAGTAACGAGGACAGTAGCAAGAAAACCTCATCATCCGTCCCCAAGATGTTCCCAGCATTGTGGCCTTGGCAAGATGCCTATCCTCCTCGTTTTAACCTTAATGACAATGGAGTTCCTGTGGCTGATTTAACTCAGCCCAGCCTTGCTCCTGTGTCAATTCAACGCTACAGCGGCACACTTGATGACACAGTAGGAATCATTTTTCTTCTCTTACTTCAAAATTTTTCCTGCATCATTTTTCATCTTGTGAATTTGTTAAAGGCCAAAAGCCACCAAAAACCTTAAACTATGCCCACTATGACATACTATCCTAAACATTTTTCCGTGTCACAAAAAATCCCTAACTTGTACTTGTGTGATACATTTACGCTCCATCAAAATTTTGTCAAAAAATTGCTTACATAGACGCCAGAAAGCAAACGATGTTGACATGGTGCCCACGTGGCTTAAGCGAAATAAAAATGACATTGTTTTAGCTGAAAAATCATCTAATAGAACCTTGACGGAGGGTAAATGTGTCACATAGGTGCAAGATTGGGGTTTTTTGTGACTTTTTCCCTTTGTTAAATAGTAGTTCGACATTTTCTGTCAATTTCTTATTGTCTTGTCTTAATGTAGGTTATTCTTACTTGTTTTAAGTCCATGACTTGGGTAATCGAGAGTAGTACTGCAACTTCTGCGGGTAAAGTCGCTGTAGTTAATTTGAAGGTACGAGTTTCTGTGCCTTTCCTTGTGGTCATGCTTTTTGTACATCGGGCTTTTTTTCCCTGATTGTAAACTAGTGTTAAACACTTGCATATCATTGATAATTTCCATTTCAGAATTGAGACATTTACATTACATCCTTGTTAAATAATTGAATAGACATCGCGTTGTTCATTGTCATTTGGAAGGTAGTTTTTGGTGCTTTTCATAAGCACATGTTCTTCCTGTGGTTCCATTGGTTTAGTATGTATGTGGGGCTGATTGGAGTTATATGATTGTTCTGGTATGAATATACCCACAGGTTTGAGGTTATTATCTCTCTCTCTCTCTCTCTCTCTCTCTCTCTCTCTCTCTCTCTGTGGTTATTTCTCACAAGCTTATTTCATTTTCACTCACCTTTTGGTAGCTGCAAGACTATGGAAAGATTCCCTGTGGAGAGACAGAGGTGCAGTTCAGGTTAACAAGAGTCACGCTAGAGCCCATGTTGAGGTCCATGGCCTACATCAGCCAACAGCTCTCATCCCCAGCCAATAAGGTTGCTGTCATCAATTTGAAGGTATTGCAAAGGCTTCACACCTTTTCTCCTGATGGCTTCAGTGTTTCAGCATTTAATTTTTCTTGGTGGATATAATCTTTTGGCGATATATAGATATATTTTGCAGTGATATCCATGATATGTAGTAGCTATTGTTTTGCAAACTATATCAATTTCTAGATTTTTGTGTTAGGATTTGGAATTTTTGACTGTCCAACAATGATGTCAGGGTTTTTCTTCCTTTAAATAGTTCCATGCCCCTAAATGTTTCAGGCTTAAGAGGAAGTATCTTTATGACTTTTTATGATTAGGTGTTTGATGTAGGAGAAGGTGCATAAGAGACATGGGGGGTGAAAATTCTCCTAGCAAGCAAAAGCCCGTAGATGTTGCTTTTTGTTGGAAACTCTGTGCACGATTGTCCTGGCAACCTTCAGGCAATTGGACTTGTCTTGGATATGATTTATGTCCTTTTAGGATCCCAAACATGAGAAATGTCACTGTGCAGTTATACCTTTTCATGGGGATTAACCTTTTTTGCTCCTCATGTGCTTGAGAAGAATCATCTCTCCTTTATGTTTGAGAGTTGTGTTCTTCAGTTCAGTTAGGTATCTGAGGGAGATCCTTAAAACTGTGGGATTTGTCCACAATAATATGCTCTCACATGTCATTGCTTGATTGCTGTCCTTTTTTTCAGCTTCAAGATACGAAGACATCCACTGGAGAAACAGAGGTGAAATTTCAGGTTTCAAGAGACACTCTAGGCTCAATGCTCAGATCCATGGCTTACGTCCGTGAACAACTCTAAAAGGTGTAAGTAGAGCTTCTCAACTGTTTTCCTTGTAATCAAGCAATACTGCATTAGGTCACTTGAGGAGGAGTATGTAGATCATAGTCATTTTGTTCCATGTGGTGTTTCAAATGTTTTGCTTAATAGTACAATTTGTATTGATGCATGAATGACTGCTCACACAAGCTTTGCTGGTTTTTGCCACCATTTTTCCTGTTATATGTTGATTTTTTTATCCACAGCTAGAGAGGGATATCATTTCCTATCAATTATTGATAGGTATATTTTTTTCTTCTCTTATATAGCCCACCTTACCATTTGCCAGTCGAGCTTTACCGTTTGCTACGATTTACCTGGAGAGTTGGAATCTGCAGAGTTGCTTCAAGGATGGAGGCATTGCAGAGGTCCGTAGTCAGAAATATATTGTACAATGCAACAAGTCTGATAAAGTAATAGCTAGGATTGATTGTCATTAAAGATAGCACAGCATTCACTACATTGGGTGGATATGGTTAGGTATATGTGCCTTTTATAGGTCCTAAGTGTTAGACGCTTTTTTTTTAGAGCAACCAAGACTAGTTAGCACACTGTAAATGTGAGTTGTGTGAATACCATGGTTTTAATGAATGAGGCAGAAGATTGGAAATGTATAACCTTCACTTGGCTTCTTCTTTTGATGCAATTTTGGAGGTTATTCGAGTTTAATTGCTTCTCCTTTTTACCTGAGTCAAAAATCCTCCATTTAAAGCTAAGCAAATTCTAGAGCTTGCCCGAGAAAATACATCAGTTGAGTTACTTCAATTGTTAATATGAATGCTGAGATGGTCTGCCAGCCGAAGGAAACCTTGTCCTTCAATGCCGGATTTTTAAAAGAGAAGGTATGGACGGGAGTTTAACCAGGCTTGGCTCCTTGAAATATCATTACAATGAGAGTTGCCAACAGATAGAGCAATAAACATTAGTCTCTCTCTCTCTCTCTTTCTGCTCAACTGTTTTTATGTGGCCGATACAAAGAGACAAAGAAACTTCATGAAAACAAAACTTTTTTATTATGGCGTAACACAGAAGTAGCAGGAAACTATGATGGACGAAGAGAAGACAGCACGACATCTTGTAGGGAGCTATCTCTCTGCATTGCTGCCTTGAACTCTTCAAAGGTGACTTTCCCGTCACTGTTGGCGTCCATCTGGTCGAATATCTCATCTAGCTTTCCCGGTTCGGTGATGTCCCTGGGAAGGCAATCATCGGGCAAAGCCTGTTCAAGGAGTCAATCATTGGAACATCACCTTTTTAACTTGGAGAGACAATAAATCATATGAATGTAGTGAAAAGTTGAAGGGTGACTTTACCCTAAGCATGGAAGCCACTTCTTCCTTGGTGATGCATCCAGATCGATCTGTATCGTACATCTGTTGTTGGCACAAAACTAACGTCAGCGTGGGATAATGAGTTTCATTTTTTCTTACAGGATCTCTGGTCTTATGTCCAAAGTTTCAAAAGATGGATTTTTGGGGGTGGTAAGAAAAGATGGCTTACTTTGGTCGGTTTGTTATAGTTATTTCAGTGAAAGATCGCAGAAACAGTGCCTGTTTTCTGTCGAAAATTAAATTTTCTAACTGGAAGGTGATATATTTCTACAGGATACATTAATGAGATTTTCACACCGGTACCAAATCTCTTATCTGTCGCATCCCGGCATTGTATAGCCAATAAATAATGTTCCTGGGGCTATTCAGATAATCAGGTGTTCGACTCTAATACTTTCTTGAAGATTTACATACCTCGAAGCACAGGCGTAGAGCGTCGTCCCCACGGGAGTTCCTGAGGCTGGAGAAACCACACAGTATCTCCCTCATATCGATGGTTCCATCACGGTTGTTGTCAAATAAGTCGAAGATGCGAGGCGCCAGGGGGACTAACGACGACATTTTCATCGCTTTCAGAACCTCTTCGAACTCTGATAGGGTGGCATTGTCTCCGTTAGCGCATCTGGGGTGAGCCAAGTATGCATTCTTGAAGTTAAAACATATTATAAAAGCGGAGAACCTAATCAAAAGCATGTGTGCAGGGGATTCACGGACTCTGGCTCACATTTTCTTGAAGTTGACCTTAAGATTCTCAAGTTCCTCTGGCGAAAGGTCATGAGACCCGAGCAGAGATTTCAGCTTCTTAGTCCTCAGGAATATGGTGCTGCTCCACACGCTCGCAATCGCTGCCGCACGTAATTTGCGCCTGGCATTGAAGCTCTGCAGCCTCGTGACGATTTCAGGGTCCATCTGCTCCTCCTTGGCCAGATCACCTATTACCCACGGATGATTGAGAAGCTGTTTGAACAGCGAGTTTAGTATCACTAGAAGAGCATGTGCATTACTTCAGAAGTTACATTGGGCAAGAATAGTGGCTCATTCTTGATTATTTTAAAGGACCATGCAATGAATTCTAGTAATATTTAAGTCTCTAGTTATGAGAAGTGCACGGATTTCTCTTGACAGCAATTCACTTTTATAGCTACTGAATCCCTGTCTCTATATAGGAGAAGAAAACTTAGAAGAGGCCTTATTGGATTAGTAAATTTGAGTTTCTTACATCTAGGGCACTCGGTCTCCTGCTAGGATCCACAGTCAGAAGGTTGGAAATTAGTTCTTTTGCTGATGAGGTTATGTTCTTCCAGGTCCTTTCGTCGAAGCTGAACTCTCCCTTCACAGAATAAACATAATCTCATCGAGTCAAATTATTCATCCTTGGAACCAAGAAGAAGAATACCTGACCCTAGGGCCACAAAAGAGAGCGAAATCTTTTCCTGTTACATAGATGTGCTTGAACTTACTGTCCTTATCATCTGTTGCTTTTGGCGATTGGACGGGGCAATGAATGGCGGATACCTGAAATTCATACAAAACAGCGTCAGCATCTGGGGACAGCTGCCTATTGCTGTAAGAGAAATACTTTTAACGTCTCTGCTGGAGAGGAACTGGAAGCGAAAAGCAAGTAAAAGGAACACTTTTCAGGAATCTGACAATCGTTAAGCCCTCTGGTGTGAAGAAATTAGGAAGAATTGGGCAACGATGACTTTTTTGGAAGAATGGGAATCCTACTCGACTTGAAGAAAATTTAGTCAACAACTGGATCCTGAGACAGACAGGAATTGCTAAGCTCAGTCAGTTTAAACTGTTCTAGGCTTTGCAGTCACATAGGACAGTCATGACTCGAGAGCTCTAAAGCAAGTGGTAACCTTGAGTGTATAGTATTCTAGATGAGCTCTCAAACCTGAAACTTTCATATCAGGAAAGTGACAAGCTTAATCAAGGTGAGAACTTTCACATATGTGAAGAGCCTACTGAGCAAAGAAAACTGCAAAAGTAGCAACTACCCCACTAGGTTATCATCCTTCTACTCGAAGTAATCACGAATCAGGAGATTGAAAATATTGAAACATACCCTGAGAGCAGAATGAATAGAATGACTCCCAAAGACCACATGTCACTCTTAGTAGTTATTGTTCCCTGAGAGAGAGCCTCTGGTGACACATAATCAATTGAGCCGAACAATCCGATAACTGGGTCGGACTCCTCCACAGAGCTCAGCCCAAAATCCATGATCTTCAGCGGCGAATCCTCACGCTTGTTCAAGAACAGGCAATTCTCTGGCTTCAAATCCCGGTGCACAATATTGGCCCTGTGGAGAGCATCCAGGCCCCTAGCGATCTGCAGGACCACGGCAGCTGCTTCCACCTCCGAGTATCTCTTCCGAGCCACGATCCGGTCAAACAACTCTCCGCCTGAGCAGAGCTCGAGAATCAGATGGACCCCACTCTGGTCCTCACACACGTCGTAGAGGTCAATGACATTGTCATGAGGGGAAACATTCTCAACTATCCGTCTCATGACCAGGATCTCATTGGTCAGGAGTGCATCAGAAATGGGCACTTGCTTAAACATGGGGAACGTCAGTGAAGCAAACTGCTTCTTCGCAGCGACTGTTGGTGGTGGAGTCGACAGGCCGAGCCTCTTGAGCGTCTTGATGGCAACTTCTCTTCCATCTCCGCCCGATTTGCTGATGCCTTTCCTGACCACTGAGAATCCTCCTCTTCCTAGGACATCAACCACTTCATAGTCATCAGAGAGCCTTCTTGTTTCTTGGCCCATAGGCAAAGAGAGCTTTACTGACAAAAGCAGGTAGAGACTCGAGAACTTGGGATCCTGGGGACTCGAAGGAAAACTGGGTTTGGACTAGGAAGTCGTAAAAGGTTTGAACCTTTATGAAGGAACAGAGAGAGAGAGAGAGAGAGAGAGTACAAGTTGGGTTCAATAATAAGGGATTGACATAAGCATATACCAACGGTTATCTTTGCATTAGTTTAAGATTATAAAGAAATGCATGAAATTCAGATGGAAACGAGGGAACGAACTGGAGGGTGCAACAGCTGAGGAAATAGAGACAAAGGTGACTTAGTCAACTAAAACTAACCAATCAATCTCCTCCCACGTAATCCAAAAATGTATCATAATTCTATGCTTATATCATTTCCTCCTAGATCCACGCAATAAAATAGTCACTCTTTATGAAACCAGAAAATTAAATAAAGCAAGAGCAGAGAAAGAGAAGTCTGAGCGGCTTGGTTGACTTATCTTTCATTGTTTTATGCACCGAGATCTCTAATGTCTCTCAGATTTTCATTAAACCCAATACATCAGACCACAGTAAACAATTTTCAGCGAGTCGCTTACAACTCACAGCATAGATCTCATCGTCTTCGTCTGATATAAGGATAATAAAATCGTGTCATTGGCTTTAATGACAAAATTTCTGCCAATTAAGGCATTTCTTGATCCTTTTTTTTATGAATGCGCAGTTCTAGAGAATTACCTTGTGTTCATTTAACAAAATTAAACAGAAAGAAAGTTTCTTCCTAAGGATCAGTTTGGGGTTCTGGGCTTTTCTTCCTTTTGTCCCTTGTAGAATTCTAACTGTTTCTTTCCTTGTTTTGGAGCACTTTGCGCAAACTGATGAAATCTCTCAAAATAATTAAAAGTGTTTTATCACTCTTTTCTGTAAAAATCTGTTAAAAACATTATGAAATGCAGTCTCTGGCTCTGTCCTGTAGACTGTTTCTCTTTCATGGTGATAGAAAAAGAATAGCATGCAGTAAAAATCTTATCAGTCATAATGTCATGTTCTCCTCTCTTATCTGGGAAAGAAAAAACAAAAGCTGAGTAGATTGGACTGAAGACATTCTTTTGATACCCATGTTAACTCCAAGGAGAACATTGCCAAGAGGTTACTACCAAAAAATGAATTGAAACCGATACTGAGGGATAAAGTGCATCAAAACAAAACCAAAAAGGACTAGGAAAAATCTATGAACTTTTATAAAAAATTAAAAGCAACAAACTCGGAAATTTTCCCTTTATTGGTTTTCCCTTCATTTTTTTTGTACAGAGTCACATTTAAGGGTGCTCTTTTTTATAGTTAAGATGAAGAGCAATGGAATAAAATAGGAAGAAAGGAATCCGTATTTTTTTTTTCTTTTTGTTGACGAAAGGAGATGAGTACAGGGTATGTGAAATTACTGAGAAATCAGATGGGTTCGAGCTGTGGAGCGGGTCGTACACGGAGCAGGTCAATTGATGAATTGATGGACCTTGGACGGCGCCCAAATTGCAGTATTTAACAACAGAACCATGATTCCTCCAAATAAATGAAGACAACGTGAAGAGGACAGGCCACGCCTTTGACTTTCAGAGACAAGCAAACGAATTTTGTAATTCAATAATTTTAGGAAGGACAACTTCAATGAATGTCCTAATCACCATTGACGAGAGAATTTCACGATAATCAGGGCTTCCTAACCCTCAAGAAAACAATATCTTGATGTGGATTTTTAAATGAATAGCATGTTAAGAAAACTCGAACCGCACATGCCTCTCGGCATTAAAAAGCTCCTGGCTTCACCATAATCGTGTACAGATCGTGTTTGTGATTTTGCTGAGATCAGGGTATATGTGAAAGAATAAAAATGGCATCATCATTCACCAACCCCAATCCTGCAATGATTTCACTTGTGGGTTCACTGGATTTTTATTTTTTTTTCCTTTGAGCGCATGCAGAGAAGAGACCCACCATTCAAGCAGAAAGAAGCAAACAGAGAATCTGGATTCAGCTCAACAAAAAGCAAAGGGCTAGAAGCTATTTATATATGTATATTCCAAATAAGAATTTTTTTTTACAAGCCAGTATCAGTAGTCCCAACAAGAAATAAATTATAAAAAGCATGGAATTTTGGGACACTATGGAGTGCGGCTTTTGCTCTTCCCCATCTTGTTACCAAATCCTCTGCTATTCAGTCACTGCAAATGCAATAGTAAGTTGCTAACCATCCTATAGAGAAAGCTTCAGGAGAGAGACCCAACTCTGTATCCAATATTAAACAAGCAAATCCAACTAATTTCAAAACTAAAATCTTCTACCGACTTACAGGAAAACTAGACTAAACAACAGATTGGTACTTTTCTTCTTTTCAAATGCGCCTTCTCTTCTATCAGTTCCCAGAAAATCATGAAGTGAAGACATAGGCAGTGGCTTCAAAGGTACCAAGCAGAGATGCCTTGCTTTGGAAGCAAATTCATCGTGTTGCTGTCATCCGCTGTCACACTAAAAGGAGAACCAAATCGAGAGTCAACCGTACCCTCAGTGAGGCAGAATTCGAACGGAGAATCAAATGCCTTGCATTGATCATGTTGACTGCCCATCAACGGGAAGGCCGATTGGTTCAAGGGTAGGTTTGTGTCTTCATGCGTTTTGCCTCCCATGAAAGCTCCATGAGCAAATAAGCTATCGCCCATGCTACGCTGAACATTCAGCAACTGCTGCTCATTTTCAAGTGGACCGAGTTTCCCTGCAATATTACTGTTCTGTTGGAGGTTCACATCATAGAAGGACATGAGATTGGATATCATCTTTTGTCCATCGTCAGGAAGTCCGAGTCCACGTATATTAAAAGACGGAGTATGAGTCCCTGGAGACGGAGTGGGATTATGTTGAGCAAAGGAATGAAGGACTGCTTGCTTTCCATTGCTCGCTTGGAAGTTTGAAATTCCAATGGCCTGGGAAGGAATAGGCATACTCCGATAAGGGCAATTCAGCTGGTGATTATTTCTTGACGTCCTATCAAGAAAACCCAGGCGGCGATCACTGTAAGGGCATTGAGAAAACTCGCATGTGTATATCTGCTGATCCATCTTCACCTTCAGCTCATCAAATTGTTGATTCCTCTTTGAAATTAGCCGTGAATTGGTTTTGGTTTCATTAACTTCTCCTTTGATTTGAGAAACCAGCGGATGGATCGAAAGCTCATCTGCAGAAACCCGTGGCCCGATACCAAAAGCACTTGGATCGAAAGGCTTGCATTCGTCCGCCTCAAACTTTGGTTCATCATCAACTCCTTCCACGTCATAATCACTAGCATCACTGATGACATAGGACCCAAATCCACTGTCCGAACACACAGGCGGGCAGCTATTGGGGTACAATTTCCTGGACAGAGCTTCTTCCTGATTGATTATCGCGAGCCATGTGGCACTTTCCTTTGCGGTCATCTTATCCTGTAGACACTTACTCTGACGGACGAGCTTCCTGATCTTGGAGATGTCTGGCGACATGTGCTTGATAACAGCTGTGAGGACGCTCACCTTCCAAGCCTTCTTAAGATCGTGAGGTTTCTTGTAGGGCGGAGGTCCCTGGTCCACGGGTAGGCCCAGCTGGGACCACCACTCCTCATTTCCTGTGGGCCACCACGGAGGAGCCACGCCTTTCTCCAGCGGGAATCGCCGCTGCGGTGGATTGCAGTGCTGCATCAGAGCTGATAAGAGCGACCCAAGAGTGGTGTCCTGCAGTTCTTGCAAGGTGTGAGGAGTGGGCCCGATGGTGGCTGCGTCCTCGCCGTTCCCGGAGATCGAGTGGTCCACCTGGTACTTGGCAATCGCGGCAGGTCCATTCCGGTCAAACCTCACTTTTTCCTTCCACCATGCTCGGAGATTATCTGAGGCACCGCTCACTGGCTTGCCCTTCTCAGGAATGATCCCATACACAAAGCCCTGAGCTTTACAGACTTCCATCATCTTTAGCATATATTTGAGAATACCATCTTGAGCCCTCGACATCTTCTTCCTCCGTGCCTGCTCCTGCGACTGGCGCTGCTTCGTGCTGTCCGGAGCTTCTTTATTCTTGTTTTGCTCCTTGAGATGCCTCAGGAGCATCCTGTCTCTCCACATCCTCCTCTCTAGCTCATCAACATCCACCTCCTCATCGCTGTATTCTTCCTCCACAACAGCCTCAGCTTCCTGTTCAGGATCAGCCTCCTGGGGTTGAGTTGATAAGAAGTCGACGTTACTGCAAAAGCCCATTTCTTCGAGGATACCCATCTATGACAAGAAGTCGGCAAAATCGGCTTGCTTCAACCAAATTTTGCAGTTCTCACTTTCCAAACCAACCTAGAATCAAGCAGATCTTAATCACTTAAAGGTTTCAATATCTTTGTGGACCCAACTCAAGATACATCTCATAACACCAGGATACGAACAAATATGGTTCAGTCCCCTGCAACCAAAACCATAAATAAAGTAAAACTTAGGGACAACCCCCCCATAAATATGTTCACACAGTACATGAAACCGGCAACAAAATCGATAACTATCCCCATTTAAAGCTCTACAAAGGTAATTAAAGACACCAATCAGGCGACTAAGGCAGGCAAACACGATTTCACGCGTAAAAATTTCCGGAACACAAAAACGCCACGCATCAAGAAACAACCCATCCATGGAGATGATCCGGAAAAGAGAAAAAAAAACATCTTGCCCTCCTCAGTTAGTTCTCAACTATTGGAACCGAAAATCACAACAAAATAGAACACAAATTCAGAAATAAGCCCACTTTTTTAAAGAACAGGTATCAAAACCAATTAGTTACACGTCCCAAGTAACCCCAAAAGGGAAAAAGGACTAGCAAAGTTGAACCCACTCAGGAAAAGGAATTACAAACCAAGAACAAAAACAGAGTCATTCAGATCTGCCACGCACATCATCCGATTGGTACTCAAAAACTCTATGGCAGATCACTCTGTCATAAAAGCAATCAACAGATGATTCAGAGAAGCCAATAACACGAGCACACTCCACATACAATGATAACTACAGTGACTCCCTCCTCGCCAATCATAATCACAAAACCCGCAAAGCATCCGACCCAATAGAGGCCTAAGGCTAAACCCACGAGCCTATGTAAAATAAAAAAAGAAGAAGACGTCGACTTTCCAGCGAGCACGAAACAGTACTTTAAGAGAGAGAAAAGAGAGAACTTTTGCGACGCTAGCTCCTTCCGAGACATCATCGAACCCGACCACAGAGCGCGAAACTCACTGACTCGAGCTCTCGCCAACACCAACACCACCAACAACAACAACAACAACAACAAGAAGGAAAACGAAGCAGAGCCCACGAAAGAACGAGAAGCGAAGAGGCTTATGGAGCACGTAGGTACCGTTCAATCTCCTCCTCCGGCAAGCCCTCCACCTCCTCCAGATTCTTCAATGAACACGCACGCAGACAGAGAGAAAGAGAGAGGAGAGAGAGACAGAAGCTCTGTGTTTTATTTTTTATTTTTTATTTTTTATGTTTATTTTATATTGCTCTGTCCTTTTTATGTGCGATTCTCCATGAAAATGAGTGAGTGAAAATGCCCTGTGTCTTTACATGACAAAGGGGAAAAATGTCGAGAGGGAGACAGTACTCATCCCAACCGTGGTCGGGTTAAAGCCCTGACCGCGGTTAAGCCGCCGGCTCGCGACGAGCCGACCGGGGGATTGTCTACGGTGCGTAACGCTCACATCGAACGGACATCGAGGACATCAATTATCTTAGATCCCAAGTTGCCGTCCTTCGTCGACCGACACGTTGGGCATTGAATTTCCGGATCTGTCCGCGGTTCCATGAACGGAAATTCGCATCCCACCTTTCCTTATGTTTCTCTCTCTCTCTTTGGCCGGTGGGACGAGTTTGTTAATGTTTGATCACGCGTGATTAATTCGATGAGTAAAGGATGCCAAATGATCTTATCTCGAACTTAATAGCGATTAGTAATATCCTTAATTAAGTTAATGAATGCTCGAATGGATTATAATGTCGATGATTGCGAGCGTGGTGACCCACTAGGCTCGATCTCGATTTGGTCGCTTGAAGGATAGAAATTTAAATGAGTCTAGACAAACTATTTTGCCATTTAAGTTGGCTTGACCGATGAACAAATCGGATGATTTTATCTATTAAACATGTCATTTTGATCATGAGTCGGGTATTTTATTTCATTGACCTTATTATTAGTAGGGATAATTAGTTTTGAGATGGGTAAATAACGTATCTTGTTAGAATCGGTTCTTGTTTTCTAAATTTGGAACCTACCCCATTTATTATGGAACCTATCACTTTTTTCAATCCGATTATAGAATATATCTAAAAATATATTTTTCTTTTATTATAGCAAAACATATTGAATAACAAAATGGTTTAAATTAAAAGATGAACAACAAGGGTGAACAAGTAAAGGCAAGTGAGGAATGAGTAAAGGTTGCAAGGCTCAAATGAGCATGGATAAGCCGTGAAGCGAGCAAGGAGGAAGGTGAGTTACAAGTAAGAGAGTTTTGAAATGTCCAAATATGGTTGGAGAGAACAAGGAAAGAGAGGGAGCAACTATAAAATTTGTGATTTTAAAAATTCATGAAATTGGTTCCAAAATCTAGACTGAATCAGTGATCAGTCTAATTCTCGGGCGGATCGATCCGTTTACCGATTAGAACCGGACCCGGTCGCACAGCCCTACCAGGCTACAAGAGTCGATCTGTTTCGTTCATCGCAGTCTTACAAAAGAGGGTCATCCAAACGGACGCGCGAGATGCGGGGAGGTGCAGGACAAGGGCGTGAGCGGGCGCGCACTAGATCAGGCCAACCGGAGTACAGCTGCCAGAGCCGAGACGGCGCTCCGAACGTGCGCCGAAAAGAGCGGGGGTTGGGGGAGCACCCCGAGACCGGAGCCTAACTTCCTGGCAGGGACTGGCCCATGTTCTCCTGCGATTTTACGATCCTACCCTTCCCCCCCGCCTCCCTCCTTTTTCCCCATACGTGAAATCTCAATGACGCCGAATCATATCTGCCCCGACAAATAAATAAAATAATATAAAGAAAATTACACATCCAAAAAGAGCTTAAATTAATGCTTTTGGTGGATTCACGGGATCCACTTTCACGGGTCTATCGCCACCCTCCTTTGAATTCATGTGATTTTCGGCTTTTTCAATATATGTTTTGCCATCTTTTTTTTTTTTCTTTTTTTTTTTATATACGAATTTTAAATCAGTCAAAAATATCAGCGAATGCTCGTTATTTCAGGATGGCCTCGTTCCAAAAAAAAATTTTGTTCCTGAGAGAATCGGATCGGGAGCCGGTTCCGTAGGGTGCGAGGTCAATAATGTCATTTTGGCGAGAGGCCCTTATTCGTCGGTAGCCGAAGGGTCATCCATGACGAAAAAGAGAAGACTTTTTTTATTATTATCTTTGGAGTTTATCTTAAATTTTTAAAAAATAATCATCTCGTACTTTCCCTTTTTTTGGCCTTTTTGGACGGAGAGCCGCAGCCGCCGGAGCGCACGGGGGGGCATGTGCTGCGACTACCAAAGCCGCTGAGACGGCGCCACGCGTCCGGTCCAGGGGCCCCCCTGACTTCCTTCCTTTCCTTCCACGTTGTTTGTCGGATAGTGGAGGACACGTCACCTCCTTTGACAGATGGCGGATGGCAGATCTCCGAGGGGGATTTTTGTTCGGTGGTCCGGATACACTATGCTCAAATGCTTTTGAGCCGTCGATGTCGGATATCGCCGCGTGGGGTCCATGTTAACCAAGGGTCTAGATGTAATGGGCTCACGAGCAACCCGGATCACTCGAGAATAATTCTTCTTTGACCCCTTCTCTCTCTCTCTCCTCCTTATCCTGTTGCCCTCTCTCTCTCTCTCTCGCTAGCCGACGATTCGGATAAATGTCCACAGCGGGTCCGCCAAGATGGGCCGGCAGAACTGGGCCGGGCCCATTTATCAGTTTGCCAGAAGAAGACGACGTGACGGAATGGGGAAAAAGAAAATTCAGAGAGAGAAAAATCCGAATATAAATTCGACATATAATGATGGCTCCTCACCCACCCAGCCACCGACTCGAAATAACTCGTTTTCATTGAAAGTTAATCGCTTGGTGAATTATGTACGTTGCGTGTTAATGCCAATAGCTGAGTTAAGATGTATCGCATGCATTTGATTTGTCAAATTGATAGTTGAGTCGGATCGAAAATATTCAATTTAAATTAATCTATTTTTATAAAATAAATTTAATGAACCATATCCGATCTCGACCTATATTGATAGAATAATTTCATAAGGTGACAGCTATCAATTGAGAGTAAGAATGAATGAATAAATGATCATAAAAATAAGTTAGGTTTTAATAATTTATAAATTCATTTAACATTTATATTATTTTTTGTTTTATCACTCTCAACTCATTCACTAGATATAGTTGATCCATAACAATTTCGCTTATCAAATATAAGTTAAGAAATGGAGATTTGACACATTTTGACAGATTTAATGCACCATCAAGATTTGACAACTTGACATCGCTAATTTTATATTGGTGGTGGTTTGAATCCGCTGAGAAATTAGCTTATCGAAAATGGACGATCGTTGAACTCAGGCAAGTAAGAAGTTCAATGAATGATCGAGAGCTTCTAGAGTGTCCAGGTACGATGAATGGTCATATGAACGCTCATCAGGACATTTCTTGTCCATTTGTTGGGTCTTTGTCAGTCTGTGCAATTTTCGTTTTTCTTGAGTGGAATATAATTAAATACCAAAATTTTAAAAATAAGTAAATTTTGCTGGAATGTGGGAATGGAATAAGAACTTGTGATTACTTTTGCGGAAGCAAAAGGGGGCTGGTGCAATGTCAACTCCGTTTGGAATGAGCTTTTCTATACTTACAGTTAGATTCTTTCCGGTGTGCTGCTTCGTGGGAAACTTTCTATCAAAGGAAAATACTTTCCATGAGATTCATTTATCGGTTAAATGGCTTACTTTCCATTATTAAATGGTGTATTTTTTTTATCATAAAAGAAAGACATTTTAAATTATCATGATACATATGCAAGTTATGTTAGAAAAGTTCCATATTATAAAATTGGTGTGGTGTTGAAAAAATTATATATTATAGTTAATTTATAACTCACACAAAATGTTAGGATTAAGCAAGTAAAAAGTAATGCGAAAAAGAAATTGAGACATAAGATTTATTTTGGTTCACCCTTACACTAACTCTTCATCTAATCTAAGTAACACCAACATTGGCATGAGGCATGCGATGCGACACGACACGACATACGACATATTATATTTCAAAAAATAGAGAATTCTGACACGTTATGATACGTTGTATATTAAATGTATATTTTTATATATACACGAGAAATGATTATCTTAATCGATTTAATTTGATTCAAATTTACAAATAAATAAATAATAAAAGAGGCTAGAATGAATTTACACTAAAAAAATTAATAAATATCATTCATTGTTTCAATTTGAAAATTCAATTTCATTCTCATAATCCATAAATTTTGAAGGAAAAAAACAAGCAATTCACATTCTAGATTTGCGTATTAGAGAATGTTGGAAGAGAAAATAAAAAAAACTTGGAAAGTGAATTGTGTGTCGCGAGAAGTAAAAGTTGAAAAAAAAGAGAAAATTAGATTTTTCTTCTTTCACATTTATTTATTTATTTATTTATTTTATATATTTACATTTTGAATCTTTATATAAAATTGACTTGTACGTAGTAGAATTTTATGTAAAAATTCAAAACTTTGACTGTTGAAATTCTAAACTTGAGTGTCAAGAGAGTTGCCCAAGTGTCGGATTTTCAACAAGTGTTAACCGAGTGTTGAAGAGTGTCGGAGAGTATTGGACATATGTCGAAATGTCCAATACATAACACGAAAACTCTCAAAGAGTGTCAATGCTTTGTAGCATTCAGTACATGATTCAATTATAATTAGCACATCCTACCTCTCTATTATGTGAAAATTATATTTAAGCAACACAATTCAATAGTCCACCATAATTAGCACCTCCCATCTCTTTGTTACGACTCTCAATTACAAAAGAAATAAATTATATATAGACAACACAATTTAGTAGTTATTTATGGGGCTCCCTGACCCCGCACTAAATGATTATATATAGATGTCACAATTTAGTGGCTATTCATGGGGCTCCCTGGCTTCACTTGCTCATCGGAAAGCAGGACTTTCAAGTCTTTTTGTTGATGGGGAGTATGAATCACACTTTATCATGAATCTCTCTTTTGGAAATGTTGGAACAATTGAATAAAAGGCAATAACAAGAGATTGGTAGCGCTTTTTGACTCGTGAGTAGATTCAAAATTAAAGTGAAGGTTGAAGACTTTTTCAAATAAAAAAGTACTTTAAAGAAGAATTGAGATTAGACTTAAAGTTGGAGTTATTGGAGGAATTAACCCCTTATATTTACTGCCAAGAATTCTGGATGAATTTGTGTGGCCCAGATATCTTAGTGCTCGGAAACACAGCCCAGCCTACTGAATGTTGGGCTGATTAAAGGGCTCAAGGGCCTTGGAACAAAACAATAGTTTATGAAAAGCCTAATCAAGACAGCTTTGTATTGTATAGACTCCACTTTTTTCTTTTTTAATCGAGATATACTTCATTTCATTTCAAGTAAATAAAGTAGAAGAACAACCCAAATGAGTTCAGAAAACCCAGTTCAAGAAAAGCTCCAAATTGCAGTTATTGATCACTCCATAAGAAAAAAAATAAACCAATCAATAAATCAGTCGACGATAACATAAGGAGATCTAATTAGACACGTCATCAACGATCAATACTGAGAAAGTCATAATTTTCCTTTTGATTTCTTCGATTTTTCATAACTATATAATACTGGTTGGCTTCCGGCACATCTTCTTGAAAATAATGCATTTGTATAGTCGAACCCCATGAATGCCATCGCCTTAGAGAAAGTCGTATTTCCTCAGCATCGCATTCCTAACCATAATTTTTATATTTCTTGATGTCATTGCTTCTTCACAAACATGAGAACCACTCCAACAAACCCAAAACTTTTTTTGGACATTTAGACAACATCATCATGTCGCATTGTGCCTCGCACGTAGTCCCGCGCCTTTAACCCATGCACGGCCGCATTTGTATAAATCCCACCCAACGTCCATGCCGGCATCACCACACCAGCAAAGCGCAAAAGACGATCCCGAAGTCGCTCGTCGTCGATGGCTTCCGTCAAGGCCTATGGCAAGATCAGCGAAGCCGACCAAGCAGCCCTCGACGCTCGCCGCCGGTCCCGGAAGAGAACCGTCATCTTAAGCTTGTCCTCGGCTGTTCTCGTCATCGTCGTGGTCGCTGCGGTGGTTGGTACTACGGTGCACACCAACAAGAAGAGCGACGGCCAGGCTCAGCCCCTATCGACCTCGGTGAAGGCCGTGTGCGACGTCACGCTGTACAAGGACGCGTGCCTCAGCTCCCTCACCCCGAGGGCCAACTCGAGCGGCGGCCAGGTCCGCCCTGAGGATCTGTTCAAGCTGTCGATCCAAGTGGCCTTGGAGGAGTTGGCCAAGGCGGCCGGCTATTTCTCTGAGCAAGGAGCGATCTTCGATAAGAATGCCGTGAATGAGACGGTGACGGCAGGGCTGGACAGCTGCCGTGAGCTCCTCGGGCTTGCGCTGGACCATTTGAACAGCTCGATGTTGTCGAGCGGTGCCTCAAACGTGCTCGATTCAGCGGACGATCTCAGGACCTGGCTCAGCACGGCCGGGACGTGCCAACAGACGTGCATCGACGGGTTTGACGAATCAGCAGGAGCAATTAAAGAGAAGGTCGCGAGCTATCTGAAGAACTCAGGCGAACTGACCAGCAACAGTCTTGCGATCATCACTTGGATTTCGAACATCGCGAGCTCGTTCAAGCTAAGGCGGCTCATGAGCTTGCCTCACCCCGACCTCCACCATCACCACGAAGTGCCGAAGTGGGTGCACCGGAAGGAGCGCGAGCTGCTTCAGAGCTCCGATTTGAGGAAGAAGGCGAATGCTGTCGTGGCCAAAGACGGTTCTGGCAAGTACAAGACCATCGGAGCTGCCCTCAAAGCTGTGCCCGACAAGAGCAAGAACACGTTCATCATCTACGTGAAGAAGGGGGTCTACACCGAGAATGTGCGGGTCGAGAAGCCAAAGTGGAACGTCGTGATGGTCGGCGACGGGATGGATGCGACAGTCGTCACCGGTAGCCTGAACGTCGTCGATGGGACTCCAACTTTTCAGTCCGCAACTTTCGGTAATTCCCTCCTTCGCAATCTCTTACTCATTTTGCTTGTTTGTTTGGTGGAAGATATATGGGGATGAATAGTGATAATAGTAAACCACTATTATTTTGCTAATGAACATGTTCCTAGAAAGTTTCATTAAAACTCGTTTACGATGACAACTTTTTATCAAGGCACGAGATTAAGTTAACACTTCAACTTTGCAGCTGTTTTTGGCCAAGGCTTCATCGCTCGGGAGATGGGGTTCAAAAACACCGCTGGCCCGGCCAAGCACCAAGCGGTGGCTCTCATGTCGACTGCCGACCAGTCCATTTTCTACCGGTGCCGCATCGATGCCTTCCAGGATACCCTTTATACTCACTCCAATCGCCAGTTCTACCGGGACTGCAACATCTACGGGACAGTCGACTTCATCTTTGGGAACTCCGCAGTCGTCTTCCAGAACTGCACCATCCTACCCAAGACGCCCATGCTCGGCCAGCAGAACACCATCACCGCTCAAGGCAAGATGGATCCTAACCAGAACACCGGCATCTCGATTCAGAACTGCACCATCTGGCCGGCGGGGAACTTGACCAATGTCCAGACATTCCTCGGGCGGCCGTGGAAGAACTACTCTACCACGGTGTACATGCAATCCATGATGTCCAACATCATCAGCCCGAACGGGTGGCTACCGTGGGTCGGCAACTCAGCCCCAGACACCATATACTACGCGGAATTCCAGAACTACGGACCGGGGGCCAACACGAAGAACAGAGTCAAGTGGAAGGGACTGAGATTGAACCTTTCTACTAAGGAAGCTAGCAAGTTCACGGTCAAATCCTTCATCAAAGGCGACAAATGGATCAAGCCGGCGGCTATTACATACAACCCAAGTTTGTGAGTTTGACAATGTAAACTTGCGGCTTCTCCGGTTGTCGGTTTTTCTTTCGGGGGTTCTTATTGCTTACTGATTGATGATTTTGTATGATTGTCGTAATTGAATTATCCTATATGTAATGCCTTGATTAAAGGGCATGAAATGAAAATACTAATTGAATGAGCTGATTATTCATCATCATGGTATTTCTTCCTTCAATATGGTCTGTTTCATTTTTGTCCCCTGGCATCATGGAAACCAGACTAGAAAGTACAAATCATGACACCATCTCGAGGAGCCCATCCGAGTCGGGCCTAAAAATCTGTTCGCGAGCTAATCCTTACATGAAATGCGGGTCGAAGCCAAGAATCACTTGCAAGATTGATGTCTACTGGCCCATTTTCCATCTTTTTGGGCTATGAGGCCCGTGTATGGACATAACAAATTATAGGATGAGTTGTTTCCATTATAGTTTTCTAGCTGCCTTGGGTGTAAACTTGACGAAATTATATGCCCGAGAAATGCTATATCGAAACATTATGTGATATGACTGTCATGCAATATCCTCTTCTATTTAAGTTAACCGCAGAAACACAGTACGAGCACTCTTTGTTACTCACTTGAAAGAAACCATAGATAGTCAATCATTTCGACAATTCTAGAAGAAACAACAACAAGAATATGTGTTTCTTTCTTAGTTTCCCTTGAATGTGTGAATCAACCTCTCTGTGGCCATATGCTTTTGTTGTAGCCTGCTTTGTTACTATCAATAGATAATAGCAACTTTTGAATGGTAGCCACGGTATCATGTGATATGTGTTGAAATTTCTTTTCGATTCTTCGAGAGCAGTTGAGTATAGTAAATCTTAGCCGTTGAATAATTTGGATCTCATGTAAGATGAACATGATCAAAGAGATTGTTCGTTAGATTGATGCGCATCTGAATCATGTAAGTATTGCTTCTATATCATGGGCTTCGCCCGTTTCAAAACAACATGAGCCCCCAAATTGGGTCCCAACCTCTTCTTTAGTTACAATCCCAAAATGGCCTTTTGTCTTGGGCCACAACAAAACTTCATCTGGAAAGGGAATTTTATCACTAAAGTTCCTGTTCTTCACCATTTTGGCTACAATCAAGACAACAATTTAATCTCTCCCAACTCTTTCTATCCAAAATCTCAAACCATTTTACTCAAAAATAGCGATAAAAATTGCCCTTTAGTGTACTAAAAACTCTTTCAAGATAGTCATGGTCATGTCCTTGGATTGAGATTTCGATCATGTGTTTTTGCTACAATAAATTTGGAACCCTTTTCTTGTCCCTGTATCAAAAAGGAAAATTTATTTGACTTGATAATATAATAACACGTTATCAATTCAAGGGACGTGCCTTAGATCGCATCTATCTCTTCCCATATACTAATTCCAAAAGGAAGGCAGGACTTCTTTGCCGAAAAGAACAGAGCTACAGCAGAGGATAAAATGTCAAAATGCGAAAAAGGAGGAGGGGAAATAATCGGCGGAAACTTCAAGAAATGTAGGCTAAGCATAAAGGAACCAAGTGGTAATTGCCAGTTCACTAGAACAGCTTCAGCTGAGTTGATTGGACAAATGGGGAAAAGAACCAGCTGAACAGCAAAGGACCAATGGACGATGAGCTCCAACACCAAAGAAAACATAATATAAGAAAGAAAAGGGCATCGCTTGTTTGGAGGGGATTTTGGAGGGTTCTCTGAAAAAAAAATCGTTGGGAAAGAGTGAGATGTTGGGGGAAGAAACCAATGTCAACCCAACAAAATTCCAGATTGAACCTTTGAGAGAAAACGATATTTTCATAAATTTCCAACAAAAACTAGCCAAAACCTTCAACTGAGAGTGAAAGTACAATCAAATGGCTTTCAAACCATAGGTCATGTGCCTCAAATGGAGGCCAGTAAGGCACCCACAATCTCAAAGAAAAACACCCTACTCGTGGATCAAACTCTGAAAATCTCGAAATTTTTCCAGGTGTTGAGCCTAGTTGGTCACGTTTCAGGGAAAGAGTGAGATTTTGAGAAAAATGGATGGAGATGGAAGAAAAAAAGAGTTGTAACTTAAACTAGAGTACATCTAGTTGGAGTAGAGTAGTTGTCAAAGGAGTCGACAAAAAAGGCACTAGAGTCTGGTTTTGGAGGCTAACAAAACACTTTCGTGGTAAGTTTTCTTTCTTGTAGACATTTTCCAGTTTGAGGGACCCAACTTCCTGGCCCCTTCGGAGGACAAAGAAACTAGGAAGTAGGCTAGGCATCCTAGATGCATTTTCCTTCAAGGGTGACGATCACGGAAAATCAATAGGAAAATCATCTCACAAAACTGATTTCTGAGGCTGGAATTTTTTAGTGCCGAGCGTGCTTGACTGTCTATGTCCCTTTACATGTATTATCTCACTTGGCAACACTTGGTAGGGATAAAAAATCATCCAAGGCCTATTACTCAAAACGGACTCGTGATCATCAATGAGATTAAATTTAGTGGCAAAAGAAGCCATTACCAACATCAATGATTGCCATTTCCCCTCTCGGCTTCCACAATATCATTAAGCGATGAATGAGAAGGGAGTGATCAATCTCGATCAAAGCTTTGCGCCAAGGGGCCTGTGGTCAATTTTTCTCCTCTCGAGAAATTCGGACTATTGAGCAGTCAAAGTCATGAGTATCTACCCAATTGACACGATTAGTTGACTCCCCTTCGAAGTCGGTAGGAATTCTAGTATTTTTTTCCCATAAGGGTTTCAAGATAAGTAGGTAGATCCATGGTTCCCTTAGCAGCAACCCTAGACTCAAAACTTAGTTTTACTTTTATTTTAGGGTTAGTACCATAAGAAATCCTAAATTGGTACATTTGTGACAAACTCACTTTAATCTAATTTTTTAACTATCAAAAACCTCAAACTAATATGTCTATAACAAATTTACCCTCTATTAGTTTAATTAAATTAGATTAATATTACAAAAAACACAAATTAATTCACCTATGATAAACTAAGAGTAAAATTCTAAACCGATACTTATGTCAATTATTACGTATCAACTAATTTAATAATTTGACAATAAAATTTAATGGAAACTAATGAATGGTAAATTTGTTACAGGTGTAACAATTTAGGATTTTTGATAATTAGTTTGGGGTAAATTTATTATAGGTGTACTGGTTTGAGTTTTTTTTCGTGGTATCAACCCTTTATTTTAGTCCTATTTAGTTGGTCTCTCCTGTTGAGAAAGGACAGGGAAAAGTTGAGAGGGCAATAGTCCAAAGGACATACCTTATCTGTAATGCCATTAATTCCTTGTGACGATAGCTTAGAGAAGTTTTCTCTTGTTCTCTTTTATAAATTTTTTTGATAGCAAGAAAGCCCCGTCTAGATAGTAAATCAAGGGCACTAAACCGCTTTCTTGTATCAAGGACTAAATAAAATCATCATTTGTCTGCATTGCTCGATATCAGTGGTGCCAAAGCAAAAGCCAGAAGATTTCATTTCATGTTGTCATTTTGTTCTTCCTCACTTTGGCACATTTGCTTAAACAAGTGAAAACGGACGTGGGCAATGACGACATTTGGAACAAGTTGGTTGTCACATTCCCTGTCATCGCTCCTTTCACCCGACTCGTCGTTTTCCGTGGCTTCTATCTAAAAGCCAACCACATAGAGGCTAGAGCTACTGTACAATCACATTCCCACATGCCAAAGAACGAAACCCTCAACCATAGATTCCATATTTAGGGCATATGATTAAAACCTTGCCTTTTCCTACAAGAAATTATGTAAGTTTCGATCTATATCTTCAGCTTTAAATGTGAAGCATCTCAATGTTTTCACGTGCTCTTACTTTCGGAACGGGCCTTGACGTGGAGAATCATATATGACAGTATGTGGGATTGTTCTTTACTAACACCTAGTGATTATTCTCTCTTGAAGCAGATTCTTTGTGTGAGAAAAGAAGGATTTTCTATTGAGGAGCTGCATTTCACTAGTTCAGATCTCTCTGTTAAGGTTAATAACAACGGCAGTGGAAGAACAACAGGAGGCACTGTTGAAGAAGCATTACTATGAGAATTGCCCCAGCTGCAAAGTTGAAAAGCTCAAGGAATTGTAGACAGGCTTGTTGATCTATGAGCTTGTTGCGCATTGCAGCGGTAATTATTGTATTTTGCATTATTGTTGTTCATAAGCTTTTTGTATGATAGAATGATTAAATATTGAACTACCCATTCATTAAACATTTTAATTTTTAAAATAGTTAACAACAATCATACTAAACCTCACATGATATCAGAGTAGGAAGTCCCAAGTTTAAATTTTTTCAAACCTCATTTGGGGCTCAAACTAATAAAATCAAATTTTATTTTCTGGTTTCGTTGAACTTATAGAGGAAAATTATAAAAAAATGTCTTAAATTTAATGCAATTGATTCAATTCATTTTAAACCTTTTTTTCCCTGTTCATTTTCTTCTTCCTCAGTTGACCCACTTCGGCCATGAGGTCGTGCAACTACCTCTGCTTTCGCATCCGCAACTACCTAGCCCACCCTTGGTTCGACTCTGTCCTCTTCCTCTTCCTTTGGATTTGTAACAACTGATTTTCAGAGTGCGAGCTTTGAATTAAGTGGTGGTGGTGGTTGTTCTCAAGGCCTGCTCGAGCAAGCCATAATAATAGTCAAATATTTACACACGACTTGCAAAACACCAAATTATAAATAAATAAATAAAACAAGAATACCAATTGACACAGAGGACCCAGATCCTAATGATGCTTGGCTATTGAGAGAGCATACCAGTAAAACTTTGGATTCTTTTCAAGCTGAGCAATGGCTGGTTTGAATTTTGCTGAAACTGAGAACTCGGCAGGAGTGAATGATCTAACCAACCTTCGATTCCCAAAAGGCACGACGAAGTCCCATTAGGACACTCCATAAGGCAAAGGATGAGGTGGGTATTACAGGATTTGCGATCCAATGCATTTCCTCATTCACTCATTTTGTGGAGCTCCCCACTGTGGACGGGAGAAGTAAATAATCCAACACTGGGACATCTCACAGAGCATGCCATCTTTTTCTAAGGGGAAACGATGCATTTCTTTCCTTTGTCCACGGTTTACTTGGATGAGTTGTAGAATCCTTGTTGCATTGTTTCTCGAATCAGTGTCCTAAACTTTTCAAAGAACCGACTTCTCGTTTACATAGTAATAAAGCTATCTTCTTATTTCAATGCTTTATGTAAATTATATGAGTGCAAGAATTGAAGGCAGATAAATTAAGAGAAAAGCATAGAACTAGTAGAGGAACACAACAGAGAAAGATTGAACTAGGTGGGACCAGCGCCTCAGAGGAACTTATCATATAACCCTCGGAGGATTTCAATGAGAACTGGAGAGATGCTGACACGTTCAAGAACAACAAGATGAACTGAAGATTCGGCCGGACGAGGAAGGAAGAAGGAGATGAGAAAAAGAAGAAAGTGAAAAAAAAGAGTAAAAAATCTTTGGATGATAATGCCCCCAATCTAGATTGGAAAATGACATGTGCGATGCATGTGCCTCACCAGACCCTTATTTGAAACAAAATTAATTACTCCATGCCTTTATTTAAGACAAAGTTCATTTTGGGCAATTTTTTAAGAAAATGAGCTCACTTCATGCTCTCATTTAAAATTTTCCCCTGCATATATTATGTGTACAAAGGGTTATATTTTTTCTTTATTACAAATTTGGGGAAATTTCCATCAACTACATCTATGTTGGAAATTGTCCAATCAATCAATAACTTATTGTAAAGATGCTAATTCAATTCTAAGTTCTTTAATTTTATCAATTTAGTTTTAAACATTTGCGTGGAAATTCAATATAATCATTTCGACTAATTTTCATTAAAAATCGCTAAATTGGTAATCCGATGATAATTAGATCGCCATATTAGTGATTTCAGATGAAAATTAATCAAAAGGGCTAATTTTACATAAATGTTTAGGACTAAATTAATATATGAACAATATGTTTATAGCTAATTGTGTTATTTTCCCCAATATCATGTGGGTTATGAGTTGTAGACATCATATGCATATAACTTAACTTTGATAATAATTGTATTGGACCCTCTTGTAACAAACTTGTGGTCCACAAATTGGTACCTTATGTTGGTGGATTTTAAAAAGCACGATACCATATGATTTGCGTTGGGAAATGATTTTGGTTCTCCTAGAACACTTAGACCTAATGAATTCTGGCTTTTTAATTATTTGGGTCTCATGTAAGATTCACACGATTTAATGAAATTGCTCATATTCGTCAAATTGATGTGTTCATACTTCATCTAAAGAGGAAATTTTATCACTAAAGTTTTAAAAATAAGATGATAATTTAAAATCTTTCAACTCTTTTTATCCGGATTTCGTACTTCCTACTTAGAAATTGTGCTTTTTGGTACTAAAAACTATTAAAAAAAGTCATGGTCATGTCCACAGGCTATAACCATTAGTTTTCAATCATGTCTTGTGCCCACTACAATTTTGGAACCCATTTCTTGTCCTTTTCCCCTTGAATGATTGACATAAAAAATGACACATGAATTGACTGATGATGGCGCATGGATTAATTCAAGAGACGTGCCCCAGATTGCATCGACCTTTCTCCATAAGGACCATCTGTCGTTCAGGAAATGAATGTGACTTTGTACTAATCATATCTCTCGACACTTTTGATCTTTTGTCAACGACTCAATCATTTTGCTGTCGGTATTTTAAAAACTGTTATTTTGTAGGCTGTTAACGAAAATTTTTATTTATCGGGCTGATGTAGAGTTTATTTTACTCGAATTGACCTAAAACTATCGTCAAAACTGGTTACATATGCCAACTGTAAGCCTTTTTTTTTTTCTTCCCAAAAATCACTATTCAAGACAGGTCAATTTATTTTAAATATAATGTCGATCGTTGTCCTCCATTAAGGTACTTAGATTTCGAATAAGAAACTTAGATTCCGAAAAAAATATTATTAACGTCTTTGAATAATCCAATTTTTTATGAGATTCAGAGTTCTCCTTGTAATTTGCTTTTTCCAAATTTTGGACCTATTCCTAGTATTTTGGTTACAACATGATGTCGTCACGAACGATTCCCAGTGTCCATAAATGAAGGAGTCCTCGTCCTCATCTTTGTTTCTGCTATGTCATACTTACTTCACTTGATATTATTTCAATATTTAGCTTGAAGTGTCTCGCATCTTATTATTGGATGCACATTTTTAATATGCGATTGTCTTGTTTAGCGTCTACTCATAAGTCCCCAAATCACTATATATATATTGATTTTGTAAATTAATTATTTATGTGTATCCCGTTAAATGATTTTGCCAAGTCATCTACCATAAATAAAAAATCCACTGTAGGCTTGATAAATTTTTTGATAACAAGAAAGCTCCCTCCAGATAGCAAATCAAGGGCACCAAACCGCTTTTCAATATCATGGACTAAATAAAATGCAAACCCAAATCTGAGTAGGTGGCCGGACATTAACGGTGACGAGCCAATTCCACAAGATTTCAATTCGTATTTACCAGATTCGTTCTTACTCAGTTGTCACACTTGCTTAAAAGAAAGAAATCTGACGTGTGCGATGACAGAATTTGGAAAAAGTTGGTTATCACATTTCCTATATCGACAAAATATTAGGTAGATTAAATAATTCACGTTATTGGTAAAGCTCACCATTCAAAATCAGACATGTGACGGTGAGCCCATGTGGGGCCGAACTCCTCTCTCCTCTATCTCCTGTACCTGCAATGTCCTCTCTCTCCTCTCTCTCTCTCCTCTGCAAAGGAGAGAGAGCAGCCCGACTCTACTCCGGGCCGGGGGGGAACACGACAGCGGAGGCGGAGGCGGCGGCGGCGTCGGCGTCGAAGAGCAGAGGTGGAGGGGCAGACCCGCTAAGGGTAGAGGAGGTTGAAGGGCCTGCGGAGGGAGAGCGGCGGCACGTGGGGTAGGGGATGGTGGAGTGTGATGTCAGAGACGAAGCCAAAGGCGTTCAGGACGGCGAGGCTCATGCGCCGCCTGAGCGTGAAGACAAGAGGGTGTTGACAATGTCGGAGTCGGCGGAGATCTCGAGGACGATGGGTCTCATGGCAAAGGAGGAGGAGTCAAAGCTGGAGGAGTCTTGGGTGGTGGCGATGACGACGGGTGGTTTGGGACCCAGACACCAACGTTGACGCCGACGCCGCCTTTGCCTCCGCCGTCATATTCCCCCCTGGCTCGAAGCAGAGTGCATCAGTGACGTCGGAGATCTCGAGGACGACGGGTCTCATGGCGGAGGAGGAGGAGTCAGAGCCGGAGGAGTCTTGGGTGGTGGTGACGATGACAGGTGGTTTGGGACCCATACGCCAGCGTCGGCGTCCGCCTCCTCCACCGTCGTGTTCCCCCGGCCTGGAGCAAAGTCGGGCTGCTCTGTCTCTCCTCTGCAAAGGAGAGAGAGAGAGAGGACAGCAGGTACAGCAAACAGAGGAGACGGAGGAGAGAGGAGAGAGGAGTTCGCCCCGTGCGGGCCCACTGCCGACGTGGATGCCACGTGTCCGATTTTGAATGGTGAGCTGCACCAATGACGTGGATTATTTAACCTACCTAATATTTTGTCTCCTATATCACCCCCTTCACCGGTCTGAATTGTTTTCCACGGTTTTCCCTTAATATGCCAACCCTATAAAGCTCCTGTATCACTTCACTCCCACACGCAAAAGATTACAAATTCTTCTTCTATTTTCATTCAGCGTATGTGATTCAAACCTTTTTTGCTACATCAAATGATCTGAAGTTAAGTCTACATCTTCAGCTTTAAAAATGAAGCATCTTAACTTTTTCACGTCTCCTCACTCTTGGAATAAGCCTTGAAGTGGGGATTCATATATGATGTTACGTGGTTCTGCCCTTCACTAACGCTTTGTGATTTTTCTCTCTAGAAGCAGATTTTCCGCAGGAGAAAAAGAAGGGTTTTCTATTTTGTTTGCTCAGGTGCTGAATTTCGCGGGTTCAGCTCTATCTGTTGAGGTTGATAGCAATGGCGGAGGAAGAATACAAGGAGGCATTGGTGCAGAAGCATTACTATGAGAATTGCCCCGCTTGCAAAGTCGAGAAGCTTAAGGAATCGCGGAGAGGCTTGCCAATCTGCGAGCTTGTGTTGATCTGGATTGTTGTGCTCTGCAACTGTAATGAGCATATATAGCACTATTGTCGTTCATGAGCTTTCTGTCAACTTTCGGATTTTTTTTTCTGGGTTCATTGGACTTACTAAGTGACTGGACATAAGGACGACGAGAACTGCATGATATTTCGGAGTTAATTTGTTTGGAATAATTCAGTTTTTGTGGTGAAGTTAAGCCGATGGCGATATTGCATAGTGATGTATAGTGTAAAACCAGAAGTTTTATTTCTCTGGCAGTAACAGTTCACTTAGCTGATTATAAAATTTCATAAAGCTATGTCGTTAATCGTTCAGTAATCAGAAGCTATTTGCCTATTCAAAAAGATGTTTAACCAGATGTACTTGTAGCCACATACAGAACAGCTGACCGCATTTATGATGTTACTGACCAGTGTCTTGTCCTCTCTCTTTCCAGCGCTGCCAATATCATCTCTATTCCCTTTCCTTTACTTCATGGTAAGTTCTTACATTTTATGCTTGAGTTTTAAGTGTGATGCATACGTAACTGTACTGTCTACACTAGAGATAGTGTGTCCTAAACTGTTTGGGTTAGGCTCTGTTTTCTCAAATATCTTCTCTTAGGCTCTAGATTGTTACTCTTGGTCAATTCGTCCTGAAATCTTTTGCATTTGTTGTAAATGAAATGAGTACGAACATAATTTCATCTGACTTTGAAGCATCAGAGTTAGTTGTTATGCAGTCGCGTAGGATGGCTAAACTCGATTAAAAGTCTAACTACCTTCCTCGGTAGATAATTGTGTAAATGACTCAAAGTATACTATTTAGCCTCTTCTACTCAAGACATCTTCATTTGTTTGTTGAATTTCAAATGGCAGATTAGAGATTTCCATATCGCCAAAAGAGAGGAAGACATTGGGTATTATGCCGGTTATGTAGGTGAGATCTTCCTATTGCTCATCTCTGTTCATCTCAGACTCCCTGGTTTGATTTTGACTATACTTTTCACTAACAAATTCCTTGAAATCTGGAAGGTTGTGCATTCATGTTTGGTAGAGCGTTGACGTCGATTTTCTGGGGAGTTGTGGCGGATCGATATGGGCGAAAACCAGTCATCCTTATAGGAACAATTGTTGTGTGAGTACAAGATCACCACTCATTTACAGTTCCAATTATGAAAAATTACTCCAGCAATTACAGTCAATTTAATCGTTATGATTCAATTTATATCAGGGTTATCTTCAACACTCTCTTTGGCCTAAGTGTGAACTTTTGGATGGCCATTACAATGAGGTTTCTTCTAGGAAGTTTAAATGGTTTACTTGGACCGATCATGGTAAGATCTCGTACCACTTATGAACTTCAGGCTCGTTGTGGCACAAGATTTTTGAGCCTCAAATAAGCCATCCCTTCTTATTTTGTTCCACGAATTTGCGATCATTCTGATATATGTATTTCGTAATTTTTTAACAGGCTTATGCGACCGAATTGCTCCGTGAGGAGTACCAAGCGCTAGGAGTATCAACCGTAAGATCTCTGACCTTTGTCAAAATCTTCAAGCTCTCGATGCACTTTCCTAGTTTTTTTTGCCAGGTACTTAATGGTAAGAGTTACCCTTTGAACTCAGGTTAGTACAGCGTGGGGGATGGGATTGATTGTCGGTCCAGCTCTGGGAGGTTATCTTGCCCAGGTACTTTGATTTATCACCTCTTGACGCATGAAATCGAGTATTATGAAAGTGATGATAACTCGGACAACGTGCGGGAATTGCTTCTCTCATTTTCATGCTCCCCTGATGTTCCTGGTTATTCTATTGATTTTCACTTCAGCCTGCGGAAAAGTTTCCCTCGATATTTTCCGAAGAATCAGTGTTCGGAAAGTGAGTGGAGGTTGCTTTCATCTAACATTAATATTGCAGATTTTATCAAGTGATCATCCACACGAGCGTTAAACATTTGATTTCTTGATTTGGATGCAGATTTCCCTATTTCTTGCCCTGTCTCACCATCTCGCTTTTTGCATTGGTAGTTTCCATCGCATCCTGCTGGCTTCCGGTATGCACTTCATTAAATTCAGTTCATGTTTGTCATTCTTGATATTGAAAATATTTGTTTTTTTCCCCTTTCATCTGACATTATCTCTGCACAACTTTACCTATGAAAGGATTCACAACTGCTCGTTGCGCTTTATTGAGTGCCTAAAAATCTGGTTTTATTTCAGGAAACATTGCATATGCACCACAAAAATAGCCAGTTTGATGAGTCTCGCGAAGATATGGAGACCATATCCCTCGAGTCTGGTGTGAAATGCGAGATGCAAAATGTTGAAGGGAAAGCTCTGAAAAAGTCTCTGATTCATAATTGGCCCTTGATGTCGGCCATCATAGCATACTGCGTCTTCACGCTTCACGACATGGCTTACTCGGAGGTAACGTTCTCAGTTCTTCATTCAATGTTTTCTGATATCATGAGTGCAATTATTTCAGTACTCATAGTGCCGAGTGCTTAATCGTCAGTTGCTTAAAGAGCAAAAATTGTATTATCGTGGACGAACATGAACTTGTAATCTGCAGTGCAGTAGGCAGAAGACATTCCTTCTGTCCCGAGAAAATTATCTTGACTTGTTTTCTGGAATTCTTCTTAGTTTGAAGTAGTTCTTCGGCTTCAGCATGTCATGCTGGTTTCCAAGTGAGTCCATTTTGTCTTTTAATTCGATCCTCTCAGTAGCCTTTCCGTTCTCCCTTCTCTTTGTAGATCTTCTCGCTGTGGGCCGTAAGCCCCAGGCGATTAGGGGGCTTAAGCTACACGACTGAAGATGTTGGAACCGTTCTTTCCATCTCAGGTATATACTCCAGTTTCTTCCTTGTATGTTAAGATTAATTCGTTCAGGAAAATAACATGGTAGTCACTAAAACTGCAATTCAAACGAAACTTCAAGATGTGGTGGTCCGTATTGTTGATATGAGTTCTACCTATTCAAAACTTAGAAGTATGGTGGTTGAATATCACTGGATGTATATTTCCGTACTTGTTCAATATATTTGCCCGGGATTACTGATTGCCGAATTCCACTGCCAGGTGCAGGACTTCTTGTCTTCCAAACATTTTTATACCCATACGTGGACAAACTTCTCGGCCCTGTTCTGCTAGCCCGCATTTGTGGGGTATGTTTTCGACATCTCGTAACTTGAACTTGAGCTCCTGTTTGTGGAAAACATTTTATCTGGCTGTTTTATCTCCGGCTAATCATGGTCCATTTGATAAAGGGACTAATTCCCTGTGTTTCCTTTGCACAAATGCTTGAATGCAGGTCTTATCGATTCCGCTCTTGTCAAGCTTCCCTTATATAGCCATGTTGACCGGGCTAAGTCTCTCCATAGTGTTAAATTGCGCATCAGTAGCGAAGAATGTTCTTGCTGTGAGTATGCCTTACACTCTATGCTACAATATATGAAGCTAATATGCAAAAAAAATAAAAAATAACACTGTTCATATCTAATTCTGACTGTTGAATTTTGCATGTCGATAGATTTCCATCTTCACCAGCTTGTTCCTTCTGCAAAACAAAGCCGTTGTAAGCTTCTATTGATCATATTTGACCCGTCTGATCTGCATTAACATACTCGAATATATACCTCTCTAATGAATGTTTGACTTAAGTCCAAATCTGAAATTGCAGGATCAAGATCAGAGAGGAGCTGCTAATGGAATTTCAATGACCGCCATGTCTCTCTTCAAGGCAGCTGGTCCAGCCGGAGGAGGTGTGATGTGAGTTCCGCTTAATTTTTGTCGGCTTTCATTATATCACTAAGATGGGACGATTAGCATTCGATCATTATAAATTCATAACTGAAAACAGAGTTATTTCTGCATGCTTAAAGGGTAGACTTGATTTATGTTCTCACCCGTGGACTCGAAATCTTTTTCAGATTCTCTTGGACACAGAAGCGTCAGGATGCAGCCTTTCTCCCAGGTAAACCGAACGCTTCCAATCCTGAGTGATGGCTCTGGCCTTCTTTGTATAACCATGAATAACTCATCTGTTGTCATCTGCTAAAAGAAAAGGTGTTTACATGAAGATGTGTATAGCCACGCATTCATGATGTGCAATGATGAGAAATCACTCTATGTGACCGTGATAGATCACGCTTGAGCTCTAGCTGATCGAGGAACTTTAACGGCCCCATGCCTTTGTGCAGGCAACCAGATGACCTTCTTCATCTTGAATGTGGTCCTGGCAATTGGGGTGCTGATGACGTTCAAGCCGTTCCTTGTCCAACGCCGCAACTGAAAGAAGGTAGAATTGAACCCGCACGAATTCTAAGTACAACGCACTGCTAAAACTCAGAGCAGAGCTTGGAAAATATCAGCTGCCATTCGATTCTTTCACAAGCGGAGCCAGGCCTAGAATTTGCTCACAAGCTTATCCAAATGGAAGAGTCGGACAGGTCCCTCAATCTTAGGGTCGTTAACTTATCTAATCATAGGTCTAAGGGTGTGTTAGGCCCTCTAGACCCAAAGCATCGAATTGATCCAACAGCTGGTTTATTGAACTGATGTGCATCCGAATCACGTAAGTATTGCATATATATCACGGGCTTCGCCCATTTCCAAACGACGTGAGCCCCCAAATTGGACCCCAACCTCTTGTCCTTAGTTACAATCCCAACATGGACTTTTGTCTCGGGCCACAACAAATCTTCATCCGGAGAGGGAATTTTATCACTAAAGTTCTTGTTCTTGACCCTTTTGGCTAAAGTCGAGACAACAATTTAATCTCTCCCAACTCTTTCTATCCAAATTTCAGACTATTTTACTCAAAAATTGCAACAGAAATTGTCCTTTATAGTACTAAACGTTGAAAAAATGTCTCAAGTTTGAGTCCAAAGCAAAAGTCTGAATATTTCGAATTGGATATTTTGTGAACATTCGAAATAGAAGATTCGAAGATCAACTCCTTAATGTTCAATTTTGCGGTGGAGCATTTGAATCCACTCTTGAATTTGTTTCCTAATCCTAGTAATTGTAGGTTTCTTAATTTTATATCTTTATGTATTCTTTCATACTCTATGTAGGAGTTACTTTCAAGATTTGGAAAGTCCTCAAGTCCAATATATATATTTGGCCATGCGTGGAGAAGAAATGTGCTGATGTTGATGCAAAAGGTCTTGAAGCGCCGATTCATCATCGAATGCTTGAGAGGAGTTTTCTCTATTAGTTTCGTTCGTGCAATTAGCCAAGAAGATTCAAGTGTTTGTAGCTGATTAAATTCTTGTGGTAAGAATTAATGTATAATTCCTTTGTGAGATTGAGAAATTATTTCACAAGAAATTGTGGGGCTAAACACTATATGAATTATTGGGTGTAATTGGGTCTTGGGAAACACTAAGAATGTTTGAGTGACTCGAGTGTGTAATCTCCATTTTATCGCATGCTCTATAGTGGAATTTATTACTGTTCTTTCCATGAACATAGGTCTCTACGACCAAACCACGTAAATCTAGTGTCCGATTTATTTTCTTTATTCTGTCTATTTTATTTTTCAATCGTTCGCCCTTTCCGCAATACTAAAAACCCTTTCAAGATAGTTATGATCATGTCTCCAGACTCTGACCGCAGTTTTCGATCATGTGTTGTTGCCACAATATATTTGGAAACCCCTTTCTTGTCCCTTTTCCAATGAACGACGTCAAAAAGGAAAATTTATTTGACTTGATAATACTAATATCACAATATCAATTAAAGAGACATGCCTCAGATCGCATCTATCTCTTCCCATATACTAATTCCAAAAAGAAGACAGGACTTCTTTGCTGAAAAGAGCAGAGCTACAGCAGTGGATAAATGTCAAAATGCAAAAAAAGAGGGAAAAGGATTGGCAAAAACTTCAAGAAACTGGAGGCTGAGGGTGTGTTTGGCAACTATTATATTCCTAAGAATAATTTATGCTGAGAAATTATTATTTTTTATTCTATTCCCTAGACAAGTTTTTGGACATTTTAAAGTATTTGGTAACTGTTTAAAATTTCTATTCTCGGGATAGAAATGCATTTGGTAGGAACTTTAGATTCTTTTGTGACTTATAATTTTTAAAATACTTTTATTATTTTTTTCCTTTTCCTTTTTCATTTCCTCATTCTTATTTTCGTAAAAAAAAAACAATTAAAAAAGAGAGGAGAGAAGCTTTAGCCAGTCGCCGACCTCGGGATGGTTGGCAACTAGCCAAACTAGGGTCAATGACCTTGCAGGAGGGTTGCTGACCCTTGACGAGGGCAAGCACCCTAGCCATCGGTGAGCTCAACCTCGTCAGGCCATTGCGAGGCGGCGAGCGAGGCTTAGTCAATGAGGCTCGGCCTCGCCAAGGAACAATGACCCTCTGGTGAGGTTGCCGAGGGTTGATGATCCTCTAGCCTTGGTTTGGCCAATCATTAGCCATCTAGATGCCTGCAATTGGCTGAGCATTGAAGAAGAAGAAGAAAAGGAAAAGGAAGAAGACGAAGGAAAGGAAAAGGAAGAAAAAATGGGAATTGATCTTGGAATTATTCTTAGGAACGAAGACTTGACTTCTTCTTTTTAACTTTTTGATTATGTTCCAAATTTATTTCCGAGAGCCAAAAATTTACTAAACGGATTTCTATTCCAAATTTGTACCCAGGAATAAAAAAATAGAATCAATTACTATTGGGCATGAATAGGCTTTAAGCATAAAGGATCCAAGTGGTAATTGCCAGCTTCACAATAGCAGCATCAGCTTAGTTGATTGGACAAAGAATGGGGGAAAAGAACCAGCTGAACATCAAAGGACCAACGGACAATGAGCTCCAACACCAAAGAAAACGTAACGTAAGAAAGAAAAGGGCATCGCTTGTTTTGGGGGGATTTTGGAGGGTTCTCTGAAAAAAATCGTGGGGAAAGAGTGAGAAGTTGGGGGAAGAAACCAATGTCAACCCAGCAAAATTCCAGATTGACCTATTGAGAGAAAACGGGATTTTCACAAACTTCCAACCAAAATTAGCCAAAACCTTCAACTAGAGAGTGAAAGTACACTCAAATAGCTTTCAAACCATAGGTCATATGCCTCAAATGGAGGCTGGTAAGGCAAGAAAAATTTCCCAGAAAAGCACCCAAAATTTCCCAAAAAAACATCCTACTTGTATATCTAACTCTGAAAATCCAGATAATTTTTCAGGTGTTGAGCCCAGTTGGTCACATTTAGGGGAAATAGTGAGATTTTGAGAAAAAATGGATAGAGATAGAAGAAGAAAAGAGTTGTAACTTAAACTAGAGTACATTAGTTGGAGTAGGTGTCAAGGGAGTCGATATAAAAAAAGTACTAGAATGTGGTTTTTAAGGCTAACAAAACACTTTCGTGGTAAGCTTTCTTCCTTGCAGATCCCATTTTCTAGTTTGAAGGACCCAACTTCCTGCCCCCTTCGGAGGACAAATTATTGGTTCCTTTGGTCTAGAATCACGTGACAATGAAAACTAGGAAGCAGGCTAGGGATCCTAGATGCATTATTCTTCACGTGGCAAACAAACTAGGAAACAGGCTAGGGATCCTAGATGCATTTGATCACAGAACATTGAGAGGAAAACCAGCTCGCAAAACTGCTGGAATTTTTTAGTGTTGATCCAGCTTCGAGAGTCCTGCATGATTGACTTGCTATGTTCCTTTACATGTGTTGGTTAACTTGCTGCGGCAAGGCATTGCCTAGTGACGGCGGAAGGCCGCCATCACCAGTGGCTGGCAGGGTTGAGCCTCAGCATTGGCCAGCAGCGACCAGCTAGAGGAGGGGAAGAAGGCGAAAAAAAGAAGAAGAAGAGAAAAGAATAAAAATTTAATAAAATTCAAAAAAAAATTAATAAAAAAATTGCGACATCAACGTTGCCGGATGGCTAATGTCATCGTCGCCGCCGATTAGTCAAATTTGGCCGAATGGACTGAATTAACACAATTGCAAAAAGTTTAAGATTGAATTGACAGAAAAAATTATAATTAAATTAGAAAAATTACAATAAATTTAAAAATGTTTTGGTAATTTGCCCCAAGGGGCCGGTGGTCGTTTTTGCTCCTCCGATAAATTTGGACTGTTGAGCAGTCAAAATCATGAGTATCAACCCAATCGACCCAATCAGTTGACTCCTCTTCGAAGTCAACAAGAATTCCAGTATTTTTTCCCTTGAGGGTTACAAGATAAGTGGGTCGATTCATGGCCGCCATAGCACCAACCCCATATTCAAAACCCAGTTTTACTTTTATTTTAGTTAAAAAATCTTAAAATGGTACATTTATAATAAATTTATTCAAAATTAATTTTTTGATTATTAAAAACCTCAAACTTGTACATCTATGATAAATTTACTTTATATTAGTTTCGTTAAATTGGATTAATATAAAGAAAAATTATACACATATGACAAATGGAGAATAAAACCCCAAGCCAGTGCATCTGTCAATTGTTATGTATCATCTAATTTAACAATTTGACAACAAAATTTAATAAAAACTAATAGATGACATATGTGTACTAGTTTAGGGTTTTTTTGTGTGGTAAATTCATCATAAATGTATCAGTTTGAGTTTTTTGGTAGTCCGAATCCTTTAGTTTACTTTTATTTAGTTGGTCCATCTCTTGTTGAGAAAAGACAAGGAAAAAGTTGAGAGGGCGGTAGTACTGAGGATTTACTTCTCTGTATTGCCATTAATTCCTTGTGAAGAAAGCTTAGAGACATTTTCTCTTGTTCTCTATGATACTTTTTTAATAGCAAGAAAGCCCTGTCTAGATAGTAAATCAAGGGCACTAAACCACCTTCTTGTATCAAGGACTAATTAAAATCATGATTTGTTTGGATTGCTCGACATCAGTGGTGCCAAAGCAAAAGCCAGAAGATTTCAATTCATGTGTATCTTTTTGTTCTTCCTCACTTTGGCACATCTGCTTAAACAAGTGAAAACGGACGGGGGGAAATGATGACATTTGGAACAAGTTGGTTCTCACATTTCCTGTTATCGCTCCTTTTACCAGACTCGTCGTTTTCCATGGCTTTCCTCTAAAAGCCAACCACATAGAAGCTAGAGCTACGGTATAATTTCACTCCCATATGCAAAAGAACGAAACCCTCAACCATAGATTCCTTATTTAGGGCATATGATTAAAATCTTGCCTTTTCCTACGAGAAATGATGTAAGTTCCGATCTATATCTTCAGCTTTAAACGTGAAGCATCGTAATGTTTTCACGTGCTCTTTCTCTCGGAACGGGCCTTGATGTGGAGAATCATATATGACAGTATGTGGGATTGTTCTTTACTAACGCCTTGTGATTATTGTCTCTCAAAGCAGATTTTTTTTTTTTGCGAGAAAAGAAGGATTTTCTATTGAGGAGCTGCATTTCACTAGTTCAGATTTATCTGTTGAGGTTAATAACAATGGCAATGGAAGAACAACAGGAGGCACTGTTGAAGAAGCACTACGATGAGAATTGCCCCAGCTGCAAAGTTGTAAAGCCCAGGGAATTACAGACAGGCTTGTTTATTGTGAGCTCGTTTTGATTTGGATCATCACGCTTTGCAACGGTAATGATTGTATTTTGCATTGTTGTTGTTCATAAACTTTTTGTCCGAGAGAATGATCAAATATTGAACTTTGCATTTATTTAACAGTTTTTTTTTTAGAACAGTTGACAATAATTATATTAAACCTCACGTGATATCAGAATAGGAGTATTTAAGTTCATATTTTTCCAAACCTTATTTGGGGTTCACACTATCAAAATTAAATTTTATTTTCTAGTTTGGTTGAACTTACTAGGGAAAATTATCAAAAAAGTCTTAAATTTATTGCAATTATTCCAATTCATTTTAAACCTTTTTTTCCCCTGTTCATCTTCTTCTTCCTTTCATCTTCTTC
Organism: Angophora floribunda; assembly: GCA_014182895.1. Classification (NCBI taxonomy): domain Eukaryota; kingdom Viridiplantae; phylum Streptophyta; class Magnoliopsida; order Myrtales; family Myrtaceae; genus Angophora; species Angophora floribunda. The sequence goes on along the minus strand of CM024711.1, from coordinate 29,096,564 downwards.
CTCAATTGACCCACTTCGACCATGAGCTCGTGCAACAACCTCTGCTTTCGCATCCGCGACCACCTAGCACGCCCCTGGTTCAGACTCCATCCTCTTCCTCTTCCTTTGGATCTGTAACAACTGATTTTTTTCAGAGCCCGAGCTTTGCTTTAAGTGGTGGCGGTGGTTGTTCTCAAGGCCTGCTCGAGGATGCCATAATAATAGTCGAATATTTACACACGACTTGCAAAACACCAAATTATAAAAAGAAAAAGAAAAAAGAAAGATAAATACTAATTGACACAGAGGACCCAGATCCTAATGATGCTTGGCTATTCAGAGAGCATGCCAGTAAAACTTTGGATTCTTTTCAAGTTGAGCAATGGCTGGTTTGAATTTTGCCAACGAACTGAGAACTCAGCAGAACCGAATGATCTAACCGCACCTTCGATTCCCAAAAGACACGACAAAGTCCCATTAGGACACTCCATAAGGCTGAGGACGAGGTGGGCATTACAGGATCTACAATCCAATGCATTTCCTCATTCACTCATTCTGTGGAGCTCCCCACTGTGGACGGGAGAAGTAAATAGTCCAACAAAGGGATATCTCACAGAGCATGCCATCTTTTTCTAAGGGGAAACAGTGCATTTCTTTCCATTGTCCACAGTTTACTTGGATGAGCTGTAGAATCCTTGTTGCATGGTTTCTCGAACCAGTGTCCTAAACTTTTCATGGAACCGACTTCTCATTTACACAGTAATAACGCTATTTTCTTATTTCAATGCTTTATGCAGATTATATGAGTTCGAGAACTGAAGGCAGATAAATGAAGAGAAAACATAGAACGAGTACAGGAACGCAACCAAGAAAGATTGAATTTAGTGGGACCAGCGCCTCAGAGGAACTTATCATATAACCCTCGGAGGATTTCAATGAGAACCGGAGAGATGAAGATGCTCACACGTTCAAGAACAACAAGATGAACTAAAGAGTCAGCCGGATCATGAAGGAAGAAGGAGATGATCTGAGAAAAAGAAGAAAGTGGAAAAAAAAAAGGTAAAAAAATCTTTGGATGAAATGCCCCCCAATCTAGATTGGAAAATGATATATGAGATGCAAATGCCTTACCAGGCTCTTATTTGAAACAAAATTTATTACTTCATGCTTTCATTTGAGACAAAGTTCATTTTGGGCTCATTTTTTTAGAAAATGAGCTCACTTTAAGCCATTATTTGAAATTTTCCCTTAAATACATCATATATACAAAGGGTTATATTTTTCTCTATTCTAGATTCGGGGAAATTTCCATCAACTATATCTATATTGGAAATTGTCCAACTAATCAATAACTTATTATATAGATGCTAATTCAATCCTAAATTCTCTAATTTTGCTAATTTAGTCGTAAACTTGTACGTGGAAATCCAATGTAGTCGTTTCAAATAATTTTCACTGGAAATTGCTGAAGTGGTAATCCGATGATAATTGGATCGCCATGTTAGTGATTTCGGATGAAAATTAATTGGAAGAGCTAATTTTGCATAAAAGTTTATGACTAAATTAACATCCATACAGTAGGTTTAGGACCGATTACGTTATTTTCCCCTGTATCATGTGGGCTATGAATTGCGGACATCATATGCATATAACTTAACTTTGACAATAATTATATTGGACCCTCTCATGACAAACTTGTGGTCCACAAATTGGTACCTCACGTTAGGTGGCTTTTGAAAAGCATGATACCACATTATTTGCATTGGGAATAATGTTGGATCCTCCTAGAACACTTGGCCTCAATGAATTCTGGCTTTTCAATTATTTGGATCTCATATAAGATTCAAGTGATTTAATGAATTGGCTCATACTTGTTGGATTGATGTGTTCATACTTCATCTAGGGAAAAAGAATAGCGCAAGTGTCGAAACTTGGCACGAAAGGACACTTAAGTGTCAAAAGTTACGAAAAGTACACTTAGTGCCACTTTTTTTTTGAAAATTTGATCACTTAAGTACCAACTCCGGTGAATGTCATCGGAAATATGGCGTGACTTATTTTAATAATATAACTCGCTTACGTAGTTCGCTGAAAGCTGAGTTAGCAAAAACTTAGTCAAAATGACATTGTTTTAATGATGACGTGCCATTTAAAAAATATATTAATTAAATAATATTTAAAAACTTTAAAAACATATTATTATAAAATTGATTAATTTATAAATATTAAAAAAAAGAGAAAGTGGGAGGATCGGGCGAGGGTTGTATAGCCCTTACTACCACCCCACCATTGTTGGGAAGGGCTAGCAACGATGAGGCGAGGGTGAGCTAGGGTTGTCGGCCTTAGCCATTGGCCGACTTGCAATGAGGGCCTATGGGCCCTCACCTAGCCAGGTTAAGGGTTGGTGGCAACTGGTTGTGGTCGCCTAGCTAGGCGGTTGGCGACCCTTGACTCGGTTGGGTGAGAGCTAGCAATGGCGGCGGCGGCGAGGGCTACACAACCCTCACTTGATCCCTTTCCCTTCTCTCTCTCTCTCTTTTTTAATAAAATCGATTTTTTAGACTTTTTTCTGATATGACTTTTTTTTTGCCACGTGAATATTTTTTTTGAAAAAAATTGCTTCGTCAGCAAATAAAATCGCCAGAAAATGACACTTGTGCAGTTTTGTCGGATTTTTTCATCATTGACACTTAACTGATCATTTTTACTATGATTTTGGCACTTAATTATATATTTCCGATTTTTTGGCACTTAAGTATACCCATACCAAGTTTTGGCAATCAAGGGTCCGCGCGTCCTTCATATGAAGAGGAAATTTTATCACTAAAGTTCTAAAATCCAGATGATAATTCAATATCTTTCAACTCTTTCTATCCAAATTTCGTACTTTTTACTTAGAAATTGCAGCAGAAATTGTGCTTTTTGGTACTAAAAACCATTAAAAAAAGTCATGGTCATGTCCTCGGACTATAACCATAGTTTTGAATCTCGTCTTGTGGCCACAACAATTTTGGAACCCATTTCTTGGAGAAAATATTAGTGGTTTGCAAGCACCACGTCATCAGCTGACGTGGCGCGCATTTGTTACTCATGTCCAATAACAAGTTGACACGTGCCTGCTGAGGTGGAATAAAAAAATAAAGATTTGATTTTTATCTTCTTCTTCCTCCACCACAGAGCACCCCTGCTCCGGCCACCATCTCCACCCCTTCCGGCGTTGCTTGCGATCCTTCCTCCTCCGTCACAGAGCACCACCTCTCCAGTCACCATCTCCACCGCTTCCGGTGGCGCTTGCGGTCGGCCCAGATTACACCTCCGTCGTTGCTCGCTGTCAGCTCCAATGTTGCTCATCCAGATCTGGCGCCTCTCTCCATCGTCGCTACCGGCAGAGTCGCCATGGACCTCGCCTTCAAGGCTCGCGGCCATGGATGAGCTCCCATTTGAAAGTTCGCAGTCTTCTTGCTCGCCTCCATCATGGGTCTTCACTAGATCTGGAAGTTCTCCGTCATCCTTGCTCGTCCATGGCCGATGCCATGGCTTGGAGCCAGATCTGTCGTGGCCATGGCTTCACAGATGAGGCCGGCCCTCACCAGATCTGGGCGAGGGACGGCCTCGCCAAGGCTTGTTCCATCTTTTCTGAAGGTTCGGCCATGATGGCTCGACCGAGATTTGGAGGAGGAGTTGCTCGGCCATGGCTCAGTCGAGATCTAGAGAGGGCTTGGCGCTCGGCTCTTCTGAAGCTCGACGACGGGTTTGCTTGGGCAAGATGATTGGAGGATGGAGTCGCAGAGGTCACTGAGATCTGAAGGCTTGGCCAGGTCTGTTGCAGCCATGGTTCTGCGATTCCAGATCTGGATGCTGCCAAGCGCCGCCGGAAGGGGCGAAGAAGATGGCCGGAGGGGTTGTGCGAGGAAGATGAAGAGAAAGAAAAGATTTTCATTATTTTTTTTCCATCTCAGCTGCCACTTGTCGATCTGTTATTGGGTAAAAAGAAAAAATACATGCCATGTCATCAATTGACGTGGTGCTTGGTGAGCACCGAATATTTTCTCCATTTCTTGTCCTTTTTCCCGTGAATGAATGACATAAAAAACGACTGGTGAATTGACTGACGATGGGACATGGATTAATTCAAGAGACGTGCCCTAGATCGCATCTACCTCTCTGCTCATATGTAATTCCAAAAGGACTATCCGTCGTTTAGGGAGTGAATGTTTCTGACTTTGCAGTACTCATGTCTCTCCACACTTTTGACCTTTTGTCAACGACTTGTTGCTGTCAGTATTTTAAAAATTGTTATTTTGTGGGCTGTTAATGAAAATTTTTATTTGTGGGCCGCCGCTGATGTAGAGTTTATTTTACTCGAATTGACCTAAAACTATTGTTAAAACTAGTTACATATGCCAATTGTAAGTCTCTCTCTTCTTTTCTTTTTTTTTTTCCCAAAAATCACTATTCAAGACAGGTCAATTTATTTTGAAATATAATGTCGAGCATTGTCCTCCATTAAGGTACTTAGATTTCGAATAAGAAACTTAAAATTAAAAAAAAAAATTATTGACGTGTTTGAATAACTCACTTCTTTATGAGATTTCAGAGTTCTACTTGCAATTTGCTTTTTCCGGATTTTGGACTGTTTCCTAGTATTTCAATTGCAATGATGCCATCTCCAATGATTTCCTAGTGTCATCTGCACCTAGTCCATAAATGAAGGATTCCTCACCATCATCTTTGCTTCCGCTTTGTTACACTTGCTTCACTTTATATTATTTCATTATTCAGCTTGACCGTGACTGAGTCTCATGCATCTTGTTATAGATGCACATTTTAATATGCGATTATCTTGTTTAGCATCTTCTAATAAGTCGTCATATCACTGTATATATCAATTTTATAAATTAATTCTTTCTGTGTATCTTGTTAGATGATTTTGCCGAGTCATCTACCATAAATTAAAAATCCACTATGGGCTCAATAAGTTTTTTGATAACCAGAAAGCTCCCTCCAGATAGCGAATCAAGGGCATAAAACCGCTTTTTAATATCATGGACTTAATAAAATGCAAACCCAAATCTGAGTAGGTGGCCGGACATTAATGGTGACGAGCCAATTCCACAAGCAATTCGTACTTACCAGTTTTGTTCTTAGTTGTCACACTAGCTTAAAAGAAAGAAATCTGACGTGTGCGATGACGAAATTTGGAACAAGTCGGTTCTCACATTTCCTATATCACCTCCTTCACCAATCTGAATTGTTTTCCATGGGTTCCCTTAACATGCCAACCATATAAAGCTCCTGTACCATTTCACTCCCACAGGCAAAAGATTACAAAATCTTCTTCTATTTTCATTCAGGGTATGTGATTCAAACCTTTTTTTCTACATGAAAAAAAGCATCTAAACTTTTTCACGGCTTCTCACTCTTGGAATATGCCTTGAAGTGGAGATTCATATATGATGTTACGTGGTTCTGCCCTTCACTAACGCTTTGTGATTATTCTCTCTCGAAGCAGATTCTCGCAGGAGAACAAGAAGGGTTTTCGATTTTGTTTGTTCAGGAGCTGAATTTTGTGGGTTCGGCTCCATCTGTTGAGATTGATAGCTATGGCGGAGGAAGAACACAAGGAGGCGTTGTTGCAGAAGCAATACTATGAGAATTGCCCTGGCTGCAAAGTTGACAAGTTTAAGGAATCGCAGAGAGGCTTGCCGATCCGCGAGCTTTTATCAATCTGGATCGTTGTGCTCTGCAACTGTAATGAGCATATATAGCACTATTGTTGTTCATGAGCTTTCTGTTATCTTTTGGATTTTTTTTTCTGTGTTCATTGAACTTACCGAGTGACTGGACATAAGGACGACGAGAACTCACATGATACTTCAGAGTTAATTTGTTTGGAATAATTCAGTTTTTGATGTGAAGTTAAGCCGATGGCGTTATTGCATAATGATGGATAGTGTAAGACCAGATGTTTTATTTCCCTGGCACTATTAGTTCACTTAGTTGATTGTAAAATTTCATATAGCTATGTCGTCAATCGTTCAGGAATCAGAACTTATATGCTGATTCAAAAAGATGTACCGATTGGATTTATGATGTTACTGACCAATCTTGTCCTTTCTCTTTCCAGCGCTGCCGATATCATCTCTATTCCCATTCCTTTACTTCATGGTAAGTTCTTACATTTAATGCTTGAGTTTTAAGTATGATATATAGATAACTGTTCTGTCTACACTAGAGATATTGTGTACTAAACTGTTTGGGTTAGGCTCTGTTTTCTCAAATATCTTCTCTCTAGGCTCTCGATAGTTATTCTCGGTCAATTCGTCCTGAAAATTTTTGCATTTGTTGCAAATGAAAGGAGTACAAGCGAAGTGAACATTATTTTATCTGACTTTGAAGCATCAGAGTTAGCTGTTATGCAGTCGCATAGGATGGCTAAACTCGATTAAAAGTCCAGCGACCTTCCTCGGTAGATAATTGTGTAAATGACTCGAAGCATATGATTTGGCCTCTTCTCCTCAAGACATCTTCATTTGTTTGTTGAATTTCAAATGGCAGATTAGAGATTTCCATATCGCCAAAAGAGAGGAAGACATTGGGTATTATGCCGGTTACGTAGGTGAGATCTTCCTGTTGCTCATCTCTATTCATTGCAGACTCCCCTGTTTAATTTTGACTATACTTTTCACTAACAAAGTCCTTGAAATCTGGAAGGTTGTGCATTCCTGTTCGGTAGAGCATTGACGTCGATTTTCTGGGGAGTTGTGGCGGATCGATACGGGCGAAAACCAGTCATCCTTATAGGAACAATTGTTGTGTTAGTACAAGATCGCCATTCATTTACAGTCCTAGCTACGAAAAATTACTTCGATGATTATAGTCAATTTAATCGTTATGATTCGATTTATATCAGGGTTATCTTCAACACTCTCTTCGGCCTAAGTGTGAACTTTTGGATGGCCGTTACGATGAGGTTTCTTCTAGGAAGTTTAAATGGTTTACTCGGACCGATCAAGGTAAGATCTTGTACCACTAATGAACTTTGGGATCGTCGTGGCACAAATTTTTTGAGCCTCAAATAAGCTATCCCTTCTTATATTGTTCCACGAATTCACGATCTTTCTGATTTATGTATTCCATAATTTCTTAACAGGCTTATGCGACCGAATTGTTCCGTGAGGAGTACCAAGCGCTAGGAGTATCAACCGTAAGATCTCTGACCTTTGTCAAAATCTTCGAGCTCTCGATACAGATTCCTAGTTCTCTTTTGCCAGGTACATAAAAGCTAAGAGTTACACTTTGGACTCAGGTTAGTACAGCGTGGGGGATAGGATTGATTATCGGTCCAGCTTTGGGAGGTTATCTTGCTCAGGTACTTCTGATTTATCATCTCTTGACGCGTGAAATCGAGTATTCCGAAAGCGATGACAACTCGGATGCATGTGCGAGAATTGCTTCTCTCATTTTCATGCTCCTCTGATGTTCCTGGTTGTTCTATTGATTTTCACTTCAGCCTGCGGAAAAGTTCCCCTCGGTATTTTCTGAAGAATCAGTGTTCGGAAGGTGAGTGGAGGTTGCTTATTATTGGAGATCCTACTAAGTGATCATTCTCACGAGCTTTAAACATTTGATTTCTTGATTTCGATGCAGATTTCCCTATTTCTTGCCCTGTCTCACCATCTCGCTTTTCGCATTGGTAGTTTCTATCGCATGCTGCTGGCTTCCGGTATGCACTTCACTATATTCAGTTCATGTTTCTTATTCTTGATATTGAAAAAATTTGTTTTTTTTCCCCTTCATCAGACATTATCTCTGCGTATAATTACCTATGAAAGGATTTGCAACGGCTCATTGCGCTTTATTGAGTGCCTAAAAATCTGGTTTTATTTCAGGAAACATTGCATATGCACCACGAAGATAGCGAGCTTGATGAGTCTTGCAAAGATGTAGAGACCGCATCCCTTGAGTCTGGTGTGAAATGCAAGACGCAAAATGTTGAAGGGAAAGCTCCGAAAAAGTCTCTGATTCGTAATTGGCCGTTGATGTCAGCCATTATAGCGTACTGCGTCTTCTCGCTTCACGACATGGCTTACTCAGAGGTAACGTTCTCAGTCTTTCATTCACCGTTTTCTGACATCATGAGTGCAATGATTTCAGTACTCATGGTGCCGAGTGCTTCATCGTCTGTTGCTTACAGAGCAAAAATTGTTTTATGGTGGATGAACACGAACTTGTAATCTACAATGCGGTAGGCAGAAGACATTCCTTCTGTCCTGAGAAAATTATCTTGACTTGTCTTTTGGAATTCTATCCTAGTTTGAATTCGGAACATGGCATCAGCATATCATGCTGGTTTCCAAATGAGTTCATTTGATCTTTCAATTCGATCCTCTCAGTAGCCTTTCCGTTCTACTTTCTCTTTGTAGATCTTCTCACTGTGGGCCGTAAGCCCGAGGCGATTAGGGGGTTTAAGCTACACGACTGAAGATGTTGGAACTGTTCTTTCCGTCTCAGGTATATACTCCAGTTTCTTCCTTGTATGTCAAGCTAAATTCGTTCAGGATAATAACATGGTAGTCACTAAAACTGCAATTCAAACGGAACTTCGAGATGTGGCAGTTCGTATTGTTGATATGGGTTCTGCCTATTCAAAACTTAGAAGTATGGTGGTCTAATATCACTGAACGTATACATCTGTACTTGCTCAATGTGTTTGCCCGGGATCGCTGATTGCCAAATTTCACTGCCAGGTGCCGGTCTTCTTGTATACCAAACATGTTTATACCCATATGTGGACAAACTTCTCGGCCCTGTTTTGCTAGCCCGCATTTGTGGGGTATGTTTTCGACATCTCGTAACTTGAACTCGACCACCTGTTTGTGAAAAACATTTTTTCTGGCTGCTTTATCTCCAGCTATTCATGGTCCATTTGATAAAGGGATAAGTATTCCCTGTGTTTCCTTCGCACAAATGCTTGAATGCAGGTCTTATCGATTCCGCTCTTGTCAAGCTACCCTTTTATAGCCATGCTGACCGGGCTAAGTCTCTCCATAGTGTTAAATTGCGCATCAGTCGCGAAGAATGTTCTTGGTGTGAGTATGCCTTATTCTCTATGCTACAATATATGAAGCTCATATGCACACACAAAAAAAAAAAAAAAAAACCTCTGTTCATACCTAATTCTGACCGTCGAATTTTGCATGTCGATAGATTTCTGTCTTCACCAGCTTGTTCCTTCTGCAAAACAAAGCCGTTGTAAGCTTCTAATGATCATCTTTGACCCGTCTGATCTGTATTAACATCCTCGAATATATACCTTTCTCACGAATGTTTGACTTAAGTCCGAATCTGAAATCGCAGGATCAAGATCAGAGAGGAGCTGCTAATGGAATCGCGATGACTGCCATGTCTCTCTTCAAGGCAGCTGGTCCAGCCGGAGGAGGCGCGATGTGAGTTCCGCTTAATTTTTGTCGGCTTTCATGATATCACTAAGATGGGACAATGAGCATTCGATCATTATAAACTCATAACTGAAAACATACAGTTACTTCTGCAAGCTTAAAAGGTAGACTTGATTTATGTTCTCATCCGTGGACTCAAAATCTTTCGCAGATTCTCTTGGACACAGAAGCGTCAGGATGCAGCTTTTCTCCCAGGTAAACCAAACGTTTCCAATTCTGAGATGACGGCTCTGGCCTTCTTTGTATAACCTTGACTAACTCATCAGTTGTCATCTGCTAAAAGAAAAGGTGTTTACATGAATATATGTATAGGAACGCATTCATGATGTGCAATGATGAGATACAACTCTATGTGACCGTGATAGACCGCGGTTGAGCTTTCATCTGATTGAGGAACTTTAACGACCCCATGCCTATGTGCAGGCAACCAGATGATCTTCTTCATGTTGAATGTGGTCATGGTAATCGGGGTGCTGATGACGTTCAAGCCGTTCCTTGTCCAACGCCGCAACTGAAAGAAGGTAGAATTGAACCCGCACGAATTCTTAGTACAACGCGCTGCTAAAACTCAGGGCAGAGCTTGGAAAATATCAGCTGCCATTCGATTCTTTCACAAGCCGAGCCGGGCCTAAAATTTGCTACAAGCTTATCCAAATGGAAGAATTGGACAAGTCCCTCAATCTTAGGGTCGTTAGCCTATCTACTATAAAGGTAATCATTGGTCTAAGAGTGTGTTAGGCCCTCCAGACCCGAAGCACAATTCGAGCGGCTTATGGAACTAATTCCTTCTTTGGCCCAATCATTGTATGGAGAGTTATATTACATATTTTACGTCATGGGCGAGCCTATGTCCGAAAGTCTAGGTTCGATATATGAACATTGTTTGACTGTTGATCAATTCTAGTCTATTGTTCTGTTACTTAATTTTAGAGGCACCCCCTTATTCTCTTGGAAATTACACAAAAAGTCTTATAATTATTATATTTGTGATAATCTAGTCCTAAACATTTTAATTTGACCAATTTAGTCATAGATCTTTTAAAAATTTATCAATTGGTCATTCCAACTATATCTGGCTAGAAAATCGTTGACATGGATATCGATAATCCTATATGGCATAGTTAGCACTAATATGAATAAATTATGTAATTCTTTTCCTCTCTCTTTTTTTCTTTTCTTTTTTCCTTTTACTGGTAAGGGTCACTAGTCAGCCATGGAGACCGTGCCTAGATTGGGTGAGAGTTGCATCACCTACGGCTAGTGGGGCTGCGAAGTCCCCGCCTTTATCAGTTGTAGGCAAGGGTGTGAAGGCCATCGCTAGATCTAGGTAAGGATCACCTCACCCATGGTTGGTGGGGTCATCAAGGCCCTCACCTAGTCTAACATAGCCTTCGCAGCTAGCGAGGGTTGCCCGTGACCCTCGTTGGCACAAGGAAAAAAAAAAAGCAAAGAAAAAATTGGAAAATAAAAATAAAGAATAAGAAACTCCAATTTTAAACAAAATATGTCTACATCAATTTGGCTGTGCCACGTAAGTTATGGAGGAAGATTGACATCCATGTGAATGATTTCGGCTAAATTTGGCTTACAATAATCAATTGGTAAATTATTAAAAAGGTTTATAACTAAATCGGCTAAATTGAAAGATTTATAATGAAATCCATTCATAATTAATTATTTAAAAACGGCAGCTGTTGTGTTATCATCCTGACTTTTTGGGAAAGAAAGAATATGTTTCACTCTTAATTTTCCTTGAATGTTTGAATTAATATCATTATTGCAATATACTTATGTTGTAGTGCACTTTGTCGCTATTATAGACAATAGCAACGCTATGCATATTACCAACCACATTCCTTGTTTGTCCGATTCATTCATTATCCTCCACCACCGCCTAAACATACAATTATTTATACAAAGGGTTATAGTTTTCTCCATCCCTAATTTGGAGAAATTTATTTCAATTATATCAATATTGAAAATTGTTTAATTGGTCCATAACTTATTTCATGGATACCAATTCAATTGTAAATTTTTCAGTTTATAATTAAACATGTTTGCAAAATTCCAATATATTCATTCTAATTAATTTTTGTTAGAAATCACTAACGTGGTAATGTGCCATAGCCAGTGATAATCAGATCCTTACGTTAGTGACGAAATTGATCGGAAAATCTATATTATAATTTTTCATAGCGGTTTAGAATTAAATTGGCATCCATGCAATAAATTTATAATTAATTGGATATTTTTCCTTCTATATCATGCAGGTTATAAGTTATAGGCATTGCACACGTACAAATTAACTTTGATAATAATTGCATTGGCCCACCCTCTCATAATAAACTTTGTCATTCACAAATCGGTACCTCTATGTCGTGTGACTTTTGAAAATCATGATACCACGTATATCTATTTTAGGAATAAGTTATGGATTATTCGGGAACACTTGACCCCAATGAATCCTTGCCATTGAATTATTTGGATCTCATTTAAGACCCACGAGAGCCAATGAAATGGCTTATATTTGTCGGCTTTATGTGCACTCGAATCCCGTAACTAATATTCTTATATTGCGGGCTTCTTTTGTGTCCAAACAACAGAGGGCCCCTCAATGGATCTCGATCTCTTCTCTTTAGTTACTATTCCCAAAAGATTTTTGTCTCTGCCCCAACAAAACTTCCTATGAAGAGGAATCACTATAGTTCTTGCTCTGGATCATCATGACTAAGATCAAGACGACAATCTAATCTGTACCAACTTTTTTTAACCGAATTTGATTCTATTTTACTCAGAAATTGCAAAAGAAATTGTTCTTTTGTCTACTAAAATCTCTTTCAAGAAAGTCATGGTCAACAGTCATGTCCTCAGAAAGTGACCACGGTTTTCAATCATGCGTCGTTGCCACGATAAGTTTTGGAAGAAACCCCTTTTTGGTCCTTTTCCTGTGGATGAACGACATAAAACACGACAGATGAAATTGACTTATGATCTCTTCCTATGTATAGTCCCAAAAGACATCTTTCATTTCTTTTTCTTTCCAAGTTTCTGTCGTTTAGGGAATGAATGTACGTGACCTTGCACTAATCTTGTCTCTGCTGACCTTTTGTCCTCATTCATCATGACTCCATATTCATGTTGCTGTCGGTTTTTTTGTTTTTTGGTCAGATGCTGTCGGTATTTTAAAAATTGTTATTTTGTAGGCTGTCAATGAAAATTTTTATTTCTGGGCCACCGTTAATGTAGAATTTATTTTTCTCGAATTACACTACAGTCAAAACTAGTTTCATATGCCAATTATAAGCCTTTTTTTTTTCTTTTCAAAAATCACTATTCAAGACAGGTCAATTCTATTTTAAATATTATGTTAAGCATTTTCCTTCATTAAACAGAAGATATTGATATCTCAACTTTGACAATCCATTTTATTATTTATCGTATGGAAAAAGTAAGGGTGACCCGACCTCTAAACAGAAGATATTAATTTACCTTGGTCCACATAAATTACACCGGAGCCAATCCGTTCATAATTATCTTGGAATTAACTTAAAGTGCCAAATCATGAAAAGAAAATTGAACTCACATTGTGCAATATTTGTCCGAGATGAGCAAAAGGGAAGGGACTGATATTCCTATCCCAGTGAATCGAAGAGGATGATTTTGGGCATATATTCAACTCGTAAATCTCGTCCAAGAAAGGAGGACACTAAGGGGTGAGCATAATCCGGATTGGGCCGTCCTAGCATCTAATCTAGGGACTAACCCGCACAATGTTGGTCCTCAATTTTTGGGACTCAGGACCAACCCGATTGAGCCTAGGACCGAGGATTGGACTGACCTAATGAGTTCGGCTTGGTTCCAAGGTCAACTCAGGATCAACCACTTTACTTAGTGACGAGTGAGGCTAGCGAAGAGAGGAAAGTGGTACAAGCATCAAGCATTGAGCAAAGAGAATGTTGATCTACAAGCGGGTGAGCATTGAGTGGCTAGCGGGTGAGTTTGTTCACAAGTGAAGTTATTTATCTCAATTTTACTTGGCAAATTGAAGAGGATAAAAAAGAAATAAAAGAACAAGAGTATTGGAGGTGGAGGAGAAGGACACCGTTTAATGCAATTTAAGTTAGGTGCAACTTTAGAATAAATAAAAGAATATTATATATAATATATTAGATATATAATATAGCTAAAATATATTATATCTAAATATACATAATACATAATATATAGTCAAACTCGATCCAGATGGGATCGATTCTAAACTCCTAAAATCAAGGATCACCCCGCACAATATTGATCCAGAGATCTCAAGACGAAGGACCGAACCAATCCCCTAGGGATCGAACCAGGACTGATAGATTTGGGCCAGTTTAGGATTCGTCTAATGTCAACCTTGGACCAATGCTCATCCCAAGGACAATGACACTAATCAATCAAGGAAATCTTCCCACTTTTTTTCCAGCAAATTTCGGCCAACCAAGTGGAGGAATCGATGATTTTTATTTTATTTTTTGCTTGAAAATGTTACAGGCGACAAGAGATTGAGTGAGTTTGGGAAGAGAAGAAAATGAAAATGATGGTGAATGAATTTACACACATTCACGGCAGCATGAGTAAAAGCAGACTCGGAAAGGTTGCAGGGAAAATGCCAAAATTCATCAATGAGCAGAGGATCACCGGTCATCTTCTCAAAAGGAAGGAAAATCCTCACATTCGAAGGAATCTCCCTTAATTCAGAACTTCCAAAGATGCATTGGAGATGTTTGCTGTAAACCTCACAATAGATAGTGAGAGCAAATACGTGAGACACAAAAGAGTTTTTCTTTGTGGTTGTCGTCCCACCTCCTGCCGCCACTACGCCTCGCTGCCGCTGCTACTGCTGTTCGCTGCTGCGGCTGCCACGTCGCTGTTGCTCACAATCGAACGAGTCTCCCCGGAGGCAGAGCTTCCATAGACACATGGGAGATTTTTGTTGCAAAAGGGGCGATTGTTAAGTGCAGAAGCGAGGTACCTCAAACTTTCAGAAAATACAATTAAATTTTTTATTCTTTTAAAGTTAGTTAATTAGTTCAATCAAGTGCTTTCATTAATTGTAACTTTTGAAAATTTTAGAACTCGATTGCATTTTTGTGACAAATTTCAGGACTTAATTGTATTTTTTGAGAGTTTTAGCACAAATTGCACTTTTATGGTAAATTTTATAACTTTCAATACACTCATTTTTTATTTTTTATGCATATTTGATTTAGAATGCATATAAATTTAGTTTAATCCATAATTTTGATTAAACAAAAAAGAACAAAAAATCACATTATAAAGTTTCAATAGATTGCATCAACTAGGAGAATTAATTGCATCGCATTTCGTAGGTCCTTTAGGATTAACTTTAATTAGTGTCTCCCATAGATAATATTTAACTTTATTTCCATAACATGTCATTTATAATTTAGCATACACATCATATAGCCAAACCATTCTTGCATGTCATCTAGTTGTTTCGATAGAGCATATGAGTCATTCCCTTTTAGCATGGAACTCTAAGGTTTATCTATGTTTTTCTTAAATTAGGCATGTTAATTAAATCAAATATAAAAATAGTATAAATTACACATTAGTTAGTCTTAATCCATGCATAACGTTCGTACATTATGTTTGCATATTTTTCAAACAAATAGTTTGTAGAAACCTCATGGTGATAGGTAGCGACACGCTTTGTGTTATTAGCACATCCAGATTTACTATTTTGATTATTGCGTGTTGCTTTCTTAATTGTGCACTCACATGATCACCCATCATATGTTAGTGGCCTAATATTATAATTGACAAAAACTGCATGCAAAAATACTTTCATAATAAAGACTAAATATACTTTGATGAATTTCGGGAGTGTCTCGACCAAGCTGAATTGGAAGACCTCCGTTATGTGGGATTTAGATACACGTGGTCAACCTCTTCGGGTGCGCAAAGGAAGCAAAGGAAAATTGACCGTGTTCTGGTCAACAACAAATGGATAATGGATTACTCTTACTCTGAAGCCACCTTCCTAGCCCCTGGCATTTCTGATCACTCGCCGATGCTAGTGAGAGTCTTGGATTCTCGTCCTCGCAAAATTCCATTTAAATTTTTTAATTTTTGGATGTCCCATCCAGACTTCTCCTCTATTGTTTCTCAGGTATGGGATAGCAATATTTCAGGAACATTGATGTTTAAGCTATACTCTAGGCTTAAAATTTTGAAATCCAGGCTCAAGCTTCTCAACAAACAAGAGTTCTCGAACATTTCTCTCCGAGCGGCGGAAGCCAAGATGGTCCTTCACTCTACTCAAGAAGCTCTACAAAGAGAGCCTTACAATAGTGAATTGGCGATTGCTGAACATGCCCATGCTCGGTCTTATTATGAACTCCGGTCTTTCGAGGAATCCTTCTTTAAACAAAAATCACGTATTCGCTGGCTTAAGGAAGGGGACCAGAACACTAGATTCTTCCATCAATCGGTCAAGCACCGACAACAACGCAACAGGATCATCTCGGTTTTGGATGATACAGGAAATATTATCTCGGACCCAGGTGAAGTACCACAAGTTTTTGTATCCTATTTTCAGGATCTTCTGGCTCCTGTACAAACTTCTCTGCGGCCTACTACTCTAGAGGTCAAGGGAACTCTTTGTCACATTTTGAATGATGACCAGGTTCGTTTTCTATCTGAATCCATTCTTCCCCAGGATGTGAAAGTGGCTATGTTCTCCTTGGCAGGAGGGAAAGCCCCGGGTCCAGATGGTTATAATGCTGATTTTTTTAAAAGAAACTGGGACATTGTTGGGCCCTTGGTTACTGAGGCGATCCTAGATTTCTTTAACACGGGTCAGTTGCTTCGGGAAATTAATTGTACTATTCTTGCACTGGTTCCCAAAACCCCAAATGCTTCATCGGTTGCTGACTTTCGGCCCATAGCTTGCTGCAATACGGTGTATAAATGTATCTCCAGGATCCTTTCTAATAAACTTGCAACTATCCTCCCCTCCATCATCAGCTCGACTCAAACGGCCTTTGTGAAAGGTAGAAGGATTAGTGACAACATTCTCCTTGCTCAGAATTATTCAGGTGGCTTTCATTTGGGTAATCGGTCTCCCAAGTGTGCCATTAAAGTTGATTTTAGGAAGGCCTATGATACTTTGGATTGGGATTTCTTGGAGACAACCCTTGAAGCTTTTGGGGTTCCTTCTCACTTTATTCATCTTATCATGGTATGTGTTCGCACACCTAAATTTTCTGTTTCACTAAATGGTGAGATGCATGGGTTCTTCTCTAGTGGTCGTGGACTAAGACAAGGAGACCCAATATCTCCCTATCTTTTCACAATGGCGATGGAAGTCTTCTCAGGGATCCTTGAGCTTCGGACTCGTCGCCGGAGTATCGATTTTATTGGAGATGCAAAGCTTCTCGGTTATCCCATCTTTTCTTCGCGGATGATGTATTCATATTCGGTGAAGCTTCGTAGCTTCAGTTTCTTGTATGAAAGATGGGCTTGATATATTTTCCGGTTGGAGTGGGTTAATCCCCAATACTAACAAGAGTGAAGCCTTCCTCTCTGGTGGTCATGGGGACTTAAGAACACAAATTTTGCAACTGTTAAATTTCAGAGTTGGGTCCTTTCCAGTTAAATACCTTGGTGTCCCTATTATTACTTCAAGATTGACCAAATCAGATTGTCACACCTTGGTATGTATTCTGACGGCTCGTGTCCAATCTTGGACACATCGGTTTCTCTCATTCGCAGGACGTCTTCAACTCATTAGAACCGTGTTGCATGCTATTCAAGTATACTGGGCGTCCATTTTTTGGCTACCAGCTGCTATAGTAGATAAGATTGAGCAAATTTGCAGGCAATTCCTTTGGAAGGGACCGTCTCTGGGCTTGGGCGGTGCAAAAGTATCCTGGAAGGATGTATGCCACCCAAAAATAGAAGGCGGCCTTGGGCTTAGGAGAATTCGAGATAGCAATAAAGCTGCCATGGTTAAGCATATCTGGATTCTATTCACGATAAAAAGAATCCATGTGGTGCAAATGGATTCATACCACACACCTTAAAGGGAAGAATTTCTGGATAGTAGCCACTCCGACTTACTGTTCTTGGGCCTGGAGAAAAATCCTTGCAATGAGGGAAATTGTTATAGGTTTGTTCAAATGGAAGATTGGAAATGGTGAGTCTACCTCCTTGTGGTTTGATCCGTGGCTAGATATGGGTCCTCTCAATTTAGTTTTTTCGGATTCTGATATCTCTCTATCGGGTCTTACGAGAGATGCAAAGGTAGCTGATTTATGGACTCTGGATGGGCAAGCTTTCTTTCAGGAGCTACAAGCATGGCAATTTACTATCCCTCCAGTTAATCATTTGTCGGATATATTCACTTGGGCGCCTCACCCGTCGGGCACCTTCTCCAAAGTGCCTCGGCATGGTCAATTATTAGGAAGCAAGCCACTAGGGTCTCCTGGCATCTTTTGTTTGGAACAAAGCTATTGTTCCGAGACATCAATTTCTTCTTTGGTTGATACTACGAAATCGGCTTCCCACTCGGGTATTTCTCATGTCTCATGGAAGAATCCCTCCTAGGCAAGTGTGCTTTCGCAACTTATGTCCCGACTCTATTGATCATTTATTTTTTGAATGTCACGTCACAAATTCTCTTGCTACATTTTGGGCTGCCAAATGTAATCTCCCTTGGAGGAATCGAGGTTGGTCTGAAAACCTTAGATGGGCTATTCATACCTTTGATGGTAATGGATTCTATTTTGACATGATTCGGTTTTCCTTTGCCGCCCTCTGCTATGTGATTTGGAAGTCCAAGAATGATATTATATTTCGGGCTTCCAACTTATATGTGCCATCCATGAAGCTTCACTTGATCGAGTAGTCAAGGACAAAGCACTCACGTTTAAATCTGTTGTAGCCTCTTCCCCGGGATAGAAGACTACAAAGCATTGCTTTGGGGATTTGACCCTCAAGTTTTTTGTGAGGAGACGTGACGGGGTGGACCCGTCCGTTCTAACTCTTTTTTTTGTAAAGCTACTTTGCGTGTAACAGTTGTGTCTTCCTTAGTGAACTTGGCCCCCTTCACTCCAAGGACATGTTGTCCTATTTGAGTGAGTGTTGGTGCCGGGTCCCACCAGGTTGTATAGTTGATTTGCTGATTTATATTACTTACCTTTACCAAAAAAAAAAAAATATATATATATATATATATATACCTAATTAAAATGTACTTCTACATTTTACTTGAGAGTCTAATTGATAACTTATTAATGGCGACTCTAAAATAAAAAAATTACATGTGAAATTGAGTACCTAGTTGTGATTGGCACGATTTGGGAGACCCTGCCTCAACGTGAATGGTTGCCTCATGAGAGGAACCTTTATTTCCATTTAGTAGTCCATTTTCGATCCAAAAGAAAATAGTGATCCATCACCTTTTCATTAACGATTCATTTTCAACGAGCTTGCAATGATGGTACTTACATTTTGAATAAGAAAAACATAAAAATCTTAATGTATTAAATTTTTTTGTAAAATATTTTACCGATGTCCGATAACTCATTTCTTTATAAGAGTTGAGAGTTCTATTTGCAGTTTATTTTTTCCGGATTTGGACCGATCCCTCGGATTTTTATTGCAAATGATCTTGTCCCCTACAATTAAACACGTTCTAGATGGGCAAACAATTAATGCCATATTCCCCTAGTCCATGAAAAAGCAGTCCTCATCATCATCTCTGTTTTCTTTTTCTTTTTTCCGTTTTATCGTATGCACACCACTTTATATTATTTCAATATTCAGCTTGACGACGACTATCTCACATCTTGTTGTTAAAAGCCATTTCAATATGGGGGCTTTGTTCAGCATCTATAAATAAGACACTATGTCACTTTATATATCAATTTTTAAAATTATTGTAATATTCAATTTTATGTGCTTCTATGTATCCGGTTAGATGATTTGCGTAGTCATTTACCATAAATAATAATTGTACTATCTTAGGCTCCATAAATTTTTAATAACCAGAAAGCCCCTCTAGATAGTAAATCAAGGGCACTAAACCACTTTTTAATGTGAAGGACTACATAAAATGCAAACTAAAATTTGAGTAGGTGGCTGGACATTAGCAAAATCCAGAAGATTTCTATTCGTATGTGCCAGTTGTGTTCTTACTCACTTTGTCATATTTCCTAAAACGGTTCTCCTTGGCTTCCCTTATAAAGGCCAGCCATATAAAGCTCCCGTATAATTTCACTCCCACATGCCAAAAATAAGACCCTCACTACAGGTCACAAATTCTTCTTCTTTCTTCATTCACGGTATGTGATTCAAACCTCTTTTCCGCATTAAATGATATGAAGTTATACAATCTATTTCTTCAGCTTTAAATCTGAAGCATCTTAACGTTTTCACGGCTTCTTACTCTTGGAATATGCCTTAAACTGGAGAATCATATATGATGTTACGTGGTTCTGTTCTTCACTAACCTTTGTGATTATTCTTTCTCGAATCAGATTTTCTGCGTGAGAAAAAGGGGTTTTCTATTTCATTTGTTCAGGTGCTGAATTTCGTGGGTTTAGTTCTATCCGTTGAGGTTAATAGCAATGGCGGTGGAAGAACAAAGGGAGGCGTTGTTGCAGAAGCATTCCTATGAAAATTGTCCCGGCTGCAAAGTCGAGAAGCTTAAGGAATCGCAGAGAGGCTTGCCAATCCGCGAGCTTCTGTCGGTCTGGATCGTTGTGCTTAGCAGCGGTAATGAGCATGTATAGCGCTACAGTTGTTCATAAGCTTTCTGTCGACTTTTGAATTTTTTTTTCTGGGTTCATTGAACTTACCGAGTGACTGGACATGTGGATGACGCAAATTTACATGACATTTCGGAGTTAATTTGTTTGGATAATTAAGTGCAGTGGTTAAGCCAATGGCGATGTTGCATAGTGATGGAGTGTAAACCCAGATGTTTTTATTCTCTGGCAGAATTTTCCAGTTAAAATTTTTTTTGTAGCTATGACGTTAATTCGCTCAGTAATCAGAAGTTATTTGCCGATATACAGAATAGCTAATTAGACTTATGATGTTACTGATCCGTGTCTTGTCCCTTCTCTTTTCAGCGCTGCCAATATCATCTCTATATCCATTCCTTTACTTCATGGTACGTTCTCACGTGGCATGACTGTTCTGTCTACACTAGAGATATTGTGTCCTAAACTGTATGGTTTTGGATCTGTTATCGTCTCTCTAGGGTCCAGATTGTTATTCTTGGTCAATTAGTCCTGAAATTTTTTCTTTGTGCTGCAATGAATCAAATACGAGCGAAGTGAACATTGTTTTATCTGACTTTGAAACATCAGAGATAGCCGTTGGCATGCAGTCGTGTTGGGTGGTTAAACTCGATTAAAAGTCCCACTACTTTCATCGGTGGATGATTGTGTAAATGGCTCCAAGCATATGACTTAGCCTCTTCTGCTCAAGAAATCTTCGCTTTTTTGTTGAATTTCTAATGGCAGATTAGAGATTTCCATATCGCCACAAGAGAGGAAGACATCGGGTATTATGCCGGTTGGGTAGGTGAGATTATCTTGTTGCTTATCTTTGTTCATTGCAGACTCCCTGATTTGTTTCTGACTATACTTTTTACTAACAAATTCCTTGAAATCTGGGAGGTTGTTCATTCCTGTTTGGTAGAGCCTTGACGTCGATTTTCTGGGGAGTTGTGGTAGATCGATATGGGCGAAAACCAGTCATCATTATAAGAATAATTGTTGTGTTAGTACAAGATCACCATTCATTTATAGTTCCCACTTACGAAAAATGACCGCCATAATTACAGTCAGTTTAATCATTATAGTTCGATTTTTATATCAGGGTTATCTTCAACACTCTTTTCGGTCTAAGTGTGAACTTTTGGATGGCCATTGTGGTGAGGTTTCTTCTAGGGAGTTTAAATGGTTTACTTGGACCAATCAAGGTAAGATCTCGGGCTGCTTATGAACTTTGGGATTCATGGTGGCACAAGTCATTTTGAGTCTCAAATAAGCTTATCCCTTCTTGTTTTTTTCCACGAATTTGCCATCATTCTGATATATGTATTTCATAATTTCATAACAGGCTTATGCGAGTGAAATATTCTGCGAGGAGTACCAAGCGCTAGGAGTATCAACCGTAAGATGTCTGGCCTTTGTCAAAACCTCTGATCTCTCAATGCAGATTCCTAATTTTTTTTTCTGCCAAGACATAGAGCTAAGAGTTACAGTTTGGACTCAGATTAGTGCAGCATGGGGGATAGGACTGGTTATAGGTCCAGCTCTGGGAGGTTATCTTGCACAGGTACTCCTGATTTTTATCATATCTCGATGCATGAAATTGAGTATTCCAAAAGCAACGACTATTGGGACACGCATGCGGGAATTGCTTTTCTAATTTTCATGCTCCTCTGATGTTCCTGGCTGTTCTTCTTTGCTTTTTATTTATTTATTTCACTTCAGCCCGCGGAAAAGTTCCCATCGATATTTTCCAAAGAATCAGTGTTCGGAAAGTGAGTGGAGGTTGCTTTTTTCTACATTAACAATGCAGATCCTATCAAGTGATTATTCTCACGAAGCTTTAAACATTTGATTTCTTGATTTGGATGCAGATTTCCCTACTTCTTGCCCTGTCTCACCATGTCGCTTTTCGCATTGGTAGTTTCTGTCGCATCCTTCTGGCTTCCGGTATGCACTTCAGTAAACTCAGTTCATGTTTTTCATTCTTGATATTGAAAATATTTGTTTTTTTTATTTCCTTTTCATAAGACGATATCTCTTGGCCTAAGTGCACTAGTAGTGTTAAAATTTTCGTATAACACTCACTTTTTAAACTAAAATGATCACTTAATTGCAAACTTTAATTTGGATTATTGGAAATTCAACTTAGTAATATTTTATTAAAAAAATTATCACTAAGGAATCCTTACTCGAGGATTTTTGAAGTTCGATCATCGGTGATCCTTCTTCAACGCCCTCCGGATGTTCTTGCCACCGTCAATTGACGCCGTCCATTGCTTCCAAGTCTCGCCAGACGTGCCTCTCTTTTCCCCTAATTTTGTGATCCGAGTGCTCGAAGTGCCTCGTGCTCACTCAATCCCTCTTCCCCCGCGCCGATCACGAGTGCTTGATGTTTTGCTTCAAATCACAACGTCTTTCCAACCTAAGGTACTCAAGGGCAAGGTTACCCTTCAAACCATCGTCGAACTAGGCTTGAACGAGAGAAAGAGAGAACGAGAGAGAAAATTGCTTTAGTGTGGCGTCGTTTTACGCTTAAAGGCCATCTCATCGTCCACAAGGACTTTTTTTTTTCTTTTTAATTATTATTACGAAAAAGCCTCCTGGCGATTAATATTTAATTAAAAAAGTCACCTGATATTTTTGGCCAGAATTTGTTGCTGATTTTTTCTCCAATTTAGTATTTAAATGAGCTGGTAAAAACTTTTGATACTAAACTGAATACCCGTATGAAACCTTTGGCACTTCTAGTTTCCTTATGCCTCATCGCTGCATGACTTTAGCTACGGAAGGATTCGCAACTGCTTGTTGCGCTTTATTGAGCGCCCAAAAACCTGGTTATTGCAGGAAACATTGCATATGCACCACGGAAGTAACGAGCTTGATGAGTCTCGCAAAGATGTGGAGACGGCATCCCTCGAGTCTGGTGTGAAATGCAAGACGCAGAATGTCGAAAGGAAAGCTCTGAAAAAGTCTCTAATTCGTAATTGGCCCTTGATGTCGACCATCATTGCGTACTGCGTCTTCTCACTTAGCGACACAGCTTACTCAGAGGTAACGTAAAACAGCATGCGATTCTCTACCATGCCCTCTCAGTTCTTCTTTCACTGCATTCTGATATCAAGAGTGCAATGATTTCAGTACTCATGGTGCCGAGTGCTTCCTTGACAGTTGCTTGAAGAGCAAAAATTGTTTTTTTGTTGACGAGCACAAACTTGTAATCTGCAATGCAGTAGGCAGAAGACTTTCCCTTGGCAAGTCATGATTTAATGGCTGTCACGAGAAAATTATTTTGACTTGTTCTTTGGAATGCTACCCTAGTTTGAAGTAGTTCTTCGGCGCATGGCGTCAGCATATCATGCCAGTTTCCAAATAAGTTCATTTTGTCTATTTAATTCGATCCTCATATTAGCCTTTACCTTCTACTTTCTCTTTGTAGATCTTCTCGCTGTGGGCCGAAAGCCCTAGGCGATTAGGGGGTTTAAGCTACACAACTGAGGATGTTGGAACTGTTCTTTCCATCTCAGGTATATACTCCAGTTTCTTACTTGTCTGTCAAGATAAATATGTTCAGGAAAATGGCATGATGGTCACTAAAACTGCAATTCAAACGAAACTTCGAGATGTGGCAGTCGTGTATTGTTGATATGAGTTCTGCCTATTTGAAACTTAGAAGTATGGTGGTCTATTATCACCGAATGTATCTCTGTGCTCGTTCAATATATTTTCCTGGGGATCGCTGATGCCGGATTCTACTGCCAGGTGCCGGCCTTCTTGTCATCCAAACATTTTTATACCCATACTTTGACAGACTTCTCGGCCCTGTTTTAGTAGCTCGCATTTGCGGGGTATGTTTTTGACATCTCATAACTTGAGCTCGAGCATGTGCTTGTGAAAACCTTTTTTTTTCCTTGCTGCTATTCCTGGTCTATCTGATCAAAGGACAATAATCCCGTGTTTCCTTTGCACAAATGCGTGAATGCAGGCATTATCGATACCGCTCTTGTCAAGCTACCCTTTTATAGCCATGTTGACTGGGCTAAGTCTCTCCATAGTGTTGAATTGCGCATCAGTCGCGAAGAATGCTCTTGATGTGAGTATGCCTTTACATTTTATGCTACAATATATGAAGCTAATATGCACAATAATCATTCGAATTACTTTTTTAGAATGGGACAGAGAAAAAGCAAAACCTCTGTTTGTATATAATTCTAACTGTTGAATTTTGCATGTCAAAAGCTTTCCGTCCTCACCAGCTTGTTCCTTTTGCAAAACAGAGCCGTAGTAAGTTTCAAAATCATCATCGATGTGTCTGATCTTTATTAACATCCTTGAATGCATACCTATCTCATGAAGGTTTGGCTTAAATCCGAATCTGAAATCGCAGGATCAAGATCAGAGAGGAGCTGCTAATGGAATCGCGATGACCGCCATATCTCTCTTCAAGGCCGCTGGTCCAGCTGGAGGTGGCGCGATATGAGTTCCACTGTGTTGGCTTTCGTTATATCACTATGAAGGGACAATTAGCAGTTGATCATATTGAACTCATCACTGAAAACAACCAATTACTTGTGCATGCTTAAAGGGTAGGCTTGATTAATGTTCTCATCCATGGACTCAAAATCTTTCGCAGATTCTCTTGGACACAGAAGCGTCAGGACGCGTCCTTTCTACCAGGTAAACCAAACTTTTCCAATTCTGAGATGACTGCTCTGGCCTTCTTTGTATGACTATAACTCATCGTTGGTCATGTGCTAAAAGAAAATATGTTTACATGAAGATGTGTATATGCATCCATTCATGATGTATAATGATGAGAAATAACTCTATGTGAGCGTGATAGGCCATGCTTGAGCGCTCAGCTAAGGAGCTCTAACGACCTTGTATCGATGTGCAGGCAACCATGATCTTCTTCATCTTGAATGTGATCGGGGCAATCGGGGTGCTAATGATGTTCAAGCCGTTCCTTGTCCAGCGCCACAACTAAAAGAAAGTATAATTTTTCTTTTGGTCAAAAAAAGAAAGTAGAATTGAACCCGCATGAATTCTAAGCATAGTGCTGCCAAAACTTAGAACAGATCTTGCAAAATGTCAGCTGCCATTCGATTCTTTCACAAGCCGAGTCGGGCCTAAAATTTCCTCGCAAGCTCATCCAAATGGAAGACTTGGACAGGTTAATCAATCTTAGGCTCGTTAACTTATCTTCTGTAGACCTATCATGTGTCTAAGGGTGTGTAAGGTCCTGTAGACCTGAAGCACAATTCGAGCGGCTTAGGGAAGTATATTATATGAAGAGTGTATCACATATATTACGTCATGGGCGAGCCTAAATATGAAAGTTTAGGTTCGTTGAATCAACACTACCTACTTGTTTATCAGGTTTAGCCTATTGTTCTGTTAATTTTAGAGGCACCCATTTACTCTCGCTACCTTTACATGAAATACGGGCCAATGCCTTGGGAATCGCTTGCCAGATTGACGTGGATGAGCTCATTTCCTTTTTGGGCTACCAGGCTCATGTTATACCATCATAGAAGCCATTCCCCCATAGACAAGTCCATGCCTTGCTTACAGCGTGATATATTTTGAAAAGTACCAAAGTGTCAAATTTACTGTATTAATATCAATTCAATCTTAAATTTTTCAATTTGACTAATTAAGTTCTAAATCTTTTTACATTAGTATCAATATCTGATTAATTTAGGTTGTAAATTATTGACGTAAACGCCGATTGTTCTATGAGACACAACAAATGCTAACAATGACATTTTTAATAATTTTTTTATATTTTTTGAATTCTTTTAAATATTTTTTAAAATTAATTTCTTTTTTTTCCTTTCCCTTTTCTTTTTGCTTGCGGCTAGTCACTGGCCACAAGTCATGGCTGGCAAGGATCACCCTTGTCGACCATAGGGTGTTTGGGCAAGCATGGGCATTGACAATGCTCCCCTTGCTAGATCCGACAAGGCCAACAACCCCCACCCAGCTAGGCCGGCATCACTTGGGTGAGGGTTAGTCTTGTGTTGAGGAGGCCAATCCCCACCTAGGTGGGGCTCGCCGAGCTTTGACTTAGCTTAGGCGAGGCCCAACAAGGCCACCCTAGCTTAGGCGAGGGGGACCTCATCGGTGCTCACTCTTATGTAGGCGCAACCCAGTGAACTCACCCTCGGCATATAAGCGCATTGACACCTAAATTTTGACGATTTATTTTAGTATTTATTAATTACATCGGAAAATTAGATATTAGTTTCTAGTCTCTTAACAAAAATTTCTTTCATTAAAATTGCATTGCGTATAGACATTAGGATCATTTGCATCACTAGTTTTGAAATTTATCAAAATAAAAAAAATTAATTAAAAAATCGAAAATTTAAAAAAAAAAAAAAAGGGAAAAGAAATTTCGAGCAGGCCAAGGCTGGGCCTGCCCAGCCCCTTCCCTTTTGTCCTTTCTTCTCCTCCTCGCACGGGCTCGGCCCATTTTTCTTTCCTTTTCTTCTCCTCGGCCCGGCCCGCTCATTTCTTCTTCCTCGCTGGCTTCTACCTCGAACCGGCAGCAAGTCAGAGGAGCAGCACGTGAAAAAGGGCAGGTTGCAGCAGAGAGGAAGGCAGCAGCAGCAAGTCAGCAGAAGCAGCAGCAGGAAGTCAGCAGAGGCAGAGCAAAAAGAAAGGGAACCCGAGAACAGGGAAAAAAAAAAAGGAGAGGGAGAGAGAGGGAACCAAGGGGGAAGAAGAAAGACTCGAGGAGCAACCAGTCGTCGCCGGAGGCCCATCCGCCATCGTCGTCCGCCGCAGGTCGTCCCCGAACGAGGTAGGCCTCCCTGAACCTCGGTTGTGCCATTTTCTGAGAATAGCGGGCCGGAGCTCGCGGCCGACCGGCTCGCAAGCTCCGGCCCTCGTCGCTCTTCCATGTCGTTCCCATATCCCTTGTATGTTGTGTTTGAAACCCCCCAAAGCATGTTCAAGGCTCGGTTGAGTTAGAAACCTCTGAATTCGGTAGCGCGCTCCAAGTGTTCGACGAAATGTCTCACTGAGCGGCCGACTTTGCTCCTTAAACTGGAGCCCGCCTTTTAGTTTTTTTGCCCCGCTAGGAACTATGTCGTTGTCATGCGCCGTCCCCAGCGTTGTCCCAGCTCTCGGACGGGTCATCCCGCGCTGTTCGGAGTCAAAACGGGCGTGTCTCGCCGGAGTCAGCTTGGTGACTCTCGGACGCCGGCCAGCCAACGGCCGCCGGCGCTAAGCGCTGGTCGGGCGGAACAACCGGCGCCTGGCGGTGGCATGACGACCTCCTCGGGATGGGCAGGCCTCGCGGCGGCGCCGGCGTTGGTCCGGCGAAGTAGCTGCAGGTACCCTCGGAGGGGGAGGACGTCGGGCGTGCATGGGGAGAGCACGCAGAAGAAGAAATAAAGAAGGAGACCAAAAAGAATAAAAAATAAGGAAAGAGAGAAAAAGAAAAAAAAAAAAAAAAAAAAGGAATAAAAAGAAAAGACAGAAAAGGGAAGATGGGGGACCGTCGGGCGTGAATGGGGGAAGAGATATGCATGCAGAAAAAAAAATTAAAAAAAAAAAGAGAAAGCATTAAAAAAGGGGAAAAGGGGAAAAAGAAATAAAAAATAGAAAAGTAAAAAAAAACAAAGAAAATGCCGAAAATAAAAATAGGGGCAAGGAGATGGGCTTCGCCGCGGGCCCGCTTCTGTCGGGCTGAACTTGTCACAGGCCGGGTTTTTCAGCTGGGCTAAAAAATAGAAATCAAGATTGGGCTTTTTAAGAAAAAAATCCTTGTAGGCCTTTTTTGTTGTTTTTTTAGTGGGCTTAAGGCCAGCCCGGCTCCTTCAGCCCGACCCGGACCGGCGGCATCTGAATCGGGTCAGCAGGGCCGGGTTTCCTGACCCGGTCCGAATCATTTCCTTTAAAAATATATAAAAAAAATCATAAAAAACATAAAAATATTAAAAATCATAAAAAAATTTCAGAAAATTCAGAAAATGCATGGGAAATTCAGAATCTTGAAAATTTATGAAAATTTTTCGAAAAATATTATTTAAAAAAAATCGAAAATATTTAGAAATTCCAAAAAAAAAAAAAAAAGTTTTCAAAAATCCCAAAATTCCAAGTTTGTTTTAGAGTTCCCTAAGAAGCTCTAAAATAATTCTTGGACCATTTTTCTCTTTAAAAATATCGAAAAATCATCGGCCTAAGATTGTCTTAAAATTGAAAAGCCTTTACTTCGCTTCATTTTTTAGGGTTTTAATCCTCGGATACAATTGTCCTTGATAGCACACTTATGATGCAATGGTTATGGTTTCCTCCTTAGTTTAATTAGGATTGCCATTTATTTATTTCTTAATGCTTGTGTTTATTTTCGCTTGCAATTTATTTAATGCTTTCTTTAATTGCTGATTGCTATTTTGATGATTGCGCATCCGCATGATCACCTCACATGTTAGTGGTTAAGTCTAAAATCAATCCAAACTGCCTGGCTAAAATCTTTTTGAAATGAACAAGATTAGGTACCGAAATGGCACTAATTAGTTAATTAGTGTAATCAAATCCCCGACCCTAGAATTTCTGATTGCGTAAAAAGTAAGGCCCACTCCCATGCCTCGCTTGGTTTCTAGCCGACCCCAATAGGCTAGTGGCGACTCCTCATTTGAAGATTTTCATGAACATCCAACGTCACGCGGGGTATGGGCTTGGGAGAGCCTATGTCTAACGAGGGTCTTAGACCCACCCTTTGGACGATACCCCTAAACTTATTTATTTCAATTTTCCTTTCCCCTATCGGGACGCAAAAAATAGGTCGTGACATAGCCTATGGTCGATGGTTGGCAATTGATCACTGTTAAAAAGAAAGGGAAAGGAAAACAATTCATTTTTTTTAAAATAAAACGAATATTATTAAAAGTATCTACATTAATGCCAACCATGCTAACCATGCCATTTAGGAGAGCCAGCATCCACATCAGAGATTTCCTACTTAAATTAGCTAAATAGACTGAATTAATAGTAATATAAAACATTTTAGAACTAAATTGATTCAATTGCATTGTTTATGGCTGCATTAGTATTAATGTAATAGATTTAAAACTTTTTGATACTTTTCCTAGAAACTACTACACCCAGTTTAACTCGAGCATTTAATCTCTCAAATGAGACATATAGTGCACTTTGGTAAAACCTAGGAAATACCGATACTCTCCACAAGCTTTCATGTTGTGTCTGGACACTTTAACACGTGTTCAACACTTGGTCAACAAGTGTCGGAGGTCAACTCTACCGACACTCTTTGATATGCGAGTTTGCAATTTTAACGTGCATAAGGTCAATTTTAAAAAAATTCAATAAATAATGGATCAAAATATAAATATGTAAAAGTGAAAAAATAATAAAAATAATAAAGAGGAAAATAAAGAAAAACCTAATCTTCTCTTCTTTTCTAAACTCTCACTTTCTGTAACACACAATTCACCCTCCAAGTTTTTTTTTCCTTTTCTCTTATGGCACGCTCCGACACATGAGTCTAGAGTGTGAATTACTTCTTCTTTTTTCCCTCCAAGTTTTATGGACTATTGGAATGGAGTTGAATTTGTTAAATTGAAATAATGATTGATATTAACAAATTGTGGATTAATGTTTTCGATGTAAATTTATTTATTTGTGAGTTTGAATCAAATTAGTTTGATTAAAATAATCATAACAATGATAATTTATCATGTATATATACATGTCCCAATGTGTTGGAATTCTTTATTTTTTGAGAACAACATGTCACGTGTCGTGTCGCGTGTCGTGACGCATGCTACTTAGGGTATAATAACTAGTTTCAACTTACCATGGCCTTGTAAGGAGAACAATATCAGCTCCTGTCTAGTTTATGAAGCTCTTTTCAGGGTTTAGTCATTCTATGCTAAAACTCCTAACATAAATGCTCTAATGCCACTCTTATAAACCAATTGTATAATTTCTTTTGCATCACTCACTCTACCCAAGTTCTACTTACAAGGAGGGTCAATTCCAAAACAAAAAACCCAAACTTTAGATCTAGTCCTAAATTTAACCTGAACTTTTTTTGTCTCAAGAAAAATCTCAAACTTTAGGTTCATTTCCAAACCTACCCTGAACTTTTTTTTTTGTCTAAAAAAAAACTCTAAACTTTAATTTCAATCCCAAATCTATCCCGAATTTTGTTTTGTATTAAAAAAAAAATCAATACCATGAAAAATCCCAAAGTGGTACACATATGACAAACTTACCCAAAATTAATTTTTGACTACCAAAACAAATTACCATCCATTAGTTTCCATTAAATTTTACTGTCAAATTGCTAAATTAGATAACATGTGACAATTGACAGGTATACAAATTTGGGATTTTATCATCCATTTGTACTATAAAAATCATCAATTTTTTATCTATTCTCAAATATACCACATGGTCTAGTCCCAACTTAACATAACATTTCCACATAGATAATAAATACACATCGAAGATGTCAAAAAAATTATTTTCAAAATAATTTTAGGATATAAAAAATTAGGCTACTAATATGGCTTTTGGACAAAGGTTAACAGGGGCAAGTTTAGGACTAGAGTAAAATTTGATGATTTTCTTTCTGACAAAAAAATTGGGATAAATTTGGGATTGGATCTAGAGTTTGGGGTTCTTTCTGAGACAAAAGAAAAGTTTTGAGTAAATTTGGTATTAAACCTAAAGTTTGAGGTTTTTTTAGAGACAAAGAAAAGTTCAAGATAGATTTAAGACTGGATTTAAAGTTTGGGGGGTTTTTTAAGAGATTAAAAAAAGTTTGGGATATAAATAGTGGCTTGCGACAACATCCTTCGGATGCCATCGTCCGGCGTTGTGATCCTGAATAGCGTAAATGAAAGGGAGTCTTCGGCAGTTCTTCAGAATCAAAAAAGAAAAAGTTTGGGATAAATTTAGGACTGGACTTAAAGTTTATGGTTTTATTTGGAATTGACCCCTTACAAGGATACTAAAGCACCGGAGAATCCGGTCCTTGGCATACACGTATTGGAAAGAATTATTGGGTTCCTCGGGAGCACTTTAACCCAATAACTCCCAGCTAGTGAGCCACATGATTCAACGGCCAATATTCATTGGACTGATGCGGACCTCGAATCATGTAGGTACTGCACGTGTATCGCAAGCTTCAGTCGTCTCCAAACAACACGAGCCCTGTAATTGGATCCCAACCTCCTCTTTAGTTACTATTAGGAAATGGACTTGTGTCTGGGACCAAAATAGGAGTTCGTCTGAAGTCCCAACGCATCAAATTTAGATAAAAGAGAAACGTGAAGTATGATTCACCGCCAAGCTCACTGTTGAGCCTTGAGAATTCTATTTGCAGTTTGCTCTTTTCCAGAATTTAATTGCAAATGATGTTGTCTCCTACTATTTGCACCTTTTTTTATGGGAAAGAAGTTTGTGCTATTTGCACGTTGTCCATAAATAAAAGTCGTGGTCCTGACATCTGACTATGACCCCGGCTCTCAATCACCTTTCGTCGCCACTATGATTTTGGGACCCTTTACTTGCCTTTTTTACTTGTGGATAATGACGTCAAAAAGGGAAATTGAATTGGCTCAAGATAGCGCATCATTCATTCAACAGACGTGCCCTAGTCGCATCTCTCCATCTCTTCCCATATGTTAACGCCAGATGGACCAAAGTCTATTTCTCTTTCTTTCCGAGTTTCTGTCCTTTAGGGAATGAATGCCTGTGATATTGTAATAATAATTAGGGGTGAGCGTGGTTCCCGGGTAGAACCGGGAACCGGAGAACCGAACCGGAGGGTCCGGTTCGGTTCCCGGTTCTAGGGAAACCGGTTCCGGTTCCCGGTTCCCCATTTTCCGGAACCGGCGGTTCCGGTTCCTCGTAGAACCGGAACCGGAACCGAAACCGGAACCTGGAACCGGAACCGGAACCGGAACTGGTCCGGTCTGTCCTTCCCAAAAATCCCCAATTCTAAGTTTCTAACCCTAATTTTTTCCCCATTTCTATTTCTCCCTCTCTCCCCACGCGACCACGCCTCACTTCTGCGTCTTCTCTTCTGCTCTGCACTTCTGTTGACTCAAGTTGACTCAATTGAGCCCTCGATCGTCACCAGCCACACGCCACTCGCCGGTTGTCATCGTCGCCCGCCGCTCGTGGCTCCTCGTCGCCCGCCGCTCGCCTGTTGTCGCCGTCCTCTCTACGGCTCTGCCTGCCGCTCGTCCGTCCTCTCTACGGCTCTGCCCACCGTTCGTCCGTCCGCAGCTCGCCCGCCATTAGTCGCAGCTTGCCCGCCGCTCGTCCGTCCTCTATGCGGCTCTACCCACCGCTTGCCCACCGCTCGTCCGTCAACAGCTCGCCCGTCGCTCGTCGCAGCTCGCCCTCCACTCGTTGCAGCTCTGCCCGCCGCTCGTCCGTCCGCAGCTCTGCTCGCCGCCGCTGTCCATCCTCTCTGCGACTCGCCCATCGCTCGCCCGCCGCTCGTCGTCCGCAGCTCGCCCGCCGCTCGTCGCAGCTCGCCTGCCGCTCGTCTGTCCGCAGCTCGCCCGCCGCTCGTCGCAGCTCGCCCGCCGCTCATCCGTCCTCTCTGATCTCTTCCTCTCGCCGTCGCGCGCTCGCCGGTTCATTGTGTTTTACACAGGTGCTGTTTTGAATATGTTCTGTGTCGATTTGAGAATCTTCCGTCAATTTCTTGGCTTGTCTAGGTTTTATGGGTTGAGCCTCGTTTATTGTTTTTTTTTTTTTCCTTTTGGGTTTCTGCTCTTGCCGAGCTTTGGTGTTGAAGTGAACAATTCCTCAGCGTCGTTTGGGAATCGGGTGGTGGTCTGTTGTGGTGTTAGATCTGAGCTTTGGTGATGATGCAGATAACTTCTTTGGAAATCGAGTACGTGTTGGAATGGTTGGACTTCAAAGACGGCGGAGAAGCAGGGGACGGAGCCTTCGCTCCCAATTCGTGACGTCCGAATGCTCATGGAGGACTTCACACGCGTGCCCGGTCATCCACACTTCAACCGCTGTCCAAACGGAGCCAGAAAAACTCTCCAACCATATTCACACTTCCCCTTTGGAGGCCCTTACTTGACTATCCTTGTAAGCATTTCATCTAACTAATTCACAATGCCTGTATGTAGTTTGTAGTTCAGAGGCATGCGTGATTCTTGTATGTTGCCAAATCCCTTGCACCGCTCATATAGCTCGCCTGAGAATGAATTTTGATGTCTCCTTTCTCCTCTTGGGGATTAGAGATTTTTCGTTGATGAAGGTAATGATCTTCAATTTATGCTTGAACTTTGAAGCACATGGTTAGCACCCTAAATGAGCTGTGAAAACAGAATGGATATTTAGTATTGTTTGCGTTGGGAGATCACTGAAAGGGCTGCTTGAAGAACTTCTTGCAGATAAAAATTGAACACGGAGGAGGTTTTAGTATATACAAGGCTTGGCTTCTATTTTTAAGGGCTGTTCTCTTTGAAATGGCTGGAGACTCTAGTGATTTATGTGTGACTTAAGCAATATGCTGCTCAGAATGGTTGCTTTCCTAGATTGTACAGTTTATAGGGAAGGAGGTTCCGGTTCCCGATTCCTCTTTTTTCGGAACCGGAACCGGTTCCACTTAAATGAAAAAAGAAAAGAAAAGAACCTGTTGGACCCTGGAACCGGAACCGGAACCTGTGAGAGGGTAGGTTCTAGGTTCCAGATTTCGACGGGTAGGTTCCGGGTTCCAAAAATGAGGAACCCGTACCGGGGTAGGTTCTAGGTTCCAAGCGAACCTGTAAGGAACCTGGAACCGCTCACCCCTAATAATAATGTCTCTCCAGACTTTTGAACTTTTAGTCCTCGTTCATTGTAACTTCAAGATTCCTATTACAAAAATTATAAATTAATATTCAAAAATTAATTTATGATAAATTTATCACAAATATATCAATTTAAAATTTTTAATAATTGAAGAAATAATTTAAAGTAAATTAGACACACGTATATCAATTTTGAATTTTTGTGATATTAAACTTAATTTCTGTTGTTGTTGGTACTTTTTTTTTTTTAGTTGTTATTGGTACTTTAAAATATTATTTTGTGCATTGTGATGTAAAGTCTATTCATGGGCCACATTTAATGCGGAAAAAGCACTATCATGTCAAACATTGCCCTTCAATAAGGTACTCGGATTTTCCAGCAATTGAATAAGAAAATACTTACCGACCAAAAAAAAAATAAGAATAAGAAAAAACTTAAAATTCTTAATGTAATGAATGCTCTCGTAGATTTTATTATTATCATCTTTGAATAACCCATTTCTTCATACGGTACCTTTAATCAAGTGGTACGAAATGTTCGCCTTTTTTGCTAAGTCAAAATTTTTCACACAAAATTTTGTAATATTTTTGCAGAAACTTCCTGGAAGCTCGTTGTTGAGCCTTGAGGGTTATATTTGCAGTTTGCTTTTTTTTTTTCCAGAATTTAATTGCAAATGATGTTGTCTCCTACTATTTGCACATTTTTTATGGGAAAGAAGTTTGTGTTATTTGCCCATAAATAAAGCAATCCCAAGACAATTCTTGTTCGATCTAGGGTTTTGAAAAATGCACGAGAATGATTGAGACCGTTTCATTTATTTAAGGAAATAACTTGATAAGCATGAGAAGCATCCCTTTTCATGCCTTCACTATTAAAATTGCATGGAACACTGATTGCGTATTTGTATTTCTAATCATAGAATTGAATAAAATAAAATACGAAATTCAAGAATTTTTAATATATTATATCGGAGATTCACATTAATAAAACCGGATATTATCAAATTTTACCATGCCAATTACTAGGTATGAACGTATCAATGTAAATGAGTTAAAAAAATATATAAACAAAGATGGTAAGGATTTCTCATGATTTATTACTGAAGAAATCACAAATACACAAACGGAGATAACTTTCACTAATTAATTCACAATTATTGTACAATTATTGTACAATTTATGTCTTAAATAGCAAAGAGCTCATTGCAACAAAAAAGTTATAAGGGAAAGGGATTTCAACTCTCTTGTTGTTTTCATGGACTACTGACACTTCGACTCTTTCGTTGATTTTCAAGGAGCTTTAACGTGAACTAAAGATTATGAATGAGTCGTGAAGTTTCAACACAAACCAAAGAGGAGGACACAAAGAGGGTTGGATTTTTTTGAAATCTCATTTTCTCTCATTTTTTGAGAATAAGAAAGATACTTTTCAAGTTTGAATTTGTTTATTTAAAATCCAGTTCTTCTACTTCATTTTTATTTACTTATTGTTTATTATTTTCTTCCATTTTTTCTTCTTTTTATTCCCTTCCATCATTACTTAATAAGATTTTTTTAAAATAACAGACTATACTAATATACCTAAAACATATAATAGAAAAAAATATATATAAAATTAAAATATCAATAAAGAAACCCATATCTCAACTCCTCTATGGGATATTTTTATCCAGGCTACATCCTTTTGTGGGGAGAATTGCCAAAAAAATACTAAACATATTGCGGTTGTGCCAATTCAGTTCTAAACCATTTACGATTGTACTAATTTAATCCATCCGGCCAATATTTGGTCGGCTGGAGCTGACGTGGATGCCAACCGACGCCGGCAACAATATTTTAATAATATTTTTAATTTTTTCAAATTTTTTATTTATTTTCAATTTTTTTAAATTTTTTTGTAATTTTTCTGTTTTTTTTCCTTTTCTTTTTTTTTTTGTCTCTTCTCCCTTGCCCCTCCCCCCACTGGCAACAGTAGTCGACCAACTCCAACGAGGTTGCCGGCCATTGCGCAAGGGCCGCGAAGCCCTCACCAGTGACCTCACCTAAAGGATCGCAACCCCAACGACCCTCGCCGGTGGCCTCACCCAGACTTAGGCGAAGCCGCCTTGCCCAGGTCTGGGCGAGGTTGCTGGGGGCCGTGACCCTCGCCAGCAGCCTTGCCTAGACCTAGGGGAGGCCTGGGGGTCGCGGCAAGGCCAGCCTCGCCATGGCTTGGCCGCAAGCAAAAAGGCGGCCTCGCCCACGGCTGGCAAGGCCATGGCGAGCCTAGGCGAAGGTCGCCATTACCTAGCTAGTCGCAAGCGAGGCCACCTTCGCCCACAGCCAAGCCATGGCAAGGCTAGCCTCACCCAGATCTAGGAAGCCACCTTGTCGCAGCCCCCAAGCCTCGCCCTGGTCTAGGCGAGGCGGCCGGCGAGGGTGGCTGGTCTGACAAGGCCGCGACCCTCACTAGCGGCCGGCGAGGGCTTCGCGGCCCTCAAGCAGTGGCCGGCAAAGCCTCGTTGGAGCTGGCCAGCCACTATCGCCGGCCGGGGGGGGGCAAGGAGGAAGAGACAAAAAGATAAAGAAAAAAAAAAAACAGAAAAAAATTTAAAAATAATAATAAATTCGAAAAATAAAAAAAAAAATTGGAAAATTAATTAAAATATTGTCGCCTTTGCGTCCACGTCAACTCCAGCCAAAATGTGGCCAAATGAATTAAATTGGTACCATCACAAAAGGTTTAGAACTGAATCGATAAAAAAAAAAAGGTTTAGAACTCGAATTGACACAATTGCAATAGGTTTAAGACTTTTTGGTAATTCTCCCTCCTTTTGTGCCTGATCTTTTCCTATCATGGGGAGGAACTAAACACAAGATAAGATATATTTTATCCTATCTTAACTTTTTCTAATATTAATAATAAGAAAGTTATTTTTTCGAATAACAAACTTCTTAAATTAACAAAATTAAAATTATATTTCAATATAAATAATATTTGAATTCTAATATAAAAATTTAGAATAAAAAAATAACAATTTATTTTTTAATTTAATCTTATTTTTAGTTATATATTCAAATTTAATTCTATCTTATAATGCATATTCAATATATAAGTATAAATATATATTTATATTAATTACATATTGTAGGTATTTTAGCTTTTTTAGGTCTATTAATAGAGTTTAATATTTAATATAATTTTATTAGAGAACGATGGAAGGAGAAAAAATAATTAAAAAGGAAAATAATTAAAAAATAGAGGAAAAATAAAATAAAAATAAAGTAGGTAAGAGCGTCATGACATATTTTTACCATCTCCGTTTATGAATTCTTAGGTTCATTTATATTAATATGCCATTTATATTAAAAATATACATGAAATGATGTGCATAATTTCGACTTTATTACTTTGATTCACTAAAAGTTGATAGGATATAATAGAATCCCTGAATTTCATAACTTATCTTGTCCAACACTATCCTAATTAGAAATTTATAGATCAACCATAACCTAAGAAGTCTATGGTTTGGTGTCCTTTATTCAGAATGTCATTTTAGCTAAAGAGAATCTACAAAATCGATATGCTGAGTGCGCCTTTCAATATGTGGGGCTCGTTCAGCATGGAGAAATAAGTCGATACATCATATGATATGTCAATTTTGTAAGTCATGTCCATACTCAATCATATGTGCTTTCTATGCGGCCGGTTAGATTATTTTGCCAAGTCCTCTTTCGATGAAAATTATGTTCACTTTCTTGGGCTCGATGATTTTTTTTATAACAAGAAAGCCCCTTCAAACCGACACTCAAGGGCACTAAACCACTTTATAGAACCATGGACTGTAGAAAATCATGATTTGCGTGGGTAGCTCATAAGGGGTGCCAAAGCAAAAGCCAGAAGACGTCAATTCGTATGTACCATTTTGTTTTAAACAAATGAAAACCGACGTGTACAATGATGACATTCGGAACAGGTTGGTCCTCGCATTTCCTAAGTCACCTCCTTCACCAGACAGATTGTTTTCCGTGGCTTCCCTATAAAAGCCAGCCGATTGGAGCTCCGAATGTGCCTTGACGTGGAGAATCATATATGACGGTGTATGTTATTGTTCTTTACTAATGCTACGTGATTACTCTCTCTTGAAGCAGTTTCTTCGCGTAAGAAAAGAAGGGTCCACTCCATTTTTTCCGGAGCTCAATTTCGTGTCCTCAGCTCTATCTGTTGAGGTCAATAACAATGGCAGTGGAAGAACAAACGGAGGCATTGTTGAAGAAGCATTACTACGAGAATTGCCCCGGCTGTAAAGTCGAGAAGCTTAAGGAATCACAGAGAGGCTTGCCAATCCGTGAACTTGTTTCAATCTGGATCGTTGTGCTTTGCAATGGTAATGATTTTACAAAGCACTGTTGTTGTTCATAAGCTTCCTGTCAACTTCGGGTTCGCTTTTCTGGGTTCGTTGAACTTCCCGAGTAACTGGACATGACAACGACGCTAATTTGCATGATATTTCAAAGTTAATTTGTTTGGAAACAATTCAGTTATTGATGTGAAGATAATTAGACTTATCATCTTACTGACCTGTCTTGTCCTTTCTCTTTCCAGCACTGCCGATATCATCTCTATTCCCATTCCTTTACTTCATGGTAA
The DNA here is from genome assembly GCA_014182895.1 of Angophora floribunda. NCBI lineage: Eukaryota > Viridiplantae > Streptophyta > Magnoliopsida > Myrtales > Myrtaceae > Angophora > Angophora floribunda. The sequence goes on along the minus strand of CM024711.1, from coordinate 29,057,902 downwards.
GTTCTTACGATTTATACTTCAATTTGAAGTATGATGTAAAAATTAGCGTTCTGTCTACACTTTAGACATAGTGTCCAACAATGATCTGGGTTCTGTTTTCTCAAATGTCCTCTCTACGCTCCGGATTATCATTCCTGGTCAATTCGTCCTGAAATTTTTTGCTTTTGCTGCAAATGAAACAAGTATCTGCGAAAGTGAACATTCTTTTATTTTATCTTGAAGCATCAGAGTTAGCCATTGAAATGCATTCACATATGATGGTAAAACTCAAAATTTCCATTACTTTCCTTGGGAGATAACAATAAATGATTAGAAGTATATGACCTAACCATTCCTATTCAGGAAACCTTCATTTTTTCGTTGTATTTCAAATGGCAGATTAGAGATTTCCATATTGCCGAAAGAGAGGAAGACATCGGGTATTATGCCGGTTATGTAGGTGAGATTATCCGGTTGCTTGTCTCTGTTCATTGCAGACTCCTTGGTTTGTTTTTCACTAAGCCTTTCCCAAACTGCTTCAATTCTCGAAGGTTGTTCACTCATGTTCGGTAGAGCCTTGACGTCAGTCTTATAGGGAATCATGGCAGATCGCTACGGGCGAAAGCCCGTCATAATTACAGGAACAATTGCAGTGTTAGTACAATATCACCATTCATTTTGAGTACCTAGTGAAAGAGATTTCTTAGATGATTACAATCAATTAGGTTTGATTTATAATTAGGGTTATTTTCAACACTCTCTTCGGCCTAAGTGTGAACTTTTGGATGGCAATTGCAATGAGGTTCCTGCTTGGAAGTTTAAATGGTTTATACGGACCAATCAAGGTAATATCTGATCCAGCTTGTGAACTTTGATATTCATCATGGCACAAATTATTTGGAGCCCCAAATAAAAAATCCCCTTTTATATTGTTCCACGAGTTTGCTTTATTCTCATGAAGGCATTTTGTAATTTCGTAACAGGCTTATGCGACCGAATTGTTCCGTGAGGAGTACCAAGCTCTAGGAGTATCGACCGTAAGATCTCCAACCTTTGTCAAAACCTTTTAGGTCTCAATACGGGTTCCTAGTTTTCCTGCGAAGTAAATAAAGCTGAGAGTTACGTTTTGGACACAGGTTAGTACAGCATGGGGGATAGGATTGATTATCGGTCCAGCTCTGGGAGGTTATCTTGCCCAGGTACTTCCAATTAATCATATCTCGATGCATAAATTGAGTATTCCAAAATTGACGATAATTTGGACACACGTGCGATATGTTTCTCGTCTTTGATGCTCCTCTGATGTTCCCGGTGTTCTATTTCTTTTTCACTTCAGCCTGCGGAAAAGTTCCCATCGATATTTTCCAAAGAATCAGTGTTCGGAAGGTGAGTGAAGGTTGCTTTCTTCTACATTGATATTGCAGATCCTCTTAGGTGATAAAAACATGAACGGTAACATATGATTTCCTGATTTCGATGCAGATTTCCTTACTTCCTGCCCTGTCTCACCATCTCATTTTTTGCATTGGTTGTTTGTGTCGCCTCCTGCTGGCTTCCCGTATGCACTTCACTAAACTCAGTTCATGTTTCTCATTGTTGACATTGGAATCATATATCTATGTTCCTTTCTTGAAACGTTACCTTCACTTTATCTATGAAAGGATTAGCAACTGCCTGTTGCCCTTTACGAGTGCCAGAATATCTGGGTTTATTGCAGGAGACATTGCATATGCACCATGCAAACAGCGAGCTTGATGAGTCTCGCGAAGATGTGCAGACCGCATCCCTCGAATCCAGTGCGAAATGCAAGATGCAAAAAGTCAAAGGGAAAGCCCCGAAAACGTCTCTGATTTGAAATTGGCCCTTGATGTCAGCCATCGCCGCATACTGCGTCTTCTCACTTCATGACATGGCTTACTCAGAGGTAACTCAAAATGTTGTGCGCTTCTCCACAACGCCTTCTCGGTTCTTCATTCACTGTGTTCTACTGTCATGAGTGCAATGATTTCAGTTCTCATGCTGCCAAGTGCTTCATTGACGGTTGCTTAAAGAGCAAAATTGTCACATAGTCAATGAACACGAATTTGTAAGTTATGATTTAACGGTTGCTGCGAGAAGATCACATTGGCTTGTTCTTTGGAATCCTATCATAGTCTGGAGTAGCTCATCGATAAATGGCATCAGCATACCATGTGGGTTTCCACATAAGTTCATTTTCTCTTTCAACTCAATCTCTCGTTAGCCTTTCCTTGCTACTTAATCTTTGTAGATCTTCTCGCTATGGGCTGTAAGCCCTAGGCAATACGGGGGGTTAAGCTACACCACTGAAGATGTTGGAACTGTTCTTTCAACCTCAGGTACATACTCTCCAGATATCGTTCATTAAATCAACGAGGTAGTCATAAAAAACTGCAGATAAAACAAAACTTTGAGATGTGGTGGTCTGTATATATTGATATGCGTTATGCTTATTTAAAACTTAGAAATATGGTAGTCGACTAAAATACAACACAAGTGTCAAAATTTAATACAAGTGGACACTTTAGCGCCAAAACTTCAAGATGCGATGGTCTGTATTTATTGATATGCATTATGCTTAATTAAAACTTAGAAATATGATAGTTGGCTAAAATATAACTTAAGTGTCAAAACTTGGCACTAGTGAACATTTTAGTGCCAAAATTTCCAAAATCTACACTTAAGTGCCAAATTTTTAGAAAAGTGAGACATTTTAGTGTCTGACAACCAGTCCCGAAAATTCTATGTGACATTTTTTAATCATATAAATCGCTGACATGACTTGCTAGAAAGCTAAGTTAGCTTAAACTCGGCCTAAATTCAATTTTTAATATAAAAATTAATTAAATTAATAAAAAGATTTTTAAAAAAATAGAGAGCAGCACTGGCAAGAGGGGGCTTCCCCCGCCTGTGGCCTCGCCCCTTCATCAGTGGGGTGGCAGCGATGGCCGGCGACCCTCACTAAACGAAGGCAAGGGCAGCAAGCCCTTGCCAAAAGCCGGGAGAGGGCAACAACCCTCTCCCAAATCGGGCGAGGGTCGCCCGTCCTCCCCTCGACACGGGCAAGGGTCGGCGACCCTTGCCACCGACCCTCGCCCGAGCCGCTAGACCTAGGACGGTGACCCTAGGCGAGAGCCGCCAATGCTTCCGTGAAGACTGACGACCCTCACCCAAGTTGGGGCGAGGGCAAGTGACCCTTGCCCAGATCTGGGATAGGGTTGCCACCCTCTCCCGATCCTCACCGGTCATCACCACAAGCAGCCACAGGTGGGGGAGTCCCCTCCCACTTGTGCTACTCCTTCTTCTTTTTTTAATAAATATTAAATAAGTTTTTAGTTAATTTAATTAATTTTTATATTAAAAATCCAATTCGACGTAAAACGACGTTGTTTTGGCTAAGTCTAGCCATGTTAGTGATTGCTCAAATTTTTTCGTCATTGGCACTTAAATGTCTCATTTTTCTCCAATTTTGGCATTTAAATATACTTTTTGAAAGTTTTAATACTAAAGTATCCCATTTTGCCATGTTTTGACACTCAAGCTGTACTTTAGCCTATGGTAGTCCATTATTATTTAACATATCTCTGTACTGATTCAACATATTTGCGGAGATTGCTGATTACCAAATTTCACTGCCAGGCGCCGGCCTTCTCATCTTCCAAACGTTTTTATACCCATACATGGACAGACTTCTTGGCCCCGTTTTGGTAGCTCGCATTTGTGGCGTACGTTTTCCACATCTTGTACTTGAACTCGATCACGTGTGTGTGACAATTATATTTTCTGGCTAATTCTATCTCCAGCTATTCACAGTCTATTTGATAAAAAGACGATCATCCCGCGTGTTTCCTTACGCACAAATGCTTGAATGTAGGTCTTATCGATACCCATCTTGTCAAGCTACCCTTTTATAGCCATGCTAACCGGGCTAAGTCTCTCCATAGTGTTGAATTGTGCATCAATCGCGAGGAATGTTCTATCTGTGAGTATGCGTTGCACTCTGACCTATATTATATGAAGTAGATATGCACAGAAATTATTCAAATCACTTATTTAGTATGGAAAAGAGTAAGCAAAACCTCTGTTCATACCTAATTCTAACTGTCGAATTTTGCATGTCGACAGCTTTCTATCTTCACCAGCTTGTTCCTTCTGCAAAACAAAGCTGTGGTAAGCTTGTAATGGTCATCTTCGATGAGTATGATCTTTATTAACATTCTCGAATACATACCTCTCTCGTGAAGGTTTGGCTTAAGTCCAAATCTGAAATCACAGGATCAAGATCAGAGAGGAGCTGCTAATGGAATCGCGATGACCGCCATGTCTCTCTTCAAGGCAGCTGGTCCAGCCGGAGGAGGCACAATGTGAGATCCGTTAATTGTTGTCCACTTTCATTATATCATTACGAGGAAACAATTGAGCAGTCGATCATATTAAACTCATGACAGAAAACAAACGCTTACTTCTGCTTGCTTAAAGAGTTGCCTTGATCAATGTTCTCATCCATGGACTCGAATCTTTTCCAGATTCTCTTGGGCACAGAAGCGTCAGGATGCAGCCTTCCTCCCAGGTAAACCGAACTTCCCATTCTTAGACGACAGGCTCTGGCCTTCTTTGTATTACCACCATTAACTCATCTGCTGTCATCTGCTAAAAAAAGAGGGTCTTTATATGATAATGTGTATGCGCACGCATTAATGATGTACAATGACGAGAAATAAGTCTATGACACCGTGATAGACAGCGCTTCAACTCTCAGCTGATTGAGGAACTTTAATGACCCCGTGCCTTTGTGCAGGCGACCAGATGATCTTCTTCATCTTGAATGTGGTCGAGGCAACCGGGGTGCTGATGACGTTCAAGCCATTCCTTGTCGAGTGCCACCACTAAAAGAAAGCAAAATTGAATCGGCATAAATTCTCAGCTCAGCGCTGCTAAAACTCAGAGAAGAGCTTGCAAAAGATCAGCTGCCATTCGATTCTTTCACAAGCCGAGTCGAGCCTGAGATTTGTTCGCAAGATCATCCAAATGGTAGATTTGGCAGGTCCATCGATCTCAGGCTTGTGAACTAGTGTAATATGGACTTAATCATGGATCTAGAGGCGCGTTAGGCCCTCAAGAACTGAAGTAACAAATCTACAATTTGAGTGGCTTAGGGAGGTAATTCCTTGTTTAGCCCGGTCATTCTATGAAGAGGATATTACATATTTTGCGTCATGGGCGCGCCTAAATGTGAAAGTTTAGATTCGTCAAAACAACATTGGCTGCCCATTGATCAAGTCTTAATTTCATAGGCACCCCCTTATTCTCACTACTTTTACATGAAATACGGGCCAAAGCCTTTGAGAATCGCTTGCAAGATCGATTTGAATGGGCGCGTGCCCATCTTTTTGGGCTACGAGGCTCATGTAATTCCATCGAAGCAGCCATTCACCCATAGACAAGTCCATGCATTGCTTATACCATGTGATATGTAGGAGTGAACAAAAGGAACCGCTCGGATCAAGAACCAGGCCAAACCAGCCAATTCTAGACAGTTCCAAGAATATCGGTTTGGTTCCTGGAAACATGCAATTGGAACCGGTGAATTTTGGTCCAATTTTTTTATGTGAAATCATCTGCCTAGTCTACACTGACTGGACCAACTTTATATATTTCTTACAAATGTAAAAAATCCCCGATATCTTTCATAACTCTTTCACTCCTCTTTAGTTTTTCCCAAATCAAAAAAAAACACTAATCCCTCTCCCTCACACCTCCTCGGTCTCTGATCTTCTTTCCCTCGTTTAACATATCTGTCGCGTTGCCCAACTCCGACAAGGAGGACACGTTTGCTTCCGTCGCTACCGAACGTGTCGAGGCTACTTTTGTTCCTTCTTCCCCGATTAAACCCCGAAACAAAGAGAGAGGGAGGCTTGAGAGATGGAGCTGAGACCGAGTTTTAGCTCTAGGAGAAACGGAGTTGAGACCAAGAGCTACATGGAAGGGATGGCGAGCAAGCTCAAAGCGGAGGGAGCATGGGATACGATTGTGTGGAAGCGGTGCTTTCGATGAGTGAAGAACGTAGATGATAAAGGAGGGAGGGAGGGAGAGAGAGTTGGCATCCAGCTCCATTTACCCATCCGGGAACCGCATCGGATCAATTGGTCCAGTTCCAAGACCCAATGGTCCAATTTTTTATTCCAGATATGATAATCATGATTATGGTATCATCCTGACATTCTGAGAAAAAAATGTTTCATTCTTAGTTTTCCTTGAATGTATGGATCAATCTCTATTGAAATACACTTTTGTTGTAGTGCCCTTTGTTGCTATAATTAGTCAGCATCAATGTTCGCACATTGCCATTCACATTTTTTTTATTAATCCAATCGTTTCATTATACAAGTTAAAAGTCATAGATGTCTTGCACATACAACTAAACTGTGATAACTGTGACACCCCAACTCGATAATAATAAAGCATGACACCGCCGTCCTTTCACCAAAGGACTTAGTCTCAACATAACCAAAATTCAGCATGATATCAAAATATATACATCCACACACACATACATACGTACGCATGTATGTACAAAAAATGCATTTAGTTATAATATTAGAGTGTTCTATAAACCACCAAAAAGATATATACATCTGAAAAAAACTAACTCACTAACTCATCACTAAGCACAGCTCATATAAAAAATTCCCAGTAACAAAAAATCATCTCCAATACGAATGCTCATATCCTAATTGCAACTCACTGAAAAACCTAAAAATCAAGTAAATAAGAAGAGTGAGCTACTACAGCTCAATGAGTAATACATTTTTTCTAAGTAAATCGAGAAATCACTATGCATATTTTATAAAACAAACATAACTCGCTTTAAAATAATACAAATACTCAAGATAATAACAAAGTAAATACCAATGGTTTAGCCTATTGACCAAATTCAAGTTTAAATATCTAGCCATGATCACGCTTAACATCCGTTAGATAAAAATACACCGCCCGAAAACTTCCCAGTAAAACATGGCAACTCAAAATCGACCAAATTCTAAATTTCAAGCCCTAATAGCAATGATTCCTTTCAAAAGTTGCTTAGAGACCTCGATCACTTGCTAGCGTCGGTGTTAAAATGGGCTATCAATTCGTCCAGGTTGTCACGTACAAAAACTCTCCTTTCGTTTTTTCTCCTTTCTCTTCCACGAGCTCTCCTCTCCTTTTTTTAGTTCTTGTTTCTGTTTTGTCCGATGGCTTGAACGGCAACAAAGAAGAAGATAATTGAAGATGGGCTGCGGGCTTGCAAGAGACATGGGCTGGCTTTAAGAAAAAAAGGGCTGGACTTTATGGCCCATATATTACAATAACAACTGCATCTGACCCTCTCTTCACGACTCCATCATCCACAAATTGGTATCTCATATACCAAATAGTCGTATCATGTGGCTTTCGAATAGCGACAATACCGTACAATCCATATTGGGAAAATCTCTTAGATTCTCCGAGAAAACTTGACCCAAGCGATCTCCGGCCATTGAATCATGTGGACCCATGTAAATTTCAGGCAATCCAACGACATGGTTGATATTCCTTGGACTGATGTTTACCCGAATCGTGCAAGTATTGCTTTTACATTGTGGGCTCGCCCGTTTCCAAAATAATGGCACTCTAATTTAACCCCAACCTCTTCTCCTTAGTTACTAATCCCAAAATGGACTTTTGTCTCGAACCACAAACATGAGAACCACTCCAACGCCCAATAAAATTTGAACACCCAGACATATATCATCTCGAATATCTTTCACGTTTCATATTTGCTTTGTGCCTCGCACGTAGTCCCGCGCCTTCGCCCATGTACGGCCACATGTATAAATACCACCAACGTCCATACCAGCATCACCACAGCAGCGAAGCAGAAAAGATAATCTCTAAGTTGCACATCAATGGCTTCGATCAAGGCCTATGGGAAGATTAGCGAAGCCGAGCAATCAAGGCTCAACGCTTGCCGCGGTAGCCAGAAGAGAACCATCATCATAAGCTTGTCCTCCGTTGTTCTTGTCGTTATGGTGGTCGCTGCGGTGGTTGGTACTTCAGTGCACGTCAACAACAAAAGCAACGGTGAGCCTCGACCTCTCTCAACATCAGTGAAGGCCATGTGTGACGTCACGCTGTACAAGGATTCGTGCCTTAGTTCCCTTGGCCCGAGGGCCAACTCGAGCGGCCAGGTCCGCCCTGAGGATCTGTTCAAGCTGTCGATCCAAGTGGCCTTGGAGGAGTTGGCCAAGGCCACCGGCTATTTCTCCCAGCAAGGAACGATCTTCAATAACCCCACGGTGAATGAGACGGCAAGTGCAGCGCTGGACAGCTGCTGTGAGCTCCTCGGGCTTGCGCTGGACCATTTCAACAGCTCGCTATCATTGAGCGATGCCTCAGACCTGCTCGATTCGGCGGATGACCTCAGGACCTGGCTCAGCGCAGCCGGGACGAGCCAACAGACCTGCATCGATGGGTTTGACGAATCAGCAGGAGCAATTAAAGAGAATGTCGCGAGCTATCTCAAGATTTCAGGTGAACTGACGAGCAACAGTCTTGCGATCATCACTTGGATTTCGAACATCGCGAGCTCAATCAAGCTAAGGCGGCTCATGAGCTCGCCTCACCCCCACCCCCACCACCACCTCCTCCGCCACCGCCATCACCACAAAGTGCCGAAATGGGTGCACCTGAAAGAGCGCGAGCTGCTTCAGAGCTCCGATTTGAGGAAGAAGGCGAATGCTGTTGTGGCCAAAGACGGTTCCGGCAAGTACAAGACCATCGGAGCTGCACTCAATGCCGTGCCTGACAAGAGCAAGAGCACGTTCATTATCTACGTGAAAAAGGGAGTCTACACCGAGAATGTGCGGGTTGAGAAGTCGAAGTGGAACGTCGTGATGGTCGGCGATGGGATGGATGCAACAGTCGTCACAGGTAGCCTGAACGTCATTGACGGGACTCCGACGTTTCAGACTGCAACTTTCGGTAATTCACTCCTTAGCAATTTCTTACTCATTTCGCTTGTTTGTTTGGTAGAAGATTAGTAGGGATGAATAGTCATAATAGTAAACCATAATTATTTTGCTAATGACGATTTTCCTAGAAAGTTTCATTAAGACTCGTTTACAATGACAACTTTTATCAAGGTGCGAGATATTAACTTTAAAAGTTTCGAACTAGAACTAATGATTTACTGGCCCATATATTGCTATTTACCACGTCATTAATTTTTAAAGCAAATTTCGACAAAAAGAAAAAAATTAATAAAACATTTTTATTTTTAATCCATGGTTAAAGTGAAGGTTTAATAATAATGATAATGTTCTTGTTTTATCGTTACTCCATTTGTGAAAAGTAAGGTTAGCATTTCTACTTTGCAGCTGTTTTCGGCCAAGGCTTCATTGCTAGGGAAATGGGATTCCGCAACACTGCTGGCCCAGCCAAGCACCAAGCGGTGGCTCTCATGTCGACCGCCGACCAGTCCATTTTCTATCGGTGCCGCATCGACGCCTTCCAGGATACCCTCTACGCTCACTCCAACCGCCAATTTTACCGGGACTGCAACATCTACGGGACAGTCGACTTCATCTTCGGGAACTCCGCGGTAGTCTTCCAGAACTGCACCATATTACCCAAGACGCCCATGCTCGGCCAGCAAAACACCATCACCGCTCAAGGCAAGATGGACCCTAACCAGAACACCGGCATCTCGATCCAGAACTGCACCATCTGGCCAGCGGGGAATTTGAACGATGTCCAGACGTTCCTTGGGCGGCCATGGAAGAACTACTCTACCACGGTGTACATGCAATCCATGATGTCCAATATCATCAGCCCGAACGGTTGGCTTCCATGGGTCGGAAACTCAGCCCCAGACACAATATATTACGGGGAATTTCAGAATTACGGACCAGGGTCTAAAACAAAGAACAGAGTCAATTGGAAAGGATTGAGATTGAACCTTTCTACTAAGGAAGCTAGCAAGTTTACGGTCAAATCCTTCATCAACGGCGACAAATGGATCAAGCCGGCGGATACCACATATAATCCTAATTTGTGAATTTGATACTGTATACTCGCGAGCTCTCCGATTGCTGGCTTTTCTTTTGGGAAATTCTTCTTCTTCTTTTTTTAATTTTGGGCAATTTTTTATTTCAATTTCTCGTGACTTTTCGACAAATGGATCGAGCCAGCAGATATCACATATAACCCCCTTATTCTCGCTACTTTTTACATGAAATACGGGCCAAAGCCTCGAGAATTGTTTGTAAGATCAACTCGAATGGGCCCTTCCCATCTTTTTGGGCTACAAGGCTCATGTTGTACCATCAAAGTAGCCATTCTCCCATGCACAAGTTCATGAATTACTTGTACCATGTGATATGTTGGCGTCACAATGACATATTATTTGATTTTTTATTTCCATTATAGTTTTCAAGCATTTCCAACATAATTTTATGCCTGAGAAACGACGCATTGAACTGTCAGGGTGTTATGACTATTGCGCGGGTTAACTACAAAAGCGCATAATAGGAACTCTTCAAATAGTCAATCATTTTGCATATGGCAGTCATGATTGTTTATCATCTTGGCAGTTTGGGAACAAATGTTTTCATCCTTAGTTTCCCTTGAATGTATGAATCAATCTCTCAATTGCAAATTACTTGTGTTGTAGTGCACTTTGTCGCTATTATTAGTCAATATCGACATTATGCATATTACCAATCACATTTTTGTTTGCTCAATTTTTTAAATTATGCATACAAAGAGTTATATTTTTCTCCATCCCTAATTTATGCAATTTCCTTCAACAATATCTATATTCGAAATTGTCAAATTAGGAATAAAACTATAGTATGGATAACAATCGGTCTTAAATTTTCCAATTTGCTAATTTAGTCTAAATCTTTACGCAAAAATTCAATGTAGTCATTCCAATCAACTTTCATCTAAAATCACTAATGTGTTGGTATGCCACATATGACAACTAGCAATAATTGGACTACCACTACAGCAATTTCTGACGAAAATTGAGCGAAATGACTATATTAGAATTTCGTATAAATGTTTAAGAGTAAGTTGGCATAATTGAAAATTTCGTAATGAATTTGTCATTTGTACAGTAGTTTTGTGACTAACTGGGTAATTTTCTATTTTATATCATATTGATTAAAAGTTGTGAATAGCATACACCTACAACTTAACCACGACAATAATTGCATCCAACCCTCTCGTGACAAATTTTGTATCTACAAATAGGTACCTCATGGTCATGTGGCTTTCGAAAAGCGACCGACCCCAATGAATCCTAGCCATCGATTCATGTGAACCCCATGTAAAATTCATGCGATCCAAGGAAATGGCTGATGTTTGTTGGATTGATGTGCACCCGAATTTTGCAAGTATTGCTCTTATGTTGGGGGCTTTGCTTGTCTCCAAACACCAGCCCTCTAATGGGACGCCAACCTATTCGCCTTAGTTACCATCCCAAAAATGGAATTGTCTCGAACCACAACAAATGATAAAATGGTCTTCTGGAGTCGTAACGTGTCGATATAGATGACCAGAAGAAACGTGAAACTTCACTCACCACCACCTTCGAGACAAATTCCAGCAATATATAGTACTGCGACAAGAATCTTTAATGGGGCCATTGGCTCGTCCAAAAACCAGGGGAAAAGAACCCGTGTAAGCCATAAAAGATGTGGTTCTCTTCCGACGTGACTGGTTGTCTGCCTTTTCTCCGCCTTTTTGAGGTATTTTCTCCTCGACTTGAGATCTAGAATCGTGTTCAGGTGTCAGTGGCTCCCCCATGGCCACCATCACGTTTGCTGGCCTCGCTCTCCAAATCTCAAGATCTGACCTTCATGATGGAAGGCATTCAGGTGTCACATCGCTTGTCCTTAGCCGTAATCAGCGTTGCGCGACACCGGAAGGGGCGGCTTGGCTTAGACGCACTGAACGCGGTGAAGGGAAGGTCCTGCAGCTTTGGACAAAAAAATAAAATTCCATGCCTGGATAGATCTCGAGCAATTTTTTTTATTTTTTTATTTAATCCCACATCGGTGGACACATGTCATATTATGAGTGGTTTGGACTAAAATATGCATGCCACTGTTTGTGACAAACGTGATGATTTTTAAGATCGGTTCGCTTTACAAAAATATTATATTTTTAGAAATTATTTTTAAGATATTATTTTTTAGGAAAATGATAATTATTTTTCGGTGTTCTCTTAAAATTTGAAAACAAATTTGAAAATATTTTCTGCTATTTAGTGAGAAAAATCTCTTCCTCCATGCACCACTTCCAATGATTTTTTTATTATTATATTCTTTAAATCGATTTTTATTTTTATTTTCTTTTTCTTTAGATGACAAAAGAAAAATGAAAATACTAATGCCGCCATTCACCTAAGATTGATAGCGGGAAAAGAAAAGAAAGAGCTCGGTCAAATTCGTTTGCTGTGCACGAAATCAAAACGAGGAGAGAGAATTACTTGTTCTTGACCACTTTGGCTGAAAATCAAGAGGAGAATTCAATCTTTCCCAACTCTCTCTTATTTAAATTTCGTACACTTGACTGTGACCACAGTTTTCAGTTGTCGCCATCATGTCCATTCTTTTGTACTTTTTCCAGCTCATTATCAATCCAAGAGACGTGCTCTAGATCGCATCTATCTCTCTTCACGCATATAAATGCCAAGAGGACAATCATGTTTCTGTAGGAAATTATTGTCTTGGGACCTCGTCCTAATTCAATGTGACTTGATCATGTTACTGTCGGGACTTTAAATTTTTTTTTATTAATGGCTACCAACTAACCTAGAAATACTATTGACAAAACTTATTTCATATGCACCGATGATAGGTTTATTTCTTCTTTTCAACAATCACTTTCAAAAATAGGTAAGTGTAATTTGAAAGAGCACGTAAATCATTTGCCCTTCATTAAGGTGCTTGAGATTATCAAATAGAATTTTAAAACATCGACCTATTGAGTGTTCTCGTGAAATTTATTATCCGCCGTCTTTGAACGACCCATTTCTTTATTTTTGTAATATTTCTACAGGACTTTCCTGGAAGCTGGTTGGCCTGGAGGCTTGAGAGTTCTATTTGCAGTTTGCTTTTCCAGGCGTTGGACAGATCCCTGGTATTCTAGTTGCATTTGACCTCTGTCTCCTATTATTAGCACGTTCTGTGGGGGCGAAGGGTTGGTGTCTTTTGCACGGAGTCTGTAATTCAAACAGTCCCCATCATCATCCCTGCTTTCCTTTTGCCATCCGAAGAGCCACTCTACCTTAGTTCAATATTCATCTTTGATGGCGGTGTAGTACGTCATATCCCGTCTTTCATTGTGCAATTCTTGTTCAACCTCAGGGATCTCAAAACCGCATAAGTGAGCGATACCATCTTAAGTCCGCAATTTAACAATTTTATGTGCTTTCTATGTATTTTCTTTTTGAACGTATGATCTTTAATTTTGTTACAATGATCTCTCTTGTTATTTGAAACTTATATTGCTTTGAAATTGTTTGGGATTTATCTTGATTTGCAGTTAGATTGTACTGTTTTCCTCTCATTCTTTTTTATGGAGATGAATGAAATTTAATTTCGATAAAAAAAAGTAATACGTTGACTTTTATGCTCGAAAGTATTTTTTTAATAATTAGAGACCCCTGTCCTGTCTAGAAAGTAAATTGAGGGCGCTAGAGCCAGTTTCCAATGTCTTGGAGTATGCGAAACCAAATTTGAGTGGGTTGCTCCGACTTTCATGGTGCCAAGCAAAATCCAGGAGATTTCGGTCATCCGCGTCACTTCCGTTCTGACTCGCTCCGTAACGTGTCCTTGAACCAGACAAAATGACGTGTGCAATGATGACAATTGGAGCGAGTTGGTTCTCACATTTAGATCAGCTCCTTCTCCAGACTCATCGTCCTTCACGGCTTCCCTTTAAAAGCCAGCCATAAAGCTCCTGTATAAGCTTCCACCCACATGAAAAACGAGAAACCCTCAATCATTGCTTAACAAAATCTTCTTCTTCTTTTTTCATTCGGGGTATGTGATTCAAACTTTTCTTTCTCTACATGAAACGGTCTCAAGTTACAATCGACGTATCTTCAGCTATAAAAACGAAGTATCTTTAACTTTCTCGCGTGGTCTCGCTCTAGGAATATGCCCTGAAAGTGGAGAATCGGATATACTACTGTGTGGTATTGTTCTTCGCCAACGCTTTGTGATTATTCTCCCCTTGAAGCAGGTTTTGTTCGGGAGCTGAAGTTTGCGAGTTCAGCTCTTCCTGTCGAGGTTAATAACAATGGCAGCGGAAGAAGAGAAGTTGTTGTTGGGGAAGCATTACCATGAGAATTGCCCTGGCTGCAAAGTCGAGAAGTATAAGGAATCACGGAGAGGCTTGCCGATCCGCGAGCTCGTGTCGATCTGGATCGTCGTGCTTTGCACAGGTAATGAGCATATATAGCATTATCGTTGTTCACAAAGCTTCCGGTCAACTTTTGTTTGTTTTTTTTTTTTTTTTTTTGAAACTTTTTTTATCTGGGTTCTTTTAACTTACCAAGTAACTGAGCATAACAACGACCCGGATTTGCATGATATTTCGGAGTTAATTTGTTTGGGATAATTCAGTTGTTGATGTGAAGTTAAGCCGATGGTGATATTGCATAGTGATGGAGAGTATGTCTCCAGATGTTTTATTTCTCTGGTAGCGTTAGTCCGCTTATAGCTATGACATTAATTCGTTCCATGGTTAGAAGATCTTTGACAGTTCGAAAAGTAAGTACTAGTAGTCACATACTTACTGACCTGTGTCCTGTCCTTTCTCTTTCCAGCACTGCCAATATCATCACTATTCCCATTCCTTTACTTCATGGTAAGTTCTTACATTTTTTACTTATGATGGATATGCAACTGTTCTGTCTATACTTGAGACATCGTGTCCTAAATTGTATGGTTTTGGGGTCTGTTTTCTTTGTCTCTCTAGGCTCCTGGTCCGTTCGTCCTAAATTTTTTTGCTTCTGTTGCAAATAAAACAAGCATGCGCGAAGTGAACAGTTGCGTAGGATGGTTAAACTTGACTAAAAGTTCCATTACTTTCCTCGGCAGATTATTGTATAATTGATTCAAAGAATATGATTTAGCCTCTTGTACTTAAGAAATCTCTATTTGTTTGTTGAATTTCGAATGACAGGTTAGAGATTTTCATATCGCCAAAAGAGAGGAAGACATTGGGTATTATGCCGGTTATGTAGGTGAGATTATCCGAGTTGCTTATCCTCTGTTCATTGCAGACTCCTTTGTTTGTCTTCGACTCAATTTTTCACTAGCAAACTCCTTCAAATCTTGAAGGTTCTTCATTCATGTTCGGTAGAGCCTTGACGTCGGTGTTCTGGGGAATCGTGGCGGATCGCTATGGGCGAAAACCGGTCATAATTATGGGAACAATTGCAGTGTTAGTACAACATCACCATTCATTTTGAGTTCCCAGTGAAAAAAAACTCCTCCGACGAATACAATCAATTAATTGTTCTGATTTAATTTATACCAGAGTTATTTTCAACACTCTCTTTGGCCTAAGTGTGAACTTTTGGATGGCCATTGCCATGAGGTTCCTACTGGGAAGTCTAAATGGTTTACTTGGACCTATTAAGGTAAGATCTTGTGAGGCTTATGATTGTTGAGATTTGTCGTGAACAGGTCATTTGAGCCTCAAATGAAGTACCCCTTCTTATATTGTTCCACGAATTTGTGAAATGTTCCACGAATTTGCGACCATTCTCATATATGTATTTCGCAATTTCGCAACAGGCTTATGCTACCGAAATATTCCGTGAGGAGTACCAAGCGCTAGGAGTATCAACCGTAAGATCTTTGACCTTTGTAGAAACCTCTGAGCTCTCAATACAGGTTCCTATTTCTTCTGCTAAGTAAATAAAGCTGAGAGTTACACTTTGGACTCAGGTTAGTACAGCATGGGGGATAGGATTGATTATCGGTCCAGCTCTAGGAGGTTATCTTGCGCAGGTACTTCTGATTTTTCATATCTCGAAGCATGAAATTTAGTATCCAAAAGCGATGACAATTCAGACACTGCATGCGAAATGCTTCTCTTGTTTTTCATGCGCCTCTGATGCTCCTGGTTTTCTGTTTCTTCCGTTTCAGCCTGCAGAAAAGTTCCCGTCGATATTTTCCAAAGGATCAGTGTTTGGAAGGTGAGTGGAGGTTGCTTCTTCCAAATTAATCTTGCCGATCCTTTGAAGTGATCATGGACACAACCCATAAAGATTTATATCCTGATGTTGATGCAGATTTCCCTACTTCTTGCCCTGTCTCGCCATCTCGCTTTTTGCATTGGTAGTTACTGTCGCGTCCTGCTGGCTTCCGGTATGCACTTTACCAAACTCAGTTCATGTTTCTCATCATTAATATTGGAAAACAGTCTTATCTTTTCTCCTTTCACGAGACATTACCTCCGCTTCACTTTATCTATGAAAGAATTACCAACTGCTTGTTGAGCTTTATTGAGAATCTGAGAATCTGGTTTTATTGCAGGAAACATTGCATACGCACCACAGTAGTGAGCTTGATGAGACCTGCAAAGATGTGGAGACCACATCCCTCGAGTCTGGCATGAAATACAAGACTCAAACGCCCGAGGGGAAAGCTCCGAAAAAGTCTCTGATTCGGAATTGGCCCTTGATGTCATCCATCATCGTGTACTGCGTCTTCTCGCTTCACGACATGGCTTACTCAGAGGTAACCTAAAATGTCACGCATGCACTGGTCTACCTTGCCTTCTCAGTTCTTCTTCATTCACCGTACCGGACATTCTACAATCATGAGTGCAATGATTTCAGTACTCATTCTGCCGAGTGCTTCATTGACAGCTGCCTAAATAGCAAAAATTCTTTCATTGTGGGTGAACACCAACTTATGATTCGCAATGTGGTAGTCAGAGGAGATTGTTTTGGTATAGTTACGATTTAGTGGTTGTCGTAATGACATTACTCTGGCTTGTTCTTTAGAACTCTATCCTAGTAGTAGTTGATTGGAATATAGTATCAGCATATCGAGCTGGTTTCCTAATAAATTCATTTGTGTTAATTTAAGCTCTTTTAGTTTGATCCTCTCATTCGCGTTCTGTGCTACGTTCTCACTGTAGATCTTCTCACTATGGGCCGTAAGCCCCAGGCGATATGGGGGCTTAAGTTACACGACTGAAGATGTCGGAACTGTTCTTGCTATCTCAGGTTTATACTCCAATTTCTTTCTTATGTTTTATGATAAATTCTTTCAGAAAAACAACGAGGAAGTCCGTAAAACTGTAATTCAAACGAAACTTTGAGTGGTGGCGGTCGGTATTCATTGACATGCGTTTTGTCTATTTGAAACTTAGAAGTATGGTGGTCTATTACTGTTTAACTCTCTGTACTCGTTCAATATATATTTGCTGGGAATTGCTGATTACCAAATTCTACTGCCAGGTGCTGGCCTTCTCATCTTCCAAACGTGTTTCTACCCGTACTTCAATAGACTTCTCGGCCCCATTGTGGTAGCTCGCATCGGTGGGGTATGTTTTCGACATCTCATAACAGGAACTCGAAAACCTGCTTGTGAAAAATATATTTTCTGGCTACTGTATCTCCGGCCATTTATGATCTATCTGATAAAAAGAAGATGGTCACCCCACGTTTACTTCTCACAAATGCGTGAATGCAGGTCTTATCGATACCCCTCTTGTCAAGCTACCCTTTTATAGCCGTGCTGACCGGGCTAAGTCTCTCCACAGTGTTAAATTGCGCATCAGTCGCGAAGAATGTTCTATCTGTGAGTGTGCCTCACACTCTAATCTACTATATATGAAGCTAATATGCACGTTGATCATTTGAATTACTTTTTGTGAATGGAAAAGAGAAAAATCCAAGCCTCTGTAATTCTAATTGTCAAATTTTGCATGTCGAAAGACTTCCATCATCACCAGCTTGTTCATTCTGCAAAACAATGCCGTGGTAAGCTTCTAGTGACCGTCCTCGAAGAGTCTGATCTTTATTAACATCTTGGGATACGTACCTTTCTTGTGATGGTTTGCTCAAGTCTGAATCTGAAATCATAGGACCAAGATCAGAGAGGAGCCGCTAATGGAATCGCAATGACTGCCATGTCTCTCTTCAAGGCCGTCGGTCCAGCCGGAGGAGGCATATTGTGAGTTTTGCTTAAATTTATCGGCTGAGACAATTGAGCAGTTGATCATATCAAACTCGTCGTTGAAAACAAATAATTACTTCCGCATGCTTAAAGAGTAGACTTAATTAATGTTCTCATGCATAAAATCAAAATCTTTGGCAGATTCTCTTGGGCACAGAAGCGTCAGGATGCAGCTTTTCTCCCTGGTAAACTGACTTTTTCCAGTTTGTATAGACATGACTAGTTCATTTGTTGTCTTCTGCTAAAAGAAAAGAAGGTGTTCACATGAAGATGTTTATATGCACACATTCATGATGCACAATGATGAGAAAATAAGTCTATGCCACCGTGATAGACCATACTTGATCTCTCAGCTGACTGAGGAACTCTAACAGCCTTGTGCAATGTGCAGGCGACCACATGATCTTCTTCATCTTGAACGCGGTCGAGGTAATCGGGGTGCTGATGACTTTCAAGCCATTCCTAGTCGTTCGCCACAACTAAAACAAACAGAATTGAACCCACATGAATTCTAAGTAGAGCCCTGCTAAAACTCAGAGCAGAGCTAGCAAAATGATCAGCTGCCATTCCACTTTTTCACAAGGGGGAGCAGCATTTGCCTTCCACAAAGCCGAGCCGGCCCCTTTCAGGCCATGAGTCTCGATCCCAGTTGAATTGACAATTTGGCACCTATGTGCTAATATTGTTAAGATTCCAGCAATGGCACCGAACAGAATTATGATGCATTGCTCATTATAATGTAACCTTCAGCAGAATTAGTCTCAGGAAGGATTAGTCAGCGACATTATAAGAATAGTGCAATTGATTGGAAACAGAAAAACCAGTAGGGTCAATCAGAAGTTTCATTGGTTCAATTCATTGACATTGCCACACTTTCTGATTCCTTCCGAGTACCACAGCAACTAGCTTAATAGAGACATCGTGACTGGAACAGAATGTGCCATGCCGGGCAGAAATCAAATACTATCTGTACTCTGTATCAGATCGCTAAAATACCATTGTTTCGATAAATCGATCCACCTATATGTAGGAGTCCTTAACACCGCATCAAACATTTTGAGATAAAGTCCGCCACAATCTTAAAACGAGGGAGAAAAGGAAGGATAGCGCAAATATCTGATGCTGTCTCATCGTCCATTAAGTCAGCTGTGGCACAGAGCCGGAGCTCGTTACAGCTCACTTAAAAGAAGCTCTTCCATGGTCAATTTTTCGGATTGGAACTGCGATTGACAGTTTGTAAATAGAAATGTATGTGTGTTTCTCTATTAGTTTCCGTTTGAATGCGTGAATCAATTTCTCCATTGCGTTATGCTTGTGTTGTAGTCCAGAGTGTCACAATTGATAGTAGCAACTTTATGGATCACATTCCTTTTTGGTCCAATCACCTCACCCCTAGAAATAAATAAATAAATATATGTACTAAAAATCCTAAAACTTGTCACAAAAGTCCAATTGAATCCCAAATCTTTCAAAAATAGTAATCAAATTCTAAAACTTGTCAAATTGGTACAATCGCGTTATTCAGTTAACTTTGTCCAATTTGACCAATGAAAAATGCTAACATGGCTTTTATTAGTATTTTATTTATGCCACATAGCGCTAACATGGTTAAATCACAAAATATTAGGCTAAAACGATGTCATTTTGATCCAAATATGAATTTTAATATAATTTATATTTAAATCAAATTTAAAAAATAAGCTATATAGAGAGAGAGTTAGCCATCATCGCCAGGGGAAATTGTTGGCAAGGTCTGCCTGGCGAGGGGTTAGCTACCATTGGTGACCCTTGGCCAAAATTGGGTGAGGGCCCACGATACTCCCAAAAATCTAGGCAAGGGCCAATAAGCCCTCATTTACAAGATTGCCCCCTAGCCAAGCCTGGCGACCCTGCTAACCATTTTTCCATTATCATCAACCCTTCCCAGCTAGGGTGGGGTGGCCCCTTACCGCATGGTTCAAACCTTTTTTTAGCTTTTTTTATTTTTTTAATTTAATTAAAATTATATTAAAAAGCATATTTAAATCAAAATAATATGGTTTTAACTTCATCATCACCACGTATGATAAGGCACTATTGATAATAATAATAAAGCAATATCAACATTTTCTATCAGCTAAGTTGGACGGAATTAACGAAATAATTCACTTGGTCAATTTGACAAATTTTAGAACTTAATTTTAGTTTTTACAAGTTTAAATTCTTAACTATACTTTCATAATAAGTTTTATGACTTCTAATAAATATATCCAATAAATAAATAACAAGTCAACACCTTACAATTGTGTATGTAGAAATATGTTTATATTTTCTTCTATCCCCAATCAAGAAAATTGCCTCTAACGGTATATATCATGCGGGTTATGAGTAGTGGACTACACACATACAACTTTAATAATAATTGCATTTCGACCCTCGCATCACAAACTGTCATCCCCAAATTGGTGTCTCATGTCATGTGGCTTTCAAAAGCCACTTTACCGTATCATATATGTTGCAAGAAATTCTTGGATTCCATAAGAGTACTTGAGTCAAGTAAATCTAACCGTTGAATCACATGAATACAATTCAATACAATTCATGTGATCAAACAACTAATTGATGTGCACTCGAGTCATTCACGTATCACAACCAAACGACACACAAGCCCTCTAGTTGGACCCCGACCTCTTTTAACGCGTGGTTGGCAATGGGCAAGGAAAACGTGACACTTGATTCCCCACCACTATCACCATCAGTATGGAGTCCAGCAACATATCAAAGTGCCACCAACGACCGACATCTTTAATGTTGCGATCGGCTCCCCCAAAGTCGCTAATTGGATCTTGTGCCCTGCTAAAGAAAGATGATTCTCTTGCCAACATATCATTTCATCGGGCGAGTTCAAGCCCTCGCTCTGCCGGTAAATCGATGAGGGAATAAAACAGAAGAGCGGCCAATGAAATTTGATTCGGAATAAATAAATAAATAAATACGATTTTCCTGTTGAACTCCGAGGAAAACATCCGAGTTTTGCCTGTTTTCGGCTCTCGCTTTGGTTCCCTCCATTTTTTCCCTCGTCTCCTCACGGAGCCTGATCTTCTTCTAGTTGATGAAAGGAAATGCTCTCGTGAGAGTCGTAAAGACTAGTTTTATTCTGCTCCTGTTTCCTGTGAATGAACGACGTCGAGAAGGTAAAGTTGAATTGGCGTGGGACAGTTCCATGATTGGTTCAAGATGGTCCTGTTCTATTTCTTTTTCTTTCCCAGTTTCTGTCGTTTAGGGAATGAATGAATGGCTGTGGCATCATGATGATAGCATCTCTGCAGACTTTTGACCATTTGTCCTCATCCATTCTGACTTTACCACGTTACTGTCTGTGTCCTTAATCTTGGAGTCAGTCCGTTCAAAGGAAATATATTTTCAGAAAAATTATTTTCCAGCCTTTTCGATATTTAAATGGAAAAAAATTAATCAATTTACTGAAAAAAGTTACAAATTTTTATTAGTGGAAGAAGACTTTCTTTTCCGGCAAAAAAGAAATCGTCTTCCCTAAGATCTCATGAACAATATTTTCAATTGTTTGGAATTTTCAATGGAACAAACGCCCTTAAATTATTAAATAATTAAATAGGAAAAAATTTAAAATGTTGAATGTACTTATAAAACATATCATCAATGTATGTAAATATCTTGTTTCTTTATTTGGCACCTTCAACTAAGTGGCATGAGATATTCACTTTTCACTAGATGAAATTTCACGCATAATTGTTGTTCCTTTATTTAAATACCGCTTGTTGTAATCAAAAAAATAAATATAACTAATAACTCTATTGAAAAGCAATGATAAATTTAATAATGACTAAGTCAATATAGATATATATCTTTAACAAGTAAGGAAGACTAAATGACAAACAACATATAGATATGCTAGATGCTATAAAATTGTAAAGGAATTAAATAAGAAATAAGATACGGATTAGTAAATCATATTAAGGCGATTAGTTCTTGTCAAAGTGCTTTGCAAATTTGGGAACTATGCCTTGTATTAATGCTATACAAATAGAACTCAATTGAATACTTCTCGGAATCGACACACCTCGAGAACCACCCTTAATGAACTAAAGAGACACGTCTTTTTTAAGATAAAGAACTCATCTTCTCGTAAACTAAAGAGATGCATCTAATAAGGCTGCTACATGTAAACTTTAGAGATCACTATTAAATCTCTTGCACCTAAACTGAAGAGAAGACTATTAAATCTTCTGTAAGTGAATTGAAGAGATGCCTCACTAATATTGAGCCATCAACAACATATAATTTCATGCATAATTTCATAATATATTCTAGAGTTCTATCTGTAGTTTGCTTTTCCAAATGTTGGACCGATCTACTATAATTGCAAATGAACTTGTCCCCTACAATTATCACGTTCTATCTGGGCAAACGATTAATGTTATGTGCACGTAATCCATAAATAAAGCAGTCGTCATCTTCGGTCCCTTTGGTGTGATTCACATGACACTTTATGTTATTTCAATGTTCAGCTCGATGATGGCCGACCATGTCCCATCTCCTTATTGGATGTGCAATTTTCGATTTAGGGTTGAGAAGCAATCTTAACAACTAAAGTCGCATCGGATGCTCTAAGCTCCGATAAAAACTATAGTTTCAGGTCGGTTTATATTATTTAATTCACAAGAGAATATTATGTAAGTTGGAAGGGATCTACAGAGTTGATAAGCTAAGTACGCATTTCATCGTGCAACCCTCGTTCAACATTGGATAACAAGTTGTCGTATCACTGGATATATTAATTTTGCAAATCATTTTGATATTCAATTTTATGTGCTTTTTGTGTACCTTGTTAGATGATTTTGCCTAGTCATCCATCCATAAATGAGAAATTCGCTTTCTTAGGCTCGATTATATATTTAATAACAAGAAAGCCCCTCAAGATAGTAAGTGAACGGCACTAGACCACTTTTCAACATCATGAACCATATAAAAAGCGAACTGAAAGAAAATTCGAGTGCATTGCTGGACATCAATGATGCCAAGCCAAAACCAGAAGATTCGATTCGTACGTATGGATGTTATTCTTCCTCACTGTTAGAGATAATTATTCTAATTATGCCTAACACTCACTTTGTCACATTTGCTTAAACCAGTAAAAACTGGCGTCAATCATTTCCTAAATCATCTCCTTTAAAAGCCAACCATATAGAGCTCCCCGATAATTTCACTCCCAACTGCAAAAGAAGAGAACCCTCAATCATGCACTGCAGAATCAGCTTTGTTTTAATTTTTGGGTATGTGATTAAAACCTTGCCTCTTTTTTTTTTTTTTCATGAATGATCTGACGTTGCAATCTACATCATCAGCTTTAATCATGAAGCATCCGACGTTTTCACGTGCTCTCACTCTCAGAATTTGCCTTGAATGGAGAACCTTATCTAATATTGTGTGGTATTGTTCGTCTTTAACGCTTTGTGATTTTTCTCTCTTGAAGCAGATTTTTCGCTTAAAAGAAGAAGGGTTTTCTACTTCATTTGTTGGGAAGCTGAATTTCGCATGTTCTGCTGTGTCTGTTGAGGTTAAAAAAATGGCGGTGGATGAACAAACGGTGGTGTTGTTGAAGAAGCATTACTATGAGAACTGCCCCGGCTGCAAAGTCGATAAGCTTAAGGAATCACAGAGAGGCTTGCCAATCCGCGAGCTTCTATCTATCTGGATCGTCGTGCTTTGCTCTGGTAGTGAGCACATAATAGCCTTCTTGTTGTTCATAAGCTTTCTGTCAACTTTTGCATCTTCTTTTCTGGGTTCATTGAACTCAGTGATTTACTGGACATAACCATGATGCATATTTACATGATGTTTTGGAGTGAATTTGTTTGGAACAATTCATTTGTTGATGAGAAGTTAAGCCAGTATGTCCCCAAATGTTTTATTTCTCTAGCAGAATTATTCTGATTATCTGATTGTGAAATAATATATAACTATAGTATTAATTCGTTTGATAATCAAAGGATCTTTGCCGGTTCGAAAAAATGTACTGACAAGATGTAACTATAGTCATATAATTAGTAACCAGTCAGATTAGATGTTCTATTTTGTGTCATTTATGATGTTATTGACCTATGTCTTGTCCTTTTTACTTTCCAGCATTAACAATATCATCTCTATTCCCATACCTTTACTTCATGGTAAGTTCTTATATTTACTACTTACAACTTTTAAGTATGATGTATATATAACTGTTGTGTTTGCACTTGAGACATTGTGTCCTAAATTTATTTTCTCGAGTTTCTTCTCTCTAGGCTCCTGATTGTGAAAATTTTTGCTTTTGTTGCGAATGAACCAAGTATGCATGAAGTGAAAAATTTTTATCAAATTTTGAACCATCAGAGTTAGCCATTGGCAAGCAGTAACGTAGGTTATTTAAGCTAAATAAAAAGTTTTATCACTTTCCTCACTAGACAAGACTCGAGTACACGCTTTAGCCTCTTGTACTCAGGAATCTTCATTTGTTTGTTGAATTCCTAATGGCAGATTAGAGATTTTCATATCGCCAAAAGAGAGGAAGACATCGGGTATTATGCCGGTTATGTTGGTGAGATTGTCAGAGTTGCTTATCTCTGTTCATTGTAGACTCACTTTGTTCATTGCCGACAAAAATTTTCCCTAACGAACTCCTTGAAATCTTGAAGGTTCCTCATTATTGTTCGGCAGAGTCTTGACGTCGATCTTATGGGGAATTGTGGCGGATCGCTGTGGGCGAAAACCCGTTATAGTTATAGGAACAATTTCAGTGTTAGTACAAGATTACCTTTCATTTTTAGTTGCCAATGAAAAAAATTTCTCCGACAATTACACTCGATTAATAACTAAGATTCTTTTTTATATTAGGGTCATCTTCAACACTCTATTTGGCCTAAGTGTGAACTTCTGGATGGCCATTGCGACGAGGTTCCTTCTAGGATGTTTAAATGGTTTACTCGGACCGGTCAAAGTAAGGTCTCGTACAGTTATGAACTTTGGAATTCATTGGGGCACAAATTTGAGCCTCAAACAAACTATCCCTTCTTATGTTGTTCCACGAATTTGAATTTGCGATCGTTCTTAACTGTGTATTTCTTAATTTCGTGACAGGCTTATGCGAGCGAAATGGCCCGTGAGGAGTACCAAGCGCTAGCAATTTCAACCGTAAGATCTCCGACCTTTTGTAAAAACCTTTTGAACTCTCAATACAGGTTCCTAGTTTTTCTGCTAAGTAAATAAAGCTGGGGCTGTCCCTTTTACCCAGGTTGGTACGGCATGGGGGATGGGATTGATTATTGGTCCAGCTCTGGGAGGTTATCTTGCGCAGGTATGCCTGCTTTTTATCATATCTCCCACATAGAATTGAGTATTCCACAGCACGATGACAATTTCGACGCATGCGTGCGAAATGCTTCTCTCATTTTTCGTGGTCCTCTGAGGTTCCCGGTTTTGTATGCTTATCTCTTCAGCCTGCGGAAAAATTCCCATCGATATTTTCCAAAGAATCGGTGTTCGGAAGGTGAGCGCGGTTGCTTTTTTCTAAATTAATACTTCAGATCCTTTTTAGTGATCATCGACTGATTTCCAGATTTCCATGCAGATTTCCCTACTTCTTGCCCTCTCTCACCATCTCAGCTTTCGCATTGGTGGTTTCTATCGCGTCCTTCTGGCTTCCGGTATGCCCTTCGCTAAACTCAGTTCATCTTTCTCTTTTTTTGATATTGGAAACATTTGTTTTTTTCACCCTTTCCTCAGACATTACCTGTGCTTCGCTTTATCTATGAAAAGATTACCTGCTTGCAGCGCTTTATTGAGTGTCTGAATATCTGGTTTTATTGCAGGAAACATTGCATAAGCACCACGGAAGTAGCGAGCTTGATGAGTCTCGCAAAGATATGGAGACTGCATCCCTCGAGTCCAGCTCGAAATACAACACGCATAAAGTCGGAGGGACAACTCCGAAAAAGTCACTGATTCGAAATTGGCCCTTGATGTCGTCCGTCATTCTGTTCTGCGTCGTCTCCCTTCATGACATGGCTTACACAGAGGTAATGCAAAATGCCGAGCGCTTGTCTACGATGCCTTCTCAGTTCTTCTTTGTGGACTGTACCAGACATTCTACGATCATGAGTGCAATGATTTCAGTACTCATGCTGCCCAGTACTTCATGACAGTTGCTTAAAGAGCAAAAAATGTTTTTTCTGTGGATGAACAGGAAATAATAATTTGCAATGCAGCGGTCAGTAGACATTCATTTGGCTAGTTATGATGTAGTGGTTGTTGCAAGAAAATTACTTGGGCTTGTTCTTTGGAATTCCATCTTAGTTCGAAGTAGCCAATTGGAATATGGCATTAGCATATCATGCCAGTTTCCACATGAATTCATTTATGTGTTAAATTGATCTCTTTCATTTTGATCCTCTCATTGACCGTTCCATGCTACTTTCTCTTTGTAGATCTTCTCTCTATGGGCCGTTAGCCCTAGGCGATTAGGCGGTTTAAGCTACACAACTGAAGATGTTGGAACTGTTCTTTCTATCTCAGGTACGGAATCTAGTTTCTTTCTTATCTTTCTAGATAAACGTGTTCGGCAAAACAATGAAGTGGACAGTAAAACTGCAGTTTAGACGAAACTTTGAGATGTGGCGGTCTTTATTCATTGATACGCATTCCGCCTATTCGATACTCAGAAGTACGGGGCTCTACTATCATTTAACGTATCTCTGTACTCGTTCAATTATTTTGGGGGAATCGCTGATGATCCAATTCCACTACCAGGTGCTGGCCTTCTCGTCTTCCAGACGTGTTTATACCCACACTGCGTTAGACTTCTTGGTCCGGTCATGGTAGCTCGCATTGGTGGGGTATGTTTTTGACATTTCGTGACTTGAACTCGAGCACCTGCTTGTAAAAAATATATTCTGGCTTTTGTATCTCTGGCCATTCACAATTCATTTGATAAAAAGACGTATTCACCCGTGTTTCCTTCGCACAAATGCGTGAATGCAGGTCTTAACGATTCCACTCTTGTCAAGCTACCCATTTATAGCCATGCTTACTGGACTTGGTCTCTCCATAGCATTGAATTGCGCATCAGTCGCAAAGAATATTCTATCCGTGAGTATGCCGTACAGTCTAAGCTATAACATATGAGGCTAATATGCACGTAAACCATTCCAATTACTTTCTCTATATGGAAAAGGGAAACAGCAAAACCTCTGTTTGTACCTAATTCTAACTGTCGAATTTTGCATGTCGAAAGGTTTCCATTGACACCAGCTTGTTCATTCTTCAAAACAATGCCGTGGTAAGCTTCTGATGATCATTCTCGATGAATCTGATCTTTATTAACATCCTTGAATGCGTCCCTTTGTCATTAAGGTTTGGCTTAAGTTCGAATTTGAAATCGCAGGACCAAGATCAGAGAGGAGCTGCTAATGGAATAGTGATGACTGCCATGTCTCTCTTCAAGGCCTTTGGTCCAGCCGGAGGAGGCACAACGTGAGTTCTGCTTAATTGTGTTCGGCTTTAATTATAATCACGACGATGGGACAAATGAGCAGGCGATCATAAAAAACTCATCAGTGAAAATAAACAATTACTTCTGCATGCTTAAAGAGTAGACTTGATTAATGTTCTCATCCATGGACTCAAAATCTTTGGCAGATTCTCTTGGGCACAGAAGCGTCAGGACGCAGCCTTTCTCCCTGGTAAACCAGCCTTTTCCAATTCTGCGATCACAGCTCTGGCCTTCTTTGTATAACCATGACTAGCTAATCTGTTGTCATCTGCTAAAAGAAAAGAACATGGTGACATGACGTGTGTATGAGAAATAAGTCCATGCGGCCGCAATAGACTGCGCTTGAGCTCTCAGCTAAGGAACTTCAATGACCCCATGCTTATGCGCAGGCAACCACATGGTCTTCTTCATCTTGAATGTGGTCGAGGCAATTGGGGTGCTGATGAGCTTCAAGCCTTTCCTAGTGGAACGTCGAGATTAATAGAAAACACGATTGAACCCACATGAATTCTAAGCATAGTCTTGCTAAAACTCAGAGCAGAGCTTGCAAAAGATCAGTTTCCATTTGATTCTTTCACAAGGTGAAGCAGCATTTGCCTGACACGAAGCCAAGCCGGATATATATATAATGTATTGCTCTGTATCATGTAATTTTCTGCAGAATTAGCGTGTGAAAAGGATTAGTCCGTGACATTGTAAGGACAGTGCAATCGATTAAAAACAGGAAAACCGGTTGGGTCATTAAGAGGTTTCGTTCAATTCATTGACATTGCCACAATTTCCGCTTCCTTCTTGTTTGTGCCGCTGCAACCAGCTTACTAGCCCAGCAGAGAAATGGCAACACTGGGTGGAATGCGAATACAATCCATACTCAGTATCAGATCGCTAAAAGACAGATCCGTGTTTCGCTAGTTGGTCCATCCACACATGTAAGAATCCTCTGACGTCGACAAGGAAAATTTGAATTGGCGTAGGACAGTTCCATTATTGGTTCAAGATGGTCCGCCTTCTACTTCTCCTTCTTTCCCAGATTCTGTCGCTTAGGGAATGAATGGCTGTGGCATCGTACTGATAGCGTCTCTCCAGACTTTTGACCATTTGACCTCATTCATCCTAACTTCATCATGTTACTGTCGGTGTCTTTAATCTTGGAGTCAGTCTGTTGAAACGAAATATATTTTCAGATAAATTATTTTTCAACCTTTCGATAAACAAACTAATCGATTTATGAAAAAAGTTATAAATTTCGATTTGTGAAAGACGGCTTTCTTTTCTGGCAAGAAAGAATTCATCTTCCCTGAAATCTCATGAAAAATGGTTTCCATTGTAACGAAATTTTCAATAAAATAGATGCAACCTTAAATAATTAAATAGGAAAAAAATTAAAAATATCTAATGTACCCGTGAAATATATCATCAACGTTCTTTGAATATCCTGTTTGTTTATTTGATGCCTCCAATTAAGTGGCATGAGAAAGTGGCTTTTCGCTAGACGAAATTTCAGACATAATTGTTGTTCCTTTTTTCATTTTTCAATATTGTTTGTTGTATCCAGAAAAAAATAACAGAAATAATAATTCTGTCAAAAAGCAATAACAAATTTAATAACAACCAAATCAATGAATATATATATATATATATATATGTGTGTGTGTGTGTGTGTGTGTATGTATGTATGTATAACCTTAACAAGGATGACAAATTACAAGCCAAAATATAAATGTGCTAGATGCTATAAAATCATAAATGAATTAAATAAGAGGGGAGGTATAAATTATGGAATTGCTTTAAGGCAACTAGTTCTACTTTGCAAATTTGCAAACTATCCCTCCAAGATACAATACCTCAAACCTATTTGTACTAGAACTATATGAATATGACTCAATTGAACACTTTTCAAAACCAACACACCTCAAGAGCCACCCTTAATGAATGAAAGGACACATCTAATTTAAGATCAAGAACTCATATTTTGTTAAAACTATTACACGTGAGCTGAAGAGATCACTATTTGTTGAAACCTAAATTTTGACGATTTGTTTAATTGTTTATTAATTGCATTGAAAAATTAGTAATTAATTTCTAATTTCTAAACGAAAAAAAAATCATTAAAATTGCATCGCATATAAACATTGTGAGCATTTGCATTATTATTTTGAAAATTTATCAAAAAAATTTGCAAAAAAATTAAAAATTTTAAAAAATAATTAAAAAGTTAGTTAAAAAAAAACGTAGTGGGACCGGGCCAGGGATCGGCCTGCCCGGCCCATTTCTTTTCTTCTTTCCCTTCCCTGAACAGGCCAAGCCCATTTTTCCTTCTTTCTTTCTCGTCCCGCCCGCGCGCTTCCCCTGTCTCCTCCTTAACGCGGCCTGCGTTTTTGCAGAAAGAAGATCAGAGCTATAAAGACAGAACGGGGGCAGAGCTGCAGGGGCCAGCGCGATTCGGAGATCAAGTCGGCTGTGGCAAGCTGGCATGGCAGAGGCCATGCACGCCTGCTGCTGTTCATAAAAGGGGATCTGGAGAAAAGCCAAGGGGGAGACGAAGAAGAAGGGGAGACGAAGAAGAGAGGGAGACCAGAGGGGGGAGTCGAAAAAGAGAGTTGCGAGTGAGAGCGAGAGAGAAGCTCCCGCGGCCATCGCGCCTCGAACGCGGCCGACGAGCCGCCGAAGCTCCTGGATCCGAGAGAGAAAAAACCGAGAGAAGAGAGAACAGGGGAAGAGCAGTAGAGAGACCGAGGGAGTGAAAGGCAGAGAACCAGAGATCGAGAGAGCTCGAGAAGGCGGCCGACCATCGGCGGAGGCCCTTCCTTCAACCGTTGTCCATCGCAGCCCACTTTGCTGAACCAGGTTGGTCTATCGGAACAGTGGTTGCCCCGTTTTTGGGAAAACGTTGGGTTGGAGCTCGCGACCGACCAGTTCACGTGAGCTCGGGCCCCGCCCACCTTTCATTAATGTTTCTGCGCCCCCTAGTGTGCGTTGTTAGGAGTATTGGACGGTGGTTGAATCTGTTTCAATGTAAAAGTCGCTCGTTTCTTTGATGCATGCTCATTGTTTGTATAAATGCCTGAAAGAGAACCGAAAGAATATTTCACGTTGAGACACGAAACCGACTCATTCTTGCTCCTATATCCACAAAATGACGTCTGCTTTGCCTGTGTTTATTGTATCTCCATGCATTTTTTGTGGAATACTCGTGTATTGTCAAGTCGGCGAGGGTGGCTCTTCACATTCGGAAGTAGCTTTAGTGGCCACCGGAATGGGTGGCCGGCGATGGTCGGCGCTGATCGGCGCTGGTCGGGACGGACGACCGGCGGACGGTGATGGCTCGTTGGTGGAAGGAGCGCTGGTTGATTTGGCTGACGTGGTCATTTGGTGTGGGTTCGGTAAAGGGATAGTTGCAGGCCTGCAGGAGCTTCGGGGAGAAGAAGTGAACGTGAAGAAGAAGACCAGAAGAAAAAAAAAATTAAAAGAAAATAAGGAAAAAGAGAAACACAAAAAAAAAATGAAAAAAAAGAACAAAAAGAAAAGGCAGAAGAAATAGAAATAAGAGGATGGGCTTTACTTCGGGCTAGTGTGCGTCGTGGGCCCAGGTGAATAATCGGGCTGAGCTTGTTGTTGACCGGTGATGGTTGGGCTAAGGTTAGAAATTGGAAATGGGCTTTTTTAGAAAAAAAGAATTTTTCGTGCGCCTTTTGGTTAATCCCTCGTGGATTTAGGGCCGGCTCAATTTTTTTAGTCCAAGCCGGATCGATAGGGTCCGAGTCGGTTTAGTAAGGCCGGGTCTCCTGAACTGGTCCGAATTGTTTTTTTATATTAAAAAATCATCAAAAAATTCAAAAATTCAGAAAATAAAAAATTATTAAAAATTAAGAAAAATTATTAAAATTTCGAAATTTCAGAAACTTCATGGAAAATTCAAAAACTTGAAAATTCATAAAAAATTTCGGAAAATAAAATTCCCTTCTTTAGAAAATTCGAAAATATTAAAAATATTAGAAATTCCTAAAAAATCTTTAAAAATCCTAAAATTTCCAAAGATTTCAGAAAAGATTCAAAACAAACTCCAACAAATTAGAATTCCTCGAAAAGCTTTAAAAGAGCTTTTTAGGTAATTTTCTCTTAAAAAGTGAAAACCTTTTGATTTAAAATTATATTCAAATTTGAACAAGCTCTTATGGCTTCACCTTAGGGTTTTAATTATCCTCATATACAATTGCCCTTGATTGCATGCTTTTAATGTGATGATTATGATTTTACCCTTAGTTTAGTTAGGATTGTCATTTATTTATCTCTTAGTTTTATGTGCTTATTTTCTCTTGTAATTTATTTAATGTTTTCTTTGGTTGCTGATTGTTATTTTAATAATTGTGCACCTACATGATCACCTCACATGTTAATGGATAAATCTAAAATTGATCCAAACTGCCTGACAAAAGTTTTTTTTGAAATAAACAAAATTAGGTACCAAAAATGCATTAATTGATTAATTAGTGTAATCAAGTTTCAATCCAAGATTCTTTGGTTGCGTAGAAAGTGATGCACACTCTCATGCTTTACTTGGTTTCTAGTCAACCCCAATAGGCTAGTGTAATCAAGTTTTTTTTGAAATAAACAAAATTATGTACCAAAAATGCATTAATTGATTAATTAGTGTAATCAAGTTTCGATCCAAGATTCTCTAGTTGCGTAGAAAATGATTTTATAAACACCCCAATAAGGCAATTAGAAAATTTTTATTACGCAATATGAGCTTGTGAAAGCCCATGTTTAACTAAAGGTTCTAGATTCATCTTTTAGATAATATCCCTAAACTTATCTATCTTTTCCCCACTAAATGAAAAAAAAGGTCACGACACTATTAAATCCCCCTACGACTAAACATCTCGCTAATGTTGAGTTATTAATAATCTATAATTTCATGCATAATTTCGTAATTTATTTCAAAGTTCTATTTGCAGTTTTTTTTATCTATCCTACTTTTCTTTCAATTAACTCTTAGACTTTTGCCCTAAATGTTCTTATTTTTATTTTTGAAAAAGTAGGAAATCGAACTCTTCACCTCTCTATTCCAACGTGAAAAGAGTCGAAATTGAGGCCACGCCTTATGATTTCTATATTCAGGTTGCTTTTTCCACATTTTGGACCGATCCACTTTTATTGCAAATGATGTGGTCTCCTACAATCGTCGTCACGGGGGCGAACAGTCCATAAATAAAGCAGTCATCATCTTCGTTCCCTTTATTTGATTCATGTGGCACTTCATATTATTTCAATGTTCAGCTCGATGATGGCCAGGCATGTCCCATCTCCTCGTTGGATGTGCAATTCTTTTTCGGTCCAGGGTCGAGGAGCAATCTTAACAATTAAGGATATATTTGATAATATTTTTACTCCTCAAAATAATTTTTTTAAGAAATAATTATTTTTTATTTTTACTCCCTAAAACAATTTCTAAGTAAAATAACGTGTTTGATAACTATAAAAATTTCTTATTCTCGGTATAGAAAAAGAATGGGGTATTGACAAAAAAAAAAATTATTTCTCTTTTCCTCTAGTCATCGGCCATTGCCGATCGCCAATCACCGGTGCCGATTCTTTGCCCGCCGCGCTACGGACGTTGGACGCCAAGCTGTTAGTTATCAAGCGAAGGGTCGTTGTCGGCTGCCAGTCGACGGTCTCCAATGATCGGAGATCAACGATCGACAATCGGCGGCGGCAAGTGGTCGGCAATCGGAGGTCGACAGGCGGTTGTCGGTTATAAGTAATAACCCAATATATAGTTTCTAGAAATTGTTCATAGGAACAAGAAACAACTTTTTTCTACTTTTTATTTCTCTCAAAATCTATTCTTAGGAATAGAAAAATCAATTGGCATTATCAAACGGATTTATATTCTTTTTCTTTTCCAATGAACAAAAGAACAGAGAAATAGAAACGTGCCTAAAATGCTCTAAGCTCATATAAAAATTATGATTTGAAGTCGTTTCATTTTATTTAATTCAAGAGAAAATATTGTGTAAGTTAAAAAGGGATTTACAGCGTTGATAGGCTAAGTATGCATTTTGATCATGCAAGCCTTGTTCAACATTCAATAATAAGTCGTGGTATTGCTTGATATATTAATTTGGCAAATTGTCTTGATATTTAATTTTAGCTGCTTTTCGTGTGCCAGGTTAGATCATTTTGGCAAGTCGTCCGTCCATAAGTGAGAAATTCACTTTCTTAGGCTCGATTATATTTTTAAAAGATAAGTGCACTAAAAGTCTTAAAACTTTTAAAACATACAATCAAATTTTAGAATTTGTCAAATTAGTCCAATCAAATCCTTCCGTTGATTACATTTTTCGAAAGTTTATGATTTAATTGCACTTTTGTAACGAATTTTACGACTTAATTTCACTTTTTAAAAGTTTTAGTATTCAATAATACTTTCGTGACAAAATTTAACACTTTTAATATACTTATCCCTATTTTTAATAACAAGAAAGCCCCTCAAGATAGTAAGTCATCGGCACTAACCACTTTTCAATATCATAAACCAAATAAGGAGCGAACTGAAAGAAAATTCGAGTGGGTTGCTGGACATCAATACTGCCAAGCCAAAACCAGAAGATTCAATTCATACGAATGGATGTTGTTCTTACTCACTGTAAGAGACATTTATCCTAATTATTAATTATCCCTAACACTCACTTTGTCACATTTGCTTGAAATTGTAAAAACTGACGTCAATCATTTCCTGAATCATCTCCTTTAAAAGCCAACCATAAAGAGGTCCTGTATAAATTCACTCCCACCTGCGAAAGAACAGAACCCTCAATCATGCACTGCAGAATAAGCTTTGTTTTATTTTTCGGGTACGTGATTAAAACCTTGCTTTTGTTTTCATGAAATGATCTGAAGTTACAATCTATATTATCAGCTTTAAACATGAAGCATCCGATGTTTTCACGTGCTCTCACTCTTAGAATATGCCTTGAATGGAGAATCTTATATAATATCGTGTGGTATTATTCGTTTTTAACGCTTTGTGATTGTTCTCTCTTGAAGCAGATTTTTCGTGTGAAAGAAGTGTTTACTACTTCATTTGTTGGGAAGCTGAATTTCGTGTGTTCTGCTGTATCCGTTGTGGTTAAAAACAATGGCAAAGGACGAACAAACGGAGGTGTTGTTGAAGAAGCGTTACTATGAGAACTGCCCCGGCTGCAAAGTCAACAAGCGTAAGGAATCACAGAGAGGCTTGCCGATCCGCGAGCTTGTATCTATTTGGATCGTTGTGCTTTGCACCGGTAATAAGCACATATAGCGTTATTGTTGTTCATAAGCTTTCTGTCAACTTTTGGATTTTCTATTCAAGGTTCATTGAACTTACTGATGTAGTGGACATAACCACGATGCATGTTCACATGATATTTTGGAGTTGATTTCTTTGGAATAATTCATTTGTTGATGAGAAGTTAAGGCTATGTTTGGTAACATTTCTATTTCTCTTGATTTATGTTCTTTTGTTCCCTAGGGAAAAAAAAAAAAAAAAAGAACAGAAATTCATATGATGACGTCAATTAATATTTATATTCCTTAAATAGAAAATTGTTCCAGGGAATAGATTTGAAACATAAACAAAAAGTAAAAAAAGTAATTTCTTGTTCCAAAAATAATTTCTAGAATAAGTCTTTTTCTTTTCTTTTCTTCTTCTTTCTCTTCTAACTGGCTACCTAATGTTGGTTGCCGGCCACTGCCGCGAGAAGAACAAGAAAGGAAAAAAAGAAAAGATAAAAAAAGAAAAATCTCAAAAAAGTATTAAAAAATTAAAAGAAATTTTACGTTACAAAAAAGTTGTTGATCTTACCAAACACATTTCTATTCTTTTTTACACATTTCGGAAATAAAAATTTTATGCAATTATTAACGCATTCTTTTATTAAGAAATTGTTTCAAATAGAAATAGAAAAAAAACTATTTTTGAAAAGAAATTATTTCTGGGAATATAAATGTTACCAAACACACTCTAAACCAATAGCAATATTGCATAGCAACAGCGAGTATGTCTCCATATGTTTTATTTCTCTGGCAATGTTAGTCCAATCATCTGAACAAATAAGTAGCATATCTTTGCCGGTTCGAAAAAATGTCCTAACAGGATGTAACTTGAGTCACATAATTAGTAACCACTTAGATTAGACATTCTATTTTGGGTGATTTATGATGTTACTGACCTATGTCTTGTCCTTCCTCTGTCCAGTACTGCCAATATCATCTCTATTCCCATTCCTTTACTTCATGGTAAGCTCTTGCATTTTATTCTTCAATTTTAAGCATGATGTACATAAAACTATTGTTTCTACACCCAAGACATTGTGCCCTAAATTGTATGGTTTGGGCTCTGTTTTCTCAATTGTCGTCTCTCTAGGCTCCAAGTTGTTATTCCTAGTCAATTCGTCCTGAAGATTTTTGCTTTTGTTGCAAATGAAACAAGTATGCGTGAAGTGAAAATATTTTTATTTAACTTTCAAGCGTCAGAGTTAGCCATTGTCATGCAGTCACGTAGGTTATTTAAGCTCAATAAAAAGTTCTATCACTTTCCTCGCTAGACGAGACTTGATTATTCGCTTTAGCCTCTTGTACTCAAGAATCTTCATTTGTTTGTTGAATTCCTAATGGCAGATTAGAGATTTTCATATCGCCAAAAGAGAGGAAGACATTGGGTATTATGCCGGTTATGTTGGTGAGATTGTCAAAAGTTGCTTATCTCTGTTCATTGTAGACTCGCTTTGTTCATTTCTGACAAAACTTTTCCCTAACGAACTCCTTGAAATCTTGAAGGTTCCTCATTATTGTTGGGCAGAGTCTTGACCTCGATCTTCTGGGGAATTGTGGCGGATCGCTATGGGCGAAAACCCGTTATAGTTATAGGAACAATTTCAGTGTTAGTACAAGATTACCTTTCATTTTGAGTTCCCAATGAAAAACATTTCTCCAACAATTACACTCAATTAATGACTAAGATTCTATTTTATATCAGGGTTATCCTCAATACTCTATTTGGCCTAAGTGTGAACTTCTGGATGGCCATTGCAACGAGGTTCCTTCTAGGATGTTTAAATGGTTTACTCGGACCAATCAAGGTAAGGTCTCGTACAGTTATGAACTTTGGAATTCAATAGGGCACGAATTATTTAGAGCCTCAAATAAAGTACCCCTTCTTATGTTGTTCCATGAATTTGCGATCGTTCTCATCTATGTATTTCTTAATTTCGTGACAGGCTTATGCGAGCGAAATGATCCGTGATGAGTACCAAGCGCTAGCAATTTCAACCGTAAGATCTCCGACCTTTTGTAGAAACCCTTTGAACTCTCAATACAGGTTCCTATTTTTTCTGCTAAGTAAATAAAGCTGGGGTTGCCGTTTGGACTCAGGTTACTACGGCATGGGGGATAGGATTGATTATGGGTCCAGCTCTGGGAGGTTATCTTGCGCAGGTATGACTGATTTTTATCGTATCTCCTACATAGAATTGAGTATTCCACAGAACGATGACAATTCCGACATGTATGCGAAATGCTACTCTCATTTTTCGTGCTCCTCTGAGGTTCCTGGTTCTGGATTCTCTTCTCTTCAGCCTGCGGAGAAGTTCCCGTCGATATTTTCCAAAGAATCGGTGTTCGGAAGGTGAGCATGGTTGCTTTTTTCTAAATTAATACTTGAGATCCCTTTTAGTGATCATCGACTGATTTCCAGATTTCCATGCAGATTTCCTTACTTCTTGCCCTGTCTCGCCATCTCAGTTTTCGCATTGGTAGTTTCTATCCCGTCCTTCTGGCTTCCGGTATGCACTTCGCTAAACTTGGTTCATGTTTCTCATTCTTGATATTGAAAACATTTGTTTTTTTAACCCTATCCTCAGACATTACCTCTGCTTCGCTTTAGCTATGAAAGGATCACCAACTGTTTGTGGCGCT
Source organism: Angophora floribunda (assembly GCA_014182895.1). Taxonomy (NCBI): domain Eukaryota; kingdom Viridiplantae; phylum Streptophyta; class Magnoliopsida; order Myrtales; family Myrtaceae; genus Angophora; species Angophora floribunda. The sequence goes on along the minus strand of CM024711.1, from coordinate 29,020,168 downwards.
TTGTTGAGTGTCTGAATATCTCGTTTTATTGCAGGAAATATTGCATAAGCACCATGGAAGTAGCGAGCTTGACGAGTCTCACAAAGATATGGAGACCGCATCCCTCCAGTCCAGCTCGAAATACAACATGCATATAGTCGGCAGGGAAACTCCAAAAAGTCACTGATTCGAAATTGGCCCTTGATGTCGTCCATCATTCTGTACTGCATTGTCTCCCTTCATAACATGGCTTACATAGAGGTAATGCAAAATGCCAAGCGCTTGTCTACGACCCCTTCTCAATTCTTCTTTGTGGACTGTACCAGACATTCTACGATCATGAGTGCAATGATTTCAGTACCCATGCTAGCGAGTGCTTCATTACAGTTGCTTAAAGAGCAAAAAATGTTTCTGTGGATGAACAGTAACTAATTATTTGCAATGCAGCGGTCAGTAGACATTCATTTGGCTAGTTATGATGTAGTGGTTGTTGCAAGAAAATTACCTGGGCTTATTCTTTGGAATTCTATCTTAGTTCGAAGTAGCTCATCAGAATATGGCATTAGCATATCATGCCGGTTTCCAAATGAATTCATTTGTGTGTTAAATTGATCTCTTTCATTTTGATTTTCTCATTGGCCGTTCCATGCTACTTTCTCTTTGTAGATCTTCTCTCTATGGGCCGTTAGCCCTAGGCAATTAGGCGGTTTAAACTACACAACTGAAGATGTTGGAACTGTTCTTTCTATTTCAGGTATGCAATCCAGTTTCTTTCTTATATTTCAAGATGAACTCGTTCGGAAAAACAAAGGGGTGGATAACAATACTGCGGTTTAGACGAAACTTTGAGATGTGGCAGTCTTTATTCATTGATATTCGATACTCAGACGTACAGTGGTCTACTATCATTTAACGTATCTCTGTACTCGTTCAATTATTTTTGGGGAATCGCTGATGACCCAATTCTACTATCAGGTGCTGGCCTTCTCGTCTTCCAGACGTGTTTATACCCACACTTGGTTAGACTTCTTGGCCCCATTATGGTAGCTCGCATTGGTGGGGTATGTTTTTGACATTTCGTGACTTGAACTCGAGCGCTTGCTTGCGAACAATATATTCTGGCTTTTGTATCTCTAGCCATTCACGATTTATTTGATAAAAAGATGTATTCACCCGTGTTTCCTTCTCACAAATGCGTGAATGCAGGTCTTAACGATACTACTCTTGTCAAGCTACCCATTTATAGCCATGCTCACTGGGCTAGGTCTCTCCATAGCATTGAATTGCGCATCAGTCGCAAAGAATGTTCTATACGTGAGTATGCCTTACACTCTAAGCTATAATATATGAGGCTAATATGCACATAAACCATTCCAATTACTTTTACTATATGGAAAAGGGAAACAGCAAAACCTCTGTTTGTACCTAATTCTAACTGTCGAATTTTGCATGTCGAAAGGTTTCCATTGACACCAGCTTGTTCATTCTTCAAAACAATGCCGTGGTAAGCTTCTGATGATCATTCCCGATGAATCTGATTGTTACTAACATCCTTGAATGCGTCCCTTTGTTGTTAAGGTTTAGCTTAAGTAGGAATCTGAAATCGCAGGACCAAGATCAGAGAGGAGCTGCTAATGGAATAGTGATGACTGCCATGTCTCTCTTCAAGGCCTTTGGTCCAGTTGGAGGAGGCACAATGTGAGTTCTGCTTAATTGTGGTCGGCTTTCGTTATAATCACCACGACGGGACAATTCAGCAGGCGATCATACAAAACTCATCAGTGAAAACAAATGATTACTTCTGCATGCTTAAAGAGTAGACTTGATTAATGTTCTCATCCATGGACTCAAAATCTTTGGCAGATTCTCTTGGGCACAGAAGCATCAGGATGCGGCCTTCCTCCCAGGTAAACTGGCCTTTTCCAATTCTGCGATCACAGCTCTGGCCTTCTTTGTATAACCATGACTAGCTAATCTGTTGTCATCTGCTAAAAGAAAAGAACATGGTGACATGACATGGATACGAGAAATAAGTCTGGGCTGCAATAGACAGTGCTTGAGCTCTATGCTGACTAAGGAACTTTAATGACCCTATGCCTATGCGCAGGCAACCACATGGTCTTCTTCATTTTGAACGTGGTCGAGGCAATCGGGGTGCTGATGACCTTCAAGCCTTTCCTAGTGGAACGCCATGACTAATAGAAAACACAATTGAACCCGCATGAATTCTAAGTGTAGTCTTGCTAAAACTCAGAGCAGAGCTTGCAAAAGACCAGTTTCCGTTCAATTCGTTCACAAGGTGGAGCAGCATTTGCCTGACACGAAGCCAAGCCAGATCTGCTCAGCCAAGAGTCATCATCCTAGTTGAGTTACCAAATAAAAAATGTAATGTATTGCTCTGTATCATGTAATTTTCCGCAGAATTAGCGTCTGAAAAGGATTAGTCAGCAACATTGTAAGGACAGTGCAATCGATCAGGTTATTAAGAAGTTTCGTTCAATTCATTGACACAATTTCCGCTTCCTTCCTACGTCAACCTGCTTATGAGACCAGCCGAGATACAGCAACACTGGGCAGAAAGCGAATACAATCTTTACTCAATATCAGATCGCTAAAAGAGAGATCCTTGTTTTGCTGGTTGGTCCATCTACACATGTAAGAATCCTCGGGATGGCATCGAACATTTCGAGATAACGTGTTACGATAATCTCTAGACGAAGGGGAAAATGGAAGGAAAGTGCAAATATCCGACGCTGTCTCAACGCTCATTGAATCAGATGTTGCTCGAAACTGTTTGTGTCATCCGTATCCCAGATCATTTGATTTACTTTTATTAAATGTACTATGAGCAGTGACAATAATGTCAGCGAAATAAGATCCAAGCAAACATCTATTTTATATATTATGTTTTTTACTCATGTTTTCCGCCTCCTTGATTTTTCCTTCTCAGCGCCAAGTAGAGAACTTTCCTTGGCCCCTGCTGTTGTTATTTATTGGGGGAAAAATTATTGTAGGCGAAACATTACTTGTTAATTTCCAATTAAAGTCAACAGTTCTTTTAAAATTGATTTTTTTTTTTTAAATTCCACGTGATCTCAAGTTAGCTTACGCCTATTTTTGTTAAGGAAACTGAAAGCCGCAGACCTGTCGAGTTCCAAGTTTGAGAATGTTTGATTGATGTCCGTGTGATATGAGTTCGATCAGTATGGAAGTGCTTCAGCTTCGTGTATTTACTTCCTCATACAGAAGGCAACTCAATTTCTTGTGTTCTAATCTCAATTCCGATATGCGTACATTCTTTTCGCTAGCGGTATAAGTGCTTGTGGGTGGTTAACGTGGATGGATGTTTGTTCTAATGTTGTTCTCGATTCTTTGGGCCGTCAAACCCGATACTGTGGTTCTACTCATCACGAAGTAATATTCGAGCGTGTGAACATTGTAACTCTGATTCTCCATGTGAAACATTTATTGCTAGCTCTCCCCGCAAATTAGGTATCTACACTAGCATCGAACCCCATAAATTATCTTTTATTGTTCATCATTTATTTGTCGATTTCACATTGATTTAATTGCAAGATCCTGTCAATGTTTGCCTTATATTACACCACCTGCATACATGGGATGTGACCTTAATAACAGGATGCAAGGGAAGCTTTTGCTTCACTTGGTCATAATTCTTGCTATTAAGTGAACTGATGTTTGAATTAAGTGAATCAATTTGTTGTTTTGTATTGCAAGATCCTGTCAATTTCCGCATTATGTCACAATACCTGCATAATTAGGATGTGACCTTAACAATGGGATGCGAGGGAAGCTTTTGCTTCACCTGGTCATACTTCTTGCTGTCAAGTGAACTGATGTGTGAACTGGTAAGAGCAGAGCATATGAATGTCTCTTTGGCCCAAGAATGTTTTTTATGGTCCTCGGGAAACTGTATGTGTCGGGATGAACATGGTAAGTCCTGTTGGTAATGACCTGTCACTTCACTCCTGTCCTTTTCAGCTGCACTTCATACGATGCAAGAATCCACACTCCCCATCAGCAATTGGCCTGGAGAATGCAGAGCCTCTTTTCCAGGGTGCTGAATCTCGTGACAAGATTTAGTCCCTTTCAGAGCACTTGCTCAGCACTTAACTGAAAATTTTTCGTTGACGAATGACTGGCAGCAACTACATGTGATGATTACGAACTTAATCCTTTTTTAAACGCTATACATGCATGGGGTGATAGATGGATCCACCAGAGGATATTGTCCTTTCGATACTAACATCTCTTTTCAAGAAAATAATGCCCATGTCCTCCGACTGAGACCACAGTATTCGATCGTGTATTGTTGCCACCATCAGTTTTGAAACCTTCTGTTCCTTTTCCCCTGTGAACGAACGACGTCAAAAAGGACAAAGGAATGAGCCCATGACAGCACGATTATAAATTGCAGAGATGTGCCCTGGATCGCATCTATTTAACTCCAGAAGGACCATATCAGTATTTCTTCTTTCCCACGTTTCTATCGTTTAGGAAATGAATGTCTGTGACCTCGTACTAATCATGCCTATGCAGAAAAAGGAAAATTCAGACTTTTTGGCCTAATTCGTCATAACTTCGTCACGTGGTTTGACGTCAATGGTCTCAAGCGAAACCCAGAAGATTTCATTTCGTATGCGTCCATTTTGTTCTTGCTTTGTCACATTTCCGGGCTTCCTTTTAAAAGCCGACCATATAAAAAGCTCCTGCATAATTTCACTCCCACTTGCAAGAAGAAAACAATATTCCTCAATCATTGATTACCAAACCAACTTTTCTTTTTATATTCTTTTTGCGGGGTTGTGAATCAAAACTTGCTTTTTTCACATGATATGATCTGAAGTTACAATCTATATTTTTAGCTTCAATCAAACATTAAGTGGATAATCTCGTTGAAGGAATAAGGTAGGAAAGACAGAAAGAAAGCACGTGAAGTGCATGTTTTAGAATCACATATGATACCATGTGGTATTGGTTTTCACTTACTCTTTGTGATTATTCTCTCTCGAAGCAGACTTTTGTGTGAGAAAGAGAAGGGTTTTCTATTTCATTTGTTTGGGAGTTGAATTTCGCGTGTTCAGCTCTTTCTGTCGAGGTTAATATCAATGGCAGAGGAAGTACAACAGGAGGCGTTGTTAAAGAAGCATTACTATGAGAACTGCCCTGGCTGCAAAGTCAAGAAGCTCAAGGAATCACGGACAGGCCCGCCCATCTGTGAGCTCATGTTGACTCATTCGTCGTGATGTGCGCCGGTAATGAGCATATATTTATTGTTGTTCGTAAGCTTGCTGGCAACTTTTGGATTTTCTTTTCTGGGTTCATTGAACTTGACATAGCAACGACGCTCACGTGATATTTCGTGGTTAATTTGTTTGGAATAATTCAATGGTTGCTGTGAAGTTAAACCGATGGTGATACTGCTTAGTGATGGAGAGGATGCCTTCAGATGTTTCATTTTCAGCATTAGTCCACTTATCTGATTGTGAAATTTCGTACAGCTGTAGCATTCATTTGTTCAATGATCAAAAGATCTGTGCCAGTTTAAAAACTTATACAAACAAGATGTACTTATAGTCACATAATTAGTAGCTAATGAGATTGAAATTATGTCTTGGTGATTTATAATCGGTTACTGACCTGTATCTTCTCCTTTCTCTTTCCAGCACTGCCAATATCATCTCTATTCCCATTCCTCTACTTCATGGTAAACATTTTACACCACAATTTAGATATGATGTATATGTAACTGTTCTGTCTACACTTGAGACAGTGTCCTAAGATGTCTGGTTTGGACTTTGTTCTCTCCGGTGTCATCTCTCCAGGCTCCAGATTGTTATTCCTGGTCAATTCTTCCTGATTTTTTTGCTTTTGTTGCAAATGAAACAAGTATGCGCAAGTGAACATTCTTTTATCTAACTATGAAGCATCAGAGTTAGCCATTGGCATGCTGTTGGGTAGTTTTCCTCCTAGGCAGATAATTGTATAAATGACTGGTTAGCATCTCCTACTCAAATCTTCATTTGTTCTTTGACTTTCAAATGGCAGATTAGAGATTTTCATATTGCCGAAAGAGAGGATGACATCGGGTATTATGCTGGTTATGTAGGTGAGACTATCTGAGTTGCTTATCTCTGTTCATTGCAGATTCCTTTGTTTGTTTTTTATTGAACTTTTCACTGACAGACTCCTTGAAATCTTGAAGGTTGCTCATTCATGTTCGGCAGAGCCTTGACATCGGTCTTCTGGGGAATCATGGCTGATCGCTATGGACGGAAACCTGTCATAATTATGGGAACAATCGCAGTGTCAGTACAATATGGCCATTCATTTTGAGTTCCCAGTCAAAAAAATAAAAATAAACTTCTCCAACGAATACAGTTAATTGATCATTATGATTCAATTTGTATCAGGGTTATCTTTAACACACTCTTCGGCCTAAGTGTGAACTTTTGGATGGCCACTGCAATGAGGTTCCTTCTAGGAAGTTTGAATGGTTTACTCGGACCGATCAAGGTAAGATCTTGTGCGGCCGATAAACTTTGAAATTCAACACGGCACAATAACTTGTGCCTCCAGTAAACTAACCCTTCTCATATTATTTCATGAACTTGCGATCATCTTCATATATGTATTATGCAATTCCATAATAGGCTTATGCGTGCGAAATGTTCCATGAGGAGTACCAAGCGCTAGGAATATCAACAGTAAGAGACCTTTTGTAAAAACCTCTGAACTCTCAACACTGATTCCTAGTTTTTCTGCCAAGTAAATGAAGCTGAGAGTTACACTATGGACCCAGGTTATGACAGCATGGGGGATAGGATTGATTATCGGTCCAGCTCTGGGAGGTTATCTTGCGCAGGTATTCAGATTTACCAAATCTCAAGGCAATTAGAGTATTCTCCAAAAGTGACAACAATTCGGACAAGCATGCAGGAATCCCTTCTCTCATTTTCATGCTCCTCTGATGTTCCCGGTTTTTCCATTTTTGTTCTTTGCTTCAGCCTGCAGAAAAGTTCCCGTCTATATTTTCCAAAGAATCAGTGTTTGGAAGGTGAGTGGCGGTTGCTTGTAATTGGAGATCCTACTAAGTGATCATTGTCACGAGCTGTAAACATTTGATTTCTTGATTTGGATGCAGATTTCCTTACTTCTTGCCCTGTCTCACCATCTCGCTTTTCGCATTGGTAGTTTCTATCGCATCCTGCTGGCTTCCGGTACGCACTTCACTAAATTCAGCTTATGTTTCTCATTCTTGATATTGAATACTTTTAATTTTTCCCGTTACACCAGACATTGCCTCTGCTTCACCTCATCCGTGAAAGGGTTAGCAACTGCTTGTCGTGCTTTATTGAGTGTCCGAAAATCTGGTTTTACTGCAGGAAACATTGCATATGCACCACGCAAGTAGCGAGTTTGATGAGTCTTGTGAAGATGCAGAGACTGCACCCCTTGAGTCCGGCATGAAATGCAAGACGCAAAAGGTCGGAGGGAAAGCTTCGAAAAAGTCTCTGGTTTGCAATTGGCCCTTGATGTCGTCCATCATTCTGTACTGCGTTTTCTCGCTTCACGAGATAGCTTATATGGAGGTAATGTAAAATCTCATGCGCTTGTCTACCATGCCTTCTCTTCTCAGTTCTTCTTGGTTCAACGTATTATACGATCACGAGTGCAATGATATCAGTGCTCATGCTGCCGAGTTTCATTGGCAGTCGCTTAAAGGGCCAAATTTTTTTTATTTTGGACGAACACAAACTTGTAATCTGCAATGCAGTAGTCAGAGGACATTCCTTTGGCTAGTTATGATCTAATGGTTGCCCAGAGAAATTTCTTTGGCTTGTTCTTCAAAACTCTATCCTAGTTCAAAGTAGTTCATCGGAATATGGCATCAGCATATCATGTTGGACTCCAAACAAATTCAGTTAAAAGTTGATTTAATCTCTTTTCATTCAATCCTCTCTTAAGCCGTTCCGTGCTCTTTCTCTTTGTTAGATCTTCTCGCTATGGGCCATAAGCCCTAGGCAATACGGGGGTTTAAGCTACTCGAGTGAAGATGTTGGAACTGTTCTTTCCATCTCAGGTATTATATTGCAGTTTCTTCCTTGTATTTCAAGATAAATTCGTTCAGAAAAACGAGGCTGTCACTAAAACTGCAGTTCAAACTTCTGTTATTCATGGATATGTTTTCTTATCATTTAATGTACCTGTACTAGTTCGATATATTTGCCGGAAATCACTAATTACCAAATTCTGCTGCCAGGGGCCGGCCTTCTCATCTTCCAGACGTGTTTATACCCATATTTGGACAGCCTTCTTGGTCCCATTGTGGTAGCTCGCATCAGTGGGGTATGTTTTCGACATCTCGTAGCTTAAACTCAAGCATGTGCTGGCGAAAGAGATATCTTCTGGCTATTCACTGATCTATATGATAAAAGGATGATAATCTGCCATGTTTCCTTCGCATAATGCAGGTCTTATCGATACCGCTCTTGTCGAGCTACCCTTTTATAGCCATGCTGACTGGGCTAAGTCTCTCCATAGTACTGAATTGTGCATCAGTTGCGCAGAATATTCTGTCTGTGAGTACGCCTTACGCCCCGGACTATAAGCGCGTGAATCATTCGGATTACTATTTCTGTATGGAAATGAGAACAAGGAAAACCTCTATTCTTTCCTAATTCTAACTGTAAAATTTTGCATGTCGAAAGCTTTGCGCCTTGACCAGCTTGATGCTTCTGCAAAACAAAGCCGTGGTAAGATTCTAATGATCATCTTTGACGAGTATGATCTTTTAACATCCTCAAATATGTGCCTTCCTCACGAAGGTTTGGCTCAAGTCCGAATCTGAATTCGCAGGACCAAGATCAGAGAGGAGCTGCTAATGGAATGGCGATGACCGCCATGTCTCTCTTCAAGGCGGCTGGTCCTGCTGGAGGAGGTGCGATGTGAGTATTTCCCTGAATTGTTGTCGGCCTTCTTTACATCACTACGCCAGGACAATTGAGCAGTCAATCAAATTAAACTCGTCGCTGAAAACAAACAATTGCTTCTGCAAGCTTAAGGATTAGACTATTAATATTCTCATCCGTGAGCTTGAGATCTTTCGCAGATTCTCATGGGCACAGAAGCGTCGGGACGCAGTCTTGCTCCCAGGTAAACATACTTTTTCCAATTCTGCGATCACGGTTCCGGCCTTGTTCATAAGACCATGATTAGCTCATGTGCTGTCATCTGCTATTCATGAAGTACAATAATGAGAAGTGAGTTCATGACCATGACTGACCGTGCTTGAGCTCTCAGCTCACTGAGGAACTTTGACGACCCTGTGCCTATGTGCAGGCAGCCAGATGATCTTCTTCGTCTTGAATGTGGTCACGGCAATCGGAGTGCTGATGACATTCAAGCCGCTCCTAGTCGAACGCCCCGACCTAAAGGAAAACAGAATCGAACCCGCATGAATTCCAAGTCTAGCCCTGCTTAAAACTCAGACCAGAGCTTTCCAAAGATCGGTTGCCATCCGATCCTTCCCCAAGGTGGAGCTGCACTTGCCTTACGCAAAGCCAAGTCGTCCCTGCTCAGGGCAAGAGTCGCGATCCTAGTTGAATTAGCAACTCAGCACCTACGTGCTAATATTTTGATCTTCCGACAATAATAACGAATAGAAATATAATGTATCGGTCTATGTCATGCAACTATGTCATGTAATTTCTTGCAGAATTAGCGTCCGAGAAAGGCATCAGTCCGCGACATCGTAAGGACAGAGTGGTCGATTGAAAACAGAAGAACCAGTCGTGTCGATAAGGAGTTTCCATGGTTCTATTCATTGACATTGCTGCAATTTTGCGCTTCCTTCCGGCTTGGGCCACAGCAACTCCCTCATGAATCTTAGCAGAGACATCGCGACCGAAAAGAGAAAGGTCGACGCCAGGAAGCAACGAATGCAATCTTTACTCAATATCAGATCGCGGAAGGGAGAAATCGTTCTTTCACTAAATTCTCTGCCTAAATATGTCGGAATTCTCAACATGGCATCGAACGTTTCAAGATAATGCCTACCATAATCTTTGATATGCTAGATAATTCATTTACCTTTGTCGAATCTGCTATGAGCAGTGCCCATTATGTCTGGAAGAAAATAAAGATCCGTTTATTTTATGAAAAATGAATTATTTGGAAAAATATTTTCTTAAAAAATGATCGTTTGGATATTTTAAAGTAATTAATTAATAAATAAATATTTTTATTAAGCAATAATTTATGACTAAACACACATCAACGATAAAATATTTTTTATTTATTTATTTTTTATTCATTTATTTTCATAAGTGATATAATCCATCATTCTGAAGAAATTATTTTTCAAATCATTTATTTTACGTAAAATAAAAGAGCCTATTTTATTTATTTATCTATTTATTTAGTTATTTAGTCAATCTATGAATAATAACACAAATGATCGATAAATTTTAGTTCGAATATACAACGTGATCCCTGAATTATTAATTTGTTCGATATGGTCCATGAAACTTAATTTATTCAATACGATTCTTATACTTTTGGTATATATTCAATTTAGTCTCCGAAATTATTTAATATTATTCATGAACTTGAATTAATAAAGAAATAAAATTAAACAATCTCATACGATCTAAAAGACTGAATTGAATATAAATTAAAAGTTCATAAATTATATTTAATAAACTAAAAATTAAAATATCAATATTGCATATTTTGCCAACACCTGCGTCGTTTTTTCCTGTCAATCTATTTTCGAGTTTTGGATATTTTAACTTCTCCAGGGCCAATGGTGTTGATGTTTCCGGATCGTGGGTGGCGTCGTGCTCGTTGCGTTATCCAAATCCAAAATGGTTGGATTAGAATCGCGGCCTCCCACTTCGGTTCTCACTTACAGCCACATGTTCCCGTGCCACGTGTCAGTCCCATGGCCCCACTCGAATACAAAAAGAAAAATCTAGTTTTGTTATTTAGTGAAGGAAAAAAAATATCTATTGTGGGCGGATAATCTTTTGAGTAAAAAAAAATGAAAGGTCTAAAAAAAACGATTAGTATTTATCCTTGCTCGTTTACGTCTTTTTTGGGCTTAAATTCCAATTAGGACTCGGCCTCTTTTGCCTTAAAATTTCGGGAGAAATGAACGACGGGTGCTTAATTTAAAATAAGAAATTGTGAAAAATTCTATGTGATATCCCGTTAGCTCATATATATTTTCTCATTAGTATTGAGAAGTAGTCGAATTTTAAATGTTAATTATATTTCAAATGAAAATGAAGAAATAAAAAAAACGTCATGGCCTTTGTTGTTTACTATAGAGGTGATCAATTTCTAATCCGGTTCGATCCCACATTAAAATTGGAAATCAGTGTCCAGTTTTGATAATCAGATATCGGACCAAAGGTCCTTTGGAACCAAACCAAAGTGGGGGGCGATTTAGTAGAATCATATTTGAGAGATAAGAGAAACCTAGAGACAAAGACAAACTAAAAACAAGCATGAGTGTCGTAAGGCAAAAGGAAAAGACCCTAAAAAGAGAGGAGGCATGCATAAAACATTTAAAAGATAAATAAATAAATAAATAATCAATTAGAGCAACCTGATTCTCTTTGAAATCGAATACCAAACTGGGCAATAATAATTTTACCTTTAAGAATAAGGAACCAGCTCGACATTCTTGAGAAGAGGACCAACTAGCTGATTCAGTCCGACTTAGGCGATTTTTGATTCAATCGATCTATTTTGCTCATTGCTAGTTTGGTGGAGGGGGAAAATAAAGAAATGTCAGTTAGATAGAAATAGAAATTCGGGTGCAATTTCTTCTTCTTTTTTCTCTTTTGCATTTTCCTTTTTTTTTTTTTTTTAATAATGCTGGTCACAAATAGGAAAAGAATTTTAACAAAACGGCCAACTCACCAGAATCACTCAACTCAACACTCGATAGAATTACAAACGACGATCCCTCCGCCTCCTCCTCCTCCTTCCCTCGTCGACGGCGATGACCGCGAACGTGGCTCTGCTCTCGCCGGCGACCGCCGGGACCGCCGCGGTCCCGGCGGCGGCCATCAATCGCCCCAACACGCAGGTCGTTTCCTCCTCCTTGTCTCCCCCGGACTCCATCAAATCGGCTCGCGCCTCCCTCCGCCTCCCGAGGACGGCGGCGGCGGCGGCGGCGAGCATCGCCGTGAACACCTCGCGGACGAGGAAGTGGAAGGTCTGCTGCGAGGTGGCGCTGAAATCGGACTCGAAGCCGTCCTCCTCCTCCGCCTCTTCGTCGTCGGCGGAGAGCGATTCTCCATCGGTGTCGGGCGAAGGAGACGGCCCGGACGGTGGGGCGGCGAGGATTGGGGCGAGAGTTAGGGTAAAAGTGCCGCTGAAGGTGTACCACGTGCCGCGCGTGCCGGAGGTGGACTTGACCGGGATGGAAGGCGAGCTGAAGCAGTACGTCGCGGTGTTTAAAGGTAAGCACATTTCGGCTAATCTTCCTTTTAAGGTGCAGTTCGTTAAGGAAATTGAAGGCCGTGGACCTGTCAAGTTCTTTGCGCATCTTAAGGAGGATGAGTTCGAGTATGTTTGATTGATGTCCGCGTGAAGTGATGATGAGTTCGATCAGTGTATAAGCGCTTCCGCACTGTGTAATTGCTTCCCTATACAAAAAGCAAATTAATCTCTTCCGTTCCAATCTCTGTTCCTATATTCATACGTTCTTTTTGCTAGCGTAATGCTTGTGGATGGTTAACGTGGATGGTCGTTTGTTCTACTGTTGTTCTCGATTCTTAGGGCCGTTGCACTCGATACTGCGATTTGCTGTTTTGCCTCCTTCTGAGGAGCAATTTGCTCGTTCCTTGATGATTAAATTCAGGCACGCCCTTCCTGCGTTCTGCATTCTTACATACATGGGATGTGACCTTAACAATGGAATTTGAGAATAGCTTTTGCTTAACTTGGTCATGGTTCTTGCTATTTAAAAAGTGATATTTGGACTAAGTGACTAGATTTGTTGCTTTGTGGCAGTAGTTAAAGCTATCCATTTTGAGCAGAGAATATGAATTGCTTCTTTGGCACAAGAATATTTTAATGGTGTCACAAAAACTTTGTTTGTCAGAATAAATACGGTAAGTCCTATTGATATTGGACCTGTCACTTCACTTCTGAATATTTCAGCTGCACTTCATATAATTTAAGAATCCACAATCCACATCGACTGCAATTGGCTTGGAGAAATGCAGAACTTCTTCAATTTGAGCTGAATTTCGTTACAAGATTTAGTCCTTTTCAGTCCTTGTATAAGCAGTTGGGTGGAAATTATTCATTGATGAACGACTGGTAGGAACTATATGCAATGATTACCAATATAAGCCTTTTTTCTTTCTCTTTACTTTGCCAAATGTCTGAGATGATTTTATATTTGATTTGATGAGTGTGACTGCTGTTTCACAAGCCATCTACTCGTGAAGCTTGAAGCTGTTGGGGTGGTTTGCTTCAATTAATAGAGTCGGATGACGAAATTGTTTCCAAAGTTAGTTTATAGAGCTCAAAAAGGAAGAGGTTCTTTTACAAAATACTGAGGGGATCTCTTGGAGATTTCATAAAATGGGCTTTCTAGCCCCCACCCCAACATGAATTTTTAAAGATCCAATAAGTCCAACTTTAATTCCTTCGGACGTGTCGATTGGGAAAATCCATCTATAGTGACTAGGGTGGATATCTTGTATTCAAAAACTAGCAGTTCACCATGTAAATCCTCCAAGGTCCAAATAACTCATTTTTCTCCCATGACGTGCTATAATTTGGAATAAAATTAAAAAGAAAGGACTCTGCCTCCTGCTTGTGGTAATGTATAGATGTAAAAAAAACACTTGTGCAGGGTAAGATCTTGAAATTGGTGTTTTTTTTTTTTTTTTGGTTTGGGGGGGGGATTCAATAATTGTTACAAATGAATAAAGTTTCTTACTTGAATAATTAGCATTTTTTTTTGTGCTTAAAGTTTACACAGATGTTTATTAGGTTGAAGTTATGTCTGTTTAGCTATAATATGTTCATACATTTTATGTGAAGTACTTTTAGTGGGTGGGGGCAAACTTGGTAAAAGTTTCAATAGTAGCTTTTCAAAGTTCTTCCTATGAGGAATTTCATGGGGGCACTCATATAAGATCTTTGCCAAATGAAACTAGTCTAGTAAAATTAGTGGAAAATATCCATTTGTCCCCACATTTTGGCCTGTAAATCCGTCTCTGCATCTGTATACCTTTATAAATATGTGTAACTGAGAAGGCACCGGAAGAACAAATTCACTGGGGTGTCGTTTCTAGGACTCCTGGTATTGTTAGTGTTTACACTTTTCACCAAATCTTACCTTTCGCCAATAATGATCATATCTAAAAGCTCTTTCAGTTTTGCAATATATGCTGAATGCATTGTAATCTCTTGGTGTTTTTACACTTTGTTTTCTTCTTAATCGTTGATCTTTTTTGCTATTAGCAGCTACTCTCATATATGAGATTGTAACTTTCTAGGGCTAGTGAGAGTTGTGTGGTCCTATGTGCTTCATGAGTGAAGTATGGATGCTAATTGATTTTTAAAGACTGGGATTCTCTTGCTCAGTGAAGTCATTTAATTTTTCCATCAACTTTGTTCTGGATGTGCATCAACATCATGTAATGCCTTATAGTGCTGTTTGATTCACTACTGATAAGGTGTAGCCAATTCATAAACTATTCCATCTGATCATATGGAGAGTTGCCGCCTCAACTTTCAAATATTCTTGATGAAGATGCACTGATTAGCAAACTGCCCCCTTCATCAAGGGACTGTCTGAACAAACCAAGATAAAAAGGACTCTCTGTATGTGTTATTCACTCTTGCAGTGACAATATTAATTTCAATAACAGAAAATTCATAGCAACACTACTCCATTTGTCGTTAGATATAACATGTTCAACAGAGGAGCATATTTAGGTAGTGTTATCCTTGGTGCAGAATGCTTTGCCAGATTTGTAGCCCATACTTGGTAAATGTGCTTGCTTTGTTTTTTTTTTTTTTTTTTTTTTTTTTTGGTGAAAATGCCCAACCACCAATTAAGAATGAGAGGTTGTTTTCTTCACCCTCTTGAGGTTGATGGGTCCATAATGTTATTTTCTGAGTTGCCATTCTCAGAAATGTATTTGGTTCTTGCTTTCTTTAGGAGGCAATCTGGATTCCCATACATATATATATAGTTATAATGCTGCAATAAATAACCAAATTTACCTCATGATTTGCCTTTCATTTATCATTCGTGTTGCTGTTTCAGCTCCAATTCATTCCAATTTCATTCCTGTTACGTGATTTAGTCATGTATGAGTTATCATGTCTTGTGTTTGGCAACCTATTTCTGTCATCTTGAGGAGAGACTCTTGATAGTCTTGAAGATGCACGCACTCATGCTCCCACACAAAGAGAAAGAGAACTGTTCTAACACCAGGAAGCTATTAAAGTTTTTCTTTTTTGGGCACATACTTGCCGTCTTCCACTCTCAAGCAAAGTCCTTCTATCTGATAATTTTTGTTGAATATATGAGGAAATTCCTTACAGCAGCGAATAAGTCACAGATAGTCATGACAGGAATGGCTGTTACATACAGGATCAATGCGTCACTCCATTTCGCTTTGTGTGGTAGCACTATCGTGGCCATTTTTGTTTTCGCTTTGCACCAGCATTTCACTTAAAGAGTAACTTCTCTCACGATAGGACCTTCTGCACTCTTCCTTTCTCTGTAGGGCGCAAGTTTTGTAATGCCTTGATGAGTAGAAAGGAAATTCTTGCCAAAAGTAAAACATAGCAATTGTGCTTCTACTTTAATTACTGGCAGCCCCCCGTGGGTCCCTTTTTTGTGATTGTCACTTGTCAGGAATTTTTGGCTGACCATTATATAAAGCATGTTCTTACTTAAGGAAACTGATGAATGCTCGACGTCTTTAGTCACAGAAAGTTCGGGTAGTATAGAAGGAAAAAAGTAAATTGTCTGGCTCATAAAAGAAATCCGGAACTAAACTCCAGAATTTGGTTGAACTATTCAAAACCTACATCTTTAAGGATTTGCAGAATTGATTCTTCCCTTCGAGTTAATTGTCTGCTTCTAGATTGATCATCAGTGTCAGTATCAACTGCAAAAAGGTTACTGGCATCGATACGGCAGACCTTTTTGCCTCTTTACGCACTTCACCACCACTGGCTGGTAAGCTCTTGTTTTCGTTGAAAATCTCGATTTACTTAGATCTCCTCGTGCGCACTCACATACCTCTAAAGGGTAGAAAAAGGTCCCTGAACGTGCATCACCTTATCTGCTCCTTGTTGTCTGAACTAGCTTTGGATCTGTCGACACCAAACTTTGGGAAATACAAAAGAGTTGAGATCTGTTTGAATTGTTGTCTGTGCCATTTTGTCCAGACAGTTTTGGGAAATACGATGGTTCGACATGTGAAGATGTTGAAATAAATATTGAACGAGTGTTCTTGATGCACGCAAGTTTCCACGAAAACATTTCTGGAGCCCCGTTGCTCTTGGCATTTCATCACACATCACCTTGGAGTGCTTCTGGGTCGTGCATTTCATCCGTTAAACATGTCATCGGCCCTTCTCATCCCGTCACTGCGGTTTGACCCTTATATGAGGACAGCCCCTGATGTCACTTTAAGGATTCTCCTCTAAGAGGCACCGGATAGATTAGTTTCGAGACGGAAACAAAGAATCGGGTGAGAAGGATGGACCCACCGGACTACATTAAACAACGCTCAAAATCCGATCTCCTACCCCAAAAAAATAAAGGAAAAAGAACGAATTGGGCCTTTGATTAGCGTTTGTCAACGCAGGCCAACCTATGGTTGGAGTTAGTAATGGTACTTGCATATGATAGAAGAAAAGCCAATCGCGTTCGACGACCTACTTTGATATTTCTGTTAAGATTTTACATCAACTTTTCTTGTTCTTATATTGTATTTGTCAAAGGTAACTATTTCGTCGTGAATCTCTTTCGTGTCGTAATTGTGATACATAGGTCCAATTCCTTTATAAAAGAATAGATAAGATGGCCTGCATTGTACCAAGAGAACACGTCTCTTGTAGGATGTCCACATGACCATATATCATGTTGGAGCTTTTCCATGTGCAGTTATCACATGATATAATCGGAACATTAAAAAAAAAACAATTTCGTGAGAATATTTGAAAATCTTCTTTCGGTTGAGGAACGCGGGGAACTGCACTTCTAACCGGGGGACCACCCCAATTCTTTAATTTTTTCACCTCAAAAACAATGAAATTTGAAAATTCTCTCACCAAATTTATTAAACTTGAAAACGACGCGCCAACAGAAAAACTCACCTAGACTGAATTCGTTGGTGTGACCGTGCAAAATTACATTCTCCATGGTCTGACTGAGGTTTGAGAATTGCTCTGCTCTTGGAGCTCCGTCCTAGACCAATACTCAAGAAAAAATAAGATATGTCAAGATCATTTGATCTGGAGAATGTAAGGCGATTTCCATCTTTCCGGAAAAAGACGAGGACATGAAAATCGAACATAACGAGCGATTTTACACATCATGTAATTCACAAAATGGGTTTGACCCCGAGTCAACTTCTCATTAATGAAATGCTTTGTGCGTGAGATTATTCTGCACGCGTGTGATAATGAATTTGTGTGGATGGAAAAGCAAAACTGATGCGATGCGAAATTCCGGGAGGGAGGGGGGAGGTGGGATGTCCCACGGTGGCGCCACCACCGACATCGGTTTGGTGACTACGGAGAAACCCCACGCCAACAGACCGCAACGGGCATGCTTCTTATGTGTCCTGGCCATTGAAGTTCATTCATTCATTCACGGATTGTCTGGGGTTGTGCAGGTCTCTCATTAAATGACTCCTATGGAACCAAGCAAAGCCCTCTCTTTGTCAAAACAGAAATGATTCATCTTCTTTTTTGGGTCAGAAACGATTCATTAGGGTGGTTACATTAATTGGAGAAAGAATAGCGGTGGCGGTGGGAAATTATTTAAAAGAAAAATACTGAAAATCTATTGTGCGTATGATAATTCAGTTTTTTAAATTTTTGATTGTATTCGTTGAGTTCTATATCTTTTGATGATTCACTAACATAGTATGTCCAGTTAATTTTGATCGAAATCGTTAACATAAACATTAACTGTTTCATGTAGCACAACCATCATTAACGTTGACAATTTTTATTTTAAAAAAATCTGAAATTTTATTTCTTTATTTCTTTTCTTTCCTTTCTTTTTTTTTTCCCAATTATGGTCACAACCCTCTCTGATTTCCGATTCAGTCCGTCTCACCCAAGACGGTTCCCAATTTTTGGGACCGTGGACTAGACTAATTGGTCTTAGAACCGGGGACCGACTGGTCCAATCTGGTTCGGTTTGGTCCAATCCATTTTGGTTTGGTTCTAATGAACCAAATCACTTGTTATCATTATATTAAATATATATATCCATCCATTTGAGCTTCCAAAAATATGCACCCCGGTTCAAACATGTGTTATTAGAGAGGCAAAAAGAAAAGAAAAGTAGAACTTCAAATCAACAAAAGTTCAATTCACACTTCTACCTTGATTTTGCTCAAGTTAGGGTTAGCAAGAGAAAGGGAAAGACCTTTACCAAAAAAAAAAAAAAAAAAAAAGAAAGGGAAAGAGAATTTAGAAAGTGAAGTAATGGTAGAATTTAGAGGGTTGTTCATAAATTTTAACAAATAAATAAAAATGATAGGTCCGGTTGGTCTGATTCCCATCTTAGAATCAAGAACTGAATCGATTAGCCACCGGCCCAAAAATGGAAACCAGGGATTGGAATGGCACCCCTTAAGACCGCCCGAA
This sequence comes from Angophora floribunda, assembly GCA_014182895.1. Lineage (NCBI taxonomy): Eukaryota > Viridiplantae > Streptophyta > Magnoliopsida > Myrtales > Myrtaceae > Angophora > Angophora floribunda. Next base: position 29,001,286 of record CM024711.1, on the reverse strand, counting down.
CCGATCAGTCTAGTTTAGTTCGATCTGGTCTTGGTTCGGGTGGTTCTTGTTGACACCTCTATTGCCGCCATAGACAAGGGTTGCAACGGCAAGGGGCATGAGCCCATTACCAAGTTCATGATCTAATTGGTATAATTGAAAATTTTTAAATTGAGTTGGCACAAATGTAATAGGATTTAGATTTTTTTGGTACTTTTTTAGTTATTTCATTTATTTTATTTTTGTAACTAGTGATTAAGCGATTTTGTCTTTTTTCTAATGCATGACCTCTCAATTATGAAATTATCAAGAAAAAGTGAGACTTTACGTCTTTTATCAGTGGAGAGCCTCGAGAAACTCACCGAGACCATCGCACCAAATTTGTGATGTTGAACTTTCATGGCTAATTTTGGTGGCTCGGTCATAATGACATGAGCTTGACCATGTACAGTGTCCCCAAATTGGTCATGATTTTGAATCCATATGGATGCGATGTTTGGGGGAATGACTTTTCACATGGTACTCGAGATTATCATGTAGTAGTGTGCTTTCGCAGCTACAGTTTGAAGAGGCCTATAAAGGGCACAAGAACTCCAGATTAAGAATTGGCATTAGCTCTCGGAATTTCCCCTATGAAGATGGTTTCGATCCAAATAGAAAAAAAAGTCTTATGTTGTGTATGAAGGATAAAGAGCAGGAAGACTTATGTACCTAAGTGCCACCAAAGGTCAAGACCTAACGGATACCGAATATGGCTTTTATAGCCAAAGGAGTATTTTAAGTTTAACCCTTTAAAGTGTTGGGAGCACCTTCTTGGCATATAAGGCTTTATGGAGCTGTCCCGGTTTGGAGTTGCATCCTGATGATTGTTGTGTGGCTCCCTCTTTGCATTATAATCAAGAAAAAGCAAAAAAATTATAAAAAAATGTAATTTTTTTTTGGGAAAAAGGGCAGATGAAGTCCAAGAGAGCAAGAAACGAAACGTGGAAAACATATCCCACAAAAACCCCCCACAGAAAGCGAAATGAGCCTATAAAAACATTATTATCAATTTTGATGACGACATATCCCACAAAACCTTTCAAAGAAAGCGAAATAAGCCTATAAAACCATTATCATCAATTTTGATGACGGCCTGCTTGTCTTTAAATACCCTTTGAGTAATATATTGTTATAATTTTTAATGTAGTTTTTTCTCTCATGTTACGTGCGGTTCATTCTTCAATTATGTTTAAGTTTACTGAGCGTAATTGTATAAAATTTGATGAAAGAGACATCATTTAAAAGTGGGAGAGAAAAAGAAAATGATTAATTTACTAGAGAAAGGTGAGGAAGTAAGTGAGGAAATGGTAATGTAATGAAAGGGGGGGGAGGGGTGGGGCATGGGTGCTGATGAGACTTTACCGTTTTTGATTTGAGAGGGGAGGGAGGGGAAGAGGAGGGTTTGGTCCAAAGGGAGAGAGAGAGAGAGGGAGGCGTTGGGTAGTTTTCAAATTGGACACACCACATTTCATCTCATTTTCTTCTCTTTCACTTTTTCTCCCTCCCTCCATCTCTCTCTCTCTTCTTTTTTTTTTTTTTATTTTCATTCTTTTAAAAAAAATATGTGATTTATCATCACTCCTAATTATTGTTGATTATTAGGAAAATATAATTATAATTATTTTTCTTGAACCTGAAACACAAATCTTGACAGCTTCCTCCCTGCTCTTTCCATTTTGCCCTCCCCTCCTCACTCCCCTTCTCTCTCCTCTCCTCTCTCTCTCTCTCTCCCTCCTTGGTGTTTTTTTCCTTCTCCCAGCATCACTGCACTTTCGCCATTGTTGGTGTTCGAGTTTTCATCTTTTGTTTTTTCTTGGGTGGGTGGGGGGCATCTTCCATTCAAGAATTTAAGGGTGGGGAAAAGCTACCACTTAGTCCGATACTTTCCGCTAATAGATTGTGTGTAATGACTCCCCGTAACTGACGAAGGGGAAAATTCCTTTGCTTCCCCAAATTTGAATGCTTGTTCTCTACTCTGCGCGACCATTTTCTCTTGAGTGCGAGCGAAGAAGAGGAGGGAGAGACCTCCAAGTCAAGAAGAGAGGGAAAGAGAAGAGAAGGGTCTTCTCCTTTCGCCTGTGCCATTCGAACGCCTCCGTAAAGGTGACATTTTTTCCCTCTCTTCCCCTTTCTTGTTGCTGGGTTCTCTTTCCCTGGTGATCTGTAAACTCACTGATATATCTTTCTTGTGTCGTTGAATATCGTGGGGTAGGTACCAGCAATGAGGGCGTGATACGGAGAGAACCGGACTTGGGTTCTTGAGATCTGGCTGCGCCTGTCGGATCTTGGGCTCGTCTGGAACGACCCGTCGCATGTTGGATGTCTCCGGAGCCGTCCTTGCTATTAGGGTTTTGCTCGCGTCTCCGCCATGACTACGAAGCGCGCTTACAAGCTACGTATCCTTGAATTCACGCGTGTTTGATGCCATGTGTTGGGGCCGCGAATGGCACATGGAAATGCGATTCCGTTTGCTGCGCAATATGTGAAACTTCCTAGTTCTGTGGATTCGGGCATTTTGGTATTTCAGTTGGGAATCTTTGGAAAGTTGTTGTATTTGTTGGTGTTATTTAGGTTTTCCTTAACTTGAGCTGCAAACACAGAGGAATTTGTAGCGCATTCTGCAGCAGTCAATTGCCTCAAAATTGGGAGGAAGTCATCGAGGGTACTGGTCACTGGCGGAGAAGATCATAAAGTCAATCTCTGGGCTATTGGAAAACCCAATGCCCTACTGGTCAGTTTTCTATGGTCACACTGTTATATGAATTACACGCCAATTATTGGCCATCTGACGAATCTTCTCTAACAAATGATTTTATGCCTAAATGATGGTGGCTTGTTCCTTGTGCTGCTGTTGTTGCCATTTTCCTTTGATACAATGTGATATTTATACCTTCGTCTTGACACAGTCATGACGTACAGAATGTGACTAAAGTATGTTTCTTTTATGCCTTCTTCTGTAACCCAGTGAATTTTGGGCTTTCAATTTTCCGATGGTCGATTAAGATAAGAATTAGACATGTTGGAGAAAATTTGAAATCCCTTGCCAGTGATCTGGCAGCTTATAGATTTGAGTTCATCTGAGCAATAGGTGCTCTTTCGTAGTTCATCTTCTTTTCCAGTGGGAAGAGGTTTTATATGATTGCTTCTTCAGATAAAAGGATCTGGGCACCGTAGATACTGACCCATCAATGACTTATCAATTTGCTTGGAGCAGTGGCCATGCTAATTAGAATCTGCCTCTCATCAATACAGCTGGTCTAATATTCATTTCTTGTGTTCAGAGCTTGTCTGGACATAGCAGTGGAATCGATTCAGTGAGTTTCGATTCTTCGGAGGTGGTAGTAGCTGCAGGAGCAGCTAGTGGCACAATCAAGCTTTGGGATTTACAAGAGGCAAAGGGTATGCTCATCTATTTCTTAAGCATGATTTCAAACTCGTGATCTGCTAGTTATATCTTAATAAAACATGTCTTTGCTTATTTGTTTTCTCACCACATTGATGTGTAACAATGAGTTGTGACGTGATTTTCTGTGCAGTTGTTCGGACTCTTACTGGTCATAGATCTAATTGTATATCAGTGGATTTCCATCCTTTTGGGGAGTTCTTTGCATCTGGTTCTCTTGATACGAACTTAAAAATATGGGATATCAGGAAAAAGGGTTGTATCCACACTTACAAAGGCCACACTCGTGGGGTCAATGCAATTAGGTTTACTCCCGATGGTCGTTGGGTGGTTTCTGGTGGAGAGGACAACACTGTGAAGGTTAAAGTCTTTCTTTAATTTATAAATTGTTTGCTAAAATAGTTCACGTGATGAAGTATGTGATCACTCGTCTAGGTCTCTTCTTCTAGTACTACTTAAGAAGCATCTTAATCCCAGGATGTGGTAATTGCATGATGATCGTGGAGGCTTTATAGTTGTTACTTTGTGCTATGGTACAGTCCTGTTTACATGTTTTTAATAGAGCCAAATGCATATCTGGAGTCTGGTGTGATTTGTCACTATAGCAAAGTGAGCATAGATTCTTTGAAAGACAAGTACACTTGCCACTTGCTGATGAAATTTGGAGGTTATGTGGTGCAGCACTGACAGTAGACAGATGACTAGACCTACATTAGGTACATTATTGGAGCTCTGAAACAATTACCAAATACCTAAAACCTATATCATTCTTTGGGTTATCATAATATCTTGTTTTAGATTGGGGAACTGAGGCTATAATTCCTTGTGAGTAATGAATACATGGTTTTGTGCAAGGAACTGTGATGTAGGATCTCATTTAACATGATTGCCTGAGTTGTGAAGATGATTTGGACCATGTTGATTGGAGCAAGTGATGTTATCTATATTTTTGTTATGGTTGCTTAATTATTTATGGCTGATTAAATTTCTGACTCTAATTAATAGCTCTGGGATCTAACGGCTGGAAAGCTATTGCATGATTTTAAGAGTCATGAGGGCCAAGTTCAGTGTATAGATTTCCATCCCAATGAGTTTTTACTGGCAACAGGTGAGATACCATTCTGCTGCAATTTTACTCTATGCAACATATCTCTTTATGTTTCCACTAATTGTTCATATGGTCTGGCTGTTTTACAGGTTCTGCTGACAGGACTGTAAAATTTTGGGACCTCGAGACCTTTGAACTGATTGGTTCCAGTGGACCTGAGGTAAGAGTTGTCTGAATGAGTTTTCGATATCTAAAAGAGGAAGTAAGTTATCGATGGGTCTTCAGTTTGATGTTCTTATGAACCACATGACATCCCAATATTATGACAGAGCACTGGAGTACGTTGTTTGACATTCAATCCTGATGGAAGGACCCTCCTTTGTGGATTGCATGAAAATCTTAAGGTAAAAATTGCGACAATTTTATGGTGCAATGAAAAGGTACATGTTTCGTTATTGATTCCTTTGTTCCATGCTTCTTTATAGGTTCTTTCCTGGGAACCAATACTGTGCCACGACACTGTAGACGTGGGATGGTCTAGATTATCAGACCTTAAGGTGCATGAGGGAAAGCTTCTTGGCTGCTCATTTAATCAAAGTTGCGTTGGTGTTTGGGTTGTTGACATCTCAGTAAGTTGCACCTACTTTTTGTGCTGTTTGTAGTCTAAAGTTGCTTCCTGTATCATATTTGAGATTATAAATGATGTCCTTTCTTTCACCTCTTTTCAGCGCATTGAGCCATATGCTGTTGGTAATAAGCGATTTAAAGTACCTCCTGAATCTAAAGGTCCTACAGTTGGGAATCTCTCCGTACTGAATGAGAATACTGCTAAGGCCAGTTCAGGGAGGTTATCTGTTTCCCAAACTTCAGATTCTTTAGTGAAGGAAACAAAGTCCCTCGGGAGATTGTCTGTTTCGCAAAATTCAGATCCTGCTAAGGAGCAGAAAAGTTTGGCCTGTAAGATATCTATTTTTTCTTTTTGGTTTCTTTTATATATTGCTTTTGTATCTGGAATGGAGTCCAGGATATGACAATTTTCTTGCTTTGCATATGCTTAAAGCCACAGGAAGTGTACCTGGTACTCCTCAAAGGGTCAATATAAATGCTGGTTCAAAGGTGGCTCCAGCCGCCTCAGTGACAGCTCAGAGTGCAGCAGCTGCAAGGAGGAATAGTGCGAAGGCCAATGCTACTATTGGTCTTTCCAGCTTCAGTAAATCAGATATTGTACCTGTCATTGTTCCTAGAACTGACGCTAGATCAGAATTGGCTGCTGAATCCAAAAAAGAAGTTGATCTTGCTTCAAGAACGATGCCATTTTCTTTGCAGTCAAAATCAATTGAATTACGAAAGCTCTCAAATGGCAGAGACGAATTAGATCACCCAACAGTCTCGGGTCAATCTGAAATAGCTGGTCCAAATCCCAGTTCATTGAGCAACATTGCAAATAGGAACATCTTCTCTGTAGTGAGAGCCCCAGCCCAAGGATTGTCTACTGCTGAAAGAAACACGATGGATGATTCATCTGGTTTCCCAAGCAAGCGTGACTCAAGTTCAGTAATGGATGCACCGGCTAATTACCTGCGTGAAAACTGTATGTGTTCAATTATTAGAAGAAGAATGCTTTCCGATATTAATTGCAACCAGTAGTTGTAGAATATTTAGTCTTGTCTAATTTCAAGTCGCCTTTCACTTATAGTTGCCTCTTCCACAATGTTATACTGAATAGCTGGATTTTATGGCCACAGAATTGCGTCCAACTTGGTATGGACTGGTTCTGAGCATCAATAGGACCTTTTTGAAGATAATAATTTGAGGAGGGAGGTCGAGTAATGCAAAATGAGGAAATTATGCACCTTCATATTATTTGGTAAATGCTCAATGAAGGACCTGATAGATGAATAGAAGATCCTGGTAATACAGAGTAGTATTAGTCCGGCAAAGTTGATAAATGCATTTTACTGATATATTATGTGCATTGTAAAGGTAGCTGGGTGCATAAATAGTAGTAAGTGACTGTACTAACAGCTCTTAGAAATTCACATTGTGGTCTAAGGGTGGCAATATTGTAAAATTTTTTGAGTTTGTTTCCCTTCTAAAGCCCAGGATCTGGTTAGACTCCTTGAACTACGAATAAGCTATTCAGTGAAAGAGCTGAGCATCATTTACTGAGATGAGTCTTAAGGAATCACAGTTGGAAGAATTCTTCCCACCCCAATGCAATAATTGATGGTATCTGTGAAATTTATTGCCAACTACGGGCAAAGGTGAAAACTCTTATGTGTTTGTTGGGTTTCACCTTCAAAATGTACCTTCTGCCTATTATAAACTGGAATGTTTGGTTTCCAACTCTTAGGATTTATTGAAGCTGGGATATGCAAATGTGCATTTTTTTCCTTGAAAGAATGATTCACAATATCCAATCTTTTGTTGCAGATGAGTCTCGCGTGCAGAAAGTGAACAGGGCGCAACTTTTTGCGGATGGACAGAGGGGAGGTATGCCCTATTTTCAAAAATTATTTTTTGTTTGGGCATTATAGGAGGCTTGCTTATATAATCTTGTGAATATCTAGGGCGAATGCGTTCCCTTGTTGTTAATTGGGAGAAAAGAGAGAAAATTAATATTGATGGACCTACACCCAGTGTTACCTCAAGAATGGGACCTGGCGTAAATGTGCTGCCTTTTACTATGGTAAGGAAATGCACTAGTTTGTCACTGGCCCTCTCTTTCAATGTTTTGCAATTCCTTCTGACAAATTCCAAGATGTCATTTGTTATTATGGTTTGTCTTTGACAAGTCCTGTTGTGAAACAGAGGGGACACAGACCGTCTGCTGAGAAGGAAACAGTTTCTGCTAGTGATGAGGATGCCATTGCAGATGTGATGGAGCATCATGACCAGTTTGTTGGCTCTATGCAGTCTCGGTTAGCCAAGTTGCAGGTACTTCATATAGATCACTGTTAAATAGCTGTATATGATCAAAAAGTTTTAATGTGGTTGTGATCTCTATGTTTTTGGTAAGCAACAGCTTATACAAGTTAATCTTGGTCATGTCAGTAGCTGCCTAAGGCTGGAAGTTAGATGGGGCATAGTGGGATTGTAATGCCTTAGAAAATGCTTTTCACTCGGATCTGCAATCTGCACATGCTTAATCAATCAATAGGACATTTGCTCATATTTCTCAAATTGCTAAGAACAACTTGTGGTCACTATCTTTCTCTGCTTGAATGCTTAACTTAGAGGCCATGTCAGAGATGGAGATTTAAAGGTTAGGAGTGAGTAGTATGAGTTCATCTCCCCTTATTTAGCAAGTCAAGCAATGTCCTCCAAAAAGAAGTTTTTAATTGATTTTGTCCTTTTCTTTTAGATTGCATTCTAGTATATGATTCAGTGATGATATTATCTTTTTCCTCTATTATTTAGTTGGCTCCATATCTTGAATGTGCTTGTATGTTCTATGGTAGTATGGATGGATTTACGTGGTAGCATGTCATCATCTGGAGATCCAGGTGGTCACGACATGAAAATAGTATAAGCTCACAAGCAGAGCATTGCGATGATGTCATCTTCTCATTAAATGCAACAATCTTCTGTAAATAATGTGGTAGGTTGTCAATGGATTCTGGGGAAGAAGGGATGTCAAAGGGGCTATTGGTGCTATGGAGAAGATGGCTGATAATTCTGTGAGTATCTTTCCAGTGACTCTATAGTGTTTTGACTTTCTTGCCCTTGAAGAAACATGGATTGCCTCATGAGGTCTTAATCAGTATCCTTGTGTTAATAACTTTCTCTGTGCCCTAAACTGCAGGTGCTTGCTGATGTAGTTAGTATAATGACTGAGAAAATAGACATGGTTACTCTGGATATTTTCACTTGTCTTTTGCCCCTTCTGAATGCACTTCTCGAGAGTGACCTGGATAGGTGAGTAATCAGTACTTAATGGTTCTTTGGTAGCAACTTTACTTCTCATCTTTGTATGGTCAAAATGGTTATTTTCTTGCCTTAGACATTTACTTTCAGCCAGTTTCTTGTTGTGGACTTTGATGCTGCAGCTTTTTTTCACTTTTCTATCACTGAATTTTTTTTCACTCTTCAGCTTTAATTTTTTAATATGTGAAGGTATCCACGCCATTAGATGCCATGATCACGACTGTCTAATGTGATGACTTTTGTTGGGACTTTTACGTTGAGGCATGTAATCACCAAGCTCAACTCATGTTGAACAGACGCATTTCTTTAGCTAGTGTTTGGCCAAAATTACAGTGATGATTGGGTTATTCATTAATACATGAAGCCTTTATCGAGAACAAGCTGCAACTTTGCATTCTACATTTATTCTGAGTGAAGTTGTCTTTTTAATTCCGGCCGTGTCATTTTGCATATTCACTTGAATGTTCAGCTTGGTTTGTTTTGCACAAAGGTACTCACAGTAAAAGAATATCGTCATTTCTTGTTATTGGTGAAGCATCAAAAGCATTGATCATTTGCTTCATTGGCATTGTAGCTATAATATTGCGTTCACTTCTATTTTTCTAGGGATATATAGCTTTGGTTAGACAGACATAATTCTGTGTTAATGTTGAATGTGGCTCACAGGCTCAGGGTCAAAAGATAGCCTGATGTCATGCTGTTTGTGACTACTCTTGTTTTGCTTTTTTATGTTTCTTAATAAAGACCTTCCATTTTTTATAAAAGCTTATCAATGTACAGGCATTTGAGCATCTCTTTGGACATACTTCTCAAACTGGTCAGAGTTTTCGGTGTCATGGTTTATTCAGCGGTATCGGCATCGACACCTGTTGGTGTTGATATTGAAGCCGAACAGAGGTGTGTTCAGTATCATCTTGCTTAATTCTTGAATGTCTTTGGATAGAATTTTAGTCCAAATACTAACTTGAGGGCGATACTGGTGGATTGGCACAGGTTGGAACGGTACAACCTCTGCTACGTAGAGCTTGAAAAGGTTAAACGCTGCTTGCCTGCTCTTACCAGGTTCATTTTAATTTGCCTTTTCTGAAGACCTTGTTTTATGCTTGCTAAGATACCCATAGAAGTGACGATGTTCTGATTTTCTTTGTTCATAGAAGAGGGGGATCTGTCGCAAAGTCTGCGCATGAGTTGAGTCTAGCTCTTGAAGCAGTTTGACAAGCACAGGTCAGCCGAGTAGATTTTCACTCGTGGGCTTTATGTAGGATACATTCCCCATGTATCTTGAAGGAAGTGAATCCTGATCTTCCAAAGAATTGAATACCTCATGGTCAAGCAGCGGCTACGGGTTGATGATACTTATTTGCCCGTTGCACAGTGCATATACTCGATTGTGGAAGCATTAACCTCACTCTAATATAACTACCTTAACTGGAGTGGATGGCCAAGCACTTTCCACGCAAGTGCCTGGTGGTTTTTGCGCCGGCACAGCCGTGGCCATTGGATATGCTTTGGCAGTGAAGACAAGCAGTCGATATTCACACTAACCCATCGTGAAGCTCGGTTTGTAAGTTTTAGCTACGAGTGAGCGTGTATTTATTTCAATACTATTTTTTTCTTTTTGGGATACAGAATCACAAAAGTGTCCAATGATCATTCGTCGGAAGATGTTCAATTGGTAAAAAGTTGCACTATGAATCCATCTGTTATTGACTACTTCTTGGAAGCTTTTACTTTCTCCATCCTGAAAGCTTAGGGCACCTTGCAAATCGTCGAAGGTAGTGTAGTTTTGGTGTTAATGGAGATCTGAAACTCATGGCGAAGTTAGTGATCAACTGAATTCGAGAAGGGTTTCCGGGTGAAACTTTGTCGCAACCTTCAGCCTTCTCAAGTCATGTTCTTTTGCCCTAGCAGATCATGACTGAGCTCTTTCAAATCCATGCTTAAAGAAAAATGATCGGCTCTTTGCCTACAGATTTCTCGTTGTCTGTAACCTTTGATATCCTACATCTTGATAATCCAAACGTCATGAAATCAATCTGTTTTAAAGAATCGCCTATCACACGGATATAAGCTAAAATAACACAGCATGAAAGGTTGAGGAGAAGGCAAGTCTCCTCAATGATCCTTTTGATGATTCCAGAAAATAGTAATGATACGGAAAGTACCAATAGCATACATTACTTTTGATTTAACGATCACTTAAATAATTTTATTTTTGCAAATATCGTTTACATATCTCTAAGCAAAATCTCACATTGAAAAAGACCAATTACCCCCTTCTTGCCAGCTTATTTTAACATCTTGCTTGGTGCTGTGGTGGTTCCATTTTAATTGGTTTTGAGTGTTCAGAGTGGGCGAGATAGGATTTGGGGTAGCCAATTTTTAAAAAAAGAATGACATTTTTGTAAAGAGAGGTATAAGGATAATTGATATGACCGTGCATGGTGGTCTCTAAACATAAAATTGAGATAATCTCGAACATAAATATTTGTAAATGATTATTGGATGAAATATAAGTACGCGTAGTTATAATATTTGGGCTGAGATTAAAAAGAAGAAAAAGAGAGTTCAAAAGCCCAAATTCTATTAAACCAGATCAGCAGCCCGGTTTATTTTGCTTCAGTCACTTGAGGGTATGAGAGAGAGAGAGAGAGAGAGAGAGAGAGGAGACGGACGAGTGCCCGACCGAGAGGAGAGAGACGTGTCTTGCATGCCCACTCCGAATGTCTCAGCAAGCCGGATTAACCCCACTCCATAGCACTCGATAAGGATTCAGACTTGTTATTAATTTAATCGAAGGAATTTTTGAAGTTGAGTAGTAAATTTGGATCTATTCAAATTCTGAGTTGCTGGGTCCAATCTAAGAGTTGTTTAGCTGTGACATCAATTAGTAGTGAAAATTCAAGGTTTTGCGGAGTAGTGGGATTCTACAGAAGTTGATTTGGAGCTACCTTTTGGTTGGAATAAATTTTTGAAATTTCGTGAACTGCTGGAAACAGTTTTGAGTTACTGTGTTTGGTGTTGGTTTTCGCATCTCTCCGGCCATCTTTGGGGTAGGCAAAAGTTTTAGGGTCTTTAGTGTTTCGAAAGAGCTTTTTTTTTACCATAAAATCGCTTGAATTGAAGCTAGGTGGAGAGAGATAGTAGTGAGAGAATTCGTCGCATGAGTGGCTGGACGTTACGTATGGGAATGTTGTTGCCTAAAGTGGAACCAAACAGGTGGCAGCTGTCATTTGCGGCAAGATGGCTATTCTTGATACCTTTTTGTCGACCCGTGCGGAGCAACTTTACCCCAACCTAGTAGAGTCTTATTAGTCGAGATTAGTTGGCACATAAGTGCGACGTTCGGTTAATAATTACGGATTACGTAGCTTCTTGCTTTTTCATTTTCTGGTTAATGGTTATCATCTTTTTTATGAATTTATAAACTTGTGTCTATGATAAGGATTCAACATATTATGAATTCCGAAAGAGCATATTTATGACATTAAGTTGGATCGGTTGGTTTCTACTTTTTGGTCATTCGTAAATGGTTTGAAAACATTTTATGAAAGATGTTGCAAAAGGTTATAAATACTGATTAGTGAATCTGATTAATGAAATGAATTCTAAAATGGTTCAAGAAATGCCTTATAAAATGTATTCTATATTAATTAGTAAGAGGTCATATTTGGTTTTCAAACTGATTTATGTATTCGTGCTATTAAGATGCTTGCATGTATCCAAGCTATTCTTAAGATTTCTTTGTGGCAGATGTACCGGCTGATATAAGATTTCTTTGTCCTGAACAGGAACCGGAACTGACCGACCGACCGGTTTGGTTAATATTACAAGACAAAAGATAATCCACTTCGTTTATACACCGGTCCTTTTAATATGTATACAATTGTATTTTCTTAAGGTATAAACTAGTATATTAAAAACTAAATTCTTGGTAAGCTTTGTCACTGGATGATAATGGTGATCATAGTTTGATATGATAATAGTGACCATAGTTTGATATTGGACACGACATCGATCAAGGATTGGACTATTGATTTTTACTTGAAATTATTGATTTAGTGAGTACTTATGTATGTGGTTATATTGAAGTGATTAAAGTCATTTTGATCCTGTAGGAATATTATTTACGGGATTTGGGGTAAATAAGTTTTGCTATTGTTTTATAAATATGCATAGTAAAAGCTTGATTTGTATTATTGCCATTCATGTCAAATCTTTTTCAGGTTCTTTAGCTAATGATCAATAGGACTGGAATCATATCAACCATAATTTTTTGTCATAGGATTTCGGGTATGAGTTGAGATAGTTGGGTGTATATCTCAGACAATTTTTATTGTGTTTGGTTGAGTTGTATATAGATCCGTACGTGCATGCTTTTTGATAGATTTTAGGAGCTCTAATCTCGTAATCAACTCACTCTTTTAGCAAATATATAGATAGATATTCATTTTTAGTAATGGGTTTATATCGATTTGCATTTGCATTTGAATCTGTGTCCTTCAAGTATGAAGATGACCGTGTCATCTCTTTATACCTATAGGAGTTTGAGCATGACATTATAAAAACTTTAGAGTTTTTGCCCAAATGTTAATTTGATTTGACGATCGATGGAATAACATATCCCGTCTCTACATTGTTTGTTTTGAAAGAGGAAACTATTTTTTTTTCTGGACTCATTAATTATTCGTTTCATAGAGGAAGTTAATATAATTATAAAAATAAATCGAGTCTCGAGTCCAAGTACGAGTCTTTTTTATTTACAGAATGTGAATTTTGGGTTTTTACTTTTTCTTTGAAAAATAATGGACAATAAATTAGTATTTGCCATAGATAGACCACTCCCGCATGACTCCTCAGGAAGAACAAGAGAGGCAGGGGGCAATTATAACCTTGATTAATATTTGTTCTGTAGTTAATCAAAATCGTTGACTACCGTGTGTGACCTAAATGCATGTTAATTTCGGAAATGCTCATTAACATCAGAAGTCATTAGGTAATAAATAATTAATATACTTCGGATTATGGCAAACTGTTAAATCTTTTTTTTTTTTTTTTTTTTTTTTTTTAAATTCCAACTTTCCATTCCGCTCGCTTTGAAATCCAGTGGGCGCCGAGGATAAAGAAGTTGGCGCACAAATTTGTTTTTTTCTGAGTTAAAGAGAAGCTGACAAAATTTGTTACTTTCAATTTTAAGGCTTAACGAGAAAGAAAAAGAAAAAAAAGAATTGATTCGTAACGACTCTCTCCTGTTATCTTAATTAGTCTTTATTAGAGTCCAACTATTCTTAACAAGCGGGCATGCATGCATGCCTCCCTTCACTTAATTTTTTTTTCTTCACTAATTACAAAGTACTCAATGCTGGATTTTATACGAAATATGGGAAACGCACATGAACCAACTTCACCAAACCCACCATCCCAAACACAAGCACCCAGCTGAAAAGGCACTGAAGAACAACGATCCCCAATCCCCATAGTTATCTCCTAATCTCAAAAATTTTGAACCTGAGTACTTTTTTTCCTTGGAAGGTAATTTGACAAAGGGGGTGTGGTCAACCTGCCATGTGAGGAGGATTGGGTTGGCAAGTTCATTTTTGCCATACGTGGGGGGATGCATGGAAGGGAAAAGTGACAATTAATGGGTAAGTGAAGAAGGGGTAAATGAGGATCGAGATTATGAGCTTTAATGCCTAGTTCTTGGGTGGGATTTTGGGTTTTGTGCATTAATTAAAATCCAGAAATTTGCTAATCGACTTCTTTTTGGGCACTAAGGCTTGAAGGGTAGTTTCTCTTTATCAAACTATGCACTACTAGTTCTGTCATTTCTAGAGAGAAGAGAGAGAGAGAAGAGAAGAGAAGAGAAGAGAGAGAGAGAGAAGAGAAGAGAAGAGAGAATGGCACCAACAAAATGGGACTTGAGGCTGCTTCCAGAAATGAAGTCCTGGACAAACATGGAGTGCCTTCCTTACTCTGTGATACCCAGTGTTGCAGTCAAGGAGGTCCCCAGGGTACTTCTCTTCGTATCTCTCTCTGATTTTTCCCTTTTTCTTTTTTCTGAAAAGAAAATGGACTTGTCATTTCCTTCATTTTCTAAAAATGAGTTTTTGATTTTCCAAATTCATCTTATACCTATGCTAATGTCGTTGGGTCTTGGATCCCCTTTTCACCTTATGGAAATGAATAGATTATTCAGTACGTCATACCGGTTCAACTAGCTTGATCAGTGATCTATCTAGTTCGGACCGATTCAATCCGATTTTACCACCTACCACTTATTAATCCAATTTTCACTTGATGGGGGATACATAGATTATGCAGTACGTCATGTCAATTCAATTGGCTCAATTAGGGATTGGTCTAGTTTGGACCGATTCAACCTAATTTTGCCACCTACCATTTATTAACCCAATTTTCACTTGATGAAGATAAAGAGATTGTTTGATACATTGTGTCGGTTCAATTGGCTCAAACGGGGACTGATCTAGTTTGGACCGGTTTAACCCGATTCTACCACCAACCGCTTATTAATTCGGTTCGATCTATTTTACAAAAAAGAATCAAGGTCTAAGAAAAATGGCTAGAAAACCAAATCCGGTCTCCTATCATTGTTACTTTCGGGACAATGACACAGAAAATTCAATTTTGGATAATTATACGTCCTCATCAAATTATTCGTAGACACAAAGATCAAAACCAATTCTATGTTATGCAAAATCTTGCAATGAACAAAGAGGATTGAGATCTATCTTTTGTAATCCATCAGCTATCAACCTCAAAAAATGATGGTATTCAGAGATCATAGAAGTGCCTGATCTTGATTTTTGTGCAGAGTAAAATGGTGCACTCATGTAAGCCCCCATGGCATCGTAATTCTTGTTTTTGATGATAAGATAGTAGCGATGAATTGGGCTCACGTGAATTCGGTGCAGTCACATTGAAAATTATAGGTTTTTCTTCTTGACTTTTCAATTTATTTATCTTGTTCACAGCCCATTTTGGAAAGCGCAAGCAGTGAGGGGTCCCAGCAGCAAGAGAAAGACATGGTGGACTCGTTTGGCCTCGGAGATTTCTGGAAAGCTTACGAGGAGTGGAGCGCTTACGGCGCCGGAGTCCCGATCGTGCTGCCCAACGGAGAGTCCATCGTGCAATACTATTTCCCTTCCTTATCGGCCATGCAAATCTTCACTTATAAGAAGTTCGCCAAGGCGCCTCTGAATCTCAAATCTTCCAAGTATGACAACCTTGCCTCATCTATTCAGTAATTCAGTTCCTGGAATTGAGAGATACATTGTTGTATGGCTTAAATGCTTTCTCAGTACTTACAGATCGTAAAAATGTCGAAAGACCAACATCTCAGGTTCAAGATGGCAACGATTCAAATAGGGCAACTATTGCTTAGTCGAATGTTTTTAACATATTTTTTGGTGTTTGAAGGAGGTCTGGAGAGGGGTCATCATCTTCAACTGAGTCTGAGAGCGAGACCGTGATCAGTCATGGAAGCAAGAGCAGCTCAGACTCCCCAAGCAACGACTCAAGTAAGTTCCTTCACATTTTGGCAAATTCCAGATGACCTTGATTATTTTCAACTTGACTTCATCGAGGAATTCTTCTTCTTTGTATCTTTTGATATGTCTTTAGCAAGGCAAGAAGGCTCGGAGCGAGCCGAAGGGTATCACGGCGAACTGTACTGCCAATACAATGAGATATTGAACCCGTATGTCAGATACCCCCCTAACTGAGAAGGTAAATCAATGCTTGTATTTCGAGAATATCGTATTCAATTCCAAAGATTGGACTAAATCCAATCTTTTATGGGCCCGGAACAAATCTGATTTTGTACATGGTGAATTATTTCGGGGCTAGATCAAAGAATTGGCGCAGAAGTATCCTGGATTGACAACTTTCCGGAGCACCGACCTCACTCCTCACAGTTGGGTGGCCATTGCTTGGTATGCTAGTACTTTTCCTGAATTGTCAACGAACTAAGGGGAAAAAATACAGCTGCTGAATTGATAGATCTTTCTGATCTATCCTCTTCTTCTTTAACTAAAGGAAGATTGGCTTAGTGCTGACCGAGATCGTTGATTGACATTGATGCTTTTTAGGTACCCGATCCTTCAGATACCTGTGACGAGAAACCGAAAGGAATTATCTGCATCTTTCGTTACTTACCACTTGCTGTCGTGGTCTCCTCAAGGTCTGTCCTAAGCATTTGCACTGCATCACAACCTTCTCCTCCCTGTTTTTAGAATCAATATCTGTTCTTGTACTTCGATTGTGCAACTTTCTTTATGTAAAGCTTGTGACTGGTTAGCTAGTTTACCATGTTGATGCACCTGTTAACGAACCTAGATGGGGAATTTTCATTAATGCTTGCTAGAAAAAACACCACCTGCATATTGGAATACCAAATTCAGGCTGCAGCGACTGAATTGAGAAAGGAATTGGGAATTGCCGATTCTGAGGGATGGCATTTCACAGTAGACATGAAGATTAATGAAAGCTTAGTGTCCTATGATGGAAATTCCTTTGTTGGCCATATGGCTGGGGTCAAGTCCTAGACAAGTAGCAACTCTTGTAGTAAAGTTCCAAGATAGGGTTTGAGCCAACTCAGGTGAAGGGAGAAAAAGCGACAACTAACAAACAAACAATTTAATTCCAACAAACTATTTAAGATTAGACATATGAAAAGATCCAAGTTGTTATGCGTGGCATCGAACATTTGTCAATGCTTGAGAAAGTTGAGCATTATAAGGTCCTTCACAACTATTGCAACTGGACAATGAATGAAGGTCCGCCATCAAGAAACTTAACTGCACCATGGCAAGGAAGATATCTTTTCTCCCGTTCATCAAGGAGTATTACTAATGAGCAGACTTCCATCAGTTCCAAGGTGCAAACAAGATTCTCTCTTCATCAAGAGGTAGGCTTGAGAATTTTTTGGAAAGAAGGTTCCTGGGTTGATAGCTCAGATTAGAAAGAAGGATAATACAATGGACATTTTAGGCTGCTTCCACCGGAGATACAAATCAATTTATCACCTCTGCTAGCCTGGCTATGTCTGGACCCCTATCAAACTTTGGGTCAATCCCCCCACGAAAGGAAGGTTGGATAGGCTCGACTCAGAGAGTGATTTCCACACCAAGACCAAGGCAGCAGGAGTTAACCATGTATCCATTTCGTTGCCTTTCTTAATCATTAAATGTCCATCCAATCACATGTGATATGGGAGGATAGAGAAGCTTCGATTCCTAACATGCTACTTTTGTGCCTGATTTATGGTAATTTAGCCAAATAGGCTATGTCAAAGATAAATATTTTTTCTTAGGATGCATACTCTCCAAATATTAACCTTCATGAACTAAATCTTTTGCATTTAAGCAACAATCACCAGCTTCTCGGATTTCTCATGCAATCCAACTCCCATTTGCTTCTCAAATTCCCTCATGCAATCCAACTCCCGAAAAAGGGAAGTTCAATAAAGACGGAGGGGTCTCACATCAGTCACTACGTTGTAGTCAAGAGGACAATTTTGGGCCTTGCTTGACTGGCTTGAAAGGATAGGGACGACTTGACCTCGTTTCAATCTCTGAAGCATATTGATCCACCATAGTGTAAGAGCACTCACATTTTTTAGCTGCCTCTTTCACTTGAATTCCCAAATCCATGTCACTCTTGGCTACCCTTCCTTTGGACCCTTGGCCTGCTTAGAAGTGGACTCAAACCACTGATGCAAGGATTGTCACTCTTGGCTACCCTTCCTTTGGACACTTGGCCAGCTTAGATGTGGACTCAAACCACTGACACAAGGATTTTTAGTCATTTGCTCTAACCAGCATCTCTACAGACAGCTGTTGGATAAGAAGGTCTTTTAAATAAATGGATTCACCAAAATGGAGTAGATTTAGCTTTTCATGATGTCAAGTTAGTACTTTCATCTTAAGCTTGGCCTTTCTATTAAGATGACTCAAGATAGACAGTGGAAAGTACCAAGCTGGAGCACAATAGGGCAGAAAGCGGTGAAATGCATTAATCGAGTAGATTGGGTTTTCATGATGACTAATTAGTACTTTCCTCTTAAGCTAGGCATTTTCTTTACTTTATCAAGATGACCCGAGACAGCCAATGCAAGGAATTTCTGATGGAGCAGTAAAATGCATTTTCTCTGAGGATCCTACTCTATCAAAAATGGAAAGAAAATTCTAAAGTGATCAATCATCTTCTTACTATCTACTTATTCAACATGGCATGCACAGTTTAGATGGTGATGAAGGACAAATGTACAAATCTATCTTGACATGGAAATGAATCCTCAATAGACTTGGTAAATCTTATCAGAGGCCAATAACTCCAAGTCTTATCATATGGTGAAAGCATTGAGCAACCACTAGCCAAATTTCAAACTATAACCTCGTTCTTTCATGATGCTACAATACATTTATACCAATAAGGCCTTGACGAAGCCTAAGAGTAAAAATTGCTCTCTTAATTATATGCCTTGATTGCATATAATGACATTCAAGAGCAGGATTTCATTCGACTGTCGTCAACTCATCTTGATTATCCTTCAATTACACCACTCTAGTGTATTTGTCAAGAAGAGATCATCTCATTATGGAGGATTATATGTGTCCATATAAGATCATCTCATTATTGAGGATTGAAGACAAGAAAGATGGCCATGGGTGGACAACATCAAAATAGAGCAAGATAATAGCACTACATTCAAATGAGCTACAAAGAATCACGAGCCTTATTGCTTAAGAGATCGGAATTCATTCTACAAATACTTCATGGAGAAAGCTCTCCACTTTTATTGGTGGAAACTATCGAAGTTGGAGTACAGTAAGTGCAGGCACTGAGAATCCTACTGTATCAAGTAATTGAAAACATTTTCAAACTGACCATTATCTTCATACTATCTACTTATTTACCATGGCATGCACAATTTAGATGTCAATATAAGACATATGCCTAAACCCCATCATGGCGCGAGAATAAGACCTATGGTAATTCTCACTAGACTCTCAATTTGGAATCTTTGTAGAAGCCAGAGGCATTTGTACTATTGCTAGTGAAGCTTCAAACTATAATCACTTTCTTTCCTTATGCTATAATAGATCCATACCAAGGTCTGATAAAGAGCCTAAGAATCAATGTTGCTCCCTTAATACACGTAGCAAACTCAAATGCACCAGTGTCAGAAATCAGATATTTTTTAGTTCTAAAGTGGCTCTTAATTTCTGAAGACACTGAAATTAAACTTGAGCAACTTGCACATCAGTGATGACAACATCACCAACTGAACACATTGCCTGGGGCACATCCCCTAAAGTGGCTTTTGAATGAGACCTACCACCGGCTTAGGCGCAGTTGCTACTCAAATGGGTGTACCTGGAATGGACTTCTGATCTCTAAAAGGATCTGCTATAGCTACTCAAACTCTATCAAATGACTTCAGATATCTCTCTGCACCTTATACTCATAGCATTCAAGAGCAAAATTTCATTTGATGGTCCTCAACTCAACTTGATCTTCCTTAAATCGCAGCCGCTATAGTCTATTTGTCAATACAAAATGACCTCATTGTCCAAGCGTTAGTGGATCAAAGACGAGAAACAGCCATGTGTGGACTTCATCACAATAGAACCAGATAATAGCACTGCATTCAAAGGAATTTCAAAGAAATCAGAGCCTTATATTGCTTAAAAGTCTTTAGAGATCGAAACTCATTCCTTCTAAAAGGTTCATCAATGAAGTTTGCTACATCTATTGAAACCTATTGATTGGCTTAACTAAGTTAAAGTACAAAAATGGGAAATTCCAGCAACCCTACTTTATCAAAAACATTCGACGATGACCATTTTAAAACTATCCATCATCACAGAAACGTATCGATTATCATTTACATATAGAGTTCTCACTTTTACTAATATAGTAAGTATTTTTCAGTCCAATTCACAAGTGAATCCATTATTCAAGGATCAAAATTGGCACATTGACTGATTTAAATGGCCAAACCTGGTAAGGATAGAACTTGTGCAATCAAAGAAGCAACCCAAATGAAAAAAGATTTTCATTTTTCCCCTACTGTCTATATCCTTATATGCATGATCCCCACAATTTGTCAATCGACAGGGGACACTCTATAAAGTAAGCATTCATAAGAAAACTTCATTGCAAGTTAAATATGACCTAGTGCGCAAGCAATAATGGATATATTGTTTGGAAGGACTTCTTCTTGTGGATGTCTAAGGGTGATGATCGCGGATGTCTTTGGTGGATACTTTGATTCAAAATTTTGGGGTCTCTATTGTTCATGCACAAAAGGGGAAGAAAGTTCAGCCACTGCTATTATTGAAGGAAAGTTTGGTCACTGAAAGTCCATGTTTGGTTGTTGAAGTCCGTCTTTAATAAACAATGCTTTCCAACCATTGAAAATGTGTATTAAGAAAAGCAACCTAATAATAAAAAAGATTGTAATTAATTGCACATTTTAACTACTCAAAGACATAATTCACATAGTTCAATTGATTAACAAGTAGAACTCAGAGATGCAAAGCCATACTCGATCTAATCAGTACTAAATTTCCTGTCATTTATCCACAAACTTTCTGGCCAAATTATCCTGATTATTATTGGATACCCATCATCGAATCCTCAAGCTTTGGAGGTAAAACATTTTTCCTAGTTGATGGGTACAATGCAGCAGTGAATTTCGGTTTTGTAGCTGAGTATGTCCAACCAACTATTTTTTAATAATCCATAGTGAAGTAAACCGCTAAATTAAAAGTTCTGCTCTATTACTTAATCATATCCAACTGATCTTCCAAAAACCACATATTTGAAAAATCTTCATCATAATAGGTTTTTTTCATCACATAATATTTGTCCATTATTTATAACTGTCAACCATATACAGTTAAGTACTCTGGGCTTCCAAAATGAAGCATTCACATTGTACTTTGATCGATCATATCTGGCATATCTTCAATATGATAATTCTTGCAATCATGTCAATCGCCTAATGAATATGAGACATTCAATCAAATTACTTTGGTTTGTGAAAGACCAGCTCACTAGCTTACAGTAGTTAGTTTCTAAGGAGACAACATTGACAAACTACAGTTTTTCAAGCATACATGATCTTCTCATGGATCTAAATGATCCAGACATGCTTTTTAGCATATGTTCTTTTGCCAGTTGAGTTTTTCTTGGAAATGTAGCTGTAATTGGAAGATCCTTCCCATTTTAGGTGAATCAAGTTAATTGTAGATCAACTTTCTGCATACGTTGTCCACATTTAAAGTAGTAGATGTACATGGCTTCACTGTAATCCTTTTCCTATGTGCTAGAAGATCATATTTAATATTTACATGAATGTCTTTAGCTTTGAGGTGTTTAAATCGTTATTAACAGTACAAGCATGTGCTCTGTACTTGTTTAATTTGTTCATTTTCTTTTCACCTGGTTTATTTGTCCTCCTCAGTATATGATCTACCAATTATTTCTAAGTTCATATAGGTCTATTTCTCAAGGATTGTAATTGACAATTTGATGTTCAGGTCTGCTGAATATCATTCCAGAAGACAATCAGAGAATTGAATCCATTATTCCACCAAAAAGAGAAAGCAAAGTCCCCAAAAATGGAGAATGTAAGTATGAGATCAGGATTCCTCCATTTGCAATGAGCACATATAAGATGAATGGAGAGTTTTGGGTCAATCCTAAGACATTTGATCATGAGATGATGGTTTCCTACCAGCGTGCCGCTTGGTTCTGGTTAAGAGGGCACAATTTTAGTCATCATGATTATAACTTCTTCGTGTCTCATGGTATATGAGAAATATACAGCTCTAAGTCCTGTCTTACCATGTCAACAACTTGGCTCCCATCTATACCTAGGTGCTTTTCCGAGGAATGACAATGTTTCTTAAGGAGCTTCAACCAGAGCACAATGACCGAACCTTATTAAGCTAAGCTAATTCCTAGAGAGAAACATTTGAACTCTTGTCTGTTCTGTTGTTTAGTTGCTTCTACAACTGAATTCTGTCAATGTGTTGTATTGGATTTCTTTCCCATCTATTTTGCTTCTTACATCTTATCCTGCAAGTTGCTGTGGCTATGCATGATTTCAAGGTTGACATATTGCCTTTTGATTCTTACATCAAAGGTTTTATATATACCTCAGCTTATAATTGCTTGGTGTTATAAATAACCAACCTATACTTAGTAGGTGGATTAGTACATTTGTCTTTCATTTTATATTTCCCATGAAACAATGACAAAACATAGGAGGAATCAAAACAGGAAATTCCAGTCAACCAAGGAAGACAGTAATACACAAACCCTAAAATTAACCATGTACATATTTGGGCAAACGATGTCCCTATCAGATGCGGAGATATAGAACTAGGGGTTTATTATTACAAATATCTATAATAGAACTCTGTGGAAGATGAAAGGATTTTTCTCCAGACCATGAGCAGTTATTGAGATGGCATAGGAAAATCAGAAATCCTGGTGCAAGCACACACAAATACTTGCTATTTTACACAAAAGCTTTTAGACAGTAATGAAATCAGTGAGAAGATTTGAGACCTTATATGATAATTTACACGTGTGAATCTGTATTCCTCTGGGTTTTAATCCATGCTAGTCTAATGATACTTCAAGTGTAAGCGAGCCATATTTGTCAATCTGTATTCCTCTGGGTTTTATGTCCAAAAATTTACATGCATTTCGTCTTGTTACATAAAAAGTGATTCATGATGATGAATATCAGACCCAAATTTTAGTGATGAGGGAAGGGTTGCTTAGATAACTTGGTCCAAAACTTTCATGTTTAAGGAGCAGTTTTTCTTAGTTAAGTAAATAGGATGACTCTGGAGTGTGAATAAGCTGGAAATGTATAATGAATGACTGGATGAAGGCATATAAATTTTCAATAAGTATGACCATAGCGTTCATGTAAGGACCAGGGATTCAGGATAGATGAATCAGCATCGCCATGTTATTACTCATTGACTCCCCATTCTTCAACGAAACTCCAATGCTCTTAGTCGGCAATTGACTTGCAATCAAAATCCACTTTCCAAAACCAGGACTTTTGACCTATGTGTTCTAGTCAAGGTGTAAGAATGTACATAAAGCATGGACCATTAAACAATGATCACACATAAATCAAATCTTAAAGTACTTATATCCATACTCTGGATTGGTCATCCCTTCTTCCCAGTCACCCATGCGCTGACCACCAAAAACAATTTGCTGAATGCCCAAGTACCTGTTGAAATGGAGAGACCATGATCAATGAACTTATTGAACGTCAAAAATGAAAGAGCTAATATATTCCTATGATTTTCCAAAAATCCTTGTTTCTTCCAGTAGCTTGACTTACTCTGAGCTTAAAACTGTCAAGCAATTTAGGAGTACATCAATAGCAAAGTAATCAGAGGTACCGAGGTCTACCCTGCACGACAGATTGAAAGAGTTCTTTTCCAATGAAATCATATTCACAGAGACAAAAGTAGAGAAAGAAACCCAAGCATCTCTAAACCACATACCAAAAACGACCCCAATTGTCCTGAAACTCCACATCACCGATATCATGGAATGATGATGGCATCACTTTTGCACCCTTGTCAGCATCATAGAGAGGATCATAGTCCATTGACATATTTGCCAGCTGCAACAATCACGATTTTAGTGAAACTTCTCTTACGAGCATGCTATCAGCCAAGACATGATAAAAAAGAGAGAGTTAATGGTGAACAATGAAAGGATGCTGTTTTCTGTGAAGTCTAAACAAATCAACTACCCAGTGATTTCAGCCTCACACACACACACACACACACACACACACACAAGCACATTGATTTGTTCTAGGTGATGATTGATTCCATAATGTCACTAAACTTGTAGGATAATATATATATATAAGGAAGTATTCCAACCTGCATATTAGAAGAATTGAAGGCACCCAGGCGCCCCATGACATACCATGATTGAATAACCTGCATATCTAGTCCTCATAAGCAAGCTACATGTATAAGTATCAAGAAACAAAAGAACAAACAAATAATATTCAACCAATATTAAAAGACTGAGGAACAGAATGTTAAACCATTAACCTACACTTCCAATTAGATCAACATCCCTGTCTGATGGAGATCCATAGAGTTCAAACCATATATAAGATTCACCAGGATTGAAACTGCACATTAAGACAAAACACAAATCATTAGAAGAAAGAAGGTAACGCAATTCACCTAAAGTGAGAAGTGCCAAAGAAAACTGATTTATGAGGGGAGAAAATGTACTATCCGCAAAGTATCATCCTTCAGGTGTACTCATTTATGTGATTCACTACAAGCAAGCACAATAAAGAAAAATGACACACATGGTCTCCAGAAAGTAGAATAGAATGGAAAGTTAAAATGGGATAGAAGTGGAACAACATAACAGGAGATACTGAAAAATAACAGCAAAACTAGATACCACAGCCAGAATGATCAAAAGTAAGATGCACTGACATCAGCAATAAAATTAATACAGTTACTTTTGAAAATAAGGATCTCATCATTTACTCCTAAACATGATGGTGGTGCATAACTACAGATGTTAACAATAATTCTTACAAATGAATTCTGAAATGGCTCAAGTATGACATGAACATGGTCCCTATTGTGGCATACAATACGCGCACACGAGAGCGAGAGAGAGAGAGAGAGAGTACTCTCTAAAGCTAACTTTGAAGGCGAGGACGGATCCAGTCTTAGACTTTTTAAAATCCTGGCCCTTCTTTCTCACTCGTTCTTCAACCTGGGGCATATGAACATCATCTCAGATATTCACTTGACAACAATGTCCACTCTAGTGAAGACAACACACAACAAAAATTCTTTTTTGCTTTTGTTCTCAAACTGAATGCCAACATGAGACACGGGAAAGTAGCATGGGTGGCTTACTATAAAACGTAACTGAAAGACAGACGCGAGAACGACATTCTTCAAAAGCTCAAGCTTTCACCACCGATGAAGCAAGAAAAACAAAACAAAACAAAACCCACCCTTTTCCTCATGAGCTCTGGGTTGCCGATGCTATCACCAAGAAGGGCGCGAAGCTCAGTATCGTCCTTGCAGGCGTCCTCTAGAACCCTGCAGAACAAACTCAAAGCTTTTAGCAATGCGAACTCGAAAGGGAATATAATCGAACAAGTTCCCGGCGTGCTCGAACGGACTGACTTGGCCCAAGCGGGGTAGTTGTGAAGCCGGTCGCGCTCCCGCCTCCGCTTCTCCTCGCGAACCTTGAGCAACCTCCGCGCTCTCGCGGTGGTCCCCGACCCTTTCGCCTTATCCGCGCCTCCGCCGCCGCCGCCCGTCGGAGCATCATCGTCGTCCTCTTCGCGCGCAGTGCGCGAACACGAAATGGGGTTGCGGGTCTTCAAGAGACGGGGGCGCGAAGGGAGCGTCTTGGCAAGAGGCGAAGAGGACGAGCGTGGAGGAAGAAGGAGAGCGCAAGAACCGGTCTTCAAGATCCGACAGTGGCAAGTACCGGCCGTTGCAATCATCTTCGTTTACTCGAATCGAAAATTATCAAAGCGGTTTCTGATCTTGGGAAGATTTTCATTCAGCACTCTCACTCGGGAGGCGTACTTTTTCCCTTTTTCTAAGATATTCCATCTTAAAAAATAATAATTTGAAATTTCGTTGATCAAAATATTTTTGAATGATAAAAATATTTTTAATTATTTATTTTTAAGAAATAAAATGTCCGAAAATAATATTTTTGAAATTATTTATTTTTAAGTATAAGAGGAAATATTAGAATATTTAAATGATAAATTACATATTTTAAGAATAAGTCACGAAATGACGTGATATGTCATTGAATTAGCATGTTCCTACTTAATTTTCATTATTCAATTCGAGACATTATGTTTTCATACGATTTGAGCATCATCTTCTCATCTCTCTTTTTTTTCTGGGTGAACAACTTTAATCTGGTTTTACATATCCAAGATCCACCACCAGTGTTCTCCGGGCAAATGGTACTGCATGGCGGTCATGGAATAGAACAAGCACCGGGAGCAATCACCGCGCGAGAGGTTCCCCTTTGCAAGCCGCATGCCCGTAAGGGACTTGGTTGTCTGGGATGTCGGACTTGGTGTAATAGTTGCAGCCTCTGATTGTGTAGAATTTGCTGTATCTTGGAGGATAACATGGAGATGATGGGTGTAAGGTCCCAGGCCAATCATATCCGATTCCATTGCATGTACAATAAACTTCTGTTGTATCGGGGTCGCCTTTGGCATCGTTGCAGGCAAACAGAAGAAGACATATCGCGATGAACGTCGAAAAGCGACCATGACGTTTGACTTCTTTACGGTCTTTTTCTGTGTCTTTAATGAGTTCACTGCTCAGAAAAGCCAGTAGGGTTGTGCTACATATAGATCGGAAGTGATGATCATGTAAGCTTACAGATGAGTTTAAATTGGTGAATGAGGTCATAGTTTTCTTGTTGGGGTTTTACCTTCATCACTCTGATACCCTCTCATTGCCAATCGTAACTTTAGTAGTCATCACGATGTCAAGACTCGCTTCCTAGTTTTCCCAGATCATGAAAAATCTTAGTTCGAGATTATGCTTTCCTTATTCGGTCTGAGAAAATTAGGGTTATGCAACTAAATTGGCTCTATTAGAGAATCAGATCGGACCGCCTGAAAAACAGGTCCAGAAACCAATTCTCATTGGAAGTGATGTGGGAACGGGTTCCAAATTTTTGAAACCGGTCCTAGAATAGATTCTGAGTGAATACACGCTCGGGAACCGGATTAGACTGCCTTGTTTCGAAACTAGTTTGGGAATCAATTTTATAAGTTATGAAGTTAAAATCTTAATTTCTTTTTTTCATAAATTCTAGCCTTAACACTTCTTCATCTTCCATCCTTCTTTGGAACTTTTGTCAGTCTTTCTTCTTTCCCTAAATTTTTATGTATGAATAGGGAATGTAATTTTATAATTTATGTTCTATGTTACGTGTTTGAACTTTTTATCGTTTATAATTGCACATTACTACATTTTGTCTTATGGATTGTTGGCAGATGGGGATTTTCATTATTTATCTTTTACTTCGAATTGTTTTGTTACTCATAGTTTCGTATGATTTTGCTGTAAAAATAAACCAAAAAAAGAACCAAAAAAATAAAACAAGTTCTTGAGTAGACCCTAGAACTAGACAGGAAAAATAAAGTGGGTTCTAGGACTGGTTTCCTACAAACATGATGGGTTCCATAGTCCAAAAACTAGGAACCGGTTATAAGAAAATAAGTTTTAGGTTTTAATTTAGAATCTACCAACTTTGGAACCGATCACCCATTGAGAAAACAACCCGCCTTTAATGACTACATTGATTCGAAAACGCTAATAACTCTGTTGATGGTGTATTGCCATTTGCTAGCATCTTTTCTTTTTTCCTTTTTCTGTTTTTGGTCGAAGGAATCTTTCTTGTTTACATCACTTGAAACTATGTATCAAGTGTGAATATCAAGGGACAGATTCGGAGAACTTACTATTCCATTTTGGGATTTTCACGCCCTGGATGTGCCTTAGCTATGAAAGTTCTTTTGTTCTATGTGGTTTGAGAAACCGAAAGGCGATCTGGGCTCAGGACTCGAATGATTTTGCATCTTTGATAATGCTTCCAAACAGCAAAACTGCTCGAGTTAAAACAATGATATCTTGAAATACATTGTTTACATACTTCAGCTGGACTTCGTACTGTAATTTTGACATCCGTCAATCACGACATCATCGCGACACAACTTTTTGAATCACAGTACATGCTACAGAGCTTTTGATTCTTCCCATTTTGCTTGGCTCTTCAGATTTTTCCCCGCAAGAAATTCTAGGGAAGGTTTCCTGAAAGTGGTGAGATCGCAGGTTATGTTAATATTATTGGGACATATCCCAAGGTTTTATTTGCTAAGGCAAGTTGAATCTTACTTCAGATCATAAATATAAGGCGCAGTACACTATCTTCCTGCCTATGCATCGGGTTGCCTTGAGATAGGTCCGACTCCATATCGCTCTGGTATCATTTAGCACTGACCCTTGTACATCGTAGTAATACTACTGGTGGTAACTGTAAGGCATGCATTAGACCCTGTTTGACACAATGAATCGTCCTTTTTTCTTCCCTCCTTCTCTTCGCCCTCGGTTTTGAGTTTATATTTGGTTCTTTTTAGTATAAGGTGCAGGTAAAAGCTATGCTGTTATGAAGAACTTTGTCTTCAGCTTACTAGGTGTTTCTTTTAGCAGAAACACTCCAGCATCCGCAGAATCTACAGATTATATACGGTCTTAAGCTAGTGTTTACTGTTTTTATAGAGTTGGCAGGATCATTTTGCTGTTCAAAGAGACATCCAGAGAGGTTACAAATTTTTGAAGCGATTAATAGAAGTTCCCTTAAGCAGGTTAACAGAAAATTCTCGTGTTCCTAGCCTCCTAACTCGCAACAAAACCTGGGACTTACTTCACGGGCTTGAGCTTCCTGATTACGTTTTGGTTGCTAGGAACAGTTAATACGACTGTCTTGATCTCATCTTGGCCGTGCGTGAAATTCAGATAAATATAGACATTAGATACTGTCCAGATAGAGGAACAAAGTTGTGTTTCTGCATGTGTGAAAACACTTATAGTCTTTCTTATTGCGTCATTCTGATTGATGTCTGGAGGAGTCGTTGCCCACTTGTAGCTCCAGATGAACAGAGCATTAATGTGGTGTCAGGACGTACATCTTACAGGCATGAGAATCAAGCGTTGCATTCAGTTGATATTGAATCGAGGTTGCCGTTGAATGCTGAAAAATTTCAAGCCATATTCATGTTAAACTGGGTAATATGCAGCTTCAAGTACGTTGAGATAGATTGTCCTATTCACAGCATATCATGTCATGTGGAAGCTTGACAAAAATGGAAACTATTGCATTCGTACCTCCCATAAGTCACGAGCATCGATGATCATAGAAGACTTTAGACCAATGTCACTCCATTCGGCAGTCACTGGTGACAGTAGAAAGCCCTCTATTTATAAGGACTACAGCCACTCTGTTGCCACTTTGGGGACCCGACCAGACCTACACATCAACATCAAAAAGAGAGACTAGTTAGCTTATCATAATGTGAAAATCTTGTACACTCATTGAAAGTAAATGCATTGTGTAGGCAGATTCACCTCTAAATCTCCGGTTTGGTTCACCTTCTTGCCTTGAATTCCAAGTTCATCTGCCACAAGCGCCCAATGAAAACAAGGATCATGAGTTGTAACTTCCTTTTGCCTTTCCATTGACTATAAGATAATCATAAAAATCAACTATTTTCTCTAGACCTTGATTAACAGCAATGACCTCCTTGTTGCTGACCAACTCAAACGTGTTGTTGTCCATGGACCTAAGATCGCAACCTAAGATAAGTGGAGCCTGTAAAACTGATGAACTGTAAGGAAACATAATTCTTGATAAGGTAACCTAATAAGAGTCTACTCAATTCTTTTATAGGATGAACTTTTACCTTTGCTAAAGACCAGAGGCTGAAGTGACATCGATATTCTTCTGTAGTCATATTTCCATTACCTAGTTCAAGCATGTCGGGATCTGAAGAAAACCACAGAATAGTTGCCAGTGTTTAGGACATCCATTAGTCAGACTGAGTTTCATATCCTAATTGAATTTGAATAGATCAATCATTATAACCATTCCATCCGCCTGGTCCAGCATACGGTGCCCACTCATCATTTTGATCAGCCTTGGATATCATGCTGCAACAGAAAAGAATCGGTTTTTCCATGTTGAGCAAGAGAAAAGTAACTTCCATTCATCTGATTATTGAAACCTGATAATTCATTTCCACCGATTAGTTGATGTTACCTTCCCCAGGTATCCTTTATGTCTCCAGTAGTTCTCCAACTATTTCCGATGCTTGGTGCCCAAGTCGCAGGATTGGCTTGGCCCCTACAGAGACCACATGACACAATTTGTGACTGATAATTACTATAATTGTTCAGTCTCTGAACACTACCATGCGTAGATGATGCGTACACCAAAAGCAATTACCAGAGCTTGATGTGGTCACTTACCATTCACACAGAGAAAAGAAGATTGACCTTCCAGTGGCCAGAAGGGCTTTGCTCATCTTTGTGTATCTGCCAATCAGTCTCCGAAAGTGTTCATTTGCAAGTCATTGTTAATTACTTTTCACAATCAAATCATAAGCTGCTTTACCTTTCTTGAGGGCTAATCCCGTTGTTGTGACAGTTATCATATTTCAAATAATCAATCCCCTGCAGTAAATAAACCAAGAGGGAGACTTAAGTGGTGAGATTATGCATGTCTGGCACTGGAGGATTTGAGACTACTGATGACAAATATTCAGAATGGACCCCATTGGTAGGCCTGCTATTTTTCTGGAGGTTTAGTCTAGTAATTTTCAGGTAATTTCATATAAAAATAAACGGTCTGGAAAGTACCAAGACAATAAAATTCAGGATTTGAGTAATATAAGATTTCAAATCCAAGAACAAAAGCATCATATAGAATGACATGTAATAGAATCTCAGTTTTAAAAGATTGAAAATTTCAGAAAAAAATTGCATAAGAGTGAGCTGAACGGAGCCATGTAAAGTTACAGATGACATGCTGAAGTCATGTTGCTGAGAAAATTCAGGGTAATAAAGGATCAGACAGGAAGATTAAAATAACTGCTGATCACGCGAGTAGCATCAGCAGGAGAATGCTTTTCACTTAAATAAGAAAAACCAAAGTCTATTTACAATAACAACATAATCTAGAACATCTGATGTCAAATCAAAATCTAATCGTTAATGGATGCTTTTGGGAGAAATTTTCCATGCTGCAGTTCTACTTCTTGTGCATCTACACAAATTTTTGCAGACCATACATACCCACGAGGCAAAAGTGTTGGCATCTTGCTCCTCGTAGCCGAGTGACCCTGGCATGGTCTTTGCACATGTCAGTGTCCTGGCAAGATAAAACAGCTTCTTATGGGGTCGCCCATAGGATGAGTAATGCTAAGCCTAAACTTCTCTCTCTCACACACACACACACACACTCACACACAACTCAAGAACCACAGCAATTTCTCTCTTCAGTTTATCTGCTCTTGTTCCTACATTATTCCAACATGGTAATTAAGACATCTCCAATGTTATCACTGTTACTGTTAATTATATCTTCAAGACTTTAACAGAGGAAATGTCAAGTTGGAGTTCATTGAAGGTGCCTTAGTGAATCTGCCGGCTCACTCCAACGCAAAACATACAATCTACAAAAATGGGACACTAGCTTATGTTTGCTCTTGTTAAAAAGATACTAGTGCGCATTCACTTGAACATTGCTGAATTTGTTCATCGTGCAAAGGCTGCAATCATCAGCATAAGTTCATCTGGAAAATATGTGATATAAAGGGATCCATGAGATGTCCTTACCCGGCATCTCCATATATTCCGATCTTGAGACCCTTGCTATGGACGTAGTCGGCTACTGCCTTAATACCAGAGGGAAAGCGAGCAGCATTTGGAACCAAATTCCCCTGCACAAAAATTTTGAATCATGCAATCAACAACGCATCTTTGCAAGCTCGCTGATAAGCACCTGCATCATGCAAGGCTCTTGCAGCCAAAAAAATGACTTGGTAAAATACGATCTTAAGGACTGGCCATGGTTGTGGAGTAAACATAACAACCATCATTGAGGAGGATCAAATGTTAAGCAAATATCAAGAGAAGGACACTAAAAGTGTCAAAAGTTGTGTACAGGCACTCACTTTAGTGGTTATGCCAAATTAGAGAAAAAATCATCACCTAAGTGCCTCCGTTGAAAAATTCCGATAAGAGAAATTATGTGACTTTTATAGTTAAAATTTTTATTTGAGATGGCCTTTTTTTCTGGTATTAAAGTGATAATTTTTTTATTGAAATTAATATTAAAGTGATCACTTTTTAACAATAACTAGATCTACATCGACTAGCACTAAAGTGATAACTTTTTAAACTATCACATGATATCATTTAGGGGTTATTTGTCGACTAAGCATGTCGGTGAAACACGTAGGATTGAAAAATTAATAAAATATGGTCGTGTTAGATTTGGCAAACCATATCAGAGTCGATACCTAAATTATCATTTTTTTTTAAAGTTACATTAATCTGATCTGAAAAAAACTTTTAACACTAAAGTGGGCGAAGCAAACGACTTCTGACATTTCTAGTGTCCTCCCACAAATTGTATCATGTTGGCTCTGCAAGGAGCACAAGTGTAAAAACCAAGTACTTGCTGGTGCAAGAAAACATGACTCATTACAATAATTAAACTTATTTGACATGCTGACAAGTTAGTCATTCTGGATTTACTAGCAAATGTGCTGAAACAATCAGAGTCCAAACAATTTAATGTCAAAGCTTCCTGATTAAGAAAGAATCCACACTTAATGACTCAGAGGTTAATCATACGGCCAGATCCACAAAGGAGACCGCAGATAAGAATGTAATGACTCACGCGTCGGAATTTTGTACCTGAGAATCTCTGTTCAGTTCAGCCCAACGATCATCTGATCAAAAGCTAGAGTCAGGCAAAACAGAGAATTTTCCATTTCTTCGGTACATCCAAAAACCAAAAGGAAAAGCTGCTACCTAGATTAATGTACTCGTATCCCAGAGCTGCCAACCCGGTGGAAACCATTGCATCGGCTGCAAGAGTGAAGGAAATGTGAGAACCGCTGCATTAAGAGTTGAAGGGAAAAATAATGCGAGATTTTTTGCAGAATAAATTACCTGTCTGACGAATGAGCTCCTCATTGAGCTGGGTAGGGAAGTGATTATAGTTGTTCCATCTGCAGCGGACAAATCATTATATCCAAACATTCCTTTTTACTTAGATCTTGAAAAGTTGGCATTTGAAGAGTCGAAGTTGGTATAATATGCACATAAATATGTTATAGAAACTCCTGTTTCCTCTTGCAATGATCCCAAAAGTTTTCATATTGTTATCCTTTGAAAAAGAACCACGACAGATGTTTCATGTGTTGCAAATGCAAAGTAGGCCTACCCCATCTGTGGAGTCCGACCCAACCCATTATCTAACAGATCTCTTCTTGGTCTGGATTCACCGAGCTTCCTGTTTTGATTAATACCGCTTGCTGCACCTGCTGATACGGCGCTTAAGACAAGCAAGAACAGGGGAAGAGAAAGTGAAAAGCAATCCATGAGAAGCTCGTGTATTTTTTTTTTTTTCTGCACCAAAGCTCTATAAATAGGTGATACTAATTTCACAAGGCAAGATACAGTTAAGGCTCTTTGAACCGATGATGTATTTCCCAAGGAAAGCAACAAGAACATCGCAATCTAGGAACGGTTAGTCAACTTTCACAGCTTGTTTGTTGTTATTGTAACTTACCTGACGTGCCCCAATGGAATCTTTTGGTCGGAAGAGATAACTCATTTTTACAGCAGTGCTATCGGATTGTCCGATGCAACTTTTTCACTTAAAAACATCGAGCTTTGCAAGGATCGCCAAGCAGGATGTCGTTTTGAATGTGCTCTTTTTAACAGGCAAGTCGAGTTTCCATCTTGCAAATCACGGTGGTATATGCCAGCTTCGAAGTCCTTTGTCTTCAAACATATTTCATTCATTCGTGAAAACAAGATTCACCCTTATGCAAGTCAGAACAGACAAGTAGCTCTAGAACAAGTGGACTTCGAATCACAGATGCAACGCCCTGTCTGATGCACATGACAGCTTTGACCGTCCCCATTGATAAGGCGGTCAAATGCCGCTTTCTACCGAACCACCTGAAGCCCGGTCTAAACTATACCTCAAAAAAGCACATCCTCAAAAGGCTTTCCCAGATTAATGTCAAAAGAAAGAGGAGGTGTATCATATTCAACAATTAAAGGTTACATGGAGAAAAACCACCAGAAGCGCGAGGTTATTCTGATACAGCCGAGAATATCTGTAAACAGTCGGCCAAAGATACTAAATGGCATAAGAATATGCGGAAGCTTACAATATTGAACTGATGTCTGCCAATAGAGTCGCTCGTTGTCTATTCTAAAGTTCCAGGAGGAATCTATTACCGTGCATGAAACAAGAATATTAATCCAGACACAAAAGCCAGCTTAGTAGTGTTTGTTGGCTAGGAAATGGAATGCAATTCCTTTTTCTCAGTACGGTTGCATTCTCAATCAAGACAGTCTATGTGCTCACAGCAATTTCTTAAATAGAACTATACTGATAAAGTACATCGCATATCTTTAAATGCATATTCATCAAAGCTAATACTGCGGGGTGATGGCGAACATTTTGCACGCATGAGGATCCACTTGAGCGGCGATTTGATCTCGAACAGATGCCAGAGTTACATGCTGGCAATTTGAAGGAAATATAAACAAGAAAAAGCAAAACAATCAGAATAATTTGGAAAAAAAAAAATCGAAATTCTCAAATCCCATTATGGAAATTTGTTTGATGATACCTCCCACAAGTCTCGAGCATCGACAATCGCTGCTGAGTTCAGACCAATGTCGGTCCAAGACACAGTAATGTTTGCTGGTGAAGCACCTCTATTCCAAAGCACGACAGCCACTCTATAACCAGTCAAAGGACCAGCCCAGACCTAGCATTTTTTGCCCCAACCATGTCCATTCACAGGATGCCGTAAAAATTGAGAAATCCACACGGGGACTCGTTTAAGGAATTCCCTTTCTTACGTCTGTGTTCCAAGTTTAAGCAAGAAGATGAAGATAATTACCTCCAGATCTCCATCTTTCTTCATCTTTTTCCCCTGAACTCCAAGCCCATCTGTTAAACGTAAAATCTTTGCGTTACCATGACCATAATAATCGATCTTCGAAAATCAGAACCAAAAGCTAAAACAAAAGAGTTACAGATATACCTTGATTGACTGCTATGACTTCTTGATTGCTTAGTATCTCATATGTCGCGTTGTCCATGGATCGAATATCGCATCCAATCAACAGCGGAGCCTACAAGGTAAAGGGGGAAAAAGGGCTAGATCATAAATCACACGGAGTCTAATAATCAAATTTTTAGCACGAACCCACAATTGTAGATAGACAATAATGGTGTAAGTAAGTGAACTCCAGCTGATACTGATACATAACCTTGACCAAGGCCCAAATGCTAAAATGAGAGCGGTACTCTTCTGCAGTCATGCCCCCATTTCCGACTTCAAGCATATCGGGATCTGATTCAAGCACAAAACCAGTGAGAATTCACTCCTACTTTAGCACCCTTATGTTCTCGTCACTTCAAGAAAACATCATATGATATAGCTTAGAAAAAGTTCAGTGTATATCCTTACCATTCCAACCACCTGGTCCAGCATATTCTGCCCATTTATCATTTAGGTCAGCAATTATTGTCATGCTACACCAAATGAAACATGGAACCCAACGAAAAAAAAAAGGCTTGATTAAAAAAAGATTAGCTGAAAGAATTTACTAATTACTATCATTTGCTTCACTAATTAAGAAAAAAAATTATGATTTGGTATGTACCTCTCCCATTTGTCTTCGATGTCCCCGGTGGTTCTCCAACTGTTGCCTATACTCGGTGCCCATGTTGCTGGATCTTCCTGTCCCCTTCATTCATAGCAAAAAATACAAAGGTGAAAATCTAAACAAAAACATTAAAATTTTAAATGACCTAGTTTTATAATCTAAATATACAGTTCCCATGTTTGAAGATCCTTTATTGGTATTTTGAAGGTAAACTCACCACTCGCATAAAGAGAAAAATATGGGTCTTCCTGAATTCAGCAATGCTTTGCTCATCACAGGATATCTACCAAAAAAAAAAACAAATGAAGAAAGAAATTGGTAGTATTTGTGACGTCATAAATGAAGACAGTGAATCGACATACCTTTCCTTGGGGCTGATGTTTCTATTTTCACAGTTGTCGTATTTCAAATAATCAATCCCCTGGATTTTATGCATGAAAATAGAAATTAATAAAGGCAATATTATTTCATATGGAAAATCAAAGGAATTGCAAGAAATAATTTACCCACGAAGCAAAAGTTTTGGCATCTTGTTCTTCACACCCAAGTGATCCCGGCATTCTGTTGCTACAAGTCTGGATTCTGGAAAATTTCACAAAAATTTCAATTCAAAGATTTTCAGTATGCAAGAATAAATAAATTTCGCGAATATAAAAATCCCCTTGAAATAATGAGTTAATTTAGTAATGCATGATTATATATATACCCTGCATCAGAATAAATTCCAAGCTTGAGGCCCCTCTTGTGCACATAACCTGCCAGCTCCTTCATGCCTGAGGGAAATGTTGAAGCCTTTGGCACCATATTGCCCTGCTTATAATTAATATTACACTTAATTAATTCCATTTTAAAATAGTCACAAGATCTCGATTCTTTTGTAAATACTAATTTGAGGTATTAGTAATTAAGATAAACTGTTAAATTCGACAATAGGGCAAGGGAATGTCAGTACCTCAGCGTCTCGATCGTGTTCAGCCCAACAGTCATCTAAAAGCAATAAGAAAAATCAGAGAATTCGGAGTATTGTTTGAATAATACTAAAGTTAGTAATTATACGAACGAATTATAAAAGAAGTAGAAAGACTAATCAATCACCAAGAAAATAGAAAGTGGAACTACGTACCTAAATTGATGTATTCATATCCAAAGGCAGCAAGGCCACTCGATACCATCGCATCCGCTTTGCAGTTTAAACATTTCATTGCCAATAAAATAATTTTCAATTTCTTACTCGAAGTACTTCAAAATATATATCGCATGCTTTTAATTATTGAAATAATTACCGGTTTCTTTTATCAGTGTCTCATTTATGTCGCACTGAAAATGGTTCCAACTGTTCCACCTGCCCCCAAAGTGCAAAATTAATTTCGTATAAGCAGGAATTGGAGAAAATGAACCTATAATATTCAATTGGCGGGGAATCGCTATATAATAAGTTTATTTTCCAAATATTTGGGATTAATTATTTGTTGGTCTAGACAAATTGGAAAAACCACAAGAATAATTTACTCAGTCACTGTGATTCATTAGTTAAAATAATTTACCTAATTCTTTTCAATTAATAGTGCATTTTTTTGTGATTATCTCAAATTATTTTGAGATGGAATATATGGACACCATGATATAGCAACTTTTTAAAAAAGTGATGGATTTTGCAATCATTTCATTTTATATGTTCAAAGGCCCCATCACTTTTCAAGAAGTGTTGGAGAGAAGCAAAGTGAAGATGGAAAAGAACAAAAAAAGTTTCCCAATATTCGATGTCAATTTGGATGTAGATCCAAAGGAAAAAAAAAACAAAGTCAATATGCTCGATTTTTAAAAATGGACCACGGCGACCCACTAGAAAAGATTTTTTTTTATCTTCTCAAAGTAAGTTTGTGAACAACAAAAATTAAAATATCCAAAATTTCTCGAAATACACTTTTTGTGAGGATCCAGCGAACAAACGGTTCATATACACGAATACGAACATATCAAGAAACTAATTACATGTCATATGTTTGGAAAACATAATCAGATGAGTAAAGTTGAAGATGATTACGCCGAGTACTAGCATATAATTTATGATATGATACAAACTAATGATATTTTTACCCATCATTTTGACTATATATTTGAAAAAAAAAGGATACTTGTAGGATTTAAATTCTTGTAAACTTCTAAACTAGTTTAGTATTTGATATAATCTTGATTACTTAAACAAAGCACAATCACAAAACAATTGCGATCAATGCTCTACAACCATGACCTCTCAAAGTATTTTATCTTGTTAGTAAGCATTTAGTCGTTTTTATCATGAAAATATTGAGACTTTCAGCTAACACGTGCAGAATCAGAGAAAGCAAGAAAATGAAAAAGGAAAACTCCTACTCTCACTCCGTACTTTCATGCCTTTTCTAATTGAAATTCTCGTACTTTCAATATATTTTTAATCAAATCCTTTTACTTATACAAAATGCCTAATTAAACTCTTTGCGGCACCGGATCCGACTAAATCCAGCTATCGTGATTGTCGGAGGACACCGGAGTGTAATATGAGTAAAATACTGCCTATGCCGACACCCGTTTTGGCTATAAAAACTCCATGCAAACCCTCATCCTCCTCACTTTATTTTATTTTATTTTATGTTCTTTAGTTTCCCACCTATTCAGTATCCACGATGTGTGTCTATGCATGCAGTATTGAATTCAGGTCATACTTCAGCGTCGTCTGACGGCCAGTCAAGTTGAATTGGATCGAATTTGGAATCCAGGGAACTTTATTAATAATTTGTGCAGTAGTAAAGGAACTTGATTAGCAAAAATGAAATTACAAGAACTTATCAGAAAAACGGGCGAAAGTACAAGGGCGAACACCATAACATTTCCGATATGAAATTGGACTCAGCGCTCAAACAGTGTAAGGTGCAACGAAGAAACAGTAGAAACATTACCCCATGGGTGGAGTTAGGCCAAGGCCGTTATCTAGAAGATATCTTCTGCGTGAACCAATCAACAGTCCGACGCCGTCGTCATGCCTCACCGGTCGAGCACCAGTCTCATGACAAGCACTGATCATGACAAGCGACAGCACGGCGATCGCCACGAAATTGCAAAGAAGCCCACTTGAAGTTGAAGAAATGGCCATGGTCTGTGCCTTTTGACTTTCTTTCTTTCTTTTGGCTATATTTTATTCTTCTTCTTCTTTGAAATAATATGAGTATGCAAACATAAATATATATATATATAGTGGAGGTGGAGGAGGAGGTTGATGATGGGGTGTTCGAGGTCCATGGGGACGTGAAGTTC
This sequence comes from Angophora floribunda, assembly GCA_014182895.1. Lineage (NCBI taxonomy): Eukaryota > Viridiplantae > Streptophyta > Magnoliopsida > Myrtales > Myrtaceae > Angophora > Angophora floribunda. The sequence goes on along the minus strand of CM024711.1, from coordinate 28,961,997 downwards.
TGGCACTTCTTGCTGTCGATGCCTTCTGATCGCACGCCTGAGGTTTCTTCTCCAGTAGTCATCAAACAGTGCCTTTTTTCCATGCGACGTGTTGTAGAGGTGGGCGTGTCCACTGGGGGATTCTTTCGACTTTATCTTCACATTGTCTTACATGTCCTGAAAATGGTAATGATCATGGAAATTAACTCTATGTCGCTCGTATGAGAGCTCCATGTTTATGTGTAAAGCCCTCTCTCTCTCTCTCTCTCTCTCTCTCTCTCTCTCTCTTCTCGAAAGCCAGAGGACATGGAGGACTGGAGGAGCAAGTTCACATTATTGGCGAGGAAGCTTCACTTGTGTGTGGGGCGATTGATTTTGCTTTACGCATCGGTTTCTCTTTGAATCCACAAGTCCAATGTAACATGAGCTTGCGGAGGAAGTCTTTCATATCTCTTGCTTTTCGAAAGAACAGTCCTCTGTTGGCTTCTTTGATTTCCGGTAATCTTTTGCCGCTGCCAAGCCTGGATTTTTCCTTGATTTCTGCTTCGAGATCGAAAAGCACGAGTGATTATGGGCAAATTCCGGGTTTACTTGCAGAGATTTTGTGATCTGCTCAGAGAATATATACACACACAAACTTCCTAGCTCTAATCCCGAATCAGTCCCAGACCAATATAAGAAGCCGCTTTCTGATCATTTGCAGTCAGGAACATGCTAAAATTAGAGCCTGATCTAAGCTAACGGCCATAGCTTTCGAGAGGCCATCGCTGATTGAACTTGAAGACCATGCATCTGAACACAATAGTCCAATCTATCCCCTTAACAAAATTAAACACAATGGCACCAGGATATGGAGGGCAAAAGAAAGCATAAAACCTACAAGAGCCTTCGAGAGTTCATGCTTGCATTTTCCGAATCTCTGATCATACATTTCATCGATCATTTTCAAAAGGATCGATCACCCTGAAGATCAAGGACTTCAGAACACTTCCTATACTACATCTGGTAAGTGGTGATCCTACAATTGTGGCAGATATCCAGACATAATGGAAAAATCATATGCGTTTTGGAGGCACATACTGCACACGTTCATCTTCACATAAATTCTGCAAGAAATCAGCGAAAGAGATATGACGGTTATAAATGTGCACAGGACAAGGGTTCTGATGACCCTAAATCCAAAATTAGGAAGTGCAAGAACAATTCTAACACAAGTGAATCATTTGACCATGAGTTATAGAAGAGAGCAAGGCAGGAAATGCGAAGAATGCTTTTCCACAGCCAAGCAGAGAACTAAACTAAAACCACACCAAGAAAAGCAAATGGAATTGACCTCACCAGTCCCTAGGTCTGGGCTTACTTTGCTTGAAATTGATAAATACAAAGGACAAGCTCAAGATGGATGAATTCAGCATTCCAGACATCAGGAATATACAAAATACTAATGGAAGTGAGATTCTTTTCGTCCTTTAAATAGCCTCATTATTCTCAAACAACAATCAGTAATTTAGTTGAACCCCATTCAGATCCTATGATAATCTGATCAGTATGTCATTCTACTGCAAATACTTAAGTGATCCCTGATAATCAAACTCTTGGTGTATCTGCATTGCTGTTTAGCAAAATTTTATATCTTCATAACTACTTAAATCTTGATATATATGGCAAATTTATACTCAGCACAGTAAAGAGCAGCTAAGGTCATCTTTTACTCCTCTATTTGTCCTAATCCACAACCCTGATACATGAATACTGGCAGTGACTAAGACGAGAAAGTCAGCTCAAAGCCAGAAGACAGCGCTCATGCCCATCCCAGGGTCCATTGGTCTCAAAAGGCCTAATATGAGCAGAACAAAGAACTGGGCATGCCTACAATTGGTTAGTGATCGAAGCTTATAACAGCTTAAAACCGAAGATATGATTGCATTTATATGTTTAGTATTTCTTCAACTAATTGGTTTGGACAATGAGCATCCTATTGAATAATTATTTGACAGGCGCTCAATCTTAAGGGTAAGTGGGGTAAAAGCAAGGATGCTTCACTCTCAGAAACAGACAAAGAATGGAGAAGATTTGATAGTGATCCCACCACAGCTTCTCCAAGGAATTGCAGCATTTCTGCATGTTAAGCCTACATATCAACTACCCTCGACAGCTGAGGTGTGGCATTCTTGGCAATATTACTTATAGCAAGCAACAGACACTATTTCATGTAAATTCAGGAAGTGGCTTTTAACAACCATATCCTCAGCTAAGATGTCATAACTAAAATGCCCAATCTGATAATTGTCTGCATAAAGCAATTTACTTCTTGCCATAGTTTCTATATGGCAGAGTTTCACAAATTGAGCACCCTCAATATTTTGAACAGAAAAAATGCTAAATGGAGCACATTCAACACAAACTCTTATCACATAAAAGAAGATGTCAACAATTCACATCCCAATGAAATACAGACCTGCAGATCCTCAGGTAGCGCCTCTGAGACTGCAAGTGTGTAGACACCAGGAACAAATTTTCCTACAAAAACATAGAATATAAGACTTGGTATCCAGAGAATTTCAGCAAAGAAGTAATTACCAAATTGCAGAGTCTTTACACTGGCAAATATATTAAGAAGGAAAAAAACATCAATATTCTGCAAAACTATAAGGAAAGAAAATCAACCTCACAGAACTAGAAAATTTCTCAAAAAATGTCATTCCTAAGGTTTGTAACAACTAATTTTGCAGGACTTGTTGTGTATGAGAACTTTTCCCACTAAAAGTTGAAATGCATAAGATCTCAAAGCCTCTTCCAGAAATGAAGTGATCATATTTCATGCACAAAGGCCAGAAATCAGAGCTTGAAATTCATGCCTCACAATTTACATTTTATTCACGTATGCCCAAGAAGAAAACAAATTTCAGTACCAGGCACAAGATTAGTTCTTCCAGATGATCTTAGTTCCTAGTGCAATATCACAAAAATCTTCTCCAGCACTAATAAAACAGTTGTGTTGCCATAATTATACAAAGAAGTGATTTATCATGTCTGTAACAAATTATAGATGAAATACATAAGAGCCAGCCAATTTATTTGACATAACTTTTATTTGACAATCTTGTGCACAGTCCTCCACATAACTTCCAGTAAGAGTACATAAGAAAACAACACAAAGGTGCGGGAACTTGCATTAAATATAAAGATACGCCACTCTGCATACAAGCAGAACAAAATTAGTTGGAGCATCTGTTAGTACAAAATAAGACGTACCAATTCTGAGCCACCGAGCAGCCCAGCTCCTACTAGGATCCATGACAGAGATTATCCTGCGAGAACAAATTCCAAAGTGTTAACGTCAATTTTTGCAGGGAGATGAAACGGAAGTGCATTAGCAAAAACCCCATTAACCTATTTTAAAGTTGAATGATGTTTGAAGCCAAATTATCAAATAATCGGTTACGCCTTAACCAAAAGGAAGCTTGAAATACACTCTTTTTTTTCCATTTAAAGTGGGGACAAAACAAAGGGTTCAATCGCCCACCATGCCAGACAAAACCCATCCCTGCCCGACCGAGCTACCCGGCTCCTTGCTCCTAAGCAGAAGCAGACCCATTTCTTTCTCCTCTCTTTCAGAGAAATGAGGAAGTGCATTCATCAGCAGTATGAACAAGCCAAGCTACACAACCATCCAGACCATCCTTTTCCTATAAAAACATCACAGCATACCCAAGAGGGTCGCAATTCCTACAACAGCTTGTAAGTCAGTTCTTACTCCACAGAACCTAGGCAACAAACAAAAATATGGAAAGCAAGCACTGTTCAACATCTTGAAACATCAATTTTAGGTCCAAATTCTGGAAAAGAAGGATTCCACCAAACTTAGGTAACGGACCCAAGTAACGAAAATCTCATACTAAGCAAGGATCGCGAGTTTCCGCGCGACGAGGGCAACGACGAGCCGACAAGAATGGTACCCGTTGAAATTAGGAGTGGTGCACTCGACGATGCGCTCGTGATCCTCGTCCATCTTGAAGAAGGGGCAGTTCTCGCAGCCCGAGTCCCTGAACTGCAAATTGCCCACGAGAAAAACCTCAGAAATACAAGAAAGCGACGATCGGCCGTACAATGAAACGGAGAACACGATCATGCCGAACAGTCGCGAGAAAAGGGATTCGTCGCGCAGAACCGCGAAATCGGAAGCAAAGCAAGGAAGAAGGAGGACCTGATCGTAGGTCTTGACGAGACGGCAGCGGAGGCAGGCTCGGAGCTCGTGGCCGAAGCTCGTCGGGATTTGAGCGGGCGGTGCGGCGCTCCCCATCTCTCTCCGCGGTGGCCGAGGTCGAAACTTCTGGAGGCAGAGGAGGCGGAGGAGGAGGTGGAGGAATTTCGAGCGGGCGTTTGGGTTTCAGGGTGGATTGCCGTAGCCCGCCGCCGGGATAGGTCACGTGAGAGGCGCGTGCATAATTAGCTTTTGAATTTTTCTGTTTCTCTCTCTCTTCTTGTTTTTTTAAAATTTTTAGGTTAATTGCTGAAAACCCCTCTAAAATATCACACATTGCAAAATAACCCCTCAAACTTTCGGAACTCACAAATTACCCTCCTGAACTTTTCGCATTAAGCCAAAAATCAGGATTCATTCTAGGAAAATAAAACTTGGAACCATCACGCATTGCACAATGACCTCCCAAACTTTCAGAACTCACAAATTAACCTCCTGACCTTTTCTCACAGTCTCATAATAAATTGCAAAGTTTTGAAAAGTCACGTATTATTTCCACAAACTTCAACCTTTATTGCAACCGTTAGTTTTTAGTTTGTGTTACGGTCATGTGTCCATTGGACAAATTTTATCCTTTGTGACCAAAATAACATCAACTACCCATCATAACTGATCCTTTATTGCCCCGAATCTTCTCAGCTACACTATTGCCATGTTTACTTAATCGGGGTTACAAAATTGATATACCAAATCATGTGGCAAGCTATTTTCGAGCATTGAATATGGCCCATTTAATTGATTATCTACCGTCATGTGACTTTATATATCAATCTTTATACGATTTCGAAATAAGCAAGTATCATAATTAACGTGTTTCAAGCATGTCGATGTGTCGTGAATAATGTAAGATACCTCTGTTCTTTTTTGCCATTAAAATGGCATGTTTCCTAGTTAAGATGTTTGGTTAACTTGACTTTGTTTGACGATTTGTTGTACGCCAAGTGACTAAATTGTTCTCTGAGTTCAACCCGTTCGAAAGTTCCATGTGAAGTCAGACTTGAAGATCGCTTGAAGTGAGGGTCACTAATAATTTGTGGTAGATGATGAATTTCGCATACCGGATGGATTTGTACACCCAGAACGGAGATCAAGATGACACTCAAACTACATGAAAACCCAAAGTCTGGACCTAGAATCCATTCAGAGGGACACTGACTTGGCTGAATTAGAGAACTATTGTGACAATTAAACTTCAAACCATTACATCATTCTCTAGACCGGCAGACATACTTGGATTACTATGCTGGGGATGCCAGCATGACCAAACTGAATAGAAGAACAGAAAGTTGAGAAACTTATCATTCTACAATCCTGAAGCTGCAACTGAGCCCCCGTGTTTTGCGGGCATGAATCGACTAGCTGGTCTTTGGCGATGACGACGCATGAGACAGTCATGATTCGAAAGCTCTTCACAACAAGCTGCGTGGCCAAAGCAACCATCCTTGGAGCTCATCGACTGGCTATAGTAAACATACCCTTTATCTGCCAATGCATCCGATAAATCCTGGAGAACATGGCTTAACTCGTCGGTGAAAGTTCCTCCGAATTGGAACTTAATTCCGTTACATATTGTGTACAGTGTACACCGTGGTCGTGTCAAGATCGTGCCCTGCGACATCGAGGATGCAAAGGAGCCAAATAGTGAGGATCACGAGTCTCCGAAAAACAGCCATGCATGGTTGGTTCTCTCTTTCGCTTGAACTCTTGCTGGTTCGACATCAGCTTAGATTGCTACGTATAGGGATGGTGTTCGCGGACGTTTTGTCCTGGCTTCTACCAATGCATGAACTAGACCGCAAAATCTACTTTTGAGCAGATCTCCCTAGTAGTCTTCACTTGCCAGTAACATCCCAAATGAATGGCTTTCGTTATTGCTAGTGTTCATGAAGAATTTGATGTTGGGTTTAGACTTTCGTTGCCTGGCTAGAGTCCTCAATCTCTTCAAAATTGGCCGCACTAGAAATGCTAAAATGGACTTTTCTATTCCACTCTTCGAGAAGATTTGAGGGGGTGTCAACTAAGGAAACCGAACCAAAACTGAAATCGAATCCGACCAAACCGATATTCTCCATAAAATTTTAACAATCAACTTAAAATCTTTATTTTTTTTCTTATCTTTTCTTCACTTTGGTTCCAATAAACAAGACAAAAATAAGAAAGTTAAAAAATCGAACCGAACCGAACCGGGTTTTCGATTCGATTCGTATTCAGTTCAGGTTAGATTCAATTCGGTTTAGGATTACACCTTATTGGTTCAGTTTTTCTAAAAAACCAAACTAAAATGTTTACACCTGTCTACTAAAGATTTGCAATTAGCAAACTTGGTCATCTCCAATTGTTGATTTGTTATGTTATGTTCACCTTGATCGAACAATTATAAGTCAAGACTTCTTCATTTAGCCCTGTATGATTCAGCTTTGGAAAGGGGCTTTGCAAGCCCAAAACCCTTTGGGGGAGAATATGAAGCTTTTTGGCAAGTGTTTTGTAGACTCCCTTAGCCAAATGCTAGCATTCCAAATGTCGAAAGATCAAGGCAAGCACAAACCTTTTAGGTTTTCAGCATTTTGAAAATACAAATCCACTATTCATCCATCATTGTTCATCTTATTCCCCATTCATTCACGACCGTTCATCTTCCTCGATCTTTTGCCTAAGAGTCGGGCTTCTCTAGCAACCGCCACCACTACTGGGGTCGCGCCTCCCCGACAATCATTGCCTAGGGTGGCGCGACCTGCAAGCTAGGTGACGTCATGTGAGATCACCCGCGACCCAAGCAAGATGGCTTGAGATGGTGTGACCTCAAGTGAGGTTGTCTAGTGGTCAAATCTGGCCACCAACGGTTGTTTAGCACCAAATTTAATTTTCAGACTTAAAAAAGAAGAAGCAAAAACCCTTTATAAATGAAGGTTTTACCAAATGGCATTAACCAAAACTATTTTCCAATACTATTTAAAGTTACAATTTACCAAAAATTATAACATATCGGAAAATCACTTTACCTCAAGATATTTGCATTTTCCCAAAGTCATTTCCCCAAAGTCGAACCTCAGTTCTTCTTCTTTGTCTTTTTTTTTTTTCTTAAATTTAATTTCTCATGCATCATCTGTTCAATGAAAGTAGTAATGATACGACACTTTTTCAAGCACTCTAAACTACACATAAGTTAAATTTGCTGCAATCATTATTTAAAACATACTACTCAATCGACTTTCTGTTCGACCAAAAAAAAAAAAATCGAGTTTCCGAAATATTTATTAGCAAATGAACGCAAGCGTCTTTTCGCATATCCAGCAAGGTGGTAATAACTGCGCTAATGTTGGATGGAACCACATCTTATGAATTGTATTCCGGTTCAGATGTAGGAGATTATCTCCAAGGCAATCATAATGAGAAGATCATTGACTATTGCATAGTAATGAATATTCCTATGATACCTAACGCTGGGATGAAATGACTAACAATTTTTCTAACTGCTAGTTGTTCTTGTGCAAGAAAGAGGGGAGGCTGAGCATAATGGTGTTAAAGCTTGGACTTGGCGTTGTGTGATTCTTTGGACCATGTGGGAGGGAAGATTTGGTAGTCTGGCTTCAGCTCTTCCTCTTTCTTGACATTGTCATCTCCTTCTAAAACGTCTTTAGAGAATGCGCCGGGATTGGCTTTGATACAATTCTGCAGAGCAACAAACGGATGGATGCAATCCGAGCCCTTACAAATAGAGCAGGTCTATCTTTGTCAGCAATGTTTCAAAGTTTTCAGTATGCATTCTAATAGAGAGCTACACTTAACTAAAACTGTTCTCATTGACAGACTACTAATGGATATCTGAATAACTGTAAAGCTTTCTTGCTAACTATTAACTTGTCAAATATTAGATCTGACCCACAGAGACCAAATCTATTTTCCAATAGTGCCGGGCCACAAAAACTTTAGAAGAAGGTCAAACAAAATACTGAATGTCGCGAAGATAGCACGCAGAGAGTAAGATATGGACAAGCATTCCTGTTTTCCTTTCCTTTCACTTTCAAATCAAAGCAGTCATACCAATTTTCAGTCGAGAGACTATGAGAAAAGAAAGGCAATAGCACTATAACAGGTAGGGACCAATAAAGGATTCACCGGCATAGATTGAACAGGCTGTTGACTTTCCATGGATAAGTAAATTATGAATACCTTTTCTTCGGCAGTGCTTTTCAAGAAGCACGCAAAAGCTTCAGAAAACTGGTTTCCACATGAGCCACTTCTCAAGTCTGCTATGCATGGACAGTCCAAAGCTTTCTGCACCTTTGCATCTAGAGACTGAAAAAACAACATCAGATCCCTGGTAATTTATTAAAGGAAGAAGTACATGTAACAGAGAATTCACCTCATTTTCGTCATCGGCATATGCTGCAGCTTCTGAAAAGCAAAACAATGAAGTCTTCACGTAAACCAGTAAAAGAATAGGACGACTCCATTCAATCACAAAAATGATATTGGTATGGTGTATAACGTCATTATAAAGAATAAGCCCACAACACAAATGAAATCTCATTTACAGCAGTTTCTAGAAAAAAACAAAACAAAGAGAGATGTGTGAGGAAATCTGTTGTATTTTCCAGATTTTAACAGGGTAAACCAACCGTAAAAGCATAAAGTATATTTTTTTGAGTATATCCACGTTCAAAAGTCCTTGTACTAAAAAGATTGAAAGGTGTGATAAGGTAGGCTCCGATGGTTCAAATCTAGTACACATTTACAATTACAAGTACAGGATACAGCTGGAGCTTTGACTTCTAAATATTTACAAAATCTTCCTATAAGTTGCTCCACATGTCTCTAAACGTCTTTCCCAGCACAAACAGAGCTATCAGCAACGGAAATCATTAGAAAAATAAATCCGTGGGTAAGCCAATAAATAAGGATTACAAATTCAAGGTCTGCACTCCAGTCCCCATGAAGCAAAACTCTAACATCAGTCCATTCAGCTATCATGAACCCTGTAGAAACACCTTTCCCCAGTTTCAAAGTATAATCCTCAACAAGTGTACCAATTGTGCTCTGATTTGGTAACTAAGAGAGAAGTATAACCACCAGCAGCTTTTCAAGGATTTAAACTAAGATCATGACTTCACCTAAAAAAGAAAAAGAAAAAGATCATGACAACTGAATCCTTCTCACTCATTAGGTATGTGTGATGTTTCCTAAATGGGCAAGTACAACAATACTACAGAAAACAAACTAAACCATATTCCACTAAGTGAGCTCGCCTGCACAAGTCCTATTATATCACATAATTGCCCTCGTTTTTGTATCAGGTCTTTTGTAAGCTCCAAGTGCTTCACATGTTTCCCTAACATCTCCTTCCACATCTTTTTAGGTCTTCCTATACAGGTCGACACAATACAGAAGATTCACCTCAGAACACTATGATGTACTCTTCTTATTGGGCTCGACAGCATTCCAATAGTAATACTGCATCATGCAGCACGCAAGAAGAATCCTCCCCCTCTCTTCGGCTTGATGAGAAACGAACGAATTTGGTCAGAGAGACATTGACAAACGAATGAATTTCGTAAAAGACACATGGACCATTCAGTCTTAGGAAACCTTCCGTTCCAGAAAATCCCATGTTTCTTCTAACAAAAGGGAAAAATGTCATATCTTTCATTCATTGCTAAGCAAGTGCATGCGCAACGCTTTGTCTGCGTTGTATACTTTAATTCTAAACGACAAGGAACATGGCTCTCGGTCCTCACCAACAATTTCCAGCTCGAGTTCTCGATTACCCAAAAACCATAGTTCCGCATTTCATTGTCAAGGAGAAAACTTGTAAGCTAATATGAATCCCTGACCACCACCCGAAACCCCGGATACACAAACCCCTCTCACGAAACAGGCGAATCTAATATATATATTCAAAGACATCGACGAACTCATATTACCCAATTCCGGCAACAGAATACTCGACGTGTTCCATCTACCGAAACTACCGAGCGCAGCAAGAAGTGGGGATGAACCAGAGTCTTGTCTCGAGCTAAAATAGACATGTCCTCGGCGATCCCATGAGAAAGAAAAGGAAAAAGGAAAAGAGCAAGCACCCGCAATCAGAGAATCCATGGCCGAAGCACCACCGGAAGATGGAGATGCCGACGGCCCGCCTCGAGATTGATCGTCCGAAGCTGCTTCGCTTGCTGCTGCCGCTACGTCGCTCTGAGCTTGACCCATCTTTCTTCGTGCGAAGAAAAAACCGGCGGCTATCTCGATCAGAAAAGAAGAGTATGAAATGCGACAAGCACCGCAGATCGTTTCTTCGCTGATCAGTGTCGTGTCCGAGAAAACGGTTTTCTTATTAGTCTCCGGTCAGCAGCGTCGACTGGAAATTTGCAGCGACGGCGCAATCGACAGGGGGTTTTCTTATGCTTATTTTGACAAGAGAAAGTACTACTTCGAAAGGAAGCATGAAATATAAATAAATGAAAATAGATGTGAAATATATATATTTTTTAAATAATAACTCTGGTCACTTACAATATAAATAAAAAAAATATGTTTATCATTCATGAAAAAATTTAAATATAAATTATTATTGATATTAAAAATTGTTCTCCATTAAGGCCTACGTAGTATACACTTCGAAAACAATGATTTTGATTAGAAATTATTATTTTTTATTCTACTCCCGAAAATAAATTCTGAATATTTAAGATGTTTGATAAACTGTTTAAAATTTTTATTTCGAAAACAGAAATACATTTGGTAAAAATTTTCAATCTTTGATTTTTTTAATACTTTTTATTATATTTTTCTTTTTTCTCCCCTTCTTCCTCTTGGCCGCTGCTCGGCGAGTGATCGGGCAAGGTTTGGGGAGCTCACCGAGCCTCACTAGGCCAGGGCGAGGTCCGATGGGCTCACTGGAGCCTTGCCCGACCATCGGCAAGGCTTAGCCTCGCAGATTTGGGTGAGGCCGACCCTCGCCGATGGCAGCTGGGCGAGGCTCACCCAGTTAGGCAAGGCTTAGTCTCGCCCAAATTTGGGTGAGCTTAAGCCTCACCCGTGGCAATTGGGCGAGGCTTCGATGAGCTCGCTAGACCTTGCCCGATTGCTCGTCGACGGCGGCCCAGGGGCGGTGATGGGGGAGGAGGAGGAGGAAGAGGAAGAAAAAGAAGAAAGGGAAAGGAAGAAAAAGAAGAAGAAAAAAGAAAGAAAAAAAATCAATTCTCAAAATTGTTCTCGGGAATGAAAATCAATTTTTTATTTATTCTGAATTTTACTCTAAATCTGTTCCAAGAAACAAATTTGTTCTCGGAAACAAAATATTTACTAAACATATTTATGTTCCAAATTCACTCTCGGGAACAAAATAACAAAATCGGTTGTTCTCGGGAATAGAATTAAGTTTTACCATTCAAGCCCTAACTTTGTGATTTCAAATAACAAAAATAATCATTTAAAAAATATATTTTTAAATAATTTATTTGTTGCAAAATGGCGAAGTCTTAAGACAATGCCAATACGGGCATGCCTTGAAACTAGCATTAAGCACGAGGTAGATTGGATGTCAAATCAACTTAAATCAAATCAAAACACATAAATTCGATTGAAAAAAGAAGAAGGTTAAATAAAATCATATAATATGATTATAATTGAGAATGCAACCAAATCAAAATGCATAATGCAATTTATGAATCTTTACTCAAGGAAGTAATCTTGAGCCGCATTGAAATCCAAAAAATGATCCGGTGCGATTCGATTTAACAATTTAAAATGTTTTTTTCCCCTTCACCTCATAGCTAATAAAAACTCAAATATCAAAAGAAGAAGAGTATCAAAATATATGCTTTTGGAATTATATTGAGCCAACTAAAGGGTTTAATATTCAATTACTAAAGTTTATTTCAGCAATCACATTTTCCACATGTAAATGGGTCTTCACCTTTTTGGAGGTTAGGGTGTCAATGATTTAGTGTTAGAATGTGAATTCCTACTTTCACACAAGGAAGCAAGACTAAAGTAGCATCGACAAATAAAAAAAAAAAGTTTGACATTCACTACTTAGATGGATTTTAATTTTTCGACGTCTAGCGTATTTTTTCAAAATTAATAAAAAAGAAGAAGAGCAATATCACTTCCAATATGTTTCTCTTCCTTACCCAAGGAGGAGCGAGCATCGAGAATCAAAAACGGCCACATCACGCAACGCATCTTCATTTGGCGCCGAGACGCGTCGATCCTCGTTCTTCATTCCCTCGGAGAAAGACGAAGATCGAGAGAGCTCGCCAGCCCGAGCTCGAGCATGGAGGTCGCCCCTCGCAACGGCGGCGCCGACGGCGACCACAGCGGCAACGGCAACGGCAACGGCGACGGCAATAGCAGCGGCAACAAGATGGGAACGCTTCTCGAGAATTTCATGAAGAGCCAGCAGAGCTCGTTCAGGTCCCTTTTCCTCCGCAAGAAATCGAGCGCGGAGGACGACGCCGATTCCCCCAGGCCCCTCCCCTTCCTCTCTCCCGTCGCCAACTCCGTCGCGTCTCGCTGTTCCAGGTGAGCGCGCTTCCGATCTCTTTCTCCGCTCGTTCGCGAGTGACCGACCTGAAAGTGAATGTGCTTTCCCGGGATTCGAACTCTCTATAACTAGCGAATGTATGTCGAGGTGTCGGTGGAGGTCTGTGCTGCTTGGGCCGCAATGTTCGAAGAAGTGGCGGCTTTAGGTTCAGGCTATGCCGCGATATGCATTTTGTTTTTTGAAATTTTTGTATGAACTTAGGAATGCTTGTGAAATTTGTATCGGTGAGGGCAGCTGTACTGTATGATAACTTGTGCTGACGTGATTGCGCTTGAATAGCAGTTTCAATATTAGGCCTCTGTTAGCATCTGGCGGTGAATGGTACATGAGCTTTTTTGTTGCTGCTGGAATGTGTGCTTGAGATTGTCAGGAACCTATCTGTCAGCTCACACTTTCTCAATGTTTACGGCATGTAGTTGATGGTTTCTCTCAACAATTTGCTGGGGATAAGTGTCCATCATTGAGTGTTAAGTCATCTGTCCCTCGGCCTATGGTCTTTTATTCAGTGCTGATTAAACAACGGTGATTTGAAGAAGATGAGAAGATGTTCAGGCAATCAGTCAGCTGTTTTTAATGTGCACATGCATGTTGGCAATCGATCGGCTGTTTCTTTCTCTTTGATGGTTTGGGTGAATATTCTTGAGAGAGTACTGGTTTTTGAGAGGGGCCGGCAGTACATACTGTAGTATTGTTTCAGATATGGAGCTTCAATTTAATCCTGGAAAGTTGCTCAAATGGAATCTTGAATACTCGCTCTTGCATTTCTGGATTTGATATTCCTCAATGCTCCTGGGAATATGCCACTGCTTATCTTTGATTCTACTTGAGTGGGAACCTGAATGATGAGTCTGGATGGGCTTCAGGAGTTTAGATAGACAGTGGTATTGGCATTCAAAATGAAAATGGCACTTTTAGGATTGTAGTCTTGCACTCGTGTAGCTACCTCAACCTAACTATTAGCCTGATTGGATGCTTTTTCTTGTATATCTTATAAATTGATTTGATTTATCAATTTGCTTATATTCAGGATCCTTAAAGTTTCCACTGAAGAACTGTGTCATCGTTTTGATGAAGAGATACCTGAAAGTGCTAGGCAACCTTCAGTCTATGCTAGGAATTTTGTAGAGTTTTGCTCATACAAGGCAATGAATGAGGCAACAAAAGCTCCTGATTATTTGGGTGACAAGGAGTTCTGCCGCTTGACATTTGATATGATGCTTGCCTGGGAGTTCCCGGATGTGGCGAGTGAAGTTCTGGCCAATGTGAGACAAGTTGTTTGATAACCTACTTATACTTGTAAAATGTCCATTAATATATTTTATGGGCGTTAAAATCCTCATTTTGGTGATAGGAAGAAACTGGAACACCATTGTTTCATTTGACTGACTTTGATTATTTTGATTGCAGGAAACAAGTACTCGCGAAGAAGCAGAAGGGGGTGATGGATGGTCACTCTTTTATGCAGCCTCAACTACCACAGCTGTTCAGGTGCGGAGTGCTCTTGCATGGATTCTTCAGTGTCTTGCTAAATGCCAATTGATAGGTTGCTGCTTTCACAATAGTCCTGTTGATTGTAGGGCAAAACATAAAATTGAGATTTGTTTTCTTACTTGTTTAGGTTGATGACAAGAGAACTGCTGGGATCGATGCATTTGCACGAATCGCTCCAGCTTGTGCTGTCATTGCCGATGTAATAACCGTCAAGAATCTTTTTTATGCTCTCACACGCTCCTCATGCAACCGGCTTCATTTTCTTTTGTATGACAAGTACCTTCGGAGTCTCAATAAGTAAAGACTTGCTCCCTTTCTTGCTTTTCTGGCCATTATAGTTTGTACTGTGACATCATCTGCTACTTTACTTTATTTATTTTTTGCCAGAATTGTTACAAAGAACTTGTAGTGTCCTTTTCCTTCTAGTGTTTGGTCTAGATAGTTTAATTTCCATAACAAAATCATATGAATTGACCAGATAATGCTGCATCTAGTTTTGTTTCTTTGCAAGGGTAATTTAAACATCATGCAGCTGATATTCTTTTTTGCTAATTCAACCCATAGACAAAGCACCAAAAGATGTAACATGTACCTGATAGGCTTTGCTAGCGCGATTTTGTGTACTTCAAGCGTGATATATGTCCACCGAGATAAAGACAGATTATCAACTAGCCCACCATTAGCGGATTAATCAGATCAACCGTTCAGAGTTAGCTTCAGTTGGGGCTCCAAATTGTTTGCATGAAGTTTCACAATACAGACAGCTGTCTCTTGTTGTTTAGGCATAGTCAAAGTCAATTATCTCTAAAACTGAAGGTTCTTCCCCTGGAGCACCTGCATATTGGACTGGCGATTTGATTGAGTTGTTAGGTGAAGGTAGACATTCCAGAAGACCATGACATTTGGGCAGGGAAGGTGTCTAGGAAACAGACTGAGAAGCATAGAATGAAGGACAGTCATTTTGATCCTTTGAAATTCAGTACTGTTCTTTGGAGATTTAAAGTTATACCTTATGTTAGGATTACATCATTGTTCAAATTAGGAGTCAACAGCTATACAGATGTCATCTAATTACTCAGGTTTGTTAGCCGGATTGAGAAAATGACTGGAGGGAGGGCAGCCAAAAGTTCTCGGAGATAGAAAGATTTGAACCAAAATGGTACCAGTGCCATGTAGCTGACAATGGAAAAATCAGTAAGAGCAGGCTCTGAAAAAGGAAAGGGACCAGCAAGTTGATTTGTGGGAACTACAATTTTCGAATTACTGATAGTATCCAATGTTCAATGCAGTATATAGTTGATTGCTCTAATTTTTTATTATGTCCATGGTATGTTAAGAAGGCTTTTCAAGATGCGAATCCAGACCTTTTAATTTGTAGCCTTTAAGAAAGATTTTTTTCTTTCTTTTTCATTTGAGAAGAATTTAGTATTAACAATTACATTAGAGGCACCGTGCATACTATTTCAAGTGTTACAGATTCATTTTGCATCTCGTTTGCTATTTCATGCTTTTTGATGGATTGGATGTTTACTAGCAAATGGATGTCAACTACTACTTTAATTGTTCTATCTATGCAGAGTGATTAAGGCTGCAAAGAATGTCTCAGGACCAACATTTTCTAACCTCCAGCTTGCTGAAGGAGAGATTATTCTTGATATAGATGGCACTGTTCCTCTGCAACCTGTACTGCAGCACATTGGTATCTCAGCTTGGCCTGGTGAGTTCTATCCTGGCAATCGAGTTGTGAGAGTTTATCTTAGGTTGGGTTCCTTGGTGGACTATGTGGATCATCATCTGTTAGCTGGTGGGAAATCAATTCCTGGAATTAATGTATAGTAGCTGCTGGAATTCAATAATCATGGACCTTTTACACGCAATGTTACTTCTGACTAAAGATTGAATTCTGCAGCCTTAGAAACTTTTGCTTCTCATCCCTACCTTCCATTTGTTGTTGGGAGAGAAAATTTGCTAAATGAAATATATGTCCCACATACTTCAGCTTTAAGATGATCTTATCCAAATATCTTCTACTTTGCAGTAAAGTCAGGAATTAGGAAATGACAGAGGTAACAAGTGGGCAATATTTATTTGTTTATTTATTTTGGTGGTTTTATTCCATATAGTAGTTATGGATTTTGGAACACAGGTTAAGGTACCGCTCTACTGGCTATGTTGCTTTAACTCTATATGGTGAGTTCAAGGGGAAGGCCTAGATGTTAGGGCTGGTTTGACTCAACTACCACAAACTCCGGCTAAACATCTAATACACTGTTAGGACAGAGACCAGCATGTAGTTTTAGAGACATGTCCAAGATGGAGAAATTGGAAACTTTTTCTATGTTGCTTGTTATTGCTGGTTAACTATATAAAATGTGAGCAGAAGACCCTGTCAAGTGGAGTTCTGGGAAGATAACCTTTTTGTGCTGTTTCTCTACATCATCAAGGCTCTCAGCTAATTCTGTCATGTAGGATGGCACTTTGGAAAAGAAAAACTCTAGAATGGGTTCTTGGGGGACTCTTCTATGCAAATGATGCTTATATTGTAGACTTGCACAGAAAATGTAGATTGCAGTCAAAACTAAACTTTCCTTACGCACCATCTCAGATATGAGTGATTTTTGTTGTGTGCTAGGTTATGATCTTGTTCGAACATTTGCTTCTGTCTATTATAATTTTATCTTTTTGATTTTTGGGTAGGTCGTTTGACATTGACCAACTATGCTCTCTATTTTGAATCGTTGGGAGTTGGGGTATATGACAAAGCTGTTAGATATGATCTGGCAACTGACGTGAAGCAGGTCATAAAGCCTGAATTAACTGGACCATTGGGCGCTCGTCTTTTTGACAGGGCTGTGATGTACAAGTCAGCCTCTGTGTATGTTTACTTAATTCAAATCATATTGAGATTTCAATGGATTTTTTAGACAATTCTCAGTCCATATCTTTTGTGAGCTATATTGCTGAAGCTGACAACTCTCGACTATTATTTTCCAGAGTGGAGCCTGTTTACATGGAATTTCCTGAACTGAAAGGAAGCTCCCGCCGGGATTATTGGTTGGACATATGCCTTGAGGTTCTACGTGCACATAGATTTTCCAGGAAGTACAATTTTCGAGAGATACAGCGAGCAGAAATAATTGCGAGAGCTATTTTAGGCATCTTCCGATACCGTGCTATTAGTGAAGCTTTTAATATATTCCCATCAAATTACAAAACAGTACTTCCATATAATTTGGCTGAAAGTCTTCCAGGGGGGGATGTAATCTTGGAAACATTGGCCAGTCGCTTGGAACTTGTAAAAGTGGATGCTCCTTGTCATGATGACTCTGGAAGTCCCTTCATAAAACAGAAGAAAATTCTCTCCCCTGTCTCTGTTCTGGCGCTTAATCAACTTGGGTTGACTTTACTAAAACAGATAAAACTGGATATTGATTCAGTTGCTGTAGGAGATGTTTGTGTTGCAGAAATCAATCCCTTGGAGACAGCTGTGAAGAACTCAATATTGGATACAGGAAGGGCTGAAGCTGCCCAGGCAACTGTAGACCAAGTAAAAGTGGAGGGTATTGACACAAATGTTGCTGTAATGAAGGTTAATAAATGGATTCTATTGCAATACTCTTTGTTGAATATAGTGAAAAATCCAGTTGACAGATTAAATTACTGAATGGTATCCATTATCACTTTGATACTCAGAGAACTTGCCTCTTCTGTCACTGTTTTTTTAAAGTTCATCTTGCTTCATGTGGTAGAAGAACAATACATTATGATGATATACCAGAGATGTGACCCTTATAAGTTACTTGATCGACCAAGTTGCAAAAGCACATTACATCTCGTAATATTGCTTCATCATTGATACATCTAAGCCCAATAGACCCTGAATTTGCATCTTCCTGGCAACTGCAAGATGATGGTATGTGAACCATGAGTGTGATGTGTTTGCATAAGTGGACATTTCATTAACTTTTTGCTATGTTTTTGTGAATATGAACATAGCTGTACAGGCAGTTGGATGTTTGTATTAGTTGGTTGATGAGACTTTCTCTTAGAAAATGGCCTCAGTGATACCTAATGTTTTTTGAAGGAACTGCTGTTCCCAGTTATTGCATTGGCTAGCCGTCTTCAGAGTTTGGCTTCATGGGAAGACTCTCTCAAGTCAATTGTATTTCTTGGGTTAGTTTGCTATACGATACACAGGTAGGTTGCCTTATGATAATTTTCCTTCTATTGTGGGATAAGCTTTATTGCATGCTACTAAGAATCTTCATGAATGCCTGGTGTAAATGTAGTAATTGGTGATGCTGAAGCTTAGTCGCTTGTACCTTATGTTCATCTCATTTATTACTCTAGATGCTCATAATATCTATACAGAATCTTTGAAACCAAAATCAGGAGATTTGCATGCATGATAAATTTTTAAGGCTGCCTCTTCAAGCTTCTCTTTATTTTGGGTTAGTGGAAATAGTTGAATTGGATCTCTGTAAAATGTTTCTGCATGACACACTACAGTTGGTTAATAAGATTAACATACACTGTTAGTGGGAAAGGTACAGTGAAGCAAGTTGATCGGACTAACGTATATTGCAAATGAAAAATCACTTGGGGCATGTCACCCTATGCGATTAAGAGTCATGAAATCCAACTCATCTATGATTTCAGATTTAGCATGATGACATTTGCAATTTGATGACAATGTTATGTGGTCACTTCAATTTGACACAGGGGATGGATTCAGTATGTGTTTCCAGTTATTTTGGTATCACTTGCCCTTGTCATGCTGTGGAGAAGGCACTTTAACAGGGGAAAGTCATTAGAAGCCTTCAGAGTTACCCCTCCTCCAAATCGTAATGCAGTTGAGCAGCTATTGACATTACAAGATGCAGTCAGCCAGATTGAAGCACTTATCCAAACTGCAAATATTGTTCTTTTGAAGATAAGAGCGCTCTTATTTGCTGTAGTTCCACAGGTATAGCCCTGAAGCCATGCTTGACTTTTATTAATTGGTACTCTATAATAACTATGTGTACGAATATAGATCATCTTTACTCACAAATTTTCTTACTTGTCAAGGTTATATTTTGTGCATAGGTCAAAGTATTGTGCAGGCAAATTTTCTATGTCCATCTTATATTTCTATGAATCTCTTGGATGATCAAACATGACACGATAAATGAGTGGGCATTACTTTTTGCTCTAACCTGTCTATACTGTCTTGACTTGAGCATGTGCTTCCCCAATATTCTACTCTATGGAATGTGTGAAAGTATCTTTTCATTTGGCCACAAACTGTTAGTCCGCATAAAGAATAGTGAGCCTGATAGAGGAATAAATGCGATGAAATTATAAAAGGCTTAAATTGTCTAAGTGGACGTATTATCTGGATGATTTCTGTATGTGCTAAAGACCTGGTTAGCTGGAACGTTTCATCCTTCTATTATCATTCTATATGAGTTGTGTAATTTCTGACTCCATATGTTGTCTATTTACACTAGTTAACACACTTGACGACATACATTGCTGAGGCATTCTCTCCTTCAAATTCAACTTCTCTGTGCATTCCAGTTTTAACAAACAATAGTTTTTCTATAAAGTTTTACAATTCAAGGCATGCATTCACAGACATTGCCATAAATTTAAAAATATTTTGCAATTTAAGGGACATACAATTCAGTATACTTCAATTTGATCATCATGCCTGATGATGAAATATTGAGTCAGAACTATATGACTATGGAGCCTTAGGAACCTTTGAGCAGACACAAGAACTCGACCTGGCGTAAGTGATGGAAAGTTGCTTTAGTTGTAGTCTCTCTTTCACTCCAGCTGACAAAATGATCTAGCTGAGCTGACCTTCTGTCTGAACCAGGAAGAGGGTCATTTTAAACAAAGAAAATTAATGCACTGAAGAAATTAATGCCCTTAGGAAACAGCGAGGATAACCCAATATAATTGCCAGTTTTTCTTTGAAATGGCAACTATGCTGTTGCTGACCTCAGACCTGCGAAGGTTCCATGTACATGTGTCTTTGATCTTGATCAAATGATTTATGCTAGCATTTGGAGCATAATATCTATATGTGTAACTCAATCCTAAAATAGACTCTGGTTTTATTTCGACTGAATCAAATACTTTTGTCTCCCAGACCACTGACAGGGTTGCCCTATTTTTGATCATCATGGCTGTGGTTTTTGCCTTTGTGCCCCCGAGGTACTTGATTCTGTTAGTCTTTATTGAAGTTTTCACCGGGAGATGCCGTTAAGGAAAGAAAGCAGCAACAGGTGGCTAAGGCGAATGAGAGAATGGTGGATCAGAATACCTGCAGCCCCTGTCCAGCTTGTTAAGACAGATGACAAGAAAAACAAATGACTGTACTTTCTACTTTCTAGTGGCTTGCTGGTGTACATAATAATCTGAACGATGCACTTGTCATTCGGTTTCTAGAATGCCTGCTGCTCAATTTTTTTGGTCAGAGTGCAGGCTTTGCCTTCAAAATGATCCTTTTGCAAATTGATTACCATTTCTCGGGCAGGTGAAATGATATTTGGCTGTTTACCAATTGAATATATGTCTGGTTGCACTTTCTTGACATCAAGGTTGTTATCTTGCCTATCAAGACTAAGTTCTGTCATCTTGATGAACAATGGCCACATGAGAGTCAGCACTATGATTGTGCTTTCCCTAGAAATTATCTGTTAATGAGAAGAAAACTGGGCTTGACCCAGTTCCTAAGTTCCAACTTTTCCATAGGTAAGATCGGATGTGGTTCCCACCATCCTCTCCTCCATTTGATGCCATGGAAGGGGAAGTTGAAGAAAACAGACATTGATTTTCTTTTGGATCATGTTTGAACAGATTACATGCGATCCCAATGATGATGGTCTTATTGATTTTGCAGGGGCTTCCTACATCGTGAGTGGAAGAATTTTAACATAGATTGCCACAGGTGCAGAGATAGACAAATTTCATAGATTTTCGTTTCAGCTTGGAGAACTCTCTTATTATCGATTTTGGATCTCAAACGTCTATTTGCTTTTCAAGTGCTTGTCTCGTGATTACCAGTAATGCCTAGTTGCTATGTCCTCTTCATTAATCGATGTCGCTATTCAAAGGAACTTATGCTTGCTTACATTAGTGTGATGACATAGGTCATAAATCACAAGGCTATGTGTCAATCACTTGAGCACTTTAGATACATTCATTGCATGTAACGTAGGCTTACCTATATTTGGTTGCTTAATTTAAGTCTCTCGACATTGTCAATTTCTCTCCAAAAAGAGTTAAAAAGAGCTACCTGGTTTCACTGTGTTGTGTTTCAGTGAGTTGGAGGAAAATGCATTACTAGAGCAGCTAAGAAAGAAAACTGGGTGCAATTCATTATTGGTAGATGTCGCCATAAAAAAGGAACTTATGCTTGCTTATATGTAGTGCGATAACATAGGTCATTAATCAGCGTTTATTCTGTAGATAGCTTTGCAGTAACTGTTCAAGTACTCTTCAAAAAGTAACTGTAGGTTTTGCATAACTTAAGTATCTTTATATATCCTTCGTTTTCATACAAATTCTCTCTGAAGAGAGTTGCATGATTTTCTCGAATTGTGTTTGAATGAGTTCAAGAAATATGCATTACTAGAGCAGCTAAGGAAGAAAAAGGAAAACGCAATGCAATGCGTGCTTGGTGTAAACCTTTTGCATGGATTAAGGTATGGTAAATTGGTGTCGATCTTTCTAAGAAATCATATATCTCCAGTTCTTTTGTTATTATTATTAGTAAGGAAAAAAGAGATTAATGTGTCTGGCATAAAAATGGAAATGAGCAAAACTTTTGCATATATTTAGAGAAATAGAATTCAAAGATTTGAAGAGTTACGAACGAGAGAACATCTTCTCATTGAAGTTGAAGGGTTTCTATTTCTCTGTTCGTGTAAATTTGAATCTTTGTCCAACATATCAAATATAAGTGCTATTATTTTTAAATATGACAGCAAATGAGGAAATTCACATATTCTATGATCCTATGAAGAATTGATTCTAAATTATTCACGTTTCTCTGGAAGTCATAGCAAAAAAAGAGATGTGGGATTTAGCTAAAATTAAATCTGGTGGAAGTATCAGAATTAACTGTATAATTAGTCTTCCCAGAAGAATTTTACCCCAGAGAAATCAAATTCTAACCTCAAAACATTAAAATTCAACAAATTTCAAAATACTCGAATTTTTCTGAGCTTCATAGTGTTCTTACATAAGTTACGTTTTATTTCACTGGCGCATTTGAGCTCTTTTACATAGAATTTAAATCCTACCTCTTTAAATCTTATCTAATCCATGTAGACATAATCTCCAAATTGAATTTTAACCGAAAAAAAATCTCAAAATTGAATGTGCTCTTTTCGATTTTATATCAAAATCCCAATCCGCCTCAATTTTTTGTAAAAGTAATTTATATAGTGGGCTCATTCTGATAAATAGTTTATTCCTACATATACGATGGCGGATTTTTGGGTCAGCGATTTGCTATAGTTCATTAGCATTATTTATTGATAATGTCTGTTAATATCAATGACCTTTAGGTTGAAACTTTCCGATTTAATGTTGTCCTTATCGTTATTAATATTATTATCGTGTTCTTGAAATTGGTTGATTTAAACCAAAACTAACAAGTCTTTGTTAAAAGGACTTTCATTGCTTGGTTTAATGTTGCCGACAGTGAGTAGGGGATTTAATTTTGCTGTTGACTAATTATGGTCTAATTGCTTCTGTAATTTCATCGAAAATAGAAGAAGCAGGTACTTCCAAGTCAATCCTTATCGGGAGATAACGATTATCTCTTTTGTCTATTTCTTGTGGATGAGCAATTGGTCAATTTCTCTTTTAAGCTACATATAAAAAATCACAGTAGTTTTTTTCTTTTCGAGCTTTGATAAGCTACTCAGAGACCATTTACGAAAGTATCGAAATGAGATTTGCATGGCCGGAGCGGAGGAAGCCAAGCCATTTACGAAAGCAAAATGAGATTTGCATCCCCGGAATGCCATTCGTCGGCAAAATTCCCCACATTTTTCGGACATTCTCCCAAACCATGTCTTTTTTAACAAAATATAAATCTCCGCTTGTAACATCATTCTACATTGGAATGTGTGATTTCAGAATAAAAAAAACTTTGAAATTGATTCAGTAATCGCCCTTTCTCACATGAGAAGGAGAAGATGGAGTTCAAATCTCCATTTTTTCAAAAAGGGTTGAGTTAAAATAAATTAGTTTCAGGAATTGATTTCGACTCCCACGCTCTATAAAGAAATGGAATAAAAGATTGAGCATTAAAATATGAGTATAGTATGACCAACCAAAAAAAAAAGAAAAAAAAAGTGAAAGTAAAATTTACCTTATATTAATTTTTATTTAATTGAATTAATATCACGAAAAATCACATGTAATCATACTCAGTAATTCGATGGTAAAATTTATGAAAACTAACAAAATATAAATTATCGCAGATGTACTGATTTATGATATAGTTTGGGGTGAATTTGTTATATATATACCGATTTAGAATTTTTGTGGTATTAACCAAAATATTTTTTGTCCAATAAATTATATACTGAAAATAGAAAATGATAAAATTCATTATATTGCCAAATATGTTTGGATAAGATTATATAAAAATAGGGAAGAAAAAAAATCATGGCAAGAAATTTGCGGGGCACCGGCACGAGCGCCATTGTCTACTTGCCGGGGGCTTTCTTCTGTTTGAACCGGACGAGATCTCCGCCCCTCGCGCTCCCGCTCCCGCTCCCGCTCACACTCCCTCGCTGCGCCCGCACCGCGTCGTCGTCTCGCTCCACGGCGAGGATGAGCGCCGGCGGCAACTGCTCGGAGCCGGTCGCTCCCCCGGCGGCGAAGAAGGTGGAGCACCGGATGGAGATGTTCGGCGACGTGAGGATCGACAACTACTACTGGCTCCGCGATGACTCCCGCTCCGATCCCGACGTTCTCTCCCACCTCCGCCAGGAGAATGCCTACACCGATTCGGTTATGGCCGGTGAGTTTGATCTTTTTTTGGCTCTGTTGATTGTCCCTCGTAGATGTTACGCTAAGACTGCAATCCCGTTAGCGTAAAAGGTTCGAGTTGGTAGATTGAGGGAGTCGGACTGGAAATGGGCTTTGGTGTTGTGAAGTCTGGATTTTGGTCACTCGCTTGTGATGGAGATTGATGAGTTACGATTCAGGGTATAGTGGAAACTTGATTTGATGTGCTTAATGGTTTGTAAGGTGAGCGTTTTTATTTTTACTTTTCCCCTGATGTTCATTTCTGTGTTTCTCTGGTATTGGAGATGTAGTAGGTCTGGGAATATGTAGGTTCAAGATTTGAATTTAGTGTAAATGTATGCGTCAAGGAATGATCTTGGGATCATTCAAACGGAGAGAAGAAGCCGCTTTGAATGAGATATATTGAAAGCTGGCTTGTGACTTGAGAATATGGTTATAGGCATGTGCAATTTTGAGAAGTACTAACATGTGGAATTTAGAGACTCAGTGCTCAACTAGTTCCTGAGCAGAATTGTTCGGCTAAGTGGCAAATTCTCTTCTTTCTGTCTCAAATAAATAGTCAGGAAGCTAGAATCTGGAGTCTTTATCCAGAGATTTACATGGCTAGCAAGAACAATAGGCTTCTAATATCCTTGTCATCCTATTTCTTTCATCAAGCATTGTCTGCAGTCTTATCTTTTGTTCTGAGTTGCTGATATACTCTACTACAATCAAAAGTGAAAATGTAATCGGAAAAGAAATATGTGATCAGCTTAAATATTTCTGATAAATGGCACAGGGACCAAACAATTAGAAGACGATCTTTTTGCTGAGATAAGAGGACGTATAAAGGAAGACGACATATCTGCACCCATACGCAGAGGGCCTTACTACTATTACAAAAGGAATCTAGAGGGAAAGGAGTACGTCCAGCACTGTAGGCAGTTAGTACTGGATAGCAAGGCCCCTCCTTCTGTTTATGATAAGATGCCAACTGGTCCTGAGGCTCCTCCTGAGCAGGTTATCTTGGATGAGAATATCAAGGCTCAAAATCATTCATTCTATCACATTGCTGCTTTTCAGGCAAGAGTGCTCTTTCTTTTCTTCTTTTCTACCCACATTTGGTTCCATCATGAATTATTTTCTTGCCTCGGCCTTTCATTTCCATAACTTCATTCTGCTAGTTCTTTGATGCTATAGGTTAGCCCAAGCAATAAGTTGGTGGCATATGCAGAGGACACTAAGGGTGATGAGATATATACCTTCTATGTAATTGATGCTGAGACAGGAGCTACAGTGGGAAAACCTTTAGCAAATGTGACATCTTACCTGGAATGGGCTGGTGCTGATGCATTAGTTTACATCACAATGGATGAGATCCTTCGCCCGGACAAGGTATGTTATATGTAGTATAGGATCTGTTGCTATGGAAATTGCTCTTTGTTTGCTCCTTTTCCAGAAAATTTGTTACTGATATCAAGGCATACTTCTCAGTGTTTTTATCAAGGCATACTGATTCATTTATCTACTCTGATTTGACCTGATGCATTTTGCTAAGTTTATAGGATCCAGAAGACTGTACTCTATATTAGGATTTTCTGGATCCACAGGGAACCTTTAGTTTTCTAATACATCAAGTTTTGCTTGAACTCTAAAACAAAAATGAAACATCAGTTCTGTGCTGCCATTATAGGTGTTGTGGTTGAAACAAAACAGATGTGGGATCTCATTAATGTCCTCATGCATGTAGTTGAGAGCTGGCCCTGCTCTGAAATTTAGTATACCAAGCACTGAAATTTGTAGCCTTAAATCTAGAAGGGTAAAATCTTAAGCCTATTTCCTCTGATGGGACTTTTTTTATTTCCCAGCCCTCAAATGTTTTCATGCCAAAATGACCTCATGATATAGGCAGGCTGTTGTCAATTTTATCGCATCACTACTCTCTC
Source organism: Angophora floribunda (assembly GCA_014182895.1). NCBI lineage: Eukaryota > Viridiplantae > Streptophyta > Magnoliopsida > Myrtales > Myrtaceae > Angophora > Angophora floribunda. The sequence goes on along the minus strand of CM024711.1, from coordinate 28,935,752 downwards.
TCTCTCTCTCTCTCTCTCTCTCTCTCATTATTAAAGTAATCTCAATTTCATTTCTCAACCTGGTACAACCATTGAGTTTTGCAATCATTGTGTAATACGTTGCATCACTGTAAGTACATCACATTCAAGCTTCCTTTAATCTTCTATTGCTGATTAGTTAATGTAGCTTCAGATCTCTTGTTGCAAATTTGAAAGAATTATGTGTTGAATCGAATATAATGTGTATGCACATAAAAGGCACAGAACGGTGAACTGGGAACAGCACATCAGTAATATGTCAAACATCCCTTGGCAGGAAAACTTAAAGTATCGCAATATGGATAACATGAAGTGTTGTTGGATGCTCGTACACTTGTGATGTATAGTTGTTCTCAGATTCTGACCTATTAATTTTTTAGTATTAGCAATGACATGACATTTTGCAATAACAGTTTGTTTCACTTTTAGGTGTGGTTGCATAGGTTGGGGACCGAACAATCAGATGACACTTGCCTTTATCATGAGAAGGATGATATGTTTTCTCTTGAACTTGAAGTTTCCGAGAGCAAGAAGTTCTTGTTTGTTGCATCTGAGAGCAAAAACACAACATTCACTTTCTATCTTGATGTTTCGAAGCCAGAAGATGGTCTTCAGGTTCTGACTCCTCGCACCTATGGAGAGGACACGCGTGTCAGCCATCGGGGAAATCATTTTTTTATTCGGAGGAGAACTGACTTGTTTTACAATTCAGAACTTTTGGCTTGCCCTCTGGATGATGTGTTGAACACCACTGTCCTTATCCCTCACAGGGAAAGGTAATATGTCTTAATAATTGACCCTTGTATTGGTTTACCTTGCCTGTAACTTTACTTTTTGCGCTATCAGTTTATATCTGAGCTTGTTGTGGTTGATTGAAATTAAATGGTTCTTTGTCCACGCTGGGTGTTTATACCATTAAATTGAAAAGTCAATCCAACCAAGTTGGTTTTGGGTAAAGAAAATGGATTAGGACCAATTGATGACATAGAAATTGGTTTTTCTAATGACTGGATCACCTAGGGAGATTTATAATGGATAGAAAAAAGAAAACAGGTGTTAAGTCTCTTTAAAATTTGGAAAATGAGCTTGTTTATAAAGATTTTATTTTTTCATGTGATTTAAATTGTAAGAGAAACAATATAAAAATCCTTGTCTCATTAGGTGTTTGTTAAATTAGAATGATAATGCACCCATAAGTATTTTCGAGTTTCGACATACTTGACTAGCTCTACAATTAAGTATTTCATTTCCAATTTTATCATGCTACCAAAAAACAAAGGAAGACGGGATTTTGATGGCTAAAATCAGGACTGTAATATTTCATATCTCTGATTATTTGGGAAAAAGATTTTTTTACCTGCCTTTATTTATTATGGAAGGTGAAAAGCCATCGCTAATGCTAGTGTAGCAGAATGACTGGGGAGCTAATGCATTTCCATATTACGCATGTCACTGTTAAGCTCTAGAGAATAAGGAGATGGACTGATGTCTTGGGTGGACTGTGGCTCCTGTCGTGCCCCTCCTCAAATCCTTCCTCACTTTATATATTACTGTTCATGTTAAAATGTAACATTGAATAAGTGGTAACTCAGATATATTTGATCATACAGTGGTTCAGTTTTTTCCTGTCCAACTCACAAACTGTTAAAGAGAGAAGCAAGGAATGGAGTAAGCGCCTAGGGTGCTATTTATCTGCAATTGTTGTTTGCTTTTTGTTAAAAGCATGTCTGTCTATGGACATTAAGTAGAAGATTTGAGCATCAGCTGATTAATTTATTGGTACATTGCTTTAACGTCCTCTTGATTTTCTCTCTCATCCTTCATGTGTGGATATACATATCTGTACATAGGCATGCACCCATGTACAGACACATGTGAAACCATGGATTGTGCCATGCATGGACGCTCATGGAGGTTTCCTATTGTGTATGCATACAATTTTGTTGAGTTGGTGAATGAATCTGTGCCTCTAATGTGTCAATTTCTTTTTCTTTTTGTTTTGGTCTACATAGCTTACTGATCTTATAACTTTCCAGTGTAAAAATCATGGACATGCAGCTTTTTGCTGATCATCTGGTTCTCTTTGAACGTGAAAATGGTTCTCAAAAAGTTACTGTGTATCACCTACCAGCTCTTGGGGATCCACTCACACAGCTTCAAGGCGGTTGCTCTATTGATTTTGTTGATCCAGTTTTTTCAGTGGATCGATCAGAGTCACAGTTTTCGTCAAATATATTAAGGTTCACTTATAGCTCCATGAGAACGCCTCCTTCTGTTTATGATTATGATATGGACACTGCCATATCTGTTGTGAAGAAAATTGAAACAGTAAGTACTATGGGGTAGCCATTTGCAAACACAGGCCCTTCTCTCTCTCTATCTCTCTCAATCTTGATGATTTAATTTTTGCAAGCTGGAGTTCATAATGAGCATGACAAACATTATTCTGTATCTTGAGTCTTTGTGTCTTATATTTTTGTATTGATGATTCATTCGCAAGGTCTTGGCTGCTCTTACCAGTATAAATTTTTAGACTAATGTCCAAGTATGGACAAGTTTTTTACTCATTGAGAAACTTGTTCTCTATGTCTCCTGTGACTCTATATTTTAAAATAGATTGCAAGTGTACTGTCCTGTGGTAACTTTATGGAAGTGTACTGTCCTGTTGTTCCCAATGTGTCACCAACAATCACATTGGCTCTTGGAGCATTTAGTCATCAAGAGGATTGGCTTTGAACTATCTCTAGCTTGTCAGTCACTCACAGACAAATCCATGCCTTGGAGTATCTTGAGGAGAAATAGTTGAAAAGCTTTCATGCTTCATAAATTTTATATGACCACTACCTTCTAAAGATGCTGAGAAAAGGCTATGTAATGTGAATAGCCAGAGCTATTTTAATCTGAATAGGTTCAGCTTCAGCCTAAATCTGTCTCATGAATACTAAATGACACTGGATCTCATAAGACATCTCTCGACATTTGTTTATTCATCCTGAAACCTTACCCTTTACCATTATTTTGTTCCTTTCAAATTGGATTTTTTCAGTATGTGTATTTTGTTAATGTTGCTCAAGGGAGTGGTGATGTTGCAACTGTATCTGTCTATTTTTCATAGCTTATGACATATGAAGAACTACTCCACTGTTCTACTCAGGTATTAGGAGGTTTTGATGAGTCAAATTATGTTAGCGAAAGAAAATGGGCCACGGCTCCTGATGGAACTCAGATTCCCATGTCAATAGTCTACCGGAAGAATAGCGTGAAACTTGATGCATCTGATCCCTTGTTGCTCTATGGATATGGTTCATATGAGGTAAGATGAAACATATGTATTGCGGTTGTTTGCCTGGGATACTTGGATGTTTATATCAGGATGATGGGGAGAAACCATATTGGCTCTTTCTATAAGTTTGGTTGTTACAATGAAGAGAGTCGCTGGCTTCAGATTTGATACAGAAGACTTGAAGCATCGGTCTGTTTATCATTTGTAAACAATGACACAACGTTGGGTTGTTTGAATTGACAATCGGTGCTTTAGTCTCTTAAGTCTTAACAAAGTGCGATTGTTCCTTTATTCCATGCCTTCTAAAAGCTGTCGGTGTATGTTTTGGGGTCTGTTGCTGCGTCCAATCCCTCTTATCCACATTTTGTTACATGCTGGTTCCGTTTCAACCTAATTTCTCAATTTGATTCATGAGATTTTCAAAGCTTGGATTACCTATGAGTGGTTAGTCCAGCCTGCGTAGCTTAAACTTTCAAATGTAGCGATGTGATAGTTTCTTTTCTTTTTTTTTTGACTATCGTAATTTTCTTTTATCAAACTTTATTTTATTTAAAATGCTTGTATCAACATCTCCTTGGCATTTGCTGATGTGCATGAGGTTTCAGAAGTTTTAAGTTCCATTGCTTTATGTTGTTTCTTTTACTTACCTGGAAAAGGTTGTACATGCAAATCATAGAGCAGTCTGTAATTTATGCTGTCTAATCTCCCTATGTTACCTAAATCAATTCAAACTTGCTCACCATTCTTTTTGTTTTGTGGTCTGGTTAGGCTTGTATTGATCCAAGTTTCAAGGGATCAAGGCTCTCATTGTTGGACCGGGGATTCATTTATGTGATTGCCCACATTCGAGGGGGTGGAGAAATGGGGAGGCCATGGTATGAGAATGGAAAATTGTTGAAGAAGAAAAACACATTTACAGATTTTATTGCTTGTGCTGAATATTTGATAGAAAAAGGGTACTGTACAAAGGAAAAGCTGTGCATTAATGGGAGAAGCGCTGGGGGGCTCTTAATGGGCGCTGTTCTGAACATGAGACCAGATTTGTTCAGGGCAGCAGTTGCTGGAGTACCTTTTGTGGATGTTCTGACTACCATGCTTGATCCGACTATCCCTCTTACAACATCAGAATGGGAGGTAAGTCTTACCTCCCCAAATTTCTTGATATATGTTGAAGTATTTAGAACAGTTTAGTTTTGTGTGTTATTGTACCCTGTTGACACCCCACTGTGATATTTACTTTATCACACAATTGAGACTTAAAATAGTGGTACAACATCAAGGGTCATTTTCTCCATGTGGAATTATAAATATTTGTTATTGATTGGATGAACTGATAAACTGGCAGGAGAGTGTCATATGGCCTACTAGTCTAGGAGTTACAGATGACAGATCTGGTTTTGTAGCATAAGTTTGATTTCACCTCATATATGGCTTTCTAATAAATGATGAACTTTAATGATTTCAATGTGTCTGAAGTCATGTACTTAACAGAAGAAAAATGAATCAATTTATGGGATTCTGCTATGAGTAATTTTTTTGGGGGAAATGCCTGATATGTAAAGGTGACAGTGAGGCAATTGTCCTAGGATGCCTTCATTGAAAGGATATTTTTTGCAAGTTCTCTTGCAATATTACCAATAACCCATTCGTCCTATAAACCATCACACATACACACATGGTGAGCCTTGTCTCGAAGTCTGAAACATCTGGAATATTTCTAACTGTCAGTGATTTGGTGACTCTAGTGGGTTTGAAGGCTCTACTTGTAGCTAATTTAGAGGCAATTGTGTCATCTTATAGTTCAGTCAATCTCTCGTTATTTGTTAATGTACTTATTGCTGCAGGAATGGGGTGATCCTCGGACAGAAGAGTACTACTACTACATGAAGTCATATTCTCCAGTAGACAATGTATGTATCATCTATAAACATTTGGTTACTCATTTGCTCATGTCCATCTTCGCTGTCTTCTTATTCTTTGATGTTCAGTAGACATCATTTTAAAACTTTAATAAGCTGACGCTAATTTGATTTTCTACCTTGTCTTATACAGGTGAGGGCTCAAAACTATCCACATATTCTTGTTACTGCTGGGTTAAATGGTAAGTGTAACGCCCCTGTAACATGTTGCTATGTTTCTCCATTGAATCTTCACATGTTAGTATGATCTAATGGACTTGTATCTCCAGTGAAGTGCATTTGTGGGACCCTGCAACAGGCTGGAAATACTTAAATTGATAATATAATATTTGGATGGCCATGGATGATGAGTGCCTGGCTTGTTATATATTCCTATGTCCAAGGGCAAAGTGCTGCTCTTTTCCTTATTATTGGCTGATTAGAAAATAAACTTTCATGCTCTAAAAATTTTAGCGATTACAGGAGACATGCCTAGAGAAGACAAATGCTACATCTTTTCTTGCTTTGCTTAATGCTACATTACATAGATGGCTCTATTTTTAGAGTTAGAGAGAGAACTTACTTGAGACTCAAATCTCAAACTCGAGACCAAATCTCTATCTACCTAATTGAAAATACCGGACTCTGGCTTTCTAACCACAGAATCGACATTAGTAAGCATTCTTTAGCACATGCGATACATTCTCATGCCTCTGTATAGAGATTGGTTCAGAAGATATTCTTACGCATTTCCCACTAGCAGGCTTTCACATAGCACATAAGCAAACAATCTGTTTTAATGTTTCTGCAGGTATTCGCTACTAATGGTATCACTCCTTTCTTTTAGTAAGACTTAATATTGTTCCTGCATTATATGACAGATCCACGAGTTTTATACTCAGAACCTGCAAAGTTTGTTGCCAAATTGAGGGATCTGAAGACGGACAATAATTTGCTATTATTCAAGTGTGAAATGGGCGCCGGACATTTTTCAAAGTCAGGGAGGTAAGTTGGTGAAATTGTTCATTTCCCCCTTAATTTCGAGGTACCTAATTTCAGAATCAGTGTAATGACCTGTTATGATAAATACATTTCGACTTAGTCTCACTTTCTGAAAACATGAACAAGGTAATAAACACATGAAAGGTCGTTGGGTGTAGTTTCTCCAGATATTTGACGATATCTTTCCTAAAACTTTAGTGGGTGAGTAGATGATTTCCTAGTATGTTTGCTTTACATATGCATTCCATCGCGCAGATTCGAGAAGCTCCAAGAAGATGCTTTCACATTCGCATTTCTGCTGAAGGCTCTGAATATGATTCCTACTCATGGGCCTGCGTAGATCTGATGAGGTCATCGTGTGCTACCTGGAAATACCTTTCCTCTGACAATATTGGATGGAAAGAGCGCTCTGTGTTGAAGGTGCGTTATATCAGGATGATGGGGAGATCTTCGCTTTTGCATTCAGTATTCAATCTCTCATGCTTGCGCTCAGGATGCTCAAATGTGCTCAGGAGTTTTACATCTCTCGGTTGTTAGGAGAAATTTTGGACATATAGTTAATGAGAGCGAATTTGGGACTCAAGTAAATAGTCTGTTATTTTTTATAAGACAAAAAAATGTTTATGGTAGAATTGAGATTGGATTTAAAGTTGGAGTTTTTCGACAAAAAAAAATTAGCATAAAATTGAGACAAAATCTAAAGTTGGGGGTTTTCTTTAGGGTATTAGGTCCTTAATTAAATATCATCAACTCGAATCAATTCCCAACATAAAACACTTTATTATCATGTTGCAAACAGTCTTATGCAATAAAACCCCAAGAAATATAAGCTTGTGTTTATTCAGACGATCAGGTGAACTTGGGAAAGCTTTTCTCCAGGATTCCATCTTCCTACTTAGGTAATGAGCTCCAACACTCTCATGAGACGAGCTGAACAATACGACAGATGACCATTCGATCCACTCTCAATTGTCTTAATTGATTCCTCACTTATTCAATGAATTGATAATTCTTGTACCTAATTCTACAATCTTTAACCCCGGTGTTTAAGGGGCAGCCATCTTTGACCTGTAACCTAGCAGCAAATAAGCACGCAAAGCAATCCTCTTGTGATAGAGCCCCATTGCAAGCCACATGGCCCAAGCAACTTCGGCCTAGGTCGTGTTGTGGCTGCAGTAACTATGACCCCGATACGGTGCTTCCTCTACCAAATTTGTAAGAACGCTCTCCACCCGCGTGCCGTAGGTGTCTCCCCATTGGTACCTAATTCCATCACACATCTTGTACCTCAACTCAAGCTACCGATTGCCTTTCACATTGATGCGGATACAAAAGAACCAAACGGCAATACGTATGATCCTCCAGGAAACAACCATGGATCGATGACTCTCCCTAGTTTTTTTTGCTCATTGGCGTCTTTGTTATGATGGGTAGGATTAACCAGGTTAATAAGCTAGAGCTATATAAAGATGTTGTTCATGCAAACCGTTGCTTCCCATGACTATTTGCTTCTAGGTTATCGGTTTCTGAGCTGCGTCTTTTCTTAGTCGGTGTCAGATCCGAGATGAGCAATTTTGTTACCTTGCTTTAACCGAGTGCATACTCTATGGAGCAAGGACATGTATCGTTTGCGCCAGAGGAATCTGTACTGTCTCGAATTGTAGTTTCGGTGAAATGATGTAATTGGGAGATTTGGTTGGGGGGGGGGGTGGTGGGGTGGTTAGAGGAACAAAACTATGTTCCCCTTCTCGTTCATGCAGACAACCAAGCACGTAAAACCAAGCTTCATCATGTCTCTTTCGAATTTTTTGTTGCATCGTTTTCTTTTCATGGGAGGGGTGTGATAACGTTGTCGTCTTTGGACATTTTGGACCCTTCGGTCCATTTCAAGCACTTGCCAAAATTAAGTAAAAACGGAGTGGGCAAATAATCAAGAGCAGGTTCTTTTACATCCCTAATTGGATGGATTATTTCGATCGTTCTTTCGATTTATGAATTATAAACAATAATGTTAGACAAATTTGTTTTTAGTTAAATTTTTACATAGGTGATTTATATCCTCATGACCCATCAATTCGTGACTTAATTGGAGAATCAAGAATGCAAGAAAATTTAACCTTTTTTGCATAATCCACGTCGATTCCATTGAATAGAATGTGATTTCAGATCTTCAAGTATGGATATGTCATCAATGAGTGATGTCCAATTAAAGATGTCAGCGTTAATTTGCCTTCTAAATTAAGAGGTTCTCACTTCTAATGTTGAAGGATTCCATATCACTTGTGTATGGGGATTGACTAAGTCTTAGATTCATAGTCTCTTTTCATTAATTAATTTTTGTCATGTGGAAATGAGGTAGTGTCTCAATTCATTGCACTCACCCACTATTCACATCATATTCACCATTGGATTTTCGCCACGTGTCCATCCAACATCCAACCAAAAAATAACTACTCTCACTATACACATAACATGCCGTCCTCTCTTATCTCTCTCCCCCACGCCACCACCGATGAGAGCCATATAGTGATGGTGGCAAGCAGATCAAGATTTAGGTAAATCGGGGTTTGGATCTCATATTTGACCATATTTGATCCAATCCCAAAATTTCATCCATTACCGTCAATTCATGATTATCAAGTTTAACGATGATAGTAGGTGAGTTTTGCAAGGCCAACAGTGAGCTCTTCAAAGATTGTGAGGCCACCCCAAGCCCCCAAAAAAAGACAGATATGTCAAAGCCTTGATGGAGACAAGCCAAAGGGGGGAAAGCGGTGTCGAATTCGTGCACGTCGAGCTCGGGATTCGTCCCCGGTCGCTCTCCCCGAACTACTCGCCACTCGACATTGCTTTGCCTTTCCCACTCGCCCTCGGACTCCATCCATGCCAGCCGCAAACCGAGCTTTCATGAACAGTGCGTGTCGGCGCATCCAAACGAATGGAGTGCATTCCACATCATATGGTGACTCCAAATAGCCACTCTCGCGAAGGCTTCCACAATTTCTGCATTGATGTCGTGCCGCTATTATTACATCTCGCGCCACTTTCGAAAAAAGTTTGGGTAGCGCATGACAATTTTATCAATTCAATTTTATGCTTTTGCACGAATTATCAAAGTAATCATTGTCACTAATTTTTATCGGGAATTACTGATGTGATGATCTAATTATCTTAAATCATCCTACGTGAAATATCGCCACATCGGTGATTTTTAATAAAGATTGTCTAGAAATATCATATTGAAAAATCTCATAAAAATTTAACACTAAATTGACATCTATATAATAAATTTATGATTGATTGAGTGATTTCTCGAATACAAAAATTGGTTTGAAGTATTAAAAACATTCACGACTATCGAGTCGATAGCATTTTATAGTGCATGTGATATGTGTCTTGTCCCCACATGCTTATACGGCATTTGTCACACCCTTTTGGAATCGTCCCCCAAAGGAATATCCTAGACGCACCAAAGTGCAGTTGGATCTAGCAAATTTTAAGGTAGGGAGGAAATTTATGTCAGCCCTTTGGGGACGTTGGCACATCATGCACATGCTTTTTGGACCGGCCCTAGGGACAAATGAAAGTTAATTATGCCAAATTAGCTTGATAATTTAATCTTGCAATAATTGATAAATCACTCTAACTTATATTCTTAATTTCACGAGACTAATCAATTCTTCATCTTTCTTGAGATTAACTATGCTTGCACCATTATTCCTGTGCTATCATTCACAATATAAATTCAATGTAGCATTTTATGTAATTTTATTATCAACCCTAAATATATCTCCTCCATCAACATTCATACTAGTAATAAACTAATAACCCTATGGCCTTTGATCAAACAACCATTGTCCTGAAAAAAAGTCATAATCCATTACACGTGTGCTAGTTCAATCCTAAATCTTTTTAATTTGGCAAAATTAATCTTGAACTTTTAAACAATTTGCCAAAGTAGCCCATCGAGTTAATTTTTGCCGAAAATCACCATTGTGAACTTCAACCGTCCTACGTAGCAGCAATGGGACTAATGTGGATAATATTTACAAAAATTTCAAATATTAAATTTTTTTACTTAAGATTAGTTATTTATTTATTTCATTTTCTTTTGCATTTTTTTCCTTTTATTGCGACTTGCAAGCCCTCGCCAACTGCTGGTCTCACTTAGCTCTCTTTGACTGACGACAAAAAGGAAAAAAAAAAAAAAAGGAAAAATAAAAGAAAAAAAGTAAAATTTTAAAAAATTATCAACATTAGTGTGCTCATCTCATATATGAAGATTGGTATTAATTGAACTGCCAAATCAGCATTTTTCGGTCAAAATGAATTGGAAATGCCATATTAACCTTAAAAGGTTTATGATTAAAATTTTTTAATTGGAAGATTTAAAACCTAAATAATGATTCAAGAGTTTTTGGTAAATTTGTCCAATTATTCCTATCCAAATCTCACAAATTCCGCGTCACGAGAGAACCTTATCTCCTCCAAACGGACTCTCTTCTCCCACAACCAAAATTAATCTTGAACCCCATCATCATCATCATCTCTCTCTCTCTCTCTCTCTCTCTCTCTCTCTCTCTAACAAAGCTAACGATGCCGTCTACAGTGCCGCCGCAGTCTCTCGCTCCTCCCGCCGCCGACGCCGGCGCCGACCTCCAAGCCCTCCTCGCCGCGGCGCGGCCCTTCCTGCGCGGCGAGCTCGAGGCCGTCGACCCGCGCCTCCCCTCCCTCGTGGCCACGCTCCGCTCGGTCGGCGCCGGGGAGTGCTGGCACAAGCACGGCAGCTTCCTCGAGCACCTCGTCGACATCTACCGCATCCTCCGCCTCTGGCGGGTCCCCGACGCCGTCTGCCTCTGCGGCCTCTTCCACTCCGCCTACTCCAACTCCTACGTCAACCTCGCCATCTTCGACCCCGACACCGGCCGCGACGTCGTCCGCGGCCACGTCGGGGACGCCGCGGAGCGCCTGATCCACCTCTTCTGCGTCGTCCCGAGGCAGAGCGTCATCCACGACGACCTGCTCTTCCGCTACGACGACGCGGAGCTCGTCGAGCACCTGAAGCTCTCGGAGATGTCCCTCCGGAATGCCAAGGAGAAGGGGGTGTTCAGAAGCGACGAGGCGTGGCGGAAGAAGGTCCAGTCGCTGCTGCCCGCCGAGGGGATAACGGTGAAGCACATAAAGACCGGAGAGGACGTGCTCGTCTCGAGGAGGGTGATAGCGGTTTTCTTGATGATGACCATGGCCGATTTCAGCGACCAGCTCTTTGGATTCCAGGTAACGGATGTCGTGTCCTAGTACTCGGATCTGTTATTCATTACTATTGCCGTTGATTTGATCTGGTATGGTATGTTTTAGAAACATCACTCATATAAACAAGCGAGTCGATCGTTTATGTTCGAGTTTCTCTCCGTGAATTCTCGCCTCGTTCTAGTCTTGCTGTGGTGAGAAATTGACAGTCTACTTTTCAGGACATGCTGTTCGAGAACAGAGACGGGCGGCTGGAATTCGCCGGGAACAATTACTGGGCATTGTGGCCCGGGAACGGGAAGCCGGGGCTCTGGATGAACTCGATATCGAGGATGGGCGCGGTCTACATGCTCGTAGTGAGAGAAGAGGAGATCTTCCTGCTCGAGAAGAAGAAGAAGAAGAGCCAAAGCAACGCCGGCTCCGAGCCGCCTTCCGAAGAGCGGGACGAGGACATAGAGCTCGTGGTGCCGCCGGTGTTCGAGTCCTGCACGCGGGTGCTCGGCGCGAGCGACCAGATCGAGGCGAGGGACAAGTACTGGGAAGCGGTGTGCGAGTTGAGCGAGTCGGGAGGACCGGAGCAATACGAGGCGGTGAAGCGGAGGCTGAGGGAAAGCATCGAGAAGAACCCGTTCGTCGGGGAGCCGAGGGTGGTGCTGGGGCAGCTGTGCCTGGGGCAAGGGCGGTACGAGGAGGCGGAGAGGGAGGCCGAGGCCGGGCTGCGGCTGCTGCTGGAGTGGGGGAGTCCATGGGACAAGAGGACGTCCTGGGAAGGGTGGGTGGCCTGGGCGAGGGTTCTGCTCATGAAGGCAAGAGAGAGGTCCTGGCCCAACACTTCCTGGGGGATTCTCAACTTGGGGCTTGTGAAGTGAATGAAAAGGAGGAGAAGATGGTGTTCATATTGCATAGTCCATACCTCTGTCCGCGTTCTGTATGCATCATAGCCTTACTCTTTGAATCCTTCTTCTTCCCCTGTTCACTCCTGTTCAGTGCTTGCTCATTGTCGCAAGCATTTGTCACATGAAAGCACCGGATCTCGGATCCTCTTCGATTAGAGATAATAAGTGCATTACATCGTGCAATGAAACTATCTTTCACCCTCTAAGAATGGCAATGCAAATTCCAAGATCCTGGTTCTCTCAATCTCTTGTGGCAACTCGGTATGTACCATACCAATGTGTGGTGCCGATTCTAACAATTTGAGCCGTTTCATGTAAGCCAAACAACTAAGAAAGGGTATTTCGAGTAGACCTATCGAAATCTTGGCTGCTTGGGAGTGGTTTCGAAAGTTGTGATCTGAAGTGAATTATTATTTTAATATTGGATACAAGTACATTGGCCGAAATGCATTCTACCTGTTCGATGAAATACGTAAATGGCATAAGGATGCACGTTCATAGGTTAAAACGAATTCAATAGCCATTTCATTCATTGTCTAACCGAACGCAATTGGGTTATTGTATTGTTAGGCGTTCATGTTTCTTTTTCATGCTTGATCCGAGAGTTATGATATGATCATCCAATTTAGACTCGGCTCATTAAAGCCTTATTTATAGTCTGTCATTGCTGGAATCGATTTGATATTTCTTGCCGTTTATTAACGAAACACGTGATATAAAAACATGTCTCATAGCTTGCAGATTTCCCTGTTTTATTCTCTTTCCACTTTTATATTCTTAATACTTATAATGGCTTTGGTTGTGTAAATTTGATATGACTGGCAATTGATGATAGAAATTTTGCGGTGGCCAGAGATGCGGAGTAAAACATCTGTACGATGTTCTCAATATGAAGTATATGGTCCTGGCGTACGCCAGCTTCGCTGTTCAATTCGTGTAAATATGAAGCAGATGGTATAAAAATACGTAATGATATATGTATTGCATTCATGGATGCTGAGTTTTGGTCTGGAGTTTTGCTGAGTTTTGATTTGGAGTGTTTAACTGCATAGGAAAAACAATGGAATGAGTGAAGAAAATAAAAAAATTATCTTTCTTTCCTAACGGCGAAAATTTTTTTCCATTTCAGTTTCAAGAATCAACAAAAGACCAGAAAATATAATCATTTTTCAAAAATACCACATTTTTCTACTAAACAAACAGAGCATAAGATATAAGCTTGCATAGCGCCATTTATGCAAATATAGACTAATAAGATTCATAATTAGTTTGAATGATCCAATTTTTATGTTTGGAAAAGTTCAAATTCACGTGATTGAGATTCGTTAAGCATACAGATAATAACCATCGCATTGCCGTCAAAAAATGAAAAAACTAATTGGGTTTCGTCATCAAATTCTTATGGTTAAAAATGGCTTTGATTCTTCCGAAATTGGTCTTGATTTGATGGACTAATGACTTATTTGTAACAATCCAGACATTACTGATGATGATGATGATGACAGTACTACTTTTTCAAGGAGAAACACAGGTTTCTCACGGTTCGGCAATCAGTTTATGAGCTATGTAGAGATCAACTCCTTCCGTATCTGCTCGTGTTGAAGTCATTGAAATGCAAATATCGGAAATCCATCACTTCATTTAACATTTCATCTCGACATAAGTAACTTCATATTATATAAAGACATAATAACCGTGGACGAGGTAGAGACCGTACTGCAATTTGCCACGGCAGAAGTTTCTTTTTATTTGATGATTTACAACAAAGTGATTCTCTTCTCACTAAAAAGGGAAGTCGTTCTCTCCTTATCTAAGTTTATTATTTTCAGTTTATGCAAAACATTTTCCACAAATCGATTAGTTTGTCATTATCAAAATACTGAAAGTCTGAAAATAATTTCCTAAAAATAATTTTTCTTCAAACAAATGGATACTTAATTAAATATTATCAATTTGAATCAATTCTCAACATAAAACAATATATTATCATGTTGCAAACGGTCTTATACAATACAACCACGAAAAACATAAGCTTGCCTTAGTTAGACACTCAAGTGAACTTGAGAAAGCCTTTCCCCAAGATTCCATGTTCCTACTTAAGTAATGAGCTCCGACACTCTCACAAGACACCAGCTGAACAATACAACAGACGACCATCCGAATAATCTCATTGACTTATTGATCCCTCACTTATTCAATGAATTGATAACTCTTGTACCTAATTCTACAATCTGTAAGTTGCACCTGAGCCCCGATGTCTAAAGGGCAAACGTTTTCTAGGAAATTCCTAGCGCCAAATAAGCATCTTCAACAATCGTGCTGTGATAGAGGTGCACTGCAAGCTGCATGGCCGTAGTAAAACTTGGCCAGAGTATAGCTCTTGAGTGTAGTAATTGTATTCTTGATATTGTGTTTCGAGTTCCAAATCTAGAAGAACGCTTGTCAATGCCGTGCCCTAGGTGTCCTCCTTTTGGAAACTGATTCCGTTACATATATAATACATTGTTGAAAGATCCAGATCGCCTTTCACATTGATGCAATTACAAAATAACCAAACGACAAGACATGATCTCCAAGAAACAGCCATGGATCGATCTCTCTCTAGTTCTTTTGCTCTTTGGCTTCCTTGTTATGATGGGTAGGATTAACCAGGCCAATACGCTTAAGCTATGTAAAGATGTTCATGCAAACTGTTGTTGCTTCCCATGAATATTTGCTTGTAAGTTATCAGCTGCGTCTGTCTTTAGTAGGTATCAACTAAACCTAGATCCTAGATGAGAAATTTCGTCACCTTGCTCTTTGGCATTTGGTATGATGCATCATCATGCCTACCTATACGTGTCTTGTTCCCACATGCCTACTCGGCACTTGTCACACTCTTTTGGAATCTTCCCTCGAAGAATTATCTTAGAAGCCAAAGTTCGATTGGAACTAGCAAATTTTAAAGTAGGTAGGCAATTTTGTCGCCCCTTTTTGAGATGTGGTCCCATCATACACATGCGCATTTGAGAAAAACATCATAAAATTCTTAAACATTTTGTATTAACATCAATTTAACCTTAAATCTTTTGATTTGATATCAACTTAGTTCTAAATTTTTTATTGACGTCAATTTAATCATAACCTTTTGACTTAATGCCGATTTAGTCATAAAACTTAACGTTGTGCCATTTTGATCATTTCGGTTAATTTTAACTAGATTTTATTGATGTGAATAATTTTTAATATTTTTTTGAATTATTTATTTCTTTTCTTTTTCTTTTTTCCCCTCCTCCTCTTTCCTATAGCGAGTGACTTGCAAAGGCAAGGGCCGATGAGGTCAAGGTTGACCTCATTGGCCGTTGGCGCCTAGGGTGGCCTCACCCGCCTAGCCGCCCTAGGCGTGAGGCCACCCTTGTAGCTACTAGTGAGGGCTAGAGCCCCGCCAATGATTGGCTAGAGGAAGGAGGAAGAGAGGGAAAAAAATAAAAAGAAAAGGAATAGAAAAACAAGGAAAAAATAAATAAATTGAAAAAAATATTAAAATATTATTAAAAGTTGTCCACATCAGTGCCGACCGTAGTACTTGTCAAAATTTTTTGACTAAATTGGCACCAATTAAAGGTTAATGACTAAATTGATACTAATAAAATATTTAGGACTAAATTAATATCAATGCAAAAGATTTAAGACTTTTGTGACACTTTTCCCTATGCATTTTGGGCAGCCCTAGGGACAAATAAAAGTTGCCCATGCAAAACTAATTGATAATTTAATCTTGTAATAATTGATAAATCACTCTGACTTGAATCGGTAATTTCACGAGATTAGTCTATACTTCACAAGCTATCAATCACAATATAAATCCAACGTAGTATTTTATGCAGTTGAATAATCAACTATATGTCATCACAAATATATCTCCTCCATCAACATTCATACCGGTAATAACCATATGGCCTTTGATCAAATTGACAGTGAACTAGAAGCAATTACAAAAATGATGTAAAATACGTACATGGGTCGATCGCTGTTCTAACCCTTCGAATATTATTTTACAAATTTCTCATTTTTTATATGAATCCCATTATAATTGTTTTAGCTAAATCCATTTATCATTGTTACAAAAAAATTAGCAAAGAAATTCTAAATTTATTATACTTGTGCCAATTTATTAATATTTTTAATTTAACAAATTTAATTATAAATATTTTGACAATCTGTCAATATAATCCATTCAATCAATTTTGGTTAGAAATTACTAATGTAAATATGGAGCATTCACTTGACACGGTAAGCGTTAACATGAACAACTTTCGTAATTTTTTTTAAAATTTTTTTAATTAATTAGTTAATTTTTTGTTTCTTTTTTCCCTTTATTACGGTCGACAAAAGCATCCCTTGCCGATGACTGATCTCCGAGCATCGCTTGAGACGGGCCATAGACATAAAGGAAAGAAAAAAATGAAGAAGAGAATACTTTTTAAAAATTATCTACATCGCCATTGAACTCGCTACATAGGCAGGTGGCTCTCAAGACCCAATCCCCTGTGAATCGGGTCAAGGTCCATCAAGATCGAGCTTGGGATCTTAACATGCATGCCTCATCGAGGCCAAGTCCCAGACCCTAGATCCCTCCGGCAAGACCCATCATCACTGGACTGGAGCGCAGGGACTGGCTACCAAAGTCCCAGGACCGACCCTGACCCAACCAGGCCCGGGAGCCAGGGTCCCGGCCCCGGGTGCTGGGGTCCCAGGCCTTGGTCCTATCCAGGCCCTGGCGTTGCTCACGAGGGGAAGGAAAAAAAAAAAAAATCTTCCGGAGGCCGGGAAAAGAAAAGCCCGGGGAGGTTTTCGGGGAGGTATTGATTTTCACTGATCGTCTTTCGGAGGCGGTCGACCGTCGCGGATCGCCGCCCGGAAATCATCTCACGGCCTCGTTTGATCGTCCTGCTCGGCTTTCGCTCTCCTTCGTCGTCCGGTGAACCGTGTGGATTTTCACCCCTGCCTCCCGACCGGGAGAGCCCGAAATGGTCCATTCTCGTTAAAAGCTCCATTGTCGACTTTCCTTCTCACTAGCGACGGTCTTCCAAATTCTCTTCGAGACGGTCCGGCCAGTAGATTCCCTTCGGAATTGCCTCTCGGCGAGGTGAGACGCAAATCTCACGTGTGGCCTAACTTTCGAGGAAAATGACCGAGGCATTATGTCTAACTAGGACTGAAATCTGCCGTGTCTGGGTTTATTGCATCGATTGCGGACGTCGTGTACTGATTAGGATAGAGTCTGGTTGCAAAGTCGAGCTTGAGATGGCCATGTCTTGCTCCGTAACTAGCTGCACATGATCTGCTCGATGAAATGTCCGTGAGAGTTCAGTGTGGAGTAGCTTTGTTTTTCTGTCTAAATCTGAAAGCATATCGACCGAGATTAGATGAAATTAACTGATTTCAAGGGTCCGTGGGTTGAACCCATTTAACTTATTGCTCTTCTTCTCCAGAAGTTCGTATTCACGGACTCACAAAGACGGAAGCTGACGACCCCTCGACAATTAACAGCGAAATGTTTGGGATTTCCTATGGCGAGCTCTTCCTCCTGATCGGAGCAACCGCTGCCTTTATTGGTCTCTCTCCCTCTCTCTTCTCTCTTACACATCCAGATGCGCACAATGCTTTTACATTCGTCCTCTCCTTTTGTGTTAGTGATTTGATGAGTTGAGTTTTCAATGGTGAACTGTTGACAGGACCCAAGGACCTTCCGTTCATAGCTAGAACCGCGGGCCGGTTGGCGGGTCGAGCCATTGGGTATGTTCAATTAGCCCGTGGGCAGTTCGATTCCATCATGCAGCAGACTCAAGCCCGTCAGGTTGTTTCCTTTTCCTCATTGATGTGATTGTCTCCGCACACATCCCAGTGAAATTTTGTATCAAATTAAGAGTTCGCAAGTTAGCTGTTCGATTTTTCTCATCCGCAATGTAGTCATAGGGAGGTTTGATAAGGTAGAGATTGTCAATCTATGTGGAGATGAAGATTTGGAAGAGTGGCAATGTACATTGTGCATAACACTAGAAGTTACAATCTGTTGATGTGATCAGTGCATGATTGAGTTATCGAGTTTGAATTGAGGCATCTGGTTTCGCTCCAAGCACATAAACTGGAATTTGTGAAAAATAGCTATATATGCCCAAAAAGACAGCTTTGTGAAAGATGTTGGATTGTCATTAGTCGAATAGTTGGGCTGTTAGGCTTGGGTGGTTTTCGCTTGCTTATAACTTTACTTGGACAATCAGGTGCACAAGGAGCTACAGGACACGATAGCCCAGTTGGAAGCCATACGCCATGAAATCAGAAGCATAACTTTCATGAATCCTGGCCCGTTAACTCGAAGGCTGGTGGACGATCCAAATAACACCTCTGTTAGCAGTGGTAATTGTTGCTGATTGTTTGCTGAAAGCTGGTTGTTATAACTATAATGCATCTCTGATTCTTATGTTTTCTCTCTTCCGGTGTATAGGTGACAAATTGCCTGAAGCACCTACCGAAGGAGATGCACAGACGACTAACTTCACGAAGGTTTTGTCTGGCAATATTATTGTTCTCATCTTTTAAGATCACTGAGTTGAATTGACTCTGAAATATTAAACTTTTGGTAGGAATGCAGTACCACTGGATCCGACCTAACTAATATGCATAGCCAGGCAATTGGATATGCAAAGTTGGCTGAATCACCAGCGATTAGGTCTGGTTCACCACAAAGCAGTACTGAGGCAGACAGAGTTGATGATGAATCTGGTATTCCTACTGTTTTGCCTGTGTCAGCTGAAACTGCCGGTTTGTTGCCAAATCGGAAAGGTAACCCATCTCACAGGTTCTATCATTGTTTGGTTTTCTATGGCCTTTTTCGAGGGTTTGGTCATTGAGTTTTTGACTGGCCTCCTGGATAAATTGAAGACTTGTTTTAATCAAGAAAGAAGTATTGGAGTTGTTCTGGTCATGTGCTGTTTAAATTGTGTCCAATAAGTGGATCTCTAATATTTGGCAGATGATATAAAAGGATCTGACATTGTGTTAGAGGCTATGTTGGAGGCAGAGGTAGCTCGC
This sequence comes from Angophora floribunda, assembly GCA_014182895.1. Classification (NCBI taxonomy): domain Eukaryota; kingdom Viridiplantae; phylum Streptophyta; class Magnoliopsida; order Myrtales; family Myrtaceae; genus Angophora; species Angophora floribunda. The sequence goes on along the minus strand of CM024711.1, from coordinate 28,916,331 downwards.
AATGCCAAAGAATTTTTCTCTCAACCCCAGAATCAAATAAAAAATGAGTGAGAAGGTATTTATTCAGGCCTGCTGTTGCTCTTAGTTTCTTGAGGAGGAAGAGTTATAACTTAAAGTGATTCTCTGAATATTGGGTGGGTTTTGTTCCATTCATGCTACTTATATGCTCGCTTTGTTTTTAACATTCACCGTGCACTATTTCCACAAATCACTTAGTAATTGGGTGATGGTTTATGGCTGTGCACTTACATATGATAGATACGACTTTATGTTAATATTGGTTGGCGATAAGAAGGGACTTTGTTATATCGAATCTTCAAAGTTCTTAATTGTGGATAAGAGTAAGCATTTTGACATTGAACATTTCCATGTGTGGTGATAGCTGTGATTAGTAAGTAGATATAAATGCAAGCATGCATGCATGCATAAGCTTTTTGTTAGATATTTTTATTTATTAAAGGGTTTTCAGCTATCGTATTGCATAAATCTTCTTCTCGAAGATGGCTGTAGTTTAAAAAATATATTCGGCGTATATTGATGCTCACCTTCGGTTTTTCTGCGTCCTTGTCTTTTTACTTAGTGCTTGCTTTGGCATGTCACACTGGGTGTCAAAATGTTGGGTACTGGGGAATGAAGGGCATATCACTTTCGACCATCATGAAGAGTTTTTCTTCCTTGCCCATGGGTGAACAACCGGAGAGCATCGTCATCTACCTCTCTGAGAATTACGGTTCTCGCGTGGGTGGTAGTGTGGAAGACTTTGACAGTGCCCTTTACACCCCTTGGTTATCTACCTGTCCAGGTCGGAGATTCTCGAGGCTGGAAATGCTGCTAGAGCAGCGATGTTGAGCAAATAATGGAGAATTCAATTCCACCATGAAGGACATGAATCATTTATTGTATAGGTCAAGTAAATTCAGTTGCATCCCCGTTTGTGTGTGACTACTTTCTTTAGCTTTTATCCTGTTCTTTGAATACAGCAGTTCTCTGACCGAAAAAAAAAAATACTATGGCAGTTCTCAGTTCTCTCCTATATATATTTATTATATGAAATTGCAGAAATTTGAATAAATTTATTCCCTTTCGCGATTGCATGTTAAAGGCAGACGTGTGGGAAGGTGACGCTCAGTGTCATTTGAAAACCAAGTTCGGACTTAAAACGACCAGAGACCACCATTATCTCTTTAAGCTTACTGGGAAAGTAAAAGGAAGAGAGCGGGCGAGTCTAGATCACAAAGGGCCGAAACCCTTTGTCTTTCTTTCTACACGAGACAGGAAGCACGTTAGTCTCAATTGATAGAAGTCAGAAATGACGACGTTTCAGAGAAAGGACGTTCGTCCGGGTTTTGCCAACGTGTTGGCATCGTCTTTTTGTTTTTACTGACGCGTCCTTTATATACGTGAGCGCAGTTAGCAATGTGTGTCTCATTGGAACAGAATATTTAACAGTGGATCTTTTTATTCCTCGATTGAAAATGTTCTTGGGTATTTTGAGCCATTTGAAAAGTGAGGCGATTTCTATCACGATGGTGAAAGCTTGCGGATTTTCTTTTTGGAATTCGGCCTTGGGTCATCCATCCGAGTGAACAAGTACAAAATGGGTTTTAAAGTACATGAATTATGATCTGGTCTCTGCAGCACTTCACGATAAAACTCAAGGTCACGTTAGTCTAATAGTAGGGCATCCAGAAAGACAAGTCATAAGAAAACAAAGCAAGTGGAAATGCCATGTCTGGGGCACCGATCAGAATTGGAACCAACGAACGCCGGCTTCTCCATGATGCATATAATTTAAAATCAATGTCTGTTCGTCCGGCGGGGTGTATGTCAAGACATCCATGTGGTTCCCATGTAGGCGATGAGGAAAGAAAGAATCTTAGCTAGACCAGGTAAGACGTCGAAATGAGTCAAAAGTACAAGTTTTGTTAAAAGGGGGTTGAAGGGAAACATATGATCAGATCAACGATATGGCAGAGGAGGTGAAGTTGCTCAAGACATGGTCGAGCCCGTTTTCTTTGAGGGTCTCTTGGGCACTGCGGCTCAAGGGCATTCAATACGAATCCGTCCTGGAAGATCTCTCCGACAAAAGCGACCTTCTTCTTCAGTATAACCCGGTTTATAAGAAGATACCGGTGCTCCTTCACAACGGAAGACCCATCTCAGAGTCCCTGATAATTCTGGAGTATGTTGACGATACATGGAAGCAATACCCCCTTCTCCCACAGGATCCTTATGCCAGGGCCATGGCGCGATTCTGGGCCAAATTCGGTGACGACAAGGTAATTTACCATGAACCGTATAGCATTTGTTTCTCTTATGCACCATGCATGAGGGTAAATTTTTTATCACATAAAAGAGTTGTCTCTTGACTTCATCAGATTATATGGGTTTAGAGAAATCAGAGAGAATGTTACAAATAGCTATCATCGTTGGAGCTTTGGAAAGTCTGTTCGAAACTACTCACCAGAATAATATATATTCGAAACTAAACTGACCTAAATTGTGATTACATGTCTCATTTTAATGCAAACAGAACACCCAGATGGCGTATCTCTTTAATAATCTGTTTGTTGTGGTGGGGGGGAGGAAACTTTGCAGGTTCTGCCATCAATATGGACTGCTTTTATAAGTGAAGGCAAAGAACAAGAAGCAGCTCTTGCAGAGGCAAGTGAGCACCTGCAGAAGCTGGAAGAAGAGCTTAGAGGGAAGAAATTCTTTGGCGGAGACAACATCGGATATCTGGACATCGCACTTGGATGGTTGGCCAATCTAAATAGAGTCTTCGAGGAGACATGCAGCTTCAAAGTGGTTGATCCTGAGAGGTTTCCACTTCTATTTGCATGGTTGGAGGAGTTCTCAGATGCTCCAGTAATCAAAGATGGTTGGCCACCCCATGACAAGCTTGTCGCCAGATTCATTGCTCTTCGTCACAAGCATCACGCAAAATCATCATCGACTTGACCTATTTTCTTTTGTTAGAGGGTGTTAAGACTCGTGTTACTGTCAATTTTCATCTTCATATTCCAGAACAATCTTGCTGCGCTTGCTTACTGATCTTTCGAATCAATTTTCCCTTCAATTATGGAAATAGTTTGCTATCCAAGTACACGATAGTCTGCTCAGAGTGCACGCCATGGAATATTTCCCAGTTTAGGACAGGAAACAATCAAACAGTTCAATCTGTAATTCACAAAGCCACTAGCATATGGCTACTGGCTAGTTGTTCATCCTGAGCTGTCACATACATATAAACCGCAGAATAGGGTACCGATGAAATTAGTAAAATGGCATCACCTGGAGCTTTTGAAGAAGTGACGACGATAGCTTGAAAATTGAAACAATGCATCTAAAGCAAATTATGGAACTTGATTCTGTGATTAGTAGGTTGAAAACAGCAACAAAAAAATCTTTTTAGAAAATAATTTTATCTGGGAACTTACAACATGAATCACTCTGCCATTTCATCACCTCACCGTCGAGGGACTGAAATGATCAAATTATTGCAGAAAAACCATTTTGACAAGTCATTAGAAAAGGAAGAAACATTTTAATCTCATAAGATTAGGAATAATCGTGTAATTAGCAGCTAATGCAAGTGGGCAGGTGCTCTTTAATCCATTTCTTGATTCCCCACTGACGAAAGCTCTTACGCTCTTAAGCTTTTTCGCCATCCGGACCATGCCCTCTTCCATTGCTGGGTGTTCTTTTCCAACTCCACTCCAGATCACATCCATTAGTGGGGACAACGCGTGATTCGTGTCGTCCATGCATGCAACCTTTATTTCTTTTTATATCTTGATTTTTTTTATTTGATTAAGATGTCGCTGCCTATATAGCTAATTATAGCTAATTGATGCCATTGTCTGATGCTGGATTTGAATCCACATCATCTGATCCATTAGACTAATCTAACCACAACGCATGCCTGCGAAGTCTGCTCAACACGACGCTTTGATCTTTTGCACCAGATCTTCTCTTGCTTCTGCTTTCTTCTGAGCAATTGCGCAACTGTCTGCAAGCTGTTTAACTAAACGTCTCTGCCATTATCTGATCAAACAAGGCACATCAATTTATAGTCTAGACTGCAGCCCTCTGAAACCCATGGGATTTAGCTATCAAACTGTCGGATTAGGTAGGATAAGGAATATTCTCAGATATCTTCAGAACTGGAAGCGATGCCGGGGTGAACCTCGTAACTGAAAAACAACATTCTGGATACTCCGAAAGACATCTCAACAATGACATCCGAAAGGAGATGGGAAAAAAACGAGTGTCATCAGATTCTAGCATCTACTAGTATATTTGTGTTTACGGCACAAAGAAATCCAATGAACTCTTTCCCTTTCTTCTCAGATACTGATAAAACCAGAGTCCTTTTGAGGTTTCTTTTATTCACGTGGCAATTTGAGCATAGAACATGAGGTTTGGAGATGACTATCCAATCGTTAGGGATTAATTACAATCTCCTGTGGCACTTATAATTGATTCTCAAAAGCTTGAAGCAGCCAATATTCACGAACAGCACATGATGACAGACAAAAAACTAAAGCCTCTCAGCTTCAAGTTCGATTTGCCACTTCTTTACCGTCATCAGCGTCACAGTTTATACAGCGCAGATTCAGGAATGAGTGCCTTTTCTTGGGTTTTGTTTGGGCATATGTGTATCGTATCGGCTGAAACCTTGTGCACGCTTAGTGTCCATATGCCATTTATGTTCAATTATCTTTGTTCTTATGCTATATTGGTCTATATGCGATCTATTTAGGGTTTCATCCGGTAGCTACACTGCTAAAATTCGCGGTGAGATGGGTAGATGGGTAGCTTTTTTCCGTGGAATGGTTGAGGGGCTGTGATGGTCGATCTAGAATCTATCGACCGGAGAATAGACATGACTCGGAAAGTCCAAGTCCTTTTCTTCATGTCGTTCTCTCTTTTTTGAGAGATTTGTCTGTTCATGTGTTTATTTTGATGTGCAGAGTGTAACGGATCAGTTTGCTATGCTATTTTCGGAAGATCACACACGGTTTAGTTGGTGATCATGTTTGTCGTTTCTAGAATTAAATGACGCCCGCTTGCTTTAATGGGGATTTAGTTGGGGCATGTGGACCTTTTTGGGCCCTCTTTTACCAAAGCTTTCTACTTGTATATTAAAACAGAGTTAAGAGTGGCTCGATATTCTAAGGATGCTTATAGCATGGATAGTGAGTTCAGAGTCACATACCATTTTGCAATTATAGCATAAATAGGGAAGATTTTTTTTTTTTATTCACTAGCTAAACAGATCACGTGTTGCAAGGAAGCTACGCATACAGTGTGCTTCCCATTTTCCAAATGCCAATTGAGTTTTATATACAGAAAAGAAAGAATATTGTTGTTGACCAATTACCTTTTTCTTTGTCTGAGCTGGACATAAGAGTGAGCATGGTCTAGATTGGGTTGGTCCAATACTAACTCAAGGACCAACTCGTACAGTATTGATTTCCAATTTTTGAGACTAAGGACCGACCCTATTGAGCTAGGATCGAGGACCAAACTGATCCTACAGTTCCAGTCCAGTTCCGAGGTCAACCGGTTATTTTTTGTTTCATTTTTATATTCCTTAAAAGGACAAACATATTTTTTCAAATTACATATCCATAAATAATGTGACATTAAATAACCAAATTATGAATATCAATATGTATTAAGTATAAATATAAGATAAAGTAACAACAAAAATTTCACACTTATTAAAAGTAACAAACCATAAAAACGAACATACAAGATGAGGAGAGGGAATAGAGGCGAGTTGCGAGGTGAGTGAGGGAAGCAAAGAGAGGCAAATGGTGAGCAAGGTGAGTAGGCCAGTGAGGCCAAGGCGGGCAAACGAGGCCCATGCAAGTGAAGATTTTTTTGTTTTTTTGAATTAGCACCGGATTCCTTTCTACTTTCTTATTTACAAGACAAGTTAAATTGCAAACTAAATAGAGGAGGAGGTGTTAGAGTTTAGAGTGGACAAAAGCATATATTATATCATATATATATATATAATATATCTAATATATATAATAAATAATATGTACAGGTTAGTGGGGTTGAACTAATCCAAACCTCCTGAGAATTGGTGTCACGACTCGACCCTCGAGTCCGCGACAATTCCTATTTCACTTGCGGTCATTTGATTTATACTCTCCAAGATCCGTCGCCAACCATTCATTATTAACTTCGAGTAATGCGCATGTGGAAACAATTCAAGGATGGGTGCGGTCTACATGCTTGTAGCGAGAGAGGAAGAGATTTTCATGCTCGAGAAGAGGAAGAGCAAAAGCAACGCCGACTCCAAGCCGCCGTCAGCAGGGCGGGACGAGGATATTGAGCTCGTGGTGCCGCCGGTGTTCGAGTCCTGCACACGGGTCTTTGGCGCGAGGGACCAGATTGAGGCAAGGGACAAGTACTGGGAAGCAGTGTGCGACATGAGCAAGTTTGGAGGAGCTGCGCATTACGACTCCGTGGAGCGGACGCTGAGGGAAAGCATCGAGAAGAACCCATTCGTCGGCTGGGGCACCTGTGTCTGGGGAAAGGGCGGTAGGAGGCGGAGAGGGAGGCCGAGGCTGGGCTGAGGCTGCTGCTGGAGTGGGGGAGCTCCTGGGACAAGAGGATGCCCTGGCAAGCGTGGGTGTCCTGGGCTAGGGTTCTGCTCATGAAGGCCAGAGAGAGGTCGTGGCCTAAAACTTCTTTGGGGATTGTCCTTTTGGGGCTTGTGAGGTGATTGAATTAGGCTGTGACGGGGTTGTCCTTTGACCTGACGAATGCTAGAGATGCAAATGCTAAGGGCGAGATATAAGGAGAAGCTTTTATGTGCTCGTGTGTATCTATAATTTATTGCGATCGCGAGCAGTGTGCTGTTTCTTAGTTTGTGTATGAATAAATGCTGCGAGATAATATGCATTAGTTCATGTGTTCGTTTCTGCTCTATGTGCGTAACCTTACTTCCTCAATCGTAATCTTTGGCTATTCACCAGTGTGGAGTTATACTCATATATGTGAATGAATCGAAATGGAACCCTCCTCTTAGCTTCTAATCATAGTAAATCCCCCTTTTTGGCAATGCATTGATCATCTTCCTTTCTGTTTTTCCTCCCTAATTTGACACATTAACAGGGCATAAGCAGCAAAGCGAGCGATGCATTTTTTTTGGAGCACTTGATGAGGGAAGAAAAAAGAGTACCAAGCCTAGTCACATGAAAGAACCTGATTGGGATTGCATCATGTGCAGTTACCCCCAGCCTGACTAAAAATATCATCATATTCTATGAATGAGTCTGCCCAAAATCCAAAAATCCTAATCCTCTCTCCATCTCACGATGGCGGCTTAATGTTTCATGAGAGCTGAAGCTCTGGATATCTCAAACTCCCCTACTTGAAAAAGTGGTATTCTCCTCAGTGTTGACTTAGCAAATACTTCCCGAATATAACTAAAGAAACGATTAGAATATAATTGAGAAAGCCATTAGTAACCACTTAACGGAAATGAAACTTATAGGTTTCATCTTGAATTGAGTGCACGCGTGCTTGGAGAAATTAATAAGTGAATTTCACTTTTGTACGAATCTTTCAGAGTTCCCAGAACTCAGAAATTCAACTTTTAATTAGCGAGAAACAATTTGATATTTTGACATGACTTCTTGAAATCTTTATATATTTTCTTCTTCTTTTTTATCTTTAAAATGTGGAAGTAAAAACTAGATTTTTTGGGTGTCATTAATTTTCCAAGTGTTAAAAAATTATAAGCCAAGTGTTAAATCCGTGTGTGGATGAGTTGTGTTAAAGAAATTTAACAATAGAAAATAGGTATGGTGTTGAGCACTTAATATATCCTAGTTAGCCCATAATTCATTAGATTAAGTTTTTGAGTATAAGTATGTCCAACTGAATATATTGACAATCTCGGATTTAGGCTCCCTCTTGGAAATTTCCTTAGGCGAAAGGTATTAAGTTTCTGCTGCGTGCTCCCAACAAATGGTATTGATCAATAGTTGCACTTTCCAGCAAGTGGGCGTGCTGATATAGTAGCGCGGGGCCCATGATAGGAGGAAATAGGCCTAACACTGGAGCTTACATGATTTCTAGGCTAGTAGACATTGTGGTATAACAACACGGGACCCGTAAGGATGAAAGTTACGCTAGAAGTATACATGAATCAAGGGAAGCAAGCGGGCAAGCGAGCATTGTGGTGTAGCAACATGCAAGGCTTGTAAGGATGAAGTGGGGCAATTAATCTATCTCAACTGGTCCATAACTCATTGACAGGTTTGGACTTGACCTTCCTCTTGGAGATTACACCAGATGAAAATATCAGCCTTCTGCTATGCATTGCCAACACCAAGTACATAAGTTCTATCGTAAAGCTCCTCTTTGGTTGAAAGAACTCCAAGTTTCTCTTTCGGAAAAAAGAGAGTTAAGCTCCAAGCTAAGGTCGGACGTGCAGCCTCAAGCCGGCCCATTGGTTGAACCGATTACCCAATTCTCTTTGCGACATATGCTCAAGGTCACACTAATCTAATACGCATCCAGAAAGATAGTCCTAAAAAACCAAAGCCAAGAGACACAGGACAAAAAGAGAAGCCTCGCAAGACCAGGTAAGACGAAGAATTAGCATCTGTCAAAGATGACCAAGTACAAGAAGGCTTGTTTTATTGAAGGGTCCCTTTGAAGGTTGAGTGAATCATGTGATTAAAGCAACGATATGTCAGAGGAGGTGAAACTGTTCAAGACATTGTCAAGCCCATTTGCTTCGAGAGTCGATTGGGCACTGCATCTCAAGGGCATTCAATGTGAATCCGTCCTGGAAGATCTCTCCGACAAAAGCGACCTTCTTCTTCAGTTTAACCCGGTTTATAAGAAGGTACCGGTGCTTCTCCACAACGGAAGACCGATTTCAGAGTCCTTGATAATTCTTGAGTACATCGAGGAGACATGGAAGGCAGACCCGCTCCTCTTACAGGATCCTTATGCGAGGGACACAGCGCGATTCTGGGCCGAATTCAGCGACGACAAGGTAATCGACCTGTGCTGATTAGCATTTGTTTCTCTTAAGGAAGTCAGAGACAAGCTTATAAATAGTATTCATTATATGGGCAATCAAAAAGTGTTTTCACTCATCGAAATAATGTTTATTTGAAACTAAACTGACCTAAATTTTGATTGCATGTTGGCTTGTGGGGCAGGTTCTGCCATCAGTATGGACTGTTGTTATAAGTGAAGGCAAAGAGCAAGAAGCAGCTCTTGCAGAGGCAAGTGAGAACCTGCAGAAGCTGGAAGGAGAGCTTATAAGTGAAGAAATTCTTTGGCGGAGACAACATCGGATATCTGGACATCGCACTTGGATGGTTGGCCAATCTAATTAGGACCTTCGAGGAGATATCTGGCCTTAAACTGGTGGCTGGTGAGAGGTTTCCACTTCTACTTGCATGGATGAAGGAGTTTTCAGAAGTTCCATTAATCAAAGATTGTTGGCCACCCCATGACAAGGTCATTCCCAGGCTCATTGTTCATCATCAAGTATATCGCACAAAATCGTCATCAACCTGACCAACTCTCTTTTGTTGGAGGGTGTTAAGAGTCATTTTACTGTCAATTTCCATCTTCACTTTCGAGAATGATATGCTGCACTTGCTTTCTGATCTTTTGAATCGGTTTTCCCATCAACTATGAAATTGTTTGGATACGATATGTTTTTATATACAGATTAGTTTGCCCAGAGAGCATGCTAAAGACAAATCTGGTTTGAATTCAGTTTACTAGGGAACATTTGCTAGTCTAGGAGAGCAAACGATCTAACAGTTCAAAGAGTAATTCTCAAAGCCACTGGCATATGGCCACTGGCTACTTGTTCATCTTGAGCTCTGTCATATATATATACACATACAATATATAAACACATGCAGTAGTTTACTGACAAAAGTTAAAAATGGCATCACATTGAGCTTTCTAAGAAGTGATGACTTTCGACCAAAAAATAAAAAGAAGAAGAAGTGACGACAACAACTTAAAAATCGAAATGATGCCTCTAAATTGAATTATGGAACTTGATTTAATGATTAGTAGGTCGAACATGATGACCTTGCCACGTTGCTTCCCCCGAATAAGTAAGAAAACCGAGAGAAAACATGCGAATTTTGTAAACTGACATCATCGAACACCAGCAAAATCATGAAAGAGAAGATTTAATTTTGAAACTTAGAACACGTACCACTCCACCATTCCAACATCGAGGCGTGGAAAGGTCAATTATACAGAGAAGTCATTTTGATAAGTCTATACAAAGCATGTCGGAAATGCAACACAAACATACCAAAAGAGAGAACTAAGGACAAGCACGATAAGCCTCGTGCAGCAAGCTGTCAAGTTTGCAGAAAAAATTTCAGAACAAACATGCTGAGCAAACACGATTTCACTGACTGTAAAATTATGCTTTACAACTGTTAAATAGTCCAATTTGTAGCTGGAGGGCTCAAAGAGTTTCATCAAACAAAACAGAAGCCTCAACATTGTCCAATTCAATCCAAATAGCTGCATAGAGGCCTCCGCCAAACAATATTAATTGAATCTAGGGTTAATATTACGGAAAATCCCAAACTGGTACACATGTAATAAATTTACTCCAAACTACTTTTTTAACCACCAAAACCCCAAACTGGTACATTTTTTTATAAATTTACCCCAAACCAATACATTGCTAACAAATTTACCCTCTAGTAGTTTTCGTTAAATTTTACTGTTAACTTACTGAATTGGGAGACACATAACAGTTAACTATTATATTGGTTTGAGATTTTACTTTTCATTTGTCACAATTATATCAGTTTTGTGGTTTTTGTGGTGTCAATTCAATTTAACATATGGTATATTTGTCACAAATATACTAGTTTGTGGTTTTTTGGCAGTAAAAATTAGGCTTGTGTAAATTTGTCATAAGTGTATCGGTTTGGGATTTTTTGTGGTCAATTAGGTGAGATTTGTCATAGGTGTATCAATTTGGGGTTTTTCATTATCAAATAATTAGTTTTGGGTGAATTTGTTACAGGTTTATCAATTTGAGGTTTTTTGTGGTATTAACCATTGAATCTAAGATGCTACACTCTCTTCTCGAGACCTTGAGATATAGAACTCAGTTCACAAATGTCACACCCGAATCCATCAAGAATGGGAAATGATATGGCCATTCTTCCTCCCTAAGGACACAATCTCAAAAGCAAGCAACAATATCAAAATTTCTATAATCCATCAAAAGAATATTTACACTTTCAACTCAACTAAACCCAACAAATGTCATCTCAAACATATATATAACTCTCTCAAACCATACCCAAAATCCAACTCCTAAAAGCCCCCACCTCTAGTGCTCTAATACTATTGGTTGCAAGGAACTTGAAAAGAGTTAGAAGGAATGGGTAGCTCAGTAAATAGTACATCTCTTCTAAGCAGATCGAGTAATCACTATGCACATTTACTAAAACCATAGTGAAACTCATTTAATTCAAATCCACTGTAAATAGCATATGCATGAGGTCAAAGACAAGTTTCATCTTTTCAATTAAGCTTTATGCATATTAGAAATACTCATTATTCTTAAATACTGTATTTTGTGTGTGTACCATATCAAAAGCAAGCTATATCTTTTCACAAAACTTTAAATATAAGTACTCTTTTGATCATAATCACAAATTAAACATCAATGGTCAAGTTCATTAATTAATCCCAAATCAAAAACAATGATTCATTCCATTGATATCTCAAATCACACTACAATAATCAATTCCAAAATACTCAATTTCCAACTTAAGGTTCTAGAGGTGGCTCCCATGAAACTTAAGTTATTGTGCAGCACTTAATCCTTGATCAATGTATATCAATAGTACAAAGCAAGTTACTTCCACGAGACTTTTGTCATCATGTAGCAGTTTGTCCTTAACTAGTCCATATCACAATTGATTTTACAAACCAAAACATATAACTTTTCACAAATAAATTCTTCCTACAAAACTAACCTGGAATTCATATCATAAACCAATTTCATAAACCAAAACATTTAATTTTTCATAACTCAATTCATCAGTTAGAATTCCCTTTCATAAATTATTTCTCAAATCTTTTCAGAAAATATCTTATAAATCATATTCACAAAGCAGTTTGCATAATCTTTCAAAAAAGACTTATCAAACCATCTCACAATAACTTTAAAATAGTAAACACTCGATCCAGTTTTAGGCAATGTATATATCACTGTTGTTTCAAGACATGGATTTTATGAAACCAAATAAGAGATCAACATTACTCATCCGATAGTCATTGTTTTTCTCATACACGTTAGCATCATTACCCATGTCAGATGTCGCATTAGTTTGCATGGACTGAAAAATTAATGGTGAATATTTTGGTCCCTCAACTAAAATTTTATGGATACTTCAGCTCATTCGATAAGCCGTGGAATTTTATTACCCGGGTGAAAATTTGGAGCCTTTCTTTTTTTTGAAATACGGCCTTTTTCGGCTCTATCAATTCATCCAAGTAAGGAGTACAAAACGGGTCTTCAAGTTCATAAATTATATCTTTCTGCAACATTTTTCGATGAACTCAAGATCACATTAATCTAATGTCAAGGCATCCGGAAAGACAGTGCCAGACAATCATGTGGTCCCCATGCAGACAATCGGGAAATAAAGAGAATCGCCGCCAAGCCCAGGTAAGACCAAGAATAAGCTTCTGTCGAAAATGAGTCAAGTACAAGAAGGCTTGTTTTGTTAAAGGGTCACTGCAAAGGTTAAAGTAAATCATATGATCAAGTCAACGACATGGTAGAGGAGGTGAAACTGTTAAGGACATGGTCGAGCCCATATGCTTTGAGGGTCGTTTGGGCACTGCAACTCAAAGGCATTCAATATGAAACCGTCCTGGAAGATGTCTCCGTAAAAAGCAACCTTGTTCATCGGTATAATCCGGTTTATAAGAAGGTACCGGTGCTTCTCCACAATGGAAGACCGATCTCAGAGTCCCTAGTAATTCTCGAGTACGTCGACGAGACATGGAAGCAACACCCGCTTCTCCCCCAGGATCCTTATGCGAGGGCCACAGCGCGATTCTGGGCCAAATTTGGTGATGACAAGGTAATTGATCAAACGCCATTAGGCATTATTTTTCTCTCATGCACCATGGACATGGATTAAAAGTTGCAAGGAAGAGTTGTGTCCATTGACTTCATCAGATTATGTGGTTTTAGAGATGTCAGAGACAGTGTTACACACAGCATCCATCGTATGAGCTTGAAAACACTACTGGAAACTACTCAGCGAAATAATGTAAATTCAAAACTAAACTGACCTAAATTCTGATTACATGTTTCTTTAAGATTTTAATGGAAACAGAACACCCAAATGGCGTATCTATTTAATAATCTGTTTATTGTTTTGCAGGTTATGCAATCAATATGGACTGCTTTTCTAAGTGAAGGCGGAGCGCAAGAGGCAGCTCTTGCAGAGGCAAGTGAGCACCTGCAAAAGCTGGAAGAAGAGCTTGGAGGGAAAAAATTCTTTGGCGGAGACAACATTGGATATCTGGACATCGCACTTGGATGGTTGGCCAATCTAATTAGGGTCTCTGAGGAGATATGCAGCCGCAAAGTGGTCGATTATGAGAGGTTTCCACTATTATGTGCATGGTTAAAGGAGTTCTCAGATGCTCCAGTAATCAAAGATTGTTGGCCACCCCATGACAAGCTCATCACCAAGTTTATTGCGCTTCGTCAACTGCATCATGCAAAATCGTCATCAACTTGACCTATTTCCTTTTATTGGAGGGTGTTAAGACTCATGTTACTGTCAATTTTCATCTTTATATTCCTGAATGATACGCTGTGCTTGCTTCCTGATCTTTTGAATCAGTTTTCCCTTCACCCATAAAAGATTATGCTGTCCCAGATAATATGTTTCTATAGCCCTGAGCGCATGCTAGAGACAAATTTGGTTTGAATTCAGTGAATAACGGAATATTTGCGAATTAAGGAAGGAATCAATTGAAAATTCAAAGTGTAATTCGCGAAGCCACCGACGCATGGCCTTTTTCAGCTCTGTCTATCTACCCAAGTATGAGTACGAAATGGGTCTTCGAGTTCATCAATTTTGATCTCCTTGAATTATTTCTTGATAAACTTAAGGTAAACTTGATGTAATATCAAGGCATCCAGAAAGATGATCATAAGAAAACAAAGCTAGGGGAAATGGCACATCAGGTACACCTGTCAGAATTGGGACAAACTAGTTGATTCGAATGCCGGCTTCTCCCATAATGAATGTATCAAAAATTAACTTCTGTTTCGTTTGGCTGGGGTGGATTGAGACTTCCTTGCGATTCCCATGCTGGCAATCAGGACAAAAAAAACAGAGAGAGAGAATCTTCGCAAGACCAGGTAAGACGAAGAGTAAGATGACTTAAGTACAAGACTTTGTTTTGTTAAAGGGTCCCTTCCACGGTTGAAGTGAATCATATGGTCAAACCAATGACATGGCAGAGGAGGTGAAACTGTTCAAGACATGGTCGAGCACATTCACTTTGAGGGTCGTTTGGGCACTACATCTCAAGGGCCTTCAATACAAATCCATCCTGGAAGATCTCTTCGACAAAAGCGACCTTCTTCTATAGTATAACCTGGTTCTCAAGAAGGTACCCAGTAGACCGATCTCAGAGTCCCTGATAATTATTGAGTATGTCAACAACACATGGAAGCAATACCCGCTTTCCCACAGGATCCTTATGCGAGGGCCAAGCCGGGATTTTGGGCCAAATTCAGTGATGGCAAGGTAATTGATCATGCGCCTTGCAGCATATGCAGCATTTCTCTCATGCACCATGCCCAATGTCAATCACATGAAAGAGTCATGTGTATTGACTTTCATCAGATTACTAGAGAAGGCAGAGACAATGTTATTCATAGTATTCATCATATGAGCTTTGAAGTGTCTATTTGAAACTACTCACCAATATAATGTCTATTCATAACGAAACTGACCTAATGATTCTTTAAGATTCGGATGCAAACATAACATTCATTTTAAGGTTGGGGATGAATTTTGCCATCAATATGGACTGCTTTTGTAAGTGAAGTCA
Source organism: Angophora floribunda (assembly GCA_014182895.1). NCBI lineage: Eukaryota > Viridiplantae > Streptophyta > Magnoliopsida > Myrtales > Myrtaceae > Angophora > Angophora floribunda. The sequence continues at coordinate 28,901,190 of CM024711.1, read as the reverse complement.
AAGAGCAAGAAGCAGCTCAAACACAGTTGTCAGACACGGGATTGCTCATCATTATCTGAGTCCCAACCGACCAGAAAAAAATCGGCAATATCCAGGATGACAGATGAACCAATAGATTCCGTGAGTTATAGGTTTGTGATAATTCTTGTAATATTCAGGTCTTTTGTTGACTGGTGGGACCCACTTGGATTAAAAAAAAAGAAGAAGAAGAAGAAGAAGAAAGAGAGTTGAAAAGTCAAAAGGAGAGGAGAGAGAATAAGTGGGGCTTTGCCTCCCACTTTCGGAAACAAGAACAGTCGGGAAGGAGAAAGAAAACAGAGAGAAAAGAGAAGAGAGGGAGAGAAGAAGAAAGGGAAAGGAGGAGAGGGTTTCGCACGTGCGCGCCGTGGGAGCCTCGTAAAGCCGACTCAACTATTTTACGCAACACCCGGTGAGAACACGTGCCTCTTATTCCTCCAATCGAAGTATTTTTCCGGTTTAGGGCTCAAATTCGAAATATTGGGAATATTGAGCGGCGAAGTCCGATTTTTGAGCTATTGAGCTGTGAAAATTTATAAGAACGGTAATTTAGGACGTCGTGGACCCGTGGGATTTTACGGAATTGGATTTGAGCTTGTGGTTTTTGTCAGAAATGGAATTTTGAAATTCTGCCCGCTGGATGTACAGTACGCGCGGTTGCTGTGAGGTCTAATTTTGTCGGTTTCGGCTCGAAATTGGATTGTCCTACTAATGGGTCTTCTAGTGCTCGGAATTATCTTCATTTTGACTATAAGATTGCTTGGATTGGAGTTCGGATGAGAAAGTTATGGCATAATCAAGTTTTGCACCTTAGTTTAGTTTCATGAACGGCTTTGAATAAATTGCTTTTGATAGGCGTTTTGTTAGCTCTTTGGGGTCATTTTATTAGTGTTAAGGCGTGATTTAGTTGTCTCAATAATTGAGGTAGAGTTTTATCGGGTTTTAACTCATTCCTCAATTATTTGTTAGGACCGCGAGTTTGACGATTCAAATACCGTTTTATTGGGTCGTAGGCGATGAGGTGAGTGGTACTATATCTTCTTTGAATTTGTAAAATTCATGTTGAGAAAATTATATGGATTATATATAGTATGAGATTATGGAATTACATTATTATTGCATAAAAATCGGATCGGGCATGGACTACCTCTTGATTGTTTATAAAAGTTTGGAAAGCATGTTATGTAAAGTTTTGGAAGGCAAAATATGTTTATAAATGCTTTGCAAATGGTTTATGGAAAAGCATGTGGATGACTTGAGAAATGGTGGATGGCGATGTTACAAAAATGTATTTGTTTGATTTATTATATTAATTCTTGGATTGGTTTTTCGGTATTGGAATATGGTTATTTTGCTCATTATTCTTTGTGAGCCCATTGAGAGGGCATGTTGGTATGCATACCGGGTAGGATATCCTTCTAGGCCGAGCCACCGCATTATAAGTGGAGACCTTGCCAAGGGGATCTTGGTAGCGCTTGTCACAAGCGTTATGTCGTGACCATGGAAGGATATTGAGTAATAGATTGGTCAATGGATAAACCATTGATGTGTGGTTTCTTATGGAGATTATCCAATAGACTTGACTATTGATACTTAAATTGTGATGGTGGTTTAAATAAGTTTTTCATATTAGTATAAAAGTAACTCTTATATGATTTATTATGTATTTTATATATTGGTTGGAGTTAAAAAGTTCTGGGATTGCTTTGAATCCATGCATAGTGCTTGCTCGATCTGCTTAGAAGATATGTACTACTCACTGGGCGGTAGTTGCTCATTCCACTCATCATTTATGTTTTCAGGTTCCTCGGTTAGCGGCGAGTAGAGCGAGAGCGCTGTTGGGGGAAACTTTTGATTCTCTTTTGGGTATGACTTGAGGAAGAAACTTGTTTAGTGTTTGTTATATTTTGGGTTGGCTGAGTTCTGATTGTTAATATTATTTTGGAGGATTATAGAAACTCTAATGTATAGCCAACGTGTTGGTCTATCTGATATATATATATATATATGGGTTTGAGTTATATATATATTGATATCAGGTTGTTGGTTATATTGAGGCTGCGTCCTTCATGTGGAAGGACGGCCGTGTCATATTCCCTTTTCTTGCAGTTTTGGGGTGTGACATCTTTTGGTATCAGAGCTTAAGTTTTGATCTTTTTAGAGATAGATATGGGACGTTGTGAGTTGTGTGATAGATTTTTGTGCATTAGTCTTTTAGGTACTAAGGTGCAGTTTCATGCTTGAACACTCCCGTCCAGCAGTTATAATCACCATCTTCCTGATAATTTCTCCAACTACAATCATGGCCAAGCCAAGATTGCTGATCTGCCAGCAATCTTTCAAGGCTGGAAAATAAAGAAACTTCAAGCAAGTACTCCACCAGCGGCTGATCAAGAGGGATTTAAGAACTACATTCGATCTTCCATGAAAAGCAACTGCGAGGATATAATCAGACCCCTAAATGAGGATGATCAACAAGAGCAATTGGAACAACTGTCTGCAAGCTGTGTAAGTGTATATCTCTACCATTCTGGATCAGGTGATGCGGATCCATTTATAGTCTTGAATGTAGCCTCTGAGACCCAGAGGATTCAGTTATCCAATTGTAGACTTAGGAATCTTCTTAGACCAGCTTCAGGTCTGAAAGAAATGCCGTGCTGAACCTCAGAACTGCAAGACAACATCCAAGATCCTGGGAAAGACATCAACAATGACATCTGAAAGGGGATGGCAAAGAGGAGTATTAGCTTATAAGAGAATCAGATTCTAGCATTTAACGGTACTTTTGTGTTGATGGTACAAAGACATCCAAATGACTCTTTCCTTTTGTTACTCGGAGATTGATAAAACCAGAGTCCTTTTGATATAAATTCCTTGGCATTGGTAGACACATTGCTCGGATGCACACATTTCCAATGCAATAATTTAACTGAAAACTCCATTTTATTCGGTGATCATATCTGTGTAGCAATTCAAATTCATTATGTCCCTGAAAAATTTCCTAAGCATGCCACTTAACATGGAAATAGACGATTTCCCTCACAACCTGTGAATAACATTGGCTAGCTTATAATAGAAAAAGTTAATAGAGAATAAAATAAAATGCAGCAGTAATCTCCCTTAGTAGACAGAATGTAAATGGATCCATAAATTTCATCCTAATTTCTGTTGCAGCATCTGTTATTACTATGATTAAATGTGAACTTGCTGTGCCTGTTCTTGAATTTGGTCTAGTGTACTATCGATTAAAACGACATCTAGTTTTTGCTACATGTCCGTGTCGTCTTTTTGCTTTTATTAACTTGTCTTTGTTACACGTCAAGGCTATCATCCATGCCAAATGGCACGTTGGCTTGAGGTTGCGTGGACAGAACTTCTTCTTTTTTGGGTCAAGCGTGGACAGAACATTTTGCAAGAACTTTTGTCCAAGTTCATCGGTACATTGGGTAATTTAAAAAGTGGGGGAACATTTAAAATTGTGGGTCTCCTTTGAAATTTGGCCCTTCTCGGCTCTGTCAATCCATCCAAGTACTTGAGTACAAATGGTTCTTCAAGCTCGTAAATTATGATCTCTCTGCGACGTTTCTCGATAAACTCAAGGTTACATTAATCCTAATATCAGGGAATCATGGAAGATGGCCATAAAAGGACAAAGCAAGACATCCATGTGGTTCCCGAGAAGACGATCAGGACAAAGGGAGAATCTTGGCAAGACCAGGTAAGACGAAGAATAAGCATCTGTCGAAGATGACTCAAGGACAAGAAGGCTTGTCGAGTTAAAGCGTCCCTTCGAAGGTTGAAGATCATATGATCAACAACGAAATGTCAGAGGAAGTGAAACTATTCAAGACATGGTCGAGCGCATTTGCTTTGAGGGTCGTTTGGGCGCTGCAGCTCAAGGGCATTAAATACGAATATGTCCTGGAAGATATCTCCAACAAAAGCGACCTTCTTCTTCAGTATAACCCGGTTTATAAGAAGGTACCGGTGCTTCTCCACAACGGAAGACCGATCTCAGAGTCCCTGATAATTCTTGAGTACCTTGACGAGATATGGAAGCAATACCCGCTTCTCCCACAGGATCCTCATGAGAGGGCCATGGCACGATTTTGGGCCAAATTTGGCGACGAAAAGGTATTTGATCATGCGCTGTATAATATTTGTTTCCCTTATGCTCCCAAGAAAGAGTCATGTCTATTGACTTCATCCGATCATGTGGTTTAACAGAAGTCCTAGATGATGTTACACACATAATTGATCATATGAGCTTTGTCTTGAAACTAATCACTGAAATGGTGTATATTTGAAACTAAAACGACGTAAACTTTGACGACATGTTTCTTTAATATTTGGATGCAAACATTACATCTAATGGGTGGGGAGTGGGGTTTGCAGGTGATGCCATCAATCTGGACTGCTCTTGTAAGCGAAGGCAAAGAGCAAGAGGTGGCTCTTGCAGAGGCAAGTGACCACCTGCAGAAGCTGGAAGACGAGCTTAGAGGGAAGAAATTCTTTGCCGGAGACAACATCGGATATCTGGACATCGCACTTGGATGGTTGACCAATCTAAATAGAGTCTTTGAGGAAATATGCAGCTTCAAATTGGTCGATGGTGAAAGGTTTCCACTTCTATCTGCATGGTTGGAGGAGTTCTCAGACGCTCCAGTAATCAAAGATTGTTGGCCACCCCATGACAAGCTCATCCACAAGTATATTGCTCTTCGTCAAGCGTATCAGGAAAAATCGTCATCGACTTGACTAATTTTCTTTTGTTGGAGGGTGTTAAGACTTGTGTTACCGTCAATTTTCATCTTCATATCCCAGAATGATATGCTGCGCTTACTTACTGATCTGTTGAATCAGTTTTGCTTCAACTAAGATACAGTTTGCTGGCCCAGATGATTGATATGTATCTTTATAGAGTAGTGTGCCCTGAGTGCATGCTAGAGACAGTTTAAATTCAATGAACAATGGAAAAGTGAACAACGGAATATTTGTTACTTTAGGATAGGAAACAAATCAAACAGTTCAAGTTTAATTCACAAAAACTGCAAGCACATGGCTATTGGCTAGTTGTTCATCCTGCCGTGTCATATATATAAACACACGGAATAGTGTGCTAACCAAACGGTGTAAAATGGCATTACATTGAGCTTTCGAAGAATCAACTACAATACCTTGAAATTGAAATGACACCTCGACGGCAAATTATAGAACCTGATTTAGACTCCGTTTATTTCATTGAAAATGAATGATTAGGAAAATACTTTCCCAAGAGAAAACCGATATAACAACTACGCAATATCATAGAGTCAACTAACATCATTGAACAGCAACAAAATCTTGAACAGATGATTCAATTTTTGGAACATGTACATCTCCACCATCCTACCAAGGGGCAGGGGTTGAAAAGGTCAATTATGCAGAAAAACCAATGTGATGAGTCAATACAGAGCATGTTGTAAATGTAACACAACCTAACATAAGAGAACTAAGGACAAGCATGATGTGCCTTCGTGTAGCTAGTTGTCAAGTCTGCACAAAAATTTCCCAATGATTTCACAATTTGTAAAATTGTGCTTTACAACTGATATATATCTAATCTGTAGCAGGAGCACTCAAAAGAGTTTCATCTCACAAATAGAAGCCTCAACATTGTCCAATCCAATCCAAGTAGCTGTATAGGGCCTCTATCAGACAATATTAACTGAATTTAGGATGCTACTCTTTTCCGAGACATTGAAATGTAGAACTCACTTCACAAATGGGACCCCCGAAGGGACAGTTTGGGCATATTCCTCATACTCTTGCCCGAAGAATTCTCTTAGGAAATATTCTTCGTATGGTATCCGTGTCACAAAGAAGTGCCAAACGACTGCTGCGAACACAATTGTTGACACCGGATTGCACAGCATTATCTGGGTTCCGACCGACCAGATGAAAAATCCACAATATCCAGGATGACGGATAAACCGATAGATTCCGTGAGTTATCAGCCTGTGATGATCCTCATGATAGATTTTGATCAAATGCGTGAACGCCTGCCCAGCAGTTATAATCGCCATCTTTCTAATTATTTCCCCAACTACAATCATGGCTAAGCCGAAATTGCTGATCCACCAGTATTCTTTCAAAGCTGGAAATAAAGAAACTTCAAGAAGATACTCCACCATCGAAAAGAACATTGCAAGAAGATAGTTTCGGCTGATCAAGAGGGATTTAAGGGTTACATTTGATCTTCCATGAAAGGCAACTGCGAGGATATACTCAGACCCATGAAAGAAGATGATCGACAAGAGCAATTGGGACAACTGTCTGCAAGCTGTGTAACTAAATATCTCTGCCATTATTTTATCAAATAGGGCGCATCAAGTTATAGTCTTGAATGTAGTCCTCTGAGACCCAGAGGATTCAGCTATCAAACAGAAGGATTAGGAAACTTTGCAGGATAACTTCAGACCTGAAAGTGATGCCAGGCTGAACCATGAAACTGAAATACAACATCCAAGATCCTCCGACAGACGGTTCAACAATGACATCTAAAAGGAGATGGGAAAAACAAGTGTTAGGTTACAAAGAATCTGATTCTAGCATCTAATAGTACTTCTGTGTCCATGGCACGAAGACATCCAAAAAAACCCTTTCCTTTTTTTACTCAGATATCGACAACAGGTGCTTTTGGAAAGAGTTGCTTGGCATTTGGAGACACGCTGCTTGGATGCAAACATTTACGATGCAATAGATCACCTGATAACTCCACTTTATTTGGTGACTATCCATCTAGCAAATCAAAATTTTCTAAACTAGCATTATGTCCCTGAAATTTTTTCTAGATTATGCCACTTAACATGGAAAGATACAAGCTCCCTTATAACAGGTATACAACATTGGCTAGCTTATAGCGGGTGAAAACTGTAATTAGCAACGCTGCAATCGAAACTAGGGTGAAAACTGCCCTTCAACATGCGGAACTTAGCTGTAATTTTCAAAACACCGAGCGACGGCCGCATCTAAAGACAGACGGCGATTTCAACCTCTTCAATCTAAAACTAGACAAGATCAAAAGCACAGCCAGGCAGATTCTTAGTCAAATTCAACAACACCCAGCAGGTCATAACTCCGGGAATCAATTTCGTCTCGACAGTCAGACAAAGATCAGCATCAGGAGATCATATCCACCACCGGAACGACAACCAACCCATACCCAAAAGAGAAACGACGACACGAATCAAGCAATAACAGAGCGTACGCACGAGCTCGTTGAAGCAAAATCAGAGAGTAAGGGTCCGCACCTCACCAGCCAAAGCGACGAACTTGACATGACCAGAGCTCGGAAATGCCCTGAAAGGAGCGAACTGCAAACACGGATTCGCCCACAACAAGAAATCTTCCGCGGCTCCAAGAAAAAACGGAGGGATGGAGGCAAGAAACGATGACAGAGGTTGGGAGCTGCAATGGAAGAGAAGGATTCGATAATGCAGACAGGAAGATGGAAGGATGGGGACTTCAGATGCCGTGGAAGATACCGAAAGGACCGGTAGCAGGTTAAGATGTTCTCAAGACTTGAGAGTGAAGTGCAGTGTACGGTTGAGTTTTTTCTTTATTATTTTCTCTTTTTTTTGTTTTTTGGTTCTGTAATTGTAGAAAAAGTAGTCATGCGACGGCCCTGCCTGCTGGCTTTAAGAACAAGAGGCACGAATGATTCTTTCAATCCACATGATTGAATCATGAAATGACTTAAAACGAATAGAAAAGGGATCATCACTTCTTTGTATTCTTATAGCCCAAAAAATGTGATATTTGTTGCTTTTTACGAAAGAAAGGCAAAGCCCGAAAATAGTGCTGCGAGGCCAATAACCAATGACGATGTATCAGCGGGTAGATAAAGACATGACTCGAGAACGTGAAAGATTAATGAGTGCAATAAGAGTGGGAGAGAGATGGGAGGGTATATCAAGAAATGCGTGTAGGATTAAGATGTGGTCTATGACTCTGGCTTTTTCGTGATTAGTGTGGAATTGATAAGTTTAAGATAAGAACCAAGATCCTACCTGATATCCATGTCGTGAACCAAGAATTAGATCAGTTTAACTAAGAATTGAAGTCATCAAACGTGAATAATGTACTCAAGATGTCAATCGAGTTTCGTTGCAGTTCTTCTTTAGCTTTTACCCATTCGGAGGGCATCAAATGCAACTTTATTGATGCAATTCATTGCTTCATTTCCATAAGTTTGTCCATTTTTGTGTTGCTAGTTCATTGATTTCACTTTCAGCAAATCAAATATGACAAATTCCTCCGTGCGGTTACTACTTCTTTGATACCCAAAAATACATATTACTTTAAAACATTCATTTAATCTAAAAAATTATTTTCAAGCTAGCAAAACCAAATGTTTCTTCGGTTAAATTTACTCTGATCCAATGGTAGATATTCTTTTATGGAAATTCGACGATCCAAGATTCTCGAGGCCACTGACTCTGCCACGAAAATCAAGCCCTGCAAAGTCTTCCTCAGCTTCTGTCCATTTTACATGTTTTGTCAGACAACACATTGAATGTAACATTCTCACAATATGTATTGAAGCACATACCCCAAAGATTTCATGATAAGGGACAACAACATATGAGCAGGATGAGGAATGATGATACGCAGATTGCACCAATTCCAAAACTCTACCACTAACTCTGCTAGAATAAGTTTCTAAACTTAAAAGGGAATACTGACTCGGCCAAAACCTCAGCTAACCCTTGAAACTAAAATGCTCCCAACTAAAAAGAATGTCTATCATGAATGAGCAGGTTATTTTGATTCAACATCACAGTATGTCTACCATGATGTAGTAGCAGACCTATGCAGAGCAATTCAATTCAGAGGGTGGTCGTATCAACTATGGCTTCCAGTATTTTCTTCTCTAATTCAGCTTCATCAACCCACATGGAGCTTTTCCGGCGCAACAGCTCACTGGCCTCTTTTTTCTTATTTTCCCTCGATTTCTCTTTCATTCTCCAGTTCTCAAGTTTCTCAGTCCTTTCTTTCATCTGCATTCAAGTCATTTGGTAAAGGACATCATGATCAGAGTTTCTACCAAAAGGAGAAAAAACAAGGAAGAAAGGAAAGAGATTTGGTTCTTAAGAAGATAACAAGCACATTATTAACTGCACTGCAACCTCATGAGCAACAGAAAGATTGCGTGGGAGAAAGAGCTCAACCATTGCTAAACTTCTTGAGAAGCCCAAAAAGAAGTAGCACTGCCATGTCCTAGACTATACTGCCATAACTGAGAAGTCACTTCGATGAACGTATTCATATAATAGGTTTTTTGTTTCCACAATCCACTAATGCATAGTCTAATGCAGTGAATGAGGTGACATGACACAGTTCAAACAAAATAACTTACCCTTGTTACCCAACGGTCAATCGCAAGTTCAACAACATTCTCAAAGCCTCATTCATGTACCTTATAACCATGTTATCACTGTCCCAAAAAAGAGTTACTCATGTCGTCATTGTCATTTCTCCATGCCATGATGGAGGGATGTGCCCCATACATCTCTGAACTAAAATTACTATAAATTCTAAAGTAACACAAGTTAAACAGGAATCTGTCCTTGCAACAAGAGAACATAATGCACTTGAAGAGGGAAATCATGGAAAATGGAATTGCAATAATAAGGAAGGAAGCTGCATTCTTCAAGCATACGAGGTTGCCAATCAAAGATTGGGCTTTGGATTAAATGTTTGAAGAATCTGCTGTCCCCTACTAGTGCAGAAGATTGGCATTTTTCTTTCTTTCCCTATTTTTATAACTAACACAGACACATTAGCACAGAAGGTTTTGCAGCAACTTATTAGCAGAATTTAATCTGGAATTAAACAGTGAAGAAGGGTACTCCTTTTTCTAAGTGGAACCCTCATGCATCAAGCTGTTTGTGTGAACTCATGGGTCAGAAATTTGTATCTCGTCTGACCTGTAAGATACTGAAACAAGCTACGGGAAAGGTGCCAACATTCACTGTGCCAACTGACTTACAGAACATAAGGATCAAAGCCCAAAGTTATCATTGCATGGAAAATTTACACCTAGGGGGATAGAACTGCAATTTTTCCCTACTCATAACATGCCTTTTCTGGTAGAAACTATTGACAGGGTGCCTTTGCCTTCATAGCTTAAAAGCTTTTCCTGCCCTGCCAAACTGTTTTTGGGGTCGTAAGACTTTGAAAAAAGGTAGGGTGATGACAACTTCTCAGCTTTGCTTATGCATTTAGCTCCAAGAGGTTATTTTAATAATTCAAAAGCAAAGAAACATTTGAACCACTTTAAAATCTAAATATTTCTACGTTAGAGAAAGAGAATTGGCAAGCTGAATCAAGGCGGCCCACTCAGATTATAGACTGCTGGCAACTGATGACAATCCATGATCTGTGAATGCCATTGACTAGAAAGATTGTGTAAGAAGATAGAGCCTTTATAAGCACGAATGTCTTTGCACTTCCTCATTCAGCTTTGTACAGAAAGTTAATCTTGTTTTCCACTTATATTGACACCTAGTTTTCTTGAAAATCTGTTGATCCACGTACTGGGCTTTGGCCAAATGTCAGCAGTTCATATTCTCCTAGAGCCACCATACAGTATATTCCGAGAAAAATCGTTCAATTCCTCCTATTCCATCCTTTTCTTCTTAGTCCCGCTTCTAGCAAGGCCACAAAAAGATATACGAAACAGTTTTTGAGCTAGGGATCACAACAAGGATATCATCTGCTCCATTTTCCATTGCCAAGTGGCAGAGACCTTCAGCATTTGCAAATCACACACCATGCTATCCATGATATACTCAGTCAAGCAGCTCGATGAACAAAGCACCTAGCTAAACAGTTTCATAAGCCATTCAAACCAAAAAAAAAAACAAGAGAGAGGACTCACAAGCATCTGCCGAAACTCTTCCTCGGCAACCATCCTCTCCTCGGCCCTGACCTTCGCCTCGGCGGCCTTCACCTTGTTCCGCTCCTCCCTCGCAACCCTAATCGCCTCCCTCTTGGCCTCGTCCTTCCTCTGCTGCTCCAGCCTCATCATCTCCACCTCCCTGATGTACTCCTTCCTCAGCTCTTTCACCTGCTTCGCGTACTCCCTCCTCAGCCCCGCCAGCTTCGCCTCGGCCTCCTTCGGGTCCTTCGGCGTCTCCCAGCTCCCGACGTACGGGTTCCGGGACAGGAACTTGTGGTCCTGCGGCGGTTGCCGGTGGCGAGTAGCGGCGTCGGCAGCGGCGGCGGGGGCGGTGGAGGAGCAGAAGCGGCGGAGGGATTTGATGGGGGAGGCGGTGGCCGCGCGGTGGATGGCGCGCTGCGTGGCCATCGGATCGAAGAATTGAGTGAGAGGAGAGAGATCGAGAAAGGGATCGATAGAGAGACAAAGCGGAGTTGAAGAAACTTGATTGAATTTAGGGGTTTATGTGGGTTTTTTTTTTTTATTCACGTGTCAAAATCGATGCACTTATTTATATATTAAATAAGTTATAAATGGATTGAATTTTTTTTTCAATCACCAATAATAGATTTAAAACTAAAAAGACTAAAAATATGGGATTTGACTTACTTAGAACCTATTAAAACCCAACTAATTCATGTTAAAAAGCCAATAAAAACTTTATATAAAGATGCTATCCCACACACTAGCTTTTCCTGGCCCTTAAAAGCTTTAAACTTACTTCAGAAACAAGCCATGAACTTAGATTATAATAATCTTTAGAATATCGAAAATTCTAATGCACAGGATCCTCTAAAGAAGATACTTCCTCAATCATACTCGTTTGTTCGAACTTTCGTTCGCACTGAAAAGAGAATGAGAGTTTAGAAGATCATGTTGGGAGCGAAGACACAACACACTTCTTATTTCACTCTCTGGTTTTTACAATGGTGACTCGCTTGCTCTTATATAGGCAAAGGAGGGTACATAAGACAAGAGCAGCAGACCGGCTCGCTTCTCGGACATAATTATGGGAGCATACTAGCCACTTATGGGCTACACAACTAGGGAGTCCTAAAGAAATCCCGTGACAGGCTATGAGCTATGAACAATGAGCCTCTTTGCCTAGTGCTTCAAAAAATGTGACGGATGAACAAAGGTATAAAGTGTTTTCGAGACGTCCGTTATTTATCTCTTCCGTCTCAAATCAAAATAATCATCGAGCTATGTTGAGCTATCTGTTCCTGAGTAGTGCGTCCTCATCAATATCGGATGGACTGAGCCTCCGTCTTTTTCTCTTTTGAAGGCATGGATGAGATTCTCGATTTCTTCGCGACAAGTCCGGTGGACGGGAGGAGCTAAGACCGAAAAGCCAGAAAAGGGCGTAATTTGGGGTGTCTCCCCATGGATCTTGGGAAAGTGGTCCCCCCCCAGGGATCATAGGGGGTGGAGGAGTCTAGATTGTTTTGTTGAAAGATCTGGAGGGCTTCTTGGATCTTGTCTTGCGTTGAATCCCAAGCATCGAGGTGGTCCCCGTGAAACAGGATCTAGCAGATACCATGCTTCTTGGTGGGATGGTGCGATTTTCCTAACATAGGATTCTCTGGAATTCTCTTGATGAATATCGGCTGGTGGTGATGGAGTAAGGTAGTGTCTCGGTGTATTTGTGCAGATTCTTGAAAAACCTGAGGCTTGTAACTTGACGTTTCGCAATGTAAGGTTTGTCGAGAGATCCATCCAAAGGGATGACAATATGTCAATGGGCGGTGGAACAGACAATAGTATGACGTTCCGGTTCAGCCTTCCTTGACGATTCTGATTTTGAAGAGTTCTTTCCAAGATCGGAGTGGTTTGAACCATGCAAAAATGTCTAGGAGATATTTCGGTTATGGTCACGTCCGCCGCATCCTTGATGAAAACCCGCAAAATTTGTTCAAGAGGAAATTCAATGGCTATTGTGTACAAAGGGTTGAACATGTACCAAAGTAACCATTTCATATCTTCGGGAAATGCATCATTAGGAGACCATCGGAGGGGATGGATGAATGGATATTGTGGATGGAGTCAATCTAGTCTGAGCATTAGGCCGCCATGTTCACGAAAAATTCGGAACTGATATTCCCACATTAATTCCGGAAGTCTTTCTTTCAAGACATTATGTCGAATGGCCTATGGAATCTCAAAAGGATATTTAAGACTTGGCCAACCACACTGCATGTCAGCGGTGCGGTATGTTTCTGAGAGAGGCTCATTCTTGACATACATGTGAATTGCTTGAATTGGTTCTTTTGGTCTGGATAAGAAGTCGGCTAAGACATTCTTAGTCCCTGGAATATGTTTGACTTCGAAGGAGTATTTAGAAAACCATTCAGCCCATCGGAGTAATTGTGGATGAGGGACTTGCTTTTGTTTAAACTTGAGCATCTGGGGAAATGAAGACATATCCATTTCAACAAGAAAATGGTGTCCAATGAGGTGGAATTCAAACTTCTTGATGCCGTATTTAACTGCAAGTATTTTCTTGAAAGTGGAATGGTAATGGATTTCTGCTTGAGAAAATCGACCACTTTTGTAGGCACAAATATGCCTGTTCCCATCAATTTCTTCAAAAAGAATGGCTGCCCAATATTTGTCGCGGGCATCAGTTTGGAGGATCCTTTTGCTAGTAGATGGGATCTTTAAGGGAGGAAGATACTGTAGAAGTTGTTTAAGCTGGGAAACAGCTTGAGTTTGCTTGGGTCCCCATGGAGGAAGATTCTTTTTTAGCATCTTTTGAAGAGGTCTGAGATATTTAGAAATATGGGGAATAAAATCTCGCAAGTAATTTACAATGCCAAGGAATTGCTGAACTTGTCTGGCATTCAAATCCTTCTTAGGAAATTTTTGGAGTTCTTCAGCAATATGGGGTTCAGGGCAATAGGTTCCTTCTTTCAAATGCATGCCAAGGAATTCAATTTCTGTTTGGGCAATAATCATTTTTTTTTTAGAAAGCATAATGCCATACCTTTTACAATATCGCAAAAATTGTATCAAAAGTTGGCAATGAGATTTTTCATCGTGAACAAAAGAATGTCATCAATATAGATTTGAGAATTTGGAAGAATTGGTTCAAAGATTTTGCACATAGCCTTTTGGAAAAGGAAAGGTGCAGTTTTAAGACCAAAAGGAACAACTGTCCATTGAAAGTGTTGGTTTGGGATACATAACCCCGTCTTGGGTCCGTTTTGATGGGTCAATTCCCAACCGCCCACTCCCGCCTTAAGATCAAATTTTGAGTAGATCTTTGCTTGAGCAAGGCTAAGAAAGAGAGAATTTCGATGGGGCAATGGAAATTTATCATCCCGGGAGGAACTCATTCGAGGTTGATAATTAATTACTAACCTCATTTTTCCACGGTTTTGTTCAGCTCGCTTGTTGACATAAAATGCTTCACATGCCCATTGAGAGTCAGATGGTTCAATGAGACCTTGTGCTAACAGTTCTGCACATTCTTACTGTGCAAGTGCAAGGTGTTGTAGGCTCATTCCAGAATGACTTGCTCTCGTCGAATTAATGTCTTCATTCTTCTTGAATGGAAGTTTGACATAAAAAAGGGAGTTTTTCCATAAGGGTTGGGTGCAAGTCTGGGAAAACTGGGAATGTGACTCAGCACAAGAGGAAAGTAGACTCTGGATGATTGGGTCAAATAAGGCGGGTTCAAGTGCATAGTGATTTCTACAAATTCCCTGAATTGATTTTTGAAACGTAAACCACGAGAAAGTATTCTAAGCTTGGGCAGTTGGGTCAAAATGTCTCAACCAATGATAATATCTTTGTCTGGGGATCTGGAACCAAGGACCCTGGTGGTGATAGAACACTGGGGAAAGAATTGAATGGTAATTGGCTTACTACGATATTTGGTAGCAAATGTGTCACCGTAAGTTTTTTTTTGAAATACCCGGTGTAGGGCTTCCAAAATTCTTCTGGGAGGATCTTAGTGTCTAGAATGGAAGAACTTGCTCCAGTATCAATGAGTGCCACCAAAGGGATTGGTTTATGATATTTGGACAAAATGATATGGATGGGAATGTATGGATGGTGTATGGGCTCAATGGTATGGATGTCATTAGGAGTATCAGGGAAGAAGGTGAAAACATCATTTTCAGAATCCGAAGCCAAGTCTGAGCTATATGTTTAGATAGCACAGAGAGTATTTTCTGATGGTTGGTCGTCTAAGGAGAAGACAGACTCGATATCAGAATCATCAAGTTGGATGCCGGTGCTCTTGGCGATTTTATCAATCAAATGGCTTCCACGACTCTTTGCTTTTGGACAATTTTTGGCAAAATGTCCTTTTTTGTTGCAAACATAACATCTATCTTTGCTTCGTTTTTTGGAGGAGCGATGATGGCTCTTTCGCAAGAATTTCTATTTGCCTTTGCTTTTTCCTTTGCTTGTCTTCTTGAATGAAAACTTTTTAAAGTATCTCTTCTTTTTGCAGCCTGTACAAGAAGGATCGGTGTAATTCTTGGGACACTTAATCTTCAGACCGGGTTTAAAGCATGCCTTGTCAAGATGTCTATTTTCCTTGAGGAAGCTTCGGAAGGCTTTTCTGCCGAGACAAAGTTCTTCTATGGCGATATAAACAGCCTGTTGGATTTCACCAAGAGTGGCTTCTGTGAGGATTTTTTGTCGCTGTTGAAGGGTTTTTTCTATAACTTGACTTAGTTCTCTTGGGATGGATGCCAAGAAAGTAGGTTTGAGATTCCAATCTTTTAAATAAAATAACTTGATCATGGCTTGGAAATGTCGGTCAAGGTCTTTGCGCCTTAATGAGCAACATGTTCGATCGAAGAACTCCTTTCTTTTGAGCTCTTTGGAGTCTTCCGGTTTGCCAATGAAATACATGTGGATAATCTGAATAGCATTATCCAATGGCTGAGTTAAAAAGTACATCTGGTCTTGTTCGGAGGCAATATGCCACCAATCTTTGAGTGCTCCTGTAAAGCGGCTGGTAAATTCTAGGAGAATATCATAGGTGCTGGGTTCAGATATGTGCCTGGTGGTGAGCCAAGCATGGAACTCTTGGAGTCGATCAGGCCACTTATGATACGGGATGTCATCCAAGGTAAAGTAAACTTTGGAGGACGGGGCGAAAGTCCTCGGGTTGCATCAAAGTTGCTCGGTTGGTGTATTTCGGTTCGAAAAATATATCTTCGTCTTTGACACTATTTGCCATAAACAGATCTTCTTCCGAAGAGATCGATTCGGTAAAACATCGAAATTGATTCGGACGGTTTCAACTGCTCACCACTGTGGATGGTTTGATGACAGCAATTGAAGGAATCTGCTGTCGAAGAAAGTTTTCAATGGGATTGGAAATAGTCAAGGTAGTAGGTGGGTTTCTAGGAGGATGATCAGGATAATCATCAGGTGGGTGTTCAGGTGTACCAGGAGGAGATGGTAATTCTGTAGGAGTGAAAGATTCATTTTGCTTTTGTTTAAGCTTGCGGAGCTTTCAAGAAATTGTTCTGATATGGAGGAACAGCTGAGCTGAGAACAGCAGCAAAAGAGGATGATGATCCTAGAGATGATTCTGGTTTGGGTGGTAAAGAATGAGAGGGGAAAAATGGTGGATCAATTGGAGTGAAGGACTACTAACTTTTGAGAATTTGAATTTGCCTTTTGAGCTTCTCAATTTCTAGCTTTTGGTCTTCCAAATAATGGCTAGGAGGTGCTTGCTTGGTTTCTAGCAGATGAAGCCTTTTCTGGAAGTCTTTCAAAGATACGGTAAGATAAGTCGGTAGTCTTGTCTACACGTTCAAGACGTGTAGCAACACCGCCAAGAAGCTCATTTTGGGCCAAAGCATTTTCGCTTGCCAATTCAAGATGGGGCCAGCAGCAGAGGGCGCTCCGTGTCCTTGTGCATCAAGACCAAGGGGGTTTGGTATCTTGGGGGAGTGCTGAAATCTTTGGTGAGGATCGGAGAATTTTTCCAATGGAGGAAATTTCCTGGGATGAGTGCTGGTTTCGGATGATTCGGTGGCCTCGAGTGGAGGGAAGTCATCAGGGTGGAACATACATATGCTGGGTAAAACAGGAGGTGGAACTGGTTGGGATATACAGGTGCTTGGTCTTGGTAGGTTTAGGGGACAGGAAGGATTCTTCTTTATCCATTTTTGAATGGGCTTGTAGAAAAGGGAAGTGATCATGGGTTTGGTTGGAGGTTGAGGAGGAGTGATTGATTTGCAGGGAGGTGGAGGTGAGGTTACCTTAGGAGTTTTAGGTGGTCCATAAGAGACAATAAACTGGTATTTACCACCGTCTTCTCCTAGAGGTCCAACAGTTGGATCTCCGTCAAGATATTTTTGATAAATGGTATCTTTTTTCTTTTTATTCTTCGTGGAAGAAGGTCTATCATCTTCATCCTCAAATTTGGTACAGGATGAACAAGCACAATCTGGATCCCAAAAGTAATGCCCAGCAGGGTCTTTAAAAAGGTGGATTGGTTGTCCCTGTGAATCAAAAGAGTGGACAAATCGTTTGTCATCTGGTTCGCTTGAAACAGGGTCAGTAGGGCAAGGTGTAAAGTGGAGGATGGTAGGGAAAATGGAGGTAGGTTCCTTTTTGGTTTTGTTAAACCTGATGGCAACAGTACCATCTTTTTTCCTGGTGAATTGTGGTTCACTTGACTCGATCGGTTTGCAACTTTGATGAAGTTTTTCATAGTTGGTTACCCAACTATCAGGGAGGAGCTTTATAAGCTCGCTTCGTGGGATCTGTCGAGGAACATGGATGCAAGATGTCTGGTCATGATCAACAGATATAACAAAAGCGTCTTCAGAGTTTAGAATATTAAGATCAATGGCATGGTTTTGGACACGGTAGATCATTTGGTAATGTAAGGTAGCAAACGCGATAGATCCAGGAGTTTGAGGAGCTCCAAAGTGATTTGTAGCCGAACCTTAAGAGCGCAGAAGGAGTTGGGATCTGCAAGAGCAATGTTGAAATTTGGGAAAAGCGTGACAAAGACAGTTCCCGCATTCATGGTAGTCTGGATGGTACCAACACAAACTTACTGGTATTCCAAAAATCTGGTGTCTAGCAAGGCTATTCGAGTAGTAACCGGTAGGCCTTTCCGACCATGAAAGGTTAAGGCAAGGCGGATGGCTCCAAAATGGAGATGAGTATAGCCTTGTTGAATCCATTGAGCAGGAAACTCTGGTGGTATCTAGAGAGTGACAAACTGTTCTTGTTCAGTCGCCTAAATGGGATGTTGATCAAAGCTAGAAGACTAGACATACTCCTTCACAGTGCGAGGGGTATGTTTGATAAGGTGTCTTATGGTATCAAAGCCATGGATTTCTTTGAATCATTTTAGTTTGGTCATAACCAAGTTCTGTTTCTAGAAGAGAAACTCTCATCCCATGGAAACCTCAGACTCGCCCCCTGCCTCTTTTCCTATTTCTCATACCTCTACTCTTTCTCTTCAGCCTCCACCTGAACTTCGAAAATCCTCATGTTCAAAAATAGACTACCTTTATGAGGTATCTTACCTCACCGAGGATAGTAAGATCTCAGAAAAAATAACGAAATCTTCTTCATCGCACGATAGAACATCATCTTGCTCCTACCACTCGCACGTCATCTCCTCCTTTCGCTCGCCTCTCTCTCGATCTTTGACTTCCGCTCGCGCTCACACAATCCCAATGGCTACGTCTTGCTGGCTTGATTGGCTGTCAAAACCCAAGTGAGTCTCGTTTCCCCATATGTGTGCATGATTTTTAAAAAAATTAAAATAAAAACTATTAAGAATTCGATTATTAAAAAAATAAACAATATTAAAGGGATGTAATCTTTTAAAAAGATGGTAGAATCCCACGAAAAACCTTAACTTTTTTTTGTGACACAAAAAATCCCAAACTTTATCATGTGTGACATTTACCCTAAACTTTTATTCTAAATGGCATTTTCGTCTTTTACTTTTTACTTTTTCTTTCTTTTTTGTTGTTTTTTCCTTTTCCTTTCTTCCCTTTTTTTTTTCCTCCTCCACCGCCGTTGGAGGAGTTGCTGGCATCGGCCCTTGCCCGACTCAAGTGAGGATTGCCCTGGCCAACATCGGTCGAGGGCTGGCCTGAGGACCGCCCTCCTCTAAGATGGGCAAGGACGACCCTCACCATCACCTGGGCGAGCGAGGGCCGCCCTCGTCGGCGTCGGTCGAGGGCGGCCCTTGCCATCGCCCTAGCCCTAGCAGACGAGGGCAACCCTTGCCCGATGCCGACAGGGGCCGCCCTCGTCAACGTCGATTGAGGGCCGCCCTCGCCTAGGTGCACTAGGGTGGCCCTCACCGTTACCCTGGCCCTAGCAGGTGAGGGCAACCCTCGCTAGATCTGGTAGGGGCCACCCTCGCCGGCATTGATCAAGGGTAGTCCTCGCCAGATCCAACAGCCGACATCGGCAAGGGCGACCCCCACCGAATCTGGGGAGGGCAACCCTCGCTAGAGTCGGGCAAGGGCCGATGCTAGCGGCTCCTCTTGCGATGGTGGAGGAGGAAAAAAAGAGAAGAAAGAAAAATGAAAAAAAAGAAAGAAAACGTAAAAGACAAAAATGCCCTTCAAAATAAAAGTTTGGGGTAAATGTATGACACAGAACAAAGTTTAAGGTTTTTCGTAACATTTTCCCTAAAAAGATTATAATAATAAGTTTTCCTGAGTTTAGTTAGATAGGGAAGTGTTTTAATAATATGAGTTGGGTTAAGCATGGGTTGGGTATGGGTCAAAAAAATTTTACTATGCTTAAATGGGTTATGAACGAGTTAATGAGTCAATTTGGGTCGGACCATTTATGACTTAATGAGTCAATTTGGGTCGGACCATTTATGACTCAACACACCCGTTTAACAGGTCTAGTTTTTTACTCGGGAATTATTTTTTCTTTTCCTTTTTCTTTTGCTCTAAAACTTTTTATTGTTAAATCACATATTGGGAAAAAAATAATTTGAAGAGCAAGAATATAACTATTTGAGTAAGTTATTAGAAAAAAAATGGTACGCTTGCTTCTTCTCTTTTGGGTAGGAAAGCAAAACAAGACATAAAAATGCAGCAAAGGCCTAAGAAGATTCTTAAAAAGATTAAAGGGAAGAAATAAGCAGATATCCATCTTAAAATGAGAGACCCCGCAATACTATCCTTGTGTTTTCACTCACTCAGGAAAAAAAAAATTGAGTGGGAATTTGGGGAACCTATAATGATGAAGGTAAACGGGGTGTTAGGATTTCAATCTTAGCTATGGTTGGGTAAATAAGTATAATAGTCTACTGTGCCTAAAGTATATAATGGAGGTGAAATCCCTAGGTTTACGCCTAAAGTCCTATAACCAATCGCCTATATAGTACCTCTGGTTATGGGACTTTAGGTGTAACAAGGACATAGAAATGCACTATCTATTCTATGTGATGCATGGATTATCATACAAGATCTTCTCGTGGAAATTATCAAGCAATCGAAGGTGAAGATTCCAGTAGTTCCAAAGGAAATGAGTCCATGATCTTCGGCTCAAAATCCAATCGGCTTCTTCCAATCTAAGCAAGATAGTCTACACTTCAGTTCACCTCACAGAATATCAAACATGCGTAAATTGTCCTATGAGTATCCTGCAATTAAAAATGAGTGGTTTTAGAGAAATGTCATTGCAAAAGGTAGAGAGAAGTGAGTTTACAACTGCGAGGCATCCATCTCAACTTCTCGCACATTCACCATCTCTGCTTGGATGAAACTTATCGCTTTATATGGTAATTTTCGTGTTGGATATTTAATAATTGCATGCTAGAGTGTTTTTTTTTTTTTTTTTTGGTTGAAGCATGCTAGAGTTTGGAATTCAATATTTCAACTCTTCTATTTTAAAATTGGGCTACGGTGTATTTTGAACCAGCTCAAACCTGACCCGATTCAATTTTTCCCTATCCAAATAATGATTTCCGGGCCTAAGGACAGGGTCCAAAAAAGTCAAAAGGCTCCATCTGTTTGCAGTGAATGCTGGCATGCATGCGGGAAGGAAAGGGTCCGATGACTGGAATCATTATTATGTGGCCTGCATTACCAAGCTCGGATTACCTTAAATGAATCCCCATGTTTCTTCTCCGATCCGGAAACATTTGGATGAGCAAGAATTTAACACCTTCTTCTTCTTTTTTCCGGCATTACAGTTTATATTGCGCACATTCAAAAATTGACACCTTTTCTTTATTGTGTTTTATTCGTTCGTTGGATAATCTATCGGCCGAAACCTTGTGCATACTTAGCATTTGCGTGCCATTTATGGAGGAACTGAATTTTGATCAAGACAAAAGGGCGATTTGTGGAAAGCGTTGATAGAGATAGAAGAAGAGATTTTTTTTTTCCGCTAATAGTCTCACTCATTATGAAGTTTGGAATGACAATGGGCTTGAACCCTTAAACTAGAGGTAACCATGGGTCCTAATTCGATTGAAAATTGGACCGAACTGGCTGATCCCAGGTGGTTCTCGCGAGACTGGTCCGGTTCTCGGTACCTTGTGCTGAATTGGACCGACAGACCGAGCTGGTAGAACAGGCAAGGGGTGAGATTCGCAACATCCCCCATCCTTCACATGCACGAACTATAGGTGGAGTCCGAGCGGTGATCAAGCGCTGACTCGGACTTGGGTTGAGTCCAAGTGCTGAACTTGAGGCAAAAAGGAGAGAGTAGGGAGGCTTGGAGTTCCCTAATCGGCTATAGATCTGGGAGAAATAAGAGAATTCTGGCAAAGCGAGGGAGGCACACTCATTGAACTTGAATTGATGTTCTAAACGTTTGTTTGAGTAGCATATGGTTTTTGTCTTTGAGCGTGAAGATTTACTTATTATTGATTTCAATCCAAGCAATGTCACCAAAAAAAGAAGAAGACCTGGCTGAATTCCCCAGTCCAGTTTCAAGGTCAAGAGGGTCGGTTCTCGATCCCACAAACTAGGAGCCGACTGCAGATCAATTCTGACCGGATAGGATTTCATCTTGGAGCATTTTGTCCATACCTTAATCTTTGTCTGGGAACATTACTATCAATCTTTTAGTCTGGATTCTATCTAGATTTGCTTATCATATCACTCAATGACAAAGACTACTGCCTAACCTCGTGCATGAATCATAAGGCTACAGTTTATTTATTTCACAAAGAACACATCACATGGTTGCGAGGAAACTACAGAGGATGCTTCCAGTCACAAGTATCCAAATGCTGATTGAATTATGTGTGCAGAAAAGAAAGCTTATGGATTCACCAGTTACCTCTTTATTTGCCTAGCCTAGGCATACTTCATGAGTTTGTTTTGCTGAAATCGAATCTACAATTTGCTGAAAGTAATTATTTGTATTGCTTAAAAAAGTTAATCGATCCAAAATGTATTTATTATGGACAACAGTTCGTGCCTAAATATTTTTATTGACAATGACAATGCTCTTCATTTGTTTGTATTTGTAGGCGATATAAGCGATTTTTTTATGAAAAATACTTTCCAAATTAACGATTTTTCTTGAATCAGAGACACCTCTGTGTATTGCTTCCTACCCTGTACACGAACCGTCAAGATAGTTTCTCGTTAATGATACCCCATTGCCTCCACCAAAAACAAGGAAGCAAGAGAAGAATTTGTACATTCAGTGTGTATGTATATGTTGCTACGGAGTCAACTCAGTTTAGACAGGACCTGAGATTTAATAATCAAACACTAAAAGACCTTAGACCAAGTTAACTCAGTTCAGACGGAATCTGAGATTTAATAATCAAACACTAAAAGACCTTAGATCCGAGTCAACTCGCTTAATCCTGTCAAGATCAGTCAATGTTACTCCAGGGTCATGCTTAATCCTGTCAAGATCAGTCAATGTTACTCCAGGGTCATTCGATATCACGCATCATAAAATACATGTTGAATTAAGCCCAGGAAAAGTACAATGGAGAGGAAAAGGCAAAAATGCATCATTAAGACTCTTAATTTATTATTATGTGGCATGCATTATTGAGCTTGTATAACCTTTTATGAATCCCCAGTTCCCTTCTATGTTCGGAAAACATGTTGGATGAGTATAAAACGTGAGTAGTTCATTTTCAAGGTTCCGTTCAGTCGCCCGGGATTGTAGACCACTTCTCCGATCATCGGACGCTCCTGAACTCCGGAGGTGGCCTATCTAATCGCATTCTCCTTCGGCACACGTACAATCGATTCTCAAAATCATGAGGTAGCCAATATTTGCAAGTTGTGACTCCTGGATCTCCAACTAAGCACATGACGACATAGAAAAGCTCAGGTCTCTCGGCTTCAAATTCTGACTCGCCACTTCATTCATGAGGCTCGACCAAAACATTACCAAATATCAAATACACCAAACATGAGCGAACTAGCCAACGACTCGGCCCTGGTCGTAGTACTTGAATCTGGATCTAGATCTAGAAACTTCCTCCTCCACCATGTCCGGGCACATTCCCCCGCCCTGAACAGCACCTGCGGAACAGCGAGATGGCAGCGGCGGTGGCATCGCATGGCTAGACAGGACCTCCTTGTGCATGCTTTTTGTATCCGTATGCCGTTTGTGTTCAATCGTCTTTGTTCTTATGCTCTATTGGTAAGAATAGTTCGGAGGTAGCAGCGGTCGATCGTGCATCAGGTGACCGGAGAACATCGGTTGGATACGGAAAGCGCAAGCCGTTTCTTTTTCTCTACGTTCATTTGTTTATTTCGATGTGTGATGTACTGATACCATTAGAACTCTTTTGCTTTGCCATTTTCGGCAGATCACAGTTGCTTTTTTAGATGGAAGTTTCGACAATTTGTTCTTTCTGGTATTGAATTACCAGGGCTTTGGTCCGACGGGATTTTGTCGGTGCGAAATACGCCTTTTGGCCCTACTTTTGCCAAAGCTCGTTCTACATGTTTTAGATTGACAGAGTTCGGCGGAGTCGAATTCTGAAGGGGATGGATGAGGACTTTTGCTTTCGTCCTCGAACAAAATGCGGGAAAGGGACGGGATTGGACGTGTGGACCTAGGTTCACTTAACATTATGCAATTATAGCATGAGGTCCACTTAACATTATGCAATTATAGCATGACTAAGTGAAGAATTGATTGACAATCAATCACGCGTGAGTCTAGGTTCACTGAACATCATTCAATTATAGTATGACTAAGCGAAGACTTGATTAATTTTGATTGACAAAATCAATCATATATTGCAAGGAAACTGAAAAATGATGTTTTCCCTTACTATTTGGTTGAATGATACATGCCGAAAAGAAAGTTTACTATATTTGACCAATCGCCTCTTGCCTGAACCAAGCATTGTGGACATGTTTGTTTCGTTGGAATTGGATAATTTGATAAACATTTTTCTTAAAAATTATTATTTGTAATGTTTAGAAAAAAATTAGTTAACAAAAAAGATTTTCATCGTAAAAAAACAATTCATATTCAATCATTTTCGTTAATGAGGAAAACATCTTTCATTCATTCATTTTTATAAATGGTATAAACAATCATCTTTAGAAAAGAAAATCCAAATCAATGAACTTTCATGAAATGAACAAGCTGTCGAGACCGTCTTTAATGGATTCGATTAGATCAAGGCTTGCATTTATGCTCATCTCATTTCCTGCTCTGAATTGACATCTCACCTGGTAGGCGGTCATTTTCAGGCTTGAATTTGATATTATTGGGCAGAAGATGGTAAACAACTATTTGTAATTTCATATAAAAGTCGTTAAACTTATGGTATAACAAAGAAAGGTAAACCACAGTTGATCAAAGATAAGTAAAGTTAGCAATTGAAAGAGAAATAAACTTCATAAAGAATTCAATTAAAGTGGATAACTCAAAGAATTCAATTGAAAGAGAAATTTGCACATGGTGACAAAAGTTGGTAAATTGGAAAAAAAAACAAATTAATAATATCGATATTAAAATCAAATGAGAGTTAATAAGCCAATTCTAGATTGTAATTTAATGAAGGAAAGTTGGTAAGTTATGCTAATTTAGATTAGTAATCTCTCAAAGATAGTTAATAAATGTAAGAGGTTGCTAATTAAGACAAATAAAAATTGGTGACTCAAAAGAAAAGTCAATAAAATCCTTTTTTTTTTTTTTACCAACCAAAAAAATAAGACTCATTTTGTTTCGTGAAAAATGTTTTATTTGGAAAATATTTTCCTAAAAATGATTGTTTGTATAGCTTGAATTAGTAAATGAAAAAATATTTTCATTATTGCCAACAATTTATACCTAAACATTTTCATGGATGACGAAAATATATTTCATTCATTCATTTTTTTAAGTTATCCGAGAGATTATTTAAAATATATATTTGTCAAATCATTCATTTTCTATGTTGAAAAGAACAATTAAATATTGATAAGTAATTCAAATGAAAGTTGGTTTCAAAAATTAGTTGGTAAGATAATTTGACAAAAGTTGGTAAACCACTCTAACTTAGGTTGGTGAATTTCTGTAAGAGGTTGTAAATTCTAAAAATTGGTAAGTTATGCAAATTAAATATGATAAGTTAGTGCAAAGTTGCTAATTTGCAAACTATAAAAAAGAGTGGATAACTTTATAATTGAGTTGGTAAGTTACTAAAAAACTACCTCAGTCACCGGTCTTTTTCTTCTTCTTCTTCTTCTTTTTGACGAATAGTTTTTTGACACTTACTAATACTTGTTGAAATTTAACAACAAGGAGATAAAACTTTATATGACAATGGGGTCCAACAAAAAACACAAATTCTTTGTATTCTATACATACTGCAATTGATTTTGTCCCTCGCATCCACACAAGTCGATATGCAATATGTTTATCTTAAATCTGCAGTAAAGCAAAGAAAAAAAGCTTATATTCATGTCATATGGCACAGAGAAAATTAGATTAACATGTATTTTGAGATTGATTGTGCTTGCAAAATATAACTGTGCTAGTATAAATTCGATGTAATATATATATGCGATTGAGCTATTAACTATATGTCTGCAAATATGTCTCCTCCGTCAACATAAACACCTCAGAAATGAACCTCTGTGTCTCGTACCAGTATCAATCATATGGCCTATGATCAAATTATTAGTAAAATACCGACCAAAAAAAATATTTGTAAACCGAAAGCAGATGCAAAAATAAAGTAAAAAGAATATGTACATGGGTCGGTAAGTATCTTAACCCTCCTAAATATTATTTTACAAACTTCTTATAATATTTTTGTTTCCTCATTTCGATCTTTGATCTTTAGCTAAGTCCAGTACCAAGCACACAGTCCTTGAAAAGATACTATAAATATCTCAACAAACACAAACTCTAGCTTCGAAACCTAGGCAAGTCCTTGAAAGATTTGGACTTAAGTAGATCTTTAAACTACCCTGTGCGGGTCTTGTTTGTCTTTCTCTATTCTTAGACGTAAAACACTAAGAGAGTAGAGCCGGGGACAGGGCTCAATAAAGATACAATTCTAAATTAGGGAATTGAGACGCACATGTATTGATACGTTAAAATAAGAAACACAGTCTTGTCAGTCCATCAATAATATATCCACTGAACAGGCGAAGCGGCCCTCAATGGGTGTCACAAAACACCTACTTCTTAGTGAAGAATTTTCTAAGGATCCAAGGAATACTCCAGTTTTTTCGGGACTACCCCAGTTTTGGTAAGTCCAGTAGCAAGCACACAGTCCTCCCAAAGATGCTATAAATACCTCAACAAACACAAGCTCTAGCTCACAAGAAAACCTTATTCCTACTAATACCATGGCTTCCGCAGCACCACTGCAGTCTCTCTCTCCTCCAGCCATAACACGAATTCCTCCCATTTGGGTCCATAAAGAACACAAACTCGTTTATCGAAACTCCAACGCCTCTCGCTCTCGATCTCTCCCTCTCAATCAAACCAACCGCGCTGTGGCCTCCGCAGCAACACCTCAATCTCTCTCTCCTCCCCCCGCCGCCGCTGACCTCCGAGGCCTCCTCAACACCGCCCAGCCATTCATCCGCGGAGAGCTCGATGTGGTCGACCCACGCCTCCCTTCCCTTGTGGCCACGCTCCGTTCAGTCGGCGCCGGGGAGTGCTGGCACAAGCACAGCAGCTTCCTCGAGCACCTCATCAACACCTACCGCGTCCTCCGTCTCTGGCAGGCCCCCAACGTCGTCTGCCTCTGCGGCCTCCTCCACTCAGCCTACTCCAACTCCTACGTCAACCTGGCCATCTTCGACCCTGACACCGGCCGTGAAGTTGTCCGTAGCCATGTCGGCAATGCCGCTGAGCGCCTCATCCACCTCTTCTGCATCGTCCCGAGGCAGACCCTTATCTACGACGACCTGCTCTTCCGCTATGACGACTCGGAGCTCATCGAGCACCTGAAGCTCTCGGAGATGTCCCTCCGGAATGCCAAGGAGAAGGGGGTGTTCAAGGGCGACGAGGCTTGGCGGAAGAAGGTCCAGTCGCTGCTGCCAGCCGAGGGGATGAGGGTGAAGCACATAAAGACCGGAGAGGACATGCTTGTCTCGAGGAGGGTGGTTGCGGTTTTCCTGATGATGACCATGGCCGATTTCAGCGATCAGTTCTTTGGGTTTCAGGTAATGGCTGCCGTGTCATCATACCCAGATCAGTTATTCATTACTATTGCTGTTGATTTGGTCTGGTACGTTGGACATATCACCACCACTATATAAACAAATGAGTCGATCTGTCATATTCGAGTTTCTCTCCGCAAATTCGCACCTCGTCCTGAGTCTTGCTTTGTTGAGAACTTGGCACAATTTACTTTTCAGGACACGCTGTTCGAGAACGGCGACGGGCGGATGGAGTTTACCGGGAACAATTTCTGGGCATTGTGGCCCGGGGACGGGAAGCCCGGGCTCTGGATGAACTCGATATCGAGGATGGGTGCGATCTACATGCTCGTAGCGAGAGAGGAAGAGATCTTCATGCTCGAAAAGAATAAGAGAAAAAGCAATGCCAAGTTCAAGCTGCCTTCGAAAGAGAGAGATGAGGACATCGAGCTCGTGGTGCCACCCGTGTTCGAGTCCTGCACGCGGGTCCTTGGCGCGAGGGACCAGATTGAGGCGAGGGACAAGTACTGGGAAGCTGTATGCGCGGCGAGCGAGTTGGGAGGACCTGAGCATTACGAGGCGGCGGAACGGAGGCTGAGGGAAAGCATCGAGAAGAACCCGTTCGTCGGGGAGCCAAGGGTGGTGCTGGGGCAGCTGTGCCTGGGGCAAGGGCGGTACGAGGAGGCCGAGGCCGAGGCCATGGCTGGGCTGAGGCTGCTGCTGGAGTGGGGGACTCCCTGGGACAAGAGGATGTCCTGGGAAGGGTGGGTGGCCTGGGCTAGGGTTTTGCTCATGAAGGCCGGAGAGAGGTCTTGGCCTAGCACTGCTTGGGGGATTCTCAACCTGGGGCTTGTGAGGTGATTTGATTAAGGTTGTGATGGGGTTGATGTGACACTTAGTAATATGTTATTTATTCAAAATAAATGCACCAAAATAAAACCTTATTTTCCATCTTCTAATCAAAGTAAATCCCCCTTTCGGCAATGCATTGATGATTTTCCTTTTCTTTTTCCCTAAGTCGACTAATTAACAGGCCATGAGCGAAGTGAGCCATCATTTTTGGAGAACTTGACAAGTGAAGAAAAGGAGTAACAAGCCTTGTCACATGAAAGAACCGGATTGGGATCCTCTTTGATTAGAATAAATGCATCGTGTGATATACAACTTTGATCGGTCAAAGTATTTTCCATCAAGTTAGTTTAAAATTTGTTAAGGATTCAGTAGTCAATACGCTCTTTATCAATTGAGATATAGCATGGGAAAAGCATGTCCAAAAAGTCACAAATTTATTGTATGGCGACTAATTCAATTCTAACTCTTAATTTAATCATAAACTCTTTTAAGTGAATTGTATCTACATTTTCTGATAAAAAAAAAGTTTTAAATCTAACACCACGTCCCAACAGGTAATTCATTTTCCCCATAAGATGCCCATATGAAATTCGATGATTTGATCAAGTGCATTGCAAACTCTAGCAAGAATTCTTAGCACCTGCATGTGAGAGTTGGGGACCCATTCCATAGCAGATTTGACGAGAATGATCTACCCGCCATTGTTAGGAATTTGGAAGTACACCCAGTGAGTTTTGCCTTACCTTAGCAATAACGAAATCAAAATCCTTAGTCGTAGTTTCAAGGTACAAACCGAGATTATTCGTTCTAGGAATGCCAAGGATCCATTCAAGATGAACTCGAGTGTCTTCTGAAGTATTCTTACAGAAGGACAGTTTCAGACTTATTGAGGTTCCACCTTTTGCCCAGAAATGCGCAAAGAAAGATCTAAATGGCGGAAAATATTTTCTAATTCGTTTTCAAGTATTTCCCAAACACCGAAAAATTTTATCATTTTCCTGAAAAATGCGTTCTCAAAAACATTTTCCAGAAAACGACATGTTTTCCACTAAACGAACGGAGTTTTAGGTTGACCCATATTTCCATGCTCATCAATGATCATGCCCCTTAAATTGTCATTTGGGTGGAAACTGGAGTTAACGCGAATAGAGCTGCTCATCAGCGATCATGCCACCGTTTCGCCGTCGACCAGTTACTGGAGGTTTTTCTTGTTACCCATTTCGTTGAGCTGATTATGTCAGTACTGGGTGTTCTCTGCTATCTTCCAGTTCAATCTTGGTTTGAAGCTTGAACCTTATTATTGGCAGGATTGGGAGCTTTCCTATCTTCGTTTGGGGAGTCTTCCATGTTTCCCCTTTAATTATTAGCACATCAATGAGCAACCCACTCGGAATTTATGACTGAATAAGCCATTAGGCTAACTCGTTACTCCAATCGGAATCATGCCGACGTGTAAATCTTGTTTTTTTCTGGATGAAATTCATAGATTTTTAAAAGTAATTTAACGTTGAATATTCCATCATTGCATGCGAGAGTTCGAAACTGAGCATGAATTTCATCTTGACCTATCAGGGAAGATTCTTATATACTTGGAGGAGGAGAATAATAACTCGTTACAGTTGCAAATGCTTGTTCTCCGGCGACCGAGGAGGATTCATGCTGTCTCTGCGATTCTCGCGATCTTCAATCCAAATCCAGACTTCATCCAAAATGTGCCCTAAAATTCGGCCCTTAGTTTGCAGCACAACGTGTGATTGGCATCCCCTCACATCAACGTCTGGCAAAGATGATAGTAACTTGCTGTGCTATAATGTATGCGAGAATGGAAAAGACCAGTGAAAGACCAACGACCAGATTTTATTATAAGGCGGCCTGCATTATCAAGCTCGTATTACCTTCGTCAATTCCTAAGTTCCTTCTCCTTTCCGAAAACATTTGTATGAGCGTAAAAGGCAATTAGTTGATTTTCAAGGTTTCATTACACATACAGAAAAATATTAGAAAAATCATAAATCTATTGCATTGATGTCAATTTAATAATTTTTTTTTATTTTTTCTGATTTTTTCCCCCTTACCGATGACCAGCCACTAACCATCAGCCATGGCCAGAGTGGCCTCGCCAAATTGAGGGCCAACCTCGCCAAATTTGGCAACAGGAGCCCTCACCCAAGTGAGGCCTAGCAAGAGTCAACCTCACTCAAGCCAAATCTGGTAAGGGTGACTTTGCCAGAACTCATCCTCACTCAGGCAAGGCTAGCCCGACCATGGCTAGTGGCCAATCACCAACAAAAGCAAAAAGAAGGAAAAAAAATCAAAAATAATAAATTAATAAAAATTAATATATTTTTTTCAAAATTGTCCATATGAGCGCCGACAATGCCACGTAGGTTAGTCGACGTCCACATCAGCAATATCCAGAAAATTAACTGAAATTACTAAATTTGCACTAGATTAAAAGGTTTAAAATTAAATCAATATCAATATAATAAATTTAGGACTTTTTCGATATTTTTTATGAATGCATAACATGAGGTCTATAGAACTCCATGTGCCTATCCAACCATCAGGGACTAGTCGCAATCTCCAGTAGCACGTATGATTGATTCTGAAAAGTCGAAGTAGACAATATTTATGGGCTGTGGCTCCAAGAACACATGACGATATACTAAAAGCTCAGGTCTCTCGGCTATGGGTTCTATTTACCACTTCTTTACTTTCATCAGCATTTCAGTTTGTACTGGCGCAAATTCAAAACATAAATGCATTTTCTTGTCGTGTTTCGCTTGTTTGTATGTGTATCGTATCAACCTAAATCACGTCCAAGCTTAGGGTGCATTTGGCAAGATTTTTGTTTCCGAGAACAATTTTTGTTCAAAATTTTTTTATATTTCAATTCCCGAAAACAAATAAGTAGACTTTTTTATTCTTATTTCTGTTTCAAATCTGGAAATAGAAAATTTAACTAATGTTATCAAACGAATCTGTATTCTTTTTCTGTTTCGAGGAAAAAGAAAAGAATAGAAAAAAGGAGTGGTTATCAAATTCAGTTGATATTTAGCCTTATACTCTACTGTTGAACATGCGATATAAGTTTGGGGTTTCATCAGCCAAACACACTGCCAAAAATTCATGATAAAAAGTGTAATTTTCCCAAGAAATGGTTGAGAGACAGTGATAGTTTTTTTTTCTTATCATAACATACTTATCATTAACAAAACAAAAGTATTCGTTGACAAATATGCGGCATCAAAACATAACAAGGCCCAAAAGGCTTCAGGGGGATTTGGACAATCAATTTTGGGGTAGGGATCCGTTTGTCTGAGTTCGAGAAATCCAATTAGCAACCCTATTGGACTCTCTCTCGAGCAATTAGGCAGCCTTAAGTAGGAGAAGCCCATCACCGATGCCTTAACTTCATTGACAAGTGCCTCTGCTTCCCAGCCGAAGTGATCTGCTCCCAGCCAAAAGTGAATTTATCACTGTTAAGATATCAGACTCATGTGCAAGTCTTTCTCCCGTTCGTGAGGCCAAAAAGGTTAGGGTTTCCACGATAGCTATAGCTTGTAGCTTCCGTTTGAGTTACCGACCACATATGTACTCTCCTCTTTGCAAAGCCATCCACCAACCGCCCGACACTATATCGGGAAATACAACTGATGTTTACTTTAAGAATGCCCGGTGTCGGATTCCGGCAGATCGGAGGTAAAACTTCTACGTTCGAGCTTGTTCTCTCCTTCGGGTTTTCGTCAATCGGCTGAAATTCAGGTGTACAGCCGAGGCGGAGGCGAGTGGATGCTGAGAGATATGATCGTGAATACATTGGTCCCGAGAATTGGCGTGCCCCCGGGAAGCGCAGGTCTCTGTTTTATCCCTCAACCTTTTAGAGTGATCTTTTGTCTCCGCCATGCTGTATAGGATACGCACATGCGAATCTTTTGGGGTGCCCCCGTGCCAAAGCACGCACGTTTTCTACTGTTTTTCGATGGACAGAATTGGGAGGGTGGACCCATGTGTATTTTAAGGGAATGGACAAGAATCATTGCTTCCGTCCTTACGAAAAGGACGGAAGTCCTTGTTTACAGTCACCGAGTACGATGCCCATTATTGTACGAACAAGTGAAAGATATTACCACGAGTGATTCCCAGCGAATATTCTAATCACAAATTTAGTCGAGATTAATTATACGAATTAATATAGTCATAGCAAATTTGTTCTTCATTAATTTTCATTAAATTTTAACCCCAAACTGGTATAATTGTCAATTATTACTTATCATTCCATTCAGAAGTTTGACGATAAAATTTAACAAAAATTAATTTCTGATTACCAACTTTTTTTAGTTGCTTTCTATATATATTTTTTAAGTTCCTAAGTTTTGAGTCATTACTTTTATTTGCCTGGTTGATTATCAACTTTTATATTTCCATACTTTTAGTTAGAAGCTAATCTCAATTAGAGTGGTTCCCGACTTTTATAAATCACTATAACTTAGATTAGTAAATACATACGAAAAATGGTAAGTGCAAAGCATTGGTAAATAATCAAAATAAAATCTTATAACATAATACAAAATTGATAACTCGCATAATAGCATAAGAAGTTGGTAATTTACGAATGGTTGTCTAGATGAGAAGTTACCTATCATTATTTTATTTATTTGTTTACCGACGACTTTTTACGATTACTAGCATTTGTTGAGATTTATCGGCAAGGAAAAAACCCATTTTTTTTATATTGCACGAAAGTACAAAACCATAAAATTCCACATCAAAACTGATATCGTTAAAAACTAGTGGAGTTTGCATTGAGTCCCCACAAAAATACAAACTCTTCACATATAATAAACATTGCTATTGATTTTGTCCATCATATTCCCATTAGTCTATAAAAGGTATTTTTTATCCTAAATTTACAATAAAGAAAAAGAAAAAAATATGGCACTCATGTCATGTGACACGAAGAAAATTAGATTAATGTAGGTACTCAAACAAAATCATCACCGCCATCAATAGAGATCATTCTTTTACGCCAACACTATTTTTCTAATCATAACAAGTATAAAAATAAATTCAATTATTAAAACAAATCTATTCTTCGTGTATTTGAAGATCAACTGTGCATGCATAGCATAATAATTTTTGTGCTATAAGTTAAGAGTATAAATTCAGTAGTAGTATCCGTGTAATTGAGTTATCGAAATATATGTCCACAAATATACTAACTCCATCAACATAAACACCTAAGAAATGAACATCTATGTCTTGTACCAATAACAATCATATGGCCTGTGATCAAAATTATTAGCGAACCGAAAGCAAACACAAAAATAAATTAAAATATCCTTCAAAAAATTATGGATTGATACAACAAAAAAAACTTTAAATTGATATACGATGATAAATTTATCATAAACTAAAACATTTGGTACACTTGTGACAAAATTATTATCTATCAACTTCTGTTAAATTTTATTATCAAATTTGGATGACGCATGACATTTGACGAGCTTACCAATTTGGGATTTTACCATCCGTTTATCATAGATGTATCAATTTGTGTTTCTTCATTATATTAATCCAATTTATTATAGAAAATAATTGAGGGTAAATTTTTACAAATGTACCAATTTAAGATTTTTGTGGTCAAAAATTAGTTTAACATAAATTTATCACATATTTACTAATTTCGGGATTTTGGTGGTCAAAAAATTAATTTGGAGCTTTGTTAGCATAATAATCTTTGATTACTATGAGGACAACAACTTGTTGTGACCTCACGATAATTTATAATTATTTATTATTTAATTTTTATGATTCAAAATAACTGTTATTTTCATAATAGATTAAAAACTGTTACTCAATCATTCTTTTTTTCTTATAATTTTTTTCCTCATTTTGATCTTCGATCATTAGCTCCAAAAGATGCTATAAATACCTCAACAAACATGAACTCTAGCTCACAGGAAAACCTTATTCTCCTTCGTCTCTCCTCTTCCACAAACCATCCAAATCTTAACTATGGCCTCCACCGCACCACCACAATCTCTCTCTCCTCCGGCCACTGCAGATCTCCAAGCCCTCCTCGACGCTGCACAGCCCTTCCTGCGCAGCGAGCTTGAGGTTGTCGACCCACGCCTCCCCTCCCTTGTAGCCACCCTCCGCTCGGCCGGTGCTGGGGAGTGCTGGCACAAGAACGCCAGCTTCCTCGACCACCTGGTCGGCATTTACCGTATCCTCCATCTCTGGGGGCCCCTGACGCCGTCTGCCTCTGCGGGCTCTACCACTCCGCCTACCCCAACTCCTCCGTCAACCTGGCCATCTTCAAGCCCAACACTGGCCGTGACGTCGTCCGCGGCTTTGTCGGCAATGCCGCCGAGCGCCTCATCCACCTATACTGCATCGTCCCAAGGCTGACCCTTATCCACAATGACCTGCTCTTCCACTACGACGACTCGGAGCTCGTTGAACACCTGAAGCTCTCAGAGATGTCCCTCCAGAACGCCAAGGAGAATGGAGCGTTCAAAGGTGATGAGGCGTGGCGGAAGAAGATCCAGTCACTGTTGCCGGCCGAGGGGATAAAGGTAAAGCACAGAAAGACCGGAGAGGACGTGCTCGTCTCAAGGAGGGTGGTCGCGGTTTTCTTGATGATGGCCATGGCCGATTTCAGCGACCAGTTTTTTGGGTTTCAGGTAACGGTTGTCTTGTCGTGGTACTCGGATCTTTTCCACGTTACAGTTGCTGTTGAGAAATGTCACTACTGTTAACAAATGAGCCAACGAGTTATTTCGAGTTTCTCTGTGTAAATTCTCACCTCGCTCGAGTCTTCTTGTGGTGAAAAACTGACACCATTTACTTCTCAGGACATGCTGTTCGAGAACAGCGACGGACGGTTGGAGTTTACCGGGAACAACGTCTGGGCATTGTGGCCCGGGGACGGGAAGCCTGGGCTCTGGATGAACTCGATATCGAGGATGGGCGCGGTCTACGTGCTCATAGCGAGAGAGGAAGCGATCTCCACGCTCGAGAAGAAGAAGAGCAGAGGCAATGCGGACTCCGCCAAGCCGCCGTCAGAAGAGCAGGACGAGGAAATCGAGCTGGTGGTGCCGCCAGTGTTCGACTCCTGCAAGCAGGTCCTCAGCACGAGGGACCAGGTCGAGGCGAGGGACAAGTACTGGGAGGCAGTGTGCGAGGCGAGCAAGTCCGGAGGGGCGGAGCACTACGACGCGGTGGAGCGCAGGCTAAGGGAGAGCATCGAGAAGAACCCATTCGTCGGGGAGCCGAGGGTGGTGCTGGGGCAGCTGTGCCTGGGGCAAGGGCGGTACGAGGAGGCAGAGAAAGAGGTCGAGGGCGGGCTGAGGCTGCTGCTTGGGTGGGGGACTCCCTGGGACAAGAGGATGTCCTGGGAAGCGTGGGTGGCCTGGGCTAGGGTCTTGCTCATGAAGGCCAGGGAGAGATCCTGGCCAGACACTGCCCGGGGGATTCACAGTTTGGGGCTCGTGTGGCGATATGATTAGGATACGAATGGACTGTCGAAGGACGAGACATGTGAGAAGCTTTTATGTGTTGTGTGTGTCGTGCCATGCATTCTCTAGTACATTGATGAATAAATGGTGTAGGGATGATAACATGGATAGGTCATATCTTTGTCCGCATCCTGTACGCGCCGCTCCTCTTGTATGCAAAACACCTTGTTTTAGCTCCTTATCAAAGTAAAAACGCCTCTTTCGGCGATGCATTTGTAAGATTTTATTTTAACACTCTTCCTCACGCGTACATTAACTGGACTTTGGCCTTAACTTAAGTACGAAAATATATGACCGGAGAGGCAAATAGGGGTTTGGAAGATTCGACCTCGAAATCTTCAAACTCCGATACGTTGATACCATATTAGAATTTGTGGGATCATAGTCAACTATTCTAAAAATTTAAATTATTAATAAATGCATAATATATTATTTAAATATTCTAATGATGATCTTGATTATACGATTAGACCCCATATTGAAGATCTTGTCGATCCTTTATAGGCGTAATGAGAAGAAGAGACACGGACAATGTCATTCCGGTTCGAGAGATCATCATCCATCACGTGAACGCTACCAAGGGAAAGAATGGTCTCATGGCGCTTTAAAATTTTACCTCGACAAGGCTTGCGATAAGCTTGAGTAGCGTTTTATCAATCACTTCGCTCCGATTCTTGAATGGGTTTGGTCGCTTTAGCACACCAATAAATGTCCCATAAGATTTTGTTTCATGCACACGAGTGTCGTTTCTATCTATTGGTAACTCGTAATGAAATATCGCATGCGTAATTAAACTTGTCACGGATTATTTAAGTGTCGTCATAGGGTGAAAAATCCACCTTAGCGAAAATAAAAAGGAAAAAGAAGAACCTTCAGATATATTTGGGGTCGATTTTCTGTTTTGTTAAATTCTTATTTTCAGTTTTATCGTGAAAATGTAAAATCTACACACTTTTGAATGGGGTACGAATTGAATTGGTTGTTATTTATGTCCAAATGGAAATCCCTCAGAAACTTTATTTAAACATATTAACAACAACGTATGGATCTAACAAAGTATGCACAAAATTTCATTTTATTACTAGATAGAACGACGTCATACCTCAAATTTTACCGTGTCTTTATACAATATTGATTATACAATACGATAGTAATTCTTCACTTACAATGCCGCGTTTTCTTTCGTAGCTTATTAACAAAGGAAGTTCTATAGGACGCAGAAAGCTCGGTGATAAAGCTGCTACCGGTTGGTGGTTATGTAGATTGCTCAGTGAAGTTATATTTCGGCTTCACTCCAGAATGTGCTATCCAGCACAAAATGGGATCGGCATCGCCTCGCTTCTTTAACGTCTCGCAAAGACGATAGCGATCTGCAGTGGCTGCTGTCGTGCTTGGGAGAAGGAAAATGTCTAGTGGCTGGATCTATTATCAGGTGGCCTGCATTATCAAAAGCTCACATTGCCTCTGTGAATCCCCAAGTTCCTTCTTCGCTCCGGAGACCCATGAACGGGTATAAAAGTTTAAGTGATTAACTTTCGAGGTTCCATACAGTCAAAAGGTGATTTGAAACAGGCAAAATGAAGTTTGTAGACAACTTCCATGATCACCAGAAGCTCCTTGTTGAAAATATGACTGTACGTGGAAGTATGGTTTTGATATTGATAATCTTCGTCTCTGGGCCATTCGCGACTGTGAGGTGCTGCTGCTCATGTATATAATGAATCGAAATAAAAATCCCCTTGCTTTATAGCTTCTAATCCAAGCAAATCCCTCGTCCGGCTATGCGTTGATGTTTTCGCTCATCGCCTGCTCGTTCCCTAAGCATATAAGAAAAGTGCGGAATGCATCTTTTTGGAGCACATGATAGGGAAGACAAAAGGAGGAACGAGCCTCGTCACACGAGAGAACCGGGCTTTGGATCTTCTTTGATCACGGATAACTGTGTTTCATCACGTTCATTAACCTCGAATGTCATTTAGAGTACGTCACTCCCCGGCCCGACATCTTAATCGTCTCTAACATTTAGGAGGTCTCTCTCAACCGATGTGGGACTTGAGATGTCACAAACTCCTATCCTTATAAAACTAAGGTCCTCATCAATAATAGCTCATATTGTCGAGCAATACCTTCCCTGTGCAGTATAGTCTTACTCCTATCCATCTCCGCCATCCTAGAACTATGGTAGGGGTTGTTATTACTCCATCATCTGTTATACGCTAGTCTATAGAGCGGAATGCGGATACTTGATCATTGACTTCCCTTAATACCCTGGGAAATTAGTGCCGCATGAAATGCCAAAAATAAAAACACTTGTGGTAATTGAGATTGTAAATACTTCACAAATCCAATCGCCAAATAACTTTCCATTAATAACGAAGAGGGAAAAGTACTATATCTAATTAAGTATGCCATATGAAATTTATAGGCTTCACCCTATGTCGAGTGCAAGTGCGTTTCGAGTGAGTACTTACTTGAAATTAATCTCTTGCAGTTCTCAAAAGCCAGAATTCAACTTTTATCTTGCGAAACACTTGAATTTTCCAAAATTTGTAACTACCGACGATGTTTCACAACTTCTCAGAATTTGATGCGTTTTTTCCTCCAAATTTGGACCGAAAATCAGAAGAAATAATAAGTAGGTTTCGTGTATCTTCCCAATATGGGTGTCATTAATCTTCCTGGTGAAAAAAATTACGGGTTATGTACTTGAGTTAACTATGGAGAATTTATCCCAAAAAAAATTAAAATCTATTTATTTGTACTAATTTAGTACTAAACATTTTGACAATCTAACAATGTAGTCATTCCTATCAAAATTGACCGGAAATCGCTAATGTGAACACCATCCATCGTACGTGACACAATCGATGCTAAAATTAAATTTTTTTGTAATTCAAGGAAAGATTGTGTTTTTTTTAACTTTTTTTTTTATTTCATTTTGTTTTCTTTCTTGGCTCCTTCCTCCATCGGTCGCATGGCCACGGGCGAGAATCAACCTCGGGCGAGGCATCGGATACGTTCAATTAGCCCGTGGGCAGTTCGATTCCATCTTGCATTTCACGTGTAATTCTGTATGGGGGAAGGAGCCCACGTTCAAGGGCTCATATGAAAAGAGTAATCCCTTGGCCCACCCGCCCAGGCGGATCCAAACCCGGGGTTCGAGGGGGAGGATACCAACGGAGAGATGAGATCCGAACCCGGTTTGCTTGCTTTTTAGCGCACCGACGTATGAATCTAAGATTTCAATTTCATGCATAGGATTAGGAGTGTCATCTCTATTTTATAGTTGCTAATTGCAAAGTTCATTCGAGAAAACCACAAAATATAATTTGGGGGTCGATTTTCTCTCCTCTTCCTTTTGTTTTTGGTTATATCGATTCCGTGTGCTCCTCTTCTTTCTTTTTTTTGTCCAAATGTAGATCCTTTATAAACTTTAATTAAACATATAAACAACATAAAATTCAATAACTCATGCATAAGATTTTGTTTTAACTTAGAACAACAAGTGAACAATTAACATTTGGATTAAGTACATGTCTTCAATTTGTCACATAAATGTAATTGAATCTTAAAACTTTTTAAAAAATACAATAAAGCCTTGGAATTTGACAAATTTGTTTAATCAAATTCTTATGTTAACTCGATTTAACTTAACAAGCATAAAATGATGAACTATCATTTTTTTATTACTTTCTCTCTCTTACATGGAATTTTTTACTGTTTTCCATTTCAAATTTTACTTAACATTAGATTAAATAAAATAAAGGATAATTTTTTTTTAAAAAGCCAAATAAAAAAGGAGGAACAAGCCATGCCGGTGACCGCTATCACCACCCATTGCAAAAAGGGCCAACAGAGGTCGTCGACCATTGATGAGGCTCAAAGAGACCTTTGTTAGCCCTTTTCAACTATAGATAGCAATGATGCCCATTGGCAAAAGCCCATGACTGATTTAGTTTGTGTTTTCCTTATTTGTAGTTTGTGTTTTTTTTTTAACTTTGAATTTTTTTTCTTTTAATTTAATTTAGTTTGTATTTCTTTTTAATTTTTGGATAATTTTCTGATGTGGCGCTTGGTGGATTCCACATCATCATCACATGTTTTAAGAAAGCAATAAAATAAGACACGTAAGTATTTTCCATTAGCCTAATTGAACAAAATAAATGAAAAAAGTTGACTGAATTAATTTAATAAATTTTATGATTTAATTGTATTTTTTAAAATTTTTAAGACTTAATTTACTTTGACAAGTTAGGACTTCCAATGCACTTATATTTTGATTTTACAGTATCTTTATACAATGTGATATATAATGAGGTTATTGATATTTAATAAAACATGCAGTTGTAGAGAAAAGTTAATTTAAGCACACCATTTTCATAAAATTTCATTTCACGGTCCTTATATTTGATATATTGAGGCTGTAAAATGTTATTGGCTCCCGTTAAAAACAAAATAGAAAAGAAAAAAGAGGCAGGAAAAAATTACATTACTAAATTACTTAATTAGGAAAAAAAACAGAGCTCTTACTCTAGGACAATAATGGAATATGGCATTCTCTCTCTCCATCTCTCTCTCTCTTTCTGGCTGAAGAAGAAGCGATAGAGTGTCATCCTATGTCCGAGTGGATGAGCTGAACGTGGGAAGTGCGCAAGCTCCTTCCTTTCCAGT
Source organism: Angophora floribunda (assembly GCA_014182895.1). Taxonomy (NCBI): domain Eukaryota; kingdom Viridiplantae; phylum Streptophyta; class Magnoliopsida; order Myrtales; family Myrtaceae; genus Angophora; species Angophora floribunda. Next base: position 28,860,589 of record CM024711.1, on the reverse strand, counting down.
TCCTATGGTTCTCCTCTGAGAGCAAACCCACCCCGCTCTCCAGCTCCAGAATTCTTCCTCACGATGCTTCCTCTCTTTCCTTCGCTTTCCAATCCACTCTGCTTCAGGTTCTCTCTCTCTCTCTCTCTCTCTCTCTCTCTCTCTCTCAGCTTGTCGATGGTGATGTGTGTGTGCGCTTTCCTTTTGTGGGTTCTACTTCAGATGCCGAAACAGAGCTGTGCTTGTGCGGAAGGAATGCGGGTTCGTTCCGAAAGCCATGGCGAGTTCGAACGCCGGAATCGGACCCGCCTTCTTTAATGGTTTTGGAAGAAGGGATTTGGTGCTGCTTGGCCTTTCTTCTTCCCTATTGGTCGTCGCCCCTTCTTCAGGTAATTTTCTTCAGCTTCCCAAAATTTCACCTTTGTTTCATTTGTGGAACGGAACCGAATGCAGAATTGCTGCGTACGAGTTGTTATGGTATTCAAACATTGACCTTTGCATCTAGGAGGGAACTTTTAGCTATTTCCTGAGCCCGCCATTCTGAGGCAATCACCACACGGCGAGATGTCATTTCAATAGAAAAATTAGGATATTCACAATTTTTCAGGTGTGCAGGGACTTAGTGTTCCTGAAGCACCTAAAAGATGTCTCTGCCTATCCAGGTCCCTGCGCACATTTTCTCCTACAGTGTTAGTGCAGGAAGCCTGCATGTTCTAGTACTGAGGACCCCGTTTAGCAGAGGTTCATGCTTCATGTTTAGGATGAACGCTGGTCTGCTTGTGGAAAGAAGTATTAGATTATTTCAAACAAGCTCATGCTGGTATGCACTGCCTCTAGTGTTGAGAAAAACTGAAAATGGTACTGTATAAATTTGCAATAGCGCCTCCTTGTTCCTATGGAGTCCTCAGCTAAATGGGGGCCTCAAAAGGAATGTAAAAGGTCCAGTAACTTGCAGGGAAAGAAGTGATGAATTGGATATTTTCCTTGTTTGAGTCATGGCATTTGGAATTAGTTTTCAGGCCATGATTCGGGATTAGTTATATTGCCCATTTTTTGCAGGGTTGTTAGCCGAGGAAGAGTTGAAAATGGCTTCAGTAGTTGATGACATAAATGCTTATTCCTACTTGTATCCAGTGGGCCTTCCGCCAAAGAATTTCATGTTCAAATGGTATGTTAATTTCCATTAAGTTTTCATCTTGAACAAGAATTTTATCTCTGCCTTAGTATCCAATTACTACCAAAATATCTACTTGAATAAGGGGTCAATTCCAGATGTATGAGAGTGGATGTGTCTATCTGTTACCATGTAGGACAACATTGAGGTTGTCTCATTGCTTTCTAGCCAATATTTGACCCTAAAGACACATTTTGACAACATAATTATCACAATGATTTGAATGATCAACTGCGATAAAAAATGTAAATGTTGCACAGTGTCTTTGAGGGTTTACTACCTCAGGCCTTAGCCTCTGGAGCATATGAAGAAGTTCATTATTGAGAACACATGTGAAGATTGTGCAACTCATAAGCTTCATTTCCGATTCCACTGTTGCTAAGATTGGTCCTTACTGAATTGATGTGCCAGGCTCTGAAATTCCATGGCCTGATAATCATTAGTCTTTTTAGGGGGTTTTGCCTATGCTCATATGTACTGAGTTTGTTTTTTTGTAATTAATCAAAAAATTCTCTTGCTGTTTTGTCCGTATGAAATTTCTTGAACGGGCAATATAAGCTCCATAATCATGATTTTCATAACTTGTGATTTTGTCAAATCCTGGATACATTAGACTGCCAATTAGCAAAACCTCAATATGCATTTCCCTGGGTCCTTGTAGTTTGTGGAATTTTGGGCCTTTTGGTAGCCAAATGGCATGAGACATGCTCATCTTGAGTGATTTGCAGACATAAAGAAAGTTTGCATCTATAGTCTTGGAGTTTTTGTGTTGACATGTCACTAACTTTATTTATTTGAAGGGTGGAATCCAGAAAGCCTGAGCGCTATTCTTCAGCTGCACCACTGTCCCGTAAGTTAGTCTATCTCCCCCTTCAGCATTGCAAAGACAAAAATACAATGCCTCTCTTTAGCATAGTTTAACCCTTTTTCCTTCAAGAGGTGTAAATTATGGGTTTAAGCTCAGGAGAATTACATCTAGATAGTAAGATTGCTGCTGGATGCCTCAAATTATGCATTTTAAATTTTGTCCATATGCTATTTTGAAAAATGCTGATTTCCTAATATAAATTCTTCTTTGAAAAAGAAATAAAACTACTGGGCCTTATGATTTTGTTACAGCATTAATTGAAATTATACAACTACTGTGACCAATTATATGCAAACAGTGACATGCCATTGAACTTGTATTGAATGGTTTTCTGTTTGGTTGTAATTCAGCTGACGCACGTTTACGCATCGTGTCAGAACGAGTTGACATTATTGATAACCTCATCATCTCTGTCTCGGTAACGACCAATCACTACCATCTCCTTTTACACGATGCACAATTTTCAACATTTTTTAATTTATCCCTTTATTGCAGATAGGTCCTCCAAATTTTCAGATATTAAAATCAAAGGAAAAGAGTTCATGGTCAGCAAAAGATATTGCTGATTCTGTTTTATCAGATAAATCTGCCCTGGTAAGATGACTCCCTTATATGAATGAGCTTTAACTGCATAGAAATGGTAAAGCGATGGTCATCTAATGGGCTGTTTTATAGGCAGTCTATGAACTTATCCTTTTCATTACCAGGCTAAAATTGTAATGACTGGAATATAATGTAACAGGGTAAATGCAAGATTTTATCTTCACATGATGCTTCCAGGAATCTTAACATCCAAACAAATGTGGCTAACTCTTTTCCTTAGACTATAATGCAGTACTAAAATGTGTATTTGTTTATGCAGCGAGTCACTTCAACCCAGCGCTTGGCTGAGAGTTCAGTCCTCGATGCTCATTCTAGTGATGTATGCTCCCATATCTATGTACTTGATGAACTAAATTCAGTTCTCTTTGCTGCTAATTAAACATCTTTTCTACATTATGCCTTGTTCAAAAGTTCAAATAAACATGGATTCTGTTTCCATCTCACCCTTCATTTTCAGATTAATGGCGAGCCATACTGGTATTATGAATACCTTGTTCGCAAATCTCCAACGAAAAATGTAGGTCATTTCTTTCTGAAATGCGATTTCTTAGTATCGGGCGCATGCCAATGAGGCGATTGCTTACATGCCACATGGAATACTGCAGGCTCAAGATTCAAATCTTTACAGACATTATGTTGCCTCAACAGCAGAGCGAGATGGTAGGAACAAAAACATAATAACATATATTTTCTCAAAATTTCTTCCCATGTCTTTCAAATGTTGTAATATATGAAACCCGAGGCTTTACTGCATACCATTTGTATTTGTCTTTGAAATTCTACATCCTCTTTGTTTTTGTGTTAATGAGGCTGAAGCATCTGTGTTTTCTTCTTTTCTTGTGTTTTTAGTGAGGGTTGAAACTTCTGAATATTGATACTGTGGAAACTTTTTGCTCCAACTCATCTGCTACATTTGATGTTATTCAACTGCTCTTCAGAGATCTCATCTAACTTCTGCTTCCAGGTTATCTATACACACTGAATGCTTCAACGCTTAGCAAGCAGTGGACAAAGGTTCTCTGTCTCTGTCTCTCTGTCTCTCTGTCTCTCTCTCTCTCTCTCACACAAACAATCAGTTCCTAGCACTCCCTCTCTGGAAAGTGTAAATAGTGTATCAATTGAACCTAAATTGAGATCTTCATTGTCTCTATGCAGATGGGTCCATTCCTTGAAAAAACTGTGTCATCATTTCGTCTCCTACCACCAACAGAGAATTATGTCCCTCCATATAAAGATCCGTGGAGATTTTGGTGACATCAATTTGATGATTCTTTGGTTGATCTTTGATTTCTCCTTTCAGAATTAGTGGAGAGGTCTGTATTCTTGTCCACAAATTTTGCTCTTTTACTTTGCATTTTTACCTTTCCTCAATGATGAAAACGATCACCCTTCATATCATATCGGAGGCAAATAGCATGGCTGTGTTTCCTTGAAAACTTGCGTGGCTGACAAGAACAGGTTAGTTGAGAGACCATTCACCTCTCTTATTCTTTGAAGTTTGTGGGTAGGAGGGTGAGAGAACGAGTTAGTCGATGCGCAGCGAGCTCATGCGTGGAATCATCCCTTCTTTGATCAATTCATACGTTGGTTTTTTTTTCCTGAGCAAAGTATGTGATCATTCACGCAGCAGGCATCTCATGCCGGCAGATTTTTCTCACGCCATTTGGAGGGGTGGATTGAGAGATAAAAGCTCATTTGTAAGAGACCTTACGACAAGAACCCTCCTTTGAAAGATTGTAACTTGAAAGTTTTTATGCGGAGAATCGAAGCCAATTATCTTAACACGCCAACGTCCTTGCAATCGAAGCAAAGCGATTGATCACGTGATTGGAGAAAAAGTCCATGAAAGACCTTGCTTTTTGGAAACAATCTCCTATAAAATAACAGGCCCCATTCGAAGAATTCAAGAAGCTCTTTCCGTCTACCCACCAAACAAGTATATTTTAGCAATTTAGTAGGAATCGCAAGTACCATCGAACACAAGTACCCTTCACAGGTCGTAAATACAAACAATACTTGTTATGTCATATGGTTGCAGTGATGTCGCATCATTGGGACTTTCGGGTCACAAAGTGGAGTAAGTCATAATGGTTCAAATCGAATTATTTGTCACTAGCGAGAGGACATTCTAGAAATTATGCAATGGCCGGAGAAGAAGGAAGAACAAGAAAGAAATGGCCATCATAATTCATATAATTCACGAGCATCCCATCCATGTGCTTGCGTGCTCTCGTGAGCGCTCTCGCCAGAACGCAGAAATTGACCGAGCAGTCGAGCCTCCCCTTCGAATTCAGAGAAGACGAACGACTTGCATTATCCGTTCAAAGTCTCTTTCTTTACCCAAAAGAGAACGCCGACGGCGGCGGGTGAATATAAAAGTAGGAACCTTTCATGATTGGACTTTGGATAAGGGATTGAACCGCCCATGATTGAAGTGTGCCCAGACACAAAAGGTAAAAAAAAAATTGGAACTTAAATCCATTTCTCTTTTGTTACTTGTTTGTGTCTATCTTTTCTTCGGATTGGCCCATCTCCTTTGACTGTGGTATTGGACTTCGCCCAAGAACTAAAAGTTGGCAACTTTGACCGATCTTCTTGGGCTCCCCCGACCGAGAAGAAGAAGAAGGAAGGTGATTTTGACAGACCCAAATCGTTTGTCAGATTGTTTTTGCTGGTTTGGATGGGAAGAGAATCACTGGAAATCCGCTGTCTCTATGTTGGTTGGTTAACTTTCTGATGCTGTGTTTTTGAGATATTGATGGGTTTTCTCCTGTTTCTTGTTTTTTACGAAGGAAAGATATTAATGGGTGTTGGTAGGTTGCAGATTTTAGCGATTCGGTTTGGTTGAGGCTTTCTGGTTTTGAAGTTGTCGGATTAATGGCGAGTAGTTGGTTTTGGGGATGGGACCAATCTCGTCCTGTCATCGTGCTCTGCTCTTTTTTGTTTGTATTGCTGTGCAAGTGGTGCCCATCCTCATCCTGTGTCCGTTGCGTATTTTACTCCTATTTATGACAATTTCTCGATCTCGTTTTTGCTATTCTTTCAATGTTGTGTGCTGGATTTATCTGGATTGAGGAATGAATGGTTTGTTGTGTAATGTCGACAGTTCTTTTCTTTTCTTTTTATTTTGGAGGTTTTGAGCTATTTTCTTTCGTAGCTTCTGTAACTGTCCAAATCTGAGATGTGTATGAGTAAGATTTGGTCACTATCACAGGTTAGATTTTCGCATTGCTCGGTTAGTTTAACTGTTTTTTAATGCTCCGTGAGCGAGATTTTTAGTGTTGAACTGTCAGAATCTCGGAGCTTGGAAGTGGTAGTTCTGAGCTGTTTTAGGTGATATGCAATTTCTTACAGTACTTGAATTATGAAAAGGAAAAAGCTCAGGAGGATCTTGCTTTCTTGTTTAAACATAAAGCTGGTTGGTGGAGCAATTAAATGAATTCTGTGGTTTCTGGTGTTTTGTCTCTCAAAAAAATACCACTGGAGATTCATCTATGATTCCTGTTTTCTTTAATTAAGTGCCTCTGCATTGATGCTATGCAATCTCAAATGCTGTACTCTTCCATTCCCATATCTCTCAATAGGATCCTGCGTTTTTAATTTGTTTGAAAATATCAATTACTAGCTATGGCCTTTGGTGCCACTTTAATTGGAAATTTCCACCATTTGTAGACCTGCACGAGAAACAAAATAAGGAGGCAAAAGCATGTGCTGTAAACCAGTTGTTGGTGTTGCAGTGCAAAAGGTGTAAGTTGCTGTGGGCCTGTGTTTGTTCTTATTAGTGGGCAAGTGGTTGGCCGCAATTTTTTTCCCTGATTTGTTAGAAAAGTTTGAAGCAACAGATGGAAATGTTGTAATCCATTACAGACTACTGTCTTGTTGTTTTTTGTTTGTCTTTTTCTTGGTCACTTTCAAGACTCACAACCAAAAGAACCCAACTTACCATTCTCCATAATTCACCGGGACAATGATGACTATACTCATTACGTGTTTGGTAGTCGGATATTTCTCATAGGTGAAATTGACTCATAAGGCGGTTGCCTTTTCGTTCATTCAACAGGTCATCAATTCACAGGATTCAAGTTTCCAAATAGGGGGGGGCTAGATACAATTCATTTCCTCACATAATCCTCACTGGGGTTTTCTGATATTTCTTGGAGGTGATCTCGAGTTCAGCTTTCTTGGCATTATCTGCACCTGTCTGTTTCTCTCCAGGCTCAACATTAAGCTTCGGCCAGGCTGTTTGGGAGTCTTCTTTTGTTATATCAACTCAACCTACAGTTGTTATGGCTCCTTAAACCAAATACATACTCGTCTGAATCCTACAGGCTGTTTCGAACTAACCATAGTCCGTCAATCAACGATCTGTTCTGGTAGCTGACGTAGCTTAAGCGATATGACCGTGGACGAGACGACAAGTGACTGCTCCTGGAGTAGGGAGCAGGATAAAGCGTTTGAGAATGCACTGGCGACTTGCCCAGAAGATTCAGCTGATCGATGGGAGAAGATAGCTGCTGATGTGCCCGGGAAAACTGTAGAAGAGATTAAGCGTCACTACGAAATTCTGGTCGATGATGTCAATAGCATAGAATTGGGTTGTGTGGAACTGCCTCTTTACAGTTGTTCTGCAGAGGGTTCAACAAGCCTCGGCAGCGATGAAACGAGTAGTAAGAAGGGCAGTCATGTTGGGAATCTCCATGGCGAGTCCAATCACGGGGGAAAGGCATCGAGGTCAGACCAAGAACGTCGGAAGGGAATTGCTTGGACAGAAGAAGAACACAGGTGATTTTGTTTTCTCTATTTTTCTTAAAAGACCCAAGTAACAGACATGACTAGTTTATACAAAATCTAGCGCAAATCATCATGACGATATTGAGATCCAGTCATGACAAATACAAAATCGACAGATTTATGGAAGATTAAAAATTGTTAAAAGTAGGAGAGCCTGCTGGACAAAATTTCATGGAGTAAGCGACCATGACACTTTTGCGGCTTTCGAACCACCATATACGTACTACTATGATGCTTGCCTGTGTATGTGCATTCCTGCCAGTGTGCTTATATGCATATAATTCTAATACTTTAGCTTATTCTACATGATGTCACTTATAATTTTTGTATTTATGTCGAATTTAGCTTTCAGTTTAGGGCATTCTATCACCATCCTGAGTTAAAGACAGATTTCAGGTGATAGATCTTCAGGTGTTCTCTTAAGATTTCTTTTGCCCTTACAGTTAGTTAAATTATATTATTGGCTGGCTGATACTCAAGTCTGTCGACTGTGATGCAAAGTATAGATCTAGAATTTCTAGAAAGAAGTAACCAAGATCAGTGATTGCATGCCTGTTCCCTTGAGTTTTCTCATCTCTTGTATTCAAGAAAAGAAAGCTGAAGAAGGTAACATACATTGCCATTTTGCTGGACTGGGAAGTTGGCCTTATTTGGCTCTTCACCATTGAAATTATCACTGATGCTTAAGACATTCCCCTTTCCAAGGTCGCGCATCAGTTTGTTTAGCAAGTTTGAGGCCTATCCGACTTAGATTTTTTTTTCATGTAAGAGCTTGCTTGGGGATTGCTCAGAGACTCCCTACTTTCTAATGCATCTGATGTTGGTGGAGTACGTGATTGATTTCCCTTCTGGTTTTGACTAGGTTTCCCATTAAACTAATCACCTCACTATTAGCATAAGTAGATAAGTACAATACAACTTTCCAATAGACAGTCCACTGTAGTTTCAACAGTCCAAAATAAACTATAAACCCTCTAGCTTATTTGGGGAGTAAAAGACAGAGAGGAGAGTTAATACTTCTAGAGAACTCGGGATTGTATTTGGTTGAGGCAAGAAGATCAAAGTTTCATTATATGGATTTGCCACCTTGCCAGGCAGTGGGGACCGTGACAAGGGTTCCTGTGGTCTGCAGAGATGACAATGTCAGCTCAATTTTTAGTATAAAGAGAAAAACCGGGTAGGAGAATAAAAGGCAGAGGTGCAGTAAAAATCCAATTTTTAATTGATACGTGAAACCAAAAACAGAGCATTTTGTAATGCCTGAACTGTAGTTTTCTTACTATTTGAAAGAGATTATGTTGCTCCATGGATTTTGGTATTGCTAATCTCAGGAGGATTCAAGGCTGTAAATGGGCAAACTGAAGACTCACAATCAGTCCAAACTCCAAATAAAATTGTAGAAACCTGGCTTATATAGAAAACAAAAATAATAGAACCCTTGGCCTAAACGTGGGCATTGCATAGGTTAACTAGTCTGATTTGCATCTATCAGATGAAGAAAAGGAAAATGTGGAATATGACGATATCAATAGCCTCGGTCTGGATTGACGTGACTATGAGCAAAAGCTTCATTGTGCACCTGAGTCTGAAATGGCACGTAGTCTTGTGCTTAAGAAATCAAGCTATCTGAACAACTGATGAGTGGCTTATGTATCAGCCAATTAATCGCTCACTTCCCAACGGTAGACTTGATCGTGAGTGTCCTGCATCATTCGTTTATGGATTGACAGTCCCTTCAGCTCTTTGGTTTTCATATTAGCATGATTATGTCCATGGTTTCTCAGCTTTTTGTCTGATTTCTTGTTTCTGGAAAGCAGATTATTCTTACTTGGCTTAGATAAATATGGGAAGGGAGATTGGCGAAGCATTTCACGAAATTTTGTGGTGACAAGAACACCTACACAAGTGGCTAGCCATGCCCAGAAGTACTTCATCAGGTTGAACTCGATGAACAAAGATAGGAGGCGTTCTAGCATTCATGATATTACCAGCATCAACAGCGGAGAGCTCTTGACACCCCAAGGACCAATCACTGGTCAGACAAACGGTTCTGCAGCAGGTGTTTCATCCAGCAAACCTAGTAAACAGCCCTCTCAACCACCAACTGGCCCCACCACTGTCGGTATTTACGGTGCTCCAACAATCGGGCAACCAATAGGTGGGCCGCTTGTTTCTGCTGTGGGGACTCCAGTGAACCTCCCTGGTCCCTCGCATATGGCATATGGCATTAGAGCCCCAGTGCCAGGGTCCATGGTTCCTGGTGCACCCATGAGCATAGGTCACATGACATATCCGATGCCGCATGCATCAGCTCAGAGGTGATTGTATAGGAGATGTAAATGAAAGACTGAAAGGTTCATCGGTTGTGCTCTGTGATATAGCAAGGGTCACTACATAGAGTCCTCTTTTGTGGGTCTGTTGTATCGATTCTTGGGGGCCTTCTTTTGGCCTTGTGTCTATTTTCTTGATAGTTTCTTCTCTGCTTAGGAGCAGTGCTTGTGAGATGAGAATAAATTATGCTTAGAAATTCAAACCAGTTGGAATTTTCCGATTGTTAGTGGATCTCGGGAGTGATTACAAGTCTTACTTGAAATTCCAGTGCCAATCTCATGTAATTCCAATATGACCAATTTGGCTTTGTCACTCTGCAACTATGAGAAAACCTTTCTATGGAGGCTACTTGGGGAAGTCAGCCACTAAAACAAGACTGTACTTGATTCAACTTATCCTCCAATTCCAGTGACCTGGTTTGAGAACTCAACCTTTGAAGCATGTTGACGTTGCTCTAGGGAGGTGACTAGCATCAAGTAAAGGACTCAATCGAGCAGAAACTAAAGAATTTTAGCATTTGATGATGGGAGATTTTGAGGAAAAAAAAAAGAGCGCAATTTCTGGCCTGCCCACCTGGTCTAATCAATCCAGTCATATAGAAGTTAACATAAATCAAATTAATCTTTTCTAGACAAAAGATAGTTTCGTCGTTGCATAACACTCTTTCCTGTACGATCTCCTCCTAGAGTGTAATCAAGATAAGGGCAATATGTTATTCGAACTTGTTTTTGCCTAAATGGAAAAGGCCAAATAATTGAACTCAAGGATGGCTCGGTAAATTTTCAATCTTATTGAACTTAGGATAGTGTAGGTACATAATCTTATTGAACTTAGAATAGTGAAGGTACATACTGCTGAAGACTCGAAAGCCATTTCAAATTAGGCTCATTAAGTATTTGAACTTGAAATTTCTCATGATCTCAATTTCAAGGTTTTGAAATAATAGAGCTTGATATTAAACTAAAGTCAACATGAGATTCAAGTATTAAGATGGACGTGTCAACAGATTATGTCAGTCTATCCCGTCTCGACACACCAAACTTAGGTAATGAGTGGCTAGAGCAAGGAGTTTGCCTCTCCAAATTTTCACTGCCAAGTTTCTCTCATAGTATTCTCAGGTGTATCTCCTAATAACCTGCATTGTGATTTTCTCAGTCTCAGAATCTAAATGATCTGTTATCTATTCATAATATTGAAGGACATAACTGAATATGTTGTGTCTGTATCATTTTACTTCGACTGGAGAGTGCGTACACACCGATTAATAACACATTGTGTCCTATTGCCCTCTTTCCACTTCTGGGTGCTTGTCAGTCGCAGGCTCAACTATTCTAATGGATTTGCTTGGACAAGGTCATGAAAAAAACATTTGGGGATTGGGGGGGGGAGATGATTTGAAAAAACATTTTACCTCAGCTGAAAGAGGTCCTCAGCTGAACATTTGAAAAATCATTTATGGTCATGAAAAAAACATTTGCTTTGATTTGAGATGATTGCCTTTTTGCATATCTTTCCTCTCGGTCAATCCAATGTTCTTCTCTGAAAGAGGTCCTCAGCTGCTTGTGACGTCATAAACCATCCGATGTTACAACATCCCGATCATGTCACCTGAGAAAAGATGCAGACAAGTAAAAGGAACGGCTATCGCAAGTTTCCTCATCATCTGCTTATCTTATCAGTATTGACCCGGAATTAGCAGTATTGGCACTTTACCTCATGAGGCAAGATATCGTATGAGATGAGACCCGGAAGATCACACTTTATCAAGTGCCTGGAAGAAGCCCTTTTCACTTCCCCGCCTTTTTCTTTATCTTTCGCGCTGCCTTTTAAGAAACTTAAAGCTTAAGGACCATAAATGACCAATCAACTCATGTGGGCGACAAGGCCGATGTGGCCGTGACATGGCGATCCTCAGAAGAAGAAGAAAAAGTAGAGAAGTACCCGGCTCTTGCGGCAGCTCTACTTTCATTCGTCTGGTCTCGACTGAGCGACATGCTGAGATGGGCATGAACAGTAGTTAGGAGGCATGTGCTGCTCAGCATGGCCTATTGCCCACTCAACCACACCTCAGCACCAAGGGATTAATAAAGAAAAAGAAAGGAATAGGTCATGTGGTAGAGATTCATGCAAAACATGCACATGGGCTCCTATAACTTGTGGCTTTATGTTGTCTCTTACCAGCCTTTTCTTTTTTCTAATCTTTTCTTTTTCTTTCTTTCTTTTCTGTTATCTGGTGTCAGCCTATGAACTCTGCATGACGAGAACAGAGGTGTGATATGAATCTGTTCCCAACTTCTCTCGAGAACAATGAGATTGAACTTACTGCTGCTCCATTGCTCATTCAGATGGATGAGTTATCACTCCGCCAGCAAAAAGCCTTTCGAGTTCGTTTTCCAAACCTTCAACACAGCACGATGCTTAGGAACGTGCTTAGTCGTCATATCCTCGGATATTACCTAACTGTAATGCTGCAAGACTGCACAAGATCGTGAAAGATGCAAATCCTAAACATGGTGACGTGGGTCATGCTCATGTTCGCAGAACATGGAAAGGATCTCGCACGGTCTTACGTAATCTTTGTTAGGCCAACATAGTCGCTTCCCCGGGTGATAAGATTGTGGTGAATTCTTTAAAGACGTTTCTCGTGCTATCCAAATAAGGACTGGCATCAGAAAGTTGCAATACCAGCTCAAAAGAAAATACTTTGACGCATCCGAACGCTGCTTAGACAAAGGGATAGATCATCATCACCCAATCAGCATGTTTCGTTTACCCTTTATTGAGAATAATACTATCTTCATCATAATGGCTTTTAGAGGCCGGTATAGCTAATGAAAGCAAACCCCAACCCTCCTAATCAAACAGGAGAAAAATGGGAAAGAAATAAAACAGAACAAGAACATATAAACAGATTCATTCCACATACTAAGAATCATATTAAATGATGACCACAGAAACTAAAATTCATGGAGTTATGCAATGAGAAGAAGTGATCTTGTGCCATCTACTGGGAAAATAAATACAAAGCCAGCACACAGATCCACTATCTTCACAAAGTCTTGATGAAAATCTAGATTTTGCCAGAGTCCTCTTTCAAAAAGCACAAGGGTGGTCACACGTTATCCTACTAAAAAAATGCCGACAAAGTGTTTGAGTCTGCCAGCTGAGTCATGCAGCCAAAAGTTGGCAGTCACCAGCCATTTTATCACCTCTTTATATAGACCTGAAGATAACCAACTTCAGCAGGCAAAACTTTCATCTTCCTTGACAGTTCCAGAGCTTCTAGGCAGTACTTTGAGAGAGAGAAGCACAACAAATCCTCATTGAAGATGGCAACCAAACTTCAAGATTACGTAATGGGAATTCCAGTCATTGCTGCAACATATGCAGTTCGGAAGTCATCAAAAGCCATTTCATCCAAGCCATACAACCATAGTCAATCTCAAATGCATTCTCCAGCAAGTGTGTCGTCCAAGCGCAATTCAGTGCTCAAAAGAATGAACAAGTTAGGAAAGAAAGCTGATGTTTTCGCACACGGCATCCGAGAGCATGGTAATTACACTGTTTTTTGTCCTAAAAGATTGCGAATCTAATGCAGAGTTGATCAAATTATATGAAGTTTGTGGGAGAAGTAAAGTGCATCCTTCAGTTTTGCCCTCTGGAAAAATATGTTACAAACTTTATATTTCGATAGTTTATATGACTCGATTCAGTCTAACTAGCTCCTTATAGCCATGTTAACACATCTTGTAAGTTACACTAACTGAATCAGCATGAAAACCTGTATATCAAATACAAATAAGCCATGCAATCTAATGAAAAAACAAGGGTAGTGTTATAAATTTTGTGAAGTTCTGTTTCATAGTGATTCTTTTACCAATCTGGTTTCATCTTGAAATCAACTAATCATTCTATTGTTTTGACTGTGCAGTGAGATTAAGTCCGAAGATCTCTGAAACTGTGAAGGGGAAGCTGAGTCTGGGGGCGAGAATTCTCCAAGTAGGAGGGATGGAGAAAGTTTTCAGGCGTCTGTTTAGTGTCAGAGAAGGGGAGAGACTCACAAAGGCTTCTCAGTGTTATCTATCAACAACAGCAGGTCCTATAGCAGGTCTCCTCTTCATCTCTACGGAAAAAGTCGCCTTCTGCAGCGAGAGGTCGATAAAATTGCCATCCCCAAATGGAGAATCCATCCGAATCCATTACAAGGTAATTGGCAAAGCGAACATGAACATCTTCTTCTCTATGCTGCTTTATACCTTCTTTTCACTTCCTCATAGCCAAAGATTCAAGACAAACTTCTCACTTTTCTACAGGTGTCGATCCCACTTTCCAAGATAGACGAAGCAAACCAAAGTGAAAATGTTGAGAGGCCGTCGGAGAAGTACATACAGATAGTCACGGTCGACAATTTTGATTTCTGGTTCATGGGGTTCTTAAATCATCAGAAAACATTGAAGCACCTTCAACTAGCAATCTCTCGAGCATAGCAAGTACTGCAAGTCGGTCACTCGTAATTGACAAAAGAGCTGCTCACTCAACAGCCCACTGCGACAAGTTTGATACAATCGTGGAAACTACACGATTGTCGAAATTGTATATAATTTTGCTAGTAATGCAGCGCCGAGTTATTCCGAATCTTGCTTCCTGAGTAACAAAATTTCCAGCTTATGAGCCTCTCGACCCACTCATTACAAGCCCCATTTCACGATTTGAGACATGTTCATCCCCTTAACTGAAGAGAACTATCCATAAGGATATAAATGGAGCACAGAGAGAATTTCCCTCCAGTGTTTATCCTTCTTCAGGACCTTCCAGAATACAAGATTCAATCAACCTACTGAAGCTAGAAGCGAATGAAATTAGGCAAATGCAAATACTGTCTCAGTTCCAATAAGATTCCATTTCCTCTCTCTCCCTCAAGGATAACCTACAATGCGTAGCATCCACATCCTTTCTTCTAATCTTCAGGGGAATGAAAATTTTAAGTCAAGACAGATTCCCATGATCCTTCAAACTAAAGAACTTGGATTAGTCAAATAAGCTTGAGTATGTCCACGCAATAGCAGAACAGAAAGTCTTTACAACGTCACTTGTCACAACAACCCAGAAGGCCATCGCTTCTTCTGATAGGTCAATTAAACTCTCTTCCAAGATGGTGCAAACCAAACACGCAGGATTTTCACAAATTTTACAAGGTAACTTGCTCATGGAGTGTTCGCCGAAATTGAACTTCCGGCCACAGACCAAAACAGAGAAAATCATGTTGATCTAAGTGCAACTTATCCCAACATCCTCTTCTGCGTAACACTCTATCTAATCCATAATCTCTTGAAGAGAATTCGCGGAAAATACACAGAAAAGGCACTGCATTAGTATGCCAACACCCAGCATACGCTGCAGATAAAAAAGGAGCATTGAAGAGTAATAAAATTATATAAATGTCAGGAAAGAAAGCAAGTTTGCTGCAATTTACATACATAAACTTCTGGTTACACATAACTCCAAGCAAATGACTCTCCATCCCATATCCATCACGAAATGCACAAGCACTAGGAACAAAAAGATACCCCTTAGGGTTGTGGTATAGCATCCCAAACAGATGTACACAGTAAGTCATGCAAGGAAAATCCATAGCTGAAACCTTTTTTGATCTCCCATAGCTGAAACTTTTTTGGATCTCCCATAGCCGAAATTTCATCAGTTTCTTTTTGCACTTGCAAATTGGGCGATGACACTCGATGTACCAATTCAAGCGGCTAAAGTAAAATATCAGGCTCAGACAACCGGCCTACATAGTTGACCTTACAACAGTCAGGAAACCGTAACCCGGCCTCATCACAAGCTGCCTTTGAAATATGTGGACATGATCTCACGTCAAGATATTCCAGGGAGCAGCATTTGTCCAAAATAATGCCTAATCCTGTCACTGTTATGTTGGGACAGTTGCTGATTTTCAAAACCTTCAATCTCAATTCATCTTCCACATGAGTGAGACCTTCAAAGGCGGCATCAGTCACCTCTTCACAACACCCAATGTCAAGAGCCTCCAGATATCTGCATTGAGCAAGGATGCTGCTCAAAGAGGAGTCGGAAACGTTCAAACACCAATTCATTCCCAAGACCTTAAGACTATTTCCACATGCAGCAGCCAGAGATTTTAAAGACTCATCAGAAATTTCACGGCAACCACTAACAACAAGGGTTTCAAGACCCGTGCAAGAGCTGGCCAAGGATAAAACGGACTGATCTCCCACTTTACAGCAATCCAACAACTTAAGGGTCCTTAGAGAAGAAGAACAAGACTTTGCAACATTGGAGATCCCGACGTCTCCTACATTGCAACACTTACTAACATCTAACAGCTTGATTTTTTGACACCCACTAACAAGATCTGTGATTCCTTGATCAGTTATTCTGGTGCATCCTTCCAGTACCAATTCTTCCAAGTGGGGGCAATTCCGTGAAAGACCCAATAACAACAAATCACTGACCAATTTGCAAGAAGCGAGATGCAGTGTGCGCATATCATGACAACCCCTAGCAACCGCCTCCAATCCCCGGTCTGTCAGCTTTCTGCAAAAGGATACATCTAATGACTGCAAGGACGGAAGACCATCTCCAAGTTCCAGCATTCCTTTATCAGTTATTCCTGCAACACAGAAAAAAAAAACGTCTTTGAAAAGGTAATTCACAATGTACCTCTCAAGTGATAACTTTCAGTACCACGGTAGAATGAGATAGGCCTACATGGCTCTTGCGCAAAACATTTTTGGGGGTGGTGCCAAAAAAGAAATTAATCAATCCAGAACGAACAAAGAATACGCAACCACCAGCAAAGTCAAATTCTATCCCAAAAGAAGCAATAAAACAATTTAGGAGAAAAAAAGAACCGTACCTTTACAGTTCCCCAGATTGAGCACCTTCAAGCGCTTGAACTTGTTGCCGATGACGGCGAGGTCAGCGTCGGTGACGCCCGGGAAGAACGAGCGCGAGACGGACTGCGAGAGGTCCAGCTCGACGACCAGGCCGAACCGGGCGGCGAGCATGGCGAGCATGTGGGGGCCCGCGCGGGCGGCGAGCTTCCGGCGCTCGGAGCTCTGGAGGGCGAGCCACCTCTTGCACACCAGGCCGAAGTTCTCCTTGTCCTTCTCGGAGTCCAGCTTCGCCAGGACCGACCTCAGCTCGTCGTCGGTGAGGATGTCGTTTATGCAGACCCCGGCCGGACCTGCCTCGTCGCCGATCGGAGCAGACATGGTCGGGAATTGGGGGGAAGAGGCGATCGCAAACCCTAAACTCTGGGAAGGAAATTGGGAGAGATTTGGGGGGTTCAGCTGGCGACGGAAGCAAGCAAAGTGGCATAAAAATGCAAACTTTGGGAGAGAAACAGGACAACCTCAACCTCTGTTCTTCTTTTATGGTCGGTCCAGTCCGGCAGTGGCTTCTTCTGTCGTCGACTCCTCTCTGGGTCAGAGGTTCTGTCGTCGACTCCTCTCTGGGTCAGAGGTTGTTGTCCTTATTGTTGGGCGGCCTCTATTATCGAATATTCTTTTTTTATAATTTGCAAATTATTAACTTTTTTTTTTTTTGGTCGAAACATAATTCGCATTGATCTATCCCGAGGTATTAAGGCCCGATAGTCGGGCATCAGTACATAGTAGTTGCCAGAGATAGACTGGGGGGGATTTGACCCAATCCGAGGGTAAACACTTTTGACGATGGGTTTTAGCCACCCAATCAGCACTCGTGTTTACCTCCCGGTTACAAAAAATGACCTGAACATTGGGCAAATGCGACAGAAAATTCCTGCATAGTTGGACTTGATCTGGTGCCTCCCACGTGAGAAGCTGGTGGTGGGCCATTGCTGCAGACAGGTTTTGGCAGTCTGTTTCTATTGAAACGGCGTCATTCTGGAAAGGGGGTAAGTCTCCCTCAGCTGAAGACGAAATTGGTCGCAATCTCAGAAAATTTAGGGCTTGGAGAAGTGTTGAAGCTTCGACGAGGAAAGGGGATATCGCCGGGATCGATCGGGCCTCGCCGTGCGGCAGCGTCCGGCCGAGTCGCGGCACATCCGGACCGCCGAGCCCTCTGTTTCGCCCGGGAGGTAAGCCCCGTCAAGATTAATCTTGTAAGCGTGCGTCGGGGAGAAATCCATGAGCTCGTCCGGTTTCTTCGATTCGGGCCGACCATCTGCGCGTGACCGGGCGAGGAAGCCGTGAAGCGTTGCGGCGGCTTTGTCGAGGATTCCGTCTGCTTGTGGTGTTCTTCGCCGAAACACACTTCATTTCGCACTTTCCATAAACTCCTCCCAAATACAGCGCGAAGCCGCCTCTCCCAGGCTCGGTAAGCCTACCTTTTGATCCGTTTCCAATAACCAATCTTCTATCTTGCTGAATTCCGGGTGGGATCCGGAAGTGCAGGTTCAGGCTCGTCCAAACAGAACACGTTCGGGGGCAGCGGCAGCATAAGTGCTCGATGGTTTCGGGGCTCTCTCGGTACAGCGGGCAAAGAGGATCAGGTACAATATTACTCCTAAATAGGTTATCCGTCGTAGGAATTGCAAAATTGCATAGGTTCCACAGGAAGAATTTGATCTTTGGGGGGACATGTAATCGCCAGAGGATTTTCCATAGTTTGCTTTGGGCGTGGGGCTGTTGTTGATGCTTTGTGTTGCGTGTCAAACCCGCTTTTTTTCATTGAATTATCATGTACCCGCTTTGGGGCGTATAGCGGCCCTCATGTGTACCATCCAGATTAGAGCGTCTGTCCGGGTGAGGGTTAAGGGGGTAGCCATAATCGCTTTCTTTGTGTCTTCATCAAAGTATTCTGGATGAGGGAGATTCCGCCCTCCTCCTGGCCGTGAGATAAATCCCGACACGAGCGATGGCTCTCGTTGGTTTGCTGGACCGTGTATGACACCGGTTGGGAGCCACCTATCCTCTCTCGGTTTAATATTCTGACCATTCCCAACCATCCATCTCGTAGCTGGGGAAATGGCATCTCGCCCTGCAAGCAGGCTAATCCATCCCCAGGAAGATCTTTGCCTTTTTCCCGCATGCCAAACATCAGTGTGTGGATAGTATATTCCTTTGCATAGGCGCCCCCATAGGGAGGTTTGGTTTGTACTTAGCCTCCATGTTTGTTTAGCCAACAAAGCTTTATTGAAGCTCATCATATCCCTGAACCCTAGGCCTCCCTCTATCTTTCTTCGCTTTATGTCCTCCCACCGCTTCCAAAGGTGAATCCCCGCGCCGTGCATGCTATTTTTCCACCAAAAGTATTGCGCTACTTTCCGTTCAATCGCCTTGCAAATAGAGGTAGGAATCTTAAAACCGACATAGCATATTGCGGTATAGCTTGTACCACTGACTTTAGCAGGATTTCTTTGCCCGCGCGAGAGATTAGCTTTTCTTTCCAACCTTCCAGCTTTGAATTGACTCGCCCCATGATCCAAGAGAAAGTGTGTTTTTTTTATTCTCCCCAATCTGAGGGTATGCCTAGGTATTTCCCGGTTTGTGCTGCAATAGGTACCCTTAGTGCTTGCGCCATATTACTCATTAGGGGTGGGGACAAATGCGATCGAAGTGTATCCCCGACTTGTTCAGGTTAATTTGTTGACCCGATGCCCTGCAGTACTGATTTAGGATGGAGGCCAGACTTTGACATTCCCGGATCGTCCCATCTAGAAAGAAAATCGAGTCATCAGCAAATAGGAGATGGGAGAGGGTTGGACACCATCTATTCAGCTTTATCCCCTTCAGGCTTTGGTCCTCCATTGCTTTCCCAATTAGTCTAGAAAGTACATTGGCCACCAAGATAAATAGGTAAGGGGACAGGGGGTCCCCTTGCCTTATTCCTCGAGATGGTCGGAAATAGGGTAGGGGCTCGCCATTAACCTTCACGCTTAGGGAGACAAAGGTTGTAACGCATTGCATTACCCACCCGACCCATTTTGCATGAAAGCCCATCTTCAATAAGCTTGCCTCCGTAAAATCCCATTCTACACGATCGTAGGCTTTTTTCATGTCTAGTTTCGCATCTTGCTTGAATTTTCTTTTTCTTTTCCCGGTGCGAATGTGATGTAACACCTCTTGGACCGTGTAGATGTTGTCTTGGATGCATCTTCCACCCACAAAAGCACTTTGTTCTTCTGCTATTATCAAGGGTAGCATAGGTTTGAGCCTATTAGCTAATACTTTTGCTATAATTTTATACCCGAAATTGCAAAGACTGATGGGGCGGAATTGGTCCAAAGATTCGGGGTTTTGGATTTTTGGGATAAGGGCTATGCTGGTTTTGTTCAGATCCGGGAGCAAGAGGCTTGTTGTGAAAAATTCTTGAATTTCCAGCACTAAATCCGTCTTCGAGGCATCCCCACTTATGCGTTGGTAGAACAGCCATTTAGGCCATCCTGGTCCCCGCGCCTTTTCTCGCCCCCATTTGAAAGGTAGTCATCTTAATTTCTTCTTCGGTCACATTCTCCACCAGCCGCCTATTCATATCACTTGTTATCACTTGTGGACATTGATCGAGTACCGGCAAAAAGTCCCTTTGCCCTTCCGATTGAAACAATTGTTGATAGTAGTCCAAAACTGACTCTTTGATTTGATCAGGTTCAGAAATCCAGCCGCCATCCTCCGTCTTGATTCTTGAGATTCTGTTCCTTTGTCTTCGTTGGATGGTAGTGGCATGGAAAAATCGGGTATTTCTGTCTCCCCCCCGAGCCACCGAATTCTCGACCTCAACCCCCGCATGTGCTCTTCTTGTCTCCATAGGCCTTCTATTTCGGCTTTGATAGTCTTGGCTCTTTCTCTTTCTTCTGGATAGCTTTCATTGTTAATTAGGTATTGCAATTCCAATTTTAGTTGGGCTATACGCTGCTGCCCATTAGGAAAGGATGTTTTGCTCCATTTGGATAGTGCTGTAGTCACTGCGTGAATTTTCTTTGGGAGTGTCCTCCCCTGGTGATTAACTGATTCCCATGCTTTCTTAATCACCTCTTTGCATTCTTCCTTCTCCAAATTTAATGATTCAAATTTGAACTCTTTCTTCCTCCTCACTCTTTCACTTGTAGCGAGAGGAGAATAGGGCGTGATCCGAGCCTATACCGGTAATGCGAAGGCTTCCGCTTCCGGTACAAAAGTCGCCACTCCACAAGCATACGTAACCCTGTCTAAACGTTCTTTTATATGCTCTCTGCCCTCCCTATTATTAGACCAGGTATAAGCACAGCCTTTGCTCTCCATATCCATAAGGGAGCAATCATTCAAAGATTTCCGAAAAGTTGCCATGCGCGATCGATCAGCCAAACGAGCTCCTCTCTTCTCCTAGTAGAATAGCACTTCGTTGAAGTCTCCCAAGCAAATCCATGGCATCCTGGTTGAGGAACTAATTTGGCGAAGTTTGTCCCAAATAACTAATCTTTGACTAAGATTATAAGGTGCGTGAAGAAAAGTTATTTGCATCGAGTGGCCATCTTCTCGATTTTTACAAATGATGTTCAAAAGGTGATCCAAGTGCTCATCTACTTGTATCTCCACCCTGTTATCCCAAAATAAAGCCAACCCACCAGCGATGCCCCTCGGGTTAACGACTTCACCGTGTGGGTAAATTGTAGCCGCCTTTTGATTCTTAGAATGTGAGGTTCTTGATTCTTTGTTTCCATCAAGAATACCATTGCGGGCGATGCAAAGCCACAAGGGCTTGCATTTCATGAACTGTCCAAGGGTGTACCCACCCCGACAGTTCCAACAACATTATCTTCATTTGTCCCCTTGTGGCTTTTAGGGTCGCCACCACAACCCGATTAGAACCTCCCTCAATGAGATCTATAGGTGTATCTCGTGAGTTTCGATTCATCTAGCCAGTCCGGACCATTGTTTTTGGAGCTATATGGGCTAAATCGCGCTTTTTCTTGTTTGAAGCTGTTTTTGGGCCTTTAGCATCATTCTTTTTGAGTTGTCCCATTTGGGCCTGCTGTGGAAGGGGGGCTGGGAGCATAGGGATGTCTTTACCAGCCACTTGAAGCTGGCCTGCGGTAGAGTCCTCGGTTCTGGGCTTTGTATGGGCCTGGTCAGAGCTTGTGCCTGCCTTATATGGATATGTCATGACTGCACCTGTGAGTAGTAGCATGGGGGGGGCGGGCATGTCTTGTGTGTCTTGGGCCATTGCTGCTACATTTCCACTGTCTTCACCTGCTTTTTCCTCATAGAAAGCATCCCAAAATGGACTACGTTCCTGGACTTCAGCCCTCAACCAATTGCCATATATGCAGTCCATTTTGTTGTTAAAGTTTTCTTCTACATATGGGATTGTTTTGCATGAGCTAGCGTAGTGGCCCAGCTTTCCACAAGAGTAACAGTAGAAGGGGAGCCGCTCGTATTTAAAGTCCAACCAGATTTTCTTGCCACCATGGGTTGTTGATTGGCCAACAACTAATTCAGAGCTAACATCAATCTCAATTTTTGCTTTCCCCACACGCTGGCCCACCGGGCCTTTATCCTCTATCCTGACTTCTAGGACTTGCCCAATTGTACTTGCAATTTTCTTCACAATTCCTTCGGACTTCCATTCAGCGGGGAGTCCCATTATGCGCACCCAGAATGCACATTTTGTGAATTTGTAGCAATGTGGTGGAGTGTCCGGTTCCCACACCTTTAGTATTAGCAAGTGGTTAGAAAAACACCACGGTCCCCCTTTAAGCACTTGTTGCTTATCTTCCTCACTGACAAATTTAAAGCAAAAGACACCATGTTCCATGGGTGTCATAGAAACTGTGTCTATTCTCCAGGCTCTCTTCATGGCTGTGAGAAAAGCTTGGTGATTAATGCTAGGGTTTTGATATAAATGGCCCATGAGGGAAAATCGACATCCCCCTAGGGTTGCTGCAGAGAAATCTTCATCCCTAATTTCTAGTTCTTTGGTGTGCGGAGTTTACCAAGTTTATTGCGAGAGATTCCAATCTCTCGAAGGCATTTTGCTCACGCTGCCATTGAGGATGATGATGTATAATTATTTTCCAGCTGGTCGGGACTTCTGGGGCACGTCGTTGGTTCTACTACACTGTGGTTGGACTTCGAATCTGTGAGGCCTTCAGTCAAGAGAGGGTCACGTGATGCTACTTTTGCTAGGAGGGTGATGTGGTTTATCTTACTGATTTGGTGACAAGGATATATTGTGGGTGAAAAAGGGCATAGCATCAGGGGGTTTTCCTCAGGCACGTAGCAAAGGAAGTGTCGGAGGAGGACACATCTACGCTTGTTAATGCCACGCGGTACTACTACTACACCAAGTGAGATGAGGTCCTGGCCAGTGAGTGGAGAGCAGGGGGTTGAATTTTGGAAAATTAGGGCAGGGCATCATGGGATTTACCTCCGTTCATAACGAAGAAGGAGGTGTCGCAATGGGGACACATCTTCGCGATGGGTGCCACGCAAAGCTTCAAAGCCTCCGAGAAAGATGAGGTGCTTTCCACTGAGTGGGTATCAGGGGTTTGCCTTGGGAAGATGGGTTTTTCCTTCGACGCGCAGCAAAGAAGAAGGTGTTACCTTGGGAAAATGGGGTTGCCTTCAACACGCATCAAAGGAGGAGATATCTTGACAAAGACGCTTGTTCTTCTGGGAGAGGGAGATAGGTGAACTCCATGGTTAGGGCTGATCGAGAGCTGCACAGTAGGCAGAGAGAAACTGCACAGTAGGCAGAGTATGTCATGATCTACATTTGATTCGTATAGCTTATTGGCGTTTCCAATTTACTGACTCTTGCACGAAATGACCAATCTCAATAGGAGTGATTTACCGACTTTTGTCAAACTATTATCGATTAGTTTTGGGCCACCAACTTTTAGTAGAATCACTTACCGATTATGATTTTTTATTTTATTTTTTTCACTCATGAGCTTGTTCCACTGGGCTATCAACTCTTTATTGGGATTGGAAGACCTTTTAGGTTATTGATTATTTTATAGAATATTAATATAAATTAGCATGACTTGCTTACTTTTTTTTTCAATAAGGATGCTGACTTTTCTTTCAGCCAACTCTTTATTGGGGTCGGTAGATCTCCTAGGTTATTAATTATTTTATAGAATATTAATGTGTATTAGCGTGACTTGCTACCTTTTTTTTCAATCAAGTAATTACTCAATATTGCGTTACCAACTTTCATGTGGGTGTGTTTATTTATTTATTTATTGCGTTGACAATTTTTACTGTTCTTGATCGGTGATTTTTTAAATTTCTAACTTGTTATAGATGTTATAAACATAAATTATCATGAGTCGCTAACTTTTGTTTCGTTAAGTTATCAAATCCATTTCGAAAGAGGATGTGGATCTCCGGAATACATGCTACCCACCAAGCGCTATGCCAACCGAAAATTTGCAACAAAAGGAATAATGAGGCCCTACTTTTTTTCTTTTTCTTTTTTGGCTTTGCCACCCAAACTGAAACCGACATATTAGAGGGACATAAAAGAGGTCGTTCATGATGATTCACTCTGACAACTTTTAGTGGGATGGGATGACGTACAACCTAACACTTCCAATTTTTCAATTGGAGCTGAAAATGGGTAATTGGTATCGGCCCCACAGGAACTTTTCTCTGCCCCAAGAACACTTCCTAGAAAGAACAGATTCATCGACCATGCGGTGTAATTATTGAAATTCGAGTTTTTGACTAATTGTCATGGACGATTGACGATCGATTGTAAATAATTAGATAGAAGGGACAGGTGGATATATATATATATAACCTGAGTAATTACCTTATTCAAGTAGATTATCTCAGATGATATCATATATGACCATTGAATTCAAATTAACTAGATATGCTTTGCACAAACTGTACTCTTAATAAAAATCATAAAACTTTTTTCACTTCCGAATTTAGTAGTACGGGCGAGAATAACGCTTCGAAATGACAATTCCTCATAAAAGCTCTGTTTCATCATGACTCCATATCAGATATAGATTCAGCTCGTATATGTTCTCTCGAGAACAAGGAATGGCACACGTTATCTTTCTATTTAAGATAACACATGGGTGGCCACAAGAAGGTATCTAGCGAACAGATGAAGAAATGTGCATGCACACAATTCAAGGCAATTCAAAATAACGGTACTCAATCTCACATATAAGAAAAGACAGTACGATAGAGTCAAATAGAAAAAAATTTGTATTGCAGTCGAGTAAAATTTACAATTTGTTCACATCTGCGTCTCTTCACAACATGGTGATTGCTCACCTCTCAAGCTAAGAACTTCCAAACAGAAAGAATCATTTAATCATTTGTAGATGAGAATTAAGTAAAGAAAGAGGAAAAAGAATAGAGACAAAAACCAGTTAAGCTATGTCCCTTACTGGGTGGTTACTACTCATGAAGGTCTTCTGCAGCAAGTAAGGACGCAGTCCTCCAAAAAATGGGTAAGCTGGGTGGTATACAATTGCGGGTTACTTCTAAAATGATCGACATGAGGCGTCGAGACAAAATCACAGGATCTGACCTCGAGACCCATCCTCCGCTGCTCCTCTATAAATGACTCCACGGACCCTGAAGGAATGACTCGATCTGCTGAGCTATAAATGTACAGCTGTGGACAACTAGGCGGTCGAGATGACAATACGTCCACCACATTGTTAAGCCTCCTGGATTAATAGGGAATAAGATAAAAACGACATCAATTGAAGCAGACAATTTTTGGAGCTTTTCAGAGCATAACCAGAATATAATCTCTATGTTTCTGAGCACATGCCTTCATATTGCACAAAGCGATGTAAATAAATGCAGGAAGAATACTTGAAACAAATACAAAATCTTGTGATGCATTTTTATGTGAATGCAAAAGACATGCACAATGGGAGCAACATACCTGTTCACAGAAGGAAGATTCAAAATAACCTGGAAGCACTTCTCAAGAATCAACAGCAAAGCTGCTTCGGTAACTGCAGGTTTTGGGTCCAAGCCCACCGAAGGTATTGGGTATGAGTCCACTGCATGGCTGCCCACCACCCCCGTACCCAACTCATTCGAGCTTACGGATCCTTTTGTCGCCACACTATGCTTTTTCAGGAATGCCGCAGAGAAACCAGATGCCCACACCTAAACCCCCAAAAGAAAGGAAAAATTATAGTATTGATAACGGACCAAAGATCACTCAACAGAAACACCAAGTTCCCAACAGCTTTTCACCTAGCAAATGCTCATCACAATCATCAGAAAAAGCAAAGATTCCACAAAAAGAACTACCAGTAGTAGAAACTAATAAGAGATTAGCGATAAGAGACTTAGAAGAAATTACAGAAGAGCACTAACAAAGAGACAAGGTGAGGCAAGCTTTGAAGAATCATTTACTAGTAGAATTATAAGTCATCAAATAGAGAGGAGCTTGGATATCCAAGACGAAATTTAATGGTATGTGTTGAAAGTGGCGTCCAAATCATTATGTTCTAACACCGTGCTATAACTAAAGCACAAGAGTCAATTACCTGAGCATCTGGTGCTGCAACGGGAGCAGAATCTATGATGCAACCCCTTATTTTTCCCATGAGAGAAGGATCCTGCTCCTGAAACTTCTCCAACATAGCTCCATATCTGTAGTAAGACAGATCAGCTAACATTTTGGGCTAATTTTAACAACCAAAAAAATAAAACGAATAATAACATGCCCAGACAAGGTAATGGATAGATTTACTCAGAGAGAGAGCACTCACGTTAACCATCCAGTATTGCTAAAAGTGTGAAAAACAATGTTCTTCCCATGCTCGTCCTCTAACCAATCGGCCAGATGCTTCACAAGTGACTCTATATCCTGCTCTGCTTTGCCTCCAACCTGGTAAGTCATAACCTTGGCCATCGGAAAGGTGAAGGTGATAGCATGAAAGCCCATTGAAGTATACCACTCCGCATATTTCTTCAAATGCTTCTGCTTTGCTCCCAACCAGCCCAATAGCACCACAACTGTCCTTTGCTTTTCAGAAGAACAATTTGAAGACCCCAAAATGTCTAGAGAATGCAGTTCAGGTAAATGCCATCTGTACAGAACATCAGAACCTGATGCCGAAGCCAAGGTAGGGGGTGCACTTGCAGATGTATTAGGCTTCGGACCTTTTGCCAACTCCGCGGATTGATACAAATTTACTAAGGTTGGAGAAGCCGTGACAAAAGAGCACGAGAAATTTGAATTAAGATTGTGACCCAAATGAGGAAATTGATCCTTAGTGTTGGGAAGAGGTATTCGGATTCTGCTCACAAATGAAAACCTCGAAAGCTCCGAGACTGATATTAGCGAAACCCATGACAAATCTAAGTCATGCAGTGCACTAGATGTACACGAAGAGTCAAGCTGTTCTGAATTGGAGCAAGCGACCGATGATTTCGAAGGTGATAATTTCTCGGGTAGGTCAGCCGTAACGGAAGCTGCAGCAACTGCAGCAGCTGCCACAAGAGGGCGTTGAAAGATCCCGGACAATGAACCCATTGGGTAAATGTAGCTCAAATTCTATTATGCCAATCCAAAGGTACCCTCATCACACGAGCAAAAGAATTATAGCAACAATGCTAAGACATTCAGGTTGCTCTGAACCAAGAAAGCCCAGAATTAAGATTCACCTGCAAGAATCGAGGCAAATGAGGATGAGATACCACCAGACGACCGATCACCGTTGTTACAGGAATAGAGGGTCCCAAATCCGAGGAAGAGAACCCAACAACAAATCAAGATACAAGATGGGAACTTTTTATTTGACCTGGCAGCAATTCAAATCCTCGCCTGCTTATAATATGTAGGCTCCGGGTTGGTGCTGTTCAAGAAAAACGGCTGTCAAACATGGATCGTTGACAGCCCGATCATCAACTAGTAAGACAACACCAACCAGGAAGCTTCTTTGACGGTCAAAGCCTCTCCTGATAAGAGAAAGGTAGCTGCCACGAACAAGAACACGGCAAAGGTTAACCAAACAGAAGAAGAGATCAAATTTGATTCAATTCTCACAAGATTTAAAAAGAACAAAATAATACCCATCAAAACGTGAGAGCCATCTAAATTGGACTAGCCAATAAAAAGAAGAAATGGCCGAGAAAAGCATCAAATTTTGACATGCGAGTAATTACCATTCAGTCAAAAAGGACAAGAAAGCGGTTGAGTTAGTAATCGCGCTCCGAAAATACAGGAGCCCATCCGCATCGGAACCGACCGGCTTAATGAAAAAGACAATCACAACCTCGTGAGGAAAAGGGTGTGAAACCGGGGAAGGAAAAGGGCGATGGACGGGTCGGTGCCGCGTGACCACAGCGGTCGGGACACGTCACGTCAACCGCTAGACTGACGAGCGAAGAGGGCGCAGCAGGGGCACGCAAATTACCTTTCTGCCCCCACCGGAGTCCAAACGGGTCGCACATGAAGCGCAAGGACTCCGAGATCGCAGGCACGCACGCACGCAATTCCTTTCTCCTTCCTAATCAAATTCTTTTCCCCCCCGCAAAAATTCTACAACCGAAACTTCCCCATCCATCGCAAGTGATTCGAACTCGACTGCGGGGGCGTGATACGGGACGGCAGAAAGCTAATCTAGAAACCGCATTTCAGCTTTCAATCGCGAAACGCATTGTTCGAAATTGGGTATCTGCAAGAACTGGATATCGGTGGGAAATTGTACGGGGAGCTATCATTAAAAACCAAAGATTTAATTTTTGGTCATTGAGCATGGCCATTGCCCAGGAACCGGAGCTCGTCAAGATTCGATTTTGAACAGGCGAAAACCGATGCCAGTACTCCAGCTCCAAAGGATAAAAAGAGGGGAGGCGAAAGGAAGCTCCGGCGACTTGGAAAAACGGCGCAAACAACGAACGAACCCAAAAAGAAGCTCCGAAACCGAGCCGAACGCACCTGACTGAAGGGCGGGGAGAGGGCGAGGACCGACGAGCAGGGGCGCAACTCCGCCAGCTCTCCTTCCTCGGCCACGCAACGACGGCGGCGACCGGAGAAGGGCGGCGACGGAGGCGAGAGATGAGGGGTGAAGAATCTCCTTGGTTTCGGGAGAAAGAGAGGACCTTTGGGTTCTTTCTTCTATTTTCCTGTCTGAGGAGTACGAAAGCGCTCCTCGCGCGTTTAAATCGATGTTTTTTCTTCTTCTTTTTTGGGTTTTCTTTTTTTTTCTTTTCTCTTTTTTTCCGAAGTGCGAGGCTGCTGCCTGCTTCGCGTACCTTTCATGCGATCCCCTCCTCTGGATATTCGCACGAAATCCTCGTCGCCTGACATTGATTTTGCACTAAAAATTGCCCTGTTTTCCCTCTTTGGACTAAGGACGTGCCTTTACGAGATTCTACCTAATCTTATCGCCCAATCTGAATAATTTGGTGATAATCTTCCCTTTCGATTGAATTTGAGTTTTTCTTTGCGGAACAAGATACTTTGTTGTGCACCGATGCGTCCGCATAAGTCAAAAGGGCACGTGAAATTCATTTCGAATCATTGAAAAAATGGCCTCGTTGAGGATTTACATTTGTGCACCGTTGGATGAGCGGCCACAATACTAAATTATGTAGGTTCACACAGGAGGGAGGAATTAATTGAGAATCACTATAAATAAGGGGTATTTACCGTGTGAACTAAAAAACTTCCTCTTCATATCTCTTCTAGGTGTTAAAATGACGAAAAATCTCAAACTAATATATCTGGTAGTGGCAAATTTATCATTTATTAGTTTCGTTAAATTTTACTAGTTAAGTTAGATAACATATGGCAATTTGCAAGTTTACAATTTTGGAGTTTTACTTTCGTTTGTCATAGTTTTAACAATTTGTGATTTTTTACAGTATTAATCGAATTTAACGGAAATTAACAGATGAAAAATTTATCACAAATAATTAGTTTATCATAAATTTGTCATAAATATATCGATTTTTTGATAATCAAAAAATTATTTTTGAATAAATTTATGATAGATGTAATAATTTAAACTTTTTCGTAGTATTTGACCATTCTTCTAATCGCTTAAATTTCCACAATTATCATCAAACATGCGTGCGGATAAAGAAATACGGGTATCTCCTATAAGATAGGTGCAACAATGTTTATAAACGAATGGATGATTAACTTATCGCTTTTAGCATCACAAGATGACGTAAAACGAGCGACAATTCCAACGCGTAACGCAAGAACCAATAAAGGGTCGATGCTTCGCAGAGCCTTCAACTCGTTTTCCTCTCGTGATCTGGAGTCCGCAGATGCAGGTTCCGAGAATATTCTCCGGACATGCTCGGGGACAAGCGAATAAGGACACGATCGAATCAAAGGTGGCCGGGGCCCCTGAGAGGAGTGTCCATGCTGCGGAGCAATTGCCCATGATTCTCCCACGTCGCTTTCTGTAAATTGGCCAGAATCCGGTAGCAACGAATCGTGGCCATCAAGCTTTCCATTCGAAGCGCCTGTGAACAGTTTCCAGAATATACCCAAAGCATCAATGCCCATGCACAGCTTGTCCTCATCTTTCCTCTTGCAATTGGAAAAAAAAAAAATGAAATTATACTTCTTTATATCATTGAGATATGATAACTGCGAATACCAAACTGATCTTTTCGACCCACCTGAAGTAGCTATAGGAAGATTGAAGCAACGGAGGCGTTCGACTACGATTTGAAAGCTATTGACAATTACCAAACTCGTCCTGCCACAACTTGGTCGATATGAAAAACAGATGAGAACCCAAATCTGGCTTTTCCTAATTTGCAGAAAAGGACATTCACGCAAAAGTGCCCCAAAGAGATCGCATCTCATCCTCAGGTACTTTCTTTGCGGGCATCTTTAATATGAGAATTCTGGGGGTTCAATGAAGTCGCGCTGCTGAGCAGATTAATGTCGTGCTTGCGATGCAATGGCATTCAGAAAACATGAGAGAGAGAGAGAGAGAGCAAAGCAGAGTGCAGGGAACTTTTCTTTCGAAGAAAGACAAACAAAAGAGAACCAGTAGTTTCTTGGATTACATGACTTCATTGGGTTTTAAAAGAAAACCTAGAAAGTTCCCATCCTTGTGGTAATAACATGATTTGGTAAAAGGCAAGGAGCCAGTTTCATCTAATATTTGCAAGAGGAAGAACTTGCATAGTTCCAGCAAGAACAATAAACCATGTTTGGAATCTAAAGGTTGAACCAATCAGGCTGACGTAGCTTGGCACACCAAACTCATTTAGCCATCTCTACATCACACTTGAATGTGCATACTTTGCTTTTGCTGGTCAACCTGGTTAAAATAAAGAACTGTGAAATGGTGCATTTCAAAGAACTCTAAAATTAAATTTGCTAAAGCACCCTCTGAAGCTAAATATGTCAAGACTACAGCTCCCACTCAAATGCCTTCACCTACATGGTGTGTCTTAACAAGTCAAAAGCCCAAGCCCTATTTATAGACTGAAAATAAGTTTTTCAACCCAACAGTAAGAGCTCACAATCACCGAAAGCTAGTTAAAAAACAATTGATCAGTTCAAAAAAATGATGTTAAGGACATTGCATTTAAAATAATGTCTTGTAAAGCATCTAAAGAGAAACTGTGATAATTCACTAACTAAAAGGCTGGAGTAATCAAACAACCGAATGAGTAATGAAAGCTGGAACAATGAGTAAGTTTACCAATGGAGGTAGACCGATGCCACAAGGTAAAATCATCAAACACAAAGCTTAGAGGACAAGTTGAAATGAATTTTGACTGAACAAGCAAATTGTAGATAGCTCACCTATTCTCTTGAGGGTCATATCCACCGTTGACATTTTCCTGAATTCGAATGCTTGCGCTCAAAGGAGATATTACTCCATCAAATGGCGTATGTTCACTCTGATGATGAAGGTACATATTTTGTGAAGTCAGAGTAATGTAGTAAAGAGACAGATCATATTCGCCCCTTAAACCACAATCACCCCTTGATAGCTTTTGTGCCTATAAAGAGAGAATCACCACTGAACATGGATGAACACTAAAATTTTACCATAAAGAGAGAATCACCGACCATATATTATACGCATAGTCAGACTCTTGAATCACCAAATTCAATATGCAAGAGCTGAAAGTCGCGAGTACCAAAATCAGTACATACACCTGTTTCATCCATTTGCACATGGATAGCTGTCGAGTCTATTACTACTCTACATGGTACTAACTTTTCCTGACCAATGACAACAAAACAATTATCATATGTCCCATCTTTTGGGGCAAGATTTAATGAACAGGATTTGGGAGCCAAAATACTATGTTTTTGGCCACCAAAACCTTCTTGACCCTGGGTCTTTATAACAAGACGATGACGGCGACCCAAGAGCTCAGAGACATAGTTCATATCTCCTGCAGCAAGTGCATGCCGTACACGGGTGGATGAGACTTGTCCTCTCTCTTTTAAATCACTGGCATCCATATGGCTGAATTCTTGGTTCTTGTCCATTACAGACTTTATTATATAAGCACCCATACCACATTCCTGACACAGCCTTGCTAATTCCAATGCATCACCAGCAGCTTTATATCCAAACCGGTAATTTTCACCTGGCATAAGCACCAAAGCAAACTCAACTGAAACTGAAGAGAGAGGAAACCTACATGACCTTGCAAGGTCTGAAGTCTGGAGTCCCTTGACACCAAAACCACAAAAAGGGATAGAGGCAATCCTCTGTAGTCACAAACAAAAATACCTGCCACAACTCCTCGCACACCTAACTCCTTAGATAGCTTCTCAACAAACTGCTCAGGGCTGAGATATCGGACAGTTGAAAATTCCATTTGAAACTCTATAGGGATGACATTGCCACAGTATGATGCCCATGATGACAAAACCCGCTGCCGATCAGACTTGGCAACTATAGGTACCCTATTTGAAAAACATATGTATCACGTGAAATCTTGATTGACAAGTTAAATTTGTATTTATAGCCATATAAACAGTGAGCAGACACTAAAAACACTTGGTCTACAAAGTGTCACTAGTCTTGAAATTTGACGACAAGGAGCAATGAGAAATTTAAAGGAAATGAAGATGCAAAGAAGGTCATATAATTGCAAAGTTCGAAAGATACTAGATAGTAAGCAAACATGATAATTCAAGTGAAAGCAGAATTCAAGGAAACAATAATGACCATTAGCCACGATAGTTCAAAATCCAATTACAATTAGCAATTCAGAGAGCCTCCTCTTACTTCATCTATAACAATGACAGTTCAGAAAATTCACCAGAAAAAGGCATGGTGTATGTCTAAATATTTCCATGCCATTCCTAAGCCAGAAAGTATACTCCTAGTGCATAAAGTGCTAGGTTAGTCTACTCAGATGGCCAAAGCTCATAAAAAGTATTCATTTCATTTCATGGCAGTGATAGCTGCCCTTCAACATATACAAATGTCTTCAACCTATATGCTCAAGTCTAAATTGTGCAAGAGGACTATATGAGATTGACCATACATGAATCACCTAGTAAACTGATAACTTGCCAAAAGCTGACCAAATTGTTCTTTAGAAAAAGAAAAATAATCTAGCAAAAAAGAAACGAGTGGAGAAGAAGAAAAAGAAAATAATCCCATCTAGCCATGTTTACACAAAATTTTCCTCTCTCAGGTATGTGCGAACATTCTAAGTACCATAAGCTAATGAGAAACTATAGAGCAAGATATTATGAAGAGGAGAGATTGCAGAAAATTTGCACATGCATAGTTTCCCACCTAGGTTCCCAACCAAGTACCTCAGCCATTCCTACAAAGGACAAAAGGAATGGCATTCCAACTTTTGATGCTTGAACAGCAAGTTCACGATGACCGATGTGGAGCGCATCAAACTTTCCAAGAGCCACAATACCTCCTTTTACAATGATAGACAACAAAATCAATGCACAATATGAATTCCGAGTGAATAAATCAAGAAAAATCAAAGAAAACTTAAAATCTCCATGTAAAAGGTAAGCGACAAGCAAAATGAAGATGATGGCATTTGCAAATTTTTATAGTTGTAGAATATCGAGAAAGCTAACCAGAGGTGGCTTCACTAATAACTTCCTGATAAAACAAAAGGATAAGGAGAGACATACATGATGCCCACAATGAGCTAATATTAACATTTTCTTTTTTTCTTCTCCTTTAACTAGTATTTCAGCTAGAAGATTCTAATCCACCATAAATGTTTGTGGATCATTAATCATGTTGCATGGAAATCAGAAGAACTCAGAAGCGTCTATGTGCAGTTGAAGAATTTCTTGGTTTGAAGTTTGGACAGTACACTCAATCTGGCAACATTTGCTGTGATATTTACATGAATTAATGTGAAAAGTAGAATGCCGATGCCAATTCACCAAAACCGAAGAACAAGAAGCAGATGGGACCATGCAGTCTTCTATGGTACTTCAGGCAAAGAATTGACTAAAAGCATTCTTCTTTCTTCCTTTTATAAGAAGGTAATTAGATGAATCAGCAACCAAACTATATTATCTAGAGGTGTTCGTGGTTCGAATTGGCTTGGTTTGGAGTATTTTCAGCCCAAACTGAACTTATTGGTTCGAGAGAATCTCTCTCCAAACCAAAACAAACCAATAGAATAACACCTCACACCAGATGAATAACTTTGGCTTGTCATTAGTTTGGTTTGGTTTCAAAATGTTACCATCAAGGTGATTTACAAGTAAAAAGTTTAAAAAATAAAAAATGGCCAAATTGAGAAGTACAAATCTATCATTTAATAGTATAGAGGAATCTTAGCTAGGAAGAACTTGGTTAGACTAAACCACAAATTCAAAAAGAAAATAAATTTATGTATTAAATTTATAGGTTTGGTTCAGTTTTATCCCAAAGTTATAAACCAAGACCAAACCAACAAACCAATATAAGAAAAAAATTACAAACCAAAACCAAACCAATAAACTGATGAACCAAACTTATAGGGTTGGTTCGGCTCGGTTTCTCGGTTTCTCGGTTTTTGTTTTTCAGGAACACCCCTAACATTAACCAGCATTAGTTGTTGACATATTTTAATCTGGCAGCTAAGAGAGATGCCAAAAAAAAAAAAAAAAAAAATTAGCATTCCCAGTTGCCCAGGTTAGCTAGCAATATAAATGGAGGCGGGTCTTCAAAGAATATTAAGCTGAAGAATGACACTGGTCCAACTGCTGACACAACAGAGATACAAAGGACAGATTCGAAAGAACCCGGCTGACAAGACGATACTGATAACAGTAATGTTCTTCAGTAAATGGAATTAACATTAAAGCAGTGTGCAGTGATAAAATACAGGACTACTCAATACCAACAATAAATACAGAACTTCTCATTGAAATGAACCATCGGAAGGAACAAATTGCTGGGAGCAGAAAAGGAAACCTGCCACCAAGGACGTCCCTTCAGAGACAGGCTCGTGGACATTTTCCTGTTGGCTGCGCAAATGGAGGCAAAAGAAAGAGAATTCCAACCTCAGCCAACAAGCAATACCCTCCACAAGCAAGTGCATCCGCCCAAGAGCAAGTAAAGCAGATAAAAAAGAAAGAAAACTCAACCACGAGCAAAAATCCCACGCTTATGAGGGGACCCGATCGAGCGGGTTTCCGGACCTGAGACAATCGGAGAGAAGTGGGCCGCCGCCGCGCGATTGGGAGGGGACGCCGGAGCAGGAGGAGGAGCCCGATCGGTTCCGCGACCGGCGGCCGCCGTCTCCGGAGGAGGCCGTGGCGGCGGTGGGGGGCTTCGGCAGGAGGGATGAGAGCTGGACGATCCTGGCGCCGCAGAGCCCTAGGCCAAGCCCCAGACCCAAGCGGCGGCGATGGTGGAATTCGCATTCCCGGAGGTGGTGCGAGACGCGGGAGCCGCTCGCCAGCATCGTCGGTCGGCGCCTCAAGAAGCGAAGCACGGGAAAGAATGACGAGCGCCGCCCTCTTCTTTCCCGTTGGCCGTTTTTCGGTTTGGGCTCGATCCTGTGTTCCGGGCGCTTTTGAGCCACGTCATCGCCGAGGCTTTGCCTCGTGAAGGACTTGAATCTTTGGTCGAAATTGTGGCGAAAAACCTTCGAAATTTCATGTGCAAAGGACATCACGGGACTTGCATCTTTCCTCGAAATTGTAATTCACTCCGCCTATCATTTTCCAAATGACTATAAAACGAAATTTGATGATGTGATCCAGTCCGGTCAATTCATTAAAGAGCTATGTACGATCGTAAGATTCACGGGTCCAGCTCGATCACGATCTCTTCATGCTCGAGTTGTGGATCGCCTTAGGAATCTCGGCAGTGGAGACCGGCGTCGTTTTCGTTCTCTCCAAGTTTGGTCCAAATTGCAATCAGCTCTGATCTAGTCCAAGTATCACAACAGCTAAAATGCTAGTTTTCTAAGAACGTGAGATCTCATCAAAAGCTGAAGAAAAAAACTTAACAGAGCAACATTTTTCAGGCAACGTGAGAAGTTCAGTATCTCAAGCTTCGACTCCACTACTTCCAAAAGGCACTCTTCGACAGAATATGAATGGATTCAACATCATTTGCACATCAAACTTCAACAGTCTTCACCGTTGAATATCGAGAGAGAGAGAGAGTGGCTTACAATTTAGACTCGCTTGATCGCCCTAATGATAAACAGGATCCGCGGTCGAAACTAATTTTACTCACATCTACCCAAATTTGATCTTTAGAAATGATGTACATCTTGGTTTCACAGCGCTCTCCCAAGTAGCTCGCAAAAAACATTCTCGCAATCTCTATGCATCGATCTGATCTCGATTCACATATATAAGGGAAGTGGACAATATTAAATGAAATAAACAAAAAGATACTAGTTGATTCTGGAACTGTTTCTTCTTCCCCACCATTTCTTCTTTGCCCTGTCAGCAGCACCTTCATCGCTTCCAAGCTTATGCAAAATCACCTTCGTTTCCCGCAATCTCGCCCCATAATCCTTCTTCCAAGCTTCAAACATCTGCTTAAGCCTTCTCAGCTCCCTGTCGGGGTTCAAACTCGCGTCGACTTGACCTGACTTTACCTCCACAAGGAACTTTGCATCATCACCAAACACTTGACTCCGCTGCTCGAATTCTTCAGCTAACCGGCTTATGACACTAAGGCCTGCATTCATCGGTCTCATGCCATTACTGTCTTGGCCCTTGTAACTACTTCCGGTATCCCAATTGAAGTCTCTTTCGTCGCTATTATTGACTGAAGCATCGGAGTTTCTCGCAGAATCGTCAATGGCCAGGCTTTTCTTAGCAATTGAAAGGCTGGATTGCAGAGATCGCATTTGTTTCTGCCACACTTCTTCCATGGACTTCATTTTCAACTCATATTCAGACCAGCGGCTTTCATATTGTTGTAGACGTTGATGAAGGATGTCATTTTCTTCCTCCTTTTCTCTCAAAGCAGCCTCAGCTCTAAGGACACGACGCTGTAACTCAGCAAGATAAGAAGCCTTCACAAGCACCTCTTCCGGTTCACCACCCTGTTTAAAATTCCATTGTTATTTAGCAGCTGAAAGAGTAACTTTTTGGAAGCTAAAAAGGGAAAAGAGCAAACATGAGAGTCAGATAAATTTTAGATGCAGCAGCAAAACTTAATTGTCCAGGTCAACTTTGATTGCAAAATCCAAAACATAGAGAGAACAAGAAAAGTACTAATCAAGGATATTAATTCACCCTACTGGATGAGCTTTTTAGTACTCCTGACCTACATTAGACCACAAAGATCAAATGGCTCGTGGAAAGTGGGCAACATAGGCCAAGAGAACCTATAATATTCCCTACTTTGAGACACTTTTTCATAGTACGTATACTTGGACACTTTCCTCGTATTGAACACATTTGGCAAGCTTTTCTTACAGCAAGATCCCTGTTTCCTTTTTTTCTCTGTCGGTTTTCACATCCAAGAGAAATTGAGGATAAATACCTATGACAGAACCCTTAAAGACAGCTGCAACTTAAAAGGGACATGTAAAAGGACTTGGCAAATCACTGAACTGGCTAAATCAGAAGAGCAACTTAAGATCACTAAACCATGCATTAAGGCTGATTATGTTAAACGAGACAAAATAGTATCAGGGAAATAATCTCATATAAAATTGTGAATCAATCGTCAAGACCAAAAAATAAAATTAAATCACAAAATACCTTCATCCCAGATTTCAGGAACCCTATGTCTCCTGAGCATCTTCTAACCAACCAGCCACGGATTCCTATAGAAACAAGATATGTAGATAGTAAGAGGGAATTTGATTTCTAAGCAGCCAAATTTGCAGGACTCTTGACTAGGCAGGCGCATTTTACTGGAATATTTGAAGATATGCAGGATATTTGATGCAAAAATGACTTTTTCCTCTAGTAGAATAGGGAAACAGAATGAGAAGAGAAGAAAGAAAAGGCAAAAAAGAATCCTGGTATAGACATGACCAAGCTAAAGTCATTTCCCCCATCCAGCCAAGTTCAAGATGCGTATATCAAACTCAAAGCAGGTGTTTAAAATCTACCTGATTGTATCATGACTGATGCATCACAAAGTCTATGGTATTTTTCCATGGATATCCTGCCTTTAACCCTTTTCTGTATAGTAACTGCAGCTCTATGCCTCTTTATTAAGACAGCATATTCCTTCCGAACTTTCTGCCCACGAGCAACTGCATTAACAATGCAAATCAGACACCAAGCGCAGTTACGCCAGTGACTACCTTCCAAAAAAAAAAAAAAAGAACAAACACAATATTATATTTTAGAAAAGGAGGGAGTAATACATGATTGAAGAGTCACAATCCCCTTCTTAAGCTTCCTCATGTGAAGACGAGCTTGATGCCCTCTAAAGCAACTCTGAACACGTAAAATTCCATGCAGGGTACGGTTTCTTGTATCCTCAAGGACCCCAATCTGTGTTAACAATTTGTACTTAACAGGTTAATACCAAGTCATTGAGATGCAGAAACATTGGAGAGCTGCTGAAACCAGCTAAAGCATAAATTGGACAGTCATGGAATTTCTGCCAATGTTAACAAAGAATGAACATGAGAGTATGGGAGATATGTATGAAGACAAGAAATAGGGGAAGCTAGGAGGAGATTTGAACTTAGAACTCATTTGGTCATGCTACATAGATGTCTATTCAAGTACTAGATCAAAAGATTTCAATCGAGATATCAAGATTTCAACTTCATCAAATATTTCCTGTGCATGGTTCAAGAGAAACATGAAACCTATAAATGAGTGATTACCCACATCACAAGTCAGTTGCACTTAAAACACGAGCGATTGACAAAAAGATTTGAGGAATAGACACCAACGATTTCACATTTCAGAACTTGTATGATTCAAAGCCATAAGGCATTGTTAGGTATCATAAGGCAGTCACTTTAAAAGATCTTGGGGCAAAATAGAATGAAGAACATTTTCAGGGGATAGTAACAAGCTATCCAAGCCCAGATCTGGCTTTTAATAGAATATTATTGCATGTTCAATACATGCATATTTTAATTCACATTAAGATAAACCAAAGAACCTCCAGAAGCATATTTATCTGCCCATCGTACTGTGATTGAGGGAGAGAATAATTAAACTGACAGACAGAGGGAAGGGTGCTCATCTGACCTGACCGGTTCGGAAAAATAATTTTGTATAGCCAACTTGGTACATCTCAGGCAAAATGTTGAATTGATGAAGAATGGCAACTGAAACACTGAGTGAATCTTGAGAAGCCACATCATCCAAAAGAAGGAAACCATATCTGCAGAAGGATAACCAAAACCATTGCACATGAAAAATACTGATGAAAAACAAAAAAACAAAGATGATAGGCAGATGAGAATAATCAACAAGTTTGGTGTGCATTGAATCAAAAAAATTACCTCCTCGCAAATTTTTGGTGAGACATTCTGGTAGGAAAGCCAGACCTGGAAATTCGAACAACTTCTAGGACTCCACAACATCTTAACTGCTGCAGTACAAGACCTTGCTCATATTTTCCAGGAGACTGGAAATTATTGGGCTTAATACAACGTATGAAGTGTGGAGTGGTGCTCTCAAGGCGTTTCATTAATTGAAAAAGTTGCCCCTGTGAAGAAGGGATAAGCACATTAAATTATCTGAAATGGATGAATCTAGTCTTTAGTAAGATCACCAATCTCTAAGCATGAAGTAACTCTAATGACTTGTACTTCTAAGTCATAACAGCCTTCTTCGCGTCACATTGTACAATTGATCCTTTTAATTAGTACAAATCATATTAAGAAGAAATGAATAATACAGATTTTAACAGGAATGGAACATAAATAACAGCTGAATAGGGAAAACAGAAATGGTATAGCTTTAGTTATAGTTTACTTCAATGGTCGCTAGGTTTTTCTCCTAAAAATTTTATTGAAGCTCTAGCCTCAAAGATGGACAACAACCCTATAATACATTCTCATCAGAACTGGAAAGAATAAGACATGCTTCACCATTTTTGCGGTTTTAATAACTGCAGTCTCTTATTCTTATCTGAAGCAATTACTTTGTGAAGCATAACTTTCCAACTATTACAGGTAAATTAGCTACTGAAAGACTTAAGCTTGCCTATGATTAATTATAACTTATAAACAAACTCTTTTGTCCATGCTTAGCAGTGAATGGCATAAGGTTTTGGGAATATGCCAGGGAAGCAAATTGATTCTCAAAGAACCGACAGTGCTTCAGAAGCTTCCTGCAATTATCCGTTTCAATCTATCAATACACTTTAATAAATCAACATTGCTGATATGATCTCCACTTGTCTAAGATTTTCTTGTATAAGCTTGTGAAGCTCGGCACAATAATTTTACTTGTTTCAGTAGAAAACAAAGAATAGCAAGGCAAAGAAGTTTAAGTTTTGATGAATTTGACAACAAATGCTAAGCCAGATACAGAATGCAGCACTTCAAAATTTCTCTAAAAGAAACAATAGATGAATCCTTGATCTCACTTAGGCTTAGCATAACTTGTAGAATGTTATATTTTTGTTCATGGCTAGCCATAAATTAGGGAGTTAAAAGGCATATGAGAGTTTCAAAAGATACGTCAAGCAAGCGATCAGAAGAATAAAATGACTTCAAAATGTAATGTCAATTTACTTTCGTTGACCAGTTATTAACAGCATATGCACTTATAACACCACATCTAGAAGGAGAGCTTTTTATAGAAGTGTAGGTCCATACACTAAAGGCAATGGCCTACCATACATTGGAGCCCACCATGACTATATGCAGTATCCAGTCAACATCCCAGCATAAAAAATTTTCAAGAACCACTCAATTTCATACCTTAAATTTTGTTGTAACACTCAGCTTCTGAGATTCTGCACCACCTGCTTTAAACAGGGGGCCAGTGACATTCTTCTCAGATTGAGACAACATATTCGATGCAAATATCTGAGGTAGTTGACAAGAGCACGAAGAAAGAAGTTGGATGGAGTCCAAGTGTAGCAAATCCTTGTTTTTCTCCAGGAATCCTGTGGTTTCATACGTAACCTGAGATTTGAACAAGAAAATGAATCTATTAGCTGGTCAGCAGCTTTCAGAGAAATGACCCCGAGAAAATTGTAGCCTTCAGAATCTCAAAAAAAAAAAAAAAAACTGACTGACTGACTTGTTTAAGACTCTTAATCTCCATCATACACCTTTGGTTTTAATAGTTAGAACTGATAACACAGACAACTATATGCAGCAATTAATAAAGTGATCTTGACTAATGCCCGAGGATGATACTTTTGACCAGGCATTTCAGTATGTCAACAGCAGTAACAAACCTATCATTAGTCGAATTGTGTTTGGCCAAATATTCTCATTTAGTGCTCATTGTGGTCTGAAGGTAATATCTTTAGGAACTGACCCATTCTCTCATTGAGCGAAGGGTACGAAAGAATGATTTTTCGATCAAAAGTACCACGTGATTGAAATACCAGAAAGAATCAGTTTGTAAGACGTCGAATACCTCCCCAGCATAATGACAGACGGTAAATGCTTTGCCTCTGTCCCCTCTGAAACAGGAATTAGAATGCAGATGCTGCTTCAGTTTATTGGCAAATGTCAAATCAGTCCCATTTGGAAAGGTGGACTCCTCATCTAGAAGGGACAACAAGCCTAATGGCTTCTGCATAAAGAATAAAGAAACCACAATTAAGAAAGTTCAGTTGATATATTTACTATGAAGAAAATAACCTAAGTGAGTACAAATGATTGTGCTCTTCAAACAAAAGGCAACATGAGACATGTGATGAGTACTTTTAGACATAGTGCCATGTCAAGAATCAATTACAATGGTGTCTTAGCATGAATGATTAAACACAGCTCTACTTTTAAGATGGACAATAGCAGCTGTTTAGGGTTTCAGCTTTGAGTAATGTTAGGCATACTAAGATATAGACTAGTTTACTAAATTAAATTACTAAGAGATATGATAGACTGTAATTGGGCCTTTGAACAAGTGGTTTATAGTTACCATCCAATAAAACTTTCCTATATCCCATTGTGAACCAATTTAGTACACGATTTTTAGTAAAATTAGCATTACTCTTCCTTTTATCATTAAGCGTCATGAGTAGCTCTTCCTAACCAAAAAAAAAATACAGCTATGACCACTCTTCTGCACCCGCTATACTATGTTTCATAGTTGAAAATTGCAAAACAACTTACCAGAAAGTATAGAAATGGCTTATATTACTGCAAATTTCACATAGTTAGATGAGAAAACACATTCCAACATACCTTCTCAAAAAGATTGAGGCAATCTTGGTTATCTTCAAAGTCAACTTTTGCCCAGTCAATGCCATCTTGAATATACTCCTGGTAAAGGCAAGACAAAAATACGAATCTGTGGTCAAGAAATTGATAGGCAAGTGCTTATGTTTAGAAGTAAAAGAAGAATTGTAGATTTCAAACTGCTTGAGTGCATACACAAGAAGCCTAATTCAGTGTTCTAATGCATTCCAAAACAAGTGTATCTTCTTGGAAAGCTATTACAAACCCCAAAGCTTTTAGTCTATCCAAAAGAAATCAGGACTATATGCAGAATATAGGATGTATTGCTGACCAAAGTTAAATAGCACCTAGATGGGCAGTGGAAATTTTGATAACCAACAATAAGTTCACTTCCTCTTTACCAAAAAAAAAACAATAAGTTCACTTCCTGTTAAGTTCATGGAAACATTGAGTCCAATTTTCCAATCAAAGCAAATAAAGGATTTTTTATTCTCTTGCTACAATGGAGATACAATTTACAGTGCTGCAAGTGGAAATATTTACTCTAAGCAATATTGACTGCATTAAAAGGATGTTCTGAAAGTCTTCAAGATACACATACAAATGTATATGACTAATGATCCTATTGAAGTCATTGTATTTGTTTGGGTTTGTATAGAGAGCATGAGGCAAAGAGAGTTGTTGAAGAACAGAGCATTGAGAAGAATGATCTGTTTCTGTCGGTGTTACCCTAGATATGTATCACCTTTTATTACCAAATAACATGTTACAAAAGTACCCTTCAACTTATTACTCTCTCAACAATGTTGACGTGGACAATTCAGCATATCAGGTGCCAGTAAGCATGTTATTTTGAAAGACCGTCAATGATTTCTGTAGCTAGAACCTCATTCACTTGCAATGAGAAAGCATAAATAGATGTGTGAGAGTTGATAGCTGATTTCAAGTTACTATTTTGCCCAAATTGAGGAAACAAAAATATAAAACCCACCTCCTGCTCTAACTTGAACAAATGCCGATTGAAATGTTGCTGCAGCCTTTCATTTGCATAATTTATACAAAACTGCTCAAAACTATTTTTCTGCAACAATGATATAGCATAAGACACAGAAACACCAAAAAGAACTGATAATCAATCAAAGAGAAAGTTCAATACATACATCAAAAGATTCAAAACCATAGATATCAAGAATACTGATGGATCTCCCAGAACGCCGTTTGCCAACTGCGAGGGACTTGTTAATTTGTTCCACCAGCCAGTCAAACAAACAAGAATAAATTGATTTGGCCAGGGCATCTCTTGTGACAATAGCCTGAAGAACAAAAAGCCGTTTCAGAGCAGTAAAAGAGTCCTGCCACTCTTAATTCTGGACATAAAGGGATCTCAAGTTGGAGGGCAAGGGAAACAACAAACTCGAATGATCACAATGATAAGAAAACTGGTTAACTAGACTTTTCATTACCTAGCGATCAATGAAATCGGGTATTGTATTTGTCTATCTTCCTTTTATTCTTTCTTTTGGATAACTCTAGTGATTGAATCACAATATTTGAACGCTCTTTAACTGATGAAATAAGATACAGAACAATATACAGGAGCGCAGAAAGAATGCTAGCTATATCAACAGATAAGAACATAAGACTGTTCCTACATCAAAGAATTCACATGCAATTCACTTAGCAACCATCTATGGACTTCTCACCTGTGAGAGCGTGAGTTTTTGGACAATTGTATCATTCCCAACTCTCATTTTCCGAGTTGACAAGGCTAAATTGAGTTCTCCACAATTACATCCAATCAGCTTAGCTACAGTACTAAGACCTGCAATATGACATTAAAGAAAGCCAAGTCAAATAATCTGTTGGAAAATACTATGAATATGGACAAATAGAAATTCCGACATAACCCATGTAACCTAGCATTAGATATGATCATGGCTATGTAGAAGCTGGTGTGGAAAATGCAGATACAGAGAAATTTCATGAAGTTAACATTTGTTTTAGCTTGTACAGAATTAAATCAATGGTTGTTTACAAAAAAGTAGTCCTACAGTATATGAATTTGCTGTATGTTGAAGCAAATCAATGATTACGTTGCCAGCATCCTATGCAGTCAACCTTTCCGTTGAAGTTAAAAAAACAGGTTGAAAAATTAAGAAGTGTTCAATTCTATAAACTCTTCAACAAAAAGCTTTTCTATGGGAAAAAGAACACTAAAAGGAATTAAAAGAAAATATCCGACATAAACAACCGGAGATTTCTTACCCTCGTCTTCCACAGCCTCCAC
Organism: Angophora floribunda; assembly: GCA_014182895.1. Taxonomy (NCBI): domain Eukaryota; kingdom Viridiplantae; phylum Streptophyta; class Magnoliopsida; order Myrtales; family Myrtaceae; genus Angophora; species Angophora floribunda. Next base: position 28,815,878 of record CM024711.1, on the reverse strand, counting down.
ATGGTTTTCATTGTCGATCACTGAAAATGAGACATTTCCCAGCCACAATACTGCAGCAAGCATTGCAAATACACTCTCTTGGTCTTCCTTGCTTATATGGACAATATCCAGAGCTTCCTGCCTCAGTAGCAGTGACAGTTAGGTTTATGTGACTTCCTACTGCACGAGGTCAATATACGGATGTCGGTTAGAGAGAGAAGAAGACATACTATGACAATGTGGAACTGTTCGGCATCATCTACTCCAGGGATCGAAAAGCAGTTGCTCTGCCTCAAATAGTTATATTCATCGACACTTCTGAGATTTAATTTTTCTATGCCACAAGAATAATAAAACAAATGATCAGGTAAATTCTCAGGGTAAACCTATATAATATCAAGGCATCAGCTCGCTGTATGAGTTTTTGATGTGCCACAAATTGTCAGGAGCCCAGAACTGCTTTGAAAGATAATTTAGTGAATACCAAAATGTACCATAACATATAAATATTAGGTCCAGGGAAAGGGTACAAGAGAGAGGTACACCATGGGCTATGTACTACAGTAATACAGTATCCTTAATTTTGTCTTTCCAGATTTCATCTTTAGATGGATTGCCTCAGCTTCTGCTACTAAAAAGGCAATTCCTCAAAAAAATTTCAAGATGAAAATATTACCACATTCTACTGTTATGAGTAACTAGATCCCACGTTATTGTCATAGTATATACTTTAAATCAGCCTCATATTTTGATGATAGAATGATTTCAGGAAAATATCAAGGAAATTAATCAGCAAGACGGTCGAATTCAAGCACCATCCCAAGAAAAGGACATTTCAGACAACCCTTCTAAAGGATTCAGCTGTTTTACAGGAAAAGTAAGAGGACAATTTTCTATATTCCAAAGAGCCATTTTGCAAAATTTGGGGGTTATTGGCATTTTACTCTGGATCTTTTTAATACACTTTCAGCAAGTCTTGCTGTAATGTCATTCTAGTTCTTCTGGACTCTTTTTCCTGTATACGATCTTGTAGATATAGAAAAAATCAAGTTTCTTCAGATCAAGAGATTGAGAAAATGAAGATGTCGAGTATAGTATATCTCAGCCCATCTGTGCAATGGGTCATGGATGCTTTCTAGAGTATTCTCTTATAAGGTGGACACGGTAATATAGCACACCTGTATTGTTTTGTAGATTACCATTGTCATCATTATATTCTTTTGAGTAGTATCATGCTTTTTACCAGTGAGAGAGTGGTAAAGTTCCTGTTTCTTCATTTTTGCAATGCTGATCCTTCAGTATCCTAGAATATGCTAAATGAAGGATTCAAACAAATCTTATACCTCTGAGGGAGCGAGGAGCTCCAGCACAAAGCTGATAGAAAACGTGGTAAGACCTTTCTCCTTCTGCACTTTGGACTACTCTAGACTGTTCATAAAATAAGTATTCAATCAATATAAAATACTACCAGTACTCTAATTATCAACAGCTGAGCAAAGATCTTACCTTCTCAAGTAGAACTGCATCATAACAGAAGAAAAACAAGAAAGGGAAACAAAACATTAGTTGGATGTGACCTATAGAAAGCCTAAAGGCAACAGAAATGAGAAAACAAATAGAATCATCTTACAGGTCTGAATCTTTGCTCCAGAGATTTTTCCAGTTTCGCTGAACTGTATTTCAATCAACTTCCCCTGTCACATGAATAACTCAAGTTAACCCAACATAAAATGCAAAAGATCTCTAAAGAATGTGAAACTGCTTCCATGCGACACAAGCATGTCAAAAAAAAGGAGGCAAGAAAGCTTACAAAGCGGCTTGAGTTGTCATTTCTTAAGGTTTTTGCATTACCAAAGGCTTCCAATATTGGATTAGTCTTCAGTATTTCATATTCAATTCCACTCCCACCACCAAGTGCAGCCAAATATTGCATTGCTATCTTTGCAGTCTCAGTTTTGCCCGCTCCACTTTCACCGCTGGAGGAATAAAGAGATGAAACCATAACTACAGGATTGAGAACAAATGAGATATAAGCCAATGACTGATATCTGAAAGGCCTAGAACTAAAGCTGTTCTACAGAAGGTAATGCAGTAAGATTTCCGAAGGGATCTTAATTTAATCGTCAAGGTACTTTATCACTCTTTACCACCATACAGCCTATTCTCTGACCGCCCCAATATTCTGCAGTGCACTCACTCCACCATTGTCTCTAGTGTGCGTTTATTAATCTTGGACATGAAGAGACAAACCAACAGGCCACAATTGCACAATCTCCTCTCAGGTGAAAACAACATTAATACTTCAAAAGGGATTATACATCCTAAGCTCTTTGGCAAATATATTCGAGATAGTTAACATCAAATCATAATGTAAACTGGTATTTAAAAGAAGAAAACAAATCCAGTCTATCCTATTCTAGCTTATCTTTTAACAGTATAGAACTAGTTTTTTATAGGTAATAAAGGATGTTAATAATTTAAGTACGTTAGAAATGTACAAGGAAAGAAAAAAAGAAAGAAAAAAGCAAATATTAGAAAGAAACATCACAAAACTATGCAAAGTCGAACAAGATGTCCAAAGCCAAATAAAAGAGTACAACACAAAAGCAACCAAAGATTCTAAACCCTCAAACAATCTCTTGTTGTGTTCCTTCCAAGTGGACCACCCACATGAGACAAAGTGGTGCAGCACTCCAAGACTTCTAACAAATCGAGCCACTTCCATAAGCATTCCAACAGGTAAAAAGCTAGATCGCATGACTTGGCAAAACCCATGCCACCTCAGACAAGTAAAAATATTCAAAGCTTAAGAGCAAAGTCACAATAAAGAAAGATGATCAACAGATTCCCTTGAATGCTTACAGATGCAACATCAATCCGTGACAGTGAAAACTACAAATGAGGTGCTCGACCAAAGGACAGTCCATCATTAGGTCGTCAAAAGAAACCAATACCTCGAATATATATGATAAGATAATCACCATAAATCAACATATCACATAATAAAATAAATTCAAGAATCCAAAAGAAACATGCAAAACAAAGGTTTCCCAAATTCATCCCAAGAAGCTGTGATGACATGATCGGTATCTCAATGGATAGCATTCAAGTGTATTATACACACTGTAAATCAAAGAAAAGTGAAAGGAAGACGATGCTATAATGCTAACCTTATGATGATGGACTGGTTAACTTCATCTGAAAGAAAGAAAACTCATATAAGAACTTGTGCACAACTGCCAGAGGTTGAATTCAAATAAGAAATTGACTCAAATTGAAAAACACCTCGTGTCATTTCCCTTATTGCAGTATCTGTGATAGCATAGACGTGAGGACTCTCCATACGCTTATTCTTATATGCCTCGATGTAATTATTGCCATATAAAGGAACCTTCTTGAAGGGATTTATTGCTACCAACACCGGTCCTGCTTTGGTCTTAAATGCAAAATTTTACGGGGAAAATGGAGTCAGCAAGAGCAGAATCCTCTAAAAGAAAACCGGAAATTAAAACATTAGAAGATACTTACGTAGATCATGTCTTGATTATAACGATACTGAAGATTGTACAACACTGAGGGTTCATTCAAATAACTCAACTGCATGAGATCATCTACTCCATCCAGGATATCGGGATTTGCTGGGAGCAAACTTTCCTCTTTTACTTTAAAAACCTACGCTTAGAATAATAAATGAATAAATAAACATCAATCTTCAAACACCAATGCAGTGGTTTAGAGTTTCCTTAGTGACTCACTTTCCCCTCAGGAAGTGAAACTAGGGTCTCCACCCCTGAAGTTGATAATATCTTCACCAGCTCCCAATCCCCATTTGGAGTTTGAAACCAAGATTGAAGTTTCTGGAACAAACAAATTCACAAAGTAATTGTGATTAATTAAATAGCACTATTATCACTCAACCCCTTCCTGAGTTACTAAAACTTAGTTAACAAAAGAACATCTCGATAGCTTAAGCAAGGCAGTTGCACTTTCTAAACACAAGGATGAGGGTTAGGATTACTAAAAAAGTACTTTAGTATGTTATCTGAACCGCACCTCTGTACAAATGCAGGCATGCACATGAACAAGACTTTATATTTATCCTTCTCTGAGGGAAGGCGAATGTGCAGAACTATGATCCCCAATGCAACAGTTTCGACAGCAGAATGTTTAGTATTTACATCCAAGATTCAAAAGTAGTTCAGATTCACAGTAAAGTAAGCTGATATTATCTGTCATGCAAGAACAAATCACGGAAAAGTAGCACGTAACTGTATCATATGCTTGCTAACTAAACAGAAATCGATATAAACAAAGACAAAAAAATGAGAAGCCAATAGCAAAAAGATTTACAAAAATCTACTCGAAATGCAGGACATTCTGCCAAAAAGTGACAGTTGAGAAAATAACTGACTTCACCGATTAAGGTGTTCCTTTTTTTGGGGGATTGAAGTTCAAATCTAGAGGGAAAGCAGCAAAATTATGGCCAGAAGCAAACAGGTACCTTCTTGGAGGCATAAGGAGTCATGTCACCCCATATCCTCTCACTACGAGAAGTTGAGGTTGAGGGCAAGGGCGAAGCCGCTGCCTCAGAGTCTTCATCACCAATAGAGGGCCTTTCTTCACCTGATACAAGACTTCTGCCATAGGGAGAATCTTCATTGGCTGTATCCACATTAGAATTACTCCTTTCAGCACCTTCAGCTACCCCATCCCTAGGAGTCCCATTCCCTAGAGTATGGGGCAACATCGCATCACTGCTACCCAGCTGCAAATTCTCGCTCATCGCAAGGTGATCAGATGCTTGCGTATCCATGAACTTAAACTGACCAGGCAAGGATTTGATTGACTGAAATGAAGGCGAGACTTGGGACCTCCCTGACATTTTGCACTCAAACCTTGTCCAGAATTGCCCACAAGCTGATACAGAGTATAAAGACTGGAATCAGAAAGCTTGCTTTACACCAAGACATTTCAACAAACTTTTGAAAAGGACCCACTCGGTGGCTTATCAACTTGGTATTGGTGGGGACCATAATTCGACACAGAGAGAGAGCTTAATGCTCTTCAACCAAAAGCTCCAAGAGACAGTGAAAGCAAAACAACCAAAATGCTGGAGTCTGCTAACTAATCGCGTTTCCCTTAATGGCTCACGCGAGAATTCAAGTCCCCAAATCAACCGAATCTCCAATTTCCTCACACGGACGAAACTATAACAACTTCCCCAAACTCAAGCTAACTCCAAGAGCAGCATTCCCGAGTAACATTAGTAAGACAGAGAAGGAGATGTTAAACAGTATCTCGTCCCCACACTCGCCGAACAAGTACGGTATGGACACAATCCACCGCCGGCAAACGAATCCCGACCCGATCCGCCAGCGCGACGGATCACCTGGCAGCTCGCACTCGGACCGGAATCGGCAATGGCAAACGGGAGAATAAAGAAAAAAGGAAAATAGAAAAAGGAGCAAGTTCTCGGCATACCTGCAGAGGAAAACTGAACACCGCTCGCGAGGGGCGACACTCGACGCGCTATGCAGCTTGGATCTGTCCCCCGGAATCGCCTCCGGACACGTAATCACTCCACACTGAGCTCGGCCAAGCAAAGCTCGACCGACGGCGAGCGGGAAAAGATACCGGAGCGAAAGCCGCGCGAGCCGAAGAGCCTCCCCGGCAAGCAGCCGCCGGCAAGAGTCCGGGTACGGCCTGGCTCCTCGTCGGTGAAACGGGAGGGAGAGAGGGAATTCGAGGGGAGGAGATCGTCGGAAATGGGGGAAAATCCGAGGCGTGTGGAGAAGAAGAACCAGAGAGAGAGAGAGAGAGAGAGGCCTTTTTCCTCCTGTGCTCGTGCTTTTTTCTTTCTTCCTTCTTCCTTTTTCTTTTTTTCTTTTTTTATCTGGTCCTCTTTCGAATTTAATTTTAAAAAAATGTGGTTCTGCTGTCCCAAAAAAATGAATAAATAAATGGAAAATGTGGTGCTCGGTCGATTTTTCTTTCTTCTTTTTTTGAATTTTTCGTGGTCGGAATGGACCGACCAAATTTTTGAAATGGTTGTCTGACGGATTTGCCCGTCTTTTGAATGGGGTCACGGTTTTGGCCCTACCGTTTACTGAGAATCGCGGCGGGAACCCTTGCAAATATGCAGGGGCGCCATAAATACACAGAGAGAGATGGATACGTACATCTCGTCCCTACGAAATCTTACCGTACAAATGGTTCAAAAGTCAAAATCTTGTTTGGTACGAATTATTTATGATAAAAAAAGAGAGACGAAAACTATATCTTTCTCAATAATTGCATTCGGTATAAATAAATATATGCTATAATTACTATGCTAAAATTTTGATTTCAAATGCCTTGACTCGAAAAGTCAATCGAAATTAATGCGATCCGTTGATTTCACATGTTTTGCTTTTCTGTCTTCTCTAAAGGTGGAAAAATTATTTTTCAAATGTCAATAGTAATTAATGTGGATCGTGATTTCTTAATATGTTTTTGGTTTGAATTCGTAGATGATAAGGATTACCTCGCCAATTAAAGCTTGTAATCTCTCGCCCCGGACGTGGGAAAAAAAAAATATCACGATTAGTAAATGAGCGAGCGAAGAAAAAAGAGAGAGGGAAGAAGGGCATTTTCGTCAATCCGCCCCATGGCGATTCGAATGAGGCCGTGAGCGTGACGCGAGGTGCGAGCCCGGTGGCCTGAAATTTTTGTGGGAGGGAGAGAGGGAGGGAGTCCAAGTCAAAAAATGTCGCGGGCGTGGCGGGACTTGGTCCGTCCGATCGGGACGGGGGCGATCGTGCGGTCGATCCACGGGGCGCCCACGTGGAGGCAAGACCACGTGATTACGGCACTCCACTCCAACGAAGCGTGCCAGTCCAGAAAGCCGGCGAACTGCAGGGGACGTGAGCGCGCGCAGATTCAAGTTTGCGGTCGCGATCGCCAACCGGTTTGGGGCGGGAGGAATCGGCTGCTTCGCACCCACGGCGAGTCTGTCCGTGGACGGCCAATCGCGGAGCATTATTCTCTTGGCTCCGCATCTCGCGAATCCATGTGTCATGTGCGGATGTTTGCGCAACGACGCCGTTTTGGGAATCTTTTTTTTTTTTACACTTTTTTGGAATTCTATGGCTCAGGTCGACTTGGATTTAAAATAAGATAGGGGTGATTGGGTTCCCAACCAATTCTCCAAATACCTGGTCCTATAATCAGACCAACAAATCTAGTCTGATCCCGGAGGGTAAATGAAATCGATAAATCCCCTCGTGCATTTCTTCCTCTCTTTTTTGTCATTCAAGACAGCTTCGTACTAATCACGATCGCAGAGCGGCAACAAAGCAAAAGGCATGGCTAGGTATTCCTATGAGCCTTCCCCCACTCCCACTCCGTCGCCTACTTCATCCCAAGCTCGGGAGCTCATCGAGACGGCCACCCTCGACCTCGAGAGCTTGGCCAAATCATGAGTTGGTTGGTGAATGTAGATTGGATTCCACGAAATTTGGAAAGAGAACAACAAACACGTCAAAGATGAAGTGAATGAAGGCCAAATATTGGGCGGGAGAAGAGAAAATGACTAAAATGAGGGGAAAAATGGATATTCAGCCGTGAAACCATGAGGATGGTGAGCAAATCAAGGGAAGGAATCAATAGGATTTGCCTCTTACCTGATGGTATAGGCATAGGAAGAATATTCTATAGGTGCAATTAGGGGTGTGCGTAATTTCAAGATAAAACCCGAAACCTATGAACTGGAGTGATGAGAACATGTCAGGTTCAAAAGTATGCAAAGTAAGTTTTAGGTTTAAAAAATTGAAGAACTTATTTCAACGATAGTCGAGTTTCAGATTCTTAGAACCTAAAATATGTAATAAGTTTATGAGTTTTTCTTAATCCATGTCTTTGCACAATCCTACTATACTTTATAGTATTCGATGACGAATATATAATATAGAACCATTGGTTCGAATTTCCATTTTATAACTAAAATTTTTACTTTATTTATGTTTCAATTTTTCACGTATCAAAATATAAGTTATGGTTAATGAATTATAACAATGAGTGATAATTATTAAATGTGATAATTTATTAAGATATTCAATTAATAATAAAATGAGAACTTGAGTAGGCCTTGAAACTTGTAACATGATAAGTTTTTGGCTTTAGGGTATATGTGATAAGTTCTAGATTCCTAAAAATGATAAATCTATTCCAATGGGTAAGTTCTAGAACCTATACAGAATTTAGAACCACTCACTCTTAAGCGCTATTAATGCTTTGTCAACCGAATTTGGCCCTTCAGCAAGGAAGATGCAGCGAAGAGTCAAGCAAAAGGAGGGATGGTGACTACAAATCATGCCAAAATAAGGAGACCACAACCCAATCCATGTGCATTGAAGGAATTTTTTGCACGATCGAAAGGAAGGAAAATAATAATAATAATAATAATAATAATAATAATAATAATCGGCACTGATTTCAATTTAAAAAATCGAGAACTAAATCAACGATCTCTGGAATCTCCCAAAATCGATTGTTCCGGTCCAAGCAATTCTTGATCAGGCAATTCTTTTTGCTCACCCCAAGAGTGGGATGGACATGAAATAACCTATTAAGACTTAAGTTTTGGTAAAACCTGGGACACCTTGTAGAATTATGCTAAAACTATGGAGTTTTCAAGTGAGATGTTAGCATAGCGATCATGCGGTGTTGACGTGGCAACAACTTGTTATCCATTCAATTTTGATCGAACAAAAAGTAATGAGATTCAAATATTCAAAACAAGATACTCTTAGTCCATGAATCCACGAGGCTACTGTGAATGGCTAAGTAGCCCTCCACTACAACGACCACAAAAAGATTGCAAAACCCTCTTTGCCCCACGACAGAGAAACTCGACCCTCACCCAATTGACCCCTATCATCGCTTTCACTACCAAGTCGAATAAAGGCTTACTCCCAAGCGATCCTCCCTTGGATAGCCAGAGGTCGGAACCCCATGGGTCCTGAAGTCGAACTCCCAAGCCAACATCAAATTAAGCTCGTATCTAGCCGACTCTTCAATGGGGTCACGGTGACGGGTCGGCCCATGTCGCGGGACCAAATTTATCGGCAAAACCACACCTTTACACAGTACATAACAAGCCCAAGCTCCGTTCTATCCTCGATCTAGACTACAAACAGCGAGATCAGATCGAACTCGCAAACATCATCATTGTCTGGGATTTTCCTCTTTTTCTTTTCTTTTCCTAAATTTGTACGGCCGAGAAAAAGGTGTCCCCTCTCCCCACCAGAAATCCAAAACCTAGAAAGGGAAATATTGGGCATTCCCACCAAACTTAGATCCATGGCGACCGAAGACGAAACTCGATCGAACAAAATGACCACACAATCCCCAAAACGATGGGACTAATCGTGCAAATTGATGGATCCATTCCAACCCTTACAGCGATTCCTCATCTTAAAGCCTCTTCTCTCTTCCCACGACCATGATTTGTCTAGCGAAATTAGCAAAAGTCAAGAGTTTTCCCCTATTTTCTCGGACTAAAACGCAAAAAATAGAAATTTGAAGGAGGTCAAAAGTTAATATTGTGAATTGGAACGTTTCGTGCGGTAATTCGTACTTGCAAGTCTCGCTCTTCAGCCTTTGGCGTGTATTCAATCAATTAATTTTACAGTTAAAAAAGGAAACTTGGATCGTCTCTTGTATAGTTGCCGCCCTTTGAATGATTGAACTTTTCTTTTTCTTTTTCATTGTTCTTTAATTTTTTTGTGCCATGAGAATAGATGAAGTTCGTTATCAATTGGTCAAACGTGTGAAAGACAATATAAGGACGATGGGTCCAACCACGAGGGACATGGGAGGAATGGAGTAAGCTTTCCCTTTCTTTTTTGGGCACACACCCCTTTGGAAACAAGCTGGATATGAGCATGACATCCTCACCAAATCAATACGTATGAATTTTCCTTTCGGGTAGTTATGCGAATGGTCCCTGAATTTTGACTGAATGTGTAATATTGTCCATAATTTTTTAATTTATTCAATATGATCCATAAACTTTTAATAAATATCCAATCTAGTTCGGAATCGATATAAAAATATCTAATGCTATTCTTCCATTAGTTAAGGTCTAGAGATAACATTGAACATTTATATAAATAATCCAGGCACTAAATTGAAAATGTATTCAAAATTCATGGTCTACATTGAAGAAATTGAAAATTCAGAGTATATATTAGACAAAGATTTACGGATTATATTGAATAAATTAAAAGTTAAAGAATTACATTGTACGTCTGACCAAAGTTTAAATATCATCGGTGCCGTATTATAGAATAAAAAGATTTGGATGCCCACCATTGATAAGCAAAAGCACCAAACTTAATGTGGCCATCATTGGTAGCACGTATAGATAAACAGTCAAGACAATATATATGTGTGTATATATATATATATCTCTCAATTTATATGTCGTCATGCACGTGATAAATCCATATATTTTTTAAGGTGAAAGGAGACAAAACACGTGATGATGGATTCCTGAAGTTGCTTTTCCTGGCCTCTGTTTTGTTTACATTTTCACTCACGTTCAGGCTGCTCTTCTTTATTCCGCACCCCCGGAGAAAAAGGGTTAAGTTTGAGTTCGTTCTTGGCGCCTCACCTTCCAATTTCACGCGCACACAAAAAAAGAAAAAAGAAAAAAAGAAAGAACTAAGGCTATGTGTAGCACAGCATTTAAAAGTGAAAGTTTCATTCTAGACTTCAATTATGAAAGTTAAAACAAGCTTGAAAGTCGAAATCCCAAAAGTGAAAATCATTACTACTCGCGACACTTCCGGATCGTGGTGTAGAAGATCCAGAAACCGATTGGATCGTGTTTTATCACGCCGAAGTTGGAACCGTTTTCGAAGTACACATTTTGTGGCGAAAAGTTATTTAAGTGGCGTGGAACAAGAATTGGGTTTTAAGGAAGCATTTGATCGCGACACAAATAATTTGCTTTCGATTGTCAAAGTCCATGACGTCCTCGCCTATATCATCGACGAGCGGCGTAACGATATGTGAGATGCTTTGTTTCTTTCTGGAATGCAAAGTGGAACTGAATTGTCAATTGAGGGGCTTCAAGGAACTGTCCTGGTCAAGATGATGATGACAACACAGAGGTCCAGATCTCAACAGGGAGAGATTGGATAGCACAGGGTGTCCCTTTAGATTGCAACTAGGGAAAATTAGATGGTGAGAGCAGATGCAAAGGAGGAGTCAGCTGGGGAGGAACATGTGAATGTGGATGTGCAGTTCCAATGGCACATGAAAGCAACAGCAAAAAGAGAGATGGTGATGGAAGGAAGTCTGGTAGACCCAACTCCCCCCCACCCTTCAATTATTAAAGCTTTCTTCACTCATGATTCACTTCAATCCTCATTGCCTTTTCTTTCTTTTTTGGGGGGGGATTGCAATCTCATTGAGATCCCTCACACATGGTTCTCCCCCATTTTCCATCTCTAGTTGATCCATATACATTTGAGTTATAAGTCGGAGCAAACAACATTCATTTTTAGACAATCACGAATCGCGATTCGTCCTCATCAATCAATACAAAGCAAGTTTCGATCGCCATCTCATAATGCATGACACGATAGCCCATCCGGACATAACACGACAAGAGGGCGGCGGTTTGCCCTCTACGTGCAACATACGAACTTTCGCATCTTGTCAATTCATCATGTGAATGGAGATTCTTGCTGTGCTTATCCTACTTAATTTTTCCTGGACTGATATTGCCGCCCCTGGATTTCTTTTTCCTGGGCATTATTATTTAAATGCTTCTGAAGAAGCCACTCAGAAGAAGAAACTCAAAAGGCAAAGAGCGTGGGCTTTTATGGTCAGGAGACATGATCACAAGCCCCACACTGCTTCTGACCTAAGCTTGTGAGCTAAAAAAAGAAAGCTGGTTTGAGGTTTAATGCTTTTTCTGTGATGGCCTTGTCCTCAACTCACAGCTGTTGCATTATTGATCTCTAATTGAACACCCCCACAACCAAATTAACTAATTTCAGGTTGGGTCTACTCCTGCATATTAATAATGAGATTGAATTCTTTGCTGCTATGACTTGGTCATTTGGAGTGATAATTTCTATGGGTTGACTCTCAAAGTATTCCAGTTTGCTGCTATGATCTGGTCATTTGGAGTGATAATTTGAGGTTGGGTCTACTCCAGCATATTAATAAGGAGATTGAATACTTTGCTGCTATGACCTGGTCATTTGGAGTGATAATTTCTATGAGTTGACTCTCAAAGTATTCTAGTTTTTGTCCCAACGCTTTATATCTCATTCCTAAGCAAGGGATGAGCACTTTGTATGATTACCCTTGATTTAGAAACAAATCCAGAGATTGTTTCTATTCTGTAAGCCCCGGGCTTGTCACTTGTTAATTGCCCTTTTTTCTACAATGGGATCTTTCCTCAAGGCTGACCCATGACCCCAGGCATAATTAATTGGAGACATTCTGGTTTGACGTATGCTTTGTTGTTTTCTACATGGGAGTATCCTCCATGACAAAACACTGCATGTGATTGTACAAACACGGTGCACGTGCCTGAGGCCTTTTGGAGCCGGCGTGCTGGGTTATGTGCCAAGGCTTTTGAAATTGGCATGTTGGGCTCTACATGCTCTTGCTATTGTCTCGTTGGCATTAATAAAAACAAAACAAAAAAAACATGACAATATTAGTAAGCGAGGTTCTTTGAAAGGATTTGCCAAGAAGCTGAACTTTGTATTCACAATGCAAGCTAAATCTCAATCTGTATTGCACAAATCCTGGTAAAACGACATGTTGGTATTATCCCCAGCGAAACTCATCTTTCAGTGCTCTATCTTTTCACTTCACTATACTGATATACCACATCATCCTAATGAACGGGCCCAGGGCCCATGACTGAGCTCAATCAGGTCTGGCCATAAGCATTAACCAAACACAACCGCACACAGATGAAGAACAATGAAAAATGGGGCGGCAAGTTTCTGATTTCTAATCTCTGCCTCAGCTATAATCACAAATTGGTACAGCTCGGTCACTCGCGTGTTCATAAGATATACAAGATTATGTATTGAGAAATTAAGAGCATCTAAATGTTCTACCCGAACATATTAAATAGAAAAAAGGAAAGAGGAAAATGTGGGGGGAAAAGAGTTTGGCTAAATCCTGTTCCATGTCCTTAAAAGAATAACTCATCCATGATCTACGTCTAAATCCCGCAAGCCTACAAAAACAGCAGTTTCTTGAAGTTGAAGCATATCATGCAACAGGGATCTTGGGTTCTCCTAAATTAACAAAGGCCTCCGCACGGATAATCCGGGCAGTCGCGACATGCCAAGACACAAGGTGATTCATGAATGCATTAACATATTTCCCCCGATCATTCTGCACGGCAGAATCCAAGATCAGTACCCACATATGCCAATGATGAGAAAGATACTGAGGAATAGCTTTGTACCTTGTAATCTTGGTAATAAGAATGCTGCAAAGGAAAATTAAGGATTTAGGAAAATTAATATCCATACGCACGAGAGAGAGAGAGAGAGAGAGAGAGAGAGAGAGAGAGAGAGAGAGAGAGAGAGAGAGAGAGAGCTTACTTCCCACACATCCAAGCTGATTAAGGGCTGCAGGAGGAGAAGGATGTGGATTAACAACATCTACGAAGAAGAATGTCTCAGAAAACAAATGGGAAATGCTGACTTACAATGTCATCCCACACGATGGGGTTGACAGCATTTGATGTCTTCACTACTTCAAGCCGCTTTTCTCGTCTCTTCACTGAACAGAAAAGAAAACGAGTAAATATATCATCAGAAAATTATAAACCATCAATTTTTATGCTTTGGTGACATTTTCAAACTCTTAATTACAGAACCATCTGGAAAAGTTAAATCAACAATCATCTTTTCAGAATGCATTTTGGTACATTCGGTACTTATGTACTATTCTGTAATCAAAATTGGACTTTGGAGTAAAGAGAATGGTTGACTTCTTGGTTGTTATTGGTGCTGCAGTCAGAATACTACCAGATGGATGTTACAGCAACTATCAAAGGGAAAAGAAGCAGGCTTAATTTTAGATATTAACTTACAGACAAGCCAAACCCAGCCTGATCCAAACAGTGACATAGCAGCTTCGATGAACTTCTCCTTGAAATTGGTAAATGAACCAAAGTCCTTTTCAATCTGCTGAAGAAGACCCAGTTCCGGCATGCCTCCACCTCCAGGTTGCATTGATTCCCAAAAGAAGTCATGATTCCAAACCTGAAAATTTCTATTTAATTTGGAGTCCGCAAAACAATTAAATGCACCACGCATGAGCATACAAGGACATCCTAAGGTATGGTGAAATGCTCATACTGCTCACAAGACGAGCAAAACTAGGATATTCTTCTCTGTAGAATGGTAACATGCTAAACTTTGTGTAAACATAACTTGAATCAGATCCAGCTACTTGCTAAAAGTGTTAGGCTAGTGTTAGACATTGACAGTCGGCAATTGGTTAGGTCTGGCTAGACACGCTCAATCCTGCCCAATATTCCAATTCTTTTGGATAATTTCTTCCTGCATTCACATTGATATCCATACAAGGAATGCTTGCATCAAGCAAGGCGGTCATAAGTAACATTTCCATCACTCTGCCCAAGGCTCTAGCAGTTTGAACCATTTTGGGTACAAAGACTGGCCCTAAAAGCAAAATAGGCAAGGTAAAGGGCTTTTCCTAAATGATGGTTACAAAGTTGCCAAGCTGCAATCTTGTCAGGGTGCATCACAATTTGGAACTAGTGCAGAAGATTGAGGGATTTCACTAAGATTATAAATAGCTTTTCTGATATGAGTAAATGGTCCCTTGCACACACATATACCACCAATGACATGCTTCCAGCTGTGTTTGTATGGCCCAAAAGAGGCTCTCCATTGAATGATTATAGCAAAAGATTACTCGCTAGAAATGCTACTCAAGAGTCGAAATACTACTTTAATCTTTTTCAACCATGTAAATTTTATTTATCTGCGTAAGATGAATTGGGATAATGACAAGTTCTCTCTTGGAGTCCATAAAGTTCCTCACAAGCACATGTATGTGCATTACCTGAATGTCAGGTATAAGACAAATACATAATACCCTTATCCTATGGACTGCTAAGATATGCATATGATATCTCTCAGCCCACAAACCAATTACTCAGGGTCAGAGGACAAGCTATGCGTAAGAACACATTAGATCCTCACGCCTGCTCACATTTTGGGTGAACTCCTTACTTGAAATTTGAAAGACCCATGGTATGCTATTGAACAAAAATATGCCATACCAAGAAGGCCAACTATGCAAGATGTTAAGCAGCTGAATATCCACAAGTTCTTTAACATGGTCCACTGAAACTCAAAGCTCTCTTTTTGTATGATAAGCACAATATTTTGCATACCAGGTTCCTTGGATCAGATCCCTCATAAACAGTAATTGGAAAATAAACTAATGGATGTGTGAGTAAAGCAAAAGAGCAAATCCACAAAGCATCATAAACTGAATGTGCTCATGGCTGCTCTGAAAGAAAGATTTATGTATAGATTTCCTCAGAAAACAGCTTTTATCAGCTGCATAAGCCGTGGAGATAATTACACAGCAATGTTGTCCCAGTGGCGAACAGAAAACCAAGTTCCCTAAGAGGATACAGCACAACCAGTAAGTGAACTTGCTGAAGAAGAGAGGACATACCTGGGCAGCATTATTGAACTCTGGTAGTGGGTTGCCATTGTTGTAAGTTACTTTGACAAGTTCATCAAGAGTGTAGCCATATAATGTATCACTCTTCTCAAGTTGTTTGTTCAAACCTTCCACATAACTGTGATGATGTTCTCCCCAGTGTGTTTCCAGAAGCCTCTTGCTCATGTATGGTTCAAGAGCATCCTACATATTCGGACGCAGTTATTAGTAAGAATAGTGACACTTCAAACGTCAGAGTGCAAATGTTCTAATATTGAAATAACTGGCACCGAAAATTTCAACAGTGGAGAAAGCTCCAAATTACTGGAGTAGGTTTTTCCATCAACAGACCTCGGTTAAAGAACTACTCATAAGGATGGACAGACAACAAGATAGTTTCTTCTTTTCATTATTGATAAGAGAGCCTAATTTTTCCGTCATCGATCAGAAAGCCTCACTTTCTTATGATTTTCCAGCAAAGTACCAAACTTGATTCCTCTAATGATTTTTTGCAACACCTGTATCACATTCTTGTCAAATAAAGCAGATGCCAGCAACATGTTGGAGTCTTGAACAAGCTTGGATCATTGCATAAAGCTGCTCCATGGCTTAAGCCAAATGCTCAGTTAAAAGCACGGGCCACTTCAGAACTTCATATGTCATGGATGTTTGTAACTTTATGCCACTATGCTTATCTCTAGTTTGAGTGATAAGCATCAGTGACTGAAAAAAACTAGCTTGGCAAAAATAATTATGCTGGCCATGGCAATGATAATTGCACATGTAATTATCCTTGTTGTCTTACTCGTTTTAGATAAAATTGTCGGATTGAAACCATGTACAGAAAATTATCAACTGACAACTTACAAGTTTATATGGAGGACTCTTCAAACCATAGAAAGCAAGAACTTTTGAAGCTTTGCGTGAGTGAAATTTGGGTCTTCTCTGCTGCTTTAAAACAACAATTTGAGTAATCTGTAAGCCATTAAATGAGAAAGCATATGGAGAACACTGGTGGAAATCAATGTAGAACAGTAACACAATCCTGAAAATGGAATTGGTGAAAAATGGATAAATAAATATCTTTTCTGGAACCGAATCATTTGTATGATGATGTCTGTCCCAGTCTTGCATCACAAGAAGTAAATGGACCTTTCCTGTCACTTTGGCATAACATTTCTCCCATGCATCACACTTCTAAAGAATTGTCACAGGTGATCAGAGAAAGCTCATTGATGACAACAATTTCATCAAACTTGAATGGATTATTTGTATTTATGCTCACAAGAAAAGCAAAGCAAATAATATTAGATCCATAAACTCCAAAAGCACAAGAAATGTCAGTTTTGCAACCTAGAACTAACAGACACTCTCTTCAAATGGTGCATATCCACCTAGAGATATGCCTGTTATCGCTTGATTTGCACATAAACCCAAACCAAATCCCGAAATCTTCTAGCTAAATGATTGAGCCCCAAAGTTCTTGAGGACAATATAGGAAATGTACGACCTTGGTAGATAGTAAGACGGAATCTCCACCAATAGATCAAAAGGAATATGCAATTGTAATTAAAGGAGTTCTTGTTTAAATAAAGTCCCCTCCCTCAATTGCATTATCTCACAAGTAACAGACATGCAGAACTTCTCCTTACAAATTTCTCTCTAGAACCAGCTGTGACAATATTCTATATCCTCATCAACCATCGTTGCTATTCCACTATGATGGAAGAAAAGAAGATGGCAATCAGTCGGACCAACACCAAAGAGCCAAAAATAAAACACAGTAAGAGCTGAAACCTGTACAAGAGCAGGAAGCTTAAGACTGTTCAGGTTCCGAAAGCAGTCATTACTCCATGGGAGCTTAGGCTTTGCCAAGCAAGAAGCGTGAAGAGAAAAAGACCCCATCTTTACCAGCCAATCAGAAAGCCACCATCTGCAACGAAAAAAGTTACCCACTTTGCTGAATCCAGGCGAAAAGGAAGACACCCAAGATCACTTTTGCGAGACGTACAAATGGGGCGCTTTTACCTACACTAAATTGTAGCTAAAACACGCAAAATTTGACTGCAGAGAAGGTGGGAAAGCTCAAACGGCCAGAAAACAAGAAAAGGAAAAAAGGAAAACAAAGTTCAACCTTGAAATGTTCGAGCTTCGTGGGAAAGATATTCGAAACTGAGTCCGAAGAGGCGCGGAGTTACTCCAGCGCAGTGGATAAGGGCAGCGAACTTCTTGTTTTCAAGAAGAGGCGAGAGAGGCCATTTTGTATTTAAGCAATGACCTCAAATGAGAATTTAAAGAATATTATCTCTCTTTCTTTTGGTAAAACGAATTTGGGGCAATCAAATCATCGGATGGGCGCGTAATAGCGCCGGGGCCGACGCAATTGGTCGAGGGTATCGCGAGATTGAGCAATGCCACTGCTCAATATTAAATTATTTATCTGTTCTCATTATTATTTTAAAATATTCAAAACGGTTCGTATTTTTCTAGATCATATGTGAAATATAATATATTTATGAAAAAAAGGTGTCTCGTTTGATAATAATTCCACATCATTTTTTCTTGAGCATTTAAATGCTAAAAAGAATTGAATTAAAAAAAATGATAAATGCATTCAAAATTCTAAAATTTGTCCCAAAATTACAATTTAGTTTTAAGACTTTTAAAAAGTGTAATTAAGTTTTTTAAAACTTATTAAATTTATTCAATAAAACTTATTAAATTTGTTCAATAAAGTCTTTCAATTGATTACACTTTTCGAAAGTTTTATAATTCAACTCCATTCTCGACAATCAAAAATCAAATTACACGTTTTTAAAATTTTAAGAATCAATTATATTTTCATAATAAATTTTAGGATTTCTAATGTGATTATAAAATAAAAATGTTCAAAAAAGAAAATTCAAATATATATCCACCTAAAAAATTAAAAAAGAAAAGCTCAGGAGAAGTGGCCAACGAACTCCGACAGCCGAGTCCCAGACACGTCGCCGAAGCATATGCTCCAGGCATATATTTCGCTTCGCAACTCCGCTTCGTTCCGCCTCCCCCATTGACTTAGCGGCAAGCATTCGGCGCATCCCGTAGCTCCTCCTCCTCCTCCTCCACGAAACAAGAACATCAAGTAAGTCCCCATTTCTCATTTCCAACTTCGCCCCTACTGTCCGACACGGCAATTCTCGTCGTTTGTCCGGTCGGCGACGCGGATGCGCTCCTCCATGTGCTGAAATCTGCGCCTTTTCATTCCCCATACTTGAGTACGGCACCGACCCGGTTCGTCGGATTCGGTTTCGACGTGTTTTGGGATGTTGGGCTGGATTGATCTGGGCTCCGCAAGTGCTTGATTCATTGCCCGGCGCGGCAGGAGAGGAGATCACGTGGGAGATGATATCTTTGCTTCTTGAAATCTTGCGGTGCCTTCTCTGTTGCGAAGAGACGCGCGAAGAGGACGATGATTCTTCCTACAGGGACCCTCTTCGGTAATCAGTAGTCCGAGCCGACCACGGCGAGGTCCTGCGGCGGCTCGGTTGGGTGGCGCGAATTTGTCGCCGGAACCTATGAGACGGCGCGGCGGCGATAATTCATCGGCGTGGCTCCAAAATCTTGAAGTTGCCGCTTGAATTTTATCAACTGTTTCTCTGCTGCTTGATGATCAATTCATAAACCGAGGATGCCGGGGATTCAGGAGATAGGAGAATATTATTTGCTGATAAGAGTGCGGTTTTTTTACTTGCTGCTGAAGGTGTCCACCTGTTTGTGAGATTCCGTCCATTTCAATCAGAATGGAGAAATTGGTGTCTTGCTGCTGCCTCAAGCTACTTCTTGCTGCCGTAACTAAGTACAATTCATGAATAATGTTGCCTCGTTGTGGCCTATGTGAATAGCTTGCACCAATTGAGGCACTCAATTCACCACCCGTGGCACCGCGATCTGGCAAATCTCCAAACCGCATCGCCCTTACTCTGAGTGGCGCACACATCTATATGGTGGCCAATGGTGGAATTCTTGTAAAATTTTATTCCTTGGAAAAATCCCGAAAATAAAACGCTGTTATCATGTAAATGACTATTTATGATTCCTCATTTTAAGGGGGAAAAAGAATGATAATCTCTTTGCCAACTTATTGGTTGGCAGGATTCTTACTGAACTAGCTAGCTTATTTGATATTGTAGTCTCGATAGCAACGTTCCTGTTTGTGCGCTACTGTCGCATGGGGAAAGTGAGGGCTGCGCGGCTCAAGCGAGTGATAAGTTGTTGGCTGTAACTCCTGTTGTGTTTAATGCCCATTCCAGCATCGTTTAATTGTCACTTGGCAGCTTTGGACAAATTGACAAGTCAATCGGGAGAACTGCCATAGCTAATTGTCTGAGCTGCTCTGTTTGGTAAAGGGTACTCTTCATTGCTGTGTCATGATGTAGAGAGTCTGGGGTAACTTGGGTTTTGCTTAGAAAGTTGTGGTTTAGGCAATCATCCATCTCTCATGGGAGTTGCGGCAACACTGTTGAGCCATAAGCAGCTGAGCTTTTTGCAAGCTAATGCTGCCCAAGCCTTGACCGAATCTAGGTTGAGCCCTCAACTCGCTATATCAGAAGTCACCAGGCGGCCAATGCTATGGAGACAGAGAAAAAGGTGCTCTTACTTTCTCTTACTCATTCTCGATCCTTTTTGGTGTTGCATATGACAGGTCTTTGAGGGAAAGCTGTGAGCATTGTGAGATGCAGTTTACTGAGACTGCTCTTGACAATAAACTTTTTGTCTGCCGAGAGTTATCAATGCATAGCCTTCAGGATGAATGAACAGACACCAGGAATGAACATGACCTGTGATTTTTGTAGCTTTCGTTTCTGTTGAATGCTTCAGCTTGCGATGAGTTCCCCTAGTAACGGGCCATTGCCTGCACTCACGAGATGTGAGCAACGTGATTCTTCACGCCGATTAGAAAGGCCATTCTGTAGTTTGTACTGACGCAGAAAGGCTTATATTGAATTCGACCGAGCCCAGTTACCAGATTTTCTTTTGCGTCAACTGCCTATGATATCTTCTGCTTCATTTCATCATTGTTTTGGTCCCGACTCCGGCGGAGTCATATCTAGTCAATTGAAAAGAACGTATTTTTACTTCAACAGAAATGATTGTTCTAGTTTCTACTTTGTCGTCAGATTTACAAGTCTTGGTCGAATGTTCTTGATGGGATGCATCTTTGTTATGCCGAGAAAGAATTCAGCATGCCTCGACTTATGGAGAACTAGTCTCGCTTTCATAGCGATGGGCATGTGCAAGTTGTTTTAGATTTACATATACACTCGTCCAATTTTCCGACATTTTAAGTAGCATTGGAATCGGGTTGGGATCGAGTTGACCGATCATCCTCATCGCTTGCATTTTTTCTTGCCCGCGACCATCATTTTGCGGAACTACTGACCTCGACATCCGGTGGCCGGATGTATCTACTCCCCCTCAACATCGCATGACATTGATCGATGCATTCTCAAAAGAGAATTCACGTATTTCCTGTAATATTTATATGTGATCCCACATTTTGGGGTATAGTTTTTAAATAAAACTTACCATTAATATTGACCCACATTTTTACTTTTGACGAACGGTTATTCCACGTGCGGTTTTTTCCACGCTTCACACCTTTTCGTGACAACCGCCCATTCGATAGAATCGCTTGATGGAAGACGGTTTATAAGGATGAACGTTCAACTTTTAAGGCGTAGCGTCTAACACAAATCCTCTCATTCGGAATACACCATCGATGCACGCGGGGATTGGGTTAGTAGAGTGCGCCTGTCGCAGATCGGATCGCTGCAAAGTTCACGTGGATTTCCAACGAACGCAAACTCGAACAACGGAGGTTAGATTTATTTTTGATCACAAGTTTCCGCATAAAACTCTATTGTGCTTGAATTTTGTTCATCAAGCATGAGTAGAATATCCTGTTCGATAATCTTACATTTGGTATCAGAGCATGTTAGTGCCTCTGCCTTGTTTTTGCAAATTTTTGGGTGCATTTTTCGGAATTTAAATGAACAGTAAATCGGAAATGGGGTTTAGAGAGAAATTTGTCGTTTCCGGCGAAATTCCGACGACCCATTGCCAGGCTTCGGACCAGTACGGTCGCACCGCCATGGGGTAGAATTCCTGTAAGTTTTCCGGCATATCGGTGACCGCCGGAGGCTAATCGCGCGGCGGAAGTCTCGGTGGCTAAGGATTTGCATAAAGGGAATTTTTGCTTGATTCAGACTAATTTCTTGATCATTTTCGCCGATGTTTGGGTCTATGTGGTCGCACAGATGTGTTTTCCGACACCCACTAATTATTTTGGTCTAAAATCCGCTGCCGGAGGAGACCCATTCGGCGGAATCGCGGCGGAGACGGCGAAAAACCGACCGGAAATCGGTCGACCGCGCAGAGGAAGCAGGCGCGTGGCCCCACGCGCGGGAACTGCTGGCGCGTGGTAACCACGCGCGTGCAACTGCCCCCCGCGCGTGCGTATCACGCGCACGCGCTGTGAAGAAGGCGCGTGCAGCGCACGCGCCCTGGCCGCGGACCCACCGAAGTTTACTGTTTTACCCTTTGGTTGATTTTACAGTTTTGCCCCTTGGCATTTTAATTTACTGTTCTACCCTTGTGATGTTAAATTACCATTCTGCCCTTGATGCATTTTGTGAGTATTTTATGTATGAAATTAAAATGTCTAGTGATCCATATATTTTAATTAATTAGAGAGTAGCCACAGCATCTTTAATTAGTTGAAATATATATTAAGAGCCTCCGGATCACATTTGGAATTAGACATTGATTGTAATTAATCTTATTAATATGATGAATTTTATCCCACAGGAATTTTCATTATATTAATATGATTAATTAGGTTGAAATATCATATTATTTTTCTTAATTTACCCCACAGGGATTAAGGAAAGGAATATAATATGATAGTTTCTTCATAAAGTTATTATGAATCTATTTAAATTAAAAAATTAGCCCACGGTAGTTTTTATGTTATGTGATTCATATTTTGTGCCATGTTTTATATTGGTAAAGCATGATTTATGTAAATTTTGCCTCATATTTTGTGACATAAGCATGATTATTTGATGTGCGGTTTTGCAACCTGTGAATTTCTACGAATTTAAGTGTGATGTTCCCATGCTTGAATGGTGAAAACTATAAAGTTTGGAAGGAGTTAATTCTTCTTCAATTGGGGTGCATGGACATTGACTATCTTTATAAGGAAAGACGAACCACCTGCTCCTACTGATTCGAGCACTACAGCTGAGAAAGCCCTTTATGAACAATGGGAGCGGTCCAATCGCCTTAGTGTGATGTTCATAAGGGCAAGATTGTCTCCTAGTATCCGTGGTTCGGTTGCTCAGCATAGCAATGCTAAGGCTTTATTGAAAGCCATTGATGTGCAGTTTGAGAGTTCTGAAAAGGCGCATGCTATGACCCTGATTATGAAGTTTTCATCTATGAAGCTCACTAGTGTTAGAGGTGTGCGTGAGCACATCATGAAGATGAGGGATATTGCAGCTCAATTGAAGAACCTTGAGGTTGAGATTTCTGAGTCTTTTCTTGTGTACTACATCCTGAACACTCTTCCACAACAATATGCACCTTTCAAGATCTCTTATAACACACATAAGAATAAATGGTCAATTAATGAACTTATGACCATGTGTGTTCAAGAGGAAGAAAGGCTGATTATGGAATTGGGAGAAAGTGTTCATTTGGCAACACAAGGAAAGAATAAGGGTCATGGCGAGAATAAGGGAAAAGGTAAAATACCTCCCCAAGCTGACATTAAGAAAGAATCCAAATGTTTCTTCTGTAGAAAGAAGGGGCATATGAAGAAGGATTGCGTCGGATTTAAGGCCTGGCTCGAGAAGAAAGGTAACCCAATCTCTTGTGTTTGTTATGAATCTAATATGGCTGATGTGAGTCGCAACACTTGGTGGATTGATTCTGGTTCTACAATCCATATTTCGAATTCCTTGCAGGGTTTTCAAAACCACAGGAAGCCAGTAGGAAGTGAACAATGCATCTATTCGGGAAACAAGATGCGTTCGCATGTGGAAGCTATTGGGACATGCAGTTTAGTTCTCAATAGTGGCTTTGTTTTGAATTTGGAAAGGACCTTTTATGTACCTAGTTTCTCTAGAAACTTAATTTCAGTTTCAAGACTTGTACCTTTGGGTTACTCTTTTAACTTTTCGGTTCAAACTTCAGTTTGTTGTTTAAATCTGAAATTGTTGGGAGTGGTACTTTGTCGATGGTCTTTTTCGAATTAATTTGCAAGACAATGCCTATTATGATGCGATGCATGTTCATGATAATGCTGGTGTGAAACGATGTGTTGTGAATGAAGATTCCTCTATGTTGTGGCATCGGAGATTGGCACATATCTCCATAGAAAGAATTAAGCGATTAGTAAATGATGGAGTACTTAGTACTTTGGATTTTACTGATTTTGACACTTGTGTGGACTGCATAAAGGGAAAGCAGACCAACAAGACAAAGAAAGGTGCCAAGAGGAGTACAGACATATTAGAAATCATACATACGGATATTTGTAGTCCTGATATGGACTCATATGGTCAGAAATACTTCATCTCTTTTATTGATGATTACTCACGTTACATGTATCTCTACTTGCTTCATAATAAATATGAAGCATTAGATGCTTTTAAGGTATTTAAAGCGGAAGTAGAGAAACAATGCAATAAACAAATTAAGATCGTGAGGTCAGATAGAGGTGGAGAATTCTATGGTAGATACACTGAGGATGGACAAGCGCCTGGTCCATTTGCGAAGTTTCTTCAAGAGAATGGGATAGTTGCCCAATACACTATGCCTGGTTCTCCGGACCAAAATGGTGTAGCGAAAGAAGAAACCGAACATTATTGGACATGGTGCGAAGTATGCTTAGTAGCTCTAAACTTCCTAAATCCTTGTGGATGAAGCTCTTAAGACGGCGGTGTACATATTGAACCGGGTTCCAACCAAGGCATTACAAAGACACCTTTTGAGTTATTCAAGGGTTGGAAGCCGAGTTTGAGACATGTACGCGTTTGGGGATGCCCGTCGAAGTGAGAGTTTATAATCCACAAGAAAAGAAGTTAGACCCAAGGACTATAAGTGGGTATTTCATTGGATATGCCGAAAAGTCCAAGGGATACGGGTTCTATTGTCCATCTCACACTACTAGGATTGTGGAATCAAGAAATGCTAAGTTTCTTGAAAATGACTTGATTAGTGGGAGCGATCATTTGAAGGAACTTGTTCCTGAAAAGATCATTCAAATAATCAATCTTCCACGTCAAGTATTAAGTTGGTTGTTGTTCATAATGCCCCTACAGTTCAACCGGCTATTGAACAACAAACCATTGAAGTTCCACAACCTGCGATATTGATCCGGTAGATCTTGTTGTTCAGCAATTACCGAAACCGTTGAACAACCGGTTGATACAACATTAAGAAGATCTACTAGAATGAGGAAAGCAGCAGTTCCTAGTGATTTTATTGTGTATCTACAAGAATCGACTATAATATTGGAGCTGAGAATGACCCTGAGACGTTTTCACAAGCCATGAGTAGTGATGAATCCAATTTGTGGTACAATGCCATGAAGGAAGAGATGAGTTCTATGGCATCAAATGAAGTCTGGGATTTAGTTGAGTTGCCTGATGGTGTGAAGGCCATTGGTTGTAAATGGGTCTTCAAAACCAAGAAAGATTCATTAGGCAACATTGAGAGATACAAAGCTAGACTTGTTGCCAAAGGATTCACTCAAAAGGAAGGAATCGACTACACGGAGACATTTTCTCCTGTATCCAAGAAAGATTCTCTTCGTATTATTTTGGCATTGGTCACCCATTTTGATATGGAATTACATCAAATGGATGTGAAAACGGCATTCCTCAATGGGGAACTAGAGGAGGAGGTATACATGAAACAACCTGAAGGATTCCCCTCTAGTAAAGGTGAGCATTTGGTGTGCAAGCTTAAGAAATCTATATATGGCTTGAAACAAGCATCCCGCCAATGGTACTTAAGGTTCCATGATGTGATTTCTTCATTCGGTTTTGTAGAAAATGTCATGGATCAATGTATATACCAAAGGTTAGTGGGAGCAAAATTTGTTTTCTTGTGCTATATGTGGATGATGTTCTACTTGCGACCAATGATAAGGGGTTGCTACATGAGGTGAAACAATTTCTTTCTAAGAGTTTTGACATGAAAGATATGGGTGATGCATCTTATGTCATTGGCATTAAGATCCATAGAGATAGACCTCGAGGAGTTTTAGGACTATCTCAAGAAACCTATATCAATAAGGTCTTAGAGAGATTTCGGATGAAAGATTGTTCACCAAGTATAGCACCAATTGTGAAGGGTGATAGGTTCAATTTGAACCAGTGCCCGAAGAATGATCTAGAAATGGAACAAATGAAAAACATTCCATATGCTTCTGCTGTCGGAAGCCTGATGTATGCTCAGGTTTGCACTCGACCTGACATTGCTTTTGCTGTTGGAATGTTGGGAATATATCAGAGTAATCCGGGTATGGACCACTGGAAAGCTGCAAAGAAAGTGATGAGATACCTTCAAGGTACCAAAGGTCACATGCTTATGTATAGACGGACTGACAACTTGGAAGTAGTTGGTTATTCGGATGCGGACTTTGCTGGTTGCGTTGATTCTCGAAAATCAACATCTGGATACATTTTTATGTTAGCTGGCGGAGCCGTGTCATGGAGAAGTGCGAAGCAGACTTTGACTGCTACTTCTACTATGGAGGCTGAGTTCGTTTCTTGTTTTGAGGCTACCTCGCATGGTGTATGGTTGAAGAGTTTCATTTCGGGGGCTTAGAATTGTTGATTCTATTTCTAGGCCATTAAGGATATATTGTGACAATTCAGCTGCGGTTTTTATGGCTAAAAATGCCAAAAGTGGCAGTCGAAGTAAGCATATCGACATAAAGTATTTAGCCATAAGGGAACGTGTTAAGGAGAACAAAGTGGTCATTGAGCACGTTCGCACTGAATTGATGATAGCTGATCCTTTGACTAAAGGCATGCCACCAATGAAGTATAAGGATCATGTAGCTAATATGGGATTAGGTCCCATTATGTAATCTATCGTCATGTGGACGATTTTTGTTGTATGAAACTCTTATTCAGTTGTAATGTTATTCTCAACTTTGGTGTACACATTCAGTTCTTTTGAGAATAACAATTATCCTTGGTTTTGGAATAAACATAAGGTTTATTCATTAAGATGTGTTGTCACATATAGGCTAATATAAAAGGAATAAGATGCATTGTGATACATGGAAGACATTACTCGCTTTAAGAGGAAATGTCGCCATGATTCATGCGTTTTGTTTCTTTCTTCAGCATAAAGTTTTCGTGGATTGGTTGGATAATCCGTTCATAAAAATGTTGGGATCAAGTGGGAGAATGTAATATTTATATGTGATCCCACATTTTGGGGTATAGTTTTTAAATAAAACTTACCATTAATATTGACCCACATTTTTACTTTTGACGAACGGTTATTCCACGTGCGGTTTTTTCCACGCTTCACACCTTTTCGTGACAACCGCCCATTCAAGAATCGTCTTGATGGAAGACGGTTTATAAGGATGAACGTTCAACTTTTAAGGGCGATCACAAGGTCTAACACAAACCCTCTCATTCGGAATACACCATCGACGCGCGAGGGGATTGGGTTAGTAGAGTGCGCCCTAATCGCAATCGGATCGCTACAAAGTTCACGTGGATTTCCAACGAACGCAAACTCGAACAATGGCTGGAGGTTAGATTTATTTTTGATCATGTTTCTGCATAAAATTCTATTGTGCTTGAATTTTGTTCATCAAGCATGAGTAGAATATCCTGTTCGATAATCTTACATTTCCAACTCGCATTCTTGCTCGTGAAGTCTCCTTGTCCTTGCAGGAGGTGGATTTCCGAATCGCTCTAGGCCGGGAAGCTAGGGCAAATGGCAGGATTGAAAATTTCAATGTCGAAATTTTTTTCCAAGTACAAAGAAAAATAAAAATAAAAATGTAAAATTGGGTGCACCTCTCTCTCTCCCTACTCCACGTTATTATCAGTTTGTAATTTTTTGCGGTACTAATTTAATTTAATGGAAAGAAAATTTATTGCGGATATTTTTTATGATCAAAAAATTAATTGAAATAAATTTATAATAATTATACCGATTTAAGATTTTTTATAAGATTAATCATTTTCATAATAAAGCCACGATTTCTCTTTATTGGTGGTCTAAGTTATATACCTATAAATTCCAGCCTTACCATGTTGGATGTCGGTTACAAGAGTGAAAGCTCGTGCCAACATGACAAGTGGGATTAGACATCCACCCTCTCACATTTGGCACGGGAGACTACTCTATTTACCTACTTGGTATTAATCAAAGTCTTAACATGGTGTTTACCTTCGTCATTGAGTGTCTTTTTAATTTTCTTCAAATCTTTTTCTTTTCAATTGAGTGAGCATATAGGGATGACATGGCGGTATTTTCCATCCCAACTTCTTTTATTTCTTGGAATCTTTTAAAAATCTGCTTAGGTACGTAATTTCTCTTTATTGGGTGGTCTAGAGTTATGTCATCTATAAATTCCGGCCTTACGTACGAATCAGTGAAAAATCGAAAGAATTGCTCGTGAAGATTCGTTGACGAAGGACGTGAACGATTGACCACCGTACGCGTGGCATAAACGGGGCCATCAATGTCCGGCGATAGCCACCGACTTTTCTTCGTCCTTTCAATGCGATGGAAAAAATTGCGAATTTTCCTTCTCCTCCGCGTTCCATTTGAAGGGGTCCAAGGCATCCCTTTAAAGAGTTCAATTTTCTTCTCCTCGATGACGTTTTGATAAATTCCTCTTTTGAAAAAGTCACGTACTCTCGGATCTGACAACTAACAACGTACGCGCCCTAAAATTTACATGTCTAAAAAGTCGTAACGAATAATTCCTTAATAGTAAGATTAATGAAAAATGAAAGATATGCTTTATTATAGACCATTTGATATAATAGTTTTTGTTAGTCTTTCCTATCTCGTTTCCTTTTCTTTCGTGTTCAAATCGGAGTAGTTTACTGGTTCTTTGGTTTTTTCCGAGAATCATCTAAAGTGCGAGTATTTTAATGGACTTAGTGATAAAGATTCCGATTTAAATGAATATTAAACAAAGTACATTTATCTACGATGTCTCTCAAAGTTCAATTCAGAATAACTCCTTGTAGTATGCAATTTTGTTTAGTTGAAGTTACGAGTTCCTTAAAATTGTAATATATATATAATATGTTAATAACAAAAGTCACCAACAAGGTTCAGACTCATTACAAAAAAAATTATTTGTATAAATCAGCTTGAGCACATTAGTAGGTACTAGATGGAAGAGAGGACATGAAGTGCGTGTATAAAAAGCAAATGGAAAATAAAATAAGGTGGCGATTAAAACATCAATTTTTGTTATTACCATGGATAGTCGTGTATTTTCACCCGTGGCTTTTGTATTTCCAATAAATAGCAACTTTCACCATCCTTGTTGGCGAGTTAACCAATTAGTTAAATTGAGATTATTTTTATTAATTCAATAAGTTAAAGGAATGTTATAACCATTTTAGAGAGGTGGAAATAGTGCGAGGATCTTAGCTACCCTGCTAACGAGCAAATCATTCAACCGTGAGGATCTTTGCTACTTGCTAACAAGTGAATCATTCAACTTAACTCTAGATTTCCCATTTATGGTCCATTTGATTTGGTTTTAATTAATGTCTCTGGAAAAATATAAAAAATTTTGGGCTAAAAAGGTTTTCCAAAATACAAGTAATGTTTGGTAAAGTATATTTTAAAACACGCTGGAAAGCTACTCTCGATTTAAATGCTGTTTAGTAAAAATTATACATTAAAATAGATTGACGAGGGCAAAATTAGAAGAAAAAATCTTATTCACATTCCACAAAAGGCAGTAATCCAAAGCACCTCCGATTTACCTTATCCAAAAGAATTGGCCAAAAGCTGGGGACCTTAGAGCCCCGCATGGCTTTACAAATGTTGAGCCACCCTTGGTTAACCTCCCTTTCATGCTTTTTTAACTTTTTATTTTGTTTCTACTTTTTGACTGGGCAAGTGAAATGCTAGGTCTCCCTTTAGGTTCATGCGGAATTAGGTACGATCGTTCTAGGTAATCACACACGCTTTCTCGTATAGATCGATTGTACTGGGATCCAACGATGGAAGAAACTGGACCCCCTTCAACGAGAGGCTCATTCAAAATCCTGATATTAAAGGGACCCCACTTAACAACACGGTGCTGAATATGAGGAAAAAAGCGATCATTGCGGGCAGATTGATTGGGTAGGAGGGGGAAGAGACGCTGGCTCATCGGATCACCATCAAAACCTTCATCTTGCAGCTTGCCCGATGAGGAAAGCGAGAGGTCGCCTGCCACCCGGGCTGGCCGTACCCTTCCTTTCTGCAATCTGGAAAAAGCCTCAGGATCAAAAGACTCAGAAACAGAGAGAGAGAGAGAGAGGGGCTGCAGGGGTCCATTTACTAGGGCTCTGACAACAGACTGCACATGGCGCGGCCGGTACGGTTGGATCTTTCAATGCGCTATGTCCAGATAAAAATCGCTCGAAGTGAGGGCAGAGGCTTCCCTTCAAATTCAGATTTTACAGTGCGCCAATAGAGCTACTCCTCTTGTTAGTTCGTTCTCCTCCTTTTTTCCTTTCGACAATAATCACATTGCAGACCCAGAGCATCTGTGAAGCCCAAAACCACACCACCCATTGGGTCGTCGAGTGGCCGAAAATAAAGTAGACCCCCGATTCCGAAATTCAGATAAAATCCGCGGCTCGTGGCGAAGAAGATTGATACTCGGGGGAGCGCGATTCATGCGTATGGAGCAGCAGTTAGGCAAAAGTCGAGAGCCGAAGAGCAATGGAACAGAGGATGAACCGAGAAAAGATTATTGGGTCTTTTTCTTTTTTTTCTTTTTTTTTTATTCACACAAGCAGCACCCAGAAGAAACAATCCAGTTACATACATGAAAGAGCACATTATTTTCCACGCTGATGAATCTAATACAGAAATTGCATAAGAATTACAGACAAAGTTATCAAAAGCGAAAAAAAAGAAAAAAAGAAAGAAAGCAGAGGCCTTACGGAGAGATAATAGTCTCCTCTTTCCCATCTTCGTTTCGTACCATCGCACCTCCGAGGGGCATTTGGACGATAGAGAGAGAGAGAGAGAGATAGAGAGCAACCACAGTGCTGAACCGGCAATGAGTCGAAACCCAAGCACCCACATGCATCTTTCACGATTTCAAGAGACAAAGCTTATAATGTTGCGTGCGCAGAACTTCGAGAAGTCGGCTTCGTGCGAAGACGCAACAGGTTGAAGCTTTGCGCACTGAATTACGAAGCAATGGGGCCACCGCGCGAGCAGCGAATCGAGGAGTTTAAGACTAGAAAAAGGTGGAACATACCCCCCCATGGGCATGCAAATGCCAAAGTCTTCAGGACATGTGACAAAACAGTGTCAACATGCTCAAGGATCCGCCTTAATCCTTGCGCAAAGTACGTCGAAATTAACCAACCTGATGTCCTTTATGGGCACATCATCACAAGACACTCCTAGGATTTTGCAACCAAAAACCCCATTTTTTTTTTCCTTGAACAGCAGACCCTCGAAATTCCAAACAAAGAGCCCGAATTCCTCGTGTGGAGTCCCCCCCGTGTCTTGTCGAAGAAACCTAAGAATGACCCTAGGAAAACGCTAACACCAGAAAAGAGTTAAAAGGAAAGAAACCCCCTAAATTGAATCATGCATTGAGCGGACTCCTACTTCTTCCTCCACCCAAAGAGCTAAAATAGCCTAAAGCCCCCTAAAACTTCTCACCTAAATTCTCCTTCTTGTCCATCTTCACACAAACACGCACACACTGACTGACTGACTGACTGAGAAACGAACAGGACTCGCGCACATATTTATATTATATACCAACGCAGCAGCAAATTGCTGGGTGCCCTCCGCTGGTGGCCCCAACCCCCTCCCCCCAACCGGATCAGCGAGGGTCGTCGTCTCTCCGGCCCGAATTCCCGGACCCGCCCGATAAGGACGCGAGCAAATTCAGGTGGCCCGGGATGTAGTTCCCGACCCGAGCCGCCGACGCCTCCCCGATCCCCTGCTGCTGCTGGTGCAAGAAGAAGGGCGCCTGCTGCGACACCGACACCGCCCCGCCCTGCTGCACCACCATCTCCGGCGGCGCCGCCGCTGCCGCGGCCGCCGCGGCGAAGCTCCAGAAGTCGGGCCGCGCCGGCAGCGCCCAGAAGCCGCCCGGGGCCCCGCTGGCCATCGCCTCCACGGTGGGCCCCACGACGGAGACCTCGTCCTTGCCGTTCCCGCCGTCGTCCTCCGCCCTCACGCGCTTCCCGAGGATGAACGGCGTGGGCCCTAGCAGGGGCTTGTGCTCCAAAGACGAGGCGTTGGGGGACATGGAGATCGAGCAGGAGAGGCTGCCGGAGCTGGAGCCGCCGCCGCCGCGGACGGAGGCGGAGACGGTGGAGAAGCTGGCGGGGTGGTCCCGGTCCCGGTGGCGGCGATGATGGAGGGCTCGGCCTGGCGGAGGAGCCACTCGATGGTCTGGCCGTCGGACTTGTGGCCGAGCTCCCGGGTTAGCTGGAAGACGCGGGCGGCGCATATGATCGGCATCCTTATCCGGCGGCCGCGGCCGTCGACCTTACTGTGCCGGTCCTTGGACGGGGGCTTCTTGACGGCGAGGGCCCCGTTGGCCCCCTGCTGGTGCGGCTGCCGCTGGGGATCGATGATCGCCCCGTTGGCGACGGCGTTGCTTCCCCCGTCGGAATTCGACATGGCGCTCTCGAGACCAAACCCTCGGCCCCTCTCCCTGAACTCCGCCTCCGTCGTGAGGTCCGGCGGCGATATGCGGCTCGAAGTAGCGGGAACGGCGCTTCACTATCGGCGGCGAGCTTCGAGCTGGCCGGAGCTGAGCTAAGCTGAGATGAGATGAGATGAGGATGGTGTTGAGTGGTTTCTGTGTGGGGCGTGGCTCGTCGTCGTCCGCGAGCTTAGAGAGAGAAAGAGGAGAGAGAGAGTGAAGGAGGTTTTTAGGGTTTGGATGGAGGGAGGGAGGGAGGGAGGGAAGGGGAGAGAGAAGCTAATGATTGAGAGGCAGGAGCTGGTGGAGACAGGAAGGAGGGCACATGGGGAGTGGGGCCCATCGGGAACATCCCCCACAGCTCACGCCCCTTGGGCGGGTAAAAATCTCCTCCCCAACCCCCACACGCGCGCCCCACGCGCCTCGCACGTGCCGCGAGCCAATCACAGATATAGGGAGAGAGAGAAAGGAATTTAATAGGAGTCAGGATGAGTTGTCAGATCGTGGGCCCCACCCCCTCTCTCTCCCTCTCTCTCCCACGGTAATGCAACGAAAGCGAAACCCGACCGAAGGTTCGGGTGAATCCCATCCCAGCTCAGCCAAGCCTCGCCGCCGCCGCCGCTTCCCCGTCCGGCCGGCCGTGAACCGGATGCGACATCGTTCGCCGTCGTGCTTACTTACAGCGCAACGCCGCGCTTCGATGTGCTTCCGAAATAGGGAAATTTCAAATTTTCAAGACCGCTCTCGCTGTACGAAACCCAGAAGCACATTAATTACTAGGCCAATGGCGTTGGCGGTGTCGTGGCGACGCTCATTCTTTTACTCGAGATCTTTGTAGAAGATGTGCTCGGTAGGGTGACTCACCGCCTTTCGTTAGCTGGTGCCGAGGAGGAATTAAACCCCCATGATAAACACGTGAATTGCTCTCGTCGTATAGTGCACCAAACTATTCACTATTTTTTCCTACGTGATGCGACCTTTTTTGTTAATTCAAGTTTGAATTTGAATCCAAAATAATGTGTCATAATTAACATTGCCACTTAAGTAAGTAATTGTGTTTGTCTCGTGCAATTTAATATCTCCAAGCACAATTACAATTAAAGAGAAAGACGTGCAATCAATTGATTACTTGCATCTTTCAGTTTTTGAATTGTACATATTTAGTCTATTTGTCAATGATTAATTAGGCAGCCCAATTGAGCCAATTCAAAACTCTCATTGCACGATAATTTTCGATGCCAAGTAAAGCGCCGCAATTGCACCGAGTGGCTCCCCGATCAATTGCAATGATTACGGACTTATTTCGACGAGTAATAATTACGATTCAAAACGAACATTCCGTCACATGTGTGAAATTTCAATAATAACACCAATCGCGGCCACTAACGCCGCCCATTTGCGCATGCAATTTTTAACTTATCATAAATAAATTACGTAACTTCGATCATATGTAATAGATGATACATGATAATAACTCAATTGATATAACAAGTTAACGATGAAATTCACATCAATTCAGGGTATATCTACAATGTATTTAACAATCTTTGAATTTTAGTCACTCAAATATTAAATTTATGGTAAATTTGTTATATGCGTTACAATTTGAAATTTTTAGTAATTCGGAAATTAATTTGTGGTCTTATGCTTCTAACCTTCATGATGGTATAGGCGGAACCGAGCCAAGGCAGATAAGGACCAAGGGTCTGGACGGAAAGTAATAAATGGCTTAACACTCACGGATCGCAGTACCACGCAGGTACACAGCGTCCTCGCGAATCAAACCCGAGGAAAATAAAAGGAAACTCGTGCGCGGGGAGGGTCGAAAGGTCATCTCATTTCCCACCGTTTTCGGCCCCCGGGGGCGGGCGCCGGAAACGACCTCGTTTCGGGTCACGCACGCGGGGGATTTCCTTCGTAACTAAATAACCCGCCAGGTGGCGCCGATCCTCTTTTGCCTTTAGTTTTTTGGGGTTTCCATCGGGTGCTCCGGCGACGTAACGGGAAATTATACGGTTAATGCACCAAAGCTCGCCACGTGTTGATAGGATTCGTCCCGGCTCACGCCCAGAAGCAAGATGCCTCATTTTAAAAACTCCGACGGTTGCATGCTTTAATAATTAAAGTCCTGTTGGTCTCGTTGGAAAATAAATATTTTTAAAAATAATCATTTCTCTTACTTTAAAAAAGAACGAACAAAAAATATTCAACGTCCACAAAATATCTGGACAGAAAAATATAATATTTTGTTAATTAATTATATAAGCGACACGGATGATTAATTTTGCAAAAATTGTTTAAAAAATATAAAATTTTCCTTAAAACGAACATAATCTAAACATAGAGATTGAATGATTTTTTTTTTTCACACTCCATTAAAGTGAGAGCAGCGGCAGTTCCACCTAACATATTTTGCTCGATTTGTTGCCTGACCGACGCCTGAAATTCTACGTCTCGCTAAGCAATTTATCCATCAATGCAACATAAATGAGGCAAGCCGTATTAAAAATGGAAAAGGCGTGAAAAAAGAAAAAAACACACCGATTTGATCTCCCGACCAACGTTACCGAAAAAAGTAAAAAAAAAAAAAAACACGATAAAGGGCACGAAAAACGGGACGTGACGCGCACGCGCTCGTGCATCGCGTGGGGCGACCGGTCTTCGACATTAAAGAAGTCAAGTCAGTGATTTTCTGTCAGTGAGCCCAAATCGACGTCCGCCTGGCCTTTATTTACGAAACTGCCACTTCCAGTCGAAGCGCTCCTCCTGCTCCTTTTATCCCAGCTGTATATCCATTTTAGCAACAGTCAGGCCGTTGTTTCCGGAACGCGGGCAAACCTCCTCCCGCGACGTCCGATCCGTCTCGCGTCGCCAGAGCCCCTGGGGGCGATTCAACTGATCGGACGGCGTACATGGACCGTGGCATAGGAGTGCGCTCGATAGCTGTCGGTCTGTCACCGGTGGGTCAAGTCAAGCAGGGTCCGAACTAAATCCATTCACTTTCGAAATGTAAATTTAGTGTTTCATATCCAACCTAAACACTTTCACATTTAATCGAATCTAGGAAAGTTTATACTCAAATTGAAGTGAAAGTGTGGAATGCAAGGACAATAGAGAGTGAAGAGATGATTATTAAAGTTGGTTGAGGCTAAATAAATTGTGAACTTATTTAATTATTTTTTATTTTTAAATCTTAAATTAATTTATGATCAATTTACTGAATAAAATTAATTTACATAACAATTCAATCCATCAAATATGAATTAAAATATGGGTCTATGTGGCACTATTTGTTTCTTGAAAAATCAATGACTTAAGCATATTATTTTAAAATATAATCCTTTGTGCAACAAAAATAATTAGTCAATAAAAAATATTTTTATTATCAATAATAGCCTATGTCCAAACTACTCCATGGGCAACGAAATATTTTTTGTTAATTTATTTTCGTGAACAATTAAATAAATCATTTTTAGGAAGATACTTTTAAATTATTTATTTTTATGAAATAAATAGAATCTTAGTTGTGTTCAAATTTATTTACCAGAAGTTGAAATAAAGACTATATTGCCACCATAAAACCGATGGCCAAGGAACATAAAAAAATAGTTATTAATCGCTTGTCAAACAACAATCGACTGAAAGGTAATTTGAAAAGTCCTACTATCACCATGATTCCAAACAAGACATTTCCATTTAAGGAAGTGTCGTTGTATCAAAGCAGACTAATTCTAACCCGGCTCTTCGAGCTAATTTACTAAATTCATAGTGCATCTCAATTACTCGTTCGACACTCGCGATATCGTTATGGCCAAAAAAAGCAACTGGAGACTTTAAAAACCAAGGTACAAGGTAGAAAGTCTAATTTATCCGACATAATTCACCCACGCCCTAGAGGCTTTATAATAAAATTCAAATAAGTAGCTTGAATAAAATAAACGGGCATAATAATTGAATCGTCTTTATGAGGTAGCTAGGAAGTTTTGGCATTTCCCTTTTTTTCCCCCACCTTATCCAATCGCATCATTGAATTCCGATACGTAGAGAAATTCTCCCCCATTATTCTAATCCGACCAGCTGCCAAAAAATCTCCGCTAATCATCCTTTTTTTTTTATGATCAATCATTTTAAAATTCGAAACTTTATCAGGCAACGGTCAACACGCGATGGATTATTTCCCGGGGAGTCAATTTTCGGGGCCCAAATCCGGATTTATCCAAGCAGACATTTCCGACAGCCCGAAAAAGAAAAGAAAAAGAAAGAAAGAAAAACTGCACATAAAAGTCCTCGTCGCGAATACTTTTTGCAACGTGGGGCCTCCCAAATCTTAAAGTTGCTTCGGGTGGGGTCCCTGCAAATACAACTAATTAATTATTCGGCTACGGAAGGGTACCTCATCGTGACGCTATCGCACCCAGGCTACTAACGGCGCGAAAATCAGGTTCGCCTTTTTCCAATTTCACGACGCCGAAGATGCGTTAGCTAATCCCACCACCACACCTTTATAAAATATCATTTAGGACTTGACCCGTGGCTGACTTATCTTCTTAGTTAGGCGGTCCGCGTAACGCGGTTTTCACAAAATAAGGACAAATTACACGGGAATTGAGAAAGATGATATCGGGCACACGAGGCACGTATTCCGCTACGCCGATGGTGCGTCGATTACGCTGCTGATGCTGTAACGATTTCTTTAGATCGCTAATTTAATTTTAATGAATAACTATCGTAAGTCATGTCCTTGACCTAACCACCACCATAAGATATTATAATATTAATATTAGGCAGGAGTCATTATTATTGTACAAAACGGCAGTGCATAATTGCACCACGGATTTGATGTACTTATAATACTCGATCGCGTCCGATTTGTTTAAGCGACTACGTGGTGGAACATTCTGTGTGCGCGCCTATTAAAATAATCGAGTTTTTTTTATCGTAATCTTGATATTTATTTTATATGAATAATTATGGGTTTTGGTGATGATTATGGTATGACCCGAATGGACCCCCGGCAGAGGAGTCGCACGACATGGATTCCTCGGATCGGGGGGTTGTGTGCGGTTAGGGGCATGGATGGTCCCTTTCCTTTACGTAAGACCTTGGTTCGAAACAAAAAAGCTTTCATGGATTTAACGAGGACTTTTATGCAATTTTAATATCGTAGGGCACAATGAAAAAAAGGGGTAAATTCAATCGGGTAAATGATTCAAATAGTTCTTGAAATTCGATCAAATATGTAATATGATTAATGAACTTTAACTTAATGTGTAATGTCGTTTTTTAACATTTGATTTTTTCAATTTGACCTCCAAGTTTTTTGCACGTGTTTAATTCAATTTCTAATCTGTGTGGAGATATTCAAAATTGTTTTTGAACTTTAATTATTGAATATATCATTGAACTTAATCATACAGTCCATGGACTAAATTAAACATGTGCCAACATTTTAGAGACTACATTGGACAAATTAAAATTTATGAGATGGCATCATATGTTGCGTTAAAGTTTATGAACCGCGTTGAATAAATTTAAAGTTCAAAAACTATTTATATCATTATCCTAAAACACTTATATGGAACATGATTGAACCATTTAAGCCGTTTCTAAGATCATATGAACCTCCACGAAGGTATTTCAATGGGTTCATTTAACACAATCGTTGTTGAATTCGCTTAAATAATCAGATTATGGGTAGAAGACGTGAGTGTTTGACGTGACTTTTGCTTCGACCAATGCTGCTGTTCCCAAAAACTTTGAAATATTAGAATCAAATATTTACTTAAACTTTATATGTTTCGTGAAAAATCAATCATTTAATTTTTTTCATAATAAACAATCGCATGTATCGCTTGAAATAATTAGTTAGTAGATTAATTTCTAAAAAGTATTTCTCGATTTCTAAATTAAATGCGAAATAAACGAAGTCTTAATATTGAACTAACATTTAGAAGAAACACACGCAAATACGTTATTTATGGCACATATGACAACATTTTTGTTCTCAGGAGCAACTTTTGCTCAGAAACGATCCTTTTTGTTTATGTTCCCAGGAACAATTTTGAAGTATGTGAAGGCGTTTGATAACTGTTCAAAATTTGTACTATGGGAACAAAAATGTATTTGATAAAAATTTCTAATCTTTTGATTATTTTAATTTTCTTTTTTCTTTTTTTTCCTCCCCTTCTTTCTGTTGATTGCCGTTGGTGAGGCTCCAGCGAGCTTGCTGAACCTTGCCTTGGCCTGGTGAGGCACCGGCGAGCTCATCGGAGTTCACCTAGCAGCGGCGATGGGGCAGCGATGGGGTGGGAAGAGGAAGAGGAAGAGGAAGAAGAAGAAGAAAAGGAAAGAGAAAGAAAAAAGAAAAAAAAGAAAGGAAAAAAATTGTTTTTAAAATTGTTCATGGGAACTAGGGGTGTGCATGGTCCCGGGTGGGCGGTTCCCACCCTAGAACCGGAACCGCCCACTAAGGACCGGTTCAAAAATTGGATCCTGGAACCGCCCGTTGGTTCCATGGATCCACCCGAGAACCGGACCACGGTCCCGTCCGGTTCCGGTGGATCTATGGGCAACCGTGCTTTTTACTGACGGACGAAGAAAAAAAAGCTCCACTGACACGTATCAAAAGATGGTTACATTTTAGAGATTTCGCAAATGTTACTCGCTTTTTTCTTTACCTCTTTTGAGGTTGCCTCAAATAGAACAATAAAAATTATAAACATGGGGCTTCAAAATTTTAATTTTTTTTTCAACTAAAAAAATTATTTTTTTATAATAAAAATTAATATATATTATTATTATAATACGGTCCGGCCCGGATGGGTGGGCGGGCGGATCCACCCATGGAACCGGGAACCGGACCGGTGCCCACCGGTTCCAATAAATTGGAACCGAACCGGACCGGTCCCTTTAGGAACCACCGGTTCGGGCCGGTCCTGGCCGGTTCCGGCGGTCGGACGGTTCCGGTTAACTTTTTTTGCACACCCCTAATGGGAACAAGAAACAATTTTTATTGTTTCTGATTTCTATTCCAAACCTGTTTCGAGGAACAAATTTGTTCCCGGGAATAAAAAATTTATCAAATGTATTTATGTTCCCAAGGAACAAAAGAACAAAAATAACTATTCCCGGGAGCGTTACCATACAGACCCTTAAAGTCAGCTTTATATTTCTTACAATGTTTTTTTTTTTTATAAATAATTTCCAACCCCATGATATATATAGAGAGAAATTTATATTCTAAGAGTACTAGGTTAATGATACGAACGTAAAATGGGAAGGGCAGCGTATGCTTTTTTATCCTCCGCACGTGGTGATCAATGTCGTCTCCATTTGTAGACATCGCGTCCTCTTCCGTGCATGGGAGAAATTACAACGCGCATGTGCCGGGTCACTCCGACGACAAAATTGGGGAATCAGGAAAAACTGAGTCGCGAGTCTCGCTTTCGGTGTGCCGTTGATCTTTCTCACAATGCTTTCGAACTTCTCTTTCACTAGAGATCGTACGGATATCATCATCGACCGGACCGGGGGCTGTCCAGCCAGCCGGCGGGCGACCCCTCAGGCCAGACCTCGCTGGCTCTTGTCCGGCCCCATTCAAGCGCCTGACCCGACCCGACCCGACCCGAACGATAAGGACCCGAAGCATGTTGCGAGCCGACGGTGTTAGATTATTATTTTTATTAAGTGACCGAAAATGTGGATGAAGAGGGCTATATAGGTTGGGGATGCGATCAATTCTGAAGGAAGGGGGGAGGGGAACAGTTCGCCGAGACCGGAACTACAATTGTCAACCTGTCATTACAGCTGGAGCCCATCTCTCTCTCTCTCTCTCCCAGCTTTTGGAATTATTGTGAAGAAAATGACTCGACCACGAAATAAAAAAAAATAAAAATAAAATAAATCATTTATTGGGTGTGCTCTGCTCCATTATTCAACTCGAGCTCAATTATTAATATTATTGTCTTCCCCGATTATAATATTTATTTATTTCTTGTTGTCTTGTGACATTTTTGGAATGTCTCGCTCGACGCGGTGTGAAACCGGAGAAACGTTTCCACACCTGGGTTTTCACCTTTCCGTTGACGAATCGTTCGAATCGAGTGTACGCGAAGGTCGCGTTGGGCGTGGATTTTTGTCGCGCTCGGACACCACTATGCGCTCGTGGATTAGGTTCGATCGATCGCAATCGCTGATTTGGGAAAAAAAGGAGAAAAAACGAAGAGGAATTTTAGCCATTTCCAGCTCTTCGCTCGCCTCGTGCTTCAAGTTGGCCGGCCGGACCGAAGGAACCGTGGCGAGCGGGAGTAGCTACATAATGCACTTGCCGTGGCCATCACGGATCTAGAAATCCTTTCATAGACGTGTGCCGTGGACCGTGATCGCAAGAAAGTAAGAGTTTTCTTATGGAATCCGGCGTGCTTGGCGGATTGGGCGACTCGAGACGGGCGGGCCGGGTATT
The DNA here is from genome assembly GCA_014182895.1 of Angophora floribunda. Lineage (NCBI taxonomy): Eukaryota > Viridiplantae > Streptophyta > Magnoliopsida > Myrtales > Myrtaceae > Angophora > Angophora floribunda. Next base: position 28,774,755 of record CM024711.1, on the reverse strand, counting down.
TTTGTCCAAAGCTGATAAAGTCGTGGGATCGATTTTTCCCACTCTTGGCTTGTTAAGTCTTTGGGGAACCTAACGTGCCGTTCTTGACCAAAAGCCTGACTACTGTCGAGGAAAGATTTTGAAGAGCTTTTCTTCATTTCGATTTCTAGGGATGCGACGTGAGAACGCGACGGGCCCACTCCTTCTGGGCCGAAGCGATCGGGTCGGGTTGGGCTGGTCCGTCGAGGTCAAATCGGTCCACGCAAGCGACGTGACTTCTACGACGGAGCCTGTGTTCTCTGGGCTTGGCCCACTCCGCTCGCCGAATCCTCGGCACCGTCAGTCTCTCGCGCGCCCCCCCCCTCCCCGCTCACGCGTGTGAGCTCGCTCCATCTCCGCCCTTAGATCATTCTGGTCCGCGCGGGGTCCACGCTATTCAACGTGCGAGATTCAGCGGACTCACGATGGTCCGTGGATACGGAATTTCTTTTGAACCCGACAATTACGTATTGATCGAAAAAATCAAAAACACCTACGGGGAAAAAAGCCTCTCTGCGTCTAGACTAGTTCAAAACCCCCTCTCTGGCCCTTCTCTATCTTTTTCTTTCTCGCTCTACAATCAAAATCGTTGTTGAACACCATCTTCATCTTCTTCTTTAAATCCATCGCGCACCTGCTCCGATTCTCCGATCGCTCGACCGGCTCCGTACCGAGTTCCTCTCTCCATCTTCCCGATTGCCGGAATCGGTCTCCTGATGGCGGACGGCGGCAGGCAAGGGGCCAGGATCGACGGCGGCGAGGAGCGGAAGGAGGACCCCCCGACCGCCGTCGACGGGGCCGCCCCTGTCGCGGCCGATGTCCGTGGCGACGGCGGCGGCGACGGCTCCGGGCGGTCGCGGGAGGAGGGCGATGGGGAGTTGGCGGTGGTGGCGGCGGCGGCGGGGGCGGCGGCGGGGGGGCGGCGGCGGCGGGGAGCCGCTGCCGGCGAATCCGCGGTCCTCCGGCAGGACTCCGTTCACCGACTTGAGTCAGGTCGATGCCGACTTTGCTCTCGCCCGTGCGCTGCAGGAGCAGGTGCTCTGTCTCTGTCTCTCCATCTGTTTGCCTTAAAGATTGTGTTTCATTGCTCCGATGGTTGAATGAAATTCAGCTACTCGGTAATTCTCAGAGTTTGTTGCGATTGTGTTTTTGGAGGACAGTGGATGGTCGCACGCACTGTGATGTTCCTCTCGGGCCCGTGTGGTTGAAATTGAGACTTTGGAGACCTGTTGTCGTCTTGTTATTGCTGGAACGTGGAATCGTCTCTTGTCGTTGAATTGATTTGCGTTCAAGCTTTCATACTTGGGTTTGGTAGAATGGCTGTTTAGCTTGCAGCTTAAAGTACCTACATGCGTTGTTGTGCTTTTAGATATTGCTTCTTCCCTTTTTTCTACGTAGGGTTTTCAATCCAAGTCGAATTGCTTTGATTCAAATATTTACTCGCCAATGGATTTTTAAGCTGTGCCGATTCATTTTCAAACTGCAAATTTCTGATCCAAAAGCGCTCTTTATTTTTGTCTGCTTGCAACGACTGACAATATATGTTTCCGGAATAGGAAAGGGCCTTCATGATGCTTAGAACGAATAATGAGGGCAGTGATTATGGGAGTTGGGAAAACGGGAGCTACGGACTGGATGAGGAGGATGATTTTGAGGATCTTGATGATGAAACTGATGATGAGGACAATGATGTGGAGGGCTCATACAATGGGACTGATATGAATGATGAAGATGCCTTTGATGTGCATGCTGCTGAAGACGCTCATGGAGGTAGCAACCGAGCTGTTGAACTTGAGTCAGAAAACTTCTCAAGTGATGAGGCTCTTGCCAGAGCTTTACAGGATGCTGAAGAGAGAGAAATGGCAGCACGAATGTTGGCCCTTGCTGGGCTAAATGATCGTGAGTGCTTATCTATCCTTATACTACTGCTTTGACAGTGCTGAAATTTTAAAAAACTGTTTGTGTTTGCAGGAGCTGGTGAAGAAGAAGAAGAAGAAGAAGAAGAAGATGATGATGATGAAGAAGAAGATGATCATCATGATAATCATCAGGTACCTGTGATGTTTCTGTCTGTCTCTTTCTCAGCCATAAGAGGCTGGATTGGTTTATGTCTCATCTAGTCCTTTCTAGAGTACAAGCATACTCAAATCTGGTGTTGTGCTATGATATTAATATTGGGAAGAATGTCTCATGGGAGCTCGCTCTATCTCGTGGTTAATAATCCTGTTGACTAGGTTTGAGTTGCTTGATCAGCTCTTGCAGTAATTTTGGTTGGTAGTCCACAATTTTCTGTCTTCTTCTCTTTCTTGGTTACTATACTACGATCAGGCCAGAGAGGCTTTGCCTTCCTGGCTGTATTATTCTCAGGGTTTATTTTACCTGGATTATCATGTATGTGATAGAGTTTCTTGATGGGAACAATTATGGAGTTTTTATGCGCTATGTGCCAAAGAAACAAGGACAAGATGATTGGTTCACAGGAGATAAATAACATCAAGAGTATTCTTTAATGATGAATGAGTTCAAGGATAACATAAACAAAGGAGGCCATGTATGATACTGCTATGTTTGATGTTGGATTAGAGAAATGTAGAAGTCAAACCATATTGAAACTGATGTGCAGACCCTCTCTAACTTGGTGGACGACTAATGTTGCCTTGCCTCATTAGGAAGTTGTGCGGAAGTGCTAGCAGGGTAATACTTTAACATATATGTGATGTTAAAGCCTTTCTTATTCTTTTGAGTTGCAAAAATAGTTGGAGACTTCTTCTGAATATTCTAGCTGGTTCTTCATGCGGTAGAATGTTGTGATGCCTCCTTTATCCTGGTTAACTTGTTGAGAATCCCCTATAACTCAAGGGATGCTGCATTTCTATCAGTCACCTGACTAAATTATCGATGAAAGTTGAGACAGCTTAGCTGCCTTAATTTTCGCCTTTTCTGTTTAAGTTGGGTAATCATTATATCAGCTTTAGCAGTTGAGAGCCTGATAAATGTGGTACTCTGTGTTGGCGGGGATGTGGGTTGGTGGAAATACTGGCGATTGAATTTTTAATCTAGACCTGCTTAGACAGAAAAAAGGGCAATCGATGCCACTTGTTCATGCTTATGATTCTGGTGGGAGAAGGAATCTCTAATAGGATGTGCGCCATTGATATAAAAAATGTGCGAATGTGCAGGGTATGGTCATTCAATCAAAGAATCGGAGGCCTTATTGTCTTTTCAATAGGTTTTTGGAAGTTAATGCATGATAATGTCATTCTACTTAGAACTTTACTTACTGGCTTTTGTTTTTTTAAGACTTAACCATTATAATAAATAGAAAATGTGTTGCACAACAAAATTTAAGAAATTAAGTTGTGGGAGGCGAGAGCTAATAATGGTGTTAGAAACCAATTGTTTGAAATGTAATCATTATTTTAACAGTGGAGTGAACATGTTACCCAGCAGAAATGCATAGCATGCTTTTATTATACGCTCTTGACAGTGTTTTGAGTCCCTGGGATATAGTGAAGCTCAGAAGTTTTAGGTGCGGTGTGTACATTCATGCATTTGCTCAAGCATGAATCATCATTCTGCTTTCCTTATATACTAATAAAAGTTAATCAACAATACTAAAGCAGTTAGTAAGCCATCTGCCCATAGTAGCCTAGTGGGCTAGGTCAAATAATCGAGCTCTGTTATATGCACTTTCTTGTAGATTCTTGTGGCCATTCTTTTTCAAGTGAAGAATGATATCTTTCTTCTAATGTGTGGATGGGATTGCAGGACACGTGGGAGGATGTCGATAATCTTTTATATGAGGTAAGAATATAAGACAGCTTGTCGTCCTTTTTGGTAAATCTCCTGCTTTCATCATATTACGCATTGATCTCATTTTGCAGGAGCTTCTCGCGCTAAGTGATGTGGTTGGAACTGAGAATAGAGGGCTTTCAGCTGACACAATTGCTTCTCTGTCTTCTGTTAGCTATAAGACAGGCAGCGGTCAGCATGGCACCAATGATTCGTAAGTGCCTAGTTTTGCTTTTCTTTCATGTCATTGAACATTTGGTTCAGTTGCGGGGGTCATGATAGCTCAATGTAAAATTTTGTTTTTTCAGGTGTGTCATTTGCCGATTGGATTATGAGGATGGTGATATGCTAACTGTGCTATCTTGCAAACATTCATATCATTCAGAATGCATAAACAATTGGCTGGAAATAAACAAGGTATGTTTATTTCTCAAATCATTTTAGGTTGTGGCTCTCTAGTTTATAACATTGTCATGTCCATTAATGCAGAATGAAGTCCAACAGCTCAAAACCTTTTTTTTTTAAACTTATGTTTAATCGAAAGATATGGATCTTATAAAAAATGATTCATAGGTTGTTTGTTTTCTTTGTCTAACAAAGAGCAATTCGTTTTGGTTGGCACGTCCTGCTACTTTTCTTTCTGATAGGTGGCACGTCCGTATACTTAGTCATGAATAAAGTGGTCATAAATTTCCAATTGGTGTATTGCATCACTTGCCTGTGAATTTAACCAAAGACTGTATGTGCATTATATTTGCGTATGGAAGACAAGACACAGCAGGCCTTCTGCGTTGCCTTATATCCATGCTTTTACGGTATGTGTCAGCAGAGGCAGACGGTTCAATTTATCTATGGCGTTTTTTCTTGCTTGGCAGGTCTGTCCTGTTTGTGGTGTCGAAGTCTCTGGATCTGCTAACAGCTAGTGAAGTATTGTCAAGGCTACATGCTTAGCTCAAATAATAGATGTAGGAGTAAAGTTCTTTACAATGGCTGATGATCCGATTCATACTCATGCTCCTTCTGCAAGAAAGACTATATTGTCTTTGCATACTTCTGATCTATGGCATGGACTTGATCATTCTCTTCTGGTTGTATGATAATATATGAAAGGATTTGAAGTCTTTTCTTTCTTCCTTTTGCTTTTGGATCATGAAACCACTTCCAGCAGAGAGTCCTCTTAAAGATTGAGTTATGGGGAAAGCCAACACATGAAATGTCGAGTAGGTTCCAGCACATGATAGAACATTGGCCAACGCATTGCGTCATCATATTGAAGCCATCCTTGTTGTTCGTTAGTGTTAGTTAAAGGTGAGCATGGTTCCAGAATAAAACCTGGAACCTAAGGGAGTTTGTCCGGTTCTAGGTTTCAAAGTATGCAAAGTAGGTTTTAGGTTCTAAAAAGAACCTGTTTTAAAGGGTAGGTTCTACATTTTAGATTGGTGGAATCTGGAATCTAGAATCTGGGATAAGTTTTTATATTTTTCTTGATCTATATCTTTGTACAATCCTATAGTATTCCATGACGTTTGACAATGAATGTATAATCTAGAGTCACCAGTTCAAGCTTCCACTTTTATGACTAAGATTTTTACTTTGTAATGAAAATGTTCGATTCTTGGTCGTGAAAAATTCTATGGGCCGTGATACATCATTAGAGTTTGTATTGGGTCAATGCGAGTCAAAATCTTATATGCATCACGTGTTTGTTTTGTGAGAAATCATTTGATTTGAAAAATGATTCGTTAAAATTAATTATTTGTTTAGGCATACTAACTTTTTCTAAGTTTAATAAAACATTTTCTAAATTAGTTATTTTTCGAAAAAAAAAAGTGATGATGAAAAATTTTAGGAAAATCGGCGTGGCAGTGGATGGAGCCAGGGAAATTTGCGATGGCGAAGGAGCATTTCTGTACATCGCGACTGTGACCCCTTTATCGTGTGGCGTCCATCACGCTCGTCTTTTGTCCTAAATGTTCGGAGCTGACAACGACTGATCCAAAAGAGCCCAAAAATGAAAAAAAGAAAGAAAGTGAAACAAATATCTCATCGGTGGCGCCAAAAAAAAGCACCGAAAATATCTAAAGAAAAATCTCATCTTCTTCCCCCTCGCCCTCCCCCACCCTTCTCTCGTTCTCGTGGTCTCTCGCTGGCTCAGAAACCATGCGCGCTTCGTGTATAATCTCTCCCGCGGCTTCCATCGCGACGACGACGATCTCGAAACCCACTCGGTTCGGTTCGGGTTCGGTTTCGAGCTCGACGCGAGGAAGCATCGCGCCTCCGCCTCCGCCTCCTCCGCCTCCTCGGCATCATGCAGAGCGTCTTCGTCTTCTTCGGCTTCTTCGTGGATGATGACGGACTTCGACCTGTACGATCTCCTCGGCATCGACAGCTCTTCCTCCCCCTCCCAGATCAAGCTTGCCTACCGCTCCCTCCAGAAGAGGTGCCACCCCGACATCGCCGGCCCCGATGGCCACGACATGTCCATCATCCTCAACGACGCCTACGCCATCCTCTCCGATCCCGCCTCCCGCTCCGCCTACGACAAGGTTAGCTCCCCCCTCCCCCGGCGGTCCTTCATTCGCTCGCTCGCTCGCTCGCGCGGGGATGGATTTCCAGTTCCGGATCGATTGAGTAGTCGTTGTTTTATAGTTGTTCGGAACGAAGGAAACGAGACGGGGACAGCAAAGAAATATAGTTCATCAGTAGCGTCTCTTCTTCTTTTTTGGCTGGATATCTTCAGCTCGATTTCATAGCGCCTTTTCGTTTTCATGCTTTTGAGCGCGTCTGGAACTTCGCGTGTTTTGTGGGACCAAGCGTAAGAGCAAATGGCTTTCTGGTTTAGTTGGAGCGAAAATCAGAGTAATTGCTCGCTACTGCTTGAGAAATCCCATGAGAGACGTGGCAACACTCAGTTCTGCGGCTGCAAGTAATTCGTAAACGATCATTCTCTGGTTTGCAGTAGGAATCGGTTGCACTATTGCCTGAACTGTAATTAGGACTCAAAACGCTGGTGGTACATTAGATTTTTACTCTGTAATGTTGGTAGAGTTTGAAGCTTAAGGTCGTATTTTAGTCATGAAGGTGAAACTGGAAGCCTGATGTTTATGTAAGTTTAATGCGACTGTGCAGGAACAAGCGAAGACCTCTGAATTGCGAGGTTACACAGGGAAGCCCATCTACTCGGTATGGCTCGGTTCTGACAGCGAAGAGAGAGCGGTGTTCGTGGACGAGGTCAAGTGCATCGGCTGCTTGAAATGCGCGCTGTGCGCCGAGAGGACATTCGCGATCGAGTCAGTCTACGGGAGGGCACGGGTCGTCGCACAGTGGGCCGACCCCGACCACAAAATTCAAGAAGCAATTGATGCTTGTCCCGTGGATTGCATCTCGTAAGATCTCGTCTCATTTATCATCAATGCTTTAAGTGGCCCTGCCAATGTTGAAGTCATGGGAATGTCGAATACTGTGTTGGATGCTTAAAAAGTTTTACATGAAGTAATTCAAAACTAAGAAAGATATGCATTAGAAGCAAATAGTGAAATGTGGGAATTTAGCTTCAGCTCCAAAATCAGGTCTACCTCTATCTTCTCTCTGTTTTTGGGAACTGCCTCTTCAATCTGGAGGCATCTTAGATGGAGTTTTTAATTCGTGTGAGTGGTAGCGGTAGCGACCAAAATGTGGTGTCGTGTTAGTTTGCCTAGACTCAGATTCATGCCTTAGATTTAACTTTTATAGAAATTTGAATTTTACTGATACTCTTTAATCTTACGCGAATACAGTTTCGTTGAGAGATCGGACCTGGCAGCTCTTGAATTTCTTATGTCTAAGCAGCCAAGGGGCAACGTAAGAATCGGTGCTGGCAATTCAGTCGGTACACGCGTCTCCAACATATTTGTCGATGTGAAGAAGTTTCAAACCAGGGTTACTGACGCGAAGAGCAAAGCTGCAGCAAAAGATGACGAGGTTAGTTTGCAGACACTCCCTTTAGGAGAGAGTCGTGTGTTCTACATGTCAAATTTTCACTTGAACTGGCCTCACCATGGGCTATTTTGGAATTGGCCTTGCAATTATTGGTGTGGACAATTCTTTCGAATGGAGACTTTTAGGAAGGCTAAAATGTCAAAACCTCTCACCCACCCGATCTAGTTGCCTTGTGACCGGTCAGACTTTTCGAACCAAAGAGGCGCTTTGCCTCGTATAATTCGGGCAACGGATTATTCTCGTAATCCAGATTAAAAGCTAGGCTTGCGGATTTTTGGCTTCTTCTTCATTATGATTATAGTATGAGGCCAGGCGTGCTAAAATCTTGAGTTTATTAAATCATCTTTGGTTTTAGTTAAGATTTGCGCCTATTGAATCTACATTTGCCTCATGATTTAGTTGCCTCTCATAACAAAACTCAGGAGACAGATATGTACCACCTGTTCTTTCTATTTGCATTCTATACTCTACCCATGCTGTTATGCCAAGTTATGTAATCATGAGAAGTTCATTTCCTGCAGACTGATCTGCAAATGAAGGCTCGAGTTTCAGCTATCCAGGCAATCAGGTCGATCTCAAACTGGATATACTGGCAATCACCCGACGCAGGAAGCAAAGCCCTGACACGTAGAACTGGAGATTCAAGGGAACCCAACATCAAGAAACTCCGCGATGCTGCGGCTTTTAGGAAACGGGCAGGTGGCAAATCCGTGAGTGCCAGACGAGCCGCCACAGTCCGCTTATACCATGATGAGTATTGGATTCCCACCCTCCATGCACTTCCGCCTGCAAGTGCAACTGAGGATGAATCTGGTCCTAGAGTTCCCAAGGGGTCTTCATCTAAAGAAAAGCAAAAGAGATACAGACGCGATCCTGGTCCAAGCACAAAGAGGAATACTTCTAAGAACCCACTATGGTGGGCGTTTCCAATCTGTGCTGCTTCGGTTGCTACTGCAATTGTGAGGTCACGGGTTGGGGATGGAATGGTTGGTGAGCTGGAGCAGCACGTCGGCGGATCTCTAGCGCTGGAGATCGTTAACAGCTCCTGGATGCAGGTACTGTTAGCCGGGATGACGTGGTATTTCATTGGTGTGGTGGTCGTAGGGCTAGTAGAAGCCGCTCTAAGCAAAGTGGGCTCAGATAAAGAGCAAATGAAGATGTGATATCGCGTTGTATAGTTAAAACATACCCAAAGAGGTTACAGGTACGCAGGACAATTTCGATAACACCCCCGAAGTCGGAGGAATATCTGATACACATGCTCGATGATATCATCGAATCACCTATGTATTATATAGATGATTAATGCCATGAATGTTTCCATCATTTCGCTGCTAACATCTTAAACCTTCGTCGTCCCAACAGAAGTGAAACGAAACATTCAAGGTGGCACTTGATGGTTGTATTCTATTTTCTACCCATGCAGTTTCCCAACACTCTGCTTCAGCCTTTTGTCATGACCGAAGCTAAATCACAGATTTGGCTTGCTGGAAGCTCTGCCATTAGATATCAGTGAACTATTCAAAATAAGGCTTCAGCCACGTAAATTGAGCTTTGAGTTTTTTCATTGTGAGCATCGGGGCACAAAAGAACTTATACTCTAGCTATTAAATTTGGTGAGTATGACTTTCTCCATCTCAATGATACAGAAAAAAGAGTCCGACCAGAAGTCAACTATCAGCGCACCAACTGACAAACTCTACCTTGCCGTCGATATTAAAAATGTTATGTGACACACTTGATTACCTTTTCAAGATGACACAATGCACTAACGATCTCATGGCCATTTTAGGCTGAACTTGGCCACGTCTTTTTGAAACTCTTAGGAGCCTGTCCCTTCTTGCTCTCATTGATTCAATAACATCATTCATACACAAAAGACACATCTTATCAGCCACACAACACAACAAGGGAGCAGTTCATAACTTTTATCAAATCATCAATATCCTGTACCGAGTCAGAAAAAGCCCATGCGGATAAGTTCGTATGGAGTATTCACTGAATGACAGTTTCAGTCAAATTGAGAAAACAAAGGTTGAAGTGGGTTCCTGAAGACTTACACGCATCCAATAACTACAGTTTGGTACAGAGAATTAATAGCGGTACTTGGTGGAGTAGTCCTTGGGAGCAATGACCAGACCGCGACCCTTCCTAGCACCCCGATATACCGTCTCGACGATATCGATGAATTCCTGCTTATCCTTGAGAGCCCAATTGATCTTGTTATTGTTTCCAGTTCCAAGATCTATCATGATGTGCTTGTTCCTAAAGAAGAACATGACCGTGGATGGGTCATAAAGCTCGTACATGGTGTTGAAATCAGGCACCTCGGTTATGTCCACAAGGTATATAACAGCAAAGTTCTTTATGGTCTCCGCAACTGATGCCAGCACTTCATCCATCTGCAAAACCCAAATTCATATGAATTATTACCCAAAAGAAGGCCAGTGCTTGAAATCTATGGAAAGGAAATTGACAATGACATGACATCTCGTGATCCACACAGGAAGCAAATGCATAATCAGCATAGAAATTACAATTTTTTCCTTTTCCTCTGGTAGAATGATTAACTGAGATATTTAAGGCCAAAAGCTAGGTATCCTTCACAACACTGCATATTGCTACGGACCATTGAAGTAGCTAGATGACAATCAAAGGAACCATATAGATCCAGTGGCCACACAGCATTTAAACACTCATGCACCAGAATTAGTCATTCCTGCATGCTGCGCAACCAGCATATGAGAATTTAAGAAACTAAAGGTTTGTAGCCCTGATGAATTGGCCTTGACAATTTTATCACCATCCCCAGGTAAAACCCAAAGTGATGGTCAACAAAAAGAAAGCAGTAAGATTGGTGCTTACAACTAAGGCAGTAAGCAACTTAATGTGTAAGCCAGCATAGTCATCACAAAATTGTGACAAAATGAAAGAGCTTAGGTCACAAGCAACTCCTCTTTTTTGTTCCTGACAGAAGAGGAGTGCATTCATTAATAGACCTGATCAGTCCCAAATGAAGCATTGGTATGGATTGATGAAAAGCTAAAATACTTAACATCAAGAGAACAGAGCTTCTTAACTTCTTCAGTCAGCTACCACAAAGAAAACCATGGATTGATCAGTTCCCTCGAGAGACCAACGACGAGAAGCATCAGAAAATTTGTTTTCAACTCTGGGAACCCAAGCAAAATGCCAAGAGGGGCTGCTCCAGATCACACCACGACCAAAGAACGAAGAAGAATTTTCAAGTAAATCCATCTAAACCACTAGAAAAAGAACAGAGAGGGCTCCCAACAGCGCTCGATGCGTTTCTCGAATTAGTCCAAGATTCTCAAAAACCTAATCCATTTAATTGATGGCATGATCTGAGACGAAATCAGCACCGATCCGAGCAAGCAAAAGAAAGTCGAGCCGAGCTCTAATCAGCTCCAAAGACAAAAATTCCCAAGCTGAGCTCACGAATAGCACAATTAAGAAGCAGAAAACCCATCAGGCGAGCACATACAAAATCACTGGTGGTTCTAGATTCTCAAAACCCTAAATTCGCAGACAAAACTAATGCCACATGAACCCAGAACCCCACAACAAAGTAGAAGCCAGTCATCGAGGATGAAAGAGGGCAAAAGAGTCAAGAAAGCGCGGGGAGAACCTGCATGCAGGTCTCGTCCCAATCGTGGCCGAAGCGGATGACGACGAGCCGCTCCTCCTCGGCCAGGATGGCCTGGTCGACGGCCCATCCGGAGTGCAAGTGGGGCAGCAGGTACGACATGGTTCGACCCGATCAATCGACCGATTGGATCGCTTCACCTCGGCGGCCGCTCTTCCGAGCCCTAAGCGAGGATGCAGAGCGACGACGGACTCGAAAACGAGCGTCAAAACAAATGCGTCGCTCGCAAGCAGGGACGCTCGTGATTTTTATCTCGATCTTCTTCCTCGCGCGTGGGGGCCACGCGCGATCCCGCTGCGTTTCGAGGCGGTTCGGCGCGTGTGAATATTTAGCCTATTTTTTAAAATTATTTTTATTTTCTCCGCCCTTCAGTCATTCCGTCCCTTATTCCAAAATATGACGCAATAATAGCCGCCGGATATTCGCGGAAAATTAAGGAACATAAAATAAATAAATAAATCTCAACCGAATGCGATGAAGAACAGCAAGAATGATGCGAATGAACATATGAACATCTGCTGCGAAGAAGGAGAAAACTAACATGAACAGAAAATCGAACTCCCTATCGATCTGCTGCTCAAACGAACAAAAGAGAGGCAATCAAATAGAAAATGCACAAGGCGATTCGAAATTGGCGCGAGAATCTACCTCCTCCTCTCCCGATCCTAATCAGAGAAAAGCTTCGTTCCTCGCATTCTGCTGCATCACCAAAAAAAAAAAAATCCAAAGGAGCGAAAACAGAAGTAGGGAATTTGCGCAATCAGATTACGAAGATCCGATGAACAGATGAGAGCAAAATCCAAATGGACGCGATCGACGCATTTCGACCTTATCAGATCGAGGACGGTAACACGCAGAGTCGATCGCGACAGCAAAGGAGAGGATACGTGGTGCTGTGGAGGAGAGAAAGCGGAGTAATGTTTGTACGTACCTGCATACAGGTGTCGTCCCAGTCGTGGCCGAAGCGGATGATGACGACCCGCTCCTCCTCGGCGAGGATGGCCTGATCCACCGCCCATCCCGAGTGAAGGTGCGGCAACAAGTACGACATCTCTCTCTCTCTCTCCCCCTCTGGCGGCCAAATGTATGTGAGGGTGCGTGTGGGGATTGATTGGTGGGAGAATATGGGAGGATATGATCTTCGTCGGAGGAGGAGGAGGAGGAGGGGAAGGGTCCAGAAGGCACCAGAGCTTGACTGAGTGATGGCATTGCTCCACGTCATCTTCAACACCCCCTCAATAAAAAGCACAAATACATAATAGACCAGATAAATATTTCATCCTAAATAATACTAAACTTGTTATTTTAAGGTGTTTGTTGCTATTTTTAAGAAATTTTAAAAAATATAGTTGATACGATTTGGATTGAAAATCACCAATTTCATTTCGAAAATCAGACCAACATTCTTGAGAACTGTCCAGAATCAACCGGCTCGATATTATTTAGGCGGCTCGCGACACTCACCTCTACTAATCACTCGCGGTTGCACAAAGAGCACCTATAGATGGAGTTATAATCTTGATACAATAATCCTCTCAAGACAAATCAATCCCTTGAATTAATCTATGATCTACGACGTGTAATGTGACGTGAAAGGCCAATGACAAAAAGAAAAAGAAAACATACAACCGCATAAATTATCACCCACTTGGGGGGTAAACTAATAATTTCGACTCCCCACGAAAGAACATCCTCGAACATCAACGACGGATTCTTATCCTCCCCCAAGCTCTCGCCCCTCTACTAAACTGGAACCAAAAAAAACTTTCAGAAAGAAAGCGTCCGCCCGCTCCTCTCCTTCCACCGCCGCCGCCGACGGAATCAGATCATGGCCGCCAAATCCCTCAACAACCCTTCGCCGTCCTACACCCAGTACAACATCCGCACCCGGAAGCCCGACCCGAAATCCTGCGCCCTCCTCGTGATCGACGTCCAGAACCACTTCGCCTCCATGGCCGGGCCGATCCTCCCCGCCCTCAACGCCACCATCCGCCACTGCCGGCGCGCCTCCATCCCCGTCCTCTTCACCCGCCACTGCGACGCCGACCCGTCCGACTACCCCATGCTCGCCGAGTGGTGGGGCCGCGAGTCCGCCATCCTCGACGGCACCGCCGAGTCGGAGCTGATGCCGGGGCTCGACCGCGGGGACGGCGACCCGGTGGTGCGGAAGCACACGTACAGCGCGTTCCGGGGCACGGGCCTGGAGGAGCGGCTGGCGGGGATGGGCGTGAGGGAGGTGATCGTGACCGGGGTCATGACGAACCTGTGCTGCGAGACGGCGGCGCGGGAGGCGTTCGTGCGGGGGTTCCGGGTGTTCTTCTCGACCGACGCGACGGCGACGTCCAGCGAGGACCTTCACGAGGCGACGCTCAAGAACATGGCCTACGGGTTCGCTTACCTCGTGGACTGCGAATCGCTCGAAAAGGGGCTAGTCGGGTAAAGATTTGTTTTTTCCTTCTGCTCTGTTCTTCTTCCTCCGGTGTGTTTCTTGAAATTAGAGTAGAAGGTTGTGTAAACGCATGATGGAGAACTGGATCGTGTGTATCTCGAAAATTTCCATTCATCTTTTTCAACTCGCGAATGGCACAATCGATGGATATCATATCTCAACGCAAACGACAAGAAACTCTGGAACACTTACACGAATTATCGGTTTTATTCGCTTATCAAATCCAAGCCCTTCAAGACAGTAAGCAGATGCAGACTTCGGAATCAAACCCGCTAGCTCCGGGAGGACGGCAGGGCGTCGGTAGCGAGGAAATGGGTGAGAAGAGAGAGGGACTGCTCCGGCGCGAAGACCGGGACCTGGTGGCCGGCGCCCCGCACCGTCGCCAGCGTCAGCCCGCCCTCGTAGCTCTCCACCCAGCCGGCCACCTGCTGCTTGTGGAACCACGCCCTCCACTCCTCCTTCACTCGCAGCTTCATCTCGTTCACGCTGTACCTCGTCGCCGTCACCGGCACTCTCCCGTCGGTGTCGCCGCTGCGTCGCGAAGTTCAGTCAAATTTTTACCCTTTTCCGATAACGAAAGTCTCTAATTCATCCTTTGAAAGAGGGAAGGGGAGAGAGATTCAGATCGCAGGGGAGTACCTGTATATCCAGATCCGGAGACCCGCGTCCAGGAGCTTACGGATGATGGGCAGTATGGTCTCTGCGGATTCCTTCCACTTGATCACGCGACTGCACACGATCAGCACATAACCACAGCGTTAATCGGACTTCTCATTAAACTCCATCCTTGACTGCTAAGTTGAGCGAAAACATTAAGATCAGGAACATTTAAAAAGGAGGGGCATTTAATGGTGATCGGCGCACTCATTCTTGGTACGGCGCAAAGGGTCGAGAAAGATTGATTGAGGACGAGAACGAATGGCGACAAAAACACCTGAGGGGCTCGAATGATTGGAGGCGGAACCTAAACGCGACTAACATGCAGGAAGTATGAAAAGGAGAAAGAAACGAAGACGGTCCCGTCTTCCCGGCGGTCATTCAATTCACTCTCCAAAAGTACTGAACAGAAAGAAAACATTGAATTGACACAGGACGATCTATCGGTGAATGCTCCAGAGTTCCTCTCTCTCTCTCTCTCTCTCTCTCTCTGATGCGCGCTCGTCGTTTGCGTTTCGAGGCTTGATGGCAAAACAGAGCATTACCCGGAATGACCCGTTCTTAGCTCTGCGGTTTCTAAACAGATTCAAGTTATGTTTTTGATTCAATCTTTTTATTGAAGAATCTGAGTCTTGTAACGATCTGATCTCGAGAGGAAAGAGTACCTGCAAGTTGTGTAGGGATAAGGGATTCCGGTGAGATTGGCGTGGAGGGCGATCTGAACATCTTTCCTGTTGAAGTATTCCTCGACATACTCTTCCGTACACGGGTCGTAGCCGGACGGCAGTTCCCACCACAGCTCCTGATTAATCAAACACCGGGAACGAATATATGTTTCGTTAAGGGCAGTGTAGGTAGCGAGCCATAAGCTTCGACTGTAATCTTGTAAAATTCAGGATGGGACGAAAACGAAACAGATGAGGGTAGACTCTCACGTGGCTGGCGAAAAGCCGGGGCACAAAGCCGAACCTTCGGGAGGACGACAGCTCTGGGAGGTCACAAACTGGAGTATAGATGCTGTAAATGTCGATGTCAGAGTAAGCTACCACGAAGTCCCTGAAGAGGGAAGAGCAGAGTGGGGTATCGGTGGCATTGCTCGAGACAAAGTCGCATTCCTTGAAGAGGCCGTTGCGGAGCTGGTCCGAGATGATGGCGTGGCTCCATGCGTAGTCGATTAGTCCCTTGGAGTCCGTCGGTTCGTTGATCACCGCATTCCCGATCTGTGTTTCGCCATTGTCATTATGCAGTTGAAGCTAAAATACTCAATAGTAATGTCAAAAACATTCTTTATAAGCTATATAATTAGTTCTATGTATCAATGGCTGTAGCACATCTTTCTTAGCTTGAACTACGGTAAAAAAGAAAAATCACGGTAGGCCAATGAAATCACCATGAAACCCTTGAGGTTGATGAAGGAGCCATGTCCTCCCTTGTTCCTCTCATAAATGACTTCTGCAAGTTGAGGTACGTAATGCCCTGAAACACATGGAAACCCTAAGCATCGCAGAAATTGAACAAGCACTGCAGGAAGCTACAAATGTTTCACCTATTGGTCAACTCCAGTCCTAACGTTCCTAAAAAGAATGCGTAATTAAACTCAGGACGCCTTTGATGTTCCCGCATTTCTTTAGATATATAAAACTCAATGGATCAACGGTTAAATGTTCGGGACTTTTGCTGTAAATATGCCTTCACTCTCTCTCTCTCTCTCTCTCCAGCTAGATTTATGGGTAGAGACCTGCATAGCTCTCTCCGGCAATGTAGAAGTTATGGGATCTGAAACTCGGGAACCTCTTGAACCAACCCAACAAGAACGAGTGAGAGTCGTTGGCTGTGACCTGATCTCCGAGCCTGCTCAAGTCCTCCGTCTTGTTGGAGTACGAGAACCCGACCCCGACCGGCGCCTCCAAGAAGAGCAGATTCGCCACTGCATACATTCACAAAATTCGAAACGTTCTCAGCTAATGATTCGAGAAATTCAATGAGCAGATTCAACAGTGGAAACGCATTGTAATTATACCTCTGTTCCAGGAGAATTTGTTAAGAACGAGATGGGTTCCATTGTGGAGGTCCCTCCTGACCAGGAATGGACCCAGTTCTTGTGCAGCTCCATAAGCCACGGACGAGCATCCCGGCCCTGATTCAATTCAAACACCCATCCATCTTTAACTCGAATGATCATTCTTAATTTTCTCGAAAAATAGAAATAAAAGCTGCTTTTTTTTTTTTTTGCTGTTTGTAAATTTAATCAAGCACGCCTTTCTAAAAAGCAAAGAGGAGGAGGAAGATGCTCCCCTCGGCCTTTCTTTCTTTCGGTGGTGCCATAAAGCTGTCTCCCGAAGAAAAGTCTCTCCTTGTTGACAGCTAAAAAAGCGGAAAAAAATCGTATTTTTATACTTTTATCTCTATCCTTTGTCTCCCTCTCCATCTCACTCTCTGAGTGCCGACATACAGTCTTCAAGATAGGATACCGAATTGCATTGCATGCGTGGCCATGATTCGGTTTCCGATGCGAGCTTTCGCAACACGCTCGGCTTCAGTTACTAATAATGAGTCACCTCTTTCTTGATCTTGAAAAAGAAGAAAAGTTAATTATACTGTAAAATCTAATTGCTCCAAATACATGCAGACAAAAGCCGTGGCGATGGCTCTGCTCTGATGTTCTGGATTTTCAGGCATGGGTGGATGCCTATGTTTTGTTTCAGTATGGCTACCAAGAAGATAATGTACTTTGCCTTATCTTGCTGCGCGCATAATTATGCACTCTTATCTCATTTCCTCGAGATG
Organism: Angophora floribunda; assembly: GCA_014182895.1. Lineage (NCBI taxonomy): Eukaryota > Viridiplantae > Streptophyta > Magnoliopsida > Myrtales > Myrtaceae > Angophora > Angophora floribunda. The sequence continues at coordinate 28,757,407 of CM024711.1, read as the reverse complement.
ACACTAATAGGTTTGGACTATTTGGTGGCGTAATCAGACCGTTAGAAGGGTGGAATTCAAAAGGAGTTGACGACGTGAACGAGACGGATTGACTGGAAGACTGAGGCAGAAGACCGATGTATGTATCTACTGTTGAGGTTTTCCGGGTTCTAACACTGATGAGGGTTTTAGTACGGTTACCAAGAAGATGATCTGCTGTGTACGAGAGAGAGAGAGAGAGAGAGAGAGAGAGAGAGAGAGAGAGACCTCCATTGAGCCAGAGGACGAGAGGCTTGCGAGGAGCATCGGCCTGAGCTTCGAAGAACCAGTAGAAGAGCGCCTTGTGCTCGTTGGGATGCTGGAGCTCCACGTACCCGGCGTAGTGCCTGAACCTCGCCCCCGCCGGCTGTCCCGGCAAGCCCCTGACCCTGTCCGCCTCCCGCCGCCGCGCCTCGTCCCCAGGTGACGCTGCTGCTGCGGCGACGGCGGCGGCGGCTAGGAGGAAGAGGAGGAAGAGCTTGTGCATCCGTGCGCTTCCCATCTCACCAGATTTTGGCGTAGTGTGATTTTTGGACCGATCCTAGGAAGAGAGGGAGCTGTTGGGGTTTTATTGCTGAATGCGAAAACGAGAGAGAGAGAGAGAGAGAGAGAGAGAGAGAGAGAGAGACTCAGCTCCTTTGTCGTGAGGGGGGGAGGAAAGCGCCAGAAAATAATGTGGTCGTTTTTGTCTTGGGATTCCATTCAAAGGTTGCAACTTTTATCATAGGACCTTTGTCGGGATGCACTGATGAAATTTGGGCAGCCTTTTTTTCTTCACTAAAACGCGTTTGATTTGATAGCCCTCGTCCTCCAACGTCTCTCTCTCTCTCCCACGTCATAGATGGAAAAAAATAACAAGTAATTAAAAAATAAAGTTTTGATTTTTATCTCTTCTTCTACATCCCGACCTCCATCACAGAGCACAACCTCTCCAGTCGACTCAGCTCCTTCCTGTCTTCCTGTCTTCTTTAATTGATTTCGCCCGTGACCTACTTTTAAAGTATAATCACTTTCATACGAACTCGCTTTTATGTAAATCCTAATTTACATAAATTAAGCAATATCTCTAGAAAGCACGATACATCGAGATAGAAAGATTTGTCTATTCTGAGAAAGAGATTGAATTTGAAGAGGATGTAGGATGAAAAATAATCAAGTGACAGTTTTTAATCTATTATAAGGATGATAGTTTATTTTTTTATTACTAAAAATCAAATAATAAATTATTATAAATTATTATGGTTTTAAGAACTTTTTAAAGAGTTTGTGACTTCCAATAAACTATTATTCTCACGATAAAAACTTTTATACTAGTAAAACCCATATAGTATTGTATGATTATGAAAAATCCACCTCATAATCCACGTTAAAGAAAATAGTCACGTATGAATTAATATTTTATTGCCTAAGGCATTTAAAAAATTTCTTTTCTAATTTAAGTAATTCAAAAGATCAACAGAACGACATAAAAAGTTATGACATTTTTAGTATAATTTTTTTCTTTTTTTTTATGGTTAAGATTGATTGAGCTATCATGATTGGGGAGCATGAAATAATCCTTCTTGACGATTTCACGGAGCATGCAAGAATCGCCTTTGACAAACTCTCTTGAATTGTTCCGTGTATGTCTCGTTAGGGGTGTTAGATCCAAATCGAAATTGAAATCGAATCGAATTTTGTGCATTCTGATATTGCTTAATGATGAAAAACTGTCACTTGATTATTTTTCATCATACATCCTCTTCAAATTCAATGTCTTTCTTAGAGTAGACAAATCTTTCTGTCTCGATGTATCGCAATTTACTTAATCAAGTTGAACATAAATTATCAACAAAAGTTTAACGCCCAATTTAAAATTTCTCTTTATTTTCATTCCTATTATGTTGAGTTCCAATAAACATGGCAAAAATAGAAAAATCGAAAAACCAAACTGAATAGGATTTTCAGTCGGGTTGGATTACACCCAATCGGTTTGAATTTTCTAAGAACCCGAACCAAACCCGTTGACACCCCTATGTCTCGTGCCTAACACAGAAATGAAGAGTAAAGGTGCGTTCAACGAACAATCACGTTTCATGAGAAGTTCCACCTCCAATGTTGAATTGAACTTGGGAATGGTCTAGACTCCGTCACAGACTTTTCGAACAAGGCATTACGAAGGCGAAGCCCTTTCGTCCCTGGCCCTGATCGGCAAAGTGCCGGCAAGAGACTTATCGAAATCGAAGTCTTCTACCTTAACGGGACAACATGTCCGTCGTTAAACTACACTTCACGAGATTACTACATCAGTCAAATCGACGAGTCTTGCGGGAATTTGAGCCCAATCCATATTCGATTTCGTAATTAAGATTGGGCCCGATGTTTTCCAAATTAAAATTAGGCCTGAGCCTAGAATAGGGAAAAGCATCTTTTATTTTGTATTTCGGGATATTAACAAGAGCAAGGCCTCATTCAACTACAATCGCTCGATTTCACTTTTCCAGGCCCGGTGTTTAGGATCCAATCGACTTGCCAAACAAACCGTGCCCCTTCTTTTTATATAGCCAGTTGCACATTTTCCCTTTTTAAAAAAAAAAATTATGGACATATTTCGCCTTCTTTCATTAATAAATGGCGAAAAAAGATAGGACGGACAAACTCTCGAGAATCCCTCCCTCGACTTTATCATAGCAATTTCACATCGTCGATCCGAAAGTTCAGTTTGTATCACATCTACCATTAATATTGAGCAAGTCCGTCGTCACTATGCCGCTTAATGCTCATCAGGGTAAAACTAGAATTATCCCTACACCACGGACGAAACAAAAGAGCGACACAGGTGAATCTGGATTTGTTGATCTTGATGAGCAATTGGGACATCTGTACCCTAACATCGAAGAGGGCTCCAAATTACATGGAGGTAATTTTCACTTGGCCTCGACTTAACCGATCAAAGTGGGTCAAAAATCGATTTCTTTATGGGTTTATAAATGGATTAATTATATTGTGTAAATAAGTTTATATACAATATGAGTTAAATGGATTATAAATGAGTTTATAACTTAATTAGACTAAATCCATTTTTATGACTCTCCCTTTGGGCAATTTCGCCCTTGATTGCTTCGTACTCTTACCTCAGTTTGGTCATAAGTTTTTGTAGATTGAGTTAAATATGGAAATGTTTTACCGATATAGGTTGAGGCCATATGAGGTTCGATATTGGTCAAGTTGTGTATGGGTCATTAATATTATTACGTGGAAATTAGTTCATTTGGATCGGACTATTAATAACCTGATCCAAACTCAATCCGACTCGTTCGTTTAGCCTTGGCCAATCGCTTCATTGGATATGGATCCGGCCTTGATTGAGTACGAGGCATATAGAATTCCATTAATCCAATCACAACATTGGCAAGGCCTGCATCGAATCAAACTCCTCAAATAGCTTCTCCGTCACATTTTATTTAGTGTTAAGGAACTTAAAAAAGAAAAGGGGGTTGGTCCAATTTCAGCCACGATATTTTCTAATGGTTACATCGACGGACGGCCATGCTCATCTAACGTGGAAAAAGTGGCCAAACAAATCCAATCAATCGATCTAAAAAACGTTAGATTCCATCGTATACTCGAAGTTTGTGCATGGAAGTACTCAATATTCTTGAACTAGGTACTTTCACTCGTGCGACAAGGATAAGCATTTGTTTAATAATTAAGTATAGAGAAAGGTGGTGGTGGGTTTGAATTTCTTACGTACGTTCGTGTATTTTGTCATTGATCTTTGTTTAGAACCTAAGTCGACGGAGTAAGATGCAGTTACGTAGTCGATGGGTATTGGGTTCGAACCACCTCGTACTCTTGATCATCCGAAGCCAACCGCCAAGCTATCTCCTCGTATTATTAAAATTAGGGACTATGAATCGCTTCAAAACCCTAATTCTTTAATCATCACGTGCTCATCCATTCAATTCATTATGGAGACCAAGTCTCGTGAATTGCTCTAACTAACGGGTTCAATTGTTGGCACGATGCCAAGTCATGGTTTAAACTTTTCTCGTATGTAACTTGCGTAGCACTCATGACTAAGTGCTACATATTTTCCCTTACGTCGCAAGTTACGGCTAATGAAGTTGCAAAATTAGACCATCATTTGCCCTTTGTTCTCATCCTCTACTTTGTGCTAAGTGAAATGGGACAATTAGAGATATACCAAAACACATTCTATCCATTTTGCCGGAATTTGCCTTGGCGATGAAATTCTTTTCACCAAAATTTATTCTTTGATTTTGGTAAGAGAAGATGGGTTCCATGGCGAGTTTGGATGGGAAATATCATGTGCACATATAGGAATAGATAGATATACTCCTGCGAAATTTAATTAACATTAAAGTACACAAAACATTTTGTTGGAATTTAATCAACGACAAAGCAAGATACCGGTATGTGATCAATGACTAGGTAGGGAATTGCAGCTAAGATATATATTGCAATTTAATTAATGATGAAATATCTTCAAATGACAACTATATTTAGGAGACATAATTGAAAGATAACAAGCTCGTGTTGTTTTTCTAGGGGGGTCTTTGAAGAGTACTACGTGACTATCTAAAGCCCAAAATCAACAGTTATCGACAAATTTACAAATGGAGGTTACAAACAGTTATCGATTATGTCAACGGTTACATTGCTCCACTACTTTGACAATTTCGTGGACTCTAATGTGTTGACAGTTTTTTTTGACGCCACTATCTTAACGGTTGTTTTATACCACCATGTCAATAGTTACTTCTTTGATAATTGTATCCGAGAATTGTCGACTCCACTTTTCATCAATTCTTTTAAGCCATTGATTCTTCATGTTGTTGATAATTATGTTCATAAGGACCAAGCTTTACTCTCATCGACTAAATCCAACACACCGTTGATAATAGCTAAAAGTCAATCTTGTTTTGTGTATAAACACTAGCAAATTGAAATGTTTTATGATTTGACGGATTCTAAACAGGTATTAAATATAGCCCATTTATATCTCGCTCGAATTCCACCGCATCATTAAGCATGCTACTTATACAAATCAATCTTTCACTATGTGTAACATCGATGATTCGTGACCCGGGCATTACGTGGCTAGTAAAATGTCTGAGTGCCTCAATTTGTCTTCAATATATCTTCTTCTGGTAGGTCGAAGAGACTTAAAAGAATGAAATAAATCCAAGATAAGTTTCCATCGATGTTGATTGGACAACTAAATGCCCATAATGTAATCAGCTACACGACCTATGGATTGGATTATACGCACCCTCAACATCAAATTTTGGTAATTAAAGAAGAAATTGATCCCAATTCGACCTTGACAAGATGTCCAAACCTCGCGAATTGGCAGCCAAATAAAAATGCACAGGTCACATTCCCCCACGACAACATGAACTGTCGATGAATGCCACTGATCGAGAGAAACGAAATCTATTATCAATCTAATGACACTAATAATAGACTAAAGTATCGGGTTTCGTCATTCGCATTCCGGGTACGTTTTCCTATTCCAAGCTCCATCACCAATCGGTCGATGACAAAGGACGATGCATCGTCGGGAAGATAGCTAATTACGTGAAGTTTTTTTCTAGAAGATTTCTCTTGGCTCGTCAATATTTTCCAAATAAGGTCAATGTCACTAGAGTAGCCAAATTTTCAGCAACCAACGACATTCACTTGCGTGTACTCGCTCCTTGAATTAAACAATGATCGAATTATATTTTTCTTTCGGCGAAGATGGAAAACCCTAAATCGAGTAATCTCGATCCAGCGCGTCATTAATTAATTCGCAAACGCAGCAAATTACTCATAATTTTTGCTTACAATGGCCCTTCCACAACCACAACAATTATCGATGGGCGCACACTAAAACTGCAAATCGGAGTTGGAAACTCCAATCCGAAGCCGCCAAAGCAAGGTCAAAACAGCCGGACATGTGGTCGAATCGCCGCCATGTGTCGTCGGACGAACGATCCTAATCGAACCCAATTTCAATTTTCCCCTAATATTTCAATTTGTGCGGCCCAGCTTTTAGGAAAGGGCCTGTAGAAAATCGTTGCACTTAGGTCATCCGCCTTAACCACCTCCCTTATCATACCCTCCCCGGTTCAAAACACTAATCTTTTACGTATTCTAACAAGTTAAGAGAATCTTCCGACATTCCTCCCTTTAGTCATCGGAAATTACGAACTATTCCACCAGAACCAACATAAATTCCTGCGAAAAATTTCGCGAGTCTTGCCGAGGTGGCAATATGACATGAGGGAGAAAATCCGTTTTGAAAAGGAGAAAAGCACGCACACTTTCAGCTCACCAAATCGAAACCGCTTCGTGCAAACTCATGCACGCCAAGAAACGCATCCGGCCCCCCATATAACTCGTGACCCCGCGATTCGCAGCTTCAAACCAATAACCTATTCATGCACCACCGCTGCTCTAGTCCCCTTCACTCCAGCGCCATGAACCCCAGCAACCAGACCTTCTCCGCCTCCTCGCCTTCCGCCGCTGCCGCCGGGGGCTTGGGGCGGCTCCACCTCATCGAGCACGTCCAGGTGCTCGAGCTTTTCGTCGCGCTCTTCGTGTTCATGGCAATCCACGCTGTCCGACAGGGGAAGCGCCATGGGCTGGCGGTGTGGCCGGTCCTCGGGATGGCGCCGTCCCTGGTGGCGGGGCTCCGAGCCAACATGTACGAGTACATCTCCGATGTGGTGTGCCGCCAGAACGGGACGTTCTGGTTCCGGGGGCCCTGGCTCACCAGCCTCAACTGCGTGGTAACCGCGGACCCCCGCAACCTCGAGCACCTCCTCAAGACCCGGTTCTCCAACTTCCCCAAGGGCCCCTACTTCCGCGACACCGTCCGGGACCTCCTCGGCGACGGCATATTCAACGCCGACGACGTGACGTGGCAGCGCCAGAGGAAGACGGCCAGCATCGAGTTCCACTCCGCCAAGTTCCGGAGGCTCACCACCGAGTCCCTCCTCGAGCTCGTCCACGCCCGGCTCCTCCCCGTCCTCGAGGAGAGCCTCCGCGCCTCCGCCGCCATCGACCTGCAGGACGTGCTCCTCCGGCTGACCTTCGACAACGTGTGCATGATCGCCTTCGGGGTCGACCCGGGCTGCCTCCGCCCGGGGCTCCCCGAGATCCCCTTCGCCAGGGCGTTCGAGGATGCGACGGAGGCGTGCGTGTTCCGCTTCGTGACGCCGACGTGCGTGTGGAAGCTCATGAGGCTCCTGGACGTCGGCCCCGAGAGGACGCTGAGGAAGTCGATCGAGGGCGTCGACGAGTTCGCTAACGAGGTGATCCGGACCCGGAAGAAGGAGCTCGCCGCCGACGACGGGTGCCAGAGGTCGGACATACTGACGGTGTTCACGAGACTGAGGGACGAGGAAGGGAGGCCGTTCTCGGACAAGTTCCTGAGGGACATATGCGTGAACTTCATCCTCGCCGGGAGAGACACGTCGTCGGTGGCCCTGAGCTGGTTCTTCTGGCTGCTCGACAACAACCCGGAGGTCGAAGAGAGGATCGTGGCCGAGCTCTGCAAGGTGGCTAGCGACCGAGAAGGAGCGACCGCCGGCGGCAGCGGCGGCGGCGAGGACCTGGTGTTCAAGCCCGAGGAGATAAAGAAGATGGACTACTTGCAGGCGGCCATTTCCGAGTCTCTCCGGCTCTATCCCTCCGTCCCGATCGATCACAAAGAGGTAAACCACTCTCCCTCATTTTTCCAAAAACATGATCATGCCAAAGAAAAAAAAGATGAATTTTTTTTTCTCGATGACTTAACAGGCGTTCTCTATACATTAAGCTTTGCATTTTTCTAATTAACGAGAAATTTCGTTGGTAATTATGACGTCGAAATCACACTATTTTTACTAGAAGAAGTTCATTTATTTGGAGTGTGTTCAATTGGGCCACGGGTTCATTTCTCGTTCACCGAACTGCTTGGCAAGCATTAAAAGAAGCTGCTCAGTTCCGAGGACGGCGTGACCTTCCAGAGAATCTCGAGGGTTAACTAGGTCAATCGATGCCACGTGGACTCCTCCTGACTTTCACTTATTGTTTTGTCGTATCCTGTTCCCGATTAGTTTAGTAATTTTTTAAGGTTATCGCCTGATCGATGCGTCGTCGACTTATTGTAGGTCGTCGAGGACGACGTGTTCCCGGACGGGACGGTGCTCAAGAAAGGCACGAAGGTCCTCTACGTGATCTACGCCATGGGGCGGATGGAGGCGATCTGGGGGAAGAACTGCCGCGAGTTCAGGCCGGAGCGGTGGCTGCGGGACGGCCGGTTCATGAGCGAGTCGGCCTACAAGTTCACCGCCTTCAACGGGGGGCCCCGGCTCTGCCTCGGCAAGGACTTCGCCTACTACCAGATGAAGTTCGCCGCCGCCTCCATCCTGTACCGGTACCGCGTCCGGGTGGTCGAGGGCCACCCGGTGACCCCGAAGCTGGCCCTGACCATGTACATGAGGCACGGGCTGAAGGTCAACCTCTTCAGGCGCGACGAGGCGGAGCGCCGGAAGTGCCTCCTCAAGTACTATGGTTAAGAAAGGAAGCGGGCGGGTCTCGAATAAGCACGACGATGACGATCGATGTCTTTTGCCTTTCGATGATTTTTCATGTGAAGCTCAGTGTCGGACTATACATATGTGTATTGGAATGTTAGTGAGAGAGGGATTGGACATAGATGTACTAAGGAAAGCTGGCTTTTCTTTCTTTCTTTCTTTTTTTCTTTTTCAATAAATGGGGGTTGATCTATGTATTCATTTGGTTTGTTGTAATTCGACCGGTTTCTCAATACCATGGTGTGTATCATCTTTGCTTTAGCGTGTCAATCGTTACTTGAGAAGTAAGAATATATCCATCATCTGTCAACTAAAGTTAATTTGCAAAAAATTCCAAAAATTTTGAGGGATCGACACCTTTCGACGCCTTCAAAATGAGAGAGAGGGTCTTGATTGTGATTTTTAGAAAACTAAATTATGCTTAGGTCATCTATTTCCGACCAGAAAGAGCTAATTTAATGTGAGTTTGGTTGGACTTTTGATTTATATGGTTAGTTGTTCAACCGCTTTGCATTAGAAGGCGATAGGAAAGAATGTTGAGTATGGGTTATGCCTTGAACAACAGTCAAGGTTGGTCTATCCTACCTTGGTGTCCCACGTTTGACATATTGTTAAATATGTGATCTAACCTCCATATGGGGTGTGGTTCAATTTTAGGTACGTTAAGGGCCAATTTATTAAACTAATCTGTCGAAATGACGTGCCGGATTGTAATATGGCATTTGAAGTGGACCATTTTAAAGAACTAGTGTCATCGTTTGTAAAGGGCAATATTCAATATATGATAGAACCGCGTCGCATCACTTAGTTGATCGGTTTAATAAATACGTAAACATTAGGGTCTAGAGGACATGTATTAGGTTCGTTTTTCAACAAATTTTCCTCTTCCCCCTTGCACCACCTAAGAGATAAGGACGATAATCCCCCCTTTCCGTGTTCTATTCGTGTCAACTGTTCGAACCATTTCGTTCCATACTAAGATATTTCAACGTAATTACAGAGCTCTTTCAGTTTAGACCGGGGTAAGCCCAACCCATGAAATCTCAAACTAGATAGCCCATGACCAAATGGTATTTCGGCCTGAAAATCCCTCACAAATCCAGCCCAATAAATCAAAGCCTTCGCAAGCCATTCGAATAGCTCCTAGGATGATGGGCCGGCTAGGTACCGGACGAAGCCCAATCAACCCTATTTTCCATCGAAGTTAGGAAAATGTTGGGCGGCTCCACGAACTAGACGCATATGAAAAAAATTGATTGTCGCTAAAAGATCAAAATCGCACAAGAAGTAATCTCACCAGAGCCACAAGTAAGTGAGAGTGAACCGATGAAAAAATAAAAATAAAAATTGCAGCACAACAGGCACAACCAATTATAGCTCTTGAAGACACCATCACATGTTCATAATTTGAATTCCCATTCGAGTATAAGGCTAGACCAAGACAGTGCTGCGGTTTCATTCACGATGAATTTAGATCTGCACCTTACGAAAGAACTCAAATCTCATCTCGATATTAAATTAGAATACTAAAAATTATTTCCTTTGTTTGAAGCTAAGATCACTCAATTTGCGCGATTCAAATATAATTTTTTTTACAGTGGTTGAGATTTTAAAGGGTGCGAACACGTGTCCGGATCATGTCGGAATTCATACATCTTTGAAATGTTGGGGAAGGGGAATTCGTCATCGCATACGTCCCCAGCAATGTGTAACCTTGACCAATTAAATACGCTAATCTGGCGGCGGCGAGGACCAGGTCCCCCGCCTGCCCCCCCAAAAAAAATGTTATTTTCTTTTTTTTTGTAATTTTGTGTCCTTTTTAAGTCCTAGTAGCAAAACAACAGAAGCTAATATGACGTCACCTGTGTTTGTTTTTTTTTTTTTGGCATAGTTTTATATTTATGATTCCATGATATCGCCGTCTCTTTCCACAAGGAAAATCTCCCTCTATTTGGAGAGAACGAGAGGGCTCGTGAGCAACTACCAAACGTGGGATGACTTTGGGTTAATAAAAAGAAGAAGAAGGTGATTTGCATATTGTGACGTCACCTTTTGAGCAGTGATTTTGATTTACTTCTTGTGCGATGCTGGAGCTGGTGATTATGGATAATTGCATGCTGGATCACAAGTCAAATCCAGATGGTCTAATTATTTTTATAATATGTTTTTAGGTCTAAAACAATAGTCGTTATGTAAAGAAAATCAAATTTCTTTATTTTCCGAGAAAATAAATTATCTGGAAATCATCTTTCTTAAAATGATTAGAAATGGACTGGTGAAGAATTAATTTTATCATTGACGAAAATGAATTATATGGATTGTTGTTGATGATGGGAAACATCTTCTGTTGGCTGTTTTTTCATTAAGGGATACGGATAATTATTCATTTTTATAAAATAAATAAATAGTGGAAAAGCGAGTTCTTTATCTTTTTGTTGGTTTCAGTGATGTTTGTGGACATATAAAAGGTTCTTTCACGAGACAAGGATGGCGATGGGTCGGGATGGATAATTGGGGATGAATGTGGCCACTAGGAAATTCACTAGTACCAATTTTCCTGTGAAATTTTGACATAATGCGTGTTTATGAGGCACGTTAAAAATTGGCATGTGTTAGTTTATCAGCAATTTATGGGATAACTAGTTGAATTCCTATCAAATTGTATCAACTGCCAAGACAAAAAAAAGTTTAATGTTCGTAAGTGATTGTCAAAATTTAGTGACCTAATGGCAAAATCAAATAAACTTCACTGATCACATGAGTATTATTTACCTCATGCACTTTTAAAAGTAAATGTATGGAGAGATCTATGTTGAGATTTTACCAATATGACTTCATCATCCTTTGTCTCCCATTGCACTAACAAATTAGGCAAGGCTCATTCGCTTATTTCTTTTAGGTAAATCTTACATACACTGGGATTGATTTGTAGAATTGATATATGAAATGATATGTAGATCATTATCGAATGTTGAATACGACTCGCTAATTGGAAATGTTCACTTGTAATCTGCCACGTCATTTTGTAAAATGGTTCGATAAATCGGCCTTAGTATACCCAATAATGTCATTTCCTTGTAAAATATGTTTAACTAGAACCATATCAAATATATTAAGTGTTAGAAAACATATGAATTAGTTATGTTAGCAAAATTTCGTATTTGAATATATTCTAATTAACTCATAACTGATTAACTTACGCTTTTGAAAGAAAGTAAATTCAATTGGATACCGACATTCTAAATTTGAACTCTCTTGGTAATCTCCCCAAATTAAGGTATCGTATCGATGCCAGTTTACAAAGCCAATTTACTAAACGACAGGGTGATCTCATCCACACGCGACCGATTAAACAATCGGACCGCATCAAACCGACAAGAGCGTGAATCCGTCCCATCATTTAGCGGGCGGATCTTACGAACGAGTCTCAATTGATGTAGCATTTCTCGTCTCCAACCGATTTAGTGAGCCTTGCAATCATGTCCTCGGTGCTGCGGTCTGATTCGATCGCGCATAAAGTACGGCCTCCCACTTTCCCAAGCCCCACCACTAACGTTGCTGTTGCTGTTGCTGTTGCTGTTGTTGTTTTTTTTTTTTTTTTAAATTTTCGTCTCTTTTGGCGAACACGTATGAACGGCCCCCGCCCGCCCCCAATCGCTCTTAACTAAGTTTTTGGAGCAAATCATGCCGAAATCATTGTCTCCACTTTTCTACGTGGGCTTTATGCTCCTTTGTTTTGTCCTCCTCCATCGATGGTGCAACGTCAACATTCTCGTCAAAACATGTCTTGTCTCCGATATATATAATATATATACATATACATTTTTTATATTTCGAATGACTTAGTTCTATAATACCCGAAATTCGATGTTTAGTAATCGGGGTAGAAATTAATGGAAATGTATCTGTCCTCGCTCTCTAACCAGAATTTCTGCATCCGGAACGGCTCGTTTAGGCAAAAATCTTTTTTGATATCTAATCCTCCAAAAGCTATGCAAGCTTCAACTTAGCAATTGTATTTAAAAAAAGTGTGGTGCAATGCGATTGGTGCGGTGGAGACTTTTCCTTTTTTCCCGATAAATATTTCGACTGGATGGAGTTCTCTTTCTTTTCTAGTTTAAATTCAAGTGGGTTGCTTAAAGAAAATGGGATAGGTGTCTAAACTTTATGAAAAGCGAATGCGATAAATGACCTCGTTTTTTTTTATTTTTAAAAAGAATACCTCTGCAAATCGCCCTCGCTTTAATCGCTTTAATTCGATATAACTTTCGATGCCGTAGTAAAATACTATTATTCATTTGCACGGTACATGGACGGCGAAAAAGAAAAGCTTTTGCAAAGCGGGTTTTCAATGCACGACACGTCCATGCCCGCAAATTGAAACACGTCGATGATATCGAACGCCGACGATGTTTTTGGTTAAGGAAAGAAAAGAAAACTTCATTATTGGACTAGAAACTTTCGCATGGATAGATAAGGGCAAAATGTCTTGGCATCTGATGTTTATGTTGGGGCTAGACATGCGAAGATATTCTAGGTCGATCGAGTGCATGTCCATTGCAACGTGAAGACGACAGGTTCGCTCGATCTGTCCACGAAAATATATGGTTGGCCTTCTCGTTAAAGACCATGCATAGGGACATGAATACGACTTTATGTATTTCATTTTATTTTTTCTCCTTTTTCTCTGGCGATTTTTAACCTATGCCATGTTGTAAATTGTCGGTTTTTATAAGATAATTGTTAATTATTCTAAAAAAGTAATTTAAAATTCTAGATATCATATTAATAGAATAATCTCAGCAGGCAAATGAATGGTGCTAATATAAAAGCGAAAAGTCACGTATGATGCCCTTTTAAGACATTGCCTAGGAATGCTCTCGGTTAGGGTTAAAGTGACATCTTCAATTCACCCCTCAATTTTGACCACAAAAAAAATTTCAATCCTTGATTGGTGGACGAATATGTGCTAATAAATTTGTATTATGTGGATTTATTTCCCTTTTTTTTTTTTTTCGTTCTTTCCCATTCAGCCCCTCTCCTCCTCAGCCCTACCATTGGCCCACCGTCGCCGCCATCGACCTCCACACCAATTGCGCAGCGCTGCCGCTATCCTCTATACCTGCCGGGTCTATTATTCTCTAAATTGTAGGACATAATCTCCATTCTCACCAAAAAAAAAGTTCGATGAGCGTATGCATCATAACTGTCATAAAATTAAAATTAATAACTATTAGAATATTTAAATAAATAAAAAATCATGCTTATATCTAATAACTTAAACTTTTAGAATAAATAAGTAAATTTAAATTTTTAAAATAGTTAGCACTTAGCAATGGTTCACCAAAACTCACAATTAATAAGCAATTAATCATGTTTTGAAACAATAAATAATCAACAGATTTAGTTATCAGAATACCTTCCGCGCAAGCAACGGACGACCCGGCTTTTGTTCATTACTACTCATCACGCCGCCCACTTCGCCATTCTCCTAGGCAAGTCTTTATTTATTTATTGCAAACTATGATTAAAATACAAAACTTCCAAATGTCATTATAATTAATAATTAAAGTGAATAAATACACTAGGAAAGAAACTTGCAACTGAATGCAATGAATGGCACAATGCGCGAGCCCAAACCACGTCCACACGCCACGAAAACAAACCCGGAAATGCAACGTCAAGACTCAAGATTGCATCCACATCCTGAAAACCCTAATTCGATATAATTAAATTAATTATTTCAGCTACGCATTTATAGCTGGAAAATGCGAGACAACGGGAGTTGGTAACCATATCATGCTAGAATATTTAAATAATGAATTACGTATTCATTTAATAGCTTCAATAAAATAGTTGGCAGTGATTTTATCAAAATTTCACATGGTAACAGAATTTGAGATTCTAAATTCAAATGTTTCCATGCTTATGTTCCATTCGTTTCACAAAAAGTAACTTCCATGAAAATATTTTTTGGATTTTGTAGCGTTCATTTCATGGAAAATAAATTTATCAAGAAAAATATTTTTCATGAAGGAGAAAAAATCTTTTAAAATGGGAGAAATTTTTTTCCACTTTTAAGGTTGAGAAAACATTTTTCACAACTACTCTCTTTCATCTCACACTCCCTACTAGTCCCCACTTCTTTCTTGTTTTTTTTTTTTATTCTTTTTCTTTTTTCTTTGTTTCTTCTCCTTACTTGGCCGGTTGTTGGCAACTGGCCACAAGTGAGCTCAAGTTCATCGCTCGCCAGATCAGCAAGCGCAAGCCTCAAGTTTAAGGCGGGTGAGCTTGCCTAATCTCCAGCTCACCGATTTGGCGAGGCCCAAGGCCGATGAGTTCATAGGCTTGAGCTCACCAATCGAGTGAGCTCTTAGGCCCTGCCAGATTTGGCAAGCTAGAGGTTTTGGCTTGTCGATCAGACGAGCTCGTCGGTGAGTCTGAGCTTGAGGCTCGCCTATAGTTGGTTGTCAGCAGTAACCGGCCAAGGAAGAAAAGGGAACATAGAAAAAAAGAAAAGAAAAATAAATTAAAATAAAAATTAGATTTTTAAAAAAAAAATAATTAAAAATTGATTTTAAAAATAAAATAATAAAAATATATTGAAAAATAGTGTATTAAGGCAAAATATTTTCCTTATCAATCATCGGAATATATTTTTCGCTTCATTTTTAAATTTCACCCGAATACTAAAAAATAATTACGTTTTCTTAGAAAATAACTTATTGCCACATTTTTCTCAAAACGAACAAAACCTTAGTATTAGGTCAAAAGACCAAACTAAGTGTGAATGGAAATATTGTAATATTTAAGTAATGATTTAAAAATAAAAAAAAATATGAATTAAATAATAAATATAATATAATAATTATGGCCGTGGTGTATATATGTGTTCATATGCATGTGAGTCACGTTTAAGAAAACAAGAGGGACTGGAAATCACGATCGTTGTTTGCTAGCCATGCTTCGATATCGGCAGCTGTCGCCACGATTTGGGGATAATCGATATTTTCTGTTTCTATTTTTATATCATTTCTAGAAAAAAAAATGTTGTACAATGGGGGTTGGGCTCGGTCAAGATCTCCTCTTTTGGAGGAAAAAAAATAATCCTCTTTTGAAGGAAATTTCTATTTCGGACAAGAAATCTATTGCGTCATCGGGATTTATACGTGTCGTTAGTATTTCATTTTGGTTATGAAGGACGGTAAATTTTAATCCAAATTGAGTGAGTAGCCAAAATCGTGGGATTCACATTGTATTTAGACGACTTGCTGCCATTTGGACACAAGGGACGACAGCGTCTTTCGTTATCTGCTCACGTCGTACGTATAACTAAATTTCAAGACAGGATTTTTTCGACGTGGGGAGAAAAAGATCAGGGCTTTTGTCTGCTCCAAACATCTCGAATTGTTGTTTTTCCTTTTCTCCGTAAATCAATAATTTATGTGTTACGGTGTTAACTGTAAATTAGAGTGATTTATCCATCTTTTTCTTTTGAGTCGTTGATTCTCGTTTGAATTACTTATCAATGTTTAATTGTTCTTTCTTTTTAAATTTTTACTGTTTTTTTCTATTGAGTTATCAACTTTTATATGTGTGCTCCAAATATCTTGAGTTGTTTTTTTTTTTTTGGTAAATATAAAGTTATATACTATGTTGTAACTTGTAAGCATGCGAGGACTAGTCTCGGACAGAGTGAGCCACGACGGTTTGCCCCTAAATTAGAGTGATTTATCAGTTATTTTTTGGAATTTGTCTTTTATTTGAGTTACTTATTAAAACAATTGTTATTTTTTCTTAATTTTTACTGATTTTTCTATTGTGTTGTCAACTTCTACGTGTTGGATATTGACCCCTTAAATTAACTGACTCTTTTTTAGAGATTAACAACCCAAATTAATATGACTCACCAACTATTCTGCCCTTGAGGCACTAATGAGTGCAGGTTCCAATTTTAATTTGAGTTACATACCAATGCCTAATTATTTTGTTTGAATGGATAACATATTTATCGTTGCAAGCTTTCATTTGACTTTCTTAGCAATGCTTTGAATTTATCGATGCCTTTTAGAAATTACTAACCTTTCTTAGTGCATCTTCTATTTGAATTACTTAAATTTTCTTCTAATTACCAAATTTCATATCTTTATGAACTTTAATGGATATTTCTTAACTACATTTTAGATTTACCAACTCTTATACAAAAATGCCAACTTCAATCTAAGTGATTCATCAAATTTTCTCCATATAAGTTATTAACTAATTTAGGGCTACAAATTCTGATTTCAATTAGTTGATAACTAAATCAGAAAAAAAGTTGGAAATTATTCTAACTTAGGTTGGTGAAGAGTTGACAAGTTCCATGGGTTAGTTATCAATGCGAATAGGAGTCGATAACTTAATAGAAAAATAACTAAATATAAAAGAAAAGAAAATAAATATTGGTAAGCAACTCAAATGATAGTTAATAATCCAAAATCAGCTAATAATCTAATGAGAGAAAAGCTGTTGTAACTTACACAAATAAAAGCTATTAATCATATTAGAGTTAATAAATTTAAGGCACTCATAAACAAGATAAATAAAAGTTGGTAAATAATTAAAAAAATTGATCAATTTTAAAAAAATATAAACATCAATAAGTTACTCAAATGAAAATTGGTATTCCAAAATTAGTTGGTAATTTAATTTGAAAATAGTTGGCAAGTCACACAAATAAAGATAGGTAAAATCATAAAGAGGTGGTACTTTTAAGGTGGTAAAATGACAAATAAAAAGTTAATAAAAAAATTTGATAACTTACACACTAGGAAAAAAGTTGTTAGTTTCACGAAAGTGTCCATATATTACCAAAAAATTAACGGAAACTCGTGTGATTGATAATTTTTTACACTTACCAATTCTTTCAAAAGATCTACCAACGCTAAAAAACAAAAAGAAAAGGAAATGGAAAAATGTAGAATTGTGCCCCAAAATTACTATCCTACTCTCACATCTAAAATTGAGTCTACTTTAGTCAAGTAGTTTAATGAAAAGAATGACTTATGTAAGGCTTATATCAATGTCTAGTAACCGTCCACCATTACCTGCCGCATACCTAAACAATGGCATGATAACTCAGTTCAACGACCTCTTTTTTTCACCCAAAAAGTTTAATCTATCAAGAAACGAGTTAATTTAAAAAATATTTTTTAATGATTGCTTATAAAAACAAATAACTGAAAATCATTTTCATCATCCATGAAAAGGTTTAGACATGAATTATTGTTGATAATGAAAAAATTTTCTTTGGCTAATTATGTCAATGAATCATTTTAAAAAAAAATATTTTTCAAATCATTCATTTTTTGTACACAAATATGCCATAAAAAAATTCATCGTTGTATCGCTCACAAAATGTCAAATTTACACAATGTGATGGATGCCATTAATTTTCATGTTCATCGTGGGTAAATAACACCCATTCAATAAATTATCCTACTCAAAAAATCGCAATATGTCTCTAGCAATGGACTCTTTGTCACGACAATGTCCATACATCTTGCAGAGTTATACTTTGTCATGGAAGAGAAAGTTAGGTGGTACACCACAATTAAAATTCAAGACACATAGCTCCATTATTATATTGACAATACGTGATACATCTAGAAACTCTACACAAAGCAATAATAGTTGGTCTTGGATGCGCGACATGTCAAATCTCAAACCCATCTAAAAAAAGTATAATCTTGATTTAGGCCCTAGACGGATCGAGGAAAGCTAGGAGGGAGGTTGCGCCCCCTTTAATGTCGATGCGATTTTATTCATCGAACATATTTCATAAATGTAAAATCAATGAAATCCATGAAATATCCCTATACATGATCTGCCTCCACTATTTAGGTGTATGAATATCGTGCGAAAAAACTATACAATAGAGAGGCTCGTGGGGCTATGAAAAGGCAGCTAATTAAGAGGACTTGTTCACATATGTGCAAATTGATTATTGACGGCTCCATGAATTCAAGAAGCAACCGAGCGCAAAGTAAAAAACACCCCAAAAGTCAAACCGGATTTCGACGATTCAATCCAATTTCAGATTTTTTTTAATAAAGAATTGATTGAAGGTAATGGTTATCTTGCCTTTCAAAGATGTTTAGCAGCGGAAAATAATTAAAAAAGAGGATCAAGTTGATGTTATATAAGCTCTTTGACCTGGAATGGAAACCACCCCCACCATGGATTGGTTGGCTGAGCTTTTTTTAATAGATTTTATAATCAAGGCGTCAATCAGAAAGTTCCGGGCATTTTTCAGTCTTTTTCCAATGTGGGTTAGTTGAACATTCCATGTTCTCGTAATACTGTTAAGTTTCAATCATTAAGCATATCGAAAATATGAAAATAAATCTTCTCGTCGATGTGATTTTTGGATTTTCGGAATCATCTTTGTACACGATACGAATAAAATCAATGAGCTTCAGTCATCCGAGAACAAAAACATAGGTACATCAGGAGAGTGCGACAATTGAATTACAAAAAGTTTTCGGATTTAAGTGTTTCAGGGTTTTGTTCGACCATAAATAAGTTTTTCACGCTCGGTGATAGAAATTATGCCATTAGCTTGGCGACAAACATCAGGATATTTTTACAAAATATTAGTATTCTTAAAATAAAGTTGTTGACGTTGAATGTTATGGAGTCCTTTGGATTGAACGAATCCTGTCTCCTGGAGGAAAAGACCGGGCAAAAAACTGGCGATTTTTGTGTATTTTTTTGACTCGATGCTCTAAACAAAGGAAAAATATATCATTTTTGACTCGTCTAGATTAGTGCGGCACCATTCCTCGAGGGAATCGAATTGAGCACGAAATTTCGGTCCTAGGCATGGAGGAGATACGCGTTTTCCAATGCCCCTACAAAAAAACCAAAACCCGAAGATGACAAGATCCTTCGTAACTTTTTGTACTCTTTCTAATTCCGTCCCCGAGCACGCAACGTGATCAAGTGAAATTCCCTTCCCTGTAATTGGGCGTACTGAATTCTTGATGATTACAGGTGTAGGAGGTCAAGAGCTTCAATGAGGATTGTTATGCCTGTGTGACGGATTTGCTTGTAGCATAATGAGAGAGAAATAAATGTTAAAATATTAATGAAAGTGATAATGAATGACAAATTATTGTGCCATAACTTGTCATATCATTGGATGAGATAGCATTATATTTACATTTTACTAATTTTTTTAATAAAAAAAAAATGTATATATAGTCGATCCGGTATAATCCGATTTAGTTCCCTCTTGAATTGGGGAATCAAATCAACATTCCCTAAAATCGGATGATTTGGTCCGATTTGGAGGCGGTATGGTTTGGGCGGTTCGTTTTGTGCACCCCTACTATTGAAAGTCACCTTACTTATCAAACGGATATATTATTGATAAGTTAACGGGATTATATTTTTTATTTTAACGAGCCAATGCCCGCACTCCTCAATTCTTAATTCTTCCTGAATCTTTTTTTTTTTTTTAGACAAGGGAATGCCCTCTAAATGCTTAACGTCAAAGGAATATCAAGATTTATACTTTTGAAGGAGTAATTTAAAATCATACCTAGGACCGGTGGGCACCATTTGCCGAGAAAATAGAATGAGTGCGAAACTTCCGTTCTAGACATGGAGGAAGCACGCGTTTTCCAATGCAAATTTTGAAACATTCCACTCTCCTTTAAAAAAAAAAAAACCCGAAAATGGCAAAACCGGGCGCAACTTTTTGTATTCTTTGTAATTCCGTCTCCGACCAGCCAACGAGGTCAACTGGAATTGCAGTGGAGGAAATTCCGGAGCTCATGTCTCGTCTCGCCTCTTCGCTCGCTTTATCTTCTTTTCTTTTTTTTTTCTCTTGACTTTCGCTGGTCAATCCGCGACGATCTAAAAGGAAAGGAAAGGAAAGGACGGGGGAAAGGGGGCTCGTGCCGTGCCGTGCCTCTTGCGATTTCTTGGTTCTGTTCACCGGTTCGTTCGTCCGCTTCGTCCTGATCGAAAGGAGCTGGGCGCGTGCCTCCATCCCTCGTCAAGCGGAAGCTACCGTGTTAGTCCAAATGGCACACCAAAGCTATAAAAAGACCAAGGTGGGGAGGAAAAGAGAGAGACTTTTTAGGTAGATTGTGTAATGTAATGGTTAATCATGATTGAGCTCAAATCTAATTGGGACACATTCATTTGAAAAAATAAAAAAACCAAACCCTTTTACCCTTTTTTTTCTTTAATTACTCAGGGGAAGAGAGACTTTTAGGTAGGTTGTGTAATGTAATGGCTATTCGTGACTATGCTCGGATCTAATTGTGACATATCCTTTTGAAAAATAAAAAAACCAAATCTTTTTTTCCCTTTTTTTTTTCTCTTTAATTACTCCACGCGTTGCTCGTGGAGATAGATCATAGCACTTAGAACCCGACAATTCGAGATTGATGAAGCTCTCTCATACATGAATGAGTTGTAATTCACTTCACATGTGCTCGCGGCATAAATTAAGTCGAAGGTTTGAATACCCATTTTAAGACCGGCGGGTTTATGTATGGTTTGAGAAAGGTTTTTAGCCGATAAATAGGTAACCGCGTAGGTTATGGAGTGAAGCTAACTCCAATTTCGGACAGTTGCAGAAAGGCAGACTATAGTTTTAAACTCGACCTGTATTTTTTTCCCGAAGTGCCGAGCAAGGCAAACGACAGTCAAAGTCGGGGAGGAGGAGGTGAAGCGAAACGTGTAATGACGAGGTCTCGGCCACGAAAGTCCAAAGGCCTATCCTTCCCCTCCTCAAGTCCCAACCGAAAATAATTAATTAATAGAGACGAGTAAAAGTTACACCAACACCAAAGTATCATCAGCGCCAGAAATTAAATTTAAAAGAAAAAAAAGAGGAAATCCTATTTTGTTCATTAATCAACTCGTTTTATTATATGCATGAAAAATGTTCACCCGCCCCCGTGTGAATCCTGATCGGTCGTATTCTCATTATTGTGACCATGGAAAATTATTATGCCTATCTTAATTTCGATATCTCAAGAGTATAATGTTGATTATGATTTGGAAACATGTTCAACAAGGGAAGTTGGAAAATTTTCCCATCCACGATATATCACGAGAAAAACATGTGTTTCGAAATAAATAAATAATTAAATAAAAATCCTTAAAATTTGGTTTTATATGATTATTTTCAAGAGATTGCTCAACATGTATAATGAAACGGTCTGGTAAAATTTGCCAAACATGCTTCCCAAGTCGATACACGGTTTTTCAAGGCATTGGTCATGCACATCGCAAGAATAGATATATATACTAAAAATTTGCAATATGTACTAATTCGATTCCCTACAGGCGCGGAAATGACAATTTTTATGTCGTACATTAGAAATCACAATAGTTACTAATTTGGTTCCTCTAATAAGTGGGCGGAAATGCAATTCATAACTTAAATCCGGCATTGGAATACTTTAGTCATTGCATCAAATTGAGAAGCCGCGTAGTAAATATCCCTTTTGGGGCCGTATGTATCTGTATCTGTATCATGATCGTATGATCACATATACTAGGGAGCTAAGAATAGGACTTTTCAAAATTTTCCGCAATTCATAAATGCTAACGATTACATCATTTTCAACCAGCTGCATATATAGTAATATTCATTTCCAAAGGTCCTCCCACCACCGAACCGCTCTCGGGTCTCGCAAGAAGATCCCTCCCTTCCCTTATGCCGTCCTCCTCTCCCTCCTCTTCTTCTTCTTCTTCTTCTTCCTCCTCTTCCTGTCTTCATCCCCGTCATGGCTCAGAGTCCTCCGAAGAAGCCGAGAAGAACGAGAACGAGAATAACCTGCTTCTCGGGTTGCTTCGGGCCCGGCCGCTCCGATGAAGGGGCCCAGTTCAAGACCCAATCGAACAGCGACGGCGGCAAGAGGCTGAGGATCAGCTGGTTCTACGGGTCGCCCGTCCGCTTCAAGAAGTCCGCCGCGAAGACCGTCCCCGTCGAGACCAGCGCCGCCACCGCAGCTGCCGCCGCCGCCCTCGTTAATTCCACCGTCGAGGCCGAGAAGAAAGAGGCTAACGACAGGTTCAACAGCAATCCCCCGCCCAAGTCGAAGTCGAAGCCGAAGACGAAGACGAAGCCGGATAGGGACGGCTCCAAGAAAAGGCCGGCCAAGCAGCAGGCGACGGCGACGGCGGCGGAGACGGCGCTTCCGGCTCAGCCGCCGGAGAGCGAGGGAGATCGAGAGGTACGTGACCTGTCGTGTTCTCGGCACGGGTAACGCCCCTTTCCACAAGTCAACCGAAGCGAATTCACGTGAAAGAAGGAAAGGAAAAAAGAAAGAAAGATTGAAAATAACGAAGTCTCGATTTGATTCGAGGGTTATCATGAAAATCCCGGGGCAAGCGAACGATAATTTTTTTTGTGGATGTTGAATTCGGTTGCGATCGGGCATGAACATGGAAAAGTCACAGACAGTATCGCTGTTTTTCTCAAATTTGCTTTATCTTGTTTTCAGACATCGGATCACGAAGCTGAAGCCCATCGAAACGACGCAAGAGAAAACCGCGCGGACGCCGCTCGGGGCACCACGTGGCACACCCAGAAGCGCCTGTCCTTCTGCAAGAAGATCGACGCCATCCGGGCGGGGTCGACCCAGCCCGGCTCGCCCGACGTGAAGGCGGCGAAGCCCTCCCGCTCCTCCGCCGCCGCGACGATCCCGCACTCGGCCTCCCTCCCGATCCTCGACCCGGAACCCCCGCCCCCGGCCACGGCGGCGCCGCCGCCCCGCCCCGCCCAGACGCAGAGGAATCGCAAAGCCCGACCGGCGAGCGGGCCGTCCTCCGGCCAGGGCGGTCGGGTCGACTCGATGGTGGGGATGTCGATAATCGTGGTGACCCTGGTGATCATGATCCTCTGGGGGCGGCTCTGCGCGATCCTCTGCACGGCGGTGTGGTTCTACTTCGTCCCCCAGCTGAGGTCGGCGACGGCGAGACCGGTCAACGGCGACGGCCCGAACCCGAACGGGCCGGACCTGAACTCGGAGGAGTACAAGAGGAGGGTGGTGCTGGAGGGGCTGCTCGAGAGAAATCGCCGGAGCTCGCCGTGAGTATTTTTCCTTTTTCCGTCAGCTCAGAACAAATTTCCGATAGATACACAGCAATAACCTGGGTACACTACTGAGACCGCGGTGCCCGGTGCCGGCAGATGGCATTTCGTGTAAATTTACTGTAGATGCAGGGTCAAATTTGTGGAAAGAAAGAAAAGTTGCGGGGAGAGAGATCGGATCTTCTAGAAGCATTTCTTCTTCTCGCTTTCTCCCTCTCTTTCGTTTTTAATTGGGCGGTTGGGGGAGTCACGTGATGTTGGTGGGGGACGCACGTGCGAGGGTCGGATGAGGGCCGACGAGATTGACGTTGGGCCTCTCCGCCCTCGCGGTCGCGGTCGCGGTTGCGGCCCGTTTGGCGACAGTCAGTTTTGGCGGTCTTCGGATCGAGAAAAGACAAAATTGTAAATTTGTTTATTGGATTTGATTAGTGTTGCTTAAGTTTCATGCCTTCTCTTTTTCGTGGCTATCGTTCTGACGTACGCAAAACATGACCACATCGGGTTGCAATCATCTAATCACCGACGGTCCAAATTTTCCAACCGCTACCTAATGGCTCTCCCGTCACAATCCAAAAGTTCGTGTTAAATTTGTCATGGTGGTGAAAACAAAAATTGGGCAAATTTCACTAATTTTGTCACAATGATGAAAGGTTTAAGACAATCATTGCATCGCATCGTCTTTAAATGTTATGGTTGAGGACAACCATTTACTTGTTAATTTTTATAGGAGATATTACAATTGAAATTCAACGCATTCATCCAAATCGGAGCAGAGGACTCGATGTACAATACCCGCATATGGGACTCCAAAGCAAATTTTCTTTATGTTTGGTTTTATCCTATACATATTTTACAAGCTATCATGTATGTCATGTGTTATGTATAGGTTGCGAAACCCTGCTCCTTTACTCACGTGTCCCCATCCCAGCTGTCCTAAAAAGTTGGAGAATCAAACTCTCCACTTCCCTCTTGTTAAGTGGAAATTGTGGCTATTGGAGCAATTCTCGATGGTTCCAAAAGCATTAATTAGCATAACTAATAAAATGTATGGGAACAAATGCACAACACGTGTTTTCATGTCCATTCATAGTAACTTAATTAGGCCGATTCATAAATGCGGTGTACTAATAACGATAGATTGAACCGTCATTCATCATCGAAAACTCACTTTGTTCGACGTCCTTTTACATGCGCGACATCATTTAATGCGCTAAATTCCACAAGATCGACACGATCCCTTGATGCCCTCTTCTATAAGTAGTTTCCCGGAGTCGGTGGGCAAACGAATTGGATAAGACTGTTCAAAAGGGGGGCATGTGGATAAGATTTTACTCCCCAGAAAAGCTCTCGATACATAGAGTTAGGTGTTGGAGTGGGTAGAGGAACTCGTACCGCGACAAGGATTCGGGGCGTGTGAACAATAAGTTAAAACAAACTAATGACGATCCGACTTTAGAAATATCATTAAGAAGAGGTCGGACGGTGACATACGCAAAGGATCGCAGGACCTGATCACCGCAATTGAGAGGATTCGATCAGAGGACGTGGTCTCCAATTAATGGGCCCGCGCGCCTTGATTTGAGATTTCGGGCCGTCGTGGTGGGCCAGGCTCTAGAGCCCACCGAACCCCGGGGCGGTTGAGGGGGCGCGTTTTCAACTAATCAAGACGAGGACGGCGACCCCTGGGAAGGTTTGTTTGCGCGTCTTGAAACGCCCCGACACGTCGGGCGATCTATGCTCCGCGGAAAACGTCGTTCGGCGAAACGAAAGTGACAGCCGGGACCAGAAAAACGAAGGAATTGAACGGCGGATGTGTTCTTCGGCTGTTAGGTGACCCTTGGACCCGTGTTTCTAGTCACGGGTGCCGGAGGAAAAATTGCGCTCGTGTTAATTCAAACATAAATTTTTCGATCGTACAAATTGAGTATTAAATTTTTTGACAATTTGTCAACGTAATTCGTTTAGTTAATTTTGATTGAAAATCACTGAACGTAAACGCCGATTAACAATTAACAATATTTAAATATTTTTCGATCTTTTCTTTTCTTTTTTTTTTTTTTTTTACACTAATCTAGGCCAACGAGGGTGCAAAGTCCTTCCTTGCAGCCACTGGCCAGCAACCTTGCGGGAACTTTGCCCACCCATAATTGGGAAAAAAGAAAGAAGGAAGGAAAATAAAAAACAAAAAAAAGCAATGAAAAATTTAGGCAAAAAAGTTGTTCACACCGGCCTCAATTATGTCACATAAATATAATACAGCTAATGTCAATATCCATGTTAATGATTTATGGTGAAAATTGATCAGATAGACTACAATGTTAAATTCTCAAAATTGGTGTAATTCAATTATCACAATTAAAAAGTTTAAGACTAAATTAACACAATTGCAATAAATGTGTTTTTTTTTGTACTTTCCCCTACCCGACATGATCTTAATAAGTTAGTTCTACATTATTGGAATTGCACGTGTTTTATTTATTTATCTACGACATTTAATGACCATGAGATCGAGGGATACAGGGTCGAAATTATTTTACCTCGATTAACTACATGCAGTGCTCGACACACAAGGGGAGATACATTACTTGGAAATCGTCATTTTTGCAGCACAAAAAAGATACGACGTACGTGTAGATACTGAAGTCTTCTTGTAGCTAATTTGCTCAATTATTGGAACTATGGCGTCTTGGAAGTGGCCACGATGTCACAGTGTTCTAAGCTAGATGCGACGTAGGATGTCTAAGCATATGTTCACATTTAGGATTGAGGCTAGTTCAACAACGACAGCCAATCCCATAAATCTTTAGTTAAGAGCCGAATTTGGTTTTGAAATTAGGAGGGCTAAGGTTTCCAACTTTATGCTTAGTCGAACATCAATCGACTAGGAGTGGGTGAAGACTTTCATCAGCCGGCCCGCCAAATTTTCCTCAATAACTTTGAACCGTAATTTAAATAACAATGTGTCTTGCACGAACGATTGATTTTTGATTTGGTCAACTTATGATCGAGTTTCGACCTAACTAACCCAGGTTTTTTTTTTTTTTTTTTGGCTAAGTAACGCTGATGCTGATGCCAAATTTATACCTTATCTCTCCATCTCTCTCTCTCTTTTTAATTTTTAAAGAAAGAACGAATGCATTCATAGAAAAACAAGATGAATTGCAAACGTAATGTTTTTTCTTTAGTAAGATGAGATTTTGACCACGGCATCACTCGCTCGTGGGCCCAGTGTACACGTGGGACATCACTCGTGGGCCGAAGGAAGATGTGTGGCCCATAGGCATACCAAGGCCCAGGTTAAATCCCCATGCTGGACCGAGCTCAGCTCATAAGCTATAAAACAGCTATAGAACCCTCGAAAGGCCGTCTTCTTCTCTGAAGAGCTAGGGTTTTCTGCCGCGCAGCTCGGGCGAGGGAGACAGAGACCAGTCATCATGGTAAGTGAATATCTGCTTCTAGACATTGTTCCGCAGCTCCAATGATCGCGAGCCATGCGACGTGTGCTTGATCTCCCGGTCTGGTCGAGAACTGTTGTTTTGTCGGTCCAGAAATCGAAGATGAAAATGAAAAGGGATGCGCGATTGCCGCGTTAGAAACTGTCGTGACGTTGTGTCGATATCGCTGCGGAGTCGGTGCTCTTCACAACTCCAGCGCTTCGCCTCTAGTGGGAGAGCTTTAGAAGAGCGAAGGGTTTTGCGTTTGAAGCTTTTGCTGGGGTTTTGAGGGTTTTTGTAGGGCTGTAGTGCTAGCGAGTTTTAATTGCAGCTAGAAGGAAGAGGGCAGATTCCAAAATGACCTATTTTCCAGCTGAACACAACTCCCTCTTTGCGATCATAGCTTTGTTTTTAGATCGTTGTCGTTGGATTGGCTCGCTCCGATTGGTGTTCTGCCTGTTTTGAATGTCGGTTTTTGAATTTATATTAGATGATGGAATTGCGATGGGAATTTCTGCATATATAAGATTTTGGAAGTAGGGGACTTCAATTGAAAAATTGGATTATATTGGTAGTTGGGCTTGCCTGCTTCGAAACTGGAGTAAGATTTAGCCTCATGTATGTGTTTAAGTGTTCATTGTTGTTAGTCTCTTTATCTCATGACGTGCTTTGCTGTAATACTAGTACTTGTCGAATTGATGTGTTGGAAGATTTTCGGTAGCCCTATAGATATGGTGTTATTGGGTCTCATTTGTTGGTCAGACTAGAAAGATGGAGAAGAAGTAAACAACGATTCTAAATTGGTGACTATCATCTAAATAATCTAGCGTTGGAAGGAACTTAATCTGCTTTTATGCTTAAAGAAAATTTTGTGCATTCTGATTGTTTCTCAGATTAGTTTTACGTTCCTGTATTTTCGTGCAATTACTCAAGGATCTATTTGATAGAAATGCTGGGGCCGTAGTTATTTTGGCCTCTAGGAACTAGGGAGGATTTTTATTGGCTTAGATGGTAGTGTGCAAAGCTCTGGGAGTGCTAGTGAGTGTCAAGACAAACTCAGAATGCGTATTTGATTGCTACTTTGGCTTCGTTTTCCACTCGTGATTATGAGTACATATGTAACCCTTTTACACCAGAGTCTTGTTTCTGCCAAATGTTATCCTACATAAGCAATTGAGATTGTCTTTGACTGGTGAACACAGGTGAACGTTCCTAAGACGAAGAAGACATACTGCAAGAGCAAGGAGTGCAGGAAGCACACCTTGCACAAGGTTACCCAATACAAGAAAGGGAAGGACAGCCTTGCTGCCCAGGGCAAGCGGCGTTATGATCGCAAACAATCAGGGTATGGTGGCCAAACCAAGCCCGTGTTCCACAAGAAGGTAAGGATTATCATCTTTGGTGATCCTCATGAATGTAATAACCCAGCTTTTATCGGGAAAGACAGCGATTTTCTTTTTGAAGTTTTTACTATCATTTCAAGTTACACTATGGTGCTGATGCCTCTTTGTCCACAGGCAAAAACTACCAAGAAGATTGTGCTGAGGCTTCAGTGCCAGGGTTGCAAGCACGTCTCACAGCACCCCATCAAGGTCGGTCAAGCGATGCCTTCTCTCATTCCATGTTTGATTAAATTCTTTGCCATATTCTGATTCAGTTTGTTGTATTGGATTTTGTACAGAGGTGCAAGCATTTTGAGATCGGTGGAGACAAGAAAGGGAAGGGAACTTCTCTGTTCTAGGTCTTTAGAATTTTTAAGCTTCTTAGCTATTCCTTTGTGTTGGATTATGTTGTTCCGCCTTATTTTTGTTATGTATTTCATGGAGAAGACGCCTAAGTGTTACAAATTAACCATGATATTCCATCAGTGTTACGTCTTTTGAGTTTGATGAAATCTTCGAGTTCCTTTTAATTACTGTGCTGCGTCATTCGACGAAAGAGTGTGTTACTCCGGTTGGTAGGAACATTACCTTAGCTTGAGCTAAAGCCGTATTTGTTTGAATGAAAGAATTTTTGACAAATTAGCTTTTGTACTTTCAAGTTTTTGATTTGTTGAAAATATCTATGTTTTAGGTTTGGAAAATGAATTTTCTAATCTGAAATGGATAAATTTTTTTAAAAAAAAAGGTTTTTTGCAAACCTTTTTTTTTTGTTATGAAATATTTCTTGAAATAAACGTACACTCCATTCTATTTTTTATGTTTTTGGCACGTCATAGGGGTCGTCGAAATTTAGTTGTGGACCGGTGAGTAAATTGGAGCGATTGATACCTTGACTATATCATGACCCCCCAAAAAAAGAAACCATGATTATTGTGGCCTTAACAAACGAAATAATGGCCATTTCAACGATTTTCATCGGGAGATGTGGTGTAATGCCAGTACAAATGAGTGTACGCTACTCTAACCTTCATCTTTTGGAATAAAATGCTCAAGCATGGTAATTTTTTAACGCGACTTTACCAGATGATTTTATCTAAAATTTTCCTTTTACAAAGTAACAACACGAGATGCAATTGAGTCTAGCTGTTCACGAACTAATCAAGCTTGGTTTGACTGTGGACGTTGGGCCTCGTGTTTGGTGTTCGTTCACGAACTAATCAAGCTTGCTTCAATTGTGTAAGTCAGAGCTTGTGTTCAGTGTTCTCGGCCAAAAGTAAAGTGTTTAATCAAATAAATAATTAATATCACGAAAAATATTAAATTTATATATTAATAATAAGTTTATATTGAATTAATTTTTTAATTATAAAAAATTCTAAACTAGTATGTTTATAATAAATTTACCCTATATTAATTTTTTATTAAATTTGATTAATATCATGAAAAATCTAAAATTTGTACACTTAAAACAAATGGAGGGTATAACCCAAATCAGTGCATTGTTTCAAATGTTATATGTCATCAAACTCAATAATTTGAAAATAAAATTTAACGGAAAATAATTGATGAAAATTTATCATGAATATATCTATTTTAGGTTTTTGTGGTATTAACACTTGAATAAAACATTTGAGCTTAAAAATGCTTAACTCCAACTTCTATTCCCGAAATTATTTTTTCAAAATAGATTTAGGTGTCGCTAATTGCAAACTTGCTTTTAAAAGATCGAGTTGAAGCTAGAGCTCAGATTCAAAGATTAAATTGAGCTGAGATTAAAAGTTGTTTATTATACGACAAATGAAGTTGCGGGTATAGGGTATATATATATGTTTGTTAAACCGAATTTGATTTTAGCGAATGCATTGAGGAATAATTTGTCAAAATATGACGCAATAATGACCGATGCCGGGGAACCCAAAACCCCTCCAGGCTCCAGCTAGAAAACCCCCCAAAAAACCCCAAATGCTCTTAGCTCTCTTCCAGTCTCTTGAGCTCTCCCATTTCTTCTTCCTTTCCCTCTTCTTCGTCTCGCTCTCCCGTCTCCAGAACGCACACCATGGCAATGGCGATGCTGAAGCGGGCCTCCATCTCGACCTCGAGGCTCCTCCTCTCCGCCGCCAGGGTCCCCGCTGCCTCGCCGGCGCCGGCAGCCCTAGGAGCGGGGGCGGCTCGCCGGAGCTACAGCTTGATACCGATGGTGATCGAGCACTCGTCCCGGGGGGAGCGGGCCTACGACATCTTCTCCCGCCTCCTCAAGGAGCGCATCGTCTGCATCAACGGCCCCATCTCCGACGACACGGCCCACGTCGTCGTCGCCCAGCTCCTTTTCCTCGAGTCCGAGAACCCTAACAAGCCCATCCACATGTACCTCAACTCTCCCGGCGGCGCCGTCACCGCAGGTCACCTCTTCTTCTTCTTCTTCTTTTTCCCATTTTGCTTCGAATTTCTTGACCTCCGATTGGCGAATTCGCTGAAGACCGCGGCCGAAGGGCCGTCGGATGAGCCTGATTCGTTTCTCGTGTCGGAGTTGCTCGTTGCTTTGTTTGTGGCGAGATGGGGTTTTGCAGTAATTAAGAACTGACTCCTTATTGTACCGGCAAGTAAATGCTTGCGGATACTGAATTGGTTTAACTTGATGAGGCGTGATGATACTTTTTTTTAGTGATTGTTGGCGAATGAATTTGGCACTTGAGGGCTGCTGTTTCATCTATAGGTAGTCAGGAGAATAATCTTTTTCTTTGGAGTAATCAGTAGAATGATCTTACTCAATGCTCCTGTGAATTGGAAGAAGAGGGAATTCTGTCATGGAAGGCAAGAGGTTGACATGAGGAGAAGCGAAAGTAACTAGTCATACTTGTATTGTTGGATCATAAAAAAGAAGGCAAAACCTTAAGTTTTATCAATTAATTGGCCAAAAGGAAAAAAATTTATTAGTTAAGTGATCCGTAACTGCAATTCCTGACTTATCACTCGGTTGATCATTCTGTATTCATATTCACTGATCAGAGCCCTTAGATTCTGTCCTTGGTGTCTGCAGTCGATAGCCTCACAAGTAGCCCTTGTTATCAACGTAGCTACAAATTCTAGATAGACATAACCTACTGATGCACTTTTGGCGAAAGACTTGCGTCTTTCCAGTGTTTCAACTTTTTGATGGAAATAATACCAAATATGTGAACCAGTGTAACTCACGAGGTGAGCTGAGTCTCCGAAAAGTAGTTTTCTGTGTGGGTCATCTTGGCTTTCAAATTCACTGAATCATTTGCTCTTACCTACCTATCTTGTTCTTTTGATTTTTTTTTTTCTGTAGACATAGTAGATCACATGTATGTACATAGGTTAGCTTCCCCTTGTTGCTTTAAACAGACATATCTGTTTTCTTTGGGAATTTTTCTTCCTGTAAAAGTGCATATTGTGTCAGGATGTTAAATTGATTTTTCCAGTTGGATTGTATATATCATCAGAAAGAGAAAGACGAGGGGCATATCTTAGATGTGGCTAAGGTGGACAGGATAAGAAAAAGGGGAAGTTATATGAAAGGATTGGACCGTATTCGCTCATGTGTTGCTGTTGCCAGACTATAGACAATAGGCACGACCGGATACTGAATATCCAACTGATCACTTATTCTGCTGTTCTTTGAAAACAGTGTCTATTTTGTACTTTACCCTCTTTGATTCAGGATTCTAACGCCCAGATAGAACATGAATGATGAGTCCCTTTCTTCTGTCACAAGGTTCAACATAAGATCGTCATACATGCTTTCAGAAAATATCTATTCAAGCTTGAGTTTCTGATTTGAATAGTCTGTACAACTGATCTGTCCGACCTCATTGGAATGTGGGGTTCTTTAAGTTCTCTATGCATAAGCGATCAGTTCTAACTTGCATTCCCTGAGTCCATTCAGATATTAAGTTAAGTTTGCTTGGGTTGATGTCACTTCTAGTGTAACAGTCAAGATGTTTACGCATGTAGTTGTATGTGTATAGAACAGCATGTCAAGTGCAATGTATGGCTGCATGCTAAATTTTAGAGCAATTAGTGGGGCAGAGTACTAATACTTGTAAATCAACTTGGGAAGCTTGTGTTCTGTGAAACATTTCAATTCCTGTTCGAGATAAATATTTGAATTATTGATTATCAGCTTTGTTGCAGGTCTTGCAATTTATGATACCATGCAGTATATTAAATCTCCTATCAATACTATTTGTTTGGGTCAAGCTGCATCCATGGCTTCTCTCCTTCTAGCTGCCGGTGCCAAGGGTGAGAGACGGTCTCTGCCAAATGCGACTATAATGATTCATCAGCCTTCTGGTGGCTATAGCGGCCAGGCTAAGGATATGACAATTCACACTAAACAAATAATTCGGGTTTGGGACTCACTAAATGCGCTGTATGCTAAACATACTGGACAATCAGTAGATGTTATTCAGACGAATATGGACAGAGATTATTTTATGACCCCAGAAGAGGCAAAGGAGTTTGGGATCATTGATGACGTTATTGATCAGAGACCAATGGCTTTGGTGACTGATGCTGTTGGCCATGAAGGCAAAGACAAAGATAAAAGCTCAAGCTAGGATTCTTGCTTAAGTTAATTCACTTTTTGAACGGTTTTACTATGTTCACATTAGAATTCTTGTTTTTACTTTAGATGAAATGATATTGTTTTGTTTCTGAAATCCATAGACAGTGAGTAGGTCTATTGATGTGTAAACTCGACTTTCTACCGAACGTGCAGACATCTTTTCAGCCATCTTCCTTGAAGAGAATTTAATAGCTTGAAATGCTTTTTCTTGGCAGTTATTTCACTTTAAAACAATTACGATGGTAATTGAACATCACTACGTAAATAGCCAGCTTTTGAAGTGTGATTATTCCACGTTTTATATCTTGTTCTCTCTGATTACGTTCTTCTGAACTGAAATATGCTCAACACTTTGTAATTTTCTCTTGTACCACCTGTCAACAACTTCTCATAGCCTTTGTCGATTGCCTATAGTTGTCAATTAAAAGGATTTGGCAAATTTAACCTCGATCATATCTTGCTCGGTCTCTTCTAGTCCGAATCGACGATCAAGGATTTGGACATTTTTTTAGTGTCGACGAGTTGATAAGTATCTGAATTATTTATGCTTAGCCTTTTGCTTTTGCATTACTTTTCACAAGCACAAAAACTCGTGCTGTTCTTGAATCAGCATCTTGTCCAATCTCCTTGACCATTCCTCTTAAACACGCGCGGTTGCCTTTTTGGGGAAAGTCTCGCTCCAATGCGGGTGTTTAATTATATAATCGAACCGCTTGTTCAATAAAATGATATGAGCACTCAGTTCGTTTGCAAGAACTAACTCTTTGAATTCTGCGAAAATTGCGAGAATGATATCCGCCGCACTTCGAGAACAATGGCAAGCGATCACCTACGACAATCACCCATTTACGCCACCGAGAATTCACCATAGTATAAACCACAGGGATTTCAAGGAGTCATATCCCTCCAATGTGGAAAGCAACTTGCAAAAGTCTGGGCCTTCAGCATAAGGTCAAGTTGAACAAATGAGAAGTATTCGGGAGTCTGAAAGGAGATAAACTGAAGCCAGTTCAAGAAGAAATTGTGAATTTTTTTATCTGGCATTTATTTATTTATTTTTGGACCGATTAGTTTGGTCGGCAACCTCAAAATTTAAACCAAACAAAGAGGGTGCACCAAGAGCATTAATTGTTGCACTGAAGGGCGAAAAAATAACTTACATGGACAACAGAGGGAGAATAAAGTCCCAGAGCATTCTCCAACAGAAATTTTGAATCCTATAACTTGCACACTACCTCCTTCTCCCCGAGATTGATAGAATCATAAGCCTTCTTCAATCTGAGAAGCCAGCAAGGACGACAAATTGAAGACGTTTCCCAGCCACATATGACACTGACACAGACTTATGGCAGCAAAAGAAGAATGTGCAGCATAGCACGGAAATCTCAGAATCTAACCAATCGATTAGCGTTGACTATATTACCAAAAGAAGGTAAAGACTTTGACAAGTATCATTCTTCTTCAATGGCTTCAGCGGCGGATATCTCGGAATCTAACCGATCGATTAGCTGTTCGCTTACATGCTTAGCCACAGATATCATATCGAGTATGACACTTGGATCCAAACCCGCACCTCCCCGCTTGGTAAGACCACATATTAACCCTTTCCTATTGATGGAAACAGAAACAGCAGAGCTCATCTCTGATTCTTCCTCCGAAGTTGCATCTACAATAT
Organism: Angophora floribunda; assembly: GCA_014182895.1. NCBI lineage: Eukaryota > Viridiplantae > Streptophyta > Magnoliopsida > Myrtales > Myrtaceae > Angophora > Angophora floribunda. Next base: position 28,722,640 of record CM024711.1, on the reverse strand, counting down.
AATGCCTGCCCACCTGGACAAGGAAGAAGATGAGAATTCGACGGCGACACTAAACAATTCTAGAAGTGGAAAAATACTGAACTTTCTATACCTTTGTTAAAGTAACAATGACAGGAACCCCAGATGTGTCGAATTGTAAGAATTCTTCGTCACTGATGTCAAGTTCTGGTTGATCCTCACCGGATGCTTCTGCTGCAATGTGAACTCTGGGGATGCCTGTGTTGCTCAAAGCAGCCTCCACTCCAGAAGGAACAATGGAAGGGATGTCAGAAAAAGTTTTAAGAGCATAACATACAAAGGACCATGTAGAAAGGTATACCTTGATGGCAGCACCAAGCGCATCTAGGAGATTCCCATCTGAACTGACAACTAGCCCATCGATATACAGATCCCAACATACTTTTCCTTCCACAACTATCAGAGATGACAAATCAATACCAGCACCTGTAAAATATAAACAATCACACCTTGTGATTTAAATGAGAGGCACTAACACATGTTTGATAGCCTGTGGCCAAAAGAAAAACGAAGACTACGTTTTCACTAAGAAAATGCAGAGGCAGAATGTATAGAGGATATCCATGTAGAAAGGGTGGCCTTTAAAACTCTGTATGGAAAATTCCAAACCTGCTCCACTTTTCCCACCCAAAAGACATCGCTGGAGAGCAGCTGAGAGTTCTGTTGACAGCTCCTCAGCCCCTCTACCCTGCATAAAATTGCACTACAGTGTTAACTTGATAAAACTAACAGAAGTAAAAAACAATGTGGCAAAGGATAGTGACAGTGAAACATATAATTTGCACGGATTTTATATATAGAAAGATTTAGGTTTTGTTGATTTTGCTCAAGGGGGGAAAATTAAGAATATCCAGAAAAATAAATCAGAGAGCAGATGCCATCTAGAACATTGAGCCACTCCATAAAACCAGAGTCAAAGTGTTCAAAGGCATGTGGCTATCAGCCAATTTAAACTGATGGTCTAGACCAAAAAAAAAAAAAATTAAAACTGATGTGCATGTCTATTCTCTAACTGCGTATTGGAAGCATACTGTAGCAAACATAGCGCAATTATACGGACAAAGTTTCAGAATGTTGTTATTTTCTACGTTTCTATTTATCTTGCTCAAGGGGAGAAAATTTGAAATATCAAGAAGCTAAATCAGAGACCAGATGCCTTATAGAAGCATCAACCAATCCTGTACTGACTGAGTCAAGGTCCAGTTTGAGGGCAGCAATCAGCCAGCCATCAGTTAATTTAAAACTGACATACATATATATATTCTCTAACTGTAATCAGCCAGCTACCAGTTAATATAAAACTGATATACGTATCTATTCTCTAACTGTAATCAAGGTGCATCTTATATGAACAAAGTTTCAAAATGTCAGTATTTGGCGTCAAACCAACCCTTTCAATCTCAAACAATATCAATCCACTAATTCCAAGTCAGGGACATTCAAAAGGAACATGAAGAGAAAAATCGGAACTAGCACATCCATGCAAACTAAAATGACCAGAATAGATATGTTGAGAAGCAGCAAAATTAAAAGTATAGGACCTCAAACATTGGAGCGGCAGTTGGGCTGCAATCCACATATATGGAAACCTTTCCTTTGTTGGGTTGTAGTGGACTTGGTCTTCCAATTTCGGCCTGCACTGGAAAACATCAGGAGGGAATAATGAGAACCAAACTGCCAAGTCCTACAAAAAGGAAAAAGAAAGAATTATGCTTTAAACTACCTTCACACTGGCAATGACATCAGTTCCACCCATCCTAACTCTGGCTGAGCCATTGGCCTGTCATATGTGCAAAACAAAATTTGCATTGGTCAAATCTCACCACATAAACTATCGAGCATGGCAATTTTACATACTGCCAGCAATTATAAAGTACCTGAGGAATGACCCCAGTTTCGACATATATGGGTCGGTAAGTTAGTCGTTTACGGCCATCGGAGCGAAGGTCCTGTGCGATGCCCCCTTGTATGAATAGCTTTTCTCCAAGAGATAAACCATTCATCCTGCACAAGAAGAAGAAAACTCTGATTATTGTCTTAACACCGGAAAACACAGAGCAAGACATATGATAGTCGAAGAAAACAAGTTTTGCCTGCTTCCAAATACTCAATCCATAACCACTAGTTCTTAGATGAAGATCGCGTACGAATCCGCGCAGCATGCAACACAGCTCTCACTATCAGGAGCTGCAGCAGTTATAATGTTGCCAACAAGGACGCGATCGTTTTATCCATCCAAACCCACCTCAAAAGCCATTCCATAAGCACACTCCTCTCTCTCGAAGTCGATATAGAAACAATTTCCAACAAGATCATGCCAACGTCTTTCTATGAGCAATGACCAGTTTTACATAGGTTCTATGCGCTCTCACGACTACCACAATTCGATGGAAATTCCAACCTAATGTAAAATCGATTACTGAGCTTGAGCCCATAATCAAAAGCGACCATGGCTATCACGTGTTCACCTTGACTTCACCAGCGAATCGGCGAGCCAGGCGCGGAGCCGGCAGAGATCGGCGGCGACTCCGAATCGGCGAGCTGGTTAAAGAAACGGAAGAGGCGGAGCTGGGTTGCCGGGGGCTAAGTGGCGCAGGCGCTAGCGGAAGTAGTGGCCGGAAGAAGGCGGCGGCGGCGGCGAGCGTTACGGCTTGTGCGAGCGAGAGGAGGGAAAGGAGAGTGAGAAACGGAGACGGAGGCCGCGGTCCGGGAGAGAAGATGTGTCTACTTACGGCTACCTTGTTTTATTTAGTCCCTGGAAGTTTTGTAAAATTTCAATTAGACCCGTCGCCTTTTGATTTGTGCAATTGAGTCCTTAAAGTACTTATTTTTTTCAAATTGGTCCTTCCATTGAAATATATACAGAAATGCTGAAGTGTCACCTCATGTTGCATCTTACGTGGCAATTACAATACAACTTTTTTTTAGAAAAATGGAAAATAATCCTCAACCATTGGAAACAGAGTGTAGAACCATGATTCCCATGAGGAAAAATTCAAGGTGATATTTCATTTGAGTCATTGTTTTCACTCCGTTTTTTGTTCTCTTTTAAATAGGAAAGGTGGCAGTGACGACGGCGGTGCTGCCCCTTCCCGAATCTCGCGAGGGATGCTAGCCACTTGCCGTCATGTGCAGGCGACGGCAAGGGCATCTCGACTGTAGCTACCCCTCCCCTTCTCATGTATTTGATTTTTTTTTCTTTGTTTTGAATGTTAATTTTCTAAAATTTGGAAAACAATTTTTTATACAGCTATAGTCACATAGGATGACATGTCAAAATTTAATGGAAGTACCAACTCGAATATTAACACACACACACACACACACACATAGTGAAAATATTGAGGAAGCTAATATATTTTGTAATTCAAATCTAACATGAGAAGAAAAAATTACTAGTACTAACAAGGAACAATAAAGACACCGAAGACTTTGTAGTCTAGTTTAAGTGTTGATACTTAGTCTACAGGGAGAGTTAGTTGCCAAGAAAACCACTATGAATATGGAAAATATAGATTTTATAATTACTCAAATGTTTCTCAGCCAATTTATTTATTATAATAGGAACATGGTATTATGGCTTTATTTTAGAGAATCTAGTAATTTGCCAATAAGTATGTTTAGTCAGTTCTCTTTCGGAAAAAAGGAAAATCAGTTCTCTAAATTTATTTAATTTAAAATTAAATGATAAAATGTGCATTTAAGAATAATAAGATGCAAAAGAGAGAAATATAAAATTTTGTCGTATATTTCGATATATATTAAAAAAGAGTACATGAAGATAAGCTTTGTTAGATGACTATTTAAGAAAATCAAATCGCACATGCATGGTCAAAATAAATATAAAAAATAAAAGGAAATATCATAAATATTTATAGAAGAGGTCTAAATATTTCAAACATGTACATTGGATCTCTTTTTGTCGCAAATTTTTAATGATTACCCTAGGTCATTATGCTTTTTGCTAAGTTAATAGGTGTACAAAAAGGAACTTGGGTAATTTTTTTTTGTCATACTTTAACTTTTAATGAACTCTTAAATATTTTATTTTGTTTCTATATAGGGTGTGGGAATCAAAACTCGTATTTAAAACTAATTATTCCCACCTCAATCTTTTAAAAAGATAGGGATTCGAACTCCCCATCTCCTCTTTCTTATGCGAGAAAAGTGGCCATTGAGAACCTAATGATTAACTTGGGTGATTAAGATTTCCAACAAATGGTAAGTCGTTTTCCCTTTTGTATAATGGCATAGCATAGACTTCAATAGATCAAGGCTTTAGGAAATATTTCTGTTTATACTTGAGATACGCATACCAAGTATACATAGGGTGATATGGTTCCATTTTTCCAAGGAACTTCCGATCACTAACTATCGTGAGAGAGACAAAAGTTCGATTTGGCTTGCATTTACCGTACCCAAAAGTCTATGAAACATTAGAACCTCATGAAAATGCCAATGGAAGGACGGTAAAGCAGTTCGAGAAGATAGATCACTTGACTTATGCGGTCGATGCGAACGTCATTTAAGCCTATGCAATTCCAGCGCTTGTTCAGAGTAACGGCACCGTGTCTGAGTAACAAATCCCTCAAAGAGTGCAGTGACCGGAATTATGCCAGGTCGGCCCTGCTGCTGTATACAAGAGTTGCTGGCAATGATTCTAGTGCATGTACGAAGGCTTAATCCGGGGCAATGGAAGATGCCAATTTTACTCCAAAATTTGTGAAACTTGATCATACAACGTCACTTAAAACAAAATCACGAACTACTAAATCCAAATAGACCAAGTGCACTCAGCGTGCTTGCAGCATATATATGATGGTTATGATGCTGCACAAATCTAAAATAAGAGTCAGATTAACTTGAGATCAAATGGGACCACATGAACAATCTCACCAGACATGTTTCTTAAACAGCTGAATGGAGTGCTGACCACTAGGACATTTGTCAATGTAAATATCATCCTCATGGCCCAACCAGGATTATGCTATTTGCTGAGAGGTGGACACAATTGGGAGAGGGCTATGGCCGGGTGAAAGTTTCTTGGGTAAACATTTGCAAGTCCGTACTCCAAGGGGAACTTCAGGAAAGTAAATGGTTCCCTAAATAGCTTGAGTCTCAGTCACGATTGTCCAGGGAACTTCATGTCAATCAAAGCATCTTCTCCAACCTCCTTGACCATTCCTCTCAAATACACGTGGTTGCCTCTCTGGGAAAGTCTTCCTCCAATCTGGGTGTTTAATTATATAATCAAACTGCCTGATCAATATAAGATGACATAAGCAATTAGTTTGTTTGCAAGAACAAAGTAATGTGCGAGTAGGCCCTTTGAATTCTGGGTAGATTGCAAGAATGATATATATGCCGTACATTGAGAACAACGGCAAGTGATTACCGATAACAACCACCCATTTACGCCTCCAAGAATTCACCATAATATAAGCCACAGAAATTTCAAGGAGTTATATCCCTCCAATATGGAAGCAACCAGCAAAAAATCTTTAATTCAAATATTTTCCCTGACAGTGGAAGTGGCTCTTAAGCTAAAGAAAAATGCTACTCTGCAGAACACCCTTCTAAGTCTGGTTATAGTTGTGTTTAGGCATGAAAAGCATAGTGACCAGCTCAGAAAGAAGATGAGAGAGTCCAGCAGCTATCACTCAGACAAAACTCAAACTCTTTATTTTGAACTTACCTCCGCTCATTATCAACAAATTCTGGACCTTCAGCATAAGGTGAAGTCGAACACATGAGAAGTATTTGGGAGTCAGAAAGGTGCTGCAGCTTCATAGCAATTTGCAACTGACACCGAGACCTACATCATGTCAACAACATACACAAATCATAACTGAAACTTGAATAATTTGAAAAGTAAAACCAGGACAATGTCTGCATGTTAACATGCATTGGAAATGCATACTGACTATAAATTTGACAGCAATGTTCTTACCAATAGCAAGGTGCAATTATGAATTTATCATCTTGAGTATGATAGGTTTCCAGCAACTTGCCCCTCCAAGACAGGTCCTCACTGCATGCAGTTATACGAATTCGCCGGACAACTTCATCAGGACATCTGGAAGTTCTATCAAAACAGGCAGGAAATACAGACCCATTGGATGTCTCTACCTGATGAACGCAAAATGAACAAGAGTTCACATCAAATTTTAGATAGCCGAAATGCAAATATTAAACATTTGATGTGCAGCCCATAATAACACGTTAGTGAATTATTTGAACACAGAAAATTCGCAAATAAAGTAACTCCAATTGCTGAAATTCAGGAAGATTACAAGATAATTTTATTACAAGATTAATAGAATAGCTTCTTTCATTACAAGATTGCTTGGGTTACATTACCTAGGTCCTCTAATGAGAAGCCAGTTTTGGACTTGAAATAGGCCATCTTATCAATAGACGTGGTACATCTCTCAGGAGGTAACACAGACTACTCCTATTTATCACGAGAGAAGATTCAATCACTTTCATTTACTCCCACAACGACAAAAAATTTCTATATTTCCATTACTCTACTTCTATGTTTCCATTCCTATGTTAAACATCATTTAAAACAAGGTACCAATGTAATAAAAGTAAATCTGAAACAGACTCTAACCAGGCACCCAGTAATAATAGGGTATGCATGTCCATTAGCATCCCATCTGGTATTGTTGCCAAGCACAAGGAATGTCTGGATATGAAATTTCTCTTGTCTCCTCAGCAATGTTTCAATCAATTTGATACAAAGTGGTAAGGAATAACCATCCCCTTTTCCATGGATTTCTGATCCATCACTACGGTTGATTTGCTGCATACAAAGTTCAACAATTAAGAAACTCATTTATTTGCCTTTAGGTGGATAGTATATCTGCTGACAAACAATAAGAAGGGGATTTCAGGTCAGACTTCAAGAGAAGCATCCTCAAAACCACCAACAACATGAACCTGCATTTCAGCATTTAACAAGACTTTGCATAAGATTGTGAAAATAATCAAGAATCATCAAATGCTACAGCTTTGCTTTTTTTGATAAAAGATACAAAACCAGTACATCCATCTCATCCTGCAAGTCGTGATCAAAAGTTTGTGATAACATCTGAGCAAGACCCATTTCCACGATAGCTGGAGTATCCAAATGGGCAATTGAAATCCTGAGATTCAATGGGAAAAAGATGAGCATGCAGATTTAAGGATTTATATCTAATGCAACAAGTTTATTGTTTCCAAGCCCCTCTCTTAATTCTGCTGCAATAGCTTCATACTTTTTATTTGACCGATTCCGAATGACAAGCCCCACACATGTAGTTGCTTCATCAGTCCCGACAACCTGTCACTCCAAATGGAAAACCATCATTAGAAGTTTCACGAGTAATAAAGAAAGTACTCCAATGATAAGCAAATATTTCAACTATTCTAAATGAGGAAAGGGGAACAGCCGTACATCCACAAAAGCAGGGTCAACAGTCGCATATTCTCGTTGGAATACATAAACACATTTAGGCTGTGTAATGCTCCCCAAACCAGACTCCTCTGAAATGGAAAACTTCCTCTCTGGGGTATTCTTGAATAAATGTGAGGTGGATAATAAAGTTGGGTGGCCCATTAAAGCAGCTAAGATTTTCAGAACCTGTTGACAAGTAAGAAAGAAGAAGCTGTCACAAGAGAGATATTTATGCAGCAGAGGAAACGAGCTTAAACTGCAAAAGAGATGATATCAAGAAGTTTTCACCCACAAGTTTCTTTTCTAATTCTTATACAACAGAAAGTGATGTCCATACCCGCAGCAATTCAATTCAACCGGTCACATGCTAATTCTAGTGAAAAGCACAAGTTGGACACCCGTATATTGTAATTCTAGGTTCAGAAATGGTATGGTTCTCTGGGAACTTCCTTTGCTTATTCTATCTTCTGTTAGGGGCTGAAGATTTCACTATTTTGGGATGCTATTCAATCAAGTATCTGCTTGCAAGATTATGTCAAAGACCATTGCTAATCTCATGACCGCGGCACACTGCTGGATGGATTCTTTCTCCATCTCAAGGTGTCTATCTCTTGGAAGAAGTATAGTGGAAGAACAAAAAAATAAAGCAAAAGGATTTGGTTTCAAGGGGTGCGCTCAAATCACGGGCCACATTGAATGGACCATACCAGTAACTATCTCACACAACTAGGATTCAAACAAACAAACTTTCACCCAGCAGATCTTCCAATGCATGTCTTCTACAAATTAATCAGATACCAGAATTCCGTCAAAGCAATAGGTCATAAGTTAACATTGTTTACTTAAAATTTCCAGCGAATCTCCTCGTCGGTTGGCTTTGAAGCCCAACACGGAAGAAGATTCAAGAGTTTCTCGTCAGATGTGGAGATCAAGCACAAGAGAGGAGCCCGAACACGGCAGCGCTTGAAGCATCAACCTTTTCCTGCCCACATTCTTCTCTGTCAATCGTCATCCAACCGCATTACCACTCGACTCTCGAAGAAGAAGGACGGAGAAATCTCCAGAGCACGTCGCGATGGCATCATTATGCAGAAGCCGAGGTCAAAAGCTTCGCGATCATAAAAACAAAAAGGCGAAGGACTCCAGTCACTGTCATCGTTGTCATGTCGAACCCAAACCCGCGAGATCGGAGAAGGATCGCCCCCACCGTCGCTACCCTATCAAAGCACACGAGAGGTGCCGCCGTCGACTCCGCTAGCTCTTTCGACGGAGTCGGAGCTCCGCACGACGACGGCGATCGGAAGCAGCGGGGGATTGCAGAAAGAGGAGTTACCTGAGACGGCGAAGGCGGATCGGAGTCGGGACGGACCGGAACGCCGTCGACGAGGATCATGGCCGGGGGCGATCGCTGATCGAACGAAGGAGACGGAGGAAGGCGATGGCAGCGACAGCGTAAAGAAAATGGCTTCGCTCACCACTGCCCTGCTTCCCTCGCCAGTTCCCCCTCCGGCAATTGTACTTGTACGGTTCACAGGCCTCATGGTATCATTCGAGTTTTGTTACGGACACCTTATTTTACGCTGGAACACAATCGCAAGTAATGCCGTAAAAATCATCCCTTTGGCATCGACTTTTGGTCCATAAAATATGTGACCAAATCAGCATCGATGTCATCATTATGTTTCGTTAGAGATGGAGGGGCGACATAATTTGGAACTCAAAAAGAGTTCAAAAACTAAGAAAAATGTTGGATTAAAGTGATATGAGTTTTCTTTCTTACATGCTACAGGTTTTCTTATAGGGGGTGTTCCCCTTCGAAGTTTAGACTATGTGTGATCGACAGGGAAAGGATGTCATTCGAAATTGTGCATGAGACCTTCGTCATGGAAGCATGGGACTTTCATCTTAGCGACCTAACGAGAGAGAAGCCGTTCCAGATAACTCTTTTTTGTTCTTTCTTTTTGTGACATTGACAAAGGTGTACAGACTACTGGCCACGAGCAAATGTCAACTTAAAGATCCGTGGCAGCAAACTCCACCCACTAAACGGACTTGTCCTGCTGAGAGTTGGATTGAGAAAATACTGAAAATAGACAACTAAATCATTTAGGCTGCGTTTGGTCGTCCGAATTTCTAAATATGATAGAACTTGATAGAATAGAATAAAAAATTTATGGATTTCTTCATATCCTATTCACTATTTGGTAAATCGTAGATTTAAACTCTATTCAATTCATGAAAAATATCACATTTTCAGAAATTATTTTCTAATTTTCTAATAAAAGGATAATATTATCTAGTGTTCGGCTGAAACTTGAAAATAAGATAGAAAATATTTTTCACCGTTGGATATCTGATTTGATATTCTTTAAAAAATTACAAAAAATATTGAATTTTTATTTATTTATTTTCCTTCCTCCTTCTTTCTACTCCCTCCTCCACCGCCGTGTGGCTTGGCGATGGCCGACTGACTAAGACATGGATCGACGAGCTTGAGGTTTGGTCGATCTGCGAGGCGTGGGTCTCACCACCTCTTGGCAATGCTCAAGCATCATTGATCTGGGAAAGCCCGAGCCTTGCAGTCTCTAGTGACACTTGGACATCGATCTAGCGAGGCAAGAGCCTTGCGGCCTTTGGCAACGCTTCAAGCTCGCCAACCTTGAGCCTTGCTAAAGCTCGCTGGCGAGCTTGGCTCGCCTATGGCTGGTTGCTACTCATCATGTGGCCAAGCGATCGGCCGAAAAAGGAAAAAGCAAAAAGAAAAAAGAAAGAAAGAAAAAGAAGAAATAATAAAAACATTGATTCTATTAAAAAAAATCGATTTAAAAAAAATCAATTTTTTTTAAATGAAAGAAGCATGGACTGGCAAGGGATATGAGATAGGAGAGAGTGGGTGTAGAAAATGTTTTTTTTAACTTGAAAAGTGAAAAGTATTTTCTTTAATTTTAGAAGATTTTTTTTTTTATGAAAAATGTTTTCGCCAATCAATACATTTTCCGTGAAACAAACATTAGAAAATCTAAAAATATTTTTCTAAAAGTTATTTTTCATGAAATGGACAAAGCCTTATAGTCGGATATTTTCTCACGGAGAGACTCGCTCTCTCACTTGCTGTCACTACGACTCTGCTCCGCCATTGGCTCCGTCGCTCACGATGACTTCTCCCTGTAGCATGCGGCAGCTTAGCCCACATCGCTCGCCTATTCCCTCGTAGAATGGAACTTCAATTTGGCATCACGAATTTTCCAACTACACATTCCCGCAAAGTAGAATTTCAACCACAGCACGAAGCTAAACAGCGAGTAGCTCGCCGCGACAAGCTGACCGATGAATGCGGTGGCTTGTCGCTGAAACAGGGGAGGAACATTACTGAGTCAGCGAAGCAAATCGAAACCACGAGTACCGGTTGAATCGATGGAGGAAGCTTATACCATCCGTCTGTGGTTAAAATCGGATGCTTCGAACGAGAATCAAGATCTACACGCTTCTCAACCGTGAATCGGAAGAAAAATAATTTCCTTTCAATTTCGTGTACCGTTTGATAAACATCGGCCAGCAAAGACTCCACAGCTCTCAGCCTCACTGTGCTAACGATGAAGATGGGCTCTGGCGAAAGAGCTTTGAACTTGAGCCATGTCACCGAGTGTTCCTTTCCCTTTGATGCGTCCCCTTCAACAAAGTCGCTCCAACTCTCACACTCGAGAGGAGGAGGAGAAAGAGAAACATGGCAACTGCATGGCTAATGTGGGGCGACAGATCAGAGGAGAAGGGTTTGGCTGTGGCAACAATGGTTATGGCAAGGATGAAGAGAATCATGGACCTCATCCTGAAGATAGATGGCAACGATGACAGCCAGTGGGTGGCGCGGCAATGGCACGCATGGGGCCGCCAACGCTATAGCTGACGTCCAACATGAAGGAAAATAAGCCGAGACAATTTCTAGGCATAAGTACGCAAGGTGTGGAGATGGAGATGGAGATGAAAGGAGCGTAAGATCTCCGAAAATATAGACAAACAATAAAAATCCTATGCCGATCTATCTCATCCCTCTTGGGTTTTTTTATTTGGATTACATCCAATCCATATCCAATCTTATCCTACCAAGCACAAAATAGAATAAAACATATTATATCCATGACTTTTATCCCCGTTCGGTCGATCGACCAAACGCAGCCTTAATCTACACGTCGACCAAACGCAGCCTTAATCTACACGGGGCATCGAAGAGTCATGTTAACCAGTGCGATAATGGGCCATCAAAAGAATTTATCTTTAAGGCAGAGACCTTACCGATATAACTCTCTATCCTTTGATCTAAGCTCCGGTCGCAGACCAAAGCATGCGGTTATTTGAGCACCATGTACCGGGCCAGAGATAAACGGAACTAATTTTCACTCATAAAATATCAAATTACTCGACATATATCAAAATTGCAATCAAAATGGGCACGCTGGTCCCAAAATACAAAATCTTGGGTCTGTCTGTGTCTTGCTGCTTGCTTCGATTCATAAATAATATAGCATCACTAGAAAACCTGTCCAGTACCACGTCTCACCCTAATCACGGTGAGCTTCAATACCTCCTCTGTTGCCTTACTCGTCATCATTGAACGTCGTTTTCTTTCCTGCAACGTCCCAGAAAAATAACCATTAGACGACTCCAGGCTTATTACGAAATAACCAAAACAGACATGTAATGTCGATATTTCTTGTGTTGGGACCATTTTAAATGAAGTTCCACCCAGAGGGCCAAACATCATCGATGTCAAACCCAAAGGGCAAACGATGGAGAAGTTGCTGATCGATTGAGTAGCACCCCGAGGAATAGCACACTCAATAGAAAGTCCCAAGGCCACTCCAATTATGAAGCTCCATCACCAACGATATTAATTTTATGAATCATTTTGTTATGTACCAATGAAAGCAGAACATTTTTGAATATGGTAAAAACTGATAGCTCAACCAAATAATTATAAGACAAACCTGTGCCAGATGCCGCCATGTTTTGTCTATTAGGTGTCCCACGCCCTCTACCACCAAAGCGGCCACCTCCTCTGCCACCATCAAAACGGCCACCTCCTCTTCCACCATCAAAACGGCCACCGCGTCTACCACCAGAAAAGCGACCTCCACCGCCTCTTCCACCACTACTCCTTCCACCACTCCTTCCACCTCCTCTGCCACCATCAAAACCACCACCACTGTTCTCTCTTGGTCTTGCCTCATCCACCGAGAGTGGATAACCACCTAGGTCAGTCCCATTAAGCTCTAAAGCCTTGTTGAAACTGTCACCATCTGTAAAGTCAATGTAAGCAAACCTGCAAAAGATTACATTAAAATCAATATTGGCACATTAAAGACAAGCCATCAGGTTTTTTAATTTTGATCGAACAAGTTAAGCAAGTATATAAACAAGGCTCCCTTTTTTTACCGATGTAAATAATGAACATACCCTTTAGGTTCACCAGAGTCATAATCCTTAGGAATTGAGATTCTTGAAATGTCGCCACAGGTCCCGAAATGATCAGTCAGGGTGCTTCTTAACTAACATTCAGAAGGGATAACATTTTCAGAACCCAGAACCAAACAGTCACAAAATTCATCAGAAGGGAGAATATTTTTAGTACCTGGTCCTCTCCAACGGACTTGTCAAGACCCTTCACAAAAATGGTTTGGCCCTGACCCCTTCCTCCCCTCTGCGATGAGAAGTTGCCTTTGCTGCAAATTAAATTATCATAAGACCCAGTGGTTTACTGCTACAGAATATTTATTCACAGTTACATTAGAAACATACCCGCTCTGTGGAGTATAGGCTCCCCTTTCATTTGCCAAACTGACTCTCATTGCACGATCATTAAGATACTCTCCATTGTATTCAACAGCCTGCAATGGAAGTCAATTATTTGAATGTAAGTACCAAAACAATCTAAACACACTGGTACACCAATGAAATAAATTATTCATTTCGCCATCTGTGAGCAGCTACAATGATTACAGGAAAACCTTCAACATCTCCTAAGTATATGATGAAGTAATAAAGCACCACCAGATGCAACTAATATTTACCCAAGGCCACAAGCTGGCTGAGTTTATAAAATATTAGGACTATTTAAATGACAGATAACCTTTTGTGCGGCTTCAGCTGTGGTAAATTCAACGTGACAAAAGCCCTTAAACCTATCATCAGCATCAACAGCAAAGCGTACATCCTGAATTTCACCAGCAGCTTGGAAGAAATTCTCTCTGCAAAATGAAATTTGTGAGTTGACAATACACGCCCACAAAGCTCATAGTCAAAGAAGCAACACTTACACATCAGCTTTTTCAACTGAGTATGACAGGTTACCAACGAAGATGGTCTTTGAGCCGCTGCTTTGAGGTGTAGCAGGCGTTTTTGGCTGCATCAAGAATTAACATGAGTTTACAATATCCAAAGGCTGCTGATAGGTGGTCAAGGAAAAGGAGCTAAGTACGGGACAAGCAATGGCGTAAGTAGTCATACAGCTTTTTTCTCCGACATTGGAGCTGCTTTTGGGGCAGGAGAAGCATCTACCATATCTGCATCAGCATCCTGTAAAAATATATTTTAAGTCCAAAACAAACCATATATTTAGAAATGTAAATAATACTACATTCAAAAAATAACAAAAGGACTATCTAACTCTCTCGCAACAGAAATGCATCATAACCCACCCCACCAGCACACAAAACAAATTGCTTTCTTCAAGACAAGCTGATAAGGCGTCTCTCTCAGCACAAGGTTGATAATATCCACTAAAACAAACAAAGTAATCATTCCCATATGGATGGTCTCAGCCAAATATTACTGTTCTCAACACCGTCCTTTCCAATATTGCATTCATCCAGCAGAATCCACTGACCCACAAAGAATAAATGATCAGTAAACATACGTCCCACATATTTACCTTCTTTGATGTCTTCTTAGGCTCGTCATCTGAGCTGTCATCAGAAGTTTCTTCATCACTGCTGCTTTCTTTTTTACTAACTTTCCCGTTCGACTTGTTTACAGAAGTCTTGGGCTGAAAAGAAAAGGAAAGAACAAATGGCATTGGGATCCTACCTATAAGATACTGAATGGGACATCCAAGCAACATACACACAGAAGAAATGATACTGCTATGTGCGAACCTTTTTCTTTTGTGGCTCTTCATCACTCTCCTCTGAACTATCATCCTCCTCACTGTCGCTTTCATCAACATCCATCTTTACCTGCAGCACCAAGCACCAACCGCTCAGCCTCAGTGGTAGCGCAGTGACATCAATCAACTCATTTGGTGACGAAACACAATCAGTTATATGATTGTTATTCTTACTCTTGTCAATTCAAAAGGCATTGACAGAGTCAACACCCATTCCAACTAGCTCGTTAGTATCATAATAAGAGAACTTTCAGGACTTATCAACCTGTAATTGATAATTTTATATCATAGCCAACTACATTTCACCATGGATGGAACATGATTAATTCATTGAAACCCATTAACTTTAACAATTTTAAATCAGCCCAACCCTCCCCCTTCTCCAAAAAAAGGCCATTCACTACCCTTCAAAAAGAAAAAAGAAAAGAAAAGCCACCCCATAACCTATAGAAAAATAATAATAAAGAAAAAGCATAAATGAAAGACAGGAGAGGAAAAGATTAAGCAAACAAGATAAACCTGCTGGGTCTGCTTTATTTGAGCTGTCTCACGTGGCCTCTTAGCAGAAACATCCACAGTATTCTTTGTAGGTGGGCCCTGTAAAATACGAAAAAAGAGGAGGAATAAGGATAAAACGAACAAGTTCAAAGACAGAATCCAATTGCAAAAGACTGCACTACAATAAGTAGAAGTTGCACAATACCAATAAGTTCGCATGCATCTACAGAAAACAAACTAATCCAGACTCCATTAAAGAAAAATAGTGGCAACCATCAGTAAACAAACTCAATTGTTTTCGATAGATATTTATCATGAGTCAATTATCAGCAAAAGGGAAGAATTAAAAGTAAAGTCACGTGTCCAAAAGGATATTAAAAAGGTGCCAAAAATGAACTTGAGAAAATATGGACCACAAACAACTGATTGGATACATCAGGTAAAATACAAGCCAATACAAAATCAAATCAGCAGAGCAATGCAACATGCGCGAACTGAATGCAGTGACAAAAGCAAATATCAGTCAGCACATACAAAATCACTAAAATATGAGACGTCACATTAGCAAAATGACATTCAAGGTGATTGCCCAAACCAAAATTTGGGAACCAACAATTAATATCAAAGGGGATTTGCATATAATCTGTCATAAATACAAGCCACTCACATCATCATCATCCGAACTGCTGTCTGATTCATCTTCAGAACTGCTATTGCTTGATTCCTTTTTCGCCACACTGTTAGCTGGTCTTTTGACGACTTCCTGCATCAAGTGCAAAATTCAGAAAGGACAAAGAGAACAAAAGTGCCCTTAAATACACAACTTATAAGACAGAGAACAGACCTCTTCCTCTGATTCACTATCCGAATCATCACTCGATTCTACTTTCTTTTTAGGAACTGCAGAAATTGGTTTCTTAGCACTTTCATCCTGTGGGTAAGGAGTGAAATGTTAAAGTGGAAGAAGAAAGAAAACCAGTCTATTATCAAGCATAAAATTATTATGCATACATACCTCATCAGAATCAGAGTCACTTTCCTCAGATTCATCACTGGATTCGTCTTTTTTGGGAGCCGGCTTAGAAACATTGACTGGTGCCTTTTTGTTTTGAGAAGTAGCTTTCACAGTTTCCTGCAAATTGGCCCAAATTAATCTAATAGTATGGTTCCAAAAGCACCAACAAATTGTGTACTCTCAGCCCACAGCCCAGAATAAAATAGCTAGTTAAAATTCAATATCTATCTCAGTTAAATTGAAATATCAGAGCAATCAGTACTAGCTGTCCTCACAGTTTCTTCATCCGAAGAGCTATCAGATTCTGATTCATCACTTGATGCAGGCTTGACAGCAGCTTTCTTCTGTGGTGCAGGCTTGACAGCAGCTTTCTTCATTAGCCAATAATCACGTTGATATTAACAAAATGTCACAGATTATGCAGAAAGAATTGACAAACATTGCCATGAACATAAATAAAAGGGCTATGTAAAATTACTTCATCCTCATCAGATTCATCGTCTGATGACTCAGAATCATCAGAACTGCTGGAATCCTTCTTGGCAAGGCTAGCAACTGCACCGTTTTTAGACACCAATTTCTTCAGAGCAGGTCCCTGAGAGCCAAAAGGAGAACTGTCACTGATGTGCATATATTAATATCCGCCAACCAACACTGACACAGATACACTGCCACACTGACTAAAAAGTATTTGCAACAAAAAGCAGATATGGTGCATAGAAAGAAAGTGAAAGAGATACCTCCTTTTCTTCCTCCGAATCTGAGGATGAATCCTCTGAACTACTTGTTTCTTCCTTTTTCGCTGGCTTCTTTATTTCAATTTTCTGCTTCTTCTGAACAGCCTAACGCAAACCCCACAAAATACTTCAAATCTCCATGGAGAGATCACAAAAAACAATTGTTACATGGCACAAAAATAATAACAAACCTCCTCTTCCTCGGAATCAGAGTCTGATTCCGAGCTACTACTATCAACTTTCTTCTTTAGCGCTGTTTTCGCTTCAGCCTTCTTCTTCTGAATAGCCTGCTCTATCCCTTCATTGCCCTTCTGCTTCTTTGCATTCAACTGCTTCTCCGGCACTTCTGCAACTTCTCTTTTACCTATGCAAAAAAATACACCAAAAATTATTTACACGAGGCACATAAAACCAAACCGTACATACACAAACAGAACAACAAACAACAAACAGAGCACGCAAGAGCCCAACTTGCCAGCTTGACACACAGGCAGGCAGAAAAACAGGGCATCCGATTTTTTCAATTTTTTGGATTTTCCTGTTCCCGGGTATCAAGATGCCACTCTCTCCAGAAAAATGGATATCTCCCGAAAAGATTTTCAGTTCAATCCTATTTTTTCTCTCCACTCGGACTAATCCGCCCACTGGGCTTTCTTGTAACTATTGTCCCGCACCATCATCGAAGATGATTCAGGTAAAACATGCACTTCTTCGGGAATGAAATGAGCTCAAAACGTGGAAAAACCGAACAATAAGGGAACGAAAACGAAAAGCGACTATCGCCGCCAAATGCATATGCATGTTCCCGTAACACAGAGCAGCAGAGAATAAACCAGCCTAACTCTTTATCATCCGTCTTACCTTTCTTGGCAGACTTCGTCGCCGGTACAGCAGCAGGAGCCGCAACCTACGAACAGACGGACACAGACAAAACAACGAAGATTCAGCCGATAAGAACGCCGAAGCGACCTCGAATGAAATCAACAGAACGAGAGTGAGAGAGAGAGAGAGAGAGAGAGAGAGAGTACCGCGGCAGCCGATTTCTTGCTGGACTTGCCCATCGGAGTCGGAGGAGGAGGGACAGAGAAAGAGGAGGAGAGGACGGAGGACGGGCGGAGCCGACGGCTGGAGGCTTCCGCAAAAACCCTAGTCGCGGTGGAGAGGAGAGGAGAGGAGGAGGAGGAGGAGGAGGAGGAGAGATATTTTGGCTTAGGGTTTTTGGGAATCTCTGCCGGGTGGCTTCTCCCGTTAAATAGAGAAATTTCACTCGCGAAGGAGGAGCCGCCGTTTAGGGTTTATGGAGTGGGCTGTGGAAGCTCGCGCGTGTGAATCAAAGCGCCTTTCCGCGCTGCCGTATTGACAAGTGCGGTCCGCTCGGCGCTGCCGTCTGCACCGTCCGTTCTTGTTGGGCCTCTGGAGACCGGTTTCCACGGCCCAAGCCCATTTTTCGGGCCCATCCTTCGTTGGATTGGCTTTTTGACCTGGGATTTGAAAAAACAAAATGAAAATGGAGCTCCGAGTATAACCCGTACAAATACGCGTTGCTAAATGCTAACTTAAGAGTCTTATGAGGAAAGTGATAATAATAAATAAAAAAATTAACGAGCGGACAAAATTTGAAGATTCGAACTAGTTTAGAAAACTGTTTTTAGATTTTGCGAGACTTTTTTTTGGGTCGTTAAAGTGTGAAAAGCTTTAATAGGCATTTTTTGTTGTTGTCTATTTAACCTTTGAAACACAATTTCTTCCCTGATTTTAGAGTAGACATTAAAAAATCATCTTAGGGGTAAAGTGTATTTTACCCATTGTAATTAATACCATCAAATTAAGATTTCTGCTTTTTTTCCATTTGATTTATGATTATTTCAGTACTAAAAAAGCATAAAGTGTCAAAGGGGTTTGTGTGATAATCCGATGTTGTGAATAAGTTTTAGTATATTCAACAAGAGCTACTGTTGAATGAAGTTCGCTTTGCCGTGAAGAGATTATTTCTATACACTTTCGAATTTTTTATAAATATATGAAAATGCACGAAGAAAATCAATAAAAAGTAAAAGAGTAAGAAAAATGATATGCATAAGACACGAGGAATGACGAAAAATAAGATATATAAAGAAAAATGTCAACAAAGATAAAATAATAGCAAACGTGTGGGAATGAAAAATAAAAATTTCCTGTGGGTAAACCCATTATCTTTGACAAAAAAAAATCATTATATCTTTTTGGCGATTGCTTTGATATGCACTATGAATTTCCTATTATTTGGCAAAAAAATTTAAAAAAACAGTTTTTTTTTTTTTTTTTTTCTCGACCTACTCAGTCTTGCATGCAAATAATCTTGTTCGTGTATATCAAGCAAAAACCACGCACAAAGTGGCCGGCACCGGACGTGATCAATAATGGGCCTGACTATGTATGCAACCTAAGGGTAAAAAATTATTTCAAAAATAAAAAGGTTTCAAGATTTGGAATATAACTTTTGGAAAAAAAAAAACAATTCATTATATTGTTTGAAAAATTAAAAAACCTAGAGAATATTTTCAAAAATTAATAAACGAGAGAATATTTTCGACAATAATTTATACCTAATTATCTTTACAAACAATGCAAATATTTTTTATTTATTATTTTTATGAACAATAAATAATATTTTTTTCAAAAATATTTTTATAAATTTTGAACTTTTCAAAGGCATTAGATCATTTGAGGCTTAAGCAAGACTCTCTAGGAGGCTGGGTTGTTTTGCCAGTCTTGCCTCATTGTGCTTCGGGCCTTATTGGCTTCAGGAGATTAGTGGGCCATCTCGTCGATATCGCTCTTGTTCTACTCAATATTAACTGAATAACCTAAAAAAAAAAAAAGATTGAAAAATAATGGAATGAGCAATCATAACTCAACGAGAGTTGTATCTCTTTTAAGCGGATCAAATTACATTTACAAACACAATATCGCTATTTATCAATTCCGAGGTTGGATTACCGTATATGCAAAATATCAAAAGTAGATAATATTTTTTTAACAAACCTTTTTTCGTATAAATCAATAATAATATCAGTTTACAATAACAAATCAACTATCAATGGTATATTTTATTGATTAATCTCATTTAACCACACACCGATAATTTATTCTATCAAAAATCTCAAATCACATGTCAATGATCCACTATAATAATCAAATTCAACTCAAATATCAAGCCATCTATGTGACAAGATGATCAAGATTTTCTCTTGATTGGGTCTCTATCTATTATTAATTAGGAGCTCAACCACAAGGAAATAATCCACAATATCCTTAACAATCCATAAATCATTATATACATTACAATACATTTCATAAATCAATTACCTAACCTTTAGTGACTCAACTCATCCACATAAATACTTTTTATAAAATGTTCTCATATCACTTCAAGACTTGTCTTATAAATCGGTTTTACAAACTGAATCAAATCAAATGCATGTCATAAAGAATTTAACAAATTGATATATATAACATTCCATAACACATTCTCAAAGAGCTTTTCATAAAAGGTTTTGCAAACCTAAAATATAAAATATTTCTCGACTTTGTTTATTAAGCAAAATATATATTTCCACCAAACAATTTTCACACCATTCACAAATATCAAAATGTAATAAATACCTGATCTAAAACAAATATGTTTATTTATAACTCACAATATCTCAATTTGTTATTATTTTGAGGAAAAGAAGTAGCACAACTCACCTCAAAATGCTTATTACCAAACAATGAGTTTGTCTCAAAATGTCAAATTCACGATCCTATCAAATAAATGAGAAATAACGTTAAAATTGAATAATGAACCGTCTTAACTGCAAAATGGCTATACTATGCTTACTATGCCTAAATAGTGGCTAAACAACTTTACGCACTAATGAATCACATATCCAAAGTGATTATTTAAGTCGTTTGCAATGTGAAGCTCGAGTGCACAACTTTGTCAGGTCATAATTTTCTCCATCAAATCCCATTTCAAATGTGCTTATAGTCAATTAGAACCTCTTCAACGTACTATGAGAATCCCAACTTGGCTAATCTAAAATAAAGCTGAAACCAATGAAGTATAGCCTCGAAATTGCTGGATGCATACTGTTCATCATATGCGAGAAATTTCAAAATTTCGTTTCAAATAAACTATAAGCTCAAATCGAGATCCGTAAAATCTTACAACTCCATAACACCATAAACTATTATCTCTCTCTTCTCTCTCTCCATATACACACACAGCTCAATGACTCAAAAACTAGAATTCGCAATTTAAATCTTGCACAATTCCGAATTTAAGTCCCAGCCTTGAAAGCTAATCCTATTGGAATAACAAGGGAAGTAGGCATTTATCGGGTGTTGCAAAATGGTGTTAATTCAGGTTGTCGAGATGTTCGGATGCAGAAATTTTCCCCTGCCTCCCCTTTCTCCTTTCCTTTCTATCTCCCTCTCTCCCCGAATATCTTGGTCTCTCTAAAAAGTGAGAAGCTTTTCACTTTTTTCCTCTTCTCTTTGACCGTTCAACTCTTCCTTTTCTTTCTCTCTTTCTTCTTAAAAATACTTGGTCATAAACCTATATTTTACATTCCCTCTGTGCGCGTATTCGGTCGAGTCCTCGGCAAGCTCGACACTCCTCGATGCCAGTCGACGAACTTGGTGGCCATAGGTCGGCCAAGCCTCCCATATCTTAGAGGCTCGGCAAGCTATCTTGCTCGAATTCAGCAGCTCGTCTATTGTCGAGGCCACGGGGGCGGTGATGCGGTGGAGATCGTCGCCAAAATGTGGATGCTGGCGGCACGACCATGAGGGCCATGAATGCCAGCATTTGGCCGAAAGTCATTTGGGAATGCTTGTCAAACGCCCTAACATTTTTCTCAAGAGGACTTTGGAGACTAAAAGTTTATTGTAAAAGCTAAACTAAACACATCTTAAGACCCATGTGTAATTGGACTGTTGATATCATAGGCCCATTTTGAAATTTTCAAACAATCCATTCTTGACAATTCATTGGATTTAAGTTGAAAAAATAAGACCCCGAACTCATTTTACCAGCTCTACCGATGCACAAATAATGGCAAAAGTTCCAGATCATATCTCATGCTATCGAGAGTTCTTAATATGGCTAGTAATAAAAGCCAACCTCCTCTGTCCATGGAACTTCACCAACTCTTGCCATGAAATGTTCAACCGTATACTCCGAGATACTCCTTCCCTTTTTATTTGGGGGTGACGTCAGCTGACAAATCTCTTGCATCTCTTCCCTATTTAAACTCAGAAAAGAAAAAGATTCCCAAGGCCAAACTAGCCCTCAGGCAAACGCTTCCTCTCCCTACTCTCTCTCTCTCTCTCTCTCTACTCCCTTCCATCTCTCTGTTTTTTCCGTCAACGCCGGCCTCCTCCACCAATACCAAACGCCCCCTCCGGATCGCCATGTCTGCTCTCAACGATCTCATCAACCTCAACCTCGCCGACACCACCGACAAGATCATCGCCGAGTACATATGGTGGGTCCCCCCTCTCATCTCTGTCTCTGTCTGTCTCTCTCTCTCTAACTGTCCTCTGTCTTCTCCGCGCAGGGTCGGCGGCTCGGGCATCGACTTGCGAAGCAAGGCCAGGGCAAGTCTTCTTCTTCCCCTCCTCCTCATCGTCCTCCTTCCTCCCGTCGATTCTTTCTCATCCGTCGGTAAACGCTGTCTTGTGTTTTTTCAGACGTTGACAGGACCGGTGACTGACCCGGCCAAGCTGCCAAAGTGGAACTACGACGGCTCGAGCACGGACCAGGCCCCCGGCCACGACAGCGAAGTCATCCTGTAGTACGTATCTCGTTCCAGATCTCGCGGTGGTCGTGAGAAGGAACTCTTCTCTTTTGATAGGATCTTCTGTTTTCGGCTAAAATCAGCGGAGTTGACCCCCGGAGTTTCCGAGAATATCGGACGATTGAGATTCGAGATTCCGTTGCATCTCGGGGAATATTTAATGACTTGTTTTTTTTTTTTTTTTTGGACAGCCCGCAGGCGGTGTTCAGGGATCCCTTCAGAAGAGGAAACAATATCTTGGTGATTAGACTCTCTCTTTCTCTTTGGAAGGATGAGATTTTCCGTTTCCTGATAATAACTAGATGTTAATGCGTCATTAATCCATTGTCCTAGGTCATGTGCGATGCCTACACGCCGGCCGGCGGGCCGATTCCTACCAACAAGAGGTTCGATGCTGCCAAGGTCTTTAGCCACCCCGACGTGGTCGCCGAAGAGCCCTGGTAAATCATGACTTTCGGTTCTTTTAAACAAAAGCATGATTAAGACTGTTTTATCTTATATTTTTCTACATTACATGTACCAATTATTTCATTTGGTGACCTCATACTTGCCGAGGTCACACTCTACGAATGGCTTTGTACTACAAAATACAAATGTAAACGACATGGATGAGTGGATGGGCTGCATGTGCGGGGTTGGCTAGTGAAAGCTACGGGGTAGTTTTATCTTTTTTTACTAGGTAAATTGTCACTGTCCTTGGACCCATTCAAATTGATAATTTAGTCTACCGACAATAAATCGAGAATAAAAAGAAAATTGAAATTCGGGGGTAGGTGGCGTCATGCCTTTGTGGGGGTAGTTAGCTTAATTATCTATTTTGGTGATTTTTTTTTTTTTTGAAATTGTGTACCTCGAAATACCCACGTTGACAATGCATATGTGAACTGTGGTATGATTAAAAAGATAAGAGCGAAACCAGAAAAACGTGAGTGTAAAATCAGCACAAATGTATGTTTACTAGAGTTGACAATTTGTTGGCCTCGTGGTCAGGTATGGAATCGAGCAGGAGTACACCCTCCTTCAGAAGGATGTCCACTGGCCCATCGGGTGGCCGGTCGGTGGTTTCCCTGGCCCTCAGGTAATCGTGGACGCCTGAAATTGAACTAAAAATTCAACAAGCTTTAGCTATATGCCATTCATCGAGCTGAGCGTACTGAGCTCATGACGTCTAATGAAGGGACCATACTACTGTGGAGTGGGAGCGGACAAGGCGTTCGGCCGGGACATAGTGGACTCCCACTACAAGGCCTGCTTGTATGCCGGAATCAACATCAGCGGGATCAACGGCGAAGTCATGCCGGGCCAGGTATGCCCCCGAGTTTCTCAATTTAACACGTCCTCAAACTGCCTAATTATTCGGACACTTGCATGTTTGATTATCTTTTCTGGTTCGTGCTTGTTTTGTGCTTATTTATGATTGGGGTTATGCTTTTGTCACGTGAACAGTGGGAGTTCCAGGTCGGCCCTTCGGTCGGAATTTCCGCCGGAGACCAAATATGGGTCGCTCGCTACATTCTTGAGGTTGGACTGAACACTACTTAGTCAAACATTTTTCTTCTAATTTGCGTGTCGTGTCTTTTTTCCCATCATAGGTGTTTTACAGCCGTTGTTGACATTGTCTATTATATGGCGACCTAACAGAGGATCACAGAAATTGCTGGGGTGGTCCTTACTTTCGACCCGAAACCGATCAAGGTCTGTTTGAAATCGATCGACTCGACCTTGCCTTCTGTACTCAAAATCACCGTTTTCTTGCCCTAAATCTTTGGTATGGTATGTATGCAGGGCGACTGGAACGGCGCAGGAGCTCACACTAACTACAGGTGATTTTCTAGTTCCTCTTGGAGATATGAAAAGGAACATGCTCATATTACATTGAAACTATAAGAGAAGAGTGGGTGTTTAGTTGCTCATAGCACCGTGTCCGATTCTTCTGTCCAGCACCAAGTCCATGAGGGCGGATGGTGGCTTCGACGTGATCAAGAAGGCGATCGAGAAGCTGGGACTCCGCCACAAGCAGCACATCTCCGCCTACGGAGAGGGCAACGAGAGGAGGCTGACGGGCCGTCACGAGACGGCCGACATCCACACGTTCTCTTGGGTAAGTTAGGGCCGCTTGGCGAAGGAAGATCTGCAATCTTCCCCCTTCCTCATCCCCGTAGTCGCGATCTATATCTATGAACAGAAAGCTAAACCGATTACTTCTTGGATGATGATGCACAGGGCGTGGCGAACCGAGGGGCGTCCATTCGCGTGGGCCGAGAAACCGAGAAGGAGGGAAAAGGTGATGGGCTTTTCGCGATCTCTCGAACCTTTTCGATATTTAGTCGGATCGATACGTCCTTTTGCTCTAAAGCCCTAATGCTTACTTACGTCTCTTTTCTCTTTCGCTTGCGCGCAGGCTATTTTGAAGATAGGAGGCCCGCATCCAACATGGACCCGTACGTCGTCACCTCCATGATCGCCGAGACCACCATTCTCTGGAAACCCTAGGAGCTTCGAAACCGGCATTCAGAAAAAAATCTATTTTTCTTTATTTATGTCGTCCTAAATAAATGAACTTTGTCTCTCGTCTTCTGTCTGTTTCGTGTTGAAGTTAGGTCTGTTTCTATGGCGTCGATTCGTGAGAATTCAATGTCTTTTTAGTAGTTTGCTTTTCTCTGATTGATTGAAAACAATCTTGTTGACTATTTGTAAGCCAATGATGCATCCATTGTTCATATTTGTTTGAGTTGTGCCTATGTGAGAAGGTTATTAATATGCTTGATAAATAATTAAAAAAGGATTATCCGAGAATAATATCAACAGTTTAAAAACGATGGCATAAAAATGTTAGTAATTTTCATTTTCTATTTGCAATTGAAGTGAAATTTTTTTAGGATTTCAAAAAATTGAATCAAATTAATAAAAGAAAAACTATTGAAAATCCATGTAATTAGAGCCGTGCATGGTTTTTGAGTAGAACCTAAGAATCGGACTAAATAGGTAGATTCTAATTTATAGATTGATGGAATTTGGAATAAGAATAAGTTGATCCTAAAAATCAGACTAGATAAATAGGTATTAGGTTTTAGGTTGGTGGAACCTAGAAAAAGAATAAGTTTTTGTGTTTTTTTTTGTCTACATCTTTCCGCGATCTCAAGGTATTTTATGGTGTTTAATGATAAATATATAATTTGAAATTATTAGTTTGATTTTTTTTATAACCGACACTTTTACTTTTGTCAATGTTTCATACTTTTCATGCGTTTTGGTATGGGTTATGGTCAATAAATTATAGAAACATGTAGTGGTTATTAAATGTGATAATTTATTGTAATTATTTAATCAATAATATAGGTGCAACACGAGTAGACCCTATAACCTGTAATAAGGTATGTTATAGGTTTCAGGATATACAAGGTAGGTTATAAGTTCCAAAAAACAAGGAACCTGATCAAATGGGTAAGTTCTAGATAAACTTGTACAAAATTTGAGGTTGCTCACACTTAGTGCTAATGTTTTAATGTGGGAAATATTTATTGAAATCGAATAAGGAGTTGTCTTCAAAGATAACAAATTTTTTTTTAACTATGTCACTTAAGTCCACAGATTGAATAACTCCTTAAGAGATAATTACATACAATATGTATATCCTGTACAAAAATACCACATCACACCCTAAGAAAAACTTAGTCAATCTGTTTTCAAAATGGTGTAGAGGTCTAGATGCATCATCATTATATCTATAAATTTATAGACTTGTAGATTTGAAAATATAAACAAACAGAAGAGTGGTATTTTGTAAAGGGAAATAATTTTTTTTTTTTTAATGCCAATTAACCTTTAATTGACAATTTTCTTGTGCAACGAATACCTCGTTTTTTCGCGTGGTCCACCTCATCGGACAATCTTAACGGCATGCTTTTTTCCATCGCCCGACACATTTAGAATTTTGTTCTGAAGGCTCCCGACAATACTTGATGATTAGATTTTATTTTAACATGTTTTTTTTTGCCTCGGCCGTCAAAGTTAACGTCCGATCAATTAGATTTGATAGGAGAAAGAAACATAAAATAAATATTTAACTTAGCGATTAAATGAATAATTAGAACACACACTATAAACCATTACATTTCTAACCAAATAGGCTTGCGACAAAAATCGATTTGATAATACAATTTTATTTTTCTATTATCAGGAACAAATTTTTAGTCTAGAAATAAGTTCGAACAATAATGAAAAATACAAGTTTTATACTTTTCTATTTTCGGAATAAAAATAAGAAATAAGAAATCTTTTCATCGCTTGCCCTTGCGCTTTGCTGACTACTATTCATCCTCCTATGTCATCCTTGTCGCTCGCCATCCTCCATTGCTCTCCATTGTCTTCGATCGCCCAATAGGGAAAATTTTTGTATTATTATAAAGTCATCATCAAATGTGTATTTTTGCTAAAAAACATGTCAAAGGAATAAAAATAGAAAAATCTAACCATAAATCATATTTAGAAACAAAATGATTATTATTTGTGCCCTTAGTGGTTTTTGCAGAAAATGTGCTGATTCGAGCAAATATATGACTCACGAGGGACCATAGAAGGGCCAAAACTGCAAAATCAAAAGGCAGTTTGTCAAAGTTGCATCTTAAGATAATTTTTAATTATAATTTAGCAAACAATATTTGCATTTCACCAAATCAATTTTAGTTAAAGGCCTTTGAATTATCCCAAGGACATCTCAAAGCCAAACCGAACGGGCTAAAGGCTCTTGCAATCAAACACGCCACAAGTAGAGCAAACTGAAAGTGGGCCGGTTGTTGGGCCGCGACGCGCGAACCGGCCCAATCACCCGCTCCACGTTTCTCAGAGACCGACCGGAGCCGACGTTATCCTCGGAAGCGCTTCCGATGTTGTTCCGCCGACGAGAGAGACATATATAGTCTTCGCAGGAAGATACGCCAACATCGTCACTCCTTTCCCTAGCTCGGGCGCCATATACGGGCGAGAGCTTCTTCAGCTTTTCGGGAGAGGTCGCACGAACTCGAGACGTTAAAACCAATTTAGCCGAAAATAAGGAAAAACCACGAGGAAGAAAGAGAGGGCGCAGTGACCCAGACCAGATCTTGTCTCTCCCCGAACGTTCTTCCCGCAGCTTCTCCCGCTCCCCCTTTTACCGCTCCTCCCCCATTCGGCTCTACCCTCGAAAGTTTCGTCGTTTTTTGAGCTGCCCATCGATTAAAGCGGACTGAATTCCCCGTGCCTCTCGCCGTGGCTCGTCTCTGAAACGGCCATGCGCCGCTCCTAGGTCTTGAACGCATCATAGGTACGTTTTGTTCAGCCTCTCTTGCATTGGCGTGCGTTGTCGTGGTTGCTTGTTGGTGCGTTTGGGAATGCAAGGGATACAATCACCTCATCTTTCGCTTGTTTTCTTGATGGGAAGACTGTAATATTCAACTTTGGTTCACCATTTGGTGTTGGAAATGCGGGGAAGTAGCAGAAGAAATATTGGGTGCTTTTCAGTGGAGTGTCTGAGATGAGATGTTTCGTAAGAGAGGAAAAATGGGATTCCCTTTTGACACTTCAAGAAGCGTATTGGATTGTGTAAGCCTTGTATAGATTGATATATTGATTAAAACTTCAAGCTTTTGCGTGTGAATAATCGTTCAGCTGGTTTTTAGAGGTTTGTTTGGACTATCTGCACCCCCTGTAGGATAGTTATGAGTTTCAACTTTTCATGGTTTGTGGGGCGGTGAAATTTCCCCCTTTTCCTTTGAATGCAGTAGAGATTATCACTTATTTTCATGTGATCGATGGTAAAGCCCATTTTGGTCTGGGCAATCTCATTATTTCTTCTGTGGTAGAACCAACTCTAGTAACTTGGAGCTCTGTGAAAGATTTACTTAAAAGTTTGTCACTCGAAAAGGTGTAAAAGATGTCTTGTTCCTTCAATTCATTCTCACAGGCTCTGCCATTATCAGTTGGACAATATCGGTTGCTAGGCTAGGTTCATGACTTCTAAGCATTGTGTACAGAAGAGCCACTAAATTCTAGCCACAACTGAAAAAAAATTTGAAACTAAGGTCAGATCCAGCTATGTGAGCTTATGTAGTTTGGACTTTTTGCTTTCTTCCTCTTTCCCTTTTAGTTTCAATTTTTCATTGCTTCTTATGTGAGTGGAGCTTATGTTATTGCTTGGGATGTCCCTGCATATGACTGAAAATTTAATGGTTAACTTATAAAGGTAAGATTTGCAGTTGGAAGAAATTGGAGATTAGTTGCCATGTATGCAAGTAGATTGAAGTGCAAAAAGCAAAGATGGAGTGTTTTGGTTCAATCATCCAAATTACTTAGGTCTCAATTCCAAGAGCATGCTCCTTCTCGGCCTTTGAGCTGCATAGCAGTCTCGGAAATCCACCATCTGCATTCCAGTTCAATCAGAAGATACCTGTCAGAATTGCCTTCATCTCGTGGTGCTGCAGCAGGAACTTATGTTAAAGGCTTGTATCCATGGCATAATTCTAGTCTGAGCACTGGTCATTTACGTGCATACAGTTCTGAAGGTGATGGAAGAAATGCAAGTGAGGATAAACAAGAACCCACTAAAGATGGATCTAGCATTGATAGAGGAAAATCCATGCAGGACAGAGAAACAGCCACTGAAGTTGTCACTGGTCGCGATGTGCATGCAACACTGGGCGAACAGGACCAAAAGGAATGGCTTCACAATGAGAAACTGGCAATTGAAAATAAAAAGAAAGACCCACCTTTCCTTAGCAGGCGTGAAAAATTCAAGAACGAGTTTTTGCGAAGGATTGTTCCTTGG
Organism: Angophora floribunda; assembly: GCA_014182895.1. Lineage (NCBI taxonomy): Eukaryota > Viridiplantae > Streptophyta > Magnoliopsida > Myrtales > Myrtaceae > Angophora > Angophora floribunda. Next base: position 28,693,145 of record CM024711.1, on the reverse strand, counting down.
GAGAAAATAAGTGTTTCCTGGGAGACATTTCCTTATTACATTAAGTAATTACTACTCTTTGTATATTTATAAAAATTTCTGTATTTTACTGGTAATACTGGTACTAATCTATAGATCTTCTCCCAGATGAACTGATCTTGCTGTTACTGAAATCTTAATTTTGCATCTTCTTTTATTCAGTGAACACACCAAAAATACTTTGGTAGAATGTGCGGCTTCTCATATGAAACATAAGAAGATCAATTCATCCTATGGCACTCGTTTAAATTCTTCCAGTGGGAGAATACTGCTTCAGAGTGTTCCAGGTGGACTTTTAAGATTCATTTTTCTGTTGTTATCTACGAGGCAATAACTTCTGCAAATAGATTTCTCTAGGAAATCAAAGAAGTAACTGATACTCTGACTAATGTAGGGACTGAACTTTTTAGAGAGAGGCTAGTTAGAGCACTTGCTCGGGATCTACAAGTTCCTTTGCTGGTGCTCGACAGCAGTGTACTTGCTCCATATGTAAGATCAGAATGTCCTCAAAAGCTTGAAATGTTTTACCTTTTGTTAAATGATAATGTACATATTCTGTGTGACCTCAATGCAGGACTTTGGTGAGGATTGCTCATCAGAATCAGATGATGATCATGCTGAATCTGCAGAGGATTGTGCTTCTGAGTCAGAGATTGAGGATGAGAATGAAGCAAGTAATGAAGAAGAATGGAACAGCAGTGCTGAAGCAAGATCTGATTGTAGTGACGATGAAGTAGATGTGCAGGCCACTGCAGAAGCAGCCCTTAAAAAGCTTGTCCCATTCAACCTTGAAGAGTTTGCAAAGGTAATGTGTGTGGATAAGTATGATCATGAAAAGCACGTTTGATGTAATATACTGAATTTTACGTATTCTAACATGGAGCATATTCAGCATAGTACGACAGTAGTCATCACTTGGGTAACCCACATATAGCTTAAGGTTGAAAAATTACCAAATTGCCCCTCCAATACAAATCCGTTTGTTGCATGGATTGTATTCACAACATATACCCATTTGATTTATTGTTATCTTGACCTCTTGATTTCCCTGTTTCGGAAGTCTCCAGTTTTGGTCACTTAGGGTGACCACAGGTTGTCACATAACTTATTTTATTTTCCTGTGATTGTAGATAGAAATTTTTTTGCAATAGCTTGTCCTGGCTCTGATCTCAGAATTGATGAATGGCAGTTAAGATACTTTATTACCTGTCGGTGAATGCGGCATCAGATATATCCATCCTCTCACAGAAGTTGTACTTTAGTATTGTATTTTGGCAATGCGTAGGATAAAACATATCTGAGGACTTTGTAGTTGATGCTGCCGATTTATCATAGAAGAGATTACTTCACGTACAGCTGAAGTATAAAATGAAACTACTAATGTTTTACATTTTTTGGGTCAAGATTGAGCTGAAGTTAACATATAGGATGTGATAAATAGTTTTTTGGCTCCTTGAATCTCTGGCAAGCTGCGAGATACTGTCTGCTTTGAGAATCTATAGATGTGTACTTTTGTGCAAGAAAACCTATGGAAGGTCAAGGATGTTCATTATTGGGTGAATAGCAGTAGCCTGCCTGTGGGTTTCATGCAAGGCTAAGGATGATTTATTTGTAACACTGTTGGGGAAAATGGAAAGAAAACCTAAAGGACAAATTTTAGGTGATTTTGAACCTTCTGTTAATGTAGATGCAATCTATCTTTTGCTTTGTATTGCCACTGAGTGGAAGCATGTCCGGTTGGTTCAAAGTTATCCAAATGATATTTTGGATTAGAAGTTTTGATTAATTGAAGTGAAAGAACTCTTTTTTTCAACATAAATAGACGCCCTTATTACTTCAGTGACTCTTGCCGAAAACTAGGTCTCACAATGAAATAATCAGAAGAGTTGGCTCCTCAAGTTAGTGGAGAATCTTATAGACAAGTGCAAGTGAACGGTCAACATGACCTGCATAATACTTCAGTTTGCAAAGTAGTTAATTAGCAACTATGAATATGAATTCATTTATGCTATGTAAACATTCAGTGCATTGAACCCCATGATGTTGCTTTATATGACTGTAAAGTCTGTAATGGTAGCTCCACCCACATAACCAACAAAAGCAGCATAGTTAAGCTGTGTTGGATGTAATCATGTTTATGGACTTCATGCATTAGGTCTTAAGGTTGCTAACTTTACCCCTCCAGTCCATGCCTATAAAGTAATAATTATTTTCTTTTTTCTGTTCTGCTCCAATTTCTACTTGTTATTTGTTACCTTTTGTTTTGGCATTAGCCACTTTGTGTTATGCTATGGCAATGGAAGTATTACTTTTTTTTTTTTCCTGGTTGAAGTAGTGTTGGTAGTTGAGCTCTTGCTTTTTTTGACGACAGACGTCCCGATTTTGAATTTGTCAGAGTATCCTCAAGCTTCATTGACTTTTTGAGACAAAACAACTGGTCGCATCTATATGGCCTTTGTTTCTAGATTCTCGATTTGGAAAATGAATCTTCTTTCCTGAAGCAGGAACCTAGCTATATACACTCTGTTTGGGTCAATGAAATTTTTTTATATGGTCGCAGTGATGAATACTTCTAGAGGATGTTTCCTTCCAGTCCAATACTTTGCTTTCTGACCTATATGTTTCGACATCATTAAACGCATGAGGTCAGACTTTATATGAAAGATGGAGTGTACATTACATGTTGACCTATTTTTGTCGGACAAAGATCAAGGTCATCGTTGAAATTCTTGCCAGTCGAGGGAGGGAGTTTAAGGGGTAGAATATCTGCTATCTGACATGGGAGGAATCTGTAATTTAGCAGGGAAAATTAAGTTGGCTCCATCCATGATTTTAGGTCAGAACAAGATGTGTAGTGATTATTTGCACCAGCTTGGAGGGTTTCGAGTCATTAACATGTGATTTATTCTCTGATCATTTCTCAGAGGGTTTCGGGAGAATCAGAGAGCTCATCTGAGTCAACCAAGCCTGAAGATGTTGCAAATTCAGAATTGAAACACCAACTTAAGAGAGGTGACATATGCATTTATGTATTGATTTTATTGTGTTAGAAATAGTTTTAAATTTACTATAACTATTTTTGATGTCATATAGTTTGATTTTTCTATGTTGTGGAAATCACTGTTTGTGCCTCTTCTTTCTAGGGGATCGAGTAAAATACGTTGGACCTTCTCAAAAGATTTCAGCTGATAACAGGTCATCATCATTCTTTGCTTTTTCTGCATATATTGGCTTTGTTTCATTGCTGCCTACTGACGTGGTAAAGCAGAGAGAAATTCTCAGGAGCTTAAACACAGTGTGTTTTGATATGAGATGGTGATCTGAAAATTTTGATTTTCTTGTCTATTTTAACTTAATTGGATGATGCTGCATCAAGGGTTGTTTTGCATTTGAGCTGGAGAGGGATTGAAATCTATTTGATCAGCTAGAGAGGCAATTTGTATGTGTAGTTTTTATTGATTTTGGTGGTAGTCAAGGGAAAAAGGATACTTAGGCAGTGACTAATCCCAATGCTGGAACTATTTCTTTGAACTCTAGATGGAGTGTGTTACTACTATGTCTGTTTAGGAGCATTTTCTAACGTGGAAGTTTTGCTTATGTGGCTTATGGCGAATTGCTAAATATTATGGTCATTCATCTTTATGGTGAATTGGTGATTATTGATCTGCTCTGGCTGACTGTGGGCAATCAATACACCATGCTGGCTCTCTTAGTTCACTTTAACACATTTGAATCTTGGACTAAAATTTGGTACTTTGCCCAAATGCTCAACTTCCCTTTTTCATGGCCACAACTTATTCCTTTTCTGAAAGCCGATTTTCTGCTTACTTGCCTCTTTATTATATTCAATGGCGTCTCTCTTCTCTATTATGATGTCAGATGCTTTTTCTTCTGATCTTCATTATCTTATAAACTTTCTGTGAAAAGTTGCTCAGTTGATAGTGACATTATAAATTGACCATGGAGAACTTGTAGAGATGAAAAGTTCACAGTGGCTAGCATATGTTGACAAACTATGTTAATAGCTCCGTTTGTAGTTTTTCCATGACGAGAAAGATCTGTGATCGTTCTGGCTTAGTTCTTATTCTTTTTAGGAAATTAAAAACTTATTGTGGTACTCTTTGTTAAGGAGACCAGAGTTTAGTCTTGTGTAGCATTCTGCATTGACTTTTCCATGTGCAATGCATTGTTGACCTGCTGTATAGCCTTGAAGCTGGAATCTAAAGTGACATAACTCTTGATCATTTCCCCATTTCAAAAGAGACTTCCCATTGTAATGTTGAGGGGAAGCTAATTTGAATTATGAACCTTACTTATTTACTCTACTTTTAAGTCAATATTCTGTAAAGGAACCTTTTTTTGTTTGGGTGGGGCCACATGATGAGTTTGCACCCTGCTTTAAGAGCGGGTCTGTTGGATAGCTATGGAGATGATTCAACACCTCTATCAGACTTATAGGGTTGTTTGTGCTTATACGTGATTTTTTCTCCCCCGAAAGTAACTATATATTGGATACCTGTCTCAAGTACTCTTCGGATTTGAGCCCTTGGTTTGGATTTTTCTTGTATTTGTTGCATCTGATCTGGGCTATTTGATTACATTTTTGTCTCATGTCGGGTATTTGTCGTCTAAGGTGCCGGATGAAAATCTCAAGCCTTATTAAGTATGTGAAAATGTAAGTTTTATGGTCATGGATTAATTTTTTGTTTATAATGAATTGAATGTTGATATATGACGAGTCTCAGAAAGGTTCTTTGCTCTTATGATGCTTAGCCAACACATTCGATCTTGTTCCCTTAGGCTTTCCCTGTTTCCCACATGCATTTGAATGTGGAGTGTGGACCTGTAGTCCATCTCTTGATGGGATGATCTAGTCGGTGGGGAGACCTTTTTCTTGTACTTTCCCTTTCCGGTGATGTCTCAGGGTGTTTGAGATCTTGGCAAGTGCATTTTATTAGGAGGTTCATGTGTTTGGCGTTGCTTCACCTTCTATTGAGATTTGACTTCATCCTCACATAATGAATCACAGGATTGTATTGGGGAAGATACCGACTTCTGATGGCCCCATAAATGCTTATACAGTAATACGTGGCAGGTAGGTCGGTAAGCCGATTTCATGATTTCAAGAGGGGGAAAAGCAAATGAGGCTCTTCAAGGCCTCAGAAACTAAATATCTTTAAGATCCACTAGTTTTGCTTTGTTTCATTTAAAAGAGACCACTCCCTTCTTCCATCAATTGATTCCCAATTGGTTGCCCATATTTCTCCTCCTCCTCTAGACATATTAGGTATGATAATATAGGTACTTCACGGTAGTGGCCTTCTCCAGCTACATTTCATATTTGAATAAAATTCTGAGATTTGGTTACTTGTTTCGCATCAAACTGTTAAGTGGTCATCCTAGATGTTATGGACACATAATTTCAGCCTCGTTTTTTTGTCCCCTTGTGGGGATTATCACCAAAGAGTTAGCTACACAGGTACTGCCCCAAGCCAACGTTTTCTGTAAGATATAAGGCACTGGAATTTTGTTCATATTATTATTTACTGCCCTTTCTTTTTGATGGTTGCAATTTCCTCATTCATCTCTTCTTCATTGCCAAGGACCTTCAAAAGTGTCACTGGTCTTCCTGGTTCTTATTTGTCTGACTCTGAGGAAGTATCTCGACTTCATCATAGACATATAATTTGGAATTTGTCCTTTAGGCCTTCATATGGTGGGTTATATAACCCCTTGTTTTCCCCTTGTAAAGTATTTTGTGTCATTGAAAACCATTTTCGAGTTAACAGTACCATCTTGATTGCTATCACTTGGAAGTTAGATTGTATCCATCTTCCTACAGCATAGTCAATTTAATTGAGGCAGAAATGGTATAGCACTTGATTGAATTCTTGCTGTGGTGATAGAAATTTCCTCTTTTTTATAGGTAAATTAAGAAATTTCCCTAGGGAAATAAAATATAAATTACAAGAACACTTTATTGTTTGAAATAGAGGAATTTTCCCATATGGTGACAAGTTTGAGCTTTTGTTGGTAACTTTGGTAGGAGGAGATGCAAATGCGTAGGTTTATTTTCCAGAGAAGGATAATAAGCTTGATTATGAGCATCCCAAGTTGTAGGGTCAGATGATAATTAGCACACTCATATCAGAAGAATAAAGCAGTGAGATGCATGGTCCAGCATGGAGCAGAACCCTTTGTGTGGATTTAGAAAAGTTAGATTTTCACCTCTTTTCAAACTGATATGGCGATTCTTAGTGGCTAATGGGGAGTGTTAGTGTTGATCTTTCTCTGGAAAACTGAGAAACTTTATCAGCCTTGTGGTTAAATTGCTATAGTGGCTTCATTTTGCTAGTGAAATAACTAGATAAATGTCTTATCAGGTTTTGCTACATTTGGCATTGGGTTAGTAAATGTTCCCATCTTGAGATTTAGAGTTCTTTGAAAATCAGTTATGTATACTTTTCCAGAATTAATTTGAACCCATGCTTTATTCTTTTCCTATAGCAATAATTTTGCAATGATATAAATCTATTTATAATTTTGTCCTCGAAGTTTTGACATTCTAGTTAAGCGGCCTTTTTCTTTCTGATACATAAATAATTTAATTCAAATTTAGTGTCCGCAGAATATGCAAGGAAGATGAGTCACTGTAATTAACTAAATAAGCTAAACTAATCAGAATACCTCTGGGATCTGGCCAAAGAGGTAGTCATGGAATTTGTTTTGCTCTCTGAAAAGGCTAGTTGTCTCCCCCAAACCTCCCCCATTTCTTTCAATCGTTGCCATAAAACTGTGGAAAAGTCCCACAAAATGTGCTGGTGTTGAAAATATCTAGTAGAAAAGCTGAAGTTGATCCTAGGTTGTAGTTTGAGCTTATAACTTGCTTCAGTTAAAGAATCCAGTATTACCAGTTTTGATTGTTAAACATGGAAAGAATGGTGAAACACATGTGAAATTGCTTCTGTTCTCTGCTTTTTAGGATTTAGAGTGGCAGAACCAGTGGGGCTGGAGGGTGCTGTCAGCCCCTGGCTGCTAGGTATTTAGCATGGTGCTATGTAAGCATCAAAATTACTGTACTTTTGGCTTTTGTGCCTCATTTGTATAAATTTATAGCAAGGAATTTTTTCTTACTTAAGTTTCAAGTTTACTTCCCTTCTCTAAATTGATCATAAATTGGACACGTATCTATATGCAGGTTGTTGACCCAAAAAAATTATTAGCCCTTCTAGAGGTCGCCAAAATGGAGAGCCAATTGCTTCATTCTTCTATCCTTTTGGAAGCTAAGGGTTAAATTACAGAAAGAAAATAAAGGATAAGGTGTAGCTGGTTGGTTTTGTCAATCAACGTACTTTGGAGTAGATCCTCAGGCCTTTATAGATAGATAATCTCACAGTACATTGCTAATGTACTCATTTCAGTCTCATTGGAAATGAAGCAAAAGATATGCTGGATAAGAATGCTTTTCGTTAACATTACTCGACAATGCAATTTATCCAACAACTGAGTGGCTTTGAGTGAGACAAAGAGTTTATTTACCTTGAAGAATGTTTTATAGTCTCATACTGTGCTTTGTATTTTGTTGTTTTATTGGTGAGCTCAACTTTATTGATTAACTCTATCACTATGCAGTACTTACATGAATGTATGATCTCTTTATGGATGTCCTGTATGCAAGTATGAGACTGCTACCACTTTTTTAGTCTATTACTTTGTATTGTTGCTGTACTGACATGTGGCTGTCATTAGTGAAATTTCTACTGTCTCCAGTTAAGGAGGAATTGCACTTTTAAAGTGTTTTGTTTATATGAGTATATTGGAGAGGCCTTGAAAAGAATTGCATGTTGCTTGTGAATTATTCAATTCATTGTATTTTTCATTGCTTACATGCTTGTTACAGTCTGTAATTCTTGCACAAGATTTTTCTTGCTCCTCATTATTACTGGCACCTATCTTGTTGCATGACTTAACTTCGTATGGGCATGTATCAGGCCTTTATCTACAGGCCAGCGTGGGGTGGTGTATGAGGTGAATTTAGACAGGGTAGCTGTTATTTTGGATATGGATGAAAATAAAGCTAGTGGGGATGAGGCTGATGAGACATCCACTGAGCAATCTACTCCGCAGATCTGGTGGATAAGTGGTACATCCCTCATCCACAGAAGAATTTTTCTCCATTAAGTTTTTTTTTTATGAATTTGTTTTAGATCTAAGAATTTAACCTTACAAACTGCTAGTGTGATGAGAGCATCAGCACCATCCTTTTTTTCATTGGTTGAGGTTCAGATGACCTTTCACTTGATTGTCCATGTTTGGTAGTTTTAATTCATTTTGCCCAATCCTTTAGAACAACCTTTATTTGGCTGTAATTTTTCCTCTATCTCTGTATGTTAGTTGAGCACCGACTTATGTCTTTGGTTAGCTGGGTGCACTTTTTTGCCGTATATTTTCTAGATCCAAGTGACATTTTAGTTTGATAGATATAGTTGATGTAACTGGATAGAAAGTTTTTGCCAAATCTCTAAATTAGTACATTTTAAATAATGGGAAAAAACTACTTTACCAAAAAAAAAAAAAGGAAAAAACTAGATTTTTTTGCCTATTAGATAAAGGGATATAATATTCAGAACGTAAACCCCAAGAACTGTCTTATCAAAGTAATAACCTTTCAAAGTGGCTTTTCCATCGCCTTGAAGTTTTAGATTTTGAGCAAGAATATTTTGTTAGCATAGTCATCCAGATCTGATGCCGCACATCTGCTGCAGCTTGCTGTCTGAGCTTTTACTCATTTTCACCCTTAGTCCCTTAGCTGAGATATGGAGATGCGCTATTGCAGTAAGATGATAATAGTTTAGGTATTTGGCAAGGCTACCTTTTGAATTGACAGGAACTATGACAGGAACCATTTTTTTTTTTTTTTTTTTTTTGGTGTATGAGGGGAATTGCATGCGTTAATTTTCCTTTTTTGGGGGAATTAGGTGAAGTGCTGGAGTTTGGAGTGGTAAAATTATATATCTAACCATGTTATTTGGCTGTCAAAGTTCTAATTAGCATCTATTTTATAACTCAATTGACTCCGTTTGATTAATATAAGCTAATTGATTTTTTTTGAATCATAGCTAATGACATTGAGCCTGATTTGGACAGTCAAGCTGAAGATTGTTACATAGCAATGGAGGCACTTTGTGAGGTATGAGGGATCATGATAAACAGATCGTATCTCTTCTTGTCAAAGTTTTGAATAATAAGCACATGTTAATTTGTTGATTTATGACCCAGAGGACAGAGGATAATCCACCTATCTGGTTATTATTTATTTTTCAATTATAATTTGATGATGTTGATGTTAGATTAGAGCTGTAAACTGGGGTGTTGTATTTATTGTTTGGTCATGTTGCAACTAGAATTGTGCTTTCAGGCTATGTACTGTGGATATTGGAAAGAATTGTATGGAGTATTCTTCTGCCAGTGCTTCTTGATGCCATTAGTGCAGATTCTTTAGTTTAATGAATGTAATGGTATACCTCCTGATCTTTGCATTTAGTACAATGGGATGAAATGAGTGGGGGAATGATATTAGGGGATGAATGAAACAGAACGAGCAAATCATGAAGACTAACATGAAAGCTATCTCTGAATTAAATTGTAGGAAAGATAATAAGTGAAAAATAGACTTGAAACTATGAGGTAGAATGGCAAAGGAATGGCAGATGGGCATGTAACTCAAAAGGTATCCCCTCAATGCAAGAGATGGCTGGCCAAACAGACGATGTTGTAGATTACTAGATGAAAATGGACTTTTTTTGACAAGGTTGTATATAAAATTGATGAGCTGGAAAGAAACCTTTGAATATACAAGCATTGAAGAAGAAGAAGTTATGAAAGAACTCTTGATTTGCTTTTTATAAATCAGCTTTCAATTAATACAACTTTGAGATGTTCTTATTAGGTTGGATCAGCTATACTGATTCAATGTAGTAACTCTGCTCAAAAGTCACTGCAAAACACCTTTTCATTTTTGAGTTGTTTTACCGCTAAAATGTTTCTTTTATCTTTAAATTATGGGTGTTCTCATGTGCATCTTATTCAATGAGCAATGACATAATCATCATTTTTAACATTGGTTATTGCTATTCTTTATATTTAAATGATTGAATGTAAAAGTCTATTATCTTTAGCATACTTGCCAGGAACAAGCAAGTAATTGGACTTAATATGAAAAACTAGTTATTGTTATAGCTCGATTAGTCTTATCATCTTTCCATACAAAGGAGCAAGTAGTACAGGGTATTTCTATGGCTTCCTCCACTTTACCTCCTTCCCGCTGGAAGAGTGCTAAAAACTTCCCTTCCACTTATTTTGCTTCCTCACTTTTCTAAGTTGACTTATTTATAAATGGCTGAGGTGCTTCTTCCTCAGACTTTCTATTTACCTTCTCTTTTTTGGCCTTAGGTCTTGCGTTCCCAGCAGCCTATCGTTGTGTATTTTCCAGACTCTTCACAGTGGTTGTCTAGGGCTGTTACCAAGGCGAACCGCTCAAAGTTTGTCGAGAAAGTGCATGAAATATTTGATCAATTACAAGGCCCTGTTGTTTTAATATGTGGTCAGAACAAAGTTGAAACAGGCTCGAAAGAGAGAGAGAAATTTGTAAGTTTCTGGCGTGCTTGAACTCAATAGTTGTTGATCCCAATATTACTTTGACTCCGTGTCTGGCTTTGGACTAATTCTGTCTTTCAATTATGTTGACAGACAATGATACTCCCAAACATTGGTCGCCTTGCCAAGCTGGTAATTTTTTCTCGCCTTAGAACACTGATCTTAAGCAATTTCCAGATTTTTTTTTTCAATTTCTATTTTGCCTTGGCAATTCACCTTAACAGATATTGTTTTAGAATCAGTGCTCGTTATGAAAGTGGTAATATATTTTGCTAAGCCAGGCCTTGGTACTAATAATCTAATAATGCCTGAGAAAGTTATGCTTTATCTCTGGTTTTGCCTGGTTTCAATCTTGACTGGCAATTAAAGAACACTGTGTTGGATTTTTTTAATAGAAGTTATTTGATGTTGTTAAATGCTTGAGCAAGATAGTTTCTATTGAAATGCAATTTGTGTATTAGGCATTATTTTTTGGTTGTTACTCTGATATGGAAAAGTGTACTGCTATCAGGACTTTATTTTACTGGTGCAATGCATTTCTTAGCTGGAGGTGCTTGTTTATGGTGCTCATTTTGTGGATTTATTACAAGTCTATTGAGTGCTGCAGTCTGCACTCTCCATGAATCTCATTGTGGTTGGGCTCTCTTCAAGGAGATTTTGATGTTCTCGTGGAGAAACTTGTATATTCATTTTGCCAACTTGTGGAGATTCATAAGCTTAGAAGCAAGGCCTAGCAACATCCCTTATTTCCTTTGTGGACATCAGGATATTTGTCTTCTTGCATTGATTGGTTATCATATTACCTGTGTTATGATATTGTCATGTCAGTTTGGCATATGATCAGATGGATTGGTTTTCTTATGTGATTTTGGTGTTATTCCATGCCCTGGGTGCCATCTCATAGCTGAAACATGTAGCAAACATGAAATGATTTTCACATTGCATGTCAAGTACGCTGGAAGAACCATCTCACAGAAAGAGGAAGATGTAGTGTTCCATTGGGAAGTTGAGCAAGTCTTTTTGAAACTGTTATATATTTGATATCCGCTTTCATGTCGAATGTTTTAAGAACAGCCATGTGAAAGGTGGTCTTCATTTGGTAAAGGAATAGGTATAGTGAGCAACGAAAGTTACTGCCTTCCAAAATAATATGTTCTTCAAACTATTTTATTCGTTCTCTGTAATTGTAAGTTGACACCAGTTCCTTAGTGGCTTGTTTATGTTGATTGCTTCCTTCTACATTGATATGATTCAGCTAACTGAGATTTGTATTGTGCTTCCAGCCTCTTTCACTGAAGAGTCTCACAGAGGGTCTTAAGGCGAACCGGAGGTCTGATGATGACTCTATATACAAGCTCTTCAATAACATCCTTCGTGTACATCCTCCCCAGGTAAAAGCTTGCAGCGATGGTTCTACATTTTTAAACATCTCTCCAGTTGTCAATTTCACATTCCCATTTTCTGCCTCGTCTATTATGGAGTTTCTTAAAATTTGTTGTGAGATTTAAGAATTAGAATTCTCTTCTTCTGGGTAGTGTCTGGAGTTGGATATGCGATGGTGCTTCCATATTCTATTTGTTTTTTTCCTCCCTTGTAGTAACTGGATCTGTTGAACAACCTGCTTGGGTTATTGAGCTCATTTTACTTGCACAAAAGTCTAGTCAAGATGGTGCTTAATATGCCAAAGAATTGTTTATGTCTTGATTTGGCTTGTGAATGTCCAAGCATGTGTCAGTGGCTTTATTATGCTGCAGTTTTCTGGCGCTGTGCTGCAAACCTTACATATGATGATGGTGAAGTGGGATTTTCTACTCCATCCAGCACTGCAAAGCAAGACAGAAAATAAACTTGAATATAGAGTAAATATCACCTAAGGATTATCACCTAGCCACTGTATAAATCGCTATATCAATTGAAGCACGTAGGCAAGCATTGTCCAGTGGTTTATGTTTGTTTTAGATTATGATCTTAAAAGTGCTAGGCACTTGGACCCCATAATGCCTGAAGTTCAAGGTGCTTGCCTGATTGAAGATATGCAGGTTTGTTCAATTAGCAAACCAGTTTTTAGTTCTCGTGATGATTTAGCCTAATTAGCTGACAGTTATCATCAACCTACTCATGCAGTTCTCACAAAAGTCCTAAGCATGCTTTTCAAATTGGTTTTTGTTGACGATTAAATAAAGAAACTTTGTCATTTCCAAAGCATTGTGTTTCTCATGTGCTGCCCAATCAGTGCATTGTAAAAGCAAATTAAATCTTTCTTAAGTATTGTTGGGGCACTCATTAAAAGAGGACCCTTATCAAACATGCAGTTGTAATAAAAAAAAAATCCAGGCTTATCTTACAAAATAAAACAAAGAAAAATTAAATTGATCATGCAAAATCCTGGTTGCTGAGATAACCTAATGTTGACCAATGTCATCCACCTAGTTAGAGAATCCAATTAAGCAAACTTAAAGAACTAATGATAAACTGATTATAATGTTAAAAGTTTAAACCTCAAATAAAGAATGAAAGATTAGTCAAATCCAGATTGATAGTTCAATACTTTTCTTTTTATTAAAGTTATTGACAGTTAAATCACTTTCAAAGTTTGCCCAGTAGAGATCTTTTTGACATTTGCTGAGAATGTAGACACAGTATCTATTTTGATATTGCTTGAATGGCTGCTCTCTTGTAATGAGAACTTGTGTGTGTGTGTGTGTGTGTGTGTGTGTGTGTGTGTGACGGGATAGCTTTTGATGACACTGGTTATGGTTAATTTTTTGGCTTGAAATCAGGAAAACAATGTTGTGGATGTCGCTTTAGTTACACATTTTCGATGTAATGTCAACATCTTATGTTGTTCATCGATTCTGTCTTTTTTGCATGGATATAATCTTTAATTTATTTCCCTCCCTCCTCTTGTGATTTTGGACTCTTTGCAGGAGGAACATGTTCTCAGAACGTTCAATAAGCAGGTCGAAGAAGATAGGAAGATAATCATATCGCGGAGCAATATAAATGAGCTAAATCAGGTATAATATTTGCATGGTTAATCTCATTGAGTGGTTAATAGTTCAGAGAGGGAGGAAGGAACTTTGATGGCTGGTTGAGGTCTTGGTGAAATTTCAGGGAGATATTCTTTTCTTATGAGGTAATCCTTTTCCAGGTTCTTGAGGAACATGAGCTATCATGTATGGATCTCCTAAATGTGAACACTGAAGGCGTGATACTGACAAGACGGAGTAAGCAACTACAATCAACATTGTCAGCTTAGATTATGTTCTTATTGATGACTTGTGCATGTTTTGAAACTGAAAAGATCTGGGAGAGTGTTTTGCAGTTTGCATGACTCTAAATATGAGTGTGATCTAAAGGACAACGTGTGCATTCTGATTTTGAGAGGATGTTCATTTCGTGCATACTTTATTGATTGTGGGCCTTGATAATTCAACTAAAGAAAAAAGAGACTGCCTGATTTGGGGGTTCACAAAATTGATATTAGCGTAATTGTTCAAGAAAATGACGGTAATGGACACCAAGTTCTGTTGCCTCATTTTCATGTTTATGCACACGAATAATTCTTCTCCTATTTGGTGTTGAGGTTGGATGTTATCCTATGCTAGTTTGTGGACATGAAACCATATTTTCACTCTCATCTGGTCAAAAGCAGGCCATCCTGGTTGGGTATATGGCCTCTGTAAGGGATATGCAAGGAAATGCCTCCTTGTGGTCTAACCTGAAGAGGATCCACAATGCATTGGAACCAAACCTGAAATCAAGCTCATTAGGGAACAGAGTTCTAGATATCACATGGACGCTTGCCCCTCCATAAAACAGCATACAATATAATTCATCAGCTGTGGAATTCTGTGTGATTATCCACTGTTGCAGTTATTATTACATTTGGCTAAATAAGCAGTAACAGTACCTTGTTCCAAATATGTGCTGTTGCATAACATACACTCCAATTGGTATAACCATCACTCTTACGCCAATCCTTTCTTGGGACAGCTTTTCATGAGTTGATTCCCCAACTCTCTTCTGTAAAAGTTTGTGGAGGAGCCTTAATTATGTTGAATGCATTTGGCAGTAAGCGTTATCCAGGAAACTGAATTTGCAATTCTTTTCCCTGTCCTAATGCTCTGAATTTGAAATTGGGGTTCTCTCAGTTCATCTACATTAATGGAAACGCTTCATTAGTTTCTGGGATCTTCTCGGTAGATGGGAAATAAGAAATTTAATATCAATTGCATTGTATTTTCAAAGCCAAGTAATGGTCTTCCAGATTTTTGCGTCTACAATCATTGCATGACAAAAGGACCTCATTACCAAGTTATCCAGATTTTTCTCATTCTAGCAACCTTTTTAGAGGACATCTTTGATCTTTTAATTCAAATCCTTTTCAATTAGGACTTCAGATTGTCTGACAAAGCCTAGAAGTAGAATAATTTTTTCTTACAATCTTGTCATGACTTATTTTTCCTGTCTTCAGTTCCATATTAAGTAATTAAACTGTCTCATCTGTTTCCTGTGTAGAAGCTGAGAAAGTTGTTGGTTGGGCTAAAAATCATTATTTATCATCTTGTGTGCATCCTTCCATTAAGGGGACAGACTTTCCCTGCCGCGTGAAAGGTATTTGACATGTTATCATGCTACAAGTCAAAGTCCCCCCGTCTCCTGGGTGATTGACATGCCTTTCTTTTCTTGTAGCCTTGAAGTTGCAATTGTCAGATTGAAAGAGCAGGAGGCAGTATCTCGGGAAACATCCCTAAATTTTAAGGCACATACTGTCTTTTATCTGTTTTCTTATGGATATGCTGGAAAGTTTTGTTATTTGTTATTTGTTACCAGTAATCTTCAAACTGCTTGCTGGATATATTCTCCTGAATTCTATCAGTTGCTATTGCAGAACCTTGCCAGGGATGACTATGAGAGAAACTTTGTTTCGGCAGTGGTGCCTCCTGGTGAAGTTGGTGTTAGGTTTGATGATGTAGGTGCTCTTGAAGATGTGAAAGATGCACTAAATGAACTTGTTATTCTTCCCATGAGAAGGCCAGAGCTTTTTTCTCGTGGAAATCTGTTGAGGGTAAGCATGTACTGTTACTGTCATATTGTTGACAGCTTTGAAGTCTTTTTGCTTCTTTTTCTTTCTGGGTTTTTCAGCAAATGACTGTGTGATTGTTATCAGCCCTGCAAAGGAATTTTACTTTTTGGGCCTCCTGGAACTGGGAAGACACTTCTTGCCAAGGCACTGGCAACAGAAGCAGGGGCAAATTTTATAAGTATAACAGGTTCAACAATGACATCAAAGGTGTGGAAGCTATAAGTATTGATAAAAATTTTGTTCAGGCTAATTAGTTATTCTTTACATTTGTAACTGGAAGTTCACTGTTAGTCTATTACATCTATTACATCGTTCATTCCACAGATGTTTGAGAGTAAAACATTAAGCAGTATGGTACTTTGCATGATTCTCATGTCTTTAGAAATTCGAATTGCCAGTTGAGGTTTGTGGTGCTGCTTCATTATTTTCCTCTACAATAGTTTTTATATAGTGTTCCGACATTTGTCCTATCTCACATAATTTGCATGTCAATCTAATTGCCAGTTGATATTTGTGGTGTTGCCTCATCCATTTTCCTCTCACTGTTTCTGATAATGCTCCCTGCACAGATGAGGAAAATATCTTCTGCCTCTCCTCTGCTTTCCTCTTCTTTCCTTATCGTCTCTCTCCTCCCCCACCCCACTTTTTTCTCAGTCTTAGTAGAATTTGATAGCTCATGATCCTGCAATTATATTTCTTGTCCTTTTGAGATCTCCTCCTCCACTTGTAGCAAGTGTCTTGTGGTCGGTGATTTTCTTTTGGTTAACTGACCTTTTGTTCTTACAGTGGTTCGGAGATGCTGAGAAGCTAACAAAGGCTCTTTTTTCATTTGCTAGCAGGCTTGCACCTGTCATTATTTTTGTTGATGAGGTGAGTCTCTTGTGATAGTAATACTGAAGTTGTCCTTGCTAAACCAAAATTTTCTCTCGTGTTTATCCACCAATACTCCCTTTCATGCTAATCAATCATAGTTTCATAGCATGGATTATTGTCCTGTCACTTGGAACCATTTGTTAATCGTAGATAATCTTACATGCTAGCAACTACTGATGAACTCTATGGTTTCTATAAGAAAATGAAATCATTCAATTTCCGATGCAAGAAAAAAATTACTGTCGATTGGAAGTTTTAGATGTGACCTTTCTGTAGCTTAGTGGGTGAGTTTTATTACATCTCTGAACCATGTTGTGAACTATGATATAGTCTATTTGTTGGATTTGTTTCTGCATAACAGAACTACATGATTTCTAAGGTTAATTTCTGAACAGCTCATCTCCTTTTGAGGTCAAGCAAAAACTGTCATAGTGTGATATTGTTCTCTGAAGGTCGACAAAGTTGGGTCCATTTGCTCTCTTTTGTAACTTGTTTGTATAATGCGCATGGAATGATGATATCACTCTCTGAAGCCCTGCCTTTGCTTTTTATACAAATTGATGGATGAAAAACAGGACTAAATTAGCAACCTACATATAGAGTTATGTGGAGTTTGATCTAAAATTGCAAAAGTACAAGAAATAAAGTTGCTGCTAGTGTACTTTTAGATCATTATTGTTGTGGTCTTATGATATTTTAACATAAGTCAATTTCAATTTTGATATGCACGAGGCTTTGATATTCCAGTCAACTGAGTAAAGTTTTCTCTTGTTGAAGAGTCTTTACATTATATATACTATCATGCCACAAGGAGAAATGAGAGGACCGTAGGATGTTTACCCTAAGGAAGGACATTATGAATGTGGGTGTTATTGAGAATGGGACTAGATAGAATATAATGATATGAAAATGATCTGTATAGCAAACCTCACTTCTTAGAGAAAAGGCTTAGTTAGTGTTCGCGGCACAATTGTGACCATGTTATGAAGCTGTTTCTTCTCACGCTTTCAGTGATATATCCACTTCAATCTGTAGTGGTCTTTCTTTGATTAAATGTGTTATTCTGTCATGTAGGTGGACAGTTTGCTTGGTGCTCGTGGTGGTGCTTATGAACATGAAGCTACTAGAAGAATGAGAAATGAATTCATGGCAGCTTGGGATGGATTGAGGTCTAAAGACAGTGAAAGAATCCTTATCCTTGGAGCAACAAATCGGCCATTTGACCTTGATGATGCTGTTATCCGGCGTTTACCAAGAAGGTAGATTTACTCACAATTTCCAGCATAAGCACAATCTGACCGTGTGCTTTTCTTTTGCCACATCTTATAATATGCATTTCATTGGTAAATTATGAGGTTTTTTCTTTGCATATATGAGAAGTACCTATTCCATGAATAATGCCGGAGTGATTATCACAAAATGCCTGTTCATGCTCCAATCTTTTCCCTGCTGTGTCTAAGTATTTGGTGCTTGAAAAAACTCAGTTAATGCAGTGGAGAAAGTCAAAAGGACATGTCTACTAAGTCTATGTTGGTTTCTCTCAGATTATACGTAGATCTACCTGATGCTGAAAACCGTAAGAAGATTTTGAAGATAATTCTTGGGCAAGAGAATCTGGAGCCTGGTTTTGAGATCAACAAGCTTGCAAGCATGACTGAGGGATACTCTGGGAGTGATTTAAAGGTAATGTTCTGTTGTTGCCTTCTAATAAGTTGTGGTATCTCTTATGCATCTAATACATCTACTTTGCAGAACCTTTGTATTGCTGCTGCCTATAGGCCTGTTCAAGAACTTCTAGAGGAAGAAAAAAAGGTAATACTGCTCTGTTGTTTTACAACCTACATTCTCTACCTTTGATGGTTCTTGTGCATTATGTTGTTTTTGCAACACTCTAAATGAGTGCATCCTGATTTTGCAACCTTGAGCTCTGCCCGATGGTTGAGGTTGTGTGCACATACTCTTAAGTTTCTCATCCTTGCAAGTATATCTCTTTCTCTCTCTCTCACATACTTGCAGGTGCGCTGCAGAACTACATAATTATTAATAATTCACCTGTATCAGTGTCTATATAGTAATGGAGAGAATGGTGAGGCCAATATTTGTTCATGAACAATGTGTCCACTTGTCGTTTCTCTTGTTGGAGCACCTGAGACTTTATCATATGGTCCATATGCAAACTTCATTGCTAAAGCACTCTGTGATTTCCATTCGTCTCTGCTTCTCTATTTAATGTCACATGCTTCTCACCAGGGAAGCAAAAATTCATCTCCAACACCACGGCCACTTAATTTGGATGATTTTCAACAGTCAAAAAGCAAGGTAGCTTATTTTATCTCGCTATTTCCATCCCATTTTTAGTTACACTCGGTAATCAATGTATGCAAGTGTAGTATTTGCATGCCTTTTCTATTCCTGCAGAATGAGCATTTTCTTTGCTTTGGTTTAAAAAGTCAAAATCTTGCTGGATATGCAGGTGGCTCCATCGGTTGCTTATGATGCTGCGAGCATGAACGAGCTCAGAAAGTGGAACGAACAGTATGGAGAAGGAGGAAGCCGGAGAAAATCACCATTTGGTTTCTAGGAAGAACAATATAGCAGGTTACTAATGCGATTTTCCTGATTTTTTGCCCTTTTTCATTGGGAAGTGTCCTCCCTGTTACAGGGTTGCTTACAATCTCAAGAGACCTCAGAATTAAATCCCTTCTGAGATGGCGAATGGAGAAGCTTTTCTGTTGTTTAGTTGTAGCTGTAATTTCTTTGTTAGGACTGGAATTAGGGCATGTACATTAAATCATTTCTACTTCTTAGTTGTTAGCAATCTTATTTCTTTACCGATATAGATAATAAGAAATCAGATTTCAAGGAGCGTTTTGATGCCCGAACTATTTCAAAAAAGGAATCGTCGTCTAAATGGTTTCCATTCTTCATCCTTCTCTTGCGGCATGGATATAATATTGCCTTCTTCATGTGTTCATCTCTTCGGATCGATGCATTTCTGTTGGAGCCATCGACACATATTTCGTCCATTGATTCATTATATAGTTTCTCGGTGGTGGGTTTGATGTTGTGTATTTGGAATGTTAGAAGGATCCAAGAGAACAAATGGTACGGACGGTCGTTGAACAGCATTGTATCTCGGATTTAAAATGGGCAGCCCCAAAGATTGATGAAAGCAATAGTCCAATAGAAGCACTACATGGTGGACTACTTGCTTACTTGCGATAACCATGTACTACACCCTGTCGGCCTAGAGTGATCGCATGATGAACCAAGAAGTGTCCAGATACAATTGTCAAGCGGTCGCATGATGAACCAACAAGTCTATAAATACAATTGTCAACGATAGTGAATTACTATTCTCATCGGTAGCATTTAACAAGCCGGGCAACCGTATACTTCGACCTGCATTAAAGGGTTTCATCAATAGAAACGGAAGGGTCCGAATTCGCTGGGCAAGGTTTATATCCTTCCGTTCCCAAGTGCCTAACTCTGTTCACACAGACAGGATGAACTAGAACGTGAAAATTTGGAATGGGAAAAAAGAAAGAAAGAAAATTATGATTCAGAAGTAATGTATCTATAAGAAGCAAGGAACAAGGCATAGTTGGTAGTCCCCAAAATAAATAAAAACCAGCAAAAAATCCTCAAATTATGTCACTTGGGACAAATTTATCCTGAACTTTTTTCGTGACATTAAAAACTCCAAATTATATCACTTGAGATAAATTTATCATGAATTTTTTTGTGACACAAAAAATGCCGAACTTGTATTAATATGATGCATTTACCCTCCAACTTTTTGATTGGAGGGCATTTTCGTCATTTTCTTCTTCTTTCCCTCCATTGGCTATGGCGGAGGGAAGTTGGCAAGGGTTGCCTTCACTAGTATTAGAGTCGAATGAGGGTCGCCCTCACCCGACTTAAGCAAGGGCAACCCTTGCCTGACGTTGGTGAGGGGGTGAGGGTTGCCCTCGCCTAAGTTGAGCGAGGCAGCCCTCGTTGGCTTCCCTCCGCCATGGCTGATAGAGAGAAAGAAGAAAGAAACAAAGAAAAATAAAAAAAAAAATAAAAAAAAAAAAAAGAAAAAAAAAACAAATAAAAAGACGAAAATGCCATTTTACCAAAGAGTTTGAAGGTAAATGTACCACATGAGTACAAGTTTAGAGTTTTTTGTGTCACAAAAAAGTTCAAAATAAATTTGTCCTAAGTGATATAGTTTGAGGCTTTTAGTGTCACAAAAAAGTTTGGGGTAAATTCATCCTAAGTAGCATAGTTTGGAATTATTAGTATAATAAAAAGTTCAAAATAAATTTATCCAAAATGGCATAATTTATGACTTTTTGTGGTATTTTTTTCAAAAAGACTTTTATATACAATCGTCACAATTTATAGGGATATGTTCACTGAAAATTTAAAACTTATTACAAAAGTATAATTAAATCAAAAAACTTGTCAAAAAGTGTAATCAAATATTTAAACTTGTTAAATGAGTTCAATCAAGTCATTCTATTAATTTCATCCAATTTAGCTAACAAAAATCACTGACTTGGTGATGATGTGGCTTTTATTATTATTATTATTATACAAATTTAATTTTAAAAAGTAAGTAAATTTAAAAAAAAAAGGTCAAGTGGGAGGGCTACAAGCCTTGTTGTTGTAGCCTCACCATCGCCAGGAGGGGCTAGCCTAGCAGGGATGGAGGAGCAGTCGCATTGGAGGGGGGGTTTAGCTAGGTTGGTGACTCTCACTGACAATAGGCGAGAGTTGTGGCCCTCCCTCAACAATTGCTCAAATCGAGCAAGGGTCGCTAGCCCTCGGCCAAATCGAGCCAATGGCCATCGTTGGTAGTCGATTATCGCTGATGGCAGCCCTTGCGCAGGTTTGCGCGAGGGCTAGCGAGGATTGTGGCCCTACCTACCTGACCTCTCTCTCCCTCTCTCAAATTTAAATTTAGCTCCTTTTTTTAATTTTATTTAATAAATTAGTATTAAAAATCATATTAAGACCAAAACGTCTTATACTTTATGATTTATTCACGTCATAGCCATGTCGGAGAGAGATAATATTAAAAAAAAAAGGCATGTCAGCATTTTCCATTAATTAAATTGGAGTTAAGAAAAAGACTCGATCGAACTAATTTGACAAATTTTAGGACTTGATAGTACTTTTTGTAAGTTTTAGAATTTCTAGTGAACATATCCCCAATTTATAAGGATTGGTGGGGGAAACATATTTTTATGGTTGATGCAAAGCTAAGCATAAATGTTTGATAAGACCATCAATAAAATTTAGGTAACTTCTACTCTATTGTCATAAGTCGTCATGAGTTTACGGGTTTTCGAAATGAACTGTGAGCCTGGAAATCAGACCCACTTGATTGAACCGTTGGAAAAAAAACAGAAAAAGATAATCTTATGAACCCCTTTTCCAAGGGAGAAAAGATTCTTTGTTATTTGTAAATGCGTAAATTTCTAGCCAAAATAACCATCACCCAAACAACTTGATCGAAAAAGTACTGAAAAAATGATGGCAAAGTATCTTTAATAGCCATCTTCGCAATTGGCATACACTCCTCAATGAACTCCTTCGAGAATTGACTTACCAAAAATTGCAATTACATGCAAAATCACGACACGAATGAATCCCTTCCCTTGATTAGCAGCCAAAGCCATTTTCAAAAGTCAAAGGCTTTACATGCAATTGCATGCATAGGGAAATGCGAGTAGCATATCAAGTGGTATATGCTCCTAAATTAAAATGGGTAAAAAGGGGTGCTAGTTTTCAAGGCATTTTGACAAATACTTTGGCCATGTCCTGGCGTCTATCCATCTATGGCGGGATAACTACAAAAGAAGTTGTGAGGATGTCAATTTAGTCTGGAATCTTTTGATGATTTGCCGATATTATCATTCTAGTCAATTTTGATCTTGGAAAGCTGCAACTGATAGAAAAGAATGGATCGTAACGTCTTTGGCTACAGGGGAGAAGGTTTCATGATAATTGAAACCTTCTTTTTGTGTAAATCCTTTGGCCACAAGTCGTGCTTTGTACCGTTCAATCGACCCGTCTGCCCTATATTTGATCTTATACACCCATTTGCACCCAATTAGTTTCCGCTGAGGAGGCAAGGGTACAAGTTGCCATGTTTCATTCTTCATTAGGGCTTGTAACTCTACTTCCATAGCTTTCTGCCAACGTGGGTCAGTGTGTGCTTCATAATAACTAAAGGGTTCTCGCTCTTCAGATATGGAACAAATGTACCGTCTATGTTCCGAAGATAATTGATTAAAGGAAATATAAGACGAAATTGGGTATGAGATACCTGGTATATTTTTGGTAGCACAAATATAGTCCTTGGTCCACATTGGTGGGCGAGTGATTAAAATCCGAACGTCGTGGTGATCTGTGGTGGCACATGCGAAGAATCCAGAACATCTTCGATGTAGGACTAGGAACTTCTTCGTTGGATATATTCTCCGATCTTTTGGTTCCATCATCGTTGGAGAAGAAATATTATCCGAAATTTGATTGGATGTCAAAGGGCTGTCGAGCTCCCATGAGGTCTAATTAGAAAATATTCAGGCCTTTCATCTTCAGTTAAGAGGGCGTAACTTTGTTGTTCGGGTACTGTCTTGTCTTCGAATAATCTCCCTTTTCAAAGGGAAAAATGTCTTCATGAAAAGTGACGTCCCCGCTAACGAAAAATTCTTTCGGACGGATCAAATATCCGGTTCCCTTTTGTAAATTCGGTATCCCATAAATATACATCGCTTGGCACGAGGTCCCATTTTGTCCCGGTCCCAATTGTGGTGGCATAGCATAAGCAAGATCTTGAGATGGTCCAATGCCGGCTTTTTCCCATAAAGGATTTCAAAGGGACTCAATCCGTTGAGAATCTTTGTTGGCATCGATTGATCAAATACGCTGCCGTTGTATTAGAAATCACTAATGTGGACAATTTTTATAATTTTATTCTGATTTTTTATTTTTATTTTTATTTTGGATTTTGAGCTAGCAAGGTCGCCAGGCCGTTGACAACTGCATCAGCTTGAAATCTAATGAAGGAAAAAAAAAAACAGAACATAAAAGAATGAAAAAAAGAAGAAGAAAATTTATACAAAAAAAAGCCAAAAACATCCATGTTAGCATCGATTTTGTCATGTAAGACGAATGATGTTCATGTTAGCAATTTCCAAATTAATCGAAATAACTATATCGATAAATCATTAAAAGATTTAGAATTAAACTGAAAAGTTTATGGCTGAATTGGTCGTTGCACAATATGTTTTGAACCTTTCTTTTGCAACTTTCCCCGCATATGACCCTGTTAGAATTGATAACCAATCTCCATGAAATCTAATAGATATTATTTCCATCAATAGCCTTACTATTTAAATATTAGGGTCAAAATTATGTGTGAAGCGCAAATAATGCTTCTCGGATGAAGAAAGGTCATTTGAAAACCAAGGCTTGGCACATCTGATTTAAGGCGTTGGAAAATTTCTAACTCTAGAATTGGAGATTATCCATTTGAATCTATTTGAATCCATTTAAATCCATTTGAATCACATAAATCTTCCAACTCTAGAATCGGAGATTATCCATCTGAATCCATCTAAATCCATTTGAATCACATACAAAAGCATGCATACTCTTTGATTTGGATAGACTGAAATTTTCTAAGTATTGATTCATGGGATAATTGAGTTTCCATGTTTGTAATCCTGATTATCAAATAAAAGAATGCCATGCGACATCGGTTGTGATTGCCTTAAATCACCTTTGCAATCAATGTTGTTGGTAGAAAAGGAAATAAATGCACAACCGTTGTACAATGAGCCAAATCATAATGGACTATCTAGATTCTTTTTGGATTCATGTGATGATGTTTATAGTTTCGAGTCAAGATGAATGATAGATTCTCTCTCTCTGTGGCTCGCCAAGTCAAATCTAGTGGGATGTCCCACGTCGATTCTGTACGACGTGTCGAATATCGATTAGCGGATGGGGCCTTCGGTTGTTGTTGCGGTGGCCCTAGAAACACTCTCGTCCGCGGATCCTCGTCGGTTTGTTCTTTCTATATTTTTACCTGGTTTTTCTCGGCTGGCCAGGATTGAATCTCACCTTGTTTCCAGCACCGATTCTCACTCGATTCCAGTTCCAACTCGATCTGTCTCACCTTCTAATTCTAGGGTTTCTCTCTCTCTCTGCACAATGTCAGTGCGGTAGAAATCTATAACAGGCCACACACGACTATAAAGAGAATCTTGCCCACGGATACATAGAAAGAGAGGAGGGGGAGAGCTAGGGTTAGGGTTTTTGGAGGAGCCTTGCTTGCTTTCATTGGGTCCGTCATGGAGAGGAGGCCAGGCCGAAATGCGGAGGAGGAGGAGGGCGGCGAACGGGGCTGGGACGGGGTGGAGACGATGGCGGATAAAGTGGACAACAAGATAGTGGTGGAGGCGGCTTTCAAGGACATGGAGGTGCCGCCGTGGAGGCAGCAGCTGACGGCGAGGGCCCTGGTCTCGGCGTTCCTCCTCAGCCTCGTCTTCAACTTCATCGTGTGCAAGCTCAATCTCACCACCGGTGTCATCCCGTCGCTGAATGTGGCCGCCGGCCTGCTCGGGTTCGCCATGGTCAAGTCCTGGACGAGCCTCCTTGAGCGATGCGGCCTCCTGAAGCAGCCCTTCACGCGGCAGGAGAACACTGTGATCCAGACGTGCGTCGTGGCCTCCTCGGGGATCGCATTTAGCAGTGCGTACATTTACGTAGATTCATACAAATGCATGCGCATCTCGATCTTTGACTTTTTTTCTCATGATCATCGTTTCAATGATCTTGCATATAGTTTCTCAAACGCTATATTTTCCGTTCAAGATATTCAACTATTAGACTTTCTCAACTGCAATCTTTCCTTAAAATACAAAGAAGAGAAATATTCAGACGGTTTCCATATAAGGCCTGTTTTGCATGTAATTTCAATTTGTCTCAAAGTAATTATTTTCATTTGTGCACCAGATGAATCATATGTCTATAAGGTTCCCGAGTAATTTTGGAAGGTTAATTAAGTTGTTCATTTGTTGCTAATCTTGCACTAGCAATGTGGCAAACCTAAAACCGATCTAGAAAATTGTTTTGCTAAGTGATCATGTGGTAAACTGAATATTTATCGAACCCGACTTCGCAAATTTTGGTCTTTCAATATCCGTACCCTTGCCCCTTACCCATGATCTCGTATGAGACGCTTTCTAATAAGATATATGTATGCTAACAACACCAATAACAGGTGGAACGGCAAGCTATATGTTGGGCATGAGCTCACGCATAGCGGCACAGGCAGATGGGGGGAACACGCCGGCCAACGTGAAGAACCTCTCGCTTGGCTGGATCATAGGCTTCCTCTTCACCGTCAGCTTCGTTGGCTTGTTCTCCATCGTCCCCCTAAGAAAGGTACCGTTGTTCTTCATCAAGTTATTACATTTAACATTCGTGGATGATGGAAATGGGCGGTGTTTCGTTCGCTGTCTGTCTTTGATATTCGCGGATTTGTTTCGTCGAGCAGATGATGATCATGAAGTACAAACTGACGTACCCCAGCGGAACTGCCACTGCTTTCCTCATCAACAGCTTCCACACCCCCAAAGGGGCCAAGTTGGCCAAGTACAATCTCTCTTCAGCTTTGGAACTTTTTTTATTCAGCATGTTTTAGCCAATGCAGGAATATGCACAGTTTTGAATTCGCCCCCTTCCTAATTCCAAGTGAAATTGTAATTTTTAATTTGGTTCATGCTGCTCTGAAACGCAGGAAGCAAGTTGCTGTGCTCTTCAAAACCTTTTGTCTGAGCTTGTTCTGGGCATGCTTCCAGTGGTTCTTCGCTGTTGCTGATGGATGCGGATTCAGCAGCTTCCCGACCTTCGGTCTCCAAGCTTATAAGCAAAGGTTTCTAACATCACAATTCATCATAGCGTCCTATCGATATGTAAAATTTTCCTTCGATGAATAGTTTCCGTGAGACTCGGGCTTTACCCTTAACTCTCTCTTTCTAGGTTTTACTTTGATTTCTCGGCAACCTATGTCGGGGTGGGAATGATATGCCCTTACATGGTAAACATATCTTTGCTCATTGG
Source organism: Angophora floribunda (assembly GCA_014182895.1). Lineage (NCBI taxonomy): Eukaryota > Viridiplantae > Streptophyta > Magnoliopsida > Myrtales > Myrtaceae > Angophora > Angophora floribunda. The sequence continues at coordinate 28,666,381 of CM024711.1, read as the reverse complement.
CGCCATCGTATCGTGGGGAATCATGTGGCCTCTCATTGAGACGAAGAAAGGCGATTGGTACAGTGCCGAGCTCTCGGAGAGCAGCCTCCATGGCATTCAAGGATATAGGGTAACTTTCACTACCCTCCATTACACATTTGAATTTCCTAAGAACATCTGAACCTCTAAATTAAGCTTGAAAAGATGCTGTACAGACCCCTAAAATTAAATTAACTTGCACCATCACTGAGTTTTTAACCAGACCTAGGAGAAATTCTCTTACTGTGTATGGATTGATCTTCATAGGTTTTTCTCGCGATTGCAATGATGCTCGGGGATGGCCTCTTCCATGTGGTGCTCATGCTGATCAAAACCACAAGCAGTCTCATTACAAAATCAAAGAAGGAATCATCCGCCATTGCCCCTGATGAGTCCGACCTGTCGAGCACCGACTACAGTGAGGAACGGCGAACCCTATACTTCCTGAAGGACCAGATTCCAAACTGGGTCGCCTTTGGCGGATACATTGGTCTTGCGGTCATATCCATCATAGTGATTCCCTTCATCTTCCCCCAGCTAAAGTTCTACCATCTTATGGTTGCTTACGCCATCGCACCCCTCCTCGCCTTCTGCAATGCCTACGGTTGTGGCCTCACAGACTGGTCCCTTGTCTCGAATTATGGCAAGTTTGCGATCATCATCTTCAGCGCATGGGTAGGGCTTGAGCATGGGGGCGTGATCGCAGGCCTCGCATCATGCGGTGTCATGATGAACATCGTTTCGACAGCTTCTGATCTCATGCAAGACTTCAAGACCGGGTACCTGACCCTGTCGTCGCCGCGATCAATGTTCTTCAGTCAGGTGTATGGGACCGCGATCAGCTGCGTGATGACACCCCTGGTGTTCTGGTTCTTCTACAAGGCCTATCCGATTGGCGATCCCTCAGGCTCGTTCCCCGCGCCGTATGGCCTAATGTACAGAGGCATTGCGCTCTTGGGCGTGGAGGGTGTATCTTCCCTCCCCAAGAACTGCCTCGCCCTCGCCATACTGTGCTTCGTTGTCGCGATCCTCCTCAACCTGATTCAAGAGCTCTTACAACATTTCGAGACGAAGCACCGGATCTACAGATTTGTCCCGAGCGCCATGTGCATGGCCATTCCATTCTACCTCGGCGGTTACTTTGCGATCGACATGTGCGTGGGTAGCTTGATACTCTACCTCTGGGAGAGGAGCAACAAGCAGAAGGCCAGGGACTTCGGGCCTGCGGTGGCATCCGGTTTGATCTGTGGCGATTCATTGTGGGGGGTTCCGGCCGCGATCCTCTCCCTTGCCGGAGTTCAAGCCCCTATCTGCATGAAGTTCCTGTCTGCCGCCGTCAACCAGAAAGTCGACGGCTTCTTGGACGGATCTTAATTAGTCACTCTCTCTCGATTACAAGTCTGTAAATACCTTTGATCTTTTCGCTCATTTTAATTAGACTTGTACGCAAGAATTCTTTAGATGCTTCGTGACAATTTATACTACATGCTAGTCGCGCTTCCTGGTGGTTTTAGGAACGTGTTTGTTTCGCTGGTGTTTGTGGGTTCTTCTGTTGCTTCATGATTATTCTCGACTCCAACGGATATCCTTAACTTCACGACCTTATGCGTATTGTTTTCAAATGGACTTTATTTTGCTTATAAAAGAACAAGCAACGGTCTTCCCAACTTCAGCTATGCCGCTTGATGTTTCGGGATCCCGTTTCGTCGTTTTAATTGCGGAAATTTAATTTACGCATGCCATTATTAGACACATAATATATACCGATCGATTATTAAAAACACTGCCAACTTTTGAAAAGTATAAACTGATGCTATTTTCTTAGAAAAGGTCAATAGTGCGCATCAGTGCAAAGCTCAGGAACTCGTGGGAAAACAGCTGCAAACAGTTTCCAAATCTTGCAGTCGCATCTAATAATGCCACTTAGGAAAGGTAATTAGGACAAATATAGTCATTTGGTCTTCGTATGTTCCACTTCAGCTCTGAAGAATGAAATAGAAATAGCAGCTGACAAACAGCATCACTGGTCACGAATCTCAAATTAATGGCATCTGAAAGGAGAGATAGGACGGCAAAGGCATTCATTGCAAGATGATTCCGAAATAGACAACTTCAGCAGTGGTATATGGGAGAAAAACATCGGAGAAGTATTGATTGACATGAGAGTGAGTTTTTTCTTTTCTTTTTTCCCATTCACATCCGGTCTCATTTTCTATGTCTCTTCCGAGAACTCCGGAAAATTGGCAAATATCTTGAGAAAGAGTATGGACAACCGAAAAAACGCATGAGATTTTGACAATCTCTCTCCCCAGACCCACCACCTGCCCCTGAACTTAGATGGCTTAAATATGTTTGCCCTTCATAGATGTAACATAGTTGTTGCCATAAAAGGACAGTGAGGCCCATCTGAACGGAGACACTAGAAACAATTAAGTACACAAGAATAATGCCCCTTGTTGATAATAGCATAGCAGAACCTAACAAAGCATGAGATAGTTCTCTGACCACTCTTGAAGCAGAACCGCTGGCAAATGTGTATGGACGAGCAAGAGATGTAAACATCAGTGGAGGCCAAACATGCCACCCTGCATAAGAACACATAATCGCAACGTACGTTGTGCTGATTAGAGTTGAGATGAGGAAGATAATAAAGTGCCTATGGTTAGTGGCTCCGACACAGTTCCCTATCTGCAAAGAGAGTAAATAAAAACATCAGCAACAAATTAAAAAAAAGAAGGGAAGGAAAATCATACTATAACTAGTTTTTATCTACTCTCAAGAAATAATTGATTGACCTCACAGACTCACAGGATATGCCAGAGAAGAAATTATTGCTGCAGGCAAGTAAAGGTCCCCCGATAAAGAAAAGAAAGCAACAACAATCAACAATTTGAAAGTGAACTAATTTAATTTGGTATCAAGTCAATGGGGTTTTAATGGAAGGTATAATCACAAAGTGAAAATTACCAATTCTTCCCCCACCTGAGGTACAAAAGAGAAGAAAAGAAATAAAGAAAACCGATAGTTCTTTTTTGGTGAGGCTACAGGGGTGGCTTCAGGCAGATGTAACGATTTATATAGTAAATTTTATGTCACTGCTCTGCATTGCACTTTAATCAAATTAAGAGACAGATATGGTGTCTTCAAAGAAGTACTTTCAAGAAAAGAAGATGCTGGAAACTTACAAATGGGCAGTGATGATCCATGTCCTCTATACACATTCCACATGAGCGGCAATGATGACTTCTTGGTGACTTTGGCTTACAACAATAAAGACAGAATGTATAGTCCTCAAGGTCCCCCTTCCCCACCACTGGATAGCTGCCCCACTGTATATTAGGAGGCCTGCCCGCACAGCAAAATGCAGCAAGGCCGAAGGTTGTAAAGGTACTTACTGCCAATACTGCAGTAACAAGGCAGTGGAAGATGCCAGAGACATAGCTTATGGAGAAAACAACAGGGTAAACTGCCCAAACTCCACCACCTGAAAAACAAGTGACATAAAACAAGTACAAAGACTTATCAGACTATGTCTGGTCATTTTCAACAATAAGATGAGTTAAAAAGACCTGGATGTCTTTCACATGATATACAAGACAAAAAAAAAATTCAATAAACACCATTTGAGATAACATAACATGCTGAGAGCATATCTAACGTCATTCTGTTATTATGGCCACGATGAAAAGCTCAGATACTGACTGTTCTGCTCTGTCTATCTCTGCATTGCAAACAAACCTGAACATGGTCCACTAAGCCTAATTAATATAATCTGTCAAAAGACAGTATCCACCTCTAAGAACAAATTTCTAGCAACGAGATGGTTTCAATCACCATCTTGTTTTCTCTTCCAAGTCCTAAAAGGATCGTTTACTAACTGATAAAGCATTCTTTGTGTATCAAATAGAGTCTCAACACTTTTCATCCTTCCACCAGAAAAATAGTCCTTGGCATTTGTTTGCATACTTGCATTTTGCAGACAAAAGTGAAGCATGATTACTAGCAGTATAGATCAACACAATAAGGGAAGACTACTCTACTAGCAAGAGAAAGCTGGTTCAGCAACTTACACAAAATGCAGAGCATAAACAATGACACAACACTAACAAAGCACCGGTCACGCCAGCGCCTCCACCACAGGGACTTATCTTTCCGTTTCTGCGCGTGTTGATTTGTTACGGCTCCACACCAACCACACTTGAAAATAGGTGTGTTGGATGGTAAAAGAAGGTGAAGTCCACAACCCCAGCATGTTCTCTCAATATCCTCACTAACTGTTGCTTCAACATGCTCCTTTACAAAAAAGCAGGACATGAATCCAATGTGTGCATACCCACTTTAAGGTGAAGATCAAAACAGAAGGGAACATAGTCATTGACAACACCAATGGAAATCTTGCTTCACGAAGAGAACAAAATCTTGAATGGTTCATGATGTTCTCATTGTGTCATCCTAATACATCAGAATAACTACTTAAATGATAAAACTGTGAAGTCTACTCTCTGAGTGATATATTAGTGTTTGCATTAAATCACAGTCTTCCTTTAACTCTTCCATTACATGGGGAAGAAATGTCTGTGAGTTGAATCTTGTCTCATCCCAATAAAACAATCTCATTTCTAGATTCACAAAAAAGAAGTAAAAAAAAAAGCATTGAAGTACATAATTAATTTAAATCGCATTCATCCGCAATCAACAAATGGCATTAGTAACTAGTGCAAGCAGAAAAACTGAAAAGCTCGGGGTTGAGCCTCCAACTTCTTTCTGAGCCACTTCCTTAATGGCTTCTCTCTCCACCGAAACTTGAAGTAAATGCACTCCAAACATGATCATCCTACATAGTTTGATCCTGAAGCATTGCGACCGAAAATCTTTTGTCAAGCGCATCCATGAAGTCTCCGTTGAATTCACCACCGGAATCAATCTTCAAGGAAACGCCTACCGATGCCACTCAAATCGCAAGTCAACATCATAAAAGAACATCCCCTTCATAAAAAGCTCAAAACAAAATCCCCACCCAAAATTACGACGGAAGATTACAGCTAAAACGAGCCTCATTAAGCTCGTTTCCTCTCCATCGCATAATCCTCGCGCGAGCGACGAGCAACGACGAAGCAAAGAACTAGAGAATCCACGGCTCGAACTATATAAAGCAACGGATCAAAAAAACTCGAAAAAAAAAGAAAATCACAACCGGGGGAGCTGTTGCTAGTGCGGAACAAAAACCGAACGACGACGAAGCGAAGCAGAGAAAAAAGCGGAGGAGGATACACACCACGGTCAAGTCAATCATGCTGCGCCAACCGCCGCGCGCAACGACGGACGGAGCAAGGAGCTTCGCGTTTTCCGGGGTCGCCGCCGATCGGCGAGGCCCGCCGGGAATCGACCTCGACGAATCCGCCCGCCGCCTTCGCCTCCTCCGCCGCAGCAACGTCTCCGCTAGAGAGAGAGGGAGGGAGGGAGGGAGGGAGCCGATGATGGTGCGACTGCGAGTCTGCGAATGCTTGCGACGAATGGAATGGGTCGGGGGTGGCCGGTGGAACCGGACTCGGGCCCTCAGATAGATAGATAATCCGGAAAAATTCTCTCTCTCTCTCTCTCTCTCTCTCTCTCTCTCTAACGGGCGCTAATTTCCTAGCTATTTCGACTGGACCACGCGCTTCTTTTATTTAGTTTATTATTATTATTATTATTATTATTTTATTTTATTTTATTTTATTTTATTTCGCGTCAACGGATCAAAATTGCGCTTTAATCACGAAATTCGATTCAACATCAGTAGTCAACATCACCTCTCCCTTTCATCAGATATCACCGTGTCTTCCCTTTCATTTCCGGAAAAATTGTCCAGAAATTTTTTGAGTTATTATAATTTTACCAATTTAATGTTAAATTTTTAAATAATTCTAAACATTTTTCGTTTTATCAATTAAGTTTTCCGATCAATTTTTATTGAAAATCGCTACTGATCATTTTATATGATATGATCAGCATTTATTGTGAATAAATTTTGTAATTTTTAAAATTTCTCTTGAATTATTCTCTTCATTTTTAATAAGAAAAAGTAAAGAAAAAAAAAAAGAAAAAAAGGAAAACAATATAAAGAACATATATATATATATTAGATATTATTAAAATTGTCCACATAGCATGGCTGGTATATTTTCGACCAAATTAACTTAACTACTAAATCGCGAAAATATTTAAGACTCATTTAATATAATTAAAAATTTAGAAGTGAATTGTAAAAAGAACAATTAATTTAGTACTTTTTCACGGAGGAGTAGTCAATTCGTGCTGGTCCGTTCACCTCCAATCTGCAACGGGATCGGGCCATAGGGTAACTCCCAGTTTCCTGCGTCGCCTGTATTCTCTTTTCCCTTCTTACAGTAGCAATATGTGCTGCGGGTATGTTTTACGGCAGACGTACATCGTCTCGAAGTGGCTCGGAGGATGCGTTTCTGTACCTTATCGGCCTGAGTTCGTTGGCAGTGCGGTTCTCAATCTAATTTCAACAGTATGTGCCCTTCTAGTTCGGCTAGCTTACGGTGCTGCTGCAGGGGATAAATCAAAAAATGCTCGTGACGATTCAATTTTTTGCATCCACAAATGATATGAAGTGATGAGTGAAATGCTGACAGGGTTTAAACTTTTGTCAGGAGTAATGCCATTGCATTGCATTGGTTTATTAATGCAATGAGCTAGATGACTTGCATTGGCATCACCAATTAGCATTTCATATTCTCTAACTTAAGCCAGCGTGGAGAGTCTCAATGCTTCATTTTGTAGCACTTGCATAAATGACAGTAAAAATGTCAATCGATCGACAGACATGTATCGAACAAAAAGTTAATGATTACACCGGTTGAGTGTCAATTCGGCTGCATTTGCTTCCTAAGGTTACCGAGAGGGCCCTGAGCTTTCTTATCCACAGGCTCTTCCCTGCAACTGCAACTGCTGGTGTTCAGATTCGTCCCACATTGAAGGCACAGCCCCTTGCAATTAGGATCGCACACAGCGTCTATGGTGATCTCCAGGTGCACCAAGTCCCTTATGTGCTTCGAGATGTCGATTTCCTTCTCTTTGGGAGGAAAATACAGCCGATCATCCAGGTCAATAGAAGCCTCGTCCGTGTTGTCCCCTTCCTCATCAGTTGGGGACGGTTTGGAATTTATTTCTCCAAAGATGACCCCCATGTCAATAAGTTCAGGCTCTTCAATGGGATCTTCGGTCAACAAAAGTGAGAAATTGGAGTATATGCAGTCGGCAGCAGGCTCGCCACACCTATAGAGCCCCGTGAAAAAACATAGTTAGGCTCCGCAGAAACCAACACAACTGAAAGCACATCATTTATCTTTCTGTTTCTTTTTCCCTAAAATCACTTCCAGAATCTGCAATATTACATGGAAAACAATGTCGATTAATCTCACATGGTCTTCTCCATAGCCAATATGAGGCTGTGTTGGAGCACATACGATCAATGTGAAAAAAATGGATATGAGAATGTAAAAATATCAAAGCTGTACATGAGTTCGTGTATGGATGATCACGGAAGCAGTTTCACCTTGCAAATTTTCTTTTCTTATATATTTTGGTGTCCTTGACTGTGCAAATAATGAAACTGTACTTACTCAATGACCCAGATTGTCCTTGACTGTGCAAATTATGAAACTGTACTTACTCCATGACCCAGGTTGTCTGGTTTATAAAATGCTCCCACTGAGCACTACAATTATTCATATAATGGAGAGGATTATTATCTTCTATAAAGCAAGTTCAGTAAATGGACAGCTATGGACAACAGGCACATCTTCAAATGAACACAACTCTTTTGACAGTTCCATATAACCTCAAAAGGTCCCAAGAAAACTGAGAAATGCTTAATGAGACTAACTAATATTCCTTCCTGGCAGATAAAATCTATGTACTTGTACAGTCTCAGGAAGTTAGTCAAATCTGGAAGGTACTTCCTAAATTTTAATCACAAGATTGCCCCAGATGCAAAAAATTAGCAGATTGAAAGAGAATCAAGCAAAACATGATTATAAATCTAATGTTACTCGCAATGGAAGAAAGAGTGTTCTGGACTAAGCATGCTCAAGAAAAGAAAAGCTCACGGCAAGTTGCAAAGGGCCATGTTTGAAGGAAAAGGATAAGCCAAAGCCGTATGCAAGCCCGCAAAGCTTCCACTATGGAATGAAAATAGGAAGAGCACGGTAGGGGGATCGACTTCCTTAACTTAGATAAAAGAGCTAGTGTTTATTTAGATATTTTATCCACAAAACACATCTTGAGATATTGGCCTTAGGGGTGATTGGGTCCAGGGTGGGTAGGGTCCAAACCTAGACCATGTACCTGACTATATTATAACCGGTTCTTCTTTTTTGGACCTTGTACCCTACCTTGTTTTTATTGGACCCGACCCTGTTTTTCTGGTCTGGGAACAGGGCAACTTTGTTTTCATTGGAACCTGTTTTGCAACCGTTCAATATCCTATACGGCTTTGAATTTTACATTAATTAGCGAAAAAACAACAATGTAATCCTCCTAATATTATAAGACAAAGCAAAAATCCCAACAATGCATAAACATTATGCATATAATATTAGTCTTATATATGATTTAACGTGCTTGCTCATGTGTATGCAATGGAGCTCTTATTAAGAAGATATCTTTGTTAAGTTGGATTGAAAATACTTTAATTAGTGCTACATTAGTTAGTAACATTTGTTCTGCGACTATAGTAATAATTGAAGGTAAGACCATTAAAAAACAATGCATGAGAATAGTTATTTTTAACAATTCTTTCAAAACAATTCTTCCTTAAGAGAAGCTTTCTTTTTTTAATAATTTTTCAAAGACAAAAAGACTCAAAGGCACTATATAAAAAGACGATTTTTTTTTTAAAGAGTAAAAATTGGTTCCAAAACCAGTCCGGTTCTAGTGGGTCTTTGCTTGGACCTTGTTCCTGGACTGGTTTAACTGGGAATCGGTTCCCGACCTTGTTTTTTGGGTGGTCTGGTCCGGGTTTCGGGTAAACCCGGTCCGGTTGCACACCCCTAATTGGCCTAAATGGTACAGGATTATGACAAATGCTAAATGGTACTGTCTCAATCCTCGGACTGAACCCCACCCCCCACCCAAGAAAAACGAAAATGAAAAATTATTCCAACGAATAATTGGACTTAGGAAGTGAATTGCTAGAAGAAATGATGATATTGCACACGAAATGCAAGAGAGGGCTTAGAATGGTCAAGTAAGAAAATAAAAACAAAATTACCTGTTACAACCAAGGGTGATGACAGTTCTCAAAATCCCATCAAGCCTCAACTTTTGCTTCTTCCTGCTGACATCAATGGATATCTGTACAGGAGTTCCGTGAGGGTAATCCTTCACGGTTTTGGTCACACGTATTCCCATCGCTGAGGCCCTAGATTTGGATAACTCTGTTGAAAGCTTCTCTAATCCAAGCCTTTCTAAGGTGGTACAATATTCTACATGGGAAACTGAAGAATTTCTCTTGTAAACAAGAGCACCTTCCCATGGAGAGTCCACATCCTCATCACTGTCCAGCTCTTGGTCCTCCAAATCAAAAAATAAGGTATCATCACTAGTGAAGGACTGAGAACTGCACTCTCTTGGAGCATGCATTGAACTGCCTGAAGGTTGGCGCATGAAAACTAGGTGCATACGCCCGGTAACATCACATGAAGCTTTGGAACAAGCAGGAACTCTTATGACGGAAGAGGCATTTTTATGAGGTTTCAAGTTAAATGATTTATATATGCAGGAGCAGGAGGGAGCTACTACCGACAATGAGGTCAAAGGAGACATTTTAGAAGTCCCAAAAATTGCAAAGACAGAGAAGAACTGGTTCAGAATTGGACCGAAAGCTTATAATTATAAGCACGCATTAGACAAAATTCCAGATGTGTGCAACCAACTATATCACAAAGGGGTAATTCTGCAAAGAGAAAAAAACGAGTCTTCAGACAGCAGTAGTTAAACACACCCAGAAAAAAAAAATGTCGAAAGAGAGTAAAGGCGAGTAAGTGCAAGAAAGGAAATTTCGAAGTCCCAGATAATGCCACTTCATTGTAATGACAGGCTCCTGATATCAGACTGCACATAGTGCTCATTTACACATAATTACACAGATAAAAGGTCCGACACTGTCGGATAACATTTCCACAAACACTTAGCATACTAAACTCGCTTCTCCCAAAACGCTAGTTTCGCAATAAAACCCAATTCAACCGGGAAGAAACTTCACATACCACCTGAGAGAACATCATCACGCAAAGAACAGAGTAATTTCCATCGAAACTTTCAGTTACTATCAACACGAGAGAAACTGGACCTACATGGAACGAATGAAGCCTATAGGCATCCTTCGGTAGAGTGAATCACGCGAAAGAGCGACAAGCTCTGGATTTTTACAGGTCAGTAAGGGGGGACAAGAGAGACAGAAGAAGCTGCGTGGAGAGGACTGATTCTGCAGCAACAGAGTACCTGAAATCCTTTGAAGAGGCCAGGCTGAGTGAAGAACCGAGACGCAACGGCGGACGCTCGGCGGGCGGCGGCGGAGATGGCCGACGGGAGCGGAGGCGACGGCGGGAAATCGAGAGAGGGCGACGAAAGAGGCAGTGGAGTGCTGAGCAGAGACCAGGCCAGAAAACCGCGAGCCTCGGGCCTTAGCTACTCATGCCGGAAGAAAATCACAACAGACTAAAATGAAATATAGAAAATTGCTCTCCTGCCCCGGCATTTTGAGACAATTATAATAAGAATTCTAAAACTTACCACAAAAATAATTAAATTCTGAAACTTTCATTATGCGAATTTAAGTCTCAATACCGCCACTGTCCTCCACCTTAGGTCTTTTGGTGCGGCTTTCGTGGAGGAAATATGGGTACTTTTCATCGATTTAGAATTTACTAATTTAATTGAATGAGTCAAATGCTTCGAAATTGAAAGATTTATGATTTTAATATGTTAATTGAAATTTTTTTAAGACTTAATTACATAATTATGATAATTTCTAGGATTCATTCAAAAATTTTAATTTTTAATAAATTTTACAAATAATCCTTTAAAATTTTACTTTTAATTACTTAATTCACTAAAGGTGCGTTTGATCACTCAAATAAAATGCTTTACAAGATGAAAGTTATCTTGCTTAATATATGGAGACGCATCCATGGCCTGGCATCGTGCGATAATAGCATCAATGACAAGTGTCGCCTATCGAGCAGCCGACGGCTTTGGCCAAGAGGATGAAAGTTACCTTAGCCCTTTTAGTAAAGCCAGTAGTAAAATAATCACGACCTCAGGCAAACCGGGGCTGATTTTTCTGTCCTGGTTTATTTTAATGTAGAGCGAGGCCAAACGAACGGGTGCATGGCCCGTTTAGGTCGGGTCGGGTTATGACTTCACCGAAGCGGTCGCCATTCCCCCCCACAGCCCCCCCCGCTCGGACCGAAACAGCCGAAACGGGCCGCGCCCTCGTTTCATTCATCGTCTTTTCCTGATTCCGGGTTTATCGTTCTTGTCCGAGCGTTAGGGTTCCGTCGCTCGAGGCGCACGTCGGGCGGACGAGAGGCGGACGGCGGCTTCCTCAATCCGATCGACGTCGCCATTGACGGAAACCAGGTACGTCGAAGCTTCGGCCGTCGCTGTCGCTCCGACGAGCTTCCTCTACTCTTTGTCCTGTTCCTTGCCTCGTGCTTGAAGTCGATGTAGGCTCTCGTGCTTTGCTCTCCGTTTCTCTGGAATCATGGTTTGATTGAGATGGCGGATGCTCGATACGGCATTTCTCTGATTACTCAATTTGTGCTTTTGGGGAACAGTAGGAACTCCGCATTGAAGCTCGAAGTACGCGCGAATCGGCTCTTTTTTCACTAGCGGCTTGGAGGTTGTGTTATTCGGTTCGGTCAATGGCCGCCCCGGCGTGGTTACAGCAGGAGGTTGAACCTGCCACAGTGTCGGTGAGCGCTCCTTCGCCAGCGGCCACGGCTCCTGCGTCAATGGATGGGAGCGCCGGCGTGAATGATTCGAAGCCCGAACCCGCCCAAGCGAAATTTGCCAATACGCCAGGCTTTGTGGTTCCGGTGCCTTCCTTCTCCTATACAGTGCTTTCTAACGCGAGCATGGCACCTGCTGCTCCTAATCAGGCATGGACGTCCTCACTCTTTATAGAGTGTTCCTCTCCTCTGTGTTTTTCAGTGCGTATTTATTGTTGTTTATTTGATGCAGGTTATGAACATGAATCCACCAAACTTTGCCTCCATCGTCCAACCTCCAATTCCTGGGATATCACATCCTACCGGCCCGTCTTTTTCATACAATGTTTCCCAAAATGCTGCCGGCATTCATGGCAAACATGTGCAGCAAACTAGCACGGTAAGGGTCCTTTTTATATCTCCAGTATCAACAAGTTTTCCTTGCATATTAGACTGTTTAGAAAGGCACGGTTGGCTTGTATCAACTTAAATTATTTATTTGACTCTGAGCGAAAAGATAGAAAGCATAGAGCACCCAACTATAGACACTGTGCAAATGCCAAGGAAGCCCTGTGTTTTTGATGATACACAAAAGGATTTACTTTTTGGAGAAGGGTTAGCAGCTCAGAAATTTTTAATGATCTTGAGATAAGATGGTATCTCTTTGGGACTAAGATTATATTCGACTTTAGAATATGCCAAATTATGTGCATCTCGAGTCTTGTGTAATTGGTCTATGCTTGATTTTCCAATTAGGATAAATTAGTGTGCATCTGACCTGAGTATATAACCTTAAAACTAGATGCAGAATACTTCCGGAAATGTTGCACCAGATGCTGGTGTCTCCCCATCTGCTTCTACTACTTCTCAGCTAGATCGATTGCCTGGTCAGCCACCTCAAAAGGATGTGGTTTCTAACATCAGTCCTGCAACTGCATGGACATCATCTTCGAGGCCATTTTCTCTTTCTACTGGAGTACCAGGAACACCTGGTTTACCTGGTCCACCAGGATTAACCCCACCTGCACCATTATCCTCCAATCCCATGACTCCTTCCCTTACATCTGATCCTTCCCCTGCTCCCCTGAGACCCAATATTGTTGGTGGCCCTATAGCCACCAATCCAGGAGTTCAGCCGCAATTATATTCTGCCTATCCATCTATGCCTCCTATGGCTGCAAATCCTCAGGCACTTTGGTTACAGCCTCCACAGATGAGTGGCATGGCTCGGCCCCCGTTCATGCCATATCCTGCTGTACTGCCTGGGCCCTTTCCATTTCCAGCACATGGCATGCCTATTTCATCTATGCCATCACCAGATCCTCAACCTCCTGGTGTTGCTCCTTCAGGATCTGCAGGGGGGATGTCGTCATCCTCTGTGCCTGGCCAGCAGGTGGCTAGCAATTCAGCTACACAAACAGAAGTACAGCCTCATGCAGATGGTGAGTCCTGGAATCTACTCCTCGTTGCAAAGATTGTTGACAAAAGAATAATGCTAGAGATAGTTTTTGGAATCAAAGAGCAGCTCCATCAACATTACATATTTACTTTCTGCAGATACTAGTAAACATGTTAATGGGAAGAATGAAGCTGCAGCAAATGAACAATTAGACACTTGGACTGCCCACAAATCTGACTCTGGAGTGGTTTACTATTATAATGCTTTGACTGGAGAGTCTACTTATGAAAAACCTGCCTGCTTTAAGGGGGAGGTAGTTACCATTTGCATATTTTTATTTCTCTGTAAGTTTGATATATTATTGCACTTCAGAGACCATGCATTTACAGATCTTCAAGGTAAATGCAATATGTCCTTTATAAGCACATACGTCTGCCTTTATGTGAACCACTACCACATTAAGTAAATTTGGAAGCTCGAATATGAAACTACCTAACTTTTTTTTGTCAAATCATACTTTGTTGTCTGGTTAAGTGTTCTCCTTCATAACTAAATTTTGATTTTTGGGAAAAATCATGAGAATATCAAGCCTACTGACGTGGATAGTATCTAATCTATAAATTGCATTGCACATTGATACACATTAGTTTTATCAAACTTGTCATATCTTTCTCACCATGAACATCATGATAACAAATCGGAGATGGTGGAGGTATTATTTTATGCTGACAAGTGTACATTAAATGTTAAATAGTATAATTCTACTTGAACTGTTACAAGATGTTTCAATAGAAAATATTGATCTTTTTTCTTTCTGCTTTTCCTGAGACCACTTTTCAACTTGTCATTGTTAGTAGTGGTCATATGCAGGATCTTTCATCCATTTGCATGTCCCATTTCACTTGCTTTACCCATTATCTCGCTATTTGGTTTCATCTGATTTTGATTTTACTTGGTTCAAGCTACTTTACTGGATCTTTCATCTAATTTGGGTTTATCTCGTGACCTGGTTTTGATTTCACCATTGCTTCCTTTTAAACCTTTTCACTTTTCTTCCTTATATTGTCAATGCAGCTTGATAACGTTGCCTTGAAAGCCGCTCCAATATCAATGTAAGTCCTATGTGCTAGAGAAGCTTTTGTTTCACCGATATCCTCTTTTCTATTGAAACCATGAATTTTCTTTAAAAAAATCATTAATTTAGCCTTTTATACAATGTGTTAACAGTTTCTTAAGTTGTAACTTATATCTTGCCGTCATTTGATATTGTCCGGTAATGGCAATTAAGTATAATCTGCTCTTCAGAAGGTATTTCTCCTTAATGACAATTTACTGCTAAATGCCTCATGGAGGTGTTTATGTTGAATATTTTCCTTTCATTGAGCTGTTAGAAGCTCAAAATTTTTTGGAGTCAAGATTGTGCTCCAGATTGAGTTTCTTGGCTGCTTTAATGACGCAGACTCATAAACATTAATGTCATGTATATTGTTTCAAACAAGGTGGAGCAATAGTTGTGTACTTTTAATGATTGACAGTAGGTAATTAATGTTGCCAGAGATTTTGGCGTTATCTGGATATCTTTCCTATCATTGTCCAGCCATCATTTCCTATAATTCGGTTGAGTAGGGCTATAGTTGTGGACATCGGACACACTAATAGAAGAGTAGGAATATAGTTCAGTTGAGTAGGGGAAGCAACTGTCTCTGCTTTGGCTCTTTCATGACTTTGCTATTATGTTTTAATTGCATTTAGGGAGAAATTGGCTGGCACAGATTGGGAGATTGTTACCTTGAATGATGGAAGGAAATATTATTACAATCACAAAACCAAGGTAATTATATCTAAGTTCTCTTCCATTTCTTCCTAATGCATTTTGGAATTCGCTGAAAGTTTGTCCTGTCAATAGTATGTCCAAATAGGCTTGGTCTTTATACCATGTAATGTGTTGGGTATTAGAGGTTGTGGTTTTTTTCCTAGAGGCATTCTTGAATTGGATTGTTTGCTGGTTTACATAAATGTATCAAAGATATTCAGCATTTTGAGAGATATGGTTATTCATCTCTGGATGTGTATTGAAATGGCTTATCATGATTGTAGAAGTTTATAGTCACTTCTCATCTTGATGTCCTTGTTAGCATAGGCTGTTGAATTTGTGATTTTGTTTGAAGTTTTTAATCAGTTTTATGTATGCTTTATCAGTTGAGCAGCTGGCAAATTCCCATTGAGGTTAGCGAATTAAAGAAGAAGCAGGATGATAACTCATTGAAAGAAAATCTGATATCAATGGCAAGTGCTAATCCAAATGAAAAAGGATCTGCTCCTGTTAGTTTGAGTGCTCCTGCTATTAACACAGGTGGCCGTGATGCTACAGCCCTTAGGATGTCTAGTGTACTGGGCCCCTCCTCGTCATCAGCGCTGGATTTGATTAAGAAAAAGTTGCAAGAATCTGGAACTCCTGGTAATTCTTTGCCAGTTCCAGCTGCATCTGGAGCCACAATATCAGAACTCAATGGGTCAAAATCAGCAGAGGGAACAAGCAAGGTCCCTCAAAGTGATGGCAGCAAAGACAAAGTAAAAGATGACAGAGATGGTAATATGTCTGATTCTTCTTCTGATTCGAGGATGCAGACAGTGGACCAACGAAGGAGGAGCGTATCCGGCAATTTAAGGTATATTTGCTGCTAGTCCTTTATATCTATGAGTAGGACTTTGCAATACTTTTGGTTTTCATATTCATAACTGGGACTTGAATTGATGTCTCTAGAAAGCCCATTTTTTGAATTCTTTGAGAGATCAAAATAAAAAAAAATAAAAAAAAAAAAGCTTGGATGCTTTATTTATCACTAAGTAGAGATGAACACTATACAGTAGTGGTGGGAAATTCTTTAGCACTGAATCAGGGTATTCATGAAGAATAGGATGTTCCAGCCCAATTCCATCAAGAATTCCTAACTACTGCTTGTCTTCTATATAGGTTGGTAAAGCCTTTGAAATGTTTATATGAAGTCTAGTTGGTATTTCATTAATGATGACAAAAGGTAGCATCTTGAGTGGTAGGAAAGTGCTTTCTGAATCTTTGTATTGTAGAAGAATAAAGGCTGCATAAGTTGGAGTTTTTTTGTGGATTGATTGTTTGATTTGGATGAGCATTGTTTAGTTTGATCTGGAAGGAGGATAGACCAACTTTAATGTGCATGTTCTTCAAGATCACAGTACGTGATCTTTTATGTCATGTATAATACCTATTTATGGGAAGATAGCAAGGGGGTGCTATCACAAATAATATCATGTACAACTGTCATCTATCAGATCTTAGAAAAATTTGTCATAATCATGTTTCTCAATGAAACAAAGAGTTTTTAATGCTGCATTTTATATGATAATGGTGATTTGAAATTTTATTCTGAAGCATAGATGATGGGAAGGCAGCTAGCTTCAGGCCTTTCCTTGGCTTGAGCTTTTAATGGCCAATGTTGATTTGCAAAGAAAGGCAGAAGCCACATAAAACTCTTGCAGTTTACCTGCTTGCACAGAGTGCATGATTTCATTCTTTATGAAGTAATTTAAACATGCCTATAAGAGATTAATTTGGGCTTGCTAATTTGCAGGAGATGCTTAAGGAACGAGGTGTAGCTCCCTTCTCAAAGTGGGAGAAGGAACTTCCAAAGATTGTATTTGATCAGCGTTTTAAGGTTTGTTGTCATATTATGATTAATTCCAAGTAAAACCTAGAGGATTTTTATGACCGAATCACACCAGTTATATATGTCCAGAACTTGGGCTTTTATCATTTCACATAATTATTAGCCATTATGTTATCTTTGTGTTTAAAGAATCTGACACGTCAACTGGCTGATTCTCAGCCATCATGTTATGTTTATGCTTAAAGAATCTGACACATCAACTGGCAATATGGCATGCTCAATGTTTATTGGCATATTCACCTCTTTTATCTTTTTGAAAAGGCTCATCATTGTACTAACTCATCATTTCTCACTTTAATTGTTGATGGAATTCATGTTGCAGGCTATACCAAGCTACTCTGCTAGAAGATCATTATTCGAACACTATGTGAAGACACGTGCTGAGGAGGAGCGCAAGGAAAAGCGAGCAGCACAGAAGGCTGCTATAGAGGGATTTAGACAGCTACTGGAGGAGGCATCACAGGTTCCATATATACCTTCAAATGGTGGGTTATTCATTATTTTTGTTCTGTGGGTTGTGTTAACTGCTTAACATTTTTGTCATGCAGGATATTGATCACACAACTGATTATTACACTTTTAGAAAGAAATGGGGCAACAATCCACGGTTTGAGGCCTTGGATCGGAAAGATCGAGAGAATTTATTGAATGAAAGGTACCTCTTGTGTAGAGAAAGCTGCTTGGGGTTCTCATCAACATGACCATATTCTTTTCTTTGCAAGTCACTATTTTTCTGGATGCTGGTCACTTGATCTCCATTTATCTTGTTATGAACCATCTACTTATGTTACAGTCATCGATTCAGTTGAAAGGTCGGCCTTGTCTCATTGATGATACTGCAAAATTAACTTGCTGCCAGTAGAAGTTGCTTAGTTGTGAATATTCCGATTGAGTTTTAAAAAATGTATGGTTAATGTATTGTCTGGTCTGCATGATTATTTATGATCTGGTTTGAACAACTCCAAACCCTTTGTAGTTCAGTCAGTAGCTGTATTCTGTCGGAAGTGCCAGTTCAGTCTGTTACGGAGCACAATTGAGTGTGATATTTCATCTCCAACACACTGAACATGTAGAGAATATAGGGCCAACCAGAAGCAGTTATCATTTTTAATCATTTTACACTCATTTATAGAAATTTAACATGGTTACTGATAATTTGTCTAGGCTATAGTTTCTTGTTCTAGATATTTCACTGTGGAAGATGCCTCTTTCAAGAATAAGTGACTACATTAGGGGTCCCATGTGAATCAATTTTAGAAGTCAATTTATTGGTAAAGCCAAATGAATGGAGAATAGAACGAGCCTGGAAGTAGAAAACCATTTGGTCTTTCCTTATCTGAACTGTTTTATTAACTCAATATTTTGTTCACTGGTAGCTGATTTCGTTTTTTTGGTCTATTCTCGATAAGTTGGCTGGAGGAAAACTTGTATTCCTAAGATTGATTGCTTGTGTCTCTGGGTCATGAGAAAGTAGCTTGTCGGTATCAGTCAGTCATCATATACATCTGGTTGTGGTCATTACAGACACTTTTGGGCTATGGATACTCATAAAGGAAAGATACAATTTCTACTGTTAGAGCATTCTCTCATCAGGTTTATTATGGTTTTTCTTTTGTCTTCTTTACAATTGTGTTATTTGTTGTAGTCAAAGAATGCTTTATCATTCTTATAACAAAACTAAGCTAATGGTGGCTACTGATGCATTTGTGCGAAAGGTTCCAGTTTTGTCCATTTGGATGTTTGAGAGATTACAATGTTGTAGTTTTTAATATTGAGTCTATGAAATATTGGATTAACATATAACTTCCTTTGACAATTATTCTCATGCTTCATGTTGTACTGTTTTTTAGAGGGCAAGTCACTTTTATGATAACCATTGAAAGCCAAATGAGTCGGCAAGTAGTAGGCTAGTGACCAGATTCTCAGATTCCTTTGGTGTGTTCTTTGGCCCTCCAAGCTTTCTGGTTTGCAAAATAAATGTTCCTTATTTTTTTTCATATATATGATATCTGAAAAGTTTCTGCTTGACTTGTAGGGTTCTCCCTTTAAAAAAGGCTGCTGAAGAAAAGGCTCAAGCAATGCGCGCTGCTGCCACTTCTAGTTTTAAATCCTTGCTTCAGATAAAGGAGATATAACTGTTAATTCCCGTTGGTCCAGGGTAGAGGCTACACTTAACTTTACATCTTTCCAGTTGAAGATTCTTCCCTGAACTAACTCAGATTTGTAGACTTAAGATAAATGAGTTATAATCATTCTGTGGAGTTATCAGTGGCTGCATGCCTGTCATCTTTTCTTCACTTTTTATATAGGGCTGGAACAAACATATAAAGATGCCCATTCTGTGTGAATGATGTACCTTACTACTGTCAATAATCCACATCACATGATCCTTCTTTCTTCTGGTGGCCCTTGAATAAGCCCTATCGGATTTGAAAGTGCTTTTGCACCTTGCGTTATATTCATTTCTTTACTATTTTGAAAAAAAAAAATTGAAAAGGAAATTATTCAGCAGGCTATTTGCATTTATTTTAATTTTTTTACTTCTTTTTTCCTTCTTAGCTGAAGTTAGAAATGGACAATATCTGAGGTAAAGATGTAGCTGTATAATCAATGAGCTTCTCTTCATGGTTTCTAAAATGTCAAGAACCATGCATGGTATAATGATGTGACTGCGTAATTGTTAATCTTGCAGCTTCATTAATTTATGCATAAAATTAAAATTTGTATGCACTTTTCTTTGTTGTTGAAGGTAAAGGATAGTCTCAGGGATGACCCAAGATACAAGTCAGTGAAGCATGAAGACAGGGAGGCCTTGTTCAATGAGTATATAGCTGAATTGAAGGCTGTGGAAGACAGAGAAGAAAAGGAGGCAAAAGCTAAGAGGGACGAGCAGGTATACATTCTTTTGTTATTTTAGAAGGACCTCTCCCCTCCCCCCCGCCGCAGGGGAATTGCATGCATGCTTGTATTCTCATGTTTGCTTGACACATTGGTGCCTCAAATATCTGTACATCAAGGTTTAAGCTTTCCATTTATACTTCTTTGCAGGAGAAGCTGAAGGAAAGGGAAAGAGAATTGCGAAAACGGAAGGAAAGGGAAGAACAAGAAATGGAGAGGGTACGGTTGAAAATACGCAGGAAAGAGGCAATTGCTTCTTTTCAAGCATTGCTTGTTGAAACGATCAAGGACCCTCAGGTTGGTAATTACCATCAGTTCCCTTCAATAGTGTTGACTGGATGTCTTGACAATCTACACATCGTAAGCGTTGAGAAAAGTCAAATTGAAATGGGATAAGGCTATTCTTTTTCTTAGGAGAAATTGATGACACGTTTTCACGGGTATACTGTTGTTTGACAAACATAGGGCCTGAACCCGTGGCTGTGAACACTTTGGAGCTTCAACCATTCCTTTTAGTTATCGAGGAGATATTTCGTTAGACCTTCATGTGTGCTTGGTGGGTTGGAACTTTAACAATGAATGGAGAAAAGCTTTGTTAATATCAAACATCCACTTAATTTTTGTTGTATTAGCCTAGGACTTGATGAATCTTGCCGAGAAAGTCTTAGTAATTTGATCTGCCCTATCTGATTGCATGGCCTCACAGTTAACATTTAACAATATGTTTAATGATTACTCATGATGGCAGGCTATACAAATACTGATTTATAAGCAAAATAGCACTTTTTCCATTGAGGAATTGCAAAAGTACAATTTAGTCCTAGACTTAGTTGCCTAGTCTGTGGATGTAATTTTACTTAATGCAGTGGACTTTAACTCTTCAACCAAACTCCTTAGCCTTTCTATATGTATAAATGGCAATCTTGCATAGTTGCATGGTGGCGGCTACCTAAAACAACTTTGTATAGTTATGGAGGGGGGAGGGGGAGAGAGAGAGAGAGAGAGAGAGAGAGAGAGAGAGAGAGAGAGTTGACTGCGGGTTTCCATGCTTGCCCAACTCAAGCTAGTGGGTAGGCAGTTATGCTCATTACTTGCATCTGGGATTCATTCCTCTTTCTTCCTGTTTGATTTTTATTAACAAGGGGTATCACGCATCTCACTCTTCCTATTAGTATTAATACGTAGCTGTGTCTAGGAGAACTACATAATTTTGTGATTTGTTATTGACTTCTGTCATGTTCTGATCATGTAAATAGGCTTCCTGGACGGAGTCAAAAGTTAAACTTGAAAAAGATCCTCAAGGACGCTCGAGTAATCCTGATTTGGATCCAGCTGAGACAGAGAAACTCTTCAGGGAGCACATCAAGCTTCTGCACGAGGTAATTTTGCAATTCTCTTGTGGATAATTTTTTAGGAGCGATTAAGTTTGACCCTCCAACATGAGGCATCTTTTCTCCGACCCTATGTCATGTCTACCTATAGGTAGCCATTATACCCCAAGTCCACCTTCCTGTTCCAGGGCAGGGTTCTGAACTCGAAGAGTCAGACTTGATGCAGATATGATACATTTGAGAACCATGATAGCTACTAACTGGAAATATGTTGGCTATGTCTGTCAATGATTGTTCAGAATTCTTATATGCATTGCTGGAGTCTGCTAGAAGTATATTCAGTTTTTATTAAGAGGCAACGAAACTAACAACCTAAGGGGCTGAAATATTACCTACGCATAAGAAAACTGGAAAGAACTCGTGAAGAAAGACAGGTGCAATCAGATGGTTAGTTGCGGAGATTTTTAATGATTGATATTTGGAAAAACTTCTTTATATTCTAGCTTGTTTACATACTAAAATCAAATTGCTGAACTCCCTTGGGACCTGCGTTGATAAGATTTTTTATGATTTGGTGTTGGTCGACTTCAAGGCTGCTATTGTTAGGTCTGGCCACTAGAAATGTTTCCTGGTCGTACTTTAGTTAGTGGACCAGAAAGTCCTTCGATACTTGATATGCCTGAGCTTATTTCCTTTCCTTCGGCAACTTTGATCTTTTTTCAGCGATGTTCCAATGAGTACAGAGCTCTCCTCTTGGAAGTTATTACTTTGGAGGCAGCTTCACGGGAAATGGAAGATGGAAAAACAATGCTTAACTCATGGTCAACAGCTAAGCGGCTTCTAAAGCCTGACCCCAGGTACAACAAGATGCCTAGAAAAGAGAGAGAAGCATTGTGGCGAAGGCACGTGGAGGAGATGCAGCGAAAACAGAAGTCAGGCGATGATGACAGAGAAGAGAAAAACACGGATGCAAAAGGTCGAAGTGCTGCTAATTCTGGCAGGTTAACTACTGGATCGAGGAGAGGTCATGATCAGAGATAGCTTCTCTTTACTGCAGTGAAAGCAGAAGCCGGGACGACGAGAGGAGGGGAAAAACTTGGACGCAAAATGTCAAAGTGCTGCTGATTCTGGCAGGTTACCAACTGGATCGAGGAGAGCTAATGATCGGAGATAGCTTCTCTACAGTGAGGGATCAACTGGGCTTTAACGAAATTTTCCATTTCCATTGTAGAGTGAACCTCCTAATTTTTGTACTCATTGGAGTTCCCTCTCCCCTTAGTTTATAGCTTATAATCTAACTATTCATGGGATTAGTCAACACCCCGCTTTTAGGTGTTTTGACCCCTAGTCGTTATTGTAGGTTATGTGGGTTAAAAAAAAGTTCAGCGAGTCAAGGACCAGAGCTTTATATCGTTCTTTCTTTAGCAGCAAATATCATTGAATTATAGGAACGTGCTCTGAGGGGCAGAGTGTAGGCACTATAGTAGTGGTATGACATGACAAATTTTCTGTGTATGAATAAGCAATTGTGCAATTTTCAAAGAGAAACTTTTCTGCTCCGGATTCCAGTTGGTTCCTTGTTGCTAAATGCATGCGTCACTCGAGTCAGGCCACGTGAAAGATCCATACCATGACGCGAGTCGGGCCCTGGGAAAGATCCATACTTTCCGTTCTATGAATATTCATTGCATACCCAAGCAAAATGAGAGATTGCAATTTTCTTTCATTTACTTCTCTCTCCATAAGTTTCCAAAACGTGAAGCCCAAATTTCTTTGATGGGATCAGGCGATCGTACACATGATTCATGATTCATAAACATTAAACTGATGTGTTAATCGCCGAGGCAACACGTCGTACATCACGTAGTTGTGCATTGCACGATAAATGGAAATTAAGGGATTGACAGAGTCACGGCAATCATGCTATATGCTCAAGGACTTGACAAAGAATTGAGATGAAGGTAGTTTGCCGTTCAAAACCAAGCCACCAAAGTTACACCAAATCACCGAACAAGTGAATATCTGAATTGGAGAAGAACGAATAGGAGAATAGTTTACGGACTGAATTCCTCCATGGTGGTAAAGAGTCGCACCTTCCTATAAAAAGACCCTTTAGAAATTAAATAAAGAGGAAAGGAAGAAAAAACGATCCAGCTACTCTAGGTTCTGAGTTTGAAATAAGACCCCAGTCCAGCAATTAATTCTCTAGCATAAAAAATGCGGCGAAACTTCCACTTCTGCACTCAGTAGCGGTATCTGCTTCGATCCCTGTCGCGATCCCTGTCCCGCCCATATTCTCTCTCTCTATCGTAGGGATCATAGTCTCTATCTCTTCCACGATCCCTATCTCTACTACGGCTACGCGGTCTGTCCCTATGATCACGTTCTCTGTTCTTGCCACTGTCCCGGTCATCCCATTCCCTTCCTCTATCTCTGCTCCTTTCTCTTCCATCTCTATCAGCCACAACTGCAACATAACATTTCACATGTAACTTTAAAGAAGAGAGAATATGCCCAGCCCATATTACAAATAAACAAGGGATTCGATGTTTAAAGATTTGATCCTCATCAATTAACCTAGCATCTCAACATTTCAGGGAGATATGTGGCGATTAAAAAAGACAATAGGCTGCTAAAGCTCCTCTGCAAAATATTCAATTTAAATACATAGGCCAAACCAACAAAGGAAAGAGTAAAGGGGGAGGATAAGAAGTAACTGGATCCGTGACGGGGAACATATAAATCAGTCATAATAAATAATGAAAATGACTGGTGAAAAGAAGGGTAGTTCATTTGGTTACAGGGAGTCTCGATCTGCCTGTAAAATGTATATAAAGCACTCTTTTAGAGAAAACGGCAGAACAGATGCACACTAGGCATTCTTAAAGTTAAGAATCATAATACCTAGCTCTTCGACCTCCCATCCTGCACGCCCAGCACCAGGAATCCCTCGGGCAGATTCAGCTTGTTGTGTTTTAGCACGGAACTTCTTCTTGAGATTGCCAAACTCATCATACATCTCGCCATCATCCTGACATTATTTTAAGCAGAGACCTTTTTCAGCACTGCCCTAAGCAATTTCTACTAAAGAGACTTGAAATGAGTATCACCTCTTCAGCCTCCTTCCGCCTTCGCTTTGTTTCCTCAAGTTCCTCTTCATCAAGTTCCTTGTAACCTCCTCCACGTCCACCTCTATATAAAAATTCCAAAAAACAATGGAAATGTAAAAGCAATACTAAGAGAAAACAGAAGAATGACTTTCCAAGTTTCAAATTCTACACGCTCTTCAATGCACTTGCATCACCCAGAGAGAGAGAGAGAGAGAGAGAGAGAGAGAGAGAGAGGAAGGGAGGGAGGAAGAGGAGGGAGGGTTGACAACAAAAGCTAACATTAAAAGAATAGTTTCTCTGTCCAATGGTGTTCATAGGTCTAATATTGGAAGTACAGTTTCTTCATACAATGCTGTTCATACGCCTTTTTCTCCTATCAAAAGCCATCTGGATAATTAATTTTCCGAGAATATTTGTTAAAAAGACGAATGTTTTGACATTTTTTTGCAAAACATATGATTGAGACAGAAAATTCAAAAATATCCTCTGTTATGCTCTCTCATATTCTGCAAGAGTTCATCATCATGCTTATTAGTCCCGGTTCATGTAATGTATACACATGGTAAGCACTCCAATATACATGAACACATTCAGCCAAATGGCAGCACAAGATAACTCCTGGTTTGTAAAAGCTCTTTAACATTTATTTAAACAAAGGGGCAACTATCATTGCACAAGCAGCTCTCTAGAATGCACAAAGGATCACTCAGGAAAAATTATAGCCCTTCTATGAATAATTTGGCTCCAAATACCTCATCTATCAGTAGAATTATAGATAGTTTCACAAATCCAAAAGATCACTCTCAGGTACCTTACACCGCCCTCATTGTGACCAGGTTTATTGGTGTTGCAAATGTTGCATTTTGTACGCTTTGCCCAGTTTATATTGCCACACCTGGAAAAAGAAAAAGAAGGGAGAAATATAGTGAGGGACATGCCACTGCATAGTTTATTAAACCGGTTATCTTAATATACCAGAAGTGAAATAAAATGCAGCACCTACCACATCAGCTCATTAGATCTGAAAACAAAAATCAGTATGCACTAATTTAAATTGCTCCGCGTATTACTGCAGGACTCTAAGATCACATTTCGGCAAAGGCATAATGTGACAAATGAACTGATGAAGTGGCTGGCCGTCAGCTTTGCCACATACTATTTCAATCATTTGCAGGTGAAATAAAGAGAAATATCATTCGTGTTTATTTTAGCATGGCATTATATGGATAAGGCAAATTTCATCCATCAAATCCATAACTGATCACAGACATCCAGTACCAATAAAAGCCATGTTATACTCCAATGTTATACATGATCAACTGCCATTAGAAATCCAGCCAATGCCTATTGATCTAGCAGACTTTATAGAGTCACACCTGTTTTTTAGATGTGCGGATGGCTAATAGTTAAACTTAAATAGCTCCAAGTGACCAAGCTTTACTAACATGGCCGGGCAAACCCAATAACTTTTCCAGCTTCCTTCCTATCAGCCCAAAAGTACTACTAACCACCAGATTCATTTTCTCTCTCCACCTAGTCTGTCACTCAGTGAAACTTTTCTGGTCAGTAAGAGAAAATAGTTCAAGGATAGGACTAGGATGCGAGACGAAGCTTATGTCCTGTGGCAGATATGAAAAAGCTCACTAAATATAAGAACTAAAATTAAGTGGAAACTTACGCATATGACGTGATCTTACATTGGACAGGACCAATCATTTGGACCAAAAAGTCCAGTGGGAGCACCAACTGGACGACCAGTGCCAGCAGAATCATTGCTACCACGCCCTTTTCCACGACCTGCACCCCGTGAAGCACCACCTGAGGCACCAGCAGGCCGAGCACTTCCACATCGGTTGCAGACACCACGAAATGCAAAATTTACATTGGTACAGCTGCTAGCAGAACGAAAAATTAGGAGCCTTTCCATTCCAACCTGATCATACCAGTAAAAGTAACAGCAAAACGATTCAAAAAGAAAGGGTTGCTCACCAATGTCACATCACAGACCTTGTATTCGGGCACAACCAATCTCCCTCTTGTTTCCATGCCTTTCCAGGAACATCTCCCCGACCTCTACCTGTTCCCACACCGTCATTTGCATCTTTGTTGATGTCCTCCACGTCACCAAAATTACCAGCATCATTACTGTCTTTGCTTTTAGTATCTGCTATATGAACTCCAATGATACTTCCATGGAACTCCTTGTTGTTGAACCATTCAACGGCAGCGGATGCAGCATGAGGATCCTCATATGTAACAGTAGCATCTCCCTTTGGCTCATTTGTCTCCTTGTCTCTGTAGAGCCAAATCTTTGGACGACCTGTACGCTTGTCTTTCTATGAAGCACGGGGCACAAAGGCGAACAGGAAAATGAACAACAGAGATAATAATAAATAAGAAAAAGCTATCTGATCTGTTGATTATACTATGGATACAAGCTCTAAAATTCACAGTAAATTCAAGCCGCTGAATGAAATACAAACTGCATTCATATTCAGATGATACAGTAGCCCATAAGCCTCCGTACCTTAAGCAACCCAATAGTTCCAAAGTGTTCAGCCAGCATGTTCTCATCGGTTCCCTCCGGCAAATTACACACATAGACAGTCCCGTTTAAAGGAGCACCTTTCCCTAGATAGGTACCCGTCATCGCGCCCCAACTCTCCCGAGCAGATTGAACAGCGCACGACCCAAGACCTGAAAAAACATCGAGTAAACAACCGTGCTCACCTCAAACAGATCGGATAAATCCCATCTAATCAACATGCGGAACCCCCTCCGCTAGCATTCACCCAGAAGCAGCTGAAATTCACTCGTTCTAACGCACAAATCGCAACCGCACTCGAGAAACGATACAAACCCACCTAGAATTGATCTCGGGCCGAATCAGACAACGACAACAGGCACGAAAATGGAGTCGACGATACAAATTCGAAAGAGAGGATTTTTCGCCGATGGTAAGAGCCGTTTAGAACAGGCGCAAACCCTAACCTCGACTCGCGGCGAGCTCTGGACTGCCCAAGAAAGAACCCACCCACAATCGGAAGAAGAAGAGGAGAAGGGAGGAGAGATACGTACGGAAGGCGGTCCGGACAGTGCGATTTGAGATACGAGGTTTAAGCAACAGAGCTCCAATCTCTCTCTCTCTCTCTCTCTCTGTGGGAGCTCTCCTCTCCCTGCTAATGTTGTTGTAATGTTCCCACCTCTCTCTTCACCATGTTATTTTCACTGTCTTCCCTTTCTTTTGCTCTCGTGAGACTTGGTAAAATCTCTCCTCACCCCCTTTTAAAGTATTGAATTTTTTGGAAATCCTAAGGTACTCTAGTTCATATATTATGGCCGATTTGTAGTAAGGACATAAATCAATCGTACCACATATTACGCCATTATCGTACTTTATTATGATGGTATGTATTAATATTGTACGTTATATTTAAGGTATTGCGAAAGTGCCCATTCTTCGTTGCTTCATATTAAGGAAAAAAAACGAGAAAAAAAATAAGGAAAGGATTTGAATATAATTTTTTTTCTTATTGACAAAAGATTTGACCACGATTGAAAGTCGCAAAATCAAGAATGAGGTGATGTATGTATTTGAAGTACTGATATCTTGGAAATCCTAAGGTACGTTACTATATCATACCCCAGTTTATGACTAATTTATACTAATAAGGTAAAACAATTATACGATATTATTGTATTTAATTACAACGACACATAATAATGTTGTATGCTATATGCCTCATATTGCAAAAGTTTCCATTCTTCACCTCTTTCTTCTATAAGGGAAATGGAAGGGAAAAGTGAAAAAAGCACTAAATTTTTTGCATTGATGCCAATTTAATTATAAACTTTTGATTTAATCAATTTAATCTTAATTTTTTTCGTATTTGTATTAATTTAGTTCATCCAACCAATTTAAGTTGGAAATTGATGATATAGACACTGGCCATTCCAAGTGGCATGATCACGTCTTGATGTTGATATTTTTAAGTACATTTTAATAATTTTTTGATTTTTTTACTATTTTTAAATATTTTCCTTTTCTTTCTTTCCTTTCCTTCTTTTCCTTTTCGAACTATGGGCGATACCGACTATGTTCAACGACCAGCCATAGGTGAGGGTCAACAAGGGCATCGCAACCCACATCGACACAGGCAAGGTCGCCTTTGCCAGATCTAACAAGGGGACAAACCTTGCAACCTAGCGAGGGCCACAATGCCTATGCCCTTGTCAAATCTAAGGATGGTCACTCTTGCCCAAGTGGCAAGGGTAGTGAGCACTGCCCTCCCTCAAGTTGCAAGGGTTGTCCCCTCATTAAATCTAGTGATGGTGATCTCGCCTATGTTGGCAAGGGCCGCAATGCCCTTGTCGACCCTCACTTGTGGTCGGTCGCCAACCTTAGTCCAAAAAGAAAAAGGAAAAAAAGGAAAAAAAGGAAAAGAAAGAAAAGAAGGAAATTTAAAAAAAAAAGTAAAAAAAATTATTTAAAAATGACCATGTTAGTACCGAACCGACCATGTCACATAATACAACCAACATCCACTTCATCAATTTCTAACCTAAATTGGCCAAATAAACTAAATTGATACCAATACGAAAAACTTTTAAGACTAAATTGTTTCAATTAAAAATTTTAGAACTGAATTGGTATTAATGTCAAAGGTTTAACCACCCACTGGCGCAGGTGCTTGACGGCAGCTCCCTTCCTCTCGCAAAAGGTCGGGGTTCAAAACCCACTATTGTCATAGGGTGACTTAACTGGCTCGTCGTGTGTGGTGGCTAACACTTTCGACCCCTTTCTTTCCCTACCGTTTCGGCGGGGTGCGGGGTATTAAAAAAAAAAAAAAAAAAAAAAAAAAAAAAATGTCAAAGGTTTAGAAATTTTCTTCAAATTTTCCTATAAAAGGAAAGAAGGAATAAGCACAGCATTCGAGCATGGTTGATAGTAAGTTATAGAATGAGGCAATGCATGTATCTATAATGTTTTTGTTCGATTTCAAGTGGAGCTCGAATCAAACAAATAAACAAGATTATTAAGTTCGAACAGATCAAGAAATTATGCATTGGACATTGATCGATGTGTCCAAATACCCTCATTTTCACCAAGATTCTTGTATTTTGAAACATCAATTGATGACACTTACATATAATTTGGAGCTAGAGATAATCAAATATATAGTCCTACCAATTGAGCTAAACAATCTTATCATCTTCTAATCTATGATGCAAATCAAAATTCAATATAAGGACAAATAATTTCATTTTACCCTCGATTTTCAATTTAAGGTCCACTTGAAATTTTGAAGCCGGTTATAATGTCCCATTTATTTTACACGTCGAAAACACTAATTTATCGCCAAAATTCTAAAGATACAACCTTTACAATGGTCATATCATATTTAGGAGCACGATTATTTACCATCGTCTTGTGAACATAAAACGAGTTGATCTGTTTGGATGCCTCGACCAAACCAGAATCGATTCATCAGTCCTGACGAAGCAGCAAGACCAAAGCTTTCCCCACTATATGCTGCATCATGGCACAGAGTGAGCTACCGCGCTCTCTCTCTCTCTCTCCCGTGTCGTGGTCGGTGCATCGCGCAGGTCTGGAATTCCGACCACGTGTTTGACGAAATGCCTCTGGAGGGTTTTACGCACCAGCCTCCCGGGTGCTTCCGGTTTTGTGCATGTTTTCCCTTTTGGGTTTAGCACTAAGCGGTCGTCTCGTGTGTTGCAGGGTTCCTGTGCTAGTCTGTTGATGGCGACAATTTAGAATCTTGTCCGAAAATGGTAGCGCTTGTGCTCCAGTTTTAGCTTACTGATGCCATCGCCTCTGAGCCTGCGCTGTTCAACTGCCAAAAGGTTCTCCGGGTCACTCGCTAAGGGAGAGACGTTCAGAGCATGTTCTTTTCAGGAGGTCTCTGGACGTATCCCGAAGAGATGGGCTCACTATGGGAAGAACGGAGACCTGAGCAAAATATCGGCTTTCGGTGAGTACACTGGTTTGCTGTCATTTTGTGCATGGACTCATGGTGTATACGATTAATTGTTTTCTTAATGAAAATTGAAAAATCAGGAAGAGATATGGAGAGGAGTATATACACTTTTCTAACTATAGATCGTTGGGAATCATTGAACTACATGAGATATAGGTTGGCCACGCTAAGACCAGTGCATGGGAGGCTGGCTCTGAGGTTCCTCCACTGGGTCATGAAACAACCTGGCCTGGAGTTTGGCCATCTCACCCATATTTTGTCTGTAACAGCGCATATACTTGTCAGAGCTAGGATGCATGACTCTGCAAAATCGATTTTGAGACAGTTAACGCAGATGAGTGAGGGTCCAAACTCGGTATTTATTACCTTAATGGACACGTATCCTCTTTGTAATTCTAATCCTTCAGTTTTTGACATTCTCATGAGGGTTTATCTTGGAGAGGGAATGATTGAAGATGCTCTGCAGATCTTCTATTTGATCATTTTTAGGGGATTTAAGCCTTCAGTTGGTACTTGCAATAAGGTCTTGGCTGCAATGGCAAAGGACCAAGGAGCTGGGTCAATATGGTCATTCTTCAATGATATGCTTGAGAATGAAATTCGTCCAGATGTTGCAACTTTTAACATCTTGATCAATGAGCTGTGTGCAGAGGGCAAGCTAAAGAAAGCTGGATTTCTATTGAGAAAGATGGAAGAAAGTGGTTGTCACCCTACCATTGTTACTTACAACACTCTCCTCAATTGGTATTGCAAAAGGGGAATGTATAGATTGGCTCTTCAGCTTATTGAATTTATGGATGGCAAGGGTATTAAAGCAGATGGCTTCACATTCAACATACTTATCGATGGTTTGTGTAGGAAAAATATGAGTTCAAAGGGCTATTTACTATTGAAAAAGATGAGGAAGATGTTGATAGACCCTAATGCAGTCACTTACAATACTCTTATACATGGGTTTGTCAGGGAGGGGAAGACTGCAATTGCTGCTCGTATTCTTGACGAAATGTGTAGTTCTAATCTTTCTCCTAACTGTATCACTTACACTGCTTTGATTGATGGACTTTGCCAAGAAGAAAAATTTCAAGAAGCAATGAATGTTTTGATGAAGATGGAAAAAGAAGGGTTGACACCTAATGAAACTTGTTATGGGGCTCTTTTGAATGGTTTATCCAAGCATGCACAATTCAGTATGGCAAAGAGTTGTCTTGGTCAGATGAGGAGGAGTGGTATTCTTGTTGGTCAGATTCCATATACTATGTTGATTGATGGATTTTGCAGGAAAGCATTGCTTGCTGAAGCTATTGAATTGTTTGAGGAGATGCTAAAAGATGGTTTAACCCCTGATCTACTTACGTATTCAGCACTCGTGAGTGGATTATGCCGGGTTGGGAAAATAAAGATTGCAAAGGAAATCATCTCTAAGATGTATAGATCAAGGATTCTACCAAATAGTGTCATTTTTCAAACACTTATCCACTATTTTTGCAAACAAGGAAATGTCATGGAGGGATTGAGATTGTATGCAGTAATGAACTGCTGTGGGTACAAAGCAGACCATTTAACATGTGCTACCTTAATTGCTTCTCTTTGTAGAAGTGGAAAAATGGAAGAGGCAGAGTGCTTCATGCGGCATATGCGACGCATCGGTCTAAATCCTGATTCTGTGTCTTTCGATTGTCTGATCAATGGACATGCAAATAAGGGACATTGGATGGAAGCGTTTTCATTTTGTGATGAAATGATCAAATCAGGATATTCTCCAAGCCCCTTTACTTATGCAAGTCTCCTCAAAGGACTGTGCAAAGCAGGACATGTGGAAGAAGCGAAGAAACTCCTTCTTAAAGTCGGACTTATGCGATCTTCTGCAGATACTCTAGTCTACAACCCATTAATACAAGAGTTGTGTGAACGTGGAAAATTTCAGGAAGCATTGGCTCTTTATGATGGAATGGTGAAGAATGGTGTACTGCCCGACAATCACACATATTTAAGTCTTATTGCTGGTTTTTGCAGTAAGGGCAGGATAGTTGCTGCCATTATTCTACTTCAGTCAGCTGTTAGACTGGGAATTTCTCTCCCATACATGGTCTTGTATACATGCCTGATTGATGCTCTTTTCAAGGAAGGGCAAGATAAAACAGCTTCCTATTACTATGAAGAGATAGTAAAAAGTGGTTTCCACCCTGACACAATTGTTTTCAATGTGATGCTAGATGGATATTCAAGGATGGGAAAAATGGGGAGGGCAATTGATTGTGTTTCAATGATGAGGAGAAACAATCTGTCTCCAAATTTGGCCACGTACAATATTCTCTTGCATGGGTACTCAAAGAAAAGGGAACTAGGGATGTGCTTTAGAATACACAAATTAATCACGAGTAAAGGTTTTAAGCCTGACAAATGGACATGGCATTCTCTGATTATTGGTCTTTGCAAGTCAGGTCTGCTGGAAATTGGGATTAAAGTTTTGAAAAAGATGTTAGTCGAGGGCATCATGCCTGATCGACTTATGTTCAATATGCTTATAAGCAAGTGCTGTGAACGTGGTAAGATGGGAATGGCACTTGATATGGTTGATGTGATGATTATTCTTGGGTATGATGACCTTGACACTTACCGATCCATTATCAATGGTCTGCATAAGAAGTCAGATTTTGATGCTTCCTGCGCAATTATGCATGAAATGATGGAAAAAGGGTACTTTCCTTCTTACAAGCAATATATACGTTTAGTTAGCGGCATGTGTAAAGCAGGGAATGTACGAGCAGCATTCAAGTTAAAGGATGAGATGAAGGAACTTGGTGTTGTTCCTCCTGATGTTGCCGAAAGTGCAATAGTTAGAGGACTTGCGCACTGTGGGAAGATTGAGGAAGCAAAGCTAGTCCTTCATTACATGATTGGGATGCGTCTCATCCCTACTCCTGCTACCTTCACTACTCTGATGCATATGTCGTGTGAAAATTTTGATATTAAAGGGGCCTTGGAGTTAAGGAGTATTATGGAACACTCTGGCATAAGGCTTGATGTTGTCACCTACAATGTTCTTATTCAAGGCCTCTGTGCTGGTGGTGATGTGATTTCTGCAGTTGAGTTATATGATGAGATGAAAAATCAGGGTCTCCTACCTAACTGTACAACATACACTAGTCTAATAAATGCCATTTCTACTGAGGGTAGTGCAATTAATGCTGAAACACTTTTGGTCGATCTGAAAACGAGGGGTTTTTCATCTCGGGACAGAAATGCGAACCATTGGCAAGAGGAATTGGCGATTGCCATGAGAAAGATTAAATATATGAGTTGTCGAAGCAGGAAATGATACCTAATTGAAGAAAATTTTAACTTGATGTTGTCAGCGTGGGGCAAATTTATTTAAGCTGTTCTTGTGGAAGCATGGCTTCATTGTCGAGTATAAGTAAGTTTATTTTCTGGTGGCGTAAGACATGTCCTGTGTTTACTTCCTGCAGAGATGGCTTGAATCTTACTTGTTTGTTTATGCTTACTACCTCACTACTTTTAGAGAGAAGATTGTGCTCCAGCGGCTATCACCAAATGCCATTCAACTTGGCATGACAGGTAGCTAATTTCATTTTTATATCTTGATATTTGGTTTCCTACCGCGCTGGGTTTTGACCCCATTTTTCTCAAATTCCGACGACCTATATTTAGTATCATGTATTCCTGTTCTGTTTGTGACTAGAAGATGTATCGACCAGTGTTGACAGGAATACTGTTCTCATGAATCGCATGTATATTGACTTCAGATCTTGTCACTCTAATGCGGAAGATGCTATAGTCTTGCCATGACTGTGGCCGACTTTGATGAAGGAACTACATCAGATACATCTCTCTCTCCAATTTCTCTGTCCGGGAATTGTGGAACCCCTAGGATACATATGACTTGAGGATTCTACATCTGCATCCTATTCAATGATCAAATCACTCAGTCACATCGATTCTTTCTCTTCTCCTACCCTATACAAATATAAAAGGAACAGCCACGGAATAGTTGGCAACTTCAGCACAGCATTCTTCGTTTCCAAGGTTGGTTGATATACAAGTTGTTTAAGTAGTTTTTTATATATTGTTGGTATGAGGACAGGAATCCAACAGGATATTGCTTTTGCGATTGCAGAACAAGCAAGCATGCATCACAGGGCAATGTGAAGACAGACTTTGAAGTGGATTATTGTTTCGATGCCTTGAATGGAGATAGCCTATGAGCATGTGGGACAGAGACTATGTATCCACATGTCAGCCACATCGATTCTTTCTGTTCTCCTACTCTGTACAAATGTAAAAGGAACAGCCTCGAAGTAGCTGGCGACTTCAGTATGACATTATTATTTTCCAAGGTTGGTTGATAAAAGAGTCATTCAAGTAGTTTTTAACATATTGTTGATACAAGGACAGGGATCTTACAGGATATTGCTTTTGCAATTGCAGACCAACCAAATGCGCGTCGCATGCCAATGCTGTTAGCACTAAGAATGAAGCTTCTCCTTCAGGCAGTTGGAGTTAGGGCGTGCCCAAGGTGTACTTTGAAGTTGTTTTTGGTTACGATGCTTTGGCTGGAGACATAGCCTATGAGCATGTGGGACGGCGATGCATGCATGCGTGCAATTTTGTTTATCTGTGCACGTTACATTGTTTATTTCACTACTTCTGCCGATGGCAGTGGGAGGGCACTCTGCAAGTTTGAGAAGGGCTGATTGTGTACAAAACTGGGAGAACACATGTGCAATCAAGTTTTTTCTTTGATAATGAGATCGCAGGGAAGCATTGCTTATTTTCTTTAAGTGACAAAACATGATCACCCTCTCGTTCCCAAAGAAAGGTTGAAGTGTTTCACTACTATAGTGTCATTTTTGTTGTACTCAATTGCCGACACATACAAGTAAACAAGCCATATGGTTCCATAATTCGTTCTTCCAGATATCATATTTTATAACTGAAATGGTCCAATCCATCATCCATTACAAGTCTTTCCAGTTGATGTAATTTTCCAGTGACGCCAGACTATATTTTTACTCAGAGATGCTTTTGGCAAAAATCTACAGTTCATGTTCTTTAAATAAGTTCGAAACAATAACTTAACTCAGTTACATTCTTGTGTGATGCTTTCATTCCATGTACGGCACCCACCATGCTAGCATATATACATTTTCTGCAAAAGCAGTATGCACTTGAACACGGGATACACAGTATGCACTGTACACATATCATGAGACCTCTGAAACACCAGAGCTGAGGGGTTTGGATCTACAAAACCCAATCCTTCACTAAAGCTTCAGAACTTGTCTTCACTAAAAGAACATTGCCACTTTGTCCTTGAGACTGCTCTTCTTTTTCAAGGGGGATGCAGCTTCTACAGAAACAACGCTGTGGCTTTGTGTCTTTTGATCCTGCATCAAAATCACTTCATCTGCAACAAAGTGACTCATTTTCTCTTCCTCTACGGGCTTCCTCAGCCAGGGACCCAGAAAGAGATCTAGCATGTCCTGAGCAGGATCACCTGTTCTCTTAATACTGACAACAGTCTCTTTGTCAGTGGGAACTTCAGTTGAATTGTTCTTAGTGTGCTTTGCATCATCAAGAATTTCATTATGAACAGCACTGGCATCAAGAGAATATTGTTGAACATTGGCTCTCATTGGTGTCTCTGATCTTCCAAGGTGTTGTCTTTGCTGCTCAGCATCCTTATTTGATGCGAT
The DNA here is from genome assembly GCA_014182895.1 of Angophora floribunda. Taxonomy (NCBI): domain Eukaryota; kingdom Viridiplantae; phylum Streptophyta; class Magnoliopsida; order Myrtales; family Myrtaceae; genus Angophora; species Angophora floribunda. Next base: position 28,630,206 of record CM024711.1, on the reverse strand, counting down.
GATCTGCAAAAGGCATTCGTTCATTAACCTACCAAATTACATTCATTCAATAACATAACATTTAAAATTATTCTGTTTCTTGTTGAACTGCAGTTTATGCTGTTGGAATGCAGTGAGAGAGGCCATGATTCATGGGTCCTGCAAGGGTGATGAAGATGTTTTGGCGGACCATGAAGATGAGAAGAACTGCAATGAATTTAAATTTGAGTCTGTGCCCTCACTCGTCAAGGAGACATCACTTGAAAAGTCAATGTTAAAAGGATTAGGAGAGGCCCAGGGCCCGCAGATAAAGACCCTAAAGAGAACACTGACATTATTGAACTAACCAAGGACACAGAGCTAATTAGGCACAACACTGAAGAAGGGTCTCATCTTCTGATAAGCTCTCAACAATTCTTTATGCATTCAGACGCACAAAAAGTCTAGGGCCTTGAATGACTCCTTTGCAAAATAATATGCTTGATTCTGCAGCCTATATTCCACATGTATGACAGTCCGGAATGCAATCCATTGCAATAATAGTACGGAAAGAAGAAGCATGACCAATTCACTATTTGGCAACTTCCTACAAAGCAAAATATCCTAGACAATGGGAAAAAGAGTTTTTCACAGGGGAAGGAATGAAGAAAATCACCTCTTCAGCGATGCTCATAAGATCTTCAACAGTAAGTTCAACATCGTCCTCACTAGCTATGGGGTCCTCATCATCGTCAGCAACAAGACTCTTTGTTTTCCTTCTTTTTTTTAAAACTGAATCTTGAGCTTTCTTCCTTCCCCTTCTGCGCTCCTTTTTATCCTCAACAATTTCATGCGTACTAACATCAGAACTGTCTTCTTGTTCGCTTGCCTTTCTTTTCCTTCTCTTCCTTCCGCATTCCACGAGTCCAAATCCACTGACTTTTGAAGAATACTTTTCCTGAAGGGAGGATGCCCGTTTAGGCTGTGTTGTCAAACTCTTTGAATTAGTCCGTTGAGGTGAAACTACTCCTTCGTTTACTTGATCAGTGCTACTGTCCCTACGACTAGACTGCCTTGCTTGATCATTCGCAGGTGGCGCCACCATCCACCTTGGCAACCGCCTCGTAGGTACCCCATTCGGAGCAGCTCCAGCCATCTTAACTCTTCACCAGGATAATTCTCGCAAGACTCCTGTCAATAATAAAAGGACCTATCTATCTTATGCTTAACCCAATAATGACCTAACTTTGAGCAAGAAAGACGCATTTCCGTTTAAAATGCCATGGCACAGCAACTAAAACTCCATGGAGAACCACCAGTCGCGACGCAAAGTTGCAGGGAAGCGACACTTCTAAAAACCCGACAATTTATAATTCAAAGCAGCAAAATGGGCAGAACCGATTTCCTAGGTTGCCGATAAATTCTGGTTAGGAAAGACAAAGTGCCGCACCCTCTACAAGAGGAAGCGAGTTGGACTTGGTTGTCCCATGTCACTACAAAACATCTCGAACAGGCAGGCCTCTGGGGATATCTCCAAAGCAAATCTCAAACATTTTCTTCAAGCAAATCAAAGGATTTCCTGGCTTCTTAAAACTGCCGTTTTCCCTTCCGCGGCTAACCGAAACATCTATCCCATCGATTCAAGAGATTCAAGAAATCAAAGTATGAACGGAATCGACATGATTTGAAGCCGGAAGGAAATCGGACTCACCCAGCAATCGATCATCCGGAAACGGCAAGAGGGTGTATCATCGAATCGCCGAATCCAAAGAGCTAAGGAGAGATTTAAACAGAGATCGACGAGCGCGTCGGTGACGAAGAGAGGGACATCGTTAACATGGGATTTTTCGAAAACAAACGCAGTCATATTTCGAAATGCCAAGGTTTGATGACACGAGGAAGAGAAAGGTGTCTTTTTTAAGAGGTACTAGAAAATAAATAAGATCATCTTTTTCAACTTTCTCAAAATATTGGTTAATTACAATGATTTTATCAACGGCAAATCCTTAAAATAATAACTCTATTTTCTCTCTTATATACTTAATTATTGGAAAAGATTAATCTTTTCTATTTTGCAATAGTAAATGAAATTCCATCTTAAAATATTTTTTTGTTTCCACGCAACTCTTCATACATTTTATTAATTGATAATTCAAATATTTTGTAATAAAATGATTTTGCAAAATTTTTCAAATGAAGATTATTTTTCATATACAAAATGCGTCTCGGACGTGATGTTTGGCTTGTAGTAAATAACATACACATATGCATAACGAGTTAGTTTTTGAAAACTTCTAACCCGTTCATGAATTAAAGTCAATATATTAATTTGTTAGTTTGGCCAAAAAAAGAAAGTTTAATATTCAAGACAATGGAATTTAATTTCACAAACAATAAAGGATCATAGAATGACCTGGAAACCAAGCAGTGCTGCCGACGAGGACCAAGTAAAGCAATAAACGCTAGCTTCTATATGATGTTCTATCTCCAAATTTCATTGCAAAACTATAGGCCTGAGATTGCTGGGTTGTCATATCATCTTATCCCATAAAAAAGAATACAACTTTTGTTTGTACGATCTCCTTGTTAATGTTAGTATTCAAAATTTTCCCAAGTCCAATATCATAACACTGTCATTTTCCCCTCCTTTCTATTTCTTTTATCGATCCATTATTTGCACAATGCATTTCTGGAACCTGTTGACTTATATCACAAGCCATTTGATGATTATCTTTCTGAATGTTGCAAGCCTGAATTTCTGCTCGTCTTCACCATTTTTCCAGTTTGGTTTCATTATGACTGGCTCATTAATTACGTCCGATGTACAAAATGCAACATTGATTTCCCACGATTTCGCTGAAATACATGTAGTTGGTCGGAAAAATGACATCACAACTGTTCTGTTTTTCAGCCATGTGACAAATCCTGACTTACTGCAGATTCTAGTATTTGCTCCACACAAGCAACGCCCAAACTGTAAATTGCAGAGAATTCAGAAGGTTCAAAAAATAAGAGTTCAAAGTTTGTCCTGCCATTACATGTTTCCATTATTTCTGCCAGACGCTCCATAAGTAGATGAAAATTCTTCCTGTATTACACCATTTTCGGAAAAATCTCAGTCTGTAACATTTTCCCTCCAGCATCTAATTCGACAGAATAAGAAAACAACATTCTTTCACTTTTACATGACATAAACAAGTTGAACGATCTTTACCAAAAAAAAAAAAAAACAAGTTGAACGATGAGAACCACTGATTACATCAAACATTTGATTCCACGTCATCTTCCATTTCCCGCACCGACTGAAGAGGAACACTCCCGGGAAGAGAGATGCTGTCTGAGAGGTTGTTTGTGAGTCCGTTCCCAAATAAGCACACCTGCGGTTGGATTTGGTTCAGGCGATTCCACTCGCTATCGGAAAGTGACCAATTGAAGATGTCGATGTTCTTCCTTATCCGGTCGGCATTCAAGCTACATGGCAGGACACTAGTTCCTCTTTGCAGTCCCCATCGCAAAATAACCTGAATCAGTAATTGGACCAAATAATCAAGATTAGATAGCAATTCAGACGAAAGTAAATGGATTAAAACTTTTTGCTTCATTTGTTGACGTGCGGTCAACACGTGTCAGTCACTCTATAGTCTATACAGACAAGTCGAAAAGAATTTAAGCAAATATCTGCAAAGAATTTGAAGCACGTGTTCATAAGCATACTGTGTGCACTACTTCAACGACAAAATTTCCAAGTCTTGTGCAACAACAGAGATTGTGACTAGCTAGCTATTTCATATATCTGAGCATCGCAAATGAACTGTTCACTAAGTCATTTTGTGCTATCAATCTCATATTATCGAGATGCAACAAGAAGCTACCAACGTAAGACAGAAAAGAACTTTTGAGAACTCCTTGAGGATTAATAATATAACCAATATCAGAAGGTTAGCATCTAACTCAAGCCAAGAACATGTGAACGTTTTCCACATAAGAACAACTGAGCCAGGTCATGTCACATTTAATTTAGAGGGGGACTTCTCATAAAAGTAAGGGCAACCATATATTGCAATTGGCCAGTTCCACGCATTGTCCACAAGAAAATTTAAGCAAGTCAGTAACCAAGGGATTGATGAAAGAAATTGCCCAACCATAGCGTAAGTCTTTAACCTTTTAGAGAAGCAAATCAATATCAGAAGACACCAAAACTTCTCGGTGAGGAATCATAACATAGGAAGTACTCATTCGATGGATATTTCTTGGCAACGATATTAGTATTTAACCAATTCATAACAGTTCCCCATAATAAATATGTTTCTTATTGGCTTCTGAGCTACAAGCCTTGGGCTACAGATATAAGGGTTGTAGAATGTTCCTCTAGTAAAAAGTAATGGAAAACATCTCTAAGGAGGCACCACACAACATTCTTCTGTTTCTTATTGATTCTGCTTAATCAAAGATCACAATATCACCATGTCTAAGTAAGGAGTACACTGATAGAGCAACAACCTTAGCTTCCAATTAATCATCCACTTCAGCACTCAGGACTTGATAGAAGATGGGAATAAAGCAAGCAAAACATTTCCTCAATGGTCAAAGGAGATTCTTTTCACAACACCGAAAATAAAACTTATTTTCAATCTATTAGCAAGAGAGCGCCAACAAAATTGTGGAAACCTAATGCTAATCACACATCCAGATTCCATATATTATATGGACGGCCCTCGATTTTTAAGTCAAGAGCCTTAAGGGGTGCTCAGGCTTTTTTTTCACTTACAAAGTGCTTCATCACAAAACCATGACAATTATCCATACTTCAGTCCGTCCAGTCTCCCAAAAGGCATTTAACTTTCTGCTCTAAATAAAATGTTAGAATCTCAAAGTTCATCTGTTAGAATGCCCGACTTAATGTGCACAGGATTGAAAGTTTTAGTTAAATAAACATCTAAGGAAAAGATAGGAGCCAAAATCTTTTCAGATTAGATCAGGGTAAAATGGTTTAACCAGAATGACAGCTTAAAGTTGGAAATAGTTGACAAGTATCAGAAGTAAGTTAAAGGCCACAGAAAGCTGCCCCCTGTGAAAAGGGAAGTGGACTCAGATTATGCATTGGGCAAACGGTTTTTAACTACAGCGCAGCCAAGCAAACAGGATCATTTAAATGATCTAATGACAGAATAAAAATAAAGAACAAAGAAAGAGCACACAAGAAAAACCTGCTCGGGAGTCTTTTTGTGTCTATTTGCTATTTCTGCCACAACAGACAGCTTGAGCATGGGCCCGTGCACCGACCTTGACCTCCTAAAACATATGCGGGGAGTTCCAGGTTCATCTTCCCCACCTGATCCGCTATCTGATGGTGCAGGACTTGAACTAGGTACACCAAGAGGTGTGTGAGCAGATACATGGATGCCTTTTAACTGACAAAATTTTACAAGTTCATCCTGCCTCCAGAATGGATGCAGCTCCACCTAACAAAATGCAATCTTCCATCAGAACAAACTTCATTATCAGGGCTACTATGACTGAAGCATAGCCAAATAACATTCGATAAACAGAAAATAAATATCATATTTATGCATTGGACATGAGTAAAAACATAAAGCAAGGCATAGGTGGATAAATAAGCACATCTTAGATACAGAATTTTGTTCAACCCTTATTTCTGCCTTTTCAATTGTTTCCAAGAAATTATTCATAGAACTTCAGATTTGTCAGCAATGGTTTCTGGAATCAATTTTCAGTATTGAAAAGCAGGAAGGGAGAACTTATTTTTGTTAGATTAAGAATTAATTCTTCAAATTCAACTCTGGAATTATTCTCCTGGGAAACATCAATTTAAACTTTTAGCTTTTCTGAAATCATTCATGCATTAAAGTTGGTAAAGCCCAGGGTAGAGTGGTGTTTGGAATATAATAACTATTCTAACTCATCAAGGGAATAAACAATTTCATCACTTAAAATCCATTTTGAGACCACAATTTGAAACTGCAACAGGTCAAACAGGTTTTTGCCTCAAATCAAGCCACGAGAGATCTTTTAAAACAATATTGAGAGGACGATGCCAGTAAACCACACTGTTTTTGTTCATAGCCATAAATGCCCGCTAAATCAGCTCTTTAAAAGATATAAAGTTCTAAGTCCATGCCAAGGGGCCTCCTAGTTTGGTGGTTCTCTTAAGAACCTAGAATTGCGTCATGGCCTCAGTGGAATTTGGGAGGCTTAAGGATACAGACAGCTACGCCCTCTGTCCAGCCCCACTTATTAAACTCAAAGATAAGTACAATTTAATGCCCTATGGCAACGATATTCAGACATAAACTTGGCAATTAATGTGCTGGAGGAAATAAACAACTGAAGAAGACTTATGAGGACATTGAGTCCAGTAGAAACTCCAGAGATGAGGCCAGCCATCAGTAAGAAGCAGAAATCAGAGAACGCAGCAATCTTGCCAACATTCTGAGGCTTCTATGGAACAAGGATTGCCAGGATGCCTACCATCAAACAGGCTACCAAACAGAGAGTTGCCACCTTGATGTCTGCAGTCTCATTTTAACTAATACAGAGCACTACTAGAAATAAAGAAGATTCACCAGACTTGAAACCAGACATGTCCTTATGCTAAATATATCTACAACACTACATCGTTCAACTTGGTGCAGAATATGTACCCCATACACAAGTGCAGTTTTTGTAGAAAACCATGATGTATCTCCCAATATTCAAAACTATGCAGAAGGCTAAATGAGTACTTCAAGTGATAAGAGCTCGAAACAGTATATATCATGCAAATGGACAACTTATAGCATGATATGAAGAATAGAAATGCATTTGACTAATTCTTTCATTACTGACTACCAAATAATGCCGTATGTCTATGTAGCTTCACAGGCTTTTAAGCCCACACTATCCATAAACCATTCCAATTGGTAGTATAATGTCTGTGACACCTTGACAATGATCATGGAGCTTCTCTGCATTATAGTTCTATTTTTGCATGTCATCAGATGAATTTATTGATAACATGAAATCTTCATGACCACATCACAGCACAAGAATTATTTTATGAAGCAAGATCACCACAAGTAATGTACAATAAGTCTTCAAGAATATGAGATCAAGGAGGCCAACCTGATTGACCGCAGGAACTATTTTGGCAAACTTAAGCAGTTCTTTGATCTGTTGAATGTTAAAGTTGCTGACACCGATGGCCCTAACAAGACCTAACTCGACCAGACCTTCCATGGCTTTCCACGATTTCTTCAACCTACTGAGAAACTGCTTATGCTCACTTCCCAACTTCAGAGGCGGATCGGTTGCATCACCAAATGCTGAGTTATCTGGCCAGTGCATCAGATATAGATCTAAGTACGAAACCCTCAGATTCTTGAGGGATACTTTAACATAATTCTCAATCTTATTGATGGAATTCATGCTGCAGTACAGCTTGGAGGTCAAGAAAAGATCCTCTCTCTTCGGTGATGAGCCTTTAAAAGCTTCAGCCAATGCATTTCCCACTTCAATCTCATTACCATAAAGATGAGCACAATCGATGTGCCGGTACCCCACCGACAATGCAGTCTTTACAGCTTCGGTGCAAAGTTGGCCGCCGCTCTGCCATGTACCCAACCCAATAGCCGGAATTTTCGCTCCGGTGTTCAGCACGAAAGAGCGTGCCGTCAAATCGCTTTTCCCTTTCATACCTCAAAGCTTTCAGATAGGCAAAGAAGAAAAAGACAGATTCCGGAACTCCGAATATCCCCCAGAATCAGATATATCACACAGACCGACAAAATCAACACAGGCGAAGCAAGATCATGTGCGAAACCAAAGGACGATTACACAGAAGGCGAGATCTTTCCAGCGGTAGGAGATGACCCAATTCAAGAGAAGATGAAGACGCACTCTGGTCAGGGGCAGGAAAGAAATCCGCAGCGAAAGGAATTTTCACCAACGAATGCGAACGAACCCACCACCTGTTTGACTTTTAACCGAAACAAGAACGGACGGGGGGGAGCCTCTTCGACAGCAAGAACGCCCTCGATGCAGATTTCATATCGAGCACGGAACAATAAGACGAATCGGGCTTCTCCTTGAAACCACCAAAAACAAAAAAACAAGAACTTGCCAAGTTGCTTCCGTTTATGAATTTTAAATGCGTACGTAAACGGGAAAATGTTACATGACAGGACTCTGGGTCAAGAACGACGAAGGGGGTTCGGAACAGGAATCAACCCCGGACCTTGAAAACGGGGGCTTCGCTGTAAAAAAACAAAAGCCCCTCGTTTTCTTTCTTTCTTTCTATCTCAGTGAACAGAGATAAGCGAAGAAGAAGAGGACAAAGTTCTCTTTTTTAATGCGTTTTCACACTTGGAGGGGATCAAAAATCATGGTGAGGCGACGGAACGAGAAGAGACAAAAACCCGAGTGTAAAAATTATATCTTTCGTCAAATCTCTCGCACCTAACAAAGCGAGGAAAGACTGCGAAAATCCACACCCACCACCTACCCAACTCGCAACTAAGTTCATTGACTATCTCTCTCCATCTCTCTCTCTCCCTCTCTCTCTCTCTGAGAAGGTTCGGCTGACGATTGGGATAGGAACAGCGGACTCAGATGCCTCTCCGGAGATGGACGACGAAGACACGCAGTTGAAAAAATTGGCCAAAAAAAAAGGGAGAAATTACAGACGAAGAAGAAGGGACAGAGACTAATAAAAGATCAACTTTGCTTTTCCTCCCGTGTATTCACACTTCTAATTTATGTAACTAAGCCTTTCTATCTTAACAAAAATTTTAAATAAACCTTTCTGACGTCATATCCAACTAAATCCAACTAACCCGGCCGAGGCCGACGACCCCTGTCGACCATTCCTCCTTCTTGAGATGGTGGGGCAGCGGCGGTGGAGGCGGTGAGGCTTTATAGCCTTCACTTGAGTTTTCCTCTCTCTTTTTTTTCCTTTTTTTTTTGTTTTTCTAAGTTTGCTTATTTTTAATATAATTTAAATATATATATTAAAAATTAAATTTAGATCAAAATAACGTCATTTTAAATTTATATTTTATGTCTTTTGTTTTAGCTGCAACTTTAATACGCAGGAAAGAGAAAAAAAATTTAAATGGCATTAATATGTTTGACATTAGTATTTTCCGTTAGTCTTGATCGAAATTATAAAATTAATTAATTGCATAAATTCGACAAATTTTAATAGTTACGCTTTTTGAAAATTTTAAAATCCAATTACACATTCATTATAAATTTTAAGATTTTAATGCACTTATTCCTTAAAAAGGTTGAGAAAATCACTTTGTCATTATATTTGAATAATTACATAATGCTAAGAAATTCTATTAAAGACACAGAGCCCCCTATATATATATTATGGCAAGGCAGAAATATTTCAAGGTTCCAAATCCTTTTATGGACAATATGTCTGTAAAATATATAATTAAGGATATTTTGAGGCTTAAAAATGATAAGATCCCTTAAAGTATTAGGTTCTCTTTACTTAATAGAATGTTACAGATTAAGACCCATCCGGTTTTAATGAGCCAAAATTTTATAAAAATTGATCGAACTAATGATATATCATATTGTAAATGAAAAGATAGGGGAAATGCCGCTCATCGCTAAATAAATGGATATTGGACAAATGTAATTTCATTGCAACAGGTCTACTTACGGGGTATAGAATCAGACGATATCTTTTTTCCTTGATATTAATGACGTATTCGGAGCTATGTGAGCACCCACTTAAATCCCATTGGGTGTGATAGCCGTCCTCCTTAATTAGATTTATCTTCTTTCTAAGTGTAGTCGTATTCCTAAGAAATTATTTTGTTGAAAAGCGTATTGATTTGCTTTATCATGTATTTAATATAACCATATTTCAACTTGATAAAATATGGACACTTAATGTAACTATCAATTGATGTCGTCAGCATATATCATCAGGAGAAATTTTCAGAATGGAAGCATTTATCTTTACTCTTTACACGAAAATAATGGGTTTTGCAAAAGATTAGCTTTTCTTTTAAGTAAACTAATGATGATATGATGCATGGGTCTCATGGGCTATCAGTAGCCTAGTTACCATATTTCTTTCGAGTTTTGTTTTCAGTTAATCCACCAATTATAAAGAGAAGTACCATGTTGAGTATTAATCAAATTAGCACAAAAAGTGAAGAGAAATTGCACTTTATTGCCATAAACACCAACTACATAACACAGCCCACGAAATAAAACTTCAACAATGGAAATGATAGAAACAACTATCGGACACATAAAAAGAAAAGCTAAATCCACACTGGGCCAATATGTCCTTTGCAACAGCTTTTCCATGCCTGATGCTCCCCAATCAAGGCTTCACCACTTGAGCTTCTCAGGGAAATACTGTGCAAAATCAAAAACTCCTATGTTAAGATCAAAGCTAATAACACGGTCACTTTGGTGCTTGAAGGAGTAAGGAATCAACGGATACTTGCCTTCTTGATCAAGGAGAGGTAGTATGGCTTCACCTTCTCGATGTCGATCCGAACCTTGCTCTTGCTGTAGAGGTCGTATTTGCTGCGAGGCAATTAATTTTATTTCACAAACTTATATTGTAGGAGCACGAAACTAGATATTATTGTGTTATTGGATTGGTTCCTTACTTGAATATCTTGAGCCACTTCAGATTCTTGACGTCTTCTTCGTTCATCAGGTACTTATAGGCTTCGGCTCTATGTAGAGCTGAGAAAATGTCGACAAATCGGAAAGTGTCAGAAATTGAGTCCGAGAGGGGTCATTATTTTGAATTTTGAGAATGCTGTCTCACCGTAGAATGAGTGGAATCTGATGACGAAAAGGCATGCTAAAGGCAGAGTACACTTGTTCTCCTTACACACCTATACATCCAAATGGTACATATGGTCATAACCCTAGAAAGTTACACTGAGACAAATATACCGCAATTCGATAAGCTTCTTCAATCAAAGTCTCAGATGTACTACTAAGTACATATAATCATCGTGCCCCCAAGACATCATCACATTCTCGAGTCCATAGCCTTCTGAATATACTCCGTATTTGGTGTTATAGGCAGGATTATTGTAGTCAGAGTTCTCCTTGAAATACTGCAAGCAAAAGCTTCTTTCGTATTAAAATTTTTGAAGTTACTTGGATTAAACTAGTATCGCCTAGTCACATGAGTATCTATATACCTTGTGATGGACGATTGATTCATCGAAAGCACACCCGACAGGGAATGTATCGCCTAAAATGATATGTAAATGAGTTAAAAGTTCAAAATCAAGGGCACGTCTGAAATTCCAATAATCAGTATGAGTAAAACCCCTTCACGAATATTCACTATAATACTTACCTACAACAGCCCATTGAGGAAGAGATCCGAAGCTAGGATGAAGAAGTACCTTGCCAAGATCTGAAACAAGAATTGCATTTATCTCAAGTTACAATAGATATATGTTTGCGAACCAAAAGCATCAGCATATCCTCAGTTGGAATCAACCGGATTCTGGAGTCCTTGGAAGCGATAACATACCATGAATGAGGGCAGTCAGGTGAAGCCAATCCTCATTAGGGTAATCCTTCCTAACGGCTTCAGCTGACTGCAACAGATGCTCAATTTGAGGTTCATCCAAGTCTGGGTCGCTCTCGTCGATAAACTCATTTAGAAGTTCACAACCTTCCCATATGCTCATCTCCACCCTGTTCAGTACACCGTACTCTTCTCTCATTTTCTTGACCTGCAACAAAACGACCATGAGGCCACATTAGACTCAATTTGTGAAGTCGGATGACAAAGACAAGAGTTCATTCCGGAAATAGTCTTCACTGCTTGCTTACAAAGTCATAGGTCTGGTTGATGTGATTGGTCCGGTAGAACAGCTCTACGCTCAACTGCCGCGCACTTTCTGCATTGTAGTCCCTGCGTCACATTTCAAATATTCATTAGAACGCTCATTCATTGCTCACTTAAAGAGGAAGCATGCCGAAAAACGAGTTCCAACAGATGGAATCAGCCCTTGAATGACGCCATTCCAGGTCGATTCAACACTCATAGGCCATCCCGTTTGGTCCATTAAACCAAACTATACTCATCATCGTCAAAATCATGAGCCTACCACATTCACTCACTCTCATTTCTCCAGAAAATGTTTAATGAATGCAAAATGCCTAAAACCCAGAGGTGCTTTTTATGTTTCTCCTCTTTCCATAATTCCAACATTACATCTAAATCCCATGACCAATACCCACTTTTTCTCTGCCATGATACGACCATGGGAGACATTCTATATGTTTATGGGTAAAATGAACTTCAATAAAGGCAAAGAAAGAGATAAAGAAGAATACCTGAAAGTTTGGCCGAATGCATTAGTGTCCGGCACCACAAAGCCCCCATCCAACCCCAGCCCATTCTCTTCCACATCAACCTTCTTCTCCACAACCTCCGATTCTGCAGGAGGGAGAGAGCGATAGGGAGAGAGAACAGAGAAAATGAGTCAACGCTACGAATTAACTCAATAAGCACATCTACCCCACTCTCTTGCCCATTTGCCTAGTTACTTTCTCCCAAACAATAAAACCATCGAAAGTAAACCAAGATGCGATTTTTCACCCACACAATCACCGAGAACATGACATCAGGGAGAAGACCCAGCAACAAAACCAAGAGGGAAAAAGAAAGAAAATTATACCGAGCTCAGCTTCTCAACGATGACCGTCATCCTCGATCGAACTCAAACCAAACGACACCAGGAACACGAACAAGAACACGAACACGAGAGAAGAGACCGATTTCAGCTTGAATTGCTCGCATTTTGGAGGAGGCGAGGAGGGCTCAATTTATAGGTGGCCGGAGAGTCCTGGCCTGAGAATTCTCAGTGTCGGAGTCCTTCGCATGAAAAATAAATTCTACTCAGTCACCGGGTCCTGCCCTGAAATCCCACTCACTCAGAAAACGCAATTCGATGGCGTCCCTTATTTTGCGACGTCCCAAGTTGCAAACCCATTTTCTCGGCATGGAAATCCAATCTAGAATTCCCATTTTTGCGCGCGCGCGCGAGAGAGAGAGAGAGAGAGAGAGAGAGAGAGAGAGAGAGAAATGATTGCATAGCTGTCGTCCAAAGCCAAACTTTTTGTCCTATCTTCGGTTCCTCGGGCCTTTGATTTCTCAGCGCTGAGTCAGATTGTCAGCAGATAGTTATTTTCGGAGGGCGCTGGCCCCACGTGACGTGGTATCCAGTCACGTGGATTACGACTCGTGGCCCCCGACCACACATTCTGTCGGTCGGGTTGTCGTTTTACTGAGAGTTCTATTTTGGAGTCGTTCAGGAGTTTCGATTTTACTCAGGAAGTGATGTGTTGATGACTGTTGTTTCTGTTTCTGGCTTTGGGATTGGCCTGGTGATCTCAGATCTTAATCCGTCCATTCACGTGGCATCGCATGATTGAACTTATCCAAATTTTGACCGAGATTAAAACCTAATAAATTTAGGGTTTGTCGAACTTCTTTTTTTAAGTAATAATGTGAACTCCTCGCGACCTTCCTCTGCAAATCTGGAAAAGCCGGAATGATTGGATTTTTCGAGCAAAGAAAAGGGACGCCAACCAAATCCTCACCTCTACCATGACACAAATGAAAAATTTCAGCCGATGAAAGCCAACATCAAAAGGAACAAGCACACCATAGCAAGACTTACCTTCGATTTGGACTCAACTGCCGTCGAGAGTGCTAAATCTCAACGTTGATTGGTCGTTTGACCCCGAAACAGGGGAAGGATCGATCGCCTGTGTATGCAAAGACAACCATGGCGTTCTGGTGGATGGATTCGCCCATTCCGTCGATGTTTCATCGGCAATTCAAGCGAAGGTTGAAGCCATCTGCCAAACCCTAGATTTTTTCAAAGAAAGGAAGTCGATGCCCTTGCTTCTAGAGACAAACTGAACCGATATAATGGAAATGATCTGCACAGCCCCAGATTAGATCAGCTGAGAAGTGCACCCGCGTATCACTCGGGCCAAAACTCAAGCCCATTCTTTCCCACATTTAACGCTGGTCCATTGTCGACGAGAGAAAATAATATAGCGGGTTGGGTTGCGAAGGCCCATATAAATAAAAGTATACCTACAAATTGGGTCCTCTTTCCCCCCACTTGTCTTTTAAAGATGCTAAATGCTGAAGCTTGTATGCTGTCTTTTGGAACTTCTACTTGAACCGGAGAAATAAAATTTTCTATTTTCGACCAAAAAAAAAAGTAATAATGTGATTTACTTGTCAGTTTGGTGTAATTCGACTACTAATAAAAAATTTTAAATGATCATTTTTTTACTTAAGAAGTGAAGATTGTTATTTCTCTTTGTGGCTTTGGGATCGAGCTTGTGATGTCATCTTTAATGTAATCCTAATCATGTGTGGAATCACATAATTGAGCTTATCTAAAGTTTGATCAAGACTAAGATTTAATAAATCACAGAATTTATCCAAATCCTTTTATTTAAGGCAATGAGGTGATGTATATGCCGACTTTAGGGCACTTCAACCGGTACACTTCCTTAATTGATCTTGAAACATGCACTCTCCGACATTTGGCTATACATTTCAATTTTTTTTTGAAGTGTTAAAAAGAAAAGCCAAACAAAGAAAAATCTCGAGATAATTGCCATGGACAAGCCCCGATATTTGGCCCGTTCACTTGAGAAAATAAAATTTTCATTTTTGGATTGAGGACTATAGACCGACCGGAGTCAAAACAAATTTTTAATTTGACTTATTGCCTTTGTAATGAAATTCTATTTAGGCAATGTAAGGTTTCAATGCTAGTGATTAAATGTAAAATCAGCATAAAGACAAGTCAATATAGGCCATATTCTCATTATACTAATAATAGAAAAAAGAATCAACGGAAGTGGGCACATTCCATCCTACAGATAAGATCAAAGTACATCCTAACAATTCTAAATATCCATTCTCCATTTCATGCGAAAAAGCACCAACATAGGTTTTTTTTTTTTTGGAAATTGCGGATGAAAATTTCCTCTTTCACCCATCAAATTGTCAATTCCTAGGATTCTATTTGACCACTTTCTCAACGCTGTCTAAATGGATGCCTAATTCGCCACCTCGGACGTAATAAGGCCACGAGCCTAGGAAAAAAAAGAGAATATTTTTCTTTTCTTGATTATTTTTGGGGAGGAGGGGGGTGGGATTGGAGATGCTTTTTACTTGGAGGTCTCATTTGTCACGTGCCAATTTTACTTCTTGCCAACAATCAAGAGTGGTCGGCTCACTTAGAAGCCACGTGCCATATTGGGATGGGCTTGGCCCAAAAGGCTTATTCCCCCCAAGCCCGTCCAGGCCACGAATGCCTGCTTGAAGTCTCGGCGGTCGCGATGCAAGATCTCATTACCAAAAGTCAAACTATTGTCTGTCCATTCCCGAATTTCTTCTCGCAAATTTGTGTGAACTTTGGAGGCAAAAAGAAAACGTTTAATATCAGGCAAATCTTCATTAACATACCCTTTTCGAGAAATTTGAGAATGATAAGTTTTATTCGGGTCGAACTCCAGTCATAGATTTAAGTATAAATCTCTGAGTCCTACTATTATTTAGTTTCTTTTCGAAAGTGAATTGGATGCTCGCGATCCTCACCAGCACTGTTGACTTTCTACAGATGGAATGGAAGAAGTAAAAGCTACAATTCAAACACCCGGCGTGGCGTTCCCTTCTCCATGACCGGCAGGAGATGATGGCCAGTAAACAGTCAAAACTCAGTACAACGCAAGATTTCATGCCCTTTCTCATTTGTTGCATCTCAGGACTTGCCGTTCACCATCTCCTCCTCCTCCTCTCACAGCTTCAAAATCGAGAGAGAAACATCGCCGAAACAATGGTCGAAGATGCGAAAAAGCGCAGGTCTAGCTCCATGCATCGGCGGCAATTCGAGGTCACGGCCACAGATACGTTTCTGGGACTCGGTATCATTTACTTCTCAATTCCGTGTGTTAACACAT
The DNA here is from genome assembly GCA_014182895.1 of Angophora floribunda. NCBI lineage: Eukaryota > Viridiplantae > Streptophyta > Magnoliopsida > Myrtales > Myrtaceae > Angophora > Angophora floribunda. Next base: position 28,614,243 of record CM024711.1, on the reverse strand, counting down.
TTGTCGATATGCTATGTGTGGCCAAATTCACGTTTAAGTCTCATTTACGTGTGATTTGTAAACACCGAAGCATCGAAGCACCCTCCGGCGAAACTAATTCGTAGAATTTTGTCAAGAATCCTCGACAAATGTAACAACGGAAGCACCCATGCGAAAGTCCGCCAACATCTTTAAATTACATTTGGGAAAACAATCCGGTGCCTGTAGTCTTAGTCTTTCAGGACATCACGGTACAAACTGAACGCCAAGATAAATTGCACCCAAAACATAATCCTAAAGATACGAGGAAAACCTTAACCACTGTCTTTCTTGTTGTTTTTCCCTTTTTCAAATGATAATCTTAGCTTCTGCAAATTATTACAGATACTTCCCACATCACTGAACGAGAGAATCGATCATATGATCCATGACACCAAAAGTAGAGATCATAGCTTCTAGAGACAGTACAAACTGTAATCCTGTGCTTTCTTCACAGACCTTGAATCCACTAAGAGACTGAACAACTTCATAACCTGCTAGGATTTTTATTCACTCTAGAGCACATAATGATTTTTACCTTCCATCTCCTCTTATAAGATAAGCTAAGCTTTCAAGGCCAACGTACCATCCGTCACCACATCCATCAGCGGATAGGGTGGTATTGTGTGATCCCACATTTTGGTGGCAGCTTTCTTAGTATGAATTGAATCAAAGAAGAAGGCTGAATCTCCACCAACTGCATAGGGAAAAGGATTGATACAAGTTTGATAAGAAGGGCATAAAACATTCAGGACCCAAGTGAAATACAAGTATTCATAGACTGAGAGCCCGCATATTAGCATTGTGGATCATAACAAAATTGCCATTTAGCTTCCAATCCAGACTATACATATATAGCCCACAAGCACATTATTCACAATGCCACACGCCCTAGGGAAAGTGGTTAAATACTTCAGAACTTATATCCAAAGTCCAGGATGGATGGAGGACAGATATAGTGGATGTAAGATGATTTAACATAGAAAGACCGAGCATTCCAATAATTGGATTCACTGAAATTGTGGTCCACGCTCAATAGGAAATCGAGATGCTGAACAACTAATTCAATGACATGGCTTCAATAGGATTAGCTTTTCCAATATCTAGATATCAAAAGAGTGTGTGATCATCTCGTTTAGAACAAATCTCTCGAACCTAACAAAGTGAGGAAAGACTGCAAAACAGATCTCTCTCTCTCTCTCTCTCTCTCTGTGAGAAGGTTCGGCTGACGATTGGGATTGGAACAGCGGACTTTGCTGCCTCTCCGGAGATGGACAACGAAGACACGCAGTTTAAAAAATGGCCAAAAACAAAAGGGAGAAATTACAGATGAAGAAGGAGGGACGGAGAGACTAATAAAAAAATCAACTTTGCTTTCCCCCCTCCTGTGTAATCATGCTTCTAATTCATGTAATTAAGCCTTTCTGCCTTAACAAAATTATTTAAATGAATCTTTTTGATGTCAGATCTGGCTAAATCCAACAAACCTAGCCGGGGCCTAACGACCCCTGTCAATCATTCCCCCTTCCCGGTGATGATGAGGCGTCGGTAGTAGTTGCGGCGAGGCCTTGCAACCTTTGCTCGAGTTTTCCTCTCTTTTCTTAACTTTTTCTGGTTTTTCTAAGTCTAATTATTTTTAATATAATTTTAAATTTTTTTTATTAAAAACTCGATTTGGACCAAAACAAGGTCATTTTAGCTTTATGTTTTTTTTTTTTTTCACATCTTTGTCGCGTAGAAGAGTGAAAACAATAAAAAAACCACGATGTCAACATTCTCTGTTAGCCAAGTCAATCCAATTTATAGAAGCACATAATTTCACAAACTTGACAAGTTTTAACACTCGTACTTTTTGAAAGTTTTAAAATTTAATTGCACCTTCGTGATCATTTTTAAAAATTGCAATACACTTACTCCTTAAAAGGAGTGAGAAAATCACTTTGTCATTATATTTAAATGGTTATATAGTATTAAGAAATTCTATTAAACACAGAACCCCAAAAAATTGTATAAATATAAATATAGAAAGGGAGAAATATTTCAAGGTTTCCAATACTTTTATGCACAAAATGTTTGTAAAATAAATAATCGAGGATATTGGTGAGGCAAAAAAATGATTAAGATCCCTTTAAATATTAGATTTTCTTTACTTTATAAAATATTATAGATTAAGGTCCATTTAAGTGGCACTTTTAATGATGCATCAAAATTTTATAAAAATTGATTGAACTAGTCGAATGGATATTAGATAGGGCAATGCCGCTTGTCACTATATGAATGGATATTTGATATTTGTAATTCCACTGTAGTAGGTCGAACTAATTTTACTTAAAACAAGTGGGGTGTAGATTTTAAGCAATGTCTTTTTTCCATTTTTGATGTTAATGATATGTCCGGAGCTATTTGAGCACCCACTTAAATCTCATCGGGTATGGCAATTCTCCTCCTCAATTATAGATATCTTCTTCTCTAAGTGTAGTTGTATTCCTATGAAATTATTTTGTTGTGATTCATCATGCATTCAATATAACCATATCTGAACTTGATAAAATACAGACATTTAATTTTACTATTAATTGATGTTGTCAACATATATCATCAGGAGAAATTTTCAGAATGGAAGCATTTATCTTTACCTCTTACACAATAATAATGGGTTTTGGGAAAGATTAGCTTTTCTTTTAAGTAACTAATGATAATGTGATTCATGGGTCTCATGGGCTACCAGTAGCCTGGTTACCGTATTTATACACTTATAGGAGATTATTCTTTCGAGTTTTGTTTCCAGGTAATTATCCATCAATTATAAAGAGAAGTACCACGTTGAGTATTAATCAGATCAGCACAAAAGTAAAGAGAAATTGCATTTTATTGCCATTAACAGCAACCACACAACACAACACATGAAATAAAACTTCAACGATGGAAATGATAGGAATAACTATTGGACACATAAAAAGAAGAGTTAAATCCACACTGGCCCAATATGTCCCTTGCAACAGCTTTTCCATGCCTGATGCTCTCCAATCAAGGCTTCACCACTTGAGCTTCTCAGGGAAATACTGTGCAAAATCAAAAACTCCCATGTTAAGATCAAACCAATAACATGGTCGCCTTGTTGCTTGAAGAAGTAAGGAATCAACGGATACTTGCCTTCTTGATCAAGGAGAGGTAGTATGGCTTCACCTTCTCGACGTCGATCCGAACCTTGCTCTTGCTATAGAGGTCGTATTTGCTGCAAGGCAATTGATTTTGATTAACAAACCCATATTGCAGGAGCAAGAAACTAGATATGATTGTGTTATGGGATTGGTTCCTTACTTGAATATCTTGAGCCACTTTAGATTTTCCACGTCTTCTTCGTTCATCAGGTACTTATAGGCTCCGGCTCTGTGTAGAGCTGAGAAAATGTCGACAAATTCAGAAAGTGTCAAAAATCGATTCCGATAGAGGTCATTATTCTGAATTTCGAGAATGTTGTGTCTTACCGTAGAATGAATGGAATCTGATGATGAAAAGGCCCGCTGGAGGCAAAGTACACTTGTTCTCCTTACACACCTATACACCCAGATGGTACATATGGTCAGAACCCTAGAAAGTTACATTGAGACAAATATACCGCAATTTAATAAGCTTCTTTAATCAAAGTCTCAGATGTACTACCAAGTACATATAATCATCGTGCCCCCAAGACATCATCACATTCTCGAGTCCACATCCTTCTGAATATACTCCGTATTTGGTGTTATATGCAGGATTAGTGTAGTCAGGGTTCTCCTTGAAATACTGCAAGCAAAAGCTTCTTTCGTATTAAAATCTTTGAAGATAATTGGATTGGACTAGTATCGCCACATGTCACGTGAGTATCTATATACCTTGTGATGGACGATTGATTCATCGAAAGCGCACCCGACAGGGAATGTATCACCTAAAATGATATGTAAATGAGTTAAAAGTTCAAAATCAAGGGCATGTCTGAAATTCCAATAATGGGTAAAACCCTTCCATGAATATTCACTATAATACTTACCTACAACAGCCCATTGAGGAAGAGATCCGAAGCTATGATGAAGAAGTACCTTGCCAAGATCTGAAACAAGAATTGCATTTATCTCAGGTTACATTAGATATATGTTTGCGAACCAAAAGCATAAGCATATCCTCAGTTGGAATCAACTAGATTTTGGAGTCCTTGCAAGCGATAACATACCATGAATGAGGGCAGTCAGGTGAAACCAATCGTCATTAGGATAATCCTTCCTGACGGCTTCAGCTGTTTGCAGCAGATGCTCAATCTGAGGTTCGTCCAAGTCTGGGTCGCTCTCGTCGATAAACTCATTTAGAAGTTCACAACATTCCCATATGCTCATCTCCACTCTGTTCAGTACGCCGTACTCTTCTCTCATTTTCTTGACCTGCAACGAAACGACCATGAGGCCACATTAGACTCAATTTGTGAAGTTGGATGACAAAGACACAGTTCATTCCAGAAATAGTCTTCATTGCTTGCTTACAAAGTCATAGGTTTGGTTGATGTGATTGGTCCGGTAGAACTGTTCTACGCTCAGCTGCCGCTCACTTTCTGCATTGTAGTCCCTGCGTCGCATTTCAAATATTCATTAGAACGCTCATTCACTACTCACTTGAAGAGGAAGCATGCCAAAAAATGAGTTCCAACAGATGGAATCAACCCTCAAATGACGCCGTTCCGGGTCGATTCAACATTCATAGGCCATCCTATTTGGTCCATTAAGCCAAACTATACTCATCATCATCAAAATCATGAGCCTACCACGTTCACTCACTCTGATTTCTCCAGAAAATGTTTAATGAATGCAAAATGCCTAAAACCCAGAGGTGCTTTTTATGTTACTCCCCTTTCCATAATTTCAACATTACATCTAAATCCCATGACCAATGCCCACTTTTTCTCTGCCATGAGACGACCATGGGAAACATTCTATATGTTGATGTGTAAAATGAACTTCAATAAAGGCAAAGAAAGAGATAAAGAAGAATACCTGAATGTTTGGCCGAATGCATTAGCGTCCGGCACCACAAACCCCCCATCCAACACCAGCTCGCTCTCTTCCACATCAACCTTCTTCTCCACAACCTCCGATGCTGCAGGAGGGAGAGAGCGATAGGGAGAGAGAATAGAGAAAATGAGTCAACGCTACGAATTAACTCAATAAGCACATCTACCCCACTCTCTTGCCCATTTGCCAAGTGACTTTCTCCCAAACAATAAAACCATCGAAAGTAAACCAAGATGCGATTTTTCACCCACACAATCACCGAGAACATGACATCAGGGAGAAGACCCAGCAACAAAACCAAGAGGGAAAAAGAAAGAAAGTTATACCGAGCTCAGGCTTCTCAACGATGACCGTCATCCTCGATCGAACTCAAACCAAACGACACCAGGAACACGAACAAGAACACGAACACGAGAGAAGAGACCGATTTCAGCTTGAATTGCTCGCATTTTGGAGGAAGCGAGGAGGGCTCAATTTATAGGTGGCCGGAGAGTCCTGGCCTGAGAATTCTCAGTGTCGGAGTCCTTCGCATGAAAAATAAATTCTACTCAGTCACCGGGTCCTTCCCTGAAAATCCACTCACTTAGAAAACGCAATTCGATGGCGTCCCTTATTTTGCGATGTCCCAAGTTGCAAACCCATTTTCTCGTTGTGGAAATCCAATCTAGAATTCCCATTTTTGCGCGCTCGAGAGAGAGAGAGAGAGAGAAATGATTGCATAGCTGTCGTCCAAAGCCAAACTTTTTGTCCTGTCTTCGGTTCCTCAGGCCTTTGATTTCTCAGCGCTGAGTCAGATTGTCAGCAGATAGTTATTTTCGGAGGGCGCTGGCCCCACGTGACGTGGTATCCAGTCATGTGGATTACGACTCGTGGCCCCCGACCACACATTCTGTCGGTCGGGTTGTCGTTTTACTGAGAGTTCTGTTTTGGAGTCGTTCAGGAGTTTCGATTTTACTCAGGAAGTGATGTGTTGATGACTGTTGTTTCTGTTTCTGGCTTTGGGATTGGCCTGGTGATCTCAGATCTTAATCCGTCCATTCACGTGGCATCGCATGATTGAACTTATCCAAATTTTGACCGAGATTAAGACCTAATAAATTTAGGGTTTGTCCAACTTCTTCTTTTTTAAGTAATAATGTGAACTCCTTGCAACGCTCCTCTGGCAAATTTAGGAAAGTCGGAATGACTGGATTTTTCGAGCAAAGAAAAGGGACGCCGACCATATTCTCACCTCTGCCATGACACAAATGAAAAATTTCAGCCGATGGAAGCCAACATCAAAAGGAACAAGCACACCATAGCAAGACTTACCTTCGATTTGGACTCCACTGCCGTCGAGAGTGCTAAAGCTCAACGTTGATGGGTCGTTTGACCCCGAAACAGGGGAAGGATCAATCGCCTGTGTATGCAAAGACAACCATGGCATTCTGGTGGATAGATTTGCCCATTTCGTCGATGTTTCATCGGCAATTCAAGTGAAGGCCGAAGCCATCTGCCAAACCCTAGATTTTTTCAAAGAAAGGAAGTCGATGCCCTTGATTCTAGAGACAAACTGAACTGATATAATGGAAATGATCTGCACAGCCCTAGATCAAATCAACTGAGAAGTGCACGCACGTATCGCTCAGGCCAAAACTCAGGCCCATTCTTTCCCACATTTAACGCTGGTCCATTGTCGACGAGAGAAAAATAATATAGCGGGTTGGGTCGCGAAGGCCCATATAAAGAAAAGTCTACCTACAAATTGGGTCCCCTTTCCCCCCACTTGTCTTTTAAAGATGCTAAATGCTTAAGCTTGTATGCCGTCTTTTGGAACTTCTACTTGAACCGGAGAAATAAAATTTTCTATTTTCGACCAAAAAAAAGTAATAATGTGATATACTTGTCAGTTTAGTGTAATTCGACTACTAATAAACCTTTTTAAATGATCATTTTTTTACTTAAGAAGTGAAGATTGTTGTTTCTCTTTGTGGCTTTGGGATCGGGCTTGTGATGTCATCTTTAATGTAATCCTAATCATGTGTGGAATCGCATAATTGAGCTTATCTAAAGTTTGATCAAGACTAAGATTTAATAAATCATAGAATTTATCCAAATCCTTTTTATTTAAGGCAATGAGGTGATGTATTTGCCGACTTTAGGGCACTTCAACCGGTACACTTCCTTAATTGATCTTGAAACATGCACTCTCTGACATTTGGCTATACATTTCAATTTTTTTTTTTGAAGTGTTAGAAAGAAAAGCCAAACAAAGGAAAATCTCGATATAATTGCCATGGACAAGCCCCAATATTTGGCCCGTTCACTTGAGAAAATAAAATTTTCATTTTTGGATTGAGGACTATAGACCGACTGGAGTCAAAACAAATTTTTAATTTGACTTATTGCCTTTGTAATGAAATTCTATTTAGGCAATGTAAGGTTTCAATGCTAGTGATTAGATGTAAAATCAGCATAAAGGCAAGTCAATATAGGCCATATTCTCATTATACTAATAATAGAAAAAAGAATCAACGGAAGTGGGCACATTCCATCCTACAGATAAGATCAAAGTACATGCTAAAAATTCTAAATATCCATTCTCCATTTCATGCGAAAAGCACCAACATAGGTATTTTTATTTTGGAAATTGAGGATGATGATTTCCTCTTTCACCCATCAAATTGTCAATTCCTAGGATTCTATTTGACCACTTTCTCAACGCTGTCTAAATGGATGCCTAATTCGCCACCTCGGACGTAATAAGGCCACGAGCCTAGGAAAAAAAAAGAGAATATTTTTTCTTTTCTTGATTATTTTTGGGGAGGAGGAGGGGGGGTGGGGTTGGAGATGCTTTTTACTTGGAGGTCTCATTTGTCACGTGCCAATTTTACTTCTTGCCAACAATCAAGAGTGGTCGGCTCACTTAGAAGCCACGTGCCATATTGGGATGGGCTTGGCCCAAAGGCTTATTCCCCCAAGCCCGTCCAGGCCACGAATGCCTGCTTGAAGTCTCGGCGGTCGCGATGCAAGATCTCATTACCAAAAGTCAAACTATTGTCTGTCCATTCCCGAATTTCTTCTCGCAAATTTGTGTGAACTTTGGAGGCAAAAAGAAAACGTTTAATATCAGGCAAATCTTCATTAACATACCCTTTTCGAGAAATTTGAGAATGATAAGTTTTATTCGGATCGAACTCCAGTCACATATTTAAGTATAAATCTCTGAGTCATACTATTATTTAGTTTCTTTTCGAAAGTGAATTGGATGCTCGCGATCCTCAGTAGCACTGTCGACTTTCTACAGATGGAATGGAAGAAGTAAAAGCTACAATTCAAACACCCGGCGTGGCGTTCCCTTCTCCATGACCGGCAGGGGATGATGGCCAGTAAACAGTCAAAACTCAGCACAACGCAAGATTTCATGCCTTTTCTCATTTGTTGCATCTCAGGACTTGCCGTTCACCATCTCCTCCTCCTCCTCTCACAGCTTCAGAATCGAGAGAGAAACATCGCCGAAACAATGGTTGAAGATGCGAAAAAGCGCAGGTCTAGCACCATGCATCGGCGGCAATTCGGGCTCACGGCCACAGGTACGTTTCTGGGACTTGATATCATTTACTTCTCAGTTCCGTGTGTTAAAACATTTGTCGATATGCTATGTGTGGCAAAATTCACGTTTAAGTCTCATTTACGTGGGATTTGTAAACACCGAAGCATCAAAACACCCTCCGGCGAAACTAATTCGTAGAATTTTGTCAAGAATCCCCAACAAATGTAACAACGGAAGCTCCCATGTGAAAGTCCGCCCATCTTTAAATTACATTTGGGAAAACAATCCGGTGTCTGTAGTCTTAGTCTTTCAGGACATCACGGTACAAACTAAACGCCAAGATAAATTGCACCCAAACATAATCCTAAAGATACGAGGAAAACCTTAACCACTGTCTTTCTTGTTGTTTTTCCCTTTTTCAAATGATAATCTTAGCTTCTGCAAATTATTACAGATATTTCCCACTTCACTGAACGAGAGAATCAATCATATGATCCATGACACCAAAAGCAGAGATCATAGCATCGAGAGACAGCACAAACTGTAATCCTGTGCTTTCTTCACAGACCTTGAATCCACTAAGAGACTGAACAACTTCATAACCCGCTAGGATTTTTATTCACTCTAGAGCACATAATGATTTTTACCTTCCATCTCCTCTTATAAGATAAGCTAAGCTTTCAAGGCCAACGCACCATCCGTCACCACATCCATCAGCGGATAGGGTGGTATTGTGTGATCCCACGTTTTGGTGGCAGCTTTCTTAGTATGAATTGAATCAAAGAAGAAGGTTGAATCTCCACCAACTGCATAGGGAAAAGGATTGATACAAGTTTGATAAGAAGGGCATAAAACATTCGGGACCCAAGTGAAATACAAGTATTCATAGACTGAGAGCGCCGCATATTAGCATTGCGGATCATAACAAAATTGCCATTTAGCTTCCAATCCAGACTATACATATATAGCCCACAAGCACATTATTCACAATGCCACACACCCTAGGGAAAGTCGTTAAATACTTCAAAACTTATATCCAAAGTCCAGGGTGGAGGACATATATAGTGGCTGTAAGATGATCTAACATAGAAAGACCGAGCATTCCAATAATTGGATTCACTGAAATTGTGGTCCACGCTCAATAGGAAATCGAGATGCTAAACAACTAATTCAATGACATAGCTTCAATAGGATTAGCTTTTCCATTATCTTGATTTGAAAAGAGTGTGATCATCTCGATTAGAACAAATCTCTTGCACCTAACAAAGTGAGGAAAGACTACGAAACACACCCACCACCTACGCAACTCACAACTACGTGCATTGACGATCTCTCTCTCTCTCTCTCTGAGAAGGTTCGGCTGACGATTGGGATTGGAACAGCGGACTTTTCTGCCTCTCCGGAGATGGACAACGAAGACACGCAGTTTAAAAATGGCCAAAAACAAAAGGGAGAAATTACAGATGAAGAAGGAGGGACGGAGAGACTAATAAAAAAATCAACTTTGCTTTCCCCCCTCCTGTGTAATCACGCTTTTAATTCATGTAATTAAGCCTTTCTGCCTTAACAAAATTATTTAAATGAATCTTTTTGACGTCAGATCTAGCTAAATCCAACAAACCTAGCCGGGGCCTAACGACCCCTGTCAATCATTCCCCCTTCCCGGTGATGATGAGGCGTCGGTAGTAGTTGCAGCGAGGCCTTGCAACCTTTGCTCGAGTTTTCCTCTCTTTTCTTAACTTTTTCTGGTTTTTCTAAGTCTGCTTATTTTTAATATAATTTTTAATTTTTTTTATTAAAAACTCGATTTGGACCAAAACAAGGTCATTTTAGCTTTATGTTTTTTTATTTCTGTTTCACATCTTTGTCGCGTAGAAGAGTGAAAACAATAAAAAAACCACAATGTCAACATTCTCTGTTAGCCAAGTCAATCCAATTTATAGAACAACATAATTTCACAAACTTGACAAGTTTTAACACTCGTACTTTTTGAAAGTTTTAGAATTTAATTGCACCTTTGTGATAATTTTTAAAAATTGCAATACACTTACTCCTTAAAAGGAGTGAGAAAATCACTTTGTCATTATATTTAAATGGTTATATAGTATTAAGAAATTCTATTAAACACGTAACCCCAAAAAATTGTATAAATATAAATATAGAAAGGGAGAAATATTTCAAGGTTTCCAATACTTTTATGCACAAAATGTTTGTAAAATAAATAATCGAGGATATTGGTGAGGCAAAAAAATGATTAAGATCCCTTTAAATATTAGGTTTTCTTTACTTTATAAAATATTATAGATTAAGGTCCATTTAAGTGGCACTTTTAATGATGCATCAAAATTTTATAAAAATTGATTGAACTAGTCGAATGGATATTGGATAGGGCAATGCCGCTTGTCACTAGATGAATGGATATTTGATATTTGTAATTTCACTGTAGTAGGTCGAACTAATTTTACTTAAAACAAGTGGGGTGTAGATTTTAAGCAATGTCTTTTTTTCCATTTTTGATGTTAATGATATGTCCGGAGCTATTTGAGCACCCACTTAAATCTCATCGGGTATGGCAATTCTCCTCCTCAATTATAGATATCTTCTTCTCTAAGTGTAGTTGTATTCCTATGAGATTATTTTGTTGTGATTCATCATTCATTCAATATAACCATATCTAAACTTGATAAAATACGGACATTTAATTTTACTATTAATTGATGTTGTCAACATATATCATCAGGAGAAATTTTCAGAATGGAAGCATTTATCTTTACCTCTTACACAATAATAATGGGTTTTGGGAAAGATTAGCTTTTCTTTTAAGTAACTAATGATAATGTGATTCATGGGTCTCATGGGCTACCAGTAGCCTGGTTACCGTGTTTATACACTTATAGGAGATTATTCTTTCGAGTTTTGTTTCCAGGTAATTATCCATCAATTATAAAGAGAAGTACCACGTTGAGTATTAATCAGATCAGCACAAAAGTAAAGAGAAATTGCATTTTATTGCCATTAACAGCAACCACACAACACAGCACATGAAATAAAACTTCAACGATGGAAATGATAAGAATAACTATCGGACACGTAAAAAGAAGAGCTAAATCCACACTGGCCCAATATGTCCCTTGCAACAGCTTTTCCATGCATGATGCTCTCCAATCAAGGCTTCACCACTTGAGCTTCTCAGGGAAATACTGTGCAAAATCAAAAACTCCCATGTTAAGATCAAACCAATAACATGGTCGCCTTGTTGCTTGAAGAAGTAAGGAATCAACGGATACTTGCCTTCTTGATCAAGGAGAGGTAGTATGGCTTCACCTTCTCGACGTCGATCCGAACCTTGCTCTTGCTATAGAGGTCGTATTTGCTGCAAGGCAATTAATTTTGATTAACAAACCCATATTGCAGGAGCAAGAAACTAGATATGATTGTGTTATGGGATTGGTTCCTTACTTGAATATCTTGAGCCACTTCAGATTTTCGACGTCTTCTTCGTTCATCAGGTACTTATAGGCTCCGGCTCTGTGTAGAGCTGAGAAAATGTCGACAAATTCAGAAAGTGTCAAAAATCGATTCCGATAGAGGTCATTATTCTGAATTTCGAGAATTTTGTGTCTGACCGTAGAATGAATGGAATCTGATGATGAAAAGGCCCGCTGGAGGCAAAGTACACTTGTTCTCCTTACACACCTATACACCCAGATGGTACATATGGTCAGAACCCTAGAAAGTTACATTGAGACAAATATACCGCAATTTAATAAGCTTCTTTAATCAAAGTCTCAGATGTACTACCAAGTACATATAATCATCGTGCCCCCAAGACATCATCACATTCTCGAGTCCACATCCTTCTGAATATACTCCGTATTTGGTGTTATATGCAGGATTAGTGTAGTCAGGGTTCTCCTTGAAATACTGCAAGCAAAAGCTTCTTTCGTATTAAAATCTTTGAAGATACTTGGATTGGACTAGTATCGCCACATGTCACGTGAGTATCTATATACCTTGTGATGGACGATTGATTCGTCGAAAGCGCACCCGACAGGGAATGTATCACCTAAAATGATATGTAAATGAGTTAAAAGTTCAAAATCAATGGCATGTCTGAAATTCCAATAATGGGTAAAACCCTTCCATGAATATTCACTATAATACTTACCTACAACAGCCCATTGAGGAAGAGATCCGAAGCTATGATGAAGAAGTACCTTGCCAAGATCTGAAACAAGAATTGCATTTATCTCAGGTTACAATAGATATATGTTTGCGAACCAAAAGCATCAGCATATCCTCAGTTGGAATCAACCAGATTCTAGAGTCCTTGCAAGTGACAACATACCATGAATGAGGGCAGTCAGGTGAAACCAATCATCATTAGGATAATCCTTCCTGACGGCTTCGGCTGACTGCAGCAAATGCTCAATCTGAGGTTCGTCCAAGTCTGGGTCGCTTTCGTCGATAAACTCATTTAGAAGTTCACAACATTCCCATATGCTCATCTCCACCCTGTTCAGTACGCCGTACTCTTCTCTCATTTTCTTGACCTGCAACGAAACGACCATGAGGCCACATTAGACTCAATTTGTGAAGTCGGATGACAAAGACACAGTTTATTCCAGAAATAGTCTTCACTGCTTGCTTACAAAGTCATAGGTCTGGTTGATGTGATTGGTCCGGTAGAACTGCTCTACGCTCAGCTGCCGCTCACTTTCTACATTGTAGTCCCTGCGTCGCATTTCAAATATTCATTAGAACGCTCATTCACGGCTCACTTGAAGAGGAAGCATGCCAAAAAACGAGTTCCAACAGATGGAATCAGCCCTCAAATGACGCCGTTCCAGGTTGATTCAACATTCATAGGCCATCCTATTTGGTCCATTAAGCCAAACTATACTCATCATCATCAAAATCATGAGCCCACCACGTTCACTCACTCTGATTTCTCCAAAAAATGTTTAATGAATGCAAAATGCCTAAAACCCAGAGGTGCTTTTTATGTTACTCCCCTTTCCATAATTGCAACATTACATCTAAATCCCATGACCAATGCCCACTTTTTCTCTGCCATGAGACGACCATGGGAAACATTCTATATGTTGATGTGTAAAATGAACTTCAATAAAGGCAAAGAAAGAGAGAAAGAAGAATACCTGAATGTTTGGCCGAATGCATTAGCGTCCGGCACCACAAACCCCCCATCCAACGCCAGCTCGTTCTTTTCCACATCAACCTTCTTCTCCACAACCTCCGATGCTGCAGGAGGGAGAGAGCGATAGGGAGAGAGAACAGAGAAAATGAGTCAACGCTACGAATTAACTCAATAAGCACATCAACCCCACTCTCTTGCCCATTTGCCTAGTTACTTTCTCCCGAACAATAAAAACATCGAAAGTAAACCAAGATGCGATTTTTCACCCACACAATCACCGAGAACATGACATCAGGGAGAAGACCCAGCAACAAAACCAAGAGGGAAAAAGAAAGAAAGTTATACCGAGCTCAGGCTTCTCAACGATGACCGTCATCCTCGATCGAACTCAAACCAAACGACACCAGGAACACGAACAAGAACACGAACACGAGAGAAGAGACCGATTTCAGCTTGAATTGCTCGCATTTTGGAGGAGACGAGGAGGGCTCAATTTATAGGTGGCCGGAGAGTCCTGGCCTGAGAATTCTCAGTGTCGGAGTCCTTCGCATGAAAAAAAAGTTCTTCTCAGTCACCGAGTCCTTCCCTGAAAATTCACTCATTCAAAAAACGCAATTGGATGGCATCCCTCGTTTTGCGATGTCCCAAGTTGCAAACCCATTTTCTCGTTGTGGAAATCCAATGAGAATTCCCATTTTTGCGCGCGCGAGAGAGAGAGAGAGAGAGAGAGAAATGATTGCATAGCTGTCGTCCAAAGCCAAACTTTTTGTCCTATCTTCGGTTCGGTTCCTCGGGCCTTTGATTTCTCAGCGCTGAGTCAGATTGTCAGCAAATAGTTATTTTCGGAGGGCGCTGGCCCCACGTGACGTGGAATCCAGTCATGTGGATTACGACTCGTGGCCCCCGACCACACATTCTGTCGGTCGGGTTGTCGTTTTACTGAGAGTTCTATTTTGGAGTCGTTCAGGAGTTTCGATTTTACTCAGGAAGTGATGTGTTGATGACTGTTGTTTCTGTTTCTGGCTTTGGGATTGGCCTGGTGATCTCAGATCTTCATCCGTCCGTTCACGTGGCATCGCATGATTGAACTTATCCAAATTTTGACCGAGATTAAGACCTAATAAATTTAGGGTTTGTCCAAATTCTTCTTTTTTAAGTAATAATGTGAATTCCTCGCGACGCTCCTCTGCAAATTTGGAAATGTCAGAATGATTGGATTTTTCAAGCAAAGAAAAGGGACGCCGACCAGATCCTCACCTCTGCCATGACACAAATGAAAAATTTCGGTCGATGAAAGCCAACATCAAAAGAAATAAGCACACCATAGTAAGACTTACCTCCGATCAGGACTCTACCACTGTCCAGAGTGCTAAAGCTCAACGTCGATGGGTCGTTTGACCCCAAAACAGGGGAAGGATTGATCACCTGTGCATGCAGAGACAACCATGATGTTCTGGTGGATGGATTCGCTCGTTCCGTCGGTATTTCTTCGTCGATTCGAGCAGAGGCCGAATCCATCTGCCAAACCCTAGATTTTTTTCAAAGAAAGGGAGTCAATGCCCCTACTTTTGGAGACAGACCGAACTGATCTAGTGGAAATGATCTGCACAGCCACATATCATATCAGCTGAGAAGTGCACGCGCATATCACTCGGGCCAGAACTCAGGCCCATTCCTTCCCACATTTGACGCTGGCCCATTGTCGACGAGAGAAAAATAGTATAGCGGATTGAGTCGCGAAGGCCCATAGAAAGAAAAGTCTACCTGCAAATTGGGTCCTCTTTCTCCCCACTTGTCTTTTAGAGATACTAAATGCTGAAGCTTGTATGCCGTCTTTTGGAACTTCTACTTGAATTGGAGAAATAAAATCTTCTATTTTCGACCAAAAAAAAAGTAATAATGTGATATACTTGTTAGTTCAGTGGTCAAATAGAATCCTAGGAACTGACAATTTGATGGGTGAAAGAGGAAATTTTCATCCGCAATTTCCAAAAAAAAAAAAAAAAAAAAAAAAAAAACCTATGTTGGTGCTTTTTCGCATGAAATGGAGAATGGAGATTTAGAATTGTTAGGATGTACTTTGATCTTATCTGTAGGATGGAATGTGCCCACTTCCGTTGATTCTTTTTTCTATTTTTAGTATAATGAGAATATGGCCTATATTGACTTGCCTTTATGCGGATTTTACATCTAATCACTAGCATTGAAACCTTGCATTGCCTAATTAGAATTTCATTACAAAGGTAATAAGTCAAATTAAAAATTTATTTTGACTCAGGTTGGTCTATAGTCCTCAATCCAAAAATGAAAATTTTATTTTCTCAAGTGAGCGGGCCAAATATTGGGGCTTGTCCATGGCAATTATCTTGAGATTTTCCTTTGTTTGGCTTTTCTTTCTAACACTTCAAAAAAAAATTGAAATGTATAACCAAACGTCGGAGAGTGCATGTTTGAAGATCAATTAAGGAAGTGTACCAGTTGAAGTGCCCTAAAGTCGGCATATACATCACCTCATTGCTTAAATAAAAAGGATTTGGATAAATTCTATGATTTATTAAATCTTAGTCTTGATCAAAATTTGGATAAGCTGAATTATGTGATTCCACGTGCCAATTTCACTTCTTCCCATCGATCAATTGGGTCGATTCCAAAAAAAACCCCAAACTTTAGGTCCAGTCCCAAATATACTCCGAACTTTTTTTTATCTCAAAAAAAAACCCCAAACTTTAGGTTTAGTCCCAAATATGCCCCGAACTTTTCTTTTGTCTAAAAAATAAACCCTAAACTTTAATTTTAGTCCCAAATCCACCCCGAATTTTGTTTTGTCTAAAATAATCTTAAATTGGGGTTTTTCTTGAGACAAAAAAAGTTCGGGGTATATTTGGGACTGAACCTAAAATTTGGGGTTTTTTTTGGAATTGACCCTCAATCAATTAGGTAATGGTCGGCTCACTTAGAAGACACATGCCATATTGGGATGGGCCTAGCCCAAAAGGCTTTTTCCCCCCTAGCCCGCCCAGGCCACGAATGCCTGCGTGAAGTCTCGGCAGTCACGATGCAAGATCTCATTTCCAAAAGTCAAACTATTGTCTCTCCATTTCCCGAATTTCTTCTCACAAATTTGTGTGAACTTTGGAGGTAAAAAGAAAACGTTTAATATCAGGCAAATCTTCATTAACATACCCTTTTCGAGAAATTTGAGAAAGGCAAGTTTCATTCGGGTTGGACTCCAGCCATGGATTTAAATATAGATCTCTAAATCCTATTATAATTTAGTTTTTTTTTTCGAAAGTGCATTGGATGCTCACGATCTCCACCAGCACTATCGAATACTTTTTCTAAATCTTTTGATATATCAGCTGAATGACGAAGAGCCAAATTCTACAGATGAAATGGAAGAAGTAAATTCTACCATTCAAATGCCCGGCATGGCGTTCCCTCCTCCATGGCCAGCAAGAGAAGATGGCCAGTAAACAGTCAAAACTCAGCACAATGCAAGATTTCATGCCCTTTCTCATTTGTTGCATCTCAGGACTTGCCGTTCACCATCTCCTCCTCCTCTCACAGCTTCAGAATCAAGACACATCGCCAAAACAATGGCCGAAGATGCAAAGAAGCTCAGGTCTAGGCTTCTAGCTCCATGCATTGTTGGCAAATTGGGGTCGCGATCGCAGGTACGTTTCCGGGACTCATAATCATTTATTGCTCAGTTCCATGTGTTAACACATTTGTTGATATGCTGTGTGTGGCCAAATTCACGTTTAAGTCTCATTTACGAGGGATCTGTAAATGCCAAAGCATCGAAACACCCTCCGGCGAAACTAATTCGCAGAATTTCGTCAAGAATTCCCGACAAATGTAACAACGGAAGCTCCCATGCGAAAGTCCACCAACATCTTTAAATTACATTTGGGAAAACAATCTGGTGCCTGTAGTCTTTCAGGATATCACGGTACAAACTGAACTCCAAGATAAATTGCACCCAAAACATAATCCTAAAGATACGAGGAAAACCTTAACCACTGTCTTTCTTATTGTTTTTCTCTTTTTCAAATGATAATCTTAGCTTCTGCAAATTATTATAGATACTTCCCACATCATTGAACGATAGAATCGATCATATGATCCATGACACCAAAAGCAGAGATCATATCATCTAGACACAGCACAAACTATAATCCTAGGCTTTCTTCACAGACCTTGAATCCATTGAGAGACTGAACAACTTCATAACCCGCTAGGATTTTTATTCACTTTAGAGCACATAATGATTTTACCTTCCATCTCCTCTTATAAGATAGGCTAAGCTTTCAAGGCCAACACACCATCCATCACCGCATCCATATGTGGATAGGGTGGTATTGTGTGATCCCACGATTTGGTGGCAGCTTTCTTAATATGAATTGAATCAAAGAAGAAGGCAGAATTTGCACCAACTGCATAGGGAAAAGGATTGATACAAGTTTGATAAGAAGGGCATAAAACATTCGGGACCCAAGTGAGATACAAGTATTCATAGACTGAGCCGCATATTAGCATTGCGGATCATAACAAAATTGCCATTTAGCTTCCAATCCAGACTATACATATATAAACCCCAAGCACATTATTCACAATGCCACACACCCCAGGGAAAGTCATTAAATACTTCAAAACTTATATCCAAAGTCCAGGATGGAGAACAGATATAGTGGCGGTAAGATGATCTAACATAGAAAGATCGAGCATTCTAATAATTGGATTCACTGAAATTGTGGTCTACGCTCGATAGGAAATCGAGATGCTGAACAACTAGTTCAATGACATAGCTTCAATAGGATTAGCTTTTCCAATATCTTGATTTGAAAAGAGTGCATGTTCATCTCGATTAGAAAAATTTCTCATGGTGTGAGGAAAGACTGCAAAAAATCCACACCCACCACCTACGCAACTCGCAACTACGTGCATTGATGATCTCTCTCTCTCTTGATTTGAAAAGAGTGCATGTTCATCTCGATTAGAAAAATTTCTCACGGTGTGAGGAAAGACTGCGAAAAATCCACACCCACCACCTATGCAACTCGCAACTACGTGCATTGATGATCTCTCTCTCTCTCTCTCTCTCTCTCTCTCTCTCTCTCTCTCTCTCTCTCTCTCTCTGAGAAAGTTCGGCTGACGATTGGGATTGGAACAGTGGACTTAGCTGCCTCTCCAGAGATGGACAACAAAGACACGCAGTTTAAAAAACGGCCAAAAACAAAAGGGAGAAACTACAAATGAAGGAGGGACGGAGAGACTAATAAAAAAATCAACTTTGCTTTCCTCCCTCCTGTGCAATCACAATTCTAATTCATGTAATTAAAAGCCTTTCTACCTTAACAAAATTATTTAAATAAACCTTTCCGACATCAAATCTGGCTAAATTCAACTAACCTAGTTGAGGCTTGATGACCCCTGTTGACCATTCCCCCTTCCCGATGATGAGGTGGCGGTAACAATTGCTGAGAGGCCTTGCAACCTTTGCTTGAGTTTTCCTCTCTCTTTTTTAACTCTTTTTGGTTTTTCTAAGTCTGCTTATTTTTAAAATAATTTTAAAAAATTTGTATTAAAAACTCAATTTGGACCAAAACAAGGTCATTTTAGCTTTATGTTTTTTGTTTTTTATTTTGTTTTAGTCACATCTTTGTCGCGTATAAGAGTGAAAACAATAAAAAACCAAAATGTCAACATTGTCTATTAGCCAAATCAATCCAATTTATAGAAGCACATAATTTCACAAACTTGACAAGTTTTAACACTCGTACTTTTTGAAAGTTTTAGAATTTAATTGCACCTTCGTGATAATTTTTAAAAATTCTAATACACTTACTCCTTAAAAGGAGTGAGAAAATCACTTTGTCATTATATTTAAATGGTTATATAGTATTAAGAAATTCTATTAAACATGTAACCCCAAAAAATTGTATAAATATAAATATAGAAAGGGAGAAATATTTCAAGGTTTCAAATACTTTTATGGACAAAATGTTTGTAAAATAAATAATCAAGGATATTGGTGAGGGAAAAAATGATTAAGATCCCTTTAAATATTAGATTTTCTTTACTTTATAAAATATTATAGATTAAGGTCCATTTAAGTGGCACTTTTAATGATGCATCAAAATTTTATAAAAATTGATTGAACTAGTCGAATGGATATTGGATAGGGCAATGCCGCTTGTCACTAGATGAATGGATATTGGATATTTGTAATTCCACTGTAGTAGGTCAAACTAATTTTACTTAAAACAAGTGGGGTGTAGATTTTAAGAGATGTCATTTTTTCCATTTTTGATGTTAATGATATGTTCGAAGCTATTTGAGCACCAACTTAAATCTCATCAGGTATGGCAGTTCTCCTCCTCAATTGTAGATATCTTCTTCTCTAAGTGTAGTTGTATTCCTATGAAATTATTTTGTTGTGATTCATCATGCATTCAATATAACCATATCTGAACTTGATAAAATATGGACATTTAATTTTACTATTAATTGATGTTGTCAACATATATCATCAGGAGAAATTTTCAGAATGGAAGCATTTGTCTTTACTTCTTACACGATAATAATGGGTTTTGGGAAAGATTAGCTTTTCTTTTAAGTAACTAATGATAATGCGATTCATGGGTCTCATGGGCTACTAATAGCCCGGTTACCGTATTTATACACTTATAGGAGATTATTCTTTCGAGTTTTGTTTCCAGGTAATTATCCATCCATTATAAAGAGAAGTACCACGTTGAGTATTAATCAGATCAGCACAAAAGTAAAGAGAAATTGCATTTTATTGCCATTAACAGCAACCACACAACACAGCACATGAAATAAAACTTCAACGATGGAAATGATAGGAATAACTATTGGACACATAAAAAGAAGGGTTAAATCCACACTGGCCCAATATGTCCCTTGCAACAGCTTTTCCATGCCTGATGCTCTCCAATCAAGGCTTCACCACTTGAGCTTCTCAGGGAAATACTGTGCAAAATCAAAAACTCCCATGTTAAGATCAAACCAATAACATGGTCACCTTGTTGCTTGAAGAAGTAAGGAATCAAAGGATACTTGCCTTCTTGATCAAGGAGAGGTAGTATGGCTTCACCTTCTCGACGTCAATCCGAACCTTGCTCTTGCTGTAGAGGTCGTATTTGCTGCAAGGCAATTGATTTTGATTAACAAACCCATATTGCAGGAGCAAGAAACTAGATATGATTGTGTTATGGGATTGGTTCCTTACTTGAATATCTTGAGCCACTTCAGATTTTCGACGTCTTCTTCGTTCATCAGGTACTTATAGGCTCCGGCTCTGTGTAGAGCTGAGAAAATGTCGACAAATTCAAAAAGTGTCAAAAATCGATTCCGATAGAGGTCATTATTCTGAATTTCGAGAATGTGTCTTACCGTAGAATGAATGGAATCTGATGATGAAAAGGCCCGCTGGAGGCAAAGTACACTTGTTCTCCTTACACACCTATACACCCAGATGGTACATATGGTCAGAACCCTAGAAAGTTACATTGAGACAAATATACCGCAATTTAATAAGCTTCTTTAATCAAAGTCTCAGATGTACTACCAAGTACATATAATCATCGTGCCCCCAAGACATCATCACATTCTCGAGTCCACATCCTTCTGAATATACTCCGTATTTGGTGTTATATGCAGGATTAGTGTAGTCAGGGTTCTCCTTGAAATACTGCAAGCAAAAGCTTCTTTCGTATTAAAATCTTTGAAGATAATTGGATTGGACTAGTATCGCCACATGTCACGTGAGTATCTATATACCTTGTGATGGACGATTGATTCATCGAAAGCGCACCCGACAGGGAATGTATCACCTAAAATGATACGTAAATGAGTTAAAAGTTCAAAATCAAGGGCATGTCTGAAATTCCAATAATGGGTAAACCCCTTCCGCGAATATTCACTATAATACTTACCTACAACAGCCCATTGAGGAAGAGATCCAAAGCTATGATGAAGAAGTACCTTGCCAAGATCTGAAACAAGAATTGCATTTATCTCAGGTTACAATAGATATATGTTTGCGAACCAAAAGCATCAGCATATCCTCAGTTGGAATCAACCAGATTCTAGAGTCCTTGGAAGCGATAACATACCATGAATGAGGGCGGTCAGGTGAAACCAATCATCATTAGGATAATCCTTCCTGACGGCTTCGGCTGACTGCAGCAAATGCTCAATCTGAGGTTCGTCCAAATCTGGGTCGCTCTCATCAATAAACTCATTTAGAAGTTCACAACATTCCCATATGCTCATCTCCACCCTATTCAGTACGCCGTACTCTTCTCTCATTTTCTTGACCTGCAACGAGACGACCATGAGGCCACATTAGACTCAATTTGTGAAGCCGGATTACAAAGACACAATTCATTTCGGAAATAGTCTTCATTGCTTGCTTACAAAGTCATAGGTCTGGTTGATGTGATTGGTCCGATAGAACTGCTCTACGCTCAGCTGCCGCTCACTTTCTGCATTGTAGTCCCTGCGTCACATTTCAAAGATTCATTAGAACGCTCATTCACTGCTCACTTAAAGAGGAAGCATGTCGAAAAACGAGTTCCAACAGATGGAATCAGCCCTCAAATGACGCCATTCCAGGTCGACTCAACACTCATAGGCCATCCTATTTGGTCCATTAAGCCAAACGATACTCATCATCACCAAAATCATAAGCCTACCACGTTCACTCACTCTGATTTCTCCAGAATATGTTTAATGAATGCAAAATACCTAAAACCCAGAGGTGCTCTTTATGTCACTTCCCTTTCCATAATTCCAACATTACATCTAAACCCCATGACCAATACCCACTTTTTCTCTGCCGTGAGACGACCATGGGAGACGTTCTATATGTTTATTTTTAAAGTGAACTTCAATAAAGGCAAAGAAAGAGATAAAGAAGAATACCTGAAAGTTTGGCCGAATGCATTAGCGTCCGGCACCACAAACCCCCCATCCAACACCAGCTCGTTCTCTTCCACATCAACCTTCTTCTCCACAACCTCCGATGCTGCGGGAGGGAGAGAGCGAGAGGGAGAGAGAACAGAGAAAATGAGTCAACGCTACGAATTAACTCAATAAGCACATCAACCCCACTCTCTTGCCCATTTGCCTAGTTACTTTCTCCAAAACAATAAAACCATCGAAAGTAAACCAAGATGCGATTTTTCACCCACACAATCACCGAGAACATGACATCAGGGAGAAGACCCAGCAACAAAACCAAGAGGGAAAAAGAAAGAAAGTTATACCGAGCTCAGGCTTCTCAACGATGACCGTCATCCTCGATCGAACTCAAACCAAACGACACCAGGAACACGAACAAGAACACGAACACGAGAGAAGAGACCGATTTCAGCTTGAATTGCTCGCATTTTGGAGGAAGCGAGGAGGGCTCAATTTATAGGTGGCCGGAGAGTCCTGGCCTGAGAATTCTCAGTGTCGGAGTCCTTCGCATGAAAAATAAATTCTACTCAGTCACCGGGTCCTTCCCTGAAAATCCACTCACTCAGAAAACGCAATTCGATGGCGTCCCTTATTTTGCGATGTCCCAAGTTGCAAACCCATTTTCTCGTTGTGGAAATCCAATCTAGAATTCCCATTTTTGCGCGCGCGCTATAGAGAGAGAGAGAGAGAGAGAGCAATGATTGAATAGCTGTCTTCCAAAACCAAACTTTTTGTCCTATCTTCGGTTCCTCGGGCCTTTGATTTCTCAGCGCCGAGTCAGATCGTCAGCAAGTAGATATTTGACGGTCGGAGTTGGAAGTTTCAGATGGCGCGGGCCCCACGTGACGTGGAATCCAGTCAAGCGGATAGCGACTCGTGGCCCCCGACCACACACTCTGTCGGTCGGGTTGTCGTTTTTCTGAGAGTTCTATTTTGGAGTCGTTGAGGAGTTTCGATTTTACTTAGGAAGTGATGCGTTGATGACTGTTGTTTCTGTTTCTGGCTTTGTGATTGGCCTAGTGATCACAGATCTTTATCCATCTAATCAAGCGTGGAATCGCATAATTGAACTTATCCAAATTTTGACCAAGACAAACATCTAAAAATTTTGAGGTTTGTTAAAATTCTTCTTTTTTAAGCAATAATGTGATATACCTATCAATTTAATGCAGTTTGACTACTAATAAACAACTTCCTTAAATAATCATTTTTTCTCATTTAGGAAGTGAAGATTGTTGTCTCTCTTTCTAGCTTTGGGATTGGGTTCGTGATGTCATCTTTAATGTAATCCTAATCACGCATGAATCGCATAATTAAGCTTATCCAAAGTTTGATCGAGATTAAGATCTTATAAATCGTGGGACTTGTCCAAATCCATTTTATTTAAGACAATGAGGTGATTTATGTGCCGACTTTGGGGCACTTTAACTGGTTCACCTCCTTAAATGATCTTAAAAGGTGCTCTTTCCTATGTTGGGCTGTGCCTTTCAAATTTTATTCTTGAAGTGTTAGAAAGAAAAGTCAAACAAAGGAAAATCTTAGGATAATTGTCATGAACAAGTCCCGCTATTTGATCCACTCACCCGAGAAAAACAAATTTTGATTTTGGATTGTGGATTATAAACCGAGTTGGGTTGAAACAAATCTTAGATTTGACTTATGGCTTTTGTAATGAAAATCTGTACGGGCAAAGCGAGGGCTTTGATGCCAGTGATTTGATGTTAAATTGGCATAAGGCCAAGTCAACATAGGCCATATTCGCATTGTACTAATAATAGAGAAAAGAATCAAGGGAAGTAGGCACATCCCATTCTACATACAAGATCAAAGTACATGCTAACAAATCCGAATCTCCATTTCATGCGAAAAGCACCAACATAGGTATTTTTATTTTGGAAATTGCGGGAGATAATTTCCTCTTTTCCACATCAAATTGTCAATTCCTAGGATTCTATTTGACCTCTTTCTCTTTCAACGTTGTCCACATGGATGCCTAACTCGCCACCTTAGACATAGTTAGGCCACGAGCCTGGGGAGAAAAAAGGATATTTATTCTTTTCTTGAATTTTTTTTCTTTTTGTGGGTTTGGGGGAGGGGGGGGGGTTTGGAAATGCTTTTTACTTGGAGGTCCCATTTCCTCACGTGCCAATTTCACTTCTTGCCAACAATCAACTGGATAAATGGTGGGCTCACTTAGAAGAGACATGCCACATCGGGATGGGCCTGGCCCAAAAGGCCCTTTCCCCCCAAGCCCGTCCAGGCCACGAACGCCCGCATAAAATCTCAGCGGTCGCAATGCAAGATCTCAAAAGCAGAAGTCAAACCTCTCCATTTCCGGAATTTTGTTCTCGCAAATATTTGCGAACTTTGGGGATAAACAGAAAACATTTAATATCAGGCAAATCTTCATTAACATGCCCCTTTCGAGAAATTTGAGAATGGCAAGTTTTATTCAGGTCGGACATGAATCACAAATTTAAGTATAGATCTCAGAGTTCTTGCATAATTTAGTAACTTCTCGAAAATGAATTCGATGCTCACGACCTCCACCAGCGGTGTCGACTTTTTCTAAATCTTTTGATAGATCGGCTGAACGGTGAAGAGCCAACTTTCCTAGAGGTGGAATGGAAGAAGTAAAACCTACCATTCAAACGCCTGGCTTGGCTTTCCCTCCTCCACGACAGGCAGGTGACGCTGGCCATCAAACAGTCAAAGCTCAGCACAATGCAAGATTTCACGCCCTTTTCTCATTTGTTGCATCTCAGGACTTGCTGTTCACCTTCTCCTCCTCCTCCTCTCACAGCTTCAGAGTCGAGAGAGATGCATCGCCAAAACAATGGCCGAAGATACAAAGAAGCTCATGTCTAGCTCCATGCATCGGCAGCAAATCAGGGTTGCAGCCGCAGGTACGTTTCCGGGACTCGAATCATTTACTGCTCAGTTCCAAGTGTTTACGCATTTCTTGATATGCTGTGTGTGGCCAAATTCACGTTTAAATCTCATTTACATGGGATCTGTAAACTCCGAAGCATCGAAACACCCTCCAGCGAGACTAATTCGTAGATTTTGCAATGTAACAGAAGCTCCCATGCGAAAGTCGTTAAATTACATTTGGGAAAATAATCTGGCGTTTGTAGTCTTTCAGGTCAACAAGGTAAAAACTGAACTCCAAGATAAATAGCACCCAAAACATAATCCTAAAGATACAAGGAAAACCTTAACCACAATCTTTCTTCTTGTTTTTCCCTTTTTCAAATAATAATCTTAGCTTCTACAAATTATTACAGATACTTCTCGCATCACTGAACGAGAGAATCGATCATATGACCCATGACACCAAAAGCAGAGATCATAGCGTCTAGAGACAGCACAAACTGTAATCCTGGGTTTTCTTCAGACCTCGAATTCACAGACCTCGAATCCACTGAGAGACTGAACAACTTCATAACCCACTAGGATTTTTATTGACTCCAGAGCACATGATGATTTTACCTTCCATCTCCTGTCATAAGATAGGCTAAGCTTTCAAGAACAACGCATCATCCGTCACCGCATCCATCAGCGGATGGGGTGGTATTGTGTGATCCCACGTTTTGGTGGCAGCTTTCTTAGTATGAAAAGAACCAAAGAAGAAGGCAGAATCTCCACCAACTGCACAGGGAAAAGGATTAATACAAGTTTGAAAGAAGGGCATAAAACATTTGGGACCCAGGTGAGATACAAGTATTCATAGACTGAGAGCACCACATATTAGCATTGCAGATCATAACAAAATTGCCATTTAGCTTCCAATCCAGACCATTACATATATAGCCCGCAAGCAAATTACTCAATAGTTGCAACAAATCTCTAAAGCGTGCTCATTATTCACAACGCCACACACCCCAGAGAAAGTAGCTAATACTTCAGAACTTATATCCAGAGTCCAAGATGGAGGACAGATATAGTGGCAGTAAGATGATCTAACATAGAAAGACTGAGCATTCCAATAATTGGATTCACTTGTGGTCTACACTCAATAGAAAATCAAGATGCTGAACAACTAATTCAATGACATAGCTTCAAAAGGATTAGCTTTTCCAATATCTTGATTTGAAAATAATGCACGTTCATCTTGATTAGAACAAAGCTTTGAGGCATCACACATGAGGAGGGAAGAGGTTAAAAGAGGTAGCGAAAATCCTAATAAAGACACGGGAGGCAACAATAAGGACATTAAATGCTTGGATCTTTAAAAAAATATGACAGAATCAAGTGTGATGATATAAAGAGATTCATATAGCCCACATCACTTGGTGGAATACAGCGTAAGTTGTTATTGTCATGGAGTAAAAGTTTGGTCAATCACTGCTTCACTAGATTGCTTCAAAGGTGCCATAGAATTCTCTACCTTCCCAATTGTCTAAACAAACCCGTTAATAATCACTCCGCATCTTTTATAATCTCATGTTCCTTAACCAAATTTTCAAATGAAGATTTTACTCTCCTGCTGTTCAGACTAACTATTGGTAAAGAGTATGTCTAGGGTCCTCTTTTGGTGAAATTAACATACAGGATTGTTTACTTGCCCATGACCGGCTTCAGGAACTATCAAACTGAAAAAAGAATAAACCTCGATAATTTTCTAATCGCTCTTGAGTTTCATGGATAGATAAAGGCATACTTATTTGGGAATCACAGGTAAAGTATCGCAAAAAATTTCACACCATATCTCTCGATCACAAGGACTATCAGAAAAATGATTGCCAAAAACCGACAATACTAATATGAAACGGTACCCAACTCATAAAGTAAGGAAACAACTCCAGCCATTAGCAGGATTCAAAGAGAATAACTGATTTCAAATACACAATCATTTTATCATAAAAAAATATGAATAGCTATTGCTTTTACTTATTATATAAAACAAATCGGTGTGTGTTTTGCAATGTACATGTCTAACTATAGTTATCTGCTTTTGCAGCAACTAATCTAAAATAATGGATCAACACAGTGACCTATCTTCAAGATATCGTGACAATCATCAGCTAGGTGCTCTAATGTTTGCATCAAGGCATTACTGAGGTGTCAAATACAGGCCGAAAGCTCCAAGGTAGATGCTCAAAATTGGGAATAGAATATAAGAGACTTATAATATCAGTCTGGAAAAGATTATATGTCAACTTTTTTAGGGCAATGAAATTAAAATTTACTTGAACCTAAAATTTCTTCAGACTAGTTGTTTAGTTTTCCCTCGACATTGTTCACCTATTTTACATAATCAACACAATTTGAGATCTACCCCAGATTCTTTCTCCAAGAAAAGAAAAAAAGAAGAAGAAGCTCACAACTTATGTAACTGTTAGAAAAGGTCTAATATCATGTATCCACAAAGTTAAGTATATTTAAAGCATAGTTTCCATTCAAACATTGAAAAGTTTTATTTGGTATCCCAACTATAAAATAATAACAACTAACAATCTACAACAAACAACTCCAGGAGAAAAAATAAATACAAAAATATAAACATCATTGCGATCACTTGTGAGTGAAGTGAGCAACAAATAGAACTGTATACTTACAAGGTAATAGATGAAATTCAGAATTGGGTGATCTAACACATCCAAGTCCGCTGCTTCATCAAATGCATCAAAACACATCTGCAGTGTTGAGTAATAAAGTAAACATGACATAGTGTCTCTTTGCTGCAGGTCTTCGTAGATTAATCGGCTAGAGGACAAACAAAACAAAGATTCTCTCGACTATGAAGGAAACTGCACAAGACACGTCTGATACACAACTCTTATAGGTTAAACATCTTTTTAATATACTACAACTCACCATGATGCATCTAGCTAGAAAGCACAGGAAACATATGGTGGTCACATAGCCAACCTACAACAAAAATTTAAGCAGTTAAAAGAATGTAAAACAAGCAATTGGCCTCTGAACATATGCATATGCACTTTAATTTTATGAAGAATACCTCCTGCAGTTTCTTACGACGTCCTTTTGACTCAACAGGAAACCGCTGCAGCATCAAGAAGAGTCTACAAAAGATGACATGAAAGCATTGACGTAACTGGCAAAGCTACCGATAGCAAAACATGTCACATCTGAAGGTATTCATATTTGGACATTCTCTGGGGTTTCATAAAAACAGTAACTCATCAATTTCAAAAATCAGCGCAACTTAGTACCATAGCGAAAAGTCCCATAGCTGGATTTATAAACAGGTGGATGTTCTTGGGGGTGTCATAAGAAGGCTAACTCAGCTACTAAACCAACACTGACTACCTATTTCAATAGCTGTGCTTTTAACAATTGCATAGCCTTCCTAACATACTTGAGCGCGTAGTCTCTCCAGTAGACTAGGAATCAGGAATGCCAGAAGTCAGAGTTAGATGACCGCTGGTCTTCCTTTGAAGCTAGCAAATCCAAAGGAGTCAAGCAAAGAGTCTTTAATGAAAGAATGTGTGCAAGTAAGAGAGGGATTCAACAGATGCTTCTTGGCTGGAGCAAGTTTGCTAAAGCTTAACTGGCTAAAACATAGCTTCCAGCAGAGTGATGGGAAGGGTCAAGGAAAAGAAGGGAATGATGACAGAATTAACTCGACTAAAAGCCACTTGACAGTCAGATTCCACCTCTCAAATCCCTCTCAACATAGATCTAGATGACAGGGTTGCACTTATTCCAAACACCTCTCAATAATTTAATCATCATAATCCTTTGTCTGATGTAATCAAAAGTTTTGTGCATGGTTGCATTTACGCCAAAGAGATAATTCATTAAGCCGTGTAAATAAAATAATTCAATTGTTCAGCATAACATGTGCTATCTTACATATTATGCATTTCCAACTTTCTAAGCATTAACTTGCTGCATTGTACAGGAAACACAATGCTGCTGGTTCTAGCCCCCTTAATTCATTCCATATAAGTTACTTAATAGAAATCCTTTTCACTAAAAAAGTAAAAAAGAAAGCAGGGTCATAGTTAGGTTACCTTCCACCATATAGAAGAAAACCAAGGGCGGCGAACAAAGAAACACCTACAAGATGTAGAGTCAAGAGCATAACTGATCAGAATCATTGTGAAAAGCATAAAACACTGCTTTGAGGTTTAGGAAGCAGAACAACCTGCAAAAAACATCTTCGAAAGGACAACTACCAATGGAATAGGTTTCCACCACAGGATCAACCACATTGCTATCTGAACAACAAATTTCAGATTTAAAAAAAATGAGTGAACAAAAGTGGAAACATTTTCTATAGAATATCATTTTTTATATGTCCAAAAATCATTCAGCCAAGAGAAGTGGAATAATATACAATATCTCACTCAGATAAGAAACTGTAGCATGTGTAACTTCGCAAGCCATGTTTTTCATTACATCAACTTATTCCACTAAGGTTGGGTTGACTACATGAAGCCTTATACACTGTTGATCTCGATCTTACATCATCTCTTCACTGGTGTTCCCCCAACTGCGTCCTAAAACACCCCCAAATGAGCTTTCCTTATCTTGTCCTTAATTAAATTCGTTAACTCTCTTCCTCAAATAGATAAGTTTCTAAATAGTGTTTCAGTCTCAACTATCTACTCGTCAAAATAAGCATTCTCATCTCTGCTACACTCAATTTTATGCATTTGTTGGTATTTGACAGCACAATCTACCATCTCATACTAGAGCACTGTCATTCCTTACTATATCCACCTATGTGAGATTTATCTTCACATCTGGTCCTAAGCTTCGATATAGGGGGAGGGGAGGGGAGGGGATGCAACAGGTGGTCAACGGCTGGCAAAGAAAATAAACAAATATCAAGCTGATGTATTAGGCAACAAACTAGGCAATATACATAGGTTAAAGTAAAGGACTCATGCTCTGAAGAATCAACTAAGGATTACATAAAAGACGACAATTGGAAAGGAATTTGTCCAACCCTATTTACTAATTGTGCTAAGCACATGCAAAGGTTCTAAAAAATGCCCCTGGACTATTTTCCGAGTTGCCTACATATACCTTCTAGAAGCAATGCATAACAAAATTGCAACTTCACCAAAAGAAAAGGCATCCTTATGGCAATAGGCCTCCATCAACATCCAGCTTCAAGCCGTCATATCTTTACCCCATCACTGAATCAACATAAGAGACCCACTCAAGGTGTTTCTCTACCATTCATGCTTTTCTCAAATCATTTGATGCTACCGTTTATTATTATAAATGAAAAATCTACTAAAGTGGAAACCCTTTAAACCAAAGCACGCTCAAAAGGATAGGCGCTAGCATGACAATAACATGCACTAAGTAGAGTATTGAACCAATATCTAGTTGGGAGGTATAAGAGACGCCCTTTATAAATGGATCCACTATATAAACTTCTTTACAAGGCCTATAAAGAGGACTGCACATACAACGTTCACCACTGACAATGAAAAGACTAGGCAGATGAGCCATAAGTCGCCAAACCTATTGTGGGTAATAAACTTTTATTCTTAGCCAGGCAACAGCTTGTACTCTTTTATAAAAGAACATAGCCAAACGGTGATTCTTCACACAGACTCGAGTAGTCTCAATTATAATTCCCCCTTTCACACTCCATCCACCAGGCCATTGGAAAAGAATTAATATTTTCTTTTAAATAGGTCCAAGAGAAATAACAAGAAGGCAATGTTAATTACAAAACAGTAAAGAGCATTTTGACACCTAGAATGAGGACATATATACCATGAAAGAAACCATAGGCAATCAAACACTTGCTAGGATGTGCATGAAACAAGTTGAGACTACCAAAATAAATAAAAAAGATAAACTCAAATGTAAAAAAAAAAAGGGTCGAATATCCCAAACGAAGGATATGGTGGAATGTTACATAGACAAGTGAAACAACATAGGTCAAATATCCCAAACAAAGGATTTAGTGAGATACTATATAGACAAGTGAAAAGACACAACTAAGGAGCTGACTTTGATGTGTGGATTGCAAACATATCACACCATTCCCCATAGCACCAAGTGCACACGTTTCAAAGGTAGCCACCCAGACTTGTTCATCAGGTTACTGGGATATTTCGGGGGCCTAAGTTTACCTACTTATGATGTGCTTCCTCATCATTCAAAATTACTTCGACAAGGGAAACAACATCCTACGAATGCTCATGTAAAAAGACACGACATTGTAAGGGCCAAGTAGGACAAAGAAAAGACAGATGGAAACTCCAAAGAAGACACTGAGCAGTGAATCTAACTTGAAGGATTCGCATTAGAACAAAATGTCCTTAAAGCATCCATGGTCAAGCCAACTTAGTGGATCAAGCATCTCTTTTTGCAGTTGGTTTTGTAGCTTGACCTTTCCTATTTAAGATCCTAAATAAATTGATTGGTCCATGCGGAATCAATCAAATAACATGAAGGAAAAGATCAACTTGGAGGCTTTGGCAGATCAAGTACCTCAAACTATAATGAGATCCATCTATTTCCTTTCAAACCAAATTTTGAGCAAAAGAGAGCCTCGAGAAGGATCTAATAATTAAGAACATTGAAAACCTCCTAAAATGATTTTACAAACAATATGCCACTAGATAAGGAGCAATAGTCTCAATTGATTCCTGCATCAACTCAAGTGATATAGGTTCGATGTTGAGATTCCAATGAAGCTAATTCAAGAAGACAAGAACCTGTTTTAACTTGGCCAAACTTTGCTATCTAAACAAACTTAGCTCGCTTCGAAAATCACCTATTCAAACTCATTTTGATCTTCTTCTTATTCAAACAAATCAAGAAAGAATTGCTACACGCTCAAACTTGAGGTCGCTAGTTCACCACCTTAAGTTACTAGATGGAGCTCTAAGTTCAAACTTAAGCAAGAAATTTTTTGCACATAAAAACCTACAATAAATACTTCTTAAATGTGCTATGCATACGCTACTTGATTGGGCTAGTCAGTTGCTTGATACAAGTATGCACAACCCCATGCTTAAATCAATACATTGTTAATTGAGCTTGAGCAACTGATCTCTTGCAAGCTACTCCCTATCTCACCAAACATTTCATTGCCCACCAAATCCAAATTTAGTCACAAGAAAATCATTTAGGGTTTCTCTAGACTGACTTTTACATTTCTCTCATTCACAACGATGAAGCACTTTTTTCCCTTTCATATACTAGGAGATTTCACTTGGAAAAGAAAACGTTTCATACTAATGGATTCAGGTCCGTAACCATGAATTCCAATATACGAGATCTTGCAGTACTCACTAATGAGGCCCTATCGATTAGTATTACACAGAAGAAATCAATTCTAGACACTAATACAATTAGATCCGCTCTTCATAGACAAACTCGGGGTTTGCAATCCCAGGTAAGATCGATTAGGATCATTGGATCCTTTTCTATCAAATAGAAAGAGTTGTTGCACAGAATGTACTTCTAAGATTCAAATCTTGAGGCTCATGCAATTTGAATTTCTCACTTTTGTGAGATTTTGGTGGATCACTGCTGAGTATTCTAAAAACTTAAATGGTTAAATAAAGACATAATTTAATATTTTAATATTCCAACACTCTCCCTCATGCTTAGTCTAGTGTTTCGCGTAGTACAGAGCATGAAAATTTGAGTTGGGAGGCCAAGGGACCCAGAAAGATTTGAACCCAAGATCTCTAGCTCTAATATTGTCCAAGATTTTTGTGAGACCACTGCCGACTATTCCAAAAGCTTAAGCTGTTAGATGAAAACATGATTATTATTTAAATATTCTAAAAACTTTTTTTTTTAATTTGAAACACTAGAAACTTTCATGGAATACAAATAATGATGCGTAGGTTCATTTATGACATTTCATTTTTTTTTAATTGGAGTTATATTAAAATTTGGCAGGAAAGCAAAAAGTTGCTTCTCGCTTTTAGTTAAGCTAACACAACGAATGCTTTGCTAAAATGTTCACAACCTTGCACTCTTCCATTTTTGGAATAAGTTACAATGACGTTACTCCATTATCATTACACAAATCCTAAAGATCATATTTTGTTTTACCTCTTAATAGAGAGAGAGAGAGAGAGAGAGAGAGATTCAAAAAATATATAAATCAATAGCATGATGCAAAGGTATGATGTCATCAGACCAAAACTTGCTATTTCTAGCTCATATACAACATAGTAACCACAGCACATCACACTGAATAGTTTGACTTTTTGAATAGGCATACATGTTGAGGAACAAGGAAAAAATTCAAAAATTCAAGCTGTTGATTGGAAGGAAAAGGAGCACCTAACACTAATATAAATATTAATCAACAAACCATCCACAGCTGCTACAGAAAAACAGATGGAGTCCCAAATCTGGCCTTCCAATTTAAAGAAAGATCAACAAACCAGAGTTTTCACCTGAACTGCATAGACCACAGCATTAATTGTAAAAAAACTAGGCCGGAGTCCATCGGTAGATACAGCACGTGCCTGATCCACATTTATGCCAAATAATAATGAGTCCGAGTGTCTGCTATAAACTCAACATACAAGCGAGATACACCTGCACATGGCACCTCACCTGATAATATATCTCTGCCCAGAAGAGAACCAAAAGTCCGTACGTCGTGAAGAATGCAAGGCTCGGCATGTCAAGCAATATATGCTGGACAATCTGAGAGAGACAGACATTCCAAAGTAAAAGCATAAGTATCATAAACCGGAGTGGAGCTTACAGAAAAAATATATGTGAAGGATTGAAATTCGAAACCTCGGGAGATAACTTCTGAATGTCCCGCCGGAACACAAACACTAGACATCTAACTGCACACGCTCAGAAACAAAACTAGGATCAGAAGGCAATAACTGAAAGGAAGAATGTGGGAAGCTAAAGTTCGAAGCACGAACCGCCATTGACGAAGAAATTAAGGAAATGGAAGACTTTCTGCGTAGTCCAACCAAACTCGGGAACTCTCAATTGTATCCGAACAAGTTGAACCTAAAGGACAGAAAACAAGTCCCCTCATCCACCATTGTAAAATCGCACACAAACTATAAAAACGAATCGAACTAACAATGCGAAGTAAAAAATTCCGACTTTTCGCAAGAAGGAATTTCCCCATGGCTAATTAAGTAAACCAAACGAGCCACGCCGTCAATTCTTCGCTGATTTCAATCAAACCAACAGAACAAAGCAACAACACATAACAAAACAAGCCGACGCATCCATCGCCGAGGAACCAAAACGAGAGACCAAACCCTAACCGTTGAACCAATCCATCCAGCAACCGCCGTGGCGAAGTCCGCAAGCAACCCACGAATCTCGTTAAGCAAAAAAAAGAGGGGGGGGGGGATTACCAGGGCGACGGCGGCGACGACGCCGTAGAGGGCGGCGAGGGCGTGGAAGATGCGATCCTGCCACACCGGGGACGCGTTCGCGTCGTCCCACCAATTCGAAGCCGCCGTCATCTCGTAGGCCGCGACCGCCGACGACGCCATCTCCGAACCTCTCGAATCCCCGACCCTTGTCGCCTCTCTCCCTCTCTCTCTCCTCACAAAATTGAGCAATTCAAGGTAGGAAATCAATAAAATATCAACAAAATTCCGACGCGAAAACCCCCTTCGACCCTCGAATTGCTTCTCCGTATATTCCTATAAATCTAACCCGCGTCGATGGCCGAGAGGGAAATTCACGGCCGGCGAGAATTCTCCTTGGCTGCGAGCGGCGAGCGAGCACAGTGCCGATCCTCTTCGCTTTTTTTCCTCCTCCTTGTCTTCTCTCTCTCTCTCTCTCTCTCTCGATTTTGTTTTTCTTTTCTTTTTTATGTTTTTGATTGGTGTTGGGGTATTTGCTGGGCAAAATAATATATTTGAAAGAGCGAAACGGGAAGGGAGATCTCTTTTCGATTTTTACTCTAATAATGTCCCGTCATAGTTCGGTGTCCCTCGAATGTTTTGAAACAGCCAGAGCCATGCGAACGTGCGCGCCGAGGGCCTTTGGGCTTCGCACGCGCGGGGGTGAGGTGGCGGCTTGTGCACGCGCTCTCCTCGCGTCGCCTCCGTTATTCGCCACCCCGCCACGTGTACCGTTTTCTTTTTCTTAATTTTCGGGACCTTATCTTCTCCGCTTCCCCTCACAACCGGAAATCGAGTCGGCTTCCTCATCGATTTGGGATCGAGCCAGGTTCTTATCTTTTTTTTGAAAAAAAAAAAATACTAAGATCACGTCGCATGAACTAGCTGTTTCTGGAGAAAATTAACATGGAAGCCCTGAATCTATTATATTTATGTCGTTTTAGTCCTAAACTTTTTGATTGTATTAATTTAATAGTGAATGCTTTCACATTTTACTAATCTAATTCATTTGACTAATTTTGATCAGGAATCGTCAACATTAACACTAATCATTTTATATGACAACGATATTGACAATTTTTTAATATATTTTTATCATTCTTTTCTTTTCTTTTCATTATTTTTTCTTTGAACCGATTGCCAACGAGGTTGCAAGGCAACTCTTGCCAACCCCAAAGAGGGTGTTGTGCTTGTGCCCAAGCCCTCACCCAATGCTAGCCACCATCATTGGTCATCCAAAAAAATTTAAAATTATCTATGTTAGCGTTGTTCTTGTCACATAAGACATTTGTCATTCAATGATTTCCAATCAAAATTATCAAATAAGTTCAATTGGTAAAAGATGAAAATGTTTAAAACTTAGTTAATATATTTGAAAAGTTTCCAACTAAATCAACACAAATGTAATATGTTTTTTATTCTTTTGAAAATTGTCAATTTGTCTTCACGGGCATGCGAAAATCTTTTGGCAAGTGAGTATGAAGATAGGTGCTATATCAAAATTTTAGGAAAAGTTCAAAATAAAAGCTTGAAATACCCTCATTTTTTCAAATAAGGGCAATTTTTTCTTAAATAATGGCCTAAAGTATATATTGTTTCGAATAAAGACCTGAAATGCCTATATAAATTGTGAAGGGCAAACTCACAAATTGTGAAGGGCA
The DNA here is from genome assembly GCA_014182895.1 of Angophora floribunda. Classification (NCBI taxonomy): domain Eukaryota; kingdom Viridiplantae; phylum Streptophyta; class Magnoliopsida; order Myrtales; family Myrtaceae; genus Angophora; species Angophora floribunda. Next base: position 28,577,545 of record CM024711.1, on the reverse strand, counting down.
ATTTTGTTCTTTTGATTTTTTTTCCTTTTTTTATTATTTTCATAAAAAAAAACTATATGTATATATATGAAGGAAAACACTCCTTCCTGCCTATAGTAGTTTCCCCATTGTTGATGGGGCGACAACAAAGGTGAGGTGGGTTACCGGCGCTTGGGGGAGGATCGACATCACCGACTAGAGATGAGGGTCGAGCCCTTACTAGAGTGGGGAATGGACAAGGACCCTCTCTCACATCTGGGCAAGGGTTGCCCACCCTTGCCTTGAGCATCATGTAGGCTCAGTAGCCCTTGCCCAATGCCTTTGGACCTCACCACAAGCCTTGCCTAGTGTCCCCAAAGGTCAATGGTAGGTTTGGGGGCACTAGGTGAGGGTTGCTTACTCTCACCCAAATATAGGAGAGGGTGGCGACCCTCTCCTAACTTTGGTGAAGGCTTGCCAACCCTTGCCTTTGGTTAGCAAGGGTTTCCTATCCTCCCAAAGTGTCGGCAACCCGATCGACCTTTGTTGCCACCCAATCGATGATGGGGTAGTAGCTACAGCCTATGTTTTCTTATTTTAATTTTTTTATCTAATTTGATTTAGTTTAAAATTAAATTGTATTTGGACAAAACTACCTTTGATTAGTTGTAATTTTTTGTCAACTAGTGAGGTTAGACCTTTATTTAAAATGACTTTAGACCCTTTTCTTTAAGACTAATATGGGAATTTCGGATCTTTATTTAAAAAAAAAATCCACTTTACAATTTTATTTGACAAAATAAAGATATTTTGAGCCCTTATTTGAAATTCTCTCAAAGTTTTATGATGCAAGTTTTAATTAATACATGTTTTGCTTTAAGAAAAGGATAATGACACGGTTGGCGTTGTTTTGCTTTGAATCAAGAAAAGGATTTACTGCACAATGACATGGTTGGTCTTTGAAAAAATTCTCTTTGAAGATTCTTTCATGTGTAATGTGATGCATACAATTATTTTATCCAATTTACTTGTTGAACTTTTGAAAAAAAAAAAAATGACACAGTTGATCTTTGAAGATTCTTTCATGTGTAATGTGATGCATACAATTATTTTATCCAATTTACTTGTTGAACTTTTGAAAATCCACCCATCTAATATTTCTATTAAAAGTCAACACCATTGAATGACATGACTATAATTTCTATTAACTTGACACTAAACTCATTCTATTGGCGTCCCCATGGCTTACACACAGCTTTCTACACCATATGTGTATCTCTCTCGTTATTTCGATTAAAAAGGAAGGGGAAAAAGTGAAAGAAAAAAAAAGATTGAATGACCGAAATACAACGCGTCAATCCATATCATTATCGCCGGTTGTGCTAAGTAGGACAATGGATTGTGATTTCGAGCCAAAATTGATTGAAAGAATTATATTAAAAAATCATCAAAAGGTTTTTGACTAAATTAATCAAATTAAAAAGTTTAGAATTACATTAACCACAATAAATTTACAACTTATTAGGTAATTATCCCTAAGATGGGAACCAACCTAGTAACCTTATCAGTAGAGGTGTCAAAATGGGTCATAAACCCATATTATGACTCACTTTTAGTTAAATGGGTCAAATATGGGTCAAGTGAAAGATAAATATGGGTCAAATATGGGTTAAGTGAAAGTTGAATATGGGTCAAATATGGGTCAAGTGAAAATTAAATATTTGTCAAATATATGTCAAATGTGAGTTGAGTGAGTCATTTAACATAGAGTTTCGAATGAGTTTGGATTTCTCTACAATAATAATGGCTTTTAGCAATACGGGTCGGGTTGGGTGTGGGTCGGGTCAAAATGGGAACCAACCTATGTAACCTTATCACAAAAGAGTTTTTCTTTGGAAAGCACACTACGAGGTTTTGTACCCCAACGGAGCAAGTTCTTTCCTCCGTTGCGCCGGTTGCAGGCAATGAATGATTCGAACTCCTGACATTATGATTAATAGCCACGTGCTTTAATCCTCTGTTTTATAAGCCCGCTAAAATAGAAACATGCCCCATTGGGGAATGATGACTCCAAGAGCCGCTGGTTTGAGAAATGGGTAAAGAGTGAGCAATGAAAATAAAATTTTAAATTTCGATCAATCCCTTGTACAAGAAATTTCAAATTTTACTAATCCGCTCGCTCCCTCTATCTCCCCCTCTCTCTTTCCGCCCATTCCCCGAGAGTTAGAATCGAGTTAATATGACCCAAGCTAATTTTCAACCGGTTCTGGTACGGAAAAGCACGAAGAAAGGCAAAGACCTTTTCTAGCTGGTTCCCTCATGACTATAATGTCACGCGAATAACAATTGTCAAATCTAACGTAAAATCAGAAGAAAATTTTACACCTCATGAATATTTTCCATTTTTTCATCATAATCATTCAAAATATTCTATATTAAATATTCAAATAATTACTGCAAATGTTAGAAAAATGCATGCACAAATACTATCAGAAACCAGGAAAAGAATCACTAATAAAATATATGTTGACCAATCAATTTTAACTCATTGATTCGTTATATCATCTTTGATCTCTTACCATCTTTGAATATAAACTGCAGGGTATGAATTTGATTTTTCTTGGGAGATATTGCTAATTCGAGTAGAAACAAGAATCTCGAAGAATAAGAAAAAAATAATTGAAGATATAACTTATTCAGTTCAAATAGCTACGATGTTAAAATGGATTTCCACCGCAATCTTTTAGCAAAATAATAATAGCCCATTACCAAGTTGGAGAAATTTAATACTCACAATCGTCTCTCCTCTCACGCACAATAGTCTCATTTTTGAGCTGCGACATCTTGGCATCATCATACCTCTCTCGATCTCTAACCTTTGTTGGTACTCACAACTATCGAGCTTCGCCTCTCCTATTGAGAGGGAGCAGTGCACGCAACTTGTGAAGGTGCTAGCTAGTTAGCAGGCGATGATCAAGATCGTTTGAATGGTTTCAGAAAATTATGCATCAAGTTTTCCGATTACTGCATAAATTCGAGGACTTCTCCCACGTGAGTGAATACGGAAAAAGGAAAAAGAAGCGATAGAGAACCCCGCGAACATCAACAGCATCTACATTTTTTTTTTGTTTTTTGTTTTTAATCTTATGATTGATTTGTTTCACGAAAAGAAATTTTCTCGTTTTATAGGAGAAAATATTTTCCTAGTTTTCCTATAAGAAATTACATTCAGGAAAATAATTTCCTCTTTGAAAAAATCAGAAAACATTTTTTCAAATATTTTCTTTATCTTAGGGTCATTGGTTAATTAAACTTTTATTCTTGTAAAATTAAAAATTTTAAAAATCTATTTTTTAATTTCTTAATTATTTTTCTTCTCTTTTTTCCTTTCTCCTTCTTCCTCTATTGGCCATGTGCTTAGTAACCAACCATAATGTAAGCTAGCGAGCTTGAGGTTCGACCGATCCAAGCAAGCTCAAGCTGACCTCAGCCAGCGAGCTTGGAGCTCACCACATCTAGTTGAGTTCGAGGCTCCTCTAATCCAAGTAAGCTCAAGCTCAGTCGAGGCAAGTGAGTTTAAGCTCATTTTTTGCCATCGTCGATTGATCGCGAAGAAGGAAATCGAAAAAGAATAGGAAAGAAAAGAAGAAAAAAAATAATTCAAAATTTTTAATTAAAAAATGCGATTTTTTTTTTGCACAAGACAAAGTCATGAGATTAAAATTATTCTTCAATAAAATATAAATGTCAGAAATTTTTTTTATCATATATCACCGGATAAAAGAAAACTAATTATATTCTTTTAATTTTTTTTATCATTGAGTTTTCTGTGATAAAAAATAGGTTTGAGCAAGCGATGCATGTCCATCTCAAAAACCCTCATTTCATTAAGTTGATGGCGATCATATTAAGTAAATATTCATAGATTTTAAGGTAAGTTTGTAATCTCTCCGAGTAATTTATGACTTTATGTGGGTAAATTTCTGACAACCATCACATAAGATTTTGGCAAAAAAAATTACAAATTTCCTAAACAAGACGTTGGTAAATTCAAACATAAGTCGAACCGCTAAGAGTTTCAAACTTACTTATGATTTCACTCACCAATGATCGTAGGAGGATTCTCTATTGCTACACCTTAATGAGTTGACAAAAATAGGAAATTGGGCCAATCAACAACTAACAAATAATATACATAAACAAAAAAAGCTAAAAGAAAGGAAGGTACCATTTTAAGAAGTTTCCTTATTTTAATACATCGATACTCACATACCTTATAATTCTCATTAGATTTTGTATATTTTTCTCACCCAATGTTAGGCAATATATCATTTTGTTGGTTTACGTTTAGGTGATACGAGATCTGGATAAAAATTCAAATAAAGCCTTTTTAGGATATACTTAGATTATATATATATATATATTATAAATAAGTTAAAAGAGAAGAAAATAAAAAAAAGGAAAAATTGGAGTGGAGATTTTGCCTTATAGCCGAGAGAGAGATCACACACAAGTTCGTTCCATTCTCGCTCCCTCTCTCTCTCTCTCTCTCTCTCTCTCTCTCTCTCTCTCTCGCCCCCTCTTCTTTCTTCTATCCCTCGCCTCCTCTCTCTGAGGCGGCTCTGCGCATTCCCCCTTCCCTCTCCTCTCGGATTAGATCTCTTCTCCTTCTCCTTCTCTCTCTCTCTCTCTCTCTCTCTCTCTCTCTCTCTCCCTCTCCTTCTCGCCGTCTCTCCCTATCTGTTTCGTCAGTTGGATCTGGAACGGAGGGATCGCCCTCGATCGATTCTTTGCTCGCGGGTGTCGTGGGTCGAGACCGCCATGGTCGCGGGCACGCGAGAGGCGACGAACCAGCAATCCCATGTTTCCGCGACGTCCGCCGAAGAAGAGGCCTTGAAGAGGAACACCGATTGTGTCTATTTCCTCGCCTCTCCTTTGACCTGCAAAAAGGTTCGCCCTTTTCTTTTTGTGTCCCCCTCTCTCTTTCTCTCTGCCTCTCTCTCTCCATCGATTTCTTTTTGATTTTCGCGTTAGGGTTCAAGTACGAAAGATTGTGCGCTTTTCTAGCTCTGGGAGCTGTGGTTCTTGGGTTTGTTATATCTTCTCTCGTGTCGGGGTTAGGGGTAGGCGATAGTCGCCTGAGCCCTTGCGGCGGTTTATGAATTTGGGATCTTGTTAGGGTTTCTGATTGTTGAACTGGGCTCCGTTGGTTTTTGTTTGTGAGGCCACCTTTTGGTGAGCTCAAGCGAAATCTCTGGTACTTCGTTTTTTTCTCGAAACAAGCGGGGAATTGTCTCTATGTGGAGTAGAGGTAATGGATGTTGGTCATAAATATGTTGACTTTGCTTGTTCTGTGAGTGAGTTCGTTGTTTATCTGTTTCAGTTCAGTGTCTTTTGGTCGGAATAAGTAATAAGGGTTCTTATATGGTGGAATGGGCTTGAGTCTCAGCTGCCTTCGGTAGTCTAAAACGGGTTTAGACCCGAAGAAGCACGGGTGAGATGGTGCTGTTTGCCTAATGCGAAGGAGAATGTTTCTTTTGGCCATGCATGATTTGGATGTACGTAGTTGTAAAGTTAAGGGTTCAGTGAGCACCTGCCAGTGTGATATTTTCCCTTATCAGTTATGATTGTGTTGCGGTCTGTGGTATATCTATTTTACTCTTACATCTCATAAATGATTCGACGGATGGCAGCTGTCTCAATTGACAATTAATGGTCGTTAGATGCGAATTTCGGGAGGAAATAATCTATGATCCCATTCATCAATAAGTTTGCAAAGGGATTGCGCGTCTTGCTTGAATGTAATTGATGATATATTGTAATTAGTGGCTTCCTCTTATCTACTGTATATTTATGTGAGTTCTTGTATATTTATTGACTGATTGTACTTGTTAAAGGGAAGTGAATGTGAGTACCGCCACAGTGAATATGCCAGGGTTAATCCCAGAGATTGCTGGTATTGGTTGAATGGCAATTGCTTGAATCCAAAGTGTGCTTTCCGTCATCCTGTAAGTTTTCCTTCCTTGCCTGGTTTGTGCTGTTTTTTAAATTCTTAGATTTCTCTTTCAAGTTACTGTTTCTCTGTCTCTAAATACAGTAGTCTTTTACTATTTAGAACGTTCCTTACGATACTAATGCTTTGCACAATTGTTATTTCTTAGCCCCTAGATGGCTTATTGGGAGCGCCAGCTGCAGTGCCAGGTGGATCTTCTTTGCCATCGCTGCCACCCACAATGCCACCTGCAATGCCACCCACAATGCCACCCGCAATGCCACCTGCAATGCCACCAGCAATGCCACCCGCAATGCCACCTGTGGCTCAGGCTTCTTACAATTCCGGAAAACAAGCAGTACCCTGTGTATTTTTCCAGAAGGGAATTTGCTTGAAAGGTGACAGATGTGCCTTCCTGCACGGAACAAACACCGTGGTTAGCAAAGTGCAGCAGGCACCAGCATCGATGCCTGTTAATGATTCTTCTACCACAAAGAAACCTTTTGGCAACCTAGAGAAATGTTCTCAAGGGCAGAAGGTCCCACCAAACGCCTCTAAAATAACATCTCGCCAATTGGAGTTAAAGCTCTTTCCGAAAGTTGAAAATGCTTTACCGAGAAATGAAGTAAGCAAAGAAAAAAGTGCACCACCATCACTGCCTCCCCCCAGAATCATTGATGAAGGTGCCTCTAGATATAGGCCTTCAAGCACCCCTACTGTAAATGGAAACTCACAGAACAGGATTAGTCGGTTGCATCAGCCTGTTGTTCCAGATGACTACCATAGCTCACACAAAGACAAGGAGGCTGATGAATATCTCAGGGAGTCCTCTCCTGGTTTTGATGTTCTTGTGGATGATGAGCTGGGAGAGTCTGACTATTATCACAATGATGATCAATTTGGAAGAGGAAGAACCCATGAAGGAAGAAACATAGGCTCTGTGACTGATTATGACTTGGATCACCCTGGAGATTATAGTGCAGATATTGAGCATGAGATGTTCCGTGATCCACGTGCATATGACTCTTTTGATCGCAGGTACGGTTGGGATCAGCGGCAGGATTCATCCGATCTTATTCTTGGCGGGCCCATTCTTCGAGAGAGGAGGGCATACCCAAAGAGTGAGAGCCCTGAGCATGCAGACGACTCTGATCTGCGTCACCGATTGTCAAAGCAGAGGAGGGGCAATGGTTTGAGGTCAGTGGTTAGTCACGACTTTGTCCCTGACAGCCATGGTGCCGATAGAACTTATCGTGGGTCATCTCGGAGGGATTCGCAGCACTCATCTTCGCACGAGGGCCAAGGTAGTAGCCGTCTTAAGGGTAGGATAAAGTTTCCAGGGAGACTCAATGGGGGGGATGTGCACTCAGATAGGGAGATGGAGACAGGAAGGAACCCAGGGAGATCATATCAAGGTGTTAATAGGCTTAGAGATAGACTAAAGGGCAGGGCACAGGATGATTACAATGTGGAGACGAGGAATTTTCAAGGCCCTCGTCTGAGAAGGGAATCAGCAGATGAAAAGAGCATCAATTTTGCAGGTCCGAAAAGTCTTGCAGAGTTGAAAGGCCGGGGACGTGGTCAAGAATCGTCATCTTCCATTGGAAAGCAGCAGAATTGTCCGCTGGACCAACCGCTGGGAGATGTCAATTTTGAGGGGCCAAAGCCACTTAGTGTGCTTTTGAAGAGGAAGAGAGAACCTGAAGGTGCAGGTTCTGGGTCTAGATCATCTGCAAGCAAGGAAGAGCACAGTCACGAGGTGAACTCCCAGAAGCATGGTGATTTCTCAATTCATCCCAAGGAAGATGAAGACAGCTATAAATCTGCACATAATCTCCAGGTATCCAAATCTGGCACAGCTGAGGCTGTTGGTAACAAAGATCACACTGAAGGAGCCAGCAGTGCTGTTCATGGAGAGATTGAGAATGAAGATGGAATGATCGTTGAAGATGCAACGGAAGACCCTGAGCTCGGAGCTGATGATCAAAGGGACGGGGACTATTATGAGCAAGGTGATGAGGGAGATTATAATTATGAAGAAGGTGAAAATGCCGAAGGGGAAGGGGAAGAGGAGGAATATCTGGATGATGAAGACGGGGATGACTTTGCGAAGAAAGTCGGGGTCATATTTTCGTGAGTGCAGGGAGGCTGAATCTGCTGGGCGATGGGCGATTGGTTGGTTCAGCTAATATGGATTTACTGTCAATGTTAGAGTTTCCTTTCCTCATTTATGTTGTTTTGAAACCTTTTTAATTTGTTGTATTTAAAGCCTTTGATGATGGAATGGGATTTTTCTTATGCTTATGGCATTTGTCATGCCCATTTACTCAGAAGTTTGCTAAAGTGAATGACTGTGTACTGCTAGGAAATTAATAAGAATTTCACTTTAACCATTCCCTCAATTATTCCTAGTATTCATCATCTCTTAGAACCATGCTTCCTACCATGTGCTTTGTAAATGAGGCTTCACCACTGGTTAGCTAGTCTCTGATCTGATTTTTTCTTTTAGAATGTCTGCATGTGCTAATTATTATATATGCAATTTTCGTGTAAGAAAGAAGTGCATAGTTTTGTCCTGTGGCGGGATTTGAATTTGAAATGGATACACTTTACATATGATTTGCAGCAAATGCTAGGCAAATAATATTTGCTGCCCTTTTCGATCTCAAAACCTCACATTCCAATTCCAATCCGGTTCTCTATAAATGTGAGAGTACCTGACTTTGTTCAGCTTAAATTTCAGTCCACTACCAGAGTTCAAACCTTGAAAAAAAAAAAAAAAAACTTACTTTTACTATTGGCTTCCGCATGGTTAGGGGTGTAAGTGGTTCAGTTAATACAATGAACCGAACCGAAATCCAAACCGAACCAAACCAAACCGAATAGAAATTTCGGTTGGGTTCGGTTCGGTTCGGTTTTTTGGTTTTTCCTTACTATTTTTTTTGTTTTTTTTTTGCAAAAGAGAAAACTCAAAAATCAATGGGAGCATAAACGCGTCCGGGCGTGGAAATCAGATCACCACCGTCACCTGAGTCAACGTCAACGGCGGCTCCTCGATCTTGGATGGCCGGTGGAGTCGGTTCTGGAGAGGAGGGAGCTGAGGGATGGAGCAGATCTGACGGGAAGAGGGAGCAGATCTGAGCAAAGGGAAAAAAAATGAAGGAACGGAGGCTGGTCAAAAGGTGAGGAGGGGGGACGATTTTCGATGAGCAGGGACGGCTGGCTTGGGAGAACAACGAAGAGGAAGGAGGCTGTTTTTCTGGTGCTGAACAGAAGAGGAAGGAGGCTGTTTTCTGACGGAGTCTTCTTCGAAGGCGGACGGCCTCGATTGCGCCCTCCGATGGCCCGGGAGGAACGATAGCCACGACGGCGAAGGGGACGCACGGCAAGCCCTGGGATCCGCATTGGAGGAGTCCCGATGGTGCGGGTGGTGGGGCTGGTGGTGGTCGGATTTCCGGCGAGAGACGTAGAGAGACACGGAGTGGGGGAACGAAAGGGGCAGGGCAAGAGGTTGGTGGTGGTCAGATTTTGTTTTGTGCCCTAGAAAACCGGTTCAATTCGGTTAACCGATTTGGTTCGGTTAACCGAATTGAATTAGGAGATATAATTTGATTTTTCGATTAACTGAAGGAAGCCGAACCGAACCGAAAACGCATGAAATTTCGGTTCGGTTCGGTTCGGTTTCCGGTTTCTGGTTCGGTTACTGACACCCCTACGCATGGTGTTGTTTTGCTTCCAATTTCTTCATTTGTGCCGGCAAGCAGCTTTTGGTGTGGAGAACGAGGCAAGGGAATAATTGGTCAATAGAATGCTTATGGAACATGGTTCCAGAGTGCCCTGCATATTCGATGCTTAATTCATGTTCTGGAGCTTGGTAGTTTATGCTATATAGATCCTCATCGTACGGCGTTTGGAGGGATTCTTGATCCTGACGTGGTGTCAATTGGCTATATGAGCTTTTGTGTGAAATGGCGTGATGTCGCTTTGGCGAAGCACAGTGAAATGCCTCCGAGACATACCCGTTGCTTGGAATGCAATGATTGCAGGGTATACAGAGTGTGGGGATACAAGTCACGCCACGGATTTGTTCCCTGAGATGCAAACGGAAGGCGCGAAAGTCAACCAAGTCCTCGATCATTTCAGTTTCACCCGTGTCTACTCAGTTGGATGAACTGGATCATGGGAATGGGCTCATGCATATATCGAAAGGAAAAGGTGCCAGATGACGGGTTATGCTGGGAACTACACTGATTTACACGTATGCCAAATGCAGGGGTGCGGATAAGGCCATGGAGGTCTCCTGCGGGATGAAAGAAAGGGTACATGTGGAGCAGGTGCCGTGATGGAGTAGCCATGGATGGAGCAGGTAAAGAGCGTCTCGACTCAAGAAGAAAGACGCAGTCGGTTATCCTGAACGAAGCAACCTTCGTTGTCGTATTGAGAGGCTTTGGTGGAGTTTGGACTAGTTGAGGAAGGGTGGAAGCATTTTGACTTGATCATGAGTCGCCTCACATAGCCTATAGCCCAAGCTCGAGCGCGGCAGGTGCTTGTTTGATACGTTGGGCCAAGGTGGCCATCAAACGAAGCCTCAAATCTCATCAATAGCTTGCCAGTGGAGACAGAAATAGGCGAGCTTGCCTCGAGAAAGTTGCTGGAGCTTGAAGCAAAGAATCATGGTGTTTACACATTCTCTTGCCTAATATCTACACTGACATCGAAAACCGGGGAAGAGTAAGCAATCTGCGGCTGGGAATGAAATCTACAGGCATAGAAAAAGCTCTGGGTCGCAGTGTCCTAGCAGTTGACTGTCAAGTTCACGAGTTCTTTGTTAGATATGGTTCCCACCAAATGCATGAAGGAATCAAAGTGATGGTGAGTGAGATCTCTCAGGAGGCTGAGATCATCAGGGTACATGGCCAACATGAACCTGATTTTGCACAAGAAAGGGGATTCTCTGTTTCCTTACAGCTAGAAGATTGCTCATGCATTTGGTCTATCATATTGAAGGAAGGGGTTCCAATAAGAGCAGCAAAAAACCTAAGGATCCGTTGAGATTTTTCATGGGGGAATTATTGTGAAGCACAGCAATAGGTTTCACCATTGCAAAGGGGCTGCACGCTTGCAGAGAATTTTGGGTGAGAATTTTGACGCTCGAATTTACTGCGTGGCAGCAAGGAAGGAGGCAATGGACAGACTAGACCACACTAAAGTATAGAGGCTTTCGAATTTGCTTTCATCTTTTCATTTATTAGCTGTTTCTCTTACTGGATCATTCACAGTTGAACCACCTCTTTTTTTCCCCTTTAAGTGCAATGCCCTTTCAATTCTGCTAGGCTTCTCATGGATTGTGGCCCTTGGGGATTCTCACCAGGGATGGCCCAAACACTTCTCGCCCACATGTATTATTTGTCCATGTTTCTGGAAGTACACAAAAAAACAAGTCATCCCCAATCTTTAGAGACATCCGATTCTAGTCATGTCCTTCCACATACATTTGCAAACAATTATTTATTTATTTATTGGTGCCCTTGAGCTCAGGGGCTATTAACTCAGTAAAATCAAGTGAATGATGCCAACTGGCCTGTGGGCTTCAGTAACCTGTGCTAGTCTGTGTGGACGGTGAAGCAAAAGAACAAGATGATCAGGAAGCCAAAGAGAACCGCATGGATGAACCGAGATAAGAAGGGTTCATTGTCCAACTACAAGGCTAAAAAGTCTAATAAATTTCGTTCATTGCCAAGCAATTGACCCGTTTTACGCAGCCTCGATGCTGAAACCGGTGACTGCTTCTGCGTCAATTGAAGGAAAATCCAATTTTATGTTCTTTCACATATGCTTCGAGGAAAAACCAACTCACTCTCACCCATTCTGTCTTTGCAATTTCTGCTGAACCCATTAGGAGATTATTGAAGTTTAAAGGCGGCGACTTGTAGTCTTGTACAACAGGTTCATATAATTGTTAGATACAGAAGTACATGCCATCAGAAGGTGTGATATCAAGAAGCTGGGTGTTCAGACAAGTCCTGCAATATGTCATTCCCAAGGAAACTCAGATGCAAGATAGAAAACTTTGTTTCCTGCATAGAGCAACAAGAGAAAATTCTATCCACTCTAATCATCGGATAAGATCGATCTGTTCACTGACTAGAACATTTGAAATGGAAACTTGCTGTTTTCGAGATAACGCTGTGACTGCCACAGGATTAGAGAATATATCCTCTTTTTCCTTTTTCCCTTCCTTTTGCCCTGAATGAAGTGTAATCTCAGAGACGAACATAAAAGATACCTCCAAGCCAACATGCCAATTTCAATTGTGGCCCTAAATCCTCCCCAGGTGAATAATTCTTGATCTGATAAAGATTGCTCCTCGAGTCCTCATGATTCCAAAAATCAACGTCTCCATCATAAGCAACCTTTGCTCCGAATGTCTAAATGCAATGCACGACAGTTATGGAAGTTGATTATTCCCCTCTTTTGCCGAAAGTAACTCGAGATTCTTCCTTTTCTTTTACTGAATGATACTACTAATCTTTCAACTGTACTCTTCTCAGGAAAAAGGGGCTTGTGAAAGGGCCAAAAGTCACCCGAATAAGCACGCATTTCTTTGGTTCGGCAGGAAATGGTTGAACAAGGGATGTTATTAACGAGGAAAAAGTACATCGGAAAAATTAGGTACAGATGTTTATCAAGGCCAGAGATGAGGAAAGAAACTTGCAAAGTTTGGCAAACTCATTGAAAAATAAGGTTCTGCAGAATCAAAGCTAAAAAGGGAATTGCCAAAGGCTAAAGTCACTTCAGGACTCAATGTGATGTAATTGAACCAAACTTCATAGCTTTATTGCCCCTCCATTTCTAGCAAAACGCGGAAAAAGCAGAAAAAATAGTTTGCATGTCTCGACACCGCATCCCAATCCGCACAAATAATTCACTGAAGTGGAGCCGAATCTCTCAGTTCTCCTCTCCTGTACACGTTCTTTGCAATAAAGTGTTTGCACCTTCGTAGTGTATGCATAGTTGTTCTCTCGCTAAGTTCGTAGCCTCCCGTCAATAGTTTCACATGAGAAAACCGATGTGCCGACTCCATAGCACTCAGATAATTTTCGCTGTCGAAGCATCTCATCCATTTCAATTCTCTCAAAGCATAAGCCAGAAACGTCCTTGTCCTGACCGAGTCTCATCCACCTTCAGCATTGAGGAAGTGCTATTCGCCGATGATTGTGGCTAAGTACGTGCAACATCATTGCTACCTAACCTCTTAAATTTTCTAAAAAATTTGGCTAACTATGCACTGGGAAATGAACTTTAAAACTTAATTACTCATTATCTCTAATCGAACTTAATCTTAAAATACATTATTTAGCTAATTTATAGCTGAGTGCAACACGCTAACTTCTTTGACTGCTCCTCATAAACACCTTTATTTTTCAATCGCCGGACGACCACCGGAATCGCAATTTTTTTCAATTGTGCATGTGACCCTCCATCTCCCGGTAAATTTGGAACTGTAGCGAAAAAAAAGAACTGAAATTTGAACCGGAAACGTCATGTTCTTATCCCTTCTTTTCTAAGTCAAAGATCTCCATATGCTCCCACATTTTTCTCCTTGATCTACTGTAGACCATCGGATCTTCTTGGGTGTCTCGGGGGACCATCAGCCAAAAACTAAGGTATCAAAAAAAAGGAAAAAAACAGCGATTAGGCTAAGCGATTGTGAAAGTCAATGGTTATTTTGTCGCTTGGAAGTCCCCTTCGGGAGACAAATGCGATCTGGAGCAGATTCTTGCAAAGCCCATCCGTTCGACCTTGACTTTGATGCTCCTATCCATCTTCTGTTGAGCATGTCCATTGTTATTTTCGTATTTATGTGTTGAAATCGTGATGCACAACTTCCATTGCTCGCTCGTGACTTATTACGGCTGGAATGGAACGGCAAATTTGACCATGTTCCAGAACTAATGCAGTATGATGCCGGATGATCGGCTCAGATCAAACATTCCATAACGGTTGTGAAACCCTTCATGGTAATGTACCAAGGTGGTCTTCAGCGCTGATCGCTCATTCCCGTCCTTTTTACTCATGAAATAGAAAGGGTGATAGGCCGGAGATCTATGACCTCCGAGAATTCTTGAAAGCTATCTTCTGTTAACTAAATAGGTTACAGATCAGAAGATCTTGGTGATGTCTGTGCTTGAAATGAAGCAATATTTTTCGAATATTTTAATCAAGAAGACATATGTTTGTCAGGACAACTCTTTGTTTCTTCAAAAGTCGAACAACCCTAACTTTCTGGCAACTGGTTAACGTAAACATCATCTCTGTCATCAGCCTGCCAGAGCATATTACTACCGTCTTCGCTTCTTTGCTCTTGCCCAGATGGCAAAGTCCGGACTGGAGCTGGATGTACACCAGAGAATTTGGTTAGAGCGGGCAGGCATTTACTGCATCGGTTTCCCAATGAGGTAGAGAGACGTGAAAGGATAAACTACTAGAAGATGGAGCTTTCTTTTTAAAAGATCCAGATGCCACAACGTACAGTCGAGTTTACATGATCATCTCGCACACGCCGGCATCACCATCAGCTTGCCACTCATCACCATACCGGAGTTCATTTGAGCCACATGATCGCACTTCTTAAGCGTCATCGTCCTGACTTTTTTCCTGAAGTTCTTTTGCTCCTGAATTCGTCTGCTTGCATCTCCTCATGAGAGATTATAAGAGATAGCATCTGTAATTGTTATTACATGCGAGAACCAAGCATGTGGGATCATCTGGTATGTTGTTGTGTTAAAAAAAGAAAAGAAAAGAAGAGAAAATGTGGGTAGAGTCCAAAGACTTATCCCAAATAAATTCTATCTAAGTTGATAAGTTCGCCAAGCTGGACTAGCATCAATGGACCAAATGATTAGGAAAGTCAGCTTGGTGGCAACAATAGTATATGCATACGTATATTTGCCACAAGAAAGCCTAATTTAGCTTAAAGTAAATTCTCAGTTCATAAAAGATACAACTAGTCAATGCCATGGATCTACTAATTTAGCATCAATGGGGTATTCGAGCTTCACTGTCAGACACTGCCAATCCTTCCAAGAAAAACATCTGTCAAACTTAAACCACGTAAATATTTTCTCACAATTTTCTCCATACATCAATGTCCATGTTTGAAAAAGAAGAAATCAAATTGAACTGGAATGCGTGGCCACATCTGTAAAGTAGTGCAGATGTCAAAACTCTTTTAGATTCTTTCGTGAACCCGTGACCATCTATAAATTATTTTATTGTGGGTCACGCTCCGAACGTTGATGTTCTTTATAATAAGTCAAAGTTAGGCGAAAAAAATATCTTGTAGATCCAGCCAAAAGCCGAAGATAGTACCTCTATCTAATTGTAGTTAAATTGACAGAATTCTACGAAACTGAAGTGAGGAACAGATGCTGCATCTATACTTGATCTTATCAACCTTTCAGGGTAATAACTGGTCGATTGTGATTTAGAATCATCGAGTTAGGGCATCCGTCTTATTAAAACATGTTTAATAAGTGTCTGCCACACGTAACCAAATATACGGAACTGCAAAACATGAGCGCATTATCAGTAGTCTTATACACTAAATGTCGAATATACGTGACATTCTATGGATAAGATGAAAAAGAGCTAATATAAGACTACATATTTAACTATTGATGTATGTATAAATCCCACTTACCCATATTCTATCAAATTGGAAAAGACTAATGTTTCGAGGAACTTGGAGTG
This sequence comes from Angophora floribunda, assembly GCA_014182895.1. Lineage (NCBI taxonomy): Eukaryota > Viridiplantae > Streptophyta > Magnoliopsida > Myrtales > Myrtaceae > Angophora > Angophora floribunda. The sequence continues at coordinate 28,561,842 of CM024711.1, read as the reverse complement.
AATGGTTTGGCTTAATTGACACAAAGGCAAGATCAGTCACATGAAGCTTCCTCCAAAAGTCGGGGAAAGTACGAAGAAAGTCCTTAATCTTTTGTACTTATTTAATCCTAAACTTTTTAATTCAGTCAATTTATTCCTAAATTTTTTGACAATTTATCAATGAAATCCATCTAGACAATTTTGGCTAAAAATCACCGACATAGATATCGGCCACCTCACATGGCATAGGCGATGCTAGCGTGGATAATTTTTTGGAAATTATTTTTGAGTTTTTTTCCTTTCTTTTTTTTTTCTCTCTTTTGCTTTTGCTTTTCTTTTCGGCAGCAATTGGTCATCGACCATTGGCCACAATATGGTGCCCTTGCCTAGGTGAGGGTGAGCGGCTGAGCGCCAACCAAGCTCCCCTCACTAGATTTGGCTAGGCAAGAGCTAATGATCTCCTATGGCTAGTGGTCGATTGTTGACCTTTGGCAAAAATAAGAGGAATGAAAAGAATTTAGAAAAATTATTTCAAAATTGTAAAAACTATCAATATCAGTGCATGCCGTGTTACGTAGGAGGACCGCCGTCCACGTTAGTAATTTTCGAAGGAGGATTATATTGGCAAATCGTCCAAAAATTAGGATTCAATTGACTAAATTAAGAGATCTATGATTTAATTAGTACAAATATAATATAGTTAGGACTTTCTTGGCAATTTCCACTCCAAAAGGCACATTCTTGAAGGGAGTTGACATTGGATTTGAGCTTCTTCTTATTTTGTCCTTCCGGGTCATATCTTGTGCAACATGCAAGCTATGGAGGCCCTAGGGAATTAAATTGAAGCTTGATATTTTCTGATATCTCATCATTAAAATTAAAGGACTCAAGCAAGTTTTTAAAATATTTCCTCTTGGTCCAATCTGAATCTTGAGATCTCAGGGATATAGAATATGAAGAGAGTACTCCTTTTTCTTGAGAAAGACAAAGATACAAGAGGAATGAAGGGTCCGGAATATGTAATATCGGTACGATAAAATAAGAAATCTGTTCATACAGTCCACCGTTCCTTCATATCAAATGGATAGGTCGCAAATGCTTTCGTAAAAGCCACGTCGTAAAGGAATTAACCATTGGCTTTGAGCTTCGTCTTTTTCCTAAATTGTTTTGTCCTTTTAAGTCGTATGTCGTGCATCATGCGAGCTAAGGAGGCCCCGCGGAATTAAATGGAAGCTTGATATTTTCTGATATCTCATCATTAAAACCAGCAAAAGTAGTGTTCTCATCGCATGTCTCCTCCTAAATCATTTCAGCATTACGTACGAAATAAAAAAATATAACAATCGAAAGGAGATATCATGACAAGTACTTTTAAAGCATTCAATAAGCAATCAAACAAAAACAGTATAAAACGAACGCACGTCTTTTTTTTCTCATGTCATGCAAATTGTCAAAATATTATGAAATTTATTATATGATGGCTAATTCAATTTTAAATATTTTTAATTATATTAATTTAATTTTACATTTTTTTATAATTTATCAATTTAATTCTATAATGATTTGTCAATTCAGTCATTTCATTCAATTTTGATAAGAAATTATTGATGCGGCAATCTAGTTAGGGCCAACCGTCCTACGTGTCATGACTAACCACCAACGTGGACAATTTTTTAATTTTTTGATTTTTTCCTTTTTGCGTTTTCTTTGCTTTTTCTTTTCTTCTTTTCTCCCCTTTTCCTTATGTCAGCCATGGGTGAGGGCCACCCTCACAGGGCTTGGGCGAGGGACGCCTGCACCTAGGGCCGATGAGGCCCGGGCAATGACCTGCAGATGGAAAAAAGGGACGAGCGTAGCCATTCGCTATTTCATGAACCAACGCATCAAACGGCGATGAAAGGCGGTCGTGTCGAGAAAAGATCAGCAATAATTGGTAGGGGTTGGAGGAGGAGGAGGAGAGGGGCGTGTGGTGCTTTCGTGGAATCGCAGAGTCACATGTTTGAAGGGTTCTAAGAGAAGCGTCCATCATCCTCCCTCCCGTTCACGTTCCACCTGAAAAAGGGCAGTCGCAAAATGCCAAAAATGTGAAAACTGAAAACCCCTCCGATATAAAACTTTATGTTATTGCTATTTCTTTTTGTCCGAAGCCATGCCACGATACCTAAGTTTGCCGACTAGTAATCCATGTGACGTGAGGTTCTGAAAGGTACCTCATGTGGAATGGCTCAACGATTAAAGAAAATTCGCGTATCTTGCACGATGTTCTGACTTCCAATCTTTTCGTGAATGAATTTGTAGCTAACTGGTATCTCAGATCATGGTGATTCTTTGTACGGAGGGATTTCTCGATTCCTGACGTGTTATGGGCATGTAGGCTGTAGTAGCAACTAGCAAGCTCCTCGCCTTTGAATGGTTGTATTGTGAGTAAATTGAGCAGTTATGATCCATAACTGACCTTTGAATGTAGCTTGGCTGTTGGGAGTTCTCTATCCAGTCATTTTCCTTCTTGTTGTTGCCGACATTAGTATTGGAATTAGTTCAGAAGAGAAAGGAAAGGTACATTTTCTTGGGGTACTCTCAAGAACACTCGGATTGAATTGATATTCATGTATTCGATCCCTATTTTTTTTAAGTTAATATATTCTGCAGCAAGCTCAAGATGTCGAGAATATTCCCTCGCAAACTTTCCAAAATAACATTTTTTCTAGTCATTAACTTTTAGGCAAATACTAATACACTTGTCAAAATGAGTTATGACCCATTTAAATATTAAATAGATCATAAATTGGTTAGGCTTTCTTTTAATCTTTTTAGTTTTAAACCCATTATAGGTGATTGAAAAAAAAGCCTAACTCATTTAATATTTAAATGGGTCAGAAATGAGTTATGCACCCATTTTGATAGGTGTACCTATAATGGATTTAAAAATTAAAAAGATTAAAATACAATGGTCATTAATGGGTCAAAGTTTAGCCTTACTTAGAACCCAACGATTCCTCAATCCTCAGATATTACTCATCTCCTCTCCGTTCTCAAATCAAAACGAATAAACCTTCCTCATCGCACGATAGCGCATCGTCTCGAGCAGCTCCTCATCTCGCTCTCATGGTGGCGTTGTCGCATGTGGTCGCCACCATCATCGGATGGTGGCTAATTGGCCGTCAAAACTCAGGTGAGTCTCGTTATCCCATATATATGCGTGATTTTTTTAAATTAAAAATTATTTAAAATAATTATAAAAATTATTAATAAATGTAAAAAATCTTTAAAAATATTATAAAATAAGTTTTAATTTTTCCTAAGTTTAGTTAGATAGGGAAGTGTTTTAACAATATGGGTTAGGTCGAGTATGAGTTGGATATGGGTACGGGTCAAAAATTTTATGCTATGCTTAAATGAGTTATAAATTGGTTAATGAGTCAATTTGGGTCAGACCATTTATGACATGACCCAAACCCGACCCGATCTACTCATTTAATAGGTCTAAGTACTAGTAAAGAAACCTTAGACATCAAGGCCAATTTAAAAGCCGAATAAATCCTTGATGTTGAGCTCCAAATGTACCTAATTTTGTCCCCTTCGTTCTTGTTCTCAAGTTACCAGCATTTGTTTCGTTGTTAAACCTGTGCACGATTGAGCTCCTGACAGTGCCCAAAATCAATATAAAAAGAAAAAACCAAAACCTAGGAGAAGCTCCAAGATCTTTCTACTTGATGAAACATCTCGTTGAAACGACGTTTATTTATATTTTATAACCTTTCTGTTAGGTGTGTTCCAGGTTTAATGACGCATATGACGATTTACATAAATTCGAATGGGGATGTGAAAGTCTTTTCTACATGGATGACGAACCAGGTAAAGGCAAATGGGGCATGAATGATGCATTGTTGTCGAGTTGATGTGAAATCCCAACGTTGACATCTGATTTAGCGTTGATGTCGGGCTAATTAGCTTAGAGAAAAGAAAATTGGGGTGTGTTTAGGGGAATTTAATGCCCTAATTTTGTCGTATCTGCCCTTATTTTGTCCTTTCCCCCCTCTTCTTTTTCCTTATATTCGTCATAAGTCGTCGTTATAAATGTAAGCCGAATTTACAAGAACGAAGTTATATTTCTTTTTTTTGGTAAAGGAACGAAGTTGTATTTCCATTGACGCTAAAAGAAATGAATAAGAAAAAGTCTCCGCATCTTTCCCCCTCTTCTTTTTCCTTATCTTCATCACAAGTTGTTGTCGCCATGGACGTAGGTCGAATTCTCACGACCGAAATTGTTTTCCTCTCAGGGCTGAAAATAATGAATATTGAAAAGTCTCACATCTTTGACCTTACCTTGGAAGATACTTTTTAACGTGCATGTTTTTGTGAAAAATTAACAATTTCATTAATTATTTAAGATATTCATGCATGAATAGTTGTCCATAATGAAGATGCTTTCTATCCATTAATTATTTTTTAGGTGACATAAACAATCATTTTCACGAAATTATCCCGTGAAGGTGGTCATATCACGCAAGACCAACGGAAATTACTTTAAGACTTTGTTTTTGGTGGGAGATGCGCAGAAGATTGGAAATAGCTGTCTCGCCCACCTCGTGACCTATAATATTAAACAAGATACATCGAATGTAATACGAGGGAAGGAAGCATTGAATGACTTGTTTTTATATTTTATTTTTCCCTAGTGTTTTCCTCGTTTTGGGGTTTCCAAGTAACGAATGAGACAGCTGACTCAATCGCCTCCATTCCCGGCGACAGCCGATATTAGCTGTGCTAGCTTTGCCCTTGCGTCCCGGTCCACGAGACAGTGCAAGGGCGTGGTGGTTCACATGTTGGGACCGACTGAAATCATGAAGTCCCATGATTGATGATGTCCCAAGCGAAAGCACTTGACCAAGGAAGAAAAACAAAAACCAGGAGGAGGAGGGAGAATGGAACAGATTCGAACAGCATCGACAATTCCAATCAAAAGCATTACATCTATTAGATTAAGTTCAAACATTAAAATCTTACATGATATTAAAGTTAAAGATCTTAAGTTCGAATATTTCCAAATTTCATTTACTTATCCAATTAAATATGTTCATGCTTAGCAAAAAGACAAGACTAAGCGCGATGAAGAGTGTTGGAATAATTAAATATTAAACGATATCTTTATTTAACATCGATTATAATCCCATCAAAACTTTGCAACATTAATCTTTACTGATCAAACTGATCATGACAGTGAAGTGAGAGACTCGACAGGGATAGGCATGTGTGCATTCCGTGTTAGGCATGTTGCACGAGGTTTCGGGTTTCTCGTGCTATTAAGTCAAACCAATCTTATGTCGGGGTCGTCCAAGTCGAGTCTTGGCACTCAGTTTGCTTGATCTGTAGGGTCGATACGTAGGATGCTTTCTAGATGGGGACCTTTCCATGTCGTCGAGAAGACAGGTTCGCGAATTGGAACTCGCCCGGGCAGGCAAGAAACCACTTAAACATATGCAGCAAATCTCATCCCATCGGACTAAGGAAAGAGTAGTTAAAAAGGAGCGCTCACGCCCTTGGTCTCGCGCATGAACTTTTGCGCCGTCCCTACCAAACCTAAAACATTCCGCGTACGCTGCCGTCCATGGCAGCAGTGGTGGAAGATGGGCAGGCATGCCTGTCAAAAAGCCGCGGGGTTGACCCTCTTATCGAAACCCTCTATTCCCCATGAAAAAGATCGACGAAAAGGAAGGAACGAAAGTGAGAATTAGGAGTTGCTTTCAGCCTAAATATGCAAAGACCCACTATCTCCTAGAACTCGAATCTAGCTTTACGACGATCCATTTCTGGATGCACCCACGCCCGCGATCGGGAACCATCTACCGTCATCGTACGGTCGCGAGTGCGCCGAAGAGAAAAGTTCCATTTTCATCGTGCGCGGTGTGCCACCTCTCCCCTCGCAAACCTTGGGCCGAATTCCCTTCTCGATAAGTCAAGCATCGCCTTCTGAGGATCGCGTTTTGACGCGTGTGTTCTTGGTGTTCAAAAGGAATAGATTCCGCTTTCCTCTGTTTGCATTCGAGTTCTCGACTCAATTTGCAAGGCGTGGGAAGACGATGACATGCGCGAAAAGGGGTTCCCGGATCATGCTCATCGGTTAGTTTTTTTAGCAGAACGATGTGCCCACGATGTGGAGATCGGATTATTGGATACTTTAAAGAGATCCGGACACTTAAAAGGTTTGTTCAAGAGGAATATATGATTGCGATACACATTATTTTGACTCAAAAGATATGGTCTAATTGGAACTCAATTTGTAGTTGTGGTGGAGTAAGTTCATATTGTCAATTTGTGTGAAGGGTCATTATTTTGCCCTCACATAATTTATGAATATGATTACTTAAGTCCATAGATTAAGGGGATATTGTTAGCACGAGTGCATGTATGGGGTAATTGACTCCCGGGTGGTTCAATTCCCACCTAGGAAGCATGAACAAGACCTGTGCTCAATTTGTGGAACTAGGAACTAGACCGATGCCCTCTGGAACCGGATTAACTGTTTCAATCCAATTCTCAAGTGAGCCAATTGAACAGGTAGCATGTTTGTTTTTTGTTTTTTTTCATTATATTCTCTGGTTAAATTGCATTTTACCTCTTAACAAATAGAAGGTCTTCGACCAAAGAAAAAATTAGAAGATCAACCAATAATTTGCTTTTCGTTTAGGGGGTTAAGTGTAAGGTCACAAATGGCTGAGGGGTAAAGTGCAAAAATGTTTCCTTTTCCTTGTATTAATGGGCATCGAGTGCTTTTTACTAGATTACTAATTTGAAAAAGAGCACCTTCTTTCGATTAACAAGAACAATAAGAGCACATTCTTTCTTAGTCTTATTTAAAGTTTACTCTTCCTTCCAATCATTAACTTCCCATTAGTTTTTATATTTTTTGAAGAAATTTAAAATAAAAAAAAGTAGTCTATTCCCGGTGATCTAAGTGGGCCATTTCACTCATGGAACGGACCAAAAATCACTAGTTTCAATTTCTTGAAATTGGGAATCGAACCAATGCCCCTATAATCAACCGGTTCAATTCATTTCAAACAATTCCTTTTACTCACCCCTATGCATATACCTTATACAGGTAATTGTACAAATAACATAGAGTTGGGTAAGCCTTGTGTCATTTCATCTGATTTTAGCATTTAGTGGATGCACATATTGATCCACATAAGCATGCTCTAATGGTTATTAGGTAGGTCTAAGCCATTGGACATACTGCACTCCATGAGTATTTGCATCCACAAGGGTCTAAGTATAATAAAAAGGACATTGCTAATATAATAATCTTTGGGTTACTAACAGCATATTGTGAACTATAAATTATTGAAGTAATAGATCCCACAATGATTTCTCATTATTTTTTATTTATTTATTTTTGTCTAAAGGTAAATTAAAAACAGTAACATAAGCATTTCTCTAATGAAAATATGCATTTGATGCCATCCTTTTAGAAACTTGACAAAAATAATTCTTCCCTTTGAGCCTCAACATCTATTATTCGTGAAAACTTATTGCCAAACCAACCACATAGCGATGAAAACAAGTGGCCCATCAAGAAAAATTTTTCACAAAATCATGTGCAGTGTGATCGATTCCATCTACCACGTTATACATGCCGACCTGAAATGGCCGACGCTATTTTTCATCACAACCTGCGTGGTCAAAGGAGAGAAAGGAATCCCCATTTTTCTCTTTTCTTCTAGTAGGCGAGAAGGAAGAGAAAAGAAGCTAGATGCTACCCTCCCCAATTGTATTGGAGGGATCGAGAGGTACACTTAACCAAGCAATCACAGGAATATAAAGAAAAATTATCTTTTGATTAGGTCATGTGCACGGGTAGGTCGAGCGCAAAGCTAAAAGTATAGTCAAACGTAGATGTGAAATATACTCCACATTAGTAAAATAGCCGAAAGAGAAAAAAGTGATCTTTTGGTATTAGACCATATCATTCTCTCTCTTCCCCAATATGGACCTCCTCTTCAGCTCCACGGTCAGTCCTCACCCTCCAAAACTCTCTCTCTCTATAAATCTCCAATCCGCTCAGCTGTTTTCCTATCCAAAGTTTCTCTCTCTCTTTTCTCTTTCTCTCTCTATCTCTCTCTTCTGCTGCAATAACACATCACAAGCACAGGCTGAAAAGGTTCCTGTGTGGAGAGAGAAAGGGAAGAATGGTGGGTTCCTCTTGCTGATCTCTCTCTCTTTGTGGTTTATACCCCCCCCTCTCTCTCTCTCTCTCTCTCTCTCTCTCTCTAGGCCTTGTACTCGGCATACATGTTTCCACTTTAAAAACCGACGACAGCTACACATCTTTTAGCAGGAGATAGAAAACCGAGAAAGAGGGAAAAGAGAAAAGAGAAAAGGGGGCTCGCTCATCATGTGATCAATCAAATTTAACCTCCCCCCTTTTGACTTTTCTGGCTACTTACAGGATCCAGAAGGACGCCATCGACAAATGGCGGCAACCACATGGGACGGCTACGTCGATTGGAGGAACCGCCCAGCCACCGTCGGCCGCCACGGCGGCATGCTCGCCGCCTTCTTCGTCTTAGGTAAAGTGCTCGTTCAATCTCTTTCGAGGAAAATGATCGGCCAGGTGGGATCAGATCTGATGTCCTCCGTCGTTCTTTTCACAGTGGCGGAGGTGCTGGAGAACCTGGCGTACCTGGCGAATGCGAGCAACCTGGTGATGTACATGGCGCAGTACATGCACGTGTCGCCGTCGAGGGCGGCCAACGACGTGACCAACTTCATGGGCACGGCCTTCCTCCTCGCCCTCCTCGGCGGCTTCCTCTCCGACGCCTTCTTCACCGCTTATCGCATCTACCTGATAAGCGCAGCCATTGAATTCCTGGTACAAATTTCACTCCCCCAGTCCTTCCTTCTCCTTTTTATTTTTTTCCCTCGCAGTCAAATTCATTCCATTTCGTCCGGTAATTTCTCGGGTTAATTCTGGCCGTTGGAAAAAGGGGGAAAAAACGGAAAAATGAATCATAATAATCAGTAAAAAAAATTCTCTGAAATCAGGGGGCAGCTCTCCATTTTTTCTTTTTTTTATATGTTTGGCTTTTAGTTTTACTCTGTCCTCTATTCCTGCCTAAATCATGGTGAATTTATATATATACATATATATTTATACAGATAAAAGAGGAAAAAATCTCTTTTTTTTAAAGTATGTATAGGGAATTGAAGCCGGGGAGCAGGGACAGGATCATGTTTTCCCTCAAAACTTTATGTCTAAAGAAGTTTCATTGCAAATGCAATACATCTCCTCTGTCATTGAATCCGAGAGAAAACAGACACACCGTCCCGAACGACCTCGTATCGTCTACCATAGCCGTGAGGTCAGACACCCCACCCTCCACCCCCAACCCCATCGTGGCCGTCGATCGCGTGGACCCACTGCGATGGGCGGCTCGATCTGTTTCGAGCCCACGGACCCCAGGTCCAAACAAGATATTCTCCAGACTCGATCACTGGGGACGACATGTGTAGAAAACTAGTCTAAGTTGAGAGAAAGAAAGGAAATAGGGGGGATATGAATATTGCAAGATATTTCTTGACGCAGAGCTTATTTGGCAGCTCGTCATATTTGCCCCTAATTTTTGCTCCAGGCTTTTCCTTAGAGATCCAAAAACAGATTTAAAAAAATTATTTCGAGCTTTGAGAAATAATGAAAAGTGAAATACAATTATCTTTGTATTTTTGGACAAATTTTCAAAATGTTTTTTACGTTAGAATTTGGAAGGTTCGTAAAACCAAAAGTGAAAATCTTTCGGATAGATTGTTATATGCCACTCCCCTTCTTCTCATTGGAAAGGGCGCTTATTGGGTCGCCCATGCTTTGTGTTGCCCCCCACCTCTCTTATCATGATGACGTGTCACGAGCTAAATGAATGGCTGAAGGAGCCGGCCAATGGCCGAGCGCCACTTGGCCGAATGCCGGCTTCTTGAGTGGGCGTGAAATTGACACGTCGTGCTCACTTTGCTTGATCCGAATTAGAAGGTGCTGGTTTGTGATATGGTGAGATTTGATTAGCGATGATACGGTCCCATTAGCTAGGGAGGAGGGGGACAAAGAAGTTGATGATTGGTAGGTTCCATTCCACTTGGGAAATCAATAGAAAGTCGATGTTTATAATGTCGATTTGGGGGGATTCCTTGGTGTACTTGTCGTGGTAGATTGAGTCAAGAAGTTTCCATTCATCCTATTTCATGGGCAAATGGCCAGCAGGTGTTCCAGGGTTCTTGAGACTCTTAGGTCCACATATGGCATGCCTAAGTCCACATACGAAGGTCTTTGTTTTCGACCTTGTGTCCTTATGCGTGCGGTGTCCTTGACTAGTTTTTTAGAGATGTGACTTCACGAAAGATATTTCTTGAATCGCTCAAAATAATCCGATCATTGAAATATGAATTTTATTATCGAATTATTATCATAAACCCTAATGAATATAGATGGATCAAACCTACAAATCCTTGTTTAGACCGACTGACCACATAAAAATTTGTTTAAAATAAACAACTTAGGCAGATCGGATCAAAGAAGAGATTGGCTTACTTAGGCTTGTCGACTTTACCTTTGGTCAACAAGCTGCTCAAATCTACTTGTTAGCGTCCATCTCTTTGGAAAAAGCCATCGGATCACAAAGATTGAAATGGGCTTCTGATCCTAAAATAGGTTTCACCACCATAGTGCTACCTAAGTAGTCAGCCAAAATAGTTTTATAAAATCAAGGCATCTTTCAATAGGTTGTTGCATAGTGGGACTTGGGTCTTAAAATCTACCATCAATATGTCTGTGTGTGTGTGTGTGAGTTTGATGTGTGAGATGGGCCCCAATGCATTAGTCCTCGAGGCATCTTTTGATCCAATCACATGGAGTTCCCTCAACAATCGGGTCGTTTCATCCACAGGGCAGACACGTTAGAAACTTCTTTCTCTCTCTCTCTCGATTTCAGCTTTGAAAACCCTCGTCATGTTATCCAGGAAAGTGTCCTATTTTGTCCTCCACCTCCTCCCCAGCTTCTTTGTCCTATTCGTCGACAATGCGGTGCGGCATGAAAACTCCGGCCAATGGAGTAGAGCCACCGTGCCAATTGTCAACCCCCACGCATGCGGCACCACGTGTTGTCTTCAGCGTCCCATCGTCGCGCCGGAGACACGTGTGCATGGGTCCCGCTCGTGTGGTCATCGTCCTAGATGTCGAGCGATCGAAGGAGTCTCCCTAATTGATTAGTGACCTTATCTTGGCGAGACGAGAGAATAGAAACGGAATATGATGGTGACCCTCTGTTTACACACTCGAATCCATAACAAAGATGCTACATAAAGTTGCATCCTTTTGGCCGATGCAGAATTGTATTTAATCCAAGCGCATCCAGTCTATTAGTATTGAAACCTGTCGAGGTGTATTGAAATGCTGTGACCGGAGGAGTCGAGAATTCGGGACGGATTTGTCTTGTGGGCACGTTTGAATTGCCGTGAACTAGTTAGGATTGTCGTGAGTTCGGGCAGCCTGTGCTGCTCGTGATCGTGAAGCGGAGGCAATTTGTGCAGTTTTTTGTGCGGCCTTTTCTGGGAGGAGCCGAAGGTTTCTCGAACGTTGTTGACATTTCATGCAAAGTACTTGTCACTGCCACGTGGCCTAAGAGGGGCCGAGGAGGGGCCCCACTTTCCAAAATGCCGCCACCTTATAAGGAAATTCTCTGCACGTAACGTTGCTTTCTTCTGGACATCCTTTTGATTAAATTGGATCGTTATTGAATTTTGTGAGGCTCGTTTAATTATATAATAATTTAAAAAAATGGATGCCTAGGAATTTATTTATTTTTTGCAATTTTTTTTTTTGCAAAGTGGGAGCTGCTAGTGCTAAGTGCTAACCCACCAAAAATTGAATTTTTTCGGAAAAAAAAAAAGAGAGAGCAAGAGCTAAAAGGTCAAACCTCTTTGTTACCGTTGACCGAGAAATGTATCTCCCAGTGCATGAACCTTTTCAGCTTTGGCAAATGCGGTTGTACCTGCTTTGTGGATGGAAACTTTTATGGTAACTGCAAAAAGATGGGAAGCACCAGCAGGCCGAATCGCAATTCGTCTATTATTTGGCCTCGTGACTCGTCTGGATTCATGAACATGTGATAACATACTGAAATTTGCGTGGAGGGATCTCTTTAGTTTCGATCGAACGATCCGACTGACGAACGAATTAGGTCACGGGTCACGCCAGCGATGAGCTTTTCGCCGGATACCGGCGGCAGGCGAAGTGCAGTCGATCCTCGTGGTTGTAGAGATGCGCCTGCTAAAGCGAGACTCTTTGGCTTCTCTGAAGTCTCGAACCCTCATCGTCTCCTTTTTCATATGTGCAACAGGGCTTGGTCGTACTCACGGTGCAGGCCAAGTCGGCCTCGCTGAAGCCGCCGCCTTGCAACCAGGCCGACCCCGCGGCCATATGCCAAGAGGTCAGCGGCGGGAAGGCGGCGATGCTGTTCGCGGGGCTGTACCTGGTGGCGCTCGGGGTCGGGGGGATCAAGGGCTCGCTGCCGTCGCACGGGGCGGAGCAGTTCGACGACAGCACGCCGCAGGGGAGGAAGCAGAGGTCCACCTTCTTCAACTACTTCGTGTTCTGCCTATCCTGCGGGGGCCTGATTGCGGTCACGTTGGTGGTCTGGGTCGAGGACAACAAAGGTTGGCAATGGGGATTCGGGATCTCCACGCTCGCCATATTCCTGTCGATCCCGATCTTTCTTGCTGGATCACCCAGTTACAGGAACAAGATCCCGTCCGGGAGTCCGCTCACGACCATTTTCAAGGTTCGCATTCGTTTTCTTGAATTGGGTTTCTATGGTCTCTGCTGAAAAGGGTGATCTGATAGACCTGTCCTGACGGTTTATGGAGCCTGCCCGGGCCGAATGAGCCTGGAGACTTCCTTTCACCCATACCACATGATCTTGCTAATGTTTTCTTTGATGCGACAGGTGTTGATTGCTGCTGCACTCAATCCCTGCAAATCCAGGAACACGAGCAATGCCATTGCAAGCATGAACACGAGCCCCTCTTATGCAACGACCCAGACGGCCCAACGCAAACAAGAAGCATTCGAAGAAGAAGAAGACCTGAAAACGAAGGAGGCGACGCTTCCCTCGAATGGAAGCTTGAGCTTCCTGAACAGAGCAGTGACAAGCAAGCCTATCTACCGGTCGCTGGAGTGCAGCGTCCAGCAAGTTGAGGATGTCAAGGTCGTCCTGAAACTCCTCCCCGTCTTCGCTTGCACCATCATACTCAACTGCTGTCTAGCCCAGCTCTCCACCTTCTCTGTCCAACAAGCCTCGACCATGGACACCAAACTGGGCTCCCTCAAGGTCCCGCCGGCCTCCCTGCCGATCTTCCCCATCCTCTTCATCATTATCCTCGCCCCCGTCTACGACCACTTCATCGTCCCCTTCGCGCGGAGGGCCACCAAGACCGAGACGGGCATAACCCACCTGCAGAGGATCGGGATCGGGCTGGCCCTGTCGGTCCTGGCCATGGCGGTGGCCGCCCTCGTCGAGATCAAGCGGAAGCGGGTCGCGACCGACTCGGGCCTCCTCACCTCCCCGGGCCCGTTGCCCATCACCTTCTTCTGGATCGCGCTCCAGTACCTGTTCCTGGGGTCGGCGGACCTGTTCACCCTGGCGGGGCTGCTGGAGTTCTTCTTCTCGGAGGCCCCCGCGAGCATGAGGTCCCTGGCCACGGCCCTCTCGTGGGCGTCCCTGGCCATGGGGTACTACCTGAGCACGGTGATCGTGTCCATCGTGAACAGCGTGACGGGCCATTCCGGGCACCGGCCGTGGCTCAAAGGCGGGAACTTGAACGAGTACCATCTGGAGAGGTTCTACTGGCTCATGTGCGGGCTCAGCGGGCTCAACTTCCTGAACTACCTGTTCTGGGCCACTAGGTACAAGTACAGGTCCACAGGGTCTAGCAAGTGAGGCGAGATTTGATGGAAGGTACTGGTGATTTGATGCGTCGGAGAAGTATTAGAACTGTATATAATTATACTTGAGAGAGAGAGAGAGAGAGAGAGAGAGAGAGGAGTGATAGGTAAAATGATGAGGTTTGGCTGTGAGGTGATGCGTGATGCATTTGGGGGGGAGGGCTTTCTCTTGTAACTTTAGGGACAACTCATTTGATGAAGAGCAAGGTGAAAAAAAGATACCAACAGCAATTTTACTTAGCGTATCACTTGTTTGATGAGTCGCTCGCTTATTGCAATTGGAAATTTCTCTGAGTCTGAGCTTTCTGCTTTCTTTCTATTTTTTTTAACTATCTAACAATTGATAAAGGGCCATCATCAAGGGGATGTAGCTCAGATGGTAGAGCGCTCGCTTAGCATGCGAGAGGTACGGGGATCGATACCCCGCATCTCCACTTTTTCTCTCTCTTTTGTTTTCAGGGAAAATCCAATCTTGAATTTAGGTCAAAAAACAATTTTTTTTGTTTTTTTGTCTTGAACCTAAGTTAAGGCATCATGCCATTGGGGCCCTAGACCCATTTCAGCCAATTCCCAGGCAAAAAACATGAACCCATCCATCGGTTTCTTGAAAGAATCCGTGTGGATGCTTCTTGGATTTGATCTTCAGCTAGGGCTTGCTGATGTTATAGAAATCCATGAGCTGAAATTATGATCATCTAATGCACATTTTCATGACCAACGTCAAAAAGAGTTGAAGAAACTCCTCTTTCCTCATCCGAACATATCAACCTCTCCCATTGAAGTCATGGGAAAAACTGTAAATTACATCAAAGAAAATTTCTAGCAACATGACAGATCCACGCTGCTGCTCCTTCTATCTAAATCTTCGTTACATTACATGACAGATTGGACCCCGTCAGGGCCCAAAAAAAACACAAAATTTCAGAACCTATGAATCACAAGGGATTGGATTGAATTCTACGTGGCCCGACAAGGCAAAAAAATAGAGAAAGAAATTCACAAGAATCTGCAACCCGGCTAATAACATGACAGAGTCCGGGCCCTTCACCGGACCCTCAACCAAATGCCGTGGCTCGGGATGTCTGAGTGGACGACGAACAGCATGTAGTAGCCCGGCGGCGCCACGGTGGCGCTCGGCGGCGTGGCCACTGTGATCCTGTAAGCGAAGCTCGACAGGCGGACCACGCTCAGCACGTCCAGCCACAGGAACCTCTGGTTCATCGCGAACGAGTGGGTCGTGAAGGGCGGGGCCAGGAGCCCGACCGAGAGCTCGAGGCTCGGGCGGAACATGGTCACGACGAAGTCCACGGAGAACTGCTCCGAATATGACACGGTTTGGTCCTCGGCCTCGAGGGACAGTATGGATGGCCTCAGGAAGGCGAATTGAGGGCTGAGGTACGGCGGATAGAAGGCCTCGAGGCTGAGGTCGGTCGGGTACGGGGATGCCGTGAAGTTGTACTTGGCGTGGGGGTTGCTCCCGCCGACTAGGACCCTTCCATCCGGCACCACGACCGCGGACGAGTGGTACATCCGGGGGGTCCCGGCCGGGTTCAGGACCTCGAACCTCCCGGCTGGGCCAGGGCCGTCCGGCAGATAGAGGACCGGGTTGTACACCGCATTCCTCGCGTCCTCCCACCCGGCAGTCCCATTCGTCCCGCCGTTGATCAACAGCACATGGCCGTTCGGCAGGAGCAGCATGTCGGACATGACCCGAGGCATCGGCATTTGCTCCATTGTCCACTCCGGGTCCGGGTCAGACACCCGGAGCCGCCCGCAAGACCGCGAGGCCTCCACAAAGACCCGGAGCTTGTCGGACTCGGTGAACGCACCGGGCGGCGAACCACCACAAATCATCACCTCTGCCGCCGGCATCTTGGACCCCCCTCCCAGTCGCATCGGGAGCAGCACCGACGACCCGGTGCTCGGGTAATTCCTCTTATCGGGTCCGGGTATGACCGGGTACTCCTTGATGACCCTGTTTTCTTATAGTCGAACAAGATGGACCGTTTGTTGGCGAAAATGAAGAGATTGCCGTCGGGCAGTAGGTGCAAGAACGGGTACAGATTGTTCTCTTCTCCCGGATCCCGCGTCTCTTTCAAGAAATTGAGATAGAAGCTCTTCTCGTTGGCGGAGGTCTTGGGTACGAACTCGTACGTGAACACGTTTCGACCGCCGACGATGATCACGCGGCCGTCGGGCAATATGTGATTCGAGGCGTACCACCGCCGCTCGACCAGGTTTTCCTCGAGCTCCCTCCAGTCGCAGGACTTGCCCCTGTGGCGCTGCGTTCGACGCACGGCTGGAACAGCCGCACCTTCCGCTCGCCGTCGTTGTACCCGCCGGTCTGTATGAGGGTCCCGTCGGGTCGGACGGCGCCGGAGGAGCACCACGTGTCGGTCTGGACGGTGAGCGCGCGGATGGAGTTGGACTCGACGTCATAGAGGAGGGAGTGCGCGGTGCAGTCGACCTTGAGGGCGACGTCGGCCGGGTCGCGGCGGCACCTGCGGTTGGGGAGGGACAGGTTGGAAGGGCCGAAGTCGGTGCGGTCGAAGATGACGACGGTGCCGTCGCGGAGGAGCTGCATGTGCATGGCGGAGATGCCGATGCTGGGGCGGAGGAGGGACCAGCGGCCGCCGCCGAAGAAGGAGGTGGTCGGGAGGGCCAGGTCCGCGGAGGAGAACCCGAAGAGAGGGAAGAGAAGCGCTAGCGTCGTCACGGCGGAAGTGGCCGAGGACACCGGTTTCTTGATGACCGCCGACGGCATTGGCGATCTCGTCGGAGGCGGTTCTTGATTTTCTTTGGGGCCGCGCGGGAAGGAGAAGAGAGAGGTGGAACGAATCTTGGAAAGGAGAAAAGGGGGTGGCGTTCGGGTTCCCGCTCATGCATGGGAAAGGGGATAATGCACTTATTCTGCTCTTTTTTCTTCTTCTTTTTCTGCATGTAAAAATTGGCAGAATCCATTTTTATTTTTAATGGGAGTCCGAGAAATGAGTAGCGGTATCGGATTCTTGGCCTTAGGATTTGAGCGTTTCTCAAAATAAATTGTTACTATTATTGTCGCCATTGTTTTAAAGTCAAAAATCAATTTAATGCAGAAGGTAAGGACTTTACTCGTTTGGTTAAATGATAAGATTTCTAATGGAAATTGGAATGTCACTTGTTATATTGTCAAAACATTCCACATACACTCACTATCCCATATTTGCTAAAGATTTCTAATGGAAATTGGAATTCATTGTTTTTATTTTCATTCCTTAGAAGATTTGAGCACTTAGTATTCCATACCTAAATTTTCAACATTTATTTTTTCAATTTTAGGAAAACAAGCCCAAGTACGCGAAATGATATTTTCATATTGACATTTCAGATTGGCAAATAATACACATTTGTAGATACATGCGGATAATTATTTTCTTGAATGAAGTATGATAGTCAATTGAATAAGTCACTAACAAGAAGGAAGTTTTCATTTTTTTTTCCATATTAGAAATTACTTATTGACAGATTGAAGAAATTACCACTTAACAAAATATTCGAGCCTACTTCTCTACATGGGATATACTATCAATTTTGGGGAGGTTGCAAACTATAAATAGGTTGAAATTACCTTTCCCAATACGAAGTTACTCGCGAGGTATACTAACAGGTAAGTACTTATTTTTGCCATTACAAGAGTCAGTAATCCCAATGAAAGACTCGCAATGAGCACGTACGCCCGTATTCTTCTTGCACGCTTTAGAGCGTCTTGAACCGAAAACAGAGAGGAGTGACAACCTAGGGCTCAATCCAGGAGTACTTCCATCAAGGAAGTTCGGAAAAAACCTAAGCGATCAAGTCGAGGTGTGATTCATGCGCCGCAATGCAATCTTCTCCAAGCTTTACCAGAGAAGGGCACATAGATATGTAAGTAGTCAGAGGCAGGTTTATGTACGTACAAGTACGGAATCGATCTCTATCCATCCCGATACTACCATAAGCTACCAAGTACGTGAATTCGGGTGTTTAGCAAGTAATCTACTGATATGTTAGCATGGCTTGAGTACGTCACGGCACGTCCACTTGCCGTGCAAGATGTTCTCCTTCTAATGTTTCAGTGGATGCAGAGACATCTCATGTGTCTCTGAAAATTGCGCAAATCTTTGTCTATAATTTATGTTGTGCGTTTCAATTCTCTTAGCAATTTCACCGTTGTTTTGTTCCGCAGTCTTCGCATCAAGCGCGACACGCATGATTAAGTCAGTCCCATCATCAAGCAGAAGAATTCGGCAGAAATGCAAATCTCAGGTCGTTCAACTTGTAAATTGAAGCATTTTCATGTATCAAACAATCTCCATATGACAAGTGTCCCCTTACGAGACAATCCCACCTATAAGTGATCTGGCTACTAGACTAGCAGTAACCCAGAACAGATATTTGAAATTCAGCCACAATTAATTGGGATGGTAGAGAACGTAACTTGAACCGAGTAAAGGTCATTTCTTTGTACTATGATCTTGAAGTTCCAGCACCCATTGACAAAGTCCTCAATGCAACCTTTACCGCACCAACAGTGCTACGTTGCCTCATTTCGGGGCTCAGTGCATCTCCACCCTGGTTTTCGCGATCCTCTTCGATCTGAACACCCACGAAATATGCAATCTGTCGAGCACAACCGCAGAAAAGCAGATCATTTTGATGTTAGGGAAGAAACCAATCCTTTATACGTATATTTTTATCAAAATTAGCTGTCACCACCTAGCAAGACACTAACAAACTGGAATTTAGAGATGAGATTCCTGCTTATGTGCTACTAACCATATGTCAACTAGCTTATGTGTTCAGCTAAATACACTTCATGAATTGGAACTGTTAGAAAATATTAAACAAATTGGGTACTGTTGCTAATCACGGTGCTGACGGACACATTGTTGTTTCCTAGCTTCCACATGAATTTCAGAGCAAATACAAGGGATGCAAAAGAAGAAAGAAGATAAAAGTTAAACATATTTTAGCATGCAAAGCACCATTTGGAACTTGGAGGAGATATAACAGTTGGATGATTTCTTCTGCGATAAACATAATCACATTTGAATTGCCAGACTTTTTTCAGTGCAAAGTAGTAAAAGAACCTGATGTGACTCATCATACAACAAATAAACCAACTTGATGAGGACTCATAACCCATTTAGACTCAATCATGGCCTCTCAGGAAAAAGAGACAACTAAAAGACAGGATTGAAATTGAGAGCATCAGTACAAGAATTCAGTTACATAAAACCTAATGTCATGAATAGGTTGATATAGGCTTCAGTTTGTCTCCTCCTTGGAGGAGCTTCTTGAATGGCCAAAAAGGAATTTGATATTGTTTTGCTGACAAATTAATCATTAACCAAACAAAACATGAAATAGGTATTACTTGAACCTGTGAAAATAATTTATCAACATATCTCCTCCTGGTCATTAGAAAACATCACAGTTCTCTCCTTATTTGTCTAAGCATAAAGGCATACAAGAAGACTGACTTCACAACCTCCATTGTGTTAAATATCAAAAGCTTATATGGGAGTAAATTCCTTTTCTATCTCTTTGTGACAAGTCTTCTGAAGACAAAATACTCATGAGCATTGCTCTTCCATGTCTTGAACGCTTGACAAAAACCAAACTTAAACATCCACAATGCAGGTAAGTTTCAGAAGCTTCTTTATATGATAATACCTTGCCGGAAGCATTACGAACGGGTGATATGTGGAGTAGATTCCAGAATGAATTTCCATCCTTCCTGAAGGGAAACAGAAACTGAGATCATATGTTAAGTTCATTTTGATAAACTTATATTGAAAGGATAGACAAGTATCAACCTGTAATTCAAAATACGTACTGTGCATGGTTGTCTGTTCTGAATGCATTCCTTGATCTAGTAGAATTATAATCCTTTAGCACTAAGCATGACATTGCTTAAAATCCAATAGAAAAAAAAAGAAAAAGGCCACTGCCGTCCACACAGATAGACACAGACCTGAAATAGAGTTGATGAGTCTGTATCCATCCCATTTAAGAATCTACAGTTCCGCCCCAACACTTCATGCCTAGAGTACCCTACAGAGATTAGAGAACAAAATCCTATGTAAGGTTTTATGCGAACAGTCCAGAAGTTAGCATAAGTCTGAAGATTCAGGGACAAGCTTAATCATGTTGAAAAAACACTGTAATGTGTATCTGTTGAAGAATTTAAATCACCTGTCAATTTTAGAAAGGCGTCGCTTGCATAAACAATGGGCATGTCCGGTGAGTTCACATCAGTTCTGGAAAGCAAGACATACATATTGCGGCAAAGCCAAAATGAAGGAATCAGTAATGTCGATACAAGAGAAGGCGATGATGAAATTGAGACAATTAGGTACTTGTAAAAACTCACAATACAAAGCTTTGTTTGATTCTACCAAGAGATATAAATACGGATGAACTGAGAGGGCTGGATCTGGTACATAAGCATCTTTCCCCACAAACCAGTCTGCCAGTTGATTTACTGTAGTCAGTAAGCACTGACATAATGTGACTGATAGCAGAAGCAGCCCTTTGCTTCTCAGAATCACTTGCCTCACAAGGCTCTTCTGCGTCTGCTCCTGTCATAGTCAGACGCAGCGCATGAGAACTTGCCAGAAACTACTAGGAAATTAAGACATGAATAAATTGAAGCCGCAATTTTCTTCAATGAAAAACTCAAATTCTGATATGCAGGGAAAATACCATCATATGAATCTGTGATGATATCCTTACAAGGGAATCAATGCTCAGGCATTCAAAAGAATCGTGGTCAAGATAACCATCGAGAAAGTCCAGATGCAAGAAAGAGTAGGGCGCAACATCATGGCTTAAACTTAGACGCAGATATAAAACTTCAATTTCAGATAAACTCAATGGATTCGAATTAGCATACACATTAAAATGATGTTTATGCAAACAGCAAGGTACGGCAGCCATTGAAACACAACCACAGATGACCCACCTAAAACCCTTAAGCTCATCCCAGTATCAACTAACGGAGGAGGCCAAGTCATGATGAAACTAAACAGGTGAAGACATGATGAAACTAGCAAAGCATGTCTGGGTGACTAGAACCAGAACATCACTAAACTAACCACCCGGCCAAAGCATATTGGAGTGCTGAACTACAAGAGAACGAATTACAACACTAGTAGTAAGTAAATGCACACAAGAACAATTCAATTATCAGCAAACACGCACCTCTGCTATCCGAATCCAAAACCGAACCAAAGGCCGAAATACGACCCAACTCCGCCAGACTGTCCGAACACACTTCCCTCCTACAGGAGCCCAACACAACATCCCTCAACGCACCACCGACCTCCTCACACAAGTTCACTCCATTCCTCCCATTAGCAGAGCAGGACCGCCTCCAGCGCCTCGATATAGGCACCTGGACCGCGACGAAATGCGCGACGGCCCCACCGTCCTGATCGAACACGGGGCTCATGTGGAACAGCATCCACAGCGGCGTCCCGTCCTTGCGGTAATTGAGCAGACTGATCTGTATCGGCCGCTCGTCGCGTATGGCCTCCCGAATCTCCATGACCGACCGCCGGTCCGTGCAGGGGCCCTGGAAGATCCTGCCGTTGCGACCAACGACCTCATCCCGGGCGTAGCCGGACATCTTGAGGAAGCCGCGGCTGGCGAAGACGATGGGGTGGCCGCCGATGCAAGGGTCGGTGATGGTGAAGTTGTCGGGCAAATCGTCGAGGGCGTCGCGCGCCGAGCGGGAGTAGCGGGCATCGAACGACTGCTCTATAAGAGCCGATTGCGACTCCATCTCAACAGCGCACGCGCTCCTTCAGCTCCGTCAATGCCTTGTCCTGAGCGGTTTGAGCTCAATCCCATGTACGCGTCCCCTCTGATTGCTCGAAAAAGAGCGAAATCGAGCGAGCGAGCGAGCGAAATAAAGAGAGAGGGAGAGAGAGTGATGAAAGGGGGTTAAAAAAGGAAAGCGAGGGAGGGACGACGAGGGACCATACGCTATCCGAAGTCCATAGATTTTATTCCCCCCCGGCGAGCGAACCTTCGCGTAAAGAGACAAAGAGGGCGAAAAAGGGAAAAGGACGGAGCAGCCGGATCGTACTTGCTGGGTTGCTGCTGCTGCTGCTGCTGCTGCTACCGCTACCGCAGCGGCGAAGCAGAGGTGGTGTCGCGTCGCTCGAGCGAGGTCGTCCGCGGCTGTGGCGAGCGACGTCGACGCATGTCGATTTCCCCCGCGGGCGACGACGGAGGGATTCTCCCCGGGGGGCAGCAGCGAGAAGAAAATATCTTTGGGGGGTGGCGGGAATTTGTGGTGGCCGAACGGCGAGAGGATTCGGTGATCGAGATCGCGAGAGCGGAAGAGAAAGAAAAGGAAGGAGGAAGAAGACGACGCGAGCGAGAGAGCGAGCGACGGAGAGAGAGAGAGAGAGAGAGAGAGAGAGAGAGGACGCGAGTGTGACTCAGAAACGAGCGAGGGACGAGAGTCACAGAAATGAGATTTTCATTTTCGATTTTCTTTTTTTAATTTACTGATTTTGTTTTACTTCTTCTTTTTCTTTTTTTTGTCGTTGTCAGTTTGTCGATTCGGGGTGTTTGTAATCAGTCCTTATTGACGACAGTTTTTTAGAGGGGCGCGCGAGATCGATCGACCGACCCTACTGGGACATCGTCCGGATGACACCCAACCGATCAACGTTAGAGATAATTAGTATATTTTTTCATATTAAAATAATTTGAATATTTTTAATATAATATTTTCTATATATTAAAATATATATAATTTCTCTTTTCCACATATCTTTTTTTATTTCTCAATTGCGAATTGAGTCCGTTTCGTGGTTCTTTAAAACTATCGAGCTCTCACGTTCAGGAGAGAATCAAACCGCTCGAACTAATCCCACGCACACATCTCTCCAATCCGATAGACCATTTCACTAGACCACCCAAGCAATTGGTCTAGTCCTATATGGTTCAAGGGAACTCTACCCCGAGCCTCTATTCTGGAGTGGAATTGGATCGAATTGAAAATTAATTATCCTTAAGCTCTTTGGAAATCAATATACGAGGACGAAAGTTAACAAAATTGCCTATTGGAAAAAATATGGTCGATGACATTAGGAGAGTATCATCCTGTGTTTGTTTATTCTTTTTTGGGAGGGAGAGTGGAGTTTCCTCTTCTCCACCTTTCTTTTTTCTTTTCTTTTCTTCTTTTCATTTCTATATTTTATTTTATTTTATTTTCTGTTGGAGCAAAACCAGGGGCCAAAGGTGGATAAGATTAGAGCACCTAGAAAAAGCAGCTGCGAATGGGAATTATTTAGTTAGTCCAAGGATGGATCGATGATTGCGACTCACATACCTCTCTTTATAGGCTGTTGGTTTTGCCTCCAACGTTCACGGTTACTTATAACGGATAATCTCTAAAATTCAACTTAACATATAATATGATATTTGAAATTTTAATTTATTCGATATAATATATAAATTTCAAGTATCGAAACAAGCACTACATTCAACAGGTACCAAAAGATATAATTATTTTTCTTTTTTATTTATTTCTTCGCCTTACATCATTCTCTAATAAAAAAATTTATCAAATAATAAACTATTCTAATATACCTAAAATATGTAATAAATATAACTATATATTTCTATTTATATACTGAAAATATTTTATAAGATAGAAAAAATTTGAATATATAAATAAAAATAAGGTCAAATTAAAAACTTGTTTTTTTTTTTTTCTATTAGGAATTTCTTATGCTAGAATTCAAATATTTTATATTGAGATATAATTTTAATTTTATTAATTTAAAAAGCTTGTTATTTGAGAAAATTAACTTTCATATTATAGATAGTAGAAATTCTATCAACCTTTATTTCACCTCCCCCATGGCATGATTTTATTATGGTTATATCATTTTTATATCTAACTTTATCCATTTTTAGCAAGCACTAAATACAGGATATGACTTACTTGTTATGTTGAGCTTGTTTTCACAAGGATGAAAGTATAGAAAAGAGAAATAGAGAGAGAGAAATTAAAAACCAATTTAAGCTCGAGTCTTTTACTATGTAGGTCACTTTGCCTCAAATCAGTTTTAGGCACAATTAATTGGATTTAAACGGGTGACTATTAGCTTCGGAGCTAAAAATCCTCTAATTGCAAACAAACAAAAAAGGTAAATCATTTTAGATGGATAGTTAATGGTGTATTTAGTAATTAATCTGTTCACATAAATCATTTATGCTCAAAAATAGTTTTTTTCTTATTTTGTTCCCCAAACGAATTTCTAAGCATTCTAATACTTTTGATAATTGCCAAAAATTTCTATTATCGGAATAATAAAAAAAATGAATACATTTGGTACAACCCTCAATTTTTTTTAACATAGAATTTCATTTAATTTTTTTAATAATATTATGACATTTTTCTTTTCTTTTTTCTTATATTCTTCTTCCTCATTTAGCCAATTGCCACGCCTTAGCAATGGCCAACAAGCTCATTGTCCCCTAGAAAGGTTGCCAGACCTCATATATGGCTAGTCACCAGCCACCGCCGAGCCCTACGACCAACAAGAAGAGGAAGAAGAAAAGACAAAATAAAAATTAAAAAAATGGCTTGATTTTATAATTGTTTCCAAGAACAAAGCATCTTAACTCTTGGCCAAATTTATCTACTAACCACTGATTTGTTGCTAGGAATAAAAAAATTAGTTGATGTTACCCAATGAATTTATATATCTTTTTCGTTATTGGGAATAAAAGAACAAAAATTGCCAAGATTGGCTAGTTATCAAACGAGCCATAAGAAGCGGTGATCATTGGTTGCATTCACGACCGGTCAAGGCCCCCGAGCTCTTTGTCGTAAAAAGGAAAAGGGGTTTTAGTCGTGGAGATTAAACAAGCTGGGGTTCGAGCGGTTCGGCTAAATCTTCTCTTCTGGCCTATTTCACTTGAGCGGGCCTACGCAGACCATCGTCCCATGTCGAGTTTATTGTCGGCCAAGTGACTTCGAGGTCAAAATTGTACTGGCCTTTCTTCCGACATCACGGTCTCGTGATCTACTGTCAACACTATATCAATCAATACATGAACCCGCCCGAGTTACATTCCAATCACGTTGCTCTCGTGCTGAAACGGGTTGAAAAGTCAGTGTGAATCAGGGACGCGAAGAAGAAGAAGAAGGAAGAAGGAACGCGAGACGCCGGTTGCCGTCGCCGACGAAGAGGCAGGGAGCCCACCATTCGAACGACGTCGCCACACGCACTCTTTCGAATACTAAAACTGGAAGTAGAAACGGGACCAGAAAGAACCTGCCCCGGAAGAGGACGTGCTTCCACCACGAGCCACTCCTTTTTGAAGCTTATCTCTTACACACCTCCCCCGCCCCTCCTTTGGACCTAATCATTGGACCTCGAATCTTTAATCCGGACACGCATTATAAATATTTTTCTTCTATATATATTTCTTAAAAAATTTATGTTCGGGAAAAATAGGTTTTTTTATTTCGTAATTGGTTTAGCCTCTGCAGTTATTTCTTTTTCTGATTTTATTTTTGTTATCACGCAATTCTATGATGGGCTTTTTAGGAAAAAAGAGGACTGGAATATCGCCGTGGAGGCTCAAGCCTGGGTGTTGCGTTTGCAAGGTCTCTGGTCTATGTCACCGGGTCCTTGGATTTGGTGATCGAGCCTCGAGAGCGATAGAGTCTCGAGTCCAAGTTGCACAAGTCCTGAGTTTGGGGACCGGGGTTCTCGAGTCTATCAACCCAATGCCTGAGATAGTTTTGTTGCAGCAGATATCTGAGTGGTATCGTAACGGACAATGCATGATTTACTGATAATAATTATATCTTGATTTTAAAGATAAATTTTCCATCAATTATGATAAAGATCTTTGATAGATTCTTGTATGGAGATATTCAAACGCCGAAAAAAATAAGGAAAGCCTTTTCCAACATTTAATTTTTCATGTTACCCAATTGAACTATTGATATCAAAATTGGTCGGTGTAATTAAATATCATCGAAATACTCCATGATTAGTCGACAACATTGTTACCAGAGATATTTGGATATTTGATATCCATGATATTTTCTTTGATTCTTCAATATCTCATTTTGATTATATATATTTGATTCGATGTTCTTTTAAATTCATATATTCTTCTATTTCATTCACCCACGTCATATCAAATCGAAACTCATATTGGCTATTAAGATAATAGTTTTTTTGCTTATGGATGTGAGTCATAAATTCTCAAGTGAGTAAACAATAATTTTTTTTTTTTATGATTTATGACGAATTATGATTTTTATAATAAATTAAAAGCTGTCCCTGAATCATTTCTTAAAATTGAATAAGCGGGGGTTTTCACTCCGGAGCCGTCGGCGAACGCGAACACGCGGGGGACCCACGGACGTGGGCCAATGTGGGGTCCGCGGGAGGGTACGAAAGTTTTCTGGGGAATTTTTTATTCGGGTGGAAAGCGACAAGAGACAACGGGCGAACTGTTGGAACCGCCGCAAACAACAAATCAACCCCAAATTACAAAAATATATCAAATATATGAATATATGAATAAATTAAATAAATTAAATCCGTAAAGAGACAAAACAAGCTCGACGTGGGTGCTTATCCAGAAGCGTCGCCCCTCTTCCCCCCCGGGACGCGCCGCATCTAGGAGGACAAATGTGTCGGCCACCTTATTAAAAAAAATTTATTAAATCCATCATCTTTTTCTCTCTTTTTTGAAGTATTAAATCCATCACTGCTGGTTGCAAATATGCCTAAATTCCCTTCCCAAAACGTACCCGCTCTTAACCTCGAATTCTAATTTGGATTCATTTTTTTCTTTGTCGTCTTGTAAAAAAAATTATCGATTTTAGCTCAGATCTTGACTTAGGCTTGAAGTTTTCTTTTTATCTCGCGAAACAAGTACAATATTTCAATAAGTACTCAAATTTGGTCCCATGAAGTTTCTATTAAAAACGTTGTCGTTCATCATAGGAGGTAGTGTTCAATGTGTACTCGACCATCCATGGCTATGTTGAAATGGGAGGATTGCGAACAATATGAGAGCTTTCCCTATTTTTTTATACCGCCGATTCATTGGCTCATGGTTCCATTTTTCTTGATCCCCTAACATGCTTCGACTTGGCGAATTGCTCATTCGTGCTTCGTTTATTTGGGGCAAGTCATTTCTTCAATCCATTTTAATTTGTCACCCAAATTCAAACTCGAATGATCGGCTTTCTTCCTCTTGTTTGGTTCAAAACTATTTAGATTTTGGCAATGGTGTTGACTACAACAGTCGTTAGATACCGGGTGCACATGGAAAAACACGCCGAATCTTCTATAGCATCATCATTTGATGAAAATTTAGTTGGATACCATATGCACGTGGAAAAACGCGTTGAATCTTCTTCAACATCATTATTGGATGAAAATTTAGACAAGACCTAATTTGGGCGTTACTCAAAAGTTTAATACTTTTTAATTAGATAAGAAACACTAATAGTAATTTTGGGATTGAGTTAAAGATGGTGTATTTTTTAAGCCTATCGACCCTAATGCAATGTATTTCAATTACTAAACATTCCATCATTTCCCTTGTCACTTGTTAAAGATAAGGATAATGAGACAAATAGTTTATGAATTTTGATCTAATATGTAATGTGGTTCACAAACTTTTAATTTGTTTAATATAGTCCATAAACTTTTAGTATATATTCAAGTTAGTCTATTTATCACATGCAAATGTTCAATATTATTTCTCCATTATTTCAAGTTAAGGGATAACATTGAAACATTTTTGCATAGTTCAACAACTAATTAAACATTCATCAGAAGTTTAGGGATCACATATAACAAATTAAAAATTCAACAATCATATTTTACATTGACCAAAAATTCATGGACCATTTGTGCTATTTTATCTCGAATATATATATTTTTCCATGACTCCTATTTTAGCAAGGAACCTACACACAAGTCAACCACAAAATCACGTGCACAGATGTTTTTCAATCATTTATTTTTTTATGAAACAAATGAGTATTAAGCTAAAAACAAGATGAAAGATAATAATATCAAGGTTTTGTTCCTTTCGCCAAAAAAAAAATTCTAAAAGACAATTACTTATATCACTCGAGATAGTTAATCAACGAAATTATTTTTCATTATCGATCGCAATTTATGTCTAGACATTTGTATGGACGACGAAAGTACCTTTCGTTTGTTTTGGAAGGTCATAACAGGCACGGGCTGGGCCGGGCCGGGCGAGGATCCAAAGCCCGGATGGCGGTGGGGTCGGGTCGGGGGCAAGGCCCATAACGGCCACTGGGCCACGATGCGATCCCTCTCCATTCGCATATTCTATTTGGATGGGTGGGGACAAAGCGACAGGACAGGGTAAACTTTCGCGCGTAATAATTGAAATTCCTGCTGCCGCTTTTTAGGCGATGTGGATGCATCGGGAAATGCCTCCCCCGATGAAATCGAATAATGTCGAAAACCATTAACTGCCCCTCCCCCACATCATTACTTTAGTCTATTCCAAGAATCACGAACCTAGGATTGGTCGATCTGTCCGAGCTCCCGCTACTTTAGTCGCCAGCTCATCATCATATTCGGTAATTATTTATCTGGGGTTAATTGCCCTTTTAATTATAAGTGCAAATACCACAAAGGAAAAAAAAAAAAAAACTCAGACTGTGCCCACTACTGCATAAACATCTTAAACTCTCTTTTTTATCACAAAAAAAGCCATAAATTTAGCCACTGTGGTATAAATACCGTACACCATCTTTTTTTTTTTTTCACGGAAAAACTCACATCTATTTCAGTTTCGTACAATGATATAAGTTTGGAGTTATAATTTGACATATTTGTGTCGTAGTGGGTATAATTTGGGATTCTTAGCGACATAAAAAATTTCGAGATATTTGTGTCACTGTGGGGATTATAACCTATTGAACATTTATTTATAAATCAATACAGCCTTAGATCATCATGCAAAATTCCAACATGTAGTTCAAAAGAAGGGGAGGATTCTTTTATTAGTTGGCTAATCGAATCGTTGGGTCTGGTCAACTCATGCAATCGTCCCGCAGTCAAATGTGAAAATGGAAATGGGAATTGGGGTCGGTCCAAAAATTGCAAGTTGCCTTTCATCACGAGGGGCGAACGAGCTTTTAGATTATTGGCTAGGGTAACATCAAATTGCGCAATTGGCAACGAATCTCTTGAAGTAGTTACGTTAGGAAAAGGGAAAAGAAAGAAAAAGAAAGCCCGCGTGCTCTTGTGTTATGTACTGGAGAAAGGGGAGTACTTAGTTTAGTTAGCAAGTTAGGCACGTTCCACCTTTGAAATCTTTGACATTTTCCGGTCGCGGACTATTCAACAATATCCACTTAGCGCGAGCTACGTGGAATTCCCCTCCCCCCTCTTTTTTTTTTTTTTTAATGCCTTGGCATATTTTGGTTGAAAACTTCATTGAAAATTTCAATAGACTTTCTATGTTAAGGTTGGAAATCTTCTTCCGTGGACAATTTAGCAAAAATATTCGCATTGATAACTTACATGCAGACAATTTGGAATGGTACTTGTGTTAGGTTCGAATGAGGTCATTCTTGACTGAGCAATATTAAACCTATTGAGCCCTTGAATTATGCTCTTGATTTTTTCTATAAAATTCGATCGGCTTCTTTGACAAGTTAAGAGATCAAGTTGTGGATGATAGATAATTTATTTGCATGAAATATGCAAAAGCCTGTTTTTTGTCTCGGGGAAGAAAGTGAGGAGATAAAAAAATGCTAGCCTTGACCTCATTTCGAGACAAAGGAAAATAAATTGAAGGGCTTGTTTACTCAAGCGAAAGAATTTTTTCATAAATTAATTTTCTAAATTTTGAGCATTTGGTTTGTTAGAAACAATTGAGTACAAAAAATCATTTACATTTAAATAAAATATACATATTTAAAATTAGGATCCATTTTCTTGAAAATGATTTCTCATATAATACCCCTCATTAGCTTTATGCAATTTTGATAGTCTTCTTTCACTTGGATTAAAAGATTACATTTGGCATTTTCTTAGTGGCTAGATTAAACTAAATAATATCCACCTACTTGAAGATATAATATCTCACATGTTTTCAGAATAATTAAAGTATCTAGGTGTCTTAATACTTTAAAATTCTGTTTTCTTCAATCGAAAAAAAGGGAGTAGTCGCAGCCCCTCAATTCAGGAAAGGTGCATAAAAAAATCGCAAACCTCAAAACCCTTTCTATTTTTTTTTTTGATAAGAGAGAAAAAAAAAGCTTTGTCATTACTCTAAATTATTACATTATTTATAATTTTATATAGTTAAAGAGCTCAATTTTAAAATAAAGAAAAGCGAAAAAAGGAGGAATTAGAAAATCGAAAAAGCAGGGTAAGGCGCATGCCGAGCGGCGAAAATCCAAGCTGACGCGCGCGTTGTGCGTCCGCCTACCCTCCCCAACCCCCAGCGATGACACGTCACCGTCACCTGGGCCCCACCTCTCTCTCTCTCTCTCTCTCCTGCCCGTCCTTCCCCCGCACCCCCAGCGGTCTGCCCGAGCTGCCCGCCACTCACGCTTTGCAGCCCCCTCTTCTCCTCCTGGTCCCCCCCGTACGGTCATCGGCCGGTGGGATTTTCAAAAACTAGCCAATGACAATGATACGGGAATTATTAGCGATCTTAGGTTAAATGGAATGTGTACTTTATGAGGAAGTCGAGCAATCGAATTTTCGTCTACCCAATGGTGCACGTTTATAAAGAATTTTTACACCAATAATAGCAATAATTCGAGAACTATAAAGTTTCTGATTAATTGTTAATTATTGAAATTTCAGTATAACTCTTGAATTGGCATGAATTTTATTTTATGGTAATAATTGGCAAAGTGATGTGAATTTACAATTACCACATTTTATTTTTGATTTGTCTTATTTAACTCTCAACTTACCCTTAGAGTTATATAAAACTCTAAGGGTGAAACGATGTGAATTTTACAGTTCTCACATTTTAATAAGTAAAGCGATGCGAATTTATAGTTTTCATATTTTATTTTTGATTTGTGTTATATAACTCTCAAATTAGCATGAATTTTACTTGTATCGTAATAATTGGTAAAGCGATGCGAATTTACAGCTCTCACATTTTATTTTCGAATTATCTTATCTAACTCTCAATTTACCCTTAGAGTTTTAATTTGCATGGGAATCAAAGTTTATATTTGAAACTAATCCTCTCTATCTTAATTCACTTTAATCTTGAGAAGATGGGGACTAATATTTTACGAGAAAGATAATCACTGAGGTAAATACATGGTTATTCAGTTCCCACGTGTTGTGAGTCCTCTCTTGTAGAGAAAATCCAAACCGGGAAAAAAAAAAAATTCGAATTCGGGGACGCCATTAATGTCTAATTTCGGAGCTCGTTCGACACAGCATGCGACGGCGAGGAGTACGAGGAGGTCGGCCCAGGAAACCGGGCAGTTCAACGCCCGTCGCCCAGCCTAGGGCCAGCCCTGCCCGTCCTCTCCGGGCAGCTCCCGGTTCCGCTTTAGCTGAGTCTTCGATTCCATGGTTGCGCAAAAGAGACTTCTTTTTTTAAAAAAAAGAATTGCAGAAGAGAGAGAAAGGAGAGGCGATAATTCAATCAAATCAAAATCCCCCACATTTTTCTTGTTTTCTCGCCCCCCCTCCCTCCCCACTCACTTTTTCTTTTTAAACGGTCAGCTTTTTCGCGTCTCTGCTCCTGCGATTTTCTTGTTTCCAATCTCCTCACATTCTTTTCACCACATAACCATTATTACTCTCTCTCTCTCTCTCTCTCTCTCTATCCTTTTTCCTTTCTTTCTTTCTTTGTATTTTTTTGTTCTGGGGTTCCGGAGCCGAGGAGATGTTCTTTCGGGACTGATAACGTCAGTTCGTTCGTCCCCCTTCAAGTCGCGAGTTCCAGCACTGTAAATTTCGAGCCTTTTTTGTTTTGTTTTTGGTCTTCCAGATTCTGAGCTGCTGAGGTCGCGGGCATCGGGAGCGCATGATCTCGGGGCGGCTCGCTCGTTCGTGATCTCACCCCGTTCGTTTCGCCGACCTGGTAATCAGCTGATTCCCGGGTGCCCACCGCCGCGCCCAGCGAAGAGAAAGCTCTCCTCCGCCCCGCCCCGCGCCGCCCGCACACCGGCACCCGACCCGGTCGCTTATTGTCGGGTTCCGATGCTTTTGAGGGCCGACGGTTACGACTCTCGTGGTTTCAAATTGGAGGAAAGGGGGGGTGGTGGTGGGGGCGCTTTTGGGTTTTCCGGGGTTGTTCATGATTTGGGGGTTTTCCGAGTTTAGGGTTCGAGAGAGATGAGTGTCGTCGCTGGCAACAGTGGCGGTGGGGGTGGCGGCGGTGGCGGCGGCGACAATGGCAAGGTCGAGGCTTGGGACTTGGGCGAGTCGATGGGGAGGAAGAAGAAGAAGAGCAAGGACGGCAGCGAGCGGAAGAGCGTGGGAGGCCGGGAAGATGCTCTCCGTAGCGACGATGACGATAGTGTGGGTGTGAAGGAAAGCGGTTGTTGGGTTAGGTTGAGGTTCATTGGGAGCTGTATCTCCTCAAGATCCAAAGTCGATAGCTCCATCAGTGGTACCAGTACGAATTACGGTAATGTTCTCCTTCATTTTGACCCATCCGGTGCTTCTTCAGCTTCAAAATTCTTCTTTTTGCACTTTCAGTGCGTTTGTCTCTAAGCGCTGTGGCTTTTGAGGTTTACAGATTGTTGTTTGAGCTTAGGTTTTTCAATTTCGTTGGGGACGACCTGTAGGATTGTTTAGTGCATTTCATGGGTTTCTGCCTCTATATTTACTGGACCTTGAATGACCGGACTGCGCCTTCTTCAGCTTTGATTTTTTTTTTTTTTTTTAACTTTCAGTGCGTTTGTCTCTAAGCTCTGCGGGTTTTGAGTTTTACGGGATGTTGTCTGAGTTTAGGTTTTCAGTCTTCTTGGGGGCGACCTGTAGGATCGTTCAGTGCATTTCATGAGTTTCTGCTTCTGTTCTACTCACTGGGTCTTGTTGTAAATATGTAGTGGAAAGAGCTAGTGAGTTTCGCCAATGTTGTTGCTGTACCATGGGTGGCCCTTTAGATGCTGAAGCGAACATGTGGAGTTTTGTCATCTTCATGGAAATCAGGACTGTGGAGAGCCTCTTCCTTTTTTTTCCTCGACTGGAATGAGGAGATAATGAGACCAAATATTGTTTCGCCATTAATTAGAATGCAGATAATGGAAATCTATAAACAGAAAAAAAAGAAGAAGACATTTGACAGAGCAAGCTAGTGCACCTTCAGATCTTGATTGGTAGAAACCTGACACAGCACCAGTAAGAGAATCCACACTTT
Source organism: Angophora floribunda (assembly GCA_014182895.1). Taxonomy (NCBI): domain Eukaryota; kingdom Viridiplantae; phylum Streptophyta; class Magnoliopsida; order Myrtales; family Myrtaceae; genus Angophora; species Angophora floribunda. The sequence goes on along the minus strand of CM024711.1, from coordinate 28,528,448 downwards.
CGAGAGATTGAAATCCACCATTTTTCTACCTGGAATCACAGGAATTTCGATACCCATATTGATCCAATTTAGCATTTTCTCTATGCTATGTCTTGGTGGGTTCCACCAAGAGAAGCACTAGCCAGGGGTTTAGGGAACCGTTAAGTTATCCAGGAAGTTTCAGCTTTAAACAGAGCGTAGTGGCTCTTATTAGCTTCTCCTTTAAAATTGAACCTCTAGTAATTTCTATTGAAATGTTTAAGAAGAATATGAGGCAATGGCAACTGACTACTTTTACCAGCATTATGGTGTCTTTAACAAATGATCTCTTCTGACGCATATATACAATATACTTCAGATCGAAATCCTGTGGCAGCATTAGCATAAATGTGTATGAATTGCTGGTTTATCCTTGCCAATGTAAACATCACTTTCAGCCTAATCCAGTGCCTTTACTGTAGCTGGTTTTTTTTGCCATCTTTGGTTGGAGAAATTTGTCCATTAGAATGCATACGTTGGATTTATGGTGGCTATTAGTTAAGGTTAGAATACCTTAACAGTTTTGTAGAAAGACCTTTTCCTAGGTTTATGGAGGTCTTTGTGATACACGTGTTTGTATTGGAGAGATATTATGGGGCAAATAAGGATTAGACCTTTTGTTCTCGTTTGGCAAATTGAATGAATAACAGCAAGGTTAGGATTTCAATTCATGTAAGGTTTATGGGTCATCTCATAAAGGTAGCGTAATAGGTTGTTGATAATAATTCATCCAATGTTTTGTTTATGTAGGTCCTTTTTCACTTCTACCAACTCATGCATCTTTTCTATTTGCACTAAGTTTTTCATAGGTAAGTCACTTACGATGTGCGCGCCTGTGCGCACTCAAACTGCCCAAATGCTGGTGAGTGCATTTCAGTAAAATCTATTGGAATGTTGGCTTGAGAAGCCATAGGTAATCATTGTGCAATTATGGATCATCTAGTCTTAGGTAATGACAGCTCACGCAAATGGCATAGGATGCTATAGTTTGTGACAGACCCAGAGTAGCTTGAGGATATGAATCTACCAAGAAAATTTATGATTGACTACTTTCCTTATAAGGAAGGAGGACAATATCTTGTTCTGAGTTATTTGTGAAAAAGGCTGAAGTGTCTTATTGAGTTCTGATTAGGGATAAGCTGAAAATTGTAAGCTAGTTCATGAGTTGTTTTTATCTACTGAGAAGAGGTTGATGGTGGTTGCATAGAATTATACTCCATCTCTGAAAATCAGTTAGGCTATTTGCTGTGAGTTGCATATCTCACTTTGAGTGCGAGTTATATTGTTCTAGTTATCTGTTGTATGCGAAATTTATCTCCCTGGTTTGCTATTTGCCATAGTCTTAACTTAAAACACCTCCATGTGTATGCTCATGTTCTGATGAACTGTTCATGTAACACTCTTTGGCCTGTCCCCACAGTGGATAATTCAATTTGCAGTTACCGTTTTGAAAGCTGGCTTGCTGCATATTGTTTATTGGACTGTCTGCAATCCATGCTTACTCACTTGTACGATGTGTGTTTTTATTTATTTATTTGAGCAGCAGACAGTAAATTTACAAATGATACAAGCAGAGACCAGCCTGTTCCTCCTGTAGTTTCATCTACGACTACTAGTAATACAGAAAGTAACTCTTCAACTTCCAAACTTGAAGAGGAACTTAAAGTTGCCTCTCGCCTGCGAAAGTTCTCATTCAATGATCTTAAGTTAGCTACAAGAAACTTTAGACCTGAAAGTCTTCTTGGGGAAGGTGGTTTTGGCTGCGTCTTCAAGGGTTGGATCGAAGAAAATGGGACTGCTCCTGTGAGACCTGGCACTGGGCTTACTGTTGCTGTTAAAACTCTCAATCATGACGGGCTTCAGGGTCACAAAGAATGGCTGGTGACTTATCACTCTATTCACCTTTTTGTATCTGAATTATTTGCTTGTTAACATGGCTTCTGATTAGTTGCACTTTCGATGTGGCAGGCTGAAGTGAATTATCTTAGTGATTTAGTGCATCCTAATTTGGTAAAATTGATCGGATATTGCATAGAAGACGACCAAAGGCTGCTAGTGTATGAGTTTATGCCAAGGGGGAGCTTGGAGAACCACCTCTTTAGAAGTATGCAGCTGTCCTGTATTGTGTGCTTGACTGCCCTCAATGATGTCTTTTACATATTATTTATACTATTTGTATTCATGCCAAAGTGATCTTTCTGTAGCTGGATATTGAAGTCCTTCCTCTCTCCCAATAAAGTTACCATATTGCTAATACTATGGATATCAATCTCTAGAGAAAAGCATATTTATTACTGCATCATCGTCTCTTTTCAAAAGACGGTAGATTTGGGAAAATATTTTACCTAAAGAGTTTGTTGTGATGTTTGACTTATGTCGAATTTTTATGCAATGGATGCTGAATGTGTTTTCTGCCTGAAAAGTTTTGGTGCGAATTGTCCGTTGGATGACAATGTCTCTGAGTACCAAAAAAATCACACAACGTTGTGGCTCTGCTTAATCAAATTAGAATTGGAATTGATGTTTAAAGCTAGGAAAAATGAAGGGAATGGTATAGAGGGGGACTGTTATTACTGGTCGTGAAATATCGCTCTTTAGCAACTTCATCAATCCTATTATCTTAGGCATCCTTTTTGTATCTTCTACTCGTAGTTACTGCATCAGGAATTATGGAGTTAAATGTTCTTGAGCTTTTTGGAAGGAAATCCCCAGATTTACTCTATTGAGGATGAATTGTGCTAAAAGTTTGCTGGTACTTTAAAAATCAAATTAAATGGGAAAAATAGTTGGTAACTTGGTGACTCGACAATGTACTAGGTATGGTTATTTATATGCCATAAGGTATCAGAATGCTAAGCTCGACTTTGTGTAGCATCATTTTCTCATCCAACCAAGTAAAAATAGGTATCGTGACGTGGTGTAGTTTCTAATATATTCCCGGTCATTTTTGAAAATTTGGTGCTGATATTTAATTAAGCTATATATGACTATGGTGACTTAAGAAATCCTATCTTAATTTCACTGTGGTCACGAACATTTTATGAGTTAATTCCTTTCTTATTCTTTATTCTCGGGCTATGTAGGAGCTCTGCCTCTTCCTTGGTCTATCAGGATGAAAATAGCACTAGGTGCTGCGAAGGGTCTTGCTTTTCTTCACGAGGAAGCAGAAAGGCCGGTGATATATCGTGATTTCAAAACTTCCAATATCCTGTTAGATGCTGTATGTCATAAATTTGCAACAAAATTTTGTCTTCCTTTTCTAGCCTGTCATGTTATTCAATTCTTTTAATTATTTTCCTTTCAGGACTACAATGCCAAGCTTTCTGATTTTGGGCTTGCAAAAGATGGTCCTGAGGGAGATAAGACTCATGTGTCAACACGTGTCATGGGAACATATGGCTATGCTGCCCCAGAATACGTGATGACCGGTACGTTATTGTTTTACCATATGAGCCATTTCATGATGAGAAACGTATGGCTGACCTGCATAAAGGTGGCTGAGTAACGATTCTACCATGTCAAATTATCTATTAGGATAGTGAAAAGAGAATGTTTCTATTGAATGCACCTTACGTATGAATCGTTATGCCGTTACATATTGGTATATAAAATTATGACAAGCAGACATGCACCAATAGTGATTAGGTGTTGATGGAGTTGAGGATTCCATCATCCTGATAAAAAATGGAAGAAAATGATTGAAGGTCATTAACCGATGTACCTTTATTTATCCTGTTGTCTTATATCTTTGTAAATGGTCACAACGTGCTGGGATGGTACATATAACTATAGTCATTCTTGCACTGAATGCACAATTGACTTTTCTCGGTTTGGTCTTGTATGCAGTCAACTGATATGTTGTTAGTCCCTTTCTTTTCCAGTTCTACAAGTGTCATCTTTCCAGGTGATTGATTATTCTGCTTCCTTAGCATGTGAAGTTCTTGTAGTCATTACCTGTATTAATAGATGGAGTCTTCTCATATTCTTTGTTTGGAGGAAGCTTCTGGACTCTGCAAACAATGTTCGCTAGTGGAGAAAGGCTGACTATTGTGAGCCATAAGTATGGATGTCATGAGTTAGAATACCTAGGTGATTTGTATTTAGTTTTACTGGGTTGCACAGGTAGTGCAAGGGTACTAAGATCAACTGCTCTTCTTCTTCTTCTTCCCCCCCCTCCCCCCGGGAGCCGGCCCGGGAGCCGGCAGGCGCGGGTGGGGGAAGGAGCACAAGTGTTCTACTTGTTTTTGACAGCTAGATGTGGGCGAGACATCTGATGGTTTGCCATGGGTCATACTTGCATGAAAATGAGACTAAATGGTGCTTATTTCACATGTCCCTATCTCCTGTCTAGGCAGCTCATATTCACTATTGCAGGGCACCTTACTTCAAGGAGTGACGTGTACAGTTTTGGTGTGGTTCTTTTGGAGATGCTGACTGGAAGAAGATCCATGGACAAAAATCGACCTAACGGCGAACATAACTTAGTTGAGTGGGCTCGGCCACATCTTGGGGAGAGAAGAAGATTCTACAGGTTGATAGATCCAAGGCTTGAAGGTCACTTCTCGATAAAAGGTGCCCAAAAGGCTGCACAGTTGGCTGCTCACTGCCTTAGCCGAGATCCAAAGGCTCGTCCCCTGATGAGTGACGTTGTTGAAGCTTTGAAGCCTCTCCCAAATCTCAAGGATATGGCGAGCTCATCATACTATTTTCAGACCATGAGGGCGGAGCGCATAGGGTCAAGCCCAAATGCCAGATATGGCATTCAATCGCAAGCAGGAGCAAATGCAAGGAATAGGAGTCTTTCGATACCGAACAGGACCCATGCATCGCCATACCACCATCAGTATCCTCATCAATCTCCAAAACCGAATGGTAACCCATAGTGATGGGTTTAGAGTTAGCCGCCCCTTATTCAACCCCTCTCCCCCCCAATTTATTTCCTTTTCTTCTCTTTCTTCAGTATAGGAGTTGATTTTCATCCAAACGCTTGTGCTTGATTACTGAAACAGTGACGGAGAAAAATGTGCTCGAATGGTGATGTTTTTCACAAAGGCATCCTTGGAGAGGATGTCTGGCCAGGGGAAGCATTTCTGGCAGTGTCTATTTTGACCCATATGGAACTCATTTGGAGATGTGCTGAAGCTTGTTGCCTCATTTCCCATGGTTCTCTTTCCTTTTTAGCCTTTATTCTCACGTTGCCCTTAATACAATGGCACAGCTTTTATGTGAGAAGAAAGAAGTACCCCTCCCTATCCATCGTTTACATACCTTTTTTCTGCTAGAACTCTTGCGAGTTTCTATGCTACCGGATATGGTTTCCAATTAACAATTTTAATTCAAAGACATCGTTTTAGGAATTTTTTCTGATTTCTACATAATATTAATCTGTTTTTTCATAATGCATAACCAATTGCTGGTTGCAGACTGCATATACACTCGGTAACTGTTTTGGCGATTAAAGGAAAGGTACTGGAGCATGCTACATCTGAAATGAACCATTTTGTATTCTAGCCAGTATCATTCCTCACTGACACAGCCAATGAGTCTTTTATTGCACATATTGACACTTAATACGGCCATCAATGCCTTTTCCACAATAGGCGTTCAGTGTTCTGCCTCTGACCCAGTTCCATAATATGCCGACGTCCAAACCCTTTGTTAGGTGTTCATTGTTCTGCCTCTGACCTCCATGCTCATGCAGCTCTCCTAGTGAGTTGCTCTTTCGATGTGCTCTCAAAGATCTTGTCGGCATTCCCGACCTCGAAACCGTCTCGTCTGTGGAATTCCTTGACCTAAGAAAGTCGAGCACTGGATTAGTACAGGGCATTACAGATTCTTTATCATCACATAATAATAATAAAAAAAAAAGCTTTCGAAGACTACGCCCTAAAGAATCATCCATAACACCTGTGGATAGCAAATTGCAAGTTGGTCTGACTAATCAATGTAAGGACGTGAGCAAATTATAGTGAAATAACTTACAGAGCAGACTACTAAACTGTGAAATTTACCAGAACAAGTAGAAGATTACCTCTTTCTCCGGTAGACTCTGAAACTGAGGCAGTACAAGGCGTTCGGCAAACTCAATATATGAACAGGGAACTGATTCTTTGATGCCCTCTGCAAACTGGAAAAGAATTGAATCTGCCACAGTTGAGCTTTGGAGCAGAAGACCGTCAGGGCTAACTGGTGTGAACAGCAACCAAGTGTTAGTCAAGATACGTGTAACTCATCTAATGAGCTCAGAATTTTCATGGGAATTACAAGTTCACAAATCTTAAATTTAGTCACTGATTCCTGGAAGCCAAGCTTCTATCTTGCAAAGCAAGTGGCTGCACCTACTTCGTCACGATTTCTATATGCAACTATAATGACAGAAATGGGAAGAGAAGAATGTCCAATTGCCCTTGGCTCTTATGATCCGCTTCATATTTGTTGGAACAGGTTATAACAGCTGTCTGTCCGGAACTCATAGTCATATTACAATGGTTTATATCACCGAACAAAATTATAAGCAACTCACACCAAGCCGCATAAGTGAAACTTGGAAGCAAACCTTTCAAGATCCCTCCTTCTGAGTTCAAGCTGAATCCATTCTTTTCAATGTATTCGTTTAGGCTTTTTATATTCCTCAGGTGTGAATTTAGCTGATGAGTCGAAATAGTGACATGGTTCACTGCATAACCATTGACAAGGGTCCAGGCAGCATACTCGCTTTCCCTGCGTAAATGGAAAAATAGGCACGAGCCATACTAAGTCAAATACTTCAGCATAGAACATAATACGACAGTATTTTTCACTTATTTCTGCATTTTTGGTTGGTAGAAAGAGAGAACCAGGATCAGTGAAAAAGATGAACCATTTGTGCGTACCTAGCTAATTGTTGAAAGTCAGAGTACAGAGGCTTCTCCCAAGTCAAAGCTCCCAATGCGCTTGCTACAGCAGCATGCTTATTACCATTGCCGGAGATCCCAACGTATTTTCTAATTATTTCCTAAAGGTAAAAGGTGTCAGCTGAGACAAACACATGAGAAGATAATTTACCTGGACTTGATAAACCAGACCGAAAACCCCATGTTCATGAGGACATATGTTATTTACATCCCCAATTAAAAGCACCACAAGAACGACTAATGTTGGGTCAAAAGTCCGAAAAAACTGTAACCTCATCCTACCGAGACCTCACAGAACTTACAAGGGCATCTCAAATGGTGAACACGAAATGTTAACATTAATTGCAATTATTGATCACCTTCACCAGGAATTATTACGACAATACGCACCTGTGTTTGTGGAGTCATTTCGTCGACGAGAAGTTCAGATATGAAAATTCTGGGTAGAGGCCCATTCATACCGGTCCCAGTCTCTGAAAGGGAGTTTCTCGGAGGCGAAAACCACAAGGCTCTCAACTTTTTTGCAGGAAACCTCAACTCCTCTCGCTGTGTGTAACCATAATCCAGGAAAATGTCCGCCATAGAGTTGATCCCATAACCATTTACCTTAAAAGTCGAGAGACAACCATATGAATCAATCGCATATTCAAGAACCTAAACTCTAAAAAAAACAGTGCCCTGTAATCAACAGAAAGTCTCATAAGGAAGACATCCGATGAACAGAGGCATGATTTTATTTAATCACTCAAAAACTGTTCTCGACACAAAAAGATAGCTTCTTTCATGTCATTTGATTTAATAGCACGTGGCTTGCAAAACCATTTGTCCAGGGTCCCAGATTTTGATGGAACAATCAGTCTCCAGGCCATTTGCTCACGAAGGAAAAAGAGATCGCCAAAAACGCATACCTTCTCTCGGATTTTTGGCTAAGATTGATGGTGATATCATTTCTCAACCGATTTAACCGAATCACTTGCTTAAGGCAATACCACGTCGCATCCACAATATTATTCAATCCATATCACGGTCCATTGTTTTCTAAAATTAATATCAACATACCCCGAAAGTCCTAAATGCGAGATGATCATAACATATTTGATCTTCATCGGCCGACCGGACGAGCTCCAGGATGGCTTTGGCGGTGGGGTTCCTGCTCAAATACACAGATTCCATGTTCCCCAGGACTTTCCTGAGAAACGATTCAGCTCCCTGAAAACCCAGAAAGAGATTCAAAATGACCTCGTAAAGAACCATCTTTGCAAACAACCTGATGCATTAGCCACTTCACAGTTACAGACAGAAACCGAACGACAGTGACAGGCAAACTACAACTGCTACAAAACCCAGATGATCCCATAACTCGATAAACATATTGCGTTACTCTAACATCACTCATCAAGCACCCATCTTCAGTTTCGGACATCACGGTTGACACAAAAAAAGAAGCCTACCCAGATGGAAAAAAAAGGGACGGAGCACCCACCTGAGAAGGGGGTGATCGGTCGGGTCCAGCCCCGGGCGCAGACGAGGAGACGACGCTGAAGCTCATCTTCCCGAGGCCGCAGGGCTTTCCGGGGAACGGCGATTTTCTCGGGAAAACCAAATCCGCCGATCCGGGTCGGAGAGGAGAGCGGAGGGGGAGGAGAGCTGGCGACGGGCGAGAGACGCTCTTGACGGCGGGGGAGGACGAGCAGAGGGAGAACATGGCGGATAGCTTCATCGGTGGCTCTTCGCCCGATACCGATTGCTATAGCTCCGGGCCTTTCCTCTGTTTTTTTCTAGATTTCTGGGGCGGACAGAGAAGACGAAGAAGAAGAAGAAGAAGAAGAAGACGAAGGGGGAACTCGTTCTGCTTTATGAAGCTCTGTCCCTGTTCCTGGCATGTCTCTGTCTTTTTCCAGCCATGTACGCAACTGCTGCTGATGATTGGCTCGACTCGCCACGTCATCCCGCGAATCATCTTTTGTAAACAAAATTATCTGCAGGAAATTATCCCAAAAAAGATAATTTTTTTTTTGCATTGAAACGCTCGTAGATTAATGACAATGGTAGCGAATGTACACACGTGTATAATCCACGGGCCAGATCTCGCATAGCAACCCATATATATATGAATCCAGAGTCATTATCGGTTCCTAAGTTGAAAGCATTAGAGTGCTCTTGCCGTCGAATCAATCTTGAGATTGTAGTGAGCATATATGTAGACAATTTGCTAACAGGATAAGTTGCTTCCATCAAATCTACTTTCAACTTTCCATAAGTTTGAGCCCTTTTTTATATAAATAATTTATCATCTAACTTGCAAATGATCTACCCACTCGATAGGTGTCTCAACAAATTCATAAAATTTAATATATTATTCACAAATTGCACAAACTATTTTCGTTTATCTGAATTTGATGATTTGAATAGATAAGACACTGGATGAAGATGCCAATGGGGATAGAGAGTCTCGTCTCATATCTTCAACATGTTGGACTTGCAAGACGAGCAAGATCAAAGTTGATGAGAGTAAACTTCTTAAATGCTACTAGGAATTATTAGTTGTAAACTCATGATCATAAGAGATTCATTAAAGAGAAAAATGGAAAAAAAAAAAGAGCACTTTTGGGCCTAGTGAAACGGCTGAGGCCCGGTCCATTTGGACAAACCCAAATTTGTTTTCGAAGAAATTCGGTCCGTGTGCACCCCTATTTAAAAAGTGCCTAATTTCCCATAAACTACTTCGGCCTGAATCTTCTGCTTTTCTTCCCCGAACCATCCACACACGATTCGCAAGTTTCAACCAGCTCGCGATCATATCCATCACTAGCCAATCGAAAACGCGAAGCACCACCGAGCACGCACGACGCGTTTCATCAAAACATCTTTTCCCTGAACGCAGCCGGCAATTCCCACGCGAATGCCAAGAAATTTTCAATGCGAATATCGACGGAAATCCCGATCGCGATGCGCACTGGCGACGACGTGATACGAGACAGATCGCGACACTCGAACGCGAAACATCGTGATCGCTAACGCCGAAAGGAAGGGAGAAAAATCTCTGTACTGCGTGCTCGTGGTGAAATTGTCTTCTCGAATTTCTCCTCTGTTCCGACCCGACCCGACCCGACTTTACGGTCCTTAATTCGTCAGTTACGGAAGCATGTTAGCAGACGTCAGGGTTAGGCCCAAAAAGAAGTTGGGCGTTAGCGTCACGTCTCCAAAAACTTCTTCATCCGGGTAGACATCGTCCGGGGGGACCATGCGTGGTTGAGCGACGTTTGGGAAATTGCAAGTGCCATTCAGAATGGACATCAATCATTTTGTGCGAGGGGATCGAGTTCCCTTGACCTCGATTTTTCAAAGGATTCATATAGCGAAAAGTTTAAAATGGGTATAATTATCACAAGTTTATCTCAAAATAAACTTTTGACCACAAAAAACCCCAAGAATGATATGAGTAAGACTCGACCTTGCCGGTCGGATCCTTTGGTCGGTTGCTAGAGGCTAGGCAATTTGTAGAAAAAGAAGTGGTGAAAGGAAAAAAAATATAAAAAAATCGAAAAAAACATTTAAGAAAAGTATTGAAATTTCTCCACAGTAGCATTTGTCGTCAATATTAGTAATTTTCAACCAAAATTGATTAATTGGACTTAATTGACAAATTGTAAGAATGTTTATAACTCAATTGACAAAATTAAAAAATTTAGGATTGAATTGAGAACACATGATAATTAACGAGTATACATGGTTTACGATTTTGCTATTTGTTTATCACATATGTATCATGGTTTTTTGTAATATTAATCAAAATTAATGAAAATTAACAAATAATAAATTTTTCATAAATACATTGATTTTGAATTTTTAATGGTAAAAGAATTAGTTTGGGGTAAATTTAATTTGAATTTTTCATAGATAAAAAGTTAATTTTGGATAAATTTGTTAAGAGTGTATCGGTTTGAGATTTTTTATTATATGAAAAAATGGTGAGTCTATCTATTCACACCTCAACATTCCATCAAAATTTTTAAAATATTATTAAGTACATGTATAGATGCTTGAGGATCGCGGAAGTTTTGCTAGGCTCAAAATGCCCGAGCTGCAAATTTAAATTAATTTTTAAAAAAAGTAAAAGTAATTCTAGACGCATCCTAAAAATAGTGAGAGCTTTATAGAAAAAATGGAAGGAGATGACTATAAAGAGAATTTAAAGAAAGTTTCTTTAAAAAAGTAAAAGTAATTTCGATGAAGAGAATTTAAATTAATTATAAAAAAGTAAAAGTTAAAATGAGTCATTTGGTTCTCTTTATGACGAGAAGTGGTGGTCCGGCCTGAGAAGACGAGCACGCTTTTCCTTGGCTTTTGCCATGCCTTGGTCGAAATGGGAATTATCTCTTCGTCGAGGAATCGATCGCCATCACTTCACTTCCTATCGACAGGGGAGACTTTCGGGGCTAATATCCGCAATAAAATAAAATAAAATAAAATAAAATAAATTACGTCCAATGTGACATACCAGAAATCCTAATTTGACACCAATACCTTCGACTTTTTAAGCATGGCTAGAACTCCCGAGTCTGGATCGGTATGATAGGTTAAAAAATGGGAAAAGACACTAAATTTCCATCTCACTTTCTCGTATGAATGATGGAAACAAATCGAACGCGGGCAATACCTTTTAACTCGCCGTGTTAACGAAGCAAACGCATTGCGATGTGGGAATACGGATCATACTGCGCGAAACTTTTTCCTTAGAATAGCCAAAGATGGCTTGGAAGTAATCGAAAGGCAACACTGCTCTGGCTTTTAGATGTTGCGATGGTCAGTCTCGCACTAAATCAAAATCTCCAGTGGGGAAAAGAAAGAGAGAGATATCATGCTTTTTCCGTGGATCTTAGTACGGTTTTCGTAGTGGGAACTACTAGTTCGAGTGCCTCGTATGATCGGAGATACTAGGCCGACACGTTGGTTACATGACAATGTACAAAACACCGATTAGCCTAGCAAGGTTCCCTTGAGAGGACCACCTCCTCACCCCATGGCTACTATAATGACGTGGGTTTCGTTTGGTAATACTCCCGTTTCTCTATTTTTCTATTCTTTTACTCCCCATAGAAAATGAATAGAAGTCCGTTTGGTAATGTTTGCTAATACTTCTATTCCCAAGAGTGGAAAGTTGTTCAGGAAATAGATTTGGAATATAAATGAGAAGTAGAAAAAAATAACTTTTTATTTTCGAAATTTTTTTCTTGAATTAGTGTTTCTTGGGTTGCCGCTACTTGCTGCCCCTAGCTGCCCACCACCAGTCGTCACCTTCACCCACTTTATTTCATCGTCCGTCGCCGTTGATCGCCAATCCCCACCACCACCGAAAGAAAAAGAGATTAGAAAATTTATGGGTCACACCAAATGTTCCCTAAAATTTGTGCAGTTATTAAAAGTTTTATTTTACTCAAAATTATTATAGGGAATAAAAATAGAAAAGAACTATTTTTGAAAAAGAAATTATTTCTTGAAATAAAAATATTACTAAATGTACCCGTGTCTACTCTTGCCATTGAAGGTCTCTCTATTCAATGAATTTTTTTCTTCCCCACTTGGGAGGGAGTAATGACTATAACAGTCCAGGGTTTCCACTCTAGGATGAATCTCTCATCACTGTTTCCTCCTCATTGAGCTTTTTAAGGACCTACTCAGTAGGAGTATAAACGGTTCGGTTCGGTTTGATTTTTTTGAAAAACTGAACCGATAAGGGATAATACCGAACCGAACCGAACCGAAACCAAACCAAAAATGCAGTTCTGTTCTGGACGGTTTTTCAGTTTTTCTATTTTTATTTTACTTATTGGGACCTAAATGAAGAAAAGATGATAATGAAAGAGAGATTTGTCACTTTTAATTAAAATTTTTGATTTGGTTCGGTTAACCAAACCGAACCGAATAAAAAATGCACAAAAATTTCGATTCGGTTGGGTTCGATTTTTTATTTTAGTTCGGTTTTCAATTCAGTTTTTGACACTCCTACTACTCAAGTCTACACGCTTACACTTTCTATGAGTAAATTAAAAATTTAGGGACAACTTCACACATTAAATCAAAGTTCAAGGGTCATATTGTGCTAATTAAAAGTTTGGGGGTGAGGTTGCATATTCCGAAACAAAGTTGATGGATAATTTGCGCTAGTATTCCATTTTCTAAAAGCGTGCCCTCGAAAGGAAAGCCGAGGTCCATTTTAACGGTCGCCTACCATGTGATCCGATGGTTTTGCTCGGTTTCGTACGTGACAAGAGAAAGCTTGAGCATTTATCTATAGAAGAAAATACATCCCAACTAGAATCAGAACGAGCCGTCCATGTTTACCAATCCCGGATGCCTACATTATAAGGTTGGGAATCACATGTGTTAAGTGAGCTTATTGCATATTGGCTGTGTATAGAAAAAATATGAGTATACAAGGCTCGCATAATGAATTAGAGAGTTCGAAAAATAAGCTTATGTTTGTTTCACAGGAAATATTCTCCTAAAATTGATTGCTCGTATCGCCTAAAAAAACAAATGAATCATATATAAATTAATATTTATAATATAGATAATTATTAAATCATTTGTCTTTCACGGAACTAAACGGAACTGAAATAATTTATTTTTGAAGGAAGGCTGGTGTCGTGCACGAACCAACGTGCCCAAAACAGACTTCCGCGTTGTCAATGCGAGGCTTGTTTGTGGACGATACTATCCCCAAACGGACGTTTGATTTTCTTTTTTCTTTTTATTTTTTATTTTGGCTTTACGTGTTTGATTGGATAGATCTATCTATCTATTAATATATCCAAGTGAATCGTCGATTTACTCTATTTTCGTGATTTATTAGTCCTCATCCACGCAGTAACGTTATAGCATTGTTGGGAGCAATTTAATTTTTAAAATGAAAAATGGCAAAAGTGGCCCCCCAAAAGAAAAAAAGAGGACAAAAAGGTACGAGGAAAAATAAAATGTTGAATTATATCCACTTGTCACTTAATCCTCGGTAAAAAAATCCTGACATTCTTGTCATTTGCTGAATTGTATTATAGCCAAGTAGAATCCCATCTATTAAATATATAACGTATGTATTTAAAATTAGAAAATCCATTTTGAAAAAGTTTACCTGAATTATGAAACCGTTGCAATCAAGAATTTTATTTGAATCGGAATTTCTTAAAATTAGGAAAGTAACCGATCAAATTGAGAGATCCACTCAAATCATGATATTATTCCAATTAAGAAATCAACTTGCATTAGGTTTCCTTACGGGCTTGAATTATGAAATATTCAAATCAGAAAATCTACTCTGACTACAAATCAAAGTAAGAAACCTCACCCAGAAACCTCACCCAGAAACCTATTAACCTACTCAAACTAGAATAAAACCTATTTAGGTCGAGCTTGAACCCAATGCATATTTCTCAGTGGATTAAGTCTATCCCGATTAAAAAATAAGATTGCGTGTAGATTGTGAGTCTTGAATGGAGGCTATCTAGTTTCGAAGCAATCCCAAGAGTCACAAGCCATCCACCGAATCGTCGTATTATTCTCATTTTTATTTCCTTTTTCTCTTCCGGATGAAGCATAATACTCAATAGATTACCGTGCAAATCAAAGGTAAACACCATCCGCGCTAAGTCTTGAATAAAAATATCGTATCACGCGGTTTACAATTCTAGATTGAGCTCGCGAAATCAATGGATGGAAATAGGATGGAAAGAGGGGGAAATCTAGATTATGGCCTCCTAACTGAACCCGTTACAAAACATCTCAAAGTAATCCAACTCCTTTTTCCTAAAATTACACCGTAAAATCTAAATTTTACCGTTCCGTTATTTATTTATTTTCTCGAGAAAGTTTTTCCGCGGATTCTGTTGGCGGACGGGGTTTTCTGTCGCCATCTTCCGTTCCATCTCCTTTATAAAATGCGGGCAAAGGAAGATTATCTTCCCGGTCAATTTCGCCCGCTGGAAAATTCCGCGAAAGAGCTGAAGAAGAAAATTCGACCAGGTTTCTCTCTCCTCCTTCTCCACCCCCCCTTCCCCCTTTTCTCTCTCTTCCCTCTTTCTCTCTCCTAATCGGTGGCGACGAAAGCGACGGGCGGATGATTTCCGAGCAGCTTCGCTTCACGCGGGAAAAACGGTTTCCTCGGGGTTTCTCTGCGATTCCTTCTGTTTTTTCGTTTCGCATCTGTTCGCCATTTAAAGTGCTTTGCCCTTAGTGTCGTCACTGTGTCTTTGCCATCCTTTTTGCCGCCACGTCGTCGTCCAAGTGATCGCAGGTAGTTCCCCCGTCCGTGCTTCGTCGTGTTGTTTTCCCGCTGATCTTTTCCGTTTTTCGCCTTTCCGCGGGTCGAATTCGGCCGAATTCTGCGGTTCGATTGGAGTTCTCGGCGTTTCGGATGACCGTGGCCGCGTCGGTACTGGTAGCAGCCCCAAAATGGCGCCAGAATTAGGGTTTTTCGGCCCCGGGGGGTGTTTCGAAGCTTGATTGTAGGCATTGCTTGTGATAGCGTGATTTCCACGAGTCGAGTCGAGTCCCGTTGGACGAAACTGAGTGTTAACCGGTTTTTTTTCAAGGCTCAGTACCTTCCGTCGTTCCATGTGCTTTGACAATTTCGCTCGTTTTTTGGCTCGCGTGTGGTGAGTTCTTGTTTTCCGTCTGTATGTTTCCGCGACTTCGGGTGGGTTCCTCCTCGTGAAAATTTATAGACTCATCTGTCAACTAGTGTAGTCTGTATCTTATTTAAATGCAAATTCTGGGAATTGAGTGTCTTTTCTCGTCTGTCTGGGAATTGTGTGGACAGTTAATTAGGCCCGTATAATATACGTATTTGTTCTGTAGTCTTAGCCGTCTTGAATTTTTTTTTTTTGGGGGGGGTGGGGGTTCCAAGCTGTCTTAGTCAGTTGCTGCCAATTGGCCATTTTTTGTGGACGCTGTTCTCAATTTGATATTTAATGGGGAATGGACTAGACACCCAAATGAAGTTGTATAATGCTTATCCTTGACCTGTTGGCCGTTGAAATTTCTCCTCTCCATGAATTGTTTGACCTGATGCATCTTTATCACTTTAGTAATGGGTCCTCAGTTGTGCGATTGATGATTGCTTGTTTGCTGGAATCATCTCTTATCTCCTAGTTCTGTTCAACTATAGCCACAAAAAAGATAATGGACGACCAAAATCTAGTTTTTGAAAACTATTTTCCGCTACTCTCCCCCTGCATTATAGTCACATCGAGCATAAGTTGTTTGCCGGTCTTGCTTCCATTTATTTTGTAGGATTGGAGGTGAGTGATGTTTCTTACTGGAGGTGCTGCAAAGTATATGTCATATACAATTTAAATATTTGTATCAAGCTTCAACGAGGACCAATGTATAGGTTCAAGAGAACTGTATTAACTCCACCGTATCTGAACTAGTTGGTTTAATTATCAAGTTAGATTTGGGTTTGGTATGGGAAAGCCACGTATGAGAAACTGATGATATTATATGTTTCGCATTTATATTTTTTGAGGTAAGTCAACGCTTCCTCTCCTTATAAAAGGACTTAGAATTGTCTGGGGTTCTTTTAACAAGGCGATTTTTTTCATGAGTGGTAGATCTTAGTGTTTGTAGCGTCTTGCAGGTACTTTTGCACAAATAGCGGAATTCAGTTGTGCTTTTGGCTTCTAGTTACATCTTGCTTAAGCAACCAGTGTTGGTGATTTATCATTGAAGTGATCTCTATCTCTCTCTCTCTCTCTCTCTCTCTGGGCACATGCGTGTGTGCACAGAGAAAGCCATATCTGCCTGCTTGTGCCTATACTGTGCATGCATCTTTTCCCTTTTGTGTTGCGAATGAAATGCTGATGTCAATACAACTCCATCTGTTGGGAGGCTAAATTCTGTGTGCAGCTCGTTGAACTTGTCTATATCTCTATCAGGTCTACCGTTTTGGTCATTAAGAATCTCAACCATTTAATTGTTGCATTACAGAGCGGAGAAATGGGACAAGCATTGGGATGTATTCAGGTGGACCAATCAACTGTAGCTATTAAGGAAACTTTTGGCAAGTTTGACGATGTGCTAGAGCCTGGATGCCACTGTTTGCCCTGGTGCTTGGGGAGCCAGGTGGCTGGTCACCTCACTTTACGTGTACAGCAGCTGGATGTCCGGTGTGAAACAAAGACAAAGGTATGATAGT
This sequence comes from Angophora floribunda, assembly GCA_014182895.1. Taxonomy (NCBI): domain Eukaryota; kingdom Viridiplantae; phylum Streptophyta; class Magnoliopsida; order Myrtales; family Myrtaceae; genus Angophora; species Angophora floribunda. Next base: position 28,511,345 of record CM024711.1, on the reverse strand, counting down.
TATTGACCCATTCTGAGTATAGGAAAATATACCCTTGTTCAATCTTTAGAAGTGGCACCATTTTCATGTTTTCATTTGCTGTAAGCTTCATTTTAGAAGCATTAAGCGGGGTGTGAGATTAGAAAGGGAAACACCTCAAAGCCCAACAAAGAGCTTATTGGCATCAAATTATTAGTGTTTTCACTTGATGTTGACCAGTCATCATATGTTGATAGATGACTTTATCTCCAGGATAATGTCTTCGTCACTGTGGTTGCTTCCATCCAATATCGAGCACTGGCAGAAAAGGCATCTGATGCTTTCTATAGGCTCAGCAATACCAGGGCGCAGATTCAAGCCTACGTCTTTGATGGTATGGGCTATATATGTATAAGTTTGACATTATGAAGCATGGGCACATAACATAATCCCTTAACAAAGAGGAACGTATCTCTGATACAAGTGGCAGTGGTCATGTTGGTACTCTGGTTTCATGATCCATTTCGAAGCTGAACATCTATCTCGAGCTATTTCTGAAATCTGCAATCTCTTCAATAATGTTTTTTCGGGATGTTGCTGTCCCATTCTTTATAGACATGTGGTTAGAATAGTTTTGTCTTTGTTTCTGACACGGCAGCATCAAGTTTTTGCAAAGAAGAGGGATAGTAGTTATTCATACACATGAAGAGATTAGGTTTATAGTGAGTTTAAGTGGACTGTTTTGTTATGTCTCTGTGAGTTGCTATCACGTTGATATATAAATCCTCCTTTTTCCAAGTTGATTTTTTTGGAAGACTTAGTTGGAGCTGAATGTTTATTGAAAGTCCTTCCTCCAGCATTTTAGCAACATGATACAACATAATTATCTTTGGTATATGCTAGGGAAAGGAGATTTTTCCTTCCCTCTCTTCTCTGTGGCCATTATAACCTTTCACTGTTTCATGAAGCATTGTTCAAGTGCATATTTGAGATGAATATTCATTTGCTTGTCTTGGGATCTTAAAATGAAATACCTGAATGCACTGAATTGTTGGCCATATTGTTTGCTTTGGAGCAATTATTGCTTCCTCATGCCAGAATCTTTGAATGTCAGAAATGGGGCAGGGCAGAAATGACATTTTTTTCCCTTTTTTTTTTTTGCCTCAGTCATTCGTGCAAGCGTTCCCAAGCTGGAACTTGATTCAACATTTGAACAGAAGAATGAAATAGCAAAAGCTGTAGAGGAAGAACTTGAGAAGGTATGTCTTATCATTCAAGGTACTCCTTGATGATTTCATTGAAGGGGATTGTGTTTTTGTTAATCTATTCTGCATGTGCAGGCTATGTCGGCTTATGGGTATGAGATTGTTCAGACTCTAATTGTTGATATAGAACCAGATGAGCATGTGAAGCGAGCAATGAATGAGATCAATGCAGGTAGATCCCTGATTTCGTTTATGATGATAGGATGTTGCAGTTTTCTTTTACTTAGGTTACAAATGGTGTGCCATACTTGTTTCTTTAGCCTACTAAAAAGTAAGTTTTCCCCTGTTGACAGTTGCCTGCAGAATTTCACGACAGCTCCTGTCAGATATATATTTTTAAGCAATACGAGAGTTTTTTTTGTTAATCTAACCCATAAAATTAAGAGGTTGAAATATCTAGAGTGCCAAGATAGGCAATTCTATTGGTTTATTTCTAGACGAGGAGTGCCTAATGTGTGTTGCTGTTGTGTGTTTCCTGGAGAATTTCAGGTGAGTCTTGGAGAGAGTCAGATTGTCGACCATTGCAAGGCTGGGATTAATTGATTCACATTTTTAACTTAAATTGCCTACACATGATGTCCTCACATGGACATCAACTTCCAAATGCAAAGATAAATCAAATCCTCTTGGTTTGGCCACTAAATGTGCATTAGAAAATATCTTAAAAATCTAGCTTCTGTTGAGTCCCCTTGTAGTTAGGTTGTTGAATAACATCTATCTGAACAATAGTCATGTGGCACAATTAGATTAATGGTATTCATGTTTTTATGTAATTGCCAGCTGCACGGTTGAGGGTGGCTGCAAATGAGAAAGCTGAAGCAGAGAAGATTCTGCAGATCAAGCGAGCTGAGGGAGATGCAGAGTCCAAATACTTGGCTGGACTTGGGATAGCGAGGCAGAGACAGGCTATTGTGGATGGGCTGAGGGACAGCGTGCTGGCTTTCTCTGAGAATGTTCCAGGAACATCATCAAAAGATGTCATGGATATGGTTCTGGTCACCCAATACTTTGACACAATGAAGGAAATCGGTGCATCCTCGAAATCCAGCTCTGTTTTCATCCCACACGGTCCTGGCGCTGTGAGAGATGTTGCGTCCCAGATCAGGGAGGGTCTCCTGCAGGCGCATGCCGTGAGCTAAGTTGAGCACATAAATGGGGCTGGGGTTTCACTGAGCTGAGCTGTTAATATGATGGCAAAGGAGCGCATATGTTGTCTTGCACTTTGTTCTTTGTCCGTTGCCTTATATTTTTACCTATCAAAATAAAATATATTCGACTGTCGTCCAAGTAAGTGTTGCAGGATGTTAATGGTTATAAAGTTTGTGGAGAAGACGGTTTGTATTACACAATATTCAGTATTATTACAATATTGGTGTATATATATTAAGAATGTAGTCTTGGAGGTTTCCCCTATGCTATTCGATATCTGACTGGTGGATTCACAGTGTTATAACGTGAAAAATCTGGAGCCGAGGCAAGGTACAATGCCCTGTTGATTGCCGAATTGCACATCACATATGTTGCCCATCTTTCAAGTCTCTAGTAAGTTGCTACCCGTCTGTCTCGTGAGGTAACGAATCTATAGCAGCTGCGATGGACATTGGCCTTATGTGTGAGTTCTCTTTTTAATTTTGCCTTTACAGGATGCGGAAGTATCATCATTCTCTAGTGGCAGACGCCTTCATTTTAGGGGGAGTAACGTAAAAGGGTGTCTTGTCCTTTAAGCCAAAAAGTACTGAAACTCAGAAACATCCTCAATGTGGACGAAAACCGCGGCGCTTGTATCCTAGCGACCTCATGGCTCCGCAACCCTTGAAAAATATATTTTGTATCGACAGTGACAGCTTAACATTGGGCAGCGAATTACGATGACAAAAACAAGTGGCGAACGAGTTCATTCCAAGGACAAATCAGGAGTACAGCCAACATTCGAGGCATTGAAAATGGATAAATGGGAGTACTGATAACCAATAGACTATAAAAAAAAAAAGGAAGGAAAATGATCGCATGGGATTTGTGTGGCCAACACGAATTATTTTATACAGTCCATGGCCACCAGACACGAAACCAAACTTATGGCAAAAGTTAAATCGGGAAAGACAGAGATACACAGGTCCGGTTCTAACCCCTACCTTATTACCTCTCCACCGAACTGAAACGGCGTTTTCTTTTGCTTGTTTTTTCCCCTTTTCTGAGGAAGAACTGAAACAGTGTTTTTCACTCATAAAATGAGGTGACCCTACTACTCCACTCTATGGCTTCAAAGCCAAGGCCAGCCCAATTTTGGCGCTCTTCTCGATGGCTCTCGTGTCGACCTCCCCTGAGATAGTGAACAAGGATTTTGGGCGCCATTCGTGCTGGATGAGAGCGCTCGCCCTGCCGTAGTTGTTCACCCGGGCCTTCACTGTGGTCAATGGGTCCAGTGCGTGCTGAGTGCCGATGGTGAGCATGTTCTCGTTGCTTGAAAAGCTGTGAGACAACTCTGCCCCAACGGCAGTGCTGGTTAGCGGGCTGACCGTGTGGTAGTAGGATGCACTGAGGGTATCGCCCTTGTCGTTCCTGTATATGAAAAACAACTACCACCATCAGCGATGCAAGAAAACCTCTAACACTTCTTACACAGATTGGACAGAGGCAGCAAGTTAAACATCTAATGCTAAGTGACACTCCGCTGCAAGCCAGGCAGCTGTATATGTTAGTTAACTAGAGTCATTGAACCCAACCGTATAGAGTATTTATCCAAACATGATGAATATGATCATACGTATATGAAATTGGATGTGACAAGGGCACAGAATAAAATGTGAAAGAATAGCACAGATAACCCTTTTTTCAGGATTCAAGTACTCACAATGTCAAGGAAGCAATAAGATCAGCATTTGTGAAACTAAATCCAGCATTGCACTTAGTAAAGTTTCCAGTGGCAGTGTCAAAGGAAAGATCAGTTCCGAGAGCAAGAATGTTGTTTCCAACCACTCCAGAGAAATTAACAATGGGATTTGCAGTCAACCCAATACTTGTGCTTATCCCAGCGTACTCATGCTGGTACTGGAGTTCCACCTATTACCATATGACCATAAATCAGATTCAGAAGCATACAATATACATGAAAAACAAAAGATATTGTAAAGAAAATGAGTTAAATACCACTTTTAGAGAAAATGGAAAAGGTTCTCACCTTACCAGATCTCTGGTCAGGAACAATAAAGCTAAATATTGTCTTGAGCCCAGGAGCAGGTTCATCAACGGTAATGGTAGTAAGGAGCTACATATGCACAAAACGAGAATAGAAAACAGTTCAACATTCACAATCCAAATGGTCATGATTATTCACATGAAAACAATAATTGAACATTGCTGTCCATACGGAGAACAATGATCCACATGGAAAGTCTACATGCTCTCTCTCTCACCCTCACACACACAATATCATATCAAAATTAACTGTTAATGCCCTTAAGGGCTTAGACACTAACATTGGAGTTGGTATCCACTTTAACATCAGTGGTGATGTTCTTGTTCTTCAGTTGGGTGCTCACATCAGCCAAAAAAAACTCTCCTTTCTTGATTCCTGTAGAAGTGAGTGCCTGAAATAAATAACAAGGGAATGATCAAACACACTACTCATATACAGCTTAGCTGAAACCTTATAATAAGCTAGTATTTTGCCAAATGCGCACACCATCAACATCAGCAGGAATAAGATCAACCTTAAAACCCACACAAGGCATCAACAAATGCCGACATAGTTTAGATATTTTGGCCATTCATAGTTGCACGCGTAATTTTTTGGTAAGGCCTTAATTTGCCGGTAAAACTAGATACATCAAATATGCCATACAAAGACAAAAACTTAATGCAATACAGGTAGTTACACTAGGGAAAAAGAGAATTTTAATGTACAATGTCCTCCCATTCGATTGTTCAAATAAAATGGAACGACAACACCTTTGCCCCAAGGATAACCCTCAAGCTAGCAAAAGGACTCTAAACAAATGAAATATGAAAGATTGTGGTATTGCCATGGTAATTCTATATCTTGATTTAAAAGTCAGTATTGCTTTAAGCTTCAGAAAGCCAAGGTGATCATAACTTCTTAAAAATTACTCAACAATGCAAAACACTAAAACCCAGAATTTACTTTAGACAAGCAATTGTATTAGTTACACCTTACTTGAAACAAACTGCTCCTCTTGCTTAATGAATTGTCACAACACGTTTACAAATGGATATCTACAGCCGAGACTGTTACAATTCAAATGCAAGTTGGTCTTTCTGGTAGCAACAAACCATTAATTTAAAAATCGATCGATCTGCCACAATCTCGTGTACAATGTAACAGCTCCAAAGCTACCATTTGATTTCTCTCAGACTCATCAAAACATCAAGCAAAAGTTGCAGACACCCTCGCCTAACATACCTAAGCTGCGACCGACAAGAAGAACGCAATCCACCGCACTCCTCGGTAATCGGATCACAAGTTCCTCAAAAGAATCAAACACGGACCGAAACGGAACAGAAAACCGACAGCGAATCCAATATATATACTCAACTCATTTACTCGGTTCAGCATCCATACAGCATAACAAATCACTTGCCACTCCTACCCCAACCCCACTCAAAAAAATAAAAAATTCCAGTACATCCGCGTCAAAATCAGCTCAAAAAGAGCTGAAACGAAACGACGATTCGAGGAAATAGAGCTCACTGACGAAGGAGAGGTGAACTTACGACTCCGGTAGAAGTGTAGGTAGTGATGGTGAACTTGTGGTCGCTCTGATAATCCTTGTAGAGAAGATCTGCAACTCAAACCAACAAAGACCAACAAAAATCACGCGCGCACCACACTCGCAACACGACCCGAGCTGAAACACAAAATAAAATAAGAAAAAAAGAAAAAAAAAAGAGCGAGAAAAGAAAGAAGAAGAGGAAGAGGAAGAGGAAGAGGAAGAAGGGGGGGAAAAGGAGGTCAAGAGCGAAGGGGACGAGAGACGAGCCTCTGGCTTTCTTGCCGATGTCGAAGTAGAGACCGGGGCCCTTCGCCATGATCGAGCTCCTGCGATTTTCCCTTCTTCCTTTCCCGAGAAAATGGAGGCCCTAGACGAAGAATCTCGCTCGCTGGAAAAGGGAAAGGAAGAAGGAGAAATAGGAAGTTCGGTGCGGGTGTTTTGTCGAAAGGAACCCTAAAAAATATTAAATGGCGAATGAGGGAAAAGTCGGGATTTTTCACGTCGAGGCGCGATGTGGAGCGTCGGATGAAGAGATTCGCGATCCGCTGCCGTCGATTCCAGGCAGAGGAGAGAGAGAGAGAGAGAGTACGAGGGAGGGGGTGGGTCGTTGAATGTCGAGAGGGGCTTGGGAATCAAGACAGCTGTGGGGGCATATTCGCCCCGCTCACCCCGAGTCGCTCGTTCTTTTTTCGACAGCGTTTTTCTCATGCTTCCATCCCCCAAAAAAATAAAAATAAAAATTCATTAAGCATTTAATGGTGTTGTTTTTGTCTCCCTCCAAAATGCCCACGATATTCTTAAAAAAAAAAAAAAAAAAGAGATAAGAAAACAAAGGAAATAGGGACATCGAACTACCGGTCGGAACGGTTCTCCGTCGGACCGGTTCGATTGACAGCAGTTTCATGAATAATCCCACGAGGGGCAGCTCTCGTGACGCGATGTACAGGAGCACCCTGTGCTTTGACGTTATTAGGTTTTGGTGGAAGCATTATAAAAAAAAATCTTAAATTTTTTGTAATTTAGTCCTAAATCTATTAGTCTTCAACATTTTATAATTATGCCAATTTAATCCATCATTTGAAATTTGATTGGTTAGTGTTGACGTGGCCTTGGCTGATGTTGACTGTCCAACGGACTAATTTTTTAAATATTTTTCCCAAATTTTTAAATAATTTTATAATTTTATAATTTTTCCTTTTTTTTTTCCTCTCTCTTCTTCCTCCTTGGCTTCTTCTCCACACAGTGGCTGGAGAGGCTTTGGTGAGGGCTGGCACAAGTTGTGGCCCTCACCCACCCTCACTGGTAGCCTCGACTAGATTGGGGCCGTCAGTGAGGTGACCTTGCCCAGATCTAGGCAAAGCTAGCCCCTCTATGGAGTGGCTGCAGGTGAAGACAGCCTTGCTTGTGCCTAGTGGACTTGGGTGGAGGTCACCACGGCCTTGCTAGCAACCGATGAGGCTACCTTTGCCTATGGCCCCCTAACAAGGTTGCTGATGAGGGTGGGCAAGGGTCGTGTTGCGCCGAAGGCTAGTGAGGTCATGGCCTTTGTCCAGTGACTAACGAGCCTTAGTGGCCATGTCAGCATCGACCGGTCAGATTTTGCCGGATAGACTGAATTAGCATAATTACATTATAATTAAATATGTAAAAAAATAATTTTATGATCGAATTAACATATTTGAAATAGGTTTATGACTTTTTTGATAATTCTCCTGATGAGTTGTGATGGAATGGAATATTTATGGAATCCCTATTAATAGGATCAAACATTATTAACTAGATAAAATAGATAGACTTTTTTCTTTCTCATGTCCGAATCAACTGATGTTGAAAAATCAATGGATGAATCGAGAATTCGAAACAACTCGAATTTGGAATTGCATTCCATTCTACGCAATGTGGTCAACTCCATTTGTTAGAACAGCCTTGTGTCGACTTATTTAAGCGTGTGTTTGTTTCGTGGAAATCGTACAAATTTTGGAAAATATTTTCCAGGATGATTAATTTTCCTATGTTTGGTGATATGTGATGGAAAATGTTTTCCAGAAAATCATTTTCCATAAAAAAAGGAAGGACCTAAAGACCTAATAAAAATGGAAAGTGTTTTCCCCTTTCAACACACATGAATTCATTTTCCTAAAATAAACATAATATTTCTGTTGACCGGAAAGTATTTTTTATTGACTAAATTATTTTTGGAGAAACAAACAGCGGAAAGTCTGGAAAATACTTTCTAGAAAAATACTTTCGTTGAAACAAACACACCCTAAGTGTTTGAAGTTGGATGTCTGAGTTTATATTTTTGCATGATTGAATTTGGCTTTGACTTGCATGTCGGAACTTTAGATGAAGAGAGAAAATTGGGGTTTATTTGATGTTTAGGCCATTTGGTCGGTGTTAGGAACTCATCGTTTGCCTAATCAAATTTTAGTTTGCGAATCAGACCGCAAGATTGTTTGAAATTGGCACTAAAAAGCATGCTGGCCAGATTCTGTTTTGTGCTTAATTCCAGGTGTATAAATGAATCTTGACTGGATTTAGGCCTAGTCTTGTTGTTAGGTGATACATTAGCCTGGAATATATCCGATTGAACCTAAAATTGGACCATTTCAATTGAGTACTTTTGTCGTCCATGTTAAAGTTTTGTGAGATTGCATATCGTTAGGTGAGTCGGATCATAGTTGCCTTGCATGTTTAATTAGGAAAAATGATTAATCGGTCATAAAATTACTGTACGACTGATGATTGAGTTATGAATTTTTTCATATAATCCCTAAACTTTGCGGGAGATTCTAATTTAATATTTTCGGTTGATTTTCATTTGAAATTGCTCTCATGACGGTATGGTTTATGCCGGCCATCCTACAATATATTGACTATTTGACGTGGACAAAGTTACTCAAAATAAATTTTTGAGTAATTTTCTCCATTTTCTTTCTTTATTTCCATTTTTTTTTTTACTAGTGTTCATCATTTTCTTGCTCTTGAAAACCGACGAGTCCTCCATGGTTGCCTTTTCTTCACTTTCATTCTTTTTCACTGCTAGTCATCATTTTCTTGCCATTGAAAACCGACGAGTCCACCATCGCTGCTTGACGATGAAGATGACCATGGTGACCCTGCGAGCTCGACGGCTAGGGGTGAGCCTCTAAATTTTGGCGAGGTCAGCCACTGGTCTGCCGTGGCGGTCAAGATCTCAGCAAACTCGTTGGCTATCATGGGCTGAGCCTCCATATGTGGAGGCTCGGGGGCCTCGCCGTCAAGGCTAGGTCCGTATGGCCGATAAGCTGTCTTTTCCAGATCTGACTTGTCTGGCGTTGAGGCCAACAGAGGGGATTTCTGCTGCTGGATCTTAGTTCCGGGGGAGAGAGAAGGTGAAGACGAAAATGAGAATCGTTTCTCCAACAGTATAAAATCCAATTACACCTGTTAAAATGGATGCATAACTAACCATTTAAATATTAAATGGGTTAATTTTTTTTTAATTTTTTTATTTTTAAATCTATCTAAAAAAAAGCCTTATCCATTTAAATGGGTTATAAATGGGTTATGTACTCATTTTGATAGGTGTACCTATAATAGGTTTAAAATTAAAAAGACTAAAATACATGGGTCGTTAATGGGTTAAAATTTAAACCTACTTAGAATCCAACTACTCCCTAATCCTCAGAGATGACTCATCTCCTCTCTGCCCTCAAATCAAAACGAAGAAACCTTCCTCATCGCACGGCAGTGTGTCGTCTCAGCTCCTCCTCTCGCTTGGTCACCACCATCGTTGGACGGTGGCTTAATTGGCTATCAAAATCCAGGTGAGTCTCGTTTTCCTATATGTGTGCGTGATTTTTATAAAATATATATTTTTAAAATTTTAAAATAAAATTATTAATAATTCGATTTTCTTAAAAAATAAGCAATATTAAAGGAAAATAATATTTAAAAAAGATTATAAGAATAAGTTTTCCTAAATTTAGTCAGATAGTGAAGTTTTTTAATAATATGGGTTGGGTTGGGTATAGGTCAAAAATTTTATACTATGCTTAAATGGGTCATAAATGAGTTAATATGTCAATTGGGTTAGATTATTTATGACCCGACCCAAACCTGACTCGATCCACCCGTTTAACGAGTCTAAATCCAACATACTAGCAGGACAGATGACGACATCCCTTGAATTAGCGCTAAAGATCAAGATTAAGAATTGAATGCTGCTTCCCACTCTATATTGACACTAGTTCACAATGAAAGGCTGCTTGCGTAGACTGTCAATTTCGTAGAAATTCAGATGAGGGTGTTTTAACTTTTCTCTTGTCTGAAATGAAGATATACGGCCTGATTCGTCATGTCCACTCCGACTCACACGAAGCAACTGAAGGTCCCGCGCTCTCTCCAAGGAAGATGGGAGGGAAATAATATGAAGTGAACAGTGACCAGCAATAAAGATAACTGAGCAAAAAGACATCGTGTTTTAGCGATTTTGTATGTGTTATATTGCCGCATGCGATGTCGAATAGTTGAGGACGACTGGATTGTCACGTTAGCAATTTCATATAAAAATGATTGGAATGAGTACATTAAAATTTTACAAAAAGATTTAGAATTTTATTGACAAAATTGAGCAATTCAAAACAATATTTGCAACCAAACCGTACATTTATGATTGATTTGGTGATTTTTCCTTATTATTCCTAGCACGCCATAACATTTAATAAAATCCCTTGCTTAGATCAACTAGGTATTTTGTATTTAGGGAGTTGCATTTTGAATATTTACTTATTTAGACAAGTTACGTATTTGTGAATTTACGTTAATTCTCATTTGCATATTTCGGCATATTTAGAGTTTGCACGTTTTTACATATTAGAATAGGACGTCGTCATAAATGCCATCCTAGAAAGAAATAGAAAATGTTCATGAATCAATATTTCAGTGCACATGTAGATGGTCTTGCAAACCTCATTTCCATGTCATGAAAATAAAAAAAATAGAATAACCTCTTCCATATTAATTGTTTTAGATTGCTTGTTCATAGAAAATCACGTCAAAATCAGATTTGCATTTAAGGTAAAATTGCATATTTACATCATTTAGAAATAATTATATAAAAATTTTTAATCCAATTATACGATGGTCAATTTATCTATAAATTTTTTGATGGTTTGTCAATTTAGGTACCGTTTGGTAACATACCTATTTCCCAATTTTTTTGTTCTTTTGTTCTCCTGAATGAAAAAAAAATAGAAATTCGTTTGGTAACACCAATTAACTTTTCTATTTCCCCAAACAAAAAATTGTTACCCGGAATAGATTTGGAGTAAAAATGAGAAGTAGGAAAAAGTAACTCCTTGTTCTTAGGAATAATTTTTAGAAATTTATTTCTTGGGGACCACTGGTTGCTCGCAGCCCACCAATGCTTTCTGCTTGCCGCGGGCGGCCGCTCACAGCTACCCTTCACTTGGCGATTGGCAATTGGTGACTTAGCGCTCGGCAGTGGCGGCGGCTGGCGTTGGCCACCACCTACCACTAGGCAGTCGTCGGTTGTCGGTCGCCATTTGTCGCCGTCGTGCGCGGCCACCATTGAGTAAAGAATTTTTTTTTTGTTGGTATCAAATGCATTCTATTATTTTTCTATTCTAAGAATAAGAAATTTTTATAGTTACCGAACGCCTTTATTTTACTCAAAAATAAGGCTGCCCACCACTGCTTTTTGCTTGCTGCGGTCGGCCGCTCACGGCTGCCCTTCGCTTGGCGACTGGCAATTGGTGACCTAGCGCTTGGCAATGGTGGCGGCTGGCGTTGGCCACCACCCACCGCCAGGCAGTTGTCGGTTGTCGGTCGCCATTTGTTGTTGCCGCGCGCGGCCACCATTCAGTAAAGAAATTTTTTTTTGTTGGTATCAAATGCATTCTATTCTTTTTCTATTCCAAGAATAAGAAATTTTTATAGTTACCAAATGCCTTATTTTACTCAAAAATTGTTTAAGGGAATAGAAATGAAAATAATTATTTTTTAAAAGAAATTATTCCCAAGAGTAGAAATGTTACCGGCCTTTAGTAATTTTGGTCAATTTTTTTCGATTATCATTATGATCCCAGGATCATACCTCTATTTCATTGCTAGATGATTTACAAAAGGGATAAAAGGAAAAAAAGTTAATTTTTTTTATAAAAATAGCAAATCATCCAAGTTAACATTGACTGTGCCACGTGGGATGATTAATATTGACCAAATCGCCATGTTAGTGATTTTCAACTAAAATTGATTGGACGAATTACATTGATAAATTGTTTATAGGTTTAGGATTAAAAGGGAAAATTTCAAAAAAGGAACCGAAGTGAGCCTATTTTCTTAAATAAGGACTCAAAGTGGTCGTTGTCTCAAATTAGGACCTGAAGTGGCTAAACCGGTCTTAAATAAGGACCTCAAATCATTGACCAACCAAATGTTTGCCGGCCGGCAAGCGTATGTCATTTCTGGAGGCTGAAATAAGGGCAATTTATTCAAAAATATATTGATAGAAATTAAAAACCCTAAAAACAAAACCCCCAAACTCTTCACGTTTTCATGTTTTCTTTTTACGCTCTTCATCTTCTCTGTTCTCTATCCTCTCTCGCTAGGAGCACCCAAATTTTTTGTTAATGGAGCACAAATTGAAACACAACAAGAAACCCCTACCTTTGTTATTTCACATTTTCTTCATTTCTTTTTTTGTCTTCATTTCTTTCCAATGAAGAAGACAAATCTCGAATAAACCCACTCTTTCATTATTCAGACACTCGTATGTAACATGAGAGTCTCGATTCTTCATCATCTTTTCCCAACCAAGAGACGGAGAACATCTCGATGTTGAGGACCCACATTTCGGGCACAATTTGAATCCACTTCCACGGAGAGAGAGAGAGAGAGAGAGAGAGAGAGAGAGAGAGAGAGAGAGAGAGAGAGAGAGAGAGAGGGAGGAGAGAGAGAGACGGGAGGGGGGCTGGCACGTTCGTTTGGAACTCAGGAAGTCAGGGATTTTACTCCATTAATAAAGAATTTGGGTTCTCCGAGCAAGAGGGGACAAGGAACCTAGAATATGAAGTGCAGAAGAAGAAGAACAAGAAGAGTTTGGTTTTTTTTTTTTTTAGGGTTTGTTAATTTCCATCAATATTTTTTTGACAAAATTGCGCTTATTCCGGCCATCGGAAATGCCACATGTTCGCCGGCCAATGAACATTTGGTCGGCTGGCGATTTGAGGTCCTTATTTGAGATTGCTTTAGCCACTTAGGGTCCTCATTTGACACAACAGCCACTTTGGGTCATTATTTAAGAAAATATGCTTACTTTAGATCTTTTTTTGAAATTGTCCCGGATTAAAATGCCAAATTGATGAGTTTAGGAATGAATTTGCCGCCCTAAATAAGCAATGTCTTTTATGACAATTTTCCCCATCAATTGAGTTGTATAGTCATAAAATCAAGAGTGGGCCCCACATTTAATATTAATGTTAAGAAACCGTTATAGAGTACAATGAATGATTATTTGATAAAAAAATTAGACATTACAAAATGATTAAAAACCGTTATATGATCGTTAAAAAGCTATTACATAACAATTAAAATAATAACTTTTGTAAATATTTTAAAAATTATCGAAATATCCTACATAATTATGCACTTCATGTAACACGGAACCTAGAAGCAAAAAACACATCTTTGTTTCTTCTGCAAATTTGAGATGAAAGACCAGAAGTGCAGATGGTCTTCGACCACCTTCACGATTTTCATTCTTGGCCTTGTTTGCATTTGAAATTCCACTACTTCAGAGGATCTCGATACCTCGGATCGGTCATTTTTATGGGAAAAATAACCTAAGTGTCAAAATTTGGCACGAGGGAACACTTAAGTGCCAAAAGTTACGAAAAATAACTTAAGTGTCAAAATTTTGGCTCCATCAAAGAAATCCGTTGCCATGGTGGAATAAAAAAAAATTCAGTGGTTTAATTCATCATATGAAAAATTTAGCGTGATGATTCTAACATAGAATTGATAACTTTCAACATGGCCACCTATGCAAGAATGTTCGGTATAAAATTCATTATGAATGCATTATAAACATATCAACTTGTATGCATATTTAATGCGCCATGAGCACTTTGTTTTTTAAATTCATATATGACACATTTAGACATATTTGTGTAAACATGTTGGTTAACACAATTTGATAAATTAAGAGCGGATTTGATATATATGTGATTCCAATGTAGTGTTGTGCTGTAACTACACTCAAAAGAGACATGTAACTTATACACTTTGCTATTGGTAAATTCTAACGTTGGGTATGGGCAAGTCAACTTCTTAGCTACAATTTTGGAGGTATTTGTGCAAGATCCTATGAGCATGTGGCACCCACTTTCATAATAAAAATTAGGGAAAATTACAAAAAAGGGCCTGAAGTGCCCATATTTTCTCAAACAAAGATTCAAGTGGACCTTTATCAACCTTGTTTCAAATAAGACCTTGAATTGCGATCATTTTTTTAAATAATGACCTGAAGTGGTTGTGTTCGTTTCAAATAATGGTCTGACTTTTCGGTGATTAATGATATTTTCATCATTTATCATTTTCCTTTTTTCTTTCCGGTTCTTCTTCTTCATTTTTGCCACCAGCGATGCCCATAGAAGAATGAGCAAGAGTTGCCCTTGCCCGATCCAACAAGGCCCACCCTCGTTGGCTATAGGTGAGGGGTGACCTCGCTTGGGGAGGCCACCCCTTGTAGCCAATCGCCCTTACCACCCGCGGACGAGGGCCTATAAGCCTCCACTAGTAGTGGGCGAGGGTTGGCCTCGCTTGTGGCCGGCAAGGGTTTAACGACCCTTGCTAGCGATCAATGAGGGTCATTGAGCCCTTGTCGACGTTGGGTGAAGCCAACCCTCACTAGAGCTGACGAGGGGGGCCTTGTGGTTGGCTACAAGGGGTGGCCTCCCTAGGTGAAGTCGCCTCTTGCCTATGGTCAGCGAGGGTGGCCCTCGTCGAATCGGGCTAAGGCGACCCTCGCCTAGCCCTCTGTAGGCGTCATCGGTGGTAGGCTAGCTACCGGCAAAGAGGAAGAAGAAGAACTAGAATAATAGATAAGAAAAAAGATAAAGAAGATTGGGACGAAAATATCGTTGATCGATTGGAAAAATTAGCTGACCAACGACCCTAGCCACTTCAAGCTCTTATTTGAAACAATTAAAGCCATTTCAGGTTTGTATTTGAAATAAGGTCCACCACGGGCCTTTATTTGAGAAGACTTGGGACTCTTTTTTGGAATTTTACTTAAAAGTTACATTAAATATGTTTAATTCATTTATATATATATATTTATACATGGGAGCTCTTTTTAATAAAATGTCTTGTTGTACAGTTCATGTTTGAGTTCCAATGTTATAATAATAAGAGAAAATTTCAAATAAGGACATAAAGTGAAATCATTTTTTCAAAAAAAGATCTAAAATGAACATTGTTTTAAATGAGGGTCTTGAGTGATTTACTTAATCTCAAATAAAGACTTCAACTTAGAAACTAGCTAAATCTTATTTGTAGCTAAGGGTCTTTTTGTCGGAGAAATTACTAAAAAAATAAAGTAACCGTAATTGGTTAAAGTAATTGTGTTCAGATTAATTAACTATAATTGTAATAAAGTAACTGTGGTTGAATAAAGTAATCTCAGTTGGGTTAGTTAACTGTAGTTTTGGTTAAAAGTAACTACTGTTAGTAATAAATAAATATTATTATTTTCAGAATTAATTAATTATTATTTTCGGAATTAATTATTATTTTTGGGAACTAATTAATTAACTATTTTTGGAAAATAATTAATTAATTAGTTGTGGGTGATTAATTATTTTTGGGTATTTATTATTTATTGTTGGATAATTATTAATGGAATATTTGTGGAATAAAGTATTATTTTTGGGAAGTACATGATTAATTATTTATATTAGTATTAATTATTTTAGGTGGATTATTGCTTGTACTTTCCATATGTGAATTATATATCGAATATGTTTATACAAGTTTAATATGTACTCGGTAGAGTAAATTTGTGGGACTGCGGTTGTGAATTAGGGTTAATGTGTTCAGTATATTCGTATGATCATATGTGAAATGCATTTGTATTAGCGTGACCATGTGTGAAATATGCGACGTAGAAATTGCGGTGAATTAACATGTACAATCATGAATCATGTTTACATTGGTCGTCCTGAAGATAATAAAATAAGCAAGAATGATTGGTGTGATTGCGTGGTTACATAAGAGCCGGTCACTCGGTGAGAATCTGTGATTAATGAAGTTTGTTTTAATGGAAAGCTTGGCGGGGGTTCGGATGTGGGTCGTGGTAGAGGCCGGGCTTATACTTCTTCGGGAATGCCGTTTGGGTAGGGTTTCCAAATGCAGCCGTGCCCAATGGGGTGTGACGATGCTCGGTTAGGCCGAAAGATCACTAACTTGTGTTGGAAGTAAATTCCCCTAAATGTTGTTAATAAATGGAACACGAGTGAGTGCATGGTGCATGTAACAACTTAAAAGGTGTTTTGATTGTTTGATATATTTGATGCATTGAGGTGAGCATATAATAAACTGTATCATGCAGGTCGCGTGTGCAAAGAGCGAGGTAAAGATGCATGTGATAGCAACTATTAATTGTTAATGATTGTATATGAGCGTTGGTCTAATCATATGTTTGATAATGGTCGAATGGGTGTTCTTCTGTTGTTTAATTGTTGGTGATAGAAATATTGCACGTTTAGGACACACTCGAGGCAAGTATGTCTCCTAACCGAGGCTTAGGCTATTAACTTACTGAGATTTTATCTCACTGGTTATTGAATAACCATTTTTAGGTTCATAGGATGGAGAACCGACTGGTGGTGTTGTTCGTTGTAGTGTTTTGAAAGGAGTAGATTAACCCTGACTTTGTTGTCCCCTTTTGTTGGCATATAGGGAGTTGCCCACTATAATGACTTATACATGTAAACTTCCTAGGGCTAATCAATAAATAAATCAAGTGATGTTTTTACTATTGATGATGTGTTTTTTTGCTATCCATGTTGTTGTTGATTGGGTGGAGTTTGAATTGCTTCCGTATGTGCATAACTCGAAAGTTAGTAATGAACGGTCGGTGACGAATCCTAGGAAGTCGCAAATTAAATGACGGCAAGTGAAATAGAGGTTATTGCGGGCTACGAGGGTTGGGTCGTGACATTTGTTCTCTTGAATAGAAAAAAAAATAGAAATATTTTTGGTAACGTCAATTAACTTTTCTATTCCCTGGAACAAAAAATTATACCCATGAATAGATTTGGATTAGAAATGAGAAATAGAAAAAAAAAAACTTCTTGTGATTGAGAATAATTTCTAAAAATTTATTTCTTGGGGACCAGTTGCTGCTTGCCACCCGTTGCTCGTTGCCTGCCTGCCGTGGTCGGCTGCTCATTGTTGCCCTTCGCTTGGCGACCGATAGTCGACTATGTGGTACCTAGCGCTCGGCGGCGGCGGTAGCGACTGGCGTTGGCCACCACCCATCACCGGGCGATCATCGGTTGTTGATTGCCAGTTGCCAGTTGCTGCCACTGCTTGCGACCATCCTCAAGTAAAAAGAAATAATTTATTTTTGTGGGTACCAAACGTATTTTTGTTCTTTTCTATTCTAAGAATAAGAAATTTTTAAAGTTACCAAACGCTTTATTTTACTCAAAAATTGTTCTAGGGAATAAAAATCGAAAAAAACTATTTTTCAAAAGAAACTATTCCCAGGAGTTGAAATATTACCAAAAGCAACTTTAGTAATTTTGGTCAATTTTTTATTTATTATCGTTGTGATCCCAGGATCATACCTCCATTTCATCGCTGGATGATTTACAAAAGGGATAGAAGGAAAAAGAGATAGGAAAGAAAAGAAAGGAAAATAATTTTTTTTATTTTATAAAAATAGCAAAAATCGTCCAAGTTAACATTGATTGTTTCACGTGGGATGATTGATATTGACCAAATCATTATGTTAGTGATTTCTAACTAAAATTGATTGGAAGAATCACATTGGCAAATCATTTATAGGTTTAGGATTAAAATGCCAAATTGATGAGTTTAGGAATGAATTTGCCGTCCTAAATAATCAATGCCTTTTATGACTATTTTCCCCATCAATTGTATAGTCATAAAATCAAGAGTGGGCCCCACATTTAACATTAACGTTAAGAAATTGTTATAGAGCGATGGTAGTACAATGAATGATTTATTTGATAAATAAATTAGACGTTACAAAGCGATTGAAAAATGGTTACATAATCATTAAATCTGTTACATAACAATTAAAATAATGAAGTCCTTCGATGTGGTAATAAATTTTATAAATATTTCAAAAATTATCGAAATATCCAACATAATATATGCACTTCATGTAACACATAACCCAAAAGCGAAAAGCGCAATTTTGTTTCTTCTGCAAATTCGAGATGGAAGACCAGAAGTGTAGATGGTCTCCGACCACCTTCACGATTTTCATTCTTAGCCTCGTTTGCATTCGAAATTCCACTACTTCGGAGGATCTCGAAACCTTGGATCGGTCATTTTTTTGGGAAAAGAATAACCTAAGTGTCAAAATTTGGCACAGGGAACAATTAAGTGCCAAAAATTACGAAATGTATATTTAAGTATCATTTTTTTTTTAAAAATTGGATCACTTAAGTGTTAGCTCCAATGAAAGCCGTCGGAAATCCGACGTGGTTTATTTTTATAATATAATTCGCTTACGTAGCTCGCCGGAAGCCAAGTCATCAAAAATTTAGCCAAAACAACGTTGTTTTGGCTAAGACGTGGTATTTAAAAAATATTAAATTATAAAATTGATTAATTAAAAAAAACAAGGAAGTGGGAGGATCGGGTGAAGGCTGTGCAGCCTTCACCGCTGCCCCACCATCGCCGGAAAAGGTCAGCGACGGTAAGATGAGGGTTGATGGACCTTGGCTAGTGGCCGACAACCCTAGCTGACTTATGGCGAGGGCCTACGGGCCCTTGCCCATTTGGGCTAAGGGCTGTCGGTGGCTGGTTGTGGTCACCTAGCTAGGTGAGGGCTAGTGACTCTCGTTGGATTTGGGGGAGGGTCGCAACCCTTGGTCCAAATTTGGGCAAGGGCTTGTAGGCCCTCGTTGCAGGTCGACCAAGGTCATTGGCCAGTGGCTAGGGCTCGGCAACCCCGATCGACCCTCGCTCCACTGTTATCGAACCTTCACGGTGATGATGGGGCGGCAACGACAACGAGGGCGCACAGCCCTTGCCCGATCCCTCCCCCCTTTTTTTTTATAATAAAATTGGTTTTTTAGATTTTTCTTTGAATGACTTTTTTTTTGTCAAGTGGACAATTTTTTTAAAAAAAATTGTCACGTTGATATTTTTTTGAAAAAAATTACTCCATTAGCAAATAAAATTAGTAGAAAATGACAAGTGTGCAGTTTGATCCAATTTTTTCGCCGTTGGTACTTAATTGACCCTTTTTACATTGATTTTGGCATTTATGTGTCCCTCATGTCAAGTTTTGACACTCCAAGGGTCCACGCATCTTGTTTTTATTTACCACAACAATCAGCTCTAACCCCGAGCGAAGAACGGTTTGCTCATAATTTGTGTTTGAGTGATTGTAGAGAGTGTCTGTGATCACTATGGTTCAAAAAACAAAGTCGACAAAAGCGTTGCTTGCGAAGTGACGTGTTGGGTGATTATTTTGGCTTTTCTCCCTACATAGTCAAATCAATAATTTAGTGTAGCCAATTCAATATGAATCTACAGATTTAATTGAATTTAGACGTGATCGTATGTAATGTGGTACTATAATAGCTTAAATGAATATTTGTTTATTTTCCCTTTTATTAAGATTGTTTACCCTACATATTATTTAGGGGGCGTCTTCGTATGGCATGTTTAATCTGCATATTTATGTTTCCTTTAATGAGTTGGTCTATTTTAGAAAATTTGCGAGGACAGTGCCCCTATCCTTGGGGATTATAATCAATTCTTACATGGAAATTATACGCAAGTTAGGAAATAAAAATCCTGTCGTTAAAAGAGAGAAAAAAGTATCAACGTTCGCTTCCAGAGGGTCACGAGAGCCAGGCCATCTCTTCATTTTGCTTCTCCTATATCTATATGCGGCCAAGTTCAACTATCAACACAGAACTCGGAAGCGAAAAAGCATTTCTCTGGTCCTTCTGCGCATTCGAGATGGAAGACCAGAAATGCAGATCATCTCCGACCACCTGGACCATTGTCATTCTCAGTCTCATTTGCATTCTAGGCTTTTGCCCTGCTAATGGTGCTAGTGCAGGAGTTGATGCAAGTAGCTCGTTGTCCACTTATGTCATTGAAGTACGAAAGCCGACGGATAAACATCTCGCTACCATAGAGGATCTCGATACTTTTTATCGGTCGTTTTTACCCGCCACAACAGCTGGCTCTAACCAAGAGCAAAGAATGGTTCACTCCTACCGACACGTGCTATCAGGGTTCGCGGTCAAACTGACTGCGGAGGAAGCTAAAGCCATTGGAGAGAAGGACGGTGTTTTGGACGTGCGTCCGGAGACGGTGCTCTCTTTACACACTACTCACACCCCCGATTACTTGGGATTGCGCCGAGGAGTCGGGCTCTGGGAGGACTCGAACTATGGCAAGGGCGTGATCATCGGAGTTCTGGACACGGGTATCTTCCCCGACCACCTTTCCTTCAGCGACGACGGGGTGCCTCCGCCCCCTGCCAAATGGAAGGGCCGCTGCAACTTCAACCGCACGTCTTGCAACAACAAGCTCATCGGAGCGAGGTCTTTCACTGACTCGAGCAGCAGCGCTGCGCCATACGACATTGATGGCCACGGCACACACACCGCCAGCACAGCTGCCGGTGCTTTTGTGAAAGATGCCAGCGTGTTCGGTTTTGCCAATGGCACGGCCGTAGGCATAGCGCCTCTCGCGCATTTGGCAGTGTACAAGGTTTGCGTGCCTGAAGGGTGCTTTGAGAGCGCCATATTAGCTGGGTTCGACGCGGCCATCGAGGATGGCGTGGATGTGGTTTCCGTCTCTTTGGGATACAAAGACCCACTGCAGTTCCCATCAGACCCGATCGCAAGGGGTGCATTTGCCGCCACCCAAAAGGGCATCTTCGTCAGCTGCTCCGCAGGGAATAGCGGGCCATCCAGCAGCAGGTTGTCAAACGGGGCACCGTGGATTCTCACCATGGGAGCGAGTAGCACCGATCGCACAATAAAGGCCACGGCTCGCCTAGGGAATGGGCAGGAGTTCGATGGGGAGACCTTGTACCAACCGCGCGACTTCGAACCGGCACAACATCCCCTTGCTTTTTCGGAAGGATACGGACATGACGCCCCAGGGAAAGTGAACTTGCGCTACGGTGTGTTCGACCGAGTGGGGCAGGGTCAAGAGGTCAAGGATGCAGGTGGTGTGGCCATGATCCTCACGAACATTCCCTTTTTGGGATACACCACATTTGCCGAACGGCATGTTCTGCCCGCCGCTCATGTGAGTTCTGTGGCTGGGACAGAGATCAAGAAATACATTGAGACAGCGTCAGCACCGACGGCCGCGATCCTATTCAAAGGCACACAATTCAACGGGAGCTTTGCCCCGGCTGTGGCAGACTTTTCTTCCCGCGGCCCCAACAGCATTAGCCCAGGCATCCTCAAACCGGACATCATTGGCCCGGGCTTGAACATTCTCGCCAGTTGGAAATCTCCTCTAGACAATTCTACGGACAAGAAGCGCGCATTCTACATGATCTCCGGGACCTCCATGTCCTGCCCCCACCTCAGCGGGGTGGTGGCGCTGCTCAAGAGCGCGCACCCCGACTGGTCACCAGCAGCCATCAAGTCCGCCATCCTGACCACGGCGGCCACCTCCAACGCGAATGGCCAACCCATCGTGGACGAGGCACGCCGACCAGCTAGCATCTTCGCCACCGGCGCAGGACATGTGAACGTATCGAAGGCTGTCGATCCGGGTCTCATTTACGACACCGAATTGACAGATTACGTTCCTTACCTTTGTGGGCTCAACTATAGCGACAAGGATGTCTCTCTCATAGTTGGAAAAGAAGTCTCGTGCTCGAGCATAGAGAGCATACCCGATTACCAACTCAACTATCCATCGATCACTGTGAATTTTGTGCGTTTGGGGAGTAATGTGAGTGTAAAGAGGACGGTGAAAAACGTCGGACCTGCAAATTCGCGTTACAAGTTGGTTAGTGAACCCATCACAGGTATTGACTTAATCGACGTGTCCCCGCGAGAACTGGTATTCACGAAGGCGAACGAGACAATAAGTTATACGGTTAAGTTTACAAGGAAAGCTTCTCCGCAGGTCACGAATGCTCAGGGCGCGATCACTTGGGTCTCTGCCCAGCATTCGGTTCGGACTGCTGTTGCTGTTTTGTTCGAGGAGAGTAGGGGTTTGTGAACTCTACGGTCCAGGAAATGGAGGTCGACGAAAAGGGCGCTTCGAGAGTGGTGACAAATGTTCATTTTGACTTTCTCCCTATGTTCGCATCGTGAATAAGGACATATCTCGCACTTGAATTTGTGTTTAAGAATCTTGTAATTTTTCTTTTTCTTACCTCTTGTTTATTTTGATACGTGGTTTCATTATTTCTTCGCCAAGGTGAACCTAGATTTTGGCTCCATCAAGGAAATCGATGGTTTTGTTCATCATATTAAAAATTTAGCTTCATGATTCTAATACAGAATTGATGACTTGTAACATGACCACATATTCAAGAATGTCCGATATAAAATTCATTGTGTGTATCATAAATAAATCAACTTGTTTGCATATTAAATGTGCCATGTGCACTTTATTTTTTAAATTCATATATGACACGTTTAAACATATTTAAGTAAATATGTTGGTTAACACTATTTGATAAAGGGAAATTTTCAAAAAAGAACTCAAAGTGAGTCTATTTTCTCAAATAAGAATCAAAAGTGACCATTGTCTCAAATTAGGACACGAAGTGGCTAAACCAGTCTTAAATAAGAACCTCAAATCGCCGGCCATCCAAATGTTCACCGGCTGGCAAGCGTGTGGCATTTCTGATGGCCGGAATAAGGGCAATTTTGTCAAAAAAAATATTTGTAGAAATTAACAAACCCTAAAAACAAAACCCGCAAACTCTTCACGTTTTCACGTTTTCTTCTAATGCTCTTCATCTTCTCCGTTCTCTATCCTCTCTCGCTTGGAGCACCCAAATTTTCTATTAATAAAGCACAAATTGAAGCACAACAAGAAACCCCTACCTTCGTTTTTTCACATTTTTTTTTTTTGTCTTAATTTCTTTCCAACGAAGAAGACAAATCTCGAGTAAAACCACATCTTGGTTATTCAGACACTCATATGTAACATGAGAGCCATGATTCTTCATCATCTTTACCCAATTGAGAGATGGAGAACATCTCGATGTCGAGGACCCACATCTCAAGCATAATTCGAATCCACTTTCATGGAGAGAGAGAGACAGAGAGAGCCAAGGGGGTGCTGGTATGTCTGTTTGAAACTCAGGGAATCGGGGATCTTGCTTCATTAACAAAGATTTTGGGTTCTCTGAACAAGAGGGGACAACGGACCTAGATAATGAAGTGCAGAAGAAGGACATGAAGAAGAGTTTATGGGTTTTGTTTTTAGGGTTTGTTAATTTCTATCACTATTTTTTTTGACAAAATTGCTCTTATTCCAACCACCGGAATTGCCACACGTTTGCCGACCGGCGAATATTTGGCTGGCCAGCGATTTAGGGTCCTTATTTGAGACTGGTTTAGCTACTTGGGATCCTCATTTGAGACAACGGTCACTTTGGATCATTATTTGAGAAAATAAGCTTATTTCGGATCCTTTTTTGAAATTTTTCCTTTGATAAATTAAGAGTTGATTTGATATATTTGCGATTCCAATGTAGTGTTGTGCTTTAACCACACTCAATAGACATATGTAACTTATACGTTTTGCTATTAGTTATTTCTAACATTGGGTATGGGTGAGTCAACTTCTTAACTACAACTTTGGAGGTATTTGCACAAGATCCTATGAGCCAACAATACCCACTTTCACAATAAAAGTTACTATGGAAAGTTATATTAAATAGTTTTATTCATTTTTACATATTTATACATGAGAGCTCTTTTTAATAAAATATCCTATTGTAAAGTTGATGTTTTAGTTCCAATGTTGTAATAATAAAGAAAATTTCAAATAAGGACTTACAGTGAAATTATTTTTTCAAAAAAAATCTAAAGTGAATCTATCTCAAATGAAAGCCTTCAGTGATTTATTTAATGTCAAATAAAGACCTTAACTTAGAAACTAGTGAAATCTTATTTGCAGCTGAGGTCTTTCCGTCAGGCAAATTACTAAAATAGTCAATTAAGTTATAAGCTATTTTTTTGGCTAATTCATTTTTAAACATTTTACAATTATGTCAATTCAGTTCATTCGGTTAAATTTGGTTGGTCAGTGCTGACATGTATATCGATCTAACGAATGCTGACGTTGTAATTTTTTAATAATTTTTTTCGAATTTTTAAATTTTTATTTTTTCCCTTCTTCCTCTTTGCCTTCCCCCCTCACCAGCCCACCGGAGTTGCGGAGCTCAGCTCCTCTCGAAAAGTCAATCCATCATCAATACCATTTACCGACCTTGGCTTGCCTCCGAGCTCTGCTCTGCTCGATCGATCCACCAGAAAATCTCAGGGGTCCCTTGAATTGATTGTGCATCGTCTCTACCGTCGCGCCAGCAGCCATGGCGACCTTCGCACTGCACACCGCGGCTCTCGCTTTTGTTGGCGAGACCCCAACCCCGACCCCGACATCCTTGGCCCCTATCATCCCTCTTTGTATTTGATTTGTTGCATCGCTGCGAAGCTTGACGGTCGGCCTCGCCATCCATCCTCGATGACCATGGAAGAACTAGAGGCTTGACGCTTCCATGGCCCATTGAGCCTCCGGATCTGGAGGCGTCTCCACCAGATCGAAGGAGACGTGTAGAGTTTTCAGGTGCTGTGCGTGGTCAAGAGAGGAACTTCGTCGGTGGTGGCAGCGGCAGCCGCAAGAATAGCGAGGCAGAGCTCAATGGTGAGAGACAATGGCCGAAGGTGATGGGCGGCATCGAACGGCGTCGGGCTGGTGGTCCAACTAGTTTTGTAATTAAAGGTTGTTTTTAGGTCAGAAGGATTCGGAGAAGCGAACTGTTCGACGTATCCCTCTCCACCGGTGAGGGTGGGGAGGTTTGGCGATGGCCACTGCGGGCAAGAGAAGGCAAAGAGAAGGAAGAGAGAAGAAAAGGAAAAAGAAAAAGAAAAAGAAAAATATAAAATTCGAACAAATATTAAAAATATTAAAAAATTACAATGTTAGCATTTGCTGGACAGCCCACCATCTAAGTTAACATCGGCCGGCTAAATTTGATCGGGTAAGTTGAATTAACATAATTATAAAAGATTTAAAATTGAATTGATTAAAAAAAAATAAAAATCAAAACTGAATGGATATAATTATAATAATTTTTTATTTTTTTTATAATTCTCTGAGTTCATGTTATTTTCTCAGTTGCAACAAGAGGTTTTTGTTGTTAAGAAGGTCACATAACCAAGTGATATTGAATCATTGATGTAGGTATAGAGGGTGATATACAATTCATCTCAGAAATTAGTATTTTAATTTAGTGGACCGGTATGCATTATTGTCGGTAGGGGCTGCCAAAAGGAAGAAAAAAACCGAAATGCGTAGTGAAATTGCCAGTAAGGGCATCTGCAGTCGAATATCAGCAATGCCCCTCCTTCGTAGCCGTTCACACGCGAGATTGAGAGCAAACAAGATAAAAAACGGAGACGCCAAGACGAGAATGTAGCTTAATCACAAATAGTATTGAGAACTTCATGTGAACTGTACCCGACTTCTTATGTATTGATAGTGTATACAAGTATCTTTTACAACATAATTGCTCTTTGCAGAGTACAATCGTGGAACGACAATTTTTCCACGGGGTTCAGTCGATGTTCGGAGAGCATCTCCGCTTATTCTTACATGCTTATAACGTAAGGAGAAGAACAGGTGTTACCCGAGGTGCAATGCCCTGGCCACTCACTTATTCAATATACAGTCTATATTCGTAGTGATGGAGTTCATGCAATTCTAAACTATCTGCTTCCAACATCTGCATTTACTTTGTTGCTGGACCGAGTATAGATCAATATAATTTGTGCATAATTATATTGGAGCAGCACTTCATTGTGCTAAGGTATATGCTCCAAGCAGCTCGAGGGAACTTGATTGAGAAACATCCTGGTGACTGATTTAATACAGATGGAAATGTACACTTCTAAATGATAACATTAAGCTTCCCAAACCTTGTAATCTCTTCCCCCGAGGACTGCAGGCCACTTCTGGGGCCCACTTTGGGGTTCATAGTAGCCTTGTCCAATCTTCATCGCAAATTTTTCGTCGATAATGGCATCATAGACGTCCCTCTTAGCCTTGGTTATCTTGGTCTACAACAGTGAGAGCATTCACAATAAATAAACCCGCTAGCTAGTCGCCTAAGAAAGACTTACTTGTCCAGAGCCTGAAAAGTGAAGCTAAAAACAATGTAGTCACATAGATACCGAAATGTGAAATAGAACATATCCATTTCAATAATGAAAACATGTATTAAGCGGAGTGTCCTAGATACTCTCCATGTTGTCCTTCTTTGATTGGATTTGGATCGTTTTAGAAAGAAACCCCTTCATTTTAAGGACTACTACTATCGTGTGCTAAACACCTGCACCGCATGTGCAAAGCACCAATGGCCAACGACCCTAGCCAACCTATGGCGAGGGCCTACGGGCCGTCACCTAGTTGGGTCAAGGGCCGTTGATGGCTGGTTGTGGTCACCTAGCCGGACCCGGCGAAGGTCGGCAACTCTTGTCGGATCTGGGGAGGGTCACAACCCTCGCCCCAGATCTGGGCAAGGGCCTGCAAGCCCTTTTTGCAGGTCGACCAAGGTCGTTGGCTAGTGGTTAGGGTTCGGCGACCCCAACCGACCCTCGCCCCACTGTCACCGGAACTTTTTTGCAATGGTGGGGCGGTATCGGTGACGAGGGCTGCACATCGCTTGCCCGATCACTCCCCCTTCTTTCCTTTTTTTTTTTTTTATAATAAAATTGATTTTTTAGATTTTTTTTGAATGACTTTTTTTTTGCCACATGGACAATTTCTTTTTTTTTTTTAAATTGCCACGTGGATATTTGTTTTGAAAAAAATTACCCCGTTAGCAAATAAAATCGCTGGAAAATGACACATGTGTAGTTTGATTAGACTTTTTGCCGTTGGCACTTAATTGATCTTTTTACGTCGATTTTGGCATTTATGTGTCCCTCGTGTCAAGTTTTGACACTTCAAGGGTCCACGCGTGTCGTTTTTATTTACCACAACAACCGACTCTAACCCCGAGAGAAGAACGGTTTGCTCATAATTTGTGTTTGAGTGATTGTAGGGAGTTCGGCAAAAGCATTGCTTGCGAAGTGACATGACGAATGATTATTTTGGCTTTTCTCCCCATGTAGTCAAATCAATAATTTAGTGTAGCCAATTCAATATAAATTTGCACATTTAACTGAATTTAGACATGATCATATGTAATGTGGTACTATAATAGCTTAAATGAATATTTGTTTATTTTCCCTTTTTTTAAGATTGTCTACCCTACATATTATTTAGGGGACGTCTTGGTATGGCATGTTTAATCTGCATATTCATGTTTCCTTTAATGAATTAGTCTATTTTAGAAAATTTGCGAGGACGGTGCCCCTATCCTTGGGGATTATAATCAATTCTTACATGGAAATTATACGCAAGTTAGGAAATGAAAATCCTGTCTTTAAAAGAGAAAAAAAAGTATCCACGTTCGCCTCTAGAGTGTCACGAGAGCTAGGCCATTTCTTCATTTCGCTTCTCCTATATCTATATGCGGCCAAGTTCAACTATCAACACAGAACTCGGAAGCGAAAAAGCATTTCTCTGGTCCTTCTGCGCATTCGAGATGGAAGACCAGAAATGCAGATCATCTCCGACCACCTGGACCATTGTCATTCTCAGTCTCATTTGCATTCTAGGCTTTTGCCCTGCTAATGGTGCTAGTGCAGGAGTTGATGCAAGTAGCTCGTTGTCCACTTATGTCATTGAAGTACGAAAGCCGACGGAGAAACATCTCGCTACCATAGAGGATCTCGATACTTTTTATCGGTCATTTTTACCCGCCACAACAGCTGGCTCTAACCAAGAGCAAAGAATGGTTCACTCCTACCGACACGTGCTATCAGGGTTCGCGGCCAAACTGATGGCGGAGGAAGCTAAAGCCATTGGAGAGAAGGACGGCGTTTTGGACGTGCGTCCGGAGACGGTGCTCTCTCTACACACAACTCACACCCCCGATTACTTGGGATTGCGCCGAGGAGTTGGGCTCTGGGATGACTCGAACTATGGCAAGGGCGTGATCATCGGGATGCTGGACACGGGGATCTTGCCCGAGCACCTTTCTTTCAGCGACGAGGGGGTGCCTCCGCCCCCTGCCAAATGGAAGGGCCGCTGCAACTTCAACCGCACGTCTTGCAACAACAAGCTCATCGGAGCGAGGTCTTTCACAGGCTCGAGCAGCAGCGCTGCGCCATATGACGATGACGGCCATGGCACACACACTGCCAGCACAGCTGCCGGTGCTTTTGTGAAAGATGCCAGTGTGTTTGGTCTTGCCAATGGCACGGCCGTAGGCATAGCGCCTCTCGCGCATTTGGCAGTGTACAAGGTTTGCGTGCCTGAAGGGTGCACTGAGAGCGCCGTATTAGCTGGGTTCGATGCGGCCATCGAGGATGGCGTCGATGTGCTTTCCGTCTCTTTGGGTTCCGAAGTCCCACCCTTGTTCCCATATGACCCGATCGCAAGGGGTGCATTTGCCGCCACCCAAAAGGGCATCTTCGTCAGCTGCTCCGCAGGGAATACCGGGCCATTCAGCTACACGTTGACAAACGGGGCACCGTGGGTTCTTACCGTGGGAGCGAGCAGCACTGACCGCACAATAAAGGCCACGGCTCGCCTCGGGAATGGGCAGGAGTTCGATGGGGAGACCTTGTACCAACCGCGCGACTTTGAACCGGCACAGCATCCCCTTGCTTATTCGGGAGGATACAAACATGACGCCCCAGGGAAAGTGAACGTGCGTGACTCTTGGTACGCGCGAGTCCAGCAGGGTCAAGAGGTCAAGGATGCAGGTGGTGTGGCCATGATCCTCGTGAACGATCCCGATTGGGGATACACCACATTGGCCGATCCGCATGTTCTGCCCGCCGCCCATGTGAGTTATGTGGCTAGGACAGAGATCAGGAAATACATCGAGACAGCGTCAGCACCGACGGCCGCGATCTTATTCAAAGGCACACAATTCAACGGGAGCTTTGCCCCGGCTGTAGCACAATTTTCTTCCCGCGGCCCCAACAGCATTAGCCCAGGCATCCTCAAACCGGACATCATTGGCCCGGGCTTGAACATTCTCGCCGGTTGGAAATCTCCTATAGACAATTCTACGGACAAGAAGCGTGCATTCAACGTGATCTCCGGGACCTCCATGTCCTGCCCCCACCTCAGCGGGGTGGTGGCGCTGCTCAAGAGCGCGCACCCCGACTGGTCGCCAGCAGCCATCAAGTCCGCCATCCTGACCACGGCGGCCACCTCCAACGCGAATGGCCAACCCATCGTGGACGAGGCACGCCGACCAGCTAGCATCTTCGCCACCGGCGCAGGACACGTCAACGTATCGAAGGCTGTTGACCCGGGTCTCATTTACGACACCGAATTGACAGATTACGTCCCTTACCTTTGTGGGCTCAACTATAGCAACGAGGATGTCTCTGTCATTGTTGGAAAAGAAGTCTTGTGCTCGAGCATAGAGAGCATACCCGATTACCAACTCAACTATCCATCAATCACTGTGAATTTTGTGCATTTGGGGAGTAATGTGAGTGTAAGGAGGACGGTGAGAAACGTCGGACCTGCGAATTCGCGTTACAAGTTGGTTATTGAACCCATCGCGGGTATTGGCTCAATCGACGTGTCCCCGCGAGAATTGGTATTCACGAAGGCGAACGAGACAATAAGTTATACGGTTAAGTTTACAAGGAAAGCTTCTCCGCAGGCCGTGAATGCTCAGGGCGCGATCACTTGGGTCTCTGCCCAGCATTCGGTTCGGACTGCTGTTGCTGTTTTGTTCGAGGAGAGTGGGGGTTTGTGAACTCTACGATCCAAGAAATGGAGGTCGACGAAAAGGGCGCTTCGAGAGTGGTGACAAATGTTCATTTTGACTTTCTCCCTATGTTCGCATCGTGAATAAGGACACATCTCGCACTTGAATTTGTGTTTAAGAATCTTGTCATTTTTTTTTTTTTTTTACCTCTTGTTTGTTTTGATACGTGGTTTCATTATTTCTTCGCCAAGGTGAACCCAGATTTTGGCTCCATCAATGAAATCTGGTGCCGTGGTGGAATTAAAAAAATAGTTCGATGGTTTTATTCATCATATTAAAAATCTAGCTCCATGATTTTAATACAGAATTGATGACTTGTAACATGACCACCTATTCAAGAATGTCCGGTATAAAATTCATTGTGTGTCATAAATAAATCAACTCGTTTGCATATTAAATGTGCCATGTGCACTTTATTTTTAAAAAAATTCATATTTAACGTTTAGACATATTTAAGTAAATATGTTGGTTAACACTAAAGAAAGCATTAAATAAATTACAGACGAAAATAAATCCTAATTAAACTAAGGGGCAAATCATAATCATCGCATCATAAGCATGCATTCAAGGGCAATTATATCCGAGGATACTTAAAACCTTAAGGTAAAGCTGTAAGGGCTTGTTCAATTTTAAGCACACTCTTAGGCCGATGATTTTCCGACACTTCTTAAGAGAAAATTGTTCAAGAATTATTTTAGAGCTTTTTAGGAAACTCTAAAACAAACTTGGAGTTTTTGGGATTTTTGAAATTTTTTTTGGAATTTTCAATATTTTAATATTTTCTGATTTTTTTAATATTATTATTATTTTTAATTTTGAAAATATTCGATTTTTTTATTTATTAAAAGGTAATTCGGACCGGGTTGGGAAACTCGGCCCTACTAAACCGACCCGGGCCCTATTGGTCCGATGATTTTCCGACACTTCTTAAGAAAAATTGTTGAGGTTATTTTAGAGCTTTTAGGAAACTCTAAAACAAACTTGGAGTTTTTGGGATTTTTGAAATTTTTTTTTGGAATTTTCAATATTTTAATATTTTCTGATTTTTTTAATATTATTATTATTTTTAATTTTGAAAATATTCGATTTTTTTTTTATTTATTAAAAAGGTAATTCGGACCGGGTTGGGAAACTCGGCCCTACTAAACCGACCCGGACCCTATTGGTCCGGGCTGGACTAAAGAAACCGGGCTGGCCGAACGGCCCGGTAATTTTTTTAAATGGCCCACTAATTAACAAAAACAGAAATTAAAACAACCCATTTCTATTTCTATTTTCAGCCCAATAAAAAAACCGGCCCGTGACAAATTCGACCCAACCGAAGCGGGCTTGCGGTGAAGCCCATCTCATTGGTCCCATCCTATTTTTGGCCTTTTTGTTTCTTTTTTTTTTTTTTTTTGTTTTTCTTTAATCTTTTTGTTTTATTTTTTATTCATTTCTTTGGTCTTCTTCTTCTTCACGCCTGCATGCAGGTCTTCCCCATGCACGCCCGACGGAAGTTGTTGCAGCTTCTTCGCCGGCCTGCCTCCCTGTACGACGAGCCCGTGTCGGCCTCTAGAGGGCCGCCAGGTCATTTTCCGGCGTCGGTCGTTCCGTCCGACCGACGCCGGACGTCGTCGGCGATAACCTCCGGCGATCCCGGAAGCTCACCGTCGCCGGAAAAGTAAAAACATTTCTTTTCGACTCCAAAACGTGCGGAAATCACATGAAACTAACTAAAATGCTAAGATAAACACTATATCAAGCCATATATAGTTAAATATCTACAAAAACAGGTCGTCAAGGACGGATTAAACCAGGAAATTTTCTGGGTTTCATTCGGGCATTTCATCGAACAGGTTTCGTGCATGAACGAAAACGGGACTATTCGACTCGAGCCGGCTTGAGGCCGAGACTGAGCTTCTATTTAATCATACCAGTATGTAGAAAAAATTAATGGAGGAGTGTCGGGGGCCGGGGCTCGCGCGAACTGGTCGACGCGAGCTCCGGCCCGCCAACTCGCAAGAACCGAACAGAAATACTTTTCCAGGGAGGCTTACTTGGCTCGGACGAAATGGCACGGAGATGGCGGTTGACGGTGGGGACTCCGACGGCTTTTGACCACGTTTCGAGCTCCCTCTCGGCCTGGGCTATTCTCTCTCGGTCCTTCTTCTTCTTTTTTTTTCTCCAGCACCTCCCCTTCTTTTTTTCTCTCCGGTTTTCCTTCCTTTCCGTCTCTCTTTCTCTCCCTTTTTCTTTCTGTTTCTTTCAGTCTCCCCCCTCTGATCCCTGTCCTTTCTCTGTCTTCTCCCTCTCTTCCTCCTGCTCACTTGTCTCTCTTTTCTCTGCTGTCTTTGCTTCTTTTTTGGGTTTGCTGACTAGCCGCTGCTTTTGCTGTTGACCTGCTGCCGCTTCTGCTCTCCCCTGCTGCCGCTTCTGCTCTACTTCTCTCTGATGAATTGCTGCTGTTCTTTTTTCCTTGCAGGTGCAGCGCGTGGAGAAGAAAGTGGACGACTGGGCCGGGAAATCAAGAAAAAAAAAAAAAAAAAAGAAAAAAAGAATGGGCCAAGCCCGTGCGAGGAAAGGGAACGGGCCACATGGGGGCCGGCTAGGCAGCCCCAGCCTTGGCCCGTCCTTTTTTTCGATTTTTTTTTTTTTAAATTTTCGATTTTTAATTAATTTTTAATTAATTAATTTTTATATATATTTTTATTTTTATAAATTGAAAACTAGTGATGCAACTGGTCCTAATGCCTATATGCAATGCAATTTTAATGAAAAATTTTTGTTAAGAGATTAGAAACTAATCTCTAATTTTCCAATGTAATTAATAAATACTAAAACAAATCGCCAAAATTTAAGTGTCAACAACACTATTTGATAAAGGGAAATTTTCAAAAAAGGACTCAAAATGAGTATATTTTCTCAAATAAGGACCCAAAGTGACCATGCCTCAAATGGGACTGAAGTAGCTAAACCAGTCTCAAATAAGGACCTCAAATAATCGGCCATCCAAATGTTCACTGGTTGGCAAGCGTGTGGCATTTCCAGTAGCCGGAATAAGGGCAATTTTGTCAAAAAAATATTGATAGAAATTAACCAACCCTAAAAACAAAACTATCAAACTTTTCACGTTCTCACGTTTTCTTCTTATGCTCTTCATCTTTTCCGTTCTCTGTCCTCTCTCGCTTAGAGCACCCAAATTTTATATTAATGGAGCTCAAATTGAAGCACAACAAGAAACCCCTACCTTCGTTTTTTCACATTTTCTTCCTTTGTTTTTTTTTTTGTCTTCATTTCTTTCCAACGAAGAAGACAAATCTCGAGTAAAACCACATCTTCGTTATTCAGACACTCGTATGCAACACGAGGGCCTTGATTCTTCATCATCTTTTCCCAACTGAGAGATGGAGAACATCTTGATGTCGAGGACCCATATCTCGAGCACAATTCGAATCCACTTTCACGGAGAGAGAGATAGAGAGACAGAGAGAGCCAACGGGGTGTTGGCACGGTTTGTTTGTAATTCAGGGAATTAAGGATCTTACTCCATTAACAAAGATTTTGGGTTCTCTGAGCAAAAGGGGACAAGAAAACTAGAAAATGAAGTGCAGAAGAAGAACATGAAGAAGAGTTTAGGGGTTTTGTTTTTAGGATTTGTTAATTTCTATCAATATTTTTTTTTTACAAAATTGCTCTTATTTTGACCACTAGAATTGCCACACGTTTGCCGGCCGGCGAATATTTGGCTGGCCGGTGATTTGAGGTCTTTATTTGAGACTGTTTTAGCTACTTGGGTTCTTATTTGAGACAACGGTTACTTTGGGTTTTTATTTGAGAAAATAGGCTTATTTCATATCCTTTTTTGAAATTTTCCCTTTGATAAATTAAGAGTTGATTTGATATATTTGCGATTCCAATGTAGTGTTGTGCTTTAACTATACTTAGTAGAGATGTGTAACTTATACGTATTACTATTGGTTAATTCTAACGTTGGGTATGGGTGAGTCAACTTTTTAACTACAACTTTGGAGGTTTTCACACAAGATCCTATGAGCTCGCAATACCCACTTTCACAATAAAAGTTACTATGGAAAGTTATATTAAATAGTTTTATTCATTTTTACATACTTATACATGAGAGCTCTTTTTAATAAAATATCCTGTTGTAAAGTTCACCTTTGAGTTCCAATGTTGTAATAATAAAGAAAATTTCAAATAAGGATTTAAAGTGAAATTATCTTTTCAAAAAAAGAGCTAAAGTGAGCCCTATCTCAAATGAAAGCCTTAAGTGATTTATTTAATCTCCAATAAAGACCTTAACCTAGAAACTAGTGAAATCTTATTTGCAGCTAAGGTCTTTTCATCAGCGCAAATTACTAAAAAAGTCAATTAAGTTATAAACTATTTTTTTGGCTAATTCATTTCTAAACATGTTACAATTGTGTCAATCGATTGATTCAGCCTATTCAAAAAATTTGGCGGTCGGCGTTGACGTGTATATTGTCCAATACGACATTGTAATTTTTTAATAAGTTTTTTTTCGAATTTTTAAATTTTTATTTTTTCTGTTTCCTTTTATTTTTTCCCTTCTTCCTCTTTGCATTCTGTCCCCCACTCCCCTCACTAGCCCGCCGGAGTCGCGGAGCTCAGCTCTGCTCAAAAAGTCAATCCATCATCAAAACCATTTACCGACCTTGGCTCGCCTCCGAGCTCCACTCCGCTTGATCAATCCACCAGAAAATCTCAGGCGTCCCCTTGAATTGATTGTGCATCGTCTCTACCGTCGTGCCAGTAGCCATAGCGACCTTTGCACTATGCACCGCGGCTCTCGCTTGTCGCGACTTAAATTTTTCTAAATATAAATATAGGTTTAGGGGTATTGTTAATTTCGGGCTGACAACCTTTAAGTAACTCGGACTCTCCCAAGCCCATACCCATCGCGAAGTTGGGTATTCACAAAAGTTTTCAAATAGGGAGTCGCCACTAGTCTATTGAGGTCGACTAGGAATCGAGCGAGACATGGGATCGTGTTTCACTTTTATACGCAACCAGAGGGTCTAGGGTCGGGGACTTGATTACGTTAGTAATGTGACTAACGCTCTTTCAGTACCTAACTTGATCGTGCATTAACTAAAGACATGGCAATATATTTAAGAATTCTAAAGTCTGTCCTAACCGTTTTAAGCTAAGAAAATAACATCCAAAATATCATCGCAAAATAAGGTGCAGAAATAATCCTATTAACGTAAACCAAAATAATCTAATGTAAAGCCCTAAAGGCTTATTCAATTTTGGGTGTTTTTTTTTTTTTAAGGGTTTTCTAATTTTTGCAAATTTTTTCTGATTTTTCTGAATTTTTCTGAATTTTTTTGAAATTTTTAATATTTTCGAATTTTCCAAAATTAAAGAAAACAAGCTTTTAAGATTTTTTTTTGGTTTTTCTGAATTCTTAAAAAAACAAAATTTATTAATGTTTTTGGAATTTTATAATTTTTTTGGAATTTTTGAATATCAGAAAAAATAAAAATAAATAAAATTAAAATTAAAACCTGTCGCCTATCTCACCCCTTTCTATTAGCTCTAAGTTGTTGGTAAGCTTCCAAAGCTCCTTCCTTTAGCTGGGTGAGCCTTCGCTTTGTGGATCGTCTTCTACCCAAACTTTCCTTTCGAAATTAAAACAAAACCTTTTTAATTTTTGATGATTTTTCTAAAATTTTTAAGATTTTTTAAGATTTTTTTCAATTTTCTGAAATTTCTGATTTTTAATTTTTATTAAAAAGTGATTTGGATCGGGTAGGGTGACCCGGCCCTACTAAACCGTCCCAGACCCTATCGGTCCAGGCATGGGCAATAACCGGGCTGGCCGAACGGCCTAGTCAAAAAATACTTGAAATGGCCCATCGACAATAAAATAAAAATACTCCTTGTGCTAGATACCGGTATATAAAAATTCTCTCCCATACAATTTAGCCAAACAACCGCCTTTAGCTTGAGAACAAAAAGGAATCCCACGAACTCTTCATCCAAAGCAAATAATCCCCAAAATCTATTTCCTTTTTCCTTAGGCTACAAGAATATATTAATGTAATTATGAACAATGTGATATCCTCCTTGCGAATAAACACTTGACAGGTGCGAGAGAGAGCTATTATAAACTTCCAGGGTGTTGTTACTAAGAAAATTTATCAAATCCAATAATTTACCCGTAACAAGGTCTGTAAAGCCTTGTTCTTGAAGATTTTTGTTTCTGGTGGATATGGGGTTGCAGGAATTTCCCACTTTTTAGAATCATCTCTGCAAACTCCCCAGTGAACAATAACATCTCCAGGGAGATCAGTTTCCAAGTATATAAGAGTTTTAGCTGTCTTAGGGCATATCTTAAGAGAGACATTGACAGAGTTCTGAATGGAAACTTCTTTAACAATAGCCAGCTCCTCGTAGAATCCCTCAAGGCCGTGCACCTTTGTCGCGACCTATTTTTTCTGAAAATAATAGGTTTATGGGTATTGTTAATTTTGGACCAACATGCCTTCATTAACTCGGGCTCTCCCAAGTCCATATCCCACGCGATGTGGGATATTGTGAAAGTCTTCTAATAAGGAGTAGCCACTAGCCTATTGGGGTCGGTTAGAAACCAAGTGAGATATGGGAGTATGCCTCACTTTCTACGCAACCAGAGAACCTAGGGTCGGGGACTTGATTATACTAATTAGCCAATTAGTACCCTTTCGGTACCTAATCTTGTTCATTTCAAAAAGAATTTTGTCAAGCAGTTTGGATTGATTTTAGACTTAACCACTAACATGTGAGGTGATCATGTGGGTGTGTAATCATCAAAATAACAATCAGCAATTAAAGAAAGCATTAAATAAATTGCGGGCGAAAATAAACACCTAGCATTAAGAGATAAATAAATAAAAATCCTAATTAAACTAAAGGGAAACCATAATCATCGTATCATAAGCATGCTATCAAGGACAATTGTATCCGAGGATTAAAACTCTAAGGTGAAGCCGTGAAGACTTGTTCGATTTTAAACACAATCTTAGACTGGTGATTTTTCAACATTTTTAAGAGAAAATTGTCCAAGAACTATTTTAAAGCTTCCTAGGGAACTCTAAAACAAACTTGAAATTTTTTGGGATTTTTGAAATTTTTTTTTTTTTTTTTTCGGAGTTTTCAATATTTTAATACTTTTTAATAAATAAAAAAATATTTTTTTTTCGAAATTTTTTATGAATTTTCAGGTTTCTGAATTTTCCATGAAATTTCTGAAATTTCGAAATTTTTAATGATTTTTGATTTTTTAATGATTTTTTTGAATTTTTGAATATTTTTTTTATTATTAAAAAGATAATTCTGACCGGGTCAAAAGACCCGGCCCTACTAAGCTGACCCGGACCCTATTGGTCCTGGTTGGTTAAAAGGAAACGGGCCGGCCCTAAATCCACGAGGAAGGCCCATGAACAACTTCTTTTTTCTAAAAGCAAGCCCAATTTGATTTCTATTTTTCTAGCCCAGCTCAAAAATCCGGCCCGTGACAAAATCAACCCAGCTGAAGCGGGCCCCCGGCGAAGCCCATCTCCTTGGCCCCTGTCTCATTCTTGGCCTTTTTTTTTTTTTTCTTTTTCTTTTAATCTTTTTATTTCTTTCTTTTGCTGCAGGTTCCTCCCCCATGCACGCCTGCCACTTCTTTTTCTTCTTATTTTATTTTATTTTAATCTTTTTGTTTCTCTTTTTTTCTTTTTTCTTTTTTCCTGGTCTCCTTCACGTGTTTCTGCATCTTCCCATGCACGCCCGACGCTCCCCCCATCTTCTCTTCTGCATTTTTTTCTTTTCTCCGAAATGCACCCGAACGACGGCCGAAGCAACCGGCGCACCTTCCAGCCCCGTCCGCCGGTTGCCCGCTCCGACCTGCTTGGAGAGCGACCGGCCACCCCGGTCCGGCGAAGGCTAAAGCATTTTCCGGCGATCACTAATCCACTCTCACCGGAACAACGGAGACCTCACTCTTCCGACGACGCATGACTATTTCGCGAGAACCACGCCAAAACACAATAACCATACAAGCAGCAAGCATGATTCGGCAGCCATGGACGCAAACACGGATCGATCCCAGGTTAAACCGCGGACTGAATTTTCGGATCTCTCTGAGGCATTTTGTCGAACAGTTGGGGTGCGCTACAGAATCCTAAGGTTTCCGGCTCAACCGGGACACGAGACCGACGCCAGCATTCTCGTCAGTGAATCAGGACCGTATAAAAATCTAAAGAAGGACAGATGGGGGCCAGAGTTCGTGGCTGCCAACTCCGGCCCGGCATACCCGAAGAACAACGCAAAAAATGAGGGCTAGGACTTACCAGAGCTTTGGCACCGGAAAGGAGGTGTTGCTGTGGGTCGTTGGCCGCGATTCGAGAACGGTGGCCGGCGATTTCTCCCTCTGACCTTCTTCCTCGTTCTCACCCGCAACTCTCTTCTCCCGGTTTTTCTCTCTCGGATCCCCCGAAACCAATCGAGGAAGTCCCTCCTGAAGAAGCTGACCCTCCTGCCGCTCACTCTCCCTCTCGAGCTCTCTCTTTCGGTCGTTCCCCCGCTTTCTCCTCACTGGTTTCCCCTTCCCTTTGGTCTCCGAAACCAGCCCTTATCCTCGGCAACACGCTGCTGCCGTCTGACCTCCCTCTGCCATCTGACTTCGCCGACCTAACCCCTGCCGTGTGACCTTCTCCATCTTCTGCCCATGCCGCAACTTGATTCCTTTTTTTTTTTTTTTTTTAATTCTTCTTGCAGGTTCCTGCTGCTGCGCGTGGAAGAAGAGGGGAGGAAGAAGAAGTCCAAGCGGGCCGGGCCGAGAAAGAAGAAAAAAGGAAAAGCGGGCCAGGCCCGCACGGGGAAGGGAAAGAAGAAGAGAAAGGGGCCGGGCAGGCCCAGCCCTGGCCCGAACCCAGAATTTTTTTCTTAATTCTCTTTTTTTTTTCGATTTTTTTAAAATTCTTTTAATTTTTTTAGAAATTAATACGTATTTATATAAGCAAAGTAAATGGGCATTTAAGACAAAATAAACAAAATTTCGGGTATCAACAACCTTTTGTTTCGAGACTTCCAAGTCACTGCTGGCCTCTTTATCCTTATATCATGAATCAATATTTTAGTGTTACATGTAGATGGTCTTGAAAACCTCATATTCATGTCATGAAAATAATAATAATAATAAAAAACCTCTTTCATGATGGTCAATTTAGCTATAAATTTTTTGTTGGTTTGTCAATTTAGGCACCATTTGATAACATGCTTGTTTCTCTATTTTTTTGGTTTTTTTGTTGTGACGTCATTAAATTTCTACCCATTTTGAGATTAATAAAAATGGATATTTCTTGATGCATTGTTAGCCACAACTATCTTAAATTGATCACTCAATGGTAACTGACCTATTCAGAAGGGTAATTAGGGATCGACACACGTAAGGTTAGGGAATTTGATCCGAGATATACCTCTCGACCATAAGGATTGAAGAAGGATAATACCAAACCTTACAAAACAATTAGTGAATGGAAATAAATTGATTATAGGGAAGTACGAGGCTAGATTGATGGTAATTCCACACGACCTCAATACTCACGATAATCGATGATAAATCGATTTTCTTTTTGACTTTGTACTCAGGATGAGAAATTGATCCATTGAGATTACAGACAACCAAGAATTACTTGAGGATTTAAAGAACCAAAAGTGGATTGAAAATATTCAACCATGAGTCAATTTCATGTAAAAATCCTAAAAGTAGCTTGATAGTTTAGGTCGCGCTAGAGTCGTAATCGATGGATTTTACTCTCGATTTTCAATTTGATTTTAGGTATCGAACTTGCAAGGATCTCATGAACCCTAAGTTTTTATAGTAAAAACCCTAAGTTTATTCAAACGCTGCCTCATTAATCCTCAAGTTTTTATAGTAAGCTGGAAATTATCTGAAAATGATTTAACGAGCTGAAAAATTAGAACCAAGAGGAGGCCCAATGGGCCTTGTGCCCATTAAGGTTCAGCCAAGTGGGCCCTAACCTAAGCCCACTAATCCCAAGTGGGCCCAAGCAAGCCCATGAGCCTATTTTCTAACTCGTTAGCATTTTCTAGCTCGTTTCTCATTCTTTTGAACCTGAACCAATTTTATTCAAACATGTATAAAATCTTGGCCCGTATATGTGTATAGTATGGTATACTATGCTTGGGGGAAATTACAAAATTTCCATTTCTAGAAGATGCATTCAATTTTGGAGGACAAAAGAGAGAGAAAGTCAAGGGAAATGATGTGAATATTGGGAAATTGGACTTGGCTTCTTTCAAGAAGCCAAATGAGAGAGAAATCTCTCTCTCTCTCTTCTCCCCCTCTCTCTCTTCCTTGGGCGTTCAGCCCACTCCCTCCTCTCTTTTCCTTATGTTTCTTCCCCTTGGACACCCCTTTACCATCTAGACCACCATTGTTTGCCATCCTTGCCGTCGTCGAGGAGCCGTCCAACCACCATCGGACCGCCACCCCCTTTCCTCTCTTCTTTCTCTTCCATTTTCCTTTTGTTTTCTACCTAGTTGCTACTATTTTCTACTATTATGGCTTCTATTGCTACTATTGTTGCTTCTGGTTGCTGCTGTCGCGGCTTCTACTTGCTGCTGCTGCCGCGGCTACTTGTTATTGCTATGGTTGTTGTTGTTTCTGTTGCTGTTTTTGCCGTTGTGAGTTATTGCTGGTTGTTGCTAGCCGCTATCTGGGATGCAGCCAGCTGTTATCCAATATCGCCAACCATTGTTTGACACAAAACAGCTTTTGATGAAGCTTTTGATGAAGTTGTTTTGCCGGAAATCAGCCACCAATTGTCACCCGTTGTTGTTCTCGAGCTAGTCACTTGTTGTCCTCGCCGCCGCCATTTCGGTGTTGTCGGAACCGATTAACCTGTGAGTTGATTTCCTAATCCATAATTAGGATACTAAACTCAATTGTGGTTGATTAGTTTATGATTAATCTTGCTTTATGTTATTAATGATTGGTGATTAGTATTAAGTTATTGGTTTAATCTTGCTTAGTGTTGAACTTTGGTTAGATTAATTTACCTTGATTAGATTAAAGTAATTGTAGTTTGTTAAAGTAACTGCGGTCAAATTAATTAACTGTAAATGTAATAAATTAACTGTAGTTGAATAAAATAATCTCAGTTGGGTTAGTTAACTATAGTTTGGTTAAAAGTAACTAAGGTTAGTAATAAATAATAATAATTATTTTCGGAATTAATTATTATTATTTTTGGGAACTAATTAATTAATTAGTTGTGGGTGATTAATTATTTTTGGGTATTTATTATTCATTGTTGGATAATTATTAATGGAATATTTGTGGAATAAAGTATTTTTTTAGGAAACGCATGATTAGTTATTTATATTAATATCAATTATTTTTGGTGGATTATTACTTGTACTTTCCTTATGTGAATTATATATCAAATATGTATATACATGCTGCCTTTGATGATCTTGTTTAATAAGTACTCGGTAGAGTAAATTTGTGGGACTGCGGTTGTGAATTAGGGTTAATGTGTTCAGTATATTCGTATGACCACGTGTGAAATGCATTTGTATTCGCGTGAGCACATGGGAAATACTATCGCATTACATGCAACAATTGTGGTGAATTAACATGTCTAAGTACGAATCATGTTTACATTGGTCGCCCTAAAAGTTAATAAAATAAGCATGAATGATTGATGTGCTTGTGCAGTCACATAAGAGCCCGCCACTTGATGGGGGATCTATGATTGATGAAGTCCTTTTTAACAGGATGCCCAACGGGGGTTCGGATCCGGGTCGTGGTAGAGGCCGGACCTATACTTCTTTGGGAATGCTTCCTCGACAAGGGTTCCAGATGCAACCATGTCCAATGGGGTGGGACAATGCCTGGTTAGGCTGAAAGATCACCAACTTGTGTGTTGGAAGTAAATTTACACAAATGGAACACGAGTGAGTGCATGGTTTATGTGACAACTTGAAAGTATTATGAGTGCATGGTTTATGTGCATGGTTTATGTATACTCCTTTGGGAATGCTGCCTGGGCAAGGATTCCAGATGCAACCATGCCCAATGGGGTGGGACAATGCCTGGTTAGGCCGAAGGACCACCAACTTGTGTGTTGGAAGTAAATTCACACAAATGGAACATGAGTGAGTGCATGGTTTATGTGACAACTTGAAAGGTGTTATGATTGTTTGATATATATGCTGCATTGAGGTGAGCATATAATAAACTGTATTATGCAGGTCGCATGTGCTAAGAGCGAGGTAAAGATGCTTATGATTGCAACTGTTAACCATTAATGATTGTATATGAGCTTTGGCCTAATCGTGCGTCTGATAATGGTTGAATAGGTGTTCTTCTGTTGTTTAATTGCTAGCGATAGAAAGATTGCATGTTTAATGTGCACTCGAGGCAAGTAGGTCTCCTAACCGAGGCTTAGACTATTAACTTATTAAGATTTTATTTCATTGGTTATTGAATAACCATTTTCAGGTCCATAAGATGGAGAATCGACTAGTGGTGCGGTTCGTTGCAATGTTTTGAAAGGAGTAGATTAACCTTGGCTTTGTGTCCCATTTTGTTGGCATATAGGGAGTTGCCCACTATAAGGACCTATACATGTAAACTTCCAAGGGCTAATCAATATGCTTTTACTATTGATGATGTATCTTTTTGCCATCCCTATTATTGTTGTGGATTGGGTGGAGTTTGAATTGCTTCCATATACGCATAACTCGAAAGTTAATAATGAACGGCCGGTGATGGATCCTTGGGAGTTGCAAATCAAATGACTGCAAGTAAAATATGGGTTGTTGCGGGCTACGAGGGTTTAGTCGTGACATTTATTCTCCTGAATAGAAAAAAAAATAGAAATATTTTTGGTAACGCAAATTAACTTTTCTATTCCCTGAAATAAAAAAATTATTCTCAAGAATAGATCTGAAGTAGAAATGAGAAATAGAAAAAAAACTTCTTGTTATTGAGAATAATTTCTAAAAACTTATTTCTTGGGGACCAGCTGCCACTCGTAGCTCACCGTTACTTGCCACCTGTCGCTCGTCGCCTACCTGCTGTGGTCGGCCGCTCATTACTGCCCTTCGCTTGGCGATCGATAGTCGGCTACCTGGCGCTTGGCACCCGGCAACGGTGACGACTTGCGTTGTCTACCACCCATCACCAAGTGATCGCGCCTGCCGCTTGCCAATCGCCGCCACCGCTCGTAGCCACCCTCAAGTAAAAGGAAATATTTTTTTTTTATTGATACCAAACGCATTTTTATTCTTTTTCTATTTTAAGAATAATAAATTTTATATTTCCCAAATGCCTTATTTTACTCAAAAATTGTTTTGGGGAATAGAAATAGAAAATAACTATTTTTCAAAAGAAATTATTCCTAGGAGTAGAAATGTTACCAAATGCACATTTAATAATTTTGGTCAATTTTTTTCAATTATCATTATGATCCCAGGATCATACCTCCATTTCATCGCGGATGATTTACAAAAGGGATAATAGGAAAAAGAGATAGGAAAGAAAAGAAAGGAAAATAAGTTCAATTTTTTTTTCTAAAAATAGCAAAAATTGTCCAAGTTAACATTGATTATGCCACGTGGAATGATTGATGTTGACCAAATCGCCATATTAGTGATTTCCAACTAAAATTAATTGGAAGAATTACATAGGCAAATTGTTTATAGGTTTAGGATTAAAATGCCAAATTGATGAGTTTAGGAATAAATTTGCTGCCCTAAATAAGCAATGTCTTTTATGACAATTTTCCCATCAATTGAGTTGTATAGTCATAAAATCAAGAGTGGGCCCCACATTTAATATTAATGTTAAGTAGACTTGTTAAACAGGTGGATTAGGTCGAGTTTGGGTCAGGTTATAAATGGTCCGACCCAAATTGACTTATTCACCTGTTTATGACCCATTTAAGTATAGTATAAAATTTTTGACCCATACACAACCTAACCTATATCCAACCTGACCCATATTGTTAAAATACTTCCTTATCTAGCTAAACTTAGGAAAAATTATTCTTATAATCTTTTTTAGAGATCATATTCCTTTAATATTGTTTATTTTAAAAAAATCGAATTATTAATTATTTTTATTTTAAATATTTTAAATTATTTTTATTTTTTTTAAATTACACACACATATGGGAGAACGAGACTCACCTGGGTATTGACAGCCAATCAAGCCACCATCCAACGATGGTGGCAACCACATGTGAATTTGCCACCGTGCAAGTGAGAGGAGGAGTTGTTGTACGAGCAATGGGAGCAAAACGACGTGTGTCGTGCAATGATGAAGGTTTATTCATTTTGATTTGAGAGCGGAGAAGAGAAGAGTCATCTCTGAGGACTGATGAGTAGTTGGGTTCTAAATAGGTTTAAACTTTGACCTATTAATGACCTATGTATTTTAGTCTTTTATAATTTTAAACTCATTATAAGTACACTTGTCAAAATGGGGGCATAATTCATTTATGACCTATTTAAAATATTAAATGGGTTAGGCTTTCTTTTAGCATTTATAATGGATTTAAAACTAAAAAGGGTAAAAGAAAATATGATCCATTTAATATTTAAATGAGTCATAAATGGGTTATGCATCCATTTTGACAGGTGTAATGTTAAGAAATCGTTATAGAGCGA
The DNA here is from genome assembly GCA_014182895.1 of Angophora floribunda. Lineage (NCBI taxonomy): Eukaryota > Viridiplantae > Streptophyta > Magnoliopsida > Myrtales > Myrtaceae > Angophora > Angophora floribunda. Next base: position 28,466,355 of record CM024711.1, on the reverse strand, counting down.
TTGTAGTACAATAAATGATTTATTTGATAAATAAATTAGACGTTACAAAGCGATTGAAAAAAAAGTTACATAATCATTAAAAAGCTGTTACATAATAGTTAAAATAATGAAGGCCTTCAATATGGTAATAACTGTTGTAAATATTTCAAAAATTATCAGAATATCCAACATAATATTTGCACTTCATGTAACACAGCAAAAAGTACATCTGTTTCTTCTGCAAATTCAAGATGGAAGACCAGAAGTGCATATGGTCTCCAACAACCTTCATGATCTTCATTCTTGGCCTCATTTGCATTCGAAATTCGACTACTTTGGAGGATCTCAATACCTTGGATCAATCATTTTTACTGGAAAAGAATAACCTAAGTGTCAAAATTTGACATGAGGGGATACTTAAGTGCCAAAAATTACAAAATATATACTTAAGTACCATTTTTAAAAAAAAATTGGATTACTTAGGGCTTGCATGGTAACATTTATGTTCCCGAGAACATATTTTGATCAAAAATTTTATTTTTTTTATTCTCGCTCTCGAGAACATATTTTGAATATTTCGGTGTTTGATAAACTATTTAAAATTTTTACTCCTCGGAATGGCAATGCGTTTGATAAAAATTTCCAATCTTTTGATTTTTTAAATTTTTAATACTTTTGATTATAATTTTCTTTTTTTTTTTTTTTTTTTTCTCCCCTTCTTCCTCTTGGCCATTGCCGACGAGCAAACTGAGTGAGCTCAAGCCTCACCTACAACAGTTGAGCAAGCTCGAGCCTCGTCGGTGGCTGGGCGAGGCTTGGTGAGGCTTTGGCAAGCTTGCCAGACCTCGCCCGGCCGCTCGCTGGCGGCGGCCTAGGGGTGGCGATGGGGGTAGCGATGGGGTGGCAGGAGGAAGAGGAAGAAGAAGAAGAAAGGGAAGGAAAGAAAAAGAAAAAAAACTGATTCTCAAAATTGTTCTCGGGAGCGAGAAGCAACTTTTTTTTTTATTCCGAATTCTACTCCAAACCTTGTTCCGAGAAACAAATTTGTTCATGAGAACAGAAAATTTACTAAATGCATTTAGGTTCCCGGGAACAAAAAATCCGATCCCGGGAAAACAAAAGAACATAATCAGTTGTTCCCGGGAGTGTTATCATATAGGGCCTTAAGTTATAACTCCAACAAAGGCTGTAGGAAATCCGACATGACTTATTTTAATCATATAATTCTCTTATATGGTTGTGATCACCTAGCCAAGCGAGGGCCAACGACTCTCGTTGGATCCGAGGGAGGGTCGTGACCCTCACCCCAGATCTGGGCAATGACCTACAGGCCCTCGTTACAGGTCGGCTAGAGCCCGGTGACCTCAATCGACCCTCACCTCACTATCGCCGGTCCTTCCTAGTGATGATGGGGCGGCAACGGCCACAAGGGCTGCACAGCCCATACATGATCCTTCCCCCTTCTCTCTATCTCTTTTTTAATAAAATCAATTTTTTAGATTTTTTTTGTATGACTTTTTTTTGCCACATGGATATTTGTTTTGAAAAAAATTATTCTGTCAGCAAATAAAATCATAGGAAAATGACACATGTGCAGTTTGGTCAGATTTTTACGCCATTGGCACTTAATTGATATTTTTACTTCGATTTTGGCATTAATGTGCCCCTTGTATCGAGTTTGGACACTCCGGGGGTCCACACGTCTCGTTTTTATTAACCACAATAACTGGCTCTTACCCCAAGCGAAGAATGGTTCGCTCATAATTTGAGTTTGAGTAATTGTAGGGAGTGTTTATGATCACTATGGTTCAGAAAATGAAGTCAACAAAAGCGTTGCTTGCGGAGTGACGTGGCGGGTGATTATTTTGGCTTTTCTCTCTACGTAGTCAATTCAATAATTTAGCAAAGTCAATTCAATATGAATCTACAGATTTAATTGAATCTAGACATGATCGTATGTAACGTGGTACTATAATAGCTTAAATGAATATTTATTTATTTTCCCTCTTTTAAGATTATTTACCCTACATATTATTTAATGGGCGTCTTCGTATGGCATGTTTAATCTGCATATTTATGTTTCCTTTAATGAATTAGTCTATTTTAGAAAATTTGCAAGGACGGTGCCCCTATCCTTGGCGATTATAATCAATTCTTACATGGAAATTATACGCAAGTTAGGAAATAAAAATCCTGTCGTTAAAAGAGAGAAAAAAGTATCAACGTTCGCTTCCAGAGGGTCACGAGAGCTAGGCCATTTCTTCATTTTGCTTCTCCTATATCTATATGCGTCCAAGTTCAACTATCAACACAGAACTCGGAAGCGAAAAAGCATTTCTCTGCTCCTTCTACGCATTCGAGATGGAAGACCAAAAATGCAGATCATCTCCGACCACCTGGACCATTATCATTCTCAGTCTCATTTGCATTCTAGGCTTTTGCCCTGCTAATGGTGCTAGTGTAGGAGCTGATGCAAGTAGCTCGTTGTCCACTTATGCCATTGAAGTACGAAAGCTGACGGATAAACATCTCGCTACCATAGAGGATCTCGATACTTTTTATCGGTCATTTTTACCCGCCACAACAGCCGGCTCTAACCAAGAGCAAAGAATGGTTCACTCCTACCGACACGTGCTATCAGGGTTCGCAGCCAAACTGACGGCCGAGGAAGCTAAAGCCATTGGAGAGAAGGACGGTGTTTTGGACGTGCGTCCGGAGACGGTGCTCTCTCTACACACAACTCACACCCCCGATTACTTGGGATTGCGCCGAGGAGTCGGGCTCTGGGAGGACTCGAACTATGGCAAGGGCGTGATCATCGGGATGCTGGATACGGGGATCTTGCCCGAGCACCTTTCCTTCAGCGACGAGGGGTGCCTCCGCACCCGCCAAATGGAAGGGCTGCTGCAACTTCAACCGCACGTCCTGCAACAACAAGCTCATCGGAGCAAGGTCTTTCACTGACTCGAGCAGCAGCGCTGCGCCATATGACGATGGCGACCATGGCACACACACCGCCAGCACAGCTACCGGTGCTTTTGTGAAAGATGACAGCGTGTCGATCTTGCCAATGGCACGGCCGTACGCATAGCGCCTCTCACGCATTTGGATGCGTACAAGGTTTGCATGGTTGATGGGTGCTCTAATAGCGCCGTATTAGCTGGGTTCGACGTGGCCATCGAGGATGGCGTCGATGTGCTTTCCGCCTCTTTGGGAGAAGTCTCACCACAGTTCCCATCAGACCCGATCACAAGGAGTGCATTTGCCGCCACCAAAAAGGCCATCTTCGTCAGCTGCTCTGCAGGGAATAACGGGCCATCCAACAACACGTTGTCAAACGGGGCACCGTGGGTTCTCACTGTGGGAGCGAGCAGCACCGACCGCACCATAAAGGCCACGGCTTGCCTCGGGAATGGGCAGTAGTTTGATAGGGAGGCCTTGTACCAACCGCGCGACTTTGAACCGGCACCGCATCCCCTTGCTTATTCGAAGGATACGGAGATGACACCCCAGGGAAAGCGAGCGTGCGCGACTCTGGGTCCGACCAAGTCCAGCAGGGTTAAGATGTCAAGGATGCAGGTGGCGTGGCCATGATCCTCGCGAACGATCCCGCTCCGGGATACACCACATTTGCCGATCCGCATGTTCTGCCCACCGCCCATGAGAGTTATGTGGCTGGGACAGAGACCAAGAAATACATTAAGACAGCGTCAGCACCGACGGCCGCGATCCTATTCAAAGGCACGCAATTCAACCGGAGCTTTGCCCCGGTTGTGGCATACTTTTCTTCCTTGGCCCAGGCTTGAACATTCTCGCCGGTTGGAAATCTCCTATAGACAATTCTACGGACAAGAAGTACGCATTCAACGTGATCTCCGGGACCTCCATGTCCTGTCCCCACCTCAGCGGGGTGGTGGCGCTGCTTAAGAGCGCACACCCCAACTGGTCGCCAGCGGCCATCAAGTCCGCCATCCTGACCACGGCAGCCGCCTCCAACGCGAAGGGCCAACCCATCGTGGACGAGGCACGCCGACCAGCTAGCATCTTCGCCACCGGCTTAGGACATGTCAACGTATCAAAGGCTGTCGATCCAGGTCTCATTTACGACACCGAATTGACATATTACGTTCCTTACCTTTGTGGGCTCGACTATAGCGACAAGGATGTCTCTCTCATAGTTCAAAAAGAAGTCTCGTGCTTGAACATAGAGAGCATACCCGAATACCAACTCAACTATCCATCAATCACTGTGAATTTTGAACGTTTGGGGAGTAATGTGAGTGTAAAGAGGATGGTCAGAAACTTCGGACCTGTGAATTCGCGTTACAAGTCGGTTATTGAACCCATCACGGGTATTGGCTCAATCGATGTGTCCCCGCGAGAACTGGTGTTCACGAAGGCGAACGAGACAATAAGTTATACGGTTAACTTTACAAGGAAAGCTTCTTCGCAGGCCGTGGATGCTCAGGGCGCGATCACTTGGGTCTCTGCCCAGTATTCGGTTCGGACTGCTGTTGCTGTTTTGTTCGAGGGGAGTGGGGGTTTAAGAACTCTACGGTCCAAGAAATGGAGGTCGACGAAAAGGGCGCTTCGAGAGTGGTGACAAATGTTCATTTTGACTTTCTCCCTATGTTCGCATCATGAATAAGGACACATCTCGCACTTGAATTTGTGTTTAAGATTCTTGTCATTTTTTTTTTTTTTACCTCTTGTTTATTTGGATCCGTGGTTTCACTATTTCTTCACCAAAGTGAACCTAGATTTTGGCTCCATCAAGGAAATCCGGTGCCGTGGTGGAATTAAAAAAAAAATTCGGTGGTTTTATTCATCATATTAAAATTTTAGCTTGATGATTCTTATATAGAATTGATGACTTGTAACATTACCACCTATTCAAGAATGTTATGTATAAAATTCATTGTGTGTATCATAAACATATCAACTCGTTTGCATATTAAATGTACCATGTGCACTTTATTTTTTAAATTCATATTTGACACGTTTAGACATATTTAAGTAAATATGTTGGTTAACACTATTTGATAAATTAAGAGTTGATTTGATATATTTGCGATTCCAATGTAGTGTTGTGCTTTAACTACCCTCGGTAGAGATATGTAATTTATACATTTTACTATTGGTTAATTCTAACGTTGGGTATGGGTGAGTCAACTTCTTAGCTACAACTTTGGAGGTATTTGCACAAGATCCTATGAGCCCGCAATACCCACTTTCACAATAAAAGTTACTAAGGAAAGTTATATTAAATAGTTTTATTCATTTGCTCTTTTTAATAAAATATCCAGTTGTAAAGTTCACGTTTGAGTTCCAATGTTGTAATAATAAAGAAAATTTCAAATAAGAACTTAAAGTGAAATTATTTTTTCAAAAAAAGATCTAAAATGAACATTATCTCAAATGAAAGCCTTAAGTGATTTATTTAATCTCAAATAAAGACCTTAACTTAGAAACTAGCAAAATCTTGTTTGCAGCTGAGGTCTTTTCATCGGGCAAATTACTAAAAAAGTCATCTCAATTATAAACTATTTTTTTGGCTAATTCATTTCTAAACATTTTACAATTATGTCAGTTCAGTCTATTCAGCCAAATTTGGCTAGTCAGCGTTGACGTGTATATCAGCCAGCGATGCCATCCAACGATCGCTAACGTTAGAATTTTTTAATAATTTTTTTTCGAAATTTTAATTTTTTTTTCTATTTCCTTTTATTTTTTCGCATCTTCCTCTTTGCCTTCTACCCCTCGCCACTAAGAGGCCGGCGAGGATCGCAGCCTACGCTAGACCTAGTGAGGGCGAGCCTCACTAGCCCGCCGGAGCCGCGAAGCTCGGCTCCACTCGAAAAGTCAATCCATCGTCAAAACCATTTACCGACCCTGGCTCACCTCAGAGCTCCGCTCCGCTTGATCAATCCACTGGAAAATCTCAGGCGTCCCCTTGAATCGAGCGTGCATCGTCTCTACCGTCGCGCCAGCAGCCATGGCGACCTCCACACTACGCACCGCGGCTCTCGCTTTCACTGGCGAGACCCCGACTCCGACCACGACCCCGACCCCAACATCCTTGGCCCCTATCATCCCTCTTTGTATTTGATTTGCTGCATCGCTGCGAAGCTTGACGGTCGGCCTCGCCATCCATCCTCGACGACCATGGAAGATCTAGAGGCTTGACGCTTCCATGGCCCATCGAGCCTCCGGATCTGGAGGCGTCTCCACCAGATCGAAGGAGACATGTAGAGTTTTCAGGTGCTGTGCGTGGTCAAGAGAGGAACTTCGTCGGTTGTGGCAGCGGCAGCCGCAAGAATAGCGAGGCAAAGCTCGATGGTGAGAGACAATGGCCGAAGGTGATGGGCGGCATCGAATGGCGTTGGGCTGGTGGTCCGACTAGTTTTGTAATTAAAGGTTGTTTTCAGGTCTAAAGGATTAGGAGAAGCGAATTGTTCTACGTATCCCTCTCCACTCCACCGGCGAGGGTGGGGAGGTCTGGCGAAAGCCGTGACCCTCACCGGCCACTGCAGGCAAGAGAAGGCAAAGAGAAAGAAGAGAAAGAAGAGCAGGAAAAAGAAAAAGAAACATTAATAAAAATATAAACTATTGAAAAATTACTATGGTAACATTTGCCAGGCATTTGTCGCCGGCTAACATCTACGTTAGCATCGACCAATTAAATTTGACTGGATAAATTAAATTAATACAATTATAAAATATTTAAGATTGAATTGAATAAAAATAAAAAAATTAAGTTGACATAATTATAATAATTTTATATTTTTTTATAATTTTCTGAGTTCGGGTTATTTTCTCGGCTATGACAAGATTTGAGTCGTTAAGAAGGTCACATATCCAAGTGATATAGATGTAGCTATAAAGGACCATTTACAATTCATCTCAGAAATTAGTATTTTAATTTAGTGGATGAGTATGCATTACCGTCGGTAGTGGATGCATAGTGAATTAGTCAGTAAGGGCTACTACAATCGAATATCAACGATGCCCCTAGCCATTCACACGAGAGATTGAGAGCAAACAAGATGAAAAACAGAGACGCCAAGACGAGAATGTAGCTTAATCATAAGTAGTATTGAGAACTTCATGGGAACTGTACCGGACTTCTTATATATCGATAGTGTATACTAGTATCTTTTACAACAGAACTGCTTTTTGCAGAGTACAATCGTGGAACGACATTTTTTTCCATGGAGATCAGTCAATGCTCGGAGAGCATCTCGCTTATTCTTACATGCTTATAACGTAAGGAGAAGAATAGGTGTTACCCGGGTGTAATGCCCTAGCCACTCTTTTATTCAATATAAAGTCTATATCCGTAGTGGAGTTCATGCAATTCTGAGCTATCTGCTTCCAACATCTGCATTTACTTTGTTGCTGGACCGAGTATAGATCAATATAATTTGTGCATAATTATATTGGAGTAGCACTCCATTGTGCTCAAGTATATGCTCCAAGTGGCTCGAGGATAAACTCGAGGGAACTTCATTGAGGAACATCCTGGTGACTGGTTTCAACCGGATGGGAACGAATGCTACTAAATGATAACATTAAGAAGCTTCCCAAACCTTGTAATCTCTTCCCTCGAGGACCGCAGACCATTTCTGGGGCCCACTTTGGGGTTCATAGTAGCCTGGTCCAATCTTCATCGCAACCTTTTCGTCAATAATGGCCGCATAGACGTCCCTCTCAGCCTTGGTTACTTTGATCTACAATAGTGAAAGCATTCACAGTAAATAAACCCGCTAGCTAGTCGCCTAAGAAAGACTTACTTGTCCAGAGTCCTGCAAAGTGCAGCTAAAAACAGTGTAGTCCCATAGATACCGAAATGTGAAATAGAACATATCCATTTTAATAATGAAAACATGTATCAAGCGGAGTGTCATAGATACTCTCCATTTTGTCCTTCTTTGATTGAATTTGGGTCCTTTTAGAAAGAAACCCCTTCATTATAAGGACTACTACTAGCATGTGCAGAACAGTATCTCCATTTTGTCCTTCTTCGATTGGATCTAGGTCATTTTAGAAAGAAACCCCTTCATTTTAAGGACTACTACTAGCGTGTGCAGAACACCTGCCCTGCATGTGCAAAGCACCTGTCACCTTACCTGTCCTGGAAGCGCCTCACTCATTTGACCATTTTAACTCATCATCTGGATTCTTGTTTTTGCATTTATCAACCAATCACTCAGTAGTAGTCATTCAGCGCTGACAAGAAGGTGATGGGCCTAAAAATTATCTGGTTATTAGCAAACAGTCTCTATTACTTACAGTGCTCCTGCAATGGATCTTATTGCGATTCCTGAGAGAGATCAGTGAAGCAATTTCAGATTGGTAGTGAGAGAAGACATGGTCATAGAACACTGCTGGAGTTCCTGGGTGCGTCAAGATATAGGCATATCCTTGCATTTCCTTTCCACTTGGAAATCTCCAATGGCCCTTCAAGAGTACCAAAGTAAAACATGGAATGAGATGTCCTCCCCATATCAAGTATTGACTCCAGGCGCTACTTTTCTTCAGGGAATACACACGGGATACTATGTATGGCAACTCTTCATTTTAAATGTATGTAAAAAATGACCACAACTGACCAAGCTAAAAGCAGTATACAGCAGGCACAATTTACATAAATTGGCCCTTCTTTTCAGTGATCAACAGCGACACTGCTCATGTATTGCTCATCTCTCGCTTTTATCTTTTCCTGTCTCCATGCATACTCCAAAGCCAAAGAGGAAAATGTTCAAGCTGACACAGGACATAAAAGCCCATGGACTATTTCATTGGGTTTCTTTTTCTCAGGTCAGGTTGTGGCCATGTATATTTAACACGTTAGATACATGGTTTACCTAGAACCTAAATATTCTTGATTAAAGATGAATAATTGCACTCAGCATGTGTTTTTTTATTTCCTTTTCTTCTGACTCCTGCTTTAGCATGACACAAAGTACCTTTCGAAATACAGTCCTTGAAAGGATTAAAATCAGATATGGTGAACAAAGTAAAATTTACAAACTTCTGACCTGGGTGGAGCCAGTGTCATGATTCTCTATAAATGTTACTGCTCGAGATGGCCACCATCCAACAATTCCTGGAGGTTTTCCCTTCTGATCAGATAGTCGCCAATATTCACATCTTTCCAGTGCCTGCATGAAAATCCATATAAGAGATTCTTCACATACAACTGGAAATTCACATCTAAGATACGCCCAACTGGAGGATAAGAAAGAAGTGGGTGCATGTAGATTCATGTGCTCTAGATTCTTTATGAAGCTAATAAAAATTACAGTTATCCATAATGCCAGATGTTGGCTAATGGATGAATGTCGAAACATCAGGCACACATCATTGAAACTTAGAGAAGGGTAACAAACTCTATAGATTCTATGTAATTTGTTGGTAAAAGTAATGACACCACTTCTGCCAAGTTACTGGTTAGAAAACACGAAGAGCATTAAGAATCAAGAGAATTTGCTACTGAAGATAGTCAGTGGTACAGCTAAAGCTCATACAAGTAATTTATAACAGCCCATTGTTCAGCAACCTATCAAGAACTGATCAGTACAATCATTAAGGATTCAAGCTTGAGTTTTAGTCTACAGTTCACCTTCACTAGTAATATCCAAGAGCATAACTACTTTGAATAACAGTGGGTCCAGCAGGGTAATAGTTGTACATCTCTATTCGAAGCATAGTGTGAACAGATCACTTAGACATACATACACATCCAAAAAAGAAAAAACAAAACACTGAATGAATTTTCTTTATCTAGAGTTAGTGCACTTAATCAGAGTCTCTATGTTTCCAGGACACCTAAAAAAGCTGCTACTTATCAGTGATAGTGCTTACAGCATGAAGAATTCCTTTAGTGGTGACATCGAATGCTCCAGCTGTGCCATTTGTAGCATTTATCCAGTCAATAATTCTCTGCCTGTGTGCATCTTGATTGTGATCCATTTCCCCATATGTATAGCTGAGGGAATCCCAGTACTCACCGACAGCAAAATAAGGCTCACTAGCATCCAAGTAGTCTTTGACATAGCCACCCCAAAAGCCTCGAACAAAATCGAGCCTCCATCCATCATACCCAATTTCGCTTCTGAAAATGGCATGACACCAACAGACTTGCCATAGTAAGACCTTAAATGGATTATCATCGCAGAGAGAGAATTTTGCATAAGAAGGGAAGCAAATAAGTGCAACCAAATTAAAAGTCGGAAATCATCGGCAAAGGGTCAACTCAGATCTGGAAACTGAACCAAAGTAGGTTAAAACAAAGAAAGAGGGCACGCTTGCAGATACACACTCAGTCAAGAGAAAACAAGGGGAATAAAGCCTCAAAAGTATTTAATAGCTCACAGAAATGAAAATAAATGAGGAAGTCAGCCATTCGCAACTTAGCTCTACCAGCATTCAGAACCAAGAATAAAGCAGCATGCACTTGCAGCCACCTAGATATTCATAACTGAAAATTTACCAGTTGAGCTGCCACTAAAGATATTAAGTCTTACAATATTGAACTTGAAAGGACAAAAGCCAATTTGAATAACTACACACACCAAGCTAACTTCTCCATGAAAACCCAAAACAGTTATTTTGATCCATCCTTTTTTGTTAGGGGAATGGGCTGTCAGAATGATAAGAGTGTACAGATGAACAAAGAAGGTATTCAGCATTAACCTCAGCCAACATAACCATTCCTTCAGATCTTTCCGCACAAAATCTTGTGAGTGATCAATATTTGGGGCAGCATGAAAATTATCTCCACTACTCTTGTTGCCCCTACCCTGCAGCAGAATAAAGGGTCATCACACTGTCTAGGAGGGCAAATATAAATTCTTATGATGTTTAAATCACGATATCTAATCCAGAGTTCGAAAAGCACTGCTGGCTTGTAGAGCATGCTTAAACCTCAGCATGAACCCAAACAGAAACAAAGAAAACCCTGGGTCATGCAAATAAAAATTCCGCCACAACATACACAAGCAAACAAAGCGAATTCAGTAACACAAATACTCCGAGATATGGCAGAGTCCAAGAGGAAAATATGAAACTGATAAGCCAAAACTTAATCAGGGACAGTTGGGGATGCAGTTAGATAAATTGAATTTTCACATCCTCAAACATGCCCATAGACTGTGCACTTAATTGTAATCAATAGCACTACGCGTACACTAAATATCTGGTCTCTTTCTTGGAATGACCTTACAACATGGATATGCCCATAAAGGTACTTGGCCAAGAAAAAGTCAAGTGTCTTCTTCCATGTTTGCATGCAGAGAGCCAAGTCAACATGAATTGGTCAAGTGAACCTGTATTTTCTGGTATTTTACTGGTTATTATCTCAAACAGAACATTGGTGCCAAGAACTACTCTAGCTATTGCTGCCATGACATTGGCGCTGCCAGAGAGAGACTATGTATGATAAATTTGGACTTTGCATTGACAAAAGTTTCTCACAAATTAACACATTCTTATGCATAAGTCAAACGCTCTTACAATTCTACCACAACCAGAAATAGAGAAAAAGGATACTTCTAGTAGAAAAGGAGCAGAAAAAATTTCTCTAAGATCATCCAATTTAACTTAATTGCTGCTTTTTTGCAAGTCTTAGATCATTAATTCTACAAGCAGCACTCTCTCTCTGAGCTACTTTGGCAGCCCTACATGCAGTCTGCGGTTAGTCAATCAATAGCATGGTTGAAATATCCAACATCGCATATCTACAAAGTTTGTCTGGGCATCATATATAGGAGTCTTCCCCCCATCTAATAACTTTAGCGCTTGGGTAGGTGTTACTAACAGGTATCAAGTATTCCGCATCGCATGTCCGTAGAATTTTTTAGGCTTTGTACCTGTGTAATCTTTCTACACCAATAACTTAAGTCCTTTCCACCTAAATTAGCTTCATTCTCTCACTCTACTATCCTTGCTCAGTTTCTTGATCAGTCATTCCAGTACATCACTTCTCTATTTTGTCTTCAAAGATCACTGCATTTTCATCAAGATAACAGATTTTTCCCTAAAATCTGCTGAACACAAAAATGACGAATAATATGTACTGCCAACACTAAATATATGGCATTCTTTATGATGCGGTTATCATTATTGTATATGCTTGATCTTCTAAGATAAATACAAACGTGCCATTTGGTCACAAATCAACAATTAACACATGTTCTACATTTTGGGAAATTGCCTATATCAGCTGATAATGTATCCTCACATGAGATTTTAATGATGACACCTGCAACTCTAATCTTCTGAGTTCAGTGTGCCTACTCAAGATATTAGAAACAAGCTTACTAAGGATAACAAGATGTCACAAAAGAGGACAGGAAGTACAATATTCTTTAAAAAAAACTGGGAGTGGAATCATACAGAATCATATAGCTAACAATAGATCTGACACCGCACCGTCACAGTCTAATCATGTTGAAAAGACTGTATGCATGCTTCGAGTTTTTGTGTCTTGGCAATATGATATTCTTATATTTTGATCAAGATCATGTTGACAAAAGAATCTTTTATAGAGATTGAAAATGATTAAATTGCGAGGGAAAGCAAAAAAGTTAAAGATAATAGGCATCAACTAACGCCAACTACCTGAAAATGAGGATCGTCAGCAACTACAGCTCGATCATCCCAATTTAGACGACCACCAAAAATGTTCCATATACCATTTTGATTCTTGTGTTGTGCACATCGATGATTAAGCACAACATCTCCGAGAACTCTTATGTTAACTTCATGGAACTTCTTCACGAGGTCCTTCAGTTCCTCAATATTACCATATCTGATAGACATCATACACGCCAATGCATCAAGAGGAATCTCATTAAGAGGGCAATGCAAAGTGAAGTTTTGAAATGTAAAAACCACATGACTGGTATAAAAGGAAATTCTAGACTGCTAACTCAAACTGTTAACATTAGTCTATCAAATCCAAGATACTTCCACCATCATAGTTTCAAGATTTATAGTTAAAACAGATAAAACAGGTAAAAAAGATCAGCTCTAAGTGAGCCCGAACCAAAATGCACACATCTAACCATTGCGCGTAGCGTTTATGAGGAATGTACCTTGAATTTAAATTGTAAAGATCCCTCGGCATGTACCCTTCAGGTGACACAGAATCAGTAGGTGGTGGTAACCAAAGTACTGTAAAACCCAGAGAAGCTAATTGTGAAGCTTTTTCCTTCAGTTCATGATACCACCTTCCAGACTTATGTGATTCCCAATTAAAACCTTGACACAATATCTCGAACCCCGTTCCCGTGCCTGAACATATATGGGGAGGAGGCACCGGTACCTCTGGTTCCAAAACAGCTTCCTCCGAAAAAGTTGGCAGGGAACTTCTGAAAATACTATAGGCTTCAGCAGCCAACTTTTCAATCTCTTGGAGAATGCTTTCTTGTGCTTCTTTAGTCTTCATCGTGCGACTTTTCTCAGATGAAATATCACTAACCAAGTTTCTTATCTCATTGATAATTTCGTTTGTATATGCTGTGCTACTGACTTCTTTATTTGTTTCCGCAGTTTTTCCTGATATCTCCGTGCTGTCGGATTCCTTTTGTCTGAGAAGAGAAGGACTCCTTGTGCTAGATACCGGTATATAAAAATCCTCTCCAATACAATTCAGCCAAACATCCTCCTTTAGCTTGAGAACAAAAAGGAATCCCACAAACTCTTCATCCAAAGCAAATAATCCCCAAAATCCATTTCCTTTTTCCTTAGGCTGCAAGAATAGATTAATGGAATTGTAAACAATGTGATATCCTCCTTGCGAATAAACACTTGACAGGTGCAAGAGAGAGCTATTATAAATTTCCAGGGTGTTGTTACTAAGAAAATTTATCAAATCCAATAATTTACCTGTAACAGGGTCCGCAATGCCTTGTTCTTGAAGATTTTTGTTTCTGGTGGATACGGGGCTGCTGGAATTTCCCACTTTTTCGAATCATCTCTGCAAACTCCCCAGTGAACAATAACATCTCCAGGGAGATCAGTTTCCAAGTATACAAGAGTCTTAGCTGTCTTAGGACAGATCTTAACAGAAACATTGACAGAGTTCTGAATGGAAATTGCTTTAACAATAGCCAGCTCCTCACAGAATCCCTCAAGGCACTGCACTTTTTGTTTCGAGACTTCCAAGTCACTGCTGGCCTCTTTATCCTTATATTCTGACGATTCTCCTTTAAAGAGTATGTTAGATAGCTGTCCAAGGGTACCTAGGATCCGAGTCAAGGAAGTATCCATTGATTAGTAAAAATGTAATCGAGAGAAAGGCATGAATTGACAGCACCACAAAGAAATTGAAACTATCTACTGATCCATGACCTACTCCATTGGAGGAAAGAAGCATACAAGAATGCAGCTTATGGAACACCTGCTCTGATGAAAAACCACAATCACAGTGCCAAGCACAGCTGCAAATGGTGATCTGAGTACAGTCCTATAGATTTTACATGCTAAAATTGGAAGATTTATAACCTTTTAACAATTGTAAGGTCATAATTGTACAGCATAAATAGAGTTGTGTTCAGCATCTCTATGTAATTGAAACAAGAAGCTGTATAAGATAAAAGTTATGCCATAAATAGAAGAACACGGACAGCCCAGCAGTCAATTGGATTCTAAGTGAACATAAAATTACTTCTTCAACCTGGCCATAAATCAAATCTCCTTTTGGCTCCAACAATGTTGCTATCCCCTCGAAGAGAATCCATTAGAGGCACCTTGAAGTCTCTCCCTCTATGCTGATACCAAGATCCAGATTCTTCATCCTGCAGCCAAACTCTGAGTTGAGGAAAGAAGATATTTCACTAAATTCTACAAATGTTTACTTATATAGGGGAATGACTGGAAGATGCTGATGCTAACTGCTATTGGTCAGAACCTTCAGAACGAAATTTATGGCAGCAATATCACTGTTGGACTCAATACTTATATTCACTTCATAGAATTCGTCCCCATCCATTGTTGTAGATGATTTCTGCAATGGCGTCTCGATTGCATAGTCCTTCCAAAAGTAAAACAAAAGATCACCACATGTTCCAGTGATTGAGCAAATGAAAAAAGAACGTGAGCTCAAAAGTCCAATGCAAACCTTGATAGGAATTGATCCAGGAGGTCTCATTTCAGCAGGAGGTTGATCCCATTCACTGCAATTTTTTTTGTTTAAAAAATTTCATTAGGCATCTTTTTGATTACTTTCATCAGGAAGATGAACTCAAATTCTCAGGTGTATAGATGCATTTTCTACTTCAAAGTAGTCGTACCTGCCAACGTCATCTACGTGAGAGATTCCCCAGTGAAGAATCCACTTCCCCGGAAGCGTACAACCAACGGTGAGCTGCCAATTCTGGTCATCCTTCCCCCGATCTAATCTCACAAATATTTTGCCCTCCACCTGAACAGATACACACGCCAAACTAATCAACAACTGTCGTTCTAATCGCACGTGAAATACACAATCCAAAGGAAAAAGAAGCTCCAATTCCAGGCAGCATGCATTTCCAACATCGGAAGGAGAACTGATCACATGCAAATTCAGCACTTCCTCGGCAACTAAAGCACCGAAAGAGCACAAATCGCTACAGAGCAATCCGAGGCTCCCCGCCACCAGAAACATCCTCCGCGGATCATCACAAAACGCTCACTCAATCAAACTAAACTACAAACGCAACGAAGTACGCTGTACAGGCTTAAGTCCGCACCGTCTCAGTTCTCTGCAGAGGGAAGGCCTCCTCGAAGAGCACGTCGGTGGATTCAAGCGCTTCGAGTACCGCGGCACCGGAGGAGCTCGCCCGCGCGCGGAGGGCAGCGGCGCCGCCTCCCCCGCGGCGCGGCCCGTAGCCGCACGACCTCCTCGCGTGGCGAAACAACGACTTCGGAGCACAGCTCAGCGAAGCGGCGGGAGGCGGCGGCCGCCCGAGCGTCCTCGACCGGAAGCGGGGCCCGGAGATCTGCCGGAAGCCGCCGTGGAGGAGAGGCTCCGTGCTGACGGCCGACGACATTGCTCGATCGAGCGTGGAGGAGGAAGAGCGAGCGAGGAGAGCGAGGAAGAGGGGGAGGAGGACAAGGGAGTCATCACTCCTTTTTGAATCCGGATATTTGTGGAGTTTGTGAACGGACGCAGCTTCCGAGCTCTGGACAAATTTTCGACTTCTGTTAATCGTTATTTTTTCTTAACAAAAATATTTTTTTCTCCCTTTTTGTTTTTTCCCGTTCGGCTTCCTTTTCGCTTTTCGCCTTTTGGCCTTTTCGCCGTGATATTTAGATACTCTAAAAGAGCGTCATTTTATCGATGGACGAAACGGCATCGCCCCAAAATTAGGCCCACCAAACGTTAAGCTAAAAGAATTACGTGATCACTCTTCTTACGTAAAAAGAGAGTGATCGGGTTCAAATCCCAACTTTTTCGGGGTATTTAAGTAAAAATGATTTAATTTCAAGAGTAGGTTTCGACTCACGCATCATATAATTAGGTAGGATAAAAATCTCAATAATCAGAGTAGGAACATAGTATGATCAATAAAAAAAAATACATTAAACTAAAAAGAAAAGGAAATTACTGTAATAGCCTTGAGATTTTTTTTTCGTCAATCTTATTTTACTCTTACTTATACTCCTATTCCTACCTCACTCACATTCTCAGATATTTGACATATTTCATTATAAGACATCGGAGTCGAAACTTATACTTAAAGCTAAATAGATATCACCACAATCCTCACAAAGGTAGAGATTCAAACTCCTTACTTCCTTTTCTCACGTGAGGAAGGGTGGCATGGTTTACTTGCTAGAAGATTCGACGAATGTATCGAAAGCTCGAGCTTGGGTCGCCAGTGCCGCAACCTGCATTAGTGCATCCTTGAGTTGATAGGCAGATTGGCTCATCATGGTTTTGCATTCAGCCGGGGCATGCACATCACCGTCGACTCCCATCTACTTGATTCTTGACAATTTCAAACCTCTTTTACCCTTTATTCTCAAAGTCCTTTTCATCTTTCCTCGCGGAATCCATTTGTTATTGATCCCTCGGCCCATTTTTAGCCTCAGACGGAAATTTACCCATGATTAGGACTGAATTCCCAAAGAGCCCGACCGATCGATAATGCCTCGTGGTGTGACAAGATTGGGACCGTTGAGGCTCTCAGCCTCTTCGGCGTGACCTTTCAAGGAATATGGGCTCAGTTTGTCAAGGATCATGCCTATTTCCCGTCATTTCTTTTGCCCATTTTTTTATATGAAATATGAATCATCAAATTAATGGCAGTTTCTTCCAAATCACCCATGAAAATTTCCAAATAAAATTGTTTAAGGGCAATTAATCAGGAAAATATTCACGATGTAACGCCAAGCACCAACCATATTTTTAAAACATTTTTTTTTTTGGTCGACCAAACTTTAAACGTGCCTTTAGGCAACAGCAAGTTTAATAAATGGCAAGCACTTGAGACAACTCTTCTTTCTTCTGGTGTTTTGTCCGCGAGTGTCGGAAGTCATTCCCGGGCGAGATAACGTGCCTCGCTTTGCTTTCTTTCCTGGAAACAGCGCACATCTAAGCATCTGGGCGGCGAAGAATCAGATCATCGTCGTCTTTGCGTAAGTCAAAAGGGTCAGCATATCATTCGTCGACCCCGAAGAGAAATCTAAAGTTTGTTGCTTTTTGGGCTACAGCCAACGAAGAAAAAAGATTGTGCTTGCCATCTTGACGTGAAAAGCAAATAGTCGATTTGGTCGGGGAACCAAAGGCCACGGCTAATAACGAGCGGTGGGCTGGCCCGGTTTGAAAGTCCGAGGGCCATCGCTTCGTGCTTGACTTATTGTCCGGACCGGTTCATCGGTATGATAATTTCACAGGCTGCACAGGCCTTATCAAGCTAGTCCATTGCCCATTCTTGCCTAACTTCGAGCTTGAGCCTCCGTGATGAGAATAGGTTCTTGTATTGATAGACTCATGATAGGATCTAATTCGTGTCATATGGAAAAAAAAAAAATTAGAGAAACGAAGGCCATATCGCCGAGTGGCAAATGGAAGCCCGGATCCCTTATTTGAAAACAATCCAAGCCCTAAAAGGCTGCGCCATCGCCATGGATAGCGGTGGCAAGGCCATTGTTAGGGCCCTCCAAGGCGGTCGGAACCATGATTTCAATGATA
The DNA here is from genome assembly GCA_014182895.1 of Angophora floribunda. Taxonomy (NCBI): domain Eukaryota; kingdom Viridiplantae; phylum Streptophyta; class Magnoliopsida; order Myrtales; family Myrtaceae; genus Angophora; species Angophora floribunda. The sequence continues at coordinate 28,448,192 of CM024711.1, read as the reverse complement.
AGGCTCGTGAAACGTTGAGGTAAGTAGTGAATGGAGCTACCGTTGTGACTACAAATGAAGAAGCAGCAAAGAGTCTCGACCATAACGAGAACTTAGGATTTGTGGGTAGATGAAAGAGGAGGATGATGGTGGTGGCGCCGCTGATTATGATTGAGATGTGATAATTAGGCAAGCTTTAAGGATGGCGTGATAGTGAAAAATTGCATCTAATAAGTAGTTCAATGAGAGATTTATTATAAAAATTTATTTCGATGACGAATATAATTGGTGGCCAGTATTGTTGATAAGTGGTACAGCTCGTATGCACATTTAAATCATGGGAATAGAAAGAGAATCGTCCCTATCTTGAAATATATCTAATTTAAAATCCTTTCTTTGTTGAAAGACAAGCGCCATGTCAAAAAAGAAGAAGAAGAAGCGAACGGCGTGGATTACATGATCATCCAATGTCTTCCTCCTTGGAATAGATTTAAATTCAAAAAAAGGAAAAAGAAAAATCGCAGCGGCATATTTTCTACTTTTGTTTTGGGTGGACGAACCTTTCTAGAACATTATCTAATGGAAATTACCCTTTTTTTTTTGTTATTGAAAAAATTATCTTTTTACTTGACAAACAAAAGGACAGAAATATATATATTTGTTATTAGTACGCCATCATAGATTGTTTTTTGGTCATTCGTAGCTTCCTTAATGGACGAAGAACCAACATAGAGGATCCCGAGTAGGAAAAAAAGAGAGAGGAAAATTCAAAAGAAAAATAAGCTATTTTTGTTTTGGGAGTAAATTATTGATTTGGATATTTGCTAAAAACGATTGCTTTTATCTTTAATATAAATGAACGGATGAAAAATTGTTATCTATAAAAATATTTATATATAAATTATTATTGATATAGAAAAAAATTTCATTATCTAATTATTTTAAATGGTACAAGTTATCATTTTGAGAAAATATTTTTCAAATTATTTATCTTCCACAAAATAAATTGAGCCAATAGAGGGGGTTCAACGAGTGGAAGATAAATACGAAGGAAAGATTTTTTTAATCCGACGGGTTATGCTCTATTTTTTCTTTCAATATTTCGAATTCCATTAAAATAAGAAACAAATATGGATAATTAGAAGGAAAAACACTAAAATACTTTTAAAAAAAAAACTACGCAGCTAATTGATGACTTTTTCTTGTACTGCATTATCCATAAAATCTTTGTTTTTTTTTTAATTGATCATTCAACAGAATCCCATCGTTTCGTTTGATGTCTTCTACGAGTGGGGAGTGTTGAGGCGATTTTTTCTTCTTTTTTTATGTCGCTGCCCTTACGTTTTTCATCAGGTCCTCCATACATTACAAATAGGTACGGTACCTATATACGCAAATATAGAGATTCAATCTTTAGTTGTAAAATGAATTTATCACGAAACTTATTGAGTAAACTCATTTAGATAGCCTATACTGGGTTGTCGTACGTGATTAACACCAAAATAATCATCGCTAATTTATAAAGGGCAGTGCTATTTCCACTCCCTAAATGATTACTTCCATCGCTATTGACACTGAAAAGAAATAATTGCCCTTAATTTTTCAATTGCAATTTAAAGTGATGGCCCAACTACTTCTTTTTATAATTTTGTTTTCCTATTTATGATAGTTACCAGAATTAGGCATTTCATGTAGTGTATTTTTAGCTATTGAAGAAAAGTGCATTATTAGATATTTCTGTAATATTTTACAAACTCTGTAAAGTTATTTTTTTCTAGTAGTAATGACAAAAGATATTATTGGATATAGTATCAAAGTGAAAAGTTCTTTTTTATCATCGATCTTATAATAACTTATTTAATTTTCTGTCCCTCTTATCTCAAAAGTTTACTTTTTTTGTGAATGTTTTATTAATTTCATTAGTCTACAATATACATAAAGTCTTTTTACTTACTATATATAAAGTTATCTTTTTATCCTTATTATACTATGCAAAGCATGTAAGATGTTCAAGGAATATATGAGAATACACTAAAAACATTATGCACAGTAAGGTGTCTTGATTTTTTTTTTTTAATAATTAATAGTTTATATTAATTTTTATCAATCCAACATAATGATATTTCATTGGCATTTCCAAAAAAAATATTCTTACTTTATGCAATGTTTGACTTAATTAAAGTTCACCCACTTAACAATTTATCCATAAATATGATTGACAATATGGAAAATAACTAGATTTTTGGAAATTTCTCCTTTCGAGAAAATAATTTTTTATGGAAGCAATTCTAACAATAAAAAAAAACATAACGACTTTTAATATACATGGGAAATCTACAACAAACAAAAAATAAACATACGAAATTCTTAATTATGGTAAGTTGATCCTACGTCAATATATGAAAATTTAAAATAAGAAAGTAAATGGATTTGAAACCACAAATCTAAATCGCAATTGAATGATAAAGAGCAATTTTGTCTTTTCGATAAAAATTAGGTGAATTTAGTTATGTAGGAGGTTAAAATAGCATTGCCCTTTGAAAAAGGGTGAATGCCATAAAAAGTAATGGGAAAATGATACAAATAATCTTTAAAATTTTGTCCAATATGTAACGTCATCTTTAAATTTTTAGTTTGTTTAATTTAATCTTTTAACTTTAACCTAATTATAATGTGGTCCTTGAATTTTTACAACATGTTAAATTTAGTCCTTAACTATATGAAAATGTTCATTATTATCTTTGAACTCAATGGAAGGGTAACATTAGATGTTTTTATATAGTTTACGAACTAGATTTAACATTTACTAAAAGTTCATAGATTACATTGAACAAATGAAAAGTTTGGAGACGATATTATGCACTGACTAAAATTCAAGGATTATATTGAATAAATTAAAAGTTTATGGACATCATTGCACATTACACCAAATTTTAGGAGACTACTTTTGTAATTATTCCAAAATTAAAATCGATATATCTATACCACGTTTCCTCAACTATTGCACCAAATCTCAAATTGTATATATGTAACTTTCCCCCTATATCCTTGTTAAATTACTAACATGGAAACACAGTGGCAAACAATTCGAATGATTGGTGTATGGCATGGATTTGATGTGAAAATTCAATATTAATGGGTATTCTAAACCACGTTGTTTTTGGAAACCAAGAAAAAAATGAACCAAGATTGGAAAATCTACCTAAATCTGTTAATTTTTCCCCAAATGCTCATTTTGAAAACTGGCTACAACCCCTAATTTTGCTTAGGTCTTAAGAATTTTGTAGATTTCTCCGAGTGCACAAGTTTGAGATTTTTTTGCAACACGAGAATGAGTTTTGAGTGAATATGATATGGGTACACCAATATAATAGGCATTCTTCATGCAATTAATGTCGGTGAAGGAAATTATCAACAAAAAAAAGATACTAATTAATTCTTTGAAGCTAATTTCTTACTATTGCGTACTTATGCTTTATTACTTAATCTAAATTTCCTTTTACAATGTCAATCACTTCGGTTTACAATTATGGGAAGGATAGGCTTGAGATTTCCGTGGGCTAATTCCTTGAAAAAACCTCCATATTTAGGTCTAATCTCAAATTATCCCCCAAATATTTTGTTTCTAATAAAGAATCCACAACTTTCGATCTAATTATAATCTACCAATACATTAACCCTAATGTTTGTAATTTTGCAAAAATTAGTTACAATTTTTTAGATGCGATAGATTTGAGATCGGAGTGAAAATTGTGAATCCTTTTTCAAATCGAAAAAAGCCTCGGTAAAATGGAAATTGAACTTAAACTCAAGGAATATATTTTTTTTTTTTTGGCGGAATCTTCCCGATCCTCGCCCGTCGAACTATGCAAATTCCCGAAAACCCTCCGAAAACCACACACACGAGTGAGTCGACAAGGAGAGAGAGAACCAATGTGCCACGTGTCAATACCTGGGTGGTTTATTACACGTCCAAGTTGGCACATCAAATACACCCTCTGTATTTTATCCCGAAGAGAAGCTAAAATTTAGGCCAACGCGTCAGACAAAAATAGACTCGAAACCGACGGCTTTTGGCAACCTCCACGACACTAACATCGTCGATCGCACAACCGATTCCGCACCATCCTCGGGCCGACGTGCGTCTAGAATTCGCTATTTTCGATGGCTATTGTTTTTATCCTCGTTTCCGTTGCCTTCAAAAAGAAACTCCGACGTCGTCATATTAAATACAGGCTCTCTCCTCTCCTCCCCGAGACGAGCCGCATCGCACGAACTCTGCCCGGTTTCTCCAGAACTCGAGGCAGGTTCAAAAAATATAAAAAATTCTTTCCTTTTTGGAAAGAGGGTAGGTTTCAGTAGGGTAAAAAGATTCCATGGTAAATATGGATAGGCACGTCTGCTTCTTCTTGCTCTTCCTTTCGTTCGCCGTCGTCGTCCCGTCCCTCCGGGCGCACATCGGGGAGTTCGATGAGTACTGGCAGAAGCGGGCCCAGGCAGCGCAGAAGGATGCGCTCGATGCGTACGACCCCCACCCCGAGGCCGTCACCATTTCATTCAATGCGAAAGTCGACAAGTGAGTCTAAGACCCCTTTTGTCCGAGGCCGTGTGCTTTACCCGCCATGCATGCACCAACATGCATTTTAAAAATTTAGAATTGAATTGATCCGTCGACGTTGTTTTGTATAGGGCTGTGAGGGGCAGCAACAGCACGAGGAGGGAGCTAAAAAAGTACAAAGGGCCATGCTTGGCGACCAACCCCATCGATAGATGCTGGCGTTGCGACCCGAATTGGGCTCGCAATAGGAAGAGGCTCGCCAAATGCGTCCTCGGCTTCGGCAGGAGGACCCGTGGGGGCAAGCGCGGGAGGTACTACGTCGTGACCGACCCATCCGACAACGACATGGTCAACCCCAAGCCCGGAACCCTGCGCCACGCCGTGGTCCAGAAGGGCCCGCTCTGGATCATCTTCGCCCACAGCATGGTGATCAGGCTCAACCAGGAGCTCATCATGACGAGCCACAAGACCATCGACGCCCGAGGGGCCAACGTCCACATCGCCTACGGCGCCGGCATCACCATCCAGTTCATCAAGAACGTGATCATCCACGGCCTCCACATCCACGACATCGTGAGGGGCTCAGGGGGGCTGATCAGGGATGCGGCTGACCACATTGGGCTCAGGACGGCGAGCGACGGAGACGGCATCTCCATTTTTGGCGCCACCAACTTGTGGATCGACCATGTGTCGATGTCGGCGTGCTCGGACGGGCTGATCGATGCCATCCAAGGGTCCACCGCCATCACCATCTCCAATTGCCATTTCACCCATCACAACGAGGTAAACCAAATCTACCCAACTGGCATCAACCCCGAGAGAGAATTCAATCCGCTGAAACTTTCGCCCGTTGGAGAAATTTTAACAAACAGCTGACGGGTCGATCTTGGGTTTCAGGTGATGTTGTTCGGGGCAAGCGATGGGTACTCGCAGGACCAGATAATGCAAATCACAGTGGCGTTCAATCACTTCGGGAGGGGATTGGTGCAGAGGATGCCGAGGTGCAGGTGGGGATTCTTCCATGTGGTGAACAACGACTACACTCACTGGCTCATGTACGCCATCGGCGGCAGCCAGCACCCCACCATCATAAGCCAGGGCAATCGATTCATCGCTCCTCCGAATCTCGCTGCAAAAGAGGTAAAAAGCCTCGTTAAAAAGACCATCTCCTTTCTTCTTCATTACGAGATCACCACAGTTTTAGGCTGACCTTTCCTAGCAAAACGAGCAAGAACTGATTCTCTGTTTTTTCCTATGTTCGGGTCCGAATGGATGCAGGTGACTAAGAGGGACTACGCGTCGCCGGACCAGTGGAAGAGCTGGCTGTGGAGGTCGGAGGGAGACCTGATGATGAACGGGGCCTTCTTCGTCCCCTCCGGGAACCCGAGGGCGAGCCTCCCCTTCTCTCGGCACGACATGATCAAGGCCAAGCCGGGGACGTACGTGCGGCGGCTGACTCGCTTCTCTGGCTCGCTCTCGTGCAGAGTCGGCAGGCCCTGTTAGAGACAGAGACGGTGACAGAGAAAGACAGAGAGAGACAAAAGTTATTCTTGACATTTCCTTGCCCTGTTTTTTAGTAACGAAACAGAGGCTCGGGTCCATTGCGTCGTTTGTATTCCTCTCTGCTTGACGAAAGGGGTCGGAACGCGAGAGAGCTCCTCCTAATGCTACGTAGTCTTTTATTCCTCCTCCTCCTCCTCCTCCACTTCCACTTCTTCTTCTCTTCGTGGGAGAATACACGAGAAAAGATGAGATGGAGCAAAATGGTGAAACGTGTGGTAATATTTGTAAACAGAAGAAAATGGAAAAAAAACGTATGGTAATATTAAATTAATAATGTCCTACCTTTTTCCATTTTAATCATATCTGTGGAAGGGACGGTTTGGATGACCTATTTCGTTTAGAAGAAAGTTTCTGTCCATATTTGTGGAAGATAAAATGGATTCTTCGCTCGGCAATCATTTATTTACCAGTCGCCTCCTTTTGATCATAAATGTTTATGTTCTTGACCTGAATCTACTATCCGTTATTATTTTGTTAAAATGCATATGCATGAATGGGTCTGGATTTTAAATGTCAGAACTGCCTTGCACTCGACTGTTGGTGTGCCGATGAGTATTGATTGAGGGTAGATTTGGGTATGGATACCAACTTTAGATTTTATGTGAGATGAAAATTGAATCAGGAAAAATGTGTCATGAAAGGCAATTATTTTTAAGGGTACTAATCCAGAAAGAACATATCATGAGTACGGAATATTAGATGAGATAATGACAAAAATCGTTTTTGAACTTTGAGTTAACATGTAACTTGACTTTTGAATTTTGAATTTATTCAATATAATTTATAAATTTTTTCTCAATACGCAATATTATTCTTAAACTCTTAATTTATTCACTTTGATTTTTAGATTTTTGATATATATTTAATTTAATTTAATTTCTAAATTACATGAAAATATTTAATGTCAAGGTTATTTGTGTCATTTTAGCCTGTATACATACAGAGTCACGCAAATCAAAATTAAAGTAACGTTTTCACCGCTTTTCACTTGGGAAGAGATAAAAAACACTGTAGCCATCGCCGCTCTGCACAACACATCGCCACCGCGGGGGGAGAAGAAAGAGGCGGCTACGATGCTTCAGCTCCACATGCTGTCGTCCTCTCCGGTGAGCTCCCCGAACCCTAGGCCCCTTTGCCTCCGCAATTCGTCTTCCTCGCCGCCGCGGCAATCGCTCCGCGGTCCCGGTCGCGGCCCCTTAAACCCTCGCAAAACCTCTCGCGTCTTTCTGGCCCGAGCTCCCAATGGCCTCCCCTTCCGTTGAAGTGCCGTCAGTCTGAGTACTTCGACCAGCAGCAGAGGTTCGCCTCCTCGACGTCACCGGACGGCTCCACCTCCTTCACCCCTTCCGGCGGAGGTATTTCGCTGTCTCTTTTCGTTAGTTGGCGTTGTAATGATGGAAGGACGGGAGTTCTGTGGTTTTTCGGTCGTAGACGAAAGCTGGCAGATTCTTGAGGCTAGGTTCGGTTGCGGTGCCGCTGTCTGAATATGTTTTGCTGGTAGCTTTGCGTTTCTCATGTTCTGGCAAGTCGAGAGTAGGTTTTTGCTTGTTCTCATTTGTCGCTCTTTAGGACGGTCGGATAGATGGAGCTAACCTAGTGACTATGGTTAACAGTTTTTCTCGAAAGGTTTTTTGGCTGTCTTAGTTAGTCAATTGCTAGGTGTTCATTTTGCTCATTCTCTTTAAGAATGGAAGAGGGTAGATTCTATGCAGCTATGACAGAGAAGATATTGTGGTCAATTCTTGTTTGCTTTTTTTAAATTATGCCTCAACTGCGCCAATGCTGGTTCTTTAATTTGAGTTACTCTGGTTTCTTATGTGCAGCAGGAACAACGTCTCCGAAGGTTTTCGTGGGGCATTCCATTTACAAAGGAAAGGCAGCCCTGACGGTGGAGCCCAAAGCTCCAGAATTCACTTCTTTAGATGTGTGTTTAGGGACTCTTTCTTATTCTTATATGTCCAAAAAGTCCTGAGATATTAGTTTCTGACCTTCTGAAGTTTTGGGTTAAATGGTGTAGTCAGGGGCATATAAAGTGTCTAGGGAAGGATTTGTGCTGCTTCAATTTGCCCCAGCGGCAGGCACTCGAGTATATGATTGGAGCAGAAAGCAGGTGATCTTCATCATTGCATCTCTGTTGCAGGGAATATGGTTTCTTGATCTGCTATGTTTTAGATTGTTTCTGTAGTAAAATTTCTCTCCCTCGTTATGTTTCCTTCAATGTTTTGTGTTTTCCATTTTGGGGATGCAGCATCGGCTTTATCAAAAGCCTAGAGCCCTGAGCTAATTAGTTTGGGCTTAAGATTCTATGCTTTCCAGTTCTTCAAATTCCATTCTGCTGTTCTTCTTTTGGCCTGCTTTTTTCCTAAATGGGTTTCATTTTCTCTAAAGAGTTTTATGGTCACCTTATATACGTCTACAAGTGGTTTTTGAAGGTAGCAAAGGACTGTATTCTTGCATATGGAACTGTTGCTGCAAACTATCATCATGTGATTGACCACTTAGTTTCCACCAAATCAGCTTTGGCTGGCATCGGGCAACTCTTTTTAATAAGAGAAATAGTGATCTGATTTTGACAAATGATGCTGCTTCCCCTTTTCATTTTGTAAACTTTGAGAGATCTTAATAGAAGCATGTTAGGGTCATTTAGTGGACTCTCAATCCTTCTTTGATTTTTGAGGTTCTACTGATGGCTGGGGATGCTTTCCACCAGGTGTTCTCATTATCTGTGACAGAAATTGGAAATATTATTTCTCTGGGTCCAAGGGACTCCTGCGAATTTTTTCACGATCCTTTTAAAGGAAAGAGGTAACGTCTTGCTTACTTCACAATCTTTTGAAAGAAACATGTATCTGTGTGTGTGTAGTAGTTTTAAGCTGTGATTGCTTGAGTCAGGCCTTGGCTCTGGTAATTGCTGTCAGCTCTTGTAAAATAACAGATGAATTGCAATAGAATCTAGAGACAAATTTTAAATTTTATCGATGCAGCACAAGTTCTCTAGGTATTATTTATGCAGTGCAGAAACTTTTTTATCCAGGTTTATCTTATTGAAAAATTCGTATATTGTTTTTTATAATACAAATTTGTCTACCATTTTCATTTTAAAGTCAAGTCCCCCAGGAGTATAAAAACTGAAGATATGCATGTCGATTATATGAATTGCATTTTTTAATACTATAAAATCAAAGGATCTCTTTTTCTTAGAATGTTTACCGTCTCGCTCATGCTTGATACTTGGAGCAATTCCTCTAATACAAAAGTGATCACGTTGACATCTTTTATGGCTAATATTGCATATAGAATAGTGCATCCCAGAAAATATCCAATTATTATGAACTCAGCAATTTAAATGTTATATGGAGTAATAAAAATCCATAATGAATTCCAGAGCTTCCTTCCTTTTCGGACACTCTGGGAAGGGTGACTCAGAAAATATTTGAGGGAGACATGCAGGCATCTTGCTTGTCAACTAGACCCACACAATTTCCTTTTAATTCGAGCACGGTTATCTCGATTATTCTAGATCAACTCATTTTATTGCCTCTTCTTTCAGGCAGAAAAGACTGAACAGCTTCGCTTCTATTTACATGTTCTGTTGATTGTGCAATTCTTAGGCTTTGCTTTTGGTCAAAGAGGAAACTTAGGCTTCAATTTCACCTTTAGTGTTCTGAAGTTGATAGAAGCTATCATACTTATGCAGTGATGAAGGTAAAATAAGGAAGGTTTTGAAGGTGGAGCCCCTTCCAGATGGCTCAGGGCACTTCTTTAACCTTAGTAATCTTCTGCTTTCTAAATCTCCTGGATCTGATATGTATATGCCCTGTTACACTGCAAGTGCTTGAAGTTCTTCTTATTCTTGATCAAGCCATATAGTGTTACCTCATCATGTCGTAGACTATCAAGATTTATGATTCAAAGCATTTTTTAATTCTTATTTTTGGGGGTCATTTGGAACTTGCTGAGCTTGCAATATGTTAGCAAAATTTAGAGATGTGAGGTGTCAAGTGACAAACACCAAGGTAGAGCTGGTTGATTAATGGTAAGTCAATGGGGTTGCTTTGGGAATTCTACTACTCTCTGCAGCTGATATATTAGACTCAATAGTTTTATAGTCAATCCTTGCTGTTTAAACATGTGTTCTTGGTGGCATCAAGGTTAGGCTTAAACACTGCGAAATAAGGGTGGCATGTCATATTAGCTATTTGTGTTCAGAGTGTCAAATTATGTCCAGTCATACATAAGTGATAGTGACTAATCTTGCCAATTTTAGATGGTGCATGTTCAAGTGATAGTTACTGATCTTGCCAATTTTGGATTAGGCATGTTCAAGTTCTTCTCTTGGTAAATATTCTGCCCCAGCTGTTTATTCTGTTATATTTGCCAATCTCCTGGACGCCACATGGCTAGGTTCTGTTCATACCCTTCCTCTAAGTGAATTATGGGAGCTACTGTGATCTGGCCGAGTCAGTCATGCTTTACTATCAAAGTGTCCCATCATATCTTCTCATTTCTGAGAATCCACGAGATACTCAATTCCCATGTAATTGCTTTAATATATCTATAGCTGCATTTAATATATTAGATATGCCATATAATATTTTTGATTTCTTTGATAAGTAAAAGAGATTTTATTGCAAAATGGCACCAAGGGTGTGGCAACCCATGTAAAGAATGATGGGGGGAATTCAAGTTGTAAATAAGGTCGACAGGGACTGTATGCTGTCAATGAAATTTCCAGCACCACTGAAGATTATTGTGGAAAGCCATCTATCTTTTGATAATGAAGGAGGTGTTTCTCTTTTTTCAAGGGTTTTCCTATTCTAATCCTGCCAAAAGGTCCAAAAAATGGGAAGGTGGTATCAACGAGAAAGATATCTCCTATCTTTGGAAGAGCTATTTATCTCCAAGAATGAATTCCCATCTTGACCAAACCAGCTGCTGCCCATTTCCAAAGTTCGTTGGCCATATTTACGATGAAGCAACCTCTGTGACATCAGATTCAGCCTTATTTTACAAAGAAAACATCTTTTTGCAAGTACTTTCCCATTCTTTGAAGATTGTCCAACATGAAATTTTTTCCCAAGCACCTTCCAAGTGAATGATTAAATCCAAAGAGGTGACTCTGATTTGCAGATAACCTTAGAAGAGTCTTGCATTGCGCACCTCCTGATTATTACTAATCAAATCCTGTAATATGATTTGACTATGAAGATCCCACTTCTATGGATAAATTGAGACTATTGTCACGACGACTCTGTAAGGACATAAAGAGATAACTGCAAGGACAATAAGAATATATCTTAGTTGTTTTTAGGGAGTTGAAAGATACACTGGTCTCTGTCTGATCCAACCAAAGAGCTACTTCATTTCAATATATTTCTGCACAGGAATTATCTGAATCGTTGTCTAATAGTTGCTTTGTTTCTTTATTATTTGCACCAATCTGAGGTATGAGAATATGTGATGTTTGTTCTGTATCTCATTTTATTTTACCAGCTAAATAATTAAATGTCTAATATTTGCATTATTTCTTCATTTTGATCTGATCTGCCATAGGTGTTCAGAATAAGCTTGTGAATTTGGATGAGAGCATTTATATTCCTGTCACCAAGGCAGAATACACTGTCCTCATCTCGGCTTTCAATGTAAGATGAACGTTCTTCTCTGTGTTCTGCTTTTATCAGTCTGGTTCTCCATGAATGATCTGGTTTTGTCATCTCAGCTTAGTTTAATGATATCCCCCAATCTCAATTTCATGATTGTGAGTGGATTGTCTTTTGAAATTGCAGCAGAGTGAGTAAAATGATGTTATTTTCTTGCTGCTTGTGATAGCCCAAGCAGAGTTCTTGATGCAGGAAATGCTTATTTTCATCCTAGAACTGATTAGTATGATAACTTTGTTGCCTACAACGAATTTGGGCTTACACTTCAATTATTCAATGATATTCTACTGTGTCATGTGCAGTTCATACTGCCATACCTATTAGGTTGGCATGCCTATGCAAACACAATAAAGCCAAATGATCCAAACCGAGCAAACAATGCCAATTCACGATATGGAGGAGACTTTGAGTGGAGCAGATGATAGACTGCTGGTCTTTTCAACATGTATGGAGAGTGCTCTTCCCCGAGCTTCTGTTGTAGAGTTGAAATTCTGCGTTAAAGAAAATTTTGCTTATACTTGAAAATGCCTGCCATTTCGGCAATCCTTTTTGTTTCAAGTCAGGAAATGCTGGGTTTGAGAATGTAGGGGTTTCATGCTAAATCGATTGTAGCTACTTCTAATGCTTTTCATTATGCTGTCCTGACTGCTGATTTGATTGTATTTTGTCAATATATTGGCATGTTTTATATTGTCATGATTACATGTAGATACTAGCAAATGTGGGTGGTTGTAGATTGTAGACGTAGCTTTTAGAGTCGGTAGACCTCCGCAATTCTCCTTATTTTATGTTATGGATGGATGAGAAATCAACCCCAACAGCATTTTGATTGTGGCAGAATTTATGCTTGAGATTATGTAGTGAGCTGCATGACAAGGGGAAATCATTGCAAAAAAAAAAAAAAAAAAAATTGAGGATTGCAGAAGGTAGCAGAGGTCTAAATACTTTTTGGAATTGTTCAATGAGGTCTACGGATGGTATTTTCCACTGAAGCGATTGTGACTTGGCTCAAACGTTGAGCTAAGGTGGAAATTGTTGAAAATACGTCTCGATTTTGAGCCTGTTGAATAATTGGTGAACTTGCATCATCACAATCGCTTCAGTGGAAACCTCATTGCTACTCTCCCATATCCCTAATGGGTGCAATTGCCATAGAGTATTTCCAAGTCCAAGCAACGCATGAACTTTGCCACACAACCATGGACCTAATCAAGACACCAATTCCACTTGTACAATTTGATACTCCATAAGGATTTTCTGACATGATCTCTTATATCACAAATAAAGCAAAATCATCATTGCACCCATTTATAAGAGGAGGTTGAACGTGCATCTTGTCAAATTCAATAGCTACAACAACTGTTGGCTCTATTGGCTCTACCTCACTACAAGCATTACCTATGTCAATTACTTTGCTAATGCTTGCTACCTTAGGAATTTTTGGTTGCAACTTTACCTTGAGCTGACTTCATCTTGAGCTGAATATTGTCGAGATTCATATTAACACTGTCATAGATACTCATAGCCACATGTATTGGAGGCTTATCAAAGGTAACTTCTTTGTTGTCAACATGTGAATTTATATTCGGACACCACAACCTATCACCTTATTCACTTTGTGCATAGTCATGGAATATGCACTTTGTCTCCTATTGAGCTTATCATCACTCACTTGAAAATTTAGGGGACATCGGTAGGTGCCTGTGTTGCCATCTAATGAGTTCACATTGGCCTTGTCCCTCCTATAAAAGGAGATGTGATCTGAAGAGGAGGAAGAGAGAGGGAGAAGTGAGAGCCTTCTGAAAAAAAGGCAAAAGCTCTTGGCAAAGAGAGATTTTCTCATTGTAATTATACCCAAGTGGTGAGATGAATTTGTGTAATTTTTTAAGTGAGTTTTTACTAGGAATTGTAAAGGGCTAAACATTACATGAGTTATTGAATGTAATTAGGAGTTGGAAAATACTAGAGAGAGTTTGAGTATTCTAGTGATTGTAATCTCTATTGTATTACTTAGTTTCTATAATGGAATTCCACGTTGCTCTCTCCATAGATGTAAGTTTCGATATTTGTACCGAATCACGTAAATCAGATGTCCGATTCCCTTTCCTTCCTTTCGACTAATTTTATCCAATTTGCTTATCCTACATTCACAACAAAAATTATCAACTTGTCCATTGAGGAATCTCTTATAAACAACGAGGTTGTCCTCAATATTCGAATTGGATACAACCAGATCAAAGAAAAAAAGAAGGAGAACATTAGATGTGACTTATATGCTTTGTTTCTTCAACACACTTTGTTTTTCTCTTCAATGATATAGATAAAATTGATTCTCCACAAGCCAATCTCAGTTTTATCCAAGTATCTCAGAGATAAATCTTTGCTTATTTCAATTGCCATTGCTAATCAACATGTTGTGATTTCACGGCTCGTTCTTTCCCAAGATCTATGGAACAAGCCGCCAATTCACAAGATATGATTGCTAATAACAACGAGTCTGGAGAAAGATCAAGAGTGCTGCAGTTACCTTAAGTAGTCACAGGCTACACAACACTAAGGCAGTAATTTTTCCATTATTTGTTTGAGGAAGTCGGGACGTCTCCACATGAGAGTGTAGAGATTGTTAGATGCTTGAAAAGTAATTGACCAAATAGTCTACCGTTAATAGAGACTATAGTGAGTTTGAATAACACCAAAGTGAGATTGTGCTTTTGCTTTTGGAAACTTCTGTATATAAAGAAAACGAAGCAATGATGCTTTTGACATATTGAAAACTTTGTCATATGCGTTTTCTTTTAGTTGTATTGGAAAAAGCAAAATTAAGTAGGTGATGTGCGGCTAGTTGATTTGAAATACTATGTTAATTGGAGTTTATTTCTCGAAAGAAAATACATGATGAGAAGGAACAATCTAAAATGTAGTTTTTTAAGTTACATATAGCAGAAGGCAAAAAAGAAAACTTTTCAAGGACGCAGATACTTCCGCACGTAGAGATTACGAAGAAAAGAGAAAATTTCTCAAGCCGTATTTGCATATTATTAGAAACGACGTTCTTATGCCATTTAAAAACACAACAAAGGAAAGGATCTCATGAGATTTTTGTTATGGGAGCTAAAATGGCGAATGCTATATAAATCTAAATGCGTGGAATAGACAGAAAGTCACGGAATCCAAATGACTGCATTGGCTTTTGATAGGGGGATGTGATTAGGTCAGAGAACTAATATCTAATCTTTAATCCATATTAAACGAATCAATTAACAGAACTCATTAGCATTAGAGTAAATTTACAAAAAAAGAAGAAGTTCATTGATGATACATTCAGCTGTTACCGAGATAGTATAATAAGTACTATTGTGTATAATAGAATAAAATTTACTATGCATATATTGACACAATCATGATAGATTTTGAAGTTTTAAATTTTTTTTCTGCCTTGTAACTATCAGGCGTGTTGTTAAACTAACTATGAAAGAAATATATATCTCTATACAAACTGATGGGATCTAATTATTTTTTTTTTCAATAAATGATTGATTGTGTTGGTTTCAAAAATGACGAATGAAAAATATTTTTTTATCACAACATAATAGTTACGGATAAATCATCGTCAATAATAAAAATATTTTCTACTGATTAATTTTTCTAAATGATATAAATAATTATTTTTCGAAAAATGTTGTCAAAATTTTACTTTTCCATGAAACAAACTCACTTATTTCAAAAGTTGTTCCATGAGACATTTACTTTTATTAGAAAGGTCGTTGAAGTGTTCTTTGACAAGGGAGGGAAACAATAATGCATTTCCTTGTCCTTATTCTTAAAATACAATAAAAAAAATGTAAAATTAGGAGAAAATTTCTCTCCTTATGTGCGCGCGCGCGCTACATGTGTATATATATAACAATAGATATGGATGCTTATATTTTATTCGATGTGTTTTGCTGGTGCAAGAGGAGAGCGGTTTCCGAAAATTGGAAAACGAGATAAAAAAAGAAAGAAAAGTTCGAAAAAAAAGAAGCAAAGGGAGATTCATCCTAGGCAGTTCAAATTAATTGTGCCGTCCATATCTTCAAGGGCAATCTTAAGATGTAAATTGTTATCCTTAGGTTTAGACAATCTTAGTTAATCTATAAGGGAATTTGATGAGGCAATTAGAAAATTCTATAAAATCTAGAGAAACTTAAAAGGGTGGACGGACTTAGATACTGAAGCCTCAATTTACTCAGCCCCATGCAGAACGGCTTTTTTTTTCCTTTCTTCAGTTTCCCTTGCTCCGATGAAAAGGCCACGAGGGTTCCAATATCCATCGGAGCAAGGGAAACGGAAGAGAGAAAAAGAGAAGACGTAAAGGCCATTGAATCCATCGGAGCAAGGCAAACGGAAGAAAGAAAAAGAGAAGACGTAAAGGCCATTGAAGCAAGGTGGAAAGATCATCAGAGCAAGGCGACCGGAAGAAGGAAAAAGAGAAGACGGGAAAAAGAGAAGACGTAAAGGGAGGAAGAAAAGAGGTCATCAACGGAAGCACAAAGTGAGTTTCTTTTGTTTTGGTTGACTTTTGGTTCATAATTTTGCTGGACTACTGAGTTAACCAATCGGCCGACGCGTCCGGCTTAGTTATTCTTCATCTTCTCAGGAAAGCACCGTTTCTCATCTTGTCTTGTTTTTTTTTCTTGTTCCATCAGGAACTTAATCTCAGTCAAAGTAAAACGTGGGTTCTTGCTTGAATGGATTCTGGACTCATCTCTGTGTTTACCTCTTGAACTGCTCATCTCTCCTTCTTGTAAGTTGCTCCGATTATGGCAGGTTAGTTTAGATCATCACATCATCCCTTTTAATTTCATGATTACATCGCACCTACTTTACATGTCGCATATCACCCCATCAAAATTCTCAACTTGGCCGTAGAGTATTCTCTTGGGGACATCGAGGTTGTCCTCGACATTGGACTTCGACAAAACTGGCAAAGTTAAAAAAAAAGGAGGAGAAAATTAGATATAACTTGTAATTGTGGTTCACTGAGTGATTTGTCCCAGATCTCCCATGATCATTGGGGAAAGCATAGATATGCTTAGAATATTGTTGGCCTTGTGTCACTCCTCGTGATTTCTCAATAGATGATCAAGACGAAAGTACATTTGATTATGCTTCAAACTACATGTTGACTTGGCGTGATTATTTTACTTATGCAGTTTCGATAGAATGTCTAGAAAAGAAATAGAGAAATGAGCATGACCACGTTCCTCCTCCTCCGTTCTTTATTCTTCAATTATCTTGATTTTATGAGGTGGCGTGACACTTGTTAAAGATAATTATTGTTACGTGGTTTTGTACACTTTTCTTGTATTAACAATGACAATTTGCTTATTCATCCAAAAAAAGTTTCTAATTGTAAAGCATACTTAAATTTGTTCAGTATAACGCAATGCGTTAGACTTTGAAATTCTCATATAAAATTCTAAGTGAACTCTTCCATGTAGTCATATCCCAGTGCACCACATGAGCTTTGTTCTTGTAGTACTCAATCCAATGATTTGGTGATGGGATCTCTCTTTGTATCTCCCTCACACAAACTGTCGGCGCTCCTCCAACTGCCCTCGATGGCCAGGAAACTGCAGCGGCGGAGCAACTGCCGCCGGCACAGCCATTTAACAGCGTGCCGGGGGGGGGGATTCTACAGTTCAAACACCATGGCGACCGAGTCGGCCGTCGTGGAGAGCTTTCTATGAACCGAGAGAAGAACCTAGCGCCATCCTTGACCAGATGAGGAAACCATAGATTGTTGAATTTTTCATGCTTTCCAAAGTTATCTAAAAACATTCAAGAAATGAACTTTATCCTAGATCTTTTCCAAACTTTCAATTAAGCACAAAGTATTCACTTTATTCAGATTATTGAAGATCTTTCCCAAACCATATGGTTTCCTAGTCCACTGTATTGTGTTAGTAATCAATGCGTAATTCACTTGAAAGCACATCTTAACTTCGTCTCTTCTAATCCAAGCGTAGAGAAAGGGCGGTCCCTCGAAGCTCCGATTGGAACCCGGATCTTGACGTGACGAATCGCTAGGTTATCCGACCCGACATCTATCTAAAGAATCTAACTCTGCAAGCATTCCTATCTCCAAATTAAACCTCACTCCGCATGTAATCGAACGAAACCCTCAATCTCTCTCGAGGGAAGCTAAACTGAAGTAGGAGATCCAAAGTTTCCCATAACTTATGTCGATTCTCAGGTCGTTCCTTCTGGATATCGGCATCGATCGGCATTTTACATTAGGGCCTAACCAGTCGCAGTGTGTTTAGTCTTCTTGTATTACGTGATCACATGCAACTTCCGAATGCATGCGCAATCAGTACGTAAAGAATGACTCGCATCTCTTCCGCTCAAGAAGATAACAGAACTAACTCTGCACTTCGTTACTGAAAAACTTGACTGCAGTTTTCAAGAACCACTTCTATAGGAAAAATAACCGTCCTAACGAAAAATTCAAATGTTGAAGACATTCAAGAAATTCAAAGATGGCAACATGACCTTTTGCAGTCGCTCGACCACAAGCTGCGTGAGAGCATTCGCTTTCTGAGAGTGGAGATGGCGGACTTAAGAACAATGGAAGTAGTGATGGCTCAGATGCGAACTCGAGATCCTGGAGAGTTATGGCTTGTTGTCCTCGTCATCGTCACTGTCGTTGTGATTCGACGGCGTTTTGGACTGGTCGGGCTGTCCTCGCTGCTGGAGTACTCCTCTGCGTGACGTTCTAGTTGGCTTGGCGACTTTGTGAAGACGACGTTCGCAGAGATGCGATTCCAATCGCCTTTTCCGTAGATATTCATTCCTCTGAGAAATCTCCTGGATATGTCCATGAAAATCAAGACAAGACATTGTCAGTTAGCTTATCTTTTGAACGGTTGAATCGCTTTCTTGATGATGCTTCTGCGGAATTGCAAATCTTGAGCGCGTAGAAACTGTTAAAACAACCTAACGATCTCTAATCTAACTGAAGAACGAAAAAGAACGTGCAGGTTTGCAGCTGTAGAGGAAGATAAGTCGTCATACTCGTGTTCTTCTTCGTTCCATATACGGCATGGAACTACCGATGCATCAGACGACAATGATGACATCGACGTCGACGATGACGATGACGGCAGCGAGGAGGATCCACTGCTGTCGGAGTCTCCAACTTCGCGCCTGCCTGTAGAGTCAATCAACCATTGCAGCCGGAAACTGATCTTGCACGACTCCATCAACTGCAAGTCGAGCAGCCGCGCTTGGAGATGCCGGCGGATCTGCTCGACCGACTTTCCGTGGAACTCGTGGGCGAATCTCTGGGGAAAACCATCGTAGGAGGTGGAGGGACCGACCTCGGCGCCGTAGATAGCCATGCAATTCTTGAACCGCTTGTCCTCCGCGAAAGTCCAACTGTAGCCATCGCTGTGATAATCAGCAGATCTGCGGCATCTGCGGCGAGCCGGCACCCAAACATCGCGCAAGTAGAGCCTCATCAGGAACGGGAAGACGCGGAGCAAACAGGAAAGAGCGTCCCGCATCCGGGGACGCAAGCCGAGCGCGACGGTCACCAGTACGAAGTTCGCCATTACAGATGGAAGGGTCGGGTCGGCCATGCTTATTCGGCTTTCGTCTCTCTCTCTCCACTTTCTTGATGTTGCTGGTGGGGGAAATCCCGCGCGATTCTTGGGGCTTTATGAATCTTTCGTGCTTCTTTTATATTGAAGACGAAGATTTGAAGACGAAGATGTTCGGAATGAGTTTATAATCCTACTCGCGTGACGTCACCTCTATTTATAATGAATAAAGGTCAAATAATTCCTTTTGAGATTAACACTGCAAAAAATCTCTAAATAATTTTTTGACCATAAAAAACTCTAAACTGATATAGTAGTTACGGATTTACTCCGTTAGTTTCTGTAAAATTTTATCATCAAATTATTAAATTGGATAATACATGTTAGTTGGCTGGTGTATCGGTTTATGGTTTTACTTTTCATTTGTCACCGTGGTACTAATTTGTGATTTTTTATGATAATAATCCATTTAAATGAAAATTAATTGAGGGTGAATTTATTACAAATGTACTAGTTTCGAGTTTTTTGTTAAATAAATTAATTTTGGAAAAATTTGTCACAAGTGTCAATTTAGAATTTTTCGTCTAATTAGCTTTTCTTTTTTCTAATCAAACTTGTTTTCCTTGATAAGGGGACTGAATAGTGCTCACTTTATTTATTGTATTCAAGCATCTTTCCCAACATATAATATTTCGTAGTATTCAATGTGTATTTCATCATGTATTAGAAGTTACCTCTCATTTTGGTGTTGGAACACCTAATGGGGAACAATGACAACCTGAATATTTATTGGATTAGCGTAGCAAAACAAAACAATCTCCCATCCTTTGCAAACATAATAGAATACAATACAATATGAATATAAATACCAAAATATAAATAACAAGCATCCACAAACACAAGGGATTGTGTGGAAAACTTCCTCGGTGTGAGTAGATACAAATCCACGGGACAAGAATCCACCCAAAATCTTTACTATCAACAAAATTGGGTGAATAAACTTCTTCTTTAGTTGATACTAGATGTACATAGCAGCAGCAATATTAGGAACACCATTCTTGGCAATATACATGAATTTCACAAGAGACCAAGAAAACATCTCACTAAAAATGCAGGTTCGGTTTAATCCACAAAAAACCCGATGTAGGAAGCTTTAAGTGATAATTAGATGGATTAGATTTGAGAAAATGTGTCATGAGCATGCTCACAAAAAATTAGCTCAATTAGACTATGAATTGGCCTCCAACGTCAACTCGATGAAAACTATATATTGTCTTGCCTTCTTTCTCTCTTGTACTACGTTTCAACCACGTTTTTTTGCTGCTACAGCATAAAAATAGTAAGAAACCTCATTTTTTCATATGGATTAGAGAAATGATTATATGACAGTCTTTCATATACTTTGAGAATAATAGTTTGTTTTGGACAATATAAAATCAAATAACAAATAATTATAAATTGTTACGGGGTCCACTTCTTCAAGAATTTGTGGTCACAACAATATATTATTCTCATAGTGACCCAAAGATTATTATGCCAGCAAAGCCATATAGGTTCATACATTTGGGCTTGCAATCCATTGGACTTTTTCACATGGGAATGAACCAAGTCAACAATACTCATCCAACGTAATATCTAGTGATGAAGTGCACATGAAATTCTATAACACAACAAAATTGCATGTATCAAATTTTATAACTTATCTAGAAGGTGTGATCAAATAGTTTTATTAACTTTGAAGCATGTTGAATGATGGGAAAAATTCATGTGGCTTTGAAATTTTTTAGGAGTTGTTGATGCTGTCGTGGTGTCAAGTGGGCGTTGGATCAGAAAAAGAAAAAAGAAATCTTTTTAAAAGGGAGGGGGGGAACACCCTTGAGAGACCATAAAGGGGCAGGGACATGTGACCCTAGGGATTGGACCTAGAACTTGAGCCGCGTTATGTAGACCATAGGTTTGGCCTTGAAAGCCTAGCCTCACCAATGGGGTCTCCGATTCCAAGGCCAAGGACACGGATTCAAGAGTTAAGGGTTCAGTCTCAAGTCTAGGGTCTCTAGTCTTGACATTGAGGTCTCGACTTTGGGGTTCAATGCAAGATTCCAAGGTCTGGAGACCAAGTTTCCAAATTTATGAGATTATGTCATTGGCTTTAGAATTAGTGTTTTCAATCTAATTTAGGAGTGATCGGTTTTAAGGTGAATTGGTTCCCACCTTAGAACTATGAACCACTCATGAAAGGTCATTCCACAAATTGAGAATTAGGTACTACCCATTGGTTCTTGGACTCGCTTGGGAATCGGACCACTTGGTTCCTGGACTCTAGGAATCGGAGGTTCGGTTCGATTCCCAAGTGGGTTCGATTCCCAGGTGGGTCTATGGAATCGGCCATTGCACGTAAGACACTTTGAAATGCTAATGATGTCTCTCCATTGTTTGAGAAGACCATACCGATTTCTTGAATGCCATTCTTTGATTGAGACCAAACAAGAATCGCTAATAATCTCAATCAAAATCGCTAATAATCTTAATAATCTCGGTTGGGACAAAGAAGGACACACCAATTAATGAGAGGCCATTTCTAAATGCTTCATTTAGATGGATTATCTTTAAGGATCATGATCAATGGAAACAAACATAGAAAATGGTTATCTTTAAGCGAAAGAGCATGATCACATGTGATGATCACAGAGTGTGAGGAGCGAGAGGACTGATGGAGAGCTAGGCTCGTCGTAGTTATTACTTCATAATTAAGACCGGCTAGTATGACCTCCATGAGAGAGATTGTGCAGCAAAGAGCCTGAAACGTTGAGTAAAGACAACAACCACGGAGGTGCCGGCTGGCTTTTTTTTTTCCCAAAGAAACCTTATTCCAGAAGTAATCCATGCCGTAATTAACCTCATCCAGCGCAAATCAAAATCAAACAAGGCCTTAATCTTTCTGAAGCATAGCGAATCGAAGCAGAAGATCCAAAGTTTCATATAACATATTGTCATTCTCAGTCCACTCCTTCCAAATGATGGCATGGATTACCTCCAGGAATAGGGTTTACTACAACACACAAAGATCGAACGCCTCTTTGCATTACGTAGGCATATGCACATCCAGGAAACACGTTCAGTTTGCAAAAACATGTGCAGATCTCATCCGCTCCGAGCAGAGGATACGGCCATCGATATCTTCTTATTCATTGTATCCCTTGAAAATAACAAAAACGACTCGGCACCTGGGTCCTCAAACTCGACTACGATCCCTCGTCTTTGAGGATCGACTCCTAATGAATGAAAACAAAACCAAACTCGACTACAATCGTCTATGAGGAATAACTCCTAATGAATGAAAACAAAACCGGCATTTCGAAAGATCCAAAGATCGCATCAGGCGATCAATCAAGCGGGACCTGCGCGGGATATCTGCTTTCAGGAGTCGAGGCACTCGACACCGCGTGTCACTTTCTACCCGTATAATTACCAGATGGCGGACTCGTGGACATGAAAGCTATACCTCTGACATTGCTGATGCTGTGAGTATCATTGATGCTCCGGCGAAGTTTTTGATTCTCAGTGCGGTCTAGGCGGTTGAAGTACTTCTGCGCATGACTAGCTACTTGCGTTGGCGTCTTCGCTATCACGAAGTATTTGGAGATGCTCTTCCAATCCCCCTTGCCGAACATCTCCAATCCGCTAAGAAATTGCCTGGATTCGTCAAGAATAGCAACATCAGACTAAAAAGAATGCCCTCCAAATGAGCGCACCTACGGGAAAAGGGAAAAAAGAACATGGATGGCAACTGTAGGGAAAGATGGTTCGTACTCGTGTTCTTCTTTAGTCCATGCGATCCCTCTTTTCCGTTCACTTTTCGGTTCGACCTTCGATTTGCCTTTTGATTTCCGAAGCGCCGCTTCTGCTGACGGTCTGCCACCGTCATCGGAATCCCCGCCTTCCTCGTCCACCGTCCAATGCTCTGGGAACATGACTTGATCCGACTCAATCGAGTGCACGTCATGCCACAGCGCCTCGAGATGCAACCAGACCTGCTCGACTGACTTCCCGGGGAAGTCGGGAGTTATCGCTTCAACGAAACCTAGCAATGTGGGGAGGTCAGCTGGGCCGCTAAGAGTAGCCAAAGCATTCTCGAACCGCTTGTTCTCTTGGAAAGTCCAGACGCCGCTACCATCACTTTCGCAGCCGCCACCGCCACAGCAATTGGGCAAGGGTTCTGGGCTCGCGGGCCACGCGCATTCTTGATGACCGGTCGGGGAAACATCTATTACCATGGCATTTTGCCAAGAATCCATCATAAGCGGGCACAAGAAAGGGCTGACGATGCAGTAATCGAGAAAGCTTCTCGATCACTAGTAGGAATTGAAGAGGGTTTATCTTCTGTTAGTAAGAATTGAAGAGGGTTGATCTTCTGTGCCTCTATATATAGAGAAGACTGGCGTGGCTGCTGGTGGGCTTTTTCAAAATCGGATATTTACCCAATTCAAATGCGTTGATCTCGAAATTGAAGATGATTAGTTGGGTGATTAAGAAGCTAATTATGCTGATTAGGCGTTGACTTCAGGAATCGTGGGGTCCAAGATCAATCTTTCGTGGATTCATCTTGGCCAATCGCTCGGAGTCGAGATAGCTCATAATCAAGAAGAGTAACCGACTGGAGATCTAGTCGGATTACAAATCTTTGACTGGATTTGGACTTTATCTTTCGGGGAAATTGTAGTTTGCATCCCTACACTTTGGCTTAATTGCACTTTGTGCGGCTGAAATTTTTATAATTTAATTCGAGTCCTCTGCCTAACGTAGAAAGAACTTTCCAGCGAATCGCGTTAAAGAAGTATCGTCTTTTGTCCTTGCTGAAAAATGTCGACTTGTATCTCCTTTTTTAGGGTTAATATTATAAAAAATCTCAAATTGGTATACAAATTTATCATAAATTAATTTTTTGATCATAAAAAATCTCGAACTAGTACACTTATGATAAATTTCCCTCAAATTAATTTTTCCAAATTGGTACAATTATGAAAAATTTACTCTCTATGAGTTTTTGTTAAATTGTTAACACTACGGTAAATGGAGGGTAAAGCCACGAACTAGTACACTTGCCCATTGCCACGTTTCATCAAACCCATCAATTCAACAATAAAATTTAAATGGAAATTAATGTAATGTAAACATGTGTACTGGTTTAGGGTCATTCGTAATAAAAAATTAGAAGTACTTGATGAATGAAATTTTTTTATCATCAACATAATAGTTACGGATAAATAATTGTCGATACTAAAAATATTTTCCACTAACTAATTTTTCTAAACATATAACCAATTATTTTCAGAAAATGTTTTCCAAATTTTAATTTTTCCCTCAAACAAACTCCACTTATTTCAAAAGTTGTTCGAGGCATTTACTTTTATTAGAAAGATCTTTGAAATTTTCTTTAACAACGGAAACAATAATTCGTTTTCTTGGTATTTATCTTAAAAATACAATAAAAATGTAAAATAAGGATAAAATTTCTCCCCTTATGTGTGTGCGTGTGTTACATATGTTTATATATATAACAATAGATTCGGATGCTTATATTTTATTCGATGTGTTTTGCTGGTGCAAGGAGGAGAGCGGTTCCGAAAACTGGAAAACGGGATAAAGAAAGAAAAGAAAAGTCCCAAAAAAAGGGGAAGCAAAGGGAAATTCATCTCATTCAGTTCAAATTACTCGTGCGGATTCATCCGTATCTTCAAGGGAAATCTTAAGATGTAAACTGTAATCCTTAAATTTAAAGAATCTTACTTAATCTCATCCATATCTTCAAGGGCAATCTTAAGATGTAAATTGTAATCCTTAAATTTAAAGAATCTTACTTAGTCTATAAGGAAATCTGATGAGGCAATGAGAAAATTCTATAAACTCTAGAGAAACTTAACATATGGACTGATTTGTACATTGAAGCCCCATTTACTCAGTCCCATGCAGAACGGCTTCTTTTTTCCTTTCTTCCGTTTCCCTTGCTCCGATGAAAAGGCCACAAGGGTTCCAAATATCTATCAGAGCAAGGTGGAAAGATCATAAGAGCAAGGCGAACGGAAGAAAGAAAAGGAGAAGACGAAAAGGGAGGAAGGTCATCAACCGGAAGCACAAAGTGAGTTTCTTCTTTGCAGTTTTTTTTGGTCGACTTTTGGTTCATAATTTTGCCAGACTGCTGAGTTAACCATCCGGCCGACGTGTCCGGCTTAGTCATTCGCCATCTTCTCAGGAAAGCACCATTTCTCATCTTGTCTTGTTTTCCTCTCGGGCCATCACGAACTTAACCTCAGTCAAAGTAAAACGTGGGTACTTGCTTGACTACTTCCTGGACTCATCTCTGTGTTTTCGTCTTGAACTGCTCATCTCTCCTTCCTGTAAGTTGCTCCGATTATGGTTTTCATCTCGTTTCTTTCTTCTATCCATTGGCTTGTTCGACCTTGTTCTGTTTTATTTGCTTGCTTAAAGTTATATATGTTTAATATTATTTGTGTCTTGGATAAAAAGCTATGCCGGATGATCATTCTGTTACAAATGAAATATGTATTCCACACTTTAGAAAGTGCATATCTATAGGTCAGTTTAGATCAAATCATCCCTTTTAATTTCATGATTACATTGCACCTTATTTACATGATGCATATTACCCATCAAAATTGTCAACTTGGCCGTACAATATACTCTTATGGACAACGCGGTTGTCCTTGACATCGGAATTTGACACAACTTGTAATTGTGTTTCATTCAGTGGTTTGTCCCAAATCTCCTGTGATCATTTGGAAAGTCACACATATGCTTAGAATATTATTTGCCTTGCGTCGCTCCTCGCAATTCTCAACAGATGATCAAGACGGAAGCTCGTTTGATTATGCTCCAAACTACATGATTTGCGGGCTGCGATTTCTTTGGTCTACAAGAAGTTGGTTAGCTAGACGAAGTGAGAGTCCCTTCCTTCTGTATGAATAAAAAAGCATCAGAATTGTTGAAATTGGAATCTCAACAGAAATAGTTTTGCTAAAGAAATAAAAAGGAGCAAAGGGAGATTCAGCCTAGCCATCCAAATTAATTGTGCATATAAGTTGATATCTTTGAGTTTAATTTTAAATCGTAAATTCTTATCCTTAATTTTGCAGAATCTTAATTTATAATAAAATATTTGATGAGGCAACGAGACAATTCTGTCTTTAGAGAATCTTAAAGACTGACACTTCCCGATCAATCAGAGTCATGCAAAATGCTTCTTCTTTTCACCTTGCTCCGATGAAAAGGTCACTAGGGTTCCAATGTCTATTAGAGCAAGGTGGATAGAAGGAAGAAAAAGAGAAGAAGAAAAGGGTGGAAGAAACGAGGTCATCAACGGAATCCCAAAGATCCCAAAGTGAGTTTCTTTTCTAGGATTCGTTTTTGTCGACTTTTGATTTAGAATTTTTCCCTACCCGTCAAAATTATCAACTTGACTGCATTAGGAATCTCTTATCGACAACGAGGTTGTCCTCAAGTTTGACGCAACTGGGTCTAAGTGAAAAAAGAACATTAGATGTAACTTGTGTGCTATTTTTCTTCAATAAACCCTCGTTTTTTGCCATTCATTGATACCAAGAGAATTGATTTTCCACAAATCAATCTTAATTTATATTTAGGTGTCTCAAAGAGAAATCTCAACATAGTGCTTCAATTACCATTGCTAATCAATATCTTGTGATTTGTTGGCTAGTTCGTTCCCAGGATCTAATGGAGCCACGAATTCACAAGATAAATGGCAATAGATGGAGCACCTCTAGTCATCGGGAGCCACGTGATACACAAGTCATCTATCCATCTTTGTGTAGAGGTGCTCTATTTGATCGGTTATGACCTATTTCCTCAGTCATTGTTCAATGTCATAGACCCTGAACGTGATTGAGTGCATTAATTGTGGCCTAGATAATTTCTTTGTCATGTGGAGGATCCAGGTCATTTCAGGATAAACGGATCATTTATAATGAAAATAGTGCATTAATTGTGGCCCAGATAATTTCTTCGTCATGTGGAGGGCCAGCCCATTTCAGGACAAATGGATCATTTATGATGAAAAGGAGGAGCTGAGTATGAATTGGTGATCGAGTTCCTTGAGAATTGACAATCTATGAATCCCTTTGGTAAGATGAGACTAGGCCTTGGGCATGAATGAGCTAGGATCTTGTGACGATCAAACCATGATGCCACGATCTACCCACAATGAGCCTCGAGAAAGATCGAGAATGTTGCAGTTGCCTCAAGTACTCACAATAGCAACACAATGAGAAGGTACTAATTGAATTCTCTAAAAATAATTGGTGAGAATTTCTTACTAAATTTGACACGATTGGGTGAAAAAACAAAACATAATTTAGATGTGCTATGAAATTTCATTTCATATATAATCATGATTTCCAACTCTTCCTTTTCTTTTTCATCCTTCTATTCTCGCCACAATTATTATTTGGACACTATGGGAACCTATTCTATTCATTCAATTTTAAGTGTCGTGGGGACAAATTATTAGTAAGTTTGTAAATCATGCGGTTGAAATTAATTCAAAATTCCTTAACCGTGTACTACTTTTGATATATTTTTCTTTCAACTTCACAAGCAAGACTATCATGCAAGTTTGACATATGCCATCCTCCATCAACCACTCCCAAATTCTTATTCCTTACCACTACTTTGCACTCATACGTCATCACTTAATTTTATGTATGCGCGCAGCAATGCATGCTCAGATTCCAGTCTATACTATTAATAGTTTTATTACTCCTGCGGGTTTTCTTTATTCGATCAGCACATTTCTCTCCAAATAAGACAATTACTAACATTTGTATCACAACTGAGGCTTCTCTATATTAGCCATACATTTCCCACCAATAAACATTTGCAGTAGTAAAACCAATGGATTAACATAGATTAGGAAAAAAAAAGCAAAATAAAGATATGTTTCGTCATCTTTTTCCTTTCAAAATCGATTAATTGGTTTAATGACGATTTCACTCACGAAATTGGATTCCTTGAAAAGAGGGGCAACAAATGAATAGACTTTTTAAAAAATGAAGGGACTCTGGCAAAAAAATGAATGTGTTCAAATTGATAAGCACTACATATTGGAATTAATATAATATAAATCGGTGCATAATTAATATATTTTAAATGATAAAGAATGATCAAATTAAAAAAAGGATAATTCCATAGTATTTTATCTTCATTTTTTGATTGAAGAAGGGGTTGACCCATATCATTGTAACTTTTTCCTGTCGGAACTATCATGGTTTCTGTGTTGTGGGAACATGCCACGGAGTGATGAACATAGCCATCCCTGTTGCATTATGCATATCGACTGATGACATAATAACGGGCTGCACCGTGCAGTGGCGATCAAGATTCGATAATACCATTGACCCAGACGAGGATGATCACCAACGTGATTGCTCGAGACTTGAAATTCACATCCTTTGGTGGATACGCACCTTGGTACAACAAAATGCAGGTTAGGTTCTCTTCTTGTCTACGTTCTGTATTAACTCGACACGCCACGGATTTAAGGAATAAGAATGTTTCTGTCCATTGTTGAATCTGCTTCGAAACTTTCGGATGACCATATTACATTCTCAAAAACATCAGTAACGCTCGTGTCATGAATCAGGTTGGTGGATGGACCCAGTCATTTGGTAGATCAAGAAAAGGGAAGAACGCGACTCGTTTGGCATTCGCCAAGGTGAGAGGAGCAGATGCGCTTCGCCCTTGCAAGCCCTCACCTTGTTCAAAGCATTTCTGAAGGGATTCTCTCGACCGAAAGTGCCGTTCAAGAACTGATCCATTCGTGGCTCTTGATAAATTGAAGCATCATTCTTTGCAGCTATATGTAGTTGCTGCAAAATTCGAACTCAATTTGTTCCCCAACTGCTCTTTGCCACTATTTATGCATTGATAAGTAATAAATTAATTTTTATTTGGTGTAACTTGCAACAAACAACCAGAATTCATAATCCATCCATCAAATGATGAATTATCAGTTACAAACAATATATAATTAGCATGATCCGAATTACAATCAGCTACAATTGCAACATCGTTAGTAGACCCAACTCCGATTCCTTTAGCCTTGTCATTTTTTAGCTTGAGAGAATCCCTTATGAGATAGTCCTTTTTGCAACAACTCCAACAAACAACATTGTCGATCCTAGACTGAGTTTGTCTATTAAAGTTTATACTACTTCTGCTAATATGTTATTAATTTTTTTTAATTTTCACTTACTAAAGCAATAGATATAGGTTTACCAAATTCTCTCTTATTGATGTCCTCACTTAGAATCAAATCACAAACTCCACCAAATGTCAAATACCCATATGAATTATCAACAATATTATTCCAATTATTAGGTAATGAGAATAATAGAATTATGACACATATCTCATCTTTGAAGTCAATCTAAATTGAACTAAATTGACTAATGATCATGTTAAATTCATTGATGTGATTAGCAACTGACGCACCTTTACTCATCTATTATTCTCATAGCTTGATAGTTTGATGAAGGCCTTGTTTGACATTTATGAGAAGCCCATTGTGAGCCACCCTAAGGGAAGGGGGAAAATTTAAAGAAAAAAAAAAAAGACAAAAATTATAAGAAATTAAATATTATTTTAAAAATTGCCATGCTAGCGTTGTTCGGTTAAAATTGACCGGATGGATTAAACTAACATAAATATAAAAGATTTATGATTAAATTTGCCAAAAAATATTTATTATTGAATTGGCGCAATTGCAAGAGGTTTATAACTTTTTTTATGTAAGTTTAGAATATTTTAGACAATCTTCTCACTAGCTTGAGCACAGTTAGCAAAGCACGTTGTTTATTAGCTTCCTCACCACCTTGTGTTGAACCTCTTCAAGTACTTAAGATCACAGACAGCTGGTGTTTCAACTTTGTGAAGCAGAAATCGCATTTTTATATGACTTCTGCCGTTGAGTTTTCTTTCTTTTGAAAAACCAAGACAGAAAAGGGTTGTATTGGGAAATTCCTCCAATTTTAGGCACCGTTTTTTCTTCTTTTTTCATTGGACCACTTCAGTTTATTGAAGATCTTTATGTGTCTACAACTCCCCGGAGCTCAGCACTTTCATAATTAATTGTGTAATGCATCTTCCAGAAATAACGATCCCGGGTAATAAAACCATGTTGCTTCCTCTCACAAAAGTCCGCTTGCTGTACAATCCTTTGTTCTTTTTTTTTTTTTTTTGTAAAGGGTAAGTATAATATAGCTATTAACTAGGATTTACAAAGATAGTGCAGCCCGACACCAAATATGCACTCAGCGGGACAACAATCCTTTGTTCTTGGGCATCTGTCCGACTTAGAAATGGACCAGATGCACCTTCTAAAAATTAAATATTGGTCAAATATGAGTTAAATAAAAGTAAATATATGATAAGTCAAGCAGAATGCTAAAAAAAATGTTTCTTGCCAGTTGGTTATTAAGAGATTATTTAAGATTAAGTGAGCCATATAAAATCAATTGACTGGTCAATCTGGCAAAGGAAGAACTATTCCCACACGACTGTTATTTTGTCATTAGAACTGTTCTTGGGTGGTGAAGTGTCCTTTGGAAGCTCCTCAGTCATTCACTGCTCAGAGTCCTTTATTCCCTGTAAATGATGATTTGGTACTTCATTGTAATTGTGACTGGTGTCATTCCTTTGTTCTCCTCACGCACATCCACGGCTGAGCTCATCACGGAGCTCCCCGGTCAGCCAGATGGCGTTTCTTTCAAGCAGTACTCGGGTTACATCGTCACGGATCCTCGACGTGGCCATGCTCTGTTCTATTACTTCGTGGAAGCTGATGCTAGAGACCCACTATCTTATCCTCTAACATTGTGGTTCAATGGCGGTATAGTAGTCCTAGTGCTAATTCGTTACTGCTTGTGCTATTGTTTGCCAATTCTGATTGACTTCGGTTTAGGCCCCGGTTGCTCTTCTCTTGGGATTGGCGCATTCATGGAGCACGGTCCGTTTCGACCAGCTAGGGACGGTGGCTTGATGAAGAATGAATTTTCCTGGAATAAAGGTACTTCTTTCATCTGCCGACTGATAATCCTGTAATGGAATGGACTCTTGAATGTTGTTGAGGGTAACTTACGCTCATTCAATTGCAATTTGGGTAGTGTCGAACATGCTGTACGTGGAATCCCCCATCGGAGTTGGGTTTTCATACTCGAATACAACTTCGACTACGTCAATTGGACAGATGCAGACACCGGTACATCTGAGTTGTTTGTAACAATTTTTCTTCTTGTCAAAAGTAACGAAAAATTAGTGTCCTTTGCATTCGTAGTAAGATAGACATCCTTTCGTGTTGCAGCCAGAGAAAATATGCGGTTCCTTCTCAGTTGGTTCGAAGAATATCCGAAATATAGAGACTCAGATTTATATTTATCGGGGGAGAGCTACGCTGGTAATAGTTGTAACTCCTCTAGTCTCTCGGTCTCTCTGTGGATGTGATTGTCAATTCCTAACTTTTGTTAAAATCAATTTTGACACACTAATCTTCCTCGTGAACGAACTGATCTGTATAGAACATGATTGTAGGCCACTACGTGCCACAGCTTGCAGTTCTGTTGCTGGATTACAATAAGCAGTCCCATGGGAAACTGATCAAGCTCAGGGCGATAGCAGTTAACGAAACTCTGCTCATTTGGATCCTGTGTTTTCAATTTGGCAGCTTTCTTCATTTGATTTTCAGGCAAAAAAATCTCGTCTTCTATATGTTGATGCAGCTCGGCAACTCACTTCTGGATTTTCAGATTAGTGTAGATGGTGCCACATTTTTGTGGTCCCATGGCCTCATTTCTGACGAGACATTGAAGCTGAAGGAGACAGTGTGCAACGACTCCAGGTTCTTGACAGAGGAAATCCATAAAAACATTTCAAAGGAATGTGTGGAGGTGTATGAGAAGCAGGTGGAGGAACTGGGGAATTTTACCATTCCAGATGATGTACTAGAACCTTATTGCTTCTCTGGGACTGCCGCGATGCAATCTGCTTCTAGCAGCGTGTGGGATGCATACCATGCCAAAGTGAGTTCGACTCTCTGGAAGATTCTTCCTAATATCTAGGATTTTACTTAGGTTACATACCACAGGGATACCCTTGAATACATGTTAAGCTCAAAGATCTTCAATATCATAGTCAGGAAGAATGCACGAAGAAACTTTGGCAAAGAGTATTGTATGATGAACATGCAATTAGTAAGCCGCTTGCTTACTTCACTGTACTCTTACAGTACTCTTTCCGGTTTTCAAGATGCACACTGTCGTCAAGAGACGCCCTCTTAAAATTTCATCTGAGCCTGCATACAGCATAAGAACGAAATAGCCTAGGAACAAAGCCATGAGAGCATCCTTATGGTATTGATTCCCAGATAGGACTAGTCAGAATTTAAGCCTTGACCCGGTTCATCAAGTATTGACTTTTCTTGTGAGCAGCTAGCTCGAAGGATGGTTCTTACCGATCCATGCCTTGCGGATTCAATATTTTCGTACCTCAACAACCCTCGAGTGCAAAAAGCAATCCATGCCAATACGACGAAGCTCCCATCGGTTTGGCAATTCTGTTCAGGGTCTTTCTGCTTGCCTCTGCTGTATTACCTTCCCGATTCAGTTGGAAACACACATTCTGTTTCTAAAGGTTGTTTCATGCGGTATGTGGCAGGCCTCTTTCTTATCAGGGCCTCGATTTAGGCAACAACATCATACCTCTTTTATTGGGCTTAATCAAGGAGCATCTGCGAGTCCTCCTCTATAGGTAAGCCATGGACATATCTTGCCTTTCTCCAACACGTTTCGTTCCACGACAAACTTTTTCCTGTCAGGAGTATCGCTGTCTGTGTTGTGTGTTGTGGAAATATGACTTAAATTCATGAACATAAGCATCAGTGTCGCATTACTCGTATCAACTGATAACATGAAATTGGGCTGCACGTTGCAGTGGCGACCAAGATTCAAAAGTACCATTGACGCAGACGAGGATCATCGCCAATATGATTGCTCGAGACTTGAAATTCACATCCATGCGTAAATACGCACCTTGGTATGACAAAATGCAGGTTAGGCTCTCTTCTTGTCTACGTTCTCTTTTTAACTCGACGTGCCACGGTGCAAACGAAAAAAGAATGTTTCCATCCATTGTTGAATCTGCTTCAAAACCTTCGGATGACCATGAACATACTCAACAACATCAATGACACTCACACATCAGGTCGGCGGATGGACTCAGTCATTTGGTAGGTCAAGAAAAGGGAAAAAGGAAACTCATTTGACATTCGCCACAGTCAGAGGAGCGGCTCACGAGGTCGCATACACTTCGCCCTCGCAAGCTCTCACCTTGTTCAAAGCATTTCTGAAGGGATCCTCTCTGCCTGAAGTGCCGTTCAAGAACTGATCCATTCATTGCTCTTTCTTACTAAGATGAACCATCATTAGAATGGAACTGTCCTTTGTTGTATCTTGATATCCACTTCTGAGGGAATAAATAACTGTGGACTACGTGTTATAACAGCGAGATTCGAACTTGACCCGGTCATGAGTTTGATGGACCGAAGAAAATTTGCAGATTGAATGTCGATGCTCGACGTAGGTACCGTATGCCTTCCTTGAACTTTCAAAGTACTGAGAATGCACTGAAGATATGGAATGCAGGAGCACGTCGTGTGCAATGTTCTAATTAAAATGTCACAACGCCGTCCATGCAATCGAAGCTATCAAAAGAAAGCATGTACATAAAGGCAAGGACGATAATCTGGTATCTTCGGTTCGGGCTTTGTTTCTGTTCGGGTAAATGATTAAATGGGTAATGCACTTGTTTTGGTTCAGTTCGGGTCATGACCGGAACCGACTGGAAATGAAAGAGATAGTCAAACATAGGAGGGAAAGACTGCATGCCATGCAAGTCATGTGACTAAGTCAATACCCAAAACCTTGGCTTGACCCAAGATTTTCAATTCATGTTTTATTCGGGTTTTGAGTCATGTCATGTTATTATGAAAACGCATGCTTAATATGTTCGGTTCGGATCGAGTCATCCGGAAACTCGACCCGACTGAAAACGTTAACAGCCCTACCAAACGCGTCTAGTTTGAACGTAGGCTGGACCACGTGGGGCTGTTTTGAATTGGGATCGATTGCAAAATTCATACGTATGAATGTAATATGCATTGTATGTGTGCAGATTCGTATTGACCAGTCAATAAATGAGTATGAACTCTAAAGGTATGACGTCAGAGAGATATGGACAGACTGAAGGATTCGAGAACGGAAACTTGGTCAACGCAGTCTTCTAAATTGAAACCCTTAGCTTGGCCCACTTTTTAAAGTACTATGTGCATCTGTTTCGCCAAAATGAACAATTTGAAGAAATTTTTCTAAAAATCACGTTACTTATAAAATGAATGAATAAAAAATAAAGATATTTGATATAAATTATTACTGATAATGAAAATATTTTTTACTGATTAATTAATTCAAACAATATAAGAAATTATGTTTTAGGAAAATATTTTAGAAAATCATTTTTTGTGGAAAATAGATAAAGAAAATATTTTCCGGGAAATTATTTTCTGTTAGATTATCTTTATTTGGTGATATGTGACCGAAAATGTTTTTTGGTGTTTGGATCTTATTTGGCAAAAAATTTTCAATTTTATTCAAAAAAAATATGGATTCATCTTGTAAGTCATTAGATACGCTCTCCTCCTAATCAACTTCTCCAAGATTGCCGACCTCAAAACCCTCATCCTTTGCTTCTCTATCTACGAGCACTTCTACCTCATCGTCCCTGAGATCGACACCATCTCCCTCTCTATCGACTACTTCAACTGTGCTCCGCCGGAGGGAGCTTCGTTTGTGCTGTGTAGAGGATCTTCAAAAGCTTTAGCAACCGCATCGCTTAGTAGGACGAGCTCTCTCACCTCAACTACCGGTTTCGCAACCTTGAAGCTCTTTTCGCAACTCCCTGACCTAGTGAAAAGTTGTATTCAGATGGTGCCTTGAGTCCCGCATCATCCTCTTCGCGATGTCAATTTGCAGGACCTCAACCAACGCGGGTGGCATTAGCCATGTTTGGGAGAGGATGAGCGAGTTCCACCCGATGTCGATCCTCGTATATTTCAAATGAAGTCAAGAATGGTGGGTCAAGGGAATTTTTAAATTATGGATTCACTTTTTCTAATTTTATACATCAATATTTTCCTTGATTGAAAAGTGTTTTCGATCAATTAATTATTTTTGAAGAAAAAAACAAAATCCTTAATTCATCGTGTCCATTCGTGGTTGCTAGATTGGCTCACCTCATCCTATGTATCAACTGGCATTTCTTTGATATAGTTTGACGTTGACAGCTCAGTTAGGTACATCTGTATACTTCTTTTAATTATTGGGTTCGTCAAAATTTAATGGCAGGCACAGTCCCAATTGGTGTAGTAAGATTCAAGTAGGTCAATGGGCTGCTGATTTTAGTATTTCGAACCTGAGATTTAGGAAATTGATTTCTTAAGTTAGAGACCCCCGCCCCCCAATTTTTTATTTTTATTTTTTTGGATAATTTATTTTTTTGGGTCGAACTTTTGATAAATTATTAACTCGCCGACTTAGTTGCCATTGTTCTGGAGATCGTCACCAACTTTAGTTGTATAGGCACCCTTTTTTTTTCCCTTTCTTGTTATTAACTCTACATTATGGACATTTTTTTATAAGATTAATTTAACGGATCAAATTATCCCGTTTTCATCGAAGTCAATACCATCCAATCGATAATCACGGTCGAGAGTTCATCGATCAAATGTCTCTCTTCAAACTTTTTCCTATAAAGAATAAACTATATTTATTAGGTCCTAATAAAATTAAGTACTCGCCTAAATAATCTTTTTACGCCCTTAGTGAATCATACAGAATTCCATTGATAAACGAGATATATACACATTACATTTATGCGATATTTCACGTCAAGAAGTTTATGAGTCTAACGTAATTTAATTGAACATAATCTCAATAAAACGAGCACATTATTCTCTTGAGCAGCCAAGACGCCTCTAATATGAATGGGGCCAAGTCGTTTATCATGTGCGTATTCTTTAAATTCTAAATCAAGAGAAACTAATCCGGAAAAAAAATGACAAAAATTGGGGTTTCAACATTGGCCAGAGAATGACATTATCATTGACAAATGAGACAGCATCATGTTTAGGTTTACTTGTTGTACCTAAGATTACGCAGTTGGAAAATTTGATATATTCATACACATGTAAGTGTCAATACTAGCTCAGACATTGTGAGGAATGAGCAAATCTAAAGAATTGGAAATTTTTGTGTGTTTAGAGTCGATGGGTTATATCATGCTTACAAATTGCTGACACCCAATAATAGGTAATTTAACCTTCCTCAGGAGAATATTAAGCTCGTAATTTTCAGTCAACTTCTTCCCTATTTTATATTTTATAAATTATAGGCACTCGTGGAACCGCCATGGCCTAATCAAGTTCAAACGTAAGAGAATGGATCATACATATTCGGTCGCCTTTCTTATGATGTTTCTAATTTTTAGTTTGACTAAGTCTAGGCGACCTTGTTTAGGTTTAAATTAGTTGATCCGATTCATCGAAATCATAGGTGCCTCCTCTACACGACATTTAATTACTCATGCCGACAATAATGTTTCGCCCGAAATGAAGTGAAAACAAAGCTTAATGATAAACTTTACAAGTTGCCCATTATTCATCTGTTCATAAATCAGAAGACTTTAAACAGGGTTTAACCGAATTCTTTTTCCTCCTTATGCATGACGTATTGGACAATGGGTTTAGTTTTTTTAATCATATATTAAATGAGGCAATCTCATATTTCAATCACGTAAAGTTTTACTCGATGCAAGTGGACAAAAGGTATGTGTGTTAACATAGAATTAATTTAAGCTAGGATTCTCATATGTTATTACTATAAGAAGAAAAATATGCACTACGCGTTCCACATGCATCTAATATGATATTTATTTTTGCAACTAGTGGTAGTTAATAGCAAGCTCAAATCCACAAATTTCAACCCTTGAATGCTTGGAAAGGGTTTCGCCACTGAGGGCTCCATCTTACTAATTGATGTCTCCTTCCTTTTCGACTTTAAGATCTAGAAAAACTCTAAAATAAGGTGAAAGCAACGATCATCACTTGACATAAAGTAAAAGAAGATTCTTGACCTATGCCAAGGGCTCACCATCTAATTCAATCTTCCTTTGTATTCACATTGCACGACCTTTCCTTTGCTCCAAAGATCTCGTCTCAAGTCAAGCCAGTTAGTAAGGTTAATGAAAATCGAGGTACATCGCGAAAGATATGTCAGAAAAGATGGAGCATTAATGATGTCATGGATGTTGAACTTTGCAAAAAGAATAAGCATCAATACATCAAATTCAATTGCTACAGGGACCCACAAGGTCATCAGAGTCGTAGCTGCTGCTGATGAGCTGCTGAAGTTTGACTAAGATTCGGTGGTTGTGTATGTAATCGATGGACAATGTGAAGTCGTCGAACGTTTCGTCGTTATTTCCTCATCCGAAAATTAAGGTTTAGTTGTGGGGGATTGGATGAGTTCCTTCCTTGCAGCTTCTTCATAGTCAATGTGAGTGGTTGACATTTCTTAAAGAGTAACATGCTCAAAGGAAAAGCAACTTGGACTTTGTACTTCCAATTAAAAGAAAAAAATTGGGAGGGAAAATTAAAAAAAAAACTTAAATGAGCCAACCTGTCGATCTGGTTGGTTCTGCTAGTAGTACTTATATGGGAAGAGGCAACATTTTTGCCATTTGTAAACAGCTTATTCAAAACATGTTCAACGCTAAGATGCTGAGAGCATTTGAAATGTCTTCTCTTCTGAACACGACTATGGAGGAAAAGAAAATGAAGCCTACTGGGGTTGAAGATGATGATGTTGAGAGTTCTTCCACAGGCACAGATGAGGTATTAATCTTCAAGATCTATCTGCAAAAATTCTTTCAGGAGATCTTTTCCGATTAACTTCTCTGGACATTATCAGTTCATGTCTAAATAGTGTTTGATCAGACAATGTTTTCTGTATCGTGTTTCCATTCTGTTATGGAGAGGTTCATGAATCGAGAGGTCTAATACATTTTCTTTGTAGTTTTGCCCACGAGATAAATCCCAAAGAAAGTCAGCATATTGCTGCCTAGACAGTTGGACATTACATAGATGTACTCTATATTAATTTGCGAAAATTCATAATGTTAGGGAAATATAGCATGCCACACTATCTCTAGTCCTGAATGTATTGATAATATTGCGATTTTTCTGTTATTCTAAGCAATGTGTCATATATAACAGGAAGATCATGGAGTCTGCGTTGAACCAGACCAGATTAGCCACAACTCATTGCTTTCTAGGGAGAAGTTACCAGCAACTAAAATGGTAGGGAACCTCAACCTGAAACTTTGAGAAGGAGATTATGGTTTTAAGATGATCATCAAGTGTGCTTTTTTTAATCTGAAATGCTGCATTACTCGTCATTTAATCTTGCATCATCTTAAATTTTCATATGTTGAATGATGAGCATCAATGTCCTTCTCTCATTTGATACTTATCAGCAAAGATCTATTCGAAGTTTGTGATGATCTTGTTGAACAGTTCCTATTCCGAAGAATAAACAATTTTCCTAATTACCACGCATGGTGCAGATCTGTCTTTTCCTTCTATATTGTGACTTATCTAATTGTTTAACCAGATTTTCTGGATAATGAGATTTGGATGTGTGCTTCATTCTTTTTGACTTAGCAAGCCAGCAAGTTTTGTCAGCAATGTCTAGATTGAAAAGTATGTTAATCTTGTCATAAAATTAGCTAGGTGATACTTACCTCACAATTAAGATCCTAGTCATATACTTTGCTTGTAAACAACTAAAACATATCTGACAAAAAAAATTACTAAAACACTCAGGTTTTTTACGAGCAATGCGTTGATCAGAAGCCCTCATTAACCCCGGTAGGTGGATCATCTCTGGAAAAGACTTCAAAAACTTGCTACTCATCCGATCACATGAGTGAGGTTTGTCCTTCTAATTACTATATTTCATTTTTTTGTAAATGGCCTATATTTCAATGGCACCAGTCATAATATCGAGAACTGTCATTTAATCGTCTTTTGGAAAAAAAAATCATGACGTTTCTGTCCTTCTAGGACAATCGCCTCGAATCAGCTAGAGCTCAAATGGGTCTGGTCAGAGAAGAAAACCAAAGGCTAAAGTCCATGTTGTCCCAAATTGTGAAGGACTACCAATCTTTACAACACCAATTCTTTGAGGTTGTCCAAGAGGAGAAGAAGGTCGAGATGGCACCTTCACCGAACAAACTTCTGCTTCCTCACAGCCAAGAAAACAATGAAGAAGCTGAGCTCTTGTCCCTCACCCTAGGACTGAGCTCGAGCCGACTGAAGACCGATGGAGAGAGGAGAAACATATTGACGATG
Source organism: Angophora floribunda (assembly GCA_014182895.1). Classification (NCBI taxonomy): domain Eukaryota; kingdom Viridiplantae; phylum Streptophyta; class Magnoliopsida; order Myrtales; family Myrtaceae; genus Angophora; species Angophora floribunda. The sequence continues at coordinate 28,408,301 of CM024711.1, read as the reverse complement.
CAGAGTGAAAGCGCAAAGAATGGAATTAGTGACTTGAAACAAGAGCTGTCGCTTGGCTCGTACAATGGAAAAATTACGAGCTGCGATCGTGAAAGCTTGAAAGACACGAAAGAAGGTGAAATTTTGAAGATATGGCCACCAAGTAAAGTTCTCAAGACCGTGAGAAGTGATGACGAGCAGGTTATGGAGCAAACCCAATCGAAGAGAGCTAGGGTTTGCGTCAGAGTTAGGTGTGATGCACCCACTGTAAGTATTTTTACCTCTTCCAACTATGATTTTGCTACGAGCAACCTTCACCACTTATTTTCACAACAACCACAATGGATAAATGGGTTTCTCTATAATTCTGTAAGAGATGGGAATAAGCATGGTATGTCGGGAAATTAGGACAGACTATTTCATTTCCCACCTTGATGTTGATGTAGCTTGATGGTACAACCGTGGTTCCATTTAGGAGAATATATCGACTCAATTTGTTATGACACTTTGGCAAATATATTACAAACACTTATATTTTGCAATATGATGTGCAATGATTTCAAGAATCTAAATTGAAAGAGTTAATTTTAAGAAAATCCCAATTCATATCCAGTCATTCACTTATTCACTTTTATGATCACCTTGTTGGAAAACAGTCTTCCACGTATATATTGAAAAGAACTCATTTTAACCAAGGATTAGATTTTGTTGAAAAGGATGATATAAAAAGCGCATGTTGTTCTTGACACACAGATGGAAGATGGATGCCACTGGAGGAAGTATGGACAGAAAATTGCGAAAGGAAATCCATGTCCTCGAGGATACTACCGTTGCACTGTCTCGCCATCTTGTCCCGTCAGAAAGCAAGTAGGTCTCGTTCATGAACACAATTTCTCCATTTTTCATACGAATGCATTCTAGAATCTAAACTTAGATTATGTCCATTTTAATTGGCAATATCACAGGTGCAAAGATGTGCGGAGGATATGTCCGTATTGATCACCACTTATGAAGGGAATCACAACCATCCTCTTCCTATCTCGGCCACGGCTATGGCTTTCGCCACTTCCGCAGCCACTTCCATGGTACAGTCTTGCTCATCGACGTCATCACAGCAGCAGCAGCAGCAGCTACCCGGCCTTCGATCTTCGGCGTCCTCGGGCCCTGCTTCCGCCACGTCTACTGGTGGCTTGAACGGACTCGATTTCCCAGGCGATCGAAATCCAAAACTGCCTAGACTTTATTTCTCCAACTCTTCTTCGATTTCGACTTGCAATTCTCGCCCCACCATCACCCTTGATCTCACCTCAAGCCCGGACTTGTCCAATCGCGATGGGCATCGATCCTCTTCATGCTTCCCGTCTTTACCGAAACTCCCTTCAACATTTCTCAGCTTCTCCTCCTCATCGTCGAGTCACTTGGATTCCACAACCCATAAATCATCTTCGGGCATTGGTCCTAGCGTTTTAAATCATGGGGTGCCACCACAACATCAATTGTACCAACCCCGATTGGGTCCAGTCACCAATAGCCAAGCTTCTCGTGCACAATCTTTACCTGACAAGTTAGGCATCGAAGCGACGAAAGCAACGCCGTCGAATTTGTCCTTTCAGTCCGCGTTAGCAGCTGCGATGACCTCGTTCGTCGGTGACGGGGCAACTGGCTTTCTTGGCGATAAAGGAAAGGAAGGAGGTTTTGGGCTGAACTTGAAGTTTGGCGATGATCCAGCAACGCCAATTAAATTACTCAGACCGTCCACGCTAGCTGATGGTATACCATGTGCTTCTTCAAACTACATGGACAAGCCAATGGCTTTGAGCTCTCAACAAGGACCGAAGAGCTCAATTTGGTTTCCTCATTCATCAGTGGAACTATCCACATCTAAGAAGAGTGATTGTGCTTCAATGTTTCCTGCGGAGACCAAGGATCATCTCATTAAGTTTCTTGCCAATTCTGAAATGTGACATTTGGAAGGAAAAAGACAGTTATCATAGTATGTAATTTTCGTTTTGTTAGAAACTTAGAACCATGAGCTCTCAGGAATCAAGACCCCAAACTAAACTTCCCACTTAATTAAAGTTTTTTTTTGGCTTGATCTTTCTATTTTTTTTTTTCGTATTAGATGGATTCAACATGGATATACGCTAGTTAGACAAAGGTATGAGAGTACTTGCATTGTCTTTTTAACTATTCTGATGTAGAATAAATAAAGTGGATAAAGATGATCAAGACCCCAAACAAAACTTCCCCCTTAATTAAGGTTTTTTCGGCTTGATGATTCTAATTTTTCTTCTTCTTCTTTTTGCATGAGATGGATTAACCATGGATACATGGTAGTTAGACAAACATGTGGGAGTACTTGCATTGTCTTTTTAACTATTCCGATGTAGAGTAAAATTAGGAGAGAGCATGGTTCTAGGATAAAACTTGAAACTAATAATCGGACCGGTGAGAAACCTGTCCGATTCTAGGTTTCAAGCATGCGGGGTAGGTTCTAAGTTCCAAAAATTGTATAACTTGTTTCAATGGGTAGGTTTCGAGTTCTCGATTGGTGGAACCTAAGACTTATAACCTAGAATTTGGAATAAGTTTTTGTATTTTTCTTAATTTATATTTTTGTACAATCCTAGATATTCCATGGCGTTTGATAATAAGTGTATAATCTAAAATCATTAGTTTGAACTTCTATTTTATGACCAAGACTTTTATTTTGTTGATGTTTCATATTTTTCTATATATCTAAATATAAGTTATGGTTAATAAATTATAATGGCAAATGGTAATTATTAAATGTAATAATTCACTATAATCATTTTATTAATAATACGGGTGGAATTGGATATATCTTGAAACTGATCTTGGAACCAGTGACGGGTATATTCCAGGTTCCATGATATGTGGTGTAAGTTCCATATTTCAAAAATTGATGAACATGTTCTAATAGGTAGATTCTACACTTCAAGTGGAACTTGTAAGGAATTTGGAACTACTCAACTCTAACATAAATAGAATAAAGTGGATAGAGATGATCAGAGTCTCCAAGTCACAATGCAGATGGAAATCTCCCCAAGAAATGGACAGGCATCATATTCTCAAATGGAATTCTTGAAGAGATATGAAACCCACGCTATTGTTATATGCGTAGTTCCCTCTTGTTCAAGCACCGACTAAAATGAGCAGAGACTAATAACTGCTTTTTCTGTCAAATATATAATGAAATCACTAGCAAAACCCAAATGAAACGTGGGACATAAATGAACCTTCATTGAGCTTAGTTATACGTAATTTATAGATGTAAAAAAATCGACTCGGTAAACTTTAATTTAAAAAATTATGAGAACATTGTCTTATGGTCATGTATTAGAAAAGGGCCATCATTTTTATCCTCTGTTTTGTCTTATGGTCATGTATTACCCATATGGATTAGCTTTCGTTACATCAGATTCAGTCCCCTGTATCATTTCTGTCGACAAGATAAGGCGTGCGTGGGCCGAGCGGCAGTGCCAGCTCTTCGGCCAGGCACGAAGCGGTAGAGTCCGGCTCATTCGGACACTCCTGACCCACTTTCGCTTCCCATCCCGCTCGCAGCGCGGCGATTTCTCCGAGGGCGACACGTCTCTCGAGTGCGGACAGGTGGCGAAACCGGGCTACATAGCCTACATGCACATCAGACAACTACCATAACTAACTCCGAAGCGCGAGTTCAGGGGAGAGACGCTGAAACAGAGAGAAGAACAGCGAAAACGAAGACAACACTGAAGAACATCCTTCAAGAAAGTGAACAGATCCATTGTTTTTTCGTTTCTTCTTTCGGTTTTTTTTTTATGTTCTTCGTGAAAGTTGCTGGACTTTTGTATTGTCAACATGCCCCGACGATCTTGTTAATCTTCTTATTCGTGTTGAGCCATTTTTAGGAATGGCGCAGCCACAAGAGATGAAGGGAAGTGAGAAGCTGGCGAGCTGTGATGCGTACTTCGAGACGATTCAGTCCAAGAAAAAATTGCCTCCTTCCGTGCAAGAAAGTCTGACCTCTGCATTTGCAAGCATCCCGGTTTCTTCATTCCCACAAGTTTCCGGTGGCAAAGGTAATAAGTTATAACTGCTCTTTCTTGATCGCTAATTTCTCTTTTTCCCCCCTTATTATAAGGACGGAAAAGTAAAGTTTAGGCTTTGAAGGAAAATGTGCATTTTGTTTGGGAATTGTGAGTTGAATAAAAGTTTGATTTTTGGAATGTGAGATTGTATCTGTTGTGATCAGATCAGGAGTAGTTTATATTTTGTGTTGTCCAAATTTTAAGTGACATGGATTGCAAACCCAATGATGTTGTAGTAATCGAAATCGAAGGAGATGCCTCAGTGGCTGATGTGGTTAAGGTTTTATCGGAGCACAACATAATGTCAGCTCCGGTCAGGAACCCGGATGGGAAAACGAGTACAAATTGGAGAGACATGTATTTGGGAATCGTGGACTACTCGGCCATAATCTTGTGGGTGTTGGAGAGCGCAGAGCTTGCAGCGGCTGCTCTGATGGCTGGTTCGGCGAGTGCAGCAGGTGTGGGAGCCGGAGCAGTAGGCGCTCTCGGAGCATTGGTGCTGGGCGCAACTGGTCCTGCTGCAGTTGCTGGTCTCACGGTCGCAGCGGTTGGTGCTGCTGTGGCCGGGGGCATGGCTGCTGAGAAAGGTGCAGGTAGAGATGCTTCCACTGCTGCGGACAATTTGGGGCAGGATTTTTACAGGGTTATTCTCCAAGAGGAGCCCTTCAAGTCTACCTCAGTAAGGCTAATTAAATTCTGGGCCACTTTTAATGCTGGATTATTTTTGTGGTATTGTCACGAGATAGTGTATTAGTTGTGGTTATGTTAAATGCAAATTTTAGTTGAATTGCTTGTCAATTGCAAGCCTGAATCAGAGTTCCATCATTATTTTGTAGAGTGGACTTGGTCACTGAAAGTTGAGATGAAAATGTGTTCTTTTGGGGGTGTTTCAGGTGAAGTCGATAATCAAATCATATCGGTGGGCTCCATTCATTCCGGTGGCAGAAGATAGCTCAATGTTGAGCGTGTTGCTGCTACTTTCGAAATACAGGCTAAGGAGTGTTCCTGTCATTGAATCGGGAAAGCCCAACTTAAAGAACTTCATCACTCAACTTGCGGTTATTCAAGGCCTTGAGGGTTGCAGAGGAAGAGATTGGTTCGACTGCATTTCTGAAATCTCTGTTGGTGAATTAGGACTTCTTTTCATGTCACCTGATGAGGTATCCTATTCACATGATCTCCATCTGTAACTAGAAGAATTATAGATGATCCTAAGTTTGAGGAGCACTTGTTGCCTTGTACAGGTCGTTAGCGTCCGAAGCGATGAACTGATTCTGGAGGCTTTTAAGCGGATGAGAGATAATCAGATTGGTGGTGTCCCAGTCGTGGCAGGGCCAAAGAAGAAGATTGTGGGAAACATAAGCATTAGGGATATTAGTCACTTGCTGCTGAAGCCCCAGCTTTTCACCAATTTCAGGTATTCTAAGACACCAAGTGCCTCTAGTCTGTCAATTTGGTCAAGTTTCTCCGATCCTCAAATGGATTTGTTAAGAGGGCACCTGTCGAACACCAAGTAAAATTTGTTATTTCCAATGTACTGTTTCTCTCGTAACATAAATAACGGTGCATTGCAAATCATAATAATCCCTATTTTGAATGGTTAGTGTCCCATGGGTACTCATTAACTAGATCCTTCTTAAAAATGTGTTCTTCAGTAAATGCTGTGACGTCACATAACTTTTGCATCATCTGAGTCTATCTTGGTATCAGTTTCCTCAAATATTCATGAAGGTCTTAGCTTGTTGATAGGACAAATTAGTGCTAATGCAAACAAGAATCGGGTGGAAACTGATTTATCTGGTCCATTACTTCTTACTTTCCCTTGTCTTGTCTTTTGTCTAGTCGGTGGTAATCGAAGTCGTTATTAGCTTTCTATGAGCAATTCTGCTGCAGGCACCTAACAGTGATGGATTTCATGAGCACTGTCATCTCGACAACTCAAGAACCTGGCAAAGTCATACCACCGATCACGTGCAAGCCCGACTCAACACTTGGCAGCGTGATCCACAGCCTCGCCTCGAAGTCTGTCCATAGGATATACGTGGTGTCTGATGAGGAGGAAGTTGTGGGGGTGATCACGCTTCGGGATGTTATTTCTTGCTTCATTCATGAGCCTCCTAATTATTTCGACGATTACCTAGGGTTCTCAGTCAAGGAGATGCTGGATCGATGAGGCTCGTTACTGGTGTGCTGATGTGCTCTAGGTACTATGAGACAGGCAGAGATTGCTATGGAGGATCTTGTATGTCCTTATAAATCTGACTGTTGTGATTCACTAGTTTCTGTCAAATTTCTTCCCTAGGACTATGTTCTCACCTTACAGCTTGGAATTGTAAAGTCCGATTGTTTTATAACTTGGGAGATTTAATCTAGCACGGCATATCCGCGTGCATAGAAGTGACACCAGTTCTTCATCCTCGTGATGGAGCCCGTGTCGTACGGTGCGTATGCGCATGCGCGCCTGAATGGATGAACGCAGGCCGAGATTCCTCGAATGTATCGGCAGTATGTTTTGCACACAAGGCTTTATTTCTTTTTGACAAACTTGGTAATTACAGGGGGAAAGCATTAAAAGTACATAGTGCAAGAAGAGAAGCTTTAGATTCTTGTACTGAGGTTCTCACTGCTGGTCCAACCCTCTTGAACCTGGATCGAGTACTGCAGATTCCAGAGAACATCTTCTATCGAAGGCCGCTTGCTTGGCTCTTCCGTGAGGCAATTCACGGTGACTTCGACCACTGTCTTGAGCGATTGGTACGCAAAGGTTCCACGGATGGATGGATCCGCCGCCCTGCGGAGCTGCGAGGGGTGCTCCGTCAGGTCTTCTCTAGCTGCAATTCCAATTAGCAGGAAGGAGAAATCAGTTCCATGGAAACGTTCGGCTTTTGCAATGCTAAAGTGAATGAGAATAGGCGACTGTTCTAGGAAGTCACGTACCAATTGTTTCATGTCGTCCAATTCACCGGTGGACTTGACCAGCTTCCCAGTGATGATTTGCAGGAGAATCTTCCCGAGCTGATACATGTCTTCTCTTTCTGCATCTTTTGGACTGAAAAAAGGAGAGAACTTCCATTTGAGAATCCCTTCATCTGAGCACTATGATAGCGGAAAATGAGATAAAAAAGAAAGCCGAGTCCGCATGCTCACGAGCGGAACGCGCATGGACGTTAATAGAGATCGGAGATTGTGATACCTGCTGTCGTTCGATGCAATTTCAGAACCCATCTGTAAAAATTGAGGGGGATAACCAACGTCAGCTGACGGATGCAAGAGAGATTTTGGAGTATGGTGGAGCTCGTCTCACCTTGAATGGCAAAGGAATGTGGTAATTGCTGATTTTCGCGGTGAGACTCTCGTCAAGCAGAACATTGTCGATCTTCAAGTCATTCCCAAATATTCCAGGAGCCATTCCGCTGTGCAAGAACTGGACTCCCCTCGCCATGCCTATGGAGATCGCCATTCTCTGTGGCCATTTCAGCATCTCTTTCCTTCTCCAATCTGCACATACATCAGCAAACATGAAATTGATTGGCAGACGACACAGGCATTCACCGCAAGAACTGGTCCTTTCTTCACCGAAATCTTACCTGTGATATGATTCACTAGCGATCCATTCGATATGTGCTCGAGGATGATAAACACTGTGCTAGCCACATTGGGGTGGTCCTGATAAGTGACGATGCAGTGTCCGAGAAGACTGACCAAATGGCGATGCCTTAGCTTAGATAGATTGTCCAGTTGCTGCACAATATTTGGAGGCAAACTTCTCTGCTTCAGTTTCAAACACTTCACTAGGACTACTGTGCCATCTCTGAGCCGACCCTTGTATATCTGCAGAACAAATTAAGGTATCACTCTTCAGCGGTTCAATGGTTACACTGTCGAGTTCCGAGTTCCGAGTTCCATAGTGATCGAACTCAACATTTAAATTGTAAAAGGAAACACTTCACCTGTCCTTGATTTGCCTCTCCCATCAAATTGCATGGATCAAAATTGTTCGTTGCGTCTTCAATTTCCTCCAGAGTGAAAACATTGTAATGTGGGAGGCCCAATGTCACCAGTCTCATCGTTTGAGGCATTCGCCCTACCGAAGGGTTCAGCATTTTTACGTGTTAAGCTCAATCAAATTAGACTAAGATTCTACCATTTCACTATCAGGAGGGATATTCTGTGTCATTTCAATAATCTGAGCGATGGTACTAAAGTACAGATGAGAGATCTTACTTGAATCAATGCTTGACTTTGGAGAGCCACGAAACGACAGTTCATCGGCATAAGACTTGGCGGGCTTGCTGTCAAATGATCTTCGTGCTTCCGCTCTCCTGATCAGCACTATGATCAGGAGTCCGAGTGCTGCAGCAATTCCAACGGTACCTCCAATTACTCCAAGAACGACACTCCGTTTGATGCTCGACCCTTTTTTCTCAGCTTTAGCCGGAGGCTCCACTGCCAAAGCTTCTTTTGGCAATAAGAGTCGGTGTGCTGGTTCTTTGAGTTCCCGCCGGAGAAGCAATTCCACGAGCTTATCACAGTCCGGTTCGCTGAACTTGGCCTGGTGCATGACGGCATGTTCCCAACCAAAAGATTGTGCGAAATGTCCACATAAGTGAGATTACCACTGCATGAAAGATTCGTTGAAAGTTCTCCACTGAGCTGATTTTCCTCTAAACTAAGGTATCGAATCGACGGCAGACTGAAAATGAAAGATGGGATGTGCCCAGAAAGGCCGTTGGCTGAGACGTCCAATCGCTGAAGCTGACCGGAGCCATTCAATTCACTAGGAATTTCAGATCTGAATGAGTTGTTCCTCAACAGAACACTTACAATGGTATCTCCAAGCAACGGGAACTCTGGTCCGAGAAAGTTGTCGCTCAAATCCAGCTCTTCAAGAACAGGTAGGCCCTTAAGATCTGGGACACTCCCATTGAGCAAATTGTCAGACAGAACAAGACTCCTGAGGCCCTTGAATGAAGCGATGGACTGAGGAATCTCCCCGTAGATGGAGTTCGAGCTGAGGTTGAGCACCACGAGCGAGTGGAACCGGCTGACCTTGGCGGGAAGCGGTCCCCACAGGCCCAGGGACACCAGTGAGAGCACCGTCAGGTTGGAGAGCTTGGTGAGCACAGTGAAGAAGGAGTCGATGGAGAAACTTGCAGACAGAGTGTGCTGAGAAACGGCAAATCGATGGGGGTTCGTGCGGTCGGGAGAGGATGAGTTCTTGGTCCCGACAATGGTCAGCTCCGTTATGTGATTGTCGGTGCAGGCAATGGTGACAGAAGGCGACGGCGGGAGGTAACAGAAGCTGGTCCAATTTGTCCATCCCTGGAGAGCTTCCGGGTACTCCAACTGCTTCTGGATTTGAAAGAGGACCCTGGTTTCGCTCGGACTGAGTTGAGCCATTGCAACCGGAACAACCCCCATCATCAAAACGATCACAGAGAACGAGACACGGAGCAAAATAGGGGAATTGGCCATTTCCCAAGCCAAAGATGAGGCTCTCTTGAATCCGAGCGGAACCCAATTCACGCAAGGCTCGTGAAAGACCACAACGGAGGCTCTCTGGCATTAAAAGCCGTAACCGCTCCTGCAACTTCTTTGGCCATACATGGCGAACTTAGGAAGAGGAGCTCTGAGGCTGAATGTGGGAGAGGAGTTGCAGTTGCAGAGGGACTTCCCGTGGGGTCACGGAGAGTTATGAAGACGGTGCTGTGAACGAAGTTCGCGTACTCCAAGGAATTTCAAGAAATGATTAAAGTATGAAGTCCGGGAGCAAATCATTTAGTGCCCAAAAGTTGCAATCTCTCTGCCAAGGAAATATAAAGATATAACGAATTGCATTTGGTGAAAAGGGGGGGCGTCGGTGTATATAATTCCGTGTGACAGAGTATAATGGATCTGGAAAGTGACAATTGGGAAAAGTGAGGCAAGGTGGCAAACCATGAAAATCACATCAATCACAACCCCCGGTGGCAAAAATTTCTTTCTTCTTCTGTTTCTTCGAATTGATTTTCAATATACTGAAATTGACATACCTTAAAAATTAGGATTATTTTGCACGAATTATCTCAAACTAATGCAACTCTTACAAATTTACTTTAAATTAATTTTTTAATCATAAAAAATTTAAAATCAGTATAATTATGATAAATTTACCTAAAATTAATTGTTTTATCACCAAAAACTCTAAACTAGTACAATTGTAACAAATTTACTCAACTAATTTTTGTTAAATTAAATTAACACCCATAAGAAATGAGAGTAAAACTCTAAACCGATACACCCGTTGACTATCACGTGTTATTTAATTGTAAAATTTAATGGCGACCAACAAAAGATGAATTTATCACAAATATACTGATTTAGGGTTTTTGAGTGTGAAAAAGTTAATTGAAGGTAAATTTATTATTAGTGTATCACTTTGAGAATTTTCATGATTTAATCCTAAAAATTAAAATGATACGAATATTTGTATTGGGTATCAATCATAATCTCCCTTATTTATATGCAATGTATGCAGCCTATTATCACATGATTTGTCAATATAGGTAAACTATACGTTAATGCACACAAAATTGGATTTTTATCTTTTATTTATCTTTCTTTTTGGCTTTTAGTCTTGTTAATTTTGGGATCCGGAGCTAGGGAAAGTCTATGGCACAAGGAGACAAAAGTGGGGTCCATTCTTTGATCACGCGCCACGCCGGGGGGTCCTTCAAATCGCGTGACGTGGGCCGTCGATTTCACGTCGACTCCTCAGTCAACGCAGCTGCCAGCAGTTTTCCTTACACATCGGGGTTTGACCGGGGCTGCAGGTGCGAGGTAAATCGGCATCACGTGCCGAGCGCACGTGATCCTCCCCTCCCCCCAACACCGAAAAAAAAATAAAAAAAGAGAGGCTGGTGCAATCACGATCTCCTTGTACCGACGTTGAAAAGTTCATGAATATCCTCAAAAAAATTTAAGTTGTCGGTGGAAGGTGAGGCCAATGCTCATAAGGCAATGATGAACGTGTCCCATTCGAGATTGATTAGACTAGAATGATCCCACTAATTTCTTGATCATGGAGAGTAATTTGAGATTTTTGTTCATTATTTAGGCATCAAGCAAAGTCCCCAAATCCTTTTACTCAAGAATAAAAAGTCTAATGGTATCCCTTTATGGTATCTTTTTCTAGTCTTGGGTCTTAGGACGCATCGACCTAGAGTTGGCATCAGGACAAGTGTGGCTCTCCCGCCTTTCCGGCGGAATTTGTTCTACCTAATCCTTTATTTTCCCAAGAATGATTAAACTCATTGTTATTGATTCGCGCTTTCTGGTCGATTTCAAGGGACGATTGATACGGGTAATGTGGCAGCTAGCTCTTGTAGAATCGACAGACACATATATGTCCCTTAGAGAAAGAAACAAAAGCTAGGATTTGTTTAACTTTAGGATGGAAGGAGGACGTGAGAAAAGATAAAATCCGCGATTAATCTGTCATTACATGTCCGTGGTTGGTAAGATGTTGGAGATTTATATAGTTTGAACAGAGGTCGCACATGACGTGCCTCGGAAACCATGCCTTGAGTACTACGTTTAATATTTGATTTTTACGGTATATAAATAATTTGTGAAGCCCTAAGCAATCGACCTCAATATGCGGCGATCGTGTTCTGCTTGTTTCCACGCAATTGCCCGTTTTTTAATTTTTAATTTATTATTTTTACCCCTCTTTTCGATGTGCTGGGGATCACCGCCGAAGCCGGGATTGAAATAAAATTTGAAATTCCCGATTTATATTTAAGACTTATACTTTGAAATATGAAAGACAAATATCACAAAATACCATGAATTATGTTAATATTTTAAAATTTTTTGCGTAACAAAAATCCTAAGTTTGCCCATTATGACATAAATATCCCAAAATTTTTGTGTTGCAAAAAAAAAAAATCCAAACTTAGACATGTGTGACATGTATATATCAATTATTTTAGCTCCATTCAAGGTAGATTTGCCACAGTAATATGAGTCCAAGGCTTTTTATAGCAAAAAAAGTTTGAGAGATTTGTATCACAATTTGGGACTTTAAATGACATGAAAAAATTAAAAATACTTAATACACGGTGAGTATAGTTTGAGTTTATTTATTTTTTGGTATTAATCCAAATATAAAAGCTAACTCTTTCATTTTTTTTAACTTGTCACTTTCATTCAAATACCACATGGGCAATGGGATTGTTGTATGAAACTCTAAACTCTCTCTCCTTCTCTCAAAACAAGTCAAATGTATATTTGTAGGTTCTGTTTGTTTTACGGAAAATGAATGATTTGAAAAACACTTTGTTAAAAATGATCACTCATATCGTTTACAAACATAAATGAAAAAAATATTTTCATTGTTCATGAAAATGTTTAGGTATAAATTGTTGTTGATAATGAAAATAGTTTTCATTGCTTAATTATTTTAAGTGATATAAATGATTACTTTTAGGAATATACTATGCAAATTATTCATTATCTGTGAAACAAATGAAGGCATAATTTTCATGAAACACGCACTGTGTGATTGGGCCTAATCAATCCTAGTCGGCAAAGCCGAGAAACCCCCCTGCGCGAACCCTACATGATCCAGTGAGCACTGGCTAGGTATTCGGTTCAGGCGACAATCTCCCATATTTCAGCCGGCCCTTTGCCGGGAAGACGGAGAACCAAGGCCCACGGAAGTACCCATCTTTTCAACATTCACGGGCCTCAATATGGGAGGCCATAAGTGGGCCTCCAATCGCATCCGTTGAAAAAGCCCAAGCCCAACCGACAATCCTAGTTGTAGGTGGTGGGGCCCGGGGGGGGTCCAGCTGTTCCCATCCCACCGTCCATGCCTCGCTCCTTTCACGAGTTACCCACCTGCGTCCACGTGGACACCGCACAGACAGTTTATTAAGCGGTTAATCACTACCGATGACAGCTAGGGCGCATGGGATGGGTGCCGAAACGGCGCGGTCAGAGTGATCAATGAAATTTCATTAATCTAAAAAGTTAAATAAAGATTTTTAGATATAAGTAATTCATTAAACTGTCACTTAAACTATATATCATAAAATGCGAGAATATTCTCATTTTATTGGTGACGAAAAACATATAATTTAAAATAAGATATGCAATGTGTACAAACACTAACACGTTAAATAAGGAATGTAGCAAACCTAAGCGCTCTCGTTGAAGAGACTATCACTAGCAGCTCTTGTAGGTAGAAACATCCATAGAACAAAATAGATCGTTAAAATTGACCTTTAACTTTATTTGATTGTGAGTTCATGACCTTCCAACAGATCTCGATTAGGTCAACCTCAGTTTCGCATAATTGTGACCTCATGATCCTCCAACGGGTCTTAATTTGGAAGATCCGAGTGGGCCTCGACTTGCGTCCGTTGGAAGAACCCAAGCCCAACGGACAATCGCAGATGTAGGTGGTGGGGGCGGGTGGGGTCCAGCTGTTCCCTTCCCACCGTCCTCGTCTTGGTCCGGTCACGAGTTACCCGCCTGCGTCCACGTGGACACCGCACGGACAGTTAATTAAGCGGTTAATCACTACCGAGGACAGCTAGGGCGCGTGCGATGGCGCCGAAACGGCGCCGTCAGAACCACTATGAAATTACATTAATCTAAAAAGTTAAAAAAATAAAATAAAGCTTTTGTTTTGTATTATGACGAGTTGCAGCGTCGCTTTCGTCTCCGCCAAAACTTGCCGTTGCGGTTTGTTCGTTCCACTGCAGGAGTGACGACCGACGAACGGGAGCGCCAGCCAGCCAGCCAGCCAGCCGGTGGATCGCTCGGCGGCCGCCGTCGACGCTCTTCGTCGTCTCATTATTGAAGGTGCGTGTTCGCTGTTCGGGCGGCTCTGTTTACGGCGCTCGAGCTGAATCCGTCGGTGTGACGTGCTTGTTGTTTTTGAGTAGATCTCCCCCTGTTTCGAAATGGGTTTTTGTTTTTTTATTTGGACTCGTGAAGTAGATGGAGTTGGCTTCGTTTCTAGAATGCGGTTGTAGTCTTACGCTGAGCAGTGACGGTGTATGGTTCGAGTCGGTAGACGGAGCTCGTGAGCTGGTCGGCAGTAGCGCAGTATCTGTAGGGGGAGAGAAATGTTGTGTGCTCGAGCGTGTGCGGCGACGAAAAAGGAGATAACTTTGAGGTTATACACGTTGATTTGATTGGATTTTCGATTTTGGATTTCTTACTGTTCACGAGTGTATTGTTTTTGGATTTAGGTTGTTGAATTTCAACGTGTCGGTCATATGTTTGGAATGGCCTGAATTTGAGAGCTTTCATCGTGGATTTCGGTTCTGCTGATCGGGGAGCATTCTGGGTCTGTAATAGCGAACTTTCGTTGCTTTTGTTCTTCCGCAGGTTGTTCTGTATAGATATCTGGGGGCTTCGGTTCCTTTGTTTCCTGGTCAAATGGGAAGAACACCGGGAAAATGGTTGAAGACCTTACTCCTTGGCAAGAAATCGTCAAAGTCTCATTTGCCGAAGAAAGGAGGAGATGTCTCGGTATGATGTCTTTTAAATAAACAAGCTCTCTTATCTTATCTCGGTGATGGGAATGTGATGGATTTGAAGAGCCACACAGCTGCTCCTTGCTAAAGTATCTCGTTTCTTGAATGAGTTCAACTGTAGAAGCTTCAGTGGCTTCCAATCATGTACTGCTCCTTATAGTGATAGAGTACATTTAACATTGGTGTCCGACTGAGGTTTTTGATTTGGTCAGTGTTAAGATGGTTTATCATCTAAAGGTTTGGTTACAAAGAACTTGTGTCTCTGTAACCAGTTACTGTACATGTGCATAGGGAAAATATCATGAACTGCCGACTGGGGTGACCTGCAGTATTGACAAACTGATTAACAAAGTAGATTCCAAGGTGCTATACTTTCTCTCCTCACCTGATTCCAGTTCTTACCCTGGACGACTATTATTTGTATGTGTCCAAATGGATGGATTGGGGTGACCTGCAGTATTGACAAACTGATTAACAAAGTAGATTCCAAGGTGCTATACTTTCTCTCCTCACCTGATTCCAGTTCTTACCCTGGACGACTATTATTTGTATGTGTCCAAATGGATGGATTGGCTCCCTCACTGTATACCTTCTAAGTTGCTTTGGGACTAGTGCCTCAAATTGTTGATTAAATTGAAAAAATTCACATTGGTAATCAAAATTTTTGTGGTGCTCTGTATCTTCCACTCTTTGTTTATTATCAGTATTGTGCTTCTTTAATCTGCTGTTCCTTGCAACTCTGTCAACTCTGTTTGTTTGATGTTCGATATTCTTCATTATCTAATGGAGTCTCTTCTTTTCTGTGGAAAGAAATCTGGACAAAAAGGAGAGGCCTTAATTCCGTGTAAGACACCCTCAACTGATCTTACTGTGGAGCCTCCTTCAAATTCATTGCCAATTTCTGTTACAAATACTAGGAGTGAAGTGGACATCAGGAAAGGGACAATTGCTATAGCACCTAATGATGCTAATATTCTTTCATCTGAAAAAGATGATGCACATACAAATGATTTGGCCTTATCGGAAGATACTGAAAATGAGAGGCTTCAGCAAGCAGCTACTAAGGCACAGGCTGTGTTTAGAGGTTATCTGGTAATCTTCTGTAACTACAATGTTGTGTCCCCTTTACTGTGCAATTTATTTAGAGAATCTTCCTTGTGCTATATGTTTCTCCAGGCAAGAATTTCTGAGGTGCTTGTGTCCTTGGGGTAATAATACTTCACAGTGCTTCATACATGTTTTAAAGCTATCATTGTTTGTGTATAATTGCAGGAGTTGATTGGATAAGTTTGTACTAGGTGAAACTAAGATTGTCTATGACCAAATTGTCCATTGGAAACCTCAAAATGATAAACTTCTATGGAACTACTGATTTTTGTTTTAAACTTGCTTGTAACTTTTCTACTTATGTAATCTGGCAACTTGACTTAAGAATTAAATTGGTAATTTGGAGAATTTTTCTTAACTTTGAATGCATCCTACTGTTGATATTTGCAATATGAGATGTTCTCATGAGTTGTTTGTCTGATATAGGACAGCCCATGTCAAGTGCATGCCAGTTACACTATGATGCCAGGAAAATTTAAGTAACGAGTCTTTCTAGAATCTTTGAAGTCTTAGGTTTTTGATCCATTTGACTGACCTGTTTGTTATTACTGTCAGATGGAAGAGGGTATTCATGTTGTGAGTTTTTAGTGATTTGATCAATTTACGAGCATTTCAATCACAAGCCTTATTTATCAAAAATTGATTTGATTGATTAATGAGCATTTAAATCACAAGCCATAATTATCAATAACTAAGTATACATTCTATCCACATATGGCTGAATGAATTTCTGATGCATTAGTGATGTATTTGTTGTGTCATATAGTTCTGCACCATTTCATGCTTTCTTGAATTTCATTCTTTTTCATTTGGATATGCTGACCTTGTGTTGAAATGTGTACTATGCCCCTGCCAGGCTCGTCGTTCATTCAGGACACTCAAAGGTATTGTGAGAGTGCAAGCATTCATCCGTGGCCGCTTGGTCAGAAAACAAGCTACTGCCACATTTTGCTGTGTGCGAGGCATTGTAAAGATTCAGAAATTAGCACGTGCTAAAAAGGCGAGAAAATTTTCTACTTTGTAGCCTAAATCCATTCACTTTACTCATAACCTGTAGAGTCAGTCTTTGTGTTCCTATATGGATTGGTGACATAATGGACTCCAACTACTCATATCATCTTCGTTTAAACCAATTTCAGCATTTGTTATCCCTTTTCTGCACTTGTGCTTACTTTTAAATTCGTTTTTGTCCATTAAATAGGGTTGGGAATTGTGCAATCCTTCAGCAACTGGCCAGGATAAACTGATTGGGGATGTGTTCATTCAGAAGGTGAGATCTGTATATGTATTCTATTTGCGTGTATTGGCACAAGTATGGGATACTTTTCTTAAGATGAGCGATTTTCCTTTAAATTGCAAGTATTTGGATTTTATCCATAAGATTGCATTGCTTCTGCATTCCTTTAAAAATCATGCAATGTTATAGAGGGTTCCTTTGCATGAGGAATTGTGTAATTCCTTGGAGTTGATGTTTGTTTAATAACTTTGATTAGAAGATTTTGGTACACTATCTGGGTTTCAGTGTGATTTATGAACTTCCTGCTTCAATCGATGAAAATAACTTTACTAGTTACTGGGAAAATATGTCTTCTTCCAAGAAATTTTAGGCAAAGAAAGTTGACAACCTCCTTAAAGAATAGATAAGATGGTTCCTGTCATCAAATTCTTGGAATTTGGCCAATATAAGTAGGTTTCTTTACAAGATGTCTTGATGTGATGTGTGTGTCCATCTACCTAGTCGATGCACTACACAACTTTCCTTGGATAAGTGGTAATAAATATTCTATCATGAATGATATTTTAAGCTGCAATAGATACTTGAGCTGGAATAGATACACGAAATACTCATTACTTTGTAATCATTGTTTATACTCCCAGGTTCTTGCTTCATCTCACCCTGCAAATCCTCTTCATCTTCAATATGGCCATGGAGATCCAAATTCTGCTTATATGTGGCTTGAACGCTGGACGAGGTCTCATTTTTGGGAAGCCTCTTCACTACCAAAGGAAAATTCTCACTCATATCCTCAGTCAAAGCATCAAGATCTAGAAAGTGAACAGTGTAGCCACAAGCAAAGTGTTCGCAGACTGCCTCACGTTAAATCTGACTCCAGTGGTGCATCTTTGGAATCCAATAAGCCCAAATGCTACCCAAGAAATTTTTCTGGTCACATTGCAGATTCAGTTCAAAAAAATCAGAGAATGAGATTGAGAAAGTAAAACTCAATTTGAGAAGAACTAGTGATCCTTTAAAGGAGGTTTCTGATGGGGTGAAGGCTGAAAAGAAGAAACTAGATGACAGTCTTGGGAATGAACCAACTTCAGTAAGCTCTCTGGTTATGCAGCAAGATGTCAGTCATTCATCTGAGGTGGAGCAAGAGTCCAAAATTGAAGTGCTATCACAATTTGAACTGAAAGGAAATCTGAAATTGGCAGCCTCTGAAGAGCAAGTTGATGAATTACAAGAAGATGTGGTTGTCGATAATGCTCATCCTGCAGAAGGTAATGGTCCAATTGAACAGAAGTTGGGCTTGAAGGATGCTAGCATGAATGGCAAGCATGCAAAAAGCACCCATAGAAGAGCTTCTTTACCTGCGAAGATTGACCAACAAGAGAATGGGAAGCATCCCACCGCAAGAGTGCCCAGCTATATGGCACCGACTGAATCTGCAAAAGCCAAGCTAAGAGGACAAAGCTCCCCTAGGTTTGCCCAAGGTGGGACTGGTATAAATGAAACAAGGCGGCATTCATTGCCATCGTCCACCAATGTGAAAGTAGGTTCATTTTCACCAAGAGCTCTGAGACTCGTCGAAGCATCTGGCAAAGGAACAATTAAAAGTGATAAATCTCTTACATCTTCCAGAGATTTTAGTGGTAAGATCTTAAGTTATGTAACTTTTGTAGTACTGTTACAGTAGCAGGTGTGAACGCATGTTTTTCATTGTAATGTGCTAGTTATCTTTTTATATGTTAAAGAAGAGAAATCATTGTTTTAAAATCAAAGTGTTTCCTGAGACAATGATGATCCTTGGACTAAATAACATGAAGTGTTTGTGTTAAAAATCTTGTGGAACGAGATATCGATGAAGAAGCGAAATTTCTAGATCTACTGCCAGTTTCATGCATATCGTTCTTGGTATCTTGAATCAACTGAACAAAGTTCAGATGCAACGGGCCAACTCTTGGCTAGTCTCTTGTTGAAGTTATAGTACTTGGTCAAATTCATAATGAGATGGATTCTGCTAAACTTGGCATATTCTACTGAAGATATAGATGACAAGAAAACTATTTTTCCACAAGAATTAATTCAAATTTTTTTGTAAAACATATGATCTTGCGTAAAGATAAAGGTTTGTTGGAAGAAGGTTAAGGGGTCCACTGGAAAGGGGCCATTTTGCTGAACTGTAATAATGAAATTCTTGAAACCTAGTCATGAATCTGATAGATTCTGTTTGTGATGCTTAGCATGAAGAATGATGAAGTTATAATATATTGAAGTACCTTTCTTTAGTTTTGCATGTTGAACCTCATGCTGAAATTTTTTTTTAGACATACGTCTTTTAGCTCTATATCAGTTGAATGTAGTTGTTATTTGACTTGTAAGCCATTGTAGTAAGTCTTTTGATAGATGACAATGGGATTACACTTTGAGAATCTACTGCCTTCCAACTGGCCAATAATTGGTCTTGCTCAGATCCGCATTGTTTTGCTCAGACAGATGTTATCTGACATCCATTTTCAAATTACTCTGATGTTTGTTATGCTTGATTGAGCCTGAAGAGGAAAGATCTGAGGATCCATATGTTTACTGCATGGTT
Source organism: Angophora floribunda (assembly GCA_014182895.1). Lineage (NCBI taxonomy): Eukaryota > Viridiplantae > Streptophyta > Magnoliopsida > Myrtales > Myrtaceae > Angophora > Angophora floribunda. Next base: position 28,388,771 of record CM024711.1, on the reverse strand, counting down.
TAATGCCTGCTACCTTCCTTCTTCTTTATGATTAAAAATACTGAGGATTGAGCTAGGATTTTGCATTGTCTTGTCTTATATCCTGTGATTAACCATTTTTATGTTTCACTAATTCCAGAGAAGTCGATTAAAGTAGAGTGGAGGAGGTGATCTTGTATGGCGTGATGATCTCTCTGGACTTTACGTTGAGAAAGAAGTGAGATAATAGATACTTCTCTTAGTTTTCTGTTCAGGGCCTTTTCCCACAGACAAGTCCTGAACTCTGGCAATGTCCCACGCTCCAAGATCATTGAAGATGCTAGAACATGTATGGGATATTATCCTTTTCTGTTTAGGGGTGTTTCACTCTCTGAACAATTGGGTGGTTATTGTGCTTAATTATCATATGGGCCTAAATATGTGCTGTTTTTTCTTAGGTAATTGTTCTGTTTATATTCCCTGTAAGCACTCTGATTTAATGTATGAACATTTTACAAGACATGATGAGATTTCATTCTACAAGTATCAGTTGTAAATGGGGTCACTTTGCCTTTTCAATTTTCCCATGATGTGGTTGATCGTATTATGTTTCTCCTTATGTTCTTTTCTGAAATCTTACAATGGTCTTCACTGTGTAATGTGGTGAAATTCCAGTACATGCTATGTTGTTTCTCTTTCTTATGTGCACTAGGCTGGAGCCATCAAGCTCCTGCTATTTTAACAGGTTGGAGCTCTAGGGAGGCTTAATCCGATCAAGCATAGTTGGTATAGTATAGTTTCATTTCTGCTGAATTGACAGGTCAGAGTCACAGAAGTTTCTGTTTTTAGTGACCCAAGTCCCGGCTACGATAGATCAGTAGAAACTTGAAAGCCACTATGCCCTGCTTTTTATTTCTTTTGACAGCTATATCCATGGACTTTTTGAGCACGGAACAAGCTAGTCCTTGCCCAAAACTGGATGGGCATCTCATCCCAGACACAGCGCGAAGAGAGAAGTACCCGGTGTCCAAGTTGGGTGGAACTTCGCCGTACTAACGGTGTACCCATTCCCCAGGTAGACGCACCCGTAACTTGCCGACACGCCCCCATACACTGTTGCTCCCGTGTTGTATGACCATAAGATCCTCCCCGTGGTTGCGTCCATCGCGTATAAGGGGCCATTGGGAGCAGGTGACCCGGCAAAAATGACACCATTGACTACTGAGACTGGCCCAGACGCGATCTCGTTGCTTGGGTTCGCTGTTGACCAGACTATGTTGCCCGTGTTTGCGTCGAGCGCGACCCATGCGCCTGCCGTCGTAGTTTGGGTCGAAGGGGCGAGGGTGAATCTCACTCGATTGCTGTTGGCGATGTTGGTATAGATTCTTTGCCCATCCGTGGCGGCACCCCATATGCCTCCTCCCTCTAGGCCGCCGGGCCCTGCCAACTGCACAATTTTAAGAAACGATTTCGTCATGGATTATCCTCATTGAGGTGGGGCTGAGCCCTATGGAGTGTCAACAAGGTGCCAAACTGCATCTTACTGAGAAGATTGAAAATTAAGCACATTGGAGAGGTGTCCCCGGTGTACTTGCTTCGATAAGGAATGACAATGCATACTTACTTTGAACCATACTATGTCCCCGGTATCCCGGTCTAGAGCCCAAGCAAAGCCGCTCTTTTGCACGGCAGCTACGATGTCTCGCCTGGATCTGTTCACTGATATACTGAGCAACATGGGAGCCTCGCCGAAGTCTGCATCCAAGTTCGGTCCGGGAGGACAGTCGGGATTGTTTGGCACTAGGCAAGCAAAGTAAAACACGTCATATCCTCCCAGTTGTCGTGCCCATCTGATACTCCCCGATTCGATGTCGAATGCGATGATCGAATCGAAGTTCACATCCGGCCCTATGCACTGGTCAGGTCCACTTGGCTTTGTGGTTTGGTTATTTTGCTTCTCTTGGCATCGCGCGACCTCTTGTGGAACTGTGTAGAGCTGCCCGGTGCCTACGTACACAAGCCGCCTTCTCGGATCAATCGCGGACTGCTTCCCCATATGGAGGCTCCGGAGTAGCCGCCGCGTTTACCGCCGTTGTCTGGGATTGTGTAGGTCTGCCATATGATTGCTCCTGACCTAATACTGAGCTTCGCCAAGCTGCCTCGGGAAGTGCAACATTGCTCCGGAGGTAAGGTCACTTCAAGTGACGATACTCCGACATAGAACGCCCTGTAAAGATAAAAAGGAGTTCGTAATCATCAGGTTCAGAACGAGAGTCACTGTTTCATTTATCGTGTAGAATCTTTGCAATTTCTACACGTTACTATTTTCTCATTAGTGTTTGCATCCACCTCATATAAGCCGTTCCGGACGTTGTTATCACCGCTAGAGGCCGAGGATCAAGCTGAGTCAACCAAATTAGGCTCCCGTTCAATCGGCTCACGGCGATAACCACTGCAGGTCCATAAATTGAGACGATCAGGAGGTGTCCGGCTATTGTCGGGGTTGACCTGGAGACCGTTACGTTCACTATAGTTCCCGTGCCCTTAAGCCCCGTCAGCTCGCTCAGGTTTTGCTGCCATATCAAACCGCCGGTGAATGCATTCACAGCGTACAAGTAGCCATTCCATGAGGGAAAGTACACGACGCCATTGGCTATTGCCGGGGTGGCGGAAATATCCTTTCCAGCGAAGAACTTCCACCTCAACCGCAAACCCTGGATGGTCGACCGGCTGATCAACATCTCTTCTCGAGCGTTTCTCGTGTTACTCAAATCGCCTCCATGATTTAGCCACTACATCAAATTACTTAAACTCATAAACAGAAGCAGTTGAAAAAGAAAAAAAGAACACACGCACAGATACACGATGACGGGTCGGAGCTTCATTACCACAGCGACGGTGCTGTCTAGTAGACAAACGGTGGTGATCGCAAAGATGCAGAAGATGCAGCAACTTTTCTGAATATCTATATTACCCATCGAGATTGAAGAACCTAATTTCCTTTTCCTTTGAGGCGGATTCGACAAATTCTACATGTGATTTTTATAGACAAGTAAATGTGCGTTCCTCGGTCTCGCTCTATCACATGTAAAGAGCTCTCCGCCTCGTTGAATTTGAATCATCTCTTTGTCGACATGCACAGAGCATTTATGTATCTTCAACATCAAAACTCAAATCTCTCCTGAGCTGATAACCGTTTGACTAGAGGAAATGCGTTAAGGAAAACCCTAATCATGCAAAGCTCGCTTGCGCACACCTCTATCTCTCTAGTCACATTATTCGACGTGCATCTCTACATTTATCTCCACGAAAGTACGGCATGAACATGGCAGCTTATTCAATAGCTAAACCTGCTCACTTGGGGGATCTTGCCATCCATAACGGTTTGACTGGAGCAATTTGGGAAACAAACAAAGATATTTTATTGTATGTCCACCGTCCTATGAAAATTATCTCGTGCATGGCCAACGCCCAATGATGTGATGACCTACCACGTCAATAGACCCAAAAATCAAGAAGTCCCACCAGCCGGTTTGCTTGCTTGGTGGCCATTTTATGTGATATGGTCGGCACCAGCTGAGTATCCTTGTGATCATTTTTTGATCAAAATTGAACATGAGGACTATATTGATGATCATCAAAAAGTTTACGACAAAATTGGCAAAATTAGAAAGTTTATGAATCAAATTGGCCATTCTACAACATGTTTAGGATTCAAGTGTTACTTCTTATAACTGCATTACAAAAAGTCATGTTGCATAGTTATAATAAATAAGGTATAGTGAAAATGTGTTAGAAAAAGTCCCATATCGAAAAGTTATTGTGGTGTGGAATAATTAATATTGCATAATTGGAACATGACTTGAAAGTTTAAGCTTTTGAATAAAAGTGAGCCTAATATTGCTAGTATCGACACCTAGAGGGTGGTGAATAGGTGTAAATGGAATTTTTGCACTAAAATTGTAAATACTAAGTCTGACAGTAATAGTTTCAAAATTTAAGAATTGAACAAAGTCTAGATGAGATAGACTTTTGTTGTATGCAATCAAAAATAAAAAAGGGTAAGGGAAGAGAAGATTCTAAACAATATTATAGTGGTTGGACTTTTGTCAAACATACATCCACTTTCCCACGTTGTCAGCTAATAGTCTAAATTTCACTATGTGATCGAAAATGGTTACACGTTCTTGAGTGCAAGTACTCAATGATAAGATCTTTCACTAAGTCACTCTTCTTTGCAATACACTTTGGATCACTCGGTTTTTGTACTTTCACAAATAATTTGGTGAAGAACATAATCGGACTTTGGAATTTGTATTCTCTCTATCTTCTTCTTGTCGTATCTTCTCCTTATATACTCTTTAAACCAAAGCTATCCATTGGTTATCATCATGAAGGATTTGCCTTCCTTTTCCTTTCTTGGACAGATTTTATAAAAAAGATTTCCTAGCCGTTGAAGACAGATTAAATTTCCTTTTGATTCTGGTCACCTATACAAATGGAATTTGGGTTTCCGTAAGTGTTCAATCTTTCTTTGGAAATTGTCTTCTTGATTGATCTTGTTGATTGATTTGATTAGCAAAACCAATATGAGTAAGGTAAGTGAAATTCGTAACCATTGGTGATCTTGTCTTCATTCTAGTCCTTGAGGTTCGTTCTGGGTCCTTGACAAAATGGGATTCAACGTCTGTTTATGCCTCATTTTGTAATGAATAGACTTTGTTGAATATGTCTACACATGAGTCTTCTTCAACAGTTTGTACTAAAAGTGTTGCTTGTTTAAAGACATAGAAAGTTTTGTTAGCATCAAAATTAGGAGTTTTCTCAATAGACTCAACTAGATATATTGACGAACTTGAACTTGAGCTCTCTTTAACAATTCCCGTGGACGAAGATATCAAACTTCTACTCATGCTTCTAGCAAACAAATGGTATAGACTCGAATCTCGCGATTAACATTGTTTATGTGCCGCCTTGCATTGGATTTGGTTCAGACAAAAAGACTAGGGATGAAAGTGGGTATTGAATGTATTCATGGTTTAGTTCGAAGAAATGGGGATGAAAGTGGGCGTTGAGTCATGTTGATGTAGAATGATACTTAAATTAAGAAGGAAGAGGTTGTTGAGTGCGTAAATGAATTGTGTTAGAAGAAGTCCCATTTGGTAGTGCTTTACTATGAACAATTTTAGCACACATCTCTAGGAATTTCTGATAATTTAGTTACAGTGTTGGAGGGGAAAAGGAATGAAAAAAAATCATAATCATATTGTATCGATGTCAATCTAACCATAATTTTTTAATTGGACCAATTTAGTCATCAACTTTTTCACATTGATACCGATTTTGTCTATCTTACCAATTAGCCTTTGCTATTCTACACGGCATGGCTAGGGCTGATATCAAGAAATTTTGCATTTTTTTTATATTTCTGAAATTTTTAAATAAATTTTTTTTCTTCTTTTCTTTCTTTTTCCTTTCTTTACACTCTAGGTTGGCAAGGGCAACATCCTTTCCTGTTGCTTGGTAAGCGTCGTGATATGCGATGCCTTGACTTGGTTTGGGTGACTTGATCTAGCCCAAACTTTGCTTGTGGTCATCAAGTTGGAAAAAAATGAAAGAAAAGAAAAAACAAAAAAAAGTAAAAGAGAAAAACAAATAAGTAATAAAAATATTCAGAAAATTAACAAATATAAAAATTTAGGTAAATGTTCGCTTCAGCGTCAATTTTGTCACTTAAGATAGTTGGCCCATGTCAGCAATTTCTGGTATAAATTGACTAGATGAATTGAAATTGTATCAATGTAAAAATGTTTAGTATTAATTTGATTCAATTAAAAATTTTATGACTAAATTGATATCAGTGTGATAAATTTAGAACTTTTTTGGTACTCTTTCTGTGTTGGAGGGGATTGCTCCTATATTGATAAGTGATAGCTAGTTTATTTGCATCAAAGGAATTCAAATCCTATCAAGTATCCAATGAGAGAGCAGGTTTCAAATTTTTACCAATACATACAAACACCCATATCTAGGCCAATAAATGGGAGGGCCCAACCACTCACTTTTAGATGTACCTCTTATTTAAAGTTGCATATTTTTATTCTTCAATAAGGTGGATAATTAAAGTACTAATTTTACCAATATATACACCCACACTTAGGCCAATAAATGGGTGGGTCCAACCACTCACTTTTAGATGAGAAAAAGATGCTCTCTTTCCTCGGAGCCTGACATAATTCCGAACCATTTCAGGGACATAACGTCATGCCAGAATTGGAATGAAAGAATTTTATATACCGTAAGATAGTGGAAGGCTTTGCTAGTATTGGAATGTGCACAAAGCATCGACTTGGGCTTTATTATGTACGAGAGAGAGAGAGAGAGAGAGAGTTGTCGGAGGAAACTTCAAGGATCTTCCAGCTTTCCTGTGGTTTGATCTCTATGTTCTTCCTCAGAAAATCATGTCCACTTAGAGAAAGGACTGTCAGGTAGTCTTTGCAAAGGAAATGTGGACCTTGGAGAGGGTTAAAAAGCTAAGAGAACCCCAACACAGCATCCAGACATCCATGAAGCGATCAGAGCAAAGCATAACGAACCTGGTCAGATTCAAGGGGAAGGTGAAAGTATCCCTGGTGTGAGATGTGAACATCCATCAGCCCTTTATACTCCTCTCCTTTTGCCTCTCTCTCTCTCTCTCTTCTCCTCCAAACGACCTGTCTTCTTCAGTTCTTACTTTTCCTAATTGCCAAAAAGTACAAAAATCAGCATAGAGGCACTTCTGGAACGTGTTGTAGTTTCTATACCGTGCAAATATTGATTTTGACCTTGGTTATTCTGATGCACTATATAAAGCAGACATTGCTACTGATTATAAGAAAGTCTAAAGAAGTGAATATCAATTTCGATTTATGAACTTTTTATCAATAAATAGGCCATGTCTATATGGAAGGAGATGATCTGAACTCTTTTTTTTTAATCAGCTTCCAAGTATAGTACAAAAAATATATTAGGCATCCTGGGGCTCGTGTGCTCATGTAGCACTATACACATGAGCTCTTAGATTTGGTGATTTTTGCATGTGATCGACTTGATCTAATTGCTAAGATGCATTAGGCTCATAAATCCAGCCGTGTATGTACATGTAAGTACCGCTAGTATACATATTGCCCGCACTGGTGTCCATGTTCATGTGGTGAGTGAGATCAGGTATAAACCGATAAAAAGGGTTACTAATAAAGCACCTCACTTGAAAATTCCTTCAAAGTTAAGAATGGACTTGAAATTCCCTTAGCTACCATCATAAGGAGTTTTAAAGATAGATTCATAGACTTGACTGTGCTGTACAATATTGTGCACTAGTCTATCGAGCTAGTTACCACATCTTCAATTTTCAGCAACTTAAATATAAATCAGAACCACTAAAGAAGGAAGTTCTTGATGCAAATTGATGCAAACAAGCAGCATCACATGCCGGCGCTCCATTACAAGTTCTAAAAAAGTTCGTGATGCTTTTGTTGTCACAAGAAAAGCTGAAAAAAGAGGGTATAAGGTCTAAAGCAAATAAACCGACATCGCCGCTCTCGTGCCCACAATAATTATTCTCTGAGGAGTCATCTGGACTAGAGATGAGGCTACATTCAAGCTCGATGAGCAGTTGACTGAGCTTTCAAGCACTTGCCGCTGATTATTCCAAAAGCTTCTAAAGTTGCAACTCCAGCTCATATATAAATATGGTAGGAGAACTGGTTGCTTAGCCCACCAGACCAAGCGCACAAAAGGAAATCGAAGTTTTTGAGCTCGTTCTAATGCTTTCAAGGCCAAACAAGGCCATGCACTCATCAAGTGTCCCCTAGAGTTCTCCCGAACGCTTCAATGGGGATTTGATAAGGAAAGAAGTAAATACAGGTGAAGTTCCTAGTGAAGTGTTTGGGGGAACTCCCGGTGTCACATGATAAATACCTTTACAGTAAGGTCAGTCTTCAAGTGCTTGAGTATGTATTAGCTTTGTGAATAAGAAGGTTTGCTTTGTTTTGCCGTGCACGCCCATTGGAACACTCACCAGGTAATATATAAGTGACATACTCTCTACCTTGCTTAGAGCTTTGTGAATTTCAGGGGAATAGATGCTGCAGACGTTCATGGCATTTCAAGATAATTAGGAATTAATATATCAACAACTGGTTGTCGATCTCCCGCGGCATGCAATGGTTGTCGATCTCTTTTCCCCTGATGGTCAGGAATTACTGCACAAATTGCACTCGTGGCAGTTAATGATCCCTTCCTTAGATCAACTGCCAAATTCCTTTACTTGGATTAAACACCCTTCGGCAAATTTTCTATTGCCTCTGCATGGGCGGCCTTAAGGAGGAAGGCTTCACTGGCTCCATGGGCAGCCTTCGTGTGGCATAAATCCATTATTCCTCGGCACCAGTTCCTCCTATGGATTATCTCTTGGAGTAGACTCCCGACCCAGGTATTTCTGATGTCACATGGCAGGTTGGCATCGGCTCACTGCGCGCTATGCAACTTAAGGCCGGATTCTATTGATCATCTGTTTTTTGATTGTCATGTATCCAACTCCCTCACTAATTTTTGGGCTGCAAAGTGTAATCTTCCCTAGACTAATCGGCCCTGGATAGAGAATGTTAGGTGGGCTCATAATACCCTCTCGGGCATGGGATTCTATGAGGACATGGCCAGATTTTCCTTTGGTGTACTGTGTTATGTAATTTGAAAAACCAGGAACAATATCACATTCAGGTCTTCCAATCTCTCCTTGCCATCGATGAAGCAATACATTACTAGAGCGGTTAAGGACAAAGCCTTGGCTTTTAATGTGGTGGTTGATACTCCAAGGAATAGATGTTTACAACGTAGTTGGGGCATTGATCCCAGTATTTTTGGTTAGCATGAGGGAGAGAGAGGTGTGACTACTCCTATATTCTCTCCAGGTTGTCTTTGGATTGTTTTTGTGAACTTGGCCCCTCCACATGGACATGTAGTCTCATTGAGTGCGTGTTGGGTCCGAGTCTCACCCCATTGTACAGTACATGGTTGATTATCTTATATATTACTTGCATCCAGCTGTCGATATATATATCGACAATTGGATGTACAACAAAAATCGCACCCAGGGGTAGCATTCCACTCTTGACGAACCATTTTCATTTCTTGATACTTGATAATTCATTTTGGCTTGAGAATGAAGGGAAATATACACTGTATAAGTCATTTTGTGTGTCCTCGACACACAAAGCATAAAGATCGGTCCCTCCAGTCCAAGTTGGAAAGGCCTGTGCTAGTACGCCCACCTTGTACCCATTCATGATAAATGCAACCATAACTTATTGATATCCCCCCATACACGGTGGCTCCTGAATTGTATGACCACAGTATTTTGCCCGTCTCGTCGTCCATGGCATACACGGGCCCCTCTGGAGCCACGGAACCAGCGAACACGACCCTGTTCGCCACAGAAACCGGCGTGAGTGTGATTTCATTGCTCGGGTTAGCCGTGGACCACAGTGTATCTCCGGAACGCGCATCCAAAGCGACCCACGCACCTGCCGTCGTCGTCCGGGTCGAGGGAGCAAGGGTGAAGTTCACTTGATTGTCGTTGGCAATGTTACTGTAGATCCTTTTGCCATCCGTGGCCACGCCCCATGTGCCTCCCCCTGCAGCACTACCGGGTCCTGCCAGCTGTCATGTTGAAAATAATTATATTTGGAAGAGAAAATAGTGAACTTCTTTATTAAATTGTTCCACTTAACGATGAGTAATTTCTTCTTCCAATTGCTAAATAGAGAAGAATGAAAAGTATGATGCTTACTCTAAACCATACTATATCTCCAAAGTCACGATCCAGAGCCCAAGCGAACCCGCTTTTTTGTATTGCAACCGCAATATCACGCTGTGTTCCGTTCGTGAAAATAGTGATTAGCATCGGAGCCTCTCCGAAATCGGCATCCAACTTAGGCCCAGTTGGATAATCAAGATTGTTGGGCACCAAACAAGCAACGTACCGCATGTCGTACCCTCCTAACTGCCATGCCCACCTGATCCTTCCTGATTCCATCTCGAATGCTATGATGGAAATGAGGTTCACATCAGGCCCGATGCATTGGTCGGGCTCGGTTGGCGGGGTCGTCTGATTGTTTTGCCTCGCTTGGCATTCTTCCACCTTGGCCGGGGCTGTGTAGAGGTTGCCCGTGGCTACATAAGCGAGCCTCCTCTTGGGATCTATCGCGGGGCTACTGCCCCGTATGGAGGCTCCAGCGTAGCCTCTGCGTTCACCGCCGTTATCAGGGAGCGTGTAGGTTTGCCATAGGATCTCTCCGGATAGAATGTTTAGCTTAACCATACTGCCCCTGAAGGTGCATCTGCAGGTAACCCCTCTTCTAGCGAGGATACTCCATGGAAGAGAAATCAGACCATCCGTCAATAGACTACTAAATATTGAGATTGATGTGTCAACTCTGCTGCATTAACTTATTTAATAAACGAGGATTAATAATGTTTCTGGTGACGTGCCAAAATAAAATGGGTGAGGTTATGCTATATAGAGTGTCGACTCATTCTAATAAATTAAGCAAATCATTAATTAAAATAAGTGTGATCAAAATTGGACTTCTCCTTGACCCTAATAATAGTCTCCTGGCGGTTGATGAACTCACCCAAATCAAAGAGTATTATGCTCTCCGGTCCCTTGAAGAGTCTTTTTTTAGACAAAAATCGAGAATTCGCTGGCTTAAGGATGGAGACCATAATACCAAGTTCTTCCACCACTCGGTGAATCATCGGCACCTCCGCAACCGCATCATGTCAGTCTTGGACAGCAACGATCAAATGGTTTCGAATCAGGTAGAAGTTCAAAGAATATTTGTTTCGTACTTCCAGGACTTACTAGCCCCGGCTACTGTGTCAATGAGACCATCTATTCAGGAGATTATTGATGTCATACACTTCCCCCTCAGGCAAGACCAGGTTAATTCTCTCTTTCTCCCCTTCCTCCCATCGGATATCCGTGATGCTATGTTTTCTATTGACGGGAATAAAGCCCCGGGTCCAGATGGCTATAATGCGGATTTTTTCAAGAAGAATTGGGACAAGGTGGGTACTGCTGTCACTGAAGCTGTTATGGACTTTCTTGAGACAGGTTGCCTGCTTAAAGAAGTCAATAACACCATCATTGCCTTGGTGCCTAAAGTCCCCAATGCAACATCGGTATCAGATTATAGACCAATTGCATGCTGCAATACAATCTACAAATGCATAGCCAAGATGCTTTCTTCCAGAGAATTGCAGCGTTCTCCCGGAACTCATAAGCCCGGCTCAAATAGCATTTGTAAAAGGAAGGCGGATCACTGACAATATTCTCCTTGCTCAAGAACTTTTCAGGGGGTTTCATATCAAGCTCCACATTCCGAAATGTGCCATCAAGGTAGATTTCAGGAAAGCATATGACACATTGGATTGGGACTTCCTTGAGAACACTCTTCTAGCCTTCGGCTTCCCTAACCATCTTACTAGACTGATCATGGTATGTGTCCGCACCCCTAAGTTTTCCATTTCCATAAATGGTGAACTCCATGGCTTCTTTTCTAGTGGAAGAGGAATACGGCAAGGAGATCCTCTGTCTCCTTATCTATTTACCTTGTCAATGGAGGTCTTTACAGGTATCATTGATGCTTACACCCGACACCCGGAGTACAAGTACTATTGGCGATGCAAGGCCACGCGGCTATCACATCTATTTTTTGCTGATGATGTTCTTATTTTTAGCCAAGCAAGCCTCGCTTCCATATCATGTATTAAGGATGGACTCTCCTTATTTTCCTCTTGGAGTGGCTTGTTTCCAAACTCCAACAAGAGCGAAGTATTCATTTTTGGTGGCTCTGATATTGAGAGGGACCACATCATACAAACACTGGGCTTCACACTGGGTTCCTTTCCAGTCTGCTACCTAGGTGTGCCGATCATCACTTCCCGTTTGAACAAGGTGGATTGCAACACCCTAGCCAGCCATCTTACTGCGAAAGTCCAATCCTGGACCCACCGATTTCTCTCGTTTGCGGGTCGGCTACAACTTATAAAGTCAGTGTTACATGCCATTCAAGCTTATTGGTCATCCATTTTCTGGCTTCCAGCTTCGGTTGTAGACAAGATAGAACAAATTTGTAGACAGTTCCTCTGGAGGGGACCAATCATGGGATCGGGAGGTGCAAAAGTATCATGGGCGGATGTCTGCCTCCCCACTTCTGAAGGTGGACTTGGCTTGAGGCGAATAAGGGACAGTAATAAGGCAGCCATGGCCAAACACATTTGGTTGCTATTCACTAATAAAGAATCTCTTTGGTGTAAATGGATACACGCCACATATCTCAAAAGACAAAACTTTTGGATCTCTCCAACTCCAGCACTCTACTCATGGGCCTGGCAAAAAATACTTGCGCTCAGAGAAGTATTTCGACCACACTTTAGATGGAAGGTAGGTAATGGAGAACACACATCATTATGGTTCGATCCGTGGCTAGAATGTGGCCCTCTCAACTTGCTCTTTTCTAATGATTATATCTACGAGTCAGACTTTCTCAGGAAAGCAAAGGTGAAGGATATATACTCTCCGGATGGGAGTCAACTCGTGCAAGTCCTATCAGCGTGGCAAATCTCAGTTCCTCCTCGCTTTCAAGGCTAGGATAAATTTTGTTGGTTGGAGGACTCCTCCGGGAAATTCTCGATGGCCTCAGCATGGGCCACTATCCGCCGTAAAGCCAACCCGGTTCACTGGGCTACTTTTGTTTGGGAGAAGGCTCTTGCCCCTAGACACCAATTCCTCATGTGGCTTATATCCAAAAATCGTCTTTCAACGCAGGTATTCCTCATGCTCTATGGAAGAATTCCTTCCATGGTCTGTGCCTTTTGTCAGGCTAGGCCTGACTCAATCGATCACCTCTTTTTTGAATGCTGCATCCCCAACTCTCTTGCCAACTTCTGGGCAGCTAAATGCAATATTCCTTGGATCAATACTATTTGGCCTGACAACCTCCTCTGGGTTAATAATGTCATTTCTGGAAAAGGATTCTACCAAGAGATAGCTCGGTTCTCTTATGGTGTCTTTCGTGGCCATAATCGCTACACGCCAGCTTTAAAGATGCAACTATCCAAGGCAGTAAAAGACAAGGCTATGACTTTCAAAAGGGTGGAAGACAACCCTAGGAATAGGAGGATGCAGCGGGGTTGGGGAATAGACCCCAGTATTTTTGGATGTGGAACTGGCGTGGGCTCAATCCTAGAATGATTGGGACCTCTTAGCGCCACCCCTTATTTTGACGTACATGGTTTGCTTTCATTTGTGACCGTGGTACCCTGGCACTCCAATGACTTGTTGTCTAGTTGAGTGCCTACTGGTGGCACGTCTCACGTTTGTTGTACATTGTTGGTCGTTATTATATATACTTACCTTACCAAAAAAAAAAAAAAAAAAATTGGACTTCTCATGTACAATTCACAATACATCCGTTCTCGTGTTTTGACTCAAAATACCATCCAGCCAAATGAAAGTAAGTTCCTAAATTATCTTTTTTTTTGGTAAGGTAAGCTTTTATATATATATAAACAAACACTGTACACACTAGGAAGATAGTGGCACCTGTTTGCACTCAAATAGTAAGTTCCTAAATTATCACTCTCTAAGAAACACTGGACTAACCCCAGATAAGCCGTTCCGGATGTTGTGATCACAGCTAGAGGATGTGGATCAAGTTGGGTTGACCAAACTAGCCTTCCATTTGATCGGTTCATGGCAATCACAACTGCCGGTCCATAGATCGGGACAATCAGGCGCTTCCCTGCAACCGTCGGGGTCGACCTCGACGCCATCACGTTCACTACAGTCCCCATGGATTTGAGTCCCATCAGTTCACTCAAGTTTTGCTTCCAAACCAGGCTGCCATCGATCGTGTTCACGGTGTACAAGTAACCGTTCCATGAGGGGAAGTACACCACCGTGTCGGCCACTGCCAGTGTGGCCAATATGTCCTTCCCAGAAAAGAACTTCCATCTTAACCGGAGGTTGTTCACGGTGGAGGGGCCGATCAGCTTCTCCTCCCTAGCGCTTCTCGAGTTGCATAGATTGCCTCCATGATTTAGTCACTACATGGCACATCAAATGTAAAACTCTTAGAACTGGTATTAGAGCTGCGTACTATATCTGATCATATCTTATATTTCATCCTATGAGGAGTAACGAAAATACTGGAATCACATCAAGAAGCTAGAAAATCTTATATGTGATCATGTCTGACGTGTCTAATGACAAATGGAAGGGTGAACATAGGCACTCTTTCTATGAACGATGAAGAAATCACGCGTTGTAGCTATAGCTTTCCTCTGCAACAGCAATGTTCAGCAAACAAACAATGATGAAGATGAAGAAGATGCCGAGACTAACTCTATGGATATGGAGGTGATGAGCCATGAATATATAGGGAGGTCGAAGCACACTTTTCTTTTTCCTTTTAGTTGGGCGTTTTTAGGGTTAATCCTGCAATGATTTGTGCGATACATATGCACGCTGTGCCATCTTGGTTTGCTCAGATGAAAAGAATCTCTTGGTTTGACTTTGGAGTTGGGTAAATAATTCCATTCTGCTATCAACGAAAAAGAGTGAACTAAGTTTTATTCAAATTGGTGGCGTCCCGTGCATGCAAAATAAATTTAGTTAGAAAAGGGTGCCGAAAAATATTTAGAATAACAAAAGAAACAAAGGGAAGGACCAATTCCAACACCCAACCTTCTCAATAATGTCAACATTTGGGACATCATCGTGTCCTGAATTTCAGCTGGATCGATTTAATGTATTGAAATTATACTTTCAGCTATATTAGTTTGGTGGGATCATAGTGTTCTCAAATGGCAATAATTTAGTTGGATGACGTTACAAATCTGAACAAGGAGACATCCACCTACCCAAACTCATCATCACTTTTACAAATCATTCAATTTCTCTTCCAAACTCAGAAGAAGCTACCCCTGCATCTATGTCTTTTCCTCTCCCTTTCTCTCTTCCTCCACCCTCGTACTCACGGTAGAGTCTCTCTTTCCACCCCTCGTCGCTGCTGCTGTCGCTGCCGCTGCCGCCTCTAGCATCTCTTACCTTCGAGCTCTTGCCCCTAGACCCACTCTCTCTCCTCTCTCTCACCAAGCTCATGCGAGCCGTGAGCTTCGCATCAACCAAGACCGGTTTGATTGTGGTGTTCATGCGCGCACAACGAGCTCTGTGACAGAGCTTGTGGCGGCCATGCAAGCTTTGTCACAAAGCTTGGAGGTCTCTGGCGGAGGCGGCCATGGAAGACCAAGCCCCGATAGGGTTTGTGGGCTCTTTTCTATTTTTCTGGAAGGCAGTTTGGAAAAAAAAATGCTATTTTCTGTAGATAAGTGGGATTTTGAGAATGCAAATTGATATGAAAGTGGCAACAATCAGATGCACATTACACATTTCAAAAGGGGATAATTAGAAAAAGAAAGTTCTAAATCTATTGCACAACACCAATTTTCAATTTTGCTAATTTTAAAGCTTTTTATGATTTGTCAATTTTGAATGGAAATTAATGATGTGCATGTTGATTATTCTACATGGAACATGTGCTAACATGAATTTTTTTGAATTTTTTCTTTTATTTCCTTTTATTTCCCTTCTTCCTTGGCCGGTTGTGGAGCCTCAATGATAGCCGACAACTAGCCATAGGCAGGGTTGAGCCTCTTTAGCCTCGGCTAAGGTTGATCTTTGCTTAGCCTGGCCACTAGCAAGGTTCAACCTCGCCAGCCCTTGCTCGTGGTTAGTTGCCAATCATCATCGAGGCTCGAACTAGTGAAGAAAAGGGGGAAAAAAAAAGAAAAGAAAAGGAAAAAAAAATTCAAATTGTTTATTTGTCTAAGTTAGCGTTGGATGTGTCATATAGGATACTCGGTATCCACATCAATGATTACCACTAAAAATTGGCCAAAATGATTGTATTGGCAAAATTTTCAAAATGTTTATGATTAAATTGATCAAATTAAAAAGCTTATGACTAAATTAGTATCTGAACAATATAGTTTATGACTTTTTTGATAATTTTCCTTTCAAAAGTGGAGATGGTATTTAATATGTTGGGATGAAATTTGACTTTCTATCTCCTTCTCTTTATCCTCTGGAAGCAAGAGATATCCCCCCACATTGGATCCCGATCTTCGATTCTCCATCCTTCATAAGCATCTTTGTAGACACGAAACCATCCTATTGAATAATTCAATAACTACCGACCCAAAAAAAAAAAAAAAATCAGTAATTGACTTACTTATCTAAACAAACAGATTTGACTGATAGAGAATTGAAAGGTAGATATAACTGAAATATATAATTCTTTATATAGAAAGAGCGTCCTTTGGAAGCGGCAAAAGCCAGGAATTGATCACGTGTTTTCCAGGTGGCACCTCATTTAGCCCTAATCTTGGCCCATTAAATTAACTAGAAAACTTTTAGTTCCTTTTAAGCAAATCCCTCCTTAGACGAAGGTGTAGATCTGTTGTATCAAATTGGCTTTGATGGAGGGAAAACTAATAATTTCTGTAAACTTCTCCCACTAAAGTCAACTCAATCAAGATCTTGAAGAATCGTTTCACCATCATAAGTCAGGATGCGTCTTGCGAAAACTATGCTTTCACAAAAATATTTATGTGATGCATGCTTTGTTCATTAATTTTTATTTTCTAAATATTTATCAAAATAACTGAGCCTACTCGATTTTCTCCTATCGAAATAAGAAAAATGCATCTGTACTCAAACTATGTATAGCTAGCATAATTTGAATTTGGCCCCTATATCCTATACTAAATCTTCTCCAGAGAGAGAAAAATTAGAAGCTATAGTGACTCTAATTGCTAATGATAGGTTTGAATTATATATGAGATTGAGAATAATGTAAAATAGTTTTGTATTGGAGTGATCTGGTATGTTTTTGATACAGGAGATTGGATAGTTATAATCCTCCAATCAAATATGGACACAACCACTTGGATAAAATCTTTTATGCATCGGCAATACATACTTTGGGTGTGTTTGTTTCAATGAAAATAGTTTCCCGGAAAGTGTTTTCCGGACTTTCCGCTGTTTATTTTTCCAAAAACGATTTGGTCAATAGAAAATACTTTCCAGGGAACATAAATATCATATATTGTTTCAGGAAAATGAATTCATGTACATGAGAAGAGCAAAACACTTTCCATCTTTATCAAGTCTGTAGGTCATTCCCTTTTTATTATGTCATTTTATCCTTTTCTTTTACTCTCCAAAATCTCTCTTTTTTATACTAGTGTAAATTATTAATTCAAATGTTATTCAATCATTTTCCAAATGCGATCCAAACGCCTGAAAACATTTTCAATAACATATCATCAAACACAAGAAAACTAATCATTTTCCACATTTTCCATAAAAATGATTTCCTAGAAAACATTTTCCAAAAATGATACGATTTCCACGAAACAAACTTTCTCCTAAGCATACTGGATGCGATTGTGTGTATTTTCTTTTTCTTTCCTCGGTAATGAGATAAAAGAAATTGACTTTTTGTAAATACCTCTTATCTATTTTTTATGTTTGAAAAAATAAAAAGATCTTAAAAAATGTAGATATTTTCAGGTTTTGAGGTTCCATTGATTGTACTTATGTTGACTACCGATCCGATTTCTCAATTGAATATTTGCACATATAAACGATGCAATCTTTTTATAGAGTGTGGTTGTCTGTGGGTGTAACATATATCCAGCTATAAATTTTTCTTTATAAGAATCTTTTTAGCGGGGGAATGAAGAGGAAAACACGGCCCTTTCAGAATATAATGAATATAAATTTGCTTCTCCAACAAAAAGAAAAATCCAACTTTGAGAGGGAATGGTTCATAAAAAGGATAAATTGTGAATGGATACTGAACCTGGCCCGAAATGTGGGTGTAGTGATGAATTGGGGCTAAGGGGAGAATCTTTGTGGTCGAGTGGATGGAAATTCTCCTTTGCTTTTCTTCTCAAATGTCCCAAGCCCTATCCCCTCCACATCCTCTTTCAATCTTTTTGGGAGATGCTTTCTCATTCTCTCACGGAGCACCCGGTGCACGCGATAATATCTTAGGGTTTATTGCATGAGAGTTCGATTATAAATAGTGAATCTAATAGTCTTGTTCTTGAAATCATTGCTAGTGCTTGTTAGGCTAGCTATACAAGGTTTCTTGATTTTTGTGCAATATGAAAGGTGAAGATGCTAAATGGATGGACTCCCGTCAAGTTAGCAAGGCATGTTAACTCCTTCGCACGAGGGTTTATAATATTAGGCATGATTATTGAAATGGTAGGAGATCAATGTTCTTTCGTCCGTTCAAGACAATATGATTAATAAAAGATTACAAAGATCTTGGAGATTTGATGCCTCTGTTTTTTATGTTTAAGAACTTTTGTGGTTTTGCTATGTCGTTTCAGCTATAGATATTCTCGGATTCCGACACCTTTCCACTCAATAGCTGTTGCTAATCGAGTGTAAATGGGTTATCCCCTAGGATGTAAGTGGTTGGTTGGAAATACACATGCTTACCTTACCCAAAAAAAATGTTCTTTCGTCCACTAATATACTATGCACATGGAAGTCTAACCCTCCGTTGAATAGAATTCACATGAAATATATAGGTCTTTTCAAATATTTATGCATCAAGTTTCCAAATTGGATAATCTAATGAATTAAAAGCACGTGAAAAATCGATTTTTCTTAGAAATCATGCTTTATTACTAGAATTGATTAGAACCTAGCAAGAGGTTTGATTCATATCAACAAGGAAAGCATTGGACGCAAAAGGACAATAGAAAAATATACCAAAGGGGGAAAAGGTAGGACGGATGGTCACAACTCGATCATGTATTGATATGTTCTCTTCGTCAAAACTTCCCACTCAGCCTACATTTGCGTCCATGTTCACCTGCCCTCGCACAACTTCCTTTTATTCTATAAGAGTTCTTTTTCCTATAAAAGTAATATGAGTTATTCCAGACCCGATCTCCACTATTCATATATGATAGACTATAATTGGGCACTTAAACAATGCCTCACATGCTACAGCAATCAATACAAAATTATCGTATTGCTTGTACGTAGGTACAACATTTCTATTATATTTCTAAATTAGTGTTCAATGTACAAAGGTCGGTCTTCACCGATGGTACAAGATTAGCTTATCCATAAGCATTTATAAAATAAGTCAAATCCTAGAAAAATCAACAAATTGTTGCATCGCTCATATACTAATTTCATAGACTAATCATCGTATAATTAATAATAGTTATAACAATAACTACAAAAGATTTTTTGTCGAAGAATAATTACAATTATACTGATGCAAGAAGCAGACTAGACATTTGCGCGAGGGTTGAAAAAGAAGAGAAGGACAGTCCTCTATAAATACCAGGGCAAGCAACCCTAAGATGGGCAAGCAACAAATAGTTCAAAGAGCAAAAACAGTGAATGAAAACGTCAGGTTGTCTCTAGAGTTCTCCTGAGCACTTCACTGGGATATTGTTGAGAGTTTTCTCTCATTAGCTTACTCACAATTTCCCCACTGAAGTGTTTGGGGGAACTCCTGAAGCCGCATGACATTAAATTTTGCCTCTGTCGATGCTCACGAGTCATGGCAAAGCTAACACAAGGGAGTTAACCATTGATTTGTGGATCGATATCTAGGGTATTGCACTTTCGAATATGTTCTTGTGCGTGACATCTAATTGTTTGCATTGCTTTTACAGGGTTTATGAAGGGATCGTGTTCGGTTGTTAAGGTGCCAATTAATGATCTGCTGTGAGAAATTTTTGATTATCTCATGTTGATTCTTTGATATGTTAAGTAGAACTAGCCCTGAATTGTTTGAACCAGGAACCATCTGATACCTAAATAGTTTGCATGGTGATATTAGAATGCGCAGCATGCATCAAAATTAATGTTTCATAGGACTGACAATGCGAACTCACTTTGAACCCTGCTATGTCTCTGATGTTCTGGTCCAGAGCCCGAGCAAAACCACTCCTTTGCACGGCAGCTATGGTGTCTCACCTGTTGCCGTTCGCTGATATACTGTGTAACATATGAAGTCCACATCCAAGTTCAGCCCGGGAGGACAGTCAGGATTATTACACAGTAAAACACGTCATATCCCTCGAGTTGTCATGGCCATCTGATATCCTCCCCAATATGATCTCGAATGCAATGATCGATTTGAAGTTCACATCCGGCCCTATGCACTGGTCGGGTGGACTTGGCTTTTTGGTCTGGTTATTTGCTTCTCCTGGCATTGTGCGACCTCTAGAGGAACCGTGTAGAGGTTTTCAGTACCTACGTACATGAGCCTCTTCTTGGATCAATTGCGGGGCTGCTTCCCCATATGGAGGCTCTGGAGTAGCTGCCGTGTTTTCCATTGTCGTCCAAGATTCTGTTGGCCTGCCATATGATTGCTCCTGACCTAATATTGAGCTTCGCCAAGCTGCCTCGGAAAGTAACATTGTTCTGGAGGTAAGGTCACTTGAGGGACGATACTCCGATGCCCTGTAAATATAAAGAGACACGATTACCATTGGGTTCAAAATGACTCACTATTTTTTTTATCGTGTAGATTCTTCGTAATTTTTCTTGTAACAGGTTATTATTTTCTTATTAGTATTTGTATCCACCTCATAAGCCGTTCCAGAGGTTGTTATCAACGCTAGAGGTTGTGGATCAAGCTGAGCTTACCAAATTAGCCTCTCGTTCGATCAGCTCACAGCAATGACGACTGCAAGTCTATAAATTGCGACGATCAGGAGGTGTCCAGCTATTCTTGAGGTTGACCTCGAGACGGTTACATTTACTAAAGTTCCCGTGACCTCGCTCAGGTTTTGCTTCCATATCAAATCACCAGCGAATGCATTCCGGCAAAGGACTTAATCTCAACTGTAAACCCTGGGCAATCAACAGGCTGATCAATATCTCTTGTCAAGCACTTCTCGTACTGCTCAAATCGCCTTCATGATTTAGTTACCACGTCAAATATTTTGACTCATGAACAGAAGCAGTGAAAAAATATGAAAAGTCCGCGCTTCTGCGTGCCGACAGACAAAGACGCATGATGGTCAGTTGGAGCCTCATTACCACCGCGATATCCTTCATATGATTTACATACGCAAGTAAATGTATGTTCCTCGGTCTCGCTCTCACACATGTAAAGAACGGTTTCGTTAAGTTTGAATCATTTTTTTTCGACATGCGTAGAGCATTTACTCAGTCTTTCCTGAGCTAATAACGTTTTCTTGGAGGAAATGTGGTCAAGAAAAACCCTAACCATGCAAAGCTTGCTTGCGCGCACTGGACGTAGATATCTTACCTCTCTTTTTTGTCACATTACTCGACTTGCATCTCTGCATTTATCTCGATGAAAGTTAAGGCATTAACATGGCAGCTTATTCAATAGCTGAACTTGCTCAAGTGGGGGATCTTGCCATTCTTCACGGTTTGACTGAGAAGTGGAGCAACGCCCAATGTTGTGATGACCTACCTGGTCGATTCATCCGAATATCATGAAGTCAAACTTACCGGTTTGTTTGCCTGGATTTCTAATAGGTTAAAATTTAATTCTTGTACTTCCCTGTTGAAATTTAAAATATAAAATAAATTTGAAAAGCCATGAAAGAATTATAGGTAAATGTACGTTTCGATATAAATAGATTTTTAAAGATTTCAAGTACTTTAAATTGGAAAAAATTCACAGTGCTTATCAAAAGAAAGATGTAAAGGTAACTCCAAACAGAACATACCCACTTTTTTTTTTTTTTTTTGGTAAGGTAAGTATTATAAAAGCTTTCAACCAAGAGAACCTGTACAAGGAAGGTGAAACACGGTACCAACAATCACTCTATGGGACAACAAGTCATTGGAATGAAAGGGTATCACGATCACAAAGGGATGTACAAACAGAATAGTAAAAACTAAACAAAAGAACCTAGGCGGCCCTTTCCTAAGCCTCACTTGGCGTCACAACAAAAATACAATGGTCAATTCCCCAACTTCTCTGCATCCTCCTATTATCGGAGGTATCCTCGACCCTTTTAAAAGAAAGAGCTTTATCCTTAACCGCCTTTTTAAAGCCTAGACGGCCCTTTCCTAAGCCTCACTCAGCATCATAGCAAAAATATAATGGTCAATCCCCCAACTTCTCTGCATCCTCCTATTACCGGAGGTATCCTTGACCCTTTTAAAAGCAAGAGTTTTATCCTTAACCGCCTTTGAAAGGTATTGCTTCATAGATGTAATATATAAATTATGCGCTCGGAAGAGAATTTCATTCCTCGTCTTCCAAATTACATAGCATAAGGCACCAAAGGAGAAACGGGCAATCTCCCTTGCGAACCCTCTACTAGATAGTGAATTGATGGCCCAAAGGAGGTTGTTCGTCCATGAAGAATTATGCCAGGGAAATTTGCATTTTGAAGCCCAAAACATAGCAAGGGAGTTGGAGATACCACAATAAAAAACTAAATGGTCAACCAAGTTGGGCATTGAGTTACAAAAAGCACAGGTTGTGTTAGGTATCCTACCAAAGGACATGAGGAATACCTGGGTTGGTAGCTGGTTCTTGACGATCGGCCAAAGAAGAAATTGGTGCCTAGGTGTAATGGCCTTGTGCCACACAAAGGATGATCAAGGAACCATGTGTGATTTCCTGCGAATAGCAGCCCATGCCGATGCAACCGAGAAATTGCCCAAGGAATCCTCTTTCTAGGAGAGTCTGTCTTGGCCTTGTGATAAGGGGGGGAACCATGATTTGCCAAGATAAAAGCTCTTGGAAAAGTGTTTGACCTTGTGGAGTATATAGGTCCACCACTTTAGCTTGTCTAGTGAGATCAAATTGATATATATATATATAGGTGTCCGAGAATATTGCATTAAGCAGGCCAATATCAAGCCAAGGATCAAACCAAAGCGAAGTGGACGAACCATCACCTATTTTCCACTTAAAGAATGAAAGAATTTCACCTCTCAGTGCAAGTATTTTCCTCCACGCCCAAGAACAGTTGGTTGGAGGTTTGGAGTCCCACTTTTCAAGTGTGTAAAATTTAAAAATTCGTGTATCTGTTCTAGCTAACAATGAGTTGATATGACTTACTAGAGAGAGGGAGCTTAAGATTACATGGATTTTTACATCTTCCATTGCATTTTTGGGTATTCTAGCCTAGGAGTACAAAAAGTTCAGAAAAAGAAGTTATAATCATGCCGCATGGTCAAATTGGCTCATAAACTTTGGTATACCCCTTCGGCCTTGTGCTATTGAGAACAATTTTTGCATATTGCGTAAATCCACAAGTTCTCTCTCTACCTTTGTTTGTTTCTTCAACTTCTAGAGAGGAGGGATTTAACCTAGATATCTCTCTTTCTCTCTCTCCCTCCCTCTTTGGTTGCTTTTTCTTCTATTTTTCTTGTTTCTTGCTCTACTCTCCCAATCTAAATCTGAGAGCTTTACTCTCCTTATCTAAATTTTGGACCTTTTCTCTCCCAATTTAATTTTAGATCTAGGAGTTCAAATGAATAAGTACTTCACTCCCAGTTGTAATAGTGCTCACAACAACTCTAATGTTAGATCTATGCCCGTTTAACATGTTTTTGTAAGAAGCTTTGGCGTTTTGCATTTGCTAAAAGACTCACTCTCATAGATGCCAGATATGAGTTTGTTCAACATATTTCTATTGTCTTTGTATGGTGATGGTGTTGAGGATACCAAACTTGAACACACACCGTCGAAGGGTAAATCCATAGCTACATATGGAAATTCTAGCATGTACTCATCACTAATGATAATGTTGGAGTCAAAAATCGACTGTCAATCTTTTTACTTTGATACAACAGTCATGGGTCTATTCTTGAAAGACGAGCATGTGCCTACCTCCACCAATCATTCTCTGATGATATGTCTTGATTTCTAGCTTTTGATTTGTTTCACAGTATTATAGGCTTATTTTGTTGTGGTGATTTCTGGGATTTTTTGTATCATTTTAGTAATGGATGGAAATTTCCTTTGAAAACAATAAAATTTTGTGACTAATTTTTGCACTGCATCTCCAGCATTTCTCTCAATTTTCTTACAGTTTTAGAGGAGATTACTCCTATCGTGCTAGAGAAAGTGTGAGCTAGTTCATTGTCCAAGCTTCAAAGGAAGTGAATCATATCGAATAAAACAAATGGGAGAACAGGTCTCACATCCTACCAGTATACACAGACACATTTAGGCTAATATACGGTGGGCCCGACCACTTAATTTTAGACGCATCCTCCGCTCGGAATTCGACACTTCTGCAACATCATCGACTAAATAAGAATATATTCTAGCTCCGAACCACGAACCATATCGTTAATGTAAGGTCAAAATGGAAGAATTTGCTGTATCGTACAGGACAGTTTTTGCCTTAAACTGTAAGTGGAAAGCTTGTACAGGAACGTGTACAAAGCATCGTCCAAGGGAGAGGGGGCGCTTCTAACCCCAGTGGAAGTGGTCAGAGGAACTCCAATTATCTCCAAGGGACAGGAATACCACGAGGCCTTTGCAAAAAAAAAAAAAAAAAAAAAAAAAGTGGACCTCGTAGAGAGAAAAAAAGCTAAAAGAACCAGACAAACATCCATGAAGTGATCAGTGCCAAAGCATAACAAACCTGATCAAATTCAATGGGAAGGTGAAAGGAGAAAGAATATATATTCCGTCCTTTTGCTTCTTTTCTCTCTCTTTAACGATCTTTCCTCTTCAGTTCTCATTTATCTTGGTTGCTAACAGCACAAGAAATCAGCATAGAGCCACTTGTGGATTGTGAAATTGTTTCTATACCCTTGCACATATTGAGTTTAATCTTGATTACTCTGGTGAGCTTCATAAAGCCAGCATTGCTACAGATAATAAGGTCTAAAGAAGTTCACATCAATTTGAATCTATGAACTTTTTTGTCGATAAGCAACCCATGTCTATATGGAAGGGCATGATTTGAACTTTTTTTCCTCAGCTTCCAAGTATAGTAAAAAATGTAGATATTAGGCGCGCTGGGGCTCTGGGGCTCGTGCCCATGTAGAGATAAGGTGCGCTGGAAGGGCATGAGATACACACTAGCTCTTAGATTTGGCGGGCTTCACGTGGACTAACTTGATATGGCTCACATGCATTCGGCTCATAAATTAAGCCATTTATATATATATAGTGTGGTGAGTATGGAATCTCATAGGCAGAACAGTTCATGGGTAAACCGAGAAAAAGGGTTACTAACAGAACATCCCACGGGAAAAATTCTTTAAAGCTAAGCCTGGATTTGAAAATCCCTTAGCTATCGTCATAAGCAGTGTTGAAGATAAATTAAAAGAATTGACTGTGCTATACAATATTGTTTACTAAGCTATAGAGCTAGCTTACCACATTTCAATTTTCAGCAGCTTAAATATAAATCAGAACAAGGAAGGTCTTGATACAAATCGATGCAAACAAGCAGCACCACAAACTGGCGCTCCCTTAGAAGTTCTAACAGAGTTCATGATGCTTTTGTGGTCACAAGAAAAGCTGAAAAAGAGGGCATAAGGTCCAAGCATATAAGCCGACATTGCCAATCTGTCCACAATAATTATTCTCTGAGGAGTCATCTGGACTAGAGATGAGGCTACATTCAAGCTCGATGCACGGTTGACTGAGCTTTCCAGCACTTGCCGCTGATTATTCTGAAAGCTTCTAAAGTTGCAACTCCAGCTCATATATAAATATGGTAGGCGAGCTGTTTGCTTAGCACACCAGACCAAGCACGCAAAAGGAAATCGAAGTTTTTGAGCTCGTTTTAATGCTTTCGAGGCCAAACAAGGCCATGCGCTAGTCGAGTGTCCCCTAGAGTTCTCCCGAACACTTCAATGGGGATTTGAAAAGGAAAGAAGTAAATACAAGTGAAGTTCCTAATGAAGTGTTTGGAGGAACTCCCGGTGCCACTTGATATATACCTTCACAATAAGGTCTGTCTTCAAGTGCTTCAGTATATGCATTAGCTTTGTAAATAAGAGGATTTGCTTTGTTTTGCCGTGCATGGCCATTGGAACACTCACGAGGTAATATATAAGTGACTCTCTCTCTCTCTCTCTTTCTGCTTTGTGAATTTTAGGTGAATTGATTTTACAGATGGTCATAAATTTCAAGATAACTGGTGAGTGTTTTCCGATTCTACAGACGGTCATAAATTCATGACCTAGAATCAGGTGTGGGAGACTCAAACTCCAGGTAATCCCATGTATAAGTTGTACACTAGGTTCAAACTCCTAAAATATAGGTTAAAGCATTTAAATAAGGAAGTGTTTTCTGATATTTCCATGTGAGCCACTACTGCCAAGTGTGCTCTCCATGCCGCCAAAGAGGCGCTCACTCAAGATCCATTGAATGTTTCTTTGGCTGAGACTAAATCGGCCCAAGCTCGCGAATATTATGAGCTTCGATCTTTGGAGGAGTCATTCTTCAAATAGAAATCTAGAATTTGATGGCCGAAAAAGGAGACCAGAATACTAGTTTCTTCCATCACTCAGTCAACTACCACCACATGTGGAATTGGATTCTTCAGTCTAGGATGATGCGGGTAATGTGGTCACTAAACCTGAGGAAGTTCAGTGGGTTTTTGTCTCTTATTTTCAGGATCTTCTGGCTCCGGAGAACACGGCTAGGCGGCCCTCAACCAGTGAGATCAAGGAGGTCCTAAAGCATACTCTATCTAATGTCTAGGTTAGATTCTTATTTGAGCTTGTTAGTTCTCAGGAAATTAAGGCAACAATGTTCTCTTTGGCCGAGAATAAAGCCCCGAGCCCTAATGGGTACAACTCTATTTCTTTAAGAAGAATTGGGAAATGGTTGGACCCTCCATTATAGATGCAGTTCTGGATTTTTTCAATACTAGGAGCTTTCTCCGGAGACTAACTATACCATTCTAGCCCTGGTTCCTAAGACTCCGAACGTGTTGTCAGTTAATGATTTTTGGCCTATTGCCTGCTACAATACTATTTATAAATGCATTATCAAGATCATGTCCAATCGAATCTTTATGGTGCTTCCTAACATTATAAGCCCCACTTAGATGGCTTTTGTTAAAGGCAGACGGATTATTGATAATATTCTTCTAACTTAAGAGCTATTCAGTGGATTTCACTTGGACACTCACTCTTCAAAGTGCGCTATCAAAGTTGATTTCCGGAAAGCATATGACATGCTTAATTGGGATTTTCTGGAGACAACTCTTACAACTTTTGGGTTTTTGGGCCGTTTCATTCAACTTATTATGGTTTGTGTCCGCACGCCAAAATTTTCTATTTCTATAAATGGTGAACTTCATGGTTTTTTTAATAGCGGCCAAGGAATTAGACAAGGGGATCCGATCTCTCCTTATCTCTTCACTCTAGCCATGGAAGTACTTATAGGCATCTTGGATTCTCAAACAAACAAGCATGAGTACGGTTCTACTGGAGATGTAAGTTTCCTTGCCTCTCACACCTATTTTTTGCGGATGATGTTTTCATCTTTAGTGAAGGAAAACCAGCCTCAGTGTCTTGTATGAAGGTGGGGCTGAACCTATTTTCCCAATGGAGTGGCATAATTCCAAATAACAGCAAAAGAGAGGTGTTTCTCTTGGGTGGCTCAAAGGCAACCAAACCCAGCTCTTGCAAATCCTGAACTTCATAAGATGTTCCTTCCGGTTCAATACATGGGCGTTCCAATCATCACTTTGTGCTTGAGCAAGGTGAACTGTAATGCTCTAGTATGTCTACTCACGACTAGAGTCCAATCCTAGACCCACCGTTCTTTGCGGGTAGATTACAACTTATCAAATCAGTCTTGCATGCCATACAAGTATATTGGGTATTCATTTTCTAGCTTCCTTCATCGATTGTCGACATAATAGAACAAATTTGTCGGCAATTTCTTTGGAAGGGACTTGGCCTTGGACCGAGGTGGGCAAAAGTTTTCTAGGAGGATGTATGTCTCCCAAAGCAAGAAGGAGGACTTGGGATTTGGAGAATCCGAGATAACAATAAAGTAGCTATGATGAAGCATTTATGGATTCTCTTCACTAACAAGGAATCCCTATGGTGCAAATTGATACATGCCAATCATCTTAAATGGAAACACTTCTGGACTACCTCCCCCCCGACTTTTTGTTCGTGGACTTGGAGGAAACTTCTTGCGCTAAGGGGGGAAATTATAAATTTCTTCAAGTGGAAGATTGGCAACAAACTGTCTACCTCACTCTGGTTTGATCCATGGCTGGATTTGGGCCCCATAAACTCGGTATTCGATGATGGTTATATATACCAATCTACCCTTCCTCGACATGCAAAGGTCACGGACCTCTTCTCTCTGGATGGCCAGGTCATATTAAATGAGTTACGCCCATGTCAAGTCCCAATTCCTCCATTAAATCAATTGAGTGACATGTTCACCTAGGCTGATGCATCCTTCTGGCATTTTTTCTACTACATCTACTTGGTTGGCCATTCACAAGAAAGCGGCACGCGGTCCTATGGGCCTCCTTCATGTGGAACAAGGCGATAGTTCCTCATCACCAATTCCTCCTCCAGCTGATATCTTGGAACCAACTTCCAACCTAGGTTTTCCTCATGTCTCACGGTAGACTACCTTTGGTTCATTGTGCTTTATGTAATGCTAGGCCAAATTCTATCAATCATCTTTTTTTTTTTGCTGTCATGTTTCCAACTCCCTTGCTACCTTTTGGGCTGCAAAATGCAATATCCCCTGATGTAACCATTCTTGGGTGGAAAATCTTCGATGGGTAAGCAACACTCTTTCAGGTAGTGGCTTTTATTTTGACATCACCAAGTTCTCCTTCGGTGCATTTTGCTATGTGATTTGGAAGACTAGGAATGATATAACATTCCAATCCTCCAATCTTTTTGTGCCTACCATGAAACAGCACCTTACCAAGGCAGTCAAGGATAAAGCCTTTTCATTCAAATCTGTAGCCGACTCCCCAAGAAATAGGAGATTGCAGCGTAACTGGGAATCAGACCCAAATAATTTTGTATAGGTCTATGAGCGAGGGTTGGCACTTGCTGATCTTGCCTCCCTATAATTGTACTTGCTGTTTTCTTTTGTGATACTAGCCCCCCACTCCAGTGACATGTTGTCTCATTGAATGTGAGTTGGGGCCAAGTCCCACCCATTGTATAATTGTTTAGTTGAAAATCATCTATAATACTTACATTTACCAAAATATATATATGTATATGTATATGTATATTCACATTTGGACACGCAACACAAATCGCACCCAGGGGTAGCATTTTATTTCTGGCGAACCATTTTTATTACTTGATACTTTATAATTCAGTTTGGCTTGAGGATGAAGCGAAAGATATCTTTCCATATGGATTGTGACCCAAGAACCTGACTATTAGGCTTCTTACTCGACACACAAAGCATAAAGATCAGTCCCTCCAGTCCAAGTTGGATGTAGCGCTGATACTAGGCCCATCTTATACCCATTCCCATGATAAATGCATCCATAACTTATCGATATCCCTCCGTACACCGTGGCTCCTGAATTGTACGACCACAGTATCCCGCCCGTCTTGGCGTCCATCGCATACACGGGCCCCTCCGGAGCCACAGAACCTGCGAACACGACCCCGTTTGCCACAGAAACCGGCGCCGGTGTAGTTTCATTGCTCGGGTTAGCCGTGGACCACAGTATTTCTCCGGAACGCGCGTCTAGGGCGACCCACGCCCCTGCCGTTGTCGTCCGGGTCGAGGGAGCGAGGGTGAAGTTCACTCGATTGCCGTTGGCAATGTTAGTGTAGATCCTTTTGCTGTCCGTGGCTGCGCCCCACGTGCCTCCCCCCTCAACGCTACCGGGTCCTGCCAGCTGTCACATTGAAAATAATTATATTTGAAAGAGAAAATAGAGAATTTTTTTGTCAAATTTGTTTCACTTAGTTCATCTATAGCGATTAAGTAATAATGTCTTCTCTCAATTGCTAAATAGAAAAGAATGAAAAGCACGATGCTTACTCTTAGCCATATTATGTCTCCAGAGTCACGATCCAAAGCCCAAGCGAACCCACTCTTTTGTACCGCGACTGCGATGTCACGTTGAGTTCCGTTCGTGAAAATCGTGATCAGCATCGGAGCCTCTCCGAAATCAGCATCTATGTTAGGCCCAGTTGGACAATCAGGATTGTTGGGCACCAAACAAGCAACGTACCACACGTCGTACCCTCCCAACCGCCGCGCCCACCTGATCCTTCCTGACTCCATCTCGAATGCTATGATGGAATTGAAGTTCACATCAGGCCCTATGCATTGATCGGGCGCTGTTGGCGGGGTCGTCTGATTGTTTTGCCTCGCTTGGCACTCTTCGACCTCGGCTGGGGCTGTGTAGAGGTTGCCCGTGGCTACATAAGCGAGCCTCCTCTTGAGATCTATCGCGGGGCTACTGCCCCATATGGAAGCTCCAGCGTAGCCTCCGCTCCAGCGTAGCCTCCGCGTTCACCGCCGTTATCGGGGAGCGTGTAGGTTTGCCATAGGATGGCTCCGGATAGAATGTTTAGCTTAACCATACTGCCTCTAAAGGTGCAACATTGCTGTGCAGGTAACCCCTCTTCTATCGACGATACTCCAACGTAAAATGCCCTGAGAGAGAGAGAGTCAAATGGAAGAGAAATGAGACCATACGTCAATCAACTATTAAATAAGGAGATTGATGAGTCAACTCTGCTGCATTAAATAGTCGAGGATTAATAATGTTTCTGGTAACGTGCCAAGATAAAATTGGTATGAATATTCTATTTGGAGGGTAGACTCATTCTAATAAACCAAGCAAATCATTAATAAAAATGAGTGTGATCGAAGTTGGACTTCTCATATACAATTCACAATACATTTGTCTCAATATTTTGAGTCAAATTAACTGATCGACTCAAAATAACATCCAATCGAATGAAAGTAAGTTTCCTAAATTATCACTCTTTCAGAAACGTTGGACTAACCCCTGATAAGCCGTTCCGGATGTTGTGATCAGAGCCAAAGGATGCGGATCAAGTTGGGTTGACCAAACTAGCCTCCCATTTGATCGGTTCACGGCGATCACGACCGCGGGTCCATATATAGGGACAATCAGCAGCTTCCCGGCAACCGTTGGGGTTGACCTTGACACCGTCACGTTTGTTAAAATCCCTGTGCCTTTGAGTCCCGTCAGCTCGCTCAAGTTCTGCTTCCAATTCAGGCTGCCGTCAAATGTGTTCACGGCGTACAAGTAACCGTTCCAAGAAGGGAAGTAAACCACCTCGTTGGCCACTGCTGGCGTGGCCGATATGTCCTTCCCGGCAAAGAATTTCCATCTCAAACGAAGGTTTTGCACTGTGGAAGGGCCGATCAGCTTCTCCTCCCTAGCGCTTCTCGTGTTGCATAGATCGCCTCCATGGTTTAGCCACTACATGGCACGTTGAATGTAAAACTCATATACGACTATATCTGATCATATCTTATATCTCATCCTATGAGGAGTAACGAAATATTGGAATCACATCAAGAAGCTTGAAAATCTTACATGAGATCATGTCTAATGTGTATAATGACAAATGAAAGGGTGAACGTATGTACTCTTTATATGAACGATGAAGGAATCAGGCGTTGTAGCTATAGCTTACCTCTGCAACAGCAATGTTCAGCAAACCAACGATGACGACGACGAAGATGCCGACACTAATTCTCTGGATATGGAGGTGATGAGCCATGAATATATTGGGAGATCGAAGCACACTTTTCTTTTTCCTTTTAGTTGGGCGTGTTTAGGGCTAATCCTGCAATGATTTGTGCGATATATATGCACGCCGTGCCATCTTGGTTTGCTCCATAGATGAAAAGAGTCTTGGTTTGACTTTGGAGTTGGAATAAATAATTCCATTCTGCTATCAACGAAAAAGAGTGAGAACTAAGTTTTATTCTAATTGATGGCGTCCTGGTGCATGCAAAGTAAATTTAGTTTAAAAAGGGTGTAAAAAAACATTTAGAATAACAAAAAAAACAAAAACAAAGGGAAGGACCAATTCCAACACTCAAACTTCTCGATAATGTCGACATTTGGGATATCATCGTGTGGGGGACTTCAGCTGTATGGATTTGATGTATTGAAATTATACTTTCGGCTACGTCAGTTTGGTGGGATGACGATGTTCTCAAATGGCAATAATATAGTTGGATGACGGTACAAATCTGAACAAGGAAGCGTCCACCTATTAAACATCCATCAATTTTATAAATTATTCAATTTCTCTTCCAAACTCAGAAGAAGCTACCCTGCATCAAGTCTTTTCCTCTCCCTCTCTCTCTTCCTCCGCCCTCTTACGCTCACGCCACGGTAGTCTCTCTCTTTCCACCCCTCGTCGCTGCTGCTGCCGCCGCCTCCTCTAGCGTTTCTTACCTCTGAGCTCCCGCCACTAGACCCGCCCTCTCTCTTCTCTCTCATGGAGCTTGTGCGAGCCGTGAGCTTGGCCTCGACCAAGATGGGTTCGATTGTGGTGTTCGTGCGCGCACGACGAGCTCTGTGACAGAGCTTGCAGCGGCCATGCAAGCTCAGGTCCTCCGCCGAGGCGGCCATTGGAGACCAAGCCCCAATATGGTCCAGATCAGGTTGCCCGACCACGATCTAGACCAGATTTGAGGTGGCAACCATCATCAGCCTCGCATGGAGACCGCAGGGGCTCAGCTAAAGTTGGCGGTCGGCCGGCGAGGGGTGGGAGAGAGATGGGGGAGGAAAGAGAAGCCTATGTTAGGGTTTGTGGGTTCTTTTTCTTTTTTAAGGCAGTTTGGCAACAAAAATGTTATTTTCTGTAAATAATTGGGATTTCGAGAATGCAAGTTGACGTGAAAGTGGCAAAAACCAAATGCAAATTACACATTTCGAAAGGGGATAATTAGAAAAGTTCTAAAAATATACCTTCCTCCTTGGCCGATTGCGGAGCCTCAACAATAACCAACAAGTGGTCATAGGTGAGGTTGAGCCTCTTTGGCCTTGGCAAGGCTGATCCTTGCTTTGCCCAGCCACCGGCTAGGTCAAACCTTGCTAGCCCTTGCTTGGGGTCGATTGCCAGCCATCATTGAGACTTGAACTAGCAAAGGAAGAGGGGAAAACAAAGAAAGAAAAGAAAAAGGAAGAAAAAATTCATAAAAGAAAATTGTTTAAGTCAGCATTATTCATGCCATATAAGATAACTAGTATCCACATAAGTGATTGCAAAAAAAAAATGTTGGCTAGAAGGATTATATTGGCAAATTGTTAAAAGATTTAAGACTAAATTGACTAAATTAAAAAATTTATGATTGAATTGACATCCAACCAATATGATTTAGGAATTTTTGGTAATTTTTAAAAATAGAGATGATATCCAAGATACGGGAATGAAATTCGAGCGTCTATCTCTTTCGCTTTATCCTCTGAAAGCAAGAGATATCCCTCCACATTAAATCCCGATCTTCGATTCTCCATCCTTCATAAGCATCTTGGTGGACACGAAACCATTCTATTAAATAATTCAGTCATTGACTCACTTACTGGCATTAAACAGATTTGACCGCTAGAGAAATGAAAGGTAGATATAACCGAAGAATATATTTCTTTATATAGAAAGAGTGTCTTTTGGAAGTGGCAAAAGTCAGGAACTGACGTGTTTTCTAGGTGACATCCTCATTTGGCCCTAATCTTGGCCCATATAATGAACTAGAAAATTTAAAATTCTTTTAAAGCAAATCCCTTAAACGGGATGTAGATCTGTTGGATCAAATCGACTTTGATGGAGGGGAACCAGTAAAACCTGTAAACTTCTCCCACTAAAGTCAACTCAATCAAGAACTTAAAGAATTAGTTCACCACCTTAAATCAGGATGGTCTTGCGAAAACTATACCTTCACAAATATATTTATGTGATGCTTGCTTTGTTCATTAATTTTTATTTTCTAAATATTTATTGCAGTAAACGAGCTTGCTTGATTTTCTCCATTAGAATAAGAAAAATGCATCTATACTCAAACTATGTATAGCTATCATAATTTGAATTTAGCCCCTATACCTTATTCTTGATCTTCTCCAGAAAAAAAAAATTAATAGCTATAGCGACTCCAATTGCTAATGATAGGTTTGGGATATATACGAGAGTGAGGCATGTACTAAGTGTTCACCAGATAGAGTTCCAATTATTCAGCTCATAAAATAAGTTTAGACCTAAAGGAAAGCATCTTATCAAGACTTTATCTCACATGTTCTGTTTTCGACGGTCTAGACCAGTAATTATATCACAGAAACATTGGTCATCCCATGAGCACCATATCACCTCATTAGATCAACAACCTTTAATCTATTGTAATAATAACAATTGGTTGTGGTCCAAAAAAAAATAATTAGAAATTATTGTGAGGTCAATTTTTTTTCAAGAATTGATGGCCTACAACATGCTATTATTCTCATAATTGTCCAAAAACTATTATGTTAGTAGGATTCTTTGATATTTAGAAGAAGAATGTAAAAAATCTTTATACTCGAGTGATCTTGTATGCCTTTGATAAGAGTTGGGATAATTATAATATTCCAATCAAATGTGGACACAACCACTCGTACAAAATCTTCTTCAAACTAGCAGTACACACTTTGTTTACCCTAAGTGTATTGGATGCGATTGTGTGCATTCTCTTTTTCTTTCCTTAGTAATGAGGTGAAAGAGATTGACTTCTCATAAATCCCTCGTGACTGTTTCTTTATGTTTGGAACAATAAAATCCAAAAAATTGTAGATAATTATATAAGGACATCGACAATGAAAAGGAGTGCAAGAGAATGATGTTATGATGTTCCATCGATTGTACTAATGTTTACTACGATCCGATTTCTCAATTGATTCTTTGCACATATAAATAATGCAATCCTTTTCTGAAGGGTGGTTGTTTGTGAGCATAACATTTATCTGGATATAAATTTTTCTTTACAAGAATCTTTTTTAGCGGAGGGATGAAGAGGAAAACACGGCTATTTCAAATATAATGAATGTAATTTCGCTTCTCCAAGAAAAAGAGAAACCAAATTTTGAGAGGGAATAATTCATAAAAAGGATGAATCGTGAAGAGATACTGAACCTGGCCTGCAATGTGGGTGTAGTGATGAATTGGGGCTAAGGGGAGAATCTATGTGGTCGAGTGGATGGAAATTCTCCTTCACTCTTCTTCTCAAATTTCCCAAGCCCTATCCCTCCACATCCCCTTTCAATCTTTTTCGGAGATGCTTTCTCATTCTCTTACGGATCACCCGGTGCAGGCGATAATACTTTATGGTTTACTACATGAGAATTCGATTGTAAATTGTACTTTAATTGTCCTGTTCTTGAAATCATTGCAAGTGCTTACAAGGCTTCTTGATTTTTGTGCAATATGAAATGTGAAAATACCACACGGATCTACTCCGGTCAAGTTAGCAAGGCATGATTATTTGAAATAGTACGAGATCAATGTCTTTCCGTCTGCCTATTCACTATGCGCATGGAAGTCTAACCCTCTATTGAATAGGATTCGCCTAAAATATAGAGCTCTTACCCTCTATTTATGCATCAAGTTTCCAAATTGGATAATCTAATGAATTAAAGCATGTGAAAACTCAATTTTCTCTTACAAATGGCGCATAAGTACTAGAATTGATTAGAACCTAATCAAAGGTTTTATACGTATCTACATGGATAACATTGCAAACAAAGGGACAAAAGAAAGATCTACTGAGCGGGGAAAAGGTGGGATGAATGGTCACAACTCGATGACGTACAGAGGAATATGAGAAATTCTCGACCCGATCTCTTCGTCAAGACTTCCCACTTAGCCTACCTTTGCGTCCATGTTCACCTGCCTCGCACAACTTCCTTTTATTCTATAAAAGTTCTTTTTCCTATAAAATTAATATGAGATATTCTCCACCCGATCTCCACCCGATTTCCACCATTCGTATATGAGCTATGATAGACTCTAAGTGAGCATTTAAAAAATGCGCCGTATGCTTCAACAATTTATACAAAATAATCATATCACTTGTACGTCGGTACAACATTACTATTGTATTTCTAAAATAGTGTTCCATGTACGAAGGTCAGTCTTCACCGATGGTACAAGTATAGCTTACACGTAAGCATTTAGAAAACAAGTCAAATACTTCAAAAATCAATAAAAAATTTGTTGCACCACTCGTATACCAATTTCATAGATTAATCATAGTATAAATAATAATACTTATAACAATTACCACAACAGATTTTTGTCGAAGAATAGTTACAATTATACTGATACAATAAGCAGACAAGGCATTTGCGCAAGGGGGGGAAAAGAAAAGAAGGAAAGCCCTCTATAAATACCAGGGCAAGCAACCCTAACATGGGCAAGCAACAGATAGTTCAAAGAGCAAAAACAGTGGATGAAAACGTCAGGTTGCCTCTAGAGTTCCCCTGAACACTTCACTGGGAACTTGTTGAGAATTTTCTCTCATCAGCTCATTCGTGATTTTCCTACTGAAGTGTTTGGGGGAACTCCTGATGTCGCTTGACAATATATTTCACCTCCGACGACGCTCACGAGTCATGGCAGAGCTAACACAAGGGAGTTGGCCATTGATTCGTGGACTGATATTATGGTATTGCACTTTTGAATATGTTCATGTGCGTGACATCTAATTCTTCGCTTTACTTTTACAGAGTTTATGAAGGGCTTGTCTCCAATTGTTAAGGTGCCATTCTAAAATATGTTGCAAGACGGATTTAATTAGCTCAACTTGATTCATCGATACCCTAAGAAGAACTAGCCCTGAATGGTTTGAACCTGGAACCATCTGAAACCTAAATGATTTGCGTGGTGATACTAGAATGCACAGCATGCAGCAAAGCCACTCTTTTTCACGGCAGCTATGGTGTCTCGCCTGCTGCCATTTGCTGATATACTGAGTAACACATCACATCCCTGAGTTGTCGTGCGGATCTGATTCTCCCAAATTTGATGTCGAATACAATGATCAAATTGGAGTGCACATCCGGCCCTATGCCCAGGTCAGGTTAACTTAGCTTTTCAGTTTGGTTTTTGATTCTCCTGGCATTGTGCGACCTCTGGATGAACTGTGTAAAAGGTTTTCAGTACCTACGTACACAAGCCTCCTTCTCGTATCAATCACGGAGCTGCTTCCCCATATGGAGGCTCTGGAGTAACCGCCATGTTTATTGCCATCATCCGGGATTGTGTAGGTCTGCCATATTATTGCTCCTGAACTAATATTGAGCTTCACCAAGCTGCTTCAGAAAGTGCAACATTGCTCCGGAGTTAAGGTCACTTTGCCATGACCATACTCCGATGCCCTGTAAAAATAAAGAGAGATGATAATCATCGGGTTCAAAATGAGTGACTATTTCTTTTATTGCGTAGATTCTTTGTAATTTTTCTGGAAACAGGTTACTGTTCTCTTATTAGTATTTGCATCCACCTCATAAGCCGTTCCGAATGTTCTCATCACCACTAGAGGTTGAGGATCAAGCTGAGTTTCACCAAATTAGTCTCCTGTTCGTTCAGCTCGCGACAATGACGACTGCAGGTCCATAGATTGCGACGATCATTAGGCGTCCAGCTATTCTCGGGGTGGACCTCTAGACGGCTACGTTTATTATAGTCCCCTCAACCTCGCTTAGGTTTTGCTTCCATATCAAAGCTCTGGTAAACGCATTCTCGACATTCAAGTAGCCGTTTCACATGGGAAAATACATGACCCCTTTGGCTATTGCCAGGGCGGCAGATATATCCTTTCTGGCGACGAACTTCCATCTCAACTGTAAACCTCAGGCAGTGGACGGGCTGATCGACAATACTTCACAAGCATTTCTCCCGCTGCTCAAATCGCCTCCACAATTTAGCAGTTAAATAATATGAAAAGTCTGTGCTTCTGCGTGTCGACAGACAAAGACACACGATGATCAGTTGGAGCTTCATTACCACTGCGATATCCTTCATATGATTTACATAGAAAGATAAATTTGTACTCTTCGGTCTCATTATCTCACATGTAAAGAGCTTTCTGTTTCGTAAAGTGTGAATCATTTATTTGTCGACATGCGTAGAGCATTTATGGATCTTCAACATCAAAACTCAGTCTTTCTTGAACTAATAAATGTTTTCTTAGAGGGAATGTGGTCACGAAAAACCCTAACCATGCAAAGCTCGCTTGCGCGCACAGGACGTAGGTGTCACACCTCCCTCTTTCTGTCACATTATTCGACATGGATCTTGCCATTCTTCGCGGTTTGACTGAGAACTGGAGCAGTTGTACATCGATCATCCTAAGAAAATTGGTCTCATGCATGGCCAACGTCCATTGTTGCGATGACCTGCCACGTTTTTTGTTTTTTTTTTTGTAAGGTAAACGTGTAAAATTACCAATCAACAACTATATAAACTAGGAGAGATCGGCACCCATTTTCACTCATCAAAGCATGACTAATGAGTGGAATGGTGCTGAGATCCAAAACAAACTAAGGCAACATACAGACGGCAAAAGCCGATCAACCAATAGCAGTAACAAAAGACAGAAAATTATTTGCAAAAATTGAGGAATCAAGACCCCAAGATTTTTGTAACCTCCTATTTACAGGAGTGTCTTGAACAAACAAGACAGTCACCACCTTATCCTTAATTGCCTTGGAAATGTGATGTTTCACCAACAAGATGGAAATCGCTTTTGCATGAAATAGTGCATCATTGCGGGCCTTCCAAATGACCTGCCACGTTGATATACCTGAATATCAGGAAGTCCGATTAGCCGGTTTCTTGCCTAGACTTTTGACACGTCAAAATTTAATTCTCTTACTTCATTGTTGAAGTTCATAATATTAAATAAATTTGAAAAGCCATGAAAAATTATAGGAAAATGTACGTTTTAATATAAGATTATTTTACGGGTTTGAAGTACTTTAAATTAGGAAAAAAAAATCAGAGCGCGTCTACAAAGAAAAATGTAAAAACAACTCCAAACAGACCATTCCCACTTTTCCAATATTTAAAATTAAAAAACCGTGCATCTATTTTGGCTAACAATGAGTTCGTATGACTTAATCAAATTGAGAGATCTTAAGATTACATGGATTTTCACATCTTCCATTTCATCTTTGTGTATGCTAGCCTAGGAATACAAAAAGTTCAGAAAAAGGATGGATATAAATCAAAATCGCCGCAAAATGGATAATAAACAACGCACAGTGAAAATGGCTCAAAACTACATGTTCATTTTTCGTGGTCGATTTCATTTGTGAACATTTTTTTTTAAAATAAAAATTCACTATTTTAATAAAAAAAATTGTCCACGTTAGATTTTTAAAAATTAAAATCGATTTTATTTAAAAAAAAAAAAACAGAGGAGAAGGGGATCTGAGTTTCAGCCCTTCTTTACTTCTGCAACTTCAGGATGGGAGAGACTTAATCTGCACATTTCTCCCGATTTTCCTCCCTTTTTTTTTTTTAAATTAATCAATTTTATAATTTTTATTTTTTCTTATTTAATATTATTTAATTAATAATTTTGGTCTGGGAGCTCTAAAAACCCTCAATTTTTTTGGGAGCTTTTTCTCATTTTAATTTTAGATCTAGGAGTTCAAAAAAAATAAAAAATTGCCATGTAGGAATTTCGATAGTGTTCACAGCAACTTCATCCATTTTTTAGAAAAGTGCTTGGTCAACATGTTTTTACTAGAAGCTGTCCCTCCGTCCACGTTTTAAATGGCTTGCTCTACTTATGGATTTTCACATCTACCATTTCATTTTTGTGTATGCTAGCCTAGGAATACAAATAGTTCAGAAAAAGGATGGATATAATCATGCCGCGCAATTATAATAAACAACCCACAGTGAAAATGGCTCATAAACTGTTGTGTACCCATTTGGTGGTCGCTATTGTGAACGATTTTTGCTTAGTACATAAATTCACTATTTCCCTGTCCCCTTTTCTCTCTCTCTCTCTCTCTCTCTCTCTCTCTCTCTCTCTGAGTTTCAGCCCTTCTTTACTTCTGCAACTTCAGGATGGGAGAGACTTAATCTAGATTTCTCCCTCTCCTCCCTCTTTGGTTATCTTTCCTTATATTTTTTTCTTGTTTCTTCCAACTCTCTCAATCTAAATCTTGGTCTGGGAGCTCTAATCCCTCAATTTTAAATTTGGGAGCTTTTCTCTATGGATTTAATTTTAGATCTAGGAGTTCAAACAAATAAGTACTTCGCTTCCAATTTCGATAGTGTTCACAGCAACTTCAATGTTAGATCCGTGCTTGGTCAACATGTTTTTACTAGAAGCTTTCGCATCTCACGTTTGCTAAATGGGTTGCTCTCACCAGGGTCATATCTAAGCTTGTTTAGCATGTTTCTGTTAGCTCTGTATGATAATGGTGTTGGGAATGCCGAACTTGAGTGCACACCGTTGAAAGGCAAAGTTGTAGCTACATATAGAATTCTCAACGTGTGCTTATCACTAATAATAGGTGACTGAATGATTGGTCGTCAATCTTTTTGCTTGGATGCAGCAGTCATGAGTCTATTTTTGAAGGACAAATGTGTGATTATCTTTGCCAATCATGCTCTGATAATATCCCTTGATTTTTAAATTTTGATTTGTTTTGTAATTTTATGGGCTTGCTTCATTGCAGTGATTTATAAGATTTTTTATGAACCTTTTTAATATATCATTTGGTGACGAATGGAAAAAATTTAGATAAAAAAAAAATTAACAATTTTTGTACACATCTCCAGCAGTTCTCTCAATTTTCTAACAGTTGTGGAGGAGATTACTCCTATCTTGCTAGAGAAAGTAAGTGTAAGCCAGTTCATTATCCAAGCTTCAAAGGAATTGAATCATGTCAAATATACAAATGAGAGAACAGGTCTCACATCCTACCAATAGACGCACACACACATTTAGGCTAATATACGGTGGGCCCAACCGCTCAATTTTAGGCGCACACTCCACTCGGAATTTGACACTTGTGCAACGTCATAAACTAAATAAGAAAATAGTTTAACTCTGGACCACGAACCATTCGGAAATGTAATGTCTAAATGGAAGAATTTGCCGTATCGTAAGACCAGACAAGTTTTTGCCTTAAACTATCGAGCGGAAAGCTTGTACTAGAACGTGTACAAAGCATCGCCCAAAGGGGAGGGGGCGCTTCTAACCCCAGTGGAAGAGTGGTCAGAGGAACTCCAAGTATCTCCAAGGGACAGGAATACCACGAGGCCTTTGCAAAGAACCAGACGAACATCCATGAAGTGATCAATGCCAAATCAAATTCGATGGGAAGGTGAAAGTAGAAGAATATATTATCTGGCGTGAGATGTGAACATCGACCACCCCTTTATATTTCTGTCCATTTGCTTCTTTCTCTCTCTTCTCGAAACAACTTGTGCTCTTCGGTTCTCATTTTTCTTGGTTGTTAAGAATATGCATGGAAATGATTCTGTGCCTAGGAACAAATTTTGCTTAGAAATGATTTTATTTTATACTATTTTCAGAAACAATTTCTAAGCATTTAAAGGCATTTAGTAATTATTCAAAATTTTCATTCTTGGAATAGAAATACATTTGATAAAACTACCCAAAATTCTTAAATTTTTTCTTTTAATTTTTCATTACTTTTATTACATTTTTCTTATTTTATTGTCTTTTTTCTTTTTGCCTTTTCTTACTTCTTCCTCCCTTGTGGCTGGTTGTTGCTACTAGCAGTGGCTAGCAACTAGTTGGGCAAGGCCCAATGAGCTTGCTAGAGCCTCGCTAGGCCAAGGCAAGGTATGGCGAGCTCGCTGGAGACTTCGCCTAGCCATCACAAGGCTCAACGAGGGTCGACCTCGCCTGGCCACCACGAGACTCGGCCTCACCGATGGCTCGGCGAGGGTCAACCTTGCCCTGGCCTGGCGAGGCCCAACCTCGCACCAGTTGGAAAGGCCAAGCCTCACTTAGCGACTGTTGGTCTCGCT
This sequence comes from Angophora floribunda, assembly GCA_014182895.1. Lineage (NCBI taxonomy): Eukaryota > Viridiplantae > Streptophyta > Magnoliopsida > Myrtales > Myrtaceae > Angophora > Angophora floribunda. The sequence continues at coordinate 28,346,695 of CM024711.1, read as the reverse complement.
AGGCCAAGATGAGGCCAACCTTGTGTCACCTAGGCAAGGTCAACCCTCACTAGTAGCTTGGCAGCCATCACTGGCAAGCAACAATGGGGCGATAGTAGGCTTAGGAGGAAGAAGAAGGAAAGGAAAGGGAAAGAGAAGAGAAGAGAAAAAAAAAAAAACGTTTTGTTGATTTTGGAATTATTCCCGAGAACAAGAGATAACCTTTTTTTTTATTCTTGATTCTATTCAAATCTATTCCCGGGAATAAAAATTTTACCAAATGGATTTATATGCCAAATTTATTTCCAGGAACAAAAGAATAGAATCAAACACTATTTGCCCAATTAACAAAAGGCCCTAACAGTACAAGAAATCAGCATAGAGGAACTTGTGGATTGTGCAATAATTTCTACCCCGTGCAAATATTGATTTTAACCTTGATTATTCTGATGCACTTCATGAAGCCGGCATTGCTACAGATAATAAGAAGGTCTAAAGACGCACATATCAATTTAAATCTATGAACTTTTTATCCGTAAGTAACCCGTGTTTATACGGAAGGGCATGATTTGAACTTTTTTCCCTCAGCTTCCAAGTATATTATAGATATTAGGTGCACTGGGGTTCATCTGCTCATGAGGCATTATACACAGTAGCTCTTAGATTTGGTGGGCAGCCATTGATGTTAATATGTAAGTACTGCTTCCACTTGAAAAATTCTTTAAAGTTTAGCCTGGATTTGAAAATCCCTTAGCTATCGTCATAATCTGTGTTGAAGATAAATTAAAAGACTTGACCGTGCTGGACAACATTGTTTACTAAGCTATAGAGCTAGCTACCACATCTTCAATTTTCAGCAACTTAAATATAAATTAGAACCTCCAAGGAAGGAAGCTCTTGACAAAATTGATGCAAACAAGCAGCGCTACAAACTGACGCTCCATTAGCAGATCTAACAAAGTTCATGATGCTTTTGTGTTCACAAGAAAAGCGGAAAAAGTGGGAATAAAGTCAAAGCATATAAGCCGACATAAACGCTCTCGTGCCCACAATAATTATTCTCTGAGGAGTCATCTGGTTCAGAGATGAGGCTAGGTTCGAGGTCGATGTGCGGGTGACTGAGCTTTCGAGCACTTGCTGGTGATTATTCTGAAAGCTTCTGAAGTAGCAACTCCAAACTTATACATAAATATCATAGGAAGTTGGTTGCTTAGCCCACCTGACCAAGCACATAAAAGGAAATTGAAGTTTTGGAGCTGGTTCAATTTCTTTCGAGGCCAAACAAGACCACGCACTCATCTAAGTGTCCCCTAGAGTTCTCCTGAATGCTTCAATGGGAATTTGAAAAGGAAAAAAAGAAAATACAAGCCAAGCTCCAACTGAAGTGTTTGGGGGAACTCCTGTTGCCACATGATATATACCTTCACAATAATGCGGTCTTCAAGTACTTGAGCATGCATTAGCTTTGTGGTAATGAGGTTTGTTTTGTTTTTGCCGTGCATGCCCATTGCTTCGAGTGAATTAATTCCATAAACGACCATCACGTTTCATGATAATTAGGAATTAATGTTTTGACCTTTCAATAAGCAATACGAATCGCACTGATGGGTAGCATCCGACTTCTAATGAACCATTTTTATTTCTTAATACTTGAATAGGTACATTTTGGCTTGAGAATGAAATGAAACATGCATTACATAACCAACTTATTTCTATATAGTTTGTGACCCAAGAAACTAATTATTAGCTCTCTTACTTGACACACAAAGCATAAAGGTCAGTCCCTCCAGTCCAAGTTGGATGCAACTGTGCCATTCCTCCCATCTTATACCCATTCCCATGATAAATGCAACCATAACTTGTTGATATCCCTCCATACTGCGACTCCTGAATTGTATGACAACAGTATCTCATCCCGTCGCGGCGTCCATCGCATACACTGGCCCCTCTGGAGATACCGAACCTGCGAACACAAACCCGTTCGCCACAGAAACCGGCGCGAATGTGGTTTCGTTGCTCAGGTCGGCTGTGGACCATAGTATTTCTCCGGAACGTGCATCCAAGGCGACCCATGCATCTGGTATCGTCATTCGGCTTAAGAGAGCAAGGGTGAAGTTCTCTCGATTGCCGTTGGCGATATTAGTGTAGACCCTTTTGCCATCTGTGGCCGCGCCCCATGTGCCTCCCCCTTCGGCGCTACAGGTGCTGCTAGTTGTCTTGTTGAGAACTTTGTTAAATTTATTTCACTTAGTTCATTGGTAGCGCTAAAAATTTCTTCATGCATTCTCTAAATTGAAAAGAATGAAAATGGCAATTCTCAATCTTAACCATCCTATATCTCTAAAGTCCCACTCCAGAGCCCAAGCGAATCCGCTCTTTTGTACCACGATCGCAATGTCACGTTGAGTTCTGTTCATGAAATTAGTGATCAGCATCGGAGCCTCTCTGAAATCAGTATGCAAGTTAGACCCAGTTGGACAATCAGGATTGTTGGGCACCGAACAAGCGACATACCACACGTCGTACCCTCCTAACCGCCGTGCCCACCTGATCCTTCCTGACTCCATCTCGAATGCTATGATCGAATTGAAGTTCACATCAAGCCCGATGCATTGATCGGGCTCGGTTGGCGGGGTCGTCTGATTGTTTTGCTTCGCTTGGCATTCTTCCACCTCGGCCGGGGCTGCGTAGAGGTTGCCCGTAGCTACATAATCGAGCCTCCTCTTGGGATATATCGCGGGGCTATTGCCCCATATGGAGGCTACAGGGTAGCCTCCCCGTTCGCTGCCGTTATCGGGGAGCATGTAGGTTTGCCATAGGATCATAACATTGCTCTGCAGGTAACCCCTCTTCTGTCGTCGATACTCCAACGTAAAATGTCCCGAGAGAGGAGAGAGAGAGAGAATCAAATGGAAGAGATATGAGACCATTGACCAATAAATTACCTCCAAGTCAAATCTGCACATTAATAGATTTGATTTTTAGAGTTTTGTGATAAATTTTGACATGGATTTGTCAACTCTGCCTGCATTTTCTGATTAAATAGTCATGAATAATTATTTCTTGTGAACGATTTAGATTCAAGACTCATCTAATCAACTAAGAAAAATCTGATAAAAAAAAAACTAAGCAAATCATAATAATAAGGGAAATTTTCAAAAAAGGACCCAAAGTGAACTTATTTTCTCAAATAATAATCTAAAGTGGCCGTTGTCTTAAATGAAGATCCAAAATGGCTAAACCAGTCTCAAATAAGGACCTCAAATCGTCGGGCAGCCAAATGTTCGTTGGCCGGCGAGTGTGTGGCATTTTTGGTGGCTGGAATAAAGGTAATTTTGTCAAAAAAATTGATAAAAATTAAGAAACCTTAAAAACAGAAGCCACAAACTTTTCAGGCTCTTCTTCTGCACTTCATCTTCTAGGCTCTTTGTCCCCTTTTACTCGGAGAACCCAAATTCTTTGTTAATGGAGCAAAATCCCTGACTCCTCAAGTTCTAAAGGTACGTGCCAGTACCCCCTCGCCTACCCCTCTCTCTCTCTCTCCGTGGAAATGGATTCGCATTGTGCCCAAGATGTGGGTCATTGAGATTGAGATGTTCTATGTCTCTCGATTCGATTGGGTCCGTGGAAGTGGATTCACATTCCACCTCACTCTCTCGGCTCTCAAGGTTTCCTCTCTCAAGATCCTCCGCGAAACTCCCATGACGAAATCGAGCGGCTGAGCTCGCCCGAAGATCTCTCTGCTCGGAGGCAATGGAGATGATTTGCCACGGCGGCGACGGCTCGTTGCTGGAGGCCCCGCTGCTTCTTCTCCTTCTCGCGGCAATATTGAGTTGCACCGTGGTTACACTTGTCAAAATGGGTGTATAACCCATTTATGACTCATTTAAAGAAAGCCTAACCCATTTATGACCCATTTTGACAAGTATATCTATAATTGGTTTAAAAATTAAAAAGACTAAAATACATGTGTTGTTAATGAACTTGAATAAGTTTAAAATCTTTAAAAAAAATTATAAGTATAAGTTTTCCTAAGTTTAGTTAGATAGAGAAATGTTTTAACTATATGGGTCGGATCGGGTATGGGTTGGGTATGGGTTGGGTTGGGTATGGGTCAAAACTTTTATACTATACTTAAATGGGTCATAAACGGGTTAATGGGTCAATTTGGGTCGAACCATTTATGACCTGACCCAAACCCGACCCAACCCACCCGTTTAACAGGTCTAACCGTGGTGTTGCCAACGGTGGCGAGCTCGGCCTTCGTGATGTGTGAGCTCAACTTCACCGACTGCGATAAGCTCTACAATGTGAACGGAGAAGAAAAAACGTGAGAACTTGAAGAGTTTGTGGGTTTTGTTTTTAGGGTTTGTTAAATTCTATCAATTTTTTGACAAAATTGCCCTTATTTTGGCCACCAGAAATGCCACACGCTCGCCGGCCGATGAATATTTGGCTGCCCAACGATTTAAGGTCTTTATTTGAGACTGGTTTAGCCACTTCAGATCCTTACTCGAGACAATGGCCACTTTGGATTTTTATTTGAGAAAATAGGCTCACTTCAAGTCTTTTTTGAAATTTTCCCTAAATATAATTATACTTCTTCGAAAAAAGATACAAATTTTTTTTTGAAAAGGGAATGATTCATGAAAAGACAAAATGTGGATGGATACTGAACCTGGTCTGAATTGTGGGTGTATTGGATTGGGCTGATGGGAGAATCTTTGTGGTGAGTGGACGGAAATTCTCCTTCGCTGTTCCTCACAAATGTCCCAAGTCCTATCCCTCCACATCCACTTCAATCTTTTTCGGAGATGCTTTCTCATATTTTCCTTATTAATAATAATTTATATATTAACATTTTCATATATAATGAAGATATTTTTTGTTGAACCATTTTTATAGGCAACAAAAGGATAATTTTTAAAAAATTATTATTTTAATTCATTTATTTTTCATGAAACAAACGCACTCTTAAAGTTATTGTCCAAGAGTTCTCGAATATAATTAGTACTATGTGTCTAGTTCTTGACATCATTACAAGTGTTTGTTAGGCTTGCCATACAAGACTTCTTGATGGTTTGAGCTCTTCGGCGTGACTATTTGAAATGATATGAGATCAATGCTCTTCCACTCACCTATTCACTATGTGCATGGAAATAATTGAACAGGATTCGCTTGAAATGTATAGGTAAGTTTTTTGGATCGGGATAATCAAACAAATCACTAAACGGGAAAACTCAATTTTCTCGTACAAATGGTGCATAAGTACAAGAATGTATAGGTAAGTTTTCGGACCTAGTAAGAGGTTTGATTCGTATCTACGAGGAAAATATTGAAAACGAAAGGACTAGAGAGAGACATGCCGAAGGGCGAAAAGGTGGCACGAATGGTCACAAGACTCACGACTAAAATTTCGTGCCGATACGTTTCTTCATCGAAACCTCCCACTTAGCCTACAGTTGCGTCCATGTTCACTTGCCCTCAGCACGATTTTCTTTTTTCTGTATAAAAGGTAGCATGAGATATTCGAAGTCTAGTGGTTTCTATTGTCAATGTCTGAAAGACTGTAAATGAGCATTTAAAAAAAAATGTATCATATCCTTCAATAATCAACAAAATTTTATCGTATCTCTAATACGTGCATTAATATTACAACCTTTTTTTTATTCCAAAATAGTGTTAGACGTACTAAGGCGGTCCTCATGATCGGTGCATGATAGATTATAAGTAAGCAAAGTACGTCATATTCTTCAAAAAAATCAACAACAAAATTATCACATCACTCGTACACCCTATTCATAGGTCAATCTTGGTATATCTAACATTTATAAATGTAATAACAACAACGATAATAATATATTATTACAATCATTACTATTGCCATTATTATTATCGTTATTTATATTTTTATTAGTAGTAGAAGAAGAAAGGTTTCGTCGTCACTTTCACTCTGCTTGCACTTTGATACAAGAAACAGACAAGGCATCCACGCAAGGGGAAAGAAAGAATGAAGGAGAGTCCTCTATAAATAGTAGGGCAAGGAACCCTAAGATGAGCAAGCAACAGATGATAGAAAGAGCAAAAACAGTGAAAAAGAAAGAGGTCAGGTCGCCTCTAGAGTTCCCCTGAACGCTTCACTGGGAACTCGTTGAGAACTTTCTCTCATCGGCTTATTAATAATCTTCCTACTGAAGTGTTTGGGGGAACTCCGGATGCCACTTGACAATAAATTTCATCTCAGGTCAATGCTCATGACTCATGGCAGAGCTAATACAAGGGAGGTAACCGTTGGTTCATGGATTGCTCTTATGTGATTGCAATTCTTGAATATGTTCTTGGTCTGGGACATCTGATTGTTCGCATTGCCTTTGTAGGAATTATGAAGGGCTCGTGTCTGGTTGCCCTTGGTAAGGCGCTAGAAGGATTTAATCAGCTCATCTTGATTCATTGTTACCCTCAGAAGTACTGGCCCTTGATTGGTTGGAGCAGGAACCATCTAATTCCCATCTGGTTTACATGGTGATACTCGAATGCTGAGCATGCAGCAAAATTATCTGCATAATCGGAGGTGTCCTAAATTTATTATCATTTTAACATTGTTTTGCCATTTCCTTGCTCTTTTTTTCTAAGAGTCGTAGCTTACTGATCTTGTCAAGCTAATCTAGCTTACCCATCGAACAGAACTTGTTTGGTAGTCCTTGAAAATAATTCACTGAAGCTAGATGAATACAAACTCTGAATATATGGTGATACTCTTTATCTGTTTAACTTGATTTAGCAAAACCCTAGCTGGCAAAGGCAAGAACCATCAAGTAGGAGTTCATCAATATGATAAAAGAAAGTTGGCTTGCTGATAAACAATCATCCATATTCTCTTTCGACTGTCACGGGATGATCTTCACCGACTGAAGTTAGAGAAATGGTGGTACCGCACAGGAAATTGCTTGCCGAAGGCGGTGGATGAATTCCACTTTTGTCTATTCAAATTAACGCCATAGGACAATCCACAGCTTCAGATCACTTCCTAAACTAAGATACTGTTATATATATTCATTTGTTCAATTTGCTCAATTTATTTTCGCAGGAGAAGGGTCATCCGACATATATAATATGTTTACTTCTCTTTGTTTTCATCATTCTAACAGGAGTTCCATAGTTTTTGGCAGAGCTGCAAATTGATAATCATTGGGACACGCTAATTGAAGATTGAATGCAGTCTCGGTTCAATCATTCAAATTGGTTCAGATGTACCACGTCTTTGCACACATTATGACATGTATAAGCAATCTATTCGTTCATGTACGCTACCTTGTACGCCCAAACAGTGGAATAATGTCCTCTATAATTAATTTTATTGATTCTCCTCATCTTCTCGTACACTATTATATAAGAGTATGTACATGCATTGACTCTAATTCGCCTAAAATTTAGTTGCATATCACATTACATGACTTCTAAAAGTGAGAGTAGGAGAAAGATTTTTGAAAAATTAAACTAATGAGAGGAAAGCCACGTACCATAAATTTTTAAACGCCCCATTTGGAAAGGGAGTCTTATTAATGAAGGGGAAGAAGCAAAACTTGAACTTTCATTTGCTCTTACTTATAAAAGTTAAACATATATGGTAAACCCTTATTTATAGATATGTATGAATTGGAGGATCCCATCGATTGCAAGATGCCTCAATCACTTGCGCTCGTGTGACCTTGAACTAACATGCCATCTAGGGCTTAAACTAAAATTTATAGAAACGAAATGTAAAGAAATTAAAAGGTTTTGATGTTGATGAGTAAATGGAAGTATAATTAAAGATACACATACCATGCTAATTATTATTAGCCTAGACTAATTGAATGAAACTAAACCGATTTCTTATTAGCAAATGGTTAAGAGCAAATGATTCTGCCTCTAGACAAAAAGAGTAGATTATGTTTTCATGTGGGGAGTTTGAAGATGGACATGCTTATTGTCGAAATATTTTAAAGGGACGATACCTTTTCAATGATTGGTCGATATTTCAATTGCGAGTAAAAATGTCGGTCTCCTCTTACGCACTACTCGTCGAGAGCTGCTTCTTCTTCTTTTTCCTTTTTTAAAGTTGACGGAATACACTTAACAGAACTAGACTTTGGGCAATCAATCGGACGACAAATCAATCTCCTAGTTTGCAACTCTCAATTTCCTCAGCATTGTGTCGTTTCTTGTTGTACTTTACGAAATACGGTAACAAGCAACACAACAAGTAGCCATCCGTTGCTACATAACCCGGAAAAGAAGTGCAGCTTGTCATTTTAATAAACATCTGCTTAAAATTCTTGGAATCTTGGAGGAAATTCCCACACCGTGGCCTCGACTGATTGCGACCATATCATAAAATTAATTCCGATCCATTCCTTCTTGCACAAGATTCCTGGATTCATTTGATTCTTTGGTATGGTCGTCCAAAACACACGCGGCTCAATGTCTTTGTGCGCTCTACTAAGCTCCACATAGTCCGTTTCACCGAATCATGTGTCACCAAAGCTCTGTATATCCATCTTTCCAATGTCTGTTCATTCACCAGATCTTTAGTTTATCTGGGATCGCAAGTTTGGTGGGTTTTGAAGTGACAAGTTTAATCAGCAACTAATGGGGAATTGTTTCAGCAAGGCTGTGAATCGAGACCCAAACCAATCTATAAACATCACTGAGCCTCCCGCTGGTTTGCCTTCATTCTTCTTTTATTTTATGTTCAAAGCAAATTTCCATTCCAAAGTTGAAATTTTATTAGCTGAAATTCATCTCGTATTGATATGTTTTGGTACTTCATTACCTTAAATCAGAGTGTACACCGCACACTTCATGTCCAGATGAAAAATCTAAATCGAAACAAAGGAGAAGTTCATCAGTTTCATCAAAATCTCAGAAGGGTTTTTTTTTTTTTTCATAAAGTTGAATTTGAATTTACTTACTGGATCTCAAAAGGGTAATTATGAACATTGAAGTTGCAATTGAATCATCTTGGTGAAGGAAAGAGCAACGAGAATGAACCACATGATTTGCCACTGCAAGATTCCAGAAAGCTATCCATTTCTTCTCATCCACCGCTCAAAGGCAAGTTTATATCTTCTCTTGATGCGAGTTTCATTAGTTGCTAATTGTTTGCATTCCTCATTAATCTTTGCTTGACTCACGCATTCAAGAGCTTGTAAAAAGAGTAATAAACGCCTTTCTGATGAAATGAAGTACACCCATGCCATTGGTGACTGGCCAGCTTTGGCAGTTCTAGTTTTATCTTACCTTGAACTCGATCTGCATCTCATATTTCGAAAACACAGATATAGATGGAAATCAGTATGCCCATTCACAAGGCTGGCAACGAGACGAGGATTACCTGATGAACATGAAGGATGAGGTGTTCCATCCATATAGGCTTCACTGCTTTTGCTATGATGTGTTAAAGGATGCCACAAACAAGTTCAGCGGCAACAACTTCATCGGCGAAGGTGGTTTCGGTGATGTTTACAAGGGCTGGATCAGCTATCGCACCATGAATGCGGCTAAACCAAACAAGGGCCTGCCAATCGCTGTCAAGAGGCTCCGGGACAAGGGTCCCCAAGGTCAAGATGAATGGCTGGTCTGATTGATGCTCTCTCTCTCTCTCTCTCTCAAATTTTGTACGAAATCTATGAATATTCTAAAAGTCTAAACTGTTAGTTGAAAACAGTATTTCGTAATGTTTACTGCTTTGATACACACATACACACTCTCTTTCTCTAATCAGCACAATGTTGTGCTTGCAGAATGAACTGAGGTTCTTGAGCAAATTGAATCACCCAAATATCGTGAAGCTCGTAGGGTATTGCAGCATGAAAAAACACCGAATTGTGGTTTACGAGTTCATGGCTAAGGGGAGCTTAGAAGACCAGTTGTTAAGAGGTAAGGACCAAGCAATGAGGACTATGAATGAGAGGAAGGTGAATGAAATTTCATAAAGCCAGTATGTATTTGCAATTTTGCGCATGATTTCCACCAATTTGACTACATGCTTTACCGGAATGACAGAAAAACGACATGAGCTAAGTTGGAGAACGAGAATCAAAATTGCGATCGGGGCTGCTAGAGGTTTGAATCATCTACATTCACAATCCAAGCCGGTCATTCATCGTGATGTCAAAACCTCCAACTTCTTGCTTACCGCTGTATGTTTCGCTTTTCTATATATCTATGGTACAATCGCGGCTCATAAACAACTAGGACCAGAAAAATAAGCGCCATATGATGACATAGATTACAAGTCTACAACACCTGAAACGACAGAAGTGCCCCAAGGTTATGGTTTGGTAGAGTGCTGTTTCTACTGTAGGACGTTTGATGATTTATTTTCTGTTTACAACTGTGAATGAATGAGCATTCATCGCTGACCAAATACACTTCGAAATATTATTCAACCGGCTCACGTCGTCTCAGTCAGTCATCCTCCATGATATTGCAGCACTTTGATGCCAAGATATCGGACTTTGGTCTTGCCAAATTCGGACCTCAAGGCGATCAGTCCCATGTCTCAACCAGAATTCTGGGCACGAGAGGATACTTTGCACCTGAATATATTATCACGGGTATTCTCCCAATGGATTTCTTTAGTTTTCTAATAATGTCAGGTTTTTTATACTTGTTAAGTATATCGGCGATATTTCTTGTCAATTTAAATTCATTTTGATGGGTCAAGCTAATCATGCTTTAAGAAGATAGTTTGGTCCTCTGTCAACTCCGCAAAATCCTAGAGGCTCACATTCCTTTTCCATTGTAATCGGCAGGTCATCTAACCCTGAAAACGGATGTCTACAGTTTCGGGGTTGTTCTCCTGGAAATCTTCACGGGCTCCAGGGCGATAAGGAAACATACCAATGGGGCCGCTGGGAACCTCGCGCAATGGGCGGAGCCCTACTTGACGGACAAAGTGAAGCTGCGCCATGTCATGGACAGAAAGCTCAAGACGAACTTCCCAGCGCAAGAAGCCCACCAGTTTGCGGAAATCATCCTGAGCTGCCTTCAGCTGGACCCGAAGAGTCGACCGATGATGGCCGAGGTCGTAGCTAGGCTAGAGGAAATCCAGAGCGCGAGTGACCATGACCAGCCAAGCTCCAGCATCGCTACGCAACCTAGAAGCGGCCTCCAATAGCAAGGACGTGTTCAGAAAGCCAGAAGAAGAAGCAGAAGAAGCAGCAGCAGCTAGTGATGGACGTAAATAGGCAAGCTGATGTAAATCGAGGTGACCGCTGGGTATTGATTGTTTGAATTTGACTCGGTTGTTAAAATGCTCGTGTAAATTTTGCTTTGTTTTTGCGACTCTATTTCTTCCCAAATCCGTCGTTTCGGGAGTTCGGATCGAAGCCCAAGATTGTGTAAATATACGAGAGAGAAATTGTCCCGAGAATGCCTAGAATTCAGAGTCGGCCCGGCAACCAGGCCACACCAATTGCCGGACATGGGCCCAGAAAAGCACGAAAGCGTTTCGGCCCAGAAAATGACAATAACAAGCAACATGCATGTAGCAGAACTCTGCCAATGGTAACTTTTTTTTTTTTTTTTTGGCGGGTGACTCGACCCGTAACTTCTATGGAGAAGAGCACAATGATAAAAATTTGAAATACACAATTGTTGCGATGAGCAAGTTCAGTACTCTTTTAAACCTAACGAACTTATAAGAGTGAATTTCAGCCATTGGATAAATAGTCTAATGTAAATATTCTTATTGTTCAATGGTTTGATCCACTAGACTTATGTACGTTGGGAGTATGTAATAATTTTTTTCCGAAAATTTGCCCGACCCGCTTGGTTCATTGTAAATTTCATCTTTAAGAAAAAAAATCAAGGAGCCCCTTTTTTTGTTCTTTTTGTGGTCGAACAGGGAGCCGTTACTTGCTGAATTCCTATCGGGTTTTACCGGGCCGAACCCGCCCCAACTGAAAAACGGGCCTTCTCGATCCATCGGGTCCACCACCGCCACTTCTTCTTCCTCCTCTTCTATTTGCTGCAGATTACTTCAAGTTCTTCCCAACGATTATGCCTAACGCAGACGTTACGAGGCTGTTTTTGATCCGATGTAAGTTTATATCTTGTCCTGCTATTGCTTTCGAAGGACGTGCATAGTTTCTTCACGGTTCATGACCAAGCACGGCACGAGTAAATGCGATTCGTTTGCGATGTTTCGCTGCTTCTGAGCATGTGCATTCGTTCCTGATCTCTGCTCTCGTTTGTTGTTGGTTTTCTTGAGATGGGTCGTGTTGATTCTCGAGGGTAGATGTATAGTGTATGAGAAATGCATGAAAGAAGAGGCAATTATACACACCAAAAACAAAACCCATTTCCATTGGAAATCAGTGAAGTCGGATTACAATCTGGAACTGGGAACAACAGAATATTTCTATACTTCTATGAACACCCAATGACTCTCTGTTCGTAATAGAATGATTGAGGCAAGCTGTAGGCCGGGAGGAAGCCGATGTATAACTACACTCTTGTCGGCGAGAAGCCGCGGTTTCTGTACAAACACGACACACCAAAATTGCATTGGAGTACGAAACACCGAAAATGAAAATCGGGGGAAGAGTAAGACACAAACGAAAGAATGGAACCCGGAATAGGCAGATTGAATTTCACTTCGAGTGATGGGCTAGTGACTCAGTTAGGACGGACGGAGATGGAATCATGATGTTGTGGATGAGCTAGTGTTCCGTAACGCTTCAAATCGGGATTTACCGAACGGCAAATTCAGATTCAATACCGGCAGTTTGGAACAATAAAAAGGAAGGGAAGAAAGAGTGCGGAACATGTTTCCAGGCCGGAGAAAAGAAGGGCTAGATACATGCTAGATCTTTTAGGATAAAGACTGGAATTTGCTGACCATGTGAGTTACGGATTGTGGAGTTGAGGTTGGTGGTTTTAGGGGTTTTGGAGGAGGGCTCTTTTGCATGCTGGGGGATGACAAGGATTGATGCTGGGGATTGGACAAGGGGACTCCATACCCAGTGTTTTCATTATGAAGTTCTTTTCCTGAAACAAAAAAAATGGAAATTGCAGTCAGTTGTGCATAATTTTGTCACTGCTACTTATTAAGAGTCAAAAATATGATGAAAGAAACTCCTGATTCTTTTTACTCTTGCCATCTAGAAGCAAAAAATTATCTTTTGCTTCCGACAGTCCTAGATAGATGCAATCAGTCTTTGAAGATTGGAGAAGTCTCATTTAGTCCATAATACATGCTCTGCTCTTAGAATATTCAATAACTTATACGGCAAATCTTGCCATCGCCTGAAGCTGGTCAATGGGAACCTTCCATATTAGCATGTGTCAATTTTTTCTTGAAATCTAATCCATGTTTTGAACTAATAAAGGATTTTGTTCTTGCTAATATGGCCATAGATGCTGGCAGATGATGCCATTACTGCATCAACATTGCTAATAGATTGGACGATTCTTTTTTTCCCTCTCTTTTTTTTTTTCCCCTTTTTCGGTTTGATGCTAATAATGTGGCCTAATAGCTGTCTTTCAAGGACTTTACTGGGGGTTTCTGCTATAGACAGCTAAGTATAATCACAACCTCTACAGAGAGATAATGATAATTTTTTATTATATTCCTCCTAAGAGCTGAAGTTTGACCATGGAAGGCTGCAATTAGCAAATTGCCATCGGCTCAATGATTAGTGAGATGGTCTGGCCAATAGATATGACTTTAAGAGATACATTGTTTTACTGGCTAGGTTGGAAAACTGGAAACCTTCTCAGGCTCTTTCTGGATTGGGATTTATACATCAGTATGACATGTATGTAGATATATGATGCTTGTTGTTCTTATAAAAAGTAATAAAAGACAGGGCTGCTTTTTGCTAAGTTTGTGCCTTTAAGTTAACTTGGTAGATCAGATTACTTACACTCTCTGAAAACTTTGGGCTGGGAATTCCTGCTGCTAATGATCCAAAAAGTGGGGTTACTTCAATAGGGGAGCCAAACTCTGTATGTGATGGGACAGGACCAACTCCACTTTCATTTATCTGTTCATCAATGGATCGGATTTTTTCTTCTGCCACAAGATCTAACTTTTGTCAGTTCAATCTACTTTGCTGATCTACTTATATAAAAAAATAAAAGTATCCTGTTTGCCTTTTCTTGTGAATGGAAGTTCATAACCTTGATTGGTCGTTGCATGAAATAGTAGTGCCACATTCTGGTCGTTGACAAGTTGTTCAGTATGGATTGGTGCAGTTTCAGTTTCAACATATTCATCTAGTATGCCTCCTCTTTGTCGAATGGGTTCTGCTCCATCTGTAGTTCCATGGAACAATATTGTGGAACCCGTGCTATATTCGGAGCTGGCTGGAGACGTTTCACATAGATCCGTTCCCTGAATTGCAAATGATCTATTAATACTACCACATGCGGTGAAGCTTATCTAATGTCTGATCTCATCTCGTAGTGAATCCATTACCTCGACGATTGACTTCCCTCAATGCTACTTTCCAACTCCCTGAGTAAGTCTTTGAAATTCTCCTGCTGGAAGTCAATATTGGAGATCTTATGTTCATGGAGTTCACCTCCTTTGGCTTGACTTAGAAAATCCTCAAGAACCTGAGAGATTTCTCCAGTATTAGAGTGAATATATATGTGCTAGAGCTGATTGCAGCATTTTAATTATTGCCCAAAGCACTTGATATTGCCATGCGTTTGCTTTACTCTGTGTAATCTTTAATACGCAGGATTTACCCATAATTGAAAATAAATGGTCTACGGAAGTTCTGGCCAATACCCTTTTAACCCTCCACTCATGAAGCAAAATAAAAAGAAAAAACAAAATTTTTACCAATATTGTATCAATGAATAGGAGGAGGGCTCTGTTGTGTTCATGTTGTTGTTTAAGTTCTTCTAAATCGAGGAACTTATGAGCGAGCATTGAATACGTACCTTCCAAGCATTTTCTAGACTCTGGCATGTGCTTTCTGTGTTCACTTTTAGTGCAAGTGAACCGAGCAATTCTGCTTGTTGCATCAAGGCAGTGACTTTGGGATCATCTTTACTGAGAAATGTTCTTTCAGTTTTGCTATCCTTGGCTGCTGATTTGTTGAAACAAAAGTAGACTTCATGTGAGCCGCTAAATATTTCTGTTTTTTGAATTAAGAATACTAAAGTTTTAATAATTTCACCAACAGGACTGCTCTTTTGTCGATTAATTATGCTAGATATGACCATGCAGTCCGACAATGCACCATCACAGCTAGATCTAACGGTCAAAATACACTTTTTTTTCAGGCAAACTTACCATAATTGTTGTGGATGTTTGAAACCACTACAGAGAAGGGAGTTCTAGGCTGCTGAGGAAATGCCACTCTGCATTTCCCGTACGATCTCTCTCCATAGTTGCAAGCTTCCGTAAGATCAGGCACTTGAGTCCTCCTGCTATACAAAAGAAGTTGTCTTACTATGTACAACAGTTACTTCACGGAAGTTTCTTCGGAGGGACGAGTCTTGCAAGTACCTCATCCTTTTTGTATGTACTGTGCTTTCTGATGTTTCCTCCAAGATGGATGTGTTGTAGGGGATGACCCTTTTGTTGTTGGTGTTGATGAATGAGAAGTTATTTTCTTTCGTCAAGGCTTCATATTTTGCTCTCTTCTTGCATAAGGTGGTGAACCGATTCTTCACGGCATTGTCCGTCCTGCAAAGTGGTGATGAGTCGTATGGTGCACGAATAGTTTTCAGGTGGGGAAGATGCAGAGCAAGAGCTAAAATATACCTGCCTGAAACCACCTTTGATATTTCTGTCCATCTATTACCAAATATCTTCTGAGCCTGCCGCCACCAAAATTGTAATTGTTTAAAACCACAACTAATCCTAATTTATGGATATAAAATAATTCAGAACATCTCTCTCTCTCTCTCTCGCCTGCACATAAGAATGCAGGGCATGGACTACCTCACATAAAAGCATGTCCTCCTCCGGCGACCATCCACCCTTTTTGAAATCAGAATTCAAATATGTGTACCATCTGCAGCACATAGATTTACTTTTCATCAACATCAAACCATACACTGAGAATTGCTGGAAGAAACAGAGTATCACGTAAGATGAATAGTTCGATTAGTAACAGTAAAAACGAACCTTCTCCTGCATTGCCTGGCCGTCTTATCTTTGAACTTAGACGCGATAATTACCCAGCTGCAAATAAGAACTTATTATAAGAACTTAAAGCCGACTTACTAAGTTTGCTGGGGAGCGGGCAAGGAGGGAGAGAGAGAGAGAGAGAGAGTGCTCATACTTGTCTGTTCCATGAATCGTAATCTGTTCACGTAGTATATCATCCTCCTACATATCAATTCCATTTGATCAAATTTTAAAAAAAGAAACCAAATTCTAGAGAAGGAAATGATAATATCACGTTCCATGAAGCTGAATGAGTAGGCGTGGAGATAGGCAAGAAATGGTTACCTGTTGAGACCATGTGACAATATGCCTCTCCTTCTTAACATCTCCATTGTTGCCACTACCACCAACCTTCCTCTTCATTTCCTGCATATCTTTATCCTCCACTTCTATCTCTTTCCTCTCATGCTCCTTTCGACTATGAAAAAGCTGACCCAATTCAACTCGTGGTACAGAAGCCGAGCCCTCACCGAGCAGTCTTATAATAAATAAGAAGCTGCACCCACAAAAGGGAACCAACTCGTCCTCTCTCTCTCTCTCTCTCTCTCTCTTCACAGTGACTTCTCACTGTATGGTTCGAACGGGACTTTGTAAACAAAATCAAAAGCTTCACTATGCCTTTTCTTCATCCCAACTTGCAGTTGCCTCGGATCCTTTATCTTTCTGAACTCGCTTTGATCAAAGACCCTCCTCTGCATTCAACCAAAAAGTTAATATAAAAATAAGGATTTTCAACCGAAAAAGGGGGAAGGACAAAGGCTTTGCCACAAAGTCTCAACACCAGAAGAGCTCACTTAACCACAGTGCATCGGATTTGCTTATATTCATCGGGATTCGCGATAACCCCGCATGCTTATGCGTGTTTTTTGGCCCGACAGAATGTTACTATAAGCGAGAGCACAAACGGGCGCTTTTTACCTGGCGAGCCGCATTGAATGGATCTTGGGATTGCTTATATACGCTCATTGCCTATTTCCGAAGTACTCGAATACACATTCCCCTGCTCTTGAGGAGGATGACTTGCTTTCTCTGCAGAGAGGAAAAACTATTAATACAAATCAAGGGATTCTCGCTCTAGTGCGCGGGCATGAGAAGGCGTTTGAAAAAAAGCTCTGAAACCCACGAGAGAATATTAATGAATGGTGGCATGGAATAAGGCCAAGAATGTACATTTGTATAAAGGAGAACATATCTACTTGCACAGACCAGAGATAGGTGACATACATGAGTATGGAAGTGATGG
This sequence comes from Angophora floribunda, assembly GCA_014182895.1. Taxonomy (NCBI): domain Eukaryota; kingdom Viridiplantae; phylum Streptophyta; class Magnoliopsida; order Myrtales; family Myrtaceae; genus Angophora; species Angophora floribunda. The sequence continues at coordinate 28,329,293 of CM024711.1, read as the reverse complement.
GTCAACTTCCACTGTCCAAAAATTCATTCTTTTTATTTTATTTTTATATGTCCATCTACGTGTTGTTTCTTAATGGGGGCATGATGTTCTTCATGACCTAACCCTCTCCATGCACTCAGAATTTTTTGAACTTTTCGGGGCATTTTTGAAATAAATCGCAAGTGTCGCTGCTGCTGCTTCTGGGGCAGCATCGCTGTTCATGCCGGATGAGCAAGCTCCATTATTATTTTTCGCTTGCACTCGGCGCGTGAGGAGAACGCCGGTTCGCCATTGGAGGAGATGCTAAGCTGCTTCCGCCAACAGCATTATTCGTTCTCCTTTCGAAGTTGAATCTAATTGGAGATGGGAATGAGATTATACCTCTTGTGCAGACAGGCACTTGTCTTTTTCGGATGCATTTTGCCTTTTCGAAATTCCATTTATCTATGTTTTGGCTAGTGTCTTGTACTAACAAATTAGCGTTAACATGATTATGTTCAGGCGATAAGTGAATTCATCCGGAAAGGAGAACCAATTTCATGAGCGACGCGATCTAACTCTCGTAGATCTGGTTCGGGCACGAGTCAAATGTTATTCGATTGAAGGTCTCTATATTGGAATGAATCGATTGATTGCCATTTTCTTCTTTCTTTTTTGTGGTTTTTGCTAAATGAAAGCTCTTGTTCGGTGCATGTGTTGCTAGTGGTGTGATGCTTTCCTTTTGTCTTCTTTCGTATTGGGTTTATCTTCACCTTCCCAAACAATTGGCGACAAGTGCTGGGGAATATTCGTGTAGATAATTTCTCTTAATTATTGCCCACATATAAAAGCTTGGACCGACTTCATGGTCCATGCTCTCTAACGTTTGTATTAAGAAATAAAGTCAGCAATTCCATGACACATTATTCTAACACTCTGTTTGTATACACATTAAAAAAAACTGTGCGACATATTGAGGTAATTTCCATACCCAATATTATCCCATGCCTTTTGACACAAGACTTTAGGAAAAGTACCAAAAAAGTCATAAACTCATTGTATTTGTACTAATTCAAGCATAAACTTTTCGATTGTACCGATTTAGTCTTAAATATTTTCACATTTTTTCAATTAAATCCATATGATCAATTTAAGCTCGGAAATTATTGACATAGATGCCAATCGTCTTACGTAACACAGCCGGTGCTAATATAGAATCTTTTTGTAATTTTTCTTTTTTTCCATTTTCATTTGCCAATGGCTAATCGCCACCTAGGCAAGAGCCCCCTTACTTAGATCTGGCGAGGCTAACCCTTGCCCAAGCTAGGGTGGCCTCACCAGGTGTTGCCTGGGCAAGGGGACCCTCACCGACACTCGCCCCCACCCTCGTCAACCATTGGCAAAAGGAGAAGGGAAAGAGAAAAAAGGGAGAAAAAAAATTCAAAAATTATATTAAAAATTATATTGAAAAAATGTCAACATCAGCATTGATCATACCATATATAATGGCTAGCATCCATATCGGTAATTTCTAGTCTAATTTGGCAAGATGGACTCAACTAAAGGTGAAAAGATATAAAATTAAATTGACACAATTGAAAAGTATAGAATTGGATTGATATGATTGTAATAAATTTAGTTTTTTGTACCCTTCCCAAGACTTTAGATAAGCCAAGGAATAATCAAGAGAAAAAACAAGACATTATAAGTTTGCTTTAAATTTTGATAAGTTACTAATTAACAAAACAGGATTGCCTCTTTCTCCATCAAGGTGTTCTAGACATAAGGAATGGCATGATTTGACAGTGAAAATATTTATCAAATTTATGAATTTTTTAACCTAACTTTCATTAATATAAGGATTGAGATTGATCTTCTTTGATAACATAACCAGTACACCTCATCAACACGACACTTCCAGCATCATCGCCCCATGGCAGCTACTTTAAGGCCACTGCCATCCATCTCTCACCCCAGCCCAACCCCGCCCACACCAACAACAACAAGCCTGCAATGTGGAAGTGACTAACGGCAACAATAGATGTGAACTATACTAGAGAAGAGAGAAAGATGGCGAGGTCAATTGGGGCCAAATTTTGTCTCAATGACGTGAGAAATTACATATATAACTAAAATTATCCACATGCTTTAAAATAACCTACAAACAATGCCATCAAGTGGACAGCAATAACTAATTACTGCTCAACAGCTTATCGTATCTCGTTCAAAATATCATGATGTTGATTGCAAAATAGATATCACACACAGTAGATGGAAGAGCCGTGAATTCTCACTTTCACAAGAAAATTCTCGGCCCTAATCAAAACTTTCTTCTGCAGTAAAAGAGGGGTTAGAGAAAAGAGAGGACTTAAAAAGGGCATAGGATGGGAATGGTGGAGATTAGGTGAGGATTTGAGGGGAGGTTTGGTAAAATTTGTCCCAACGTGAACCATCAAAGCAAGCCGACCCACTAAAAAGGCCGATCTTGTGGAACCCTAAAACAAAAAGCTTACACGATACACATTACCATCAAAGCTTTTAAAAGTTTCAAGGGACGGAAATAAAATCAAAGGAACCCCCTCCCACGAACCCTAATTTTCAAAAGCAAGAATCTCTCTCTCTCTCTCTCTCTCTCTCTCTCTCTCTCTCTCTCTCTCTGCTCCTCCCACCACTCATTCATATACCTCAATTCTTGTCCATTTCGTCTAGCTTTTGATCATTGTTGATATACGATATGCTTTCAAAAATAAAATAAATAAAAAGATGATGGTGCTGCCCCCTCAAACATCGGGGTAATTATGTAATTGAGCTCATAAATGCATAGGTGCATTAATAAAATGGTGTGGAAAACTAAGTCCAGGATATATTTAAGTAATCCTTGAGACATTCCATCAGTTGAAAGGATGGATACATGCTGTGCTTGGACGCGGTCCTAGCTATCCGACTTTCCTTAAATTTTGCATTTTCACGGACCAGCTTTAGCTGATGAACAGGGTTAGATTAGACCGTGTTGATATAAAGAGAGTTGAGGAGAGCGACTTAAAGTTGATCCATTGGACAGAGGAAACATCGCGAAGGAACTTTCCACGAAGCCCCAATCCCAAGCATTGCGCTTCAAATGGAATCATTTTGGATTTATTTGAAGATTAGCCACCAAAATCAAAGTCAATGTGGAGGGATTTACCCCTCGGTTTTATTATAGGCCCTAAAACGAATCCGAAAGAGCAGGGGAACAAAAGAGGGGAACCAAAGGGCCTAGGTGAACATACGCTGCAGCCAGACCTAACTGCCTATTCTTCCATGCAAAAGGAAAAAGCCATCCTACACACTTGTGTGAATTCCTCGAACCGTTTTGATTTTCCCGTGGATTTCACCTCATCTAAGGATTCATGTGTTTAGGCTTAGGCTCATACCAAGCGATATGTACGATTAGTAATAAAGTTCCATTTGTACATTTTCATACTATATAATATGATGCAAACCGATTGGTCCTCAGGCTCAAAGGGTATATTTTCAATTAGAAAAGGTATGCAAGGCACTTGATATCGGATCATTATAGCTGAGGCCCAAGTTCCAAAAGAGATTAATAGGTTGATGAGGTTGGAGCGGGACTATATAAATCATAGTGCGTCTTCTTTTCATGAGCTCAACATCATGGCTGGGCAGAGCGTCCTCTCAATCGATTACAAGGCGCCATGTCTCTTTAGCCTTTTTGCTCTCTCTCTCAATCTTTCTTCACTTTAAGGACAAAAGGAATTTAAGTGCAAAGCAAAAGAAAAACAAAAGGAAGGAAAAGAAAACATGGCCCTTTTTTGGGGCTTTTTAGTCTCGAGAAAGAGCTCTAAATTAGAGAGTGGCTATGATTAGTGCGTCGAAAACAACATTCAACGACCTCATCATAGAGTAAAACTGGGAAATTTCCGCTTCAAACTTTGTACTTTCGAGGAAACGCTGGGGCTCTTGGACTTCATCGATTTGTATTGGTTCCTTCTCCTCAGGATTCGATCGTATCAATTCGGTACAACTTTTACTTGTGTGTATGAAATCATCTACATACTTGGCAAACCACAACTAATTGTATGCTCGAACCGACGCTCTTAGATGAAGTTGACTTTATTGTTTTCGCAAAGCGGGTAGTCTTATGTTTTTTTTATGGTTTTACAATTTTAGTCTTTGAGAAAGTCTTTTGATGAGAGAAAAAAATAAAGTAAAAAGGAGAACAAAAATGAGATACTTTCTTCGAAAAGATAACAGATAATGTGAAGTTCAGTTTGGAGAGCCAAAAGAGACTCGCATTCAACTTAAATATATAGAATGGATGCAGGTGATCATAAATCAAGCAAATTGGGGAGGACGCTTATCAAGGTTGACCCGATTGTGAGGAGCCGACCAAGTATGTTGGGTCGTCGGGTCATAGTAAATATTTTTGGGTACTCCAAGCTTAGTCTTGACGAGTGATCTTATTTTGGTGTATAAATTCTATGATAAGTCATGGTGTACCTAAAATATGTATTCTATCTCAATCTCTTGTCTAAAGAGAATGATCCATAAGCACACATTCAATTTACATTAGTGTACCATCAAAGGGATTAATCTTTAATTAAGATCAACAACATTTTCTTTTCCTTTTTTCCTTCTTTTCTTTTCTTTTTTTGGTTTTGTTTAAGCGAGAAGTAACTTTTACCTAGGGTACCCTGATTGACTGATGGTCAATCCAATGCAAAGGTCTCTTTGACTCACTTTGGTGATCTTGAAGATGTGATCCAATGATTGATTCCTACTTCCCCGTTCAAAATTAAATGGTCGTCTACACCGACTAAGGAGTAATTATTGGAAGCTTTCTCAACAAAGACACTGATAGCTGGAGGAAAAACAAGAATCTATATGTAGCTCCCGGTCTCTCAAGAATTTCAAAACTCATGATTGGACTGGCAATATAGTCACGTTTTCCTTTTCAACCCCCTTCGACTGTCAAAAGTCGTTTCTTTAGAGAATTCACATGTTGCTAGACTGAAGGAGTGAGTTTTGATGAATTTTTGCAATTATTTTTTGGGACAATATATGTGAACTCACTCCACGAGAAGGATGGAAACGAGGGTCATAAAAAACGCAAAAGTCAATCTCGCCATGAGAGAGAGAATCGGTCTTAAACTTAATATAGTCCAGGACATAAATCAAGAAATTGAATTTTGATTGTTTGGTGGAGCTGGGGCTGGAGCTGATATAGTGAAGTTGAAATAGTGAAGATGCTCGTGACGAAAGCATGAATATATTCAAGCCAAAAAACTTTTTACAATTTTCCACTTTATGTCAAACGTCTCTCTCTCTCTCGCTCTCTCTGTGGAAAAGAAGAAACCACTTTGGATAGGACAACTTTATGCGTTGGACCGCCTTTTCAATAGCACACGATGCAAAAGCCTGCTTAACTTGATGCTTACCAAGAACCCATGATCATCATCATTCTTTTGTCTTGTTGTTTGTGCACGTCCTCTTTACTATTTACAAAATCCAGGTCCTCCATTCGGTTGCGGGTTGTCCCCCTTCCAAGTTTAAAGATGTGTTGACGCTCCCTAATGATTTCTATTTTACTTAGATGAAGGACTGAAAATGGAGTGGGGACATGACGAGAGCGAGCTAGGTCGAAAAGAGGAGGAAAAAGGAGAAATTGATTTTTTTTACCCCACAAAGAAAGTTTGATGTTTGATGCCTGACACATGGTACAAAAACCAATTCGGGAAGAAATGATTTTGTTCCAAGGTTTTGTGACAGCTCTACGCTTGAGAGAACATGTGATGAGCAAAAGAATTTGGAGATGAGAAGTTAGGGATCCAAAAACTTGTTTACGGAAATATGATGCATATGAAAATTTTCTTCATTGTAAACACTAGAGATTTCATGAGGCGCAAAAAGGGGCTGTCGATCTGGCGGCACATGACTTGCTTTCATGCAAGCCCTCTTACACCAGCTCGTGATATCGAACATATTCTCCGACCCAATGGGAAAGAAAGGGAAAAGGAACTTATAGGACCCATTTTGTGGTACAACAATTTGGACCATATGTGGTAATGTTGTATCGGTCTCTTTAGATTTATGCGAATGTTGGGTTTGTGCTGCTTGGGATTCTCCCAAGCCTTTGGTTCCTCTTTCTCAGATACTATTGAGTATAGTGGTGGATCTTGCATTTTTCCTGTTCCCTTTTACCTTGTCCTATTTCCTTGCCTACAAACTGGGAATCCTATGCTCCTTTTACATGATTTCTGCTTCACATTGGTTTGTTTAGGTCCACGCATATAGACTGAATGGGCTGACATTACAATTAGACTTCCAAGATCAAACTAACATATAAAAAAAGACCATTAATTTCTCAAGTTCATATAATTAGTAGATTGACATGGTTTAGTCTGATGTGAAATGACACATCTATGGTGGATCTCCCAAAAAAAATTAGGGTTTATGTAAAAGACACTAAGTGAGGTAACGAACTCCTTTCAAATTGTCAAATATGGTCATACCTCATTAGATACCCAGTTAGATATCATTAAGTAAAAATTGTATATCGGTCTTAATATCAATAGCATCATCAAAAGAATAAGTAGGCTTCACACTATTTATGAACCGTCTATGCTAGTGCCAATCACGGCGAGACCCAAAGAGAGCGATGAGATGTAATTTCTCTGACTCCATATTTTTGTTTCGATTCATGATTTGAATGTGATCTTGCAGCTGCTGTACAAGTCGTCGAACGAGCTCAGTTATGAAGAGTTTCGCTAAAGACACAGACGTACACATCTGCTATTGCTGGGGAAAAAGAACCGTTCGCAAGCTGTGATATCATTTGTTCTCTTGAAAACCTTCTCTTTTTGCAAATGAGAAACTTCGAGGAAGGTGATGACTGCACCCCAGCTTGTTGAGAAACAGGATTGTGCTCATACGTCCTTATCGTCCTATGTATGAGCTTCGAATCTTGAGGAATTTTGAGTTAAAAACAAGACCGTTAAATGATCCAATCAGAAAGGATACCAAATTCCTGTGAACCGACAGAATTGCTATCGACGCATCGGAATGTCTTCCCTTTTCTTTCCTAAACCTAGGCTGAATGAAAGATCAAACCAACATGTATCCATAAACTTAGTGACTCTCCAGCTTGGTGGGACCATTCGTCCCTTCCGACAACGATGGACTGATTCCGTCTAATTAATTGGGTGATTTCTGGAATTTTCGATGGAACCCCAAGTTCCACAGAATGATTAGGAACACGTCGGAAGGTAGATTTACGGTGGGCATTTCCATGGTACTTAGCAGAACTTCAATGTGATGAACAAGAAGCGGAAAGGAATGTCAATTGCAAGAACTTCATCTCTCATTTGAGCAGCTCCAATCGTAGTCATAAAGGAAGGGGAATGCAAGAAACACCATGAACTTCTCCATTGGAAAAATGGAAGATGAGAAAGAACCCAATGTGCTTGTCTAAAGATAAATAGCCATTCATTTATCAAGTAACTAAGAGAGAAGTAGTGATTCAGCAGAAGAACAGGTAAAATAACTCTCTGGGCTTGGGAAGCCCATCTCATCGATATTGATCTAGTAAATGTAGTTAAGATTTGGTCATATCGATATGCTATTGATGAACCTAATAAATTCCTTTAGAAAAGATTAAGAATGTGCTTGTTTCGGGGAAAATTTCATAATAAAAGAAAATGTTTTTTCTTAATTTAAACATGACTATTTTCTTTGACTGTAAAATGATTTTCCATTAACTGGTCAATATAAGTGAAACAAACATGTAAAAGTTTGAAAAATTAATTTGCGAAAAATTATTTCGCTCAAATAAACACACTCTAAATGCACCATTAAACTAAAGCCGGTTCCCCAATACCAGAAAAAGGGAATATGTTTTCATTAATCGATGCCAATCTTATGATTGATGGAAAATAAGCATATGCCTGTTGGAGGCAGAAAGGCAACCAAGTTAATTCATAGGAGAGAATTGCAGACGACATCCTAGGCCCATGTTAGGAATAGCTTTCAGCTTTTCTTTCCTGGCCCACCGTTGTTTGACACAAGTTGGGGTGAAGTAGATTTATGCCATACTTGAGTAATTGTTCATAATGAGTTCTTACTAGACATGTTAAGCAGGTAGTTGGGTCGAGTTTATGTCAAGTTAAAAATTATCCGGCCATATTGGCCCATTTTTATATGATTCTCATGGCCTACACATTTTCTCCCCTCTATTTCTATTCCTTTATTTATCTTCTTTTCACCCACTTTATAGTCAGGCAAGCCTTCATCCAGCTCTCTACAGTCTGGCTTGCTCATCTTGCAACTCACCAAGTCCACGCAACGCACTGCGAGCGAGTCGATGCCGGTGCCTTTCCCCACTACCTCAATAGCACTAGACATCGCCGGCTCAGCCTCAAGCCGAGGCGGCCTCAAGCTGGAAGAACCGCAAGTCACTTCGCTTTGCTGCATCTCGCTACGTCCCATTGCCTCGCGACAGTTTTCGAGCAACACGAGAAGTCGTGAACTAGCCCAACACCAAACAAAATTAACCAATCCACTTCACTAATCAGAAACCCAATTCACAAAAGTCGAACACAACACAAAATCCCTATTTCAACCCCTATCAAAGCTTCAATTAATCCATTTTCTACCCAGTTCGATAAGATTGTAAATTCTCTGACTTAAGCCAACAAGCTTCTTGAATCAACGAGGCACTTCATGGAAATAAAATGGTTCCTCCAATATAGCAAAAGCCATCTCGGTGCAAAGACCAAGCAACGCGAATGTTCTAAGTCGAATTTACAAGAAAGGGGAGAAAAACAATTAGGTCACATAAAATGTAGCAATTCACATGATCATCAGCCTGATTAGACAATGATAAAAATAGAAAGAAATTCCTTTTTCTACGTGTTATTATGGCCAAAAAATTGTACATAATTGGAATAAAACAAACGAGATGAAAGGTGAATTTATACATCGACTTAAAACCTTAAAAGCCCTTAGTGCCCTTCTCCTTCAAGACGGCGGGTTTCTCGGCCATGGCCAGGCAGTACTTGGCGATCTCCCGGAACTTGGGCACGCTCCGGAGGTCGACCTTGGTCCCGTCCTTCAGCGTGATCACGATGTCGCCCCACTCGCCGATGAACCGCGGCACCACCTGGACGTCCTTGATCACCTTGTACGAGAAGTCGCTCCGGTCCTGCCCCGTCAGCCCCGACACCACCGTCACCCGCAGGTTCGTGAACCGGTACCGGAGGTAGAACGCCCGCGACACCGCCGCCAGCGTCAGCGGCAGCCACAGCAGCGTGAACCCCAGGAGGAGATTCGCCACCAGGTCGCCGTAGTGGGCCCCGCCGTCGAAGAAGACGGTCTCCTCCTTTGGCTTGGCTGCGGCGGCTGCTGCTGCTGCGGCCGTTTCGGAGGAGGAGGACACGTGGAGCTTCGTTACTGGCCTGTTGGAGCTGGTCCTCGGTGGCGTAAGCGTGACGGGGAGGCTGTAGGGAGGGGGCTTGGTAGAGGGTAGGTGGCGGCCTGCGGCGGAGGCGGCGGTGGCGGCAGTGGAGGGTGAGAGAGGAGCGGTGGCCATTGGATTATCCGAAGTGGGATTCGATCGACCAAGAGAGAGAAAATGTGGTGGTGGATAAGTGAATTTAATTTTGAATTTTTCTTGGAGGATTTTTTTTGTGGTGCGGATTTATCTGTGTTTCTATTGGTCGGAGAGCGGAAGTCTGGGATCCAGAGATTAGGCTTCCCTCTAGCCGGCCCAGATCCCGCCACGTTTCACCGTCTCATATTCAAAATATGCATATGGGCCGAGAAGGCGCAAGGATTAAGGTTCGGGATTCACTACTGTGGGCCAAGACCAGGCCCATCTTCGAGCCCAGATATGTAGCGAGTCCAGCAGAGAGGAGTTTGAAACTCAGGGGAGTACATGGTTGGGTTCATTGTTTCATATAAATTAATGGATGTGAGGTTTTTTTATTATTATTAATTTAAGGCTAGATAAGATTTGAGAATTGACTAGGCATAGCTAGATTATTTTATTGGCCCCAGTCGACAGCGAAGATGATTTTCAATTAGAGGACTAAAACTTACACTGTGCGATGTTCTTTCATATCACATAAGAAGACGACATGGCCTTGGAAACCATATTAAATGTCATCTCGACAACCGATGGCGAGACACATCACCAAGAGATCTAAGCATGGCGCGTGATTTCATAATACTCGAACTTTATTACCAATAGATGCGCGTCGAAGGCAAAGGGGGAAGTCCCCATCATCATGTGCTCTATGGTTATAAACAAGGTTTTCTTTTCTAGCATCAAAACCTTCATCACATTAAGAAATCCTTCCATCTTACCGAAACAAAAACAAAAAAACAAAAGGAAAAGCACCCATCAAGAAACAATAATTCATCCGAATCAACCTCGAACTAGGCCACCGCACAAATGCATGAATCGTGGACCCATAAAAAAATACGTATTATCAAATCGCCCTTTCCTATTCTAGATAATCTCATAGCATCTTCTAGGGATCGCCAACGAATAGCAAAAGGCAAAGAAGAAATAAACTATTAGTTATGATGGAAGTGCGAAGGGGCCAAATGACCTAAGCAATCATTTCTGATATTGCCCATCACATGATTTCTTCATCACAGGGTCGCGGCAACCGATGACAAACGTGTTGGGGCGACTTCCGGGGAGGATTCTTTGGCAGTGCATGTTGGGCTTTGTTTATGCCGCCATGCACGTGGCCACTCTGCGAGCTCTCCTCATTAACTAATCTCGATCCGTCATTAGTTTATGATGGGGTGCTTATGAAAAGGAAAATACGTTAGGTGGAAGGACAACATGCGTTGGGATCTGGAGAATGCGATCTTGCGCCAAAGTTCCAGCCTTGATGCCAGGGATTGCTTATGCACCGGGCACATGATCCCATGAACGAGATAACGCATGCAACTGCCCGGTTTAGATCAATCGCTTTAAGGTTTTGTCATGTCGGGCTTTATTTTTTCCTAACTCCTGTCTTTCGAGGACGTGATCGGTAGAATCTAGTGACCTGTGCGTCTGTCGAAACGCCTGCTTTTAGGTCTTGAACGGCAGGTGCCGTGGGCGATCAGGGTCGAGGTTTGTGTTCTGATGATTAGTGTTCGGATGTAGAGTATGGGCAAGAAGATGTACGCGGGCATTTCTTCAAAAGATAGGCGGTGAAAACTCGTGTGTTTCTTGTATTTTCCAGTTTTGTTTACATCGGTCGAGAATATCAACGTGAAAAAGGAATTAGTGGATGATTAAGCGACGTCGATTACATTCTAAATTCAGCAGTTATGAACTCACGATCATGAGCACGCTTCCATTTCGGGTGGTTGGGAAAATGTGGAAACAAATTTGAGAGAGATAAAATAACCAGTCATTCCATGTCCAGTATCCGCAATGAATGGATGCGGACAAAGGGAGAATTCAATTGCCTTCGGGAATTCAAATTATATCTTAGCAATGTCGGCCTTGTCCACGGCCGGTATTGATGGCTGCGCTCGTGTCAGCAGCGGCGGATGCATCAAGCTAGAGGCAATGTCTGCATGGTGATAAATTAGAGAACAGTAAGATACTGTGAAAAATGGACGTTGCGTCTGATGAACGTTTAGTGCAACAGTAGGCTCTGTACACATGTGTGGCTCCCCTATGAAGAAGGGAGGGATTTCATTTTCTTTGGACACATTCGACCTGCGTTAAAAAAATTTCCCGTTTTACCTAGTCAGGCCTAGACTGTCGTCCGTCCTCGAATTCAGATTTGCAGATGCTGCGGTGCATCATTGGAAATTTCAGAAGCCGGCCGTGCCCGAGTGCACGGCTATGCGTTCTCTCGGAGCTCGGTTCTCGAAATGATACGCAAGCAACTCCATGTTTCTCCTTCACTGGATTAGCTTTGCCTATTGCTGCTTCACCACGGATGCGACCCTCGTTCACGAACAAGCGCGATGCGACTAGCTTTGTCAAGTAGTCCGCTGAGGGGAGCCTCGTGCATGAACGAGGACATTTCCTGTTCCAACATATGAGTGAGAGAGAGAGAGAGAGGGGGGGGATAGCTAGGTGACAATGGGGTCACATGAAGTCTTTTGCTTTTACAAAACAGATTGCAGAGGAATCAAGCACCGAGCCGAGTGAGTGCCAAAACAAGGTTTGGGTCGCGAGTGGCTGGTGCGTGTCGTTGTGTTTTAACAGGATTTTTTCCTCGAAGTCTCTTTCACGAGAGACCGACCCACCCTTTCCCTCCCCCTCCAACTTTCCTCCTTTTGTTTTCTTCCACGCTTCCATCTCCTTGTCTTCTTCTCTCCTCGGAATTTGTGCTTTGATTCTTTCCTCTCTCTCTCTCTCTCTCTCCCCCTCTCTCTTTCTCTCTCTCAGAGGATGTACACCCCCTCGAAAAAACAATTGTTTCTTCATCATCCTTCTGATAAAAAGCTGTGTGCTTTCGCTAACTCCGAGTAGATTTTATTCCGTTAAAATAATTTGTAGTGGCTATTGATTGATGAAATCATCGGCACGAATCATTACCACTTTCTTCCAACCCTCACCCTTTCCTCCCTCTCCCTCCTTTAGAACTGACTGACATCTACCCACAGGATCTCATTTGATCATAAGAAAGAGAAATGATGGAATTGCTGATATTTTATGTCCCATGCGAGGACTGCAATTTGTTGGCTATCAATTCATATCGAATTCAAGTTTCAATACTCTAAGAATCGATCAAATCCCATGATCCAAACTTCAGTTTCATGCATTCTCTGACTGAGCTCCAGGCCGCTACGAAACATCAAGTGTCCCTTTTATTTCTAGACAGAAAGAAGAGAAGGAAGAAGGAAGGAGAAGATCTTAAACGATTAACCTCAAAATTCCCAAATTATCATATGCGCTGCTATTTTTATACACCAAAATTTAAGCGAAGAAAAATGGGGATTTGCCTCTTCCCTTCCTTCTTATAAGTTATCTCGTGGAGGATAATATATTAATGTACTTCCCACAGCTTGGCTTCCGAGTAGGAATCGGAATTCGATTTTCGCTCCGTGATTTTCTTTCAATAATGCTGTTGCTCCAACCATGGCCAAAACCCAGAGTGATCTTCGATGCCGCAGAACATGTTGGTGATGCTGCTCTCTTCCTTGACTATCATTGGATGGTCGGGCCTCGAAGGGTTTTGGAACAGCTGCGCCACCGACCCCCCGGAGGCGGCAGGCCTTGTCAAGGGGGGGAACAGCTGACGGCCCGCTGCCGGCGGCGCGTGGCCTGAGACTGGGCTCTCAACCGGTGGCGTCCGCGTGATGTCGAGCTTGATCTCGGAGCTGTTCTCGCTCCGGTTGCTGCAAGAGCCCTGGTCGGTTTCTTTGTTGAGGTTGATGGATTCGGCTGGTTCTCTAGTACTCTTGAGTGCCAGTATCTGCATATTGCATATTCCATAAAAAGAGGAAAAAACTATAAAAAGATAGCCATCCATATTAACGCCAGGAAACACTAGCTAGGCTTCTCAATTTGGATTGAGAAAGCAACGTTGAACCGTGCTTCGCTCCACCAGATTATATACGGATGGAGCACAAGTCACTTGGATCAAGGGCACAAACTAGAGCGAGAGGATCTTTTATTCTTTTGCTTCTTTGTAAGAAGGTTTGCATTAGTTGCTGAAGTCATTAACCAAATGAGAACCCTCCTTTTCCTATGGCCGAACAGAACAAAAATGAAAACCCATTTTCATAGAAAAGGTCGACATTAAGAACATTTATCCTTTGGCCAGATCATAAAAGCATAAAGGGGAAAAAAAGGCACACTACACAAGTTATTCGATCCCCATGTAAATTCCAACAATTTCAAACGTGTCTAAACTAACCACGAACAACTCGTAGCTCGAGTTTAGTACTTTAGCTTCTGCAATAAAGTTTTCATACATACCTCAGCTTGAAGTTTCTGGTTCTGAGCTTGGAGGGCTTCGTTGTCGGCCTTCACAACATCAAACTGTCTCTTGAGCACATCGTAGTCCTTCTCGAGCTGCTTCGTCTTCCACCTCGCCCTCCTGTTCTGGAACCAAATGGCGATCTGTCTGGGTTGGAGGCCAAGTGCTCTCGCGAGCTGCATTTTCCTCTCGGGCTCAAGCTTGTTGCCGAGCTCGAAGTTCTTCTCCAATGTCTTCACCTGCTCCATGTTGAGCCTCCTCTTTTCTCTCCCCCGGGCTGCGACCCATCATCTTCGGACAGATCTTCCTCTCCATTAACGTTGCTGTTGTTGTTGTTGTTGCTGGGGTCGTCGCCCACGTCAATGCCTGTGAAGGACATGGATCTCTTGCCCAGTAGGGAGGCAACACCTGCGGGTGCACCAGCGGGAAGAAAAGAAAGGAAAGACTTTCAAGCACACTCGACAAATATGAAAGTGGCACGAGAATGAAGAAGAAGAAAGAGACTCGGTAGAGTCTTCTTAAGTACCATGGTAGTCTTGAGGTGCGCAGGAGGATAGGATTTGGTGCTGATGTTGGTGATGAGGGTGCTCATGATCTTGATCGTGCGGGGTCTGAAGCATGAAATTTGGCGAAAAGAAGGCCATCAATCCAATCCCACTCTAGTTGCAAGTCATGGCCTGAACCTTATGCACACACTCCTCCTGTTGGAATCTTTGAGACTCCACAGTTTAGCCTGACAGTCGTGCTGAAGCTCCCACAGAGAGAGAGAGAGAGAGAGAGAGAGAGAAAAGGGAGGGCGATGGTGATGATGACTATATTTGATAAAATAAAGAAAGAAAAAAAAGCCCAGAAGCTAAAATTGAGAGGGAATAAATTCTCTAGAGGTACGAAGGGGAAGATGCACAAATTGGTGAAATGTTGGCAGCTTATATATCTTGCGAGCTCCTAGGATGAGTTGTTGTTCCAAAAACTAATGATAATAAGGAAAAAGGAAAATAGAAAAAGGCTGTACTCGTAAGGCGGAGACTTCGTCTCCTCCAAAATATATGCGAATTTTCCCATTAGTTTTAATTATTTTTATAACACTGGACACCCGTACCTTATTATTTTATATTAATCTTTTCAACGATAGAGAAAGAAAAAGAAAAGGGGTTTTTTCGGCGAGGAAATTAAGGGGAAAGGGAAAGCCTTAGTGGGCGAACGGTCATGGTCATCGTTCACTCTTTAGTTAGACTGATGTGAATGTGAAGTGAAAACGATGTCAAATTCATTTAGTATAGAAAAAGAAGAAAAAAATCAATTTACGTTAGCTCCTGTTTTTAGAGTGTAAAGGAACAGAAGAAGAGCAGAGAAAGCTAAGAAAGAGCACATCGTCCGGTGCTCTCAGGAGACGAAACAGTGCCACTTTTGTTGCCAATGGACAGTTGTACTCTAGTCGCCTAGCATGCAAGATTTCATTAGAGCATCATGACCTTCTTTCCGATTCTAGGGTGCAGGTCGTTCGAGCGAATAGAATTTTCAGACGAATTAGTTTTCCGAGCTTTCGCACTTTTTCTGGTTTCGATCGGTCAATGGGAAATCATCGGGCATGCTTAAAACGAATCCCCTAGCCTATGCCCTTGATGTGATTAATATTCCTTGTTATGCAGCGGGTGAAAGAAGTACCTCCTCCACAAGAGAGAGAGGGAGGGAGAGACTATGGGGAGAGGGGTTTGGATTCTGTCATGAACAAAAGCAAACGTGCTCATGTGTGTTTGTGTGTGATATTTTAGGAGCAGAGAGAGAGATTGCTTGAGAAAGGAGGCTATGAGTTGGCCGCTAATATTTTTCCACCTTTAGGAGTTGAAAAGGAGGGGAGGGGTCACCAGAGAGAGAGAGAGAGAGAGAGAGGAATCTAAGGAGGGGAGAGGGGAATGGGGTCCAATGGAAGGGCAGTGTTTGCTACCTAAACCACCAACAAGCAATGTGCAATCGGACGGACCTTCTTTCCCATCATCCCCTCCCTTCCCCTTTTATCCTTTTCCTCCTTCTCCTCCTTTCAAAGAGAGAAAACCCTCTCTCTCTCTCTCTCTCTGCGTGTCTACAGCCAAAACATACGAGTGGTGATGGAGTGGAAGGGAAGAGAGCTTATTATAATATTCGACCATTGGAGCTGTTCATTTTTGTCTCGGAGCAACCTACGTGATGGGTTTAATGTGTCCCCTGTGTGTGTGTGTCTCTCTCTCTCCCCCACCCCCCACCCCACCTTTGCTCGATACCATACGCACAAACGCACACGCATTCTCATTTCCTCGACTTCTCGATCCGTGTTTCATTATTGAATCGGAATCCTCCCGATTCGAACGAGATAGATCGGTTTAGTTTTACGTACGAAGGCTCATACTCCATCCTTCGTTTGCTATTGCGTCGGTTAAGAACCGAAAAGGAAAAATCAGTACTCATGTCTTGATTGATTCTCTCCACGAAATGCATCCGTCTCCCTGACCCTGGTAGTTATCGGTGTAATTCCTGATCCCGCACAAATTTAGGCTTTTCATGCTGAAAACAATCTTAGATGTATAAAGTGAAAAAGTAATCAGCCTCTTTTTTTTCTTTAATCCATGAAGTTGCACCCGTAGTAGGACCTTTGAAAATTAGGTGTTAGTTGAGGCTTTCCTTTTTACTTGTGGAATTGGGTTGTCAGTCGATGAGGTCCCGGAAGAAAAGGCACCCCGCCTAAAAAGCACCCTTACGGGTTTAAATATGAATAGGAGCCACCTGATTTTATATTAATTAATTTTAACCCCGTGAATCTTCATAATCTTGACTTTTTCACCTAAAACAAATCGGATAGCTCTCTCTCTAGTTTATTGAAGCTCACTTGTTTTTTTCTCTCCAGTCCCTACTACCAGGCCCCTCAGGGTTAATTGTTTAAGTTTAAATCGCACGCATGGAGAGGAACACGACATAACACTCACGAAAAACAGAAGACAGATTCGAGGGAGATGATTACCCAAAAAAAGTGATAAATTCAGTGTACAAATGTTAATTCAATCCTAAATTTTTCCATGTTTTGCTTATGTAATCCTTCCGTTCAATTTTTGTCGGCAATTGATGATGTGGACACTTGTCATTCTAACTGTTGAAAGTCAAGAGATAGATGCATTCTCTCGTCTAATAGCAATTCCAAAGTTCGCAAAGAGAGAGAGAGAGAAAACAGTGTGTCGATATTAAGGAACTCGCGAGGAATTATATCACCTGAGCTGCTTTGAAGATCCAAATGATCAAAGCCGAGTTCCACCCCGGCAAGTCCTAAGAGAAAGTATGGTAACTAGTACATATGTCGTCAAAAAGATTATCGTCGGAAAACTTTGTCGTGGTGATTGACCGGACACTCGCCGGGTCTATCGTTCCTAATGCGCTTTGCACTTGCTTTTTCCCATTTTCAAACACATCGGACCCATCAATGGAATCGAAACGCCCAACCCAACACACGGTCCCAGAAATTCTAACATTAGCCAAAAGTTTTTGCGGGGTAATTTAACGACGTCCGCCTTTTTCTTTTGCCCTCACCAGACGCATCGAGCTGATGCGATCGTTCGAATTGAAAGCGCGACTTTGACCGCCCCCGCAGAGAAGCGCAGCACCGTTGGAGCCGCCCCACGCATCGTGTGCGCGTTCAGCTGTCGCTTTTAGCGACCATGTTCATGCGAGACCCTGCCCTCTCGAGAAAGACTCGGAATATGAACTTTGTTGGATTGATTCAACCGACATCCATGTTCTTTCTCAGATTTATCCCCACTTATTCTACAGCATGCCATTCAAGGCTGACAGTTTTCTTTGTTCTGGCACGCGCTAACCTAGATGGTTCACCTAAAGGTTAAAGTTAGACCATATGTGAATTATAAGATAGGATAAGATCTTCTGTCCAAATATTCGCTTGTCGCTGTCGATTAGCAAGCATCGGCATCACCCTTATGGCCACCGCAGTGGGTCGATTGGCTAATAGCAGCACCAGCAACATCTTGCATCCTCCGCTGCTGCCGCCTTCTTCTTCTTCCGCTTGAATATATTCTCATTAAGTGCCAATATAGGGCTCAAACGCACGTCATATAGGACTTCTACAGTCCAACTCCAGTCGCCCACAAAATCTTAGAAAAAGTTGATTATTATGAGGATGAAAGGATTCATAATCAATTCGACATTGATTCTAGGCAACTTTTGGAAACGAACATTTTGCCCGCATGAGCTTCTTAAATATGGCGGAAAGGGTTCTTGATGCGCGAAAAGACTTGCTCCATCTTTCAATCAAATCCGCCATGGAAAAGGCGTAAGATTCGGCCTGACTTTCATGGCTGCAGATGAAAACCCCCCACAAATTCGAAGTGGGACTGGAGCTAATCCTGGACATGCATGGAGAGAACATCTCCCAAGTAATCAATTCAGGAGCCGATGGACCCGCCTGGTCTGAAAATAGGCAAAAGCAGGACCCCAGCAAGTACTAATTTGGCCACAGAAATAAAACGATACACATGCCTCCCTTCCACAAGTTATACGAACTCAGTTTTTTTGTAAAGGATCATGGCGGAGATAATCGACTGTGGTGTGAAAACCGTACCAAAATTCGGGACTTTCCATAAGACATAACAAGAAATTTCACATTATACATGATCGAGGGTGTGTTTGTTTTAAGGAAAACTTTCATGATTTTTCTGACTTTAAGCATTCATGTTTTCTTTGACCATGAATGACTTTCTATTTACCGTCATTTCTGAACAACCAAAACCCGCGGATGTCCACAAAACCAAATCGCGGAAAGTGCTTTCACTCGACCAAACACGTTCTAGGGTTTTTTTTTTTCCGTATTATTTATTAATCTATATACATGGGACAAAGTGGGTACGATAAGAGTGGTCCGGACAATAATATGTCGCCCGGGAAGAGCTGACCGGAACAGCATCACATGAATTCATTAGTTGGAAGCTGAAGGGGGTACCCCATTGGAATGGGGTGGATCCATGTTCCTTTAGGTTCTTTCCCCCATTTTCCAAAGTCTTATTTAACTAGTAAGAATCCCACAAGCTCAGCATTTAAGAAATGGGGAGAAAAGCAAGGGGTTGGAGGAGAAAGAAGAAGCTGAATCTCCTCCTCCACATGCGCCCTCCTGCTTCTGGTGCGCTCAGCTGAACGCTGATCCCATGTGCATTCCGCTCGTTGTCGTCACGCCCTCTTTTTCTTTCGGGCTTTCTTCTTTTTTTTAGTGTTATTTCCTCGGTTGGGATTTCAGGAAAAGTTTTGGAGGGGGCAAGGAGAGAGGGATGCCTTGACAGTGATTTGCCAACCACTGGTGTCCTGTTGGGCTCTTTTTCCCCTTCCTTTCTTTTTTCTCTGCTCGATTTAGAAATGCTTTTCTTCGGGGGGGTCTCTCTTTGGTGCGTACCTCGAGAGAGATGGCCCCCGCCGCGATCAGAACCCTTTCCAATCAACTGGGCTCCATCCTGTATTGGCTCAGCCAGTTTTGTGAACTGTGTACACACAGAGAGTATGCATGTGTTTCAGGCACAGGAGAAGGTTTTAGTCACCATTGAACTCGCCAAAGGTGCCCCTGCTATCTTATTGCGACAATCCAAGCCGAGCTCAGAGAGCCGAGAAATTGTCTAGACAAGTAGGATCAGACATGTGTACCCCGCAATTCAGTGCTGCTGTGTGTTGTTCGGATATTCATTGGAGACTACACAGCTCGGTCGATGTGGGTTCAACCCCTAGAAGGAATAGTGATGTGATAATCTCGTGAGTTGGGGAGGATCCCTAATTAAGTTGTAGCGAGTCAGTCCACTCCGCATGGGCCAAGCTCCCAAAAGAAATACTCTGAGTAATCATGAAAGGTGGTGACCATTTGGGATTAGAAGTTGATTCATGAATCACTTAATAAAGCCTCTCATAACTTATGTAGGACTTAAGATGTCACAAACTCCCACATTTAAAGAACTAATGTCCCCGTCAATGGTAGCCCATATCGTTTAACGATACTCCCCTATTCAATGGGTGGGCCGGTCCATTCTTTTCCTCTCCACAACCCTAGAAGCTTGCTAGGAGACCACACCGCCTAATGGAAATATTGTCTAAAAAGTCTTAAATTTATTGTACGGTGGCCAATTCAATTATAGACATTTCAATTGTGACAATTAAGTCTTAAAACCTTTTAATTGTATCATTTTAATCAAAAAAAAATTTATGATTTATCAATTTACTCTTTTTTATCAATTTTGACCGCAAATCATTGACGTAGGAATCTAGTCGGATCTCGATCATCTCATGTAGCATGGCCAAATGACCAGCATTGAAGCTGATAATTTTTGTAGTTTTTAAAAAAATTAAATTTTTGATTTTTCTTTTATTTATTTATTTTTATTTTTTTTGCAAATTTAGGCTAGCAAGAGTTCCAAAAATAAAAAGAGAAAGAAAAGAAAAGAACAAAAAATTAAAAGAAAATTAAAACTTATAAAAATTATCCATGTCAACATCAATTATCTTAGGTCAATTAGGTCACATAAGATAGCCAGCACTAACTAGATCATCTTGTAAGCGATTTTTGGCCAAATTGTTTGGAAGGATTAAATGGCAAATCGTAAAAAGGCCGAGGACCGCATTAGCAAATCGTTAAAAAAGTTTTGGATTAAATTGTGATTTAGGACTATATTGGTAAGTTGTAAGAAGGTTTCAAGTTAAATTGACACAATTAAAAGGCTTAGGACTAAACTAATACTAAATTGACCACCGTACAATAGGTTTAGAACTTTTTGAATAATTTTCCCTTTTCTATGCCATCTCACCCTAACGATCACTCAACACAATCAACACATCATATATGAGTCTAGTTTGTCCATGAATCACATATTTACTAAAAGGAAGCCTACTCTTCTACCATATTGTGTTGTTACTCAAAATACTCCTTTTTGGGACATTGGCTCAAACAAAACGGGCCTAGCTGTTATAAATGGTACCGGAGCACGACTTCCTCAAGTAAAATTGGGGTTTCATATTTTTCCTAATAAAAGTCCCTCCACTTTTAATTCGTATAATCAAGTCATACTGTTTTCCCAAATTTTCTAATCAAGTCTCTCCAACACAAAATCTAATCAAATTCAGCTGGTATAACCATTAGACAATGCAAAAGTTCAATGTGAACAAAATGTTCAATTTGCCGCATGGATGAGTATGGAAAAATTCAGTTAATGGAGATAACTTTGAAGTGTGATGTGCACAAAATTTAGCCGATTGAAACGTCCACGACGATGTCCACAATGGATAAATTTTATCCACATCAAACAATGCCGTTATTGGACGGTCATGTCAGCTAGATTCGGTCGAATTTGGTGTTGAAGGGAATTGATTAGAACTAGCTCATTACAAAACAGCTTCCTATGTATTCTTTTTCTTACCAGGTAATATCTCATTTTCGAATTTATGCTTGTCTTTGCTTCTTCTAGAGCATAATTTATATTAAATCAAATCGATCCAGGTTCAGGATATAGGATTTACATCAACAGATTGCCCAAGTTGCAGCTTAATAAAAGATAAGATTTGATCGGATTTGGTGTTGAAGGAACTTGATGAGGACTAGCTCATGACAAAACAGCTTCTTAGAAGTTCTTTTTCTTAACCGGTAATATCTCATTTTCGAAATTATACCTGTCTTGCTTTTTATAGAGCATAATTTATATCGAATCGATCCATGTTCAGGGCATAGGAACACTGCAAGGAAGTGTTACAAGTTGCATATCTTATTAAGTGACCCGACATTATAAAAGTTACATCAGAGGGCAGATTGCCCAAGTTGCAAGAACCGGCTACTATATTTAAAATAAAAAATAAAAAAGCAAGACCCCATACTCCTATCTCTAATTCACGAGGATGGGCAAAAATCGGAGACGATGCTGTTGGATCCCATCGAGGAAAATGAGGTGAATGTCCTTGTCTCGTCATCATCTCGTGTCTGCACAAATTCCGCCAGTTCCCGCAGCAAACTTCGACAGCCCTATCAATCTCGTTCCCTCGTTTATGGGTTGGTTGATTTGCCGAATTTCGAGATCTGTTCGGGCAGCTCTACGGTCCATCGAATGACGAATCCTTACATGTTTTTTTTTTGTTCATTACTTCTGCACAAAATGTCGTAAAACACGAAAACCTAAAAGGCTTTATGATTCACGGGCAAGATTTTACTCTTTATCTATCCAGCGGTCGTTGAGGGGTTAGGAATCCGTATCCCGAAGATCCTTTTGATCTTGCTTGCCATGCTTTTTACAACATCAGCCTATCAAATGAAGAAACTATCTAGGGATGAAGGGATTTTAAGCGCTCTGACATATTAGCACAGCGTTCTCATACATGCAAGCGAGTCATCGACCATGCAGGACTCTTGTTTGCAAAGAAAGTAATATCTGCATTTGATAGATGGTCGTATAAAGTAAAATCGCACTCTATGCAGATGAGATGAGATAACTCTAATTACCCACAGTTTGGTTTTTTGGGCTTAAACCATCTTGTTGACGAGTTCTTATGCATCGATTAATGTTGCTAAAAAGGGATTAAGCATGGATAAATGATAATGACACTTGTACCGGGCCGTGATTGGCGGGCTTGCAGTTCCAGCTGTTGACTTTAGGCCCAACAGAAAAAGAGAAAGAAAAAAAAACGTGGTCTCATTTCCAGACGTTTGAACTCAAGCCAAGAAATCAGACCAAAAAAAAAAACTCAAACCAAAAAATTCATTTCCACCTAGCACGATAATTTTTCATGAGGGGCAAAAAAATATTTTATTTTCTAGGACTTCAAATCATCAATATATAATATTTAGGGACGATCGCCATCTATACTTTGAGAATACACTTTTCGTCCCAAGCTTAAAAGGAATTCTGCGATTTACGGAGTCTAAGAAGCTATTTAACAAAAGGTGGAAAGTGTTTTTATTTTTTAAGATTTAGGGTGCAAAGTGTAGAATTTCGAAATTACCGGATGCAAACTATGTATTTCGAAACTAAATGATGAAAAGTGTAATCAAGGAAAATACATTGAGATTTGATTACGTATACACCTGAAAGAACAGATTCAGTGGCTGTTGTGTATGGCTCGAGTGGACGAATCCTGGACCACCTTTATTTTCCAAGCTCCTATTCGATTTGGGACAAACAGTAGTAGTCCTAATAAAAAAAGACTACTGATTTTTTTTTGGTCGAGAAAATGACTACTGATGAAAAACCATCTTTTTATAAGATATCAAAAGTAGGAAATTTCTTTTTTCCCAATCAGAAATAGATGAAAATATGGTATTAAAGCATTCACGAAATCATTTTATGAAAAATTATCAATATGGGTACCATCTTCCTAGAAAATGATTGCTTGTATGGTTTGGTATTTTGATGATCCCTTCCTTATTGACCGCAATTTCTATATTTATTATTGCCTTCAATGCTACTCCTCTAGTGGATTATTAATAGTATTCGTGAACATGTTTGTATATATCTACTTTATGGAAACAATATTATTTATGGTGTCATTATTTATACTTCTACAACTATAGGTTTGCAATTTTTATCCAATATGGAAAGCAATCTTTTGATGAATAGTTACACAATGCTCACAAAAAGGGAAAATTATCGAAAAAGTTATAAATTTATTGTACAAATGTCAATTAAGTCATAAACCTTTCAATTTTACTAGTTGTATTCTAAACTCTTTGGCAATTTACCAATTTAATCATTTTTTTATTTTTTACTAGCAATCACTAACATGAATACCAACTATTCTACATGACAAGACCAAAGCTAAAAGAACAATATTTACAATTTTTTAAAATTCTCTAAAAAAAATTATAATTTTTTGTTTTTCTTTCTTTCTTTCTTTCTTTAGAAAAAAAGGGAAAAATAAAGACCAAGAAAAAGAAAATAATTTAAAATACTTAAAAATTTCAGAAAATTTAAAAGAAATTGAAAATCGTATAAAAATTATTTTTGTCATGCCACGTAGAACAGTCAATGTCGATATCAGCAATTTGCAGCTATAATTGACCTGAATAACAACATTAACAAATCGCCAAAAAGCTTAAAATTCAATCGGCAAAATGCAAAATTTAAAACTTAAATGATATATGTATAATAAGTTTTGAAATTATTAGAATGAATTCATAATATGTTCTTTTTTTATGATTAGACATAAATTATTATTAACGATAAAAAAAATATCATTTCTGCTTCTAAACGTCATAAATAATCATTCAGAAAAAAGAAATTTTTAAACCGTTTGAACATTCGCGAAATGGACGCACAATCCTGTCCGGGAAGAGGAGGCAGGAGGCATCTTCGAAGCAGAGGGTGGGAAATTATCGTCCGGAGGGAGAAACTCTGAAGCATGAAAAGTGCCATCCATCCAGCGGTCAAATCACGAATACGGTAGAAGAAACGCGTTGAGTTTGACTAGGAATAGCAAAGAGTCGACGTCCCTATCATCCATTTCCCATCCATCCATTCCATCCATCCATGGACAAGTTGGCCGGAGTCGTCGGGTTGCGGCTCACATAGATTCTGCATCTGTGATGGTGTGAAAACATCTTTGTAAGGTATCCATTTGCCGGCTGGCCGGCTTGCATGGCATGCTGCCTCATCGGCGGTCTCCAATCTCCGACAAAAATCGGACTGGAATTTCATGAAAAAATTGATGATTAAATTGATAAAATCTGAAAATTTTAAAATTGAATTAACACTCTAAAAAAAGTTCATAATGATCGAGTAATTTTTTATGAAAAGCAATGTAAGTTTACGATTGTCACATATAAATTGGATGGAAATATCTCCATCTACACAATATCTGAGCTTTCCATGGAAGAAGCTTATGGATAATGTTCAGTCACATCACTAAATCATTCTCATCGAGTAAGGGGAGCAGAGTTAGCGGTCATCATGAATCGAACGTTGCCGACAATGGTGGTGATGGCAGGTTTAGCTAAGGGGATAGAGAGATTAGAGATCAGATAATAGGCTTTAGCAATAACTGCTTTGAAGTTATGGGTTTTTTAATGGTTAGTGATATAAATAAAATTTGGACCGTTTAATTTAAATGGATCGATATGTCATTTTCTAATGGCACATTCGGTTCACATAAATCGCTGTTCATTCCCATTTTGTTCACAAATGAATCATTTGTCTTCGGCTTTTAAATGCCAGAAGTGTCCTTACGTTTTTAATAACTGAATACATTTAAAATAAAATAAGATTATCACAATTAAATAATACATCATAATCAATCATTAATTAGAATTACTAAATAATTAAATGAGTACGATGTCATAATCAAATAACAAATTATGATTATAACATAGAGAGTGGGTCATGTTTTGATTATGGCAATAACCAATTTCACTCTTACAACTTATAACCGTTAGATGGAAACTGTTTGGCATATATGAATTAAACACCCATTTCTTGGAAAAGTAGTCTAGAATGCCCTAAATTTATTGCATTTTTACTAATTCGATCATAAATTTTTTTAATTATGTCAACTAAAATATAAAAAATTTCATGTTTTAGCCGATGAAGGCTAGCAACCCTCACCTAATCCAAGCAAGGGCAACGCAGTCCTTGCTGGCCACACGGGAGGGCCTCCGCACCCTCAACAGCCATAGTCAAAGGGTGTCAGGCAATCGCCCAAATCCAAGCAATGGATGGACACCTTTGTCTGTTGGTCGGCGAGGGTCATGACACCCTCGCTTGTGACCAGCAATGTCGGCCAATGACCTTGCCAGCAAGTTGTAAGAAAAAACTGGATAAAGGAAAAAATTCAAAAAGATATTAAAATTATCTACGTTAGTGCCGGTCATACCATGAAGAATGGACGGTATCCACGTTAGTAATTTCCAGCCAAAATTTGTCTAATGGACTCAATTAACAAAACATCAAAAGATTCATGACTCAACTCACATGATTAAAAGATTTATGATTAAATTGGCAAAAATATAATAATGCAGGATTTTTTGGACAATTTTAACCCCCAATTTATTTATTTTGTCCCAACCAGCTTGCTTTGCCACATCAAACTTATCAAAAAATCCTTTCATTGGATGATCTTGATTCCATCACATGTGCACCTGTCCAATTTGATTTGGAAACACAGTGGAGATTGTTCACGCTTAAGAAAGGCCCCACTCTCTGCGAATCGCGAGAGATTTGAAGAAAGATTTACAAATCTAGGAGAAACGTCGCCTCTATCCAGATATGGACTCCAAGAGTTGTCGCCATCAACGGGAGACGATAATCTTGAACCTTGTCTATTCAGCAAGTTTTGCAGAAAAGTGAATTATTATGCCTTCTGGCAGATGCCCAAAGCAGAGACATATAAACATCGGATGCTGCACGAACGCATACAGACGAAGCCCACAACCCTTTTTATTGTATCTCATATAGTTCGTATAGCATCACGACAAAGTTAACTAGATAGACCGATCAACCACGACGAAACGCGACTAGTTATGCCAATGAAATGGTGAGGCCGGTGTTTTATAATCGTTGCATCATAGAAGTAGGCTCCTGATGATGGCTGCTTGATCGCTGTCCCCGTCGACCGAAGCCAAAAGCCGCGAGAGCTGGTCGCTCAAATCATCCACTTCTCTGTGCAAGCTTCTGATGTAGCTGCACGTCTCTTGTAACAGCTTTGATGCCGACACCTGTTAGAGAAGTACAACGATGCTAATGTGAAACATATGCTTCTTAACCTCGGTAACGGAAGTACAAGGAACTGGGTCGCCATCGAGTTCTGTCACGAAGATGACACCCAACCAACATCGCGTATCTGACATGCATGCGTACGTGCGCACGTTCACATAGCGAAATGTGGGTAGGGATGTAAGACTCGAAAAGCCTCACAACTTTTATAGAATAAAATTTGCAATGATAATATCTTAAATCTTGATAGCTTAACGTGTATGGCTCTCATTGTATGGACGAGCATTCCTTTGACCGGCTTGTAGTTCATAAAACTGAAGCGATGCTATACAGGAGAAACGATGCATTAAGAGTATATTTATGCCGGACCAGAAAAGGACAGGTGCAAAATCCTCTCTAAATTTCATCTACGTGATGCGTGGTAATGCAACGGTGTAGACTAATTGACGATTTCATCTCTATAACCTACTTGCAATACGACGTCCAGAAGAATTAGCTGAACATGCTGCAGAAGTCTTAAGAAAAATTACCACTTCACTTGGTAAGCGAACTATAAAAAGCTTTAGGCGACATATTTAGAAGTATACATGTATTCTCCCCACTTGCGCTCCGGCTCAAGTCGAAGGGCTATGCACAGAATAAAAAGAAGAACACGGAAAGCTGGTACGAGCACGTGCAAAATATTATCCATTTGCAAAAGCTAATGAAGGTGTTGCATACAAGGAAACCAGATGGTAAAGCCCTTGTTCTCTAGACGATGTGGCCGACAGAACTCGCATGACAATCTAGCATGAACTTCATAAGTAATTGAATTGAAAATAAGGTCTCGGCATTTCTCAATACGCAATTGTCCGAGACGTATATCAGTACCTTATCAGTGTGGTTGGTGTGGAGCTGAGGAATGAGCTGTCGTAACTTGGACAAGAGGTCGGATATCTGCTCATCGCTGATATTGGCAACGCTTGCTGGCCGTGAAGAACGCGATGCTCTCCTGGTGGACATTGTGCAAAACGGTCGAAGCAAAGATGAGAAACAGCTTTGTGAAGGAACAGAATGGAAGGACAGACGCTAGTTATTAAGTAGCAAATGGTAGAAAGTAGAAGCTTCGAGCAAAAGGAGGAGAGAGAGAAAGAGAGAGAGGGGGGGGGAGTGGGGAAGGAGGTTTTGAAGTTGCAAGAAGGCAAGTAAATAACAAGCAGCTCTATCTAGGGTTTATATAGGAATTTTTTCTCTTGTTTTGTAATGGAAAGAGACTCATGAGCTAATATTTTACCTCTTGTTGGAGAATAGGACGCTTCGCGTTTTTTATATTATAAAGTGCATAGTAAAATTTAGAGGAAATCACATGGAGCTTCCAGATCGAGGGAGTTAGTCTTCTTGATATTTTTTTGTTTTTTTTTTTCCTTTGTGAACGTACGAGTATTTGGCATCAATTCTAGTCATGAATCTGCTCGTCCAACTACGGTTTACATGGGAAATTTCGAGGAGATGCTGCGACTTGATCAGAGTGATGTACCGTGAGACTTCTTCCAGTTTTGTGAAATTCATGAACTGTAGTAAGGTGACGTAGCTGACGTGCTTGTACCTTTTGAACTTTGAAGCGGTTGAAGGAGCAACAACACGTGCTTTTGAGAGCTGGATACGGGATCAAATCATCTTAAGGAAGAGACAGAGAGAGACAGGAGTACCTAAATAAACACGTGCTTCTGAAAACCTTACAATGAGTAGTCGCACTCGCGTTGAGAAATGAATGTTCAATTTTTGGAAAATGTCCTAAGGGACTGACTTTGATTAGCAAAATCACCGTTGTTTAAACCATGCAGACGGTACGTTCTGATTCTACAAGCACTTCGACAAAATTTCACCATGTCTGAAATTACTGAAAAAATGACGTAGAACCAACATCTTGGTTCTGCAAAACAGTCGAACTTGATCGCCGGGTAATCTTTATATATAGAAAACTAAAGACCCTACTTATAGCACTACAGGATGACATTCAACAATTATATGTGTTAAAAACACCGACCAATTCGCTCAAAAGATTAGTGAGAACGCGTGAAGAAAACCTGCCATTAATAAATGGATAATTTGCCATCGAAAGAAAATTTTATTGACAGCTCGGATCGAGGGAACGTTGCACACGTGTTTTTGAAGGAATTTGTTGAGATCTTCTTTTTTTTAATAAAGATTAATTGGATATCACAACTACATGATCCATGTGTACATTTGAATTTGTAGCTCTATAAATTGTAGAAAGCTTAGCCAAAAGTAATAGAGTCAAAAAGGGCAACAAGAAGAGAAATTGGACATTCTAAAGAGGTTTTTGAGGTTCATCTCGTTTTAACATGTAAAACCCAATCAAATGTTTATTTCTAAGCGTTAGTAAGAGGGGAAATACTTGATAAGTCCTAAACATATTATACAAATGCCAATCCAGTTTTATATATTTTAATTTTATCAATTTAATCTTAGACATTTGATCAAAATTTCATATGGTTCTTTCAATCAATCTTCACCAAAAATCGCTACTATGGCAATCCATACATTTGCGGCCATTCTATGTGGCACATCAACACGTTAATGATTTTCGGCAAAAATTGGCCCAAATGATTGAAATTTCATGAAACATATTATAACTTAATTGGCAAAATCAAAAAATTTATGAACTAAATTGGCATATGTACAAAGACTTAAAACTTATTGGACAATTGCCCCTTTGTAAGAGTGACAAACCCATTTGTAAACACACAAAAAAAGTGGTTGTACTTAGAGTGAAGAGATTTTGTCCACTGAGAGACAAAGTGTGCGAGGGACTCTTTATTTACAATATAGGGGGAGTATCTAATGTTTCATGTGTAAAAGATGTGAGAACCACTATTGAAGGTACCAATAGTAACTTAGTTTATAGTAGGGTTGTTTTAGAAAGAAGTCAAGTTCTGTTGACAAGGCAGTATTTGAACTTTTGGCGTAACTAGTGGAATTCGACCTATTTAAACTACTAGAATTGGAAGAGGGGAGTAGCCATACCCAAGCCGAATCTTATAAATCTAGTTTGCAATTTCTATTTTCCTAAAGTCGAAATTTTTGCTACTTATATCGCTAGTTCACTTTGCAGGTAGAAGAAGTATTTTTTTGAGGGGTTAGATCTACGAAATTAGTATGTGTTTTCTTAAAACCAATTTTCCTCCTTTCCCTTCTTTGTTGCTTATTGAACCAAACATTTTTTATCAATGCATGGGTACAAATCACGACCAAGTTTTGTATGCATTAATGCACATAAGTATATTCTATCTCAATTATTAAATCATGTGAATTTCACATGCACTTCACAATATTTAATGATTTAAATTGAAATGGGCTCATATATCCTTAGTGCATACAATATTTTTTTTATGAGAGAGAGAGAGAGAGTAGTGGACGTAGTGGTTGGAGGAAGAGGATCGACAAAAGTTGCAAGACGACGTGGGGACTCTCAATCTAACATAAAGCGAGGTAAGGTTTGACAAAGAAGGAGGTGGGGAAAATGGGGGAGAATGAAAAGGGCTACTTTGATTTACCTCTTCAGTCAATAATACTTTGCTCATTCTGAAAATGCGCTACTTAATTTCTACTTCTAAGGTGGTGCATGGTTCGTGAAGTCAAAATTGCAATAGTACGTTAATTAGGATAATGTAACATTCATTCATATTTGCAAAAATGACATAAATGATCATGAACTTTGATCAAACGTGCGATATGGTTTCTACACTTTTAATTTGTTCATTACCGTCCCTAAACTTTAGTCTAATGTACAATGTGATCCTTAAACTTTTATTTTATTTAATGCGATCCTGAACTTTTGATACATGTTCAATTTAGTCTATAAATCATATAAAAATGTTTAATGTTGTCTATGTTCTTGAATTAGTGAAATGATAATATTGTATATTTTAATTAAATTCACCAACCCACCACATTACCAATTTGCTGTTGACTCAAATATCATTTGTTGGGTTGACACATGGCAAATGTCCGATACTTGAATAAGAATATCACCAAAAGGGAATTCAAATCTAAGTCCATTAATATATCGAGTTAAACTCATGTTCACTCAAAACTTAAGACGATAAGTCATGAGTTAATCGCTATGTATTTACTACTCCACATTATACCACATCACTCATGTAGAATTTCTTTCACCTAAAAACCTGTATGAGCATCTCTAACACTTATCTTCAAACTGTCATAAAGATTAGACACTGTAAATCCATTGACGAGTCTTCGGCCCCCAGTCCATTAGTCTAAGAGAGAGTTCTTTTTCAAGGTTAATCGGAGATTGAAGACGACGAAATCGAGCAAAGAAACTTACAGAGATTCACAGAGTAAAAGGAAGGAAATTCACAAGTTCGCAGGTTAAGGTCACCAAGTAAGGTACGACTCTCTGTCATGACCCAACAAGCTCTTTTAATGCATGCACAGAGAGTACTATGCTAGCCAAGCCATATGGAGACTTGGGTCTCTCCAGACCCCACGTCTCTGACTTAATAATGTCACGAAGGAGTTTCTAATTTCCTAATTTTACTTTTCAGAAGAAATGTTGAAAAATTGCCATTTACACATGATAATATCGGAGCTCGATTTCAAAGTTCAAATTGGTCGCTCTTTTTCCGCGGCTTGCTTCGACTGTTGGCTCATGTTATTTCATGAACATGGAAATAAAGGTACCCATAAACCCAATAAGAGTCTCTCTCAATCCTTGCCTTGATCAAACGAGTCTGAGATATCGTTCGAGATTCGTCCTTAACCTCGCCGAAAAGTCCTATTCGCTGGCTACATAACCACACATGGAGAACTTAAAGACAAGGCCCGTGAATTGGGAACAGAGTCGTGACCAATGACGAGAAGAAGATTTTGGGCGTGGTCTTGAGGTGATATGCAAATCTAAGTGACGTCGGTTGAAAAGGACCCTACGATGAAACGCTATTATCGGTTCAAACCATCACGCGGCAGTCTCAAGATGCCGTCTCGAACCTGATATCGAAGTCTTGTGGTCTAGTGAGATCTGTGGTGGCCTAGATCCGAACCGCCGTATACATTAATAAAGACGATCCTTACAGAATCAGTTTATAGACGTCATCGGTCACGTGGTAAAAAGATATTTTACTGGCGAATGACTTCTTTTCTCCACACCAACAATAGAACATCGTTCATTCTTTAACAGAGATATGGTTCGTCGGGAATCCATTCGAACAATTTGCATCAATGTAGACAAGAGAGTCACATCATCTCGAATCTTTTTGGCGACCACCATGTCTTGAAGTTTCTGAGCAGCCGTTGACTACGACAAACCAGTGGATAGCCAATGTGCCTATGTGGCCAAAAATAAAAAAAAAAAACACTAACCCTGTAGTTTCGAAGTAGTCGGACTGCATACCTTACTTGAGGGCCGTAATTGATAGGATTTACCTGCAAAGCCAATGCTCAATGCCTATTCGAAAGTATCTCATGCAGCAACGATGCCGAGTTGAAGGATTTTTTTATGTCGGTGCCTTAATCTTACCTCGTTATATTATAAGGTGGAATTAACGACATGGAGATGTACTTTGGTTCAAAAGTGAATGAACGTATGAGGACAATGCGTTCGCTTTCATCATTCCGTTCTCGTCCCTGTTGGGGCTACAGTAGACTCTTTGGATGCACGTGGGAACACCCCCACCGCAAAGTCAGCTGGTGTACATGTTCTGTTCTCATATGAGTAGTACAAGCACGCGAGGTTTCGAGCGAAGCCTTGATTTCTACGAGCATCCGACAGCATGTGGGGTCTGGAATTGAATTTAATGATCCCCGGTTGATGCCTCGTTTTGGACATAACACCTTGAAGTCCTCTGACAGCATGGTAGAAACCGGTAGATTAGTCACCATCCCAATCCAATTCACTGATGAGACACTTGCGGGATCTATCGTTACCCTATTGATGTTGGCTTTATTCACGGTTGATGGCATGGCGAATTTTGTCTAGGCACTAAGGGCGATTGATCAAATCCAGGATGTGTTAGTTCCCACCATAGAGCACACCCCGAAATTAGGAATCAACTGGATAGGGTCGATTCTCAATTTGTGGAACTAAAAATTTGTTCACTCGAGAATTGATAGTATCTTTTTCCTTTTCTTCTTTTTGGCTTAAATTAATTCAACTCAATCAACCTAATGATGTTATGGAGGTCTCATATATTGCTATAGGTCCTCTTTGCAATACTTTTACATTTTCTCTAACGACGTCTGAGAGGCCTATATGTCTCAACAAATCTGTTCCTTATGCACTTTTGTTGCTCTCAATGGAGATGAATGTGCCAACCAAAAAAACAAAATGGAGACCAATCTTACATGAACTCCTATCCTTGTCATAGGGACCATATGACGATTACATGACTGTGAACTCCACTTTTAACTTGAGGGCACTTTATTGGGGTTTTCTTTTGCCCACACCACCCATGCAGCTCCAGTTTCAGTTTAGAAAATAGAAGAAGAAAAAAATTTAAGAAAAAGAAAAATTAAGACATACCAATCTAGTTCAGATAGTTCGATTGGTCCAATTCTATCCAATTCCATATACCGAACTAGGAACCAAACCGATTATTGCCTATTCCCAATTTTGGGAATTGAGAACTGGCCAATCTAGTCCAATTTAGGGTTGGACAGGGACCATGTTCTCTCCTACTAAGCGCATGCCCAGGTTGATTAAATCCAATCGCGGTGAGAATGAGAGATTATGAAATTAGATGTTGCCCTTGACGGAGGACGAATGTGTATATACTAAATCTCATATGAGGGGAAATCAAAAAGGCAGACACACGTACAAAATGACCATGTCAAATCCACATCGACAGCAATGGATTGTCCTCGCCTCATCGTAAAAGCCGGCCACAAGTACAGCGCCATGGCCCCCTCGAGAAAGGCTCAAAAGCGTCCAACATGAATGCGTACGCTACTCAACCTGCTAACTTCCACCCCAGAAAAAAGTGGGTTCCCTGACGCGAAAATTTAGATTCAAGCATAGCCTTCTGATCGTTCGTGTTCTTGCCAGTAGTTCGGCCTGTTACGAGGTCAAATGACCAACCTTGTACACGAAATCCTGACGCCGGTTTCCATAACAACAGGCAGCACATCTCATGTTCTTGAAAAACCGACACTGGACGTACCACTTGAAGCCCTTGCTGATTATGGTGTGTCTCTGAGTAACACAGAGGCATTGGTCATGGAAAGATTGAAGGCAGCATGTGATGCCGAAGCATCTTTCGCTGTAGTTTCTTGTCTTTCTGTGTTTTTTTCATTCTCTGGCAAAGTCCTCCAATTAGGAGCTTGTAATAAAACATTGTGTGAAAGCTAGAAGCAAATCTCAAGTGCATGACCATATTAAAAAGAGAACAGATGATATGTCGGAATAACAATAGCTTGGTTTAATAGTTTCCTTAGTTTTATTGTACACCTCTTATATAATCCATGCTTGTTTCGCTTTCCTAACGACAACTTCATATCAGAGTTGTTCAGACCAGAGCAAGGACATGGGACATACCACACCTGATCTGTCTACCTTGCTCTTCCCAAGTAAATCCATTCCTCAATCATCAAGGAGATGGAAACTGAGACTTTCCATTGAAACTTTGTCATAGATTTCTTCTAAAGTAGCATTACCAAACGAAATACTCGAGCATTATAAAATTGATTTGTAATCACTCAAAAAACAGCATTAAAAAAAATACAATCGGATTCAAGCATCTTTACTATGAAAAGATTTGACAAATTTCAGAAAAAAAAAATATGGATGAATGGCTTGAAATCCCAATTATGGAAGTGCAAATGTCTTTATGATTCTTCAATTTCTCACCTCTCATTAACTCCACCAACAATGTCAGCTTAGTAAACGAGAATGTTCTCGCAAAGTAACCATCATCTTCATTCCTTTTGCTTAACTTACAGAATGAATGAAACAGTTGAACCTCCCTTCCTCATATCTTCAATGAGGTGTCTTGATCTATACATGGCTAAAAGCAGTACTCTGAGGATACATCAAAAGCACGATGGATGAATGATAAGGAAATCAAAACACTTCCTTCCAATGATCTAGAAAGCATCACGGGAAGCATTTCATTCTCTGGAAAACAAAACACATGGTCCATATTACTGTAATGATTAAAATAAAATAAAATAAAATAAAAAGAGGCCATGGAAGCTGCATTTAGAGTTTTGTTTACCTGTCTCTCTACCTCAACAGCTGAAGCAGCAAGCCTGCGCCTCAAAGTTGAATTCTCCTCTTCACAACTCTCAGCCCTAGTATCTGAATGGCAAAGTACACTCGGAGTACATTAGTCTGGTCAATCAGAAACTGTTTAGCATCTTCTGGTTGTAGTGATTATCAGCAAAACCAGTGAGCTTATGACATTAGTCTGAAATGCTTATTTTAACTGGATAGCAAACTTCACTGATAAACCATTGCCAATGAAACGAAAAGATCATATGCTTGCCCTTATGTGCAAGTGCTACATAGGTCGTTGTGATAATGCCACATTCCTTTCAGACACTAAGCACCTAAATGGAAGAGCAATGAGCACAATAACTGGACAATGCAATTATCTTGACATACTAGAGATAAAAAGTTTTAAAGGGAAGGAGAACAGCTATGATGATATGATGTGTCTAGATAGAGTTTTGCTTTTCGTTTGTTGCATAATTTAAATCTTGCAGCAGACATACTTTGACCTTTTTTAACCCTAAATACCTTAAAATTTCACTATATAGAAATGTTTACACTTATATTCACATATATTTCTCATAATTTATAAAATATGGATAATATTTTTAGTTTTGGCAGGAAAGCAAAAGAATATGTTTTACTTAAATCCAAAAAAACAAGCAAATGAACTATACATATATAATCTTGTTCACAGAAATTGCAAGGGCCACACACTGAAGGAGCATCAAGGAATAAAATTCTAAAACCATTCAAAGGCATATGTAAGAGTAGAGACGGTAGAAGCGATGCTACCTAGATCACATGATAGCTATTCCCATGTGAGCAGAAATAGCAGGACAAAATTTAGTTGGGACTGAGATCAAACCCAGCATATCAAATGAATTAAAATAACCATTCCACCTCACAGAGACCCAGGCCCAAATATATGTTCTCCAGTGAGAATGTAAAGGCGAGAGACGAAAACAATCTCTACATAGGTAGTAGGTACACATTGGTCATGAAAATCGCAAATTGCAATGAGCAAACCACCTCCAAATGTTATGAGGGTATCATATGCAGAGATTGCCACCTAATATATGTTTGCATAAACACAAAGCCATATGGCTCTTTCTCCAACCAAATCTTAATAGCAGATCTCTCATCTTTCTTCCTATACAAGGATAAGTGAAACTTAAGGAAAGTGAGTGATGTAATAGCAGGGAGTATCCATAATTAGCAAAATAAAGGAAACAGTCGCAAAAATTCATTGCTCTTACCATAATAATACGACGATAGAATTGTGATGCGCTCAGTTGGCTGGAAAAGGAAAACAATAAGAACATCAGAGACATGTTGGCAACAACTTAGGATTTTCACTCTCCAAGCAAGCCAGGTACGCAATACCGAGAGAATAAACAGACAATTATATAAGGTTTTAGTAAAGTATAATACCAAAAGTCATCTATGAAATGATGTTTGCTACTTTACCAAAATTTATATTGGAGGCATAAAGATAATGGTGTGCATAAAATACACTGGCAGTGATTCATATATGCACATGATATTTGATAGAGGCCCAGTTCTACCATGAGACCACCACACCTCTTCCGCTAAAACGCCGTTAAATGTCTCTAAAAACAGAATCATAATGGTGTGATACACTGTTTGCAAACAAATGCAACCCGATAAATTATTCAGCTCATGCCCCGTTGCAACTGTAACAGTAAAAAACCCTACGCAAGGGAAGGAGTGTTGAAATGAATTTGCCCGGCAATTGAATATTTTCTTTTTACGGCCATAAGTTCCATTACATCTTCAGGACATTTCCTAGTGTCCTGTTACAGCATATTCATTGTATGGAATATGACCTCTCAATTAGTAAATCCAAAGTTGATCATTGAGTAGTAACCAATAAGATTTGGAAAATACCATTACAAACATCCCTTCACGGCGAGTAGGTAGCTGCTCAAGCTTTTTCAATGTCTCGTCACCTCTGGTAACTCTGCCAAATATAGCATACTGAAGTTCATCCACGTCAGCATAACAGAAATGATCCATAGTCAATTTGCCAAAAAGGTTAATCATTTGAACCAGCATTGGCATACCTTGCCATCAAGATGTGGAGCATCTCCAAGAAGTATTGAAAAAGAGGATTGTGCGCTGTCTGGATCATCATATCTACAAACAAAATTGGCTTAAAACAACTTTTGATACGAGCTTATTAAGTTTTTGTTTTTTAAACATTAAAGAAAATAATCCATAAAAGTACCAAGGGAGTTCCACCCCAAAAATGTAGACTTTAATACGAGTTAAGAGAGGCAGTTTTCATAACGTTTTAAGTTGAATGTAAACCCCAGAAGATAAAAAGAAAATGTCACAATTTGTCATTAGGAAAGTTCACGCATCAAAATATGAATATGGCCAAGAGAAGAAAACTATCTCTTAAGACCCTCATTCTGAGTTCATAGCCACAACATATCCCAAGAAAAATGACATGCTTAAACAGCTCAGTTTGATATGAGTTAAGAGAGGAAGTTTTCATATGATTTTAAGTTGAATAAAACCACCAGAAGATAACAAAAAGGAAAATGCCAGAATTTGTCATTAGGAAAGTTCATGCATGAACATAGGGATATGGCCAAGAGAAGAAAGTCATCAAGCTTGATGGGAATTAGCCAGGGTCAACCTAAACCTCTCCCAAACTTCCTGTATATCACCCTGAGAGCAAAGATTTGAGGGGAGCAAACACTGAACTTTGATGCAATCCAGCAATTAGATTGTCCATTGTAGAGAAGACAAATCCATGTCTTTAGACATCTGACCTCTCAATTATCCAAGATCCTTGTTAATAATCTAAATTTCATCTCTTAGATAATTAGCTCAAATCTAAACCATCTGAGCTTCTTAAGACCCTCATTCTGAGTTCTTGGCCAATACAACATATCCCAAGAAAAATGACATACTCAAACAGCTCAATTTGACACCTTTTTGTTCTTATACGTACTCAATCAAGATTATCAGAGATTTCATCTATATCGTTTGACTCAGAAGATTTCATATATTCAGCAAATTATACTTGTAAGCTTCAAAAACCTAGTCATATTTTACACTTAGTTAAATGTATGTCCACCACACTACACCTTCAAGGGACCTTATCAGTTTCTATGGAAAAAAAATACTTAGAAGCATGACATGTCTCATATCAGTGGAGTTCAACTTCCATTGGGTGATCTCAAAATCATAGAGCAGCAGACTCTGCTGGCTCATATACCAAGAACCATTATCACTTCGCAAAAGCACGTTATCAATTATCGTGTGTCTGCCTAGCTACCACAGAAGAAAAACTCAATTAGAGACCTCAACTTTACTGCATTGTCAAAGCATACGAGTCCCGAATCAAAGAATTCTCATTCATTAGCGAGTCATGTGCAGTGATCCTCATTGGAGAGCAAAGCCTACTGTATTCATCAAAAAGAAATATTTTCCTTACCTCCCCATGGAAAGAATGCCCCTGATATGCTTGACATCGCTGAACTCGCCAACGATAGTTTTCTGGGCTTCCGTTCTCTGTTCATCATTCATGGGTGCGGATCTCCCGCCGGCCACATCAGCCACTTGGGCAACAAAACCTTTGTCCACCTATTTTCAATTCCATTATGCTCATCGACGTCACCAACACCGCGAACCGCATAGAAATTCAGGCATCCCAACGAAAACAGAAGAAAGGATCGCAGCCTTCAAGCTTGGGAAAGCATACCCGAAAGAAGTGGTTGGTGTTATAGCACCCGAGACGGACGAGCTTGAAAATGTGATCCACCGTCCTCGGAGCAACGCTTGGAAAGAACCCAAATTCGATGTCCCCATAATTAGTCTACAGGCGAGTAGAACGAAAGCGATCGCCGTCAATTCCACAACCGAAAACTGCCGAAGATCCCGCGAATCCATCGAGGAAAGGAGAGGAAAGAAGAACCTGGAAAACGACGCGAGCTGATCCGAGGTCGGGTTCTTGAGATTCGGCGCGCGCGAAGGCAGCAATCGCCAGAATGAGGCAAGCGAGGGAGGATCCGCCATGGAAAGACCTCATGCTTGCTGCTCAGCTTGGCGCTCTGAAACTGAATTCCACGAGTCAACGACGAGATCGCCGGGTTGCCTGGACCGAATTGAGCTAAGGCCCGCTCGAAGACGCCGAAGAGGTCCGCAAACGGGCCGGGCTGGGGCGGGCCGACCGGGCTATAAAAATCGGATCGGCCCGAACATTTCGGGCTCCAACTTCCAGGCCCGGTTGACAGTCAAAAGTGATGATGGCAAACGCTGTAGGGGCCCGTTTGGGTAGGTTTCGGGAAATGTCTTTGGGGAAAATGCTAATACATTTGGGCTAAAAGAGTTTTTCAAAATATAATAATATTTGGTAAATCGTAATTTAAAAATACATTAAAAAGTAACTTTGACTTAAATATTATTTGATAAAAACTACATTTTATAAATGACTTTTACTATTTTTTTTTAAAAGTGTCAAACTATTTTCAGTGAAGCACAACTTTCGATGGGCCAAAATAACAATTGGATACCCTCGCCTAAGGTTGCCCTACCTTAAGTGGCATCACTTAGGGTTCACATGATAACCATTATATTTATGTTTTAGAACTATTTTTTTATTCCAAACTTGTTTTTGAAACAGAAATCGGTGTGATAAAACAATTTCATTTTTCTATTTCTAAAACAAATTTATATTCCAAAATAGATTTAAAATAGAAATCAAAAAAATTTTGACTTTTCTATTTTTGAAATAAAAATTAGAAATTGTTTCTTTATTTTTTACTTCTCATCCAAATGACTCTCTCCCTAACTCTAACCATCCACCCTCCTCCAGTTGCCACCATCCACCACCATCACCGCCACTATTCACTCTCTCGCCGGCCACCAACCGCCGCTACCACCCCTTTCCCCACTGGCTACCCACATCCCCACTGCCACCCCCTCACCCCACCCCCACCCCAACCCCACTTCCCCTCGCCGGTCACCCACACCCACACCATCACCACCGCCACCCCCTCACCATTCATTGTTGCCCACTTGCTGCCATTGCTACCGCCACCACCACCCCCTCTCCCCATTGGTTGCCCATCGCCGCAGCCCCCGCTATCATCGTTGTTGGTTGTCAATTGTCGGCCACCCCCACCACCGATTGCCGGCCACCCGCCACTATCGCCCCCTCCCTCCGCTACCAATCACCAATTGCCGCCACTACTCCCTCCCCCACCACCAATTGTCACCACCCCCTCCCTCTATCATTCATCATCGCCGCCATCACCGCCACCACCTCCCCTATCAACTGCTTGCCACCATTGTCATCGCCCCCTCCCCCCACCGTCTCTGGTCGCCGATCATCATCGCATTCAAGAGG
Source organism: Angophora floribunda (assembly GCA_014182895.1). Taxonomy (NCBI): domain Eukaryota; kingdom Viridiplantae; phylum Streptophyta; class Magnoliopsida; order Myrtales; family Myrtaceae; genus Angophora; species Angophora floribunda. The sequence continues at coordinate 28,289,087 of CM024711.1, read as the reverse complement.
GATAAATTTTATGCCATTATCAAACGAGTTTCTATTTTAAAAATATAAATTTTGTGTCGTTATCAAACACGTTTTTTTTTCTCATAAACTCATCTAAGAATAGAAATAAAAAAACCTATTTCTATTCCAAAAATCAATTTCTTGTCGGAAATTTTATAATTCGTGCCCTTAGGTCACAAGAACTCAAGTGATGCTTGGGTCACACCACTCCAAGCAATGTCGTCAAGGATCCCACAACCTCAAGTGGCAAGAACCCAAGTGATGCTCGAGTTGCACCACCTGAGGCAATGTTGCCTAGATTCTCACAACCCAGGCAATGCCCAAGGTCTTGCAACCCCTCAAGTGGCGATTGTCTGCCTTCATCTAACTCCTCTGTGCAAACTACGGTGAAGATGAACAGTGAATAGTGCCAATTTTTGTGTCAAGAGAATGTCGAAAGCTAAAGTACAGACTTTTCAGCTTTCTTAATGGTAACATCTAGTCAAACATCTGATTTTTTCCTCAAAAGTTCAAATCTCTCGGAAAGCTAAACCAAACGTGGTCTAAATACTCTTGCCAATGCATTTACTCACTCTAAACTTGAAATATAATTCTCATATTTTAGGTTTTCGGAAAAATAATATCGAATTTAAGTTAAGGCGCCCGTGCATGTGATTTTCATTGTCTTTTCATTCACGTTTAATGTTTATGTTTCTTTTCATATTTGGAAAATAAAAAGATTCAATTCGTACTACTTTCAGTACTCGAGAATAATTTTCTTCTGAGTTTTTCTATTAAATATTAATGTAATTTTTATTAAAAAAATGCCGGCTCGGGGCACAGCTGGCGATGGCCAGTCACGTGGGCTGGCACGGCTGGACGGGGTTGGCCATCCCGGCTCCGGACTGATTACTAACCCGATTTCCAAAAGTGGCACGCCAACGACCGAGTCCAATTTAGCAAAATAGCCGACAAAGCGATGTATTTTCGGAATTAATTTTTTTTTAAAAGAGGGAGATTATTTTTTTTGGAAAAAAATAGTCCATAACTTTTTTGAAATTTTTTTATTCTATTGCAAAAGGGCCGGCCCCACGCGCATGATCGGACATGTCACATGGGGCGGGAGGTCGAGACCTGCCAAATCCTTCCTCCTTCTCTCGACGCGCTGATTTGGAAACCCACTAGCGCATAATTATGATTTCGATAATTTATTAATATTAAACCGAAATCATTTCACTGTCGTTTTCCCTACTCTCTCTCCTTTTTTTATTTATTTAATTTTTTTGATTAGAGAGCTTTTTGCTCCGTATGTGGGCCAGATATGTCTCCAGCTTTGCTTTCAATACTCAAAAAAGAAAAAAGAAAAAAGAAAAACTCTCGATTATCATCCTCCCACTCCCCTATAATTTTTTTTTTTATTTCGTGGAGAATCAGCATCCCTATAAAGTTGCACTTTCGATTGTACCCTTATTCTTAGTCCCTTCTCAAGCACTTGATTAAATAAATTATTTCCTTTTTGGAAATATAATAAAGAAAAGGAAAAAGATAGACATATTGGGAGATTTCGAGAGCAGTAAATATCCGGCCTCCCTTTGTCCACGTAGTTCGGATGCTTTTTATATATAAAAGTTCCATTTGTTTTGCCAAAATTAAATGATTTAGAGAAATTTTTTTATAAAAGCGATTCAATTTGAATGAATGAAAAATATTTTTATTAATAATAATAATTTTAAAAATCATTCAAAGCGATATAAACAATCAGTTTAAATTTAATTTTATAAAATAAACGGAACCATGGTATCCATCCGCCCATCATTTTAGAGCCGAATCTCCCTTCAATTATTAGCTTTAAGAATAACTTTTTTTTTTTTTTTTTTGCTTTTCTTTTTTATTGTTGTGGTTATTATTCTAATGGTATCGTGCCAAAAGAGAAAATGCTGCGCGGGGTGGTGCGCTCTAGTTGCGAATTCCGCCATTTTTTTATTTTCAACGCCTTTCGCACCGTCCAATGGCCCTCCCACATGGCGACACGTCTTTACACGAGCGACCGCCACGTGGGCGCCCGCCATTGGGGGAGAGGTTGACTCGCCCTTCGAGGAGGAATATTATGTGAATCATGTGAGGACAGAACCCTCGATTAGTTAATATCGCATAAGCCCTCCCCGAAGAAAGAGAATTCGATTCTTAATAAAGGACAAGTACATTGGAACTTCGCAAAATAAAAATCCATGTCGAGCTGTTCCATTTCAGAATATTAAGTACAGCAATCATTAAAAAAGAAAGAAAAGATAATCGCCCTTTTAGCCACTTTCGATTTAATGTTAATTTAGGACAAAAGCTCGTGCACTCTTAGGAATTAATACAATTTGAAAAAAAAAAAAAGGAATAGAGGACGCTGTGTGAAAAAAAAATCGACAAATTATTCGATTTGCAAGGTTAAAAATTGGATTCTATCGTTCATTTTCTTAAACGAATGAGCATGTTTGCATGACATAAGAAAAATTTATTTTACGAAAGCCGCATTCGCATATGGAAAGGGATATGCGTTTCCGTAATAACCTTCTTTGGACTGTGGAGACGGTTGGATAAAAAAAAGGGTCAACAAAAGAAAATTAAAAACTGATGAAGGAAAATATAATTCAAAGCGAATCTTCCAACATCCTAAAAGAAAATTAAACCGAAACAAAAAAATAAAACTGTTGTGAATTTATATGATTGCTATAACTTAGGGAAAAATATATAGGAATTAAATGAGAGTGATTTGCCAAAACATTACCATTTGTATATTTTTTTGGGGAAACACTATTAAATACCTCAAATTATACCTACGGTGATACAAAAAAAAAGTTCAAGGTACTCATGTCACGGTAGGTAATTTTAAAGGTTTGTAATGACCAAAAAAAGTTTGGGTTATTCATATCGCAATAGGGATAATTTGGATTTTTTTGTATTATTCCCAATTTCTCGTGATAGGTAATTGGGCAATAGCACGAGACTTGATTCTAAATAAACCAATTAATTTTAATTTTTTTTAGTTTTTTATATTTAAATTAGATATGGTCAGATCGATAGTATGCCAAAACACCTTATTGGAGGTCCACCGAGGATTAAATTAAAAAAATTAAAAAAAAATCGATTTGATTGCGCACTTCGATTAGATTAAAGTGGGGGGTCGCGTGCTTAGCTGGGGGCACCCTTATAGAAACGCGGCGCGCTCTATCTTTTTCCCCGCGGTGGGGCCCGCTTTTTGGGCGCATTTAGAAAAACACCTACTAAATTATGACTTTCATTAGACCCCCAAGAAAAAAAAAAATAATAAAATACGACTTTCGTCGACCGTGTATAAAATAAAAATTCTGACGAGCCGCTTCGTCTCCGCCGTTGGATCTAAATAATCATCGGGGAAAAAAATCAGGTAGTTAAAATCCTCGAGTAAATAGTGGATCGGACCGTTGAGGTAAAAGTTCCTTTTTTTTTTTTTTTTTCAAACGGTGAATATTCTAATTTTTTTTACAAGATGAATTAAAGTTTCTTATCGGTCTAGGACTACTTCATCACAGAGGTAAAAGAAAGGGCCAAATCACAAGTCAAAATGACAACTATAAGACATTGATTATAGAAAAGCTCGTTATCTTTTAGAGAGAGAGAGATCATTTTCACTAGAAAGAGATGTGTTATTGATGGATCCGTTGATTTGATTGAGGTTGCTTTCGGTTCGGCAGGTCTTCCTTTTATTTATTTTTCCCTTTCTTTCTTAAATTTTCGAGTTGGTTGGCGATGTCGCCATAATGTCACGTTGGTTTTCTGTTGATTTTCTAAACAGTCAGACGGCTTTTAAGTAATTATATAATATTAAAAGTATGCATTGCCCGAACTACACGTCCCTTTTTTTTCCTTTCCTTTTTAAATTTTTGAGCTAGTTGGCAAATTCGCCGAAATGTTATGTTGATGTTTTGTTGATTTTTCTAAATTGCTAGATGGCTTGTAAATAATCATACAATATCAAAAGTATATGTTGCTCGAGCTATACGTAATAATATGATATTTTGATGAAGAGTGACTTCGAAATCAAGAGCTAATACCGATTGCAAAGTAAAGAAAAGATGGACTTGGAAATGGTATGATTTAGCTTTGTAGTCCGACATTTATTTTCGTTTGGCAAGGCTTTTGCAAAATCATATCAATTTCTTTTTATATTGTTTAAAATCAATCGAGTTGAACTATGTGTCTATAATTAAATCAATGCACTGAAAAATGTAAGTAGTGCAACATAGTCAAATATCACTAAATTTATAAATTTCAATGACGCTAACGTCAGAGTATAAATTGGACTGCATAAGTTTTTCACCACTAAAATTAAAGAGAAATTTAAAGATTGGCCCTCAAATTTTAACCTCGACCCGTGTTAGTCTCTCAATTTTGATTTATTTGTAAATCAGACCTGGAAGTTCTTTTTTTATTTTTTATTTACCTCAAAATCACCGCTCAGCTTCCCCATCATTAAATCAAATTTGGTTCGATTTCAAACTATAAGAGGTATATTCTTTTCGTTAAATGATAAATTTAGCATTTCATAACTCAATCGAGCAGTATTTCACGTGCGATCAAGATCCCACCCAAAATTTTCGGGGGGAGTAATCCGGAGTTTGCGAGGCGATCTGCAAAAATCGACTCGACTCGAGGGGGGGAAGTGCAATTAAATGAAAGTCGAGGGGGCATTTCGTTTGCTAATAACAAGAAATCGATACACCTGTCGACGTGTAAATAAAACAGAAGGATGTTTTTCTTTTTTCTTTTCTTTAAAATCTTTTTCTCCGTCTTTGGGCAAAATCCGAAGAAGCTCCACGGCCGCATCTGCAGCTGCTCTGATTTGCAGAGAAAATCTAGAGGACGACTAGAGAGAGAGAGAGAGAGAGAGAGAGAGCGCGAAGAACAGAAACTGCGCAGCGAGGCTTAGAGAGAGAGAGAGAGAGAAAGCTGGAAGCTGGAGGCTGGAGGAGGAGGAGGAGGAGGGTTGAAGGCGATCCAATCAAGTGGCTTCCTTTTCATCTCCCTCCCTCGCATCTCTCCCATCCAATCAGTAAGTCGCCTAATCTCTCTGTTGATCCCTCCATCTCGTGCTTCCGGGAGTCGTCGTGTCCGGTCGTCGGATTCGGCGATTACGAGCGGATTCGATCGAATCGGCTGGATCTCCCCGGCTGCATGCTCGATTTCTCGGCTCGGATTACTGTTCTGCAGGGCGGTGACCGAGGTGGGGTGGGGAGGGGGGGGGTTTTGTCTAGTTTGTTGTGGAGGTGTTTTGGTATCGGTGATTGGTGATTCTTGTGCGCCGTTTTTCTCCATTTTTTTTTTTTTTTGCGGCTTGTTTATTTCGAATCGGTTATCCGTTTGGTTCGGGGGCGATGAAATGAATGATTTCTTGTTTGTGAGGGGCGGTTTGGGAAGTTAATTTGAGGGTAGATGGACGAACTATCGGTTCTTGAATGCTTGCTGTTTCGGGGGCATTTGCGGTTTCTCCTTCCTTGAAGTAGAGTTGACCGTAGAGTTAATTCGGAGTTTGGGCAGAGTCCCGTCGTTACTTTTTTTTTTTTTTTGCCAGTTGCCCGCTGTAACAGATAGAGAAGCCTTTGGATCGATTGGGGGTTTGTGAGTGACTTCGGTTACCCTGTTTGTTGATAGATAAGGAGACATGTTGGAGGGTCGGTCCTGTCTGGTTTCGAGGATGTTCTCAAGCTCTTGCCAGCCGGAAGCCAGTTGGTCCCGCAAGACTTGTAGGCTCGAGGTAGAAATTCGCGGTGGCGGCAGCAGCAAGCGTCTGCTTGGTGCTGACATGGAGGATTATCAGCGGAGGAAGTCATTCAAGCGCTTTGATTTGCCGGATGGAACTTTTGGGGATTGGCATGGAAAGCCTGATGAAATGAGTGTTTTTGACCTTAGTAATGTCAAAGAGGATCTCCCATACGATGATGTGGAAGAAGATCACGGACAAGAAGAGGGAAGGTCCGATGGTAGGAGTGTTTTCGACATTGGTAATGTTGAAGAGGGTCACCTATATGATGACACGGAAGAAGATCAAGGACAAGGAGAAGGAAAGTCCGATGGTACGAGTGTTTTCGACATTTGTAATGTTGAAGAGGGTCTCCTATATGATGATATGAAAGAAGATTGCATACAAGAAGAAGGAAAGTCAGATGATAGTGGCATTTTCGACGGTGGTAACATTGAAGATGGTCCCCTATATGATGATATGAAGGAAGACCGCGGACAAGAAGAAGAAAAGTCCAATGATAGGAGTGTTTTCGACATTGGCAATGTTGAAGAGGGTCTCCTGTCCGATGATATGAAGGAAGATCACAGACAAGAGGAAGGCAGTGTACGTCAGCCTTTTCTATGTGAAGAATCGCATAATCAACGTCATGCTGGGGATTCTTCACATTCAAATTCCCTTATCAACTCCATTGGTAGGGATATGTCCATTAACTGTCTTATTCGTTGCGCGAGATCTGATTATGGTTCCATTGCCTCATTGAATAAGAGTTTTCAATCGTTGATTAAAACTGGTGAGCTCTATAAAATGAGGAGACAGAATGGTATTGTTGAGCACTGGATATATTTTTCTTGCAACTTGCTCGAATGGGATGCTTATGACCCAGTTCGGCATCGATGGATGCACCTTCCGAGAATGATGTCAGATGAATTGTTCATTTTTTCTGATAAAGAGTCCTTGGCAGTGGGCACCGAGCTTCTTGTATTTACTACGTACTTGATATACAGATATAGCATTCTAACAAATTCTTGGTCCTCTGGAGTCAGGATGAATGCTCCGAGATGCCTGTTTGGATCTGCTAGTCTCGGAGAGAAAGCAATCGTTGCTGGTGGGCAGGATCCTAATAACAACATACTGAGCTCTGCGGAGATGTACAACTCCGAAACTCATGAATGGCAACCTCTTCCAAGCATGCACAAACCAAGGAAGATGTGTTCCGGAGTGTTTATGGATGGCAAGTTCTACGTAATTGGTGGGATTGGCGGTAGTGAAGGGAGGGTTCTCACATGTGGGGAGGAATATGATTTAAAGACGGGACGTTGGACTGAAATCGCTGATATGTCCCCTGGAAGAGAGACTGACATACCTGCTACAGCCGAAGCACCTCCTTTGGTTGCGGTCGTGAACAACGAACTGTATTCCGCTGATTATGCAAACATGGAAGTGAGAAAGTACGATAAGGTGCGACGGATGTGGTATCCAGTGGGCAGACTTCCTGAAAGCGCAGCCTCAACATATGGATGGGGCCTTGCTTTCCGAGCTTGTGGAGACAGGCTCATCGTCATTGGTGGACCTCAAAATTTCATCGAGCTCAACTCTTGGGTTCCAAGTGAAGGCCCTCCGAGGTGGAACTTGCTCGCCAGGAAGCGATCGAGTAACTTTGTCTATAATTGTGCTGTCATGGGATGCTGAGTTGCTGGATGGTACTGTGCCACGCCCGTGGCGCGCTTCCTTACGCGATGAAATGAGCAAGCTGGGTATAAGGTTCTGTCGCTAGAGTTACTTGCTCGAGGCGACACTATCCCCTTCTTTCAGTCTATATTGGGAGCGAAGAGGCGAGGGGTTTCGGGTTTTTCTTGATTTTATAGATGTTCTCTTAACGTGGGGGGATCTTGATTTACTTTCACAGGCTTTTTTAATCACAATGCTTTTGCAAAATTTGGAGTTGGTGCCTAGTGCCTACTCCCTTTGCAGTGACAGACAGCATTTTCAGGAAATGGTCTCACATCGATGGAGTCAATAATACAAAGTACCAATTGCTCCATTCGGGGCGGTGCCTGCATTTTCTTCTCTTTTATCTGATACAAAGCTGGTCGTCTGGATCTATTCCTTTATCTTCTCGTTTGTTTTCTTCAAATAATCTGATTCAAATCTTGGAACTGGAAGTTCTCATTGGCTGGCTTCGACTTCGATAGAGCCGACTGGGTTCAGTTCTCAAACCGCGGTCCTGTCTGTGCTGATCCTTTCGCTTTTTGGGGCCGCCCCAGCCCTGTCATGGGCCCCTTTCGGCTGAGCTTTCATGGGTTTTCTTAACCAAGTGAAGCTATAACGAACGACTGGCTTGAAGTCACTTCAGTGCAGAGTTGGTACGTTCCCTGGAAAAACCCACATCTGCCTGAGGCGGAACTAATCTCCTTTTAGGCGACTTAGGTAGGATGCTTGAGTCGAACGGAATCATCCGACTACCATTTTGATAAAAGGGTCCTGCTGTGGGAGTGCTTAGCCCAGATATGATTATTCATGACATCAATCCGATTCAGTCGGCTGAAGCGACCCCAGAGCCCTGTGTGGAAAGGGCTCCCATCATAGTAAAGTTGCATAGGTAAGTCTATCGAATGCCTACATGTCGAGTTTGAAACTCAAGAGTGAACTCATTCTAAAGAACATTCAAGAATGTTTCGTTGGCTCTATTAAATTGCTCCTGGTCAATGTTTGTACATTGGTTCAACCGAATAATGCGAAGCCAAAACGACGCTGTATTTTGTGCTAATGGATATAAAGTTCGTCGCTTACAGCTTGGCTACAGTTCTCGTACGAATTCTGAGAGGATTACATTATTGTGATCTCTCTCGCGTCTAATTAGCGTAAATATGCTCTAGGGAACGCTTTAGAACCTAGATGGTCAAATGCGAGGCTGAATGGTTAAGGATACATCAATCTTCATTGTAAGAGCATGCCATGTATGAATTGATTCAAAAGAAATGCTAGACTTATTAAGACCAACTTACAATGTTGTTAGATGATGTGTCGGATTGTGATTGGTTCTTGAATATAGCCCACTTGCTTCAAGGGCACTCAAAATTTGACACGGCACTTGGTAAAATCAATTTCGTGGGGAGACTTTTATAAGTCTAACATTACTCTTATATTTATAGGTGTCAAGTCACGTCGTAATGAGGTGAAGAATGTTCCAATATCCCCCCCCCCACTTGCCATTATGGAACAAGTGAAATGAACCTAAAATATATCTTTTGAAACATATTGTATTCCATGATTCCAATTTAATGAGATTTTTCTTGTGGATTGAATATTTCACATTATAAATAAGAGCTATATTCAACAAAACAGAGAGAGACAGAGAGAGAGCTATATCTCAACAGACACTATAATTTGTCATGCTCAGCAAGTTAATATCGATTAAAGTAAATCCCTTGACTCTCTAGTCAATAATAAGTGAGTTATCATTTTGTTTAGCATCGGTGACGCTATCGTGTTATGAGTTTTGTCGTGAAACTCTTAACTTATCTATGATTGTCCCATCTTGTTAAAGTTTTATGTAAAGATTAGATAAATTTCATCGATCAATTAAATCGATGCTTTTAAAAGTTCATGGAAGTCTACACATTTGTACTACGCTTTGGTACGAAATCTATCGTACTCTTGTGAGGAAACTTGCTCATAATGTTTGATTCGATAAAATCTCTGTTTTTCTTTTGGTTTTTTTTCCCTCTTTGCCAAATAATAAAATTTTCCCAAGTTGGCATTTTCTTTTTCTTCGTTTGTGCGTGCGTGTGTTTTCTGGGCCCAATATCTACTTGGTTGCCAAAGAAAAAAAAGTGAGATACCCAACAAGAAACTGACAGGCGTATCTTTTCTTTAGTTCGATCCAACCTGGCATTATTTTCTTTTTCTCCTTGTGTCTTTTGGGCCCAATTTCCACTTGGTTGCCAGCAAAGAGGATCACAAACCTCTCTCTCTCTCTCTCTCTCTCTCTCTCTCTCTCTCTCTCTCTCTTTCTCAGATCAAGGAGAAACAGGCAAGCGGTATTGTTAACCAGAAAGTGTCAGTGATCGAACGTGGTCTCCACTGCATACTTATTCTGGCCACGTGAAGCTTCGCCATCTCTTTTTGGCCCCCCTTTTCCCCTCTGACCCGTGTCGTTATATCTGGTTCTGAAGTGATATCTTACCTGCGAAATCTTTCCTAGTCGCCCACCGACTTCATTCCCATCTCCGTCCGTCCGTCCGTCTGTCTCTGTCTCCGTCTCTGTCTCTCTGGCTTCTTTTTGAGTCCAAATAGCGAAGACTGCTTCCGGCACCTGAATCGTGCCTCTCCCTTTTCTTGATATATGAACTCTGCGTGGATCCTGCTGTCCGATGTGAAGCCCGCCGTTGCTTTCTTCATTCCGATGATGGAGCATAAAGCGACGCTTCCCCCCCACTTGCCATGGAGTGGGCAGCCCATAATAGAAAAGTGCCGTGCTCTCTTTTCATTTGTTTTCTTCCTTCTCGTTCCTTTTAGGCGACAATCTCGGCCTGTGAAGTCCGTATGACAAGACAATGCATTTCGAACTTGATTGGCATGGTTCCGTATATCAGGATCTGGAAAAAAAGTGAGCAGCCAGCAAGATTTGAGATAATGTGTATTTTAACGGACCTTTTGCCTTTAATATCTTAGAGGATCTTACCTGTAGTTGATTTGTTCTGTCCAGATGTTCTTGATGCATTCGATACATAAAATATAAGAGAGGGCATGTTAGTATAGCCCGAGCTGATAAGGTGTGGGGTAGAGTTGCCTCCATCGTTAGATATTCCCTACAGAAGATATTGTTTCTGCTTAAAGTGGTCGAAACTTATCATCTATTTTTCGAGAACCTAACATTTAAGTGAGTCATTGCTCATAGATTTTTCTCAAGTTTTAAAAGAGGTGCTAAGTTGCGCAAATCTTGGAGACCAATTGAGTCTAAAATTTGGGCAATCGCTTACGCGAGATTGCTTACAAAGACAGCACTAATCAATGAATATCTCACCAACATCATTCCGATAAAAAGAAAGGTGAACTTTGCATGGTTTCTTCCTCTTATTTTGCAGTCGACTTTCATTTAAATACGAATTTTCTCTAACTGAAAGAGGATGGACAAAGGAAAAATCCTACGTTCTAGCTTGGGAGAATTGCCAAAAAAGTTCTAAATCTATAGCAGTTATGCCAATTCGGTCCTAAATCATTTTTTTTACCAATTCAGTCTTAAACATTTTGCGATTGTGCCAATTTAGTCCATTCGGCCAAATTTGGCGGCGGAAGGAATGATGTAGACGCCAAGTCGTCGGGAACAATATTTTAATAATATTATTATTTTTTAAAAAAAATTTTCCGTTTTTTTCATTTTCTTTTTTTTTCTCTTCCTCTCTTACCCCTCCCCCCGTCGGCAGCAGCGGCCGACCAACTCTAACGAGGCTGCCGGCCACTGCGCAAGGGCCGTGGCCCCAACGACCCTTGTTGGTGGCCTCGCCCAAACCTAGGGGAGGCTTGGGGGCTGCAGCGAGGCTGGCCTCACCCAAGTCTGGGTGAAGTCGCCTCGCCTAGGTTTAGGCGAGGCCGCCGAGGGCCACGACCCTCACCGGCAGCCTTGCCTAGACCTGGGGGAGGCCTGGGGGCCACGGCCAGGCCAACTCACCATGGCCTAGCTGCGGGTGGAGGCGGCCAGGCCAACTCGCCATGGCCTAGTCGCGGGCGGAGGCGGCTAGGCCATGGCGAGGGTGGCCGGTCTGATGAGGGCCACGACCCTCGCTAGTTGCTGGTGAGGGCTTCGTGGCCCTCGCGCAGTGGCCAGCAACCCTCGTCGGAGCTAGCCGGCCACTGCCGCCAGCTGGGGGAGGGGCAAACGACAAAAAAGAAAATGAAAAAAAAAGAAAAATAAAAAAATAATAAAAAATTTCGAAAAATAATAAAAATATTATTAAAATATTGTTGCCACGTCGGCCGGCGTCCGCGTCAGCTCCAGCCAGCCAAATTTGGCCGGATAAACTAAATTGGCACAATCGCAAAAGGTTTAAAACTGAATCGATAAAAAAAAAGGTTTAGGACTAACTTGACACAACTACAATAGGTTTAAAACTTTTTTGGCAATTCTCCCCTCCCCTGGTATCATGGCCCGACACTCCACATACGGCTTCATCCTTGCATTTGCATTTCTTTTAATCATATGTCGTTGCTTCTGACGCGAGTGGAAACCCTAACAATGGTTAATCTATGGTCAATGCGCCTTGGAATGAGGCCGAACATGGGTTCCTTTTGCACGATGATTTATATATTCACGAGCCACTTAAGACAGTAAAGTATATGGCTAATGGTCTTGGGCACATATTCCTTGACATTGCATGTGACTTGATCCTTGAATCAATGCCGAATATGTTATAATTACGAGTTATATACTATAGTCTATTCCGTCGGTCGAGAACTTTCCCTTATGATGCCGGCACTAAACAGTTCGTTGAGAAGCTATTCTATGCTATTTCATAAACACTTTCTCAAGACTCGATCGATATTCGGGAAGCTCTTATCAGGCCGAGACGATATCTTTAATCAAGTAAAATAACAAAAAGCAACAGAAAAAAGATAAATCAGTGGGTAGTTTGCAAGAAAGCGCGTATTGTTTAGGTAACGTATCAGAAATGCACGTAAATTACATAGAATGTTGACATACTAGCCTTGTGGAAGGCGTGTGGGGCGGCGGAGAATGGTGTCAAGCGGAGTTGGAAGGCAAGCTTTGCGGTATTCGTCGCGGTAGTGGTGGCGGTGGTTGATTAGGGTTTGAGTCGAGTCCATTAGTTTCAAGTGGATTGAGGAATTAGGGATCTGCATAGCGGTATTCTCGAAAAGAAAATGACAAATTTGTAAATAAAGAAACCTAAGTAACTACTAGTGGTAGAGTGCAAAGTGGTATGTAGAATCAAATTTTGAGATGCCAAAATGTGTTTTAAAAGGATCCATCGTCTTCAAGACACTCCTTAAACATCCAAATATAGAGAATTTGTCATCTTCAAAATATGATTTTTCTCATGTTTTACCAAATAAGTATATTGAAAAATGCGTGTGTATATATATATATATTTCCTTATTAGGTATGATGAACGAGTGTGGCATAGTTTTTAAATTTTCCTGTTCTTTTCGTTAGTCTAGCTTTGTGGGGTTCAATGGGCGTGGCCTCGTTGCCCTACTAACGCAGTTCCTAGGTAGTTCAATCACTTAAAACGGGTCTTAAGCGAAATTGAGAAAAGAAAAATAATGGTAGGAAAAGTCAAATGCCCGGTCAAAGTAGCCCTTTGGTCAATATTGAGAGCACCTAGAAAAAGTGAAATAAAAAAAAAAAAAAAAAAAAAACAGAAAGAGAGGAAATCATAACTTAATCACTTCCCCATAAAATATGATATCTGACATGTTTAATTAGCCTATCGCTGGAAGATTTTCTCCTAGCTCAAGGAGCTTCATCTGTCGGATGGCAAACTTTGCTTATCTTGGATTTTCTTTCTGTTGGTTAATAAATTCTCTCGAAAGATTCATTTCCAGATACAATTGAGCAGCGGGCCAGCCTCGAATATGGTTTGCATGCATTTTAACTTGTACCATAATTTGTCTCTACTCCATTTGTCGCCCGACAATAATGACGTACTCTTATCTTGAGTGTATTCATTGTAACATGATTATTTGTTAAAGATTAAAGAATAATCTTTTGACAAATTCACTTCATTTTCTGCCAGAGGAAAACAAGTTTACTTTTTAAGGAACTTTGCTTTTCAAAAAGATTTAAAGTCTTATTATTATTATTATTATCAGGAGTAGTAGGTAATTAATCGTAAGTTCCCATCAATAATATTCTCTTCCACATTTATAAGTGTGGCCCCATCACTTTCTCTTATTTTATCTTCATCTCCAATGATGGTGGTGCACATATTGCCCCCCATCTCGTCTGTTAAGTTGCAATTTTACCCTACCCTAATCATTAATGAGAATATAATATGTCAAGGGCATACAGGATATTTCGGGTGGTGGACACTAAATTCAAAATTGGACTTCATATAGTTTAGATAAACCACTCTCTCTCTTTTTTATATGACTTCTTCAACATCTACACACAGCTCCCCGTGATGGAGGTAACCCTAGCAGCACGGGATTAATAGCCCCATCAACGATGTTTAGGGTTTGAACCAGCTTGCGGTAGTAGTGCATGATTTTCGTATTGGTTGTATGGGCTTTTGGACCTCTAAGCTCAAGTAATTTCATAATAAAGTGTGAAACCGTTGCTATAATACTCTTGAAGATTGCCAAGGTAATTACTTATTCCCGGCCTTTCCCTTGCCAAGAGAATATATAAACTATTTTAGTTATGTTTGGTAAAACGGAACAGAATGGAATGTGAGTCTCGGTCCTTTAATGCAGCGAAATAAATTTTTTATATTAAGAATGGAACAAGATGAAAATTTTGAGAAATTTAATTTAATCAGATTACTCTATAACAATTTACAATGGATTGCTCTAAAAAATTTATGGAAAACTTATTAAAAACATTATATGTTGTTATGGATGAACAAATTAATATTGAATCCCATGAAGAAATAACCAATATTATGCACAAATATAAATATACACGGTTCAATATATTAACTAATTAATTTAATGCGCATGATAACCATTAGTAACTAACTTACTTAAATTATCAATCTAGTTATTAGTAAATCTTATTAATAATTTGAACTCCCCACCTCCCATTCCCATATGAAAATGTGGCCACTAAGACAATTCTCAGTGGTTAATTAATCTTCTTTAATTAACAATGTAATTGTTCATCAGTAATTATGAAAGCCTTAGAAAGGATTGTCCACTCCATGGTTTTGGCTATGGAACGGTCATTAGTAAAAGAAGCGTGTGTTCCAAAATCACAGCACCTCAAAGATACGCAAGACATCTTTTTTGGAAGCCGGTGTAACTGCGAAAGTGATTAGAAACCTACAAAATACCTTAGATAAAAATTGCGACCACCGTCTCGCGGGAGATTATTTCTTAAAGTGGATTAGTTATGTGAAAAAGGTGTCGGAATTCGTCGTGATAATACTAGTCATTTTCGTTGGAGATTCGGACATCAAATACTGAATCTTATCCGAAGTCGTTGGCCCAAAAAGAAAGAAGCTCTTATCCAAGTCGGTTGAAGTCCTTTCATGTCCTGCCTTTTGGCTCGAGCCCTTTCACACCATGAGGATAAAACGCATGGAGTGGGCAAGGAACCAAGTTGCGTTGGAGATTTGGAAACCCTTTTTTTATCTTCAATGCTAACCACCGTTCAAAGATGTCCTAATTCCTTGTGCTCGGCTATTAGGGATGAGCGTGGTTCCCTACTTGAGATGGAAGAATCGGATCAGTGAGAATTTGTCCGGTTTCAAGTTCTAAAATATATAAGTTATGTTATAGATTTCAAGAATTGGGGAACCTGTTTAGACGAGTAGGTTCTAGTTTTTAGGTAGGTAGAACCTGGAACAAGTTTGTGTGTTTTTCTTGATTTATATTTTTGTGCGATCTAACGATATTCTATGGCACACAATGATTAGTGCATAATATGAAACCGATAGTCTGAACTTCCATTTTATGACTGAAACTTCTACTTTGTTAATTTTTCATATTATTCGTGCGTCTAAATATATGTTATGATCAGTAGATTGTAATAACAATTGTTGGTAATTAAAGACGATGATTCATTGCGATCGTTCAATAATAATATGGTTGAAAATTGGGTGGAACTTGAACCGACCTTGGAACTTATAACAAAGCAAGTTTCGGGTTCCAAGGCATGTAGTGCATGTTCCAAATTCCAAAAAATAAGAAACCTATTCTAGTGAATAGGTTCTAGGTTTCAAGTAGAACTTGTTGGAACTTGAAATTGCTCACCTTTATTGGTTATGACTAAAACTCCGTTTGTTTTACCAAAAAAAAAAGAATTATTTGAATTTTTTTCTTAAAAGGAATTACTTATATCTTTTGAAATAACTAATCAATTAAAAATAATTTTTATTATGGATAATAATTTATGTCTAAATAATTTTGTAAATGGTGGAAATATTTTTTATTCATTCATTTTTGTAAATGATATAAATGATCATTTATATAAAATATTTTCCATATCACTTTTTTACACGTACACCCTAAATAAATAAACAACATTAGGTTGCAATTTCTTTTTATATGTCTAAATGCATATAATGTCAAAATAGTTCTTATTAGGCACTATCAAACAAGTACTTTTTCATGAGATTCACTAGTATAATCTCATGCGCAAACTAATCTTGTGTGCCTTTCTTATTCGCCATTTTTAATTTGAATGATGCCGTGTACACTAAGTCACAAGGTTGTTGTATGTCGACATAGCGTTTTGATGGTCTCGCATATTTTATTCACAATTTTTCATTTTAGTGGGTTCTTGAATATAAAGACTGCTTTGAATATATCCCAACATGATAATGTAAATATTCAAGAATTTTGTTATCGTCAAACACCAGAGGAAGAAGAGTTCTTATTGACAACGTATAGTTAGCGTTATGAGTCATCGGCATTTTAAGAAATCATAATCATTTCTTTATATTCATATCTACTTAGTCGACATCTCCCAAAGCATCCGACATCGTCCTATCCAATGGCACCATCTTCATCGATCGGCAGCCGTCGATTTCAAAAGTCTCCAAAAGATTTCGCATCCAACGGTGCAGACCGACGCATGGCTTGACTCGACCAATGGGATTGCGAGTACAACACTTTTCGCTCCCTCCACTTTTGCCTTTTGCCTTTTTCTTTACCTCGACCACGGCACTAAATTTATATTAAATTGAAACTAAATATTCGTTTTTTATTTTATTTTCTACGGTCGAAATTAAATTAAAATATTCTTTGCCTCCTCTTTTCACTCAATTTTGACCGACCCTCCTCCTCCTATATAAACCGTCTTCACGTCCGGCGTTGTTGTCTCTCCTGACATGCACTCTCCCCCTCATCCTCTCCCTCGTCCACAGAAAAAGTTCCAAGGAGAAAGGAAGAAGCAGCCGTCTCCAATGGCGGAAACGTCGCCGCTGAAGCGCCGGAGAGAGGCGGACCCCGATGAAGAAGAGGAGGAGAAGCGGCGGAAGCCGTACGAGGACATCCTCTCCCTCCTCGAGGAAGAGGAAGACGTGCCGGGCCAAGACCTGTCGTCCCTCATCTCGAGCCTCCAGCAGGAGCTCGCCTCCGGCTCCTCCGACCCTTTGGCTGCCTCCGCCGAAGCAGGCCCCGCCGCCCCTTCCTCGTCCGCTTCTTCACCTTCGCCTGCGGGTGAAGGTGGAGGTGAAGGAGGAGACGAGGGAGAGAAGGTGATGAGGCGCTTGCTCGAGGCCTCTGACGACGAGCTCGGGCTGCCCAACAGGGGGAGCAGCGAGGTTGGAGACGGCGTTGGCGTCGAAGAAGGTGACGATGGGCTGTTCGGCGGCATTGGCGGAGGCGAAGGGTCGATCGATCTGTGTGAGGGGTTGGTGTGGGAGCTCGAGGACGAGGCTACTGATCATTACGCTCTTCTGCAGCCCGAGCTCAATTCCCCATTAGAGTGGTGGTGTTAATAAGTGGTTGATTTAGACTTTAACGTTAGTGCAAGAGAAGAAACGGACAATTTAGGAGTTCCAAAGAGAAAAACGAGAAGGACTGTAAGATGACATAAGGAAAAATGAAAAGAAAAAAGAGTTGGAAATGGAGAATGGTTTTCGAGTGATGCACTTTCCTTTCACTCTTTCATCCTCTCTCTTCTCTTGTAAATTCGCCAGATGTTCACCTGAGTTTTTTAGATTATGAAGATGAAGGAAGACAGATGATTTTCTTTCTTTTTCTTGCTCATGTCTTTCCCGCTCGATGCCCTTGATTAATTCCATTGTTATTACCGAAACAAAACAAAAGGATCAGTTCCATTTAGTTTCGATACTAACCGAGGTTCAAAACATGTGGAGTACACAGTACGATTGTAGAGCTCATCCTATGGTTCATCCCCAGAAAAGAAAACGCAGAGCATCTTGTGGACTTCCATGGCTCTCAAAACAATCGATGGATAGGGTCTCCGGTGCGCGGAGCATTCGGTCTCAGCCCTTCTGAGCTCACGCCAGGTGCCCCGCGGACATCGTCCATTGTCGGATAAACCAATCCGAATTTCGGCCGTCGGGTGAAGAAGAATTCTATACCGTCCGATAGAGACGTCCACCGTCGTGCTTGCCCCATCCGAAGAAGATAAACGGGTAGGATCGAGGTCATCATCGCATCCCAGAACCAAGCGCGAATAAAGGGACGAGATGAGGGTACGTGTCCGACAGCGCTTTTTCAGGATCGGGAACACGTGGGGGCCTATCTTGCTTGTGTCTCGACTGCGACTGCGCCCTAGCGTTCTCCGTCTCTTTCCGGGCATTTCCTCCGCCGCAGTCCCTGACTCAATCCAAACCAAGCGTTGCCGGCAGTTGCTCCGTCGACCTCGCGATGTTCTCGATACCTCTCCTTGATCGGAAACCGATCTCCACGCTCTTTTGAAAAGAGCTCAGCGTCGATCTTTCTCAAATATCTGATGTGCTTCAGGTAGGCGGAGGTAGGCGTTACCATGGACGGGGTCTTGCTTTACGACTTGTATGGATAACGTTCTTTTCTCTTTTCAGCCTCACAAATCGCTCCAGAGCTTGTGATTCTTTTAAGAAAAGCTTTATGAAAGTGGAGGATGTATGTAAACCGACATGGAATGGCTTTAGCGTCACCTTGACTTTAATCATGGAAGCCTCGAGATACTGTCACTAGCACACGGAGAAAGAATATCCGAACAGCATGATTGGATTCCTCGACGGAAACAGACATTCCCGGAAAACCCTGATGGCCCGACCTCAGATCGGCGGCCATCCTGGATCTCGGGAAACCTCGGATTCAAGGTCGTCTGAGGTCTCGTGAAGTTTGCCACCGATTGCACTCCTTTAGATCATACTATTTGTACAAACCAAAGGTCAGGATATAATCGATTTATGGGTTTATACGGTATTATACGAGCTTTCAAATAGTTTCCATGCTGTACCTTTGCATCATCGGAAAAATAGAGAAGAAAAGAAAAGAAAAAAACTCTACAAGAGTGCCGAATATAAAAGATAATGATAATTTACGATCAAATAATTCTAAGATTTCACCATGACAACGCATGAAATTAGACTCGAAAATGTGACCGATAAAGAGTGATGTTTTAAAGTTGACAAGCTGCATTCACTAACCCATTTTCCAAAGAGCAAGGTTAGCTTTGTAAATACCTTATCGGGTTTTGATTTTTGAGTTGACTGCCGGATAAATCCGAAGTCCTGAACCCGCTTAAGTTCTACTTGGATTGGGATAGGCAAAGGGCTCCCTGAACCCCATCTGTTTTTATCCCTAATTCCTTTTAATCAAGCATGTTTTTGCGACAAAGTCGGGCTACGAATATGGGCCCTGTGTGGTTCAGAAGCATAGTGGGTAAGATTGGGCATATTTTATGATTTTTTATATCACGAAAAAAAAAATTTAAGGTAAATGTGTTATAATAAACGTATTTTGATAATTTTGGTGACATTTTCCTTTTATAATTTGATGAATTACTACCTAAGATTGAAAATGGAGTGAAAATTCAATCTTGCGATGGCTAACTCCAATAAGGATAGGTATAAGAAGTCGACAATGACAATGACAACCACGATTAATCGACAGCAAGACCGCCTTTAACACTTAATAGATATCAAAAGCACCTTCTCAGGTAAGAAGATTGCAAAATCCATGCCATATGAAAGCTTTCGAAGAAGCTGTCATAGGCTGCGATTGCCTTTGTTTTTTCTGTTTTTTTTTGGCAGGAACGAGCATCGCGAGGAAGTAGAATACGATGGTTTGGGGCCACAACCGGAACACCGGAACCTTTCAAGGACTACCTCAACTCACTGCCTCTCATCTAACGCGGGGTGGATCCGATTGAGCAAAAGTTCTAAATGGGAGAGAACCTGAATCTATCAAGCCTACCTCCATTTGTTGAATGTGTCCATAAAAACAATTGCATGATCAAGTATATTGTCGGATTGGTAATTTCTCCTCAGTTCTTGCGACAACACCGTGCCTCGTCAAGCAACAAATACAAATTCGCAACACCAAACGAGCAATCCCTTAGGTCGATTGTGCATGGCAATTTCCGCTATCACACAAGTGTAGACCATGAGCTGTCTTAGGAAATGACTCAACTTCATAAAAGAAGAAGAAGAAGAAGAAGAAGAAGACAGATGCGGCTGCCACAAGACGAGGGAGTCACTTGTCTAGTCTTGCGGCGCACTCACTCCCCTTAAGAGAATGAAATGAGGCCCCAGCTCGACTTGAGACCAAGACTCCTTACAACTCGTACCAATAGCGACACTGAGCGGCTGGAGATTGATTGAACAGCCCCTATCCCCCTGCCTACCTACTCGTGCTCCTAGCTCGATTAGAGTTCTAGAGTGTGGTCTAGCAGAAAAACAAAAGTCGTCAGTATCAAGTGATACACGAATTGCTTAGTAGTGCTTTGACTCTACTTTAGCTGGCCGACATAGCCTACTGGTAGAGTGCCAAGGCTGAGGTTGAGGGTTCAAGTCCCTCCTTCCGCTCCTAGCTTCATCGTTCAATGGTAACAAGTGGAGTGCATAACCCCTTTAGAGATAGGGGCTCTGTCTTAGACCACCTTGTACAGGGTTCCAAACCTGTCTCCCTAATAAGTGGAAATGGGCAAGCCAAAACCTAATCCCAAAAAGTTGCTCTCTTTTCAGCCCTTGCGCGTAAGCTCGCTTCGATTTTTAAGTAGGTTTATTCAAATATCCCAACAATACAATCAAGTAGGGGTTATACCTAGTCGTAGCAAGCTAGCAAGCTAGCTTTTCCCCTACTAGTAAAGGGACTGCTAGCTGTAGTGTGCAGTGTACTAGTGAATAGGAAAAGCGGATTGAGATTACTAATGGCGAACGGAGGTGGGGGATAGAACGTGTTTGGTGCCTCGCCTTTTTCTCCTTCGCCGGAAACTGCAAATGACGGGATAGAACATTTCGTGTATTGTTTTACCTCCAGATCAAGCTCTGATAATCATAAGCAGTGCTTTAACCCCCTTGAGTATCCTGGTAAAGAGCAAGGTTCTCTACCCTAAAATTTCCTCGCTCTCTGTTGTCAAAGGCTAGTCAGTTCTCCCATTTCCTTGACTCAAATGCTGCTATAACAACTCCTTTCGAGAATGTCCATGATAATCGACAGCATCTTGTTTACGACTGGGAGACACCAGCAATAAATGAGTCTGTTGCTGCTTCAATAAATTTCCCCACGCCGACTTTAACCGGTCAAGGCAACACCGAGGTCATTGTTTCATCGTTACTAAACCATTGCGCCCTTAGCAGAAAAAGAGATATCTTCCCTCATTTTGCTTTAAACCATAAAGAAGGTTCAGGATCGTAGAGCACTCAGACATAAGCTACTTTTGCAATCGAGACATTATTGCCATTAGTATATGGTTAATCTGAAAATCCATAATTGTAAATAATAGTCGAAACATAATCAGCTCATTTGTTTATCCCGTCTCTGAGTACAATGAAAAAATATTCTTTATACAGGCTAATGGAAAATCTTGTGGAGAGAGATGATCGATGACCAACACCAACCGAGAACAACGTCAAAACTGATCCAGGGTCCATATCCAGCTTAAGCTGCTACAAGAGTGGTAGACTCGTTGCAACTAAGATATCGAGCAAGATGTGCATCAGCTAAAGAAACGGAGCATAATTAATACATGACAGGATAACAGCACATGCATGATACTGATACAAGGCAGGCTTGACAGAAAATTCCAACCAATAAGCTGTAATAGCAAAACAATAATGACCGAAGCATCTGAGTGACCGGCCATGAAACACTATAACGAGTTGGTTCTAACACCCGACATGCAGATTCATTCAGTCCAATATTATGAACTCTGTCGCATCACTGGGACGGAATTAGAACTTCCTTCAACATCAAGAAAATTTCATCTCTTAAAGTTACAGACCATTCAATTAAATATTAAAATGTAAACCATGATTCTCGAAACTAAAACTTCTGCATTGCCTAAGTCATGCAACAGCGAGAATCTACCAGTGGCATTAGATAGTGTCGTAGCGCAAGGTAGCAGGCCTACTTACGAAAGCATCGACCTTTTTAGGTTAATATAATGGAAAGGAAAGTGACAGAGTTTAATACTCATTAAAATCCAAGGGAGTTAATCTGCTTCTTCGCCTAAGACCTTGGTGCCTAAGTGCAAGTTCGAACCTACCAGAAGACTAAGAGCAAGTTCAAACGGAAGTGGGTTGTGAAAAGTTAAAAGCTCCAATGAACGAATGCAAGTGCAATTGAATTGACCCGATCCCGAGGCGGGCACCAACTCAGGCAAATTCGGGCCACCCAACGACCCAACAATGAGTCTTTAACTGACTCGCTTGATCCTCCAGATTAATTTTCCGCATCTAAAGAGTTTGGTACTGTAGTTGGCCAAGCCAAAAAAATTAAAAAACATAGGAGATGAAAGTGCTAAGAAAACGGAATTTCATTAGGAGAATGAGCAGGGTGAAATTGTTATATTGGTAGAAATATTTTTGTTATAATTTATAGTTTCTTTCGAGATGGAGAGGTTGATGATGTTTCAGACGGGAAAGGAGTTCCCTGAACTTCTTTTGATGTTGTTCATGAAGATGCGCATGAGATAATCATAATTTCAACTAATGAATTTACCTATCTCAAGCATGCTAAGCGAGCGCTCTACCATCTGAGCTACATCCAAACAAAACATATATGATATTTTTGACCTAAATTTAAGATTGGGTTTTCCCTGAAATCAAAAGAGAAAAAAAAAACTAAAGAGAGAGAAAGTGGAGATGCGGGGTATCGATCCCCGTACCTCTCGCATGCTAAGCGAGCGCTCTACCATCTGAGCTACATCCCCTATATGATGGCGTTGCCTACGTTTTTATATTAATAACAAAATCAAGAAAATAGAAAGCTCACACTCAACAAAATTTCCAATTGCAAAAAGCAAGCGACCGATCAAACGAGCGATGCGCAAAGTAAAATTGGGTTAATTCCATAAAAAAAAAACACTAACTTTAAGTTTAGTGTCAAATATGACTCAAACTTTTTTCTTGCCTTGTAAAAAAAACACCAACTTTAGGTTGAGTACCCAATTTGGTCAAAAATTTTATTTGCTTAAAAAAAGCATCAATTTTCACTTAAATCCCAAATCTAGCATTCCTTAATTTAAATCCATTGATTATCTTGAGCAATACATCCATGTATATTTGCTGGTTGGATTTTTTTCTTTTGGTCGGTAGCTAGCTGGATTTAAAACACTATTCATTTCTGAGCCATAACTTGGAAAATAACGATGAAACTGTTCATTGTCTCTTACACTTCACTAGAAAGTTAAAAAGATTTTCAAATTGAATTTCTTTAATCAAACTTCATTGTTTTGTTGTAATATGAGTGCTCATCAAGAGACACCATGGATGAAATTTGCTAAGCTCACGATTAGGACATTTTTTTTTTAAAACAAGATTGACTTTAAATAGAGAGTTAATAAAATGGGTTAGATTTGTAATTTTTTATGAGGAAAAAAAAGTTGGGGTCTGAATTGTCACTCAATCTAAAGTTAATGCTTTTATACCAACAACAAAAGTTTAGGCTAAATTTGATAATCAACCAAATTTTTTTTTTTTTTTGAATTAGCCCAAGTAAAATTGCTGCTCGTATCTTTTTTAACCTTGCTCTTTCGTCAAATGACTTGTCCATACGTTTACAAGAAAAAGCCCCACAACCAAACTTCACCTAGCGACCCAGAACAGGTAGTGCAGCAAATTCAGCCCCCTAAGCACGCACGTCGGCCAGTAGAACCTCTCCAGATGGGTACCCGTTCAAGCTCGCCCCCTTGAGCCACCGCTGGTCACCGGCGTGCCCCGCCGCGTTGCTCACGATGGACACGATCACCGTGCTCAGGCGTGCCCCTCCATCTTTCCTCTCTCTCGTGCTCGCGGGGCCTCCGATGAGGAGAACTCCAGCAGCCCCGCCAGAGTGAACAGGTACTGGAGCGCGATCCAGAAGAAGGTGATGGGCAGCGGGCCCAGGGAGGCAAAACAAAAAAGAGAGAGAAAAGATGGAGATGCGGGGTATCGATCCCCGTACCTCTCACATGCTAAGCGAGCGCTCTACCATCTGAGCTACATCCCCGACACACGATGCTCCCTTCCAAATTTTTAAACTTATAATGTCTTCTGGACCCATAAACGGCTCAACTGCACTAGTTTGGGTAGGCTTGTTGACTTTTAACGACACTTTGCCATACGCTCTTCCTCTGTGGAATTCATTTTTTTTTTCCCATCAGCATAAAAACCCGCAATGCTGAATCCATTGATTGGCGTTTCTTATTTTGACCGACAGACGAGCAGGTCTGGTGCTTCAACGGTTAGTATGATTTCGGTCTATGAGACACTGAACAGCAGTTTCCGGTGGGTTTTTTGACCACTTCGATGCTTGCCTTCTTGTCCCTCCTCTTAGAATAGCTCGGTGTTCGCTCCTGTGCCATCTGGGGTCTGTTCTGTACTGTGAGCGAGATGCTGTGATGTTGAGTATGGTGGCCTAACGACGGAAGCTTGACAATTGGCTAACTAAGCATGAACCTCACTTTGCATGCCCTGAAAATTTAATGCATCGTTTCATATGTTGGCTTATATAATCCCTCCACCGAACTCTTACTTAGCCACGGCCAAATCTTTTCCTCATTGATTCACATTCCTCTGTCTCCTGCCCGTGTCGCCCATGGCCTCAATAAGTTGGCGGTGCAGAAGATCGATGATCCTGGAGTTGTCAAGAAGGCCGCTGAGTTATCAGAGTTGCGTGGCACGAATATACAGTCTTATAATTTTTTCTTTGAATGGTCGACTGACTAGCTTTGCCAGCAACAGCAGGTCGATTAATATGAACTTCTTTCATTTGGAGAATACTTCTCTTATCATCCTTCATTTCTTTTTCCGTCATAATTTATCGATTTCGAGAATGTCTCAACTTGCCCATGTATCACAAGGAGGGTATGTTTCATCTCTTCTCTATCTTGTCTGATGAATCCACACTTGATTTGTCCTCACAATATTTATCTTGAATGGCTGGTCGAAAACCAAGAGGCAAGTAAAAGTTCTCTTCAGAAACTGTTGTATTTTAGCTTCATCACTTGCATTGATTGGTATGAGTTAAGATTAAACGATGGCGATGGAGTTCGATTTCTCTAGTATTGGGTCATGATTCGTGCTTGGCTTTGCATCAAGACCTCAAACATGTGAAGTGTGAAGCACAAATGCTCGAAGCCATGGCAAAGTAAGTCTAAAGATACTCCTGAGAAACAAAAAACTAGAACAGAGTGAGAGAGCTTAGCTCACTCTCATCATCTTTTACTGCTTTTTACCTGATGAATTGTACCTTCTTCATTTGATTATGACAAACTCATTGGTAACGGTCCAGCTGCCTTCAGAATGCACGTACATCAATTGATCTATGGTTTCTACTCTTGCTTGCTAGTCAATCAAAAGATTATTGACTTTGACGTTGATATTTTCTGCAGGCTCTCGAGGAAGAACCCACAGTGCTTAATCAACAACATGT
Source organism: Angophora floribunda (assembly GCA_014182895.1). NCBI lineage: Eukaryota > Viridiplantae > Streptophyta > Magnoliopsida > Myrtales > Myrtaceae > Angophora > Angophora floribunda. Next base: position 28,263,619 of record CM024711.1, on the reverse strand, counting down.
TGAAGCACAGGATAAGATCAGGTTTATAAAGTGTACTCATGCCCTCAAGGTTGTGTAGTTAGTTGTGGTTGGGTCTGAATTGATCGATTGTACCTGATCCACTTTGCTGTGATGCATGGTTAAATAGTTCTTACAATCTAGAGCCGGGAGAAAGTAGACCGATTCAACAAGCTGAAGTGCACATGAAGTTCCTTAATGATGCTATCAAGCATTTAGAACATCTAAATGTGAGTTTTTTCACTAGTCACATTCGTTCTTACATATGATGTTGGACTTGGAAATGACAGTGATTTTTTGTTTACCAGCAAGCAAAATTGTTAAGAAACCAGCATCTGCTTCAAGAAACTGCCCCTTTTTTAGAAATCATAAAATAAGTATACAAAGCTAAATACCGATCAGGCCCAACTAAATTGATTTTTTTTACTCCTTTGGAACCAAAAATGGTGACCTCGGCGCAGGCAGCCATCCTTCTACCATCTCTTGATTTAATATGTGATAATCTGTTATCAGAAGATGTCTTAATTAATGACTATAATCTCACTCATATTTTAACAAATTGATGTCTGAAAATGGAGGAAAGTTCATAATAAAGAAAGCCAGGTCATTCCCGTGATAGTTAACTGTGATAGCTAACTGTGATAGTTAACTGTGACGAGAGTAACTGGAAGAACTTGACAATATCAATAATACCAATTCATTGTCTTTATTGAATTTTTTTTATTGAATTCCTTGTAATAAAAACCATTTTGGGTTTTTTTGGTGTTTCCAGGTACCAACTGCATTAGTCAGGGGTTCAAATAGGGCTACTAACAATTCTGCATATTTTATCCTGAAGAGGTGTTGTACTTCGATTGATTCCATAGGCGTTCTTCCATAATGAATCCGTCCGTGCACTTGCATTCCCCTCTTGTCACGTACTTAACCAGCCATACCATTTTCAGCCTTCGGCACTTCCGGCATTCCAAACAGATTAGCGACTCCTTTTTTATTTATTTTGGCGCAAAATTAGTGACTCCTTTTAAGCTAGATGACTGCGAATAAATTCATGATCCATTTGATGGTATTTCGAGAAGATATTGGATCCCACTACCGTAGGGACCATTCCGATGACGAGCGTCGTGGGTAAGCGAGGCAACACCCAAGCATTGGCTTCTTGAAGCCGCCAGCCAGGTGGAACTTTTTAAAAGAGGGCCTGGACTCAAGGACTGAACCTTCAGTTTGCTCTCAAGGAAATAGAGGAAAAGGTTCCAAATGCTAAATAAAGTAGATCAAGTCTATCGGTTTTGTAGCAACAACTTACAACTGCAACAAGACCATTTCTGATCTGCCTTGACTTTGATTTCCCCCAAGCATACATTCAATATGAATGACGAACTAGATAAGTGACATTCGGAAGAGATAACGCTGTTTAAAACTGCCTCAGATGCTGCTATAACACTAACTACCATCAACCCAACGAAGGAAGGAGATGGAAAGCAGTTGTGCCCCATTACATTGCATCATCCAACAGGATACACTATCATTGACAATATCTTGTTTATTATTGGGTTTGGCTGGTAATTTGTTACCAGTTCCCAGCCTGAGATCGTCACTGAATTACCACTAAACTAAGACGTCCTCAAACGAGTATATCCTCATCATTTTTTCAAATGAACCGAGAGGAGAGCTCAGACTTGTGGAGCAAATCGGAAGTAAGCTATATCCAAATTGAGCCATTACCACTGAGACAATGCTACATAGGTCAACTTCAAAATCTATAAATGAAAATGATAGTCAAAACACAACAATACTCATCTCTCTATCCTCACCCAGGGTACAATAAAAAATACACTTTCATCCAAACTAAATGATATTCTCGAGAGCAAGAGAAAGAGGGAGAATGTGAATGAGAGAGAGCATCAATGATCATCAGCAATCAAAAGCTACTCAAAACTGGTTCATGGTCCAAAACCTGCTTAAGCCACAAGAGTGCTAGCAGTTGTAGACTCGCTGCAACACAGACATAAAACAAGGGATAAATAAAATCATAAAATTCAGGAAATTTATAAAAGACAGGATGATGGAGAATACACATCACTAGACAAAAGATGAAATTTGAAGGAAATTTTCAACCAATCTGCCGTTAACAAGAACTAGAAGATGGAAACAACCAAGACCGGCGGGAAAGTATATCTATACTAAACCAGGCATGAGACAATAGTCCGTAATGACTCCGTTCTGAGATCCAAAACTTAAAAGCTCAATTTCAAGATAAATTGACCCCTGTTAAGTTGCAGACCATTTTGGTTTATCCATTCTATTAACAACCTTGAGTCACCATCACTCAGACATCTGTAACGGACTTTATAGGGCAAGCTAGCACTCCAAGTCACAAAGGTAGTAAGGCCTTAGATTCATATTAGGGAAAAAAGAATCATTTGGTCTAACTAGGGAGTTATCTTTTGACTCCCTTGCCTAAGTGAAGGTCAAAAACTTCGGAGCACTAATTCCTATAGTTTTGGTCAGAGTAGCTAGAAGGTGATAAATTATCATTGAACCATAAAATACACAAGAACAGAACTTGATATTGTGCTTACTACCATGCAACATAGAGATTTCAACAAAAAGAGCCAAACATCAGCAAACGAGCTTACTATTTCCAGACAGGAGGAAGCTTCTTGGTCTTCTTGTAGTAGCGGGCAAGCCTGTGGATCCTGCTCTCGACAAGAATGAGCCTAAACTTGGAATCTTTGTCCTTCCTATTCCTCTCCAAATGCTTCCTGATGGACACTGCCTTCTTGATGAGGTGGTAGAGATCCTCAGGAATTTCGGGCGCAAGACCTGTTGGAGCAGCGAAACCAAAAACCATCATAAAACAGCAGACTTTCCTTTGCCAAACAACTCGTGCTGTTTAGCTAGAAGCATTAGCAAGCGATGCCTTCTCAAACAATCAATACCGACTTTTACACAAGGCAAGAACATGCACTGGATTCCAAAAATAACTTCTTTTAATCCGATCAAACAGTTTTCAGGATGGTTTGGAGATCACAACAACATAACAAGCTCCAAAACTACCTTATCTCTTCAGCCGCCAAAGACATCAAGCTTACAACATAGCATATAGAGAGTATCCATATATTAACAGGCAGAATCACTTCACAAATACGATCGACATGGAAAGTGAAACATACCGTGAGCCTTGAGGATACGCAAAATCTTGCTCCCGGTGACGCTCTTCACCTGGGCGATCCCGTGAGAGTCACGAAGAATAACACCAATCTGCGACGGCGTCAAGCCTTTCTTGGCGAACTTGCAGATGTTCTCATCGACCTACAGCAATCGAATCGAATCATCAACCCCACGAGATACGACCGCCTCACGCGAAGCTGCAACTCACACAAACACATGAAGAGAGAGATATTCCACACTCACGTCCTGAGATGAGATCTTGAGCCAGCTCGGAGGAGTCCTCTTGTAGGGAAGCGCCGAGGCTGAAATACCCTTACTGAAAGAATCGCATATGACGAATCGGGCACTTGTTCATCCGAAAACCGAAGTGAACAGATAATGGAGGAACGATAGGATGCAGGAACGTACCCGCGACTGTGCATGCGACCCATGGCTACTGGCTTGTGGAGAGACGGCTGCTGCCGCGACGCGCCGCCTGCTGAGGTGCTTCTTCTTCTTCTTCTTCTTCCGAGCGGAGAGAGGGGGGAGAATCCAGGCGAGTATCTAGGGTTTGTATTTAGAACTCTCGACAGGAACCCTCTGATGGGCTTAGGCCCAGAAGAAAATGAAGAATGGGCTTAAGAGGGACAGGCCCTCCTCTTTTTCTCAGGCTCCCTTAATTATGCTTCTCAAGTTTAATGATGTTAAAATGGAGGGAAAAAAAAAAAATCATCCTTCCGATTAGCTTAGACAAGAATAATCAGAAGAAACTCGAATCGTTTCTCCTTCCTTTGATTAATGATAAATTCGTTGGTGACGGTCTAACTACCTTCTGAATGCAAGTAAATCAGTTGATCTATGACTGCTACTCTTGCTTGTCGCTGACCTGCTAATCAATCAAAAGATTATTGACTTTTGATGTTACTATTTTCTGTAAGCTCTCGAGGGAGAACTCGTAGTGTTCAATCAGCAGCAAGCTGGAGCTCGGGATAAGATTGGGTTCATAAAGTTTAGTCATGTCTTCAAAGTTGTATAGTCAATTGTGGGTTTGGTCTGAATTAATCGAATGTATTTGATTTACTTTGCTGTGATGCATGGTGAAATAGATCTTACAATTTAGCGCCAGGAGAAATTAGATCGGTTCAAGAAGTTAAAGTCCACATAAGGTTCCTTAATGATGCTATCAAGCATATAGAACATCTGAAAGTGAGTTTATCCATTGGTCACATTCCTTCTTACATATGCACTGAAGTTGTAAATAACATTAATCATTTGTTTACCAGCACGCAAAATTGTCAAGGAACCAGCTTCTGCGTCAAGAATCTGCTAGTTTTGAGGCATCATTAACTAAGCATACCATGCTAAACACTGATAAGGCACGAGCATCCGTGTGGTATCATTTCTTGAATTAAATATGTTGCGACCTGTTATTAGAGGGTGTCCTGATTAATGACTATAATCAGGCTCATAACAGGGAATGCCAGCTCATTCTCTAGATTAGCTACCTTTGACGAGAGTAACCGGAATAACTTGGCAATGCCAACATAATCTTTCTTATGGAACTCCTTGTCCTTCCTCTCCTCTAAAAGCCATTTGGCGTTTTTTGTTTCCAGGTACCAGCTGCATTAGGCAGTGTTTCAAATCGGGCAACTAACAATTGTGCGAATTCTATCCCGATGAGGTATCGCTCTTTGATTGACTCCACGGGCAATCTTGATTTATGAATTCGTCCGTGCACTTGTATTTTCATCTCACCACGTACTTAATCAGCTACCATTTTCACCTTTAGCACTTCTGAGGGATTAGTGACTTCTTTTCAAGCTAGATGACTGAATCCATGCATGATCCATTTGTTGGCTTAACGGGAAGATGTCGGGCCTCACTCCGGTTTTATGCAGGAAGCACTGAGGGGAAGCAGACGACACCAAAGCATTGTCTTCTTGAAGCCGCAAGCCAACTGGAACATTCAAAGGAGCGCCTCGACTCGAGGACTGAACCTTCAGTTGCTCTCAAGGATATTGAGGAAAAGGTTTCAATTACTAAGTACAGTCGATTAAGTCTGTCAGCCTTGTCGTTCTTTTGTTCAGTGAAAACATTTTGGTCAAGGATTTGATGATGGATATATCAGGTTGGCTCCTTCTGCAGCTCACAACACTGTACCTAATCCTAAGTTGGCTTGCTACCAACAACCTTGCTTTTGATCCGCCCAACTTCCACAGTTACAACTTACAACTGCAAGAAGACCATTTCAGATCTGCCTCGACTCTGATTCTCTCAAGCATACACGTTCAACTATGAACCACGAACTAAAGAAGCGACATTCGGACCAAATACCCTGCTCATACCTTCCTCAGATGCTGCTATGACACTAACTACCATCAATCCAGCGAAAGAAATATATTGGAAAGCAGTTGTGTTACATTACATTGCATCAACCAACAGAACGCATGATCATTGATAGCATCTTGTTCTTTATTGTATTCGGCTGGTAATTTGCAATCATCCCCGGCATGACTTCATCATTGAATTACCACTAAACTGAGACATCCTCAAAAGAGGACATCCTCATCATTTTTTTCAAATGAACCGAGAGGAGAGCTCCAACTTATAGAGCAATTGGAAGTAACCAATATCCAAATCGAGCCATTAACCCCAAGACGACGCTACATAGGTCAACTTGAAAATTTATAAATGAAAATCATAGTCAAAACAGAACAAAACTCATCTTTCTATCCTCACCCAGAGTACAATAAAAAAATATACTTTCATCCAAACTAAATGAAATTCTAATGAGCAAGAGAGAGACTGAGTGAATGAGAGAGAGCATCAATGAACACCACCAATAAAAAGCTACATCAAAACTGGTTCATCGTCCAAAATGCAGCTTAAGCCACAAGAGTGCTAGCGGTTGTAGACTCACTGCAACACAGACATAAAACAAGAGATTAATAAAATCATAAAATTCAGTAAATTTGTAGAAGACAGGATAAAGGAGAATACACCCTAAAAGATGAAGTTTGAAGGAAATTTTCAACCAATCTGCCCAGCGGACAACTAGAAACTGGAAAACACCAAGACCAACGGGAAAGTATATCTATACTAAACAGAGTAATAAGACATGAGACAATAGTCTGTAATGACTACGTTCTGACATATAAAACTTAAAAGCTCAATGTCAAGATAAGTTAACCAATGTTGAGTTGCAGACCATTTTTATTTATCTATTCTATTTACAACCATTAGTCATGGAACAATCAGACAACTGTAACAGACTCATAGGGCGAGGTAGCACTCCAAGTCACAAAGGTCATAAGGGCTTAGATTCATAGAGTCAATTGGTCTAGCAAGGGAGCTGTCTTTTTGACTCCCCTGCCTCCGTGCAGGTCAAAAACTACTGAAGACTAACTCCCATAGTTTCAGCAACAGTTCCTATATATTGTGCTTGTTACCATGCAACATAGAGAATTCAACAAAAAGAGCCAACAATCAGCAAGCGAGCTTACTATTTCCAGACAGGAGGAAGCTTCTTGGTCTTCTTGTAGTAGCGTGCAAGCCTGTGGATCCTGCTTTCGACAAGAATGAGCCTAAACTTGGAATCTTTGTCCTTTCTATTCCTCTCCAAGTGCTTCCTGATGGACACTGCCTTCTTGATGAGGTGGTAGAGATCCTCAGGAATTTCGGGCGCAAGAGCTATTGGAAATGCAAAACCAAAAATCATCAGAAAAGAGGAGACTTTCCAGCTACCCAAATCATAGAGATGAACTGTGAGCCAAACGACTTGTGCTGTTTAGTTAGAAGCAGTAGCAGCCAATGCCTTCTCAAAAATCGATACCTCCGATTTCTTCGCAAAACAAAAACATGCACTGGATTCCAAAAACGACTTTCTAATCCGATCGAACAGTTTTCAGGATGATTTGGGGAGGGACCGCAATAACATTACAAGCTCAAAAACTAACTTGTCTCCTCTTAAAGCTGTGCTTTACTGGTTTCAGCCACCAGAGTCACCAAGCTTACAGCTTAAAGTAGTACATAGCAGCATATAGACGCTACATGAAATCCATTTCTTATATTAACAGGCAAATTCACGTCACAAATGCAATGAATGTGGAAAGTGAAACATACCGTGAGCCTTGAGGATACGCAAGATCTTGCTCCCGGTGACGCTCTTCACCTGGGCGATCCCGTGAGAGTCGCGAAGAATAACACCAATCTGCGACGGCGTCAAACCTTTCTTGGCGAACTTGCAGATGTTCTCCTCCACCTACAGCAATCGAATCGAATCGAATCGAATCAATCCCGCGAGATACGCCCGCCTACCAACAAAGCCGCAACTCACACAAACAAATGAAGAGAGAGATTCCACACTCACGTCCTGAGATGAGATCTTGAGCCAGCTCGGAGGAGTCCTCTTGTAAGGAAGAGCCGAGGCTGAGATGCCCTTCCTGAAAGAATCACACGCACAAAGCTATGACGGATCGGGCACTTGTTCATCCGAACCAAAGCGCACAGATAATCGGAGGAATGATCGAATGCGGGAACGTACCCGCGACTGTGCATGCGACCCATGGCGAAGGCTTGTGGAGAGACGGCTTCTTCTTCTTCTTCTTCTTCTTCGTCTTCCTCCGAGCGGAGAGGGGGATTCAGGCAAGTATCGTATCTAGGGTTTTACCTTCTTTTCATTCTGGGACGAGAACTCCTGACAGAAACCCTCTAATGGGCCCTAGGCCCAGAGGAAAATGCAGATATGGGCTTTAGAGGGACCGGCGCTCATCTCATCCTCGGCCCTCTTAATTAAGTTTTTTTTTTTCCCCAAAATTTTAGGATGGGTTTGGTGGTACCGAATGGTTAAAAAATGGAGGAACAAAATCATTCTTGCGATTTAGCTTACTCGGACAAGAATCATCAGAAGAAACTCGACAATGACAACGAATCCAAATTAAGGACACCCATTGATACTTCGACTATCAACTAGATTTTCAAGCACCTTATGACAGGAACCATTCTAGTAATGGGGCATCGAAATCAGCCCGAATATAGAGTCTCTAGATTTTCAAGACAACGAATCCAAATTAAGGACACCCATTGATACACCTTACATATATAAATATGGCAAATTATCCAAAACTAATATTTTGACTATAAAAAATTCAAAATCAGAATCATATTTGTGACAAAATTACTCTATAAAATACATTTGTGAAATTATTTCACTCTGCTGGTTCCTACACATTTGATTAATACCACGAAGAATCATAAATCGGTACACCCATGATAAACAAAGAGCAAAACCCCAAACTAGTACATCTGTCAATTTGTAAGTGTAATTTAACTCAACAATTTGATGATAAAATTTAACGGAAACTAACAAAAGATAAATATATTACAAGTATACTAGTTTAAGATTTTTAATAATCAAAAAATTAGTTTGAACATCAGCCAATGGGTGAATATCCAAAGAAGAGAAACGAGTAGGGTTCTTGGTTGAGAAAATATTGGTTACCTTATAAGAACCACGTATAGGGGTGATCATAATCTCATAGTAGAACTTGTAATCCAAGAACCGTAGGTTCTAGGTTCCAAGGGAAGTAGAGTACGTTATAGGTTCCAAAATTTAGGGAAACCTATTTCGACAAATAGATTCTAGATTGATAGAACCTAAAACTTGCAACCTAAAATTTAGAACAAGTTTTTGTGTTATTTTTAGTCTATATTTTCATGCGATCCTAAGGTATTCCATTGTGTTTGATGATAAGTATATAATTCAGAACTATTAGTTTAAATTTTCATTTTGTGAATGTGAATTTTATTTTCATAGATCACAAGATTAGTGGATGCTCCAATTACTTTTTTGATGTATTATGTTCAAGCAATTATTTTTTTCAAGATAATGATTATATATAATACAAAACTAATTGGTGTATTGAAAATTATGGAATTTCCTTAATACTATTCGACATGTGCATATGGACACTCGTTTTTAGACAATCGATAATACAAAACTTGTTCATTTTTATTGTTGCATTTACATTTGTTTTGCTTAGCTAAATATGAAAAAAACAAAGAACCTATATAAACCTAGAACCAACTCTAAAACTTGTAACAAGGCAATTTCTAGGTTTTACGTTTTAGATTCCGAAGGGTAAGTTCCAAGTTCCAAAAAATGATAAATCTGTATTAAAGGTAAATTCTAGGTTCCAAATGGAATGTGGAATCACTCACTCCTAAGCATATCAACCTTACCCTAAACCATTCATAAATTGACATGTGTTCTTAGGATGTCACATGTTAGCCAATTTCAATCCCAACACACAAGACATCCTCTTCCCACTCTTTTCTCTATCTTTACTTAACGCTTTTTTCTATCTCCTCTCTCTTCTCTCTCTCTCCACCCTTTCCCGACCCGACAATGTTCTCTCCCAAATAATGCTCTCTCCGACAATGGCCACCCTCTCTCCGATGATGCTCACTCCCGACGATGGCCTCTCTCTCTCCACTCCACAGCCTCTTCCTCCCAACAATTGATTTCGCTCGGTTTTCTCCATCCCTCTCAACTTGCGATTGAGAAGCAATCACTTTGCTCTCTTGTATAATCTTCCATCGACGACTTGCTTCCATGCCGCTCAAAGCCATCTCTCCTGAGAAGCCCTAAATTTACGACGACAAACCTTGCCTTTTAGGTTCAATTTTTTCTATTGGGTTTTTATGTTAGCATCTTTGTTTTGGATAAAGCTTGCATGTTGATTGTCAAAATTTCTTGTTTTGCCACAATGTGTGTAGGGGTGTTTCTTGTAGAATAGAGAAGTAGTCACTTTGCTCTCTTGTCTAATCTTCAATCACTTCCATGCTCGACATAGCTCAAAGCCATCCCTCTTAAGAAACTCTAAATTTGTGGCAAAATTATGCAAAAACATAGAATGAAAAAAACAAAAAGACTGATTGCAAGTTCTCTAATTTTTGGAACTCACAACATATTTTGCATATCTTAAAACTGATAGAACCTAGAACCCAACCGGTTCCAACCGATTCTATTCTTATATTTTTTTTATTTTACCTTGAAATCATGCTTACTCCTAGGCTAAGGGTCAATTAAACTCGACCCGTTTTTGTCCCCAACATTTTGGAATTGAGCAACTCGGGCTACCAATATGGGCCCAGAATGGGTCAGAAACGGGCCGGGCCGGGCCGACATTTCTGCGAGAATTCTTCGGTCTTCTCCATCATCGTCTTCCTCCTCTCCCTCGTTTTGTCCCGTCAATTCGCATGCTCTTAACCCCTCTGAAGACTGCTAAAACCTAACCATGCACGCTCTTCTACGACTGGCAAGACCGGCGCTCGGATCGCCGAATCCTACTCAATTCCTCGCCTTCCGCTCGGCCCTCGGCCCCATTTCCGCCGCCGCCCCCAGAGCACTCTCCACCAGGAGCGGCGGCGGCGGCGGCGGCGACGAATGGAACGACGCGTGGGAGACGGCGTGGTTGCCGGACGACCTGTCGTCCGGGAACCGAGCGCCGTGGGAGAGCGACGTCAACTTCCCGTCGTCGGACCCTTCTCCGGCCGTCGTCCTGCCGTCGGACGCGGACGCCGAGACGAAGGCGTTCGTGGAGGACATGAACGAGAACTGGGAGGAGAGGAGCAAGGTGTCGAAGAGCAAGGAGCTGAGGCAGCGGGAGAGGCAGAGGAGCGAGGGAGGGAGTGCAGATTCTTCGCTGTACAGCTTGGAGAATATTAAGAAGGATTATAGGTTGAAGAAGCAGAGGATACACGCGGGGCTGTGGGCGAAGGAGATCGAGAAGGAGGAGGAGGCCAAGCTCGGTGCTGGAGATGACATCGAGAGATTGCTTAATACCGCTTCTGAGTACGTTCTTGGCTCTTTTCCAAATTTCCCTTAGGTCTCTGATTTGTCTCTCTATATCTGTGTTGGCTTTTGGTGCATTGGATTGTGCTTTTGGTATGATGGGTTCATTGAAGCGGGAGGGGATCTTTAACAAGTTGCATTGCCTTGTTAATAGTTGAAAATGTGTGAATTTGCTGGCACAAGCAACGAAGGCTATGAGATGTTTCCTAAGAATTTTTGAATTTAAGTTGGACAGCGTTGCTAGCTTGGAATTAGCTCAAGAGATAGGCGAGGAAAATGAAGTCTTGGGGGGAAGTGGTTCTCTTTTGTGGGTTTCATTTGTAGTTCAATTGGATATAGAGCATTCTCCGCAGATGTTCTTAATAGTGAAAATCAACGTGGTATCCTGTCATCTCTGAGAATCGAGATGCTAATTTGACAAGTAGGTGAATGTCTCTCAAGTTTATAAGGATGCACAAAGGCCATGGGATTAAGTTTTGAAACGTACGTTTTTTGGATGGCTTGTAAACACTCTAGCAATAGCCCTGTAATTTATCTGTCCAAGGGTTGCATCTGTTTTTGAAAGATTTATTTTTTATTTTTGGCATATTGGCTTCAGTGATGTAACTGATTTTACTGTTGCATCTCTGGTAAGTTTAACGATTTGAAAATATGGGTGATGTATCTGGGATGGGGTTCTTTTATAAGATGTTTTTCATGACAGTTGTCTAAGAGAACTTGACTTCTTCCAAATAGGAGGATCATCTTTTGTGTCAGTTTGCAATTCCCGCTTTTGAAATTGCCACTTTTCAAGGGACAATATGCATGAAAGCCGATTCAGGTTATATCTGGTGAAATTAATTTAAGGCTACCTTATATGGTTTTATGGCTGATCGATCATGTAGCTGCAGCATGAGGAAATGGCAAGGATCATATTCACTGTATTCATGCTGAATCCTAGCATATAAAATCCTGAAGTTTACTAGAGCATAAACTTTGTACAACCTCTTGCTTATTAGATTTTACTCTGTCAAAAGATTGATGCCTGGTTATCAAGACATGAACCCCTTGTCCTTCCATTTGCTCTTGGGAACTGACAGTTTGCTTTACCAGATGATGCCTTTTCCAACGATTCTCCTGGCAATAGAGAATTGTGGTAGTTCTGTAGTATTATATTATCTACTTCTTCTTTCTCCACGTTTTGATTTGTTTCTTTGCTCGTGAAGATGATTGTTGAGCTTTTTGTTCTGGACGAAAAGACTATCATGACTTTAGTCTGTTATGATTATGCCAAGGGATTACTGTTTTCTAATAGTCACTGTCTCACAATTTTACTCTGGTACTTAGAAGCCCTGCAGTGAGATGTGAATTCCCAGAAATGCACACTTAACTATCTTTTTTACACTTTAAATGAATTGCAGGATTTTTGACTCTCCTAGTTCTGACTGGAATTCAACAGACTTATTGGGCTCTTCTGATTTTAAAAATAAGCCTGATGGTTGGGAAACAACATCCAAGTCTCAAGATGAAAATGTGTGGGAAATGTCACAGAGGGAGGAAGATATTCTACTCCAAGAATTTGAGCGCCGTATTGCATACAGCAAATTTCAGGTTTGTCAGTTTGTCGTTGTCACATAACTGTTTATTCGAGTTTGAAATCTGTCAATATTGCATGTTAATATGGAAGCATTTTGCCATTAAAGTACAAATCTTGTAGGAAAAATAATACTATGGAGACCAGTTGCATCATCATGCAGTAATTCCAAATGCCATCTACCATTCATTCACATTTCACATTGTGCACCGTAATTTGTTGTAATTTATATATGTGATGGCCTTAAAGATCGGTGTGGGGACATATCTTACCCATCCTGTGACTTTTGGACTAAGACCTGATACTGTCTAAAGATCATACCAAATCAGGATCTTACCTCATCATTTCTATCATTTCTTAGGTTTAATATCACAGGAAGCATGTTCTTTTCCGCCAAAAATGATGGACCTACAGTCATCGAGTGGTCTATGCAGGACATGGGCTGCTTCCCCTTGTTAATACGTTTATATTTCCTCTGACATAAATAATCATAACATCATGGCTCCCTCTTTACCTCTTCTTCCTCAAAGTTCACTCTTGCTCCACGTTTTCAGTTCCTCTTCACACGGGCTTGAAATTGTTGTGCAGATAGCCAGTTTCATAAAGAGCCACATATTTAGTCGGCGAAGACCAATTGATGGGTGGAAGTATATGATAGAGGTGGTGGGACCTAATGCCCAGAAAGGGAAGGGGAGCGCACCAAGATTACCAAGCCTTGCAGATGCATCAACTCAACCTTTCAGGGAGGAGAAGGCACCAATTGATAGCCGTGTGCAGAAATTGTTGAAAGGAAGGTAGATCTATAGGTTTATTAAATCAGCTGCCCTTTTGTTGTTGGGTGTATGATTTGTAGCATCTAGATTGGCGTTCTAGAAAAATTTGGGCCCCTCAATGTATGAGATGATAGTGAGGATTCGACTCACTGATCTTTGGAAGAAGTCATTGTATATACAGTTTTCCTATATGGTGAAGGAGAGAGAAACAGAGTTGTTAACTGATATATAAGATTCACACTTTCAACTGGTCTGTTATATTCATTTTTGGCTGTTTTGTGCGATTATTCTGTTGCCTAAGGTTGCACTCGAGGTGTGAATGTCCGATTTGATACACAGCTTCTACCCGGTGATCCACCTAGTCCTGGCTTTGCCTGGCTCGAACGACTAGCCACCCTTCCTCAGTTGGGAACACTTCGTTTCCCCTGCTCTTCTGGATGCGGGTAGGTGATCAAGCGCTCGGCCCCAGCGGCCTAGAAGTGAGACAGGACACTTACCAGTTCTCTGGCATCACGGAACTTAAAAGGAGTGCTATTATTGGCCAGTGCCGGAGCGATTATGTAGATATCATGCCCTAGTGATGCAAAATATTAGCATAAACTATCTGCATTGTTTCATCATGAGTCATGGATATTTCTAGGGCAGAGTATAGGCCCCGACTGAATCCGATTGATCTGTGGTGGATTAAGCACCTGAAGGCAGATAGTATCATAAGCTTAATTCCCGGAGTGTCAACATTCCATGTTGCCGGTAAAGCCGATGACTCAAACCTACTTAAGTGCGACAAAATAACCGAGTTGAGTCTTGGCTTCGCCATTGACGACCGTTCCTGAAAAGTTCTAACCTTCGGTTCTGTCAAGAACTCGAAATGATTTGTCATCCATTTAAGAGAATTAGACGTTGGGAGACCAATCCCTACTCTCCGATGCCCATTTTCCATCCCCGCTTTTCAATTTCAACTCGTCAAATTTTTGAATAAAAGATTCAAATTCTGTCCGCGTTGAGTGTTTCGCCCGGCGCGGTATCCCGAACCTTATTTCATCACTTTTTCGCTTCAAGTGCCAAAGATTTGAAGCTGGTTCGTGATCTTCATTGGTCAACGCCACTCGACCGTGGCAAAGATCCAAACTTTCGCCCATTTATGATTAACGCAAGACGATCGAGCTCCATCTTCAGCTCGGATCATTCGCTTGTTTCTCTGCTCAAATCTTGTGAGACCCTTTCTGAGATCTCTCAAATCCATGGCTCTATGGTCAAAACCGGCCTCGACAGAGACCGTTTCAGCTTGAGCAAGCTTCTCTCGTCTTCCATCGCGCACACGCGGTATGCGGCCTCCATCTTCGACTCCTCGCAATCCCCGAACCTCTTCATGTTCAATACCATCATCAGAGGGTACTCGATTGGTGACGACCCACAACGTGCTTTGGCCATATTCAATGACTTGAGGACGCGGGGAATTTTACTCGATCGGTTCTCTTTCGTAACGACCCTCAAAGCTTGTACGCGAGTGCAGGCTCTGGCGTTCGGCCGAGGGGTTCACGGCATTGTCCTCAGGTCTGGGCATGGATCTTTTCTTGAGGTGAAGAACAGCCTCTTGCATTTTTACGGCGTTTGCGGCAGAATCGGCGATGCACGCCAGTTGTTCGATGAATTCCCTCAAGAAAATGACTTGGTTTCCTGGAACACCGTAATGGGTGGCTGTCTTACTGCATCTAAGCCAAGTTTGGCGATTGAATTGTTCCGGCGAATGATTTGGAGTGGGTTGAGAGGAAGTGCCACCACAATGCTGAACGTTTTGAATGCTGGTGGCGATGTTGGGAATCTCCTAGGAGTCGAGACGATCCATGGGCATTGTATTAAAACTGGCTTCTCCTTGAAACTGAACGTTGCCACTGCTTTGATCGATACGTATGCAAAAGTTGGGAATATCCATGCAGCACGTAAAATCTTCAATGAAATGGATCAAAAGGACGCTGCCATGTGGAACTGTTTGATACAGCGGTATGCTAGGTATGGTCAAGTAGAAGAATCAGTAGAGTTGCTAAACTTAATGAAGCTCAAAAAGATGATACCGAATTCATCTACATTGGCGGGCTTGTTTTCTGCTTGCGATGCCTCAACTGTTTCAAGCATTGAGAAGTACATTCGTGAATATATTGATGAGGAAGAACTATGCGCAGATGCAGTCATCGGAACAGCTTTGGTGGACATGTATGCTAAATGTGGCCTTTTGGAGAAAGCTGCTGGCATTTTTAATCGAATAAGAGACAAGGATGTGAAATCCTGGACTGCTATAATTTCAGCTCTAGGCAATCATGGGCAGGCAGGTGAATCCCTGAGGCTGTTCCGTCAGATGGAGAAAGAGGGACATAAACCAAATGAAGTCACTTTCTTGGCAGTTTTAAGTGCTTGCAGCCATGGAGGGCTCGTGATGGAGGCTATGAACTGCTTCCACAAAATGGTGTGGGAGTATGGTTTTTCACCGAAGATTGAACATTATGGCTGTATTGTTGATGTCCTGGGACGAGCAGGACTGCTGGAGGAAGCGTCTGATCTCATTAAAAACTTGCCGGTTAAGGTGGATGCCACTGCATGGCGTGCCCTACTGGGTGCTTGCAGAGTGTATGGGAATGTTGAGTTGGGGGAAGATGTGAAGCGAACGCTTAGTGAGACGTATAGACAGCACCCTGCAGATGCAATCCTTCTGTCAAGTACTTATGCTGCTGCAGGAAGGTTACCAAAGATTGCCACTGCGGAGGAGCCAAAAGGACAGGAGGAAATGGTGAAGGAAGCTGGGCGTAGCAATATTGAGGTGTGATTGCTTGGAGAAATCTAATTGTGCAACAAGAGCTTTTCTTGCAGCCTGATTCCTGATGAGGATGGGTTCCAACTTTTGCCAAAACAGGGCGATTGCGTGAATCAATTACATTGGTAGAAGAAATGCCTACCAAATTGCGGCACTGGAAGCACGGGCTATTTTTGCATTTTCTGCCTCCACATGACGACCTCTAGATCAACATTATGTCACATTTCAACTTTGAAATTCCTTAACAAAGTCTTCCGGAGGGCCAATTTAGATCCTGCGCAAAAGGACATTGACAGTAGTCCCAAGCTCCAAGCAAATTCAAGCAGGCAGTGACTGAGAAACATATGGTTATTCTATCAAAAGCATTGGTGCCAATGGAGGATCGTAATGCGAAGGATCACAAACTGCATCAGTTTTTTCTTCTAGAGTGCTGTCTTATGACACCAGTGTTCATACTGAACTCTCTAGAATGACTTTTGTTGCCATTACTGTAATAAGTATGTATGCCCTTCTTTCATTCATCCAAACCGTAGCATGTAACACTAAGCTTGGAGTAGGAGGATGTTGATGAACATTCTGAGGGAAAATGCCATTTGACCCAGAATTGAAAGGAACTATCAGATAGGGCTGCTCCTGCATCAAGATTAGAACAATGGGATAGAATATTTAACGCGAGGAAAACTTGTGGTATTGGAAAGAAGGAGGCCTGTCCTTTGGGCAGATCTGACCGAAAAACTGATATGCTTGATAAAACTGAGAAACAATAAAATCTATTGACTATATGGAGAAAATTACAGCAGCCCAAATTTGAAAAGAAACATCCCTCATTAAGGATCTTTCCGTCTATTGATTCTCTCTCTACAATTTCATGCCGCAATCTACCTGTCACCATCCACCCATCCTCGAATAAAATTCCACTGAATCATGAAAAAGAAAAACATATACAGATTCCAGCGGAGAGGAAGAGGGCCCTGGATATATCTGTCAAGGAGCTTTAGTTTACTATCGGCAAAACCACAGTGGGAGCTATAACAAACTATGTACTTTTTATTTTGTGTCGCTCAAGAACCATTGCTGCATTAGCAGCCCACCAATTCTCTGCTTGTTCCTCCGTAAAATGTTTCCGGCTGTAGGAGAAAAAATGCCATATCAGAAAAAGATGTCCGGACATGTATGACTTAATTAATTAGTGCTCCAAGATTTGGACATTCATCCAAGTTTAACAGCTTCCTGAAGTCCAGAATTTAAAGACCAGTATGGATGGCCATTGGAGCAGAAAAATGTAATGGATAATCTAATATAAGAATGCAGGACCCAAACAGTGGTTGGTTTATGCTTCGAGCTAGAGGAAAAAAGATCCAGAGAAAAGCACAAAAGTTGGCTTTCTGAAAACTCATTTACAGAATGATTGATAAGATTTCATATTCTATCCATGATTCTAGTTTTGTTTGTAGGCTGGGCTGAAAACTGGTGAATTATTTTATGCAACAAACTTATCTTGGCCTCCAGCACATCATCACAACGTAAACTCAGGTTATTCTTTCTAGCAACTTTAAGTTGAGTTCTTTCATGCAACTTCCCATTTTTGTCCAATACATAATAACCATCAATATATTAACATTGGTCTGACTCAATTTTCATCTCTTATCTCTATGCTGCCAAGACAAAGAATGGCAAGGTGCCGATACCTGAAGCGTATACGTCTGAGCTCATTACCTCCCCCAGGTAACGATGCTAACGATATGTAGACACCTGGTTCATCCTGCACCACCCGTTCTGCCTTCTCAGGTTGCTGCTTCATTCCATTGAGCAGAGTTGTGTTTACAGGCTTCAAATGGGACTCGCTTTCTAGGAAACTAGTTTTTGCTGACCGATTCTCATTAGGGATCAAGTTCAGATCATTGGACAATTCTCTGACAACAGAACCGGAACTTTGGGCTCTCTGTCCAACTGGAAGTCTTTCAGCCATTTCTTTCAACTGCAAGACAGTTGAGATTTGCATAATTATGGCAAGTAAATATTGTCCGAGTATGGAACTCCAACTATGTACTAGACTCTCGTGCATGGTATGTGTTGAGAGAGAGAGAGAGAGAGAGAGAGAGAGAGAGAGAGAGAGACCTACAGAAGAGTTTAAGTTTGGGTTCTCAACTTTCATGCAATTTCACTTGGCATTACCATTTACATCATACACATGATACTAGATGGCCACCTTTTCAAAGATGGCAACTGCTGCATAGATTATTATATTTATTTTTTTTGTCGGTTCTACTCTACTCCTATTCTAACTCTCACTTTCAGACTTTTGAGTTGCCTCATTGCAAGGCGTGGGAGTCGAAACCCATAGTTGAAACTAAATTGTTTCCACCCCAACCTCCTTGAGAAGGTGAGGGATTCGAACCCCCCACCTTCCCCTTTCCATGTGGAAAAGGTGGCCACTAGGGCAAACTCCAATGGTTAACTGCTGCATAGTCAATTTCTCATAAAAGAACATATTAAATGATTGAGCTTACGGTGAAGTGATGCACATATATATGACAACACCCAAATGAGTAATCCTTATTGGCACAATGTTGATAAAGACATTGATCATTTTATACCAAATTAACATGCTTTATCTAAAAATAGAAAATACTCTTGAAGAGTATTGTAAGAGTAAGATGCTCATCCAAATAGTTCAGAGGAGATGAAGGTACTTTGGAGAGAGAGAGAGTTGACCAGCCAACCAACCTGAGTGGTTAGAGACTTTATAACTTCTTTAGCAGATTTGCACCTTTGAGCTTCATCTTCTGCTATTGCAGTGACCTGCTTCAGCTGCTTCGATGTTTTCTCTAGTTCACTTTGAAGATGACGAGTTTTGGCAGTGAGGTCTTCCACCTGCACAATATTCCAAAGTATTTCAAATGATATCCGATCACTAGAAAAGAGTCAGTGAAAGAAGCAAAATTGGTTCACTTGCTATTACAATGAAGAATAATCTATATTTTGATGTTACCTAGGAATTTCTACACAAAATTGTTGTGGTTGTGACAGAAAGTGATTAAAAAGTAGGATACTCCTGAAGGTTTCATATGCCTAAATAAACTCCTTTTACAGCTTTGTACATAGCATGATGACTTCATGTCAAGACTAAATAAGAATGGCAGACGATCACAAGGGTAGTGGATAATCATAACAAAAACCAAGGCTATTCATTGTAAAATGCTGACAGTCAAGGCTAGCACTTGTACCCCTTTTTCTTCCCTTCAAGCTTTACTTTAGATGAATTGACCAATCAGGGTCAGAGACCATATCAATGGCTTTGTGTGACATGTTATGTGGCTGATTAAGAATATAACAATTTCTGGCTATACATTAAATAGGTTATGTCTTATGCATTGGTCCTAACCATTTGGTGGAGAGATACCACTGACATGCTGATCTTGGCTTGCACCTTTCATTGAACTTTAAATAAGTGAATAGTAAAAAAAAGTGACTCAATAAACTCACTGTAACATGTGTCCTGAAAATCTTATAAGTACATATATATTTAGAAAATTTTGAATTGATCATAGAACCAAATTGTCCTTCACTGCTAAATGACTCGAAGAGCTCTAAGCTGATTAATGATAGTACTAGAGATAATGTTATTACTAGCTTTTGATTTCTAAGAGGCAAGTAAACCCTTAGAACTCGATAATCCAAGTGAAGTCTGCTCTTTGTGCATTTCTTCTCTTTCTAGACTCTTCACAGGCTCACAGAGATTTCCTAAAGTATATTGTCAAGATGGAAACAGAAAATAGTCTTTTTCAGTTCGTACTGATACTGTGTCAACAACATAAAAGCCTGTATGTGGTCTCTAGCTTTTTTTATCCCCCTGAGGAGAAACTCATGGTGAGCTCTTTGTTATGTTTTGTGGTTAATAGGATTCCATATGCATGAGACAAGACACAAGCTGAAGCAACCCTCTGGGGAGTGTCCAATGCACATATAAATGGCATTCAAGAAGGCTCTCTGTGGTTCTATATATAGACTAAATACAATAATGTGATTCGCTCCTCCTGGAAAAATTTGAATGAAATAAAATAATTCAGCCTATGCATCACATCGAGTCTGTATTTATGTTGGAGATTTTTCTTTAGTTTTACAGCTGTTCAATGCAGGATGTCTTTTCCACTTTAATGGAGGAATAACGTAATGATTAGTTCTCCAGAAAAATTGATTTGCAAATCTGGAGTGTCAACCACAATTTCTGCTTTTGCTAGGGAAGGTTCCTGGGGAAGCACCCCAAATTTGGACAATTTGCGCAAATGAGATTGAGGGCAAACAGGCAGCAGATGAATCTGTCAAGCATCAACAGCTACACTGTTTGGGTCCAGGAAGATTTGGAATCTGGTCTTCTCAGCCATAGGTATTCAATGGTGAGCGCGGAGTAGGTCGAGAAAGATGATTTGTTCAATACCTCAAGCAACCTTTTTTCAGCTAATTTCGAGAGAGAGGAATAGGAGAGTGTTCGATTCCACAGAGCCATTTTGTAATAAATTTAGATTCTTGGATTTTCAGTTTTACATTTTGGCCCACAGAACATAATGCTTTGTTGAACTCCTTATCTTGTAAATGATTTCGTCCAGGGGTTGACATCCCCTCGTTGCCTCTTAATGAAATATTTCTACTGATCCCAAAAATAATGTAGGACGTCTTCTCTCAAACAGGTAATTTGTTTCCTAATCTAGAAACAGCCTTAGAGCCCCAAAGAGAATACCTGTCATGCATCTAGCACCACCTATGAAAATTTATCTTTCCATAGGCTAATCTGTCCATAGTCTAAAGACAATAAAAACTTGTGTCTTCTTTATGCGCAGAAAATAAACCCACGTTAACAGGGCATAAACAATCAGATGTTCGTGGAACTTTTTACCTACTTTCTTGATAATCAATTAAATCAGTTCAAATAATTTTTCGGCAATCAACATATTACATAAAACATTTTTCAGAGTAAAACACTAGAACTTTCTAGAGCTCCATTTCAAGTAAATACATATATTGCATCGAAAAATATGAACACTAGCCTTAAAGAATGATGACATTCATGGAAACAATGATACTGACAAACTAGAAAGTACTGCAGGGAGGGGAAAAAGAGAGTTTGCAGTTGTGGAAAAAGCATACGATTTTGCAGACAATGATCATTGTATTATAGTTGTTCATTTCAGACAACAAGTTCATGATTTTCCAGTCTGTTATTTTCAATTTTCCTCCTCATTCTTATCCATCTCTCCTTGTATACTTCTCTAAATCCCATCAAGAACTTCTGAATATTGTTGACCCCACAATTGTCTCTCTCCCATCACCCCCACCACAATCCCCATTATAAAACTTATGGGTACCTCTTGCCTCTAGACTAAATCCACAATCAATCTACAGGCCGATAGTTTTCTCCATCGGGACAGAGTTCTTATCTATTCCTATTGTTAACTTCAGGAATATATTTTAACTGATCTCATGTCAGTTGTAGCCTGGAAACCACCCTTATATATCATTATTCAGATGCTTTGCACCCTTGGCAGGCATAGCCCTTTGAAAATGAAACATATTTACAGCGAAGTCATTGGTTGAATATAGGTGATATAACTACGTTCATGGTCATCAAATGATTAAAGCTCAATCTTGCAGAAAAAAGAAGAAGCTTCATTAGTTTTCAATTGTTTCTGATGCAAATGGCTCACATAAATGAAAAAGGTACTGAGACTTAAACACCAGCTCATAGCAGTATTATTCTTATAACAATGCACAAGTTCAAGAGATACCTGTGCTCGTAAATTGATAATTTCTTGGCTTTGACCGTCACTGCTGTGCTTTGAGTCATCAGTAGTTACTTCAGAGCATCGAGGTGGACTAGATTTCCTCGAAAGAGGAGATGCTGATCGAGAAGGCATTCTAGAACCAGGTACAGAAAATGAAAACATTTTTGTGGGAGCTCCCACAAGGTTAGGTTCTTTTGTTGTATTAAGGCCTCCAAGTTGAAAGTTTCTGTTAAGAAGTGGAAAAACACGGCTAGCACGTGATCCTAGTTTTGCATCATGTATGGAATGCCTGCTTTCAGCCAAGCTAAGAGAGTCTGCAGACAGAAGCCTGCATAGACGCCCCTCTGATGTGGAGCATGAACTGTCCTTCTCTCCCACCTCATTATTTTTCGGACGTAAAGTATCAGTTCTAGCCTTAGGTATGCGCAAAACAGGACCAGATTCAGTGGTCTTCTTTAGTTTAACAAAGCATTCATCGCACACACGATATGGCTTGTTCATGTTTGGAGCCAAAGAAGCTTTCAGACTTCTTCTGCTACTGCACGCTTTGCAAAAAACTAGACCGCAATTGTAACAATTGTGGCGTTTTCTCCTGAAACCAAATGGATTGTGACATCCTGAACACATGGAATGGTCAATGCTGGATACCCATTTATGTAGACATATGATAGCCGTGAAGTTAGAACCACATGCTACACTCTTCACTTGCTTGTCTTTCAAAAATCCAACAAGTGTTGGTGTACTTCTGTTGTCATATTCTCCATGACCTAACTGCCCATTTGAACCCTTTCCCCAGGTATAAACCTCTCCTTTGGAAGTTAAAGCTGCCACATGATAAGATCCACATGCGATTTCCTCAACAAAACTATCTGCAAGTTTTCCCTCAACCCGAGCTGGAGCCTTTCCATCAGCCAAAGGATTCCCAAGCTGGCCATAGGCAGTACTTCCCATAGTAAAAACTTTTCCTGAGGTTGTGAGGGCCACGGTTAAACTATGCCCACAAGCTACTTGGCAAATAGTTGCACCTGACAATGCTGCAACGCACTCGGGAATTAGTCTGGTCTCTTGATCACCATGCCCAAGCTGGTGTTTATCTCCATCGCCCCATGTGAATAGTCTACCAGATGCAGGACTGGTGGAAGCCTCCAAAGAAGAACATTCGATTGCTATCTCAACCACAGCCGCAGTGTGCCAAACACCACAGGCAACTTTTGTTGTGCGCTGTCCTTGCAAAGCTTCCACTTGCCGAGGAATCCTTATGCTGCCACGATCACCATGTCCTAAAGCACCAAAAGATCCATCTCCAAAGGTAAACAATTGGCCAGTAGATGTCACAACAGCTGTATGCCAAGGTCCACAAGCAATCCAGGTAACATGAAGACCCTCCAAATCGCCTCCTACTCTCCTTGGAATCCAGTGACTCGCTTCACTTCCATGCCCAAGCAAACCCACATTATGATTTCCATCACCCCATGTATAAAGATCTCCAGAAAGAGTGGCAGCGCATGTGTGATACTCACCACATGCTACTAAATCAATGGTCATGCCACTGAGGGAGTCAATAAGCTTGGGGTGGGATATATCCGATTCTATGCCATGCCCAAGCCTACCTCCCAACTCCTCCCCCCAGCTGAAGATTTCCCCTTGCCTGGTAACTAGCACGGCATGCCTGTAACCACAAGCAATATAAAGAACATCAAGAACCACTGTTGATTCCAAAGCCTTTGGCAGAAAAGCATCCGTTTTTGTATCGTATGGACTCTCAACTCTCTGCTGACCACCACCCAGAATTCCACTGCCAATTCCCTCTCCCCAAATGAAAGCATCACCCAGGGATTCAAAATCTTCACGACAAGAACCTTGGCTAGAAGAACTAACGGCACTTGATAAACTAATACGAAATGTCTCAGCACCAGAATTTCGACCATTACAGTTATCTCCTACCCCTGGTGTCACTGAGTTAAGAGAATTGGCAATGGGTTCACTTTGATTGTAACCCGTGTCTGCAGCAGTATAGGATATTATGTCTGAGAATGCCTTTCCTAACCTACTCTGTGGAGTACTTTCACCAGGAGGCTGAATGCCTTGGAAATGTGCAGGATCCTGTGGTCATGAATAGTTAAAAAGAGAATGAGAAAAGGAGCAAAAAAAAGCTAAAGCTTCATGTAATCCCAATGATTTTAGGAATTATGGGGAGAAAGGCATAGCTACTGACCAATGGTGTAACGGATGGTGAATGTCTTCGCGCATGTGGACTTTCTGAGGATGCAATTTCACTGATTGTGTCGGTCCTCCACTTGCGAAAATTATTACCCCGTGTGATCAATGCTTTGAGACCAACAAACCAAACTTCAGCTTCATCCTTGTCTTTACATATCTGTTCATGAATGCAATGGCCTCATGACAAATATCCATAAGAAAATGCCTATACATAGTGGCAAGTACTCCACAGCAAACAAGATGTGATTTGTTTTTTCCCCTTCACGAGGTGGCTAAGATAGGGCCGTTTCTTCCTTACCAAAAAAAAATAAGATAGGGCCGTTTCAGAAAAACTTACCAAATCCAAGGTTCTATCACTGCAGATAAGGGAAAAGGACTGATACTCCTTCTCAGGTCGTGGATACCGCTGAAATATTGCCTGAACGAAAAGCCAATTCGATAAGAAAATTGGAACCAGGAGATCAATGACCTCTATAATATTTTGTAATCTTCCAAGAGAATGAAGGACACAATATATAACTAAAATGTAGAAGTATCAATCAAAATATTGTTACAAGCAAAATTATGAACATGCATGATTTTGCTGAAAATTGTAAGTGCAGTGGAGGAAGTGATGTTGCAGGGGGAGATAGTGTTCCAACCTCAATTACAGTTGTCCAGAGACTTACAAATAAGCATTAGATGAGTACATTTTCTAAAACTAGAGGTGGCCATTACTTAAAGCGAGACTGATCTATAACTTACCGTACGCTGTCCAGGTATAATTTTTGAAACTTGATTTAGTTTTATCTGTTTTGCTTCTTTGCCCGAGTACCATATCAATGTAGACTCATCCTGACACAGAAAGCAAATCAAGTAGTCAAGAGAGGAACTTAAAGAAGTTCACAAACAAAGTTCCAGGTGGAGAGATTGATAGCAGCATGGTTCAGAAAGAAAATTGATACGGATAACCATGGGAACCTTTTCTATCAACAGATTCCTTTGGGCTTATAGCGTTTATTGGGAAGACATGCTTCAGTTTACTCTTAAATCAGATACATCAAGTTTCTAGCTGATTCAACAACTACACTAACATTAATCATGAGTCTAAATCACAAAATCTGATGATCCCACGAGGCACATGGAAATCCCACATACCTTAGGTACCGAGTGATCTCAAACTGATTCTACTGTGCAACTTATGATTTGTAGAGACTAGTTTTAAAATATTTTCTTTTACAGGCTTTCAAACACTTAACTGGCATCACGGGACTTACACTGGCAAGGTGGAAGGGGCAGAACTTTGGCTTCCCTCTGCGACCATACTTCAGTAAGTAAGCGCCTTTTTTAAGTGCTGTTATTGCCTGCAATCAAAATTTTGACTTTGACTACCCGGAACTTGTAGCTATAAAAAAGAAATTCTGAAAGATTCTCAAATAAGCATAGTCCTGACTGTGTAGCATAAGAAAATTCATCCTCTTTAAGATAGAGCAAGACATCCACACTGAAATCGATAACTGTCGGCCACCTCAAGAATTTCTGACATTGATGATGGTTCTCCATCGAATAACTAGTTTACATAGCATTAACACTTATCAAAAACTTCATTCTCCACATCATTAAATGGTGGATAAAGATGCTGTTCGCAGGAAAAAATTGAGAAAATTCTAAACAAGAGAATGACTTAAAAAGAAAGCTTCATAGAACTCAAGCTGTTTCAAAAAGATGGAAATTTTTTTACGTCAAGGTGATATAACTTGATAATAAGAACGACTGATAAGCGCCCGATTGACAAAGGAATGGAAGAATGAAGGCTTTCATGCTAGTAATACCATAGGTCCATATGCAGCTTCCCCATGTCTCGAAAGGTCACTCCACAGCACTTCCCCTCTCTGGGTAAGAATCCATATATCAAGTAATTGAATGTTTTTAAGTGCTATGGGATGCTACGATGCAGTATTTGAGTAATTCAAGTGAAGTACTTATACAACTAATCATTGACAACTTCTTTGCACTAGAGAAAAATACAATAAGACACTAAAGTTACAGACCAAAACACGGGACAGAGAGATGCAACTACCACACAGGACATGGGCGCTATATCACCATCATAAGCCAGCATACACAATTTATCACAGCAATCTGTTAAAGCGTAATTCATACATGAGTTGGAAGAAAAAAGAAAATTCCGAGCTATAAACAAAAAGTTAAGGAGAGAACCTGCTCGATATCCCTCTCCGTAGTGAGGCCACTTTTCTGAGGATCAGCCATTCAAGTTTCAATGTCATCTGATGCCCCCGCGCACACCAAACACCCATTTGACGACAAACCAGCGAAATCTTCAACTTTGGGAGGTGATTTCCAACTCCAACCCATCCACAATCACTCCTCTGACTCCACGTCGTCGCTACAATTTCCAATTCCGGAACGATTCCTTCCCGATCAACGGCCGACGATGAGGTCCAAAAACCAAAATGCAGCTCGTGAACCCCCCAGCCTAAGCCATAAGACTCGGAGATTCCTCAACAGCGTCCCGCAAAAGGCGACAGAGCAAGAACTCACAGACCGATTCCGAGCTCCGGCGCAGCTCAAGGCCAATTCCGACCGATTCGCCGAAACCGGAGATCCTCCACCGGGCTACAGGGGCGCAATCGATCGACCGGAGACCGCCACGCGCAAGACCGAGGCGACGGGCGATCGGTCCTCGGACAATGCCGCGAGAATTCACGGGCCACGCGCGATTCCCGCCGGAGCCCCGCGCGCTTTCGACGATTCCGGGGGATCAGGAGGAAGCGGGAGGAGGAGGAGAAGGCGGCGGTGGGGCGGCGGCGATTCGATCGAGCGGCGGCGGCGACGGAGGAGGAGGAGGGGAGGGTCCCGTCGTCGGCGAGCCCCGGCTTCCTGTCCGTCGATGGGAAAGAGAGAGTTTGACGATCTTGCTCCGACGTGCTCGCGTCTCTTTCTCTCTCTCTTTCTGTCTGAGGAGGAGGGAATGAATCTTTTTGCATGAACGGTGTTTTTGTGCGGGCCGAATGCCACGTCACCAAACCGAAATCAGGTTGCAAAATAAAAAACGAAGGATTGCTGTTATTGTTAGTTAGCTTCTGGAGTTGTCCCCTCCCCTTAAAACACAACTAGAATTTTGGCGGCTGACGTGGCGCGCGCGCGGGGGGCTCCTGGCCTAGAATTCGGTCGCTGACGTGGCAGCGGTTCTCATCAGATGGTCGTTGAACGGCAGCACGACCCCGTCTCTCTTTCGAAATGTTCGATTTAATTTCTTATAGGACATGGGCGCCATTACTTCAAATTCGGTCGGTCGTCTCCTCCCATTCAATTTAATTTCACGCTGTGGTACGCACGATTAACATAACTTATCAAAATAAATTCCATTGAGTTTGGTGAAATTTTATCAAATTATTAGTGCCTAAGCAATAATGACTTAGCATCTAGAGAATTGTCGGTGTGGTTTACCGTATTAGCAATCTTTGATATATTGGTTGGATTCCTGCAAAATCTTTAAGCTATGATGAATTTTAAGGCTGATTGATATTGCATGTAAAATTTATTAAATTGAGTAATCCATGGGTGAAATTGAGTCCATTTAATAATTTGTCAAATAAAATATTTCTATTCTTTTGTTTTTCAAAGGCAAAATGCTTTTTTCCATGTCTTTTAGAATAAATTTGGAAGTATAAAAAAAATTTTTACCCTTTTTTCCTAAAAACAACTCAATAATTAAGATACTTTATCCCAAACTTTTTAAATAAATGACATTTTCGTCTTTTACTTTTTTTTTTCTTTTTTTTTTCCTCTTCCCTCTGCTAGACCGACGGCCACCCTTGCCGGCGAAGACGTTCGGCGGGGGCAGCCCTCCCCTGACTTGGGCGAGGGTCGCCCAGTCGGGAGTGACACTCAAACCCCCGCCATAGGCAGGGCCACCCTAGCCAGATCCACCGCCGAGGAGGGTGGGAAAATGAAAAAGCTCCTCCTCTAAAAAAAAGAAAAAAGGGGAAGAAGAAAATAAAGATATTAAAAAGAAAAGGAAAACGACTTAAATGCATCTAAAAATTGTCGGTGTGGTTTACCGTATTAGCAATCTTTGATATTTGGTTGGATTCCTGCAAAATCTTTAAGCTATGATGAATTTTAAGGTTGATTGAATTGCATGTAAAATTTATTAAATTGAGTAATCCATGGGTGAAATTGGAGTCCATTTAATAATGTGTCAAATAAAATATGATTCTATTCTTTTGTTTTTGAAATAAAAAAAGGAACATAAATTTGTTTGATGACTTTTTTGTTTTTGAGAATAGATTTGGAAGTATAAAAAAAATTACCATTTTGTTCCTAAAAACAACTCAATAATTAAGCTAAATCATTTTTTTTTCTTTCCTTTTTCTCGATGAGGCTTGCTTGGTCATCGACATCTCGCCCAGGCCAAGCAAGGCTTTGGAGAGCTTGCCAGACCTTGTGCTGGCTTGGCGAAGCTTCGGCAAGGTCCTCAAACCTTATCTAGTTGTGATTAGTGATCAACAATAAGGAAGAAGAAGAGGAAATGAAAAAAAAAAAGAAAAAAAAGAGAAAAATAATAAATACATTAAAAATTAAAATAAATTATGATTCACAAAGAAAATTTTTAAAAGTTATATTAAACGTATTTTATTTTAAAAATAAAAATTTTAGATAGTTATTAAATATATTCAAATACTTAAAAATTCGTTTAGGAATAAAATATAAAAGAATAATTTTGAACAGATATTGTTTAGGGAACATAATAAAAAAAATTAATTCTAAGTAAAATTTATTTTTAAAAACAGAATAGTTATTAAATACACCTTTAGCTACCTGAAACAAGTAGAAAGAGACACAGCAAATACACACGTGTGTATATAAATATATATTTTTTGTATGCAATTGTGCACGCTGGTCTGAGATTGTTCGCGAAGAGACGGAGAAGCAAAGTGGGAACGGCGAAGGGGAAAGGGATTGATCGAAAAGCGGCCGAGGAGCGACGGACCGGGACGGCGCCGGGTTCGAGGGTTTTGGGTTTCTGCAATTCTCTCTTCCGATTCGCTTCGGCCACAGCTCTGCGCTCGAAGTAACCTCACGCACACACCCACGTACGACGCAATGGCGACTGAGATGGAAGAGCTAGTGGGGTTCTTGTCTTCTCCTTCGCCTCCCGTAAGCTCCCTTTCGCCCTTCGTTTTCTACCCCCAATGAATCTTTCGGAAAGAGGCGGGAAGAAGTTCAATTCAATCTCGTTTCGTTTGGTTACGTTGTTCACTTCGATAACTTTTTTGCATTGCAATTAGCGAAGGACTTGAAAGCGTTGCACTTTACGCAAAAGAAGAGGACTAAAGATCAAATTTTGAGTTCCTTAGCGATCAAGAAAGGGAAAAAAAAGTGTCTTTCTTGGCCTCATGATGCTAGGTTATAACTTGGTAGCTTGCTCATGTTCATGTTGTGGGGAAACAGTACACTTCATCGAGACTGTCTGTTATGTAATACGTTGGCGTTCTTGTACTTTTGATTTGTGAAAATCGATTAAGATGTCTAGAATCTGAGATTCCTAAATAGCCGTGCGGGCGGGCAGGTGGGCGGGCGTGAGAGAGAGAGAGAGAGAGAGAGAGAGAGATGGAATGGCACAGTTCAATGTTACCATTACGAGAAGCTCAAATGTACTAGATGGAACAACCGTGTCTTTCATTCATCTTTATAACATGATGACATTTTCTTTCCTGGTTCTTTTTGCTGGATAGCGTCTTGGAAAATTTGAGTTGAGTTTTATGCTTATTAAAATAGTGATGATGGCATCAATTATTCTCAAATTTGAATGGCACAGTTCAACATTAACATTATGAGAAGCTCAAATGTACTATTTCTCAATAAGTGAGCTTGGCTACATGTATTTTCTTACATGATAGATCAAATATGCTCTCTTTCCTTGACTTTTTCTTCAGAGTTCAGGTACCGGGCTATTGTAATTTTAGTCTTGTCTTATGGGCATTTCTCTTCTATATTAGGTGAAGAAGGCGGCGTTGGACATTGTGTGTGGATTAACTGGAAGTGAGGATGGGTTGCAGTCTCTGGCCACGTTTGCAAACATTTTACTACCGTCATTGGTTCGACTTTTGAGTGAAACTAAGGTGATTCTTCACTACTTTACTCCATGATGAGATTTCTACGTCTGTATAAGAAAGAAGCCTCATTATAACAGGAGTCTGCCAACGATTTCTAGATTGATGACATTATGGTTAGTTATATCAGAACAGTTACTATTGGCTTCTATGCATTCCTGTTTTAACATTCCATCATATGAGAAAATATTTATTATTGTCGTATTGAGGTGACACAATATAGACTCTCAATCATGTGGTTTTCTCAATGCCAAATAAAAGTTCTAAATTTGCCATTGAATTTGTTGAAGCAAAAAGACAAGTCTGTTTACATTGGCCATTGCAAAGCAGATTGCCTATACAACATTCACGAGTAATAACTTTTTTGGCAATGGCTTATGTCTTTTTATTAGGAGGTGTCTCAACCAGCGGCAGAAGCTCTTGTAAATCTTTCACAGAATTCTAACATGGCATCCAAGATGGTCACAATAGGAATGGTCAAAACAGCCATGGAGTTACTGTACAAACCAGATACATCAATTATTAGATTACTTGTTATGCTTCTGGTCAATCTTACACAGTCAGATGCTGGTGTTGCATCATTGCTCCAGGTATTTCAGTCCAGCTAATCATTGAGTCACAGTTGTCGTCCTTAAAATGTAGAGTATTTGTATGCTTCCCATTTTGCCTTTCTTTTCAGCATAGTTGTTCTATCAGTCTAAGATAGTTATACATGGGATTTGCTGCTTGCTAGACAGGAGATGAGAAGGTGCAAGGATTATATGTGATGAAGCTTGTGAGGTCATTTTGTAGATCCTCCAATGAATCAGGCGGTGCGTTTCCATTCCATGGAAATCTGTTTACATATTTATATTTGCAAATGAGGTGTTTAAGCAACCCAGTTATCCCTGTTGAGCCACGATGGACCTATATTTGCCTTATGCTTGTATCCTCATTTTTTTCTGCCTGCTATGGGGAGAGGCCTACATATGCATTTTGTTCATAGTGAAGATCCTCTCCTTATGAGAAAGATAATATGTGTACCAAGAGAAAAATGAATTGTTGGCATGGGTATGTGAGGGCATAAGTTTTTCAAGACTAAGAATTTGTGCTTTCCTGGAAGAAAAATGGGCAAACCTCAGATGGCATAATCTCTATATCCAGTGGGCAAGAAATTTGATTTTAATCATCGTGCCAGTTTCTTCAATGCAAATGCTTTTGTGCATGAGATACTTTTTGCTAGTACTTCCTCATATATGCTTGTCTTGTGCTTTTCATCAATCAGTGAATTGACCTTTTTCATTTTACTAGATGATTCATTCGAGCATGTGGGTTCAATCCTGGTAAACATATCAAAGAATGAAGCAGGGAGGAAGATTTTACTGGACCCCAAACGAGGTCTTCTTAAGCAGACCATTCGTCAATTCGATTCAAGTAGTCCACTGCGGAAAAAGGGGGTATGTTTTGACATAGCCATATGGCATTGGTTTTGAATGTTTAGAGATGACATTTTAATAAATACTTTTGTCATTTCAAAGTGCACATAAGAATGTCATGTGTGCTGGTTTGCGTGATATAAAAATTGGACAAATATCGACTTACAGAATCATCTGTAATTGAGGAACTCACTCATTCAAACCTCTACTGAGTTTCCATAGGCAACTGATATTTATGATCATATTGCAGTTCATATGTGCCTTCATGATACTGAGCATGTTGCCTTCATGACACTAGCATTTTTTGTTCACCAAGAGCTACTGTCTGCTTGAAACTAGGTTGTTGTTTGGCCAAAATAAGTAACAAAAAGTAGGAGGGAAAAAAAATAAAAATAAAGAACTAGGTCGCTGAAAGCTTGTTTCTGAAGTGCATAGACAAGTTATTTAACATTGCTATGACCCTCAAAAGGTGGTGCTGATATCCAAAGAGAAATTATAATGGCAATGGGTTGGCTTTATTGGGTCTCCACCGACTGGATCATGTCTTAAAGGGAACTTCTCGAGTTTTGAGTCAGGTGGGGATAGTTACAAGGAGTGTATAGTGTTTGGCACGAGTTTATATCTGCATTACTTGCATCTGAACCTCTTTAGATAGTAGTGACATTATTATTATAATCTTGTTCTCTTACTGAAGATGTAAAATGTCATAAATGAGTAATTTAATTAAGTGTTTGTATTTTTATTTCAAAACATGTTAAAAAAATTTGGCTAAGTGGTAACTTCAGGGGTCACTTCTTTCTAGAGTTCTGATTATTTACCTAGATTTATTGCTTGAATTACAATGGATTAGATGAGGCTGATTTGTTTGCATCTGTCAGCCCAAACCTATTCTGCAGCTATCCCTGGGTGCATGACATAACTTTTGTTAAGTGTGCAGTTTCCTTGGTTTTCTTTGGTTGCATGAGAAACAACAAAAATTATTGGGCAAGTGTTAGTTTCCTATGATGGTATAGTATGTGGAAGCTGAGTTAAGATTCGCATGGATTATAGCTCATGGCAAGCCTGAATAAGCCTCTGTATGACTGTGCTTGCCACTGTACTGTCTTAGCTTGAATCTTGTAAATTCCTTTGTGCAGGTATCTGGAACTATTCGCAACTGCTGTTTTGAAGCTGAGAATCAACTGCAGAATTTGCTTTTAGTATCCGAGTTTCTTTGGCCTGCTCTTCTTCTGCCTGTTTCTGGCCACAAGGTATTACTTTTCGAGTCTTCTTCTCTAACTTTTCTTTTAAAAAAGTGTAAGGCTTTTTTCTTTTTCACGTTGTCTCAAGTCAGCACCTATATCAAGTTAAACGTAAAATCACCACTAAATCAGCATTTCATATGGGAAATCCCATTGAGAGAACTCTTTTGAATTTGTTTGGTGAAATCCTCAGTAATACATTTTAGATACTTATGAATTATCACATGATGTACATCATTTGCTGGTACAGTTGTTCCATCGTATCCTTAGATTGCAATTTCAGTAATAGTTTCCGAGCTTGTTTCTGATTCCAATTCCTTTTCTCTATCCTGCATTTTTTTTTATTTAAAGTATGTTCGCATGATTTTTGGGCAGATCTATGCTGAGCAAGATACAGTGAAGATGCCTCCTGAGCTTGGGACTGCATTGTCAATTGACCGTGAACCAGTTGATGATCCTGAAATTCGGATCCAAGCACTTGAGGCAATCTATTTAATCGTGTTACAGGTCTGATAGTTTAGACTATAATTCTGTTGCATATGCCATGAAAAATAACGAGTTCAGTTAACAAATTTGCAAGTGTCAGAGAAATAGGGAAGCTTTTCAGTCAGGTTCTGCTGATATATCAATTGCTGAACAGTTATTGTCTCAGTAAAAAGATGGATATACTTGTCTCTTAGAGATTTCAATGTTTTGCTTGTAGATGTCTTTAGAAAATCAAGGTGACCACCAAATAAGGAAATATCATTTATTCGGGATGTTGTGCGAAAGTAGGGGGAGGTTAATTGTTTCAAGATGTTATTGTCACTCAATTCTTGGCTGTGAGTTTGTCCTGTCCAACCTTTACTTTCTCCCAGGACATGGGGAATGTTGGTGTGTTAGAAAGTGAAATACGAGGACACCTTGTGCACAGACTGATGCAACACATTCTGAAATACTTTTAATATGGCCGAGAGAACAACTGGTATTATGAAGGTTTTCTAGAAACAACTGGTATTATGTAGGTTTTCTAGGCTATCTTGTGCTTATCAGTAAAAGAGGTTAGGGCCTTATTGACTATCCTATTTAATGAAATAAACCGTTGTGGCAAAAGCCTTGCCATTGTAATTGACTCCAGAAATTTGCAATTTAATTTACTGAGTGTTCTATGATAGCGACCATTTTTGCTGTCTCCTAGTATTGCAGCATCTCTTGCTTCAGTAGTGCCACATCACTATGATATAGCTTGCTCTGATTGTATTCGGCAAATTTCATGTTTCCTTATAATGCCAATAGGAAGCAGGGAGGAGAGCCTTGTGGTCCGTCAATGGGCCAAGGATACTTCAAGTTGGTTATGAAGATGAGGAAGATCCTAAAGTAATGGAAGCATATGAGCGGATTGGCTCTTTGGTGCGTTAACATCTATCGCCCTTTCCTTCCCATTTGCGGCCAAACCATTTTCTGTTAGATTTAATTGTCCTCTGGTTCTGTAACAGCTTGTTCATGGTAATGGAACGGAGGAATCAACTGCTGAAGCAAACAAGTAGCTGGGTGTATGTTGCATGCCGCAGATAAGATGTCCTCGAAATTTTGTTTTTCCTCAAGGGACTTGACGGTGATAGTGAAGGTCATTCTTTAGGTTTATATATGCTCTCTACATATCATGTAGCTTGATTTACGTTGTGAAATATGCTGCAATGATGTTTAAGTTGCTCAGGCAGGCACCCTTCTATTTTCTCGGGTGACCAATGCATGGTACTAAATGAATTTTTGAATATATTGCTTCAATATCGCGATAGGAGATCATATAGACCCAGTGTTGGACAATTCTCGTCTGGCTTCAAGGTTTCACTAATTCACTCGTCTTGGGCTACGCATGGTTAAACTGAATCGAAATCTTGGGAGTAATGTTAAGCTTAATTCAACAGGAAATTTTATGCCCTATCCAGTACACGTCCAAATGTCATCTCCTATAAGATCTTGAATTCTCGCATGTGATCTCCTATGAGATCTTGAATTCTACGGTCAGATCATCGTATCATAGCGGACGATTATGCCCGATCCGTGGCATGTTGTCGGCACAAATTATCAACCTTTCAATCCGATAAAAGTCTTGGGAGTTGCTCTGTTATCCTTTCCTTTTCATCTTCATTTGCCGTCTCTTGTCATGACTTACGCCACCCCTTCTTTCTCCCTCAGTGGTCAGGGGTGCATCTTCCTGCTGATAAGCAGCAGGACGGAAATGTGACTTTCAAGACTTGAATTGCTTGTCGGAACGTCCATGTTGTGATCAATAAGTAGGGACACATTCTGTTTCCTAGAAGATCTGATATCAGATTTTAGCTCTCGTTTTCCTCGTTCCTTTCGCCCATCTTTCGCCCTAGCAAATATATTTCTACCAATTGCCCAATTCTGGCTGTTCACTCGAGCTCGTAATGAGGAATTTGTTAGACACTTCCATCTATCAATCTGTAGATCATTATGGCTTTGGTCCCTACAGGTGGTGCTTTGGACATCGGTCGAGGATAATAAAGGCTCATTCATCTCTTGCTTCTAGAGACCGACATACCCATTTCCCCATTGAATCTGTGGATCATAGCTCGTGTCATTTGTGTGGTCCATGGTCTCGCACAAGGACTTCCAATCTCCTTCATCATTTAACAAATGAACATGGCTATACAAAGGATAGATTGGCCTCTTGTACACGAACTAACATATCTACTATTCAACCAAGGGGCAGAAATTTCTATTGACGATAATTTCTATTGTTCACCTTTCGGTGTGGACCACACCGCGAGAAACAGAGTCTTGTTGATGTATTCAGGAAGAGCTGGCTGGAAGAGTTAGTATCACGTTGGCTCACTTTTCTCACCTCTTTTCTTGGTGAGCGAAATCCACTCTTCTAAGTAATAAGCGGACGTGTGCCCATGTTCCGCCCAGGTTCCTCAAGACTTCAATTGCTTTTTAACCATCAATGTCACCATCAGTTTGGAGGGGATAATTGTCCAAAAAGGACTATAGTCGCTGTACATTTACCGGTTGAATCCTAAATCTTTCAATTTATTAATTCAATCATTTACATTTTCATGTTTTGTCAATTGAATCCATTTGATTAATTTTAATCGGAAATTACTGACATGAATAATGGTAGCACGGCCAAAACTATCTCTGATAATTTTTTTGTTTTCCTTTTTCTTCCAAGCAAGGCCACAGAGGTTGCAGACCTTGCCTAGACATTAGCTGACGAGGGCAGGCAACCCTTGCTTGGTTTAGGTGAGGGTGTTACGGCCCTTTTGTGGTCCACAAGGTCATTGGCCAAGAGTTGGAAAAAAAAATTAAAACAGAATTTAAAAATAAAAAATAAAAATTGCAAAAAAAATTCTATATCAGTACCAGTAATGCCATATAAAATAGTCAACACTGACTAGACCATCATATCAACATTTTCCAATCAAAATTGGCTCGAATGACTAAATTGATAAATTGTCAATATATTTATGAATAAATTAGTCAAATTAAAATGTCTATGATTGAATTGGCATACATGTAATATGTTTAAGATTTTTTTGGTAAGTTGCCTCTTTTTATGCTCATTATTCAAACAGAGATGAAATATAAAGAGCAAACATCCTGTGCTTCTAGAGTCACCACAAATGCCTTGCAGTCGACGTGCCTGCAACTTCGTTAGGAGAACATCTTCTTATGATGCTGAGGAGTTTCTCCGAAAGATTGAAGATGTTAAATAATTTCTATCCCTCTTTTCGATGGCCAAAACAAGCCCATCATTTTTCCCAAGGGGATCGACATTTAATGTACAATCTCATCTCAAAATGTCTTCAAAATGACTAGAAATCGCCAAGATATAATGTTATGCCTTGGGCATATTCTTTCTTTCCCCTAGAGGTGTCAAAATGGATCATAAACCCATATTATGACTCATTTTTAGTTAAATGAGTTAAATGAGTCAAATATGGGTCAAGTGAAAGTTAAATATGGGTCAAATATGAGTTGAGTGAGTTATTAGATAGACCCATCATCTCTCTCAGTCCATCCCCCTCCTTTTTTCCTTTTGTGACCTCCATTACCGATCTCGCCATCATGCCACCGTCACCATCGCTGATCTCCGAGCTTGCTGTCGTCGGTTGGAGCTTAGCTTGGATCTAGGTAGGTGAGCTACGACAGAGCTTGGGTTGGCGAGTCCTAAGTTCGCTAATCGAAGCTCAGCCTAGATCTGGACAGGCGAGTCACGAGGTCTTGCCGGCTTTGGCTGAACCGTGGCTCGCTTGGATTTGGGTAGGCGAGTCCCGAACTCATTGGCCACAAGAGAGCTCACGGCTCACCAGATCCGGGCGAGCCTGAGCTTGACTATTGCCAACAACCTCAACGGAGCCTAAATCAGTCGAGCCTTGAGTTCGTCGCCCTTGGTCGAGTTCGGGCTCACTGGATTGCGTCTTGGCTAGTGGTTGTCGGGCAACACCAGCAGAGGAAAAGGAGGAAGAAAAAGGAAGAAGAAAGAAAAGAGAAAAGAAAGGGAAAATAAAATAAAAAAAAAAAAAGAAAGAAAGAATAAAATAAATAATAAAAATAAATTCAATTTTTTAAAATAATTAAAAAATCGATTTTTAAAAAAAAAAAAATTATTTTCCAAAAACTATTTCAATTTAGAGGTATCCGCATTTTTTTATTATTTAATTTACTTTATAAATTTGATGTGAAATTTTTATTCAAATAATTTATATGTGAAAAGTTGAAAGTGGACTAAATAAGTGGGTAGATTTTCTTAAATTAAGTTAAATATTAATGTGTGTTGGTAATATGGGTCGGGTATAGGTCATCAAATTTACATTGCATGAAAATGGATTAAAACGGGTTAAATGAGTCGATGTGAGTTGGATCATTTTCGACCCGACTCAAACCCGAACCAACCCATCCATTTGACACCCCTACTTTCCCCCCAAGAGCTGCCATAACATAATGGTTTGAGATAAGCTTCAGGGAAATCTACAAGAAAAAAGGGGATCAAAGTCTAGCTTTCCATCAGGTGGTCCCTGAACGAAAGACGTGCTCTCCATCACTTTAATGCTGAGAGAGGAGGGATCGGAAGAATGTCGAATGAGGATGATCGGGTCCTCGTTCACTTGGGTGGTGATTAATCATTATCACATTCTTGGTCAATCTGGTCCTAGAGAGTGATAGAAATGTAAGTTAGACATTTGCTCTCTTTTAAACTAATCAATCCTTTCATCCCTCTTTTCCCCCTCTGAAATTCCCTTCATTTAAAGGTCTGATGCATGGCTAGGAGCATCTCAACCCCATGGTTATTGATGTTTTCCAACATTCCGGAGCTTTGTTTTTCCCTACAAAGTTGTTCGAATTCCTTATGATGTGCGAGTGACACGAGCTACTTTGCTGTGTCTCGCCATGAACCGTTGGGGTCTCGGCATCTGTTAAAGCGTCTCGCGATTTCTTGTATTGTTTCGAAACCTTTTTGTTCGGCCTAGTGTTGAGAGACAACGATATTATGCTCTTTGCCAAATTTATGGGGTCATCTACCCTCTGCGCTTTTCGTTTTTTTTGGTACAGCTTCACGACCCCATCTTCACATGGCTACTTTTGTTCAGTGTTGTCTTCTCATTTTTTTGCGGTTCCAAAAGGAGACTATTTAACGACGTGAGGTTCATATCTGCGAAAATCGCACGGTTCACGGAAGTGAAGATTTATTGAGACATTTGTATCGTCTAGATGTGTCCAGACATTTATTAGAGATAAAGATGTGATGGAAAACTACTCCGATTCACACAATTCCTATCGATCCGACTATAAGAAAAAGTTAACGTGAATACCAACTTGAGTCAATAAAATTGACGGGAAACTTATCCATCTTTCTTCTAGTATGACTTGGTTGCAGCTTCTTGAAAGTAAAATTATGCTTCAAAATGTTTTTTTTTTTTGCCGGTACCGATTCTCAGGCAATATTATTTTCGACCTGATCGTTTGTCCCCTAGACTTCTACGAAAAACAGAAGATACACACGAGGATCTCTCTTCTGATCATGGGATCTGTAAAATTCAGCACGGATCAATGCTCAGAAAGAGTGATGAGGCTCTGCTTCAATTTCTCATGCCCTAAAACGTAGATGACAGACCAATGCTCCAGAAAAAACAAATCGAAACAGGAGTGGACAAATGATGTGAAAGAGGTGGAAATAAGAGCTTGGTCCACAATATTAATGAGGTGGTTGTGGAATTGATTGAAAAGCATGCTCCTGTCCCCTGCAGGCCTGCCCTATAAGGTCGCACAAGGGAGGGTGTGTCATTGTAGATGACATTCCTCCCTCGAAAGGCTCGTGCCACAACAGCTGTGAATTGAAGCCAAACCCACCAATCCACGTTCGGGAACACACGACTCTCCCTGATGGGGACACCAATCAATGAGCCAGGAAATATTTTTGGACTAGTTGTCCTCCACATGATTCATCCCCCATGTCGATGGCATTAGCATTGCACAGTGAAGCGCCAATCTTTCGTATCATGCCACTGCATGATGGAAGATTGTGTCAATCATTGCTGAGTAGCTTTTTTTTCCGCAAGTGTTGAAGCTTCAAACGGGGCCTAGCAACGTGATCAATCTAGCTGAAGTCTCGGATCTGCTGCTAGAGAAAACTATTGCATGTAAATGGAATATGCTCAGTTACTAAAACTAGTTTTAAAACCATGGACCCAAATTACACGTGACTCGAATTTAACTACTATTCCATCGCAAGATGAAGAAACTCGCGACCTTGCTGATGTGCTCCGATCACTGAATGTATAAGAGCTTTGGGACGTGCGAGCCAGGAACCAAACATGCGGCGGTATCCATGTGTTGTCCATCCTTAGGCTCGATCCCCAGGAGCCTCGACTCGGCCTGGAACTTTGCTACCTGAGCAGGCTCGTCGGAACCGCGGTGGACACGTGGCGACCTCTCACTAGTCCTGTAAACATCTCCGGCTACCTGTACCGCTTTCTGACTCTTACACCCCAGCAGAGTATTAGAACGCCGCCACCCCGGCGCATCTGATCGGCCCCTGCCAGCCTTGTTGGCAGTTAAAGCAATCCTCACAGGGCTAGTAGCGGGGGCTTCTGAATAATCAGACATGACCGAGATATCTGCAGCACTCGCGGTGACGACGCTCCATTCAATGCTGGCTTCACTCGGCGCGTACCTTGTCGTGGAGGTTATGCAATCTGAGGTTGCATCAGAGGCCTGCCTGGTGAGGTACGTATTCACTTTCCCGGTGAGGCTCTCTATCTCAAACAAGTCCGAACTAGCATCACTATCACAGTCCACGCCGTTGGGGGCTCCGACTCCGACTCCGACTCCATTAGGGCTTGCGGGAACTTCAAAAAGTCCCTCCTTTCTTGGAATGGCATTAGCGCCATCCCACGTCAACATCGTGAGCCTCTTCTCCAAGGTGAATGGGTTCTTTCTTTTCTCGAACACCGGGGACCCAAAAACCTCCAGTGACTTCTTGGGCGCCAGCTCTTCCTCCTCCTGGAAATGGGTCTTCATAACTGGCAGATTCACGGGTTCTTGCTTGAGAGAGCTTGGAGTGAACAGTCTTTCTTTCTTTTGCATCTCTTCGGTAATCCAAGGATCCAAGATTGGCATTTTCTTGCTCGGCTTGGCTTGGAGTGCACTGGAAGTGGTGTTGGTGCCGAAACTGATCTCACCAACACGTTCATCGACGTCAACTGAGCTCTTACCGGAGCAGGAGCATTTGCATCCGAGAGAAGCTAAGAACCTCTTCCCATTGTTTATCTTGTTGGTCCTGCGCTGCGAAGGGTTTCTCAGGACGCTCTGAAGCAATCCGCTCTGACTGTTCCAGCTCGACTCGGAACGGATGCTTGGAGTGGCGGATTGGGATTTCGGTTTGACCGGCTGCGTCGTGACATGAGGTTGCGGATCTTCCTTCTTGCCATATTGTGCATTGGATTGGGATAGCCCTGGACCCATTTTGGGAATCCTTGGACCCTCCTCCTCCTCATCGATCCCTCCATTGAAGTACTTTTCAGCTCCAAACACTCCGATCTCTCCATCCTCCTCCTTAAAAAGACGCTCCTGATGGAAGTTCATAAAATTGAGGCTTTGACCACTGGTTTGAGCTAGCTTGTGGATGAAGCTCTCCTCTGTGTTGTTCAGATACGAAGAAAAAGACGCATCACGGACGTTGTTGTTGTTGTTGTTGTTGCTGCTGCTGGTGCTGTCTTCTAGGGAATATGGTTGCGGGTGATTGGGGTTGAAAGATGGTGTCAAGGTAATCATAGCCATTCAGCTCCTAAAGAGGAAAGAGTTCCGCGCAAAAGGCCAGCAAAAGAGAGCAGAAAATGACTTGCAAAGTGGAAAACTACAAGAGGAAAAGGATGATAGAAGAGAACAAAAAGATGCAAAGGACAGATTCGAGAGCTCTAGAAAATGCGGAACCAACAAAGATTGATATTATTCAAAAGGCCATGAGAAATCCTTAAATAGAAGCAGCTTGAGAGGTCCCCTGAAAGAAACTTAACAATGGAAGAGCCCTGTTGAAAATAATCAGTGGCTCATCGGCTAGATGCCAAAATATAAGGGATACGAGAAATTATTACTTGAGGTGCCTCTCATGCTAGCTTGACTTCATAAAATAACTACTAAAGTAGGTTTCGGCTTCACAAAAATAAATGACGGAAGGGTAGGGCCAATACGACTTACTTCCTTGATAATGAAAAAGAAGTCAGGTTGCAAATGACATTGATATTAATGGAAAGAAACGTCAGGACCACTAAAGTTATACATTCCCGCAGGTCCAACTGAAGGAAGGCTCAATGACATTCTACTCTTGTAAATTCACTCGACTTTCACCATCCGAAATCGATTTCATGGGAACTGAGATGGACCGAGAGGGCTCTTTTTCTGCATGGTAACAGCTAAGATTCTAATCGGGTGAAATATGGACGCTATGTTCAAGGAACGTAGGATAAGTACACAGTTCAGTCGCACTCTATTGTTAGCATTTTCAGGGGTAAGGAGATACTGGCAGAGAGCTTGCAGAGGTTGATTGGAGCAGCTAACTTAGCTTTTTACTCTAAGCTTCATACAAAGAGAGGATGTTGAGATAAAGTTGCGGGTTCATGGGTAGCTGTGAATTAGGCGAAAATGCTACACCATAGAAGAGTCTCTTTGTTTGAACCTGAGTTCAGTTTGACAATGGAAAATGTTGATTTCTTCCCTTCTTTGATCGCGGATACAC
This sequence comes from Angophora floribunda, assembly GCA_014182895.1. Lineage (NCBI taxonomy): Eukaryota > Viridiplantae > Streptophyta > Magnoliopsida > Myrtales > Myrtaceae > Angophora > Angophora floribunda. Next base: position 28,221,446 of record CM024711.1, on the reverse strand, counting down.
AAAACCAGAATACATGCCAAATCTCATTGGCCCACGCGAAACTTAAAGAGGTAAAACGCACTAAAAAAGAGCTTTGGCAACATTCAACACGTTATTCCTGAAAGGCACAAAAGTACAAGATAATATGGAGCCATGAAAAGAGAAAAAATTGACCGTCAGATTCGACGTATCGAGAAGTCGGAATTGAAAGGGTTGAAATTTGTGCCTCAAAAAGACCAGAACGAGATATTCATATAAAGTTTCACTACTGATCTACTATACAAGAAGTAAAAAAATTAACGGTTTCGAGACGTTTTAATTGAGATGAGGATCATTTTCTTCACGATAAATTACAGAGAACCCTGTTTTGGCGGATGGGCATCGATGGAAACCATGCTGAACTGCAACATTTACAGCGGCTTTTTTCTTGATGAGCAACTGCAGTTTGATAGATCAAGGACCGATTGTTGCCCAGGTGCAGGTAACATGACATGTGCATTGGTCAACCTAAGTCAGCGTACCATTGGTTCAGTGCAAGGTACAGTAGTACATCAAGCCCGAGTTTGCAGCTCAAACCAGAAGTTATACTGGGTGGTCACAAATCCAGAGGCAAAGAATAAATCAGTCCTTGGATATTGCAGTCCACACGTTAGTCACCAGGCTCGCCTATCATGTCCAAGTTATTATGCTATGAAAAGTCCAAACCATACTGTCCAATCACTCGGCAAAAGAACCCACTTCACGGATGCCACAGCAAACGCTGAGTCGACACTTACCCAGAACTTCTCTAGTGAATGGCATTGTGACAACAGGAGCCCCACCCCCGCCCCCCACTCCTCGCCCCCGCCCCCTCTCGGTTATCGGTCGGAGGGAGGGAGAGATTTGACATCATTCTTGCTCCGAGCACGAGAGATGCCCGAAGAAGCGAGACAGAAGGGACGGATACTATTTGTCTACCGATCTCTTGGGCCTACATACTGCAGGTTGCTGAACAGAATCGGAATCGTGCTTAAAGCGGGCATGAGTAAGTAATCATTTCATGGGTGTTAAAATAGAGAAGAACGTGAAGACAGAAATATTAAACCACGAAACCAGCTGCTCAAAGTTATTTTTATCTTCCGTTTCATCAGCTTATCAGAGGTTCATAAATAAGATAGCCAACAATTGCTGGTCCGGCTTCACTCATTTTAAACCAAAACCAAATCTGCAAACTATACAATTCATCATACAAGTAATCAACTAATTCACTTGCAAGCTTTCCGAGGAAAAAGTCCTTAAATGTTAAGTAACTTCATATGAAAGAATGAACATTGCATGGATCATTTTTGGTTGAAACTAAGCTCATGTAGGGACCGCTTTGAGATTTATATAATTTGGTCATCACTCGAGCTTTTCGACATCATTGTCAGACAAAAGGAAACCCTGTCTACGGAAAATTACCAAAAAGAAAGATGACCGCTCAGTAACTAGATCTTAATGATACAAGGCAGTAGTTGCATTCGTTTTCCTGTGTTACAATTATGCATGCTGGACAGTCAAAAAATTTAATGATCGATAAAACAACATGATCGTAGTCTTATCCAATAATTTAATACTAGGTTAAAGTACCGAACAGCAGATATTGAGTTGATGCTTCCCACTCCCATGCATCCACCAAAATTCACCAACCATAAGATTAATGCTTCACGGGCTCAAATGTGAACCACACTTTCCGCCGAGCCATTTACCGTGGAGATGTGGAGTTCCCACCAGCAACCCAGTACTGCTTAACAGCAACCAAAATCTTTTCTGGGACAAGCGGACCATCTTCATGGTCCACCATTTTAGTGTCCCACCTCATCCCTCCTACTGTCTTCTTCACTTTAATCAGCACATCAACCTCATCACGGATTATTACCGCACCTTCTGGACGCAGAATTCGATCCATCTCAAGGAGGATGTCCTCCACGTCACATCTGCAGATCAATAAATATGCCCCATATAAGGCGGATGAAATGGTAAAGGAAAAAACCCAAGGGCAAGTTTAATTATGCTTCAGCAAAAGCAAAAAATTTGCCTTTTGCTTTCCTGCTAATATTTAAAATGTTATCCAAATTTAAAAAAAAAAAATTACATGTGAATCTACGTGTCAAGTTTTGTATACTGTAAAAGTTTAAGGTGTTCCAGGCTAAAAACAAAAAAATTACATGTGAATCTATGTGTCAAGTTTTGTATACTGTAAAAGTTTAGCAGGAAATTTTTTGCTTTCCTGCTAATATTTAAAATGTTATCCAAATTTTAAAAACAAAAAAATTACATGTGAATCTACGTGTCAAGATTTGTATACTGTAAAAGTTTAAGGCGTTCCAGGCTAAGAAACGTCAAAGTGCATCTGTCACAAGATTTGGATTGAGCAAGATACTACTTACTTATCCTTGTACAGACTGAAAACTCCATTGGCATGGATAAGATCATATGTCCTTGGATAGGTCGAGAAAGCTTCACACCTGAATTGATATATTTAGAAATCTTTAGTGACCGCTCACAAGGAAATAAAGGAGAGAAATGGAGTAAAAACAAATAACAAGAGATATGCATATATAGTCAAGTGCAGCACTCAACATTAAGAACTTCAAGGATTTATGCTAAGCCCACTTCCTGATATTGAAGAAAATACTGTGACATGGCCAGCCATATAGCTTAATAATCACATCCAGAACTATTGCAAAGTAGAAGCTTCTTGTAACATTACAGAAAGAACTACACCAAACACACGTAATGATAAGGAGAGCAACTACACTACAAAACTGGCTTGTCTTCCATAAATTACCTCTGATGTCAGTATTACATTATCAAGAACATTGAACAGTCAAACAAAGAAATTGGCAATAGCTGTGGTCAATAATTTCCTGACTGATCTTTATAAAAAAAAAAAAAATTTCCTGACTGATCAATGAAAACTGTGACCACTAGAAGAAATATGCTATAAATATCTGTGGAAAAGAGGCCTTGACCAAAAAGGAGAGAGATTTCTTATGCTTTACCAGTCATGATAGATGCCAATCAATCCTCGCTCATAGATGACACCAAGAGTGCTCCTGTCAGCTATTGTGGGCACAACATTCATCGTCCACAATTTAGGAGACTCAATTGCTGCAGCAAAGCCTCCCAACCCGGCATTCATATCCATAATGTTGCGATACCTTCCAGTGTCAAGAAGCTTATTGATTTTCTTGTAGGCATTCACATGCCTCTTCCACTTGTTGCTGTCTTCCTGGTATGTCTCAACAGAAACTCCAGATACAGATCCACTGACAATTCTTGGAGGGACAGCATATAACCTCTCTGGAAATGGCTTCAGTTCTCCTCCAGCGACTTCATCTGAGTCGTTAACATCAGGATATGGAGTTACACATGCCTCCATTTTCTTGTACCTAAAAACCACAGAAAGAAAAAGCCTTGTAAGGGAGTGAAAGAAGATCAAGCTTCAAAAAAATGGTCTTTCAACCATGCTCATGAAGTTTATACACCAGACTTGCAGGAGTTTTCATATGTATACAACTAATTCGTCCACTTAATGAGGCCAATAAGCTGGAGAACAAGCGCAAATATCTTTCACTAAAAATCTACCCAACTGAAACCCCTCAGCAATCTAAAAAGATCATAATGGGCAATACTGCTTTTGGCTTACTCAAGAGTGCACAAATAAATGCCTATCCAAGCCATGAATGGCTAATTAAATCTATAGTCGGCAGTCTCCGGTCAAAGTAATATATTTATTAGAACAGAGGCATCGAGAGGAATGGGATATCGACTTCCTGCTCGAGACAACATCATCAGAAAATCAAAGTGAGGGGACCAGTCAGCCCGAAGCAGATCCCTGCATGTGATAGAAGGGCAGGTAGAGCCAAAATTGTACAACGACACTGCTAAGCCAGAGAATTCCAGCCCTTTCATCGTGATGACCTTATGGATTACCATTTGACTTCAGTCTCTGACCTCACTTTGATATTCAAATCAGCATTCCACTATCCTCATATTCCCTCCAGCTATAATAATATGATGAGAAGATGATATTAAAGTGCCACATTTAGGGACATACCACACATCATCTACTTCCACAGACTTGCAGAAAGTAGCTTGAGAGTCATCTTGCCTACCACGGCATGATTCAGCATTTGTTCTCTTCTGCCAAATGGCTATTTCGCCCTTTTCATATTTTTTTTCCCAGCACAGGAGGCTGGCAACCTCCTCAATCTTCCTCTGTTCCTCCTGAAGTTCCTCTTTTGGACGTTGCCATGCTTTATAATTGGTCCTCCAGTTTATTGGAGGACCTGAAAGGACCCAGTAACCGCCAGGTCTCAAAACTCGATCAACTTCCTTTAGGTACATTCCATCTACACAGAGAGAGAGAGAGAGAGAGAGAGAGAGAGAGAGCAGCAGAAACATCACTTGTTAGACCATCGCTATTTGAAAAAATCAAAAGCCAAAAAACCAAGGCCGGAGTGAATTTTGAAGATCTCACCATTGGAACCCCAGGGAATTAGGCACCGAGAACAGTGAGCCATATCGAAAGACCTTGAAGAATACGGCATCTTTATGGTACCAAGGACACCAATGACAGCAGGCACACCCCGTTCGAGGGCAAACTGAACCTGCGCTTCATGTGAATCTCTAGGCGCAAAAGACATGGCAATGACCTTCCTACTCCAGAGGTATGCACCCCAGCTAGCAACCTAAGGAATTAAGAACATGTCATGAGCAATGTGAAGACTAACAGCAGAATTGACAAAATTGGAGGGAAAAGGTTGAAGCTACAATGGCAGCAGAAATAAAATTACAAAAATGAAGAATCAGTAGAGAATATTCAAGCTATTTAACATACCCCACAACCCGTATCAAGTGCAGTCCTGACTGTTCCATTGTCAATTGGTATCACAGAAGCAAGTTGATCTATGTACTTATCTGCTCCTTGAGGAAATTGTGTCCCACCACCAGGGAACCTGAATACGCTGCCCTCATACTGGATCCAGTTCTGAATAGCTTTCTCAACGGTCAAAGCTTTGTATGGTGCATTTGCATAGGGCACATAATCCCGACTCTTTGGCCAGGGGAATGGAGTCACATAACCTTTGGGTGCTGGGATAAGACAATGCAGCTTCTCTTCCTCAGGAGGACAATGTCTCTCCCGGTAGTTCATATTCTCCCTCGGAAAGGTCATAGCACGTTTTTGATCTTGGCAAGGTGTGTAATCAGTGAAGTGAGAATTGCATGGCTCAAAAACCTTGGGTTTTTCAGATTCACCAATGGTCTCTGATTCACCGCCATGATGAGTTTCAAAATTTAAATTAGAAACAACATCACAGTCTGCCCCACTTTTTGTGATTGCCAAAGCTATACTATCACCCTTGCCAAAACCACTCCGTTGCCAGGCGCCCAGTGCATAGAAAAAAAGGCATAAACCAGCTAAGATAAGTATTTGTATGGAGGTCCTAGTCCTACCATCAGCTGAATTTGGTTTTGCCATTGAGAACCTGAAAGAAAGCCACATGTTCAAATTACACATGCACAAATTAGAAAAGGAGAACAAAAATCTCAGTACTGGATTCAGCAGTTAACAGCAACGAGTATATTTCTTTCTCAAGTCAAATGATTCAAATTCACCATCTACATTAGTAATCACTTGCATGACTAGAATATCAACAAACTGCTGAAACTGAAAGCCTTTCCAGAATCCAGACTGACAACAAAAGCAGCATTACTTTTCAATTTAGAGGAACTTAGTAAGAAAATGAGATAGAACCGTCATTAATAAATGCTGAAGCTTGCTTCCTCCTAAGGACACATATTCAACAGAAAAGGTGGTGCATAGTCAAAATCAACAGATGAGCATTCACGCTAGGTTATATTGATATTTGAGAAAAAGAAAGAGAATTCCAAAGACTAAAACTGACCACCATGAGCTTGTAAATTGAATAGTGCGCAGTCAGTAAGGCAATGGCTTTGAAGTATAACACAAGTTTCTCAATGGATAAACGAGGAAAAATGAAACACACAGCTACCCAGAGAAACATATTAAATACACGGATTTCCAAGTGACAGATTAACGTAGTTTCCGCATTTGCATTTGCCTGTGTTTGTTTCCGCAGCACACAGCTCTTGAACCTTCAAATCTAAGTTCCATCTATGAACTATATTCTTTCTGCTCAAGTCCCGACAGAATGAAGAAATTTATTTTTCAAAATCGGATCTTTCATCGATTGGACGATAAGATCAAAATACCCACTCACATACAGTGAACTCCAGCTAAATATAAATAAGAAAAACTGAAGTAAATAAACGAAACCCAGTTCCACGGCTTCTTAGCAGGCCAAAAAACTCCCATCAATACGCATAATGGAGAGACAGGGAACTCGTCGAGCTGACCAAGGCAGCACCTCCCGAAACTCTAGACCTCAAATCGAAGGCTGCACAAAGCCAAAAAGGCGCGACCAGATCTCTCACCTATCGCGTGAAGACCCACGAGCACTGGTCCGGGATCTCGAAGGAAGACTCGATCTTTACTCCGCCTGCCGCTCGGGGGCACCAGGGAAACGATGATGGCGAGAGGCAGAGATCAATCGAAAAGACTGATCTTGGAAGCAATCAGGCGCTAAGCAGGTTGAACAGGAACTAGGTCCCGCTCATTCGATGAACAACAAAATCGGGAGCGCAGAGAGGGATGGAGATGGAGATGGAGATGGAGTTGGAGATGGAGAGAGTTCGACGTGATATCTGCGTTCGTATGTAAAACTCGGCGAGTTCGTCGTAGCTCCCTTAAAGAGAGAGGGGAAAGAGAGAGAAAGAGAGATCTGGTCGGGTCACATTTACATCGTATAAGATAAAACGACAAAGTGGGAAGATAAATTGAGGATGTAAATTAACATAGTTTAGATCAAAGCAAAACAGGGAAGATGGGGAAATCTGGGAAAGAGGTGGGCCCGCCCGCCCGACCATCTTTAATTTGCGCAAAGTGCTGTTAATCATCGATGGTTTCGCAACGGGTAGACGGAAAACATTAACAAAGGAAGCGGAAGACGGGGGGCAGAGGCCCCGGCAGATCATCGTGTCGAATGATTACGACCCGCGGTCGACGAAATTCAAGACCGAGTTGTGAGTTGTCGCCGAACGCTCTCGAAAACCATTGAAGAATAAAAATGATCAAAGGCGAAGAGGACCACCTATTTTTTTTGTTTTATCTGATTATAAATTCGATTCGCTAGAATATGGCTTAACATTAGTTTCAATATTAAATGAGATGTTACATCAAAAAGACGTATCATACGAGTGAATTCCAATCTTGTATATAAATTAGAGACACCATTCCCATTATTTGGTTTGTAATTCAATTACTTTTACCCTTTGCCATTCTAAAAGGTTGTCGGATGTTGATCATTGTCCCCTTTACCTCCACAATCATCCATTGTATTTATCGAATTGGGTCGTTAATGGGGTCTCATTATGAAGCCATATTATGATATTTCTAGATCCATTACTCAAAGTATTTTTAGTTTTGACCATTTCATATCGAGTCTCGCAATTTTGTCTTTTAACATATAGATAACCATCTTTTCCAAGAGGCTGCCCATTCTACTAGTGCTCTTATCTAAATATGCTTAACAACTAAGTTTCCCCCTTGGTTTCATCTACATTATTTGGTGGCTCGGCTCACATATGATATCATGAAAGGCATATATGTATATCAACTACCCAATAAGGATTAAAACATGGTTACAAGGGCATAAAAGTCCAATAATACCGCTTTCAATCAATCGTATGAACCATCACAACTCTATGTAAGTAAACAAGTTCACATCTAATCATATAAACAGGGTTGTATGTATGACGTCGAGCAGAAAACTAAACAATGGTTGTGTGGTGTGTTAAAATGCTATGATATGAATGTAGATTTCGAATTTTTGCTACAAGTATGGCTTTGGCTCTATGATTCTTTTCGTTTTTTTTTTTATATCCGATAATGAGATAAATATCACTCATTAAGTTGTGGTCCAACAATGGTGAAGAGTGATTGCCCGAGTGATAGGGCTTAAAGAATGAGTGGGTCCTAGCAAGTTTTTAGGATTATAAAGGGTATGAATGAATTGAATTACACATCGAAACATGGGGAAGATCATTCATGAATTAAATGTTAGAAACTTAAATTAAATCACAAGAGGCGCATTTTGACGCGGTTCATTGTTTAGCCTTGACATTCCGATGTTAAGCATAAGTGTTATTGTATACAAAATAATAAAATTGTGATGCTCAGTATCAAAAGGGTCAAAGTGAACATTAATTCGAATGAGTTAATCTAGGATGTCATTATTGAGCAATGAACACAAGAGTCAAGTCGAGCTTTGAGCTTTTTGACCATTTGTTTGACTTACTTACACCGCTAGCTATAGCAAAGCCTATGGCTAGCATTTTGATAGATCTGCTGTGACAGCATACCAATCTCATATTTTTAGATGATGAATGGTGCAGAATTGTGGCATCCTTGGATGTCCTCGCACACATACTTCACCTGTATGCCTTGCACCATCCTCCCAAAATAGCTATTGATTTAAAATAGTTATGACTTAATCCAAATATTATGTAATACGAATTTGACCCTAATGGTGAAGTTCAAAGGATCGCTATTTCTTTCCTTTTTTTATCTCAAACCTTTTGTGCCTAGTTTTACACTTATGAAAATGTTACTTAAAGAGAAAATGATTTGTTAAACATGCTTAACAAATATGTCAAAAGCACCAGTCAACGAGACATCGCAAAAATCAGTATACAAAATTTCATGACTGTCATAAGCAATTAATGGAGTAGCAAGACTCCTGATTTTAGATCCCCCGTAGGCATTCCGCGTAAAGTAATGTACATTTATATGATTAGCTAGACCAAAAAGAAAATTAGAAAAAAAGGTGCATCTTGGGTTGGAACATCGGAATTTGGAACCCAGGAGCAATTGGCACTAGGCAGATTATTTATTTTCAAGATCTGAAGGAAATGCCAATGGAAGATAAGTGGAAATTTAACAAAAGTGGAACTTGCCAGATCTCACGCTAAGAGTTTATCTCCAGACCCGCACGAACTCATCTTATCATTATTTAAAAATATAAATATTATTAAAAATCACAAATTAATATATTCGTGACAAATTAATCATAAAATAATTTTTTAATCAGTAAAAAACTCAAATTGATACATTTTGTGATAAATTTACGTCCGAAAATTCCAAACTCATCTTATCCATCAAAAATTCAATTAATATTTTGAAGAACTATAAATTGGTATATTTGTGACAAATAGAGGGTAAAAATCTTAAATTAATATATCCGTTAATTATCATATATCATCTAATTTAGTAATTTGACGATAAAATTTAATGGAAGCTAATAGAGAGTAAATTTGTCAAAGACGTACTAAATTTAGAGATAATTTGTTGTAAATATACTAGTTTGAAGTTTTCCATGGTATTAATCCTAATTAAAAACGTTTCACAAAGAACTTAATTTTTTCTTTTTTTCTTTCAAGCGGTGAAGGGCAATCATCTTGGAGCATATCAGGTTCAATTATGACGATTGGATTCTAATGTCTAGTCCATCGAGTTGAGGTCAATAGGTCATCTTTGGAGCATATAAGGTTAAATTACGACAATCCAATTCTAATATCTAGTCCGTAGGGTCGAGGTCGATAGGGAAGTCACGTTGGAAAATCGGGCTGCCTCGTGATGAAGCTCGCGCGTGGGCTCGGACCAGTAGAACAAGAAAACAATTTCGGACGATTTCTAGGCGCTGTCGACGGGACCAATGATGGCCAGACGTGAATACAGCCGAAGAAGAGTCGATGGCCGAGCCCCTATCCACATCGAGGTCGCGGATCTACCCTCGTGGGAAGGAGAAAAAAGCGGTCCTCACCGGCGGATCCTCCGACCGACACGAACGCCACGACGAGGACGAGGGTGGGAGATCTCGTCGCAGGCCACGGATTTTCCCAAATCTGAGTTGTTAAATAAATCGAGGGGTGGGGGGGCCCACGCGGGTTTGAATAAATCGTGCGATGTCGCGGACGTGATGCCAACTATCCGAAGCATCTAAGGACGATCTTTTCTTAGCTTCGGGACACCGCGTGAGTTCCCCACACGAGCGGAGTTCAGATCAGGACCGCCAATTAAATATAACGTGCGCCAACCTAAGCACCTTCTGATGTCGGTCTTTCGGTGTTTTCTCGTGGCACGGTCTCGTTGGGATCTCAGAATCTAAGATGTAGCCCTCGGAAGTTCGAGAAATCGGTATGTTTACCGTAGATTCCGTTTTGATTTCTGGAAGTTATACATATCTTAACAGATTTATCTTGGATTTTTTTATGACATAAAAGATGGAAAAATTATCAAAAGAATTATAAACCTATTATAATTATGTCGATCTATTCCTAAACTTATTTTTTTGGCAATTAAGTCCTAAATTTTTTTATAATTTTACTAGTTCAATTCATTTGACCAAAATTGGGTGATTGGTGTTGATGTGGTCGCTAATCAATGCTGGTGACCTTTTTTTTTTCAAATTTTTGTATTAATTTTTTTCTCTTTTTTCCTCCTCCCTCTTTCTTCCTTTGCTTTGGTGACCAACTAGAGGGGTTGGTTGGCCGATTATCGAGCTAAGGTAGTCAAGCAAGCTCGCCTCATTGGATTTTGGCTAGGGCTCACCTCTTTAGATTCGACAGGGGCTCGCCCAACGATGGTGAGGCGAGCTCGCCGATGGTGAGGCTTGGCCGCCTCAATCTTGCGAGCCGCCGATCTTGCCTCGCTAGACGACAAGGTGAGGTCGCAAGATTAGAGAGGCTCACTTGGCTAGCTCAACAAGCTCCTTCGAGTCCAATGACCAGCCAACCCTCCCCTTTGCTTGATTGTCGGAGCAAAGGAAGAAGAAGGGAGGGAAAAAAATATTAATAAAAAATAGTCTTCGATGCTGGTTGGCAGTTGCATCAGCGCTACCCGACCAATTTTAGCTAGATAGATTGAAATATCATAATTGCAAAAAGTTTAAGACTTAATTGGTTAAAAAAATAAGTTTATAATTGAATCAATATAATTGTAATAGGTTTATGATTTTTTGGTAATTATGCCTGTAAAAGACTTTAAACTATATTCATTGTAATACATTCATCATAAATTTGTTGTTGTTGTGACACTTGGATCTATGTGATTCATTTGCCCTCTGTTAAAATTTCATTAGATTATTTTTTAGTCAAATCAATGTTGTTTTTATTTTACAGTTACGTGGATGCCATGTTAACATTATTTGCTTTTTGGCATTTCTCATTAAATTACTCATACAAGTTTGGAATTTTATGTGTCAAAAAAAGTTTAGGATAAATGAGTTACGATGAATATAGTTTAGGGTGTTTAGTGGCTTTTGCTTGAATTTTAAATAAGAAATGATTTTACTTACATGCGGTATGCGCATGTGCACACATAGATAGACACACACATAGAGTTGTATGAGTAATTTGACGGGGGCTAATTTGAAAAAAAAAAAAGTGTCTCAGACTAATTATGCCTATCGGTAGATTACATATATGGTCGTCACCCATGTTTACTTTTAGTGAAATTTGGGTTCAAGTGATGCCGGTAACTTATAATGTACTGTTTGGTAACGTACATGTTTCTTTATTTTTATGTTCTTTTGTTACTTGAAATAGAAAAAAATAAAAATCCGTTTGGTAACACCAATTAACTTTTCTATTTCTCAAAATAAAAGTTTGTTACCGGGAATAGATTTGGAGTAGAAATGAAAAGTAAAAAAAATAACTTCTTATTCCTTAGAACAATTTCTAAAAACTTATTTCTTGAGGATCACTCATTGCCCACAACCCACTGCCACTTGCCGACTGTTGCCATTTGCCTACTTGCCGCGGTCGACCACCCTCGCCGTTGCCCTTGCCCCTGCCGAGCGAGTGCCAGCGTTGGGTTGCTTTGCCTTTTGCCCTGGCGACAAATGCGTTTTTATTCTTTTTTTTATTTTGAGAATAATAAATTTTTATAATTACAAAACGCATTATTTTACTTAGAAATTGTACTAGAGAGTAGAAATAAAAAAGAAATATTTGTTAAAAGAAATTATTTTTAAGAATAGAAATGTCACTAATGCACCGTAAATAGCCAAAGAGAAACCAAGCAAACAAAAAAAGAAAATGGTTGGAGTACTTTGGCATGGGGGCAACTTCACGTGTTAAAGTTACCCTCATCAGAAAAAAAAAGTACTATTTGGACGGCCCTGATCAGATCTCCCTAATTTTCTCTTTTCTTTATCTTTTTTTTCTTTTGCTTTTCTGGATTTCCCTATTTTTCCCAATTCCCTATTTTTTCTTTATCTTTTTTTTCCTTACCGAAGACGATGACGACCCAAAGTCACGAGACAAGAGCGCTTATATAAAATATCTGGTATCAATTTCACACATTGATTTCGTGCATTTTATCACAACCCGGTCCGTAGTAGACCCAAAAATTAAGGGGGGTTGTTGTTATCATAATGCGTGGCTATCGGTAGATTATATATATGGTCGACACCTATATTTTTTCTTTCTCATTTTTATTACCAAATTTATTCCTTAAACAACTTTCTATTCCTAATAAAAAATCAATTGGCGTTATCAAATGCATTTATGTTTTTTTTTCTATTATAGGGAATAAAAGAACAAAAAAATAGAGAAACATAAATTTTACCAAACGGAACCTAAAAGGCAGAGCGCTAAGATGATAAAATAAAATAAAATATTTTAAAAATCCCCATATTCAAACCCACTTTTGATGCCTGTGAGTCAAGGAAGGGATGAAATCCACAGGTAGCATTGTGGATTGCATCATGCGTTGGAACTTAGGGGACTAATCATGGTGTTTTGCAATCAGGAGCACTAAGTCAATAATTCGATTATACAACATTATGTCAAGCACAAGCCAACTTAGCATAAGGGATTACACCTCTCCTCTCACTTTCACCAATGTAGATGGCTAATTTATTAGCTTTCCTGTTTCTCAAATAACCTTCGAAGAGATTGCTGTGAAGTATACTCTCTCTACTTGAGAGGCCTTTTAATTATATTTCTATCTTTGTCTGGAAGATAAAGAAGAAATACGGTGATGACATTATGGGGTCTTTCAGCTTTGGATGGATCTTTCACTTGTTCCTTTTCCTTGAACTTTTTAAAGATCTACGCATCTCTTTAAGACCTAACTACTTGATAATTTTTTTTTATTACATTGTGTATTTGACGACATTAGTTTTGTAATCAAATCAAATCAAATACTTAATCTACAAGGTGCTGTGATATGGATGATAAATGCTTGAAAATCTAACAATTTTTTGTTATGTATGCTTAGCAAGTTCTTTTAGAGCATTCGTCGTCACATGATTTTGGATAAACCTTGAAATCTCAAGTTATGAGTACAACGCCTATACGCAGGGGGCATGCCTATTAATTAGATTAGTTTTTAATTTTCCTTCAGAGAAGAGTGGGGAAATTAACGTTTCATCAACATACTAATTACAAACCAGGTGTTGATTTTTCCTTTTTCAGGGGAAAAAGGAGAGCTAAAACAAGAAAAGCGAGATTGATGATGGTGACATAAAGCTGTAGTTAGATCTAAGATGTAAGCAGCTAACCTTGGATTTCAATGGGCCGTGCTGGTTTTCGGTCCATGAAAGGATACACATGTATTGCTAAAGCCCGCGTCCAAGGCCCAAAACAAAGATTGGCCTTTTGATTTCTTCAGCCCCGCATTTCCTCAAGCATGGTGAAGACATGCGTCTTAGGTAGGTACACGTAGGGCTGTCAAAAAAGCCCAAACCGGCCCAACCTGAACTGATCTGAATCGAAAATTTCGAGTATTTTCAGTTCGGATCTCTTTCGATTCAAGTAAAAGAAAAAATCGGATATTGTAACGGTTTTGGTTCGGTCTGGGTACTCGACCAGAACCGAAACACCTCCTAGAGATAAGAAAACCTCTTGCAGATCTTGAGCCCGTTCGACTACTCTGCCTCCTACTTCTCCACCAAGAAAAGATGAGTACTAGAAAAGATGGTTGCTTTGATGTAAATTGGTGTAAAATTGAAACAACTGATTTCCCTCCTTTTCTATTCTACATGGGAGTTTGACAGCAATTTTTTTTAGAGTTCATCATGGAGAAGTTGCAATTAGTGGAAGCAGCGGAGAAGAAGATCATACGAAGGTACGACAGAGTGGAAGGAGCAGTTACCCGACCTGACCCGTTGACATCCCTAGACACATGTTGTAAGAAGATCGCTATATACGTAGTATTTTTAGTTCAAGTAAATACATGAAGTTCGAATAAGAGAAATCTTTAGTTTTGCCGCCAATGTTCACTTAACAAAAGCTTGTTTCTTTTAATTTTTTTTTCTTATCTCACGTTTCATGAAAGCTCTTGTCCCCTTTATTAATGAGTATACTGTACTAACTTGATGGCAATAAAAAAATGCGTTGGACTTTGCCCGCATGAATTTAAGCCGTCTGATGACTTAGGAGACACAGTAATTGTGACATTTAATTTGCCTGCTTACCTTGCCTACAAATTCGGACCATCTCTTGGATAGTTATATGCTCGCCACTTAAGCCATCCACTAAAATTTGTAATTCTTTTTATTTAGTTATTCAATATACGTTATCTAATTATTCAAAATCAGTTATTATTAAGATGTTAAATAACAACGCTATTTAATATTTAAATATTATAGCACATTCTCTTGAGAGAACTCATGATCTGATTCTACGTGAGATTTTGTAGGATCATTGTTAATTGTTTCAAAAAGTTTAGTTGAAAATGTGATTTAATATTTAAATACCCTAGCACCCCTAACACACACACACAAAAATGAAGACTCATAATTCCTTAATTTGGGACATTAAAATTCGCCAGATGAAATGAAACTACCTCAGTTCTAGGTACACCCGCAACAAAATTATTTAGAAAATTTACAGCCCTAGATACCCTGGAAATCATTATCAAAGAACACTTCCTGAGGGAGATTTTTTTTTTAAAGGCCTTAAGGCCACTGTTGGCTAGCTAATCATATGTCAAAATTAACTAAAATAAAAAACGTGTCGTGTGGAAATCAATCGCCCTTCGACCACGGCGGGGTAAGCAGCACCATGGTCGAACTAGGGCTATCATGCATTGAATTATAGCATTCATGTACGAGACTAGAAGGTAAGACAATACATGGGTGCAACTCTTTGTTGATAAATATGAATCAAGAGTGGATGGAATTCTTTGGGATTATGAGAATCTATTAACATAGGAAAGCACATTGGAGCTTGGCTATGCTGATAGTGTCTTTGTACTGCCATAGCTTCTCAGCGCGCAAGCAAGAGAGCTATTGATGGAAAAGAAATCACCAGGTTGTTCGCTCCAAATTATTATTAGGAGACATTCCATACATGAGCCTCTTCAAACTGGATTTATTGCTATTGATCTTGGTGCTATATTGGATTTGAATTAGATTATGGATCCTACATATATATTTTATAAAAAAACTGAACGATTTTTTTTTCCTTTTGCTTTCTTGCTTTTGTGAGTGTTTGAGATCCTTTTGATGGCCTATATTATGTTGAATGAATTATATGACACTGCCATAAAAGTTGGCCAATTTTAATGTATATGAGAGTTGATAAATTATTGTGTTAGTTAGAAAAATGAATAAGTGTTGACAAAACAATTGAACTGTGGGCAATTTGAAAGCTGTAAAAAAGAGATGACAGTTTCATAAAGATATTGGTAAGTTATAATAAATTACTGCGATATCAAGTAATTGGCAATTTTCTTGTATTTAACAAATTTATTAGAATCTACTTGCAAACAAAAAAAAACTTGTTTTTGGGAAAAGAACATTATAATCGTCCAACATTAGAATAATAATGTAGTCTCTTATTTAGCAAAAAGAAGTTCTCACGACTTGGACTAAGATAGGCTGAGCAAAACACGGCAGAAGTAAAAGTCACTGTTTGTTAAGAGCTCTTAGTCGGTTAATGTAGACAATTGACAAGACGACTAGGTAATTGCTGACCGTAAAAACAAAGAGAAACTACTAAGGCTGTGTTTTGTTATGTTTTGGAAACGGGCTTTTGGGAAATGCAATACCTTTGCTTAAAGGGTTTTGAAGAAATACAATTTGTGTTTAGTAAATTTTTTTTTTGCAAAGCTACTTTGGCATAAAGAATGTTTGGCAAATCTTTTTCTGTGAAGTGCTTTTGGGTTTAATTTTTATTTTTTTATTAGAAAATATCAAACTCTTTGTCGAATCGGGCAAAGATGAGGGTAATTTTGGAACAGCAAGGGATAAAACTGAAAAGCTAAAGAATTGACAATGATAGTTTTGAAAGATAAAAACTAATTTCAGTATTTGACCAAATGCTAAAAGTCCAAAGTTAGTCCCTATAAACATTGGGTTTTCAGTTTTTCCAGAGTCGGCATGTGGCCAAAAGCCCTTGGAAGGTTTGTCAAATACCCCAACATTTTCTCAAGGGATTTTAGAGGCTGAAGCCCATTGAGAAAGCCAAACCAAACACATGCTAAGTCCCCAGACATGAGTATTGATGAATGAAGCTCGGTTTGATTAATAGGAGGGCCACAACAAACGCATCATAGCGAGCTGAATGCTAAGTAACTACTTAAGTAATGGGTCTAATAATTTGGGATGCAATTTGCTTGGATAAATCAATATGGCTATGGAGAAGTAAGATTGACATGATCATGTCGTGGTAGAGCTGTAGATCATGGAGGCCACTAATTATGAAGGTCGAAAATCATAGATTGTGTGACAGTTAGCAAACTGCGAAAATAACTATCATTGTTAGACAGCAAAAAGTGGAAAAGTAATGATTGTCGAAGTAATGGATTTGCTTAATAATTGCTTGTAAATACATTTTACTAAATTATATGAGTCAAGTATAATGTGTTTGCTTTTGTTATAGACATTATTCGATTTTCTCTTCTTGATATCTTTACATTTCGGTACCATTCTAAATTACCAATTGCAATTGTCTCCAATCTTAGCACTTTCAACTTTCTTGTCAATTAGCGTTTCCTGTCCAAAAGTCAACAAGAAACCCTTCAGATCCTTTGTTACTTCCTCTACCGTTCCACACTTTGAAGAGTTTTTCGTCAGTACTTTTCAGCGAAACAAGTTTATTATTCATTGCATGCGACAAACAAATCTTGATCTATCTACCACCAGCAGATGAACAGTCTTCCTAATTCAAACGTGGAGTTGTAGCCTATGAAATCATTATTCATTTCATAAACGAATTATCATTGCACACAAATCTGTCATCTAAATGTATCACATGCAAAAAGTTTTTTTTTTTTTTAATTCACCGACAGTTTACAGCACAAGAACTTGTAAAATCACAGTAAGAGCTAGCTTCACTCTTCAACCTAAATACTGCTTCGTGCTTAGCTAATATTTTTGTTGGCGTATTGTCCTTTTCATCATCCTTTAGATGGACCCAACTTCATTAACCGCGCAGTGGACTTTTTCCATTCACATTTAATTAATAAATGCATGGTTCAGGGAGATAAAATATTCATATCGTGGGCCAAACTCTCTGGTTTTGGTGACTTTTCTCCATGATGGGATTAATGTTTGCGGAGAAAGAGGCATGGGAGCTTGTGTTCGAAGACTAGTACTTTGACACTGGCTCAATCTCTTTTTAAAAATTAATTACGTGTTGCACGCTTGGGGAAGCAAACCCTAGGTCAACAAACAGACAGAAAGGGATCGAACCGAGGGGCTAGATTTGGGGAGTTTCACTGAATTTGGAGTCCCAAGCGTGGCATTTGACTCAGTGAAACCACCCCATTAATTGCAAACGGTACTGACCTTTGCCCTCTAAGCCCGTTTGACATGACTCGGTGAGCTAAATGAAAATTGTTTTGCGCCTAACTACGCCATTGAAGTCTCTGCAAGTTGAAGGACTTACGAGGAGAATTCAAACTTCAAAACCCGTCTCGGCCTTGTAATGTGCACACCAGTCATCACTTTCATGGCCCCTCCCGAGCTGAGGAATCCCATGCACGACCCGGTTGAAAGTCTTATTATATAAATTGAAACTCATTTTCTCCTTTTCGGGAAAGGGGAAAAGATGTGGAGAACCGAAGAAAAGCCGAAGTGGGTTTGAAACCTGAGCAGTCTGGTGGCGTTTAAGAAAGATAAACTGGGAAAGAAGGGAGGGTTTTAGAAGGAAACAAACGAAGAGACTATAAGCATAACGATCCAAATATTCCAAAAATGCAAGTCATTTCATAATATCCGGATTTTCTCTTGGACACCTCTACACATGTAAATGTGTGTATATACATATACATATACATATACATATACACACAGTTCAAGGCTACGTACATTCTCGACCACTTTATAATTATTTTTTATGAATCTTCTAGTATTTTGCTTTCTCTAGTTTAAAAATCTCACGCCTTGCGTCTTGAGATTTCCCATAACCTATATTTTTGCACCCTTTATATTCTATAGCTTGGCAGACGCTAAGCTGAGATTAGAGGGTATGTTCATCTCCACTCCCATGAAAGTTTGCACTTTCAAGCTCTCAAATGGGACTAGTGTGGGTGGTCTAGATTTTGACCCTGTTGGATCAAGATCAAGTGGCAAATCATATTAGTCTAGTGTGTCACGTAACGAGCGTAGAACTTGGTGACCCCACAATAAATTTCCCTAAGTATTAGTTTTTCTGGACGGAAGGAAAATCTTCTATCTAGTCTAGTGCCCCTCTCAATATTTCGATAAATCTCAATCATTGATGAAACCTAATTTTGGTAAATCAATGTGTGAGACTCGTACAAACACCAAAGTGGAGTACTTATATGTAGTTGTTCCACGAAGGAGGGAAGCGAAGTTTAGTGTACATATAAAGAAGTTAATAATAAATGGTCATGTTCCTCTTATTTTCTACTTCTATGCACGAACTTGAAAACAATGAAACGATGCACCAATTTATTTGGCATGCAGTAATTAAAAAGAAACATTGCAAACACCATTTTCAGGCAAAAGAAGATACTGTGTGTCCAACTGTTTTGCCTGAGTCAAGAAGGGACTCCTAAGACAACGTATCTGCTACTGTCTCCAACTGTTTGTCTTGACGAGAGAGAGGATAGACAAGCATCGTGGCTTCTTCCTAAGGTCAAACAGATGCCCTAAACATGGTTTGATTAGTTTAAGGATATCATAAAATGGTCCCCTTTTGACCCATAAATTCACATGACACGTCTCTCTCTCTCTCTCTCTCTCCCCCCCGGCGGTATCTTCAGTATCATGAAGAGAGATTAAGGGAAAAAAAAAAATGAAAAGGCTCATTTCGATCTGACAGGCAACAGTGGGAATAGAAGCTCGGGAGAATGGAATAGAAACGGGATTTTCGGATTCTGAGGACTCAGTTTCATAAAATATAGGTACTAAAACTCAGACTGGCCCTAGTTTTCTAAGCTCCCATTGCGTTGGAAGTTGGACCTTGGTCCACCACTTTCCAAATAACAATTCAAACCAGAAGGACACTCACATTTACAATTTCCCTTGTCTTGATTCGCGGTGGATGGATAGAAAGAAGACTGTCATGAGATAGATATGAGAAAAATGTGGGTAAATAAAGAATGGGGGCCTAATCCCCATACACTATTGATTTGGTGGTTCTCGAGATTCTTAAACTTGTTTTTTTTCCTTTTTCCGGTTGATAGATTCTTAAACTTGGAGTTGATATATTTGAACAAAATCTAGAATAAGGTTTCACTCTAGAAGAGGAGAAAAAAATGAGAGAAGTAAAACTAAAACAAAAATCTAAGATGCTCTCGAAATGTCATACTGTTTATTTGTCTAAATGTTATTGTTTCCCGTAAAAAGAAAAAGCATTTCAATAATTAAGCTATTATTTTTCATAGTCTATTTAGTGGTTAAGTGAGCTGTGCTTTATGAGTAAGTAACAGTTTCTCTAAATCAAGAGTCTTAGTCGAACGTAAAAAGAATCTACGAGTAATTACAGCATATACTATCGGATAAAAAAAATTTAGTGGACGAGTGAGCAGTGCTTTATGAGTATGTAACTATTTTTTAAAGCGGGAGTCTAGTTGAACTCCAAAAAGAATCCATAAGTAATTATAGCATACACAATCGGTATAAAATGAATTTCATAGTTAAGATATATCCATCATTGATTTGAATATTGAGTAGTTATATTTGTAAATCAAGAATCAGCATTCAATTTGTATTCCTTAATAGTCTCTTTTTTCAATTACTCGACTATTTCATTTTTCCAAATTCTTGGGTTGTCATCGGTAGTCGTTCCTTTTTTCTTTTTTTTTCCGGGGTGGTTTGAAGTCAGTTGCAGAAGACACAAAGCTTAGTCCTAATTAAAAGTCCACCAGAAAAGACGGCTGATCCTTCGGAGACAGACCCCTCCTCAGGTAGCATATAATCTCCTTCTAATTAACTCAAGGGCTTCTTCACTTATATTAACCACACTTGTCTCTCCTCTTCAAACTTCACAGTCTATCTGTCTGTCTGTCTGTCTCTCTCATTTTACTCTAGCTAGGGTTTTAGATCAAGGGTTATAAGTGAAAGAGAGTACATCTTTAATTTCTCTGCGTGTGTGCTTCAAGAACAGTGCATAAGTTCTTTAATGGAAGAGAGAGTTGACTGTGAGAAATCAATGGATGAGGTGATGCTTCCAGGGTTTAGGTTTCATCCAACAGACGAGGAGCTTGTAGGGTTTTACCTCAAGAGGAAGATCCAACAACGACCTCTTAGCATCGAGCTCATTCGGCAACTCGACATTTACAAATATGATCCATGGGATCTCCCTAGTGAGTTAGCTAAAGATGATTCATTTTTATTTTTGCAGTATTATCAAGTAAACTTTACTCCGATAAGAGTTCACTAGGTATTAATGAATAACGAGATTCGAGTTTCTAATTTTATTTTATTTTTGGGGGCATGAAGAGTTGGCGACTACAGGAGAGAAAGAGTGGTACTTCTACTGCCCCAGGGATCGGAAATACCGGAACAGTGCCAGGCCGAACCGGGTAACCGGGGCTGGTTTTTGGAAAGCCACGGGGACAGACCGGCCGATCTACTCGTCAGAAGGGTCCAAGTGCATAGGGCTGAAGAAGTCCCTGGTCTTCTACAAAGGTAGAGCTGCCAAGGGCGTCAAGACCGACTGGATGATGCACGAGTTTCGCCTCCCTTCACTCACCGACTTGTCTTCGCAAAATATTCCTGCCCATGTAAGATCCATGCTCAACGAGTTTTACTTGCATGTATGGAAAGATTTTCCCTTTTTTTTCTTTAGGATTTCACAAGTTCTTCACAAAGCAGTGTGAGCGCAAGTACGTTCTTGTACTGTCTTTCTTGATAACGTGTGTGTATGTCAAAATACGCCGGTAGCAGTTTAGCAGTTTATTCTTGATTTAATCGAACTCTTGAACTGATCAAACTCATTATTCTCGATGTTTTCACAGGACTCGTGGGCAATATGCAGGATTTTCAAGAAAACGAACTCGAACTCCCTAAGATCTCTGGCTCACTCTTATGTCTCCACAATATTGCCATCTGAAACCACTGCATCAGAAACTGCAAATTCACTCATTCACTCTCAACTAAGCCCAGACACTCCTTCCTTCTCACCATCTCCAACCAAAACCAACTCCTCCGTTCACATTTCCTCTCATAATATCGCTCCCATCTTGGACTCATCATCCCTGGTTCCCTGGACTAATTTAGACTTCGCCATCATTCCGTGGAACATGGACCCGAACCCTAATCACTTCCTCTTCCCACCTCTCCAAGAAACCACCGCCTCGGACGTCTCCTCTATTCTTCAGAACATGTCGTCCTCTATGTTCGGAGACATTGGTAGGAGCTTCGAGTGCGATCTAAACGACCATCAAGAACAGTTCAACGATGGCTTCTCACTGCTGACTCTACCGCTCGAAATGCAAGTGAACGGTGCGATTGTTGGCGGCGGTGGAGAAGAAGAAGCGTCTTCCTTGTTGCCGAGGAACCTGAGCCGTGATGAGCCGTGGGAGGCGGTCCGGTTCGGCGGTTCTCCCTACGGTTCGGGCAATTATTTGAACGTGGGGGATGCATGGAAGTCAAGCCTGGGGTGGGATGCAACGAGTGATTTGTCAACGTATTATTATCCCACCACCAAGTGCTTCACCTAATTAGTCATCGAAGGGATACGGGAGTAGCTCGAAAATGGGTCGATGACTTCCAAGGTTGTGGTCCACGACTCGCGTACAATATCGTGGTTCTCTAGGAGAGAGTTAGGTGGTTTTCAATTATTTTCTTTGTTAAGAGAGAGGGGAAATCATTTGTTTATTTGTAGAAAATTTTTCTTAGATGAAAAATGTTTTTTTTTCCTAAATCAGTGACAAAGGTTGAACCCATGCTCGCTGTTTCTTCCCAAGTTTTTGTTCATTTGCTTTTCGTTTGTTGTTTTTCTTTTGGCTGGATCTTCTCAAGTGTAGGTGATGACTGGAGATATATATATGGACTGCTGTTTTGGAAAGTTTGGCACATGTTGTCTGGATCTTCTTTTGTGTCTTGTGATTCTCTAAAGAGGAGACATGCTACAGGATACACGCCACAAACACGGCCTCAAAACTCAAAGCCCCTTGGATTGGATTGTATGAATATAAGAGAGGATTACATTCTCTAGTTGATTTTTTCCCCGGTTTTTCATCTTGTTTGTCTTTTTAGAGAAGCTTATACTACTAAATTATCAAAGAATAATGTGGATTGTTAAAAGATTATACAAACATGACATGTTACGTGACATGGCATAGTGCAAATAGACTCCAAAATAATTAGGTTTTATCTAATAATAGTCTGCCAATTTACTTAGTATACTAATTCCGCAAGTCGCTCTTAAAATAATATTTGGCATTGTTCTTGTCCAAAGATTAAAATACCTAACATTCTGAGTTTTGAATGTGAAGATAGATCTCTCTTATAATTGCTTTATTCAGTGCTTTTCCTTCTTTATTTTCCAAAGATGTATGGTAAAGCCAGAAGCCTAACAGTCACTTAACTTGGTGATTATTTGCATTCTAACTTTGAAACATACGTGGGAGATACAACCAGCAAGTAGGGGTATGCATGGTCCAGGTGGGAGGTTTCCACCCTAGAACCGAGAACTGCCACCCTAGAATCGGGAACCGCCCACTAAAGACCGGTTCTAAAAAATTGGATCCGGGAACTGCCCGTTGGTTCCATGGATCCACCCGAGAATCGGACCGCCGGTCCAATCCGGTTCCCGGGTGGATCCACGTAACCGATCTCATACTCAATATGCATTGATGGATGGAGAAGATGAAACTGAGAGACGCTATGCAAGCCACTTATTTCTTGACCTTTGTTGTGCTCTTCAAGACTTCGACAATAAGAATTGCAAGGGCTATTTGGCGAATAGGAAATTAGGCTTCCAAATAGAACAATAAGAATTCTAAACATGGGGCTTCAAAATTTTAACGTTTTTTCAACCAAAAATTATTTTTTATAATAAAAATTAATATTTATTATTATTATAATACTGGTCTGGTCCGGGTGGGCGGGCATGTGGATCCACCCATGGAACCGGGAACCGGACCGGTCCCTTTAGGAATTACCGGTTTCGGGCCGGTCCGGTCCGGGTCCGGGCGGGTCCCGGTTCTTTTGCACACCCCTACCAACAGGTCCATGCCCCATGTACTACTTGCTAGATCTCTATTTATGGGGCTCTCAATTCATTTAATTTCTCCTCCTTCGAAAAAAGTATCAAAAAAGTCATAAACCTATTATATTAGTATTAATTTAATTCTAAAACTTTTAATTATACCAATTGAATCTTAAACTTTTTGAAGATTTATCCATGTAGTACATCCGGACAATTTTGACTAGAAATCATGGACATGAACGCCAACTATTTTAGATGGCACAATCAACACTAATATGGACAAAATTTACAATTTTTTTAAATATATATTTTTAAATTTTCATTGAAGCCAGCGATTCACCAATTGCTAGCAAGGTCGAGGCCTTTGCCCAAACCATCACTAGCCATGGGCAAGGGCTTTCGACAAGGGCAACCCTCACCTATTATGGCCTAGGCAAAGTTCGCCCTTGGCAAATTTGGCAAGGGCTTGATCCTTACGGTCGGGTGAGATTTGTGACCATTGCTGGCCACAATGAAAAAATAAATAAAAAGAAGAAATAAAAGAAAAATAATTTAAAAAATTCAGATAAGTATTTAAGAATTAAAATTTGTCCATGTTAGTATTGGGTTTGGCACGTAGGATGGCTGGTATTTATGTTAGCGATTTCTAGTCAAAATTGGCCGGAACTACGTTCGCAAATTATCAAAAAGTTTATAATTCAATTGGTATAATTAAAATGTTTGGATTGAATTTGTATAAGGCAATAGGTTTATAATTTTTTTAGTGCTTTTTTCTTCTACTTCGATCACGTGTGATAGGTGAGATTAAACGAATCCTGAAGTAGGCATTCGCATATTAGATTAAATTAAGTGGACCACACCATTTAAAAACAGGCCGAACTTACATGGCCCCTCCAGTAAAACCTACAAATCTAAAGCCCTGTTTGGTGACTATTTCATTTCTCTATTTTTTTTTTTTTTTTCCCTAGAACATAAAAAGAACAATTAGTTTAGTAATGTTAGTTAATTTTTTTTATTTCTTGGAACAAATCGGTGGCCATGGAATAAATTTGGAACAAAAATCAAAAGTAAAAAAAATCTACTTCTTTATTCCTAGGAATAAAAAGAAAAATAAGGCTATTTTAGGAAAACAAGCTCAATGTGACCTAATTCTCATCTTTACACAATTGACACAAGATATAGTCTTCTAAACTGACGTGAGTCCCCATTTTTCAGAATGAAAATAAATAAATAAAAATTCAAATACAAAAAATTAGGAAAAAATTTAGAAATTAGATTTTGAGTAATTTTACTAGATTTTAGTGTTAACTCTAGTTTAGAATTAGTTTAGTATAAAAATGTGAAAATATTTTGATGAAAATTGAATAAGCTTTTAGGGCTTTACTATATGGATTTTTGAGTGTCGTTCTCTTTTAGAGACAATGCTAGGTTGTGAAAATTTGGTGACTTCAGTCTTCTTCTCTTAAGATTCTATTGGTGACATCCTTTGAGATCATCTGCAATTCTATTTTAATAAAAAAATTAAATAGCTTTGAACAATTTTTTTGCATTATTGTTTGCCTTGTGTTCATAGCAATTGAATAAGCCCGTGCTTTATGAATTTCTGATGTTATTTACTTGAAAGTTTGATGAGTTTGTTCAAATAAACAAACCAAAGAATGCATCCATCCTCAATTGTTCTGTCATTTTTCGTTTTATCAAGTAACATTTGCTCTTCTTCTTATAACTAAAAAAGCTCAAAAAGTCTATGCGCTTATTTATTATAATGTCCAAAGATTCACAAGTCAATCTCCTCATATTGTGAGTTATAAACTAGTGTAACTCTCTGCTACCATTTTCAGCTATCCATTTTTGACTAACCATTACGTTGGATTTTTTGAGACTATGTTGGAATAATTTGATTAATTAAATCCTTACAAAATTTTAATTTTATTTAAACGTTAATTATTAAGTCTCCATTAACATTTTTATAATTAAATGAAAACAATTGTGAATAGAAATTTTTGTATAGTTATTAAGGATGTTTTTGGTAATATTTCTACTTCTAGTATTCATGTCAATGATTTATAGCCAAAATTGACCAGATAAATTCAATTAGCAAATTATGAAAATATTTAACACTCAATTGGTTAAATTAAATGGTTTAAGATTGAATTGACAAAAGTACAATGGGTTTAAGATTTTTTAAACAATTTTCCCTGTTATGTACATCAAGAATGACCCTTGAGCACATCGTTAAGCAAGCTTTAACCATTTGATGCTTCCATCTTCCAGTGAGTGTTGGAGGACATGCATGCGCCGAGGGCAATATTACAAATTCAAGCCACCCCAAACCTAAACCAAGCCCATTACTAAGTTCTAATGTGGGCGCTTCAGCCTAAGGATCTAGGCATCAAGTCCCCTGGAAGTTACAAACATAACCCCTGGCTTGAAAACAGCCGGTCCTTTCGCAATGGTCAAAGCTACTCTCCATCACTCGATCGAATCACCCTAAGTCCATTTCCCGAAAGGGTAAAAGCCAATGCACCACGCTAGCAGCCTAGCATTCGCAAGGCAATTACTTAACCAGGCAATTTATACAACCGGCCTGTCATCATGCGATTAAGATGATCAAATCTTGAAATGGCAACGAATTCGAAGTTCCTTCTCTAGAATTTCGCCACTTCCATACCAGGAACTGCAAATCTCATACTGAATGATAGAAGGCAAAGGAAAAGACAAAATAAAACCTTTGCAAATGATCCAGAGAAATGAAAATGGACCACGTATGAACACTGAAAACCAACTAATCTGGTTTCAAAGGAAAGCAGATCGTACATGATTTTACAGTATCACCAAAAAGCAATTAAAAGGGAAAGAGAAACAAAACATCAGCTCGACGAATTTGTTGACAAAATCAACTCCAATGGTCTCACATTGCTTTTCTATGGCTCCCTATCAATTAATGTAAGCCAAAATTACACTCTTCGCAGGTCTAACTCAAAGTGGTCCCAGGCTCTTGTATTCTCTCAGCTTTTTGAGGCAAGCTTTTCCTTTGCCTTCTGAATCTTCAATACCTTCTTCACAATCTTCTGCTCTTCCACTAAGAATGCTCGGATGATCCTATCAAAACCAATACACATTGATTAAATCATAAAACATCTTGCATGTTGACCACTGGAACAAAATTTCAAGAAATAACTGTTGCGCACCTCTCTCGAACAGCTCCTCCAGACAGGACTCCACCATATGCCCGGTTTACAGTTCTGCGATTTCTAGACAATCTTGATCTCTTGTATTCTGCTGGCCTCAAGTGAGGAATCTACAACATGGCACAATTGTGGTTAGCAGAAGATCAAAGCCTACTGCAAAAGCAGACAGTATAACATAGTTCAGTTGCAGTCAGCATGCTACCTTTTAAGCAATAAGTTAAATCCAGAAAAAAATCATTAAAAAAATTGTAAACAGAGGCTAAATCTAAGTAGCAACTGATATGATCCATGAAATGTGTCCATGTTTAGCCATCTGAGATCTGACCTTCTCTCATATAAGTTTTACTAACAATGCCTATTATCTAAGATTACTTAGAAACATGATATATGCATTTTTGTATATGGCATTCCATAAGAGGTCAAAGCAGACTGAATCTACACACCAACTTAGTTTGGTGTCTGCTTGCTTCTTTTTTCTCTTTTTATTCCTTTTCCAGTACTTCCATAACCTTGTGATGTTTTAAGTGAAGTACAAGCACTCCTATGTCTATTACTCTATTGTACATTGTCATACTTCCCAACATCATTTCATCAAATTAGTTCCACAGCAGGTATAACCCAATCATAATTTCCTCCTCATTTATTTTCATTCTTAATTTACAAAGTGCAATTCCACTTCTAACTTCTTCTTTAAATGATTCAGTGCATGAAGCTGATTGAAATTTTTTTATGAAACCATCCTTACATGATTTTTAAAAACCTATAATCTGCTAGTTTGAATGTCTAAACACATATATAGGAAGACAAAGTTGCTGGTATAAAGAGCAAACGCATTCTAAAAGAATGATTTGCTGTCTGGTCATTTTAAGGAATAAGGAAATTTCAAGTCAAAATAATTTCTTTGTTCTAACTTTTCCAGTTCCTACACTTTAGTCACTATCAAACCATCAACATTCATTTTTCCATGCATTTTCATCTCTTTGGCACTCTCAAAAGCTTCAAACCCAATTAAAATAAAAAAAAAAACAGTTTAACTTTCGTTCATAACAAAGTAGGTAAAATATTACCCATCAAACTGTAAAGTGGGGTAATGAAGCTAGTCTAACACAATCAAGAGTCTCAAGTTAGTGCCTTCCTGCATTGACACAAGGCATCACAAAACATGCGATGATTCTCAACTAGCTTAAATCCAAATAACTGCCAAAGAACCTGCCTGTGCAATTCATTTCCTAGTCAAGCAACAAGGTCTTGATGATACAATAGCAATGGGAGTTATGAATCTTTCTTTGTCTAGCCTAACAGATGTGAGAAAATGATATGCTCCACAACTAATCTTTTGCACGTCAACATGGATGGCCAAAGAAGATCAACTTTATGCCGATTTGATTGCATATTAATTGAAGAGTTCTGGCACCTGTTAAGAGTCCGATCAAAATGAACACACTAGGGTATATATACCAACTGTAATAACAGGCAAGCCCCCCCTCTCTCTCCCTCACACATGAAGATGTGACCTTTCAAGGAAAGGCAATAATTTTGGCTGAGTACAATTCACATATGGAGATCATTCACATGATTACTCAAATCCACCACAGAGAGGCAGAATGGCTACCGAAATCGCAGCACTTCACATAGCCATTCAAGCATAGGACCCACGACTAACTAGTTTTAGTTTTGATAACAAGAATTCGGGCCAACCAATCATTCGGACAAATTCCATGGATTCACCCAACAAATCCGATCAAGAACACCAGCCATTTGCTACACTTGAAAATACTCGTACAGCGCCCAGTATCAACCACACACCATCATCAATCATTAATTAAGATCCACTTGACACGGCTCGATCAAAACTAACGTAATTTAGGGGAGAGAGGCAACAGACATATACATACCCCCTGTATCCTCTTGCCGGTGACCGGGCATTTGGGGCCACTCGCTCTCTTCTTGGTGGTCTGGTAAACCAGCTTCCCCCTACACTTCCAAATTTCCAAATCGAAAAGCTCAGCGCAATCATCCGACAAAGCGACGACGCATCGAAATCTACTCTCAACGCAATACGAACTCTCTCCACAACATCCGATGAGATTGAACGAGAGATGAAGAATTCGTACCGGGAGTCTTCACGACCCTGTGCTGGTTCGACTTGGTGGCATAGCTGTGCCGCTTGCGATACGTGAGACGCTGAACCATCCTGTGTTCTCTCTCTCTCTCTCTTTTCTCTCTGAGGAAAGCGGCTCGCTAGAAGAGAAAGAGGAGACCACACTGGTTCGCTCGTATTTATAGGTGTGATTAACAGAGGACGGGAACGGCTTGAGGAACCCTAGATCCAACGGTTGAGAATCTATCTTCCCTGCTTCGCGTTGACTGCTTTCTTGTATTGTCCGAGTCCGAACTGCGAGTCAAGCCCACTTGGGCACATTTGGGCCCTCGGCGCTGACGTCACGAGGCCCGTCTGAAGAAAAGGCGAGGCCCAAGCCCGCATGTTCTGCCAACGCGTATTCTCCAGGGGTGGGTCGCCGGCAATCCCCACCATCGCCGGCCCTTCCCGGCAGCAGTGGGGGCAGCGAGGGCGACATTTCCCCTTTTTGGGTTTTTCATCAAAGTGAGTATTTTTCAATATAATTTTAATTTTTTTATTTAAAAGTGAATTTAAACCAATGATGTCATTTTGGCCACATTCTTGCTCAACTTGTTAAACAGGTGACTCAAGTTGAGTTTAGGTTGGGTTATAAATGGTTTGACCTAAATTGATCTATTATCCCATTTATAAGCCATTCATTCGCAATATAAATTTATCGACCCATACTTGACCCGATTCATATTATTAAAATACTTATATATTCAACAAAATCAAAAAAAACTTGTTTCTTATGATTTTTTTAAGTATATATAGTTAAAACACTTTCATACAATTACAAATTAATGGATAAATTTTATAATTGTTTACAAAATTAAGGCTTCATTTATTGCATGAAAAATATGATGCTTCTGAAAACAATAATATTTTCTAGCATTTTGGTTGAAACCTAAAAATGAATTAAAATATTTTCTATTGGGTATGGAAAATTTGATTTGATTTTCCATGCACTCCTTTTAACCGCTTTTATTTTTATTTTTTTGAAAATAGAATATTTTTTTCTTTTTCTTTAATCTTCTTCTTCACTCAGTCACTTGCCAAGGCGGCCATGGCTAGCAATAGGCAAGCTCAAGCCTCGCCATAGGCTGACAAGGCTCAAGCTCGCCTTGAGCCCAAGGCTAGTGAGGCATCAGCCTTGCCCAATCAACAAGCTCGAGGCTTGCCAGTGCAATTGGGCAATTGGTGAGGGCCAAGTGTCGAACCTGGTGGTGGAAAAAAAAGTAAAGGAAAGAAAGAAAAAAGAAATTAAAAATTATAAAAAGAGGAAATTTAAAAGAAAAAATTATAAAAACTGCTCAAAAGGAAAATGTCTCATTAATAAGTGGATTCAACTAATAACCTTTATAAACTAATTGGGCTATAAATGGGTTCAAAGACAAACCCATTTACAACCCATATGTCATTAGACTCATAGACAGCTCAAACACATTAAGTATTTATGAAAACTTAACTAACTTATATATGACCTATCTCATTGAACATAAGTTCAAATGGGTTTTCAACCTCTAGTTATCGCCAAGCCATTGTGCACATAACCTCTGGCTGTCTTCATGTCATAAGAGTTTTTTTGGGGATGAGAAAAAAAGTTACGTCACCATTTTTTATTAGCCAAATTAAATAGAATTAACGGAATAATTTACACCAATTTGATAAGTTTCAGAATTTTATTGCATTTTTTCTAAGTTTTAAAACTCAATTATACTTTCGTGATATATTTTAAAATTTTCAATGCACTTATCATTTTATATTTAAAGAAAACTTTTGCATTCTCTGAATTTTGAACGGCAGTCCTCGGTGTGAACAAGCACTTGATTAAGAAAGCTATCCAGTTTAAACTAAGCTGCAATGTCTTTGTCCTATAATAAAATTTTAAGATTTTATCCAAAAAACAGAAAAAGTGGACTTCCCAGTTCTGATTTTTCGGAATCCGGGATCATGGGATCGGTCCCGAGTTATATCTCGGGAACCGAACCACCCAGGAATTCACCCCTACCAGGCTGCAGCTCATTTTGCTATCTGAGGCAACACTAACAGCAGTGTCTCGACTCGTTAGCCTCGCGTATATCTCGGCTCAAGTCGGCACTAGAGATCTGTTTATATCGGATCATTACTTCAGATTCACTTCTAGTTCCACGGATTCCATTCAGTGTCATCTTCATTTGCAGTGAACCCGAATCCTCGACGGGACTGTTATTGTTACAGTGATATGGAATGTGGACCAGAATCAGTTGATTAGAGAGCAAGTCACGTTAGGAATGTCGTGGCATGAGGCGGTACAGAAGCAAACAGGATCGTGAAATGTCGCTCAAGTTCGTCAGTTTACAATCGTGTCTTCATTGCAGGCGGTAGTTTACCATATGTAAGCTGAAAGAATGCTTCGGCACTTGGAACTTCAACCATAGATTTGGATGAGCAGAAAAAAGAATGTGTTTCATTTCAGTGTCGAAAACACGCAGCATCAAGTATGGAAAAAAGTAACAGCCAAACTTCTTCCTCACAAAACTCACGGCAATCAGCCGACCTTTCGTTTTACTAATCGAACAAACTCACCTATACTAATTGCTTTTGCTATACAAATCTCTACACTTAACGAGGACCAAAAAATAAGAACGAAGAGCACAGAAGAACAGAACGAACTAGCCATAGCCAAATTCTAGTTTAACTATTTGGGAGCCCTGATATGACTCATCTCATAATCGTCTAGCATTTCGATGAAACTTGGCCCGTCTTCCATTTGAAGAAGGACTAGGATGAACTAGGACCTGTTGTGGATAGGATCCGAGCCTCCCCGAACTTGTCTTTTGCTAGACTGGTTAGGATTGAAGCTCGCAGCTTTGCTTGCGGATGCCTTGCCGGTCAGTAACTCTGTGCTGGTATCCTTGAGCAGGCGTCGACTCAATGATGCTATATGCTGATCTTCCCTGGCCTTTCTTGCAAGAAGTTCTATGCTGGTTAAGCCCGAGGCTTGACTCAGGTTAACCGCTAACGAACCGACAAGGATCACAAAGATGAATGTTCTCTGTACTAGAACATTCATTGTTCTGAGAAGTAGAAAAGCTGGTGGAGAAGAAAGAGAAGATGCTTCCTGTCTCGGAGGAAAGATGGGGAATTCCTGAGACGGCTTGTCCTGCCTCTTCTCTTGTTGTTCCACTCCTGTAGAAGCACGCCGGCTATTTATCAGTCTTGGTTGGATCTATCTGTGGAGGGAATTTTGAGGCATTCAACAGGGAGGGGCCCAGAAACAATTGTTTGTGGGGGGGCCGGGGGGGGGAGAGAATTATAGATTCACCTCAAAATAAACATCATGAGAATTGTAATCTAGGCATGTTAAGGCTGTTTTATGGAAGAATCTGACAAAGGATGAATCGGAAAAAGGGGAAGTGGAACAGTGTCCTTGAGAAGCCAAGCATCTTTTTTCAAACTTGTTGTTCCCAAACGTATCTGTCATTTTCCCTGCTTTTTCTTGTCTAACTTTGAAAATGGCCAATCACTACTGAGTTCTCTTTATGGTCTTTGGTCTTTGAGAAATTGCCAATTCAGCAGGCAATGCTTACATGTGCTCTCACCCAGGGAACAGATCCAATCTCCTAGATTTTCCATCTTCTTCCCTATGCTACATAGAAACTAATTCGACTGCTATATCGACATGAGAATGTCACGGAACGCACCATCGTCAGTTCTGATTATTCACACCTTCGGGATACTTAAACTGCTGTGAAGAATAAAGTAAGATTGGAGAAAAGGAATGCATCAAGTCTGTTCTTGAGAGAGGGGCATTCTGGTGACTGATTGTTCCTTTGTTACTAAGTAAAGGCGGGTTTGCTTTCTTGTTTATTAAGTACATGGAAGAGTAGTGACTCAGCAGACGGCAGTTTAACACGGGCCATCCAAGAACCAGTGGATGGACTGGTACATGAGCAAGCAGAATGTTTATGAAGAATCGAATGGAAGGAGAGGAGAAAAGGGGACAAATGGAACAGCACATTAAAGAAAACACACACTCCCTTTATGCCCTTCCGGATTTAATTCTCACTTTAAGAATTCCAAGCTCTTTTCTCTAGGAACCAAAATAGATTAATAGATAAAGAGATGAATCGGGTCCTGGTTTCTTGTGCTGAATGTGTTTCTTTATGCTTTTTCTTTTTTCTGCTCTCAGTGTCCCCCCCTCCTGGTATTCTGATTCAATGCTGTTTTTTAGATAAGAAAGCGGCCAATTCCAACTCTCTTTATCCCTTGTGGTTGTTTCTTGTGCTGGTTTTCCTTTTTCATGCCGTTATGCTATGTGCATATCACATGCTTAGGAACATTCTGTGGAATATATTCCTTAAGCTTTGTTTTACAGATGGTGGCTTGAGATTGAGGTGAAAAAAGTAAAACTTAAGTCATGGTCCGAACATGCCTGACTCAGCTCGAACATGATGCCAAAGTGGTAATTCTTGTTCTGTTCTTTGTCGACCTAGTTAAAAGGGCGGGCGATGCACCAAATTCTTGCTTCCGCTCTATGCAGACACGAGCTCAAAATCAATTCAAGAGAATCCTCGTGAAGGATGCAAGCACAAGGACAAGCATAACAGGTTCAGGAACACAAGAACATTCAAAAATCACCACATGTTGATATGTAAACTAAAACTATTGAGTCGGTCGGTGCGGTCATGGTTTAAAGTGAAACATGATCGGACAAAGGTTATTTAGCCAAGGTTTACGGAAGAATCCACATCCCTGGTTAAATCATATGTCGCATGATCTCACAGCATGGGACCATCCGAGTTTATGAACT
The DNA here is from genome assembly GCA_014182895.1 of Angophora floribunda. NCBI lineage: Eukaryota > Viridiplantae > Streptophyta > Magnoliopsida > Myrtales > Myrtaceae > Angophora > Angophora floribunda. The sequence continues at coordinate 28,187,614 of CM024711.1, read as the reverse complement.
CGAGACCACTTATGGATTCAAGCTCAAGCCTTGCCAAATCAAGGCAAAAAAATAACTGCTAGCTCGCGCCTTTTGCTTTTACTTTGGTACGGGTGCGTACCATGTATATACCACATATTAAAATCCAGCAACCTATCAGCAGAATCTCAGGAGGGTCCATGCTGTCTTTGGAATTTCATCAACTCCGATGAACGAAGGAGGGAAAACAGATAAAGCGAGAAAACTGCGATGCTGGGACTTTGTAGATTCTCAAGGTTGGTCTTAAAGCTCTGGCTTTCCTCCGCTTTTTCCTAAAAAAGAAGAACGATTAAACTAAGGACATTTCGCTGAATGAGCCCCCACATCGACAGTCCCGCGAAGACCGATCCGGTGCTTGTATGACCGAGCCGCCGCTGAAAAGGACAGGTTCTTCTTTCTTGATGTATTTTATACTCTCCGACTCTGTATCCAGACATCCTAATACATTTTAAATTTAATGCTGCAATTAGACAGGTGAGCAGAACTGCACAAGAAGAAAGATACTGAGGAGCCTGTATCTGTGACTGCATCCGATCCAATGTTCGATCTTAAGCTACAACATGCACTCTGCACAACTCAATTAACAAAGCAAAGCTGGACGATGCAAGAGGAGAGCGCCTGGTTCTGTCTTTCCTTAATCTGCAGGTCAAGCAACATTGATTAACTAATCTCTTGAATTAAATAATTCACTTGGTAATTGTGATGCCATCATGGGTATGTATGCTTAACTAATCTCCGAGAGGGTGGTGGAACTGGAATCTAATCATTTTGATCAAACTCTGTCTGGGGCCTTCCGCATTTCAAGAGGAATAAGTTCCTCCAGAGGCCTAAAGCTCAAAGGGACATACATATATTCCCACCCAAGAAAAGCTATAGTTGCAAAGGGATGGCTCTAACGAAAGTTTTTGACAGCAAGATGCTTCCTAACTCTAATTTAACATTGCTGCGCAAACATGAATCTCCATTAAAGTGGGGTAGGCCAGTAAAAGTCTAAATTTTTCATTTCATTCCATTTATTGTCTCGCACTAAGAAACGAACCCGTAATGAATTCTCCAGACACCAACCTCATTAAGCTAACTACGAAATTTTTTACCATGAATGTCACCGCTGTGGAACATCGACGTAACAAAACCGAGGATTTCTTCTTCTTCAACCTTTTCTCCTTCCCAATAGAACAGCAAATGAATAAACACAGAAAGAGTATACCACCTAAAGAGAGTGAGAGAATTGCATCCAGATACAGTTCGTAATTTTAAAGCTCAGGCCAAGTGAACAATTTGTGATACATTGATAGATATGGTGGCCCAAGTTGCCGGACAATTATACTTCACAACAGAGCACTACTGCAAGGGTGATGTTCAGTAGTGTGACTAGAATGAGCTATGCACCCAAAATAATAAAAAAGGAAAGAAAGAATGGTATAGGACATGAAGGATGCTCAACCTCCTAAAGATGTCATTGCACAATTTCTGAAAGGTTCCCACTATATACAATCAGAGAGCCCCCGTTCAGCCCTCAGAGGGTCACTTCAGGCTAAAAAATGTGGAAGTAAGATAGCAAATATCATGGTGCTGCACAGTCATGGCTCATTTCTTCCGAGTGTATGGATGCTGAAGTTGGTTAGTTGCTCTAAGGAAACAATCAACACCGGTTCACTCGAGTCACTATATACCGTCCCTTCTCTAAGTCATAAATGGTCTTTACTTGAGGCTTCCTCCACTTTGATAAGGTCCATGAGATAAGCATGGATATTATCAGAATAGCAAGTAATAAGAGTAGGACGGGTGAGTGATTAATGAGAATGGTGAAGGGCCAGCTGGGCTTCTCAGCATCCATAGCAGCTGTGGCCTGCAAGATGAAAGCTCCGAGGGCCCAATCCAGAGGGACACTCCCTACCTGATTAGCAAATGCAATCCTGTTTAAGAACAAACACATTCGATCACCAACAAAAGACGAATAACAATTATTCTAATGTTGAAGTGAGCAGGACAAAAAAGGGAGACTTCTTGGAGGGAAAATGCAAATATCTCATAATTTTTAAGAGAGTAATTGACCAATACCAGCAAAAGGTTACTCTATTGAAGGCGTCGAATAAGTTACCTATCATCATTCAAAGCAATTCCAAGACTATCATGAAGGAAGGCTACAATATAAGCTGAAGAGAAACAGTAGCGGAGTAAGTCTTCCTCATTGAGCAAATGATGTTGCTTCTTCAAGATTGACCAATCCTCTCCACAAAAATGTTCCCCGGCCAACATCAAATCAGAAAGAACTGCTTTCTGTGTCAACCCAAAGAACTAAACAAGCAAAATAGCACCGAGAAAAGAAGAAAGTTAACAGCACATAAAATCATGGTAATTCAACTTTTAGTTCAAACTAATTAATGAAACAAAATATTTAATGCTGACAGATGGAATTAAATCCCTTTACCCAGAACTTTTACTAGAGCAAAGTGTAACTAGTGTAACTGTCTATATGTATAGAAAAAAAAATCATACCTTTGATGTATGGAAAAAATTTTCTGTAGCAAGAAATCTCCCTTGAAGCTTGGGCGTGAAAGTTGATCCTATGTAGCATTGGCGATAAGCGCACTTATCTGCATCACAGGAGAACGAGAGGATGAGGATCACAACTAATAAGCAAAGACTAATATATCCAGAATATTGCGTCAAAAAATAGTCTGTGAGAATTGACAACCTTTTTCCTTTTGTAATAGTTTAAAGGCGGCAGATCTGCACTCTGAGAAGTTGCCCTTAGAATCAAAAGTGGACAAGAATCTCTCTTCCACTGAACCTGGTGTGAGCTTCAATGGCTCAGCATGAGAGTACCCTTTTGGAGTGCAAGGATCAACTAACATCGCCTTTTGAAGAGACTCATCAGCTGCACAACATATAGATGCTAAGGAAGTGTAGAAACACAGAAATGTATACTGCTCCACAATCTCGCATAGTTAATATTGACTTAGTCTTAAGATTGAAGCTAGTTGTGAAATTGATTAAAATTAATAACATGCTCATATAAAAAAAAATTAGTAACATGTTCATATTGAAAACAAGGAAAGTCTTTAAATAGCAAATGCCAGTTCCTTTGCTTAGGATCTACCCAATTTCCACTTATTTCTTTCTGTTTGTTTGATTCCCCTCAGCAAACAAGGTTGATAGGTAAAAACTTCAAAACATATTGATGCCAAAGGACATACAAGAATGTAGAAAATGTTTTTATACAGACTAGTGCACAAGTACATATATGTCAATGAATAGACACATATCCACATGTTCTTTTGTAATAGGCATGTAGATGCATAGGTTCATGGATGCACAGGTATATAGACACATACAAACTACACTGGTGTCTATATGAAAATCATAGATATGGTAAGTGACTATTCAAATTCAAACCGAGAAGCAATATAAACTTTGACCACCATACATAATAAGCTGAAAGTAAAATGTAGACATACTCACCCAAATTTCTTTCTTCAGAAAGAAGCAGTTCTTTCAATGACTCAAATGCAACAACCTGCAAAATACAATTTTTAGGAGCTTCAAAGCATCTTAGGAGGGGAAACAGCTCAGAAAACTGATGAACGTGGCATAGAGGAAAAAAAAAACCTTCAAATTTTACCGCATTCACAGAAGCTGACAGGAGACATCACATTTACCCACTTTATGCGAAAGTAATGGTAATGCATAAACCCAAATGTTCACAAGTGGACTTGTAGAGAATGAACTCATGCCTCTTTATAGATAACCAGCCTCCTAGTTCCAATCTATTATTTCATATTGTTGGGTCAAATCAGGAAGCAAGATAAAGCATAAATTGTCCGAATGAGGTAAGAATAGACAGTATGTTCATCAAGATGTATAAGCTAACATCAGAACTTAATAGAACCAGCATCATTTAACTCATTATTGACCCTCATCATTAACACTTGAATGACTCTTCTACAAAAAGACGGCTCATCTGGTTTACAAATTGAGATTGCACAAGTATGATCTTAGCAAAAAGAAGAGGATAAAGATATCAATTTAACTTGGTCATAGCTTTGTATTGACCATACACATTATAGCTTATAACTTGGTTTGGAAAAAAAGTCTGTTTTTCTACATGCATCATATGGAAACAATCACTAAGCTTCACATCTCACTCTAAGTATTTCCCAATGAATTATATGCCATAAAAGTAGTAAGGACAAAACAAAGAGATAAAAACATCAACCAAATAACAAGGAAACAAGATAAAAGATGAAACAGGGATATTCAAATAAATAATCGTAAATCAAACAAAGCACATGGATTCATCAAATCAAGCACAGAAAAGACAATTATTAATATGGTATCAAGAAGGGTAAGCAAACAAAATTATTCACTCCACATTAGCAATAGGGAATGAAGCAAAAGAAGACACAACACCTGGCCAAATTGAAGAAAGCTGTGGCTGTAGAGGTTGTATGTGATGTTTCCAAATTTCACAATTCTCGAAAATTCAGGAGGTAGTGGCTCACTTGAAGAAAAGGTCACCTGAAACAGAAAGTAGAATGTACCACTAAATCAAAGTCCTATTTTTCATGCTTGGGCATAGGTAATGAATTCCCTAGTAGCTCAAGGCTAGGTTCAATTTTCAAGATTACAAGGTAACAAAATCAGTATATCGTAAATATATAAATTATATTGCGACATTTATTCCATGGGGCTCTCCCTGCTAATAGGCCGAATCATCAACGAAAATGACACATTGTAGTTAGCACTATGATAAAGTCACAGCACCAATATAAAAACTGGTATAGTGATTCAAACTAAAATTGCTTAGGGACAACTTAGAAATCGAACACTGTACATTTTAGTAAAGAAAAGCTGTTTTAAAATTTAAAAAAATTGCAAGACTATAGCCAAATTATTTTACAACGTTGGACAATTTGACTTAAAATGAGCACCATGGATACCAAAAACATAAAAAGATCAGTATAGGGAGATGAAACTGCACCTGAGCAGAAGCCCGCCAAGTTCAATAATACCAGTAGTGTGCTGTGGATCACCCCCAAGAGCACCAAGTGCATAATTAGCAACCACCCAAGCGTACACCCCTTCATCAGAACCTGATGCAACCCGAGATATGAGCGTCAAAATTGCAGATCAAGCACCAAACCCAAAACAAAAAAACTTCACCTGCTCCCTCCCCGTGTCCACTAGACTTTCTCAGGGCTCCGCATGAGAAGAAAGAAAGATTTCAGAACCTCCCAAGACTAAACTAATCAAAACCCATCGTTACAACTAAACTAATCAAAACCCATCATTTGTAACAAGCTGTCAAACTCACACCCACTCTCTAATGCATTCAGAAAATCACCAAGTGATAGTCGTCAGACCTGTAATGACCGACGCCCACTCATCCTGGAAATGGAATCCGGACACGCGAAGAACCTTCCGGCATGAGTCGAGGATCCGATCCTGGACGCGCCGTTCGAGCATCCGCATCCCAGCCGTCGCCATTAGCCGGACCTCGGTCTCTCCCCAGAATTCCCTCGGCACCTTCTGCTTCGCAAACCCGACCAGTGAGGCCAGTGAGGCGCCCGCCTCGTCGGGATCCTCCGCGTACGCCGACAGGCCCGGATTAACCCGCAACGACGCCAGCCCGTTCGGACCGAAATCGAAGGCCGCATTGTCCCCGCTCCCGATTCCGTAGCTGAAGACGTGTATCCGCGTCCCCGTGCTGCCCCCGTCGATCACGATCGCGTACTTCCTCCTCGCCGCTAAGATCGAGAAGCCGCGAGGGGAGAGGGACGCGTAGCAGAGGAGGAGGAGAGCGAGCGCGAGCAAGGCCGAGGAGAGGAGGCAGAGGTTCGATTTGGGAGGGTGCTTAGGGTTACGGGAGAAGAGGTTGGTGGATCGGGAGCTGGGGCGGAGCAGGAGCTTGATCGGATCCATGTCGCGGCCGCTGTCGCCGTCGGTCTTGGCGTTGCGGCGTCGGTCGTCGGCGTCGTCGGCGGCGGCGGCGGCGGCGGCGGCGGCGGATGATTTCCTGTTGCTCCCGGCTTTGCGGGCATTCGATCGTCGCATGAAAAAGGGTGGAGAGAGAGGGGTAGATCGGATCATGTGAGGTCCGGGGCGGGGGCGGGGGCGGCGGCGGTCATCGAAGGTCCCGTCTGCGTCGGCTCCGTCGGCCCCGCGTCGTCTCCATCTGACTCTCGTCTCCTCCGCCTCGCGACGCAAACGACAATGGATCGCCATTTTCTTTCACTTTCCGCTTTTCTTTTTCTTTTTCTTTTTCTTTTTCCTTTTTCCTCCCCCGGCCCACCCCCGGCCGGCATCGACACGATTTCCTAGCTTCGAGGTGAAACGGCGTCGTTGGTTAAGGTGGAGCGTGGGCTCGGAATTCGGCCCCGTTGGGCCTCGTCTGGGCCTTTGGGCCACCTGATTAGGCCCACCCGTGGGCATGTTATGGGCCATCCAACAGCTTCGTTTCGGTCAAGTCAATTTTTGTCCCCAGGGCTGGCAGCGGCAGTGGCTATGTCAAAATGAGTGTTAAATCCATTTATGACCCATTTAAAACATAAATAGGTTATAAATAGATTAGTTAAATCTTCAATAGGTTACTTAAATGAGTTTAAAGATTGAAAGCTCAAAATAAATTGATCATATATGTGTAGAACTTAGGATCCACTTCCAAACCTCTTTTTTTTTTTTTGGTCGGAATTTCTTCATTAATTGCTACTAAGATGGTGGATTACAAGTAGTGCTGAAATCTAGACATAAAATAAGATGAAGGTTTAGCGGGGGCTTAGAGATCCAATTACTAGGAAGAGACCGGGCATTATGGGCTTTTGCAATCCAATCTGCGGCTCGATTTGTTTGACGTGGTTCAAACAGCAAATGGACATCTCCCAACTGGACCAATAGCTGTTTGCAGTCGAGCACCAGAGGTAGGGAGGCCCAGGGAACCTCAGTTCGGCCCAAGATGAAATCTACAGCTAAGAGGCAGTCACTGGATAGGTACACAAGCAAATCAGTTTGTGCTGAAGGAGTTGTACTTCTCATATCACTTCGCAACTCCTTCAACCACAACAAACCTTGTTGAACAACTAGGGTTTCACACTTCCAAACCTATTTAAGTAGCTCACACTCTCACTTTTCCTTTTTAGTCTTATAAAATATTTATTATAAAAATTGAAATTATAATTATTTTTCCTTTTTCCTTTTTATTTTTCCTTCTTCTTTGACTAGTCGCCGGCCACGATGACAATCGGCAACCAACCGAGCAAGGCCCTTAGGCAAGCTTGAGCGTGTCGATCAACGAGGTTGAGGCCTCACCAATGGGCTTGAGCTCGTCAATCTACGAGGTCGAGGCACCAGCGAGGTCAAGATCGAGGTCGAGGTTGAGGCATCAACAAGGTCGAGGCCTCACTTGAGGTTGCAAGGCTCAAGCTTGCCAAGGCTGATGACATTCAAGCCTCACTGATCTAGTAAGACTTGTGCTTGTTGGATCAAGTGAGATCGAGGCCTCGTTGATTGGCCATTGAGCTCGAGGCCTCTCCTAAGGCTAGTGAGGCTTGAGCCTCACCGATTTGGCGAGACTCGATCCTACGGACCTCATGCGAGACTCGATCCCGTCGACCTTAGGCAAGCTCGATCCCGTCGGAATCGAGTGAGACTAGCTCGCCTAAGGCCAATCATCGTTGTGGTTGGTGATCAACTGAAGGAGAAGGAAACAAGAAAAATGAAAAAAAAAAAAAAAAAAGAAAAAAAGAATTAAAAGTTTGATTAAAAAAAACAAAAATAATTTAAAATTGATTTTAAAAATAAAAAATATTAAAATATTAAAAGGAATATATGGAGGAAAATCAAATAATTTTTTTCAAATTTTCAAATTTATTTTTTTCAAATTTTAGGCAAATACCTAAAAATATTGTTATTTTTCTAGAAAATGACTTCATAAAAACATTTTTCAAGAAAAAAAAAAATGGAGCCTCAATTTTAAAAAAAAGAACAGTAAAAAAATTGTTCACTAAATTTGTATTAAATGAGAGTGTTTTAGCAATACCATTTTTTTTAAAAAAACATAAGAAACAAGCTTTCCTAGATTTGCAAATATTTTAGCAATATAATCTTTAAAAAAAATCATAACAATAAATTTTCCTAGATATGGTTAAATTAGGAAGTATTAGCAATATGGGTTGGGTCAGCCCTTGGGTATGGATTGGGTGGCTACAAGGTCAAAAAAATTATATTATACTTAAATGGATCATAAATAGGTTAATTGGTTAATTTGGGTTAGACCATTTATGACCCAACCCGACCCTACCCATTCAATAGGTCTAAATGGCAATGGTAGAGTGGTAAATTTCCTAAAGCTATTCATTAGGGGTGATTGATTCGCGAACCGATCTAATGGACCCGTTTGAGTTCAAAGGAGAGAATGCCTTGAATTCTGTGAGAGGTAAAGGAGACCTGAAGAAAGGGAAAGACGAAAGAGGAGAGTAGGCATGAGCATCCTAGGGCGAAAGGGAAAGATTGAAAGAGGAGAGGAGACATGCATGGGACATTTAAAGATTAATAACAAATGAACAAATGAACAAATAAAAATCAATCCATGCAATCTAGTTCCCCTTTAGAACTGATAATCGAATCGCCTAGACATCAGTTTTATTTTTAAAAGTTGAGAACCGGACCGACACTCCTAGAAATCAAACCAAATCAGCTAGTTCGGTCCAACCTGATTTGGACGTTTTTTGGTTCAGTCGATTCGTCATACTCACCCTTTGTTATTCATGTATATTTTCATAGTTGAATTTTGGGTTAATAATATTAAAAACCCTAAACTAATACTCTATGTCATATTTACAACCGAACTAATTTTGGTGTTATAAAAACTTACAGAAAGTATTCTTACTTATGTAGAGAAGCAAAATATTTATCTAGGAGCTTAAGGGACTTTCGGCGAAAAATGTAGATTCTGTGTCACTTCTTTAAAAGTGACTACCTCCGAGTAAACTGTTATAATAGCTGCCCGCACTTCTTGTCAAGTCGACCTGTCCTTCACAAGTAACAAGTCAAATCATGGCATTTTCAGGACGAGGAGTCATCCCATTTTGGATAAAGGGTAGACTTAGACCGTAGTGCGTATCCGCTCTATCGAAAATGCTCCTCAGGCATAACTTGATGCAGAGTCAGCCACTCTCTTACATGCATAGTGTTATCGAAGCTCGGTGGTTTTTCTTGGGGTTAGGTGAACACATTTTGCCGACAAGGATGGCACAGAATGTGGGAATTCATTCATATCATCCAGCTTTTAGAAGTCAACAAGCACCAATTTCGTTCGTAATAATTCCTGAAGACCATATAGATGTACGCACGGAATATGTCAAGCGATTTCTTTCTTTCTTTCTTTTAAGTGGGTAGAAAGATGGGAGACAGACAACTGGCGGTGTCGGCGATCCTAGGAGGTCCTGCATCCATTATGAAATATTCGGATTGACCTTTAATTTCTCCACTTCGCTACTGCAGCCCCATCAAGATGTGAGATGTCAAAGGAGTCACTCCACACGATGGATATTGCGGTTGGGTATGTGCTTTTTCAACATCGAGTGTGATCAAATTGCGTGGATGGCAATTTTCGAGCATGTGCATTTTGGATGGGTTGAGAATATGTTGAGCAATTTTTTTTTCTTTCTTCTAAGTGAGTATAAGGATGGGGAAAGGCAATCGGTACGCCTCGGAGATCTTAGGAGCTCTTACATCAGTTATGAAATATTCATATCGAGCTATAGCTACTCCACTTTATTGTTGTAGCCCCATCAAGAAGCCAGGCGTCAAAGAAATCTATCCACATGATAAATATCGCAGTTAGCCACATGTTTTTGACATCGGACATGATTAAATTGTGTGGTTGGTGAATTTCAAGCATGTGTTTTTTGGATGGATTGAAAATTCGTGATCAATTCGAAGTTTGCAAGGAATTCATCACCTTGAAAAAGAAGTAAAGAAAGAAAGAAAGATAGAAAGAAGAAAAAAAAAAGCAGGTGCACTAACTTTTTCATGAAAGGGACATTGGCTAATGGTGCACTCCGCGGATGAAACCACATATGCTCGTTCGTCGAATTGACGGGGAGCTAATGTAATAAAAGATGGTGTGCGTGCGCCACACGTTGCGTCATGAACACATTCCGTGAGGAATCCATCTAGTGTATAATAATTTTTACTGTTCAACTTTTTTTTTCTTTTAACTTTTACGGATATTATCTATAGGCGATACAAAGATATTGGATAGATAAATGTGCAAAAAGACAACACATCGCTCGAGATTGTTGTTGTATCATGAGAGAAACATGGAATTATTGATTGACACGTTTGCCTACCAATACATAATCTATAAAATAAACAATTGAAGATATCTGAAGAAGGAGAAAAAGTGGTTGATTGATATTGTTATTGATTTATCATATGTTAACAAATAAATTGAAATCCAAACGACTCATTTAACTCAACCTCCATTACACTTGTAGGCATTCTTGAAATTATGCATTCAAGGGAGGCAAATATGTAGATAAACGTGAAATTTATCATTGTATATTTGTTAATTAGCTATTTCATGAGATATTTCTTTATTTTTTAGTCCTCACCTTTCCTTTCTCATGCATAATTTCTATTTCAGGTAATAGACAATAACATGCTATTCATATCTTTTGTTCCGTGTTATGCCTCACTCGCAACAAGCATTGTCCTAGTAACCATTGCACATCATCTCAATCCATGACGTGATATGTAAATATATAAAAGTCGATGTATTTCAATGGATGGGTTGCGCACTAACGAGCCTTCGCTTCTTTTTCCTTAAAGTCAAGCACCTTGACTGCTGCTTTTCATGCGAATGTTGAATGGCTTTTACTACAAATAATAATAATAATAATAATAATAATAATAATAATAATAATTTGATTCGATACACCATGATAAAAAATTTCTTAGCTAATATCAAAATATTATACATCGCATCGTCCTTGCAAACGTTGCAAATTTTTGGGTGACGTGAATTAATTCTTTCAAATTAACTTTACAAAACATCTAACTACAAATCAGAAAAATCTAAAAAGATAAATAGATCATGCTTTCAGGGTCTTTTACCTCTCAAGAAATTAGCATCGATGGACAATTAAATTTCTCCTCGTGAAAGTAAAAATTTGCTCGTCATTAACTTCCGTCGCCCCCTCTTTGTCTAGAGTATGACCATGTCCTCATCAAGTGCGATTCTTGAAAATGACAAAAAAGTTTTGGTTTGATGATAAATCCAAAATCCAAGATGAGAAAGAGAATATTCTCTTTACTTTTTTATTCACGTTGCTATTGCCTTTTGGTATAGTGCAAGCACAGCTTTGGTATGTTGGACTATGTAAAACCCCGCGAGAGTGGGCGATGAGCCTTTGCTAAGATTCCTTCATGCAACTATTTTTCTTCTACATTATAAGATCACGATTCTCCTAAACGTAAAAGTTAGCTGGAAAAGCCTTTTTAAAAAGAATGGATATTCTATTTAATTCGATTTTTCATATCTCGTGGGATAGCAATGTCCTTAAAAGCAAATGCTTGAAAAAGTTAAGAGTACCTCGAGATTTATCAAACTTATATTATATTATCTATGAATTTTTAAAATATATATGTATATATTATCTACGAAATTAACTTTGCATGTAAATTGCCAAAACTCAAATTTTCTCCCTTGTGAAAGGGAGGGTAAAAAACAGTGCCTCCCAAAAATACTACATTTCTAGAGAAAACCCTATTTTTGTTTAGATAGAGTCGGCAAAAAGAAGTAGGAGACAATTATATAAATGATCCTGCAATTATGACTCAATGCACAATATTGCCTATATTCTTTAATTTGTTCTATGCAATTCCTAAGTTTTTTTGTACATGTTCAAGTTAGTACTTTCATTATATGAAAATGTTTAATGTTGTCTCTAAACTTTAATTAATAAAAAAGATAGTGTTGGTTATCTTCATTTAATTTAAGGACTAGTTTGAGTATTTACTAAAAATTTAAGGATCATATTGAATAAATTAAAATTTTATGAATAATATTGCACAATGAGTTAAAGTATATAGATTATATTAAATAAATTGAAAGTTTATGAATTATATTATATATTAGGCAAAAGTTAATAAACTATTTGTGTTATTATTTCAAAAAAGAAATTCTTCAATAGGTTGGAACAGGCAGTCAAGTCAAAGAGGTACAATAATGCTGGAACCACCCCCATCATTCAAAAGGAAAGTATAAAAGAAAGATGGATAAAGCCACCATACATTCCGCTGCACAAGATAGTGGGTGGTGCATCATCAAACTTTCAAGAGGGGAACATCGTTTCAACTTTATCCAAAAACTACTTAGGAAAAACAGAAAACTGTTCGTAGCTCCAATTTCATGGCGGCACGCATCGTATCTAACGACACATGCCCGAATTTTATGCTTTCAAGTCTCGACATTTCTTACATGAAATGTAAGATGCACGTGATATCGAATACTTCATCAGATACACTTTATGGACCCTATGTACCGGAGCCAATGGCACCTCTCCTTTGGAGTAAGCAAACGTAGACGAATCGTCCTCTCATAACCTTTCTCGGACTATGTAGGATATGAACACATTTGCTAAGGTGCAATGGCCGAATTATCTACACCCAATTATGAAGTATTACCTGAAGTAAAGTAGCTACTATAGTATATGCGAGTATATAGAGCATCATGCGTGCATGATGCAGCTCATACATGCGGATTAAGTGAATGCAAACCTTGCAAATTAACAAAGGGTGTTGCAACGGTCGCGGCAGTGTGGAAGGAGAGGAGGGAGAGATGGCACCGAGCGGCGACACATGGTATTGAGGGGTTGTTTCACGTGGTGGGCGTGGCGGTGGGCGGCGGGTGAGGGCTGAGGTAGAGTTGGGTTGAAACGGGTGTGTAAATGGTGTCGGGCTAGGGTTTTGGGATGTTTACGCAAGGAAGGATAATTATGTCATTTTTAGTAGGGCAGAGGCATGTGATCTGCATGTTTAAAAATATAGGTACTTTTCTTGTCATGCGGCGAAAACCGAGTTGTGTTTTATATGTATAATTCGCAAAGATGAAAAGAAAAGAAAGTAATGCCCGGTCTAGGAGGAAAAGTTGATGGAGGGCAAGGGCACTTAAAGTAGTATTATAGGAAAAAAGTGTTTGAAAAGTCTTAATCATATTACATCAGTGTCAAGTTAGCCTTAAAACCTTTTAATTTGATACAAATTCAGTCATTTCGATTAATTTTGGTTGGATAACATGGATATTAGTTAGCTTAGTGGTGCCCTATTTTACTCAAAAATTGTTCCGGGAGTAGAAATAGAAAAGAACTATTTCTCAAAAGAAACCGTTCCCAAAAATGTTACCAAACGTAGCACTTAACATTACGGATAATTTTTAATAATATTTTAAAACCTTTTTTTTTTTTTTTATCTCCTTCCTTCTTCTTCCTTTTGACAGTGACTAGCCACCGACCACAAGTTTTGGCTATCCAATGACCATGGTAAGGCCAACCTTGGCAGGGTCAACCTTGCCAGGTTTGGCCTAGGCAAGGGCAACCTTGGCGAGGGGAAGTGTTGCCCCGACGAGGGTTGGCCTTGCCAAAAAGGCCAATCCTCACCTAGGCTTGGCCTTGCCATGGCCAAGTGTGGCCAGCTTGCCTAGCCAACACTTGTGGACGGTGGCCAGTCACTAGCAAAATGAAGAAGAAGAAAGAAGAGGGAAAAAAAAAAAAAACAAAAATTATTAAAAATTATTCATGTTAGCACCTGCAATGCCACATAAGTCGGCCAACATCTATGTTGGTAATGTCCGGCTAAAATTAGCTGAAAGAATTGAATCGGCATGAAATCAAAAGATTTATAATTAAATTGATACTAACATAATAGATTTAAGACTTTTCTTACACTTTTCCTAGTATTATTGTAACTTATGAGTGGGGTTAAGCTAGCTGCTTTTTGAATAAGCTAAAATTCTATGTTGCCACAATTTTTTTTTTTAAATGGGACGAAATAAGAAAATCTCTACCAATTGCTTTATAGTGCCGGGGGCCGAATGACAATCTACTCATCCTCACTATCTCCGTCCTTCCTCCCCAATAAGCGAAAGAGTCGTATTAAGGCAATAATGGAGGTGGGGATTGTCCCCCACACGGCCAAGAAAATAAAGGCAAAAAAAGCTCTTCCCCGATTTCTTATATAAGTGTCCCGACTTTTTTTTTGCCAATAGTAAGCAGCACAGCCTGGGAGAGAGCGGCCGAAATGGAAGGAGAGAAAATGGAGACGCAACTCGAGACATCACCACTCCCGCACGGCAAAGGAACCACCTTCCTCCGGACATGTTTCAATGGCCTCAATGCCTTATCAGGTCTCTCTCTCTCTCTCTCTCGCATGCCTAACATGTCGAGCGCTAGGTGGTCGACATGTTATATAAGCATGTCCATCGTGTCGTAGGTCACAAACGCGCGTTTGAGAAAGAACCGGAGGTTGTCCAAAACGTCCTCCCTGATAACAATACTTAATATGGTGCAGTATGTTCTGATGAAAAACTTTAGTCATGGAAATGAAAACCATCGCGATGAGACTCCTAGATTGTATTATAGATGTAGGGAAAGTTCTTTGGTTTTTTTCACCTTCAGTCGGAATGATTAGTACAGTAATTTTCAGGTGTTGGGATACTGTCGATTCCTTTCGCTCTGTCACGAGGAGGATGGTTGAGCCTGATGTTTCTCTTCCTGGTAGCAATCCTGTGTTGGTACACGGGCTTGCTCCTAAAACGTTGCATGGACGCGAGCCCGCTCATCAAGACCTACCCTGACATTGGCGAACTGGCCTTCGGGCACATAGGACGGGCCGTAGTATGCTTCTTCATGTACCTTGAGCTCTATCTGGTCGCAGGTCGAGTTCCTCATACTCGAAGGCGACAACCTCAACAAGTTGTTCCCTAACCTGAACTTCAAATTGGGCCATTCGAAGATCGGAGGCAAGCAAGGGTTTGTTCTGCTGACCGGCCTCGTGATCCTGCCAACGACATGGCTGAGAAGCTTGGGCGCTCTCGCCT
Organism: Angophora floribunda; assembly: GCA_014182895.1. Lineage (NCBI taxonomy): Eukaryota > Viridiplantae > Streptophyta > Magnoliopsida > Myrtales > Myrtaceae > Angophora > Angophora floribunda. The sequence continues at coordinate 28,172,496 of CM024711.1, read as the reverse complement.
ATGTGTCGATCGGAGGCGTCTTGGCTTCAATCATATTGGTCCTGTGCGTGCTGTGGGCCGGTGCAGTTGATGGCGTGGGGTTCGACGAAGAAGGAACGCTCCTGAATTGGAGCGGAATACCGACTACCGTGAGCTTGTTTGCGTTTTGCTATTGTGGCCATGCAGTGTTTCCCACTCTCTGCAATTCCATGAAAGATCGAAGTCAGTTCTCAAAGGTGCATATGAACACTAACTTATAGGATTACAGAATGCTCTTCCTTCTCTCTGCATTACAGTATGCTCATTCCTTTTGCATTGCACGATGCGCGAATGCAGGTATTGCTGGTCTGTTTCCTGACGAGCACCGCCACCTACGGGTCGATGGCGGTCCTGGGCTACCTCATGTACGGCGAGCATCTGAAATCCCAAGTGACGCTGAACCTCCCCATCAGGAAGATGAGCTCCAAGATCGCCATCTACACGACGCTGATCAATCCCCTCACCAAGTACGCGGTCATCATCAACCCGATCGCGACGGCGCTCGAGGAAACCTGCCCCTTCCGCAACAGCCGGCTCATGAGCATACTGGTGAGGACGGTCATCGTCGTCAGCACGGTCATCGTGGCGCTGGTGATCCCGTTCTTCGGCTACGTGATGGCGTTCATAGGATCGTTCCTGGGCGTCACGGGGTCCATACTTTTGCCTTGCCTTTGCTATCTCAAGATCGACAGGGGCTCGAAGAAGAGTAGGATTGAGATTGGAGGTATAGTCGGGATCATATCGGTCGGGCTTTTCGTCGGTGTCGTGGGGACTTGCTCCTCTTTAAAACAGATTATGGATCATTTGAGAAAGTGATACGCTTTAACTCATTCGAGAAATCGAAAAGCTGAAAGGCAGGATAATTAAAAACCTGCCTTTATATAATTGTAATATTGTTTTTTGGAGTCAATATAAGTCGATTAAGCAATTGCTCCTAAAGTAATTAGTATCAAATCATTTAAGTGCACTCCAATATCTAAAGGTGTGCAAAAGAATCGGGAATCGCTTGAATCGCCTAGAATCAAATTGAATTGCCTTATAATCAAAATTCTTTTGAGGATCGGTTTAATTCTTGATTCCAAATGTGGAATCATCTATACAAACCGAACTAGATATATTTTTAAATTTTTCATATCAAAACCTTAGTTTCCTTTTGTTCTCTTGCCTCACTCCTCTTCCAACCTCGCCTTCGATGGCCTCCAACCTTGTCGATCCCTCTCTCACTCTCACTTTTGATCACCTCTAGCCTCATCACTTGCTCTCAAGTCTTACAGTCTAATTCCTAATTTCAAATTTTCGGAACCGGTCATTAGTCGGTGGCTGATCACCCCTACCTGTATCCAGTTTACAAGCAAATACCAATTACCTCCATTAAATAACGTGCGGCACCTCCAAAATTTAAATTTAAATTTTATAAATAGAAAACAGGGAGCACCAAGCTCTCGTAGCTCAGTTGGTTAGAGCACCCGTTTAGTAAGCGGGAGGTCTTGAGTTCGACTCTCAACGAGAGCAACCCCTTTCTCCTTTTTCCCTCTTTTTATTTTTTTTCTTGGAAAAGAAGAATCTTTATCCAGCTTCTTCTTGTCCGTCTTCCACCCCCACAATCTCCTGCGCCATCTGCTCCGATCATGGCGACGGCGTCGCCTCCGCCGTTGAGCACATCGTATCCACCGAAGGAGGACCCGGCTTCGGCCTCTGCGTTCTCAGCTCATCACCCACTCGCGCTTTTGCCCAAATGCAACTCCTTGAAGGAGCTCAAGCAAATCCAGGCCTTCGCCTTGAAGACCCAGCTCCAACGCGACGTCTCTGTGGTCAACAAGCTCGTCAGTTTCTGCACCCGGTGCCCGACCGATGCTTCCATGGCCCATGCCCAGAAGCTGTTCGATGAAATTCCCCACCCGGATGTCCTCCTCTTCAACTCCATGTCCCGCGGGTACTCGCGCGTGGACGGGCGGTGGCGCTGTTCGTGCGGGTCCTGAACCTCGGTCTCTTTCCTGATGATTACAGTTTCCCGTCGCTCCTGAAGGCTTGCGCCTTGAAGACCCAGCTCCAACGCGACGTCTCTGTGGTCAACAAGCTCGTCAGTTTCTGCACCCGGTGCCCGACCGATGCTTCCATGGCCCATGCCCAGAAGCTGTTCGATGAAATTCCCCACCCGGATGTCCTCCTCTTCAACTCCATGTCCCGCGGGTACTCGCGCGTGGACGACCCGCTTCGGGCGGTGGCGCTGTTCGTGCGGGTCCTGAACCTCGGTCTCTTTCCTGATGATTACAGTTTCCCGTCGCTCCTGAAGGCTTGCGCCTTGAAGACCCAGCTCCAACGCGACGTCTCTGTGGTCAACAAGCTCGTCAGTTTCTGCACCCGGTGCCCGACCGATGCTTCCATGGCCCATGCCCAGAAGCTGTTCGATGAAATTCCCCACCCGGATGTCCTCCTCTTCAACTCCATGTCCCGCGGGTACTCGCGCGTGGACGACCCGCTTCGGGCGGTGGCGCTGTTCGTGCGGGTCCTGAACCTCGGTCTCTTTCCTGATGATTACAGTTTCCCGTCGCTCCTGAAGGCTTGCGCTGGGGCCAAGGCATTGGCGGAAGGCGAACAGTTGCATTGTTTCGCCGTCAAACTCGGGTTGACCCACAATGTCTATGTGTCGCCCACTCTTATAAATATGTACACCGAGTGTGGCGATGTGGATGCTGCTCGAAGGGTCTTTGATAAGATATCCGACCCCTGTGTGGTTACATATAATTCGATTATAACCGGTTATGCTCGGAGCAGCAGGCCCAACGAGGCGTTAGCGTTGTTTCGAGAAATGCAAGCAAGCAATCTGAGGCCTAATGATGTGACCGTTCTGAGCGTTCTTTCATCTTGTGCATTGTTGGGATCATTAGAGCTCGGGAAATGGATTCACGAGTATGTGAAAAGGCACGGTTTGGATGAGTATGTGAAGGTGAACACGGCGGTGATAGATATGTTTGCAAAGTGCGGGAGTTTAGAGGATGCAGTTTCCGTGTTCGAGAACATGAAGATCAAAGATACGCAGGCTTGGTCAGCGATAATTATGGCCCACGCATCGCATGGACATGGTTCCAGAGCAATATCAATATTTGAAGAGATGGTAAGGGCCCGAGCATCGCCTGATGATATTACTTTTCTGGGGCTCTTGCATGCTTGCAGCCACACTGGATTGGTTGAGGAAGGGTACAGGTTCTTCTACGATATGAAGAATGTGTACGGGATCGATCCCGGGATCAAGCATTTTGGATGCATGGTGGATTTGCTGGGACGAGCAGGACAATTAGATGAGGCTTACAATTTCATACATGAGTTGCCAATTAAGCCCACGCCAATACTATGGCGAACATTGTTGTCTGCTTGTAGCAGCCACATTGACATCGATATGGCGAAGCAGGTTATTCAAAGAATTTTCGAACTAGATGATACCCACGGCGGGGACTATGTGGTTCTGTCAAACATGTGTGCTAGAGCTGGCAAATGGGAGGATGTCAATTTGTTTAGGAAAATCATGAACGAACGAGGGTCGGTTAAAGTTCCTGGTTGTAGCTCCATAGAGGTGGACAATGTAGTCCATGAATTCTTCTCAGGGGATGGAGTTTGCTCCATTTCCACATTGCTGCGCCACGCACTCGACCGGTTAATCGAAGAGCTGAAGCTGGTAGGGTATGTCCCTGATACTTCCCTAGTCTGTCACACGAACATGGACGAGAAGGACAAAGAGATCGCACTTAGGTATCACAGTGAGAAATTGGCCATCGCTTTCGGCCTTCTAAATACGCCCCCGGGGACAACAATACGCGTGGTCAAGAATCTCCGAGTGTGCAGGGACTGCCACTCTGCTGCCAAACTCGTTTCTCTGATCTTTGGCAGGCAGATTATTCTTAGAGATATTCAACGGTTCCATCATTTCAAAGACGGTGAGTGCTCTTGTGGCGATTACTGGTAGTTTTACTCCAATGGAGGTTCGATGAAAGCCACTCAAGTGAGTGCCCTGTGATTCACCATTTAACAAAAGCAAATTTCCCAAGCAAGCAGAGCATACTGGGGTGCATGCCTTGCCTCAGACACCCGGAGTGCTACACTGTGCTTGCCTGTGACCATTTTGTTTTTCTGCGGACCAGGATACAGAGAAGCAAATCAAGTATGTTTTTCGCCACATGGCAAACCGGTGCATCTCTCTCTACTGTAAGGACTCTACTCTCCTTGAATGGGACTAATAGATGCAATTGTCCTTCAGAGGCAGGTCCGCTGTGTACAAATGACTTGTTAGTGTCAAAAAAGACCGGCCAATTCGGTGGCCAAAGTTTGCAATGTGGAAAACAACTCCGAGCAGGTGTGAAAGGTTTTTGCCTACTAAAGACAATGCTTGCAATACATAAAACAGATCAGCCTCACGGTGGTTGAAGTTTTCATGTTTCTCTTATTGGTGGCATCGAGATTATTCTGCCATCTGTCGGTGCCTAATTCGACCTCCATAAAGAGTTAAGAAGATCAGCCAATTCAGCGGCCAGGTTTGCAATGTGGAAACAACCCCAAGCGGGTGTGAACGGGTTTTGCCGGCTGAAGACGATGCTTGGCATACATAAAACAGATCAGCGTTATGTGTCAGCACCTAATTTGACATCACCAGCGAGTTTGGTCCAAGATTCCTTGACGAAAATGACAGTGGACTGACGGAGCCCAGATGAATCTCTAGTCTGAAAGCTGCAAAGTGGCCATTATGAGCCCCATATGGATTAGGCTTTATATTGCCTCCATTGAACTTCTACTACCTTTTCCGACATTAAATGAACCTATCAAAGTAGTGTCGATTCTGTGAACAGGGGCCAGATTTCCCGAACTTTGCGGGGGAGTGTTCATTTCATCATGCCATTATGAACAATAGTGATTCCTTCTTCATTTGGTGACATTGGAATAGATAAATGAAGACGGCAAGAGCCGATATGGTAAGTCTCATGGAGACCCATTACGCACTTTGACTGGATGCATCAATCATGAGGCGTGGAGATCTTATTATTAATTTTTTTGTGGCAAGAAATCAGAGCATATGCTCTTTCGGATACTCTTACCCAAAAATTCATTGATTTCCTATAAAATATTGCTTCGTGCCATTCCTGCCATTCATGTCCTAATTCCATCATCGTCAGCCACCCTGTTTGAGAGAGAGAGAGAGAGAGAGAGAGAGGGTTGTCGGAGATGGTGAAATTTCACTGCTCGATTGTGATCAATCTCGCGTTACTGCAGTGCCTAGCAGCCCTCGTTGCATCGGAAAGCTTTGATTTCTTTTACTTCGTCCAGCAGGTGAGTTTCGAGTCTCGACTTGCATTTTCACATTTGTTTAGATCCTAACGACGCACTTGTGCTGCTTCTAGAAGCTTATGATCCTGACTGTAACCGATGCTTTCCTGTGATGAGTAGTGGCCGGGGTCGTACTGCGACACAGAGCAGTCTTGTTGCTATCCCACCACTGGTAAGCCGGCGGAGGATTTCGGGATTCATGGGCTCTGGCCTAATTACAATGAAGGTTCGTACCCTTCCAACTGCGATTCGAACAGCCCCTTCGACCCGTCCGAGGTATGTGCCTAGTGTCCTTATCGTGCACTCCATTGTTTTCTTATTGGAACGTGTGAAATTTGCTAGGTGGGGTGGAGTAAATATTTTACACAACCCAATAAAAGCCGTGGCTGAGCTTATTACGATATCAATATCGGATGTTTCTAGTTATCATGTGATGATAACTATCCAATAGGTCGGGTCGGGTTGGCGTGGGTTTTGGCACCGCTAATATATATATAATATATAAAGTAGCTTTGAATAAATTTTTGTATTTTTATGTTATATAATATTCGGGTCTTGGGTGGGTCCTATAGGGTTTTGGGTCAGGTATAATGAGAACCTGACCCCTTGACACCACTTCTATCCACAATGAAAACCCAACAAAAGGCCTAGAAAAATGCAGTTCACAGGAGAAAAAAAATGGTATTTTCATTATCTTCTGGTGAAGCGGAAGCTCTTTTTTATCCTTTTGGGTCGACTCTTTACACTCTAGCAGGGAAAGAACAAAGACACATCCTAGCAGTCAAAGGTTGTCTGACGATCTAGGACTCTTTGTCCCTGAATTTGACTCAACGAAAGAACCACACATACCCAGTGACCGCTCTGCTCATTAGGCGAAAGTATGGCATGCCGTACTTCAACAACCAAAGCAATACATTACAAAATTCTGAAACGTTCTTATTTACACCAGCAATCAAGTGAATGGTTTGATTTATAGATAGAAATCAGCAATGCAACTGTTCATTGTTAACAGAGCTCTGAGATTTGGCTTTTGCCCTGTTGTGTTTAGATATCAGACCTCAAAAGGAGCATGCAGACGAGCTGGCCAACACTAGCATGCCCAAGCGGGGACGGCCAAAAGTTCTGGTCGCATGAATGGGAGAAACACGGTACCTGCTCGGAGTCTGTCCTTGATCAACATGCTTACTTCAAGACAGCTCTCGGCCTCAAAGAGAAGGCTAACCTCCTCCAGGCACTGAAAAGTGCAGGTAATCATATGTTTTTTCAAATAGCAACCAAGGAAACTCTGATTTATCCGCCATGAGATGAGGTGGAATTGACCCTAAACATTATTGGTCTGTGCAAAAACCCTTTGCTGTACTAATTCCATTTCTGGGTGTCACTGGATCAGACCTCTCGATTTGGTTGAATCTGGTATGACACAGCTAGTTCCTTTTGATCCGATTATTCTGACACCGATATACCATAAAGGACGGAGTCTATGCTTTCACATTACCACTGCGACCAACTTCCTAAGACATCGACTCGTTGCTTCATCTCTCCTTGATGTGTAAATTGCAGGAATAACACCAGGAGGCTCATACAGCTTAAAGAGCATAAAGGATGCAGTCACGGAGGCAGCAGGGTACACTCCATGGATCCAGTGCAACAAGGACTCGTCTGGGAATTTCCAGCTTTACCAGATTTACCTGTGCGTCGACACCTCTGGGTCTGAACTAATCGAATGTCCCGTGTTTCCCAAGGGCCAGTGCTCTTCGGAGATCGAGTTCCCTTCTTTCTAGAACTTAAAAATATGTGGCTGTACATGGCGTCGCGCCCTGTCGGGCTATAAGCTATAAGCGTCTGTTTCTCCTGATTCATTCGCATCCGATTCATTCACATGATATTGTCATTAGTATAGCTCAAGCTGCAGGCAGAAGCGAGCCTGAAAAGGCCTTTAATAACATGGCTAATGTAGCCTCTTCAGCAAAATGGCCGTGTTTACGTTGATTTCCTTGCTGTAGACGATTCATCGTCTGAGCATTTTGCTTGAACCGAAAAGCTGGAAAGAAACGTAGCGTCTCGTGAACTTTCTCAAGAGGGTATGGCTTGTACGCAACTGGCTCCGTTCTGATCCAAGGACGGGCTACCGAAATCAAACCAACACAACCACGTACCGTATGCATTCACCATCCGCAAAGAATAAATTCTTTGAATTTTTTTTTTAAAATGTGATCGTTTGTATCATTTGAAATAATTAGTGAAACTGAAAATTTTTTTGTTATCAACAAATTTAAGTCTAAATATTTTTATGGACGATGAAAAATTAATCTTTCATTTATTTTTGAAAGCGCTACAAGTGATCTTGAAAATGTTTTTCTGACAATTCATTTTCCATGAAATAAGACCTGATCACTTATAAAAACAAATGAATGATAAATATTTTCAATAAAAAGACTTAGACATAAATTATTGTAGGTGATGAGAGTATTTTTTTTATTGGCTAATTATTTCAAGTGGTCACTTTTAAGAAAAAAATTTCCAAATCATTCATTTTCTATGAAATAAAAGGAATCTTGTTCACATTTAATCCTCAATTTGAAAAAGAATGTTAGTACAGGGTTGTTCATTTCGCAAAAAATGAACAATTTGAAAAATACTTTAATAAAAATTATTACTTTCATCACTTATGAAAATTGAATAAATGAAAAAGATTTTCATCATCCACAAAAATGTTTAGATATAACTTGTTGTCGATAAAGAATATATATTTTATTAATTGATTATTTTAAATGATACAAGTAATTATTTCTTGGAAAAATATTTTTTAAATCATTGAATTTCCACAAAACAAACGGAGTCAAAGTATTAAAACAAAATTGTCAGTAAAAAGATTATCGATTACTTGGTTTCACCTCATTTGTCAGTAAGTTATCCTCACTTTTATGAAATTACCAATTCTATTTAACAGTTTGTAAATTACCAACTTTTCTTATATTTTAGCAATGCAATAAGGAGGCATGGCGATTGAGGCAAAGACTTTGTGCTGTAAGCTACACCCCTCTCCTATAATCTACAACTCTAATGAAATCAATGACGGTTTTATATCCAATGTGAAAATGTGCATAGGAATACTTTCGTCCAAGACTTTGTGCTTAAAATATGTATATGCTATCTCAGAGAGATGGCACATGCCGTTTTCCTCATCCTGCACTTAAGTCTTTAAAGAACAATAATTAGATATGTTGGAACAGCTGTTTGGAGCAACATGCAACAAGGAATCGGTGGTTTATTTGATTCTTCAATGTGCCAAGTACATGTTCAATTGATACGATGACCGTTCCATTAAGTCTTCTTAAATTCGATTAGCATAATCAAGATCAATTCGTTTCTCCAAAAATAAATAATTTGAAAAAGGTTTTCGTATGAAAATGGTAGTCAATCGAAAAATGTTTTCATTGTGGATGACAATTTATGTCTAAATATTTTCAAACGATGAAAATATTTTTCATTTGTTTATTTTCATAAGTGATTTAATTTGGAGAATATTTTTAAAATTTTTCGTTTTCTGTGAAACTCAATACGGCGTGGAGAAATTATATGGAATGTTTTATATCACTTCTCATAAAGGCAAACTAATAACAATTTTCAGTAAAATGATCGCATTTTACATTAGCTGTTTGATATTTTGAAAATATGGGATTATCCCTAATCGTATGCTCCGCTTTTGGGTCAAGAAAAGATGGCCCGACGTGGAAGGTTTCCAAACGAAGGGGAGACTGGTAAATTAGGTCTCACGCATGAGATGCAAACATAAAATAAAAGAAGTTTTTGCTCGATTTAGGTTGTCCGATGGAAAAGTTGATAAATTAATTGAAAAAAAAATCAAATAGCCATCCTATCTAACTCAAACGGAAATTGATAAATGGTAACTAGTTGATGACTTAACTGGAAAAAAGTTAATGAATCATTAAAATTGATGTCAAGAATTTCATATAAGATTCGTTCCTTTAAGTCATCTTAAGAAAAGTAAGTACAAGTTAGTGAAAGATAGAAAAAGTTAGTAATTAAAAGCAAAATGAACCTGGTCAGAAACTAATAAGAATTGATAACCCGAAACTAATTGGTAACTTAATAGGATAAAAGTGAATAAGCCACTTTGATAGAGATCAATAGTTGAGCCGGTAAATTTAAGGTTGTCCTAAGTAATGCAAACAAAGACTCATAACCAATGAGAAAAGTTTACACACTGATAAATAACTCAAAAGAGAGTCGGTAACCGATAGAACTTGGTTAATTAATATTTCAAAATAATTTTATGAGTCGTGCTAATTTAAGCTATACACATCAATGCGCTTGACTTTGTCTCTATCTAAGCGTGAATAACTTCGTCTCTTGATCTATGTGGGAACCTACTCCTTATGCAAAAACATGGTAAGCCAAATATTATAACTTCTAAACTCAGTTTTCTCGAACATTACACTTATATAAATAGCATTACTTCTGAACACTGATATAAATAGCATTACTTCTGAACACGGTTTCCTCGAACGCAGCACGTAATAAGATTCCAGTTTATCAGCTAACCCTACCTACAATACCAATCCGGGACGCAAGAAAGGTGTGGAAACCGTTAAACACGGCTATCATATTTAAAAACTGGGGTTGCGAAAGCATATACCCTACGGTATATCCTGTTCTTGGTTTTACATTAATGCCTATATATAGAGTTGTTTAACATTAAACAGACCTACCATTTCATAAGCTCAAGAGATCGTACTCTTTTCAAAGAAACTTGGAGAGAAAGAGAGAGAGAGAGAGAGAAAGAGAGAGAGAGAAGAAGAGAGAAAGGATGAAAGGCAAGTGTTCATTTGCGATCGTCGTAGCTGTCTTGGCAACACAATGTCTGTCTGTTCTTTGCGCTGCGGACGACTTTGATTTTTTCTATTTCGTTCAACAGGTAAGATAGTCTCGACTTTTTGTATGTCTCGTGCTGTTTGATTCTTTTCCCGTTTGCTTTTTGTTCTTGGATTGATGTTCGATGTTCTGTATGGTTATATGAAGTGGCCGGGTTCATACTGCGACACCAAGCGTAAGTGTTGCTACCCGAAAACAGGAAAGCCGGCATCGGATTTCAGCATCCACGGATTGTGGCCTAACTACAAGGATGGCGGCTACCCTTCTAATTGCAACCCTGAGAATTCTTTCGATAAATCTGAGGTAATCATCTTTTTTCTTGTTTTCCTTGACTTAATCCATATACAGACCTTAAACTTTGAAGGTAGTCAACCATGGATCTGGAATTTCCCCAACTCAAAAGTTTAGTTTGAGACAAGATATGGCAGTAATTTTAGGTTTCCAGAGTGGAGGGTATATCATAAAGACGGTGAAATTAGTTCCACATCAACTAGAAATGAAATATGCATTGTGAAATGAGAGAATCGATGGGACTTTGCAACAAGAAAGAGAAACGGTTCCGCCAACACGAAAGATACTAAATGGGGAAAGCTCGAGCCTAACGGATCGAACACTCAACTACTTCATCCTAGTGGTTTCGATTCATGCCTGTGTTCTAAGTAATTTGATCGGCGATTGTCGTGCCCTAGTCACACTAGACTAGGAATCTGTTTATTTTTATTTTTTAGATTCATAATTTCAGAATCAATTAGAATTTTATTTCTTACGACTTTGGATATTGAATGGAAGTGTCAACACCTGTACTACTCATAAATGGATCAACAGAGATCAATCCGTTTGTCAATTGGTCCATCAAGATTTATTATTATACATTTATTAATTGGTTCATCTTCATAATAGATCACATAAATTTTATAGAGTTGACACGACATGATAGTCTCTGATTGGAGTGCATCTGTGTCACATGAAGTAATGAACATTAGGTCTTTTTATGCTTATTTGACCAGCATTTAATATTGCTAGATGAGGATACTCTTTTCACTAATATTTATGCACGCAATGATGTATGCTAAGATTAACGAACATGAAGGTCATTGAGAAGCTGACCTTCGATTAAATAATACTGTAGTCGCTCACATCACATAAGTTGATACTTATCCAAGGTGACCTAGAGTTGAAGAGTTCAGTTCATCAAAATATATCTTATCAATTTAAACGCTAACTCATAGAATTATACAAAATTGTCAAACCTAGTTGCAATGGGATTCAAGTTCTTTAAAAAGCAATTTTGAAAGCCAGTCTTCGTAAGTCCTAACATTTTCTTCAAGAAATGTATAGTGGAAAAAGAATATACGGCCAAGGAAAATGCTGATTTTGGGCACTAATGTAGATAATTTGTTCGATGAATTGATGTTGTCTTTGGAAAATGGCACAGATTTCCGATCTGATCGGCAGTTTGGAGAAGAACTGGCCATCGATGAATTGCCCGAGCAGCGACGACACTAAGTTCTGGACCCATGAATGGGAGAAGCATGGGACTTGCTCTGAGTCCGAACTCGACCAACACGAGTATTTCGAAGCAGCCCTCAAGCTCAAACAGAAAGTGAACCTCCTCCAATTCCTAGAAAACGCTGGTAAGGTTCATGTAATTGCAGACTTATTCTAAGTAACCGAGTCAATGACTAACGAGAAACCTCTTGTGCAGGAATCAAGCCAAACAACGAGTTTTATAGCATAGAGAGCGTGAAAGAGGCAATCAAGGAGGGCACTGGATTTGAACCCGGAATGGAATGCAACGTGGATTCATCGGGCAACAGTCAGATTTATCAGATATTCGTTTGTGTGGACACTTCTGGTTCGGAGCTCATCGAATGCTCCATTTTTCCCAGGAGCAGATGTGCTTCTAAGGTCCAGTTTCCATCCTTTTAATCAGGGCATCGATGGACTGATTTGTAGTCTAAGTTAATAATTCTGTCCGTCCATTGGACTAACTTGTATCTGCCTTTCTTTCGGAATAAATGCTCGATTTAGTCTCACGCCGAACCCAACCCACTGTAATTTATGGAAAAGAACGAATACCCTATTGTACCTTTGAGATGAATTCGATTTATTTGAACGATTCGAAAAGATGATGGTGGCTGAGCTTTCTTTTGGGGAGGAATATTTCTTCAGGTGAATTCATGTGTTGACATCCATGCCCGTCCGACAAGGCACGCCTGGTCCCACCTCCCTGTTAGTCTTAAATTATGCAAGGAACTGGTTGCTTGGCGAGTCTTAAATTATGCAAGGAACTGGTTGCTTGGCGTTCCGCACAAGATAAAATAATGCACGTCCGAACTAAGAATATTCCGTTACAGTTTCGTAGGAAACCTCAGGTTATGGATCTATTAAGTGGGTCGATCTCTAGATCTGTCCTTAAGAAAGAGCTCATCTCTACCCTTTGTAGTGGCACCTACGCTAAACCCAACCTACCCTTTAAACCCTAGCCGCCCCACCTGAATCTGCGTTCTTTTTTCCCCCTTTAGTTTTTAAGCTCCATTCCTCAACTTTCACGTCATTCGCTGTTGGCTACATTCGATCCTTCAGTTAAGTGCACGGCTAAAAAGAAGCATGGGGATGAAGACGATGTTGCTGATGCTTCTTGCATTGACATTCTCGGCAGGAGATTAAGTAAATTCTAGTTATATAATGATGGAGTTGTTGTGATGGATGGTTTGGCTTCCAATGAGAAACCGAGCGAGTGCCGTCTCACCCTCTCTTTGCGGAACTTCTAAGCAAACCCTAGTGTGTGAAATGTTTCGAGCATTTCAAGATACCACGCGGAAAGCTTGGAGGAAGGAAAGTGTAGCTATTTTCACCAATGGATTTAGGGAATATTTGCCTTCACTTTCAGATCTGAAGCAAAGAAAATTTGAGTGCTAGAAGGTGGACCACGGTCCTTCGTGAACCATTTGCTATTGCTTAGACCTTGGGAGCCTAATACAGCACCAAACTTGAGTTGAATAGCCACACCTACTTTAGAAAATTGGAGGATGGATCTTTGATTGATCAATTGTCATATGTTCATGACATGTTGATAGTAGATAGGCATATGCCCGATATTGATGTGTTATAGAGAAGTTGAGCGATGAGTTTAGGATATTTCGGGTTTTGCAAAGAAATTATTGTATGTAGAGATTTTGTGTCATGGGATCATAGGTGTCTTGCATCTGTTCCGAGGAAATATATTGAGAAAATTGTAGCACGTTCTAACATGCAATAGCAAAGTTTGCGAGTACACTCTTAACTCAAACCTCAAACTCTCAAATATTCTGATAAGTTATTATCCGAATTGAGAAAGAGGAAGAACATATGGACACTATAGTTTACACTAGGCGTGCATTTCACAAACTTTGAACATTATTAATTACATGAAGTGTCTCGGTAATTACTTAGTGAGATGTTATAAAGTGCATCCTTATATAATCGAGGTGATGGCAACTATCGGTATCATATACTAAAGGAATGACAATGGTAACGAGACCGCGAGCTAAATTATTAGTCCAACTTCCTATGCTAAGAGAATGTGTTAACACTTCATTCCCGTCGGAAAATTCATGAAATGCCAGATCATGTTCAAAGCAAGTCAAAATTTTCATCCCTTCTCATATGTAAGGGAGCCGGATTAAAACCATATGCGTTCCTTGATTTATAGTTAGAGGGATTTTTTAATTCTATTAGACATTTAGCCAAGGGAAAGCTACTCGATCTAATTTTTACTCGTCTCTTAAGATTTAACCTGCCAAATGACCCCTAACGTTGGCCAACTATATGCTCGATTCAACCCTGAATGTGTTAGGGATGGCTTAGAATTAACAAAATACAATGAAGTAAATCAACGCTGTAGTAACCCATGCCATCTTCCCAACCCCCCCCAATCTCGGAGATTAATTAAAACGCCACCAAATAGACATTTACAGGAATTTCTCGGTACTCTTGTATTAGGGATAGGGTCTTCTCGACGCCCTAATGCTTGAGCAGTTCATACATTTGCGGACGATTTGGCCGACCCTAGATATCCCGAACAATCAACTGCTCTTCCATCACCTCAATCATAAATTACGGAGTTCAATTAAGCCGGGGTGTTTTGTAACATATTTAATTGTCGACAAGTTCGAACATCAACCTCAAAAGAGCAAACAAAGGCATAAGGGTAGCCCGAACATGAAACAATTTGAAAATACTTTTATAAAAATTATTACTTTCATCATTATAAAAATGAATACACGAAAAATATTTTCATCGTCCACAACAATGTTTACATATAACTTGTTGTGGATAACGAATATATATTTTATTAATTGATTATTTTAAATGATACAAGTAATCATTTTTTGGAAAAATATTTTTTAAATCATTGAATTTCCACAAAACAAACTGAGCCAAAGTATTAAAACAAAATTATCAGTAAAAAGATTATCGCTTACTTGGTTTCACCTCATTTGTCAGTAAGTTATCCTCACTTTTATGAAATTACCAATTCTATTTAACAGTTTGTAAATTACCCACTTTTCTTATATTTTAGCAATGCAATAAGGAGGCATGGCGATTGAGGCAAAGACTTTGTGCTGTAAGCTAAACCCCTCTCCTATAATCTACAACTCTAATGAAATCAATGACGGTTTTATATCCAATGTGAAAATGTGCATAGGAATACTTTCGTCCAAGACTTTGTGCTTAAAATATGTATCTGCTATCTCAGAGAGATAGCACATGCCGTTTTCCTCATCCTACACTTAAGTCTTTAAAGAACAATATATGTTGGAATAGCTGTTAGAAGCAACATGCAACAAGGAATCGGTGGTTTATTTGATTCTTAAATGTGCCAAGTACATGTTCAATTGATACGATGACCGATTTCGATTAAGTCTTCTTAAATTCGATTAGCATAATCAAGATCAATGCAACAAGGAATCGGTGGTTTATTTGATTCTCCAAAAATAAATAATTTGAATTTTTAATCAAGTATGAAAATGGTAGTCAATCAAAAAATGTTTTCATTATGGATGACAATTTATGTCTAAATATTTTCAAACGATGAAAATATTTTTCATTCGTTATTTTTGTAAGTGATTTAATTTGGAGAATATTTTTTAAATTATTCGTTTTCTATGAAACTCAATACGATCTAGAGAAATTATATGGAATGTTTTATACCACTTCTAAGAAAATCAAACTAATAACAATTTCTAGTAAAATGATCGCATTTTATATTAGCTGTTTGATATTTTGAAAATATTGGATTATCCTAATCGTATGCTCCACTTTTGGGTCAAGGGAAAGTTGGCCCGACGTGGAAGGTTTTCAAACGAAAGGGAGATTGGTAAATTAGGGTGTGTTTGGTAACATTTCTATGCCTAAGAACAATTTCTTTTGAGAAATAGTTCTTTTCTATTTCTACTTCCTAGAATAATTTCTGAGTAAAACAAGATATTTGGTAACTATAAAAAAATTTTATTCTCGAAATAGAAATGTGTTTGGTACCGACAAAAAAAAATTATTTCTTTTTTCCTCGATGGCGGCAGGTGATGACCGGCGGTGGCGATGACCGACAACCAGTGTCATCACTCTTCCAAGAAACGAAGCAAAGATAGATGTTATGTCTACAACAGAAAAGGACATTTTGCCAAAAATTGTCCAAAGGTAAAGAAAAGCGGTAGCCATTTGATTAATAAAATTGTCAAAAACACTAGAATATAGCTTGATGACTCTGACATTAAGTTTGTCTTCTCCTTAGATGATCAACCTTCAAAGGATACTCTTTGTGCCATCCAGACATACAGCTCAAACTCAGCTTCATATTCTGAGAACAATGTATTCACCTTTTTCCCCGATTCACCTGATGAAGTTCAGATCACTAAACCAGTCAATCACCCATATATTCCCATTCATATTCTCTTATCTATATACCATAAACCAATTCCTCTTGTGGCACTCATCGATACTAGAGCTAGCTCTTCCATCCTTGACACAAAGATTCTCTCAAAAGAATTTTGGAAACCATATATCAGGTATTTCAACTCTGCTTCCAGCGACACTTTTGTTACCAAGTATCACAGTAAATCCATCACCATCCAATTTTTCCCCAGTGTTCCATTACCATTAAAGCCATTGGTTCCAGATCTCCAGATAAAGATATCATTATTGGTTGGGACATTTTGACCCAAATCCCGAAGCTTAGAATCCTTTCACATGGTCTTTGTTTCAAAAATCAATTCCGTGAATTTGTGGATATCAAAAGATTCTATGCTCTCCAACCAGCCATGTTAGACCCAATTATCCAAAGTTTACTCACCTCTTGTGCCAAGTCCCACTTTTAGTTTTCCCAAACCTAAACTAAGCCCTTGTAGAAAAATCCCCCATTTTTATGTCAAACTCCCTTTCAAAAGAAATGAAGACATAAATCCCACGAAAGTTAGTCATTCGGGATGAGCCTAGAACACCTCGCACTTGCCCAAAAAGTGTGTAGAACTACTCTCACAATGTCTCATTGAACCCGCTAACTCTTAATGGGCATGTGAAGCATTCTATGTCAACAAGCGAGCCGAACAAAATCGAGGGAAAATGAGGTTAGTCATTAACTACCAATCTCTGAATCAGTTCCTCCAAGATGATAAATTACCATTGCCTCACCGAAATTTTCTCTTTCTTAGTCTTGCCCAAGCAAAATCTATTCAAAGTTCGACCTCAAGACAAGATTTTGGCAATTGGATATTGACCCAGCAGACAGACCCAAAATCGGGTTCTACATCCCAAACCAACATTTCTAATTGACAGTTGTCCCTTTTGGACTCAAAACTGCACATTCCCTTTTTCAAAAGGCTATGTGTTAAATTTTTGAACCCATTATGTCCAATTCTCAAATCTATATAAATGATATCCTTCTTTTCAATCATGATGAACAATCTCATTGTCAACTCTTGACACAATTTACTAATATCGTCAAGAGGCATGGAACTATGCTTTCCCAGAAAAAGATGATTCCCACCCAGAAGGAAATTGAATTCCTTAGCATGCATCTGAAAGAAGGAACATATTGCCCAGAACCTCGTATTGCTGATGAGCTTCAAAAATTTCTTGAAAAAGATTTCACCACTAAGCAAGTTCAGTAATTTCTTGGATTGTGAATTATTTGTGGGACTTTGTTCCCCACATCTCCAAAACCCTTAGACCACTCTAAAGGATGCTCAAGAAAAATGCTCTCCCATAGGAACAAAAGCAGACCTAAGCTATTGCTCAGCTAAAACAAACTCTGCAACACCTTTCTCCTTTGAAGATCCCATTCACAGGCAAACAAATCCTCCAAACTGATGCCAGTGATAAATACTAGGCAGCCATTCTTTTCGAAGAAGTTGAAAGAACCAGGCATATTTGTGCCTACAAAAGTGGTCGATTCTCCCAAGCAGAAATCCATTATCATTCCACTTTCAATGAGATACTTGCGGTCAAGTATGGTAGCAAAAAATTCAAATTCCACCTTATTAGACATCATTTCCTCGTCAAAATGGATATGCCCACTTTTCCTCATATGTTAAAGTTTAAACAGAAACAAGTTACTCACCCTCAGTTGCTCTGATGGGCTGAATGATTTTCCAAATACTCTTTGATATTAAACATATTCCAAGGACTAAGAATGTCATTGCCGACTTCATGTCCAAACCAAAAAACCGTTGGAGACAATCAACATGTATGTCAAAAAGAAACCTCTCCTGGGGACATACCGCACTACCAATATCCAAGGTGGTTGGCCAAGTCTCAAGTACCCTCATGATGTCCCACTTGCAATTCGAGATAATGTTCTAACAGAAAAACTTCAAGAATTTATGTAAAAATATCATCTCAGAATCTTTCGAGATTATGGCGGATTAATATTCAGACCCAACGAACTCCATCCTGGATATTCATTTATTCATCATTTTCAATGGTCTCCTAATGATGAATTTCCAGAATACCTAAAATGGTTATTTTGGTACATGTTCAACCTGTACACCATAACCATTGAATTCCCACCGACAAAATTTTGCAGGTTCTTACAAAAGATCGATGCGGTCTAGAACACAACCAGAAATAACTCCTAGATATCTTCACATGGTTTAAACCGCTTGCTTACTGAAAAGAACTTTTCAAGATCTTTTCGTCAAGGAAGGCCTGAACTAGAAAGACATACCATTGTCCTATTCCACCGACCATGGACATTTTGCCATCCCACTAGATGGATTTCTAACAAACCATCTCTTGCAGGAACTTCAACTTACAGGCCTCAAGTTTTTCAAGAAGTAGCACGAATTTACCAAACATTTTCATATTCTATCACTACTAACAAGCCTGCATCTTGAGAATTCCAAAGAATCCTATGTCAAGAAAATTGAATCATCCCACCAGAAACATGGCCCCCCGCACATGCCCCTATGTTTTGGGATCATCTCGAAGCTTGGGATCCTGTGAGGGACGAAATCCAAGAAGCTCTCAATGTCTTCAAACAAAATAATTCAGACTCCTCCACCTCCTATGACCCTTCTCTCAAGATCCTTGGGGGCGCTCTCTCAAGATCCTTGGGGAGGATCATTCACCCAAAATCACGGTCCATTTTTCCGATCCTTTCGGTGCTAGCTCATCTCGTCCACCCAACTTATCGATAGAAGAGATTGAGAATCTCATTCGCGCTTTCAAAAGAGAAAAAGACGGAAGCTCCAGTCCATTAGATATAGATGAAGACGCTCCACTCAAAGCACAGCTAGCTCATCATAGCTCTGATAATTCAAACTGTGACTATAATGCTAGAGATGGCTGAGATAAATAAAAATCTCTACGAAATCACTGTAGCAACGATCATTGTTCACTATTCACTGTTCACCTAGCCAACTGTTCACTGTATAATGATGCATAAAATCATTATTTATAGCCTGTCACGGGATTTCTTTAGGACTCCTTATGCATGTAGCCCATAAGTGGCTAGTATATTCTCATAATTGTGTCCGAGCACAGCTAGCTTGCCTGCTCTTGTCGTTTGTACCCTCCTCTGTCTATATAAGCAAGGAGTCTCCATTGAAAAAAAACACAGAGTGAAATAAGAAGTGTGTTGTGTACTCTACTCTCAACATGATCTTCTAAACACTCACATTTTCTTCTAGTTCTGAACGTTGGTTCTGAATGAACATTATGATTGAGAAAAATCTTGGAGTATGATTTACACTTGCCCTTTTGGGATCCTATGCATCAGAATTTCTGATATTCTAGAGATTACTATGATCTAAGTTCGTGACTTGAGAAAGAACTTAGTGGCTAACAAGCAGTCCTTATTAAGATCAGGAGAGTCGTGTGTGAGATAGCATACTTGCCAAAAGTTTGCTACTCGAGTTGTCAAGCTTAGTTCATTTCCCTTTATGGTATTAGGGCGACGATCGGCGAACGAAAATGGCCGCCGAACATCGGTTGGTGGGCATCGATCACCGGTCACTAACCGCCGGCCGTCGTCGTTCGCCAGTCGCCGGTCGGCCAGTCACTAGTCATCGCCGCCGCCATCAATCGCCAGTCGTCGCCGCCACCGTTGTTGGACGCCAAGCCGCAGGACGCCAATCGCCAATCGCCGAGCACCGGTCGCTTAGCCACCAGTCGTCAAGCGAAGGACGGCGATTGGCTGCCAGTCGACAGTCTCTAGTGGTTGGAGGTTAACGGCGGCTAGCGGCAATCAACAGTTGGCGGCAGTTGGAGCTCGACGGGTGATAGTCGGTGTACGGTGGTTGGTCATAAGTAATAACCCAAGAAATAGTTTCTAGAAATTGTTCCCAGGAAAAAAAAATACTTTTTTCTACTTCTCATTTCTATTCCCAGGAACAACTTTTTTTTTCCGGAGAATAGAAAAATCAGTTCGCGTTACCAAACGGATTTCTGTTCTTTTTCTATTACAGGGAACAAAAGAACAGAAAAACACAAAAATTGGATAGATTCCAAATAGACCCTTAGGTCTCACGCATGAGACACAAACATAAAAGAAGTTTTTGCTCGATTTAGGTTGTCCGATGGAAAAGTTGATAAATTAATTGAAAACAAATTAAATAGCCATCCTATCTAACTAAAACGGAAATTGATAAAGGGAAAATTTCAAAAAAGGACCCGAAGTGAGGCTATTTTCTTAAATAAGGACCCAAAGTGGCTAAAACCAGTATCAAATAAGGACCTCAAATCGCCGGGTAGCCAAATGTTCACCGGCGGCAAGCGTGTGACATTTATGGTGGCTAGAATAAAGACAATTTTGTCAAAAAAATTGATAGAATTTAACAAACCCTAAAAACAAAACTCTCAAACTCTTCACGTTCTTACGTTTTCTTCTTCTCCATTCATGTTGTAGAACTTGTCGCG
The DNA here is from genome assembly GCA_014182895.1 of Angophora floribunda. Lineage (NCBI taxonomy): Eukaryota > Viridiplantae > Streptophyta > Magnoliopsida > Myrtales > Myrtaceae > Angophora > Angophora floribunda. The sequence continues at coordinate 28,151,871 of CM024711.1, read as the reverse complement.
GTCGACAAAGCTGAGCTCGCACGTCACGAAGGCCAAGCTCGCCGCCGCCGGCAACACCACGGTGCAACTTAGTATCATTGCAAGGAGAAAAAGAAGCAGCAGCGGCACCACCAGTAGCGAGTTGCCGCCACCGCAGCAAATCGTCTCCATTGCCTCCAGGCAGAGAGATCTTCGGGCAAGCTTAGTAGCTCGATTCCATCATGGGAGTTTCGCGGAGGATCGCGAGAGAATAAACCCTAAGGGCCGAGAGAGTGAGGTGGAATGCAAATCCACTTCCACAGACCCAACTAAGAGACACAAAACATCTTGATCTCAAAGACCCACATCTTGGGCACAATGCGAATCCACTTCCACGGAGAGAGAGAGGGGCAGGCGAAGGGCGTGCTAGCACGTACCTTTAGAACTCAAGGAGTCGGGGATCTTGCTCCATTAACAAAGAATTTGGGTTCTCCGAGTAAGAGGGGACAAAGAACCTAGAAGATGAAGTGTAGAAGAAGAAGAGCATGAAAAGTTTGGGGCTTCTATTTTTAGGGTTTGTTAATTTCTATAAATTTTTTTTAACAAAATTACCTTTATTCTGGCCACCAGAAATGCCACACGCTCGTTGGCTGGCGAACATTTGGCTGCCTGGCAATTTGAGGTCCTTATTTGAGATTGTTTTAGCCACTTTGAGTCATCATTTGAGACCATGGCCACTTTAGATCCTTATTTAAGAAAATAGGCTCACTTTAGGTCCTTTTTTGAAATTTTCCCATTGATAAATCATAACTAGTTGATGACTTAACTGGAAAAAAAGTTAATGAATCATTAAAATTGATGTCAAGAATTTCATATAAGATTCGTTCCTTTAAGTGGTCTTAAGAAAAGTAAGTACAAGTTAGTGAAAGATAGAAAAAGTTAGTAACTAAAAGCAAAATGAACCTGGTCAGAAACTAAGAAGAAGTGATAACCCAAAACTAATTGGTAACTTAATAGGATAAAAGTGAGTAAGCCGCTCTAATAGAGATCAATAGTTGAGCCGGTAAATTTAAGGTTGTCCCAAGTAATGCAAACAGACTCAAAACCAATTAGAAAAGTTGACATACTGAAAGATAACTCAAAAAAGAGTTGATAACTGATAGAACTTGGTCAATTAATATTTCAGAATAATTTTATGAGTCGTGCTAATTTAAGCTATACACGTCAGTGTGATTGACTTTGTCTCTATCTAAGCGTGAATAATTTTGTCTCTCGATCTACGTGGGAACCTACTCCTTATGCAAAAACATGGTAGGCCAAATATTATAACTTCTAAGCTCAGTTTTCTCGAACATTACACTTTTATAAATAGCATTTCTGAACACTGTTTCCTCGAACGCAGCACGTAATTGGATTCCAGTTTATCAGCTAACCCTACCTACAATACCAGTCCGGGACGCAAGAAAGGTGTGGAAACCGTTAAACGCGCCTAGATCATATTTAAAAACTGGGGTTGCAAAGCATATACCCTACGGTATATCCTGTTCTTGGTTTTACATTAATGCCTATATATAGAGTTGTTTGACATTAAACAGACCTACCATTTCATAAGCTCAAGAGCTCGTACTCTTTTCAAAGAAACTTGGAGAGAGAGAGAGAGAGAGAGAGAGAGAGAGAGAGAGAGAGAGAGAGGGGAAGAGAGAGAAGGATGAAAGGCAAGTGTTCATTTGCGATCGTCGTAGCTGTCTTGGCAACACAATGTCTGTCTGTTCTTTGCGCTGCGGACGACTTCGATTTTTTCTATTTCGTCCAACAGGTAAGATAGTCTCGACTTTTTGTATGTCTCGTGCTGTTTGATTCTTTTCCCGTTTGCTTTTTGTTCTTGGATTGATGTTCGATGTTCTGTATGGTTATATGAAGTGGCCAGGTTCATACTGCGACACCAAGCGTAAGTGTTGCTACCCGAAAACAGGAAAGCCGGCATCGGATTTCAGCATCCACGGATTGTGGCCTAACTACAAGGATGGCGGCTACCCTTCTAATTGCAACCCTGAGAATTCTTTCGATAAATCTGAGGTAATCATCTTTTTTCTTGTTTTCCTTGATTTAATCCATATACAGTCCTTGAACATTGAAGGAAGTCAACCATGTCAATGGATCTGGAATTTCCTCAACTCAAAAGTTTAGTTTGAGACAAAAGATATGGCAGTAATTTTAGGTTTCCAGAGTGGAGGGTTTATCATAAAGACGGTGAAATTAGTTCCAGCGCAACTAGAAATGAAATATGCATTGTGAAATGAGAGAATCGATGCGACTTTGCAACAAGAAAGAGAAAAGGTTCTGCCAACACGAAAGATACTAAATGGGGAAAGCTCAAGCCTAACAAATTCGGATCGAACACTCAACTACTTCATCCTGGTGGTTTCAATTCATGCCTGTGTTCTAAGTAATTTGATCGGCGATTGTTGTGCCCTAGTCACACTAGACTAGGAATCTGTTTATTTTTATTTTTTAGATTCATAATTTCAAAATCAATTAGAATTTTATTTCTTATGACTTTGGATATTGAATGGAAGTGTCAACACCTGTATTGCTCGTAAATTGATCAACAAAGATCAATCCGTTTGTCAATTAGTCCATCGAGATCTATTATTAGACATTTGTCAATTGATTCATCTCATAAATTTTATAGAATTAACACGACATGATAATCTCTGATTGGAGTGCATTTGTGTCACATGAAGTCATGAATAGCATGTCTCTTCATGCTTATTCGACCAGCATTTAATATTGCTAGATGAGGATACTCTTTTCACTAATATTTATGCACGCAATGATGTATGCTGAGATTAACGAACATGAAGGTCATTGAGAAGCTGACCTTCGATTAAATAAAATACTGTTGTTGCTCGCATCACATAAGTTGATACTTATCCATGGTGACCTAGAGTTGAAGAGTTCAGTTCATCAAAATGTATCTTATCAATCTAAACACTAACTCATAGAATCATACAAAGATGTCAAACCTATTTGACAATGGGATTCAAGTTCTTTAAAAACCAATTTTGTAAGCCAGTCTTCGTAAGTCCTAACATTTTCTTCACTAAATGTATAGTGGAAAAAGAATACACGGCCAAGGAAAATGCTGATTTTGGGCACTAATGTAGATAATTTGTTCGATGAATTGATGTTGTCTTCGGAAAATGGCACAGATTTCCGATCTGATCGGCAGTTTGGAGAAAAACTGGCCATCGATGACATGCCCGAGCAGCGACGACACCAAGTTCTGGACCCATGAATGGGAGAAGCACGGGACTTGCTCCGAGTCCGAACTCGACCAACACGAGTATTTTGAAGCAGCCCTCAAGCTCAAACAGAAAGTGAACCTCCTCCAATTCCTAGAAAACGCCGGTAAGGTTCATATAATTGCATAGGCTTCCATTCTAAGTAACCGAGTCAATGACTAACGAGAAACCTCTTGTGCAGGAATCAAGCCAAACAACGAGTTTTATAGCGTAGAGAGCGTGAAAGAGGCAATCAAGGAGGGCACTGGATTTGAACCCGGACTGGAATGCAACGTGGATACATTGCGCGACAGTCAGATTTTTCAGATATTCGTTTGTGTGGACACTTCTGGTTCGGAGCTCATCGAATGCCCCGTTTTTCCCAGGAGTAGATGTGCTTCTAAGGTCCAGTTCCCATCCTTTTAATCAGGGCATCGATGGACTGATTTGTAGTCTAAGTTAATAATTCTGTCCGTCCATTGGACTAACTTGTATCTGCCTTTCTTTCGGAATAAATGCTCGATTTAGTCTCATGCCGAACCCGACCCACCGTAATTTATGGAAAAGAACGAATACCCTATTGTACCTTTGAGATGAATTCGATTTATTTGAACGATTCGAAAAGATGATGGTGGCTGAGCTTTCTTTTGGGGAGGAATATTTCTTCAGGTGAATTCATGTGTTGAAATCCATGCCCGTCCGACAAGGCACGCCTGGTCCCACCTCCCTGTTAGGCTTAAATTATGCAAGGAACTGGTTGCTTGGCGTTCCGCACAAGATAAAATAATGCACGTCCGAACTAAGAATATTCCGTTGCAGTTTCGTAGGAAACCTCAGGTTATGGATCTATTAAGTGGATCGATCTCTAGATCTGTCCTTAAGAAAGAGCTCATATCTACCCTTTGTAGTGGCAGCGACGCTAAACCCAACCTACCCTTTAAATCCTAGCCGCCCCACCGGAATCTGCGTTCTTTTCCCCCCTTTAGTTTTTAAGCTCCATTCCTCAACTTTCACGTCACTCGCTGTTGGCTGCATTCGATCCTTCAGTTAAGTGCACGGCTAAAAAGAAGCATGGGGATGAAGACGATGTTGCTGATGCTTCTTGCATTGACATTCTCGGCAGGAGATTAGGTAAATTCTAGTTACATAATGATGGAGTTGTTGTGATGGATGGTTTGGCTTCCAATGAGAAACCGAGCGAGTGCCGTCTCACCCTCTCTTTGCGGAACTTCTAAGCAAACCCTAGTGTGTGAAATGTTTGGAGCATTTCAAGATACCACGCGGAAAGCTTGGAGGAATGAAAGTGTAGCTATTTCACAAATGGATTTAGGGAATATTCACCTTCACTTTCAGAACTGAAGCAAAGAAAAATCAAGTGCTAGAAGGTGGACCACGGTCCTTCGTGAACCATTTGCTATTGCTTAGACCTCGGGAGCCTAATATAGCACCACACTTGAGTTGAATAGCCATGCCTACTTTAGAAAATTGGAGGATGGATCTTTGATTGATCTGTTGTCATATGTTCATGACATGTTGATAGTAGATAGGCATATGCCCGATATTGATGTGTTATAGAGAAGTTGAGCGATGAGTTTAGGATGGGCAATTTTGGGTTTTGCAAAGAAATTATTGTATGTGGAGATTTTGTGTCATGGGATCATAGGTGTCTTGCATCTATTCCGAGGACATATATTAAGAAAATTGTAGCACGTTCTTGTAGAAATTCTCTACATAAACAACTAATTAATCAATAATAACCAGATCCATATATGAATGTAAAACACCAAAATCGATATACACAGCGGAATTAAAACGTACCTGTTTGAGCCATAACTTACTTGAAGAAAAATAGATCAAACTGACGGTGTTAGTGATCTATCGGAATGCCGGTCTTCCTCTCTATGACCTATTTCGGTTTAGCAGCTTTAATGGGATTCAGCGACTGATAAGTATAACCTACCCTTTTATAGGCTAGAGAGGGGCCAAGAAACCCTAATCAACAGCGTGTCAATCCGGGCCTTCCCATTACGCTTCGATTAAACACACCGCCTTCACTTTTGGCTCGCTCAACTGGCCCATAATTAATAGATGCCAAAACCCGATTCAATAAGATCACTTGAGGGTTTAAAATATATTGGAATATCCATTAACCCGATTATTTAAAATAGAAAATTAATTAATTAATGTAAGCCCATTATAGGAAATTTCCAACAGTTCTAACATGCAATAGCAAAGTTTGTGAATACATCGTTAACTCACACCTCAAACTCTCAAACTTTCTTATAAGTTATTATCCAAATTGAGAATGAGGAAGACATATGCACAACATAGTTTACACTAAATGTGCATTTCACAAACTTTGAACATTATTAATTACATGAAGTGTCTTAGTAATTATTCAGTAAAAAATTATAAAGTGGATCCTTATATAAATGAGGTGATGGCAACCATCGGTATCATATACTAAAGGAATGACAATGGTAGTGAGACCGCGAGCTAAATTATTAGTGCAACTTCCTATGCTAAGAGAATGTGTTAACACTTCATTCCCATTGGAAAACTCACAAAATGCCGGATTATGTTCGAAGCAAATCAAAAAGTTTATCCCTTCTCATATGCAAGTGAGCCGGAGTAAAACCATATGCGTTCCTTGATTTATAGTTAGAGGGATTTTTTAAATCTATTAGACATTTAGTCAAGTGAAAGCTACTCGATCTAATTTAATCTTGTCTCTTAAGATTTAACTTGCCAAATGACCCCTAACGTTGGCCAACTATATGCTCGATTCAACCCTACATGTGTTTGGGATGGCTTAGAATTAACAAAATACAATGAAGTAAATCAACGCCGCAGCAACCAATGCCATCTTCCCAAACCCCCCCCAAAATATCTCGGAGATTAATTAAAACGCCACCAAATAGACATTTACAGGAATTTCTCGGTCCTCTTGTATTAGGGATAGGGTCTTCTCGACGCCCTAATGCTTGAGCAGTTCATACATTTGCGGACGATTTGGCCGACCCTAGATATCCTAACCAATCAACTGCTCTTCCATCACCTCAATCATAAATTACGGAGTTCAATCAAGCTGGGGTGTTTTGTAACATATTTAATCGTCGACAAGTTCGAACATCAACCTCAAAAGAGCAAACAAAGGCATAAGGGTAGCCCGAACATGAAACAAGTGGATCGAGTCGTTTGAGCCCGCTTCGATGGGCCATCCACGACACTATATCAGGGCCCGATTCGGTCCCGACCCGCATCCAATCTAGACCCACCCGAACCGGGGAAACCGGAGCGGTCCCACACGAATCCTTTCCCGTACTCTCGTCCGCGGCCGATCCTCACCTTAGAAAATATCTCGACGTGGGGAAAATAAGCTGAAAAGCAGCTCCAGAAACTGCTTTCGCCTGCGGCCGTTTCGCTTGTCCTTCGATGGTTTCCAGATCCTTCCACAGCATTCCAGTAGCGTCTCCGCTCCTTCCCCCTTATATCCCCTCCTTCCTCTTCTCAATCTCTCTCATCCTCCATATTCAAAACCTAGTTTCTCTCTCTTCTTCTCTCTCTAGCTCTAGCTTTTGATCGATGGCCACCGAAGCTCCCCAGCCGTCCCCCGATGCCGGCTCCGTCTCCTTCTTCCTCCCCTTCTTCGTCGGCTTCTCGACCCCGCGGACGGAGCCGGAGCCGGAGCCGGCGGCACCACGCCGCGGTTCGTCGTCTTCAACCCATTGGCCCAGAGCCTGTTCGTCGTCGGGGCCGGCGGCCAGGACCCCACGCACGGCGCCAAGGGCGGGTGGCCGCCGGCGTCGAGGGCGTCCGTCGAGGCCATGCCGAGCGTGGAGGTCGAGGAAGGCCGCGAGTGCGAGTGCGCCATCTGCCTGGAGAGCGTCGCGGCCGGAGAGGCCGCGAAGGAGATGCCGTGCAAGCACAGGTTCCACGGGGCATGCATCGAGCGCTGGTTGGGGCTCCACGGAACGTGCCCCGTGTGCAGGTACGAGATGCCGGTCGAGGAAGGAGAGGCCTGGGGAAGCCGGAAGGGGGAGTCTGGGTGAGCTTCGCTTTGGGTGCCGGTGGCGGCGACAGCGACGATCGCGTTTCTTCTTAGATTTCTAGAGGCGATCCTGATCGTGATACGCGACGGATTGGGTCAAAGATTCTTTCTTGTTTTTCTTTTGTTTCCTTTTCGTTCCATACGGATTGTACAGCGTCATACATCTTCACTTCATTTCAATTGTAATCGAAGTGATGGTAGCCATTCTTGAAAAGATTTAGACGCTCGCCTAGAGAAATTCAAACTGCATGTCACGCGATCGACTCGGTAACAAAACAATGAAAGCGACGATGATACGATACGAACTGCCACTTTTTTCTGCATCCGACGAGAGCGCGAAATTTAGAGAGAGATTTAAGGAAACACGATCAAGATCAACATTTTGCATCAAGAAAGTTTCGTAAAGTAGTCAACTTTACAGGGTTTTGCTGTGCATAGTGTTTGCTATGGATGATCTTGGGTGTTGGAGGTATCAAATGTCCTCTTTCTCTTAGGATCTTGATGCCCTGATATCTCCCTAACATCATTAGTGTAGCCATTGGATTAGTCCCTGGCGATTCCAGGAACGTCGACCCGTCCACAACCCTCAATCCCTTCACGCCTTTGACTCTGTAGTTCTCGTCGACAACCGAGCCGACCCCGCAACCGCCGTGGTAGTGGTAAAATGTCCTCACGTTCTGCTTGCAGAAGCTGGCGAGCTCTTCGTCGCCCGATAATTCGTCCTCCTTGTGTTCGACCCCCAGGAAGACGGAAACGGCCGGAGACCTCACGACTGTCTGGAGCAGCTGCGTCATCTCTATGCATGCCTTCATGTCCTCTTCCTGGGACAGGTAGTTGAATGTCACCGCAGGGTTCTGCCTCGGGTCCGTGCTGTTCAGCTCCAGACTGCCTCTTGATGCTGGGAATGCGTACTTGATTGCGGCCGGCATTCTCGTCGCATTGAGACTTATGGGGAGGATTCCTGCTTCGATGATGAATTTGAGATCGTGGGCTATGCCAGCCACTACGGGTGGCTCGGGTAGCCGATTCAGGGGCTTGGCATCTGCGAAAAGCGCAACGCCCGGATTATCTTGCATTCCTTGTCCCACTTCCCTGAGGCCACTTAGTAAAGAGATGTTGAACTTCTTAAGATGCTCGGGAGGACCAATTCCGCTGAGTAACAGGATTTGGGGACTCCCTAGTGACCCGGCAGCTAAAATGACTTCACCGAACGATGTCGAATCATTCACACAATTGAGGTAAGCTTCGTATGATTCCTCCAAGCTCCCATCACTCTCGATGAATGAAATGCCAGAAGCCCAGGTCTCATTGGTATCACCTGCAAAAATGAAAAGGTATCAAATGGAAGTGTTGAGTATGTGACCTTCATGAATGAAGCATTGGTCAAGTTCTTCAGTGGCTCACTCTGATTGCGGAAGAGGAGATTCCTCACGGTTGAATTTACAAGCACGGTCAAGTTTTCGGGGTGCCCTGCCTCTAGGAGATCGGCCGATGTATGCCTGGTTCCGTAATTATCGAACACGCTTCCACCAATCTTTGTTCCTTCGAGATGCTCCAGCGTATAGCCATTATACGGGAAAATTCCCGCTTCAAGGAATCCGAACTCGGCGACAAACTGCCATGGGGTCACCTCCGGCTGGAAAACCACCCTCGACTCCACCCATCTGTATGCATCCTCTACCAGCTCGACATCCCATCCAACTCTTTTAACAAAATCGGGACTAGCTCTGCTGTAGAAGCCACCGTTGATCGCAGATGATCCTCCTAGAACCCGTCCTCTGTGATTTGCAACCCCTTCTCTGGAGATGAAGCTCTGTGCCACCGATGAGTACTCATCGGTGTTGAGCAGCGAGAAACCATAGTATTTTCTATTCATGACCAAGGGGTTCTCGTAAGGTGATCCACCACGCTCGACCAACAGTACGGAGAATTTCTCAGAGAGACTTGCCGCTAGAGGACATCCTGCAGTTCCTCCCCCAACGATAATGTAATCAAAAGACTTGCCGGAGATTTCTTTGATGTCCGAAGTCATGTAAGGTGGCCAGTTTCCTAGAGTGGACGAGCAAGATGACCAAAAGATGATATTAGAATCCAGATCAATGTCGATCTAAATTTGCAGTAATTACTGAAAGCATGATTCTAGATAACATAATCAATGCAACCATAGTTACTTGATGAAACAAGATAAGAACTAGAAGGTGCAGTTGCATACCTTGAGACAGGGTACAAGGAAATGAAGATAAAATCTGAAGTAAGAGGATTGATACAATCGAAAGCAGATGAGTTTTATGCAAAATCCCCATGTTTGGACCTTCCCCTGATCTGATTGTAAGGGAGGAAGAAGTGATATATTTATCAGTTCTAACGGCTCATTTCCCTCTTAATCGAGTATCTTAGCGCTATTGGCGTAATCAATGGCACTTTCCTTGCATTGATATTGTTTGCATACGCATGGTTGGTCCAATGATTCACCCTGCATTTTCGTTTGGGAAGCTAATGATTTTGCTTGTAGGATGAGTTTCCTCCACTTTGTGTTCTTTAACCACTACACTTTTCATGCATCTGCTTACTTAATGTACAATCCTGCCTCACTTGTGTTGAAGACAAAAACACAATGATAGTGTTTTGTGCAGGAGTCAACTTGCCTGGATTTAGTGAAGGCGAGCTTTAAAAAGGGATTATGTACTTTAACGGAGAATTCAATGGCACATATCGGGCATGATGAGAGACGTCGGAAGAAACACAATTTCACACAATATATATTGATTTTGCTTTATATATATAATGTGCTTTGAGGAATTCTTGCGGGTCCATTTACATGCCAATATACATAGTCTACAACCGAAAAGATCAGCACTCAGATTGAATTTTGATGCGCAGTGCACTCCTTAAGCCTCTCAATTCTGTCCTGTCCCAAAAGCTCCGAAAGGACTAGAAATGCCCATTTGGCTGTTCGAATCCCTGAAAGTTCAAGTCAATGCTTTTCGGGCCTGGATCAAAGTCGGCCTGATATTGGCTATTCAAGTCGAGTGTTGCCGGGAGTCCACATTTTTTCAGCTTGTAACTTGTCTTTGGAGAACTTTTGCTGCTATATTGCTCTGCAATGAGAGTATTATCATCGGAACTACTGCTGGCACATCTCTTCCTCCCTGTGGCCTTGTTGCATTTGTTCTGTGAAGGTACTTCTTCAGGCCGTACGTTGCCTAACCGAAGCTCAATTGAAGTTGGACTAAAGTTGTGCGTTTCGTCATGCTCATTGCCTTTCAGCTTCTCTTCGTTTTGACCTGAGCTCTCGGAAGAAGTTAACGAACTTTCTACTGAGCATATACCTTTCAATTGTTTCCTGACTGCATCATTGAGGTCTGAACTTCCTAATTCCGTCAGTTCCGAGAAAGGAGAACTGGGGCAACCGGAGCTAACCATTGAAACTAATTGAGACAGTTCAGCTTTGGCAGCTTCGATGCCAACTGGGGAGTTATTGTACCGAGCTAATGTTTCCTGAGCTTTTCTCAGTACAGATTGGAGATACTTGCCTTGAGCCTCGATGCGTAGCTGCAAATGCTTCTGCACCTGAGAGGAAAGCGGAACTGTATTGGCATCTGCAGCAAGTTAAAAAGAATTGCATGAAAAATGTGCATACTGGTCTTACCTCAATTTGTTCGTGAAGTTTTCTCTGTACTTCCATTTGCATTTGGAGAGCCTGAGCTATCTGCAAGCTTCTGCTACATGAAAAGGATGGATTAGTACATCCCTCTGTAATACAATTCCAATCACCACACTATCAATATTTAATAAGATGTGATGTATCAGTTAGTCTTACTCATTGATTTGGAAGGTCGAGGGATCGACTATTTCAGTATTTTGATATTCTTCTGTACTCTGAACCTCTTTGTTTTCTGCAATTAAGCAACAAAATAAGTTCATCATCGAAATCAATTAAACGCTTGCTCTAAAGATTGAGATCATATGTTAGTGGCTCAACCTGTTGCATAGAATTCGCTCTCTTGCTTCGTGTCGATGCAGGACTCTGACTGTTGGCTTTTTCCAAGCCTGTACTTCTGCAGAAAAAAGAAGCAAACCTTTTCATTTAGTTTTCCCAATTGGTATCGGTAACAATGATAACTGTAGCGATTTGAAGCATAAGAAAATGCCTGTAGATGGCTCTTCAGGTGGTACAGAGTCAGTCCGGGAATGGCCATCGCTCTCATCAGACTTTTCGGGGTCGCCTCTGTCCACCACATAAAATACGAACATCAGATGCCACTCGCCGACCAACGATTAAATCTTTCGACATTTTACCCCAAAAACGTATGTTAAAACAATCAGGAATATACGAACTTAACTGTCTGCTCCGCCCAACTGCGCGACCGCTTCGACGAACCGATGATGAAGCTCGGGAGTCCACTTCAACCTGGGCTTTGCATCAGTGGACAGCACCAGATTCATCTTGTGATGGTTCTGCAGACCCATTTGAGCTGTGGTTTGTAGGATGATGGGAGTGAGAGACAGGGTATGGGTGATGACAGAAACATAAATATAGGATTAGGAGGGTGGTTTGGGTCTCTGATCCTTCTTCTTTCCTTGGGTACCTTAGCTTTGGTTTGATTATGTGGGAGGGTGTCTCTGGGGTTCTCTATATAAAATTTGGGGGAGTTGTTGGGCTATCCTATGTTCCTTCACTCCATATCTGGAAACATGAGTGGGGCAATATTGGGGTAGGGGAATATATGCCCTCGCTCACTCAGTCTCTGGCCCCCTTGCCCCTCCTTTTCTTTTTCCATCTCTCATATCCCTACCAACTTTTCTTTTCTAGAGAATTTTCTTTTCTTTTCTTTTCTTTTCTTGCTTTCTTTCTTCTTTGACTTGAAAGAGGGGAGGGTGGGGGTGGGATGGAGAGAATCTCTGGTGCAGCTAAAATTTAAAGAAAGCCAACACGCATCAATTTGATGAGTCTCAAAAGGATAGAAAAGAGGGCCAAAATAATAAAGTACATGGTTTGTTTCTGTCTTGCTGTTTTCCCACCTCTCTCTCTCTCTCTCTCTCTCTCTCTCTCTCTCTCTCTCTCTCTCTCTCTCTCTCTCTCTCTCTGCTTGATTCCCTGGTGAATGAGAGGCTTGGCCCACCCAGAGTCCATGCATGCTCAACGCATGTAGTACAGTTTTCCTTATGCTTGAGAAGCCTTGAGCGTTCAAGAATAATCAAAATAAAACTAGAGGGGAATGCTGTGATGCTGTGTTGTGTTCCCTTTTCTTCTTAGATTAATGCTAGATATTATAAATCAATTTGCTAAATTAGCATATTCATCTATGTTGAGGAATCAAACATAGGCTTGTCAACAAGCGGGTCATATTCCCGGTCTCTTTTAACGGATGTCTCCGTGTACTCAAAGATGATGCTCGTGAGTGTCATTAGGTGCATCATTTGAAAAAACTAAAGAGGAAAAACGGGTCTCCGGTCCCTTGTCGTGCTGTCATCTCTCCAACAGGACCCGTTCCAACGTTCTCCGGAGCGACGGGTGACGTTGGCAGATTCCTCTTGTTCTTAGCAGAGGAGGATAAGAATGAATGAATCCAACTTAGGCTTATTTAATCATTTATTCTTGTACGACAGCACCTCACCTCACCTAATGTTTTTTTCTTGACAAAGAATTCACACCAGAAAAAGGAGAAGAGAATCGAGTCGTCTCTCTTATCTCCCCAAGAAGTTCTTTTCTTTTCTTTTATCTCCGAAAATGTATTAAAAGGAGTTGTGTTCAATCAGTCTTCGTCATCATATCCAAGGGGGAGGACTCGAGTTCCTCATAACCCGGCTGAGTTCATATTTCTTTTCGTAGAAAATTGAAGGCCAAGCATCTGTCTCTCTTTTTTCCTTTTTCTTTCTTGTGGTGAAATATCCACGGAGAAGGGAATCTCAGCCCTCGCCGGGTCCTTCATACAACCTGTCAAACGATGGCATTATTCTATTTGCCAACCACAAACCTCATTGTACCTTTTCAGCATCTTGATGCACTGCTGTCGATTTTACAAGCATTCGTTAACCGGCATACGGAGTGAAATACTGCTATCGATGGTTGAACGTTCGTCAACAGACACGGAGGAGGCAATTAATGTGGCACGAAATAGGTGGATCAAGCCTTAAAAAGGACCCATCATGACAGTAGTCTTGTCCCCGACGTCCAAGTAAAACGACACGACTATTTTTGTGTGTATAGACCCTTGATAGATCAACCTCAATGGACAGTGATCTAAGATTGTAAACCACCTTTGCCAGGAAGGAGAGAGAGAGAGAGTAATCACCCTCGATGGACAATGACCTAAGGTTGTCAACCACCTTGCTAGGAAGGTAGGGAAAGAGAGAGAGAGGAATCAAACATTTGGTGTAAAAATTATCCAAAAAAATCCTAAATGTATTATACGGCTTCCAATTCAGTCATAAACATTTCGATTGTACATATTTAGTTTTACGATTATTGTATAGTAGCCAATTCAGTCCTAAACATTTCAACTATATCAATTTAGTCCTAAATATTTTAATGATTTGCCAATTTAGTCATTTGATGATTTTTGGCCAAAATTACGTGGAAAGACTACATTTACAAATCGTAAAAAAGTTTAAGACTAAATTGGTAAATTATTAAAAGGTTTATAACTAAATTGACACGGTTAAAATATTTACAACTAAAGTGATTTATGTACAACATGTTTGACACAATTGAAAAGTTTATAATTAAATTGGTTGCTAGAAAACATGTTTAGGACTAAATTGGCATAATTGACTGAATTAGCCGCCATAATAGATTTAAAATTTTTGGACAATTATCCTAAAATTTGGTGAATGTGATTTTTTCTAAGTAAGGTATTCCAACAAAGCGAAGTCTGATAAATGTGGCCCCTATTTGATTGCTCAATGGTGAGCCAATTGAATAGAGAGAGTTCAATCTATTCGATAGATCCTATCTTTTTATATCAAGATTTACTCGTTAAATTTACAAAAACTCAATTTATCTGGCTAACCCTTTTCCCACGAGAGACAACGTTCTTATTTACTCCCTCACGGCTTCAAAAATTAGATGCACAAAAGAAGATCTGACATTCTAAACTAGATTAGAGATTGGAAGGAGCCCCACTCCATGAAGTGACAAAAAGGCACAAGTTCTCTGGCTTTTCCACTTTCTCTGACATATAAAAATGCAATCAAAGAACTGAATTATGATAAAGAAACATATTCCAAAGGGGAAGGGGGGTGGGAGTGCATGTGCTTTATTAGCCTGTATTCCACAGCCAAACAGAGTGATCCTGCCGAGCCAAAAGAAATTTCCACCCAAGAAAAAAGGGGCGAAAAAAAGATAAATACATATGTCATTGGCAAGCAAAAGATCGTGTAAAAGTCAAATTGAATCAGATCGATCTTTAAGGGTTTTGCTTTGGGTTGCGGCCGATAGTTGTTGTCGTGTTTGATCGCCGGAATCAAAATCCAATGATTGATCACTCCCCCCCCACCCCAAAAAGCACTGCCTTCTCAGTGCCATTCATTCGCTCGGTCTGCTACATTCATTAGTTTGTTTCCTCATCATTATCCTATGTTGTTCAGAAGTTGATTACAAGTATTCGGTAATGTTGGAGTCCATTTAAGATCTGAATTTGGATCGAAGTACTCTAGTGTGTACATATATGTCCATTCTAAACCTAATTATCTATTCTTGTCAACTTTAGTATTCAAACAAACATCGCATCATATCACACCACTAAAAGATAATTAAAATATTTTCTTGTTTTCTGCATTCTAAATCTACAAGAAGATGTAAATGAGTTTGATCGGATGTTGTCTCTTATACCATTATGGATTAGATAGAACTAGGCATGCAAGCAGATAAAATTTTGACCGACCAAACATGGTTATTTAGTAATAAACATAGTCACCCTTTCACCTAGTCTAAGTCTCGAACTATATGATTTGGCATGATACAAAAACCACATAGTCCTTTGTTTTTAGATCCTCGCACCATCGTTTTCTTATTCCACCATTTTTTGTGCTTTTGATGAGCTTTTAGGATTCTATCAGCTTATTGGCCTTTTAAGAAAGGAATATTGTTGCCCAATATATGATGAATAGCATTGAGACAAAACGGATGAGCAGTCTAGGAGCGTAATTTGATTGTTTAATATTTATGGAAAAAAATTATAATTTTCTGCTCTAATTTTCTGAATCTAGTGACAAATGTCTTTTGCTTAGGTATTTATTGGAGCCTTGTTCTAGACAGCATTGTTACATGGAGGGACCGGTTAGAATTGGTGGCACGATATTGGATTATTTCTATTCAATTAGGATATTTTAGAGAGTTTTGATTAAGTGAACTCTGGCATGACTCGTACTTTTTTTTGAAGGACTAGAGAATTTGAACCTATTCCCTAGTCCTTTACAACGGGCTTGATGTTGGCCTGTGTCATCTTGACATGCAGCAACCCATCGTTAGCTCGTGCCCTCCTTACATGAGGCAAGTATCATTGGTTCGTGTCCACCCAAAATGCAGCCACCGATCCACCATCCATTTCGTACACCAGAATTACCACATGGTATAATCCATTTTGCTTACCATCATATTCTCATCCCTATAAACACCTCATTAGTTCATTCATTTGGGATGTTTTGGTTGATGGTGCTTTCAACCTGCATATCTAGACTTTATCGCATCATCAATTTTTGGACTTCGATAGCGAATTTATTAGAAAGTTTCTACAACAAGCTTCTAGTGACTCAATACTCTTCATCTGACACCTGACGTTCAAGTTTCTACAACAAGCTTCTAGACTTTATTGCCTTCTTATCCTCTTGTTACTAGAAAAATTATTCAAAAAGTCTTAAAACTATTAAACAGTGACCAATTCAATCATAAACATTTAAATTTGCCAATATAAATATAAATATTTTGACAATTTAACAATTTAATCATTTCAAATAATTTTGATTGAAAATCACTAACGTGACAATCTAGTTAGTATCGACCATCTGACGTGGTACGGCTAGCATTGACATAAGTAATCTTTTAAATTTTCTAAAATTTTCCTTCATTACTCCCTTCTCTTTTTCTTTTCTTTTTCTTTTTTTCTTTTTTCCCTCCATCAACTATCCTAAGCCTCAGTTATGGCCAACGTAGGTCGTCACCCTTAGACAACGGCCACCCTCACTAACCCCAACACAAATGAGGTCGTTGGGGCCCTCGTCGATGGCTGGCAACCTCCACCAACCATCGATAAGGCCCGACGATGGTTGATGAAGGAAATAAGGAAAAAAAAAGGATGAAGAAGAAAATCAAAATAATAAAAAGAAAATTGTAAAATTTGTCTACACCATCCTCAACCATGCCACATATGACGGTCAACGTTAAATAGACATCTATTTCAACGATTTTTGGTCAAAAATAGTTTAAATGACTAAATTGGTAAATTGTCAAAAAGTTTAGGACTAAATCGGTATAATATAAAGGTTTAGGATTGAACCAGCCGTTGTGTAAAAAGTCGTAAACCCTTTCACAAGGGAAAAGGACCACGATGAGAACAAGCCCCTTTCAAGAACCGATAAGCATATCCCCGCGTATATGTGCGGTCCATTTCTTCTCCCATAAGATCAAGGCGATCAAATTCGTCACCTATCTATCTTTTTGGCCAAACTGAAATCCTCACTCCAAAGAAAGGAATATAAGAAATTGTCGATGATATGCACTTGCCTTGTGGCCCTTAAACTTTGAAAAAACAAGAAAAGGTAAGCGAAGGGACGCAAGTGAAGCACACAATTTCTCTTTTCATCAGGCTGCTGCTGGCTGTACTTGAAGCGCTCTCTCTCTCTCTCTCTCTCTCTTTTTTTTTCTTCGCTTTAATATATTCCCATAACGAGTAAAGTAGATTCTGGGATGATGCCCTAATGGCCCCCCCCTGCCCCTCTCTCTTTCTTTCCTTTTTCTTTCGTGGGTCGGGAGAAGGTCTGGTGAATCAAAAGTCACATGAAAAACTAAAGAGAGAAAAAAAGGAAAGTTGCTTCCCCCTCCCCTCATCGATTGCGCACACATTATTCTCTCTCTACGCACAAGTCCAAAGGCAAAGGAAAAGAAGAAGGGAGATGGAGAAGAATATGGTGGCCTCAGGGAATCAGGGCAAAAGCGAGACACGAAAGGGGAAGCGGTCACCGTCTCCCCCAGAAAGAATATAATTGAAACCCTAGTGCTCTTTTCGGACATAGATATATAGATTTCGCGGGATGTTTTTACGCCTGCCCGCTCGATGGTGACGTGGGCTTCGTGTCACCGTGAGGGAAGCTTGTCAGAGTCGCCATTGGAGCGTTCGCTGTGCTAGGGTTTAGAGAAGCAGTAGCATGGCGTACCCACGAGAAGTGGAGTGGAAAACGATCTCATCGTTCGCGCGCTCAGATCTCTCCCCACCGGCGATGTCAACACGGTTGACAGCCTCGAGCTTGAGGGTCGCCAGCAGTCATGGTCGGCGATCTCTCATCATTCAGGCGGCAACTGGTTTGAAGAGTTTGGTGAGGGTGGCCAGGGACGAGAGTCGTTGGTTTCCAATCATGGGCACGTCTATTGTTGAGAGAGCTTCTTAGGGTTTTTTTTCTGGTATCATCATAATCCACTACGTGCAACTTTTGATCCTCTGAACGGAAAGAAAATGATATTTCAACAGTGATAACAATAGTCGCAACATCAAACCACCCACCTCGGGCTATCGGTTTCTGCCAAGGAAAAAAAAAAAACCCTTCCCCATCTTTAACGGCGCGATTACATCGCTTGATTAAGAAAAACAAACGTTATCCTATACATGACAAGACCTAATGATAACATTAGATACCTCAAACTTATTTGCCCCTAATCTCAGTGCCAAAATGACATGATTAGTTTGTTGTAAATTGTCCATGGCAAGCTTCAACGAGATTAAAACTCTGATTTTGCGGGAAGATGTGTGATTTACCTAATATTCTCTAACGAGTGTTGGATCATCAGAGATGGCCACATCTTCTGCTTCATCATGTGAGGTGCAGCGTCTTTGGAGTCTGTACTGAGGGGAGAGCATCCTTGTCGCCGACCCCACGATTCATCGAATGGAGACAAAATAGTATCATGCACAAATATTCCCCCTCCAATTATTCAGGCCAAATTTGCCTTGCCCCCTAAATAATTGGCTCACCATATGTTATATCCTGAAATTATTTATTCCCCATTTTTATTTCTCTCTTTCTAAACACCAACATATATCATATAACTGCTCAAATCGAGAAAATTGTCTAATTGGTTTTAATCCTATTTACACACCGCCAAAACAATAGTTTCCAATAAAAAAAATCAGTTGATTTCACACAAAGTTTTAGGACTCAGTTGATAAGATTGAAAAATTTATAATTGAATTGATATCCATATAATAAATTATGACTGATTAATTCCCTCCCTTCAAAACAAGCTAATAAGATTCCTCCCACCATATTTAGAAATCCGTTCCTCTATTGGATGTCAGATAAATGATTGTGCGTTTGGAATCTGAGAAATGGGTTGGTATGTGCATAATAATTGCAATAAGATTCTAAAATTGCTTGCTTTCTTTGTTTCTTTTTCTTTTTCTTTTGTTTTCTTTTCTTTTTTTTCCTTTCTCCATCTTTCCCATCAAGCCAACAAAGGCGAACAACCGCCATGATTTTCTTTGCCACTCACGCTTCAAAGTAGATAGAACTCATCAAATCATAGAGGAGTCCACTCAACATGGACAAAGGTAAAATCAATCAAATCTCAGTAAATATGAAACCTGGATAAGAACCTTACCTGAAAAGCAATGGAAGCTTAGTACTGGTTTTATGACAAACCTCGGTTAATCCGAAGATGGCTTTGTAAATTTCTGATTTGAGGCCACTACACACGTCATTCACGTTTGACAAAGTTCTTTGATTCATGGAAAGTTTTAGAGGATAATCTGTCATGTCGGTACGTTGAAATTTAGTTACATGCCAGCACTAATAGCTTTTTGTCATGTTAATTTTAAAAAAATTATATAATCAATTCTAAACTTTATCTTATCAATATTAATTTAATTCTAATTTTTTTAATTTGATCAATTGGATTCTCAAGTTTCGTGTAAAATTCTAATTGAGTCCTTCTGGATAATTTTTGCCGAAAATCGCTAGCGTGGGGTTTAGTCAACATCTCCCGTTCAATTTTGCCAAAGGTTTTCGGGAATGTTCCCATACAATTTTGTGTTTTTTCCATTCCTAGTAAGTATTAAAAAAAAGCTAGTAGAAAAAAAAAAAGAGAGAGAGATCAAGATGCAAAAGAGAAAAGGACAAAAGCAAAAGAGTGCAGAGGAAAAGGCAAAAAAATAAGAACGGAATTTGACTTGTGAAGTCTGCATTAAATAAGAAAACACTCTTCCTCCACACTAGTCAAATATTGGTCAACCTAATAGATTTTACAATCTAAATGAGTGGAGACTTGAGAGGCCATTTATAGTCTGGAGATGCTGACTTGAGTCCTGTTCCAATGATTATCTGCTTCTGTTTGTTGGCCTTTCTCACACATATAAGAGAAATGTTATCATTGGCTTATTTAAAATAAAAATGAAAATTGTTGATCAATGCATCAGGTCGTGGTCAGTTCTCCAAAATGATATACTTATTAAAATGGCCCAACTATAGTCTAGCAAGTTATGTAATAAACTGATCTTACAAGATAATATTAATAAATTGGATGTCGCTATTCACATAAAGTCTAAAACACATCATACAGACATCGCTCTTATCCAAATTGCCATTTTGTCACCCTGTGAGTTTACTTGAGTCATGTAACTAAGTGCGATGTTCGGGCTACTCGCTTGAGTTATGGCTTGGGGTCCAGTCGGATTTCGGTTTTACCTATTTAAGGTGGATTTTGAAAACCAAATGAGACACCCTTTATCTCAATTTTGCCCTTACTCAGGAATGGGGCTTTCCATATTGGGCCATTCACTTTCAAGATTTAGTTCTTCTCTGCCTTTGATGGGTTTCCACATAGAGGAGTCATTTCAAAATCCCACAAGGCCGTATTGGGCCCAACTGCTCATACAATTGCCTGATTTATTTCAGGTACTAAAGTTTAGAAACTGAAACATATATATATATATGTGTGTGTGTGTGTGTGTGTGTGGAGTTTGCTAAAAGTTACTTCAAGGACTCGTAACTTTCAACGCATCGAAGAGTATGTTCGGACGATTTCACAATGCGCATTTTCACATGGATTAACAGTTGAAATAATAGAGACATCATGTGAAAACATCAATAAAAATAAAAGACATCTCTCCTCAAATTACTAAATAATATTCAAAGGAGCTGTTGAACCGCGATCACCGCTCTTTGAAATGGGTAGTGAAATTCACGACACTCGAATCTAAGTAATAGTCAATTCTGATTTCAAAAGCATCAAATTATAATAAAATTAGACAATAATAAGGTTAAAAGGTGGATCAAGATAACGTTGTATATGATAAGCCTCGTGACATCCTTCTCACCCGACGATGCGCTTGTTGCTGTCCGTCGCTCCCACTTACTCCCACCATCGCCCTCGTTTTCCGCCTAACACTGCCAAAAGAAAAGGGGGATTATCGAGAATTGTTTTCATCTCTCTATGGATTATCTGAAGCCACGCTTTCCCCGGACCTTTCCTAAGCCGCACCCCACGAATTCTTCGAGCTTATTTCTCGGGGCCGGGGCAGCCCGTGGCCGACCCCATGAATCATTTTCAAGTCTGCCCATACAATAAAAACTACTTGAATCGCCCCGGTCCTATCAAACCGATCCCGACTTAAATTCTTCTCCGTTTCATGAGGAAACATCAACTTTAAGTCAAGTTTCAATTTTATCCTAAATTTTTTTTGTCTCGTATAAAATCATAAACTTTTATTTGAATCATCTATTTGCTCTCATTAACCCTCCATTCAAAAATTACCTTTTAGTAATGTGCCTTTTCCATGTCGTTTGTTCTAGTGTTTTCCCTTATTTTGCATCTAAAAGACATCATTTGGAGATGAATTTCCACGTCGGCCCAAACGATATCTTCTTCAATATGAAATTTGGAGAAAACTAGAGCAATTAGAATTGGCTTTCTTCAATTACTTTTACTCTTAAGAGAGTCCTCATTCCATCTCGTTCGGGGATCCTTGCTTTTGTGCTCAATCTTGAACCTCTCGTGTTTGAGTCTTCCATTTCTCACGACCAGAGAGTTCACACTCAAGACACTTGGCTCGAGATGCTCGTCGGCTTGCACTCAGGAGTTTTTCGTCTTTCATCCGTCAAGAGAAATTTTGAATGCACGGAAGCCAAATTCTACCTTAAGTACAAGTTCACGGTTTTTCATAAAATAAAAGGAAAGTTTAGAATTTACTGGAATTAGGCTTAAAGTACAGAGTTTTTTATGCAATGAAAGAAATTTAAAAATAGAATTGGAACCAAAGCAAGAGTTATGATTCTTTCAAGGACGTTAGACCCATCGGACGTTGATGGATGGGGCCTATCGGCGTGTGGGATTGCCAGGTATAACCAAAATCATTTTTTAGATCGTAAATGCACACGTCATTTTTCTTTTCCTTTTGCCCCTTTTAGGGTTAAATGAGTAAGTCGTGCTCAAAGATCATCATAGCACAAACGGGCCGCATCCCTCCACTCCTCCCGTGGGAGCAAAACGCATCAGTCACTCAAAATGAATGCCCAAATCATTTTTTACAATCATTTTCTCACGTCATTTTTCTTTTCCTTTTGCCCCTTTTTAAGGGTAAATGACTGAGTTGTGCTCAAAGATTTTTTTTTTTATTGATCTTACTCTATTCATAGTTTAACTCTCACTCTTAAACTTTTATCAGGTCTCTTTACAGGATGTAAGAGTCAAAACTCACACCTAAAATTAAAACGGTCTTACCCCAACCCTCCTTGGGAAGGAAAGGATTCCAAGCCCTTTTATCTCTCCCTTTCCATATAAAAGGGTGGTCACTAATTATAAAGTACCAACACTCTCTAAAAACCTTCGTATTATGTCAGATACTCCGATACTCAGCCAACATATGCCAAAAAATCTAGCACTTGGTCAACTCTCCTAACACACTGTTTGAAATTTCGACATGTAATTTTAACATGCACGGAGTTAATTTTAAGAAATATTCAATAAATGATAGGTCAAAATATAAATACGAAAAAAATAATAAAAATAATAAAAGGGAAAGAAGAAAAGAAAAACTAGCATTATTTTCTCTTCTAATTTTCACTTCTCGTAACACACACAATTGACCTCCTAAGTTTATTTTTTCTCTTCTCTTTCAACACGCGAATCCAAAATGTAAATTACCTGTTTTTTCTTCCAAATTTTATGGATTATTAGAATGAAGTTAAATTGGTCAAATTGAAATAATGAATAATATTAACAAATAATGGATTGATATTTTTAATTATAAATTCTAACTATACTCTTTTATTATTATCTATTTATTTGTGAATTTGAATTAAATTAATTTGGTATATATAAAAAATACATTTAATATATAATGTGTCGGCATTTTTTATCTTTTAAAAAATAATATGTCAATATATTGTGTTGCGCGGCGTGTGTTAGTATCAATGTTATTTATGTAACTAGATGCTCAAAAATCATCATGGCATAAACCACCAAACCCCCCTCTTTCCCGTGGGGAAGTCACTCAAAAGGAATGCCCAAATCATTTTTGTCGATCATAAATGCACACATCATTTTTCTTTTCCTTTTGCCCCTTTTTTATGGGTAAATGAGTAAGTTGTGCTCAAATTTTATTTTATTTTCATCATTTTTATTCTATTTATAGTCTAATTCTCACTCTTAAATTTTTTCCGTACTTTCTTACAAGGTGTAAAAGTTGAAATCCACTCCTGAAATTAAATTATCCTTATCCCAACCTCCATTGAGAAAGTAAGAATTTGAAGCCCCTACCTTCCCTTTTCATGTGAAAGGGTGATTACTGACTATGAAGTACCGACACTCTCTGAGAACTTTCATATCATATCAAACACTCCAACATTAGTCAACAAGTGCCAAAAGATCCGGCACTTAGTCAACTCTTCGAGAGTTTGCTCGAAATTCTAACACGTGATTCCGACACACACAAAATTAATTTTAGAAAATATTCGATAAATGATGAGTGAAAATATAAATATGTAAAATAATAGTAATAATAATAAAGGGGGAAAGAAATAAAAATTAGTATATTTTTCTCTTCTGATTTTCACTTTCCGTGATACATAATTTACCTCCTAAGTTTTTCTTTTCTTTTCTCTTTTGATACGCAAGTCCAAAATGTGAATTACTTGTTTTTTTCTTCCAAATTTTATGGATTATTGGAATGGAGTTAAATTTGTCAAATTGAAATAATAAATGATATTAACAAATAGTAGATTAATATTTTTAAGTATAAATCCATTTTATACTTTTTTTATCATTTATTTATTTAGTTATTTGTAAATTTAAATTAATTTAATCTAATTGAAATAATCATGTATATATAAAAAAATTTTTATATATACCTGTCGAAATTTATTTTTATTAAATAATATATCATCGTATTACGCGTTATATATCCATGTCGATGCTGCGTATGTCATTGGATGCTCAAAGATCTTCGGAGCATAACCTGTCCAAAACCAAACCCCCTTCCCGTGGGGCCGAAACGTGTCAGTCACTCAAATGCCCAAATCCTCACTAAAGGCAGAGCGAGGCACGCCCGCCACTAGATAGGCCTCCAAAGCATGTTCTTCCTCGGGGTCCCACCTGCCGAGCTCCCCCCACCTGGCAACTTGCCATTAGCTGTCCGTCCTTACGACACATTAATTCACCAGATTTCATTTTAAACTGTCGATATTCTTTACCCATGATTTCCTAGGTAATTTCATTAAACGTTGGGCCAATTATCATGCTTGCCCAAGTTTTATATGATCTTAACGGCTCCTGCAAGCCCAGGTCAGGTACGGACATCGATTTCTCTTCGACTTAAGTATTTATTATACAATGTGTCGGCTAAAATTACCAAATGGTTTCAAAGATAACGAATTGAAAATTTCTATAAATCGATTCGAATTATGATACTTCTTGTTGATTAAACGATGGACGCAACATGAAAATTGATAGAAGAATAGGTTATAATCAGACACATAGACATGGTCCACAAATAACCGAGGTTATTATAATGATGTTTATCTGGATCTATATAAATTTATCCCGCAACACATATTCAATTCATCACACTTGCCCAGCACATGTAAAATTAAGTTGGGTCCATCATCCAAATTTCAACTTGTGTATTATTTAGTATGTCTATTGGTATGGTATTTAGTATGTCAACTCGTGCATAGATAGATACCCTTTTATTTTTTGGGGCCAGACAACAAGTATCCTTACGAACTACGGACCTTTCAAGTGTAGGAGAACAAAAAATTCTTAGCTTTCTCCATACCTCATGTAATGGAATTTAAAGTGATCTTCCCCTTTTCATCGTCATTCTCGGAAAACATGGTTTTTGTTCGCAACGAACATCGAGGCCGTGTCGCATTTCCAGACGATAGAACCACACAAAATGGAAGGGGCCCCTCGTGCGAATGAAGTCAGTCAACCAAAATTGAAAAGAGCTTCGATAGTGGACAAAAGGAGGAACGCAGTGGGGATCGAGCGAGAGGGAGATGACATGGAAGGGAAAAAGTTGGACAAAAGAGCACTATCTTTTTGCGAGATGTGGGGGAATCGAACAGCATGAAAGATCTCAAAGGCCACATGAACTTGTGGCTCAGAAATCTCCCCCCGTTTCTGATGTGGCATCTTCCCCCACATGCGAGAGCTTGCACTCGCAGCAGGGTGTCTCTTTTTCCACAAGGACATAAGAACCCCCCCTCCCCCATTGGCTTTGCTGTGGAGAGAAAACAGAGAAAGCAGGAGACAGACAGTCGGCTAATCTTTTGCTGCGACTTTCGAGAAAACAGAGCAGAGCCGTGACGACGAGGAGAATGTTGGAGATGAAAAACCTGCGATAAAGCTGTTTGGGAAGACGATTTATCTCCCGGGGAAGCGAGGTGTCCTTGATGAGCCGTCCTGGGGAGCTGGGAAAGATTTTGTTCCGGAAGCTGGAGGTCCAGGCTCGTGGGATCGCAGCGGCTCCGTCTCTGCTGATGCTGCCTCGCAGGAACAGAGAGATGGAAGAGAAGCAGAGCCGACTCGTGGAGACAAGGTACTGGTAACTGACGATGAATTAGCTTTCTTTCGTAGTTTGTCTTGTGAAACTAGGAAAGAACTTGATTTTCCAATCCTAATATATTTCCTCTCCCTTCAATTTTCCGATACTGCCTTTCTGGGTTGGTGCATGCTTGAACTTCCGGTAGCTTAGTATGTCCTAACGTTAGAGGGTAAGCTCTGTTTCCGATTCATTTTTATCTCTTTTACTGAATTATGGATTGGAGTCGAGCGCATCCAATCTCGGGAAGATCGCGACATACAAACTGGTCGGGATCTATTGATCGGTTATAAGTTCGCTCTGGTGCTTGAACAAATTAGTCAGGATAGAGGTCGGTAATAACCCTTTTCTTGGAGTGCTAGTTCGTTTTGCTTCTTGATTATTGGTAAGCTTCATTATTGCAATCCAAGTCGGTCCATCACTGTAAAGATCTGGGCATTTGCCACCATTTTTGGCTGCTTTCCATTCAACATGATCAGAGTACTTGGTGATCTTCCTGAATTCATGTAGTTGTGGTTTCACAGTCCACGAATTGACCAAAAAGCAACTATCTAGTATTGAGTTGGTTACAATTGAATCAATCTCTCGGACTGCTGTTCTTAGTCTAACTTTGTTGTTCTCTGTTTAATTCTGCTTCTTATTGAACCCGCTGAATTTGTTGAACCGGACATGGATCATACACTGTAGATGAATTTGCTTACGGTGAAATGATCAGGAAATGCTGTTTAAAAAGCTACAAGAGTATTATTCAACTACAAATGCTGTCTGTTTGTCTTGTATCATTCGAAGAAGGATCTATCTTTTCCTAGTAGATGTTTCCTATTTCTACTGCATACTAATTTCTGATCCTCCATGCCTCTCTTTTCAAATTGCTAGGCATTATCAGAAAGGAACCGATGAACGACAAATATGAAGAAGGCATGTCATGTCAGGCGACAGACAATCCAAAATACTCAACTGACTCAACAAGCATTGGCCAGAAAGATGAAACGGGCAGAGAAACTTCTCCCCCTGCTGCAAGGAACAAAGAAGAGAGTGAAACGAGTATCTCACGAGAAACGACTCCCAAGAAGCTTGACAAGATACTACCGTGCCCACGATGCAACAGCTTGGATACCAAGTTCTGTTACTACAATAATTACAACCTGAATCAGCCCCGGCACCTCTGCAGAAAGTGCCAACGGTACTGGACTGCTGGAGGAACGATGAGGAACATCCCCATTGGCGCTGGCCGTCGTAAGAGCAAGACCTCTTATGCAGCCACAGTGGCGCTGTTTCACCGCACAGGAGTACCTGAATCTCTTCGAGCTGATTGTGCTGGTGATTTGAAAACCGCTGGAACCACCATGCTGAGGTTCGGTTCGGATTCTTCTAATTGGGGTCGATCTGCTGCTCCAGTGCCAAGTACTATGAACGGGTTTCTTGATTCTGGACAAGCAATTTCGTGTTCTGGTAGAGGGTTAGATAACTTCAGCGAAGAACGTTCGAGTGGGTCTTCTTTGACAGCTTCAAATTCTATGGAGAAGGCCAGCAACTATAGCGCTCCAGAACCGGCAGTCTGCAATTATCAAGGCTTTCCCTGGGATTCTGTTCATTGGAACTACACACCTGCTCTATCTACTTCAGGCATCCCTGTTTCATTTTACCAAGCGCCACAATGTTATTGGGCTTACACACTGCCAGGTTCATTGAATGCGACGCCGAAGGCACCCTTACTGCCTTCCTCACTTAGCCACAGCGACTCGAGCACTAGTCCTCCAAGTTTGACAAAACTAGGGAAGCACTCGCGAGATGGGAATTTCTATGATTGCAGGGCAACTACCAAGAAATCGATCATCGGGGCAAGGGAAGCACCAGACGGAGCTTCTGATTCTGGGGAGTCGGACCATCTTCTCTCCCAGGCTTTTCGATGCATTGTGAAAGGCAAGAGCTTCAATGACAGAAGGACGCTATTGCTGCAAGCGAATCCCGCAGCGCTGTGCCGGTCAATGAACTTCCACGAGAGCACGTGAGAGGGAGAGACCAATCCACCCAAGCTTCAAATTTGTATGATAAAACAAGTCAGGAGCTATGCCTATGCTTCTCTTGTACGACTGTTTCTTAGATTTTTGCTGCTCCATCGCATGAAGACATTCACCAATTTCGTCATTTCTCTTTAATTCCGGGCTATTTTTCTTGGGCTTGAGCCAGAATTCTAGACCTCATGTTCTCTCATCAATCCAGTCCATTTCAATTTGAAACTTAGAGGGCAACATGCCATGCATGAATATCTTCCCCTTCTGTCTTGCACAAAAGGGGATTGCTTCACTTTCAATTGCTTTTCTTCTTCTTCTTTTCAGACAAACTACGAACGTGGACAGAACATCAGACGAACACCACTTTAAGGTGCATGATGGTGTAGCTTGCACCATATCGATGCATATGCGAATCTATAAAAACAGTTCCCTTGATTTCTGTAAATTGCCTAACTTTTTAGGACAGACTAAGGGTCGATTTGGTTCAACCTGTACCGTGAAGTAAACTGAAAAGATCTCATGCTCAATTAAGCCAAAGGTAATTCGGGTGGAGTTGGGTTTTCAGGTGCCAAGGCCACCATGGAATGTGTGCGAAGCTTTTCACAGAACTTTCGGTGGGCATCTGGACTCCACGTAAAATTGTTCCCGTGGAATTTCGAACCACCCCCACTGACCACCTTGGGGGCACACCGACCCTTATAAAACAATAACACTGAGTAAAGTCATGTGGCTCTGGCGATGGAGAAAATATGGCATCAGCAGGAGAAGGAGAAGAGAACTGTTACTACTGCTAGACTAAAACTTTGAAGTCGCGTTCCCTGCGTAGGAAATGGAACCGCGCTGGCCCAGAGGCAAAAGGCTGATTCTTGAAATCTAAACACAGAAAAACGAGAAACATTAGTTGAGCCTCTTCTTGGATTACATAGCTTTGTCACCTGACTAAAAGAGGGCCTAAACCTATTGTTCCCGACAGTAATGGCGAGAAGTATTCGTGGATGCTGCAAATATGAATTGATGCGAGAGGAACATGAGGGTTAATATGAATGAGTCAATCGATCACTTGATCACTGTATCGATGAGCATTTGACAAGGACCTCACTCGCCACTCGCCCCACTTCGCATAAATTTGTCATTGAATGTGACATCTAGTAAAATGTACACCAAGAATAATGCAGCAAACGATTTAGCCAACATAGTCAGAGCTCAGCTGGGCTGGTTTGTGATAATGCTAAAAGATCTTGTTAAAGACGTGTTCACCATAGCCGGAGTTTGGGGCATAAACGAATCTGAGTCGAGCCCATATAATAATTCAACGCTCGAACTCAAGACCTGACTCACTGGAATGTACAGGAATTCATACTTGAGCCCAAACTCACCCTGAACTAGACTCGACTCACTGGAATGTACAGGAATCCACACTTGAGCCCAAACTCACCCTCAACTAGACTCGACTCACCTATAAATTCAAATAGAAGCTCGGATCTGTCCTGCGATTCTGCACACTTTAATCGAACTTTGCAAAACCACCATGATTCGATATTAATGAGTTTTATCCATCTACTTCTGTTTATAAGCTCTAGCAAGCAAGCATCTGTTCTCCATTCAAGCAAGCAGCTTGCGAGCCTAATCTTAGCATCGCCATCAGGTTTAATCAGTCAGATTTATATTGTTTAAGGCCTCCTTGTCCGAGAAACAGAACACAAAGAAACGCGAGGTCGGAGTGATAAGAGACACGAATCATAGGAAAAACACAAAAGGCTGAGACTTTTCGGTTCTCATTTTCACTTTTTAGTTCCTTTTCTTTCTTTTTTCCTGGGGTGCCATTTTGGCTTTTTCCTGGGTTTGCTGACACGTCCAGCAAGAAACAATCTTTTCAGATTACCTCTAATGGCTCTCTCCATTATGTAGGAGCAAATCCACATTGAGGTCCTCACTGAAGATTCCCCAACCACCAGCCTTCTCAGAAGAAAAAAGCTCCTCCCTTTTCTGAACTCCAACCTCACATGGCTCCCACCCCAAGGAAATCAATGAATGGTGGCGACGACGGCGGCGGCGACGGTGCTTCGGATTCCCGCGGTGGCGAAACTTGATGGCTCATCATCGACGCGATCGTGTCCGAGCAACAGCACTGGGCGTACGGGTCCCTGAACCCGCTGCGGTTCCGATCCGACGGCTGGTTCGCCGGCAGCGGCCACCGGGGAGGGTGGAGACAAGCGCCGTATGGATTCTTGCAGGGTTTTGCTTGGTGGCCGAACAAGCTCGCCGTCGTGTCGTCGTTGTTGCTGTTCCGACCTATAAAACAGTGGCTCAGTTTTACTTCAGTCGTGATCATACAGAGACGAGCATCAGCGACGGAGTTCTTTGTTTCTCCTTTTGAATTTGAAGCAGACATCAATTAAAAGACTTCTAATCGGCACAAAATCTCTCTCTCAACCTTTCCTTTTATCTGCATACTTACATACTTACGATTTCTATAGGTCCTATTTCCTATTCTAACACAAAAGAGGACATGAAAGATGATCAGACGGACGGACAGACAGACATGCCCACCAGAAGAGAAACGCACGCAAGGTATGCTCAGTACAAACAAAAAATAGAGGGAAAAAAGAAGCTCGAACCAAGAAAAATGGAGACCAAACGAAACTGCAAACATCACAAGAAATGACCCACCAGCGAGAAAATTAAATCCATTCTGAACCGCTAGTATCTCTCCATTATTGCTCGTTGGGCTCGACCCATTATTCAACCCAAGAATATGATGATGATGATGATCAAATGCCGTCGTCCCGATTGCCCAGTGTGACACCCCCACGTTTCCGAACGACGCGGGGTAATCTGTCCTTGCGGATGTGTCGTCGTAGTCATCCCGATCGCGGTGGCCGGCGGGGGTTTCGTCGGGTCTGGCGAAACCGGACGACGGCGACTGGGACAAGCTGAGCTTCCTCCGCCGGTATGCGGTGGACTGTTCCCGGTACTTGCGGGCCATGATCACGTGCCAGTGGTTCTTCACGGCGTTGTCGGTCCGGCCGGGGAAGAGCCGGGCTATCATCGCCCACTTGTTTCCGTACACCCGGTGAGCCTGCATCAGCCTCTCCTCTTCCTCCTCCGTGAACGCCCTCCGGTTGATCCTCGGGTCCAACTGGTTGAACCACCTCAACCTACAGCTCTTCCCTATACCACCATCGACGACGAAGACGACAACCCAAAAGTAAAAGACACGTCTTTTTGTCATCGTCACCGAGAAAATCCCATCTTTTTGCTATTCAATATACGAAAAAAAAGGAAACTTTATGTTTTTCTTGGTGTTCACCTGATCTGCCCTCGAGCTTCTCTGCGATGAGGTTCCAGTTCTGGGGGCCGTAAAGGGCGACGAGCTCCTTGAGCTTGGTGTCCTCGGCGGGCCTCCAATGGCCTCTCGCGCAGAGCTTCGACTGGCCGCCGGCTTCCCCGTCGACCTTCCCGCCATCGTGCTCGTCGCTCGTGCTGTTGCTTTCTCTGACGCTGTTGCTGTGGACCTTCCTGTCCCGGTGATCAATGGGGTCGCTCGTCGTCGTCCCCAGGAGATCGGCGAGGCCGGGGTGGGCGGTGGCTGCGGCTAGAGAGAGAGAGCCCATGTCCGCGTTTACAATGCCAGTCGAGGACGAGGACGATGGAGATGGGATCGAGGGATACTGGCAGCTCGTCATGATATTGTGCCCGTTGGCTTCCGATAAATGGACGCACTTGTTCGCCATTCCTGCTCTCTCTCTCTCTCTCTTTCTCTCTCTCTGTCTGCTGACAGAGACTCTGGTTCAGGACTGTTACTCAGTCATCATCTCAGTGGATATTAAGAAGGAAGAAGGGAAGTAGAGAGAGAGAGTTTGGTTTTTGAGGCAGAGGGGAGAGAGACCCGAAACGGCATAAACCGTGAGTGTTCAATTTTGCGTTTGACGGAAACCTAGAGAGAGAGAGAGAGAGAGAGGGAGAGACTGTGACAGAGATCTGCTACTCTACTGTTTTTGTTTTCGTATTATTTTCTTAATAAACTCGATGAAATTCAAGAACTCAGCTTTCAATGATAAACAGGACGACGAATTTGACTCCGAGGAAAAGAAAAAGGTGGGGTCTTCCCCCACTAAAGAGAAGTTTTAACTTAGACTGATAACCCCTCCCACCTCACGCTATGTACCCAAAAATATTGGGACAGTCATTTTCTCCATGACTAGATTGACCGATTTCAATCGCGATGCAGTAACCATGTAAATTTCTCGATATGTTCTTGCATTGACCGTGGTAACAAGATTCTAGACTATCATTCTTACGATCCTTTTTTATCACTATGTGATTTGATTTAATTAAAGACCTTCCACATTGTCATGAAAAAAATCAATATCCACTATTTGAGAATGTGATCATATCCGTTGCTTTAGATCTAAACTCGACGTACTTGCAGCTAGATTTTTAATAACTATAGAGAATATAGGAAGAGACACATGTAAGAGAAGAAAAATTGTCTGCATTCTTCATTAAAAATTGATACCACAATCATTATATAGGCTTTACACCAAAAAGTAACTACCACACCTCACTAATTTAGCATATGCAACAACAACACCATGAAAAATGTCACAAACTACTAACATGTGAAAAACACAATACCATATAAATTGTCACAAACTACTAACATGTGAAAAACACAGTACCATATAAATTGTCACAAACTACTAACACATGAAAAACACATTATAAGAAAGAAAATTTGACTCATTCAGCAATAACAAAGATTTGCAAGAGGAATATTATGAAATAGATGAGTACCGGCTGAATTCAAAAGTGAAAACATTTATACATATGCGAGCACAAACAAAACTTACAGTCGAAGGGATATAGTTTCTTGTAGGTTATGTTCACAAAGCCTCCACAGGCGACTAAAAGATGAACTATGACAATTACCACTCTCGGCATGGGAACGGATCAGGTAATTTTAATATGTCAGCCGCATGAAGCATTCTTATCCGCGTGACGAGATGTTGGTTTGGTGTTTCATAGTTTCTATAACCATCCAACTCCTCTCCAGCCGATCGAGGACAAACTCTTCTCGGCATTGGAAAGTGCTGTTATGGCGTAATGAAATGGGTCAGATTCGTGTCGAGCACGAACATGCCTTTTTTAAGACTTAATCAGATGGAGTGGAGCATTCATCGAAGCACATGGAGGTACTAAGGGTGTGTCTCGCCGAAAGACACCAACTTTCACACTGTTCCTTCGCATTTACAGTTTGATTTCTGACCACCGCACATCCCCCTCATTCGCGAATACGTTCCATCCAACGGTATTCAGAGTGTGCTTCAATGCTGGGGTCGTTTTGCTCACTTGCACGTTTGAAAATGACTGCAATACTCTCTCTCTCTCTCTCTCTCTCTCTCTCTCTCTCTCTCTCTCTCTCTCGACCCAGTATGGGGTTGAAGGGTTCTTGGCTGTCTCACCCTGCAATGACAAGAAAGGCTCCGGCAATGTGGCATGCTGGGTTGAGCTTGTGCAGTTCCAAGACAAGCCTTTCTTTTTCATTGCAGACCAGTGAAGACTCCCTGAAAACGAGAGCTTATCGAGACACACTACACTTGAACTAACCCTTATCAAGCACTGGCGCTTGACACAAGCCAGGCCTAATTCACTATACGCTCTCGGACTCAATGATCATGGCAACTTCTCCTCGATTGCTCTTTTTTTTTTTCCTGTTTCGGGGTCGTTCTCAATCTCCAGCTAAGCTTTACTATTAAGGGCTAGGGCTAGGGCTTGAGGGCCGGGGCTGTCACGGATTCAATTAACCTGAGCATCGAGGTTAACCACCTGAAGTTGACCCGACAACCAAACGGAACTCGTCCTTTCGATTCGCGTTGCATGTTCCTCTTTTCTAAACCGATGAAAGACATTCCAAAAACGATGCCCTTACGTAGGAACTTCACGTCACGGGAGTGGAGTAAAGTGAAGTCCCCACTCGATCCCACCTTGCTTTCTCTTTCTCACGCCAATATGTGACATTTGGTCTTGTGAGCTGTGTTTGATCCCTACTCTCTCTTCTTTTGTTGGATGATGATGCGTGACCGAAGCTAGTCCATCCATAGAATACATATCTTTCTGTTCGGATTATGGACCTCCTCCTCTTTTGTCCATGCGAAAGCTCCACTTCATTAGTCTTCCGACATACATTTATCGCTGCGCGAATTACAAGAACACGGTCATTAGCATCCGTGAACAAACAAATCAAAATCGCGACGTACGGAAGCTCTCGTTCTTAAGTTTGGATTAAGTAACACCGACATTTGATTTTTTGGGACCGAAACACCCACCATTGCAATGCGTTGTCCTATAGAAATGAGGTTTGTCCCCTCGGAGGAGTTCCCCAGGAATCCCCACAATAAATGGCGAAAGTGACCGGTGAGCAGTGAGCGAAACTTGCACTGTGCCGCCACTAATCCGAGTAAAATCACTGCGCGGAAAGGGGACTTCGTGTTTTGCACCCTCTCTGGGGTTACACCAAACGGTTAAAGAACGAATTTTTAGCATACTTCTTAGTGTCCAGAACACTATTAGCTCTTCGGTCAATTCCCTGCGTTTCTGTAGGGTTTTCGGAAGCATCGCTTCGACAGAGATTTTGAAGTTTTGACTTCCCTTGGCTCGCGTTTCCCTCTTAAATAATTGCTCGAGGGCTACGAAGGAATGGATTCATCCCACAGACATCGGCAATGGAGAGAAAGCGCTTTGCGTACGGCATCAGTTGCAAGTTGATCTAATGGTAATTTTTTTTCTGATACCAACCATTAATATATTTGAATTGTTATACTATCTCGTGGATGTCCTCCTCGTACCCAAGGCGTTCGCTATTTCCCATCAAAGGGAAATGCACCATTAGAAGCTTAAAAGTTCATATACCAACAACATGAGGGGAAAGACTTAGTTCCCAAGAAAGTACATACAAATGTATAC
Organism: Angophora floribunda; assembly: GCA_014182895.1. NCBI lineage: Eukaryota > Viridiplantae > Streptophyta > Magnoliopsida > Myrtales > Myrtaceae > Angophora > Angophora floribunda. The sequence continues at coordinate 28,117,346 of CM024711.1, read as the reverse complement.
ACGTATGTATGCACGTATAAAAATCAACAACAAAACCAGGAAGGAATTTTCCAACAAGTGGAAGTTATCCATAGGAAACGAGGCATGATCTGTCGGGGCATCGATGCACCGGTTCTCCACGTGGGAGTGCATAGGTTTCTTCTGCTGAAAAGGATTTATTAGCGGCATGTATCGATCGATCACCATATGCAAACATGCATGTTAAGATGAGAGTGTTCAATTGAAGTAATAATACGTGGTCTCTAAAGTTTTTTCATCTTAGGTCAATTTCATGTCATTTTCAAGTAACCTCACAGTTTTGTTCCATATGTTAGATGTAACTTTTTTAAGTCTAGCTAAAACTCAACAACCAATATCCATCGCAATTTTTTAAAAATTCATTCTTTTAAGTCATGTTTTCAATCTAAAACGTAATCAACTCCATCAAAACTCTCGTAGAACTTTTCTGATACTATTAAAAAAAGGAAAAAGAAAATGTAAGTAACCCTTGTTAAACTTTTCATTATTTTATTTTTTACTTGATCAAAATAGTACTGTTGCGCCTTTCTTTTATACCAACCGTGCATGTCTTTAAATGGAAGTGGAGTCAATGAGTGAGCACTGGAGAGGCACAGGGAGAAACTATAAATGGGTAAAAAAGTCAAACTCCAGCCTGACCCACCATTACGAAAAAGCAAAGAAAAGAGAGAGGCCAGGAAAAGGCAAAAGCTTTGCGAGATGTTGCCTATCTCCATTTTTGTAGTTACTTGCCCACTTCATGGAGTTTTCCAACTGGCAATGCTTGCACACCCAAAGCCCCAACCCTAGCCTACCCAAATTTTCTTTTTTCATTTGATTTTTCTTCCTTTATCTCCATCCATCCCTGGTTTTTAATGGCTTTGCCTGTTCGAATTGAATAGTCGAGAGGCTTTCCTTGATCCCTGGAGTCACGGCAGTGACCATCGGAAAGGTATCCTCCTTGGGGACGGAGCTTAGAGAGATTCATTCAATTCAATCGACAGTCGTGCATTTGTTAAAGTTGCTGCCTTTCTGGTCGCTTTAATTTCCTCGGGTTAGGCCGGACCAATCTTCGGTTGCATGTTCTGCACTTGACGTTGTGCTCTCATGCATCGTCCCAGTTTAAACATGTTCGATAAATCATATCAAGATCCCGTGAAGTTCCAGATGCAATAAGCCGAAATGGAAAAGAATAAAGTCGGGAATGCAAGCAGCAGCCGCTTTATTAAAAAACGAAGCGGAACCATGATGGGTTGCTCTCTCACCAGGCACGATCCACATCACCTGTATTCCGCACACGTACCCCGAATCAAAAAGCTGAATTCATATATTTGCCTTTGGTTTTATTCTCTGAAGAGAACGTACCTCCACCTCACCACGTGTGCACTGCAGGCAATCCTCTGCACACGATTGGAGCCCTAGCCCTCTCTCCCCTAGCCCTCTCTCTCTCCCTCTCTCTCCCTCTCTCTCTCTCCATTGGCATTCATGGGTCACTTTTAACCATATTTCTTTTGGAAGTAAAGCAGATGCTACTATTCATAGAAACTTAGGATACCCCCTTCTCTAAGACCTTCGAGACTAGAGCTTCTGTTGTCCGCATACATGATGTTGTGTATATAGTCCTCATAAAGTTGTTCACCATACTCGTTCTAATAAATTTGCCCAAACACACTGTGAAAAAACACTAAGACACTTTAAATCCACAATGAAGCATAAGTTTTGACATAAGTACTAGATTTTCTCTCATTACGAAAGTCAATTTCTTCATAATTCGAGTGCAAAAGTGCATGGGTATAGCCATCCAAGTGGTTACAAAATAGCCTACAATCTATCAAATTAAATTATTGTTGTTATTACAATAAAATAACCATTGCGATGGGAGTCGCTGAAGTATCTAATATTGATCACAAGGAGGAATGTCATAATTTAAATTTTCGGTTTGGATTTCTTAGCATGTATAGTGGACTCTATCAATGACTGGACGAGCATTTTACGAGTCTACATAGTATTTCCTCCAACTCAATCGCGGTGTCACTGTCCTGCCACTCCCTAGTCCCTACAATTTTCCACGGAGAATATTATACAGTAACTGAGAAAGCTACAACAAGCGATTTCTCCAATTTGCTGTAGTGCCAAAAGGATCGAACCCTCGATTGGGCATTGGCTTAGTAATCAATGGGGGAGGGAGCACTCCCTTCCAAGCAACGAAACTCGGAGGGCCAGTACAATAATGAAGAAGAAGAAGAAGAAGAGCCCCTCTCTCTCTCTCTCTCCCCCTCTGGTCATCCTCCTCCACCCCCAGAGAAAAGGACAGCCAGGGTTTGTTAGGCTGATACAGGGGGAAGAGGGGACACTCCACCTCTTCCCCACCTCTTCCCCTAGGGTTAAAATTTGAATGTTTATGCAAGAGTTTCTATTGAAGTGGTGGTGGTGGTGGTGGTGGTGGTGGGGGGGAGGGAGGGGGTAAAGTGCGGTTGCTATTCATTTCTTTCTTTTCTCTCTTCGTACTGCCCTAGTTTTTGGACAGTAGACCCTGCAATTTTCACATGTTTACAAACTTCGAGCTAAAAAGGAAAAAAGAAAGAAAAAACTCGGTCATTAAAGAAAACCCTTTTTGCTATTTCGTACCCTGTGATGGGATGGATAGTGCCATATAGGCAAACAAGGACTTTGGCTTCTGTATCGGGAGACCTGAGGCTAGGGGCATTCTCGTGCAGAACTGGGTACAAAATCTGCAAATTTTTCGTGAGCCCATTGGAGGGGCAGAAAACGACATGTGGGTAGGTTTTCATCCCGGTACATTGTAGTTCCGATATTACTTTGGAACTCATGAAGGCGAAGGTGAGATCTCTTTCGAGCGACGATTAACTCGGGATGACATAGATAGCGTGTTTGACATGTCAAGAAATGGGCTGTACACGCCTTATTTAGCTGATGAATATTTATCCCCGACCTTTCGTTAGGTTGATTTTGTAAATGCACGTACGTTGTTCATAATTTTTAGCTTGATTCCAGACCATGTTTACCTTACATCTGTCTTTAGAGCATGTCACATATGCCTGATAAAAGTTAGATAAGGTGGTGAATTTGCTTGAAATTAACGACATATTGCTGAATCTCAAAATCCTAATTTGCAAATTGCACTTTTATTAGTCTATTACTAAGTCTCGTGACCCACCTAATGCAGAAAAATAATAGTAAACAAGGTTGAAATATCTTCTTTACTCTCCGGTATAACATTGGATTTACCTTTCCCTCATCTCAATTTCTCCTAAAATTCACGATAATAAGTTATTGCAAGTTCCTTCTTACGGAAAGCCCTAGCCATTCAGAGCAAAACCCCTGCCAAAGTGACAATGACCTCTTCACTTTTATGCTTCACTGCATTGAGCGAGAGAGAATTGGGGAAAAAAGAAGAAGCTGTGCAGATCACGAATCATACGAGAACGAGATCACAAGACCAACCATGCATTGCCTGTAATGATCTAACATCGATGTCGCCATTTCCTCACTCCGATTCATTCATCGTGCTTTTTACCACCTTCATTTTCTTCTCTTCCATACAAGTTTAGCAAAAAAGAAAAAAATTCATTTTCACTAATTACGCATTACTATCCATTCCCGTTCTCTGGACCCTCTCCTGTTCTTTTCCTTCTCTCCTGTACAGGCTGTAGCGCTGTAGAGCGGTCTAAAGATGAGAAGCTGTCACGCTCAAAGAGCTGTTCGTAAATGAAGACAGATGCTCGTGCCCATTTCCACATTACCAGCCAAATGGGGCTGGGACTAGAGAAGGACCACGTACGGACGTTTAGTTAAGGGGATACATTTATTGTCACATGATGTGAGACTTGAGCTGGAAATGTTGTTGATTCTCCAAACCGAGAGGCGGACAGCAGTTTTCTCGCATTAGCATCAGTGACCCTCCTCTGGCGTCCCATGGAGTGATGGGAGAACATGTTCCTCTAGAATCTTCGCACGCTCACCCCCAACATACCCACCTGAAGTGTTCAGGGTCGACCGATTCGTGTCTTGACAAAACCATTTTCTTGCACCGACAAGTCGTGTCGCAGTGTCATGGTGTTGTGTCACGAGTATTGTTTGCTCAAGCCATTTTGTATTGTTATTAGCACCATGAATTTGGTTATATTTGCTAAATTGTTTGCCAATTTGCAGTGGTCTAGAACGTTTTCTCTGAGGTTAGCATCAATTTCAATTCAGTTGTGCCTCTTTTTGAGGATGCTCAGGAGCAACTCTTAGATCAATTAAGGATCAAGTGTAGGCCGAATACCAGAACCTTTCTCGCTCAGCAGCATTTCCGTCGATGTGAGCATAGGAAGAGGTTGGTGAGGCCGCCCCTGTACTATTCCGATATTTAATATATAACGAACGTATAAATGTGGTTTTTCGAAAATGAATCGGTTGAAATCATTACTGCTTTGTACAGAATGGTGAACGTGGTCATATGCCTAGGACCACTTCCCAGAGTAAGAACGCGTACCATTACTCAAAAGAAACAAAGACAACACAAATTGATCAGGCTAAACACAGATGAAAGGGAGAGAAAAGAATGACATCCACAGGGTAGGGCGAAGAGAGATGGGCCCTCGAAATAAAATGTAGGGTTCCCCTGTATAAGATTCTGTTGGGGCTGTCCCCTAGGAACACACAAGCAAACAGGAAACGTGGTTTGTACATTACTTAATTTACTGTACACCTTTTGAAGTTGTAGGGCAACAACCTTCTGTAACCTCCAACAAACACAGGACAGCAACTAGTAATAACGTGAACGAAATTCGAAAGCTAGGCCAAGGGCATTCATTCGAGTCTAAGTGGGGGATATCGACCAGCATGAAATTGATGGCTGTCCATGTCTTTCGTTACCAAGTGGATCCCCAGGAGAAACGTAAGCCTTCCAAGTTCCAGGCATCTTCTTCGACGCAGGTTAAGCCTTGTTTTCTAGTACTGTTCTGGATCGCAAAGCCAGCCTCCCTCTCCATTTCTGGAACTCCCGACCTGTACCTGTACAAAAGCTTAGAAACTGCGATGGCGCATGCGCAGAGTCACTCAGTCTCTGCGCCTCGTGCATGCATGGGTAGAGTAAACGCAGGGAGGGGAGAGAGATAGAGAGCAAGTACTTGCTTTCGCTTTGGAAGTTGAACAAGCATTTAAACCTCGATGGGACGCGCGGACACACACACACACACGAACACACATGCTATAAACAGTCGACTATTCTCTGCTGCTTCCAACTCGTGATGCGTGTTTGTGCGAGTACGAACCCATCCGTTCATCGTTAAGATAGTTCGCTGTTCTTTTTATGGATTGCGAGTAAAGAGGAGAAACCCCCATTCGGAGACCCTTCGAACCCTTCGAACCCGTTGAAAGACAGATTACTATTCTCTCGAAAAAGCATAAATGCGCCATTTAAACGCTGCGTACGTTCCTCGTTCCAGGGTGGTCACTGTGTCCTTGGCTAAGTAAAATTCGCAGAAGATATCGCTGACCGGTCTTGTTCGTGAACTCCTGTGGTCATCAATGAAATCCTGTGGTCATCAATGAAGCATGAATATATCGTTGGTAGGTTTTTATTTCCTCAAAAATCTTGCAGCTTGAAAATTCTCCATCTGTATTTGAAACCCAAAAAAATAAAAAGGAGGGTTGATTGAGGTGAGATGCAGTGTAGCTAGGCTTGAACCTGTTTCTAATTTTTTGCTCGAGAAATTCCAATGAGTTAAAAAAAACCAAAATGGGACGAGATAGAGCCGTTTTTGAAGATGAGATGAATTTATGAAACTGTACTTAACGAGCATTTCACCGAGAAATGAATAACTTTTACAGTCTCACTCCCTATTCTTCTTTATATTTATTTTTTGGTCGGTCTCAATCCCTATTCTTCAGGTTCGTGGTCCCCCATCCAAATGACTCTGAAAACTTGCACAATAAGATTCTTTTTGCTAGCCGGGCGGGCCTAAGATTTTGCCGAGTAGCATGGCGATAGCTGATACCTTTAGTTGGGATCCAAACATATCCAGTTGGAATTTTTTTTAATACAATCCATATGTACATTTCAAAAGCATTTAGCAAAAGAGAGAGAGAGTCGAGTGAGTGGTCCAGTTGTAGGATATGCAAGGTAAGTTCACAATTATAAAAATTGGGAAACTTGTCCTGAGGGGCTAATTCCAGGTTGAATCGAGAACTTGAAATGGAATGTGTTTTTGTATTTTTCTTGTTTTGTGTCTTTATGCAATTCTACGGTATTTTATGGCGTCAATATTGTAATTTGAAATCACTTGTCTGAGTTTTCATTTCTGATAATATTTACGATGAAGATTTTTACTTTATTAATATTTCATAATTTTCTTACTTTTAAATATAGTATATGATGATTCACTAAAATTATTCAACTAAAAATACATATAGAAATTGGGTAAACCTTAGAATATGTGACAATGTAGATTTTAAATTTCAAGATATGTACGAAATATTCAAAATTCCTAACATGTCTTGACTGATAGGTTCGCGAACGTACTTGAGGGTATGGGTCTACCCTTGTTTAAGGTAATATGGTCGATTTATGGTCGATGTCTTTCTACGGGTTATAAATGTTAGTTTTTGTCCCTATTTTCTTGTTGGCCAAAGGCGGTGGTGGTGGTTACGAACTTTGAAGTATGAAGTAGAAGCTTTGGGCAGACTGCAAAGAACAGCCTACGACCCGTAGAACCCCGTCTGAAGTCAGCAATTTTATTAGATAGGCTCGCTCTACACGGCTCGCGCGGGAGCAGAGAGATCGTACAGCAGCAAAACAAAAAATACACACCAAGTGGTGCGGTGGTGCGGGTAATGCCACTGACATTTTGGGTAATAGGAGAGGCAAGGGAACAGGAAAGCGATAACCATTTATAGATGCTACAGGTCTGGAGATGAATCGGGTTGAAAAAACATGGGTAGTCGCGTCGTGTTGGGTTGGGGGAACTTAAAAATCTGATCGTCATCATCATCATCATAAGATCCGCTCTGCATCCATCACAGCGCACCCATCACCATCCGTCACGGAATAGATGCAGCAGAGCGCGCTACTCATGGTCGTCGTGAAGGTCAAGTGCTCCCTCCGCTCCTCCCCGCGATCCGCACGACGTTAACCAGTCGATGCAAGAAGAACAGGGTCGGCCACGGATGAGACGGAGGAAGTACTAGAGAGAGATGATGGGGGCGATTTTGGATTAACGAAGTGATTTTCGCCGGACGTGTTTAATGTACCTTGTCACTAACGTCTTGTCAGAGAGGGGGGGATTTGTACGAGCCTTTCTGATGCGACGTGCCCTTTGGCGTTATCGTAAAATGGCACTGCCATGCAGCGCTGTTGGGACGTGGCTCGCGAGCAAGTCATCCCACGCTCCCCTGTTTTCACTCTGCCTTTTCCTCCAATATAATGACACAGGAAATTGCCAGACTCGTATTTTCAATGCGATGTCATCTCAGAACCCCCCAAACCCCAAGTACAGAGTAGTAGACCATCAATAATGCGACGCTCCTGAATTTTATCGGCATTTGGCATTTGGGATTTGGATTCCGCACGAAAAAATCCTAAAATTACTTCATCTGAAATCTAAAATTTAAAATTCGAAAGGAAGCAAAAATTGCATTTAGAAATTAAGGAGCCCTCTAGATGAGGAGGATAGATTTCACCGCACCCGTAAAGGTATCTGAGGTGAAGAGACGGGTGAAAAGCCTACTGCAAGGTCAATTTATGCTATGTATGCTATGCACAGTGTCTTGGAACTAACTTGTATCCCTAGTTACAAGACACCGTACACATGGATTACAACCCTAGACACAATGGATTACATGTGTCTCTTCCTATTTAGGACAATTGTTTGTAAAATGACGTAGAAAAACGTTCTCTTTTTATTTTCTTGATGTGCTTAATAGTCCGCTAGAAAATCAAATGTGCCTCTGTTCACATCTAAATTTTCACTCTTTAGGTGTAATGAGAGAAAAGAATCGACTTGGTTGATATTGTGGAAATCCTGCCTCTAGCATCATGACCTCTTCCATTCCGCTTTTCTCGTTTAGGAGGAGACGTGCTCAACCTAACTTTAGCAGTACACTGCCTTTAATTCTTTTCTTTCCTTCCCGTTTTTAAGGATTGCATCGTCATTTCGACCTTTGGGATCCAAGGCCATCATCCAATTCAAATCATGTCATAGTTCACATAGTCATGGTTGGCTTTTGCAATGCTTGTGCAGGGGCTGTTAAAACGGTTCTGAATTTGGATTATAAGAGAAAAATGGAAAAAAAGAGGGGAAAGAAAAAGGCGACACGGAAGGTAATTCAAATGCCTGTTATGCAAAGAGTCGTGAACGGAACGAGAGCTGCAGCTTGCTGTTCACCGTGACAGCTGAATAAAAATCCCGAGTCGCGATACTTGAAAAGTACAAATGCCGCTTGAATCGAAAAGAAAAGAAGGCGTTCACAGCTGGCTCGGGAAGAGCAGGCAAAAGAAGAACATTTAAATGGTCTATGCACATTATGATCTAAAATAGCTGACTTCCAAGGTTTTGGCAGAGGACTTGAGTTGCAACGATGGGGCTTCTACGTTACTAATAAGTTGAAATTAGAGTTCGAGAGCTTTAATTTCCAGCACAACATTAGAGAATACTATTAAGTAAGTAATTATGACAGATATATGCGAAAAAACGAAGAGCACAAGCAAATCTCTGCACACACAAGGCAGTTCAATCAATGGTGTCAATGCTTGACCCCTGGCAGGAGAAGTATGGTGCAAGTGGACGTTAGATTGTTCGTTGTTACATAAACTTAGCAGATAAAGTGAGCAGCCTTTTGATGTTAATGCTATAAACCGCTTCGCAAGAAGAAAAACCGACATCCTTTACCAACAAAAATGGAGAGAGTCCTATGCAAGCCATACATGTACTGTCTAGTGTCTATAGCCAGACCTTCAGTTCCAACATATTCAGTACACACAAACGAAAAGATTACTGCAACGACACTCAGCTAAGTATGCAACAAATGGGCTATATGCCCATCCATCAAGGACATGGGATAACTGCTCAGTAAGTAAATGAACGATACAAGTCACAACACAAGTAAAGATGTAAAACTCAATATCTTTAGATAAATAGTTTAGCCACAGTTGTCTTTGCAGATGGAGAATCCACAAATCGATTATATCCATCAGAAATATCAGCTTGCTAGCTTAACAGAACATGGAAGACAGACAGATACCAGTGCAACATCTAACCTTATCATTGTTTTGGCAGAAAAGTAAACATCTCTTGTTGAAAAGCCCACAAGCAGGATTAATAGCACTTCATAGATAATGCTGCTAAAGAATAACTTCACGTGCAGAATCAACCCAGATCCTTAAGAAGGCCAAGGGAACTTATCAACAAGTTTGATGTAATTCCAGGTCCAGCGCTGCTCTCGACAAGCAACTTACTAGAACCCAACTTCAATGTCACACTTGAAATTGCTCTTAGCAGCTACGTGTGCAAGTGATTGCATGCATAATTGACCGAGAGGCCAAATGACATGAGTGATTTTGAATGAATTCCAACACTATTCCCCACAAGGATCTATACAAGAGGCCGATTTCAATTTTTAGCACGAGTGAATTAGCTCCTAAATGATTGATTGAGCAAGACGCCTGTTCAACTCTGTGGTTTGTGCTCTGTAGCATGCCACAATAAACTTTCAGAAAACACCGAATCTAGCTTCATTAATGTCAACTGTGCAATTCCAGTATAAGCAAACAATGCAAAAGCTATGTACCTCTAGAGCTGGCAGACTAGCTATCACTAACAGATATGCTGCTAACAAATAACTTCATGGCTTGACGATCAATGTGCAACCAACTTGAATCTCGACTAATGATCTACACACAACCAACACCAATTCGACACCATAAATGTGGTCACAGCTATATGTACGAGTGATCACACGCATAATCAACCGAGATCCTTAAGAAAGCCTAAAGACACAAGCGAGGTTACAGTAATTGAACGCTCTCCTCAATAGAGGATCTATACATGACCTCAATTTCCTGTGTAAAATGAACCATCAGCAATTTGCACGAGTAATTTAGCTCCAAACAATCAATCAAGAAAGGCGCTTTATCACGCCCTGTACCCTGCAGTATGCCGCAGAAAGCTTCAGAATTCGCCGAATAGAACTCATCATCTATGCATCAGCTGTACAATTCCCATATATGCAAGAAATCTGCAACGTTTCGGAACGGGGATATCTATTGCCGGTGACAAATTCTCATACCATGTACACATCTACAGGGAGGGAGAGGAACTGACTAACCCCGGGCATCGACTCTCCGCAACCGCATCTCGATCAGCCTCGCGGTGAATTCGCCGTCGCTGATCTTGAGCATCTCGGGCAAGGGCATCTCGAACCCGTGCTCCTCCAACATCCGATGCCGCGGCCGGATCTTCCGCTCCAGACTGAAGGAAAAGTACTGCGGAAAACGCTTCAGCTCGGTCAAGTTCCCTCTCATGTCCCGCAGGAAAAACTCGGCCTTGGGCCTCAGGTTGTTCTGGACGCTCATGGTCAGCAGCCCCGGCGACCTGATCGCCATCATCGAGACCTCCCCGTACTCGAACCCGAGGCTCTGCAAGAATTCGATCTTGGGCAAGAGGGTGTGCTCGACGCTGGAGACGAGCAAGAGGCTGGTCTGGCAGGTGATGGCGTGACGGCCCACGAAACCGAAGCTCCGGAGGAAGGAGAGGGTGGGGCGGAGCTGGGCATCGACGCTGCAGACCAGGATGCGGGGGCAGCGGAGGATGGACTTCTGGAGGTCGGGGAAGGGGATGAGGGCCTCGTGGAGGAGGAAGTCGAAGACCGGGTAGAGGTCGGAGTCCGGGTCGGAGGTGAGGAGCTGGGGGAACATGTCGAGGATGCGGCCGAGGGAGGGGCGGGGGATCCCGAAGGAGGCGAGGCAGGACTCGACGCAGCGGAGGGTGGAGAGAGGGGAGCAGCGGAAGTCGGGGTTGTGGTGGAGCGCCTTCCGGGGGTCGACGTTGAGGCTCTGCAGATAGAGGAGCTTCTCGCGGAAGAGAAGACCGGAGTCCGAGGTGGAAGTGGTGGCGAAGGAGGAGGAGGCGGCGGCGGCGGCGGCGGCGGAGGGTGGGAAGCGGAGGCGGTGGTGGGTCCTGAGGGGTTTGGGGAGGTGGACGATTGGATGCAGGGAGGAGGGGTGGTGGTGGAGCTGGATTATCATCTCTGTTCTCCCGCGTCTGGTGCGGTGGGGACGATGGAGGATGAGGAGGACGATGACGATGACGACGACGATGATGTGTTTGAGGTTTTTCCTGCTGGTTTTGGCCGGGTCGGGTCGGCCAAATGCATGCGGTGGGCTCGTGACGCGAGGCTTCGAGTCTCTCTCAGACGTCAGATGGGCCGATTCGGCTCCTCCTAATCTATCGGCCCTTCGATTGGCCCACGAAATGATTAGTCTTCTTCCTTTGGGCCCGGCCCACGAGAATGCTTGTCCACCTCGTGCGTACCGGAATGGATTTTGGGCCTCGTGTGGAAAGTATTTGGATCCATTCGCTTGGTGAGGGTGACCCAAGACCTCGAGGGCAATCGGACATATCCATTTTACCCAAATGGAGTCGATCCATCTAAATGGCTGAGAGACTGATTGTGAGCCTGGTGATATTAAGCCCGAACGAAACCCTTGACGGTGTAAAAAATGTGATATACAGAGAGAGAACCCAAATATGATGCAGATCGATACACTTAAGGCTTGTATCGACGAAAGTTCATACATGGTGCGTCAAATGCTTGATTAATTGGCATGAACCGTAAACATGATTATGGAGAGTTGGAAAAGAATTAGTTGGATCACGTTATTTTAGATAATTTCATATAAATCGGCCCAATTTCTCTATGTGTTTCACAAATCTACGATAATGTGCCGGTTTAAATATGCTGGGTTTATCCTTGATTTAAGAGTTTGTCGTTTCTAATGGAGCCATGATTAAAGTGCAGATGTTTGAAAAATATTCGAGTTTGAGATAGATTTGTGGTATTATAATCAATGGTATGATCAGGTTGCATCTACCCGAGTTTGGGATGACTTTCACCTAGATCCGTTATACTAGTAGGTCAAGTTAAGTTGAAAATAGTCCACCTAAAATAATCAATTTAATCTATTTTGACCCATTTTCATTTAATATAAATCTAGTGATCCCACACTCGATCAAATCTATATTATTGGCAACTCTTTCATATTTGACTCAATGTATAAAAACTCGTGCACAAACTAAGATGAGAGCGAGAGAAAAAAAGGGAAGAAATAATCATAGAAGTGAATTCGGTCTAAATAAATTATGAACCTATTTAACGCATTATTTTGGACTTTACCGTTCTAAATCTATATATGACCCATTACTAAATACAAAAACGACTCAACTAATCAAATATGAGTTAAGAAATGGTCTAAAAACCATTTTGATGGATCTAATTTCACTTCATACTTGTCCCGCTACCGTTACATGCTTCTATGTCTTGCGTGAAATAAATGAATTATGGTCAAAACTATTTCAGAATTCATTGACATTGATGTAAATCTTGTTTTTTATCTTAGCTTTTCACAATGAAAAGAAATCGGGATATCATCAAAGTGAAAGCTTTCCTTGATAACCATAAGTTGACCTTAAGTAGGTAATCATGAATTCGTATACCATGTTAACCCATCGACATGAGAAGAGTGATGGATAGAACTTGGACGAGGAGCCTTATCATGTGACCTCATATGCATCCTCTCCCTCCGTGGACAACCTCGAGTTAAGGTCAGTAGCCGCCATGGATAACCTCAATGGAGAGGCTTACGTGACCCCAATCCAAGGATGCAGGCAACCTTAATCGGAGCTCGTCACCTATGAGCTCACATATGGGTCGAGAGGGTTGGCACAACATCACCATAGTCGCCATAGACACAAACATACACACACAAGAGGCTGGCATCAAGAGCTGAGAATCAATAGTAAGATGGTTAATTGGTGTGAAGATTATCATCATGGTAAGCAATATACTTGTCAAAATAAGTTATAAACTCATTTCTTAACTCATATTTGATGAATTAGGTTTTTAAATGGATTTAGAATGATATGACCTAAAATGATATAGGTATTAAAGGGGTACAACCCGTTCTATGGCTCTCTTGGCTCTCTTCATTCTCTCACACTTATTTGATTATGCATTTGCTCACTTCACATTCTCACCTCTGGTTGAGAATAATTTAACAAGAACTGTATATAATCTGGTTTGGTCCTGTTCCTTATGTGGAATCGAGAGCTGGACTTTTTTTATCTTCTATGCACGTCCGTACAGTGTGCCACAATATTCAAAGTCAAAATCAAGTCGTAATTTTCTTTCTTTTTAAAGAGAGGGAAAGCCATAATGATGGGCCATCCCACGCCTATTTTAGGTATTTTCCTTTGAATTCATTTAAAATACATTAGTAGCGATACCAAATACCAACTCAACCTACTTTAAATAACACTAGAGAGGTAGGTAGGTAGGTAGGTAGGTCAAACCAAAGCTGCGTAAAAAAAAAAAATCAAAATTCGAAGCGGGAGAAATAATTCCTCCCCCGCCCCCTCCCCAAAAAAAAAAAAAAAGAGAGAGAGAAAGAAAAAGAAAAAGCAAAAAGAGAGGGGAGAGCAGGATACGCGGCGGAGCACATGGGGGTGGTGGGCCCCCACTTCCCGGCCCCTGCCCGAAATCGAAAAACTAGCGGACGAGATTTCGAGAGAGGGGGGCAGCGATGGCGGGGAGATCACAGCCGTCCCTCGCGATCGCACGGCTCGAGGCCTCAACCCGATTGACCCGTCGCTCTCGAGACCTGACCAACCAATTGCTCTCGGCAGTAAATACTCCCCGGGAGACCCGACTTGCCCTACCTCGCTTTCTCAAATTTGACCCGACAATGGAGGCGGACGCTTCCCAGCCAACCCGAAAGTACCCCCCGGCCTCAGTTTTTCTCCATTTGGCGGCTTCAGGATAACCCGGACGTGAACCTTCGTCGCAATTGCCGGAATCGAAAGATCAAGATTTTTGGACATCAATCGCTGCGCAATTTACCATGTTTGAACAAGAGATAATTAACGGGCGCTTGAGTTTTTAATTCGAGTGACGACTCGAATCCACTCTTCAAATCGTTGCGAATCTCTTTCCGGTGCTGATTGCAGAATACCCTTTTCTACTCGGAGAAGAATGAGACGTAATTTCATGAATTGCTTTTGTTCATTGCCGGAGAATTGATCCGCCGGATAGATGCTTAAATCTTATGGTAAATGGGTTTACTCAACAAATGAGAACATACAAAAAAGCGGAAACTAGACTAGATAAATGGAAGCCACGGCACAAAGTAGGAGAACCATTCCATTCCTTCATTGATTAGTACTCCAAAACAAGGAAATTTACACCTTTACTAGCAAACAAAGGACTTGAAGGTCATTTCCAGCTAAAAAAAAAGGTTTTGCTGGGCCAAGCCCTAATCTCACTCCAAATTTAAAAAAATAAAAAACAAAGAGTGGACAATACCAATTACCATTGGCGGGTGGTAAGGACTCCACCACTGCCAAAAACTTCTGCATTCAATTGCCACAGAATTGCAGAAGCAGCAAAATGACCCTTTTGACCCCCTAATGAAACAAAACCACAAATTGGACTTCTCTCACCAATAATGCCCTAATAATTATCACTAATGATCCAAATTAGAAAAAAGGAACCATTTAAAACTAGCCCCTCTTTCGATTTGGACCGACCATGTCTATACTTATATAGTATTTAATATAACCTAGTGTACTAATTAAATCCTTCCACTCGGTCATATTCCCCTCGTCGAGCCCCTTCAGCTGAACTGCGCTCCGGCGAAGGTCTGCCCGAAGGACCACCCGGCGTGGGCGACGTTGTTGGAGACCACGCTGCGGCCGTCGCTTGTGGTGACCTTGAAGGATAGGGACTGGCCGTTGAGGTTGGCGTTGCTCTGCCAGTTCTGGCCCCAGTTCCGGGACATGGGCTGCCACCCAGTCCTCGACCCCTTCACAGCCACAGCGTGGACATCGCCGGCGCCGCCGACGTTGGTAACGAGGACGAGGTTGAAGTAGGAGTGGCCGTTGATGGTGAACCTGATGCCTCCCTTCCTCTGGCACGGCACCCTGTGGAGACGCGAGTCAGTTCCGGCGCTAGATGAGTACGTAATCTCGAATTATGAGTGTGAACTAGTTGAAAAGAGAGAGGACTTTGCTTACCTCCGGTAAGCGACGGGGACGATTCCGGCGCGGTACTGGGCAATGTGCTGGAAGACGGGCTGGGAGAGGTCGAAGTGGTGTTGGGGCGGGTTGCACCACCCGCCGGCGTTGTTGGGGAGGGCGTTGTTGGGCGGGCAGAAGTTGGTGGCGGTGACGACGATGGAGCCGGGCAGGCACCACTGCCGGTCGCTCACGCACCGGATCTCGAAGCACGACCCGCAGCTCAGCCCGCTGTTGAACAGCGCCGTGCTCAGCGCCGCCGTGTTCGTCCCGTACCCCTGGCTGTACAGGTTCCCGTATCCGCACGCCCCGCCTAGGCAGAACAAAATCAACAAATTATCGACACGAATTGGACCAAATTGAAACCATTTCGACAGCCCAGGCCCAACATCCTAACTGCCTGTTTATCTTTTGATGGCTTTTAAAAGGTCCCCAGATCTCAAAAAACAAGAGCATTTCCTAAGACTCGCTACAAAAAATCTGGCATACCCATTGTGCCGGAAGCGTCGCTGCCTCCGTAGAAGGTGGCGTGCGCATTGACCCAGTCGCCGCCGTAGCCGTCGACGGACGCCGCCGTTGCAAGGATGCCCACCACGAGCAGCATAAAAGAGCCATCTTTCGCCCACTTCCTGCGCAAAACAGAGCATTTACCTCAGTGTTGGAACAAAATGCACAACCCCATTTGAGAAATTCACAGCCATTTTTAGGATTTAGGAACAGGGTCGAGAATGTTATTTACCTAGAGAATCCTGAAACAAGGAGCGAGCGAGCGAGAGCAAGAGAGAGTGAGATGAGCAATGGAGGGTGAGCGTGAGAATTGGGAAGGAATCGACGGCGTTATATAGAGAAGGGAGGCCACTGTTGGGCTCCAATTTTATTTTTATTTTTTATTTACTGACCCATCTTGTTGGGGAGGGGACCAAAACCTGCTATCGGAAAAAAAGAAAGGGTGGTGGGAGTTGGTTAGTTATTGCGGTGGACTCCCAGCAGTGAAAAACTAGGCACACGTGCCTAGGAATTTCTCCCTTTTTTCCAAGAAAAGAAGCTGTTGGAATTGATTTTGTTTTTTTGTTCGCTGGCCAATACGGCGCCGTCTTGCGGTTTTTTTTTCCTCGGCGGGAAATTTCCTTAGGAATGCGGGACAGATGAAAAAAGTTTAAAAATTAAATTTAAAAGAAGAAAAAGGAGGGGCCCAGTTGGGTTTATTCGTTTTTTCCGCTGACTCACCCGTCACATGCGAAGCGAGTCGCTTTGGGATGAGAATTCCTTTTGTACCCTTCCCTGCTTTTTGGTCTTTTACTCTGTTTCTTTTTACCTGCCATCCTCGTTAAGTCACTCGTGAGTCGCGATAAATACGGCTAGGCTTTTCTAAATTCGAAATTTGAATTCAAATTCACCCTTCTTTTAATGTATTTTTGGTCCTTAGATATTAGTCATATGACATTGTCGTTTCTGTCCTGTGATGACTTACATGGTAAGAATTTGACATGATAAGTTCGAAAGGCTTTTGCTTTTTTCTTTCTTTGTTACTATGCCATAATTGACTCGTAAGTCTTTCCCATTTTTTTCACGGTCATGATTGGTTGGCTCCCGGCACCACCGACCATCTCCAAACATTATCATGAGTTTCCATACGTCCCGTAACGGGACGTTCGATTGTAGCTATTGTGCAGCACCCAAAGCCCGTTTTAGTCCAGCCCCAACCAAGAATCTAGCAATCTCTCCCGTGCGCGCGCGACCAGTGCGTGACCTCGTTAGAAAAAGGGTCAACCCTCGCATCGTTAAGCCAGCTACTTCGGTGGTGCGATCGGTTGGAAACGAGAGTACGGACGATTACGTGTCGATCCGGCGAAGTGGCAGCACCGAGATTCTTGCTGATGGCGTATCGCATCATATCGTCCCTTCGGACAACGCCTGCCTTGTTTTCTTTCCTTTTCTTTCTGCGCCGAATCTGAGCGACGATTCTTAGCTTCTAAGCCAGCCAAAACAAGTACCAAAACACTTCAAATTGATTAACATCTGGCAAAGAAGAGATCGATGCGAATCACAAAATCTGCCGTGTGCGTACTGAAAATTTCCGACTTTTTGGAACTTTTATCGAGCAAAAGAGATCATCCGGATCGCACCATGCTCCGGAAACATTTGGTTTTGATTCGAGGAGAAGGTCGGATGGTACTCGAACATCGAAAAACGAAAGGAAGCAAGACGCGAGTGATGACAATTTGGGATATGCGGAATGATACATTTTGAGCACACATGACATTACTCTTTAGGTTAATCGTCATGTTCTCGACAAACAACCAACTTTCATTCCTTATGTCTCTGCAATCCGACCTCCATGTCCCATTCGCTAGATCAAATTAATCGTATATTTTTGTAACTTGAGAAAATGATAAAAATAGTTATTAAATCTTTATGTGATGTGGTCCATATTTTTTAATTTATTAAATATCATTCTCGAACTTTTAATTCATGTTAATATAAGCTATTTTTATATAATTCATGGGTTATATTGAATAAACTTTCAGTATATGGATCAAATTAAACTAAATTTCAGAAATAAAATCGAATGGATTAAAAGTGTAATAAACGGATTTTATATTAAATCAAAATTAAAGAATTATTAGGGTCGTTATCACTCGTAATTTCCACCTGCCGCCATCATCTATGCACGCTTTACAACATCGCGCATGGAGACCAGCGCTTCAAACCGGGGTCAAAGCTCTGCTTCTCCCCACTTTCTCTCTGTGCCCGCAGTAGGCATGATGCGTTTTTTGATGGCTTTGCCCTAGAATTTGAAGCCATGGGCGGGCACGGCCATCCACCATCGAGCAGCTTTTCCGAGTCCGGCCTGGTCAAACTCGTCAGTAACGACTCCCATAACCCCAAAAAAAGCATCTCGGCGACCGTGACGAACGAAGGCTGACTCGACCCGTGACAAGTTGGTAAAAAAAACTCCAGATATTCAGATTCGAATTCGAGCGTATTTTGCTCTGCGCAAAGATCAAATTTTGAAAATTCGAGAGATCCTTCCAGTTAATTGCACGCAAAAATGGGAAAAAAAACGTCTCGTCGAGGAAGATAATATATTAGATCCGCCAAATATAGAGTGGTGTTCGGATAATGAAGCCACGAAGATCAGAGCTGCACATGCCTATCGTTTTGTCTGTTACCCCCCCGCCGCGCTAGCTTTTCAAATCCAATTTGGCCTCTTCCTCCTCCTCCTCCTTTTTCCTATCTGATTTCTGGAAAGATTTCTTGACGAAACCTCACAGGACAGAACCGAACGCGGCGCGAGCGAGACGACAAATCTCGGGCCATGGCGAGTTTCAGACAGACAAAGGCGGCAGGCGCTGCTGCATCGTAAGGGGGAAACTTCGCGGCCCCATCTGCTTGGATCCCGTATCGTCGAAACGATACCGACGACATTGATGGATCGGTGAATGTAAAATACCCCTTTCGATCCGTAGGTTACCAGAGGCCTGCAGTGCAGTCCGCTCTGAATCGGGGACTCTGCAGCTTCGGCGAGTAATTAATGCCGAAGAAGAGATGATGGATCTCTCTCTCTCTCTCTCCCTCCCCCTGCAACTTCGCCTCTGACGATTTTCACTGATTTGAGTGGGAAAATACTGGAAAATTCATAATTTTTTCACGCGAGAAACAAATGGGAAATTTCCCAGGGCACGAGCATAGACATCCGGCCTTATTTTACGGGACTTTGAAATATCCCCGAGGCTTGTTAATCATTAAGTCTAAACTTTCGATCTCTGCAAACGGCCAGAATTTGAGCAAATAATCTCCGGTTTATGAACCGGCAAAGTTCTATTCGATGCAACATTACTTTCAGGTAGTAACTATCAAAAAAAAAAAAAAAACCCGTTCATTAATGAAAATAAACGTAAAGAAAATAGAATCAGCGAGACATTTAATTTTTGTTTTCCGACTTTAAACGCCCAAAATTTTTTCGCGATATCCAAACGTCTAAATTTACATGTATTTTTTGGTATAAAAGAATTAGATACCTATAGAATTTTGAGACGAAAAAAAAAAGGTTAAAACTTAATTCAGAAGGAACAGGCATGATTAAAGCAGGATCCTTGCGGGCCCCTACATGCACATGCAGGGAGACACGAAAAGATTTCGTGGCCAACTAACCAACTTGCCGTTAAAGCCCGTCCAAACCTCTCCCTCGTCCAAAGACGGAAAAAAAAAATAATAAAAAAAGCGGAAAAAATCGCCGATGCTTTTGTCTGCATATCTTTCGAAGCTAATTGGACCGGGCCGGGCCGGGCCGGCAACATCTTGTCAGCGACCGAACCAAGATTTTTAATTTATTATTGTTTTTTTTCTTTTGGGATTCATCAGTTGCCTGTCCAAATTCAGGGAGATCGGATGCTCTGCAGCTACGAGTCAAAAGAAGACGCTACTCACGTCCACATCTTCCTCCTCATTTCTCTCGGATTGACTAATACAAGCTCCGTGATTTCGCGATTTCGTGTGTTGTCGTTCCACGATTATACTTCGACTAATCCTCATCATCTTTCCGTCCTCTCGTTTGTCGCGGCCTCGCTCGACGTCGAACGTCTCTTCTGTGAGGACAGCAGACTGTGCTCGCGATTGAATAAGAAGTGGGGGAGGAAATGGCTCCATCGCGGAGATCTGGGATGTAGATTTTTCTTCTTTAAAGATCTAGGATGGAGATTTTCTTCTTTTAATTTCTAGAATTAATCGAAATTCCTTGCATGCTCCGATCCGCCGAAAGTAAAATTTAAATAGAGAGAAAAAACCAACTCGGGTGAGTCTATCTTTTTCATTCGGTCGCACCGCCCCCCCTCACCTTGACATCGCGATCGGGATCATCAAAACAACGAGTTCCAATAGCTTTCTATCTCGAGGGTCATTTCTAGTAAACAATCCCAATCGAATCTTGGTCATTTTCGACCGGTTGCATCCTACCGATTTCAATCGCGAAATCAAATAAGTAACTCTTTATTTAGGAGATCTCCGCTGGCCCCATATACCTCATCAGATATAGAGGGATGAAAGTATTAGGGTGTAATTCATACTTTTTATTAACAGGATGGGACGGAATCTTGTGAATGTTTTTTTTAAATTTGAGTCCATATTTTATTAGTGATTTGGGTTTGAACTCAAGCTACTTGATATATATTATATTTTTCTTGCAAATAAATAATGTAACAAAGAAGTAAGAGGTACTAATTATAATGAAATTTTTAGCTAGATGTAGCCATAATTTAAGGGTGGACCACAATAAAATCTTACGTCTTAAATTCTCGATAAAAGTTAAACACCCAACTTAAATTGAACCGAATCATTGACACATCTATCAAATTCTCTTTTTCATTTTTTTTTTTTTTATGGTCGTGCGACCAATTCTAACAGCAAATAAAAGTGAATTCGTCTGTGGATAGAGGGCAAAAGGTGATTTTTCATAAATAAGATTTGCTTGGATATATAAGGAGCGGTGGAAATGAAACATTATAAATATCATAAAGAATTCCTTTATCTTTTTTTCTACGAAAGGGTTAGCTGTCCCCAATATTGACCAATAGCAACAGTTGACACGACAACGGAATGCGACTCTAGATATAGCAAAGGCCACGTCCGACAGCATGTGGTGCGGCATCATTGGGTTTGCCCCGTTCGTGGTTAAAGGGGATCATCATGTGCCTAATCATATCTCCTCCATCCGACCCCTCAAGGCATCAAATCTTCCCCCCCGAAATCCATATCACCTTCTAAAAAATAGGAGAAAAAGACAATAAAGTCCCTCTCTCTCTCTCTTCGAGATGGGACAAAAAGGGAGAAAAGGATTAGAGAAGGAGCAGAGAGAAACGTAACGAAGGCAGTTTAGGCTTCCATAAAAAGTAATATGGTCGAGATGAAGAGCTGTCGCCACAACTAACGGCCGCCTCCTATATTCCACATAAAGTTGTGATCACGATGACTACATCTTTATCTCCCTGTGATTAGTTGCGTCCGTCGGAGCCTGGGGCCCACCCTTGCCTAATTGAGCCTAGTGCGCTCGAGTGGGTTCAAACTATAAAACGGTGTTGCTTACCGTGCACTAAACCGGTCGAAATAGATTATAAATCAATTTGTTAGCTTAAATAGGCTATAAATGAATTAATTATATTGAGTGAATATATTAAAATAAGTGTTAAATAATTATATAACCTGTTTAGATTTTGTCTGTCTAATTTTGACTTTCCCTTTCAATCTCTCTCATTTTCACTTGATCTTGCACTCTCACCTCAATTTGGTTATGAGTTTTATAGAAGTGTTTAGTAATATGGATTAATCGAGTTTGTATTTGCATTAAAACGAGTTCAATAACCCGACATGCCCATTAAATTGGTCTACCACATGAGGAGGTGTCTAAAGTGTAATCCTCCATCACTTATGTATGGATGTATGGGGTTATAATAAACGTCATGTGACCATATTCTCCCTCTATTAAATAGTTGAGATTTTTGGGAAAAACAAGTTTGTTTAACAAAATTCAACATTCTAAACTCACTCTTACTTGGATATAATTTTTTTTTTGGTAATCTTCACTGGAAATTGATTGTAATACACAAAGTCATGCTTTTGACGGAGAGAGAGGGAGCTAGCGGAGCTATAGTCGGAGGTATAAATTCTACACCGTTTGTCATGGCCTCGTGGTGTTAAGCACAACTCACGCTCTACTAAATGGCTAGCATCAACAAGATATCTAATTAGACAGTTGACGACATTCGAACACTAGAGCACGATAAAATTCCTGCGCCGTAACACAACGCCATAGAAACGGATTCGTTTCGGGTCCAGCTCGATCCACGTGAATCGGATTCTCATTTCTACCAACGATTATTCCCTCGAGACGAAAAGTGAAAAGACGAGAAGAAGGCCCGCAATTAGGGGGTGACTTGCCTGGTAAAGATGGGAACTCTCCATCTTCCGAGTGGATTCCCGCTTTCTTGCTTTAACTTCCTTTGGTAGCTCAAGCTATCCGCCATTCAACGACACTTTGAATGTTGAAAGTACCCAAAAAATGATTAGGGCATGCTCATTTGAAAGCTCAAGCCCATCCCACTTATTTAATTTTCATTAATAATTGGTTTTCGCCGGGATACGATTGTAAAATAACTCGATACCGATTTCGTGCGTACTGCCTTGAATTGCTTGATAACATGATTTTCGTTCGTGAATATGGAAATAATTTTGGTGCACATACCATGAGAAAAAGGCCATTGACACGTTGCAAGAAAAGAGAATGAATCTATTATGTTTGTAAGTCTTTTGATGGTGTTTTTCGATAAAAATCATTTGGCGAATAAGCGCTAAAAAGAGGGAAAAAAATGCCGAAAAAATCAAAAAAAATTTCCTTCTCTTCGTACTTACAGATATTTCTCAAAATTTCCAAAATTTGTCTCTCCACGAGCAAAGCAGCACAATCGAATTAGGCCATTGAAGAATTTGTGGTGGCAATTGAAAACACGAAGGCGACCAATGGGCCAAGAGAAGAAGAAGATAAAGTGGGATTTTTATCTTTGTGAATGCTAAATGATGAAAGTGACCTAATCAATCGAGATTTATTATGCTTACAAAGGGGGAAAAATAGAAGTAATCCCAGCTAATTCGATTTCATCCAATCGACGGTATCAGGTCCATGAATCGTGTTTGGTACAGAGACATTGATGCACATGAGAGGGGATGCGTCGTGCTCGGTCACGTAACTCTCATGCGCTCCGATTTTTCGTTTCACATCCATAACCATTTAGAGATATCAGTACGTGGTACGATAAGTGTGGTACAATGAGCTTTCAATATGATCGCTTAGATGCGATCACATATGATGTTCCCACGGGTAACTTTTCAAATCTTTAGACTCCAACCCATACTTGTTGCCAAATTCAACGTCGTCTTCGAAGAATCTACGTATCTTCCCATATCATTTCTGAGCAAGGCATGCCCCACGATTCTAATCTAAGCTTGAAATGAGTCGATTGGATTGCCAAATTTATCAAAATTTTCGCCTCATATCGGGGAAACTCTCATCATTTCCTAATATATGATATTTGAAACTTGTGATTTGTTCAAGGAATAGATATATTGGAAATTCCAAAAATCGTTT
This sequence comes from Angophora floribunda, assembly GCA_014182895.1. Classification (NCBI taxonomy): domain Eukaryota; kingdom Viridiplantae; phylum Streptophyta; class Magnoliopsida; order Myrtales; family Myrtaceae; genus Angophora; species Angophora floribunda. The sequence goes on along the minus strand of CM024711.1, from coordinate 28,093,922 downwards.
TGAAAGTATAATCAAGTCATAAAACTTTTTGACGAATTTCATGACTTCTAGTATACATATCCCATTGTTCAATTAAAGCCCTCGACTTGTATATGTTTTGTTTTCAATCGAATCAATCCACTGATGGTCGGCATATAAAATGCAATCCAATTCTAAAATTTTAGGATTCGATTATACTTTTGTGATGAGTTTTAGGATTTTCAATGTACTTACATTTTTATAACAAGTTTCAGAATTTCCAACACACTTATCCCTCTATTTAATTAAATCCTTCAACCTATATATTTTTTCGTTTTCAGTCGAATCAGTCAGCCGCCGGCCGGCAATATAGGAGCCCTGCACATCATTTTGTCGACGGACAGAACATCGGAGAGCGCTGGAATTCAACAGGTTCGCCTCAAGATTTCAGTGCTCGGAAACGTAACCCTCATCGACCATGCTTCTCCGATGGCACAAACGGACCATCGTTTCGCATCGAGGGCGACCCGTCGAGCGGGTGGTCGTCCGGGCAACCACAACGACATGCGGACGCAACTTGGAGAAACCATGTCGCTCTCCCCTTTCGAAATTCGTCCCTTAGCGCATGTGCGCATAAATGACAATTTGGTCATTGGGGATGGAGAAGGATTCTCGACGCATTTAATGGTCAGAATCGACCCTCCACCGCGCGGCCATAACGACGGCCGAAAGAAAGAAAGAAGAAAGAATCGACGGACGACGGACTGATGGACGGACGGACGGCAAGAGTTTTGGGACTCGAAAAGATTAGATGGATGGACCAACGACAACTCCTAGGGGGGGACGGGCCAGCTCCCGATTAGGTGGTCCCCCGCTCCGAATTAAATTTTCGTCGATTTTTTTCTTTTTAAATAAAATGAATGGTTAGGTGTTTGGAGCTCTTCGAGCACATGGCTAATCTCGATATCAATAATCACAAGGGGACATGAATCCCGCACCGGTCCTCGAGAGGAATCGCTAATATTGTGTCCTCCTCGCATCGAAGTTATGATGGAAAAAGAGGAAACGCGTGGTTTTGTTTTTTATTATTGTTTTATTTGGACGATGTTTTAAGGGATTGTTGTTATCGTTCATTAGGTTAGAGATGATGTGGCATGTGTTATATGATTTCGAGGAATCCTATTTCTTCATTTATGAAAATGTTAAAAAAATAATAATAGGTGAAAAGGTTGAATGATCTGGGCATACTAAACTTTACGTAAGCCATTCGTCGATCGATTGCTACTTGGCAATTCTGTCTTCCTACCCGCATCTCTCACTCCTCCACACGTTGGGCGATCCCACATCCTGATGGTCAATTATAATTGTGGAGGAAAGTCTTGCTCTGTAAGCTAACTTTTAGGGCGATACATGTTCATAATAACTCAACAAATGATATTAAAGCTTATGGTTGATTGATGATTCACTCTCAACGTGTATCATATTTGGTGAATATCTTAGGGAGAAAGCTAATGTCCAACCTGGTTTTGGGTTGGTGGACAACAGTGTAGCAACACATGTCCAATGATAGACTTCATTGTTTAGTTTGGAAAAGGAGACTAAGGATTAAGTTAGGCATTGAAGATTTAAGTCGAGATAACTTAATACAAAATGATACCCCAATTAAAAAGGAGCAAGCCTAACACCGAAACTTACACATGAAGGGAATATTATTAGGATATAGAGGTGAGTGGGGTGAGTTGTGTTAAAAAAGTTTTACATAAAATAATTAGCATGGTATTGAGTAATTAATATATTATAATTGGCTTATAACTCATTAATTTAAGATTGTGAGTGAAAATAAGTCAAACTAAATATATTAATGTGTTCAGACTTAAGCTCCCTTTTGGCCTTCTTCCCATATGAAGGTATCATCAAGGCGCATCACATCAAGTCGCCGACCCTTCAACTAGTTACAGATACAAGGAAATGAAATCACAATTTTAAAACTTTTTCACCTCGCCAAAATATACCTCCCCATTTTATTTGTTCCCGAAAATCTCCCAATTCGAATCAACCTTTTCTTAGCCTCGTAGATGGATCTTGGACGTTCTTATTTTAATAAAAAGAAATGATTGTCATGCCAAGAGAATATCAAAGGTTTGCCTTAAAAGGAACTCCATTTCTTCGAGTTTCACCTCATAATTGCCACCGAATTACTCTTTAGCTGGGTCCTTCCATCGTTCGCATGCTTCGATAAGTAATAAGTAATCGAAGGGCGGGAAGGGGTCGACCAGCGTCGGCGGATCCCTCTGAACTTTACCATAGGTTACTATTCATTTCGAGCAAGTCCATTTCTGCCGCGCCACCATAATGCTAACGAGAGAAAGAGAGAGCCGAGGTTATCTGGCATCGTGATACGATGCTCAACCTATTTAGGAGATGAGTTAAGGCTTCCTGGGGTGGAGAAGCGACCGGAGAATTCGAACTTCTGACAGGAGAGATTTTCATATCATTCGAGAGTACCCCATTAGACCAGCCGATGCAGTGATCGTATACGAAACCTCACGAAGCAATAAATGAAAGAAGAACAATGAGAATTTGAGTCCACAAAAGAGGGTTCGGGTTTTGGCTGGCGACGGTGGAGCGACCGTGGGCAGAGGGATAACCTCACGTTCGGAAAGATCCCAACACGTTCGATCTTTCCCAGGATCATGTTCCGTCCGATCCTTCTGCGTTTTCAACTCGAAAGCAGCGGTCGCGCCATGGACCCGCCATCACATGAAGGTCACATGGTGGTTGCGGAATCTGCTCTTTTTTTCTTTTCTTTTTTGGGAGTACGAATTTCCCACCCATCATCATTAAAGCCCGAGAACCGTAGAGCAGAAAAAGGACTCGGAGCGAGGGCTTCGCTGTTCGAGGAACTTAGTGCATCTGGGGATGTGAATGAGACCGCTGGTGGCGATGTTTCGGGGACGGAAGTGACAGAACTGGGGCTCCCCACTTAAATCGCATGTGAACTTTGGTTAAGAACTTTGACGAGCGGTCTCTTTTGATTTTGTCTCGAGAGTGGACTGGTTTGTCTGCCATGCTTTCTTCTTTTTTCTCTACTTTTGGCTGCCTTCTAGCAAGGGAAGATGTAAGTTCTTCGTGAGCAGTGGGTTATGTCGAGAATCTTTACTTTGCGAGCTGTAAGCATGTGATCAAAAATGGAGCGAGAATAAGATATGAACTGGCCACAAGCTCTATAATTTCGGATCAGTCTCTTGAACAGAAAAGACTGGAACGAGTCCGACTGCTCGTTCCTTCGATTCCATCCCCAGAAAATGAGATTTCGTGTGGATTTTGGGTTGCCCCGGATTGCTAGCTGATTTGGATTTGACCTATGTATGGTACATGTGTGATGTTATGTGGGTTTTGTGCTTTGATAGTTTTACTTTTAATGACGTTTGTAAGGTGTCAATGGTCCTCGGTTCTTGAATGCATGTATCATGTAAGCTAATTATGACTCTTTTTTTAGAAAAAAAAAATATAAGATATTCAAACTTTTCGACTTGCTCTATAAATAAGATGGCAGATATGATTCTAAGATTACTCATCAAAAGAGATGCGATTTAATCACTAAATTTTATCGCATCCAAATTGAATGCTTAATTCCTCACCCAACCCTTTGGAAAGCTAACCAGTCCGCCAATTTCCTCTGAACCTGGTGCTGTTTTTACTCACAGGTCGTCTTCGGCAAATTAGTGGAAAATTGATGGAAAATGACCGGGCGCTTGAACGTCTTAGTGGGTCGAGTTGCCATGTCCTGATCCATCTGGGCCCAAGTGCAATCCACCAATGCTTGCTTGCGCCAGTGCACTGGGCCAAGATTTCACGAAGACCGGGGAATTCACAGCAGATGTGGCTAAGGAAGAAAGAGAGAAAGGAGGTGGTCCTGCCGCGCCTAAAAGCGTTTACTGTTGACTTCGCAGATCGAAAGAGGGGCAAGAAGATGGCCCAGGAGATGGTTGAGGTCTTTGATGAGGGGAAGCCTTTGTCTGGAAACATAAGGCATGTGTTTGTGTCCTTCGGCCTCCTGTTCTGCACCCAAGTGTGGAGGACCAGTTCACGACAGTGACCGCGAGTCCTTTCTGTCCGAGGCAGACAGGGCCTGCGGTTGAGGAACGTTTTCTAACTTTGTTGTGGCAGGAAAAACATGGTCTATTATCAACGTAGTGCCTAAACTTGTAATATAGCTATCGATTCCCTAAACTTGTAGAACTTTATCATTGAAACCCTATTGGCTCTAGTCCCGGCAAATTAATACTCGTGTCATGGCCCATGATTCTACTGTACTCGCGTATCCTTATGAATAGAGTTTGGAATTATCGAGTAAATAATGAGTGGTACAGAAATGATGAATACAATTGGTTTGTGAAAGTGGCATTAAGGGCATGTTTAAACACTTCCGGAAACAACTGATTTTGTTATTTTATTACCGGAAACATATTTGAAATAGAAATCCGTTTGATAAATTTTTTATTCCTAAACAAATTTGTTTCGAATAATAGATTTGAAGTAGAATCGAGAATTAAACAAAAGTTGCTTCTTATCGCTCCTAAGAATAATTTTGAGAATCAATTTTGCTATCTCTCTTTTTTCCCTTCCCTTTTTCTTCTTCCTCTTCCTCCCAACCCACTGCCACCCATCGCCACCTTATCATCACCCTCAGGCCACCGCTCGAGCAGCCGCACGAGGTCCGGCGAGCTCGCTAGAGCCCCGTTAGGCCAAGGCGAAGTCTGGCAAGCTCACCTAGCCACCAACGAGGCTCGCCAGGGCGACGCGAGGCCGAGCCTTGCCTTGGCCTAACGAGGTCGAGCCTAGCACCGGCTAACGAGGCTCCGCCTTGCCCAAATCTACGAGGCCAAGCCTTGCCGGTGGCTAGGCAAGCCTCCAGCGAGCTCATCGGACCTCGCCCGACCGCTCACCAGCCACCACCGGTGGCAACGGCCAAGAGAAAGAATGAGATAAAATAAAAAATAAAATTATAAAAAATTATAACAATAAGTATTAAAAATTAAAAGAATCAAAATTTTTTACCAAATGTATTTTTATTTTTGGAATAAAAATTTTAAACAGTTTATCAAACACCTTAAATATTCAAAATTTATTTTTGGGAGTAGAATAAAAAAAAATAATTTTTGATCAAAAATTATTGTCGGGAGTATAATCGTTACCAAATAGGCCCTAAGACGATTGGTGTTGGGAGTTATAGGATAAAATGATTATATCTCTATAAAGCTCTGGAGGCGAGGTTGGTATCCCGTACACAAACTAGTGCCGCTCTCTTGAAGAGGGTGGAGAATGAATTGCTAGGGCAAAACATGCTTGGACAAAGTATAGCTCTTGACCAACTTTTAATATCATAATGGGGCACAGGAAAAAACCAATTCCCCATTGAATAGATTAACATTCCTAGATTAGTAGGTGAATGTCAAGATGGGTTGCTACCACGGTTTCAACAAGGGGAGAAGCCCTCGTTGGTCTACAAAGATAAAGAAAAGCGAAGGAGGCAAAATAGGTGCAGTTGGCTCCAAATGCCACACTTGTTAGGGAAAGCATGAGTGACTGAAAATGCTTGAACAACTACGATTGGAAGAAGCTACTAGTGGAGTGGCTTGTCTTGTTGGACAAGCAACGTCAATGGTTGAGAAATTGTTCAAGTTATGACCTAAAGTGACGCATAAATAGTTGAAGAATGCAAGAAAGCGACAAAATAGCCCATAATGTCAAGGAATTGAAGGAGGGAAACTATCATGGACCGTGATCCTACCATAGTTGTGTACCCTTGCGAGTGGAGTTTAGGGTTATCGAGTGAAAAATGAGTAATGTAAGGAAATAAATATAATAATCCGTGAGAGTGGTATTAGGATAGTTGGTACTAGGAGCTCTAATAAAATAAATCTTTATGGAGCTCTAAAGTTAGGTGTTAGTTTATTTAAATAATAAACTACATTTCATCTAACAATTTAAGTTTTTAGAACAATCAGTTATGGTCTCATAAAATCTCGCTTGATATTGGAGCCTTTCTTCCTAAGGCAAATATAGTGCACTAGGTGTTGAGGGAAAAGTTACTATAAACGCATCTTCACAGCGTCGAAAAATACTTCCATGGAAAAGAAAACTAGACTTGATGACGTGTTAGAGACAGCGTAACACAAACACCATGGTGCTTACTCATGCAGGAATGATGCGCTTGGGTGAACATTGTCAAGTGGCAGGGTTGGATTTATTTGTTTGTGATGCACGGATGCATCCGTAAGAATGATGAAGCAAAAAAATAGAATGCACCGTGTGCAAATTTTGAGGTGCACTTGGTATACCACATTTGCCTCATGAACAAAGGCTCTAATACCAAATGAGATATTATAGGGCCACAATTGACTATTCTAAAAGTTTAAGTTGTTAAATGAATGCATGATTTATTATTTAAATATTTTAACGGTAGGGTTGGTCTCTAGTGTACAAATTGATCATGTTTTCCTAATAAGGCCTTCACAGATCAAAACCACTTGTTGTGCCTAAAGTACCTTGCCATTTCTCTCGATGGACTAGATGGTTGAGTTAAGTTGGGCATAATACGATCCGATACGAGAGTGCTATTCATCGTAGTGTCCTTAGGAACAACAATAAAAAGGAAGGTTGGCCCAATGTTTGCAGCTTATCAATTGCCGCAAGGGCTATTCTGTGACCAAGAGATTGCTGGCCAATGACACTCCCATCTCGATTAACACTGACCTAAAGGCCGATGCTAAGAAAAAGAAATCAATGAATTGTCAATTAGTTTGCTCTAACCAATACCCAAAAATAATAAATCTAAAACCAGTTGAACAAATTCTCAATAAGTTTCCATCTAACAATTGGCGCCGGTTGTTTCCATACCAAACTCGCGAGCATTACCTATCAAAGTCACTTTAATTCGACAGAATTAACGATGGATAGACTTGATCGGAAAAAACTCAACGAGTTGGCGGGACTTGATCGTATGAATTTCTAGTTCGAGGTCTACAATGAAAACGGCGCAAGGTCAAGGGAATAGATATGTTCTTTCTTCCAGTGAGGAGGAGACAATGAGTAGACCTAACGAGGAAAAGTGAGTAAACTAATCATGCATTGAACAATGACAATTCCTCAAAATCCAAAGCAACAAACCTTGGGTATCACCATGGACTCGCCAAGCGATTGAGAGCCCATACAATTTGAGCTGGGCCCGTTCAAGCATGAGCAGTCCATCCAGCCGATTGGACTTTTGAACAAGGCCTCTTCGCATGATCAGAGGCCGAATTGAATCTATCGAGACCCACCCAATGCCACGTGTACCTCATCACCATATCCCTCTTTTCGGGAGGCTTGTGGAGATAGCCTTTGATCCATTAGTTGTGGAGTTGTACCGACTCGGGTAGACAAAAATTATGAAAGAGAAAAAAAAAGGTAAAGGTGAGCAACACAGATCAATTGAATCGAGAATTGCCCAGACCAGCTAATTCCAAGCGATTCCTGAAAGCGTTGGTGCGGTCCTTAGCTTTGAGGGAACAAGACCAATCCAACTAGACTGATGATTTTTTTAATTTTTTTTATTTCTCACATAAAATTCTTTTCCTTCTCTTCTCACGTGTCCCACTATCCTCTCTCTACTCTCCCTTATTTCAAGGAGTCATTATTCATAAATCAAATGATTTCATTCGATTGCCCGGGAACTGGACCGAACGGATTAGTTTGATCCGGTCTCTAATTCTAGAAACTTGAAACTGATCCGGTTATCTATTCCCAAATGGGATCAGACCAAATCGAAAATCAATTATCTCTAAGAGTCCATTCATTTAACTCCTAAGAAAATATTTTCGGATTTTTCCGACGTTCGTTTCACGGAAAATGAATTGGTTGGGGAAAACATTTTCCATCAAAGGAAGAAAAAAAAAAAAAAAAAGCCTTCTAAAATAGGGAAAAATGTTTTCCATTTTTAAAAAAGAGAAAACATTTTTTACACCTTCTTCCACCTCACTTTCTTTTACCAAACATTTTTCCTTTTTTCCTTTTCTAAAAAATCGATATTCTAATTATTTTTTAATATTTTTCTTTTTCTTTTTTTTTTTTTTTCTCTTTTTTTTTTTCATACAATTTTTCTAAAAATAATGATAATTAAAAATCGATTTTAAAATATATAATAATAATAAATTATTTAAAAAAAGTGTATGAAGGAAAAGATTTTCCTTACCAAATAGCAATACTTCATATTTAAGTTTTAGCTGAACACCGAAAAATAATTATATTTTTCAAAAAAAATGACTTCCTGTAAAATATTTTTCAGAAATACTGCATTTTCCGCAAAACTAACAAACCCTAAGAGAGAAAGCAAAGTCAACCTAGTTGAATCAACTCTCAAATCCCAAATTCCTTCTCGGGTCAAAACAATCTTAAGGTTGGGAAGTATTCCAACCAATCTTGAGGTTCAAACTCAGCCTAATTGACACAACTCTCAAATCTCAAATTCCCTCTCGGGTCAAAACGATCGAAGTCCTGAAAAGTCAAAAGGCAAACCCGGTTTTTCCTCTCCTCTCTCTCTCTCTCTCTTCTCTGAGTCAAAGGATGGAGACGCTGACGAAAACGCCGGCAAGGCTCGGTCAACTTCTCAAGAGCAACTTGGGATCGTACCGAACTACGTGCAGGAACAAAACCACCAGCATCCGTTAGTTGAATTCAAGAACCCCAAAAGGCGAAAGAGTTCGGCCCAGACTGACTTCAAAACAAGCGACACGTTCGCAACATCGGACGTCTGTCTACTGATCAGGGTAATGTCCTTCCTGGAGTCAGATGGAGTCCCACCATCGGGTTGGTCAGAACCCAGAAAGTGGCCGCGAACCCTATCCAACAGCGACGTTCGGATCAAAGAACAGGAGCAAAACCCCAAAGCCGGTTGACGTCGGCAGTACCTAATTCCCACTTTGCTTCGCTTTGATAGGCGCATGTCCACAACAGACCCGATTTAGCTTCGCTAATCACGCTCACGTCCCCCCTATAAATGCGCACTCTTCCTCCAACCCTTCCCAGGCAAATCTCACCTGCATAGCACTGAAAGCATATTCACTCGAAAATCCTAGAACAGAGTCTTCCTTTTGCCGGGGTCTGTTTGCCGCGAGGAAACATGAAGGCAGGACAGCTCGAAGCCGCCGAAGCTCTGGAGGTGAACCCGCCGGCTCAAGGGCTGAAGAAATGGATGTCCATGGTCGACTTTGCTCTTCGTATCGTCGCGGCCATCGGGACGCTGGGGAGCGCCATAGCCATGGCGACCACTAACGAGACGCTACCTTTCTTCACTCAGTTCATACGGTTCAGGGCCCAGTACAACGATCTGCCGTCTTTCACGTAAGCTGACTCGATCGAAGCTAGCTTTCGTAGTCGTTCTTTCTGTTTGTTTTTCTGGGTCGAGCGAATTGATGATGTTTGATGTGTGCATGGAGCAGGTTCTTCGTCATAGCGAACGGCCTCGTCTGCGGCTATCTCGTTCTTTCGATCCCGTTGTCCATCTTCCACATCAAGAGGCCCGAGTTGACGATCACCAGGATCATCTTGATCATCTTCGACACGGTAAAGAGCGAAGCTCTCCATATAAATCACTGGAAAACGTACTATAATCACGTGAAAAAAGGAGACTTCTTTAACACGAATCGTCATAGAAATTGCACTGTCTGATAAAGCGCATCTTGAACATTTTGCAGGCGATGATGGCTCTTCTCACTGCTGGAGGATCCGCCGCTGCGGCCATTGTCTACTTGGCCCACAACGGCAACAGCAGCGCCAACTGGTTCGCCATCTGCCAGCAATTCAGCTCGTTCTGTGAGCGGATCACGGGATCTTTGATCGGCTCTTTCGGGGCGACACTCGCCTTGATATTGCTGATCATTATCTCTGCCGTGGTTATTTCTCGACACTAAGGGCTTCCCTGCCAGGGGCGGCATCGCACTACTCTGTGTCTGTTGGTTAATCTTCTTCCTTGCGATCAGTTCGAATGTGTAAAATGCGCACAAGCTCGTGCATAGTGCAACTTTACTTTTGTTCTTGTATTCTAGGATTCAATTGATTGAGCGCCTGAGGATTTCAAATGTAAACCGAAGTGTTCTTTGTATTGTTAATGAATATGAGTGTGGCATGACCTGTTCAGTCTCTAGTCCAAAACAGAACAGAACCTAAACGCACCAGCACTCCATGAACAATATACTTCGAGAAGGACGATGAACAACGATCGATAACTAAAAGTCAAAATCAACACGAGAACGTTTGGTTTCTGAGAAATTATAAGTCGAGATCGACACTTGCAAAGGGGAATCAGCCTCTGTATAAATATCAGCTTCATTCACATCACGTTTATGTACTTTGAGATTGTTCTGATTTTCATGCTAATCAAGAGCAGCCATGAGTTCAAAAGCAGAAAAGACCTTCCTTACTTGGAAAAAGAATGTAGCCAAAAATCACACAGGATCAAGCAAGCACCTTCGACTTGAAGCCGAGCCATGTCTTTGAACTGCGCCATTAATCGACGGTCACGAATTGGATCGGGATTGCCGAGCAAGACTGCTCTCTGTCTCCTATGCCAACATCTCCACGAGGTCGTCGATGGATTTCAACGTCTTCTCGTAGAAAAGGTACGACTCGTACACCTTGGGAGTGCGGACGTAGTAATCGAACTGAAAAGAAGAAATGGTCACGGCTCAAACGTATCGTAATCGGACATAGACGTGCGCGCGACATCAACTCAATCAAACAATCTCTACATGAAATCGCACATGAAGAACCCGCTCCGACATTGGCCTAGCGACAAGGGCGTTCCCATGCTTTCGGCTCAGAATCGATGTCTTGGTTTCGATTTTTGCGCCAGGAAATTCAGTCTTAAGCGGGTCAAAAGTTGGTAAATTATGAACTAACTATAGATTAATCGCTCTGTATTTTTATACTAATCACTAGCTTATCCAACTCTGTCGCACGAGCGCTTGGGAGCGAGGCGCACGTACCTCGGCCATGTTATCGACCAGCTCGTTCGCCTTGCTCACGTAGGCCCTCCGGCGACCCTCCGGCAGCGTCGTGGCCGCGTTCTTCAAGTCCTGGGACAGGTAGGCCGACTTCAGGCGGATGTAGAAGATGACGTACCTCCACGACATGGTGTCGAGCATGCCCCGGAGATCGTGCAGCCCCTCCGCCGTCTGCCGGATCCTCGCCGCCGCGTCCTCCGGCGAGAGACCGGGCTGGAAAAACCGCTCGATCAGGAACGACCGCGTGCCCCAGCTCTCCGCCCGCGCTGCCCCCGCAGGGGAGAGCGCGGCGAGAAGCCCGAGCGCGAGGGTGGAGGCGGCGATCCCGCGGCGGGAGGCGACGGGTTCTCCGCCGGAGAGGGAGGACCGGGTGACGGGAAGGGAGGGCCGGAGGCGGTGGCGGCGGTCGGGGGTGTGGCGGGGCTTGGTGGCGGCTTGCGAGTGGAGCGGCGGAGATGTAGCTTGAGTGAAGGCGTTCATGGTGTTCTCTTCTTTCCGGATAAAATCGTTTGAAGCCTTCCATTTCTCCAGCTTCGAAGGTGATGAAGAAGCTCGGAGAGTGCTGACGAGAATCCAATGATGTTTCGCCACTTGTCACCGCTTGCGGCACGTGACATTTCTCCCACGTGCGGTCCCCTATATGAAGTTTTCAACTTTTTTTTTCTCCCTTTTCCGTTAAAATCTAAAAAGATATCCAGAAATTATAAAAACAACACATACCAATTTATTTGTTAACACTTTAACACTGTAAAAGCGTTGGTGGGTTTTCGATTTAAAGGATGTCAAAAGCATGAATCACAAAATTTAAATTAAGCAAAATGTGGAAGATTAAGCTAACCTAAATAGGCACGTTATACACTTATGTGTTTTTGTGCTTCATCACATTAGGCTAATCTTTGAGAAGAAATGAAGATGAAAATGATCGATGATTTTGTATAGCTTGAAGGTCATGTGTTTGATTTGAAACAATTGTTGAAAGAGAAAATTAAGAATGGGATTTTTTTCTATAAAGATATAAATAACATATTTTAAGGAAAAATGATTGATTTACTTAGCTTGCGCTTTTGCAATTTTTAATCATTCGGTAGAGATGTAGCGAAATAACCAAAAATTATTGAAAGATAACATTCTCTAGAGAGTGTAGCGAAATAACTAAAAATTATTGAAGGTGGATCCACCCGCCCGAACCGGACCGATTTTTCTTAAGTCAAAATTAAGATTTTTATATTCAAAATGTAATAATATTAAAAATATTCAGAATAATAGTCTAGACTTTCCTCATCACCTTCATTCTTCCCTTGCAAGTAGAACATGACCAACAAAACAGAGGGTTCTCTTTCTCCTATTTATAGAGACCAAGGGCTTGTTGTCTCTCCTAAATAATCAATGTGGGATTGAGCCTCCTACTCCCTCTCCCTTCTCTTCTCTCTCGTTGCATGTAAGTTACTCCAACAAGTTTCCAAATGTCCCACATTTAAGAATTACTCAAAGAGCATTTGAGAGATTGCATATAAAATCCAGCCAAAGAGATCAACAAACCTTGTCTCTAGAGTGGTCTTGGGGTTGAGATTAATATTAATCTCTAAATGGGGCTGTTTTTAGAGTGTTTGTTTGGAGTTTTGGGGTCCGAATCCACCCTCTATCGGGTCGGTTCGGTCCTCGGTTCCCAAAATGAAGAACCAACTCCGACCCTCCCTTCTGCTTCATCTTTTGGCCGGTTCCGAGGATCCACCCGGGAACCGGACCGTCAGTCCGGTCCGGTTCTCGGGAGCCGGTCCGGTTCTCGGGTGGATCCATAGAATTAGTGGGCGGTTCCTCGGTCCGGTTCCGGGTGGATCCATGTAATTAGTGGGCGGTTCGGTTAAAAATTTGGAACCGGTCTGAGCGGGCGGTTCCGCCCGGGGTGGGAACCGCCCACCCTGGACCATGCACACCCCTATCTCTTAGTAGATAAGTATAATAATAATAATAATAAAGTATAATAATTATAAGAGTCCTGCAATTGATTAGAGAAGAAAAGACCTAATATTACGTTAATGAGCCAAGGAAACATACCAATGTTAATTATATATTTTTCTTAATAATGTTGCCACTAATATATAAGAAATAACAGTTCTAGCAAATAAAAGAATAAGAAAAAATAAGAAATATGATAACAATAAAGGAATATATTTACTAACTTCATTGACCTAAAATTAGTTACATTTTAAAAATGTCAGTAATTAAATCGTCACTAATTTTTTTAGTTTTCTTTTGAATTTCATTTACTTTTAAAATTTCCTTTATTTGACAAATGCTATATTCAAGGATACTTTTCCTTTATCTATCTTTCAAAATTTAAACTAATGAAAAAATAGAATTTGGGAATGGAAAAATAAATCAAGTCCTTCAAAGGACATTCTAGTTTTTGAAATTTGAACTCAAAAAATATGGGAGTATGCAAGCAAGGATATTTAATAATCAGGTATAGGCGGCGTGATAAAATTATGTTATGAATATTGTTAAGTGACAATTTAAAGCTAAAATGAAGTGTCACATAGAGAATATATAAATAAATATTTTATTGGTTTCGATTTTAATTATACATAATAAATAGATTTATCAGGAGAAATTTGAAGTTGCAAATATTTATTTATTTTATTAAAAGAGTTGTGACGAAATTGAAATATAGAAATTATTGATTATGAAAATAATTGGGATTGCTTTGCCCCTCAAATTTGACCTGGACTCCTCAGCCATTACAACTTCCAGAAAGAAAGGACCGTATTACAGAATCCGAGCGACGGCCGGCCGCCACCGTCTTCCCAGGCTCTCCATCGCGTCTCGTCTCCCCTGAACCGCCGCCGCATCCGCCCTCGAAATCCTCCTCGCCGGGCTCGAACGGCGAGAAACCAGACCGACCCACCAACCGATTCCGGGGGGAAAAGATCGAGACTTGTTCGCCGGATTCGAGATGGCGAAGCCGGGATTGTTCGACCTCGAGCGGCACTTCGCCTTCTACGGCGCGTACCACAGCAACCCGGTCAACGTGGCCATCCACATGGTGTTCGTGTGGCCGATCCTCTTCACCGCCCTGCTCCTCCTCTGCTTCACCCCCTCTCTCTTCGGCCTCCCTCGGATCGAGCTGTCCCTGTTCGGGCACGACCTGGCCTTGGTCTTGAACGTCGGGTGCTTCCTGACTCTGGTCTACTCCGCGTTCTATGTGTTCCTCGACCCGAAAGCCGGGTCTTTGGCCGCTCTGCTCTGCCTGATTTGTTGGGTCGCCGCCAGTTTCGTCGCGAGCAGGCTTGGGTTCTCTCTCGCTTGGAAGGTGATTTCTTGAAAGCCCCGACTTGTTATCTGCTTGCTCGTTTGGGTGGGTTCAGTGGAAATCCTGCTTTCTTTTTTGTTATTCAGTTCTGCTTATGGGTTTCCAATGGAGTCACTCTCTTCAGCTGTGCCCTCATCCCAAAATGTTAGGAGTGTAAGAGCAGTTAGGCTACGAATAGGCAGTGTTGTTTCGCTGAGACATATTGGGTCGTTTTTTTTTGGATGGCTCTGGTGTTGTGTACGTCTTTCTCGCCCTTTGGTGTTTGGTATGCTAGCATTTGATGATTGCTGCGCGATATTTGGTTGTCGCTCGGTCGCTTGTAGTGGTGAAGTTCTAAGTAGAATCTTCGGTTTCGGAGCTTTTGCTCTCTATCCTTTGAGCTCCGGCTGTGAATCATCTTCGGAACTACGAAAGGAGACTGGCGCAGGGCAGTTGGTCCCCTATTCTTGGCCGGGTAATGCTATCTGTGGGAGGATTGGTGAACTTGGAAATCAGAACTAAGGATAACATGTGGACTGACACCGTCCATACTCCATAGATATATATATCATGCAGGTGCATCATAATTTCTTGTTCACTGAATTAGCGATCCCCAGTACTTTTAGCGACTCTGTAGTTTATTATGTTGTTTCTCATTTTTCACTTATATCACTTAACCAGAGTTATGTTTCTTTTTTATTACCATCGGAGTTTCAAAGATGCAGTGCAATTTTAGATCAATTGACATTGTCATATGAGTGACTGTGTGTGTGGTGTGCCAGCTGAGAGAATAGTTTGCTTGCAAGTTCCATTTGCTGTGGAAACAGTTGAGGCTGGTCAAGATTGATAGGCCAAGTGACTATAAGGGACCTATGCAGTGTCGATGCTGTTTTGCCTTTTTATTGATAGCGTTATTAGCTACTTATGTAGGATTCAGGTAAAAAAAGGAAACCAAAGTGCATACATACATGCAGAGTAATTTGTTCTGGCAAATGCAACTGATGTTATAGGTTTTCTATATTTTCCTCTTCCAAAGATTGCTAGCAATTTCTCCTTGCTACTGTTTTCTTTCCCTTTTTCTGCTGAACAGTTTGCTACTTTCAACATAATGAAGGGGCGATGGAACGTGATTATCTGTGATGGAAAAGGATGCGGCTTTCTTTCAGTGATGCGGAAGTTCTAAGACTTGTGTCAACAAATATTAATAATTTACTAATTGTACATGTGCATGAATATCTGTGATAGTTCCTGAGAGTCAATTTCTTCGAGCCATCCTGTTCATCAGGATAAAGAGGTTGCTGGCATTCATAGGATCTTGCAATCTTGGTGTTGGTTTTCATCTTAAGCAGATATAGTAACATTTGCTAATTCCAGCAAAGAACAAAAAGTCGTCATTTATTAATTTTTGTTCTCTTGCTCCTTTCACGGCACTCCATGAATGCTGTTTTCTCCTAAGAGATTAAACTTTAGAGTGATTGGGAAACTTCTGAGTGCTCTGGTGCCACCATTCGTCGTGTCATTTGTCCAAATGATGTTCCAAATAAAGCCATTTTCCTGGGCACCAGTCTGCCAGTTTTCTTCTTGGTGAATGATAAAATTGACTTAGGATTACTCACTTCCGCCATTTGACATCTTCATCAGGTTGTTCTCGTGGCTCAGATAGTGTGTTGGACTGGGCAGTTCATTGGCCATGGGGTCTTTGAGGTAGGCTAATACTTCCCTCGAAAAACCTCTAGGGATTGGCAATCATATCTGCAGCTGATCAGCTGAATTAATTTGTACAGAAAAGAGCTCCAGCTCTTCTGGACAACCTCGTTCAAGCCTTCTTGATGGCTCCCTTCTTTGTGTTGCTGGAGGTGATTTCTCTAAAGCATTTGCATAGTGTCCTATCATGCATAGGCTCTTCCATCTAAATATGTTTCTGACATTCTCCGATTCTTATTATGACTCTTCAGGCCCTTCAGACGTTCTTTGGATATGAGCCATATTCTGGATTTCGTGCGACAGTGGAAGCAAAAATTGATGCCGAAGTTAGTGATTGGAAAGACAAGCAAGAGAAACTCATTACTTGAGTCTGTTCGAAGGTTTCTGTGCACCCACCAGGTGTTGTTAATGCCTCCAAATTCTGTGAATATAAGCTTTGACTAGCGCAAGTCGTGCCTATGCGCATAGACCTTGTACCTAACATTCACACGGTGATGCCAAGATATATACATACAAAAGCAATGAAAAGTCTTGTTTGTTTTATTCATGCCAATTCCTTCATTTTCGCCTAGTTCATTTGAGCTGGCTTCTGAGTGCAAAGCATGGAGGAGTGGAAGCGAGTTTCAGCATGGAGTGGTTGGCATTTTCTTTGTGATGGGGTCACAGGATGAGCCACGTCCATGGGCCCTCTCTGGTGTGATCTGCAATTTAATAGGATCGAGTCGTGGTGACGAATAATGATGGTTGATTAGGACATCCATTGTAGGGTCGGTCCATCGAGGTTGTCTTGACCGGTCTTTTGGCTCCTTTCGAGTTTGGATTGTTCTCTCTCTTTTTCTTTAAGAGCCCACCACGTCGATGAGGACGCATGATTCTAGATGCATCCCCCAGCACCCGAGAGAGAGCGCTTGCTTTGATGAATCGAAGAGGGCTACTCTGTGCTGAAAGAGATCTTCACAGACGTTAGACAGTCTCGAAACGAAACCAGGCTAAACAGTAAATCGTCTACGTTATTGCGTACACGTGAACTCGGCAAATACGTCGCCAGATGGCTGGTTAGGTTAACGTATGCTGTGAAAGAAGACAAACCCGCGATTGACGAAGAAAGGCGGAAAGCCTAATCCGAATGTTTAAGCAAACGAAATGGGAGGAATATTACTTGTAATGGAAGTCAAGATAAGCGCACTAGAGTCCCGACGAAGGAGGTCACAAGAACCTTTCACACAGGCGGAGGTTTCCCCTCGGCGCACGCTTAGGATCTTCTCTCAATTCTCGAATGGTATATTCTCCAGATTTCGAAGAGCATCTCCTCTGCGCCGTCGCATGCCATTCAAGATGTGACGAAATCATGAGATGAAGACACGCGCACAGCACAAGAATACCGCCCAATTTGTGCCAGTTGGCAGGTCGATAGAAGAGAATTGATTCGAGGAGATAGGTCGGTAACATCAGCTCAAGAGTTACATCAATGGTCCGGTCTTATCCACAGATTATTACGATATTATTGCCATTGATTAAGGAAGATGAACAGCCAATTTTTGGCATCATCGACCAATTACATTACGACAGAAGAAAAGCCGACCCCACTTGAGCTTTGCCATCATCCATGATTTTTCTACGAAAAGAGACTACTGTTTTCATCGCTAGCTCCGCCCGCGAAAGAGACTCGCAAGAAAGGACTCAGATTGCGCACGCAAATATTTCCACAGATTCATTAATACTTATTTTATATGTAAATATATATAAAAATCCCTAGCAACCAAATTACAGAATTTTTCGGTTCTTGAATTGCTGGTGTCCTGCCAAATCCTCAATTTCTTCGCATAATCAATTTTCAAATCTCCTTCCTATTAAAAGCCATGAATTTTTCTTTTTCTTTTCTTTCCTTCTTTTTTTTTTCCCATTTTTTGTTGTACCCCCGCGAATCACTGGAGGTCAAAAATAGGGTTGATGACCAGGGTCTGGTTCAAGGCACTGTTCTGGACCGCTGGGAACTTGCCCCAGTTATCCGCCACATGGTGGGGAAAATGTCCACCACCCTGTGGCTTCTGATCAGCGCAGTCATTTCCAGAGGGGTTGCTTATGGTGTTTTGGCAATCGAAGATCGCGCTGTAGGGGTTGTCCGACAGGATGTGCGAGAATGGGGCCAAGTAGTCCATTTCCAGCAGATGGGTCAGCGAGAATGTCCTTGGGAATTTCAGCATTGGTGGGTCGGCAGCATCGAGATTGGCACACGCCCTGTCGATCGGCTGGACATTATGGTTGGATTCTTCGGTCCTGGGCTCCATTGTCTTGCCGGCTTGCCTCTTCTTGTAGATCCTGCACAGGACCCAATCATCCAGCTGAAATAGATGCGGTCAAGGCCAAGCACGGTCAGATGACATCGTTTCACATAAAGCGGTTCCGAATCGAAACTTGGAATCGGTGACTTACTCTCATCGACCCGCTTCGTTTCTTGGCCTGTCCTTTCACCTCGGTCAGTCGGTACTCGTGCATGATCCAGTCGGTCTTGGTCCCCTTGGGCGGGCGGCCCTTGTAGAACACGAGGGCCTTCTTGACCCCGACGTACTTGGACCCGCTGTAGATCGCCTTGTCCGTGCCCGTGGCCTTCCAGTACCCGGAAACAGTCGCGCGGTTGGGGCGCACCCCGTTTGGGTACTTCCGGTCCCGCGGCGTGAAGAAGTACCACTCGTTCTCCCAGAACTCCGCTTTCTCTACAAACCCAAGAAAGCCAAAACCACTCGTTAATCACCACACCACACGCACGTACAAATTAAATTGCACAATTCAATCTTTTTATTCATGGTGGAGGGGTTCTAAAAGTTAGGACCAACCAGGTAATTGCCAGGGATCGAACTTGTAAATATCGACTTCCGGGATGATGGCTACCGGACATGGCCTGGACGTGGCCTGGTTTCTTAGGTAATGCATGATGAGTTCTTCATCAGTGGGGTGGAATCTGAACCCGGGAGGGAGGCCAGAGCCAGAAGAAACAGACATGCCCTGCATCTCAGCTGAACAACAAAGAGCTCAAAGACAAATTGAGGAGTATAAACGGTTGGTGATTGGAGAGAGTAAAGTTCCCACTAAACTTAGATTAATTATACTTTAGCTGGAAGATGGTGATGATGACGACGATGATGATGGGGAGAGAGAGAGAGAGAGAGAGAGAGAGAGAGAGAGGGGACTACTGGAGAGGGCTGAGCTGCTATGGAGAGAGAAAAGGAAGGCTGGGAAGAGAAACTAGGTTTTTGAAATATTGGAATGGAGAGGCCCCTGCCTTTTATTCTTGCTGGGTTTTGTCGTCTAGCGAGGGCTGCATGGATTTGATTGGCGCGCCCTTTGACTTGAATTTCCTTTTGAAAATCTTGGATGCACGAGGTGCTTTCTTATCCACATCCCTCTGAAGTAAGACGCTTTGTCCTCGCCCGCAGTTTTTTTTTTTTTTTTTTCTCTCTCTCCCTCCCTGCATTATTAATATTATTATATTTTTAAGAAATAAGCTTAAAAATCTTAAATCAAAAAATACAATCAAACCCTAAAATTTTCAAAGAGTGTGATTGAATCTTAAATTTTTAAAAAATACTATCAACAAAATGACTTAATTTGACCAATTTAATAAGTTTCATGACTCGATTGCATTATACTTTCATAACAAATTGTAAATTCAATCGTGTTTTTTAAAAGTTTTAGGACGAAATTATATTTTGTTGACGAGTTTTAAGATTTTCAATGTACTTATTTTATATTGATAAATTTTAAGACTTTTAATATGCTTATTTTTTTTATTTTTCAAGATGTAACGCTGGAAAAAAACTTTCAGAACGAATCCTCGTCCTCCAGCTGAAAAAAAGAAAAAAAAGAAAGGAAGAAAAAATATCGCAGTCCCCCTAGTTCTACACGTCTTGTTTATATTCGGACATATAAAATTACAAGCAAGTCTTCCAAGAGCAGAAGGAACGCCATGGATGGACGGATGGACGGATGGGATATACCCTCGCTAACATCCAAACGCATCCGTATGTTTTACTTGACCGAGGCCAGGACGGACAGTTTTGACTTGGCGATTGGATAAAACTCTCGATCTTATCCGCTCATCTTGAGCTCGCGGTTCCTTCGCAGCTTCACATCCCCAGGTAGACGTTCGATTATATATTTATCTACGTACTTAGTTTTGGTGAGACGTGTTTTTCAGCCCGAACTGCAGGTGGCGTAAATGACGGGATTCCATAAAATATCGAGGACTGAGGTAAAGCTCAAATCGCACGTGGGTCCAAACATTAGTTAGGGAGATTATTAAGTGGAGGATCCGTCTTCGGCTGTTCATAATTAAATAGTCCAAAACCCCGATCAGGTCGGGTTCGGTGATTAGCGTGATGATTCGTGATGGCCCTCCAAAGCACTCGGATTGTTCATGCATCTTACTTGGATCTGCACCAATTGATTTTGCTAGTGACGATTGCAAGACTGTATTATTGATAGTGAAATTAAGTTTCGTGTATAAAGTTTCGATGATTAAAGTCGGGACGTGAACGTTAACAAGCGATTGGCACTTTTGACTGCTTCTCTTTCATGGGAATAGATTATTGTATCCAGATAAGGAGGGTCAGAATCCCTAAAGCCTCATGTGCTTTTTATTATAACCGAGCGTGATGATCTTTTAGAGTACTATGAGCTGATGGGAAATCAAATGCTTTAATTGGTAGCGCGGAGCTTTTGAAAGAGAGAGAGGAGAGAGAGAGAGCACTTTGATTGGGAGAAAACTTCATGGGAACTTGGAGGTTTTCAAGTGACATTATGGTCATAATTTCAAGTTCCTATCAAATTTTGAGTGAGAGACTGTTGGTCAATTACTCAAGAAAGTGGAAAGCGGCACTATAGTTTGGGTGCCCAAAACCTTGTCCCTACTCAACTGGACTGTTCTCGATCCAATCAAGAAATAAAGATTGGACTGATGTTTCATTCCCCAAAAAGAGCATCGTCAATGCTCACCTTCTTTGGCCCCCAAGAGATAACCCTTACCATCTTTAGCATGTTCCAATCAAAACCCTATTGGGAGTGAAATCATGGACATTTGAATTTATATCGATTACACCGGTTCTTTTAGAAACAAAATTATCACTGGATACTTTTTTGGTTAGCTGATCAGGAACGGATA
Source organism: Angophora floribunda (assembly GCA_014182895.1). Classification (NCBI taxonomy): domain Eukaryota; kingdom Viridiplantae; phylum Streptophyta; class Magnoliopsida; order Myrtales; family Myrtaceae; genus Angophora; species Angophora floribunda. Next base: position 28,072,768 of record CM024711.1, on the reverse strand, counting down.
GGTGTGCGCCGGATCCGTGCCTAATGAATCGGCCGATTAGATTGGATTTCCAAGACCCAAATAATTTTGTTGGCCGTCTATGCCATAAATTGACAGCCCAAAAGCGAGAATTGAAAAGAAAGAAAAGAAAAAGAAGTTGCGTTGGAGCCTTTTTCAACACCCGCCAAAGTCATTGGATAAACCAATGGTCATCGCATCTCCCAGCTCTCGAGCGGACGGCGCAGTCAAGCCGTGTCAAGAAGAGAGAACGGCAGAACTGAAACGCTTCTTTTCGGTGAGCGCACGCGTCGCTTTCGGTCCCCCCCTTCCACGCGCTCGACACGTGTCCGCGACCGCTGGCCCGGATAAGCACGAGGCCATCGTCCTTCCTTTCGAAACTCTGTGGTCCTGGCCCTTGCCACCTCACCGCGCGGGTCCCACCGGGTGGAGATCGGCCCGTCCGTCTATTATATTCCTTAATTTTTCAGGTCACGTGTGGGTTTAAAGTCCTTTGGATCGAGACCGAGGTTTCGGTTTTTTTTTTATTTTTATTTTTAATAATAATAATTTTATATTCCGTTGCGGTTGGTGATATTCTAGCTAGCTCGGATTTGAGTAGCCAATTATATCTAAGCTAGCGTCGTTCGCCAACACGCCACCGCGTTTGGGATTAGAAGATTCCTCGTGACTTTTTTCTTGTGTAAATGCGAGTGCCGAGGTTCGGCGTTGAGATGTTTAAAAACCGCGATCTCCCGAGTCATGAATCGAGACAAAACACGAAACACGAGGTGCCGTTTATGAGTAAGATTAGATGCGCGAGTCATCACCATCTCGTGTGATTACCACAGATCTAGGGAGACCCTTCATATAGATGGGTTGTTTGTTAACGAACTAAACTCATGCTTAATTCAAAGATGATGAATGATTGATGTGATGAGAGAGTTAGGACAAGGTGCGACTCTCGAAAGCTTGTAAGATGGTGGAGAAAGTAGAAATGGATCAAATAACGTATTGAATGACGAGACGGTATACTAGGACATTGTTTTTTTTGGGGGGGGGATTGAAGGTCGTTGCTTGTTCGAGTAGGGAAGTTTGTGACGGTCCATGTCCCAACTCGAATGAATAAGGCCTTGTGATAAAGTAAGATTCCAACGTTAAGTGTCATCACCCGATGCGATTATTTGGAGCATAGCTTTTGAGATCGAGCCAAATAGATATGATAAATTCTAGAGGAATGATTAAACTATTGAGCACTTGGTGTTCGATTTTCCTCCATTTAGCATGACACCATGAGTCGTGCCTTCTAATCTACAAATTCAAATTACCCATTACAGATCAAAAAAGAAACCGGGTAATTATAAAAAAGTTACAAATTCAATTATGCTAATTCGATTCTAAATATTTTAATTAGCCAATTTAGTTATAAACTTTTAGAAAATTTACCAATTCAATCAATCTAGCCAGTTTCGATAAAAAATCACTGACATTAACGTTAATCATTATATGTGGCAATCTTGGATTAACGTGAATAATTTTTGCAATGTCTTAGTCTATTCTTTATTTTTATTTTTTTTCTGTCTTTCTTTTACTTCTGATTCCACAATCAACAACCTCTTTGATAGTCAAAACCAATCACAGGCAAGAGTCTCGTCAAAATCAAGCAAGAGTTGGCTCATCCTTGTGAGGGCAAGTCTTGCTTGGTCGGTGAAGTTAGTCCTTGCCACATTTGAGTGAGGGAGAGCCTTGCACATGGGTGGTTGCACTACCCATCAAGGACATTGGCGACCATAAAGGAAGAAGGGCAAGAAAGAAAGAAAAGGTTACAAATTTTTTAAAAAATCTGAAAAAATAATTAAAAATTACAAAAAAATTTCCACACCATAGGACATCGACGCCCATCTCAATAATTTTTAGAAAAAATTGATTAAATGAATTAAATCGATATATTTTAAAAATATTTAAGAATAAATTGATCAAATTAAATAGCTCATAACTGAATCGGTATAGTTGAAATAGTTTCATAATTTTTATCTGTACTTTTCTTTAAAAAAGGGGCTAAATGCAAGTCACTTAGTATTCAATCTTCGTGCATTCAATGTGAACAATTCCATGGACATTGCCGAAGTATTGCGAGGAGTTGACATCATCCACTCTCCAGACCAAGCCTCACGACGCCGTGACCACATTGATGACTTCGAATCACTACCACGCGTCGATCCGCGACTCGAAGGGCGGAGAACGACACCGAAGAGAATATATATATATTATTTATTTTTTGGTCGAAGGGAATATGCTTCTCGAGAAGCGAGAAGCCGAAGAGCCGCTTCCCGATTGGACCGCGCTCACCAACTTCTCTTTGGCTAAACTCTCGCCACGTGGCGGGGGTCGCTTTCGACCTTCACGCCTTCGGAATCATCCACGAGGCGCCCCCACGCCCCCTCCGGGTTAAACAAGGCGGGCGTCAACACACCCGGCTCGTTCTTCCCTTTTTTTCAAATCGAAAAAAAAAAAAAATCGAAATCGAAACGGGGTTTGGTCCCCATGGACACCCCAATGTAAGAAATCGCTGTGCAAGATCGTGTCGACCACGGGGCTCCGTATCGCACGGCGTTTTCTATTGGGCACCTTGCGGGTCGGGTCGCTGTCGAGTCCGATTTCCCCTAAATCTCCCACGAAAATCCCACAGGAATTTTTTTTTTTTTTTTCCCAAAGTCCTCCGCCATGACGTTCGAGTTTATCCATTAACGAGTCAAAACTTAAAGTTGCACGCTCGCGCGGTGGGTGGGGAGGCGGGGTTTTCTTTGGTTCCTTGCGGGCGTCGTACTCTTAACATCTCTTCGGCAGGTTCGTCGGGTATTGAGCTCGTGCCATGTCCGAGGTGGTTGGCCGTGGGAATCGATCCCCTTCATCGATGTTGGAATATTCGACGACATGACGATGCATTCCACGATGACGACAAAAGAGGCACCCTGGGAAGAGGGCACAGCAGCGGTGGCGTTTTCTTCGTGTTTTTCTGACGAGGCAATTGGGGGGCATCTTATTAGATTAAGGTTTTGGATTCGTGGGTCGTCGTGTGTTGCCGACATTATATCTGTTTTTTTCGACAGGGGAAGGGGAGGGACTTGATGGGTTGCTTTCTGTCCTTTGTTTAGGACAACATTGTCTTGGTATCTCGTGCGTTGTTTAATGGAAGTGATTGAATTGGCGTTTCGTCCTTTGGAAACGCAGCTTCCACGATCGTACGGGAGATGTTCGACTTTGGAGGGTTGGTTTAATAGTTTTCATTGAGATCTGTGTTTCAGTGTGTTCGAAAATATCGATGTTTCATTGTATGACCGATGTGATTATTGTTATTGGAGATTCCGAGCAATCTATTTAATCGATCTTTGCCTTCTTCTGACTTTTAAAAATGGCATGACAAAGTAAATTTCATAAGAAAATAGGTGCATTTAGTCAACTTGTGATACCAATCTATCTAATTGATCTCCGCCCTCTTCTAAGCTTAAAAAATGTCATGACAAAGTAAATTTCATAACAAAACGGGTGCATCTAGTCAACCCGTGATCTGCAAATTCTTGAAACTCCTTGACATGCGAATGGTTTTGGAGCATTTTGTGTGGTTTTATTATTAGTGCAAGCGAAATTCAGCTCAAAATAGTATTAGACTAATCAAACCGGCCGAATGTTCGGATGTAATTTGATATATTTTTTGTGCATGGATGGTGGACAATTGATTAATTAGCATTTAGATTTTGAAATACAAATAATACGAAGAGCCTTGATATTTCATGTTTGTCATGCCAACATGTCTCTCGTGGCGCTAGTCAGCTTGTCAATATTTTTCTACAAGAAACTTAGGTGAAGGAATGAATTTTAGCGTCATTTTGCAGATCAATTCATTCACTGACCAACTCTGTTCCAATTGAATAGGGTCCGAATAGACAAATGATTTTCTCCGGAAAAGTTCTATAATGTTGCCGGGCTTGGGACTCCGGTAGCGTTCTGCGCTTCGGCTCGATGGATCCGGGCCACGGCACACGGAGGCACGGGCACGGAGCCTGGCATTCGGCTTCAATGGACCCGGGTCCGTAAAGGCCTCGCACATGATGGAGAAAAACGGGCCGGCCTGCCCTATAAGTAAAGCCCGGCTTTATTTGGGCCCGGCCAATCCTCACGCTCGCCCTCGGGCTGCAGTCCCGGGCCCAGGAAGCTCCTCGTCCCGGCCCGTACTCATCTTCTTTGGCCCGATCAATCCTCGGCCCGGTTTTCCTTCCTTATTCATTTTCTTTCTTATTTTTCAAGGGGACTACTACAAAAGAACAAAGAACAACGGAAAAAGAAAGAAAAAGGCGAAAAAACGTTTTGTAATCTTCGTCTTCCTCCTGCTGCCGCAACCTGCGTTTCCTAGGGTTTTGGCCACTACCGGCGGAGTAAATTGTTCCCCCTGCAACTCCGCACCAGCGCGCCTCCGGAATTTCAACTCCAGCGAAAATTCGCTCCCGCGAGGCGCCCCTCTCAACGCGGATTCTCGCGATATGAAAGATGGTGTCTTGGTCCGGTGACTTGCGGAGCTGCTAGAACCATCCGCCGGCTTTGATTTCTTCACATTCGGCGCGGAATCTGATCTAGTAATTTGTTCCTGGGAGAGAGCATGTATTCCTCTAGAGGGGGTAATGCGTATGGGCAACAGTCGTTTCCGGCCAATCTGGATATGGTCAGAAGGTGAGTCACGCGAGTCCCCTCTCATTTCAAATACTGCATTTTTTGTTCTTGTTTATATTGGTATTGGCCCTCTGTATCGTTTTCGTCGTTCTCTTTAATTTGTAATTTGTAATTTGTAATTTCGTTATGTTGCTTCTTGGTTTTTTTTTGTTGATTAATGTTGGTTGATAATGGCATGGTGGGTAATGATGCTTCGGACCTTGACTAATCGATTGGGCAATAATACGCGAGTCAAGAGGAAATAGGAGTTAGTTTATGGGAACTTTGATTGCGGAATTCCGTCGGGATAATTCGTATGGTTCAGGTTTGAAAGGTAGAGAATGATGTGTAGCGGATAGTAGTCAGGACATATGGCATGTAAGTAAAGACTATCCATGTAGAGTTTGTAAGAATCTGATGTTTTCCGAAGAGGAGCACAGGTTTCAAAGGCTAGAAAATCTGTTTTTTTTACTAGATCCTATAAATGGGAATCGGACCTTTGTGACGATTTTAGTGTTTGTGGTCACTTTCGATATGGCATTTTGTTTGGTCCGAAACCATCTAACTGACAGAGTTGTAGGATCGCCTTGTAGTTTTGTTCACGATATTGTCCTATGCTATAGTTTCCTCGAATTAGAACTGCTCGTCTAAGGATATGTTAATCTAAGGGACTTTAAACTTGCGTAACATGAAGTTCTGTTGGGTCTAGTCTTATCATCTGTTGTTTTCAGATGGGACCTGCATACTCGAGTGGCTCTGCCAGTGGACCTGATGGGGGCTCTCAATTGACTTTGGCCTCTCAGCATTCATCAATCCGTGGTACCTTGCAGGAAGCTGATGTGGGTGGGTATAGGGCTCATCCATCAGCTGCAGCTCATTACGGAGGACAGTATAGTTCTGTGTATGGCTCGGCTGGTTTGAGTGGATCTCAGCAGGTCAGTGTGAATTGCATGCGTATCTATTGTTGCCGATCTTCTGAATGATCTCAAGCTTCAGTCGTCCTTCCTATTTGCTATTTAATTATGCACCATTGGACACCAGGGAGCAATTTCTCCTGTCGCACTTCCTTTATTGCTGTATGAATTCATTGGGCCAAATCCTGAATTTCTCATTTCTTTTCTGTTGGACACTCTGTTTAATTGTCTGGCATGTGTGATGAGAATCTCTTTGACTGTTGAATTATCTTTTTCAAATATCAAATTAGCCCATGCATCCATGTGTCTAAAAAAATTGCTTTTGGGTAAAAGATTTGAACTGTTAATTCCTTCAATTTTCTTGTTGTCATGGATGTATTCTGTCCTTTCCTCAATCTTAGTCTTGATTTTCCTTTCCTTTTGTGATCTTCCTAAATATTAATGGCTTATTGAACTCTGTGAATTGTGTAAAAGTAGGATATCCCACATTCGGGGGTCCAAGAATTTAGTAAAATGTTATTGGTGGAAAAAATGTGAATGAAAGATTCTACTGAATTGAATTGGGTCCTTGAATCTAAGAAATATCAAGAAATTTTTATCTCTCTCAATACCTTTCTCAGTTTGAATTTTTTTCCTGATTTTGAGAGGTAGTCTCATATTTGAAAACAAACTCATGATGTTTTAACCTAACTATTTGAACAGTCTTAAATGGCATGTGATTTTTCACAATTATTCTTAACTCATTCAAAGAAGGATATAATCATTCATTGATATAATTTGAAGATTGATATAATTCTATCATATGATATTATGAATTTCTGATAGATTGTTTTTCTAAGATTTCTTAATTCATTTTTTGTATTTCTTTTTTCCCTTTTTAGATTAAAGGTGACTCCATCTTCTTGTTAGTTTGATTTCCTTTGCTTTTATGTTCTTTGTCATGAAAATTTCTCAATTTTGTTGAGTTGTTTTTGGGTTTTATTGTGTCAATGATAACACAGAAGAAACCTTTTTTTTTTTTTTTTTTTGGCTCACCACACTGAAGAAAACTTATGATGTCTTAGCTGAATCTTTTTAACACAATGAAGAAAATCTACAGTCATTTTCATGATTGCTTCTAACTCTTTTAAAGAAAGAGATAATCATTTATCAATGCACTTATTAGAAGAGTGATAGGAATCTATTGTCCTATACTATGCCTTTTGTGAAAGAATTTGTCACTGTAAAACAAAACAATTTCAAAGGGGAAGCATCCCATGTAAAAAAATCATCAACTGATGACTGTTTTTATTGGTTCCTGCATGCAATAAGTGAAACAAAGTTATGGTGATGTACTTTTTTTTTTTTGGAACACTTAAAATTCTGTAAATGAATTTTCTTTGTTTCTCGTTTCCTTCTTTCCAGGATTCTCAAAGAAATCATCACCATAGAAGTCTTATGAGAGGAGTCAGTAATATTGAATCAATTTTATATTGTAGATATATCTCTAGAGAATTTAATTCGTTTCACCATTTTTTTTTGTGAAGATTTCTTTTTTCTTTACTTGTCGAGGCAGTTGGTTCTTTGAATGTTCAGCTTAATTAGCATTGAAGGTGTTGGATCCACCATGCTTTATGATATTGATAGAGCTCGAGTTATTATTAACTTATAATCTTCTTGTTATAGCTTCCGGCACTCAGTAATAAAGGGGCTGGGCAGTCTGTTTTAGAAGGTCGTGGCAGCTACACCTCATCTATATCAGCTTCTCCTAAATTTGCATCCAGTGAATATGTCTCCTCATCCAACCATGGTTATGGTCGAAAAAATGAGGCATTATTTGCAGAAAAAGTTCCTGATTATCCTTCTTTAGAAAGGCGACAGTACACTGAAAGACAAGGTGGCTATATTGGGAGAGATGTGCAGACAGAGCCAACGGGAAGATTCACTGATTCTGTTGGTTTTGGTCATCAGCGTCAGGTGTTTTATTGTCGTTGGTTTTCCAATACTTGCTGGATCAAATTATTGTTGGTTGGATTATTATTTTAGAGAATTTTTTGTTGTTATTGCTTCTTTTTTTACGATGAAATTTAAACTCGTCTCTTGCTAGAAAAAACGATTTTTGGAGTTTTATTGTTTGCTTCTTTCTGTCTTGGCAGTCTGAGATGTATGATCGCATGGATCAGACATCTTTACTTCGACAAGAACATTTGCTGAAACCTCAGTCACGTCATTCCACTGCACTTGATGGAAGCTCGAGGTAATTCTGGGTTACGCATCTTGCATCCACTTAGAGGACATTTCTTTTTTGGTACTTGCTGTTCAATATGCTATTCATTTTCTTTTCATGTCTTGGGTCTACTACCCAAGTTCACCTCACTCGCCCATCGACTGAGGCAGAGTGGTCCATGGTCTGCTCCAAAGATAATTAAGTATGTTGGAATAAACTTAATAAAATGGCGGAATATTTCTTACACCACTAAGTAGCAACACATTTCTGGCAGACATAACGAATATCTTGCAGCAAGAGTTCCTGCAAACCGACATCCGGACCAAGATCTTGTGTCTTATGGAGGTAGAATGGATGCCGATCCTCAAAGCTTGTCTATGCTTGGTGCTCCCTCGTATGGTGGACCAAAAACACCGTCAATATTAGGGGCAATGCCAAGAAGAAATGCGGATGATCTCATTTATGGACAAAGCTCTTTGAATCCTGGTTATGGAGTGAGCCTGCCTCCTGGGAGGGACTATACCACTGGAAAAGGGCTTCACGGTAGCGAGTCCGATTACTCAAGTAGCATACTATCACGCGGTAGTCATCCTCGGATTGAAGAACACAGGGATGACAGGGCTAATTATCTTCGAGAATTTGAATTTAGAGAGGAAGAGCGTCGCAGAGAGCGGCTAAGAGAGAGAGAGAGAGAAAGAGAAAGGGAGAAGGAACGTCAACGCGAACGCGAACGTGAACGGGAGCGCGAACGTGAATGGGAGCGCGAACGAGAACGAGAACGCGAACGCGAACGTGAAAGAGCTCGAGAAAGGGAATGCTTGTTGGAGAAACGAGACAAGGAAAAGAAAGAGAGCGAAAACGTTTATCAGAGACTGGACGAGAATGGACTCCTCCTAGGGCCTCGAAGGACCGACGAGGTTCTTCTTTGACAAAGGAAGGCAGATTTTCGCGACGAGATTCTCCACATCATGAAGCTTCAAATAGGTGGACCTTGATGATTTACTTTGCGTCCTGCTCTACTCTGAATATATTCCTACTCGGTTTCCTGTGCCTTCTTGACTAACTTGCTCCTGTTCTGTCATTCTGAAGGCGTCCTTCACCTGTTAAACAAATAAGGAGAGAATATGTCTGCAAGGTAAAGAAAAGGAATGCAAGGATTGTCTTATTCATCATTCATTAAAGAGATTATCTTCCTCCGGAGATCTGCAACTGCTGAGGGGAAAATTGCTTTTGCTTTGGGATTCCTTATATTACTCCTGGCCAACTGGCTTCTCACTTTGCTTTGGGATTCCTTATGTTACTCCTGGCCAAGTGGCTTCTCACTTTGCTTTATCTATTATTCCGATGTTCTAATCTTGGAGTACATCGATTATTGAAGAATCTGAAGGCACCTCCCTCCTGAAATGCTCCATCTCTCTGCTTTTTCTATTGCTACTTTGCCATTCATCATTACTTTACCTCTGTCCGCACGTTTCTTTTTCTTCAAATCTCTTCATCATTCACTCTGCTCAATGCTTTCCAGTCCTATTTTGCGCCTTTCCCAATCCCATAAGTCCTATACATGCTTTTCGGAATGATGTCTCTCTTATGAGAATTGACCCGTTAAGTGGAATCTTATTGGCCAATAAGGACAAACTTTGCCTCAGCTTAAGAATACCTTGTTGGCTGGAGAATTTTCTCTGCGGAGCTGCATTGTTTATCACTAGCGTCAATTGTATTTCGAACTTTGAGATTTTACTTTAGTTTGAATGCGAAGATTTCCCCGTAAGATGTTCTTACACGTTGAACACATATGCTCTACATTTTGGGACCATTCCTTATCTTCCCCTCTTGATCATCCCCATAAAAAAGATATGTCCATATGCGCATGCGCGTGCATATGTATTAACATACTTCTGTAGATATTACGCAATGGTTCTTTTGCTACTCCCAACAGAATTAGAAATTTATGCTTAAAAAGATAGTGCCAGAGACCAGTGAGCCTCTATTAAAAGTGTCTACCTTATTGGTTTCTGGTGAAGAATAGTGACAGAGACTAATAAGCCCTGCGTAAATGCATCTTCCTTGTTGGTTTCTGGTGCAATTTGTTGTATCTTATAATTAAGCTCTTGCAATTTTCATTTGCAGGTCTACTCATCCAGTTTAGTAGATGTAGAAAGGGATTATATGTCTCTGGATAAACGCTATCCAAGACTTCTTGTGTCTCCAGAATTTTCCAAGGTTTGCAGTTTTATTAGGTCTTTCTTTTGATGAGATAAAAATTTTAAAGTGAGAAGGTGCTCTTACTTGAACCCTTTCGTGTTTAAGGTGGTGGTGAGTTGGCCTAAGGATTGCCTTAAGCTCTCATTTCATACACCTGTCAGGTACTTTCTATTGTCTATTCTATTCATGCTATTTTATTTTGCTTCTAGTACTTTGTACTGGAAATTGTAGAAGTAATAATCTTCCATTAGGATTGCTATGAACTGTTTGAAAACATTGCTCCAGTTATGTAAAGATTTTCTTATGGCCCAAAGATGGTTGGTTGTCTCTTTATAGTGGGTGTGAATAATATTTTGATGAAATTTAGTGTCTTGTTGACTGGGACAGTTTTGAGCACGACTTTCTTGAAGATGAGAGTGCAGTTGAACCGAAAGAGTTATCCACCAAATTCCCTTCCAACAAATCAGAACAACCAGCACGTCGAGATATCGTTTGGAATGCTAAGGTATGTTGTTCCTAGAACTTTGGACTTGTAGCCAACCTGATGTTCCACTTTTTTCAATTTGAAATGACAATTACTATAGCATTCAGTTAATTGAGTACATATTTATGCTGTCTCAAAAATTCACTATGTTGATATACACTCCAAGCCAATTACCAAAGCTTACTGCAAACAGGATGGGTACAAGTAAAGAGCCTAAAGGCTTACTGTTAAAAATCAGTCATTAAGATTATTAGCATTGCTCGTGAATGCTGTTGCATGCTTCATATTAGCTTTGCTCGTGAATGCTGTTGCATGCTTCCATTCATATCTGTCTGTGGGATTCATTGAAGTCTTAAGTGCGTCAGCTTTGTGATCAAGTGCTTGGCTTGCATTTTGACTGGTAAGGATAGAATAAAAATGAGGTCTGTAGTTTGTTATTTGCTAGTGAAAAGGATGAAAAGATAAAATCTGTTGATCTTAATCAGCAGTATTTCTCAGATGTCGGTTCTTGAATCAGTTCATTATCTTGTCAAAGTTCAATCTTCATGTTGCTGTGATTGATAACTATTTAATTGAAAAATGGTATTTAGTCGGCCATCCTCATGACTTTATTAATGTTTGATACTGGGAACTGCCAATGTTATTATAATTTCTTGCACATTCCTGTTTAGCAACCTCTTGTCAGGATGAAATGATGATATAGTGGACAAGCTACGGAGTTTTCTTGACTTTCTAGTTTATGCAAGCAAAGCAAACTCTATTGTCTGCATAAGCACAATTGTATTATGTAAAAGGGCAGCCTGATGCATCATGCTCTTGCTATGTGTGGGGTCTAGGGAAGTGTCGGACCACTAATGTACACTGCCTTACCTTGCAAGTGCAAGATGCTGTTTCTATGGCTCAAACTCGTGACCTCTGAGTCATAGGGCGACGACTTTACCATTGGACCAAGGCTCCCCTTCACAATATTATTATGTAAAAGAAATAATTTTTGTTTGTGATGTTGGGGTCAACAATCTAATTGTCTGAGTTTTTTCGATCACCATCATAAGCCATTTATTTGATATCGTATAGCATATAGGATCAAAACCCATAAGTTGCTTAAGAGTTTTAACTCGGTGATACCTTTTTCCTACCTGTTTATATATTATATTTTTATTTACTTTCAAATATATTGTAGTTGGACCATCTCGCTAGTGTATTTGAGCATTTCCCAAAGCCACTGTAAACAAGTTTGCCTTGTACTGGGTAGCCACAGCTACTGTTTCTCTTGAATATACTCAATTTTGAAATTTTACATTCATGAATATTTCTTGTGGCAGCATATGTCTTAAGTCATTGTCTTCATGAGGCATCGCTTTACATTTCCATCCATGATTCCAACCTCAATGCAATGCCAATGAATTTACTCTTAGATCATTTCTTTTTTTTGTCCATTTTTACTATTAGAGGTTAGGTGGTGTTTTTTCCTTGCCTTTCTTCCTTCTCCTATTTCTGTCTCTGAACCACTCCATCAAACCCCCTTTTCTTTTTACATTTTTAACCCTCTGGTCTTCGACTTTCACTTTCCTTCATCACATCTCCCTTGAATCTGCAATTGCAAGATTCTGTCCTCATACTGCTTAAAAGGAATTATTGTACTGTAGTCTTCATTCCTTCAACCTTAAAAGTCCCCCCTTAATCTGCAATTGCAAGATTCTGTCCTCAATCTACTTGAAAGGAACTCTTGTACCTTAGTCTTCATTCCTTCGACCTTAGAAGTCCCGGTTGGATGGAATTCAACCATTTGTATCCCTCTTCACATTCAAATGGGGAGATGAATCAATTTACTTTTTGTTAGATTTGATTCCATTTGGGATTGATTGGGGGTCTCATTTGCCGAGACTCCCATTTTTAAAATTTAAGGATCGATGATTTTGTATTCACAGAACTTATAATGTATCTTAAGACACAGGTCAAATCTGTGATTCTGTTAATTTATATCTTTGTGCAATTTGAGAAATTCTTGTGGATCGAACACCCTGTCCCAAGTAGTGCTGCATATTTGCCCTAAAATGCGCTTTTTGATGCTGATGTAGGTGATTCTGATGAGTGGACTGAGCAGGAGTGCTCTGGAGAATCTATCGTCTGATAAAGCCTTTGGTGATCATGTTCCCCATATTTGTAACATTTTAAGGTTCGCTGTTCTTAGGAAGGATCATTCTTTCATGGCAATTGGTGGACCGTGGAATTGTAATGATGGCAGCGATCCATCTGTTGACAATTCTTCTTTGATACAGACGGCCCTTAGGTTTGTCTTCTCTTTCTTTTGCTTTTTGCTTTTGTTTTTTGGTTTTTAAGATAAACATGCATGCTAAATCATTAAAATGCTGTCAATGTTCAGATATGCTAAAGATGTTACTCAGCTTGACTTGCAGAGTTGTCAACATTGGAATCGTTTCCTTGAGGTAACTTGCTTTCTTTTGTTTCATTTCATTTTGTTTTTGTATCCCACCTGGCCCATAGAATGGTAACCTTCTTAAAGAAAAAAATCCAGAGTTGCGATTCGAACATTCCGAGGTCACATGTGCTCGTAATGATGGATAACATTGATTGTATCTCATTCAAGTTCACAGCGGACATTCTGTCAGCCCATAGAGCATGCTTTTATCTAATCACATCTCTATATACTAAACGAATATATGACACTGTTTATTGCCTTGTCTGTGTGGTCAAGCTTTTGTGAACTCTGCTGACCTTGTCAAGCAGTGTGTGTCCGAAGCATTGCTTTGCCCTATTTTATAGTGTTTGTATGTGACTCTGGGGTTTAATGTCTCACATGCATATACATAAGCATCCATGCATGTATTCGTGAGCCCATGCACTCGAATTTGTTTCATATCTTCTTACATTTTAACATTACAGATACATTATGATCGAATTGGAAAGGATGGCCTCTTTAGCCATAAAGAGATCACTGTACTCTTTGTCCCAGACTTGTCGGATTGTCTTCCATCACTGGAGACATGGAGGCAGCAGTGGTTGGCTCACAAGAATGCTGTTGCTGACAGAGAACGTAGAAAAAATTTAAAAGATGAGGTTTGTATTTTTTATTAAGGCTGTGGTTTATTAGCAATGGCTCACATAAGACAATCACGGCATGAACTGAAGTTGCTTTGCAATTGAATGTGCTGGTCTTTATACATGTAGAAGTGAGCTTGTCAATGCAAAATCTGGTGTTGTTGGGTGCTTACTGCATCTTTATGCCTTCTTTAAAATGTTCTTCCACCTTAATACTCATCCACTTACACTTGACTCTGTCATCCATCCACTTTCCTACTATTTTGATTTTATCTTTGTTAATGCTTTACATGGGTGACTGTCTTTAATATGTTTCCCTCAGTTCTCTGTTAATCAGTGCCACTTGTACATCCTGCTTATTCATACATTTGTATGAAGAATTTCATGTACGATATAGGTATTATGAAAAAAGTGAATGGCGTCCTTTCCTTACTGAACCATTTGTTTCACTCAGCTTGACTTTAACCTAGATTCCCTTACTGGTGAATGTTATTTGATGGGGCCCAAGATAGGGTAATTTCTCAGTCTTTCATTAATCAACTGTAGTGGTCACCATGCAATGTAATGCTTTCACTGGCGGGCGAAACTAAAATGACTATGCTATTGTATAAGTGTTCTGTTGCTTCATGTTTGGACAATGGTTTGCTGGAGATTGGTATGGTCTTGAATTTCATGGACTCCAACTGAGATCACATACCATGTGACTGGCAAGTCACAAGAATGATACCTTGTTTTGGGGGATTAAAAAGAAAATTAAACCTCACTAAGCCTAAATGGTCTTTTATTATGGGGCCAAATAAGTTGCACTTTTGATTGAGACATTAGGTTTGGATTTCATCTGCATTGTTGATGAACTGATCTGATGTTCCAATTTAAGTACATTGAACTTGGTATTAAATCTCATCAAGTTCTATCCCTGTAAAGTTTGATATTGAAAGGGAAAAAAATTACAGTTTTAATTGCTTCCTGAAGTATGATACCTTGTTTTGGGGGATTAAAAAGAAAATTGAACCTCACTAAGCCCAAATGGTCCTTTATTATGGGGCCAAATAAGTTGCACTTTTGATTGAGACATTAGGTTTGGATTTCATCTGCATTGTTGATGAACTGATCTGATGTTGCAATTTAAGTACGTTGAGCTTGGTATTAAATCTCATCAAGTTCTATCCCTGTAAAGTTTGATATGGAAAGGAAAAAAAATTACAGCTTTAATTGCTTTCTGAAGTATGAAAGTATCATCATTGCGTTTTCATTCTGATTCAGATGAGCCTTTTGGGTCATAGTCACAGTTAATTGCATATTTGAGGAACTTAGTCCTGGTGGTGGAAGTTAGCAGTGTTGACAGGTTATGCTCTTAGTTTGGTTTTGTCCAGTGGGCTCCATGCATTCTGTATTTGAGGGCCGTTCATCTGTCCAGTTGATGGTGGTTAACTTAACATCAGTTGAGGAGTTAGTAATGATAAATGTGTAGAATTACTTGTGTAGCTTGATGTGTGAGTTTTTAGTGTCTTTTATTCACCAATTATTAATGAAGTGGAACATGAAGAGTCTTTTATTGGTATTCTAAATCCATTATTTTATTGCAGAGATCTGGAGATAGAATGGAGGGAACCAAAGGTCAGTGAAATTTGCGAAAATTCCCTATGTTTTCACATGTTTCACTAACATGCATGCTGTTGTTTTTCTTTTGTTTTCTTGATAGACAAGGGTTTAAGTTCCTTTAAAGATTCACAAATGGTTGGCAAATCTGAGAAGAACAATGACTCTGGAACTTCTGGAGAGAACGGGGATGGTGATCAGACAGATAAGGATGCCATTTTTGTCCAAGGAGGTGAAACAGAAGAAAGGAGTGGCAAAAATGAGAAAAAGGATGTGGATGAAATGGCTGAGGTTGACAAGGATGAAAAAGTAAAGGAATCAGGAGAAACTACTGGTGCTGTCAAGACTGGGAAGAAGAAGATTATCCGGAAGATTGTAAAACAGAAGGTTGCAGACAAGAAGGCTATAATGGAGAAAAGCGATGATAAACAGAGTGACATGCTTGATAAGGATGCTGGAGATGGTAACACAAAGTCAGAGATGGCAAGCGAGCAGAATAAACCATCTATTGGTGTCAAAACTTTTATCAGGAAAAAGGTGGTAAAGAAAGTTCCTGTGGTTAAAGAAGGCATGCAGTCTGAGGTGAAAGCTGAAATAGAGACAAGTTGCACTGAAGGGGAAACTCAGGAGAAAACTGATCTTGATAGTGCCATGGTTGGGCAAGATAGTGGTGCAAAGACAACCATAAAGAGGAAAATAATTAAAAAAGTACCTAAGAAGAAGGTTGTTGATGGGGTAGCCAATGTTGGGGTGGCTGATTCTAAGGAAGTCGGTGGTGAACAAATTGTTGTCGAGGAAGGGAAAATGGATAAGCCTGTTGCTGACACCAAAAGTCAGGTGAGTGAAGCGAACAAACCAAAGAAGAAAGTAATTAGCAAGAAAAAGTCACCAGCATCAGTTCCTGAGGAGCAGAATATTTCAAAGACTTATGCAACAGCAGAAAGTGTGGTTGATGAGGAGGACAAGAAGGATGAAAAGGGAATTGAAGAGAAAATTGGCTCCAGCACTAAAGCTGAGCAGCAGAAAGCTCCTGAGAAAGATGTTCACAAGGATATGAGTTCAAGAGAGGGGGAGTCAAAGAATGATAAGGAGAACAAAGACGCAAATCAGAATGATGACACGAGGGCAAAGAGAAAGAATGAAGAACCTCCCCGCCCAGGCCTGATTCTACAAACAAAAGGTCCCAAGGGTTCTAAAGTAGGTTGACCCTAAGAGTTTCTTATTATAACGATTGCTATGTATGTTTTGTATCAATTTCAAACATCAGCTTACTTCTGGTACTATTGTGCCATTAATTGTTGCAGTTGCGTTCGTTATCAGTTTCACTTGATTCACTCTTAGACTATTCTGACAAGGATGCCGAAGAATCAAACTTTGAGGTGAGCTCCTTGGCTTCAACATGTGACATCTATCTGATCTGCCATTGTGTACGAGTTTGGACTGACAATTGTGTTGTATTCTTATTTGTACTAGTTCCTTTTGATGCATGAGGTACATCGACAATGCCAATTCTTTGTTTGTTGTTGTAGCTTTCAGTATTTGCAGAATCACTTTATGAGATGCTCCAGTATCAGATGGGATGTCGTCTCTTTAGCTTTTTGCAGGTTTGTCTGGACGAGTCTTTGCCTTTTCCACCTCTGGTCTGAATAAAATGCATGAGTTGACTGAATAGCTAAATGTTCTACTCCTTTCATGTGCTGATTTTAAATGAAGAAACTGCGTACAATATTTATTACAAAAAGAAATGAGCGCAAGAGGAGGCGAGAAGAAACTCAAGAGGCAGAAAATTTAAAAAAAGCACCAAAACAGATGAAGATTTTGGAACTCCCTCCGAAAAGCAAATCAGCTACTCCTGAGACAGCTGATGTTTCTGCTAAACCAGAAGATGAAAAGGCTAAGGAAAATGATGATTCCAATGACAATGTTGATGATGAAAGAATGAATGAAGGAGCAGATAATAATGAGGATCTAGAAGATCCCGAAGAAGATCCCGAAGAAGATCCTGAAGAGGTTGATGAAATGGAGGAAACAGCATCCCAACTTGAGACTTCTAAAGAGGCAAGCAAAGCTTTCTCTTTATGCTTGTTTATTGCTTGATCTGAAATTAGATGATTGTTCCATGCTGTGGATTGTTTTGTGTGAACCAGTGCTTTGCATCTTGTTACTTCAATCTTTGGATATTTTTAATACGATTGTCTAATTGCTTTCTAGTTTGATTCTTGCAGGCAGCTGAGCAATTGGATAATACTGATGTCAATACTGGGCCTGAAAAGGTTGGCGGGGACAAGGAGAATGGAGCAGAGGAACCGACGAATGATAAGGAATCTGCAAAGGACAATCCTAGTGCAACAACTTACGGGTCTAAGCCAGATCATGATACGAGTGCTCCTGAAAAAGGAGAGGAAGCGGGAACAGGAATGAAACAAGCGGGTGTCGAGGATAGTGTGGTCAATAAGGAATTACTACAGGCATGTTCTGCTGCCTTATATCTTTTGTCTGCTTTTGGCTTAGCTCTCCAAGTGTATACTTATTCTCTGACGGTTATGTTAATTCTGAACAGGCTTTCAGGTTCTTTGACAGAAACCGAGTTGGATACATAAGGGTGAGTAGAAATTCTCCTTCCCCGTGTTACTTTATAATTCATCAGGGAGAGTAAAGGCTGTCTTCCTTCTTTTAGGTTGAAGATATGAGGTCGATCATTCACAGCTTAGGGAAGTTCCTATCTCATAGAGATGTCAAGGTAAGAAATTGCATGCAATTCTTTTTGATGTAGGGATTGAATTCCACCTTTTTATTGATTTCCCTGGCACTCTACATTTCGGGTTCAACTGAATGGTTATTTCTTCTCTCTTTTGACTCCTCTCTGGAATCAGGAACTGGCTGCGTGTGCGTTATGGGAGAGCAATACTGGACGAGACGACCGCATTCTCTATGAGAAGCTCGTCAGAATGTCTGATGTTTGAGAACAAGGAAACTCCTCTTTCCATAGATTGGGAACTGTTTTGGTGAGCTCTCAGGAGCATTATGCACACCTTCATTTGTTAAATGCCTTCGAGGTTCCAATTTTTTGTGTGATAGAAAAAAGTAGTATGGCCATTTATAGAGTGATTTTTCGTCTCTTGATTAACGGTGGGCGGTACAACTACTATAGTTGCGGATGTCGTGAGGAATCGGTCGGTACAAATCTGAAATAGTACCCATTCCTGATCGGCTCTTGAATTAGCCGTCTAGTGGCAAAAGGTTTAAACGCTTCCTTTCCTGCCAGTCCCTTTAATACGAGTTTGTCCCGGCTTTCACATCCTGCAGAAAAAGTCTTCTGCGCCGGACTGCGAAAATCTCACATGAAAAATCCGGTTTCAAAATGGTCAAAATCCCCAGTAACCTGATGGTTCTGTCGGGCCGACTTTCGTTATTTTTAAAATGCAATGAGATGTTGCAAAGTCGGATGGTCCTGTTTCAGTAAACCGTCCATCTATTTGAATTTAGTTTAGGATATTTACATAAATGGTCTGTGAATTTTAGTTTAATTTATAATATTATTTATGAATTTTTAAATTACTAGTTTGTGAACTTTGATTCAATATATAATGTGGTTCTTGTTTAATCTGGAATTGAAATCTCATTTAAAGTAAAAGATATAAAAAATTTGAAGTTTATTTTCATATATGATACGATGATTTGATCTGCAAGGATCAATGGGACAACTATTCGAAATCTTATTCAAAGGCTGCATTTGTTATCTCATGTTTCCCATCTCTTCTCGAGAAATAAGTGGGCTATTTCTTTACAAAATCGTGCTTAATTCTGCCAAGATCATTTCATTTGTTGGGTGGAGAATATGCTCGAGTCAGACTTATTGAGGAACAGATCGAGAGGGAATTGGACTAAGAAGCCAACCTCAAATATGAGTCAATGAATGAGTTGATAATCCATTTTGACACCTCTAATCTCGCGCACTTGAGTACAGACTAAGATCTACTTGCAAGCTGGGTCAAGGTGGGTCGAGCTCTATCTTGAGCATCGAGCAGTGTAAAATCGAGCCGAGCCGAGCTCGAGTATTTGACCAGGGGGACCTATTCAGCCCACATTTTCTCTCGATAACATAATACTTTTTGTCTATTTACATTCTACCGAAATCGCCGGGTTATTGGGCCGAGCAAGAAAATCCGCCGAACTAAGGCGAAGAAACAAAGCTGGGCCTGAGGCCCAAGTCGCCAGCGAGTTATTATAATTAGTAAAGAGCTTTTATAGTCCATTAATTTACTAAATGACAAACCCCCGAACTGTTATTTAATTCCACTTCAGTCCCTACTCCAGCTCCGGCATGCCTTTTTGTGCGACGGAGCTTCCCGTTCCATGGCCTGCGACGAGCCATCGACGGCGGCTGGCCAAGAATCTTCCCCTTGAGCTCGAGTCGCCATCTCTGGTTAGTGTTCGCCGATCGGCGTAATAGCACATTGTCTGTTCTTAAGGTTTTTTTTTTTTGGTGGCGGGGGATTTTGTCGTGTTTTGGGTGGAGTTGAGGCGACGCGTGGCTGGACAGGATGCGGATTAGGCGACTTAATTGTGCTGTTCCTTCATCGTATACTGTCCGAATCGTCCTTTTAAGGTATAGAATTGAAGTTCCGATGGGCATTCGGCTCGAAACCGGACTAATTCGTGCGGCGGAAGCTGGAATGTGTTCAGTGGGATCACCGCCCACCCATGGGTGTTTTAGTGTAGAGGACAATGTGTTGGTCGCGTTTGGTCGCGTTTGTGTTTGGCATTAAGCATTTTTTATGCTGTTGATGAGAGGGCTTTGACTTTGATCATCCTGACGGTGAGAGTTATGGTACCTGCTTTTAATGGTTGAAGGGGATCCCCGAATTGATGTCGGGCATTGTTCACTGGCATCTTGCATCTGATTTGGGAAGTGTCGTGGGAATTGGATTCGATGTTCACGAGTGTTATGCATGGGCTACGGTTAATGGGTATTTAAGTGGCAACATCTCCAATCTAAGTCCATGACATTGATTAGCTACTTAGACCCGTTTGTTCCTTTCGAGTTCTTGTTAATCCAAGAATTATTTGATCCTTGCCTCTGACTCCTTCACATGCTGTTCAGGAAGCTGAGATTTACTGGAGCTGGTCTATGAGAGATACGATACATTGTATTGGTGCAGAAACTTGTGAAGATGTGTAGACTATCTTTTCAACAACATTCTTTGACATACTTCCTTGTCAGGGAACTTGTTGTGCTGCTGTGGGTATTAGCAACACCTTAGGTTTTAGATGTCATAGCTGATTGATGCTTAGGGTTGTATAATTGCATTTAGAGAGCTGAAATTTTATCTTAATCCGAACTTAATTGCTTATTATCTTTCTGATCACCAAGAATACCAGATTGTTGATCATAATTTTGTGGAACTGCAGTCTGCAGATTTTTTCAAGCAAATGAGCATATGTGGAGTTAATATGCACAGGTCCTGGTTCTAGCAAATGAAAAAAGCTTTCTAATCAAACATCATCACACCTACAGAAAGATTATTAATATTTACTGATTCATCTTACGTCTAATGAATGAATATTTATTGGTTTTGTAGTTTGCTTTGAAGGATTTTATGTAATATTTTTAAATTTGCTGCTTTAGGAAGCATTTCATGTTGATGGTTTTAGTGGTTTATAGTTACCTGGATATGGATTCTCTCATTCTTGATTCAAGCGGCCCACTTGGGTTATCTTTTCTTTGCTTGAGCTTGTAGATGAAAAGACTCCAGCATATTGACCTGCATGCGTCATAGACTTTTTATATTCTAGTTGTCTTTGACTGCAACTTTAATCAAGATCAGGTGTAGAGAGAGATTATGGCACAGAGTTGTATAAAGCATTGATGTGATTTCAGGTTATCAAGAGGACATGGCGGCGGCATATCTGTCTTATCAAGTAATATTGATCATCTTGCTTAACTCGTTTTCTTGGAAACATACCTTTCTAAAGTTTGAAGTGACCATGAATTTCATTGGTGGCGGTTACTGCTTTTCCTTCTGAAAAGAAAGGGAAACAGAGTCTACTTACAGTGAGTACAAGGTTTCACAGACATTATCTTTGACTATGATATAGTTTGAGACATTGTCACATCTTTTCTCTTTCTGAGTTCTGTATCTAGAAGGCTTAGTTTTCCTCTTTGGCGCTCTTAGGTTTGTTTGTGATGGGCCTGTAAGGCCAACCATTTTTACTTAATACTGTATTCCTCCTTTTCCTTCTCACAAAAATTTTAAAATCTTAAAAATTTTACACTCTTATTTTCGTGCTCCTTACTTTTCCAAACATAGTGTGAGGGAGAAAGGATCAGCCTTATTTTCTTTTGATATCTCAGGGAGAATTGTAGCTTTTGTGCACCCATGGAATTGTAACTTTCCACCTTTCATTTTCTGAAAGGACATCCACCTTTCTCACCATATTTTTCCTATAGATGTGGCTGCAAAAAGATTTTCAGTGAGTTTCAGGGTAGAATTTTGCTAGTGCCAAATCTTTTGAAGGATGTCAACCTTCTTTAGATGAAAAATCCATTCTATTGTTTGAAGAATTATGTAAAATTTTTCAGGAGGAAAAGATTTGCACTTACTTCAATTCACATGCCATCTCATGAGCTAGTGCCTCACGTGACTTTGTGTCATCCTTTGGCTTTTGGCATTTGTCTATTCTGGACTATAATTTGGTCCATGCTGAATTCTTGTTCTCATCCCTCATGAAATAAGAGTAGGTTACATCGAGATTCTTCCAATATGTTTATGCTCTGTGTTTGTTTATTTTGTACACATTGAGCTTATTATTACTATAATTTAAATGCATCACATCCTCCCATTTATTTGCCACCCTGACATAGAAATTGACATAGTGTGTATCAAGTCTCGCTAGGTTTCGGCATCCGCTGATCTCCCTCATAAGGAAAGCTGGGAAATAAGTCATGTATAAGTCAACTCGGTAATGAGAATAAGGGAGGTTACCCTTTTCAAGGACTGTTAAGGAAAAACATCTGATCTGTGCTCCTCACTCATAACTTGATTACTCGGATAATTATTTCTGACAAGATAGGTGGCATTTCTTATCAGTATGATGTACTCCCGTGCGCAGTGACAAGAGTGATGTTTTGCCCTTTGTGCTAATGGTGTATTCGTCTTGAATATATTCTGAATTACTTGGGATAGTGTTATCTTGTACCATGTACTACTATGCTGCATGCACAATTTCGTCTCGTAATTTGCTACAAATGACTTAGTTTGTAAAGTACTTTGATCCAATACATGCAGGAATTAAATTATAAGAAGACGTATACAATGAATCTGGAATCCGTGAGAACCATCACTTACTTTTCCACTTTTCCATCTGATGCAGAAAAAGTTAGAAAGCCACATGTGAGCACGTGGAATGTTGAACTCTGATTGCAGAAAAAGTTTGATACATGGAATTTTTAGTTTGTTAAATATTTTTTCTTACTAAAAGTTGCCAATGGCACTCATTAGAAAATGTAGATATCTTTTTCTGCGAACTTTAAGGGCACTGTTTCTTACTTTATAAACAGAGGATTCATGACAAGTTTCTCATCCATCAGAATGGTTAAAATATGTGGCTTATTAGGTAGAGTTTTTCCTCCTCATACAATGCATCCAATGTTTTGAAACATATTTCTATAACATTGGTCTAATTATCAATTGTTTCCTTGTAGCTCGAGTTCATGCCTACCGGCTTATTCTGAGTTCTTTTCATGCATTATAAATCAAGTAATTTAGTCCAAACTTATTCTTTTACTCATGCCATAGGGGTTTGGCCTTGTGTATTATGCTGTTTGGTTGTAAGAGAATTTCGCAGGCAACTCTGATGATGGATGGGAAGTTCTCAACTATTTTTTAGAAAGATGTCCTAGTGCACAAGGTCTCCGCACTGTGGGGTCTAGGGAGGGGTTGATGTACCCAGCCTTACTCCTTGGTTTCCAGAGATAGGAAGTTCTGAAGGTGAAGTAAAAAAAAAGAAAAAGAAAAAAAGAAAAAAAGGATTTGTTTTGTGCGACAGTAACTAAATATCTATTCTCCAAAGACGTACGTCATTTCAGTCTTTAAATCATATCAAATGTCGATACTCATAGTATACACTTCATCTAATTCATCTTTGTTGTTAATATCAATCTTTGCATTAGAGTTTTCCAGCACTGTCCACTCATCTTAGAATCTTTTAGTATAGAAATTACTGGATTATCCATCCAATATGTTTATCTTCAAAATTTTTTTGTGTCCGTCTTTATTGCTTTCACATGTGATGTTTCGGCTCTCTGAATCTCTCTATGGCTTCAGAGGATGTTTGGGAAGCAGTCCGAAGCAGAAGCTATCAAGAGCCAATGAGAAGATAATGATGATCCTAGTGACTCCTTCAGCCTCATAAATAGCACTGTAAGCTAGATTAAAGGTAAATGTTTACATTCCCCAGGCATGTGCTATGACTGACGTGAACTATAGCCTAATTTAATGGTCTAAGAGAATTGCTGAGTTTTGACGTTGGGTAGATTGGATCCTACATAGAGATTCAGCATCCTTTGTTTTGTCTGAAACATTGTGTAAAATCCTGCATACACTGCTCCCTCTAGGATTATGTTGTGGTGGAAAAGGAAAAGCATATTAAAAGAAAGGCTTGTTTTTCGTCTCACGTTACTATAATGCCAAGCCAATCGGCCCTTATGTTATTCTATTATCATGAGTAAGAAACAACTTCTTTTGCTGGAACTGTTGCTGAAATATGTAATCACATACCAATATGTACATCTAGTTTACAAGCAAAACCCGGACCATCTTTTGAATGCCCTAATGTCACTGCCTCCAGACACAGCCATTCCAATTCCCGTCCTTCCTCCTATCCCAAAGCCTCCATAATACAGTCTCCACTCATTGATGCTGTTTTCCATCTGGACTAGACATGGCGAACCCACCCCTTTATTGTCCCATCCTTCGTCCTCAGAAGGCTGCAGCACTGGGCCTTCCTGAAGCCTTCTCCAATTCTTCAAGCCGTCTTCAGAGACAGCCATTCCAATACTCCGCTTCCCGTCTGCTGCGACACCCTCGTACGCCATCAAGTAGTTTCCTGCCTTCCTGTTTCTTACTACACAAGCATTCTTGACTCCGCACTCATCAAAGGAACCACTTGATCCACCTCCCAGGATTTTTCCATACTTGACCCATCTGATTCCGTCTCTGGACCTTGCCAGTCCAATGGCAAACTGACTATTATCTTTGTCGAAGGAGTAATAATACATCCTGAGATCATCGTTTTCATGGACTATAACATGTGGTGCTGCGATAAACAAAGAATCCCATTCCTTCTCAGATCCCACATCGAGCAAAGCTCCGCTGTGGTGATCTCCTTCAATTCTGGCCCAGTGCCTGCCATCTTGACTGCAGGCTAAGCCGGGAAGAGATTTATGAATTTTGCCCACTGCACTTTTTCCATTGTCGTCTTGATCACAGCTAAATCTTTCTGGGTTTCCTGGGGAAATGGTAGGCACTCCAGACAAATCAATTTCGTCAGAACTATATCCTGTATAGTAAAGCCAGTAAACAGCACTGTACATCGGACTGGACATTATCACCATCTCAGATGGACTGATGCTTTCAGTGTCGAAAGCCCACCAATTGTTGCGACAGTTCATCACCATTCCTGCATCTGCACAAGATCTAACTGTGTCACCTCCCCGTGCCCAATGGATCCCGTTGCTCGAAACGGCAAGCCCGATGGACTCAGAGCCGTTGCCACCACCATGTCTCCCATGATACCACATGTACCATCTCTCCTCATTGTCACCAATATACCTTTTCACCACCGGCGAACTGACTTCCAGGCTATCCCAGGAATTGCTAGGACCCAAATCGAAGACCAGACCTTGAGAAGAAGTTGATGTAGCCGGTGGATTAGGCGGTGGAGTATCCAGGTTTGGCGCCGTCGACTTCTGATGGAGGTCGGTGGTGGGACTCTTGTTGGTCGCACTGTTTTTGTCAATGCGTGGTTTCATGGAGCAGCTGACGGGAGGGACTGGACTGGTTTTGGAGCTGGAACATGGATATAATCTCTTGAGGCCTTGAAATCTACTAGGGAAAGATCTGCTGCAGGTATAAAGGGGAAGCATTCCCTTCCTGGAGGAAGAGAAAACTGGTTGAATCAAGTTTGTGGGGTTAGCCATTCTACAGGCGGACGAAGACATAAGGACGTTAAAGGTTTTGATCCTCGAGCCTGCCGCTGCGTCCATGGCTAGGACTCAGTCGAGGAAAAGCAGCTGAGGGATCAAATATCACTGGCAGAAACCAATGCCAATAAAATTATTGCATATTTATAGTGGGATGGGGATCCAGGGAATTTTCTTCCTTACCCCTGAGCTAATTGGCTTGCCCACGTCTTGCCTTTTTGTTGTTGTCAGTATTTATAAATGAAAATAGCTTCTGATTGCAGGGGAATACGTACCTTCCTCTTGATTCACTTGCAGCCCCACAAGGGCTGGTGAAGTGACCCTTTAACCCTCCTTAACCTGTAAGTCCACCCCGCCAATACAAAGAAAGACACTAGTACTTTTCCTAGGACCTCTTGAATCCATATTTCAGCACTGCTTATGCCTTAAGATTGTTTGGTCTCTCTCTCTCTGTGGATTTAGCACTTGTTTAATTCATTAATTTGGCTGACTAGTTAATAGATTATGTGCACCATGAAGAGCATTAGATGGAGAGAGGACTTTTGACTTTTTTCATTTTTCCTGCTCTTCTTTTTCTTTTCTTGTGTGTGTGTGTGGGGGGGGGGTTTTGCCATTCTTATCTACTATTCTTCTTGATGACTTGGGCGGCCCGTTAGAACGGATATTGGGGTCGCTTCTACCTGTCAACCGCCAGTGATAGCACTTGAGAGCTCTGGTCTTGGTCGTCTGCTACTGCCCTTTCTTTTTCTCTTTCTTTCTTTCTTTCTTTCTTTTATTTTTTATGCGTCGATTCCCCATTTACAGACGCGGACATCACCCATATCTATTTATACATGATTAACTACATTGACGGGTGATTCCCATAACTTTAAAACCAATAATTAGGGTTAAATTTAAAGAAAATTTCCTCCGGTAAGGATGGAGAAAAAAATGACCTCGATGGATGTGCAATGGTGGTTGTATATACATTGAATGTGGATAAAAAGAACCTTCAATGCGGTGTTGCTTCTAGAGTTGTGTATGCAGTATATAAAGAGAAGGAAAAAAAAAAGGAAAAAAATCGCCTGAAAAGGTTATTGGAGCAATGAGATACGAGCTCTGGAAGTTTTGTCCTCTCAAATTTCGTATTTTTTTCATGAGATTCCTCTCGAGCGTGGAAACTTTGAACTTGTGATTTCAACTTGAGCAAAGTCTCCATAAATCGAATGCGGTTTTCTACATTCGATGTATCGATTAGGAACACCGTGAGCTGAGTTAATTAGCATTTTCCTCAATAGGGTCGCAATGGTGGCAAGTGTTGCATTTCCTGAATTCACGGTGGATAATTTTTGCGCAACATGTGATTGGTCCCTCTTTGCTGGGTAAAGAGGAGAGCACACATGGGATTGATCTATGCACCAACTGTAGAACTAGTACTTTTCACCATTGGTCATGGTAAAGAAACGATTGGATGATGGTCTTTTTATATACCATGAGAATAATAATCTATTTTGGATAACAAAAAGTTAAATGATAGGTAACTATAAATCATTGCAAGAAGTACTCCTTTAAGAATTCGTGACTCATAATAAATTATTATTTTTATAGTTAACCTAAAAATTATTATACTAGCAAAAAAAGAAAAAAAGAAAAAAAAGAGAACCCAAGTCAAATGAGAGTTTTAACGGCATTCTTGTGGTAACTTGAATTTCTACTTTCTTCTCTTCATAGAGTGACACTACCACACCATGTAGATTCGCCTATATTGATTTCACTCATCGCGATTGCAAGGTTGTGTTTGAAATGCTCGGATTAAGATCCACAATGAGATGACGCTTTCATCTCGGCTTGCATCCGATAGTAGGATTGGATTGGACGTTTGATGAATCTTCACATGTGTTCCCATTTTACGTAGTTCGCCAACGCCTGTGTTCTCATCTTTGGTTCATATCTTTCTTTTCCCTTTCTCAATTAATACGTACCGATGCCCATTCTTGGAGCGAATGGGTCAAATTAACTCTATTAAGGAAGCTAGCTTGCATGATTTTCAAGAAAATTGTCCAAAATATCTTAAATTTATTATATGATGATCAATTCGATTCTAGACATTTTAATAATTTGTCAATTTAGTAATCTCGGATAATTTTGGCTGGAAATCGCTGATGTGGACATTGACCATCTAACTTAACACCTTCTACATTGACATGGATAAAATTTTGAATTTTTTTTTGAATTTTTTGAATTTTTTAATAAGTTTTATTATTTATTATTTTCCTTTTTTTATATATTTATTTTTTTTCTGCAGTTAGTCCATGAAGCCCTCATTGGCCGAAGGTGAGGGCCAGTGGGTCGGGGGCCTTGCTGGTCCTATGAAAAAAAAAGAAAAAGGAAAAAGATAATAAAAAAATTATTCACGTTAATACCGGTCACGTCATGTAGGACGATCAATGTTAATACCAACAATTTCTATCATATTTGGCAAACTATTGAGAAATTTATGGCTAAATTGACACGATATCATTTCAACCAAAGAAAAATTGGCACGACCGGAAAAATTTCAGTACCGTATATGGGCCGCCGTACCCGTATGGTATTTTTGACCATTTCTCCTCCTTCGTCTCCTTTTCAAACTAGAGGGTCTCAATCCATGTTGGAACAAAACAAAACAAAACATCTTCGCTTTCGGAAACCTTGACTTTACGTTGGGAGGGTTCCCCCCAAATCCCTTCCCTTACCGCTGGCACCTAACCTTCGGGGTCCGATTGAAAGGGAAGCGAGTGGTCCCCGATCGGAAGGCTAAAAGTGGGTAAAATCATCGAATGGCTTTCGATTCCGATCAATAATTGGGGCCCCTCCGTCCGTCCGTCCGTCCGTCCGTCCCCACGTCTCGTGCCCTCGGTTCATCGTATCCGCGCACGTGAATCAATCCGATTTCTTCCCCTCACTTTTTTCCTTTCCCGTCTCGTTCGCCCCCGTCGATGGCGTATCCAACTAGGCAATCGTCCTCGTTCCTCCCAAATCGAGTTCATTTTTACACGGCTCAGATCTGTGGACAACGTGCCTGTTCGTTCACGTTTTTTCTTTCCTTTCCTTTCCTTTCCTTTCCGTTATTGTTTTTGTTTTTGTTTTTCCTGGGGCGTGATATTAAAATGAGAATTTGGGTACACCGTTTCTCGGGCAATGTGGCGGGCGGAACGAATGAGAACTCGTGCCTTCAGGGGTGCCTGGTCGTGAGATTTATGGATCCTCGATGCGTCGTTAGCTTGACCGAGCAAGATTGACCAAGGCCATGGCAACTCGTCCGAATGGAGGTTTTTCTTGGATGGAAGATAGTTGAAGATTGCTCGGAACATTGATCAAGACTTAAAATTCTAATTGCGCTTTGAGGATGGGTTTTCCTTTTTAATATATAGAAAATGACCGTTATTCCCATCGAAGTATTGTCATGCTCTTTATATTTACATGATCTTTTGCCATCTATGAACTCATACATTTGGATTTGATTTTTTTAACCTAACATTAGAGCTGGATAGTCCGGATCGAATAATATGTTTCTCATGTCATCAATTGAGATGATCGAGACACCGTACCAGGATATTAATATTAATGGAAGATCCCCATCTCCTTACAGGGATTTCTTCATGTACTTGTATCTCCTTCCGAGGAAAAAGGGTTTCTCCCAACAAGGACAATGTGTCATCGACCTTAATACGACATTAGCAAAATCCAGAGGCCATGTTAGATTCGGGTCTTCGAGAATGTTTTGCGAAGCTGGGACCGTTAAGCGCTCGAAAGTTGAAAGTTAGACAAGCATATATTATAATATACATATATAACGTGAAAATGATTGTGGAATTTGATTTCATTCCATTTTATTATATCTTTGTGGCCGAGCATTGTGGGCACGTCCAATGGGAGAATCGGAAATTCCCCCGTCAACCACAAAAAATAAAATAAAAATGACTTGTCTTCCTCTGTTTTATTTCCTTTGATTTATATGATTTGAAATGAAACCCGTCCCATGCACGACAACGTGCGGCTCTATGAAAGTTCAGTACGAACGGTATTTCGTCTTTCTAAATGAAGGTTGTGACCGAATCTATATACGTAAAGGTAGAAAACACATCCTTCTCAAAATTTGCCGAAACAACTATATTGATAAATCATCACAAGGGTTAGAATTAAATTGTGCCAAATTAAAAAATTTAAGACTGGATTAACATCCGTACGATAGATTTAAGACTTTTTTTTTCCAATGATTAACTCAATAAATTACATAAACTAGTTTGGAATTCACTATAGGAGGGGTATGTTTTCGTGGAGAATAGATACTAATTTTGTAACTCTTGTCAGAGTTGTGTTAGAAAAAGTAAGGTACCAATATTGCATGGCATTGTATGTGATCGGGAGAAATGGTAAATGCCTTATGTTTTTTTATGTGACTATCCTTAACTTATCTTAAGAATAAAAACTCGTTCTGGATGTCTAAACATCGCCTAGAAATTCAATTAGCGAAATTCATTTTTAAAAACAGTGCGATTAGTAAGACAAGGCCGAGAAACTCAAGCACGGCTGGCGAGAACGGTAATAGTATCGCATCAGGTTAGTCAGATACTCCACGTTACGGAATCAAGATCTTCATGCATTGAGTTTGATTAGCATTTTCGCATGCAAGAACTGATGGAACTAAAACCATGCAGCTTTCTAAACCTAACCCACGAGAGAGAGAGAGAGAGAGAGAGAGAGAGAGAGAGAGAGAGAGAGAGAGAGAGAGGCACATTCTATTCTATCAATAATGGAATGAAAACGAGGCCTCGAGGAAGCTGCTCAGGACTGCGCTTCAAACCAGCCTGGATTTGAATAGAAAAGAACCGATACGAATCTATAAGAAACGCTCATTATCGATGGGAAAATAGTTAAATCAGGTGTGCAAGTGGGGACAGATGGAACCGGGCCATGCATCACTATTGAATTCTCGCTTCCCCACTTCCTCGGTCCAGGGAAAAACAACAGCCAAGTGGCCCGCCGAATCGTCATCCCCCGTCTGTTTTCCTTTCCTGTTTTTCTTCTCCCTCGAAATGTGTCTCGCGTGGATCACCCTTTCGCTGTCTCGCCAGCTTTGCTTGGAACATCGGATGGTCCGCAAGGCAGATGACGAATCCCAGGCGTTCGTAAAGCAACGTGAACACCTAAAAAAAACCCTCGTCTCTTCCCGTCTCTCGCTCACGTCTATCTCTCAGTCAACATCAGTCCTTCAAAAGGAAGAGCTTCCGTAGCTTCGGAGAGGGAGAGATCTTGAGGAATGGAAGTCAACGACCGAATGGCAAGGAGAGCTGAAGTTTAGTTACGTGCCCCATCGGAGAAAGAGAGGACAGGTGGAAGAGAAAGGGATGACCTTGACCTGCCTTACGACGTTTGAATCGGATCTTTCTAATCGAATGAACTCTGCCTGTCGTGTTCCATCCGTAGAAAAAGAAAGCAGACAACGATGACTCGTTCCAGATCGGTGCTCGAGTCCGTGGTTCTTCGGTCATCGGACAAGATGGTGGACTTCGACGTTGCCTATGCCACTGCGAAAAACATGGTTTCTACAGCTACGTAGTACACCCCGGCGAGCGTTGCCAGTTCTCAGTTCTTGAAACATGCACGCTCGAGGATTGGGTACGCCCGGTGCTCCATTGTATGACGATACAACATCGGCATGACACGTCGCATGATATCGTATAACTTTTTCACCACGAAATGAGCGAGACTTTACTTGAAATTCTCGTGGAACTCTTTGCGTACCACTATTCATCATCTTTCCTTTTCGTAATCATCTTTAGCAAAACGGAAGAAGAACAAAGATCGAAGTGACTAGTGCTTTCATTTCTGGTCTTATCCATGGTATTATTCCTCCAAAATGAGAATACGTATACCCTCCACGCGTTCTGGTCCTGCCTTCCTTCGATCTTGTTGCCAAGAAGTCAGCTACCTAACAAATGTACGAGGGACGAGAGAAAAAGGGATGACAAAAAAAGAATCACGATGTCCGGCTAGTCTAGACAAAATGAGATTAACCCTATCCGAAAGCGATCGATCAGTAAGAGTATCATTTTTGCATGATGGTAAGATGTATGGACTTTAGACATATATGCAGTTGAAATAATTCTCTGACACGGACAGAATTAAGAAGCGTAAGGAAAGAGTCCTGACATTACTGCTAGCACCTATGCCATCCAATCCCATTCTGATTAGCTCCTGAACGGCGCATCCTTTTCAGGCCTCCCCCCTTAATTCCCATGCATTGAGAATAAACCTTTACATACATGCATCGCTCGTTTGATAATATTGATTGTTACCGTGACGTGCGGTAAATTATGTGTTTAATCATACATGTTTGGTACACGACACCTGTGGAATATTCCACGTGTCGGCGATTAATCTGCATCACCGTCGAGAAGTGGCTAGGGTTTCGAAGTTACGCCGGCAGGCCTCGAACAAAGAAGCAGGTCATGTGACAACTTGCACAGACGCCATGCACGCATGCTCGTTCGAGCAGCTCGAGACCTTCCTGATGGGGATGTCAACTTGCTCTTTCTTCTGTTCCAGTTCCGCCCCAACTCACGCAACGAGTAGATATCATTTTTCTATTGAATCTTTCTCCTCGACTGATAACCATTATTGAATTTCCCCATTTCCGCATGTGAGGAAAAACCCCTTTTTCTTCCTCAGCTAAACTTCCTGCGATCTCTATTTGACCGAGTACGGGCCGCCATCTGCAATTCAATGCCTGCGCCATCGTTCCGACCGTCGCTTTGGTGACCGGAACCTTCCATTACCGATGGAAACGAGCTCTCGATCCGGTTGAGTTTTTGTCAAACGTGACCCGATGCCGCCGAAGTTCACATGTTGGACAACTTGGAAATTGAGCGTGCTTGCAGATTCGGGAGCAGCCGTGCCTAACGAATCTTGGTAGCTGTGTTTAATTTAAAACTGTCGGGTGTCGATTATTGAAGAAGAAATTTGTTGGTCGGTACATATATTTTTTAACCACGTTATTTAAGGAAAAGCAATAATCAACTTCTTTGAAATTATATGTCATGCCCCGATCCTCAGTTCACAACAAACCCCAATTCACTTGTGGTCCGAGATATGTGACGCCTTAGGTTCTGTCACTGACTTGTCATTAAAGCACATGCGGAAACAATACTAAATACCTGTTGACACCTGAATTTTTGTTTATTTTGTTCTAATTGCCTATTTATTTTGCACTTATAAATACATATTAATTTACAAAAAAAGATTAAAAAAAAATCGGATGGGCTCAGTTCAGCCCACTCCTCTATTCGCCCATTTCTTTTTCCTTTCCTTCTTCTTTCAGCCCACCTCCCTCTTATTTTGGGCCTGCCCATCCTCCCTTGGATTCTTCTTCTTCTCCCACATTCACGCACACACGGGAAGGAAACCGCAGAACTCGGATAGGAGCAGAACGTGGGGGGAGAGGGCAACGACGCCGCTAAAATGACCCCCACCACCTAGAGAGAATCGGAGAGGGGGCTGGCCAGAAAAAGCAGTTCTAGCTAGAGGGAGAGGTGAGTGACGAAGCATAAAAAGAAGAAGAGGAGAACACGGGCAGGAGGGGGAAACCAAAAAAAAAAAAACAAAGGAATACAGAGAGAAAAGGCAGAACGGAGAGAGAGAGCGGAGCGACCGAGAGAGACTGAGAGACTGAGAACGAGAGAGCAGAGGGAGAGAGTGAGAGACCGCCAGCAGCCACGCCTGACCCGAGGTCCACGTCCCGTTGCCGTGCCTCCGCTCTTTGTCCTTGAAGCCAACCAGTGTTTAGTCGCAGCTGGAGCAAGGAGACAGGGGGAAGTCAGAGGTGAGAGACAAACCCAAAAGCGTGTTTGAATGCTGCCGGAGCCCACTCGTCAGCCGACGCCCGCTGTGACGCCTCACCCGAACCAGGAAGTTTTTTTTTTTTTTTTTTTTCAGGGTCATTTTCTTCGCTGTTTTTGCAAGGCGTCGGGCTGGAGTTCGCACCGACCAGTTCGGGCGAGCCCCGGCCCCCGACGTGTCTCCATTTACGTCCTTGTGCGTACCAGCATGTTCATTTAGAAGCTTAAACCCGACTCGATTCTTGTTTGGGTCAAAAATTATTTATTTCGACAATGCATACCCCTGTTTGTTAAAATGCCTAAATGAAGTTCAGAATTTTTTATCGTCGGATCCGTGCTCGGTAGCTTAGTTTCGTGAATGTTTGTTAGCATATTGTGAATCTGCCCTTGCCTTCGTGCTTTTTTTCATGTTATGATGATTTTTCTTGAGTGGCCCGCGTCGAGTCGGGTGGGGACGTCCTCGGTTCTGGCGATGGAGGGCGTTCATGGTCACCGGCGGCCGGCGGTGCTCGGCGTCGGTCGGACGGAACGACCGAAGATGACCTGGCGATCCTCTAGAAGCCGGCACGGGCTCGTCGTGCATGGAGGTAGGCCAGCGAAGAAGCTGCAGGAGCTTCGGTCAGGCGTGCATGGGGGAAAGACGTGCATGGGGGCGTGCTGCAGTTGCGAACGAGAAGAAGACCAAAAGAGTACAAAAAAGAAAAGAAAAAAAGCAAAGAAAAGAAAAAGAAAAAGGGGCGCCGGGCCAAGAGTTTGAATAGGAGTGGGGCTGGGCTGATTTCAAGTGGGCCGATTGTTTGATGTGGGCTGAAGAGGATTGGGCTGCAAATAGAAATAGGAAATGGGTTGTCTTTTTAATTTCTTTCACTATTGGGCCATTTTAAAAAAATTTGACCTGGCTGTTCGGCCAGCCCGGTCGCTAGTCCAGCCCGGCCCGATAGGGGCCGGGTCGGTTTAGTAGGGCCGGCTCACTCGACCCGGTCCGAATCATTTTTTAATAAAAATTAAAAATTCAAAAAAATCAAAAAATTTCAGAAAATTCAAAAAGTCTTAAAAGTCTAAAAAAATCTTAATTTTTTTCCGAAAAATCATTAAAAATTAAAAAATGTTTTTCTTTAATTTCAGAATATTTTAAAATTTTAATTTTAATAAATTATTATTATTTTTTCGAATATTCAAAAATTCCCAAAAAACATTTAGAAAATGTTAGAAAATGCCAAAAAAAAACGTTAATAAATGTTTTTCTTAAATTTTCAGAAAGGTCAGAAAATATTAAAAATCTTTAAAAAATTTTGTTTTCTTTAATTTTGGAAAATTCGAAAATATTAAAAAAAAATTAAAAATTCAGAAAAATTCAGAAAAATCAGAAAAATTCAAAAAAAAAAAAAAAACTTAAAAAGAAAAAAAAAATACTAAAATTGAATAAGTCTTTAGGGCTCTACAATAGGTTTTCCTAGTTTACATTATTAGGATTATTCCTACACCTTATTTTTCGATGACATTTTGAACGTTATTTTCTTACCTTAGAACTGTTAGAACATATCTTAGAATTCTCGAATATGTTGCTTTGACCTCATTAATACATGATCAAGTTAGGTACCAAAGGGCATTAGTCGCATGACTAATGGAATCAAGTCCCCGACCTTAGACACTTTGGTTGCGTAAAAAGCGAGACACGTTCCCATGTCTCGCTTGGTTCCTAATCGATCTCAATAGACTAGTGGCGATTTCTTATTTGAAATTTTTTACGAATATCCCAACGTTGCGTGGGGTATAGGCTTGGGAGAGCCCGAGTTAATTAAGGGCCGTGACCCAAGATTAACAATACCCCTAAACCTATATTTAGAAAAAAAAATTTAGGTTGCGACAATACCCCGATCAAACGTCAAGTGGGGATAGTAGAAAGATATAGCAGTAAAACAATAGCATCACATTTTTATTTATCAGCAGAGATTAGCTCGAGGAACTGTACATATACAAGTAATTTTTCGGGTGATGTTCCAAACGCTTACATAAAAAGAGGATCAAGCTTGACTAACCTACGATCGACCAAAAAGGAGGGGAGGGTAAAAAAATAAGGATTAGGTGTCAGGTACCTAATCGCTAGCCTTAGAAGGGTCATATTCGCTCGATAAGGGATCCTCCACTGTGCCATCAAGAGGATTGAGATCCATGGGGTCTCACACCTTGTCACTCGGACTCTCATGAGGCGAAGGTCTGTCATAGTCCCTCAAGGGACCGTAAACCATATCCTCTTGCTTGATGTACCATGCCTTGAAAACGTGTAGTATGTAGTGGTCCCTCTCTCCCTCATCCACTTATAACGTCGTCACATGATGCTTGTAAACAACATTGTGACATGAAATGAGTCGCATGGTGATGATGGTGCTCATATCTATGAGACACCAAACCTCACTAGGTATGGCGTCATACTAGTGAGTACAACCACGACGGGTGAGATAAATTCATTAAGTTAAAATCCTAAGCCTTGGTTAGGAATTTCACTCGCCTCGGGTGCATCCTAACTAGGCAACTTAATACCGATGATAGATCAATTGCAAAACGACTCCCGCTTTGCCTAATCTATTAACGTGCAAAGAATCTTAGCCATAGTATAAACCATTAGTTATCAAATACAACCATAGGCTATTTCACATTGCCTTGGCACACATGTCTTGCACGATACAATATAATTCATGCTAGAACCTTATCAACCACGATGGTGCTCATATCTATGAGACACCAAACCTCACTAGGTATGGCGTCATACTAATGAGTACAACCACGACGGGTGAGATAAATTCATTAAGTTAAAATCCTAAGCCTTGGTTAGAATTTCACTCGCCTCGGGTGCATCCTAACTAGGCAACTTAATACCGATGATAGATCAATTGCAAAACGACTCCCGCTTTGCCTAATCTATTAACGTGCAAAGAATCTTAGCCATAGTATAAACCATTAGTTATCAAATACAACCATAGGCTATTTCACATTGCCTTGGCACACATGTCTTGCATGATACAATATAATTCATGCTAGAACCTTATCAACCAATAGTTCACATAATCAGAACACATCAAACTTTCATATGCATTAACATCCACACGTGTTCCAATTATTACGACCTCTCGGGTTATGGCACGACATTACGGTTGGTAGTCTATTAGTCTAAAATCGGGGTACGGACCTCTGGAGTGCCAAAAGTTGGCACAAAGGGACACTTAAGTGCCAAAAGTTACAAAATGTACACTTAAGTGCCAAAATCGGAGCAAAATGGATCACTTAAGTGCCAACGGTGAAAAATTCCGGCCAAATTGCCACGTGTCAATTTTCCGGCGACTTCATTTGCTGACGGAGCATTTTTTTCAAAATAAAAAATCCACGTGGTCTTTTTTTCAAAATAAAAAATTCACGTGGCAATTTTTTAAAAAAATTATCCACGTCAGATTTTTTAAAAATTAAAATCGATTTTATTAAAAAAAAAAAGGAGGAGGGGATCGGCGAGGGCTGTGCGGGCCTCGCCGCCGCTGCCGTCGCCGCCCCACCTCACCGGGAAGGGCCGGCGACGGTGGGTGAGGGTCGGCCGGGTCGCCGGCCTCGGCCATTGGTCGGCCCGCGGCAAGGGCCTGCGCGCCCTCGCCCAGATATGGGGCGAGGGTCGCAACCCTCCCCCAGATCCGGCGAGGGTCGCCGGCCCTCGCCGCAGGCCGGCCGGGCTCGGCGACCCTGGCCGACCCTCGCCCACCATCGCCGGCCCTTCCCGGCGAGGTGGGGGCGGCGAGGAGGCGGCGGCGGCGAGGGCTGCCCTCGCCGATCCCCTCCCTCCCCCCTTCTTTTTTTTTTTTTTTTTTAATAAAATCGATTTTATAATAATTTATTTTTAATTATTTAATATTATTTAATTAATAATTTTTAAATCCACGTCAGCCCAAAACGACTCGTTTTGGCTGATTTTTGGCCAATTCAGTTTCCGGTGAGCCACGTAGGCAAGAAAATTAATAAAAGTTTGAGAGCTTGCTCATCAAGTTTCAATCATAAGCAAGCAATCCTAAGTGTCTAAGGACCACACAAACAAAACTTCTAGAAGGAGAGGCCCATGGGCTGAAGAAAAAGGGGATTGGGCTTGCTTAGGCCCCCATTGGGCCGTCCATGTTGGGCTGCCGACTTGGGGCTGGCCCATTTGAGCCCAAATTCTCGGTCCAAAAATTCCCTTTTCAATACTTTGCGGCTTATCATAAAATCCGAGAATAAATATGGAGATGTCCAAATATTTAGTTGTGAAGTTCCTGAAAAGTCAATACTTGAAATCGGATTAAAAATTGGGATTAAATTGAATCAATTGCAACTTTAGTATGGTCTAAACTTTCAGGTAGCATTTTAGGATTTTCTTCATGTTTGACTCGTGGTCGATGACTTTTCGATCCATGCTTAAGCAAATTTTTAAACTAGGGCGATCATTAGTTGTAGGGGTGAGCACGGTTCCCGGGTAAAACTAGGAATTGGAGAATCGACCCAAGGGTCCGGTTCGATTCACGATTCTAGGGAGGCCGGTTCCATTTTGGTCATGGGTTGTGCTCTACGGAGCTCTGCTTGGTGTGTCCTTGCCTTGTTTTGGGGTTAGTTGTTTGCTTCTTGTTTCTAAATCGCTTTGAAGTTAGCCGAGAGATCAAGGGATAGATTGGTCTAGGTGTTTGAATTTGAAATGAAAAATTGAGCTTGTAATTGATGGCTTGGGATAAAAAAAAAAGAAAAAAAGACTAGTCTTTCTACAAAAGAATCGACAATCCTTGAAGGGTGCAACGAAACGATTAGGTTGCCATTATAGGGATCCAATTTTCATTTTGAGTTAGCGATCTCTCTCTCACACACGTGCACGCATGTACTTTTGGAGGATTGTCCATTTGTGAGTAAGAACTTTGTAGTTTGGTGCCCATGATTGAGTGAAAGTACTCTACATAGTAACACTTGATTTATCAGATCTTGTGGATGATCACATGGACATCTATCATTGTACTAGTGATAGCGATTAACTAAGGACGTTTTGTTTTTCGTCTGTTGTATATTTGTCTTTTCTGGGCAACACTTTTAATTTGGTAGACATTGATTGAGAATGTGGTTTCCTCGAATTTCCAATTTTATTTAGGACTATGCTTACTTATTTGCATGGGATTATTCCTATATCTCCAGTTTTCCGATAAAGAAAATTACCACAATCACGCTAATGCTAAGATTTTCTATTTAGTGCATGCTGTGTTTTGTATCCACATACCCTCTTTGCTGTAGAAAGTTATAAATTTGGTTGGAGTTTCTAATTCCCGACTCACCTAATTAAGAAAAATTTATTTCTTTAAGAGTGGATTAATCTTGTTCGAATTTGCCTCTTGGAGAAATGCATTGCTGCAATTGAGATTTACTCCCTATATAAGCCAAAATCAAAGGTAATTCTCATTCTTCTTAGTTCACAAATCATAACTACATTTTTGGTTCGAACCATAGACCCCTTTGACTCATGCTTTGACCATGTTCTTTTGGTCAGATTATGGAACTTTAAGTATTGGTCCTGGAGATTGACTTGTTACTAGATGGAGACTGACTTGTTACTAGAGCTATTGGGAAAAACGGAAGCATACCAAAATCAATGTGCTGAAGTTTTGAAAGGTCCCATATGTTTAGAGGTTAGCTCGACACTGCTATGATATTTTATTGTCTCTGTGTTGAATGGAATTGGACTTTCTAGTTATCTAGATCTCTTAATTTTGGAAAATCCTAACCCCAATAGGGTATTGAGATAATTCTTCAAGAAATGGACAGTTTCCCTATCAATTTCCCAGAGTTTGAGCTTCTAAGGCAATTTCCTTTGGTTTATGGATAGTTTCCAGTCAATTTCCCAAAGTTCAAGCTTTCACAAAGGAGGTTATTGAGGCCATGACCTTTTATACCATGGTATGTTCACCCTTAAATCAAAGCCCTATGGAAAAGTTATCCTGAGATATACCAAGCTAGCATTATATTATCTTACCGAGAAATTTTACCCCTCCCTCCTTTTGCTTTCTGATTTGATTTATTTGAGACTTCTGAATTTTCCCATCCTTATTAATTAAGCCTTCTTTAGGAAACCCCAACGGGATGTGAGCACTTGCTTTTCTATGGAATACTAAAAAATCTCAAAGGTTCTGCATTGATACAAGTATGTCATCACTTTTCTTTCTTGTTCTTTTCTAAGGTTTGTGATTCGATAGTTGAAGAACAATAGATTTCTAAAGTTTAGCAAATTCTTTTACATTGCCATGCAATTTCATGTGAACTAGAATAAGTATAAACAACTCTATTAGCTGGTTAGGATTACTAACAAGCTCGGGCAAACATTTCTTTAGATAAGTGTTGTGAAGGTTTTGTTTAGCTAAAGATTAAAAAAAAAAACCTATTAGAACTTGAAATCGACTTTTGAACTTGTAATAGGGTAGGTTCTAGGTTTTAGATTTTGATGGGTAGGTTCCGGGTTCTAGGCGGAACTTGGAATCTGGAACCACTCACCCCTACTCGGTTGTTATTATCCTAAGGGTTCAATTGCTTATCTTGAGTACAAAGAAGTTGTGTGGAATCACCCACAATCCGGCTTCATACCTTTGTCGAATCAATTTATTTTCATTTATTAATTGATTGGTAATAGGGTGGTATTGTCCCTCTTGGATCCTTATGGTCAAACGGTCCATTCCTGATTGAATTTGTTGGTCATACGTGTATCGATCCTAATTACATTTCCGAATGGTCCATTAACTCATAAATGATTAGTTCAAAATAATTGTACTAACATGGCATTTGTTAATATCATCATTTCATATAATCCCAAAATAGGGTCGGAATTCAGGATATCACATTATATACACATATTGATCATGCTTCTTCGAAAACAACTATCATTTTAGAAATCAATCATTGCAGTGCGAGTTTCTCATAACTAATGCACTCTTTAGTGGGAAAATCGTCCAAAACCTTTTGCATTTTCTGCTGATTCAATTTTAAACATTTTTTCGACAAAAAACGAATGCTAAACCTTTTAATTGTATTGATTGAGTCCTAAAATTTTTCATGTTTTATCAATTGAGTCCACTCGACTAATTTGGCTAGGAAATCGCTAATATAGACACCGATTGTCTTATGTGGCACGTTTGTCGCTGATGTGAATAATTTTTAATACTATTTTTAGTATTAATTTAATTTTTTCTTTTTCTTTTTTTACAACTTTGGCCAGCACCTTGTCGGCTAACCATCGTTGACTAGAGGTAAGGGCCAATGATTCTCACTCAGACTGGGTGAGGATGCCCCTCGTTGGCCAACATGCAAGGGTGTCAGTCCTCGCTTGTGTAGAGTGATGGTCGGCCGACAAGAGTTGGAAAAAAGAACAAATAAATATAACAATTCGAAAAAATATTAAAATATTATTAAAAAATTCTATCCAACCGTGCCACATAGGACAACTAGTGTCCATATAAGTAATTTTTGGTTAAAATTGATTGGATGGATCCAACATGTAAAAGTGTAATAAATTTAGCAATTTTTGGATTTAGGATGGGAAAGGTTATTCTAGACTTCTAGGTCGATGACAGAAACATATTTTTCGAGCGTAGGCAACAAGATGGGCTCGGCCTTAGGAGTTGTCTTTATTCCCGGCCTACAATGCACTCGCTTGAAGCTACCGATGTTTCCCTTTAATCCTTGTGGTTTAGTAAGTAGTTCTTACTAAGTACCGTTAGGTCCCCAAAGCACGCGATCCAAGCGAAAATGACATTGCACTGGATCGAGTTAATTCGTGCGAGCTATGTCGAAGTCAGAGTCATATCTCGAATCGACGACAAGTTTTTATTGTGACGTGTCATGATAAGCTATTCGGAATGGTTCGAAGCAAAATATCTAGGGCTTGGCTGCGATTAACCTCCCCGGATTCATCAACAATGCGAGGGCGCACGCATACGAATTCTCGAGGTATGGGCACCTCTTGTCTTTGCGTTTCCTTATTGTATGTTGACTCGAGCCGGGCTTGGGCCAGAAGAAAAAATGTAGCGAATTGAATTTTTTCTTTAAGATGCTGAAGAAAGGGCGAAATATAAGAGCTATTAAGGAGGGGGATTGGGTTATGGGTTTTTTCTCGAATCACTTGGCCGATGTCTAATGGATGTAATGAGGCCGGTATTGCCATTAGCGATCGGGTCTGATCGCCGATCCGACATTCATACCATTCGATCAAATCTATAGGACAAAATGCATATCGGAATTGATGAGACGGGCTACCTATCGTTCCTTGGAGAATGTAAGAGCTTGACCGATTGAGGT
The DNA here is from genome assembly GCA_014182895.1 of Angophora floribunda. Lineage (NCBI taxonomy): Eukaryota > Viridiplantae > Streptophyta > Magnoliopsida > Myrtales > Myrtaceae > Angophora > Angophora floribunda. The sequence continues at coordinate 28,031,229 of CM024711.1, read as the reverse complement.
TTTGGCAATTCCAGTTCCTAATTGGGCTATCAATATATCTTCAGCAGGATTTTGACTGCACATCCAAATCCCTAATTCGAAGGCAAAACCGGGCCATGATTTTAGGGCTTCGACCGTGTCTTTGGGCCGGGCCGGGCCGGTACATGGGCTTCGACAGTCACGCCGGTCAGTCGACTGAATCGAAACAAAAACCGCGAGGCGACTCCGGTGCTGCGTTCCTCCGTGTATCGACTGGTCTCATCTTCTTCCTCGTCTGTCGATCGATCGGTAAGGTTTCACTTCTGTCGTCTCTTGAGTTCTTCGTCGTTCTCGGATGGCGCGAGACGACGTCTTGGGTCGATCCCGAAGCTGGTTGATTCGATGTTGCTCTGATTACGTCGTTCGTTATAGGGATTTTGTTGATTGGTTGAGAATTGATAGATGACATCTGGTTGCTCTCGTCATGTGGAGACTGTTATTTTGCTAGTCGCTTAATTGATTATGATTGTGGTAATTTCCTCTGTGGATTTCTGGGTGAAAGTCTAGCTTCCGGCTGCTCTATCGAGTTTTCTTATTTTCTGAGCTTGGTGCTCGGTGATTGAAGTTATTAGAAGAACTTGGGAAGGGAAGTGATTTCGGTCACAAAAGCACTGTAATTGATTGGATAGTTGTGTAGATGCAGGAAAAGAGATTAAAACATTGCTTCTTGAGTGTTGTGCTGTGATTCTTGTTGGGGTTGGTGATTTTTCTTTAGTTTTCGTCTCGGCGGTCTTTCACCAGGCAATAGTTTTATGCTTCCGTCAAAGATTATGGTAAGAATCCCTTTTTAGGCATTAGATATTTGCCCGTCTGTCTTGTAGGTTCTGTGGTTTACACTAATGGGGAAGGGCTCGAAGCCAAAGGACGCAGGAGGAAAGGGAAAGGGGAAGCAAGCAGGGGGTGGGAGCGATGACGCTGGTTCCAAGGGAAAAGGAAAAGCCGGGAAGTCAGATGGGCTAGGCACTTGCACTTATGTCAAAGGTTGGTTCTTCTCTGTTCTTTGTCTTGTAGAGTCAGGTCCTTCATGTCTCAAACTGTATGGTACTTTTGCATTTGAGATGCGAATGCTCCTCTTTCAGACAACATTGCATAAACATATGGGATCAGGGTTTGTTTTCTCTTCCCTTTTGGTACTCATCTAGTCACTACTCGCAACTACTTTTGGGTGTAGCTACCCTACGGAAATCCCCATAACTTTCAGGAATAAGCGCATTAACCATGCTTGAGTATGCACTTGTTTTCAGTATTGTGAAATCAACTCTCAGTTATATGCAAATTATAGTGAGTGGAAGCTGACAATGTTTCACTTTCACCTCATAGCAACTTCAAGCTTGTTAATTTGGTTCTCCAATATTGTTCAGCTAGGCATATACTATGTGAAAAGCAAGGCAAAATCAATGAAGCATACAAGAAACTGCAGGATGGCTGGCTAGGCAATGGTGACAAGGTTCCTCCAGCTGAATTCGCAAAGGTAATTTTGCTCCGTGCATGTCCCAACAAGACTTTAGGGCAACATCTTTTACCTCATTTGGTCCCTTGGGGATTTATATTGTCTTCCTTTTCTTTTGTTTGAGACTGAAGGAACATATGTCTGGATCACGTATGCAACATTGCGACTAGCCTCCTTTCTATATTTGTTCCCACTCCTATGAAACCTAGGCATCATCATTTCTGTAGAACAGAGTGAGATACAAGATGTATTCCTTCCATATGAGGTCCTAAAAATATTTTGGTAGTGATCAGCCTTATAGGAAATGATGACATCCTAGGAAATTTAAGCTGTAGTTAACTCCAGTTAAGTGCTTAATTGCTACAACACATACGTGCATTAAGTTTAACGTATAGCCAACTGTGCTCGAACTCTTAGAGCTACTCGAGTGGCTACTGGTTGGCTATTCTCTCCCTTCATGGTTTTGTGACGTATGTTTCTGCTGGTCTTAATTGACAGTTAGCTGCAGAGTACTCAGAGTGCCCATCTGGGAAGAAGGGTGGGGATTTAGGATGGTTTCCTCGAGGAAAGATGGCTGGCCCATTTCAAGAAGTTGCATTTAGTACCCCGATTGGAGCTACTAGTGCACCATTTAAATCAACGTATGTATTTACGTATTCTACCTCACTTCTCAATGAGTTGTTCATTATTCCTTTAACTTCCATAATGCAAATACTTAGGCCTTGTTTGGTTTGGCTTTGAGAATGGGCTTTGGGGCTCTAAGGGACCTTGGCCAAATGCAAACCCGTTTAATTCACTTTTTTGGAGGACTTTGGCTAGATGCAATTGCATCTCTAACGGGTTCTAAGGGCCTTTAGCCTATAGCAGGTCTGGAAGTCCTTTGGGAAGTTGCATATTTGGAATGCAAATTCGTTCACTGTTCACGGTTACTATTCATCTTCTTCGTAGAAGCACACGGAGGCCGATGATCGCTGGCCAAGAGGTCACTTGTGCCTGTGCTGGCGACTGCTACTTGAGGTCGTGCGACCTCATGCGAGGCTGTCCGATGGCTTGATCTGGTCCACGGTGGCTAGATAAAAAAGCAATTTTATTTAAAACTTTTTTTAATAAAAAAATTTAGCAAAATTATTTTGCAAAATATAGTTTTTACCAAACGGCATTTAAGCCAAAGTCGTTTTGTAATCCTCTTTAGAATTACAATTTACCAAACGTTATTTGTATTTCGGAAAACCCTTTTATTCTAAAGGTATTTGTATGTTCCCAAGGACATTTGCCCAAAGCCGAACCAAATGGGGCCTTAGTGTGAAACCATATGAGGGGCAGATTGACTGCCATTACTAACTATATCCATTTGATGACACCCTTTCATCGTGTAGTTTGCATGAAGTTGAGGCAATTAATTGCTGAAGACAGCCTTTTTGAAATTCTATTTGGTGCTCCAATATGGCAAACAGGAAAGGGGTGAACTATATAAAGTAGAATAATATAAGTATAACATCTCTCTTGGAGTGGACAGATGAGATGAATATGTTGATAAAATGAGAAAATGATGTTATCCTGTTTGTGAGATATATTGCCACTTTGCCGTGCAATGATGGATTTTGTATATATAAATTCCATTGAAGAGCGTTTCATTTATTTTTGATGGTCATGCAGAGAAGAAAGATCTTGCTTTAAGATTTCTTGCTTTTGGAATTTTCTTTTTAGATGATGAATGAATATGACTTTCTTCTTACTTTGTACTTTTGGGAAATGTTCAGGCATGGCTACCACATTATCCTGAGCGAAGGGAGAAAGAATTGATGAATGCTGCTTCTCTGGGGACCTTTTTTTGCCTATGTGTCTATCTAAACAATGGATATTTTTATGTATGGCCATTGTGTTTCGTTGGGTGCAAGGTGCCTCTTCCATGGGTGGTTCATGAATGTATGACAAATTTCTGCTTAAAATGCCTTAGTGCTTTGTGATGACTTTTCATTGGAGCGGCCTTTAAGCACATGTACATCTTGATGGGTCAAGATCTGTAATCTGGTATTGTCAATGTCACACAGAAAAGGATTGGATATGAAATAAAAGGGAGTGAACAAAATTAACTGACATAAATAGGTCTTCTGCCACCTGAATTAAATGCCGCGAACTTTGAGTTTGCGGGTGTGCTTGGTATACCACTTCGTAGGTGGAATCTCGTGAATCTTAAAAATCTGCAGCTAGAGATAATGCATACTAGTCAGTTTTATCCCATGAGGTCAATGCCAAAAGCTTGTGGGAAATGGGGCACGACATGATTATGCTTTAGATGGCTGTTTGGACTGAGATGTTTTCATCATTTGACGAATTGGCTTTAGACAATTAGAGAAATTGGAAGAGCAAAAATCCTCGGCATAATCCTATGGAAACATGGATCGTGTCAGCAATCTGGTATTAGCAGTTACTGACGAAGTGGACGAATTATGGTGCCTGGCATGTAAAATCTGTCTCTCTACCTGCGAAATGTTTTTGTGGGTCTTGTGCCAGTTTGCTGGCTGTTCAGTATTCAATGCTCTACTCTCTATGCAGGGGGTGGGTGTTGAATGTTTCAATCTCAAGTGCTTTCTACTTTCAGATTTGAAATTCATCAGACTGATGAATATATATGAGATGAATTGCTATTGCTCTTCCCATTTTTCCTGCTTAGGCTCTCTTTGATGATGTGAAAATGTACGTTGTGATTTTCTGAAAGCTCCTAGTTCAATATTGTTTGATAATGTGAAAATTGATGTTGTGACTTTCCAAAAGCTTCTAGTTCAATTTTAAGGTAATCCGTGTTCAATACATGTTTTACCAAAAGTACGGAGTTATAGCATCATTGCAACACAATTAATTCACCATTTCATATATATATATAGACTTGGTTCGGTTTTGGTTCATTATCTCAAAGTACATACCTCAATATAAGTAATAGCAGTTTGAATTGAATTCAGGCGGACATGTTTTAAATGTGATACTAATAAAAATATTAGCTTGAAATCAACTCAGCATAATTATTACGATCTATTATTAAAAAAAAAAGTAATGGAATAATGAGTTTCTTGAATTCAGAAAAGAGGCATGTCACGGTACGGGTTGATTCCGACCTCGATTTAACCTGGTACTTGGATTTTTGGAGGGATTTTTTTTTTTTCACTCATTTCCAAGGTTGTTGGAGTTGGACGACAATTCCCAGTCAAAGGAGGTTTTAAGCAGGGTTTAAGCAGCCATGGAAAAGTCTTCTGTTCCTCCTTCCTTCTTCACCACCAACTAACTACACAAACCCTAGCGACCATCGCCATGTCCTCTCCCCTTCCACAGCCGTCCGAATCTCCATCCGCGACCGACCCGGAGACCCTCAGGAGCGACCATCCCGGCGAGACTTCGGATCACCCGGAGAGAAATGGAGAAGAAGGCGCAGGGGAAGGAGATGAAGAAGAGGAAGGGGAAGGGGAGTGCGGGTTCTGCTTGTTCATGAAAGGCGGTGGGTGCAGGGACGAGTTCGTCGCGTGGGAGGTGTGCATCCAGGACGCGGAAAGGAACGAGGAGGACGTCGTGGACAAGTGCTTCGACGCGACGGCGGCCCTGAGGAGGTGCATGGAGGCTCACTCCGATTACTACGAGCCCATCCTGCGTGCCGAGAAGGACGCGGAGGAAGAGGTGGCGAGGGAGTTGGAGGAGGAGATGGAGAAGAAGGAGAAGGAATTGGGGACGAATTCTGTTGCCGGATCCGATGATTCGGCGGAGAGAATCGGGCGTTCTGAGGATTCGAGCAAGCGAGATGGGTTGGGAGAGAGATGACGGCGCAGGCGAGACAGCCTCAACCAAGTCCAATGGTAGAGAAAAAAAGAGAACTTTTGGCCTTATGTGTACTGCATTTTTTTATTCAATGGTTAGCCATGATTGTGGAACTGGAGGTCATTTTTGATTAGACGTTATTTTTATTTGTTTAGGAGAATTTGATGGGGAGAGTGGGAAGGGATGAAAATCAAATACAGTTGTTCATGTCTCGTGGGTTCACAGAATGAAATCTTGCATGCATAAATGCAAATTTGAGTTGCCAAATCCACTTCAGCTGCTCATTGTCGACATCTTATCTATGACTGCATCGTATTACTTTGGGCTTGTCTCTTGCTAAGGGCCATTTGGGTGCTGTTCTTGTTTTCTGTGTGTCGAACAAAGACGATGTCTTGGTAGTTGATGATTCCTACATGTTCTTACAGCAGAGAATTAGGCTGTGGTTTGATGGATCGTTGATCTTGTTGCCTGGATGAAGGTCTGGATGGGAACTCAATAAAGCATTGGACAATGGTCATTGATTTTTCTACTGAATATGCAGATTTGCTTATGATGAACTCTCGTCATCAAATCTCATTTGCCTGGATGAAGGTCTGAATAAGAGCTCAATAAAGCATTAGGCAATGTCATTGCTTTTTCTACTGACTATGCAGATTTGCTTATGATGAACTCTCATCGTCAATCTCATTACCTTGATGAAGGCCTGGATAGGGACTTAATAAAGCGTTGGACAATGTCATTGATTTTTCTACTGAATATGTGGATTTGCTTATGATGAACTCTCACCGTTGAGCTAACTTGTAATGACATTGCTAAAACTTTATTTGGTTGTCGTCCTACTCGGAAGGCTTGGTGATTTTTTATTTTTTTCTTGACGTATGCTCCCACAATCGCAATCTGATAATTGCAACATTCTGCATCAGATTGGAGCTTTGCCTACCCTGCTGACGTTTGCTTTGCTGGTCTTATGCCAGATTCTTAATACTCCAATCTTCTTTCAGTTGGCCATACCTTGTGTGTCAAAAGGATGGCTGGCTTGGGAAAGATAAAGGTTCGTCATAACTGGACTTGAATTCAAAACGATTCCTTGCTGGGAGATGGGCAGCAGAAATTGTTGCTGCTCTCGGTCAACTTCAGGCCATGAGTGCTTCTGGCAGTAGCAGCAAGTTGGTTTGAATCTTGTCGTTGACTTCCAACCATTTTCGCTGTGGCTGGTTTTACTTTGATGTGGTTTGTGATTTCCGCATCAGGAGGTCTGCGTTTTCACCTCATCAGCTAATCATCACAGGAACTATCACCTAATCAAAGTCGAAAAGGGAAGTTAAATTAGCAGTTGAGTGTGACATAAATGTCCGCAGCGAGCTGGTCCAACTCACTAGGCTTTAGTACAAGAAGAGACGGATTTCGGATTCACGGGCAATTGGGCGTCGGTCCTCCTACAAAACCCTTGTTCTGGGATGACTCCCCCTTGTGACCTCCCATGTATCATTCCATTTTGCAGTCTTACCATTGTTGAATGGTGTCTTGGGTGCACGATCACGGCAGTAAGAACCTGAGCCTCTTGGGTGCTTCCTCTTTCTAAAATCTTTCGGATCGTTGCCGAGACATCAGCATGAATCCAAACGTGATAGAAGGAGACTTCTATTCTCGTTAGAGACCACACTCCAAGCACACATCACTCAACTGGCGGATTTATTTTAATCTCTATGCTATATTCTTAGAACTGTGATTCGATTTAAATCCGAAGTCACCATGAACCAAATAAAAATTATTCGTGACTTTTACTTCTGATTTACTATATATTTTAAAAGTTTGTGGTTCGCAGCCTTTAACCTACATATATTCAGTATGAAATACCTAAAATTTCGTACTAAAATCTGTATATAACATATGATATTACTGTCTTAAAACTCTGGAGGGAAAGGAGTAGAAGTAAGAAGAGCAGGAAATTCAAGAGCAAAAATTCACATAAACTGGAACTAGAAGGACTAAAATGAGAAATTTCAAATTTCTCTAATCCAAAGAGAAGAAAGAAAACGGAGAAGAAATTTCCTTATCTTCTTCGCTTTCCGAAGCTCCATCGTCGAAGCTGAGAAGAAGAGAGAGATGGACAGATACAAGCTCTTCTCTCTCTCCCCATCCTCGCCTTCTCTCTCCACTTTCCTCTCCCTTCGCCCAAACGCCCTCCGCCATCTCCCTTCACTTCCCTGCAAACGGTCCTCCGTCTCGGCCTCCCTCCTCCGCCACGCTCAGCAACCGCCACCGCCGCTGACCCCCACCCTGGAGGCCTTCTGGGAGTGGCTCCGCCGCGAGGGCGTCGTCTCCGCCAAGACTCCGGCGAAGCCCGCGGTCGTCCCGGAGGGCCTGGGCCTCGTCGCCCAGAGAGACATTGCCCGGAACGAGGTCGTCCTGGAGGTGCCCAAGAAGCTGTGGATAAACCCAGAGGCGGTGGCAGGCTCGGAGATTGGGAGGGTGTGCGAGGGGTTGAAGCCGTGGGTGTCCGTGGCTCTGTTCTTGATCAGAGAGAAGCTGAGGGACGACTCGCCGTGGCGGGTCTACCTCGATGTCCTCCCAGAGTCCACAGATTCTACTGTATTTTGGTGGGTTCGGCTTCATTTCCGCCGTGTTTGTTTTGTATATAAGTTCTTCGTTCCCTGTATATATGTTGATTGTGATATGGAGTGTGTTTGAGTTTGAGATTTGGAGGGTGATTGGTTTTAGTTTTGCTGGTTCCAGCGCAGGTCAGAAGAGGAGCTAGCTGAGCTGCAAGGTTTGGGCAGTATTCTTTTCTTTTTTCCTTTTCCCCACCGCTTCTTTATGAGATGCTTCTGTGGAATTTACTTTTGTTAAGTTAGAGGCACACTTTCTGCTGGTTAATGACTTGATTGTGATCGTGAGATGAGTTCTTGAGTAGTTGCTCTGTTCTTTGAACAGTGAGTGCATATGTGTTTTTCCCTTCACTGTGTAAGAATTACATATTGAAAGACTAAGGCTAGTGCGTATGAGAATGCATGTCATGTAAGCTGCAGCGAGGAGTTACTAGAGATGGCCTAGGTGATAAATTTTGCCGGGCCAGATAGCGTGGTTTGCTATGAGTTGCGCACTTGAAGACGAATACTTGTAAAGGACCTGAGTTTTCCTATTTAACAGCTTCGAACAATGATCCTCTTGAACTCCAACGCCACCTGGTGCATTGATGAAATGAAATTCTACACAGAACAAGGCCAAACACCGCAATCTCAAACTCCAACGCCACCTGGTGCGTTGATGAAATGACATTCTACAGAGAAAAAGACCAAAAGCCGCAACCAAGAGCCTGACTCACTGCAAACATTCCTTAATTTCCTAACCAGAGCTTCCTATCATTTATCTGATCATACCAAACAAAAATGTCATCAGTGTTTGATTTTGGTGTCAGTGTCAACACAAGCTTGACTTTAAGAACACTTTGCTATTAGAAGTTTATGACAGACAGTTTGGCAACCAAAGGCCGGGGTGATAAGCTGCCCCAGCCACTGGATAAGATTGTACTAATTCATGTTTGGGGATGACTTGGACCCCTTAATAGAGTCATTATAACTTCTTATGAACGTGTCTATCATCACTGAAATGATCGTGGATGGAGTTCCAATTTTTCTCCCTGCATTTATACATTATGACATCTAGATTTTATTGTTGTCCCATCTGCCATAGTATGTGGACATTTCTGAGTTATGACTGAAGGATGATACGTTATTCATGCTTTGTAATTACTAGGTATGATCCTTAGCCAATTTATGTGAAGTGGATCTTATCATTGTAGGGTCCCAGCTATTGAGCACAACATTAGGTGTGAAAGAGTATGTGGCGAGTGAATTCCAGAAATTGGAACAAGAGATTATTTTACCTAACAGGCAGCTCTTCCCTTCTCATATAACGTTGGATGACTTCCTCTGGGCATTTGGAATTCTTAGATCAAGGGCATTTTCAAGACTTCGTGGCCAAAATCTTGTGTTGATCCCCTTTGCAGACTTGGTAAGTATTGTTTCCTTCTCAACATTAATTAACTTGTTTCAGCTGGGGTTGTCCCTCATATTAATTCAGGTGGCTGGAGAAAGTCACTCTTGTTACTGAACATGACATGGAACTTGTGTCATATTAACCTTTCATTTTTTGTTTAGCATGAAAAAGAAGGAAAATGCCTGGAGTGTTATTGACTGAGGCTCATATGCTTTTATTAGGAAAAATAAAGCATGAATTGTTGCGAGGAAAATCAAGTGAGGAAATTAACATAACAAAGATATACTTTGATATGCCTTCTGTTTGGTTGGCCTGTGTTCGTGCAGGATGACAGCAATACACCTTACAAACCCAACCACACTTGTTTCTTTCTGGAATACACTCAACATTGCTAACTATTTCAGTTAGCATTAAACAAGGACATCTAGCAGTTTATCAAACCTAAAGTTTTTGCGTTCATTCTAAGAACTTGTGAGACGGAAATTAAGTGGTACTTGTTATCCATGTCTATTAGTATGGCCTGCTAAATGGGATTGGCCACACATAATTTGATGTATTTCCTATGCAAATGGTGGCTTCACAAATGATGTGGTAAATCATTGGCCACAGTTGAAAAAACGATGGTGGGAAACCGCTATAAGGACATGGGGTTAACCAATCCTCTAGCAAGCTTCTTGGATGTTCAGTTTTGATTATTATCTACTATTAGAGTATAACCCATGTAATGATTTGTTCTTCTACAAACAGCTAATTTTAGCCTCCAATAAACATGTCAGTTTGCTTAATCCTACTTCTCCTCTTAGTTGAGAACTTGCCTCTTATTGGTGATTTGAACTTCTGTTACCTGAAACCTTTCAGATTAATCACAGTCCTAGTATTACCACAGAAGATTATGCATATGAAATCAAAGGTGCTGGTCTTTTTTCGAGAGAGCTGTTATTTTCTTTGAGGAGCCCTGTCTCTGTCAAAGCTGGTGAACAGGTAAATTTCAGATCTTGGTCTTAGTGGTATTCTTGGACTGAAAAAATATTTAATTTTAACAAACAACTACTTTGGAATGGCAAATCTTTGATCTACATTTCCCTTTTTGTGTGAAGAGGATTTAGCAATTTTGTTGTAGCACCTAACTATCACTAAGTAAAATTCTTGGGAATCCAGATGCAACTGTATTGGCATCAAATCAGTCATTTTGTGAGCCATAAATTGTTGAAAAGCTTATCGACCCTTTTCTGATGCTAAGAAACTTATAAACAGGTTCTGATTCAGTATGATTTGAATAAGAGCAATGCTGAATTGGCTCTGGATTATGGGTTCATAGAATCAAACTCAGGGCGTAACTCATATACGCTGACACTGGAAATATCTGAGTCAGATCAATTTTTTGGAGACAAGCTGGATATAGCCGAGTCAAATGGTCTGGGTGAGACTGCATCTTTTGATATAGTTTTGGGTCAACCTCTGCCACCAACAATGCTTCCGTATTTGCGGCTAGTAGCTCTAGGAGGAGCAGATGTTTTTCTCTTGGAATCCCTTTTCAGGAACACCATATGGGGCCACCTGCAATTGCCTGTAAGTTGGGCCAACGAGGAGCTAATATGTCGTGTTGTTAGAGATGCTTGCAGATCTGCACTTTCTGGTTATCATACCACAATTGAAGAGGTAAAAATCGGTCATTTCTTGTACATTGGTTGAATTCAGCTACTCACCTAGCGAACCAAAGCAAGAATCATAACTGTTTGGCACCTGTTTTTTCATCATATAGAAACAGAAGTCAGATGCTATGCCTAGGTTTTTAATTGAGATTATGTAGCAAATGGATGTTGTATAAGTTTTAAACTGAATGAATGGATGGAACCGATAGGTGACCTCCATCCTCATCTTTTCTTGCCTTCATTGAGCCCTGGGTTTTCGCTGGCATTGAAAGTTTCAGCACTCCAAACATTATAGTTTTGCAAATAATCATAAAAAAGGTTCAATAGTAAGATCTCATCTTGCAGGATGAGAAACTTGCAGAAAAAGGGGATCTTGCCCATAGGCTAGAGATTGCAGTCGGTGTTAGAGCTGGGGAGAAGAGGGTGCTGCAGCAAATTGACAATGCATTCAAGGATAGAGAAATGGAATTAGATGAGTTGGAATACTACCAAGAAAGGAGGCTTAGAGATCTTGGTCTTGTTGGTGAGCAAGGCGATATTATCTTTTGGGAGAAGTAACAGTAAAACGTTATGTGCACTCCTGTGGGATCCTGGTCTAATTTGACAGAAAGCAAGAGAGCAACGTTGTTTGCTGCATTTGGCTCTTTCCTGCTCTCCAAACCAAATTAGGGCAACGATGGAGAAAGCACAACAGAAACGTGATATATCTTGCTTCATTTCCTTGCAGTGATTATGTTAAGAAGACTTTACTCTGCCTGGCTTTTGCTCCGTAATCCTTCTGCCATCTTGTCCACCCTGACCAACTTCCAACTGCCTGGGCTCCATTAATTGTACACCGACGTGAAAGAGGCTCTTTGTATTATTGCTCAACTTGCAGGTGATTATAGGCATTTTGTAGCCATGCTTAATGTTTATTGCTGTATTTATATTGCTGCACAGGCTATCTGATAAGGCTGTTCCAAGGTGCAGCCCCGGTGCTACATTAGCCGTCTGTATTTTACTGAACTCTGGGTTTGATAAAGATCAGCTTGATATATTCGTTCTATTTGTATAAGCCAACATGAAGATATAACGTAAAAGGGTCTTCTTCTTTTTTCTGACGTTAATTTAAGAGAATTGACATTTCGCATGCTTGGTGACAATACATAATTTCATAATCTTCTTCCTCCGTCAATTAGGACACTTTGCGGACTGATTTTGCAAATCGTAGATGCATAAGAAAACCTGCTGCTTTTTTTTAAAAGATATAGGGTCCGTTTAGTAACATTTTTATTCTCAGAAATTTTTTGAAATAGTTTTTTAAAATTTTTATTTCATGGAAAAATTTCTGAATAAAAGAATGCATTTGGTAATTGAATGCGTTTGATAATTACATAAATTTTTTATTTTTGAAATAGAAAAGAACAGAAATGTACTGGGTATAACTTGCAATTTTTTTTGGTGATGTAGAATTTCCTTTAATTGTTTAATAACTTTTTCAGATTTTTCTTTTTTCTTTTTTCTTTCTCCTCTTCTCTTCTTCCTCCTCTAGTTGGTCGCCGGGCAATAGTAGACGGGTGGCAAGTAGCAACCATGACCGGTTGTGACCGGTTAGAAGAGAAATAAGAAGAAAAGAAAAAAAAAACTTATTTCAGAAATTATACCGGAAATAAGAAGTAATTTTTGTCTATTTTTTGGTTACTTTTCCATTATGGGAAATAGAAAAATTAATTGACGTTACCAAATATTTCAAGGAATAAAAGAACAGAAAAAAAAAATAGAAACATTAACGAATGGAGCCGCAAGGCCAGTTTTGGGATCGCCCTGCGGGAAAGAACATTGATCCGCTACACCTTTATTTTGGCGAGGAACATCGACCACCTCTTGGTCTGAGATTCTTTGGGCATTTAATAAGCCAATGGAGTTGAAGCTTGAAAGGCTTTTTCACCAAAACATTTCGCTGCTCAAGCTTCAACAAGTTTACTTGAATTTGATCAAACCTGACGAAAACCAATTCAGATAATCCATTCAGTTCAAGTGACTTGTGGAGGAATGATTGATTATTAGGTAATCAATGTAAGAGTTTTCTTAACATGGGATACATTGTTTGATATTTATAATTTTAAGATGAGATTAATATGAGCTTAGCATGTGTGGGTTGAGTTGGGGCTCAGCCTATGATGAAAGGACTCGGTCCTAAAATCATACGCTGTGATCTTCACATAAAAAATTGGTGAGGGGCTTAATCTCAAAGGTAATCTCATCGAATTAAGATTCTAAGGATAATAGAGAAGAAGATCAGTAGTAGCGTTGAATTGATTCATCCTAATTGTACATAAATGATTGATTTGAAAAAAGGTACACGAATCTCTTCTTCCTCAGTTATTATGTTCCAGCCTCTAGTTATGTTTGATCCTGGGATGCCGTTTGGAATGTCTGACGATCAATCCCCTGAATATCGGAGTCAGGAGTGTTCACCCTGAACGTGGTCTCGAAATATCTTACTAAAAAATGCCCGTCTCCCTGCTGATATCCAGTTCATCGATTTACTCTCTCTCTCTCTCTCTCGCTCTCTCTCTCTCTCTCCACTTTTTGCGTCTTACTTCATATGGAAAGATAACTGAAAACGAACCCCTCATCCACTGCGCAGCTCAAAACACATTATCCAAGAAAACAGTCACCCAATCCACAACACGAAAATGTCAACTCTCTTCTTCTCCGTCTCTCCACCCTCTGCTTCATTCCCTCCTCAATTCCCTTTCCAATACTTCAAACACTTGTCTCCCCTCAAGACCACCCTCAGAAGACCTCTCTTTTCCACAACTACTCGTTCCTCACTCCATGGCGACCCCCTCGAATCCGACCCGCCATTGCCGCCTTCCATCCGCACCTTCTGGAAGTGGCTGGCCGAGGAGGGCGTGGTCTCTTCGACCTGCCCAGTTCGCCCGGCCTACGTTCCCGAAGGCCTCGGCCTCGTCGCCCGGCGAGACATTGCTCAAGATGAAGTTGTCCTGAAGGTCCCCAGACGGTTGTGGATCTACCCGGACACTGTTGCTGCTTCAGAAATTGGCTATCTCTGCACCGATTTGAAGCCCTGGGTGGCTGTCTCTCTCTTCTTGATAAGGGAGAAGACGAGGGGCAACTCACCGTGGCGGTTCTATATTGATATATTGCCGGAGCGAACGGACTCGACATTGTATTGGTGGGTTCCAGTTTGCTTTGCGAATCCTATCAAAAAATTATGACTTTTTTTTTAGCTCTATTGGATGGTCTAAGATTGTGGGGTGATTAGCTGCGTTCTTCTGTTTTCTGGTTCCAGTGCAGGTCAGAAGAAGAGCTTGCAGAGATAAAAGGTCTGTGTGTTTTCTCCATCGCGGACTATTTCGTTCTATGTGCCTTGTTTAACTGCCTTCTCTCCGGATATCTGTTAATGAACCTTTTTTGCGGAATCATCCAGGAACCTTGCTATTGCGGATGACCAGGGAGATGAAAGAGCATGTAGGGAGTCAATACCAAAAAGTAAAAGAAGAAATCATATCGCACCACGAGCAGCTGTTTCCATCTTCTATAACTCTGGATGGGTTTCTTTGGGCATTTAGCATGCTGAGATCGCGGGCATTTTCACATCTTAGGGGCCAACTTGTTATGCTTCCACTTGTTGATTTAGTAAGTCAATCGATTAGATTGATAGTGAACTTGTCTGCATTTCTTTCAGGCCTCAATCAATCTGCCAGAAAATTTAAGAATTCCATATTATTTACATGCATCAGATTAACCACAGCTCTAGCATAACAAGAGAAGATAATGCAGAGGAGATTAATGGACCAGCAGGTCTTTTTTCTTGGGACCTACTTTTCTGTTTGAAGTCAACAATGCCTGTCAAAGAGGGTGAGCAGGTAAACCTCTAAACACTGTTGAACTTAGTAATTGATGATCCATTTGACATATTATGAATATGATATCGTTCTCAACACAGCGCATGTCTCTTCCCATCAGACACAGAGAAATGACTCTTAACCTAATTGAATCGTGGTAATTTACACATTGATTACCCGACGAGAAATCCTCAGAGATTGAGAAAGTTTCATTTAATTACCTAGAAATGCCATTACACAAGCCTCATCTGGTAGGGCAGTGATTTGTGACCATTCATTGTGACTAACAGAATCCTGGGACAGGTTTTCATCCAGTATGGATTAAAGAAGAGCAATGCTGACTTGGCTCTTTATTATGGGTTTGTGGAACCAAATACCAATCGCGACTCGTATACGCTTACATTCAACATATCCGAGTTGGACCCCTTCCATCGGGAGAAGCTTGATATTGCAGCAGCCAACGATTTGGGTGAGACTGCATACTTTGATATTTTTATGGACCGTCCTCTTCTGCCAGCAATTCTTCCATATCTGCGGCTTGTGGCACTTCAAGAAACAGATGCGTTCCTCCTGGAGCCTGTCTACAGGAAATCCATCTGGAAAACTCTCGAATTACCTATAAGTCGCATGAACGAGGAGCTGGTATGCAAGATGGTCGTAGATGCTTGTGAATCAGCTCTTTCAGGCTACCACACCACAGTTGAACAGGTACATGTAGCGTTCTGATTTCCAGTCTGGTGATTATGTTAGGATGGTTTCTCCTAGGGAATTGGTTCGGTTGGACTTCACTGAACCTTACACGGTAATAATTGGCCTAGTCAAGACTACTTTAGCATGTCATCTCTATCCTGAAATCAATCATGGTAGTAACCTTTTTGGTAGATAAGGGGATGATCATCTCGTGTTTGTTAGTCTTACAGCCAAATGTAGCAAAATGTTTAGATAGTCAGAGCCAAGTCATTTAACGGTTCTAGTATTTGTAGAGCATTCACATTTCCTAATCTATGAGCATTCACATTTCCTAATCTACACCTAGTGAAACTAAAAATGGGGAAGTCTAAGAAAATGATGCACTAAAATATCTGTCGCCGATCATATTTGTATAGATCCATGCATCTTTTTGCCTCTACTGCACATAGTTTGGTGACTCTTATATCAGGGTATTTTCGGTTTCTCTGAAAGCTGTAGAAGCAAATCCCACCTAATTGCTCTATGCTTTCCTCCATTCAAACGCAATGACTTGCAGGACGAGAAGCTAATTCGAGAAGGAAATCTTGGTTTTAGACTTGAGATAGCCGTGAGGGTTAGATTGGGTGAGAAGCGGGTGTTGCAGCAAATCGAGGGTGTTTTCAAGGAGAAGGAAGCTCAATTGGATAAGTTTGAGTACTACCATGAGAGGAGATTGAAGGAGCTTGATCTGGTTGGTGAGGAAGGTGAAACTTATTGCCAGCCTGAGAAGGATTCGATACCCTCCTTATAGAGCCAGTGCGCATGTTAATCTCGCCGCTGCCTTGAGGTTGTGTTTAAAAGTTAGGAACAAACTGCAGAAACTTTTTCGTACTTTTGGAGTATGCAAGGGACGGTAAGCAGAATAATCGGTGTATTCATCTGTTGTATCGAGGTTTAAACATTACAGACTTGGCTTAGATGGATCGACAATTTGTGTACCTTACTCCGGCGAGCGAGTTCCAATTTGTATGGTGTTCTGAGGGAACAAAAGAAATTACAGGGATTTGTATTAGTTCTGCCAATTTTCATTTGAGTTGGCAAAGAACCAAACTTCCTCAGTTTCTGTTTGTATCATAGTTCATGGCACTGCTTTGCCAGAAGAAACGATCCCTGGGGTTCGGTATTTAAATTGACCAAGTTTCTTCGAAGAGCACCTCAAATTATGGGCGAGCATGTTTTGGGTAGAGAACTTGAGAACCATACCAATAAGAACCTATAGGTTCCATGTTCCAAAGTATGCATTGTAGGTTTCAAGTTTTAAAATTTGAAGAACCTGTTTTGACGGATAGAACTTGGAACCTGTAACCTGTAACCTAGAACCTAAACATTCCATGGCATTAGATAATGAGTATATAATTAGAAACCATTAATCTGAACTTCTATTTTATGATTGAGAAATTTATTTTCGTAAACCATGAGACTAGTGAAAACTCCAATTGCTTCTTTCAAAATAATGATTCTATATAATACGATAACATTTGATGGATTAAAAACCATAAAATTTCATTAATATTATTCGTCAAATGCATATGGACATTCATTCTTAGACAATCGATAATAAAATCCTTATTTTTATTGTTGCTTATATTTTCATTTTGCTTAATTAAAGATAAAAAAAAACCTATTAAAACTTGGAACCAACCCATAAATTTGTAACAAGGTAGGTTCCAACTTTTGATGGATAGGTTTTAAGTTTTAAAAAATAAGAAACTTATACCTGAGAGTAGATTTCAAGTTCTAAACAGAACTTGTAAAGAACCTAAAACCGCTTACTCCTACTTAAAATCAGTTGCACTACACTGTGTCCCTACAAATTGTTCAGTACTTAATTGCAAGTTGTGCTCTCTAAAACCGCTTACTCCTACTTAAAATCAGTTGCACTACATTGTGTCCCTACAAATTGTTCAGTACTTAATTGCAAGGTGTGCTCTCTTACTTTCATATGACAGTCCAAAAGCGAAGCTCGAAGAAATGCCGCTTCACCGATTGTTTCGACCGCCATTTAAATTTAGGTTTGGCTCCAGTTTACTTTATTTACCATCTTACGCAAGACCTCACTAATGCGGTTAAGAAAGAAAATTGAATTGTACTTGCAGATGTCTCTCGAGTCATCATCTCAATTAATCCTTACCCAACCAAAATCATAGACATGAACCAAATAAGCTTTCATTCCGCGTTATCACAAAAAGAGAAAAATGTACACTCTCGTTTCCAGTGACTTCTCAACAGATTTCAATCGTTGACTATGGACAAGAAAAAATGATAAATTTATCTTTGTAATTGCCTTAGAAGGAAGACAAGAATTCTCTGCTTGCTGCTCCTTGTTAGGCTCTCGGGCATTTGCTTATCATGGTCAAACAAAAAGCCATTCACGATGACGAAAGCGGAGTAGTCCGTGCAAACTCAAGAGTGTCTTCATATCTCGCTGTAAGGAAAAATAGTGCAGCTGTGCCGTGCGCTGCAACTTTTGTAGAGATCAACTTGAATCCCAAGCCCATGGACATATTTGTGTGGAACATGTTCAGATGATAATAATTGATCAGCGCTGGCAATTAACTAGAGACTTCACTGGAGTTCTTCTTGCCCAGTCCTAGTAAATCATTACAGTCACGTTGCTCACAAAGGCACTCAAGAGGATTTGCATAGAAGTAATCCTCCTCCTTGGGCTTATCGACAATAACTCTACGATGACTTGGCTGTCCCATCTTCTTCTCATGTGCCAGACGTACAGCAACTTCAAAATCATTCCATGAAAGTGTCCCATTCTGATGCAAATCCAGTAACACCACAAGTCTTTTACGATCTAAGAGAATGGTTCTCTTAAATCCAAGATATCTGCAGAAAAATGTCACGGTTTGCACACAACTTTTCGAAGGAAAAATGTGATAGGCCTCAAATATTTGTCTTGTTCTTCCAAGGGAAATAATGGAAGAACACCAATCAAGTTGATGGCTTACCTGCGGTGACCTTCCACAAGTTTTGCCATATTCCCATCATATGTGGGGATGAAAGTATTGCTGGCTATTGATACAATAAAATCTAGAGCCGCCATTTGTGACGAGTGATTGTGGAACTGCTGCAACTCCTTCGGATCCAGCAGCATCTCCTTTTTAATCTGACATAAGAGTAAAATCTGTGAAAAAGGATTGAAAAACTATGTATAGGATTACATGGAGATGGACTCATCCAATGCCAATTGCAATTGGCATCAATGGATGTTCAAATACATGCTCCAAGCATTAGCAGCTGCTAAAGCATCCTTTTACACACTGTCTACCATTCCTGGATTATTTTTACAAAAGCCCTCGAGGTGAAGATGGAACTTAATAACATTCACCTTACAATTTTCACCTACCGAGAGTTCAACACTGCTAGCATCAGAAGATGTTGGTAACTGAATTAGAAATATAACAGCACATTAATATGTTAACTCACAATCTGTGGAAATGCAGCCCTTAATGCGGCTAATCTCCGTTCACTGCCATAGATCTCTCCAGATGCGATGTAAATCTGCATGTCTTTGTCAAAACCTAGTGCCTGTAAAACTAATGATGCCTCTTCTGGAGTCAGAGGACACAGACCTAGTGATCTCCTTTCCTCAGATACAATCTCTTTCTCCCTCCACCAGGGGAATGCATACCTGCATGAAAAGCACAATTAATGTGGCCACACATTTTATATATGAGTAACGAGAAAATTAGTCAAGTTGATGAAATAAAAGGATGAAATACGTCTAATGCCACATTCCTTGTATTCTGTCAAGCTTACTCTTGCCCCAGTGCAACATCTAGAGCTTCAGAGCTAAAGCCACAGGATTCAACTACATCGTAGCATAGGCCATGGAATATTATAGAGTTCCATCTCAGGGTAAAGTCACATGATCTTAAAGACTTAAAAAACATATACCTTCCTAGAGTGAAATATCAGATAAGTAAGTATAGAGAAATATACAAAAACTTCATCGAGTTTCCCTAAAGTACAATACACATCCCTAGTTAATACATTTTACACCTTTGTTCAAAAACCTATAATTTGCACCTTGAGGTTTCGAAAGGTTCGTGATTTTTTCCTCGAGGCATAAGTAGCACAACATCAACTGAATAAGTTAAATGAAAATGCAAAAAATAAACCAAGCACATGTCAAGACAAACCTCATTCGCTTGAGCTCTTCAGCTTCTTCTGCTGTACAACCCTGGGTGCATCCGGAGAAAGCCAACATATCCATCTCGTATCTTAGATGCAAAGCCATGAAAGGCCCCTTTTCTTGAAGAAGATGGACTAATTTGTTCCCCAGAGCCTCGATCTGAGGAGTAAATTTTAGAGCCTGAAAGTTGACTCGACATCTGAGCCTCTGAAGATCTAGTGAAATTCCATTGTTTGCCAAACGAGCATCCGTTTTATTGAAATGTACCACCTTATGCTTGCCAAATAGTGGCAAAATCTGCATGGCATGGGCAAAGATATTATCCAGGGACATATATGTAACTGATATAAAACTACATTACAGTACTGCAACTGCCAAATCAAAACCAGACAAAAAGGCCTGATACATGTCCATATGAATCTCTATCAGCATAAAGCTAAGTGGAAAAAAGTCCAATATAAGCATGCTATTATTACACTACATTCTAAAGCAACTAAATTTAAAGAAGGAACAAAGGATGCAGGCCATCAGGAAACAGAGATGCAAATGCACCACCAATTGAAGGCCATGCCCTGCCCAGGTGAGGACTGCCACAAATGGCCAACTGATTCACGCACTGAGGTAGCACCTTGCCCTGCCAGAGGCCTTTCTTAATGGGTCAAAAGATGATGCATATGCACAAGCACAGGCAAAGGAGACAGAATTGAGATATGTACAGAAAAATGTGGTTGGATTTGACTGAAAATGGATTCAAGTTTCAACTATGACAGCATATACCAATTACCAATCATCAGATTACTGAATGCAGGTCCACTTTCATTAATCAGTTGAACACACCTGACCTCTATTAGAGCCATACTTCAATCTTTTTTCTGTAACAAACAGATAAACATTGCCAAACCTGTTCCAAATAATACTTTTCATTTGACCAGCTAACAGGGGGCATCTGCAAGGGTTGGTGACCATACTTCTGCTGGTATCGCTTTGGCAGCCTTCTTACAATCCGAACTTCATCTCTTAGGGAATCAATGAAATGTCTCACGTCAAAGATATCCTCAAAATTACTGCAGCAATATCACAAAATTAAACTTAAACCAGCCAAAGAGAAGCACACTGAACAAAAGCTATTACAGAGACTGAATATACCTAGGGTCAGCCCAAAAAGAAGTTTTATCGAGCTCCGGAACTACCAAAGTGAGATTCAAAAGGCGAGCAATAGTCACCATGTCACAGATCTGAAATTGCATGTTAAATCAGTGACTTCATGTTATTGAAGAAAAACAGGTCATAGAAGTGCTTACCGCAGCTCGCATTTGATTTAGACCCCCATTGCAAGACACTTTCAGAAAACCATTACTTGTGTAGTTCCCTAGAAGTTGAAAGTGTCAACTACTTGCATACTATAAGAAGAAGAAAAAGAAAAAATGGGAGGAAACAGGTAAACTAAAAGACGTATGGCAACTGATGTTGAGAAAATGATAACATTGACATAATCACCAAAGAACTACTAGCATTGCTTATTTTTCAAGAAAAGAACTACAAATGCTCAGAATTTTAGCCAGAACAATTAAAACATAAACTCTGTTTATAACTGATTTTCTATTACTAAAAATAATTCGCAAAACAGATAGTGATACTAAGTAGCCAAGTAGACTTTTAAGAAGCCAGTAATCTGACTTCAGTTCACCAGTTCTACCAAAAACTGGAGAAAGTAGAAACCCAGAACAGGAAAAGTCACATTAAAAGCTCTCTAGTAAGTTCCTTCATCGAGAGAAATTATTTGTCACTCTAGGAGCACTATCACTGCCCTATGTGATCCACCCGTCCCCATCTCAAGCAATATTTTACCCTTCCAAACATAAAAGAGTTTATTACACTAATCGCTTGATTATTTGCATTGATGGACTTTGTAAGGCAGTGTTCTAGAGCTCTGTTAGCACCCAATACTTTTCCCTTCTGCTGAAGCATATGCTCTGGTAGTTCCATAACAGAACTAATCAAGACATGAAAAGAGATTTTAAAAACGAGTAGGATAATTCAATATAACCAGCACCAAAACTAGAAAACTTGATCCATCATCCATCGCCCCATAAACAGCCAGATGCATGAATCGTGACTCCAACCGAGAAAAAAAGGACCTGGAGTAGGCAAGAACCCCTAAACACTCGAGTTACATTCCACACAATCCAACAGTCATAGCATCTAGAAAAGAACTCACTTGCGGGAAGCAAAGGCGGCGGTGGCGGAGGCAGAGGCGGCGGTGGCGGAGGCAGAGGCGGCGGCGGCGGCGGCGGAGGCGGAGGCGGAGGCGGAGACCGAACTGTCTCTTCAACGACAAGCGGCAGAGGATCAGAATGTGACAGCCGATTCGATATCCTCTCGAAGAAATGCGGCCGCCACAGCTCCCCAACCGTGATCAGCTGGACCGCACAGGTCCACAGCAAGATGCTGGAGCATACCCATATGAACCAAACCTGCAACCTCGTCTTCGGGATCACCGGCGCCGGTAGCTTGTCGCACCTCACCTGAATACCGCCCTCCGATCTAACCTCCATTCCTCTCCTGCACACCTCATTGCCAACTCATCGATCGCCAAAAAAAACGCTCGCCCCCCTCCCCCCGCTTCGCCCCGAGCACAAACCGCACAGAGAGAACCGCGGTTTTCAAATCGCGAACGGCCTCAGCAACACGCGCACATTGCTCAATCGAAAGGAATTCGAAACCTCGAGACACGAAGCCCTAGCCAGCACACGGCACCACGACAGCTCTCGTCCCCGTCCTCAATCGGAATCAGGACAATCTCTCATCTGAAAGGACAAAAGGATGAGGACTCTTAAGGTAATTCCGACAAAGATCAACAGAGAGAGAGAGAGAGAGAGGCGCGCGGGGACAGAGACAGCAAAAGTAACGGAAATCACGAGCAAAGGACGGGAACCAACAGTGTTGGTTACCCACCGGAGGCATGAACAACCGCCAAATGCATGCTCGAGCTTCCCATGATCTCCATCGCGAAACCCAGAACGAACGATCCGAAGATTCCTCAATCCTCGTGCAATGCCAATGCTCGATCAATCTCGGATGCTCGTAAACCGACTGACCCAGAAAAAAAGGTCAGAGCTTTTTCACCTGGAAATAGCAAGTTTCGATCTTTTCTTCGATGGAGGAAGAGAGAGAGAGAGAGAGATGGGCGACGGCTTGTTTGATGCCGTGATTTACCGGACTCTGACAGCTCGATCCTTCCCATATTAATAATAATTTCGCATTTTCCTCTAACCCAAATCAAAAAAGAAGACATCTTTTTTTCTCAATTTCAGACACGATTAATTAACTGCTTAGTTTAATACCTAATCTAATTGAGTGGAGGAGCATGTGCAATGTGCATTGTCATACATTAACAGGGGGAATTCTCTCTGTCCCTTTTTGTTTAATCTTTTGTGGTCGGTGAGAATATCATTGGGGAGTAAATTACAGCTTTAGTTTGAATGAAAAGTGTTCAATTGGCATGTAGACAATGATGAAGAATGGAATTTTTGAAATGTAAGAAGAACCGGGGGATTCGGTCGTCAGACAGTAATTAGGGCGTTCATGTAGTTGAAGTTGGTGGAGCTGTTTAGGGAAAACAGTGACGGTCAAAATAATGACGTAGATCTTGAAACTTTACCCCCAAAGTAAAGAGGGAGGAGAGAAATAAGAAAATTGGTGGTTTGAAATGGTAGGAGATTATTGTGAGTAAATCGAATTATTTATGGTAGGTTTTTTAATTATTGTGGATGAAAAAGGAAATGTTTACATGTTCCTCCATAGTCTGATCGTGGAATCTTATTCAATGCATTTATATGAAATATGTGCATCATTTGACACTAATCAAAATTACAATTGCTTTTTTTGATAAAAGTCTAACATTATTAATAAGGTCTTTGCAAGCATCATAAATATTCGATTTGAGTCATAATCACTCGTTTTGCTTCTACATGCGCGCAGCCATCACATGAGTGTTTTAGAAGTCATATTGTCTCTCTAAATGAAATAACGAAACCTACAAGGCACAAGTTTACCAAATATTTGATCATAGTATGATTTGCACGCATGACCTCATGAAGGGCAGCATGATCCATTTACCATTAAGCTACTATACTCGATGACATCAAAGTTACGTTTTAGATATATCATAAGAAAATTGGAGCCGGTGAAATTGCGAACCGATAGATGAAGGATATTAAACTATTACATACATCACCCACGAAATTAACACATTCAGTTAAGATTTCCGGTTCACGAACTACAAACCATCTATTTGAATCATTTCAACCGCATACAAACTGCTCTAGGTTAACCCTACCTGCACAGAAAGTTATAAATTTCTAATTTTTACCGGTTCATGAGCTTGCCGGGTCCCCGCACCAGTTCCTCGACATTTGTGGGAAAGAACTATAGAATACAACCTCGATAATATTCCCGAATCCAATTTTCTATTTCTGTAATGCCCTGGGCATGTGATGGAAGAATGTATTCAAATTCCCTAATCTCTGAATTAATTAAAGTATCATCCAGACTCTCCTGCATTAACTGCCCCGCTCGACATCAGACATTAATGAGGTCGTCTGCTTCTTTGACCGGGCTCATATATATTGTATTACTCGTCTTGCAGTTCGGTCGGAATAAATTAATCAAGAAATCTCGAGATTGCTAAAATATCAACGAATTTATAGAAAGAAAATCAAAGCAATCAATGTCGTGTCTATAAAATATGGTAAAGAGTCTTTTGCAAGATAACCCATGTTCTCCTGTCACGCCTCCACGCCCTCGAGTCCTCAGCAGCAGAGTCTCCGTCGGAGAAGTAATTATCGTGGTGAACAAAAATGCTAAGAATAGAAAACCTTCTAGTCGCTGGTTTCGAAAATTCAGCTAAATGGGTATAAAAAGCGAAAAAGAATAAAGAATCCATTCACCAAAAATTGACGAAAAAGTCTTTTTATTCGCTTGAAAAGTCTTGATTGTCTACGTATCCAAACACTTTACGTGGGGTCCTACGTCGACCACGACCGGACCTCAAACTCCCTAAACCCCTTACATGGGGTTACGTTGTACTAGTTTTTGAATGAATTGAACACGAGGATTTTGATAGTGAGTGATTTCAAAATTGTTAGGATATCATCGCGACAAAAACAACCATCACTGTATGGCTTCCATAGTCTAGCAATCACTGTTGTGGTGGTTGCTGATAATAAGGGTGTCGACTGCAATAATAAAGGTTTGCTAGTAATTGCTCACATTTGATTAATTTTTTTATTTGATTTTTCCTTTTATCCTAATTTTGGGTATCTTGAATTTCTGAGTACCTTATGTGATACCGTTTGATCTCTAAAAATGATCGGATATAAAGGTACTTTCAGGATCACTTATCTAATCTCATCCCGTTTAATTCTAATCCTTATCTTGACGATCAAATACAGTGTTATGGTTATGACATAGAAAGGTTGGTTAGCGAGAAAGAAGGCTTTTTATCAAGCCCAGGATTTTGACTTTGTGCGTCACTTTTTGGGAGGTCCTCTTTTTCTCCGTCAATCTTTTCCCAAACCAAAACGCAAAGTCTGAGAACACCCGAAGCTTTCCTTTGAAGTGAAGCAAGCCAGCCTCATGCTTGCCAGCATTTTTGAATTATAGCACGAGGCTCCAAGGGTGGTAGTGGTACTCAAAAGACAAGCATGTGATCAAGAAGTAGTAGCATAAAGATTAAAAAGAGACATTTTTTTAAAAAATATTTCCTTGGACTTTAGTCCATGCATGCGATGTAATGTCCTCATTCTATATTTTCGTTTAAGACCCTTGCCCTTCACACCAAATGCGCAAAAACTTGAACTGATTAAGGTTAAGTAGGTAGAATGTTTCGATCGGGGCCCGGACAAATCGGGCTTTTTGAACCCTACGAATCTCAATTAATTTGATAACGTCGTCTGTCATATTTTTGGTCTATTGACATATTGGGTACACACACGAAAAACACTATATTTTTAATATACTGATGGACACACGACACAAGAAAAATGGTGCATCGGGAATCACGGCACATTGGTTTTAGGCGGTTTTTGGGATGTTGGTTACAAGCTATAGATTCTTTAAGCACTCGGCATTAATTTTCGTGACTACAGACGCATCGCTGAGATGTGCATCTTCAAAATGAGATGGGAGTGAGCCGACAAGAAGGCCTAGCCAAGCAGGCTGAATCGAGAAAGAAAGGACTTCAACTCGTGTTCACTCTATTTGCATTTCGAGCGAAGAGGCTCGCCACCGAGCTCGAGAACCCGCGTTCAATCTCGCCCGTGATGAAGAAAAGGATTGATGTCACCATGCAAGAACTAGTTTGGGCTCGATGGGCCTAGCTCGATGGGCTGGGCCAAAAGGGGAATAGCTTGCTCGAACCCAACCGCTTGCAATTCTGTCCCTGGTACGGGACCAAGCCTATTTCTAGATGCCCATTCAATATATTATGTGCTACATCTAATAAGGTTCATACCCCCCTCCCCCCTCACACAGTTTGACTTATGCTAATTAATACACGAACCAACCACCAACTTCAAAAGAACTCACTTGCACTCTATTTACCCTTCATTTATTTCATGCCGACAGTTTTTTACCGAGGAATAACCTGCGTGGTGCCTGATGAGTAGGAGCACCACGCCTCATTTTATCTAGTCTTTCAAGCTAGACATGCAAATCGGTTCAATAAAACAATTGATTTCTACCTGTTGTGACATCATCAAAAGAACGACTTTAGCTCTTAACAAGTTTACACGATGGAAGTCAATCTCGACTTTAGAGAATCTTTAAGATAATGTGATATTCATTCCACTCTAGGATTCTTAGTGTAAACACCCCAACCCTACATTCACAAACTAACCGTATTGCCCTTTTTACATCACTCACTCTTTATCCATGGGAAAGCTCTACTTTTTCATCCAAGTGTATGAGAGAATTCAGATCGTGAGGCTAGCCTTGTACATTGCACATCCCGCGGGCATGCCATTTCCAGCACGCATGCACTCCACACACAAAGCCCTGAGTCAACTCGTATAGAGTTCACGATGCCTAATGGCGCGTTTGGCAATGTTTCAATTTTTCTATTCTTTTATTCCCTAGAATAAAAAAAATTGAAATCAATTTGGTAATATCTACTAGTGTTTTTATTCCTCATAATAGAAAGTTGTTTTAAGGAATATATTTAAAATAGAAATAAGTAACTTCTTATTCCTAAGAACAATTTCTAGAAAGTTATTTCTTAAGTCGCTGCCATGCATGATTGTTGCCACTCGTGACCACTCCCATTTGTGATCGTCGCTCGTCACTCACTGCCAATTGTCAACCGCTGCCACCCTTCGTCAGGTGACTAGTGATAGGCGGGTGGGCAACTAGTGATTGACAGCAAGCGGGCGGCGAGCGGTGGCCGGGTTGCCTGTCTGTTGGTTGTCGCTACTATCGGAAAAAAAAAATACTAATTTTATTAGTCGATACCAAACATATTTTTATTCTTTTTTTATTTTGAAAATATAAAATTTCTATAGTTACCAAATGCCTTATTTTACTTAATAGAAATAAAAATAAATTATTTCTAAAAAAATTAATTTTAAAAATAAAAATAATACTAAATGCAACTTAATTACTTGGTTAGTGATGCCGTGCTGCTCGTGGCTCCGCTCCTTTTCTCCCCAGCGAGAAAAGCAAAGAATCCTACTTACGTGCATGAACAAATCAGCGGTCGCCACGTGGTGAAAATTGGACAGGCCAAGCTTTCCCTCTGCCACGTCACCCTTTCCGGGGTAGAACCGCATGAAGGGCATCAATGTTTTATCTTTTTAGCGGACGACCGGTTTCAGTTTCAAAGCAAAGTCCAAAAGCTCAATAAAAACCTTTGACTTTGATCCGGGCCACCTCCGGACAGCCGAAACCAATCTTCGCCGTCGTCCGCTTCGATCCGCTCTTCGTCTTCTGCCCACCATCACGCAATGATCCGATCGCACGCGCTTCCGCTTCTGATCCTCCTGCTGTCCCTCTCGGCCACATGCCGATCGCTCCGGTTCGACCTGCAATCGGGCCACACCAAATGCATCACCGAGGACATCAAGAGCAATTCCATGACCGTCGGCAAGTACAGCATCGTGAACCCTAACGAAGGCCATCCCATGCCCGAGTCCCACAAGCTCACCGTCAGGGTAACGCCCCCGCGAAACCTCGGACCTTTCGTCGACGGTCCCCCGTCCCGATTGCATGCTCGATCGTGCTGCGAATCCGGTTTTTGGGTTTTTGGGTTTGTGGGGGGTCTTGATGGGTTTTTTGGCCTTTGGTGCAGGTGACGTCGACTTATGGGAACAATTATCACTACGCGGACCATGTGGAGTCGAGTCAGTTCGCGTTCACGGCCGCTGAGGCTGGGGATTACATGACCTGCTTCTGGACCCCAGATCACCGGCCGCCGACCACAGTGACCGTTGAGTTTGATTGGAAGACTGGCGTGGCTGCTAAGGATTGGGGCAAGGTTGCCAAGAAAGGCCAAGTTGATGTGAGTTTACTCCACAGATCTTTTCGTGTGTGATTTTGATAAGCTGCCGCTATTGGCCAATGTTAAGTTTGGATTTTTGGGGCACTTTAATGGTTATTTTATGTTTCGCGGTGAAATTTGATGGAACGGGGAAAGTAATGGCTTGGTTGAGGTAATGTCTTGTTTTGTGGGGAAGGGGGGGGTGGGATCTAACGTGTTATGGAGTCAGAGGAATTAATGAAGTTAATCGTGAGTTCGTAGATGTAGTTGACTGCCGTAATTCTGATTCCTATGTCTAAATTAGCACAGGGGCACGGGGCACACTGTGTACCTTGTCAAATGAGACTCGGGGTGAGCATGGTTCTAGAGTAGAACTGGAACCTGAGAACCGCACCGGTGGAACCTGTAGGTTCCATATTCAGGGTAGGTCTTAGGTTCCAAAATTTGGGAAACTTGTTTCTACAGGTAGAGTCTAGTCAACCTGGAACTTGGAACTTATTAGTTTTTGTGTTTTTCTTAATATATGTCTTCATGCGATCCTAAGATATTTCATGGCATTTGATGATGAATGTATAATCTAGAACCATTAGTCTGAACTTCTATTTTATAACTGAGAATTTTATTTTCGTGGATCATGAAACTAGTGGAAACTCCAATTGTTTCTTTAATGCAGTTATATTCGGTTTATTGCTTCTTTCGAGATAATGATTCTATATAATACAAGAGCAATTGGTGCACTGAAAACTGTAAAATTTTCTTAATACCACTCGACAAGTGCATACGAACACTCGTTCTTAGGTAATCAATAATAAAATCCTTGTTCATTTTTGTTGTTGCGTTTATTTTGTTTTGCCTAACTAAAGATTAAAAAAAAAAAAAAAAAACCCTGTTAGAACCCAGAACCTATAACAAGGTAGGTTCCACATTCTAGGTTTCGTTTGGTAAGTTCCAAATTCCAAAAAATGAGGAACCTGTACCTGAGAGTAGTTTATAGGTTCCAAGTTCCAGGTAAAACCTGTAAGAAACTTGGAACCACTCACCTCTAAACGAGACCCATATCTTCAACATAGCTCAATGCCCGTTCATTATGTGCACAGAAGATTTATGTGGTTTTAGGTGTTGTCATCTTGCAAAAGTTTCTTGGGCTTCTATGTTTCTTAAAGAAAGTCTCTTTCTATGGGAAGAGATAATGCCCATGCTTACAATGGTGTTCAGCTTGCTTGTCCTGATTGATTTACATATGCTTTGGAGCTAGGAAGAAGCAAGTGAGTTGTGGCCTATGGGATATTGCAACCAGTTTGTCATTAGGGGTGTAGTAGTGTTTTTCTGCTCTTAAGGACTCATGGACCCTGGAGATTTGGTTTCAGGCCAATCAGATTTACTATGATTTAAGATTTTTCAAATGTTTTGTCTTTGAACCACTGGCTCTAGGTTGCACTAGAAGCTTAATTAGATGATCAAGAAGTTGTAGCTTCACGTGAGATCTTAGACTGTTGGAGTTGGAACTGGCCTTTTGAAGGGAAATGTGGCAAGAATAACAGTTTAGATGTGTCACTTAAAGTTTTTGACAAGAATTAGGGAACAATTGTGGGAGATTGGAAATTCTAAAACGCTTTGGACTTTCCTTATTCTATTATTTAAACTACTCTACAGGATACAATCAAATTCTAAGTTGATGGAAGAAGATAAAAGACTTGAACACAGAGCAAGCAAACTCTTTCTGAAGGTCGCTGGACCATCCTAGTTGATGGCATGAGATCATGAAGTAATGTGAAGTAAATGCATTGAAATAGCCAGCTGGTTCTTACCAACTGAACTCGAGCGTTGCATGCTTCCCTCTTTCAAGAAGCAATGATAACGCATGGCATGGGTTTAGGGTGAAAATGGTAAGTGAATGTGTTGTAAATACCTTAATTACTGTTGAAGTGCTGAATAGGGATTGGGCTTGAATGGCTATCGATTTTAGTAAAGTTATAAGGGAAAAGCAAGAGTCTTTGTTTATTGGAAGAACATTTTTTTGTTATCTGGAAACAGATTCTACATTGAAACACCTCCTATCAACCTGCGCCACATAAAAAAGTTCTATTGACATTGTGCTAGTACCATTTTTTCTACCATGCCTCAAGCTGGAAATTAACGATTTCAGAGAAACCATTTGTTAGGGGTATCATAATTGGCTTATGATATTGCACTTCTAGCTTAAACACTTTTTTAATTTGTGTACATGGAAAAGAGCCAACAACCATAATTATTGCCTTGTTCCAGCGGATGAGAAAAGTACTGGCATTAAGATTGATAAAATAAATGAACACCAACATCTGTGTATATGTGAGGATTACGATTGAAAGAATGGCAAAAAAGTTCTTAAGCACAACTCATGTCCTTCCTTCTGCATCATGTTTTGTTTTGCCTGTCATTCTGCAGTAATTTCATCCTCTGAAAGTCTCAATGTAGTGTGGGAATTCTTCCTGAATGGAGACCGTTCCATTGTCTTAAAATTTTCACTGGTCCTATCTCTTTTATTCTTTCCTTATTGACTTCAAAAATTACGTAGGCTGATACACTCAAAGTAATAATGTGGACAATACAATCTGAGTAGTAATTTAAGAAGGTGGTAGAAAGCTAAATAATTGGGCATTGAAGAACAGGTTTGTTGTGATATATAACTTTTTTCATTCAAATGGATTAAATAGCGAGGGGAGGTGGTTTAATTATGATTCAGGCCCAGGCAACCGTTTACCTCCCATTTTGGGGAATGTACAGTGCCAAATTCATTGAATGGGCATAGGTATCCTTGGGTGCAAAGAGGATCACTTAACTGTAGCAATAGCGCTACAATGCATTGAGGGACAGGTGCACGCCCCATAGAAACTGTCTACCCTATGTGTGATAATTTGGTCAATACAGTGAGGATCCCCACTTATGCTTTATATCTTCAGAAAGGCGCCTTACAGTTTTTTCCCACTGAAACTCAAGGGCGCATTTTCAAGGCAGAAGGTATTGTAAAAGAATATTGTCCCCTAGGTTGCAATGGACTATTTATTGGAATTCAAGAAGTCTTCTTTTATTGCTTAAATAATGGACAATAATTTGTTTCCAGGAGTTAGCAAGGTTGAGGAAAATTAATGGCCTGAAAAAGGAGGTTGAGGAAAAGAATCTTCTTATCTGATATGAATAGTTATCATCTATTCTTGTTCATACGCCATCTATTTTTGGCAATCATTGTCCATTTCTTCATCTTAAGTTATCTGTTGACATAATCATCCAAGTTATGCCCATCCCTTTTTTATCTTTTGAATATCAGCTCATGGAACTGGAACTGAGGAAGTTGCAGGACACAATCAACTCCATTCATGAGGAGATGTTCTATCTTCGCGACAGGTGTGATTTTTCAGTTTGCACCGCCAATTTTAAAATAGCATCTGAGATTTCTTTTGGAGTCCCCTTGTGAAGATGTCAACTTTATGTTTCTTTACTTAATTCTTCAGGGAAGAAGAAATGCAGGAACTCAACCGCGCGACCAACTCCAAAATGGCGTGGCTGAGTTGTCTTTCACTTTTTGTTTGCTTGTCTGTGGCTGGCTTGCAACTATGGCACCTCAAGACATTTTTCGAGAAAAAGAAGCTCATCTAGATATCAGGATGACATTTAGCAATTTTTTTCTTTTTATTAACCTCTGTATCAATACGTGGAGTTAGACAGTATGTTGAAAAGGACCAAACTTATCCATTTGGGATTCCTGGTTAACTTAAACGGGCATCATACCGCAAAGGGACTTCATTGCACCATCCTGTATAATTGCTTTGCCACGTCAGTATTGATGAAAATATTGCCTCTTGTCCTTCAGTTTGCTCGAATGAACTTTGCTGAACAAGAATGCCTCCTTAGCCTTTTCACGGCCCCTGTTTCTTTTTTCCTGGTCAGACTTTAGTTTTAGGGTGTCACCAAGCAAGAGCCAAGGGCTGCTGTATCTGGCAACTGACCCGTGGTGAGGAGTGACGTACTTCCTGTGCATTAAATAAATTAAGCACTACTCGGTCGGATACAGTCAAAAGCCAATTGTTTTCTTGGATACCACTATAACATTAATGTTTGCTTAGCCAGTGCACTTCAGTTCGGATGTGGAGAGAGAGAAGTTGCAAATGCATGATTATGCCCGTGTCTACAAAACATGTTGTGCTTAGCCCGGTATAAGTATCAGCTATACAGTAAGAATTCCAGCCTGTGGTGAGGCTGAAGACGTCCCCGTTCTCTTTTTCATACTAGCGATCAGTTGATGCAACTATCAGAAGCACTCGCTCACTGTCTTATCTCCTCGTTGCATATGTTAGAATGCAGACCAAAGCATTGTGAGATTCCCAATTATTCTCCAGCTCGACCCTCTTCCTCGCCTCAACTACTTGTCATTCTGACGAGCTTAGTTCGACAAAAGATTAGAGCTCAACATTGCGGCCGTGGTTTCCTCTCTCCACGAGGGAAAAATTTCTCAAGGATTTTAGTTCAGAATCCTGTACATGGGAAAGTGCCCAGTTGTGCGCTTTCCTTACTTTCCTCGCCTTCTGCGACTGGGAACGGGATAAAGCCAGGCGTTAAGGCCGTCAGCCAAATCTAACTCAGGAAAGATCATTCAAGTGAAAAGCTTAGGATTTTGTTTAAAATAGAACAAGGGAATGGCTTCGGATCAGAGGTCTCTGCAAGTTTCAAATGCTTGCGAATCATCAACCCTGTTTAAGCCGAAAACATTGATACATCTCAGGAAATATAACTATTTGCATTTGTCTTTTTTTTTAATTTTTCCCTTTTTGCTCTTAACTTCATGTAGTGTTAGTTGAGATTCTGGATTGTCTTTATAGATTTAAGACTTAGTCTAATGAGTGATGATTCTCACTGTAGCATTGCAAAGAGGACAAACCATTTGAGAAAAGGCACCGAAACCTCGGTTAGGAGAAGCACCATGGGAAGTGACTCCTGACACTCTAAATGACACAACCTTAAACAAATCATTCAAATGTCAAGTGCATCAAAGTCCATCTCCTAATCTTGAGATTGGGTCATAAATAATATTTTCATCCGCGAATCATTATCAATGTCTGCCTCTTCAATTCTTATTAAAATGTCTTTGAATTTAATAATGGTGTGGGGGAAATAAAAACAATCAAGAAAAATCACCATCCTACTCCATTGGGTCTGATCTGATGGCATCTAGAATCTCTTTCAGGTTGCCTCAGCATGCACTTATTTTCCTTTCCTCCAATGTATGGACAAACCAAGATATGCATTCTCTTCAATCTAGATTTTCATTATAGTTTTCATCCGTCTGCCTTCATTATGTCTCAATATTATATCAAGCATACGCAACAATATTGCGGCCAATCAGACTATCTTGTTAGATATTGGGTTATGAATCCACTTGTCCCTCAAGTGAGGGATAAGTGGAAATTCATGTCATGAGTAGAGTATCATATCATTTTGTTTCATTGTTTGCTAGTTAACAAAGAGGAAATCATTTTTGAAGCAGTAGACCAATAGGCAGAGGGTTTGGTAAGGAAGGAGGATCATCCGTTTCAACCCGTGAACAAGGAGAGGGATGGCTTCTTCCATTGTAATAGTAGACTGTTACATCGAAAAACCCTTTGGAAAGAGAAAGAGCCGTCCTGCGTAGAGACTTTCTTTTCATTTATCATTTCATCGGATGCGCTCTCCTATGTGTTGTTTTGCTAATGCAAATGAAAAGAAGCATCCAAAAAAGTGGTCACGAGCACTTTGACTAAGCCAACGTCACCGAAAGTTACCGAATAACTCCTAAATTACTCGTCATTTGTTTGATAGATGAAACCAATCACAAAGCTCAGGGTCATAAATAAAAGTACAATTTTTCTCGCGTATTTGATTCCAACTCGAGGGTCATGTGTATAACCGAAATTTCGATTGCTAACAGACGGAGGGCAATAACTTCCTCCATCTTTTGCTTTTACTGCACGAAATTTTCAGTTAATAAGTACATGTGGCGCATTCCCTTTTGCTAAGCAGGCTAGAAAACATTATCTCTCTTTATTCCCCAACTAGGACACATCAAATCATCGTTAGGGGGGGAAAAACAGACTCATATCACGGCGCAAGATCTGTTTCTTAGCCTTTCCATTCAGCATGATAATGAGTGCATTTGGAGAAAAAAGAGCAAGGCTAGCAAAAGATATAGACCCCATCATCAAGATTCAAAGATATGGTATATCTCCCAAATCCCCACCCCCTCCCCCCCTTTCATTTTTCACCCAAAATGCATCGGAGGCTAAACAAAAATTATAGATATATATATTACAGCTGCCCTCAATGATGGCTATCGAAACGGAGGGTGTAAACTAATACCCTCGCTCGAGCCACGTGTTGAGCTGCTGGGGAGTCTTGGGAACTGTTTTTAGGGGGTCTGCTCAGTCCGATGTATCGATCCATACGCTGGAAAATGTTCTCCATATGGAAAAAAGGGCGAGCGGACCTCCATCTGATGGGTACATGATGGGGTCCAAAATCCTAACTGGGAGTTTTTTTTTTTTTCTTGTTTTTTTGGGGGGTCGAAAATCCTAACTAGGAGTTGAATAGTGTTTTTTCTTCGGCTCCACTCCTAATCATGGTGTCCCCATCACCGCATTCCAACACCATGTTTCATATCCGATGGAAAATTCTCTTATAAAAAGGACCCATCTTCGCAGCCACTTCCACTAATCATGTTGTAGAAAGATGAGGCAAAAGGGAGGCTAAAAGTAATAGTGGATAGACCAATGTTGGAGAGAGAGATATAGAGAGATTAAGATGATTTTTCATTAGAATTTTACCTGAGGGAGAAAAAGGAGCGGGTCAAAGAGGGGGTCTAGCGAGCTTGAAAAGTTTTAACATAAATTAATCACAAGGAATTAATTAGAGAGTCAATGAGGTAGCTCCATGTCATTCTTTAGCTTATAGAGAGGACCCCATCTCACCCCCTATGGTTTTCAGATAGCTCTTTC
The DNA here is from genome assembly GCA_014182895.1 of Angophora floribunda. NCBI lineage: Eukaryota > Viridiplantae > Streptophyta > Magnoliopsida > Myrtales > Myrtaceae > Angophora > Angophora floribunda. Next base: position 27,996,045 of record CM024711.1, on the reverse strand, counting down.
ATAGATATGGGAATAGAAGATTCTTGGCTCCTGATGCCCGCTGTTGTCTTCTTTCGTTTAAACTACAGGCATGATGAAGAGGGGGGGCTTACGACTTTTAAACGACTGGCTCCTCTTCATTGAGATGTAAGCTCGATTAGGACAAAGGATCGAGAATTGACTTTTGTCAGTTAGCCGCATTCGACAATCTTTTTGCCATCCCACCAACGGATGGGGAGGTCCAATTGGATCCACTGAGCAAGTCCCTTGGTTAGGCCATCCGAGATTAGGACAAGATGGGATCTTTATCTCTTTCTCTCCCATGAAACACTCGGCCGGGAACGTTGCTTGAGAGTGAAATGGTAGGGTGGGGTGGACTGCAGGTCGAGCACATGGAGGTCCAATCCCCATCAGGCAAATATAATTCCCACAGATGCTGATATCATAATGCTTTTAAGGCTTTTCTGTACTTTTCCCCTTCCCCCACCTCATTGACTTCAATAAAGTTTCTCTCTTTTCTCTTTTATCCTTTGGAACCCCCGAGGAGCAAAAATGAGGGGCTACATTCGCCTCACATGATGTTTGACATGTAGCCAGTGGCTCGATGGAGCGAACATCGGTATCTCCATTCCATACGCATCTCGCAGCGCACGAAGATTCTGCATCTGTCCATGTTTGCGGACGATATCAGTAGCAATGCGAAATTCGTGCGAGTACTCGTATCTTTTCCATCGAACCGCTGTGGGATGTCGGCCGTTTCGTGATCGACCGCAGCCTACCACTCGTATATGGTGAGTCTATACGAAGTAACGTTTTTCACATTATATATTCATTTTTGACCAACGTGGAGACGCCCGGTTAAAAACATCGTCCGTGGAGGTCTCTCTCGTCACAGGCTTATTCGCACCTTTCCCTTTGAAAGGAAACAAAGAAGGTCAGAGACCTCAGAAACCGAAAGCCCATCTCTCTCTCTCTCTCTCTCTCTCTCTCTCTCTCCTTATTATATGCCGCATCTGCTGCTCCTACTCACTCTCGCCACCCTGTCTCGCCGTGAATCGAGCCATGGACGAGACTCAGGAGTCGAAGGCCGACAAGAAATGCAGCACCAAGGCAAGAACTTTTAGGAGCCCCATCAAGAACCATCATCACCAGCTTCATCCTCAACTGTCGCAGCACTCCAACAACAATCAGTTCGGCCTGGGAGGGCTGTGTAGCCAGACCCAGTGCTACCAGGCTTATTATCCCGCTCTGCTTCCTTTGCCTCCTCCTCCTCCAACGCTTCCCCGCCTCGCTCCGCCTCCATCGCTCTCTCACAGCCGGACCCGCAACCAGTGCTTGTTGGGTTCCAAGTCCCTGCTGAAGAAGTCCTCTCACAATCTCAATAGCCCTCCTCCTCTCGCCACATCTTCCGAGACCCAGGTCCCAAATGCCACAGTCCCTCCAGGTAATGCCAAAAGAAAGAAAATAATCGGAGACCCTCTTGTTTCATTTGCTTTTCTTGCTTTCTTTGTTTCCCTCTTCTTGCATGTATGCTCTGCTTCTCAATCTTCGCTCTGCCCACATGTTAAATGCAAGTTGGTTTCTTTTTTTTCACCTTTACAAGCCCTGTTCATGCTTCTTTGTGTTCCAATATCCATCAGCCAAGAAGGCTCTTGTGGGTGCTGTTGGCTCCATAAGCAAGGCATGTGCTTGCGGTAAAAAAAAATAAAAATAGAAGGTCGTGTATCCGAAAATTGAGCAGCTCGTCAGAGGGGTCTTTAACATTATCGTGGTTAATGATTGTTTATTTCCCAATGACCGATAGAGACTCAGAATCTTGTCCTTGGTTATGAAAGTGAAGAAGTTGAGAGTTATATAACTCACTATGCTGTCTTTCCGGATACTTGAAACAGCTCCGCCGAGGGTTCAGAGGCAAGCCAATGCGAAGGAAGAAAATGGAAGGAGGGCACCACCAGAAGCAGTGGCCATCGCCAGGAGACCGGATTCTGGTGGCGTGGAGGGCCTGGTTATCCCGCTTCTTGCCAACCATTTTCTGGTCCAGTTCGACCCGAACCAGAGGATTTACCATTACAATGTTGAAATCACCCCCTGCGTCCCCAGGGAAGTTGCCCGGGCAATCAAGCGACAGCTAGTGAAAGATAACTCGGCGATGTTCTCCGGGGCACGTCCCGCGTTCGATGGCCGGAAGAATCTCTTCAGCCCGGTGGAGTTCCAGAACGACAGGCTCGACTTCTACGTTAGCCTGCCGATCCCCGCGAGCAAGTCGACGCTGCCGTCTAGTAATTCGGACGGCAAGCATCACAAGCCCAAGGAATTCCGGATAAGCATGAAGCTCGTGTCGAAGCTGGACGGGAAGGGATTGAGCAGCTACGTGAGCAAGGAGGAGGACGACTGGGTTCCGCTCCCTCAGGACTACCTCCATGCTCTGGACGTCGTGCTGCGGGAGAGTCCCGCGGAGAAGTGCATACCCATGGGCCGTTCCATGTACTCGAGCTCCACGGGCGGGAGCAAAGAAATCGGGGGAGGAGCTGTCGGAGTTCGGGGGTTCTTCCAGAGCCTACGGCCGACGCAGCAAGGTCTCTCGCTCAACGTGGATTTCTCCGTGACGGCATTCCATGAAAGCATTGGGGTGATCCCCTATCTGGAGAGGCGACTCGAGTTTCTTAGAGACCTTTCTCAGAGGAAGACCAGGAGCTTGAGCGTCGAGGAAAGGAAGGAAGTCGAGAAGGCTTTGAAGAACATCCGGATCTTCGTTTGCCATAGAGAAACTGTCCAGAGATACCGGGTTTACGGCTTGACCGAGGCGCCGACCGAAAAACTTTGGTTCGTCAACCGGGATGGCAAGAATCTAAAGCTGGTGAGCTACTTCAAGAACCACTATAACTATGAAATTGAGTTCAGGCACTTGCCGTGCCTCCAGACGAGTAGAAGCAAACCGTGTTATCTTCCGATGGAACTATGCGTGATTTGCGAGGGCCAGAAATTTCTCGGGAAACTTTCCGACGATCAGACGGCGAGAATTCTCAAGATGGGTTGCCAAAGGCCGAAAGAGCGAAAAGCAATCATCGACGGAGTGATGCGAGGACCTGTTGGCCCGACCAGGTAAATTTTGAGATCTATGGAGTGAACTTGGATTAATCTATTTTACCTGAAGATTTTATTCAACTGATTTTTAATCTTCATTGACTTATGGCTTCATTGCTGAATCATCGAGTTGTCTGCTTTACTGACAGCGGCAACCAGGAAAAAGAGTTCAATCTCCAGATTTCAAGAGAGATGACACGAGTAAATGGTCGAATCTTGCAACCTCCGAAACTAAAACTAGGCGAGCATGGCCACATAAGGAATCTAGTTCCGTCTCGCCCAGACCGGCAGTGGAATCTCGTGGATAGCCATGTTTTTGAAGGAATTCGGATAGAAAAGTGGGCCCTCATAAGCTTCGGTGGAACCCCGGATCAGAAGTCGAGCGTTTCGAAGTTCATCTTGCAGCTCTCGCAAAGATGTGAACAGCTAGGCATACATCTCAGCAAGAATCCGATTATTACCCCCCAATTCGAACCGAATCAGGTGCTCAACAATGTTGTTCTTTTGGAGTCTAAGCTCAAGAAGATCCACAAAGCCGCAGATAACAACCTCCGACTACTTTTATGCATAATGGAGAAGAAACACAAAGGATATGCAGATCTAAAGCGGATTGCCGAGACAACCATCGGAGTAGTAAGCCAGTGTTGCTTGTACACCAACCTTGGAAAGTTGAATTCCCAGTTTCTCGCGAACTTGGCACTCAAGATAAATGCCAAAGTAGGAGGATGCACGGTCGCGCTTTACAATTCGTTACCCTCCCAAATCCCCCGGCTTCTCCATCAAAATGAGCCGGTGATATTTATGGGCGCCGACGTGACTCATCCTCACCCGCTTGATGACTTCAGCCCGTCTGTTGCCGCTGTCGTCGGCAGCATGAATTGGCCAGCTGCCAACAAGTATGCATCGAGAATGAGGTCTCAAACCCATAGACAAGAAATAATCCAGGATCTCGGCGACATGGTGGGAGAATTACTAGACGATTTCCAGCTCGAAGTCAAGGAGCTGCCCAGGAGAATAATCTTCTTTAGAGACGGTGTAAGCGAGACTCAGTTCCACAAAGTCCTTAAAGAGGAGTTGCTGGCCATTAAGAAAGGCTGTGCGCGATTCCCTGGCTATAGGCCAACCGTTACCTTCGTAGTCGTTCAGAAGAGGCACCACACAAGGCTATTTCCTGAGGATGCCGATTTTTTATCTACCAAAAACCAGGTCTTCGACGAGAACATCCCACCTGGGACGGTGGTGGACACGGTAATAACTCATCCGAGGGAGTTCGATTTCTACTTGTGCAGCCACTCAGGAGTAAAAGGAACTAGCCGGCCCGCTCACTACCATGTACTGGTGGACGAGAACGAGTTCACGTCCGACGAGCTCCAGAAGCTGGTCTATAACCTGTGCTACACGTTCGTGAGGTGCACCAAGCCTGTGTCGTTGGTGCCCCCGGCTTACTACGCCCATTTGGCTGCTTACAGAGGAAGGCTATACCTCGAGCGGTCAGAGATGTCGGCCCACGCAAGGAATGGGTCTCAACTGTCCCGAGCCGCCCCTCCGAAAGCCACGCCTTTACCGAAACTCAGCGAAAATGTGAAGAAACTTATGTTCTACTGCTGATCATTGATTTCCTCCCTCCTAGGACAGCTATTTCCGGGGCTTCCGAATAATTAGAGTTAGTTGTCTGGATTAACACAGAGATGTCCATATAGCACCAGCTTATCACCCTAGATCATAGCTTTTTCTTTTTTTAACTGCGCTAATCAAATCATATAAAAGTTAATGTCGCGGTAGCTCAGATCAATGCAGCTTGTACAAATTCCTTAATCTTAGAAAATCTAGTTGCTGCCCATTTTCACAAATGCCTTCAAATGCTAGCTAATCTCCTCTCTCGTGCATCTTGCTTCATAACGAGGCTGCCCTTTTCTTTCGCCTTATCTTTTCTTCTGCTGACTCTGTTCTCTAATCTCTGACCATCCTAATGAATGTGGCTGAAAAGTGAAGTAAAGGCCATTGATGACCTAAAGAGAGGTTGGCCTAGGAGCTAAATCTCCTACTGGGAGCTGACTTCTTTTTCTTTAGTTTCATCCTGCTGTACGCAAGCCATTCCTATTCCTCTTGTAACGAAGAACAAAGATTAACTTTTGGGTTTTGGTTGGGTTTAATTGCTTCTCTATGCTCCAACTCCGCAATCCATTGATTTTTCTCAACGGCCGAGTTGCTCCCTACGAACTTGATGCCCAACCTTTACTTCATTTATTGCCCTTTGCCGACAACGACGACAAGTCAGGATGATGGGGTTGTAATACCGAGTTGGTCCCAAGGAATTCTCTGCGTGCCTAAACATCGTGGTACGAGGCAACGAGCCAGGCAATAGAGAGAGAGAGAGAGAGAGAGAGAGAGAGAGAGAGAGAGAGAGAGAGAGAGGAAAGATTCACAAAGAAAAGGGTACGAGTGGTACTGAAAAGAATATGATGGAGAACGAAATTACATGTGAATCCTCGCGTCAAATCCTGAAGAAACTCATCGAAAAATCGAATTTTTAGGATTTACTTGGCTTGCATGTAATGATATCAGAAGAAAGAAAAGAGGAAAACAGAGCCATACGTAGCCGAGTGTATGAGACCAAATTTTCATGCATGCAGTGTCAGAGGAAAGCAGAGGAGTAAAAAAAAAGGAAAGGCAGGCAGGAGCGTTACTGCAGATGGAGAGAGAGAGAGGCCAGAAGGACGACCGAGAGAGGACATTGAAGAAAGAAACCAGCTTTTGAGGGACCCGCCAACGCCAGTGACAGTACTAGTGGCAGCTGAGTTACCTCGCTGAAGCCCCCCTCCCCTACCCTCCCGACTCAGTCCAGTGTGCCAACCAATTTTCGTACCGAGCGAATATCGAAGTCGACAGTGAGGGAGCGAAAGAGACAAAAGGAAAACCAAGAAAAAGATGGGATTTTTTGAAGCAAAAGGCTCTGACTTCCCGACTTCTCCTTTTGTCTCTTCAGCTCTCTCTCTCTCTCTCTCTCTCTCTCTCTCTCTCTCTCTCTCTCTCTCTCTGGTTCATGTGTCGTCATATTCAAGAACTGAGAAGGTAACTGGTGAACGGGAAAACTCGTTGGTGCCGGGGTCTTCTCGCACATCTTAATCTGATGGAGCAAGAGGATCCTGAGAAAGTTTTCCTTCTTTTTCTTCTTTAGGCTTAGTGAGTAATTATTACATTTTCGCCTTTTAACGAAAGTTATAAGCTTCAAGACGTTGATTGCAAATTTCACAATAATAATTAACGTGTTAAATGCGGCAGTTTCTTAATTGGCCACTTACCAAATATCTCGGGTCTATTTGATCAATTTTTTCTTTTCTAAAATGCAATTAGTATTAAGTTACGTGGTATTGAGTCGTATTAAATTACCACTAGGGCAAACGCATTTTGAAGTGAATATATAGTAAATATCACCTTGAAGTCTACCATGTGTAGCTACTCGGAAATTTGATAAAGTATAGTAATTTTACGAGTTTTACAGATCCACAAAATCTTATATGCACCCCTAGTTGTCATCATATAGTGTGTCGCGTGTCTTATTGGGTAGATCCTAAATCATAGGGAGACTATTAATTTGTGACGATGACACAGTGAGTATTGTCAACTTTTTTGAATTGTTTGATGCCGACATGAACCCTTGTTTTATGTAATCAAGTCATCCAAGTATATACTTTCAGTTTGCCTTGGTCTTTTAATGAGAAAGCTTAACGAAGTTATGACGTTGTCGGTATCATGTCGACGCTCTACAAGGTGCACCTAGGGCTAATGCGATGGCACAAAGTGATCCCAGTGCATCAATCTAATCACGCTAGGGGAGAGAGAGAGGGTAGGTGGGGCAAGGGTTGGCAGCACTTAGGACTAATGTGATGGCAGGGGGACCATGGTTGCTAATGAGGACCACGGCGAGAACCTCTGTCATAGATCTAGAATATGGTCTCACCCTTCCCTCATATCTATGCGAAGGGTCGGTGCGCCTCGCGTGAGATGGCATATGTGTGTCAACCCTCAAGTCTTCCAGGCTCTCCTTCTCTCATTGCATGTGTTTGTTGATGGTTAGATATGGCGGCAATATGTTTAGCCGCCAAGAGGGTTGTTGGAACCTCGTTGATGGCTACTGCCTTAACACATCTTTCAATTTTTATTTTTTATTTTGTTTCTATATAATAACAATTAATTGAGAGAACCCTTGAAGTGATGTTGATGTAGATATCATGTCGACAATTTTAAGAGATTTGCCTTGCCACATGCCGAAAAGGGCCATTAACCCTTGTTGCTAATGAGGGCGAGGGGGAGGGCAACAACCTTTACCTTAGATATACGATGCAGTCTTGCCCTTACCTCATGTTTGTGGGAAGGGTTAGCGGTCATCACCACGGCGTGAAGGGTTAAGGGATGGTGTCTTGCGCACAATGGCATGCGTGTGTTGACCCTCGATCCTTCCACCCTCTCCCTCTCTCATTTTATGTGTTTCTGGTGTGGTTAGAGATGGCGGCAGCACACTTAGCCATCAACTAGGGTCTTACTCCCTCACCACCACATCTTTGATTTTTTCGTTTTTTTTATCTTGTTATTATATAACAATGGTTAATTGAGAGAACTTTCCTTTGATTTTTCGTTTTTTTTATCTTGTTATTATATAACAACAGTTAATTGAGAGAACTTTTGAAGTGATGTGACGTAGATGTCTCGGTGACAATTCTACGAGATTTGTTAATAAATGATTGCACAAAATAATTTGATGTTCTTATTATATAATTGGATTTCAACTGTATATTTTGATTGACGAAAACACATACATAAAAAATTAAGTTCATAATTACTAATGAGTTCATTGTGAGCCTGCCTCAACTCATGTAAATTTCACAAGCCGGCCTGGCACCAACCTCATAGATTCATGAATGAAATTGTATCACGATCCCCTTTTACTCCATTTTGTACTCATGGTCGGAGTATCATCATAGAAATAGACTACACTCGCATACCACGGCCACTTGCCGACAAGGGTCATTAACCCCCGTTGCTAATGAGGGCGAGGGCGAGAACCTTTGCCATAGATGTAGAATATGGTCTCCCCTTACCTCATATTTGTGGGAAGGGTCAACAGTGATCGACACCACATGAAGGGTTAAGGGATGACACCTTGCACCATATGGCATGTGTGTGTCGACCCTCTACCCTTCCACACTCTCCCTCTCTCGTTGTATGTATTATGTGTTTGTTGGTGGTTAGAGATAGCACACTTAGCCGCCAAGGAGGGTTGTTGGACCCTCATTGATGGCTACCCTGTACCACTAAATCTTTCAATTTCCTATTTTTATTTTGTTACTAAATAACAATAATTAATCGAGATAACTTTTGAAGTGAAGTCGACATAGATGTGAAGAACTCTTGAAGTGATATGTTGACATGAATATTACGTCAACATTGCTAGGAGGTTTGCCTCGGTGATTGCCAACAAGGGCCATTAAACCCTCGTTGCTAATGAGGGTGAGGGCAAGGACAATAACTTTTGCCTTAGATCTAGGATGTGATCTCGCCCTTATCTCATATTTGTGGGAAGGGTTAGTAGTCGTCACCACCATGAGAAGGGTTAAAGGATGGAACCTTGCACACAATGCCGCGTGTGTTGACCCTTGATCCTTCCACCCTCTCCTTCTCTCATCGAGTGTGTTAGAGATGGCGATGACACACTTAGACGTCGAGAGGGTTGTTAGACCCTTATCAATGGCTACTTCCCTACTACCATATCTTAGAACTTTTTTTTTTATGCCCAAGATCTGCCGAGCCCGACGAGCTTACACTCGCCAACCCACAGCCCGTACAGTACACGGTGTACCTCGAACCAAGCGTCAATACCTGGGGAGAGGCTAGCACAGGAACTCAATACCCATGACCCCCTTCTTAAGTCATGTTAGCAACACGGGGAATTCAGACCCTCGATCTCAACGATAAGGGAGAGAACAAACACTAGCGCAACTACCCATGGTTGGGTTTTTATTTTTAATTTTGTTATTATATAACAACAATTAATTGAGAGAACCCTTGAAGTGATGTTGATGTTGATGTGAAGAGAACCTATAAAGTGACATCGACGTAGATATCACATCAACAATTTTAGAAGGTTTGCCTCACCGTTTGCCACAAGGACCATTAACCCTTGTTGCTAATGAGGGCGAGGGCGACTGATATTGGATATGATCTTGCTCTTACCTAATATTTGTGCAAAGGGTCAACAGTTGTCACAACCACGTGAAGAGTTAAGGGATGGAAGGGATGGAAATTGCTCGCGGTGGCATGAGTATGTTGACCCTCGAGCCTTCCACCTTCTCACTCTCTTGTTTTATGTGCTTGTTGATGATTAGAGGCGGTAGTGTGCCAATGACTTGTCAAACATCTTAAAATTTTTATTTTTTGTCTTGTTATTATATAACAACAATTAATTGAGAGAACCCTTAAAATGATGTCGATATAGATGTCACGTCAACAATTTAATGAAGTTTGCTAATAAGATGATCGCACAAAAAATAAAAAGATCAAAATTCATATTATACAATTGGATAAATTTCAGCTGTCCTCTTTAATTGATGAACACATCCATAAAAAATCCAGGTTCATAATTAATAATGAGTCCATTGCGAGCATGCGTCAACTTAAGTAGATTTCACGAGCCGGCCCACCACGAATCCCATGGATTCACGAACACGACTGTATCACGGTCCCCTTTTACCCAATTTCGTACCTATGGTTGGAGCATAACCATAGAAAAGGACTACACCCGCGTACCACGGCCTAAGAACCCGGTGCTTCCGCATAGAAACGGCCGAGACGACGCTTCAGGATGGCCTTTTTTCCTCGTGCCCTCACATGCTTGGATGCAGACATCCGTTTCATTCATATGCATTGCCAACGATCAGGAGATCAAAGTCAGGAAAGTTATGAGACCGTCGAGGACGGGACTGGAGTGGGATACAAGTTCTTCTTCGCCTCCTCAGTCTTTTCCATTGCCAATCCAGGCCTCAGATCGAACTAAAGATCACCTCATCAAGTCGCAGGTCGGATGGAATCTGCCTGTCAGAAAGTTGACCCCACGAATATTTTCTCTAGTCTGACGTTGATTTTCCGACTGAGCATGTGCTTTTTTACCGCGTGGGGGACTGGCATCAGAGAAGAGAAGCTCTGCGCGGGCCGTGGTAAAGCGGATACAAGGAAAGGACCGGGGGAAAAAAAGGTAAAAACGCGAGACAAGACAAGCGGAGGACCCCGCTCGTGAGCTTTCCATTGGAAAGAGAATCGTATATCCCAATCCAACTTCTCGGATTCCATTTATTTCACACCAAAAAAAAAAAAAATTGAATGAAAATTAAAAATATTTTTATTGTCCATGAAAACATTTAGACGTAAATTGTGATCATGGATTAATTATTTTTGGTGATACAAAAGATCGGTTTTAAAAATATATATTTTAATTCATTCGTTTTTTGGAAAAATAAAAAAAGCAGTCTTACTTCTCCTATTCCATGGGTCAGACATGTCGAGTTCCATCTTTGTAATCACGAGGTCGATTGACAAATTCGATAGCTGATGTGATGCATTGTGGTCTTATTGCAATTCAATGTGACCCGACACTCATTGCACTCTTGTTAAAAAGTTTTTGTGTGTTCTATTTATGCATGATCGTGCCTTTAGTGGTTCGAGCCGGCATAAGATGCGGACTCGAGATTAGATGGGTTATTTTGTTTGTATCCGCTGGTTTTGTTTCTTCCTTGGTCCCGATCCTATCTTGGATCATGGTCAACAAATGACGACAAAGAAGTAATCATATGCTCAGCTCGCGCTATGGTCTTCCTAATCGGATTCTAATTCCATCCCACCTGCCCCAAATCCCAAGCACTTGATCACCAAGCCCAACTAGTCTTGCCTCGGATTTTGTGACTGCCTATGTCACAAAAGCAATTACACTTGTCGCAAGTGACGGATTGTACTCGATGTCACGTGTGCGATCTTGTCTGTCTGTGGACATAATCATGTATGGAGGCGATCTTGGCAATGGCTAAGTTTGAACATGGAGATCAAAAGCATGATCGTGTAGATGAATGTAGAGGTGGGCACAGGAATCGAATGGATGCAACGGCGAAGGCGTATATGGACAGGCCAAGTTGGGAGCCCTTAAGGTTCTTGATGGACTTCGGTGGCTTAATGGAGAGATGGTGAAAGAGAGTTCCTTATATCAATTCATGCTCATGACTCAAAACATGATATCTTATTTCGCCTCGTTGATTATGGCTTGGCATGAATTTTTTATTTCTTAACTCAATTTGTCGCCAAGTCTGATTAAAATTTCAAGAACGAAGTATGTCGGCAAAGCAGAGGGCCCCGGACGAAGGCGGGAAGCCCTAGCCCAACACTGCCCTTGCCAGTCCTTTGAAGGATTTGGCATAGAAATTCTGTTTAGTCATATTTCCTGACGTCAGTGAGATAACAAGTGCATCGGGAGCTGCTCTCCATGTACTCCAAATAGGTCTATCAGTAAAAATTCTGCTCCTCTCTGTCTCTGTCTGTGTCTCTCTGGGGCAAGGAAAAACAAGTGAGATTCCTTGTGTGTGGTGATGGAACCCCCATAGTGATGACCCCTCATATCAACAGCATCACGATACATTTTCAATCCCATCCCTCCCCCACCCCACGATACAAACCGTCCATCGAGCACGACACCCCTTTTCTTTGGAGCATCTGCCCGTCTCATCAATCCCCATCCATCCCCTCTTGTTCTTTTCAGTTCAGCCATTCTTCATCTACATGGATTTTCACTGTGTTCACCAGTATTTGTCTGTACAGAGCAACCTAAATAATACGCATCGTGCACTGTCTGGGTGGTGTGCTGTCCCGGTGTGTCCCAACCTGGCTTCATTGGATTCGCTCACAGAAACATGCCAAGGCCCAGCTTCTGCGTAAAGGCCAGGCCTTTTCTGGCCCACGCGAAAGTTCAGCCAGTGAGTCTATGGGAATGTCATGCTCAATCTCATCCGCGAATCAAATGATCATCCAACAAGCTTATACACTAATTAAAGCTATAAACGTAGTATTTATCAGATCACCGTAGCTACTCAATCTACTCAAAGACGTGACCAGGAACAGTAAAACAATGCCAAAACTTTACATTGATGCCTCTAAAATTACTGAGGCAGATTCCAAGTTCACTCAGATACTGTGTAAAAAGGCCAGAGAATGAACATGCCGATGGCTCCAATAATCCTACACTGGAATTTAGAGTAGAAGCACAAGGTATTGCTGCTCTAAAGTCTTGATTCACATGTCGCATGGAAAATCATCTCTGGTAACTATCTGGGGGACCATTTCTTAACCATACGTGTACTTTGTACTAAGCTCTGGAGTAAAGACCATTTGACAAGTAAACCCAAGCCCAGAAAGATGGTATCTTCCATATGGAACATTAGCGGACTGTCAGCTGCCTATTTTTTTATCCTCCTCTCATTAGATTGAAGATATCCATAGAGAGCAAGAGTCTTACCTAGACAATTCTAATTTGGCATCAGAATATGGGCTCCTGTGGGGTCACTTCGGCAGGAAGTTGAAGCAACTCCCTGATTCCCTCGCATACCTGCACAATAACCATTTAGCTACTTTACTCCAGCCAAATGAAGTGACAATCATGAGGAGAATTCCAAAACATTTAAGTTTCAATCACTCTAGTGAGTGTTGACCTTGACACTATGCATGGACAAAGTCTAAACTTCTAATTTTAAGAAGCAAACAAATCGAGTCATCATTGCAACGCATTAGTTTGGAGATAGGTGTTCCCCAAGCAGGGGAGTCTAGTGCAAGGATGACAAGCTCCGCATAACCTAAGAACAGTAAGATAAGTGCCATTTTCATCTTCTTTGGCAAAAAGAAAAGGAAAGGAAGTTTGCAGATCAAGGAACCCCTAGCATTGTCTGGCCAACCAAAAAAGGTAAACCTAGCATTGTGTACTCTCAACGTTTATGTGCTCTAAGGGTACCAAATTTCAGCTGCAGATGATGTGCAAGCATATTCAATCGGTTAAGTAAAAATCCAAAAGCATAAGCACAACTTCTCATAACACATACCATCTTTATCTGTGCCTTAATTGATGCAATCTGATGAGTGTACTCTTCTATTTGCCTGCAAGATGAGACAGAATGAACTGTGGGAGTAAGGAAAAGGAGATAAGAAAGAGAAGACCCTATCTCCAGTGTAACAGTTATTTCTAGACTTTTGGGATCACATCAGTTTAAGTGCAAACCTGGCTAACTTTTCTTCTCTAAGTGATATGTAATTCAGAGCTTCGGACCATGTAAACTCCACATGAAATCCTAGTCCGACATCTACAAAAATGCGTTGTGTATCTGGCCTGCAAACGTGTGGCATCACTGAATAAAACCTCAAAAGCCACCAGAAACCAGGAAATGAAACCAGCATCAAAGGAACAGATTCTAGATCACCTAACAAGTACTCAGTTTCATACATTTTTCACCCACTCCAGATACCATTACATGAGAGCTAAAGCTAAAAAAGTTTAATGTCCTGGTACTAATTGTAACATAATTGAAGCCTCAGCACCACTTGCACGAGCACCCTCTATTCACAAAACGTACCATCATTAACATGAAGAGAAAAGAACAAGCATATCAAGTATGAATATGCTGCTGCTCGTCAAGCAGTAACTTCACTAAAAAAACATGACAAGATGGCATAGTCCAAGACTTGTCTCCTACCAGCATTACAAGGTAGAATATTCAAAGGTTCCAGTGAATAATCAGAGAGAGAGAGAGAGAGAGAACTTACACCTCCGCCTGCATGTATACCTCAGAACCAAGGTTGACCAATGTCCTAAGACTAGTTACACTATTCTTCTGAAGATTCTCAATGTTTTTTCGTAAATCTGAGCTAAAATTAATACAATGTCAAGAAAATCAAAAGACTGTCAAAGCATTAAGATGCAAATTCAAATGTGAATGCTCCTGAAACACTACTAAAAGAAAAGGGATAATCAAAATTGTAAGTAAATCAAGTGTGTATGACTATGGATTATTCCAGATGATAAGTAAACAAATCATTCCATATAAGGACAATGAATCCATTTACTTAAAAAAGGATACAAAGTCTTCTGTTGCTCAAAAACCTTATCCCTGTATAAAAACAAGGGCCAAGTCAGCCACACATCAGCTAAATAATTGCAGTAATCCATTGTTCAGCTTACAAATGCATGGCACGCTTCAGCTTGATAATATACCACCGTCTTCTATTAGAAGAGCCCCTCTAGACAAATTACTCAGAAACTATAACCCAGACAAATCTAATAAAACTAAGCCAAAATCAACCTTCTCATGAATCTAAAAAGGAGATATGCAGGGATTCAAATCCAACTTCCAGATGATATATGATGACTAAACAGATACGTCACAGTCATCCATGCTTATGTTACAGCCCAGAGACATGAGCCTCAGAAGAGGAAGTATAAACAACCCCAAATGTCCTGGCTTCAACTGTCAAATGCAGCTATAACTTAATAAGCTGCAGAATGAAAGAAGGGCAAAACAAAAGGAGTCCTCAAAAATAGAATCTTCTATTCATGAAACGAATGCACAGAAGACTTATATGATATGCAATGCATAAATGTAGGAGAGTGTTTGTTGTTTGGCCAGAATAATCAGCTTCTATCGCTTGAGAAAATATTGCCATCAATCTATCAAGTCCTTCGCATCTCACATCACTTTCCCCTCACAGTAATCATCCCTAACTTTTGGCCTCTGTACTCATAGATACAGGTTTTTCCCCGCACTAATCAAAGAAGAAATCATTAAGTAAAATTAGATACCTCTCAGATATGGCATGAACAAGATCTGGTTTCAGACGTCGATCGACAAACTCCTCAAATTTATGAACTTTCTCTTGGCGGTAGTTATCCATTTGAGTCCTTCACGGATGCAAATTAAACAGGAGGAGAGGACAGGGAGAAGTTCCTGCAAGGAATAGTGAGGAAATATCAATTTGTCAAAACAAGAAAATGCAGAAATCTACTTCACATAAAAAAAATGATGGCACGAAGCATTTTAATGACACCAGTGCTCAGATCTTTTTATGGCCACTAAGAAATGTGATGTGGTGATCTAACTCCCAAGATAGCGCAAAGCTTCTTCTCAAGCTTTTATGTCAAATTCATAATTGGTTCTATTCCCCACATTAAATTGAAGGTAAATGCTTTTTTTCCTTTCAGATCAACATTTGAAATCCAAGTAGATAAATAAAATCCCACGAATTTTCGTGCCTTTTTGGGTGCTATGCCTGCTCCAACATGGCAAAAAGTATTCAGCGACTATCTTAAACCCAACCGTTATTTCTGTTCCTTCAAAATTCACTCACAAATTTCATCCTCCGAAAGCATGTACATCGAAATCTAAGAAGGCAACTGATTCACCCGGCTTTAGTCCTGAGACAATCAAGACCATATTCAGGAACCTCATTAAAGTTGCTCTGAACAAATAAACCATGTTCAGATAGTAGAACCCCCAGTTCACCACTTTTGTTTCTCAAGTTCCCCAAACAAATGAAATTGGCGAAGTTTCAAAGAGGCATCAACCGACCTCACATTCGCACATCGACCACTGCAACACTCTCATCCAAGCTAAAAGCTTCCACAGCTCCAATGCCATATTCAAAATGCTATACAAATCCCAAGCATACTTTGATCTTGGAAACACAAGGAATTGAGATGTTCTAGAGTGCACGAGCGACAAGCAGAGCACACTGAATCATCATTGATCACCAAGAGGAAGTAAACGAAAAACCAGGATTCAAACTAATCCCAATCCCTTCCTCTAAGAAGAGGTGGTTGCAAAAACAAAAAGGGGTCAGCCCATGTTCAGAAAACACATTGCTCCTATCCAACCTAGTGCGACTCCAAATTTCGTATAGAGAGAGAGAGAGAGAGAGATTACTGAAGGAGCAAGAGCAGCTGTGCAAAGCGCTTCAGGCGGTTTGCTTCTGCCCAATGCTGAGAGAGAAAGAGCGTGGAGAGAGAGAGAGAGAGTTCGATGCCCTTGCTGCACAAAGATCACTCCCCTGTTTCTTGAATAGGTTTTAGCCCCTTAGAACTGAAGTGCAGGGTGCTCTAGTCCTGTTTAGGTCAAATGTAAACCCTTCTATAATTTATCTCAGAAATACTTGCAATCTGCAATCAAGTTCCAATGCTTCTTTTATTTCACAAAAAAGAAGTTATTTTTAAGAAAAATAACGATATATATATTTTTTTACTGAAATTTGAAAATGTTGCGACCTTTCCCTGGGGAAGCTGTCAGATTAATAAGTCTGAAAATGCATCCTCCCTAACTCTATCCTTGGCCTCTGGCTGGCGAGGGACGAGCTCACCTAGGTTGGTGAGGCTCCACCTTGTCAAATCCCACAAGCTTGAAACTCGCTAGACCTGTTAAACGGGTGGATCGGGTCGGGTCATAAATGGTCCAATCCATTGACCCATTTATACATAATATAAATTTTTTGACCCATACCCACCCCAACCCATATTGTTAAAACACTTCCATATTTAACCCAATTTAGGAAAACTTATTCGTATTATTTTTTTAAAGACTATATTGCTATCTAGAAGAAAAAGATTATATTGCTAAAATACTTCCAAGTCTAATGGACAATTATTATAATTTTTTATAATTGTTATAATTTTTTTCTTTTTTTCTTTTTCTTTCTTTTCCATTTTCTTCTTCTACATTCAATGAGGGTCACCAACCAACCTATTTTCTTCTACATCTCTCAAATCATTCATTAGTTGACATATTTCTCGATCCTCGTTAGCTCTTGACATTTCAACTAATTCGCCAAAGAAAACATAAATTAGAACAAGTTCAGGATTGCACGCAATGAGTTCAACGTAAAGGGTAAAGAATGAGTTCAAAGAGGTGCATCATAGCTCCAAACATGCAGCAACTTGGTGGTGACAAAGAATCATCCAGATATCAAGAGGTGCATCATAGCAACATGACCATTAGCATTCTCATTATTCCTCACTTGTATCATACAAAACAGTAAGCTACTGGATTATGTTCTTCTCATCAGAAGATATCTGATGATATAAGACATACTACTTAGCTTCTCAGCTAAATCAATGAATTAATGACAAAACGACAAAATATGAGAGACTTTAACATCTAAAGTCCACCTTTCTAAGCAATGTATCAACTATGCTAAAAATTCTGCTGTCTAAATAAAGTCGACGCAGAACTTGAATCTAACTTAAACCCATTTCACAGCTTGCAGCATCATAGCTGAAGTACAGATGCCAAACACCCTCTCAACAGCACCAATCGACAAAGGAAGAAAGGAACAATCAGATTAATAAGAAAACCCATTTAAGACGAGTGCTATTTCAAGAAGAAGCATATGGAAAATAGCGGCACAATGCAGAGGGAGGGGCAACTACTAAAACATGCTATCGTTGGTCCATTCAATTAGGATCGGGAACATAACCACTGCCTTGACTTTGGCCATTTCTTTCTACAGCATAGCCAGGTAAAGGATCAAAATAGTGTTTCCAGAACAGCACGACACAATTCTCCAGCATGAAATGGAATTAGAAGATTCATGTCATTGATCTACAAGCAAATACGCACAGGCGGATGCATCACATGCACATCTTAACCATACAACCCATCAAGGCACTTGCATAAGTATTTCCCGTTCCATTTTCGAACCTGTTATCAACCTAAAGCTCATGGAGAGAAAAACACTTTCCGAAGAAACGCTGCATACAATGTAAAACCCTGAAGTTCTGAAAAAATGAAGCTTCACAGCTGAGTCCGGCAATGACCAGCTGCAACACCAAAAGAACAAACATTTGTCTAACACCTGAACTCAACCAGACACGACTCGCAGAAAAAAAAAATCGAACCCAAAAAACTGCAGGCCAAAGAACGAACTTGACATAAAACCTAGATCGAGATTAGCTCAAATAAGCTCAACACTCACATCTAATCACCAACGAGACGAAACATACAAGCTAATACAAGTCGCCACCGCACCGGGTACTTGTGTAGCAACGCATCAAGAGAAATGATATCACACTCAGAAAAGATGCCGAGAACAAGGCTACGCTAACCCAAAACGGGAGTCGGCTCCACCACCGCCCTGTGCCTCGCGCAGGAACGGGGCACCGGCGCTTCCGATCGCCCAGGGCGGGGCACCGCTCCTGGCGTTCAGACAAGCGCGCACGCAAAGTGGGGAACTAGACTTACCCCGATTTCGACGGCTAATCAAGCCAGCGAGGCGTGGCGGTTGGGGTTGCGCGGGCGCGAGCGGAGTCGGAGATCGAGAGAGGTCCGACGATGGCAGCGGCCGCGTCCGACGGCACTACCGTGCGAGCAAGAGGAGGAAAGAGAGAGACGAGGGAGACTGACAGAATCAGCGGGTTTAAGTTAATGGGTTGTAACGGGGTTTAAATTAGACCCGTTTAAGACCTATGTATTTTACTCTCATTATTTTTAAAATCCATTATGGGCCATTTGAGAAATAAAATCTGACTTGTCTATATAGCTCATTTAATATTTAAATAAATTATAAAAGAATTATGGACTCATTTTGATAGATATAAGCCTCATTGGCCTTAGATCAACTCATCCCTTGCCCTGTGCCAATCACCAATTGTCATCTAGGCCAACTAGAGGAGGAAAAGGATAAAAAATAAAAACAGAAAATTTTGATTTTTGTCGTGACCTACTAAAAACAAAATTTCTAAACCTTTCTAAATAGGTTTAAGAGTATTATTAATTTCGGACCGGCGACCCTTGATTAACTCAAAGTCTCTCGAGCCTATACCTTGCGCGACGTTGGGATATTCACAAAAGTTTTCAAATAGGAAGTCGTCATTAGTCTATTAAGGTCGAATAGAATTAAGCGAGGCGTGGGTTTAGCGTGTACCTCACTTTTACGCAAAGTTGAGAGTTTAGAGTCGGGACTTATTACGTTAGTCGTGCAACTAACGCCCTTTCTACCTAACTTGATCGTGCATAAATGAGATCTTGACAATGTATTCGACGAAACTAAAATTTATCCTAACCGTTTTACAATAAGAAAATAACATCAAAAAATCACGACAAAACAAGGCGCAAGAATGTAACATAAAATAAAAATCTATTGTAGAGCCCTAAAGGCTTATTCAATTTTGGGTGTTTTCTTTTTTAAGAACTTTTGCATTTTCTGATTTTTTTCTGAATTTTTTTTTTTTTTAATATTTTTTAATATTTTTGAATTTTCCAAAATTAGACAAAAACAAGTTTTCAAGATTTTTTTTTGTATTTTTTGAATTTTTTGAATTTAAAAAAATTTTATTAATGTATTTGGAATTTTCTTTTTTTTTGGAATTTTTGAATATTCGGATTTTTGTATTTTCAAAAAAATTTCTAATAAAAACAACTTTCAAAACTTTTCTGAATTTTAAAAAAACATTTTTTTTATTTTTAAGGATTTTCGAATTTTTATTATTTATTTAAATATTTTTAATATTTTTTTTTAATCTCTGAATTTTTAGAATGTTTTAGAATTTTAGAATTTTTTTATTTTAAAAAAAGTAATTCGGACCGGGTCGGGAGACCCGGCCCTTCTAAACCGACCCGGACCCTATTGGTCCGGGCCGGAGCAACGACCGGGCTGGCCGAACGGCCCGGTCGACAATTTTTAAAATGGCCCATAAAAAAGAATTAGCCAGCCCATTTCAAAATCAAAAGAAAACTCGGCCCAACTCCAGTCTGAGCCCATTATAAAAACACGGCCCGGCCCCCTCCTTTTCTTTTTCTCTTTTTTTTTGGTCTTCGTCTTCCCCGTCGCGCGCACGCCCGCCGGAACCCTACGCGAGTCCGCCGCGCCGCCGCCTGCACCGCCGCAGGTCTTGACCGATCCTAATGGGGTCGCGCTGGCGTCGTCTGGCGTCGGCTGTTCCATCCGACCGACGCCGGGCGTCGCCGGCGATGACCTCCAGTGATCCCGGAAGCTCGCCGTCGCCGGAATCCAAAAAAAATTCCCCTCCGTTCCAAAAATACGCAGAAATTTCACGAAAACTACCATAATACTAAGTAAACCACGAATTCAAACAACATACGAGCAAAAAAAAATATGAAACTGGGTTATCGAGGACGGATTCTATAATGGAGATTTCTCGGTTTCATTCAGACATTCTATCGAACACCTAATGGGCATTATTGAATCCAGAGAACTCCGGCTCAACCGAGCCTCGCACCTGCCGGAATTCTTCAGATATGTCATCGGAGGCAAACACGGGGCGAGGTGGAAGGGCGACAAGGGCCGGGGCTGGCGCGAACTGGTCGGCGGAGCCCCGGCCCGACTCTTCGTCAAAGGCAGAACAGAACGAGCGAGGGAGGGGCCTACCTGGTTCGGGTTCGCGTTGCGGAGGACGGCGGCGGACGAGCGGACCTCCGGTGCTGGCTGACCACGCCCTCGAACTTCCTCCGAGCTTCTGGTTCGCTTTCTTCTTTCTCTTTTCCGCTGGTTTCGCTTCTGCTTCCTCGATTTTCCTTCCCTCGGTCTCGGGTCTCCCTGTTCCTGGCGCCGGAACTGAAGCACGGCGGAAGGTCGTCGGCGGCGGTTCAGCGGGGCTGTTGACGACGTCCCCCTTCCTCTCTCTTCTGGTTTTCTTTTCCTGGTTTTTCCTCCTGCCTCTCTCTGTCCGAAAATCGCCGACGTCTTCCTTGCTGCTCTCCTCTCGTCGATCCCCTTCTCTCTCCTCTAACAGAATTCCTTTTCTCCCCCAATGGCCACGTGACAGCGCAGCAAGGGAATCTTCCCTTGCTGGCGTCACGCGGCTGGCGTCACGGTCCGACGGAGTCGCGCCCGAACGGCGTCGTCGAACGCTTGCTGCTGTCCAGGACTGATGCATGCTCCTGTGCACGCGCCATGAAGAAGAAAGAAAATAGAAGGGAAAAGACGATGGGCTGGGCCGGAAATAAGAGAGAGGTGGGCCGAAGAAAAGGAAATAAAAGGGAGAGAAAGAGGTGGGCTGGGCCGAACCAGCCCGCCCGATTTTTTTTTTTTTGGAAAAAATTTTATCAGAAATTTTTTTCTTTTCTGTGAATTAATATTTATTTATATAAGCAAATAAAATGGGAATTTAAAACAAAATAGACCAAAAAATCAAGTGTCAACAATTTTGTTAAAAAAAATTTTTTTTTATAAGAATGAACATTTCATTAACAAATGACCTAAACCCAAGCACCAAAGACGTGTGCGTGACCTTTGTGGACTTGAGCTTAAGTGTTGGGAATTGGAGCTCGAGCATTGGAGACTGGAGCACTACCTTTATAGATATGGGCTCAAGTGCCAAGGCATTAGACATGGGTATCGAGGCATTAGGCCCCCCTCTATGGACCTAAGTGTGGGTGTTGGAGGCCTAGCTTGGTCTCGATAGACTCAGCCCAGGTCCTAAAGACCTCATCCAAAACACTAGGACCCACAATCAATGTTAAAATTTCCGTGTCTAGATATAAAATTTCAAGTCCAAACATCAATATCTAATTATATTTTGGAAAGTATTTTATATTTTTTTAAAGAGGAAATCATTTTCCCGAGCTAAAGTATAGGATTTCCATTGACTCATCTTCCTAGTGAATCAAACGTCGGAAATAATGAAAATGTTTTTCACGAAAAATATTTCGTAAAACAAACGGAACCCAAAGTTACATTTGCTATTCAATATCATGTGTTTGGTTGTTGTACAAGATAATATAAAGCCATAGATATACAAGGAATATAACTTAGATAAAATACAAGGAATATAACTTGGATAAAATAGTCTCGTGTGGAGATGGAATAATGGTGAACAGGACATGTCTTGCTCTCTAATCTTCTTTGTCCCCTGTGTTGACTCACGAACGTCAATCACGGCTGCTTCCACACACAGTCGTCTACCTAGCTTCATCTTGTTGCCACCGATGAGGCTTATCCTCGTGTCAATCTCGAGTCAATCTCAACCACAGAGGAGCTCCACGGCCACATCTAGAGCTTCACGGCCGAGCTCAATCGGACCTCAACCACAAAGTAGCTTGGCTCGGCCTCGGCCACAGAGGAGCTCCATAGCTAGATTTTGAGCGCCGGCCATCGTCCCCCTCTATGACCAAATCTGGAGCAACAAATGCCGTCCCTCTTTGTTTCATGCATCATTGCCACACAAGCAGCCGCACCTTCATCATGCAGAACCTTTGTTCGCTAGGTGTCGACCGCAACGTCGACCATGAGGGTAAGGGTGGCGGCCAGGCTAGCGATTGTTGCAGATTGCAAGCGGGAAATGAAAATAGAGGAGGGACTAGTGGTTTCTAAAGATCTTGCGCAACGGTGATGCCCAGGCTGCTTGGACATCCATATGAGCTCGAATATCTAAACAGTTGACATTCAATCCAACATGATCGGAGAGGACGTGGAGGTGGAGGACGGTGAGGATAATTAGGTTGCTAATGACAAAAAGCCATTACGTAACATTCAATCAATAAATTGACGTTCAATTCATTCTAGATATTCGTGTATTTACCAAACATTATATAAGACATTTTTATTATGTCGGTCATATCATTCTATAAGACATTAGAATCCGATAAATAGGTCAGGCGACCAAATAAAGCGTACATGTTTGAAAATGCGTAGTTGATTTCTAAACATTGTGAGTCTTACATAATCAAATATGTCCAGCAACTTATTAATTAATCTCATATTGAAGAGGCATCCATGCCAATATTGTAACCATAAATATGTCCCTTCTCTTTAAACAAGAAAAAAAAACTATTAAAAATTCGTCGAAAATACATCCATCTTATACAGAATTATCAATGGATTAGTTTATAAAAGCTGACAAACTTTCCTTTTGAATAAATCTTAGTCGAGGTTGGTCGAACTTTCACTCTTCTAGAAGAGCCTATTGATTTTCAAACCTCGCAATGCCTAACCACATTTTGCGTGCATTATGAGAGTTCATGACTCTTCCAAATCATAGGAAGAGTTCAAAATCCTTTGAACCGCCATTATCGTATGTTATATTGCCAGTCAAACTCATCCACCAGATATGCCAAAAAAATGAAAAAACTCATCTACCGGAAAAAAATTAATATATATATTTTTTTCCTGAACTAACCACCGTTGACGCACTTGACCCGTACGTCTTTTTTTCTTCGTACTTACCTCGTAAGAACATTACAAAAACGGAAATGCTGCATTTATTTATTTATTTTGCTTAATTTATTTATATAAATAGCGATCTCCGTCCCTCCATCTCATCTCCATCTGTCCGAATCATCCACAGCTACACCAGCTCCAGCTCTCGGCCATGGCGACGCGACCTCCTTCCACCGGCGGCTGACTTCTGCACCGTGATCTCCGAATCGCGACGCCTACTCAAAGCCCACTCCCGCCACTTCCTCGCCCTCTCCGTGCTCTTCCTCCTCCCTCTCTCCTTCTCCATCGCCATCTACCCCACTCTCCACCGCCTCCTCCTCAACTCCTCGTCCTCCTCGAACCCTTTTCTCGCCCAGGCCCTCCTCAGGCGCTCCCCCCTCCTCCTCTCCCCCCTCAATCAGCCGCCGCAACAGCACCAACAAAGCAGCGTCGACGCGAGGAGCGTGCTCATCGGCGCCGGATACACCTGCTTCCTCACACTCCTATCTATCTCCGCCACGTGTTCCATCACCCACAGCGTCGTCCAGGGGTTCCACGGCCGGCCGGTCGAGCTCCTCTCGGCGATCAAGTCCATCGGAACGTCCTTCTTCCCTCTCTTGGCTACGCTTATCTGCACCCAAGCCATTATTTCCTCGATCGTAATCGCTTCTGCAATCTTATTCTTGATCCTCATAGGGGCCGAACTCGTTATTGGTCACGAAATTACTTATACCTCGCCTTTCTCTCTAGGAATAGTAGCGTCGATCGTGGTTGTCCAATTGTTGGTAGTGGCGTATCTGCAAGTGCAGTGGGTTCTGTCAAAGGTGGTCGTGGTGGCCGAATCGGGCTACGGGTTCTCTGCGCTGCGGCGGAGCGCTTATTTGGTGGAGGGAATGAGAGGCGTGGCGTTGTCGCTGATGCTGTTCTTCGGAGTTCCGTCGGGGCTTCTGGTGTGGGCTGGTTCGAGGGCTTGGACGCGGGCAATCGATTGGAATGAATGGAGCTGGCCTTTCGTGGTCCAAATCATGGAGACGTCGATCTGCCTCGCGTTGCTGATGCTGCTCAGTCTGGCCGCGAACGTGGTGCTGTACATGTACTGCAAGGCTTTGCACGGAGAGACGGCTGGGGCGACCGCCGGGGAGTTCGCGAGGGAGAACGTTAGTTTGCCCTTCGACGACGAGAAGGTCCCTCACCTGGTTTCTGTCGCGGATGCTTGATCGATCCGGGATCGTGCGAGGGCGCACTCGGGTCATCGGCTCGGGCAGCCGTAAGATCGCTTTCGTTTGCGTCTTTATTTCGTAGAAATGTGGTGTAGTTCGACATCGCTCCACGCGTGTGGCCTCTAGGTGTTGGATTTTGTCCGTACAATCAGAGGCATGTATATTGTACAAGCAACTATACAGAATACATCAGTTAGAATCTGATAGGATTCTGTGTGATCATGTAATGATGGGTAATAAAGCTATCGTATTTTCCATAGATGGAGATGTGTTTATCGCGGGGCATTCTAATCCATATTAATTATTAAGTCAAATGTAAATACTTTTATAATTGGGTCAATATTATGTAAAACCAACAAATTTATCTCCAAATTAATTTTTTATAATAAAAAACCCCAAATTAAAATATCTATGACAAATTTACCATAAGTTAATTTTTGTTAAATTAATTTAATACTAGAAAAAATCAAAAACTAGTACACATATGATAAACTAGTAATATTCATCAATTGCCACGTTCTTTCTAACTCACAATTTGATGTAAATTTAACGAAAATTAATGGAAGGTAAATTTGTCATACGCTATCAATCTTAGGTTTAGTTTAGGGTAGATTTGTTATAAATACACTAATTTAGAGTTTTTCATGATATTAATCATTTTTTAATTTTCTTACAAATATTGCATCAATAGGTACGATAAGCAATCAAGTTGTAAGGCTCCATCTATTTCGCAAAAATGAAGTTATTTTTTCGAAAAAAGATCATATTTTTTTTGTTTGGTTGATCGATAAAAATATTTCTTTTTCTTTTTCCGTTACATATCTTTGTCTTTGTTCCTTCTAATATTCTATGCAAAATATATAAGAAGATATGTTCTATCTTGACAGAATATCTACTAGAGCTCTGGTTATCGAGTTTTGCACTTTGAAAGCGCAGAACTATTCTTAAGAACAGTGATATCTCATACAATTGATTTGATTTTCTAATTTTTTTCAATATCTTTCCAATAATCATTTTTTTATTTTTTTATGTTGGAGGAACCACTTTGGCCGACAACCGCCACATAAACCCTTGGTGACGCTAGCATAGGATCCACCACCACGGCGTCACACTTAAGAATCCCTAACGCTAACACTAGGTTTTCCAATAATCATTATTATTTTTCATGTCATCAAACTTTTTTCTAACAAATCTACAGCGGGAGCTCGGTGTGGCTGATGATGAGGATGTCTCAAAGTGACCTTGGAGGGACCTGTCTCGGTTGGTGACGCACGAGATGGAACCGCAAAGGGACTCGGCCAGCCGACTTAGTTCTCGTTGACACTCAGCCGAAGACAACCACAGACGCTGGGACAATCCTGCAATACAGAGAAAAGAATTTCGTTGCCGTAAGGGGGACGACAGCAGCAAGCGCCATGGGACAGCAGCAGGGAGGATCATCGGTCGGTAGTGGAACAACAGCAAGGATCGTGGCGACAGCCGAGGAGCAGGTCGTCGTGGTGCATCAGCAGAGGCAGGACTTGCTCGACTGGGGGGGCGTCGCCGGATCAGCAACGGGAATAGCAACGTCGTTGCTGGGACAGGGAAAGCGGCAGAGTCGGTCACAGCTCGCCTGTCGCCAAAAAGGTAGGCCGGCAGCTTCGCGGTGCTGCAGGATCGTCAACAAGGAAGCAGAAGCGAGCAAAGACTGTCCGGGGGGTGTACAGCAGAGCGTGGATGAACGGAGGCAGCGAAGGGCATGGCCGTAAGATGGGCTGGGCTCGTCGGAAACTGAAGCTGCAACGATGGTTCAAGTGTGAAGGAGTCCGTGACAAACACCAGTCGCAGCCGAGGAGGAACACGTTTGAGGACCCGCGCACGACCTTTGTGGACATGAGTGACCCAAGCACTGCCTTTCTAGGGCTTGGGTGCCGGGCATTGGGGCCAGCACCAAGGCCTTGGGCCCGGGCTCTCGGGCTCGTCCTCGATGGCCTCGGGCCAAGGCACCGCAAACATAAGTCTAAATGTTGGGACCTAAAACTAGCGTTAGGTTCTCGTATCCAAGCGTAGAGTTTTAGGTTCAAACGCTAATATATAATTATATTTTGAAAAATATTTTGTCTTTTTAAAAAGAGGATATCATTTTTTTTTAATGTAAACGTAAGTTTTTCATTGACTCATTCTTTTAAGCAAATCAAAGGTTGAAAAATAAGGAAAATGTTTTATCAAATCCAACATTATTTTATGCGATAGAAAAAGTCAAGGTAATCGAATGCAGGCTAAATGTTTGAAAAGGTGCAGTTGAGTTTTGAACATTTTGAGTCCAGCGCAATCCAACCTTTTGAAAGAAACTTCCATGCAAATGTTGGAATCATAAATATATTCGTCTGCTTTAAAATACAACCTATTGAAAATGCATCCATCTTATACAGATTTATCGGTAGATCGGTTCATAAAAACCGACAAACTTTCTTTTTTGAAATTCATCTGAGTTGAAGGTAGACGAAAATTCAGAATCTATTAATTTTCAAACCTAACAATACTAAATGTACTTTACGCGCATTAGAGTTCATGACTCTTTCAAATCCAAATTACATCATCATAGGAAGAGCATAAACCTTATTAACCGGCATTATTGTATGTTATATTGCTAGTCCAATTCATCAACCAAAATAATAATAAAACAATTTTTCCTGAACTCTCCACCGTTCACGCACTTGTCCCACACTTACCTCGCGAGAAAAAAGCAAAAGCAGAAATGTTTTATTTATTTATTTTATTTTATATAAATAGTGATCTCCGTCCTTTCATCTCTATCCGTCCTGCATCATCCCCGACGACGACACGAGCTCCAGCTCTCGGCCATGGCGACAACAACACCTCCGCCACCGGCGGCAGACTTCTGCACCGTGATCTCCGAATCGCGACGCATACTCAAAGCCCACTCCCGCCACTTCCTCGCCCTCTCCGTGCTCTTCCTCCTCCCTCTCTCCTTCTCCGTCGCCGCTTATCCCACTCTCCACCGCCTCCTCCTCAAATCCTCCTCCTCGAACTCTTATCACACCCAGACCCTCCTCCGGCGCTCCCCCCTCCTCAATCCACCGGTGCAACACCACCACCAACAAAGCAGCGTCGACGCGGGAGCGTGCTCGTCGGCGTCGGATACACCTCCTTCTTACGCTCCTGTCTATCTTCGCCGCGTGTTCCATCACCTATAGCGTCGTCCAGGGGTTCTACGGCCGGCCGGTCAAGCTCCTCTCGGCGATCAAGTCCATCGGAACGTCTTTCTTCCCTCTCTTGGCTACGCTTATCTGCACCCAAGCCATCACCTCCTTGATCGTTATCGTTTCTGGAATCTTAGGGTTCTTGATCCTCAAAGGGTCCGAACTCGTTATTGGTAACGAAATTAGTTATTCCTCGCCCTACTTCCTTGGATTAGTAGCGTCGATCGCGGTGGCCCTAGCGTTGGTATTGGTGTATCTGCAAGTGCAGTGGGTTCTGGCGAATGTGATCGTGGTAGCTGAATCGGGCTACGGGTTTTCTCCGCTGCGGCGGAGCGCTTATTTGGTGAAGGGAATGAGAGGCGTGGCGTTGTCGCTGACGCTGTTCTTCGGAGCTCTGTTGGGGCTTTTCGTGTGGACTAGTACTCTGTCAACTTCCGAGTCGGTAATCGATGGGAATGAATGGAAACGCTGGCATTTTGTAGCCCAAATCGTGGCCACGTCGAGCTCCCTCACGTTGCTGATGCAGTTCAGTCTGGCCGCGACCGTGGTGCTGTACATGTATTGCAAGGCTTTGCACGGAGAGCTGGCCATGGAGATTGCCGAGGAGTTCGCTAGGGAGTATGTTAGTTTGCCCTTCGATGACGAGAAGGTCCCTCACGTGGTTTCTGTCGCGTATGCTTGATCAATTTGCGATCTTGCGAGGGAGCACTCGGTCATTGACTCGGGTAGTTGTAAAATTGCTTTCCTTTGCAACTCTGTTTCATAGAACTGTAGTGTAGCTTGACATTGCACCATGTATGTGGCCTCTAGGTGTTGGATTTTGTCTGTACAATACAAGCAACTATATAGTTTGCATCAGTTAGATTCTGATCAGATTTGGTGTAATCATTTAATGATGGGTAATAAAGCTTTCGCAATTTGATAGATGAAGACGTGCCTTTTCTTTCTTACAGTGTGATAAGACATGCCTGCATATCGAGCGAAGACGTTGTCGCGTGCTGTGGCGTTACCGCTTGCTATGTAGGGTGGAGGGATGCTGTTGGGACTCGATTTTGCTGCTTTTAGCTGTTCAGATGTTGTGGAATTCATCCTTAGCACATGTTTAAAGTTGTTAGGTCATACGGAACTGCAGTCTTCTCGGCTTTCTTCAGACCAAAGCATCATTCATCAGAGGGCTGAGATTGCAGTCTGATATTAATAGATCATGAGCAACTCACAAGTTGCAGATATAGATCAAAGGGTCATTGAGAATTGTCTTTGGAGAATTTTGAGTATGCTTTTGTTTGGTTACATATGATGGGGGAGCAAATGGTCTTTGGCAGGAGTATTTTCACGAGGAGCAAACTAGGATCCGTTCAGAATGGAGAAGACGTGTTCTTCAGAGTTCTAAAAACCGATGATTATTTATTGTGAAGCCTTTCTGATTGTTTCCGTACTCTCTCGCGCGTGACAAACTATGTTAGGTTTCTCGCCTTTTCCCAACTCTGTTGATATTCTTGGGCATGGATAGGTGTTCATTTGCTTGAGTGCCTACTCAGTAGTCCTAGTACACCATTTCATATATTATACATATACAACCGGAGGCGTTTACTGAAGCTTGTAATACTTAAAAATCACTCTGCTCTTTGCCCTGCCCGAGCTGGTGATCTGACTGAACTATCGTGCAAATCTGCATGCTAGCTTCCAGCCGCCCACTGAATGGGCGTTGTCTCGTGAGGCATATCCAGCTTAACCGGTTCGCTAGAGGCAGAAGCTTCTCTGTCGGTAAACATACATCGTAGCTGCTAAATCTGCTTTAAATTTCTGCCATCGATCGTACAGACACCATAAAACAATAAAACGAATTAGATTGTGGTTGGTCCTGTATCCGTACACTTTATGATACTCATTCTGTCATTCTTATAATCTTGAGATTAAACGAAAAGCAGATATATTATCATGCTTCCACTGTGTTAGCCTGTTCGCTTACTTTGCGCATACTAAGTGTTATACAGCCATTGTTCACAAACTAATGCACCCCCTGCTTTCTTTTCCCATTCGAATGAAGGTATTCATGGCCTACTTTTCAGTACACATGGCGGATTCTGGCCAATTCATTACGTTAGTTGGGGGAAAACTCCATGTCTAATCTTTAGTAGAAAGTCCCACTCACAAAACCCAAGTCTAATCTTCAGTAAAAAGTCCCACTTCCATGCCTAATTATGGCCTTCCGATTCAAGTGTTTGACATGAACTGTTAAGAACCGAATGTAGATATCAACATCTGCACATTAAAACGCCCATGCGAGAGAGATTGGAACTTGATAAGCAACGTACTGTAGAAAGGAAGTTGGAAATCGATCCTTGCCAGAAGGATTACAAAAAGTACAAATCAGGCAGCTTGCCTGAATCGCAAACTTGCCTTTCTGTAGGTTTAGAAAAGTGAACCAAGAACTGCCAGTTAACAGGAGAGATTTTTTTCAGCCAATCCCACTTGCCAAATAGTCAATTCAAAAACTCCTTTTTACAGCTTATCGAAACTCCTTCGATTTAAGGATATCAGAGGCAATGAACAGCATTAGAATGCAAAAGCAAGATAGGTCTATTAGTCCTCGGAAGCCCGAATGACCCTTGTCCATGAATGAAAGAATTGTGAACTCCATCGCTTCTTCATCAAATCAGTTTGACGCGACTTAATAAAGGTCAAAGCTTTCTGTGATCAACCTGAGAAGATGATGACGACGATGCTTTCAATCTTGCCACCCTCTGATCCTGATCAAACCCCGATAGAAGATTACTCCAGTTTGCTGACCTCTGAACAAACCTAGAAGGAACCCTGTCACTATCTTCCCCACCTGATGCTTCATACCCATCACTGGTTGATCTTGAGAAAGGTAATCCTCTCTGTGCAGCCAAACCAGCAGGTAATCCAGTCGGCCGCCTACCCTCTTCAGGCCCTGAGGAGGAGACTCGGAAAGGGTGGATGTCAGGAGACTCCAGGCTGCTGTCAGGGGAAGACCCCACAATTTCATTGGAGCTAGACATGGCCCGGCTTGTCTGGAAAGCACTCCGAGCCTCGAGCTGAAGAGGAGCCAAGCTTGTTGATGTCTCAGGGATACCATTCTCTACACTTTTCAGCGAGAGATTCGTGATTGGCTCCATGGCCAAGTCAGCTGGGAGCCTCACCCGCTTACTCGGCCGTTTCCTATTATTATCAGGCCTCGGTATCATTCGTCGGCTACTGCTTCCAAAGTTCCTGTCAGCTTCAAGGCCAAAGGGGGATTCTCGTCTCACAACAGGCTGGAGTATTTTAGATCTTTTTCTAGCCTCTGCAGCAGCTTTCGAGACCTCTTCTGCATTTAAGCGAGCAAGTGTCCACGGACTGATTTTCACTGCTCCAGGGTTCTTTTTCTTTGGTGGATCCTCTCCCGCCGTCTTCTTGCCCAGAGAGCTAACAGATCCAGTGTCTGGAGGGACAACATCAAACTGAAGGAGGGATCAAATTAGGTATTCATGGCACATGACACAAACCTAAGCTTTGTAAAACTTCACTAAATAGAGTTCATAAAGCTCATAAAAGATAATTTTGTAGAGACATCATAGGCAGAGCTGGCTAATTGCCTTGGCTCTGCCCAAAACTACGCCCAAAGAGGGAGGTCTAATTTTATTCAAGGAATTTAAATAAGGATGATCTTGACTTTCAGAGATAGAGATGCATTAACACTGGAGCTACATGTTCAAATATAAGAAAATCTGCTTTGAACAATTCATACTTCTACGAGTTTAATGAGTACCTGATCTTCCAGGAACAATCGCGGCGGCGTGCACCATGCACCTCGGTGGAAAGTTGTGAAAGAGCTCGCACTGCTCAACCCAGTAAGTGAGCTGGCAGGAGACATTTGTGCACTTTGATGGCCTACTCCTTGTTGCTCTTGCTCTTGCTCCCTCAGAGCTATGATGTAATCATACGTGCTAATTCCCTGAGATTCAATTCAAGGCTATGTTACTAAATGAAATATTCAGGCAAATTGCTATGTAAAACAAGCTCCATTATTTTCATCACAAAAGCAAATTGCACAAGAAAACTGGAAGTGCAATGCAGTTGGTCTATGAAAAGGGAAATATTCGATAGAACAACGACCACAGATGATCCACAAGAAAGGGGCAACATTTGAACCAATGTCCAGCCAACTACCCGTGACCTAAAGTGAAGGCCAGAAGTGAACTAATGATTTAATATTTGATAGAATGGTAACCACAGATGACCCACAAGAAAGGGGACAACATTCAACCAATGTCCAGCCAACTAACCATGACCTAACGCGAAGGCCAGAAGTGAACTAATGATTTAATATCATGGCCAAGTACTACCAGTTTATGAAAGAAGAAGATTTTCAAGAGCAAATACTCAATTCAAAACCAAAACAAGGGCCAGAAGTGATCATTTCTCAGTCCGTGCAAGAAGAGGAAGGATACATAAATATATAAAACTTAATGGTAGGAAAAAGGAAAAACATATGAGGCACGAGAAAAAGAAAACAGAAAAAGAAAGGGGCTAAACCTTAACAATCAAGAAAGGTGCTAATGTACTACTTAAGAGCAAGTCAGTGGCGAGTTACCTTCTTTACAAGAAGTATATGGAAGAAGAAAAGCTGAGCTAGTGGTAAGGTGGCAATCATCGCCAGGATGGTGCACACCACCTGCAACGTGATTAATTCCAGCAGCTAAGTAATCATTCAATAGCTTGCATATAATAATTAACACAGACATAATAAGTTGAGACATGCAGATAATCTTAGTACATATACAAGCAAGTCCAAATGAATCTTATGAGATTATGAAAGGGCGGCAATCTTACCACTACAATCACAAAGGGCACTAAAGAAAAACTGCTCCCCAATTTTGTTGCAATATCCACCATAAATCGCTTCTTCTCAAGAAAACAGCATACGAGCACGAGCATACCCGTGGACCATTGCAGAATAAGCTGCAGTCTCAAGGCCAGGATGCAAAATCAAGCTATTTACAAGTCAATAATCATTTAACATGAAGGAAACAAAACGAAAGGCTTGCAGGAGGTGAATTTCAAGTCATGTCACTGTATGGCCAAAACTTAAACCAAATTCAAGTAGAGTTCAGTTGAGGTCAGAATTTTTATTGCTTTATGTTGGATGAGCAGTCTAGTAAATATGAGGTAAATGATGCGGACCTAAGACAAATGGCAAAACAAACAGGAACTCCTCAGTATCTATAGATGTAAAAGAGCTAATGTAGGGCCATCCAGCTTTTCTGCATATTAGGATGCTTTAAGCTCAATTCACACTTTATAAATTGAGAAATGCATCATGCTGGCAATACATATCAAGAACATGGGAGAGTGAAGGCATCCAACATACTGAAGACAATGATAGACTGAGGATGAGAAGGCCAGGATCTTAATGACATTTTAATAAACAGGATTTAGAGAGAAAAAAAAATTATATATTCTTGCTTACCAAGAGAAGAGCAGATACCATAAGAGTGAAAAACTGCTTGTAGTTCTTTCTACCAATACAATTATTCAGCCACTATAAAGAAAAAGAAATAACACAAGTAAGATGATTTGATTAGCTCAAACTTGAAAAATATTGAGTGCGTGAATGTCTCGATAATTGGGAACTCGCAATACCCTGCAGTGATGATCGAATCTATCAACACATTTGTCACAAACTCTACAATGCTTGCTGTACTTGAAAACCTGCAACAGAAGATCATTTGAATGACATAAGGTTATAACAACTTGTTGGATGCGTATATAAACTTATGATCTTGCAAACTTTGGCATGCATATATAAACTAATGATCTTGCAAATTGACAGTTTATGATGCAAACTCTGTAAAGGAACAACTGTCACATGCAGATGCTACTTTCGGGGATGATTATCAACAATGTAAGGCCATCTTATGTGATGAAGAACAAGAGTGCTCAAACGAACCTCAACTTCACACAAGCTGCAATAGAACATGCCATCTTCACTTATGTGTTTCTCAGAAGATTCGTCACTCGAGCTACAGCACTCGCACATTAAAGCGCAGGGAAATAATGCTAATGCGCAACAAGTGGTATGCTTTGATGGTGCACTGTTCCTCTCAGTTTCAGCAGTGTACCCCTTTTCTGCAGCACTCTCTACATCCTTGTCAAGAGATTTGCCTCCAGCTGCTGCATTATTGGCATCATGTATAGATGAAGTTGAGTCACCTCCTAGTTTGGAATCCTTTTGTCGGACATACTTTCCATTATCTAAAACCTTGAGATACTTTTTAGACTTAAAAACCCCTGGGTCTGCAGGATCAGCTGCAGCACACCAAATGTACAGGCCGAAAACACATGTAATCTGAAAGGCCAAAGGAGTTATTGATCAGATTAGAAATAGCAATGTATTATATATAAAATTAAAGGCAAAGAATCACTGAAATTCAGAGTTGAAAGACTTCAAATGATAACATGATGGGGCATCTATTTTTGTCATCTACAAGAAGTTACAAGCAAAGAGAATACAATAACTTTCATCTAATGTGCAGAGAAGCCTAATTTGTGGTGCTTTATGCTGTAAGCCAGTCTGCATCTTGCTCAGAGTATATGCGTCCATCTGGGTAGTAGAATTTTGCTGCAATGTCAAGCAACCCCGAATCCAAGGTTTTGCCAGATTTAATTAAAAGAGGGCATGCCACAACCCGGCACCACCTAACTTTCAGTCGCAGATACAGAAGAGCCAGCAGTTGCCATATAACAGTGGCGCCACACAACCCAGTTAAACTCCTCACAAGCACCCTCCTAGATATGGTCTTTAACCTTCTCCGGTCAAAAATTGGCAGCAGCACAAAGTAATCATCTGTCTTCATTTCCCAACCTCAAAATAACCGTACTGCCCAAAAGTAGTTCTAAAACAATGGAAATCTCCAACCACTTAAAGAGAGTAAACGACAGCTTTCCAAATCTTAACTCGAGAACCGACATATTCAAATCTACAGACCACCCACCGAATGGACAAGTTAACCGTAACCTGTTCAGTCTGAATAACAACCCATCATCAGGTCTGTGGGAGGTCAATCACATAATAAAGTTCAAGGCTTTTTGCCGAGTGTGATGCCGAGTGCCGCGAATTGAATGCCCACTCCAAAAGATCTAAGAAAAATTGTATCCGGGAATGGAAAGAACCAAGAAAGGAAGAGGCACATATCATAAAAAGAAAGGACTAGTATATAACACCCAGTTAGAAAACAGCAAAAGTGGTACAGATCTGGATCCCTCTTTAGCCAAACGCATTAAGCAGGCACAATTTCGCTGCCAAAAAAGAAAGCGAAGAACTTCACTCACCAGAGGAGTGTAGATGCCCATCACAATGTACTGAAACATCTTGTTCCCAACAAAGGGCGCAAAGAACACATAGAAGGCAAACCCCAATGCCAGAAACACAGCAACCGCCACCACCTTCACAATGCAACCGAGAAAAAGAAAAATCATAAAAAATATGAAAATCTTTGCAAAAGCCACACCCGTTGAACACAGCTAATCCAATAGGAAGTACCTGCAGAGGGTGGTAAGGAAGCTGCCATCCATGCTTTCTCATTTCCCCTTCAAGCGTTTGCAACACCAGGAGGAGAAAAACTAAGGTGCGGAGACGAAAATGTATGTGACCAGAAAAGAGAAAACATTAATCACTTGGATTTGTCTGCTCCTTGATTTTCAAAGAGATTCCTTCCACTTTCCCTCATTTTCCGGGGAAAGCAAAAGAAAGAAAACATATTAAAAAAGAAAAAGCAGCGATTTTTAGCTGCAGGATACCGCAAAAACAGACGCTCGCATTGGTATTTCAAACAGGTCTAATTGGACAAAAAGAAGCAAGAGAAATACGAAAATGGTTCAGAAGTAAAAACTGAAACTTTAGAAGAACACAGAGATCAGAACAAGCTGGAGTCGGACGCTTTCCACTCCCAAACCCAGATTACAGCTAAATGGAAGCTGGGTGGGAGGAAAGATCGAAAAAGGGTCCTCTGGTTTCTTCTTCGTTTCTGCAAAAGCTCTCTTTTTTTTTTTTTTTTAACTTGGGCAGAGAGCTTGGGGGACTGTGAGACAACTGCCGAGAAAGAGAGAGATGTCTGGCTTTGGGTCCTTCAATTCATGCTCGTGAATGGGTATTATTATTACAGGGGCATGCCCCCTTTTTTTCACCTTTTTCTTTTTCCCGGTTTTTTGTCTGTATAGCTCTGCCATGTGTGGGGGGTGGGTGAATCATTGAACGAGGGGAAGTTGCAACCAAACGCTTCCGGTAGTTTTGCCACTTGCCGGCGAGCCATAGGCAAAAGCTCATTAAATGCCTTTCCCGTACGCTCTTTTGTCTTCCGAAATGAACTTGATCATGAAACGGGGCGGTCCAATGGCGAAGTCGGGCTCGATCGACGTCCTCCAGGCGACCCTACCGGATTAATTTTCCGCCGGTGCTAGGGTCGCAGGAGATGTCACGAGTGGAGCCCATCGCCCTAGCTTAGCTTTACCGTATTTCTTCTTCGATTCGTGGTTTCGAAATTTCGGGACACATGGACGCCATTCCTCGGGTCGTACCACCACGCATTGGGGAAGTTTTCTTTTAAGCAACAATGATGTGCCGCCGCTGAATCGTCACGACCGGAAAGTCTAGGGTGTTTCGTAGGCTCTGTGAAGGAAGAAGGCTGTCCATGATTTGGATCGCGAACGGGCTTTTGTCTACAGGAAATACGTGATCTTGTCCAACCACTTTTTGTCTTCGGTCGGAGTTTTTCTCACTTGAATGGCGATTAGGGGAAAACACACAGTGCTATCGTCAGAGTCAAGCTGGTCAATCTTATATCATAGGTTTAGGGTGGGTGATCCCCGCCTCCATGATAGGTGGTGGGTGGATGTCGAGCCTCCTTTACGAGGCTGTTCCATCACATGGGTCGGAGTAGGCTACAACCCGTATCTCCCATATGATTGTTTGGTCCAAATTTATTATCGAGAAGACTAATGTGCCAATTATTAAGAGCCCAAAGAGATTGCTCAAAGCTTGCCGACATTTCCAGTTGAACCCATTTTCATCTTTATTAGGTGGTTTTCTCACCCAACAAACTAGTTTAAAGAAAAAATTTTCTTCTTACTTATAAAATGATCACCCACTCTTTCCACAATTAACATGATGGAATAATCCCAACAAGAGAGAGTCAGTTAAACGATTTGATGTAAAAGAGGCAAATTAAGGTCACATGAGATAAGTGTAACAATTGACATAGTTGGTTTCAAACAAACGAATGATAATGTTTTCTAAATGTTTATAGAAATTGGTTGTAAAGATCTCAAATGCTGCGGGAGTGTGGATTTTCTTGATCGGGGGCACTCAACATCGCGCGTGAAATTGAGAATTGATCGCATGCTTTGATATTGCCATAGAATCCATGGAATGTCGCCCATTCAACCAAAAAAAAGTTGGAGATCGTTGCTACTTTATTCGATGTGCATTACGATCACGGAAATCTTGCAGATGGCACATGGAAGAAAATGGCCTATTGCTGGAGAAGAAGGAAGGAAGACTGAAATCGTGAAATATTATTATGCTTCTATGCAAGGAAAAGAGTAATGGAAAAGGGTTAGATTACATTTCAACTTCCGTATAAGTTATATTTTGAACCTAGAACTTGAAACCCATTAGTTAAAATGAAGTCGTCATTTTTTGGAATGCGAAACATATATTGCATATCCCCGGAACACGGAACATTTCCAAACTCTATCAAGATTCCACTCATATTATTGATTGGAACATTGCAATGAATCATCATATTTAAAAACCACCACTTTCTACCACAATCCATTAATTACGATTTATATTTAGACATACAAATAATATGAAATATTAACAAAGTATAAGTCTCAGTCGTGAAATGAAAACTCAGATTAGTAATTCTAAGTTATACAATTATTATCAAACACTATAAAATATTTTGAGGTCGTGCGAAAATGTAATTCAAGAAAAACAAAAAGAAAATATTTTGAGTTCTAGATTATTCCATCTACCTAAAACTTACAATTTACTTATCGAAATAGGTTTCGTAATTATTAAAACCCGAAATTTACCTTGCATATATTGAATATCAAAATCGAACAAGTTTCCACCGGTCATTTTTATACATTATATCAATAGCTACTACATTATTTTTTTCATTATCTTTTTATCTATTTCCAGAAAAGAAGAAGCAAATTGCAGAGGGGGAGAGTGACCTAACGTAAGAAAAGGACGATAATGCTAATGGTGCGTCGGGTGTAGTGTAGTGACGGGATTGTGTTGGGGGGCTTTGAAAGGCCCGATAAGATGCCTTTGGCATTTTCTTGTCGGGATGAGATGGTAAAATTCAAACTTCAAACAGATAAAATGCTTTGTTATTTTCGGGATGTGTCTGGTCTAGGTTCGTTTGTAGGAAAATTATTTTCGAGAATTTCACTTTCTAATATTTGAATGATGAAAAGTATAAATGAAACATTTTTTATAGACTAAAGATAAGAAATTCGGATAAGGAAAAACGACTTTTCACAACTATCAAATGGATGAGAATCAATTATTTATCGTAGGAATCGACATCAATGAAAAATATTTTTATTTATAAAAAAACTTGTCAATTCAACAAATGCACCATAAATCATGAGATTTGAAACATATCAAATCATGATATTTATCATTCACACTTTAATATCAATTGCTTTTTCACTCGAAACAAAAATTACGAGAAAGTTTCTTCTCTCAATTATATTAGAAAAAAATTGGGAGGGAAATGATTTTCCTTATTCTAGCTCCAAATAATTCTTTTCTAGTGCCATTTCGATCTCCATAGAGCATGCGGAATTCAGAATAGAAAATACGACTTGTTTTCTTACACCGGATTGGCCCGAAGCTCTGATCTAACATTATAATTTTTCCTCTTTTTTTTTTTTTGTAATATTTGGAAACCCTTTTCCAAGAAATGATAAGTACGATATCCGGAGTTTTATTATCACGAAATCTACGGTGGACCATCCCATTTTTTTATTCGTACTTCTTTTTTAATATTATTTGAAAAGTGAGTGGACTTTTCAAAAAGCCAACTGTATTTTACTGACGCAGTAGTTCGGCTGCATTAACTTCTTTGGATCACCCTCTGTCGCCGCTTGGACAGATCCGATAGCACCTCAAATTCCCAAAACACCCTTTCTCCGAACATAAATTAAAATCAAAACTCCCAAGAAAAGAAAAAGTTGAGTAATTGACGAATCTTCATTTTCACCACACGAAAGTTTAATATGTTTTCCCTCTCACGTATAAGCTAATCATCATGCGCGAAAACGGGACGTCAACGAACCTGCATTGATGAGATGATTTGTGGAACTAGAAAAGAGGGCATGATGACGTGAATTGAGGCATGAGAAAAATTGAAAAGGGGAATGTCGAGACTCAAATGTTGATCAATGCTTTGATCCTGTAATAGAATGTTGAATCCACAAGCTCAAACTATTGAGCAGGGTAAGACGGTACGTTTATAAGATAAGGCATTTTGTAGATAATGGAATAGTGTGCTCAATGCTCCCCTCTTGTGAAAGTCAATTCCTCGGATGTGCACTACTCAACTCTATCTTGTGAAATGGAGATGACTCTTATTGTCTAAGCAAGTTGTTATGTATTCACCCCGCGCGAACAAGTCATGAAAAAACGTCACACATGTATAAATTTGAAATTTTTTATGCAACAAAAAAAAATCCATGATAAATGTTGACAACAAACATAATTTAAGATTTATAGTGCCTTTTGTTCTTTACTTCTTGGATTTTTCTTATGACAACTTTGAAATCACAGCCGATTTCGTTGCAAAGAACTAGAAAAATGAAGGCATTCTTAAACAAAAGAGAGTCGGGGCCCTTTTGGCGCCAAAATATCCCTCAATCAACGTAAAGTTATATTAAACATAATTAAGTTGTGAAACTTAATATTTTTTTTATTTACAAGGGGAATAAGACACAAATGGTTCATGAATTTTGACCTAATGTGTAATTTAATCTCGAACTTTTAATTTGCTTCAATGTAGTCCCTAAACATTTGGTATATATTTTATACAATCTCTAAACTATATAAAATGTTAATGTACAATGTAATCATTTTCATTAATTCAAGACCATAGACTATATTGAATATTTTCATATAGTTAAATAATATATCGTACATGTATTAAAAGTTAAGGGATTACATTGAACAAATTTAAAATTCAGAGACCATATTGCACATTAGGCTAAAGTCTATGGATTATATTGAATAAATTAAAAGTTCAAAGATCAAATTACATATTGGATCAAAATCCAGATACTAAATTGAACAAATTAAAAGTCTAGAAATTAAATTGCACATTGAGTCAAAATTCATGAATTATTTATGTCATTTTCCCCTTCCAAGATAATAGATAAATTTTTTTTTTTAATTTTGAAATAATCGATGTTATCTAGTCACATGAAAATATCATTTTTCGAGCTTTCAAAGAACAAGAAAATGAAAAAGAACATCGTTTATGCAAACTTCTGTTTGCTCTGCTATTTATCTAAGTACCCTCTTCTCGTTCGTGTCTCGAATCCCACAGCCTCCTCATCATCCCGGTTTCATCCTACGAAACATCGTTCGGTTCGGCACGAGGCTGGCCATCCAGAAAGTACAGCGCGACGCTTGCAGGTCGCAAAAGCAAGGCAGAGAACGACACGATAAAGGATAGAAAAGGGACTGGGGGGAACAGAGAACCTCAGATCTAGAGAGAGAGAGAGAGAGAGAGAGAGGGAGAGAGAGAGAGTGGTTACGTTTGACCTCGACAAGGAATCCAATCTCGTTTTTTGTTAAACACGAAATAAAGTTAGGGGGCCGGCGTGTTCCGCGCCAATCGCGACGACCCGCGTCGTCCCAAACCAGATACGACGCGACGCTTTTTTTGTCCGAAACGGAACAGGTGTTTGAACCCGTGACCGACCCCCACCACTCCCTTGTAGCCACGCCATTGGAGGGTTCCTCCCCCCGTGAGCTATCCATCTCCCCCACCCCCTAATTCTAGCGACGGCGCTAATGCGCCAGCGTGGATTCGCCTGGATTTTCACTGCTCTCTTTGCCACTTTACCCCGCAACTGAATGGGTGGCCCCAGTCCAAGTCGCTCTTCA
Organism: Angophora floribunda; assembly: GCA_014182895.1. Lineage (NCBI taxonomy): Eukaryota > Viridiplantae > Streptophyta > Magnoliopsida > Myrtales > Myrtaceae > Angophora > Angophora floribunda. The sequence goes on along the minus strand of CM024711.1, from coordinate 27,955,156 downwards.
GATCCGTGTGGCGAACTCCATTTGGGTCGCGAACTGAAGATGGTGACGACGCCGGGATTTGGAACAGAATCTTGAAAGTCTGGAGTTCGCGAGCTAACTCGCTTCGATTGTTCCACATCCCAAACCCTTCTTGCCCGTTGTGTTGAAATCTTGGAGGAAAACTTGGTCTTTTTGTTCATAGCATGTCCTCTGGCCCAAATTATATGGATATAGAGTCCTTAGGGTATTTTCTCCTCTGCTTGGAACTTTAGATTTCTGAAAGAGATGGTGAACCACTTTCTTGATCTAGGAAAAATAGCATAGAGAACGGGATTGGATTGCAAGCTCTTTGCCCTTTATGTAGCTATTCTCTATACAAGATCGTGGTGTTATAAGAATGTAAAATTACATGATCAGATTATCTGGTTCCTTCTTAGGCGGTTCAGCTGGTCAGACAAGATTTCGTGCAAAATGTTCGGATATGTTTAGGAAGGAGAAGAAAGTTGAGTCAAGCGAGGAACCGGATTCTATTGAGGAAAGGACAAACTCTTGGATTCCTCTGTTAAACCAAGAGTTAAAGTTTAATGTGGATGGTGCGGGGGAGGATAACAAAGGGCCCATAGGTACTATGGCACAATCGAATATAGGCTTAGTTCTCTAAGCAGGGATAAGATGAGGATTCTTTTGACATGCAAAGCTATTCAATCCCTCAATATCTACAAAACAGTCTTTGAAAGTAACTACAGGGTGTTGTTAATCAATGCTAATCAAGAAAAGGGCTTTTTCCCTCAGTATATTCATCCTTTCATCTCGAACCCTTGTTTCCCTACTAAGCAACAACCTAGGATGAAGTTCAAAGTGGACAGGTAGAATTCGTAATGTCATTGCTCATCAACTTGCAAAATGAGCTTTTCATCGCGGAGGAACTACATCTTCTTTTTCTTTTTGACACCTTCCATCTGAAGTTAAATATAAAGTGCCAACGGAGGCTTCCTTATTCTGTCAACCTAACGAAAGCTCTAGTTCCTCCTTGTCATATTTGGATTGCTTTGAGGGAATGGAAGGTTTGTTTTAGCCAAACAAGAAAACAAAAAAGAGAAGTCTAATCTCTCAATTATGTAGGGCCATCGGGTGGGAATTAAAGGTGGAAGTGATGGCAATTCTCTCACCCACTGTGAAATCGAAAGCATGGAATATTTGAGTGGGGGATGACTTTCATCATACGACTTTGGGCAAAGCATGTGACTCCATTGATGATCAAACTCCTTCCATGTCGCAATTGCTATGGTCCCACACTCTCCCAATTCTCCCTCTCTCCATCTCTCTCTCTTCCTCATGCCTGTTCTTCATCAATCGATCTACCAAACCCAAAAGGGTCCCCTGCAATAAAACCATCGATCTTTCTCTTCAGGCCCATATGTCATCCCTAGAAAGAATAGCGACTCCAAGATGGTTAAAGTGGCTTCGGCGGTCAATTACTCTTCTGAAACCGACCTGTCGATCTCCGTGCACTCGATTTCTTGCCTTCCATGCTTCCTGTATTTGTGTAAAGTCGGTTCCATATAGTTATTATACAAAGAGTTCCAGAGTTTGTACATAGAAAGATGCAGACTATTAGTGGTGGGCCTGCACCCAAGTTGGATATCCAACTTTGGACTTGGGTTTCTCAGCCTCTTGGGCTTGCCACTTTGGGAATGACCCCATTCTAAAATGCCATGAACGATCTCTCCCTCCTGGACAAGATGAGTTTCAGAACAAGAGGATGAATGAGCAAACACCAGAAATTTCACTCACAGTCATCTGCAACACCAAACAAATTATGTGGGCAACACTTTACGTTTCCATGTACAGAAAGAATGCACCCAAGGGAAACAATCTCAAAAACCAATCGTGTTAAAAAGCCTACAAGGTCTACCACTTAACACTACAGCACAAATAGTGCCTCCGGAGCTCGAGCTCGGACCCAGGTGATTCTCCCTCGAAGCAGCTTTTTTCGGGACTTTTCTGCCCCTTTATTATTCAATATATGCAAAAATCAGAGCAATTAGCATTGACCAAAATCTGCAGCCTCCCAGTATGAAAGGGAAAATCGTGCAAAGCAAATTTAACTTTTGGTTTTTAGTCTCCTTCACAAACATATCCTCGCACTGCTTGGACCACATTATGGGGGTCGCAGACGACGAAATCTATGTTATCTGTTCTTCCTTTAGACGTAAACGGGCTGTCGGCTGTTGCGAGTTGGTTCCGAACATGGCATGCTTCTCGGTTTCCACATTCTGTTGCAGTCTTGATTGGGAGGCGTAGCTGTTGGCGACGCTGTGGCTGCTTGGTTTAGCGGCTGGAACGTCGTGATTGTGTTTGCCTTCGTATGTCGTTATGACAGCTTTAGGGTCGCTTGAAGCCCGCTCGACATGCTTCCGGACGTTACATCCTGTAGTCGTGCATTTGTAGTAGCTCCTATGGATTAAAGAAACAAGATTAAATAGTTAGCGACCATAATTAAAACCACAATTCGGCTGCAAATGCGTAGCTTGAGGTTCCAATTTCACAGCATCAAAAAATTGATGACGTAAACTATGCTACATCTTGCATTTGCAATGCCAAAATGATCTTGCAAATTCAAGTGCATGATGAAATTCCATGTCATACACCTGCCTCTCCCGAAAGAGAGGAAAAAAAACCAGGTGAGGTGGCCTCGATCATTTTCACTCTGAACAACCGATGGAACATATGCTGATACTTTTTGACAGTCTAAAATTTGCAGATTAGAGGAGATATTGAAGGAAGTTGAACAGAGGGGTCAGACAGGATTCAGCAGTGACAAGTTGTATACCCAGATTATTACCTTGGGTAATTAATCATTTTCACCAAAATCTTTTGCAAAAAAAGCAAATTCAAAGTTGTCAAAACCGGTACTTTTAAAAAGAAAATAACAGATAGAAATGGTAACCAGGGATTTAGCATGCCATCATAGCTCATTGTTATGTAACATCAATGACAATATTCAGGCTTCAAGAAATATGTTTATGCTGCCTTATTGTCCTGCAAGGTTGAAATTTCACTGTAAATGATCCACTATGCGGTGTGGAAAATGTTGTTTGATAAGTGATGGACATGGCACGGATGATTGACGAGGACGATGTAACCACGGTCCATGGCCAGCGATGGTTTGGTAGTCTATCGGAGTATAGGAGAATTGCTGTGCAGTTCGGAAATGAGTTCATAACCAAATAGAAACACTATATAACAACTAGCAACAACATCTGGATTGAGGAAAAAGGAGAACCGGGGGACTATCTCTGATGGAATTTGGATTCAACTTGAATAGACAAGAATGATAATTAGAGAAGTCATCGTTGCACCTTGGATAAGGGTTGCCTTTGACAACTTTCTGCCCATACTTGCGCCACCTATAGCCATCGTCCAAAAGATCGACCTCGCTCGTGGTTTGCACAATTATTTTCGGTTCAGTCACAGTCCTATGCAAAGATCCTGCATCCAAAGCCATAACCTCCATGCTTCTGCAGCACAAAAATGAAAACGTTTTCATCAGCATCCAACGAAACCGCTCAATCATGAAATACTGACGGTACTCATTAGAATTGTTGGTATTAGTACCGTCGCTTTGGTTCAGGTTCATCCTCATCTCTTTCATCCGCTCCAGTCTCGGCATCGCCAATTTCCTCGCTGTCACTTGTCCCGGATAAGTGCGCAGGCGTGACCTGGCTAGAGTCCTGATCCTGAGGCATCAAGTCAAGGGGAATCTGAGAACTTTCCTCGACATTCGAACTCCCATAGGCCACTCCAGAGTCCTTTGCGCGTTTATTGCCCTTGGGGGGCTGATGATTGTGCTGTCCCTTGTAGATTATCTCGGTTATCTGGCCGTCCAGAGAGCGCTCGACCTTCTTCTTGACGGGGCAGCTAGGGTGCGTGCACTTGTAATAGCTCCGAGGGAATTCGCTTCCCTTGACCTGTTTCTGACCATACTTCCTCCAATTGTAGCCATCATCGGCGGGCTTATCAATGGCAAATGAAGACACGGGAAGTCTCTGATCAGAGCGAGAGAAGTCGATGGGTTCTGCCTCGATGATTTTCGATTCTTCCAAGGATGAGGTCCGCTGGTTCATCATCGATGTGCTCACTGTGAAGGGCGGAAACTGCATCGTTCCTAAGGATAGTGCAGCGGTCGAGGAAGATGCCGATGCATACCCGGATTGGACGTGATGAGTTTGAGCTTGAGAACCTTGAGAGCCCATGCGGATGAAGCCGTTCTGGTGCGACATTCCGAGGACCCCTGCAAAAACTGCCGTATACATATCAAGATCAGTGTTCAAAGCAAGATCATCAGTTAAAGGGTGAACCCTAGTAGTGCCTCTGCTGCGCATTAAAGGAGACACTTTCCGCCAAATCATGGTTCTTCAATGGAGGAACATTGTCTTTCTTATTAGCCTTGAATCTAATTTTTGTACTGAACATTACTCGGCAAGACAAATGAATTCCAACTAGGCTTAGTCACAGGCGTAATCATCCATGCTTTATGGAAGAAGGGAAAAAGCACAAGATCGGTTTCGCTGTAGATGATTACCGGAACAGAAGCGAAGGTCCCCGGGGAGTCGAGCAAAGCGCCCGGGCTCAGCCCCGGTGGTATCGCGAACAGCGCCGGCGACAGCGGCTGCGTGGTCGCCAATCCTTCCGTACGGGTCTGCTTGAAACGCAAGTCTCCGGGGGGACGGCACTCCTCTCGGACGCGCTGCCGGCCGCGGGCAGGGAGAAGCCGAGCCACTGAGCCGTGGGAGACGCCGCGACGCCTCCCGACAGGAGCTGCGAGAAGGACTTGCAGTCCTCGCCGTCGGAGAAGAGGCGGGAGACCAGGGTCATCGGTCCCGGGCTGAGACCCAAGCCCATTCCGCCCGGCCAGCCTCCGGCCCCGCCCCCGGCGGCGGCGGCGGCGGTGAAGAGCGAGTCAACGGAGGCGTGCGCGGGGAGGGCGAGCGAGGGGCGCGTGAGAGCCGTTGGCCTGGCAGGAAATGGCGGCGGCGGTTGGTCGTTGCCCGCCATCCCGACTGGCGAAAAACGAAAATCTCTTTCTCTCTCTCTGCGGTTCGTATCTGGGTTCCTTTCCTTTTGTTTTCTCGTACTTTCTATGTCTGGAAAGAAAGACAGACAGAGAAAAGAAAGAGTGTCTGTCTTCTCGTCTGTCCGCTCCGCCTTTTCCCCTCCTCTTACTTTTCTAGATTTCCCATGAGTCGTCTGTCCTTTTGGGTATTTGTTGTGGGGATCTCCAGAGGAAAATCAAGAAGAAGTCCACGGCGCATCGCAGAGAGAGAAAGTTCGCCTTTGCCTTGTTCGAGTTTCTTTACTTTTCAGAATCGAACTGCGAAATACTAAACAATTCTCCAGGAAAGGAGAAAGAAAGAAAGAAATATCCGAGTGCGTGCAGCTCAAAGCGGAGCGTGATTGGAGAATTCCATGCAAGTTGGGGCAACCCATCCGTCCCCGTCCCCATCCCCATCCCCCACCCGAATTTACGAGCTTGTCCCCGACGACTTCGGTGCATGCGTGGACTTTTGGGCGCACGTAGACTCTTTGTCAGGAGGAGGAGGAGGAGGAGGGGAGGGAAATAATATATATTAGCATCGAGAAGTTGCAGAGAAGCAGCCATTTTGGAGATTTTCCCAAGAGAATTTTATGGTTTTTCTTTTTTGTCTTTTTATTTAATATCTTGAATGCCTACGCATAGCTCAGGGCGTGATGCGTGATGCGTGGCATGCTTTGGACTTTTTCCGAAGCGAAGCCAAAAGTCGTTGTCACCACCCGTACATGCCACACGGAGTTGATCTGAGTTCCGGCTGCGTCATCTGTAGAAAGTTACTGCAGATTCACGCTTGAGGACGTGTTGCCCATTTCCCTAATTGTTTAGGAGGAGATGCGGCGGGTGACAAGCCCCGTCGGTTGCTATAGAAAGAGAAGCTTCGAAATGATTGTTATCACTCGAAACTCGTGTTCTACCGATTCCTTATATGTGTTATCGTGGAGGTCCGAGATTTCAGAGATTTCAAACAATATAATACGAATCATTCAGAAGTTTACTCATGATATAAATAGAAAAGGATATTTGAATGGAAAAAAGTGAACCACTTAATTATTGAACCGCCAAATGTCTTATTAATCTCTAAACTTCAATAAAATATACAAGTGTACTTACAAAATTTTGGTACGATGGAGTAGCGTTAGTGTTTGAGATGATCACGGAACAATCTCTTGAACAATTCAGGTCATCCAACATCATCGCATGTCATGGTGCCGTTGCATGCATCCGGACCCTCGCAGCAGATGATTGGCATCTGCTGCATTTCTTTTCACGGTACCTATCCATCATCCATACGCACGACGAGGGAAAGAAAGGAGGGGGAAAAAGTGAGACTATCTTCGAAAAGGTAAAAAAGCGCCATCTCTAACGTGGGGGGGTTGGTTCTACCTCTCTGTTTCCCACTGACACGACAGATGATGGCGAGTATCCGTGCATAAAATTAAGGAAGATCCACATCCTTGCTCAAATGTTCCGAACTGCCCGGATGTTGAAGTTGGTAGCAATGTGGAAAGCTTCTTGGGGACCAGCAGCAAAGGATTAATTACCCACGACTTGGGCATTTAGTTATAGGGGATGATCGTGTCCATGTGGGGTTGGGGTTCCGTAACAGCTGACGGCAAACTGGCTATGGGAGTAGCTTTTTATTTGCTCACGCCATGACTACTTTCGTGCCCCCACGTAGGCCCGGATTCAAGATTTACCCTGATATAGAGAGAGAGAGACGGAGAGAGAAGATCTTGGATCACCCCCGTGATAGATCTTCCCCAGAGAATTAACTCGATGGACAAAGATGATGATGGCCATTGAAACTCTCTTCCCCAAAGTCTTGCCTCCGTTCTGGAGCAAACCGTGCATTTGGGTACACGAGCACTCGGCTAAAAGTTGTTTCGGATGTTTCCCAAAGTGAAAGGGCAACAATCCGAACTCGACACCCCATGCCATGTCATCTATGCCGAATTCCTTGCAAGTGATCGACATTCATGAATTGGACATGACGGACCGAGGATTTTGGTCTTTAGGCCCAGCCGAACCAGCAGCTTCGGATTGTCTAGCAGCGAATTTTATACCGAGGATGCATGTTCGATGCTGAGGGGAAGTGACTCTGTAGCCACACTTCGAGACTAAAGCAATTAATCGCTACCCTGTCTCGATCAACTAAACAAGAGGTTCGAGATGAGAGTTTTCGCTGGAGTCACCCAAAAGAGAAAAACTGGAGCCCCATCCGATCCCAAACAGTTCAGATGTACAGTGCCGATCTTTGTGGATAATTTACTACCTTACTAAAAGGACACATCCTACCCAAAGATTCAACTTTAGAAGCTCAAGCCCCATAAGTGCAGCTGCTCCGATAAATTTACAAGGGGGCACACCAGTCGTACACTAAATAGACATCTCTCTAAAGGACCACTGAAAGCATTCAATGGCTTCAGCATCGTCCTCCGCATAGATTTCCCGGGCCTTTCTTTCACGGCAGTAGAACTAAGTCATAGTTCTAAACATAAAACATCCTCATCAGAAATAAACACTCAACTTAACATTTGCTCAGAGACATCTTCAGGAGTATACCAAATCTAATTTGCAAAAACATACTAAATTATGCAGCAATTCTTACTAAGTATCAATCACGACCCACTTATTTAAATATATATGTACAAACTATTCACCCCACATCACCCGATACGCCAATGTTGTTAACTAGTCTTATCCAAGCAATTTTCATTTTTTCTTTACCATCATGGCCTGAATAGTTTTCCTGCATTTAGCAGTCAAGGACAGCTAGGGCTCACAGATGGTGACCCCATCCATAAATCAGCTTTCAAACGATGAATAAGGTGTTTATTCCAGAACACCAAACTTAAGTTCCTGCATTATCTTTTGGTGAAACAATACAGTAAATAGCATAAAAAAGGCAGAAATGCAGCAGGTAACAACTAACTTCTACTATGACTTGGACTTCGAGGAATGTGGCGCAAAAATGCTTCTATACAGCCTTTGCCAGCCAGTTAATTAACATTCTCCGCACCATAAGATAGGCAACAATCCACATAGTTCTTCAGAGAACACAAGAGTGTCACATAAACAAAATAATCAATGCCAAAACGGTTCTTATAAGTAGGGGTCCAATCTCATTAACCCATAACCAGAGATGTCAACCCCGAGTTGTCCAACCAACATAAAAGCAAAGCTGAAACCTTCATCTCATCAGCTCTGAGAATTATAAACATACAAGGGTACAGTCACTTGGGACCAATGTCCTTGAGAGCACAGATCTGCTCCTCTCCCATGGAGGACATAGCAGTGACAACCAGATCTTTACCTTCACCAAATCCATCCTTGATCTGCGGAGCATATGGAAAAACACATAAAAACACCCATAAGTGATAAGTAAACAAAAGATAACATGACATGACAAGAAAAAAAAAATCATAAGGTTGCTGAAAATCTAGTGAACAGTCAACTGCAACAAAGGCTGCCAAGAGATCTTTTAGAAAAATCTTTACTTAAAAAGAAGCATGAAAAGCTAACAACATCAATTCAGACACGGACTACTTTATGGAAGGCTGATTGCAATAGGTTGGAAGCAACAGTCCAGGACATGCTGATGCTGACTTCATATGTGAACCAACAACAACCCACCAAGAAGAAGATTTAGAAAATCTCAAGATCCTATTTCACGTTGAAGTGGACTAACCTGTGCAAGCAGAGATTCATCGGTTGGAAGCCTCAGGTCATCCTTCGTACTCCCATTCTCAGTCAGCAGACTCAGCTGAAATTAGCAGAGCCTAGTGAGCAACTCCATATAATAGAAACAAAAGAGGCAGACTAAACCAAATTATATATAATCTTACGAATCCATCCTCAGAAATATCAATCAGCTGGTAATCAGTACGAGTGACATGGGGAACCTACAAAAGTAGAATAAAGATATTAGCCTCATTAGAGATGGGAAATATATTTAAGTATAAGGAATATATAGTAGAATTTAAAAATTCATACATCACAGTTGTGAGATGATGGAACTATATCTTCAAGCTTCTTGCCATTGAAGATGTCAATTCCAACAAAATGACACTTAGCATGGCCATGCTTGCCAGTTTTGGAAGTAGAAACCTCAACAACCTGCAGTAAAAACAGATATTTCCAGACAAAGCCAATGATTAGACCAGAAAATTCACTAATTCGCATCAAATGCTAACAAACTGCAGCAAAAACAGTGAAGCCAAAAATGTTGGAGAAAAGAGTATTAGCCAAGGACGTGGGCACATAGCCCAATCAAAAGTCAAACAACTCATAATCATGGGAGAACAATCTGCAAGCAACAAATATTGGTGAAAAGATGCTTGGAAGCCAGATGACATAAACGTTCTCATGATAATCTGCAAGCAACAAATATTGAAGTTGCAGCTCATAAAATTAGCTCATTTTGTTCTTTCGATGCTGAGCAAATGCGTCGGTAGTACTGCACAGATACTTCCAAGACAGGAAGAGGAGAATATGACTGTAAAGATTCAGATTTTCAATACAGGTGGTAATTCGTACGGTATTATTTGCGTTGGCAACTCATGCCAATGCCAAATTAGCCCGAATCACAGATAAATGATTAGATGCTGATTATTTCAAAGTGCAGGTCAACGTGTGAAATCATGTGGATAATCATTTACTGGCGCTGGCGCCTCCTGTTAGATTCGTCCCCAGTCTTTCCCTCGCCTCCTGATTTCAAGATCCTTCGTCTCGATGAGCCAGTCCGTAATCATCTCAAAAAGTACCAGCGTACCACCTTTGCTAGAGAAACGTCAACGCAAACACACAATCAAGCGGAAGTTTTTCCAATCGGTAAAGCAACGAAAGAGCATGATTATCAGGAAACGAGGCCCAAATAAGAGCTCGGCCGTCTAAAACTCGCGGGGTATCGACCCGAAGCCACTGAAATCTGCGACGATTAACATGTCCCGATCGCCTAAATAACTAATCTAACCCCAACCAATCACCAATTCCGCTAGAACCCATATCGAAAAGACAACAAACGCGTAAAAAGAGGCCCCCAAAAGACAATTTTTAGCGCACGATTAGCAAAGAATCAACCGGACTTAGGGGAATCGACACGAATCAAGCACCAATCAGTCGATCAACTCAAAGACGGGAGGAGAGCGAGCGGCACGCCGTTTCTCGAGTTCGGGAAAGAGGGGAGGAGACCTTGCAGGGCCTGTTCTTGATGACGATGTAGCCGTTCTTGCGGATGGTGCCGGCCTGCTGAGGGTACGTCTTCGAAGCCCCGGCGTCGGCCTTCGACTCGAAGTGGTGCTCCTCGTCCGACATGGCGGCTCCGTCACAATGGATAGCAAAGCAGAGAGAGAGCGAGAGAGGCAGAGCGAGAGAGCAATGGGAAAATCGGGGGAAGGGGAAGGGGAAGGGGAAGGAGGAGGAAGAAAGAAGACGACCTAGGGTTTGATCGATTTGGATCGGGTCGGTTTTCCACCGTCGGATCCTTTTCTCGCGAGAAGGAAAAATATCTTCCCCGTCCACTTCCACTATTTCGCAGGATAAAAATGGGAAAGTGCCTAAAAATAGCGCACGTGGGCTGCTGGTGAATTTGAGCAAATCCTCTTCCTCCCTTTTTTGGTACCTATGATTATCATGATTGATTCCACCTACCACAAATTTGGATCCATACAAATATGCAATCAATCTCGCGAAATCATGTTGGAGCTATATCACCTCGATAGTCCAAATTTATTGGAGCCACAAGAGGTCAGATACCCAATAAGTTCTCCACCTCGACAATGACATGACAATGCTCGGTAGAATCAAATCTCAACTCAATGCTGTTATGAGGGCCGAAGAAGTTTTTCTTTTCTTTTCTCCTCAAGGATCTTCACTTTGTCAAATGTAACACCGATTAATGGTTCATACCTCCGTTCAAATGCAAGACCCGAAGATGAAATGGTGTGTCGAATTTGTGAATGCAATTGATACGTGCGCGAACACCAATCAATTTGCTAACCACTTCAATAATAAATCATACTTGCTGAGAGCTAGAGCACAAAGTTATAACAAAAAAAATCCTGCGCTGAACTACCTAGTTGAAGATCCATTCATATGAAGCTTGTTACACAGAATGCTAGAAAGACTATTCCTTCATTTCAGATTGCTTCTCTGAAATTTGTCAAGTCTCTGTAATTTATAGGTTGCCCTGGCCAAAAAAGGAACAATGAAACGATGAGGTAATCGTTTGTGCGGTACGTCGACCAATTTTCCAGAAGAACAGTAATGATACAACAGGACAACACATAATCCAGAAGAACAGTAATGATACAACAGGACAACACGTGAAGGGTACAACAAAAGCAAAAGCAAAAGATTGCTGCTTGTCCAAGCAACCGACGGCAAACGCTCCGTAGACGATTCCCATAACCTCCATTTCTGGTATCAAATAGGCTGCATTTTGGTGCCTGAACTACCAGCGGAAGCTGATCCGGGGCGAAGCTCATTCATTTCGAATACATGGATTTCAGGAAGTTCCTCTCTGCCAGGAGAAGGCAAGGGCACAACAGATTACAAAACATTGCCGCAGACTAAAAGCAATACATGGAATGCTTTTAGCTGTTACCTTGTAAAACATAATATAATTTAGGGAAACCATAAATAAGAGAAGTGAATGTCCCGGTAGCTAATCCAGTCACTTTTCAGCTTTGATTCTTTTGCACAGTTAGGGTCAAATATGCATGTACCTATTCTATCTAATAAGGTGCCTTTCGTATTTCCTTTTTCCTTTTAATCCAGCTCCATTATCTTCAACTGAACAGTGAGACATAAGAATTTCACTTACAATTCATTAGCTTCTTGGTATGTGTGGCTTGACGCAACTGCCAAGAGACGAACCCCATGGTTATAGGACAAAGACGCCACGCTATTTCCGAATCTGGGTAGCTGAAAGCAGAATATGCCAGAGTGAGATATGCAAAATAGCCCATTACTGCTATAAGTAAGAAAAAAATGGGCAAGCACAGAAACAACAGAAAATGGGAGGGGATTCATGTGGCAAGGTGCCGATACGCATTGGTCAAGACATGATGCAATTCTTTTAACTTGAATCTGGATACAGCAGGCAAACAATTCATAAGATGACGAAAACAAATCTTCAACCATCATAAAAATGCCTTCTCAAATATCTGGTGAACATATACAGTACAATCTACCAAGGTGGAAAATCAGATCTAGTAGATGTATTGACCTCCCTAAAACCAGAGGCACATTCCAAGAGAGTTGCCAAATCATGGAATGATAAGAACTTCACTGATTTGCCTGGACAGAATACAGGATCACATGAATAGCACCTCGCATAGTCTTCTCCTATTGCGAGCGTCCCATAAAGCCACATACCCTTCATCATCACCAGTCACAAAAGAACCCAAGCCCCTGCATAAACATCCATACGACTATGAATTCACATAAATTGCTAAGATCAGCTACTAAAGGAATTTCACATACAGCGGATTGAATACAATGTCATTCACCGATACCAAGTGATTTCTTCCATTCTTTGCCTTCGGATGGCACCGGAATGTGTAGCTGCAACAGACCATATAGCTAAACATGTCAGTATTTCAAGCCATACAAATGCCACAGTCTGGCAAGAGAAATATAAGGGGAAAAAAGGAACTTTGATTCAGTGTAAGACAAAAGACAAGCACGATTTTATGCTGGTATTGATGCTAGAAAATTCAAGTAGGCTTTCTTAACCAAAATCATATACAATGTCCAGTAACATTTCAGAATTCTCATAGTGAAATAGTCTAAATATGAATAAATAATACTTTTTCTACCAAAAAAAAGTTGTCAATCACAAATATGGTGCATTTCCTAGAATTTGATGCAAAAAGGCTCTGGGATGTAATGCGGATTGCATAAATAGCACAATCAGTACTGATTTTAGTTTAATGGAACTTTATCCAATTATCCTATAATCCTAGAGTTTTAACTTGTGTACGACAAAGTATCAATGGCTGAAGAAGTGTGGCATACTACTGACCTGCTGTCATTTGAATTGGATGACGGAGAAATCTCAACAGCCACACGTCCATCAACTGATCCAACAGCAAATCCTGCATAGACACCACCATGACAGTGTGTTTAAAGCATCAAAGTTACCCCTTCCATGATCTCACGTAGGGTATAACACTCAACCCGTATGCATACCTAGGGTAGTCCTTAGACATACCTTTGAGAAAAGCACACGAGCTTATGCATCTTATACGGGCATCAACTGGTGATTCTTTCAATTGAAGTGGTCTTTTTAAATTGCGTAAATCGTAAACATATGCTGAATTTCCAATTGCAACCATTAGATTACACCCAGAGAGCGAGATGGACTCCACCTCTCCATTTACATTAATTGAATGTGCAATAACTTCATTGATGCGCATGTCCCAACAAACTACTTTTTTGTCTAAGCCAGCTGTAATCACTTGACCTGCACCAAGACACAACACCAAGTGAAAAAATTATCATAATAGACAAGAAAAGCTTGTGATTATGAGTGACAAGAAAAATCAGAATCTGACGTCACATTTTGATCTTCTTTTTCACTAGCTACTTGTCAGAATCCTGTGAAGGCCCTACTCTCATTATCCCATATATGGGCACCTCCAAGAGTGCTGGTTTAGATCACTTAGAATAGAATCAGGAAGGAAGCTGTCTGTAAGTTCTCTTTTACTTAGGTCTCGAATACCCAATACACAATTGATGATCTACACTAAGTTAAAGATGAAATAAGAATACTCCGTGATAACCAGGGACCTGTGTACCCCAAGATTTACAACTTTTGTGCAAGTTGAGTTGAAACCTAATTAGCGCTTCTCACAGAAAATCATATTGACATTCCACCCAAAGTGCCACTAATAGGAAGAGGAGATGTCAAAAACTCTGAATCTGAAACATTTGATTCTGCGCAAAGGAAGATTTTTATCTTACAACAAACTGGTTATTGAAATACTTATTTAGATCCAGATGTCTCATGCGTAAAACAAGCTTCAGGTTCCAGATTTAAACATTTCTCCAAACCCATACCAGAAATTGATGCCAGGGAAATGTCTTCATTGGAGAGATTTTTGCCTTTAATGGAAGAAATATGTTCAGTATTTGATACATCATGGGTGAGATGGTGTTGAGAGCTTACAAGTTTGATCAGAGCATTCAATGCAGGTTGCTATATCAGCATGACTTCCAATCGTGTCCTGAGCTCCAGAGTGCAGATCGTACCTATTTACAGTTTCCAAAACGATTCAGGAAAAGGATCTTGCTGAAGACGAAATCCAGCCAATGGGGCAGTCAAACGTTAGAAAAATTACTCCCCTTACAGCTATAAGATGCGACTGCTTAGATGATAGACCCCAGGGAAGAACTACCTAACCAAATGAAAGCAAACCGCACATTTTAGGGAGATAACTTATTTCCCATTCATTAACCTTGTCGTCACTTCTCCTGAACGTTCAAGCAGAGACTTAAACCACACATTGTTTAAGAATCTGATGTACTGTCCACGAGACATTTATGTCAGCAATCACAACAAGCCTGACTCTAAAACTAAGGGCTGCATGAAAAGAGCGGGGAACAAAGAACTAAGCGCCAAGAATGTCAAAAGAGCAGATTGACACAACCACGTGCTCATGCTTTAAAGTAAGACCATGTAAAGTCTAAACCTTCAAAAGATGTCACGCTCACGAGCTTTAGTTTTGAACATTTACTAAGTTACGAACAGCTAAATTAGGAAGAAAATCCAAGTTCCTGATAAAGGTGAGTGGTTGGTCTCCCTAATCCAGAAGCCCAATTCCACAAAATTATCTATCTGACTTGCTCGGGTAGAGAAAAGGCACAAACCCACGAACGAGTAGCATCAACAGATGGCGAAGAAAAGAACAAAGTGCAGTAATTGAAGACGGGAAGGCGAAAAAAAGAACCCAGGTTGGGATTCACCTTATCACAGAACCATCAGAGCCAACGCCAAAAGCAACGGATTCGTCCTGGAAGCAACAACTGAGAAGGGCGGCTTCGGAGGGAGCTTCTAATCTGAGCTCGGAACTATCCGCATCGAACAACCTGAGGCACTGTGCAAAGCACAATTCATCAAAATCCCAAACAAATAAGGAAAATGGAACTCAACAAAAGACGAAACGCCGCAAAAAAAAATCATTAATTGGGAGAGGAACCGCGCTCACAGAGTCCCAAGAAGAGACGAGGAGGTTGTTGGACTGGGGAGCGAACTGGACTCTGGAGATGGCGTCCCTGACGGGGTTCTCGAGCTTCCGGCGAGCTGCAATCATCGGAACGCCGCGCACAGATCCGGAATCGCTGGAGGGATTGCGACGGTGGACTTCTCTAGCGTTCTTCTCGGGATGTGATCAAACCCAGAAACGAAAAGGGCGTGGCCGGCCGGTGACGGAAGCGAGAGCTGTCTAGCGACGAAGGCAAGGCGAAGAAGAAGATGCAGCTAGAGAGGGAGAGAGGGAGAGAGGCATGGACATTGCCCTGGAGCTCCATCCCACCTCTTCCCGCTCTGCTTTGAAAACGAGTTCCTGGGAGAAGTGCTCGTGGGCCGGGCTAAACCAGACAGGTTCGTACCTTCGAAGCCCAGCACTGAGAAAAAACACGCTTGTCGAGAATGGTAATTGCACGACCCATCGGGCCCAAAATTTGACTTGCATCTTTAATCAGAATATATCATCTACACGAGAATTCTCGCGATTTGTGAGGGCAAGCCGTTTGAGGGTTGGTCCATGCTCCATCGAGAACCTTGGAACCTACTTGTCGGAATTGGTTTTCAAATTTTTAGATCCTTAGACTCCGTAATGGATTCAAAGATTTACTCAGATTACACATTTATTGTTAATTAAACAATTGTAGTTAATCATCATATTTTATAATTGCAATTTGTTATTATAATCCAATGACCACGACTCATATTTAAATATATGAAAAATATAAATATCCACAAAATAGACATTTCAATCATGGATATAATTTCAGACTACACATTCATCAATTGATGCAATGGAATACTATAAGATTGTGTGAAAATTTAAAATAAGAAAAATACATGGCCTTAGTTCTAGACTCCCCCGTTCCATTCTTAGAAATTGTCTGCCTAAACTGATTCCCCAATTTTCAATCATTTGCTAACTTGGACTCTGCCATCTCCGCGAACGCCTTGGCCTTGACGTAAGCCCTCGTCAGGGACGCCCTGAACCGCCCGAAGTCCAGCCTCGCGTTCTACGTCTTCAAATGCGAGCGCATCTCCTTCCACTCCCCTCCCACCACCGCCCTCGGATCCTTCAGTACCACGCTGTCGACGCCGTACTCCTCCGCCAGGCTGCTGTCGTCGGCCGCGATCCGATACTCCACGTGCTCCAGCCCCAGCTCCCTCGCCGGCCTCCCGAAGTAGGCCTCCGGCCACCGGCACCACCTGCAGCAGCACCGACCCCCGCCGTAGGTACACCTCGTGCGTCATCGTCGCTCCATGCACCCCTACCATGGCGTGGCTCCCCTGCACCAACCTGTACGACTCCGTCAGCCGCATCCCTCGCATCGGCACTAATCGCCTCACCTCGAACCCTATCCTCTCCGCCAGGGCCTCCCAGCTCCGCCAAGTTCAAGAATGCGCGCCCGGCGCTCCTAGACCGGGTTACCAACACCAGTCGCGGGCTTCCTCCGGCCGCTGGACTCAGTGGAGGAGACCGCAACGCCGCCGCAGATGCCGTCGAGGAAGGAGGCGAAACCGCGTAGGCTCTTCGGATGTGGAAGCAGCTGGGGATTTATAATCATCGGACCATGCTTGATCAGCCCGACGGTGATAAACGGGGGCGGTGGCTGAGGCCGGAGAGCACGTCCACGTACCTGCGGAGCCACCAGTCACGACAACCGACCACCGCGAGGGTGACATCTCAGTCAGGAAATATGGACTCGACGGTGATGAATAGCGGGACGAGGCCGTCGCTGAACTCGTGGAAGAAATTGCCGGTGTAGCCGCCAGCACTGAACACGAGGGCGGGGCCACCTGCACGGCGCCGCACGTGGCGTTGGGCGGGTGAGGATGTTATGGTCACCTCCTTGACCCCTGAGAGCGCGCCGGTCCCTCTTCCGCGTGTAAGGGCGGGTCCTCACCGGGGCACGCGGCGGTGAGTTCCAGTCCAGGGAAGAGATCGTCACGGTCGCCTCGCCGGGGGGGTCCAGCAAAGCAGGGGCATCGACCGTGCACAGGTCGTAGGTGGGATGAGATCGGTCACAGGTGACCGGCCATCCATGGATGTCCGATGATCGCGAGGCCAAGGCCCTCGGGTTGGTAGCCCGTGCCCAGCGCTTTAGCACTGCACGGAAGGAACGTGATCAAGATCTCTGAACTTACGTGCACATAAATTATGTATTTGCTATCTTTTAGTGTGCTCTAATGGTTGACGATATAAATATAAATATTTGTTTTCCAAAAGCTCATTGAATGTGCATAACTTATGGTCTAGAGAAAATTACCGTAAATTATCTAAAATTTTAATTTTTTTAATCAATTTATATATTTTTTCATAATGAATAATTTTTTTTCTAATTTTTTTAATAATTTATCAATTTATTCTATTAACAAAGGCATAAGGAAAAAGAAAGGAAAGAAATAAGAGAAAATGTAACAAAAACCCCAAAAAAATTAATTAATTTTGGATGAAAATAATATATTTTATGACTCTTTTTTTGACGATTTTCCCTAAGGTTCCACAAACCGACTGTCACTAGATTAAACAAACCAATAAAATCAATGATGATAATTTTATAATTTATATATTTTTTTATAATATCCGTCAGCCACAGGGATGTCGAGAGGAAAAGCGATTCGTACTACGTCGCTGGCTACTCTTGCCCGCACGCATTTAAGCAGAGCTGGAGGACATTATTAACAGAAGGAAAGAGGCAAGTGGCTCATTAAATGACGTACGAAGACTTTGACTTTGGCCTCGGATTTTCGAGAGTCCGATCGACTTTCTCGTTCAAGGAAAGCACGCGCGCTCAACGAGAGAGAGGGAGAGGCAAAACGGCAGTCAATCGTGCGTCGTACGACAGCGATAGCGTGGCCGTCCTAATAATCGAAACTGAAAATCTCCGAAACTGACGACGACAATCGATCGGGGAGATCGGGGTGCGCGAATCTCGCGATACGTGGAATGAAATCTGTCTCCCCATTTAATGCTCTCCTTTTCGTTCCTTCGAGCGGTTTTGTCACGTTTCTGTCCAGTTTCCTCCTCCTTTTTCTTCCCTTTCCCTTTCCTTTCCCTTTCCTTTCCTCGTTTCTTGTTTTCGCTCCTCCTTCCCCCATGAGAAATATTCTCAACGAAGGAATAATCAACTTTCCCCAGAAATATTTTTTTAAAAGGGCTAACTTTATTTGATTGCACTTATAAATTATATGGAAATCCTTCTTCCAATGTTTTCACAAAAAAAAAAAAATAGAATCATGAAAGGCATGTATGAGTATAATTCCAAGTCCCAAACTTCCGATGTAGGGACTCAGGGGCACTCGAGCCTAATGACCAATAGCCATGGGCACCCAAGGCCGAAATCTTAAGGCTCCATTTATATTGTAAAAAATGAATAATTTAAAAAATATTTTTTAAAAATAATCTTTTATATAACTTGAAAAAATTAGTTAATAAAAAATGTTTGTATTATCGATAGTGATTTATGTTTGAATATTTATGTAAACGATGAAAATAATTTATGTTTATTTACTTTTACAAATTGATATAGAGCAGTTAGTTTTAGAAAAAATAAATTATAGATTGTTCATTTTGCACAAAATAAGCGCACCCTAAGGGTTCGTTTGTTCCGCAGAAAATGTGACATTTATATAAAATATTTTTTTGAGAAGTCCTATTTCAAAAAATAATAATATTTTCAAGTATTTGGTTGAAACTAAAAAAATGAGCTGAAAAATATTTTTCGTCATTTAGTAAAAAAAATCTCATGGGATTGAAAACTACTAATATGGACACTAGTGGAAACGCACAATTTCTAACTCAATGATATAGACAATTTCATAATTTTTTTAAAATGTATATTTTTTTTTTTTCATTCTTCCTCCATCAATCGTTAGGACAAAGTTTCTAACTCAAGCATCGATACCCAATTATATTTTCAAAAATAAATTTTGATTTTTTGAAAAATGAAACCATTTCCTTAAATTTAAGCTTTTGCAAAAAAAATATTTTCCCTTTAATTTATATTCCCAAGCAAAAAAAAGATCAGAAAATCATAAAATAATTTTCACGAAATATACGTCCCTGGTCCCGGCAGGGCTTGTTCCGAGCCATAAATGATCCCGTACTGCTCGCTCGGCCGCAAGCGTCGGCGACGATAAAACCAAGGGACACCGCGACTTCGCGGTCCCGGACAAAGAAAAAGACCCATCGAACATCGCCAGATCCGCTGCTGGTCGTCCGGCACGTGTTGCGCGGCCCAGCCCAGAACCCGACCCGCACGTCACGTGCCGAACCGTCGAGGTCGCGGCGACCCCGAAAGCAAATAAAAGACAAGAGGGAAAAGAAAGTGACGAGAGCATCTATCTATCTATCTATCCATCTATCTCTCTGCCGATGAAACAATTTTTTTTCCTTAAAAAGGACGGTCATGATGAGATTTCGGAGGAAGGCGACACGAGCTTTTCTCGTTGGAGTGGACTTTTCTTTCCCGGAAAAAAAGGGCCCGAGAAAAGGAAACGATTAATAAATAAATAAGGAGGAAAGGGGCTCCACATGACATGGGATGCGCACCGAATTGTCATTGGTTGGTTAGCGCCTGGCTGGGCTTCTACCCGAATTGACACTTTACCTTCTACCATTTTCAGTTCGTATTTTAAAATTTTCATAACTTTTGAAAATTGAGAATATGAGATAAATAATCTATGAATTTTGATCAAATATGTGATGAGATCATTAAATTTGTTTAATATAATTCTTAAAATTTTGTTACTCGTTCAACTCGGTCCTTGAATTATATGAAAATATTCAATGTTATTTCTAGAGTTGAATTAATGGGAGGATAACATTGAATATTTTTACATATTTTAATAACTAAGTTGAACATATATAAAAAAATTCACGGATTACATTCAATAAATCAAAAATCCAATGAACATATTACATGTTGAACAAAAGTTCATGGAAAATAAGTAATATTTCAAATTTTCACAAGGATGCGAAAAGAGTGATTTAAGCATTCTTATAATCAAGTGTATACAAACGAGTTATGAATCTTTGAAACATCTTATGATTTTGGGATTTGAGAGACCGTCTAGGGATTTTAAAGTCACGTTGAAGTCCTTGACCAATGGATAATAGTGAGATTGTTAACGTTTATGTTGCTCTTTACATTGGTTTGCTCTAGAAAGGAGAGAACAATTGAGCCAAACTCAATAATGTCTTTCATTTCTTTTGGGATGGATAGGCACAGTGGCTGTAACCGAGGGTATTGGTTGGCATGCCAATTACAGCCATTATGTGAAGCACAAGCCAACTAGCAGGAGCCTAAACTCCACACAAGCGTTCTTTAATGGTAGTCTAGTAACCCAGTGCCTTGCTTAGATGCACCATTTTTAATGGGGCAAGCACCCATGACTTGCACCTCTCAATTGGTGTTGTGGATTTTTTCTTCCCCCGATACAAAGGGAATATGAAGGGCAAACGAAGTCTCCCACCCTAGGTGGATCTCCCGCCTCTTGCCTCGTTGAATAATTTAAGGAGCTATTTAGTTTCAAGCGATGACATTATCAAGTATTAAAAAAAGAGACGAGTGAAATGCTAATGATGGTTAGGCTTTTTGACATTGATATGTACTCTAATTAGGTTCGACATTTAAACATCAACATCTAGCACTCAAATGAAATCCATGAAATCCACATATATACATGGTTGACATTATATAATTTTTGGCTTTAGGATGGTCTAAGGCTAGACTAGCCGTTTCTCCTTAAAAGTTTAATCCGTTAGAAAATGTGTCCTCACTTGTAAAATTGTAAAAAGGGTCTATTGCATGTGTGAAACTAGATTTATTTGATAGTGGACATGGCTTTTGATTTTGGGTGAGAAAGTTGTGAACCTAATGTCATGGTTTGTGTGACAAACACTTAATTACTGAGTTATAAATTAACTATTTTTTCTAAGATGTTAAATCATCATAAATTGCGTCAGCGACATGTCAATGGCATATTTTTTTAATAGATACGATGGGGATGCATAAAAGACGTAGTCATACTCTAGCAATTGAGGGTTATCATGTTACGATTATGCTCACTCCAATCGTTTTTGTTTTTTTTTTTTTTTGGTCCACTCTTAATGTCATCAAGTTGCAAGTCCAATTGTTTAATTTTTTATTTGAAGACATAGGCTATCGGATTATGACCAAGTTGATCTGTAGGGCTACTACCTTTTTATTCCGCTTAGCTGGTTTTTGTATTAGTCTTTTGCTATTTCTATTATGTTGAAGTATTAACCCACGTGCTGTGCTGTGACCACGAATCTTAAATACTTTTTTTTATTAATGTGGCCTTCATTTACCTATTAGTTTAAACTTTCGGGTCGAAATTTTCGACATGGTACTTACTATTTCATTATAGTTTATTTTATTTATCATTTGTAATGGGGCATATCTCTAGCCTTCTATTGAAATTTAACGACACTCAATTTGAACAATCTTCCGAGCCTATGTGACAAGAGGCCTTTTCATTATCGGTTGCTTTTTAGTTATTTTTTTTATGGTCAAATGACATAAATGACAATGAACATTTTCATATAGTTCATGGGCTCATGATCCACATTGAATAAATTAAAAGTTCATAAACCATATTATAAATTAGGGTAAATTTCAAGAACCACATCGTTGCACGTTGAGTTAGAGTTCAGTTCATTTTCCGGGCCTACTAGGGGCGTTTTCGTCATTGGATGCACTTCAGGCTAATTTCCGCGGTGATCCTGGGTTTCGGTTTCCAAGGCAAATTGGGTTGGGAAAAAGCCCAAGAGATTCGTGGGCGCAGACAGGGGAGGGGAGGGGGGCGACCGAATCTCGACTCGATCGAAAGAGAATTCACTTTTTCTGAGGTCTTGATTCCACACTTCCGGCACATTCGCCATAAAACATTCAACTTCTCGGGCAAATGAAATGGGTTTGAACTTCCGCACCCAATTCAAGATTCGCCATATCTACGGTCTCCTGCCTATCTTCTTTTCTTTTCTCAATTCATGTCTCCAGATCGAGTCGATGCCGGATCTGCCCCTGGCCCAGCTCCCGCCAGTCCGGCCCCCGACACGCATGCGATGATGTAGCTAATTTATAGTTACTACCGAAGTCCGGAAGGTGAAATTTATATTAAGGGGGGGAGCCATGTGAGGGGCACCCAAAGAAGGGGAAGAAGGGCAAAATGCCTTTTTGTGCGGTGACAGCTACTGGGGGGAATAGCAATTATTGACATTGTTGCTTGGTGATGATAACAACTGTGCAGTGCATGCAATGTGAATTTATTTTTTTATATTAAAATTTTTAAATAATTTAAAAGACGGGGAAAAAATACTTCCGCCTACCGGTTTCTAAATGGGATAGTGAATTTTTCTATTATTATTATTATTTTTTTGTTTTTTCCGATGGAGTTTTTTTAAGAGGATTCTTTTCTGGGACCAATGGAGAGGGAGGATGTCCTGCGTCCCATTGAGCTATGCTAATCTCCCAAAAAGTTGTCCCTGTCTCCTTCTCGCCTTTGGAAAAATGCTTTCTCTTCTTTTCTTTTCTTTTTTATATTTCGTAAGTCGCAAATAATATTCACATTCCCAAATACTATTTTTCATATCTCTTTAAGGAAATAGATAAATAAAATCCACGCGCAGCATATGGCCGGCAAAATTGCCCTCTTCTCTTCTGGACAGTTTTGTAATTCTCGGGAAATTCAAAAAAAATTATGGGCTGAACCCCACAAATTGAACCTGGCCTACGCAACATGAGTGCCTTTCTATAAGGACAGATTATGTTTTCCTTGGAGTTTTTTTTTTATATATAAAAAAATAATCTATGCACGAATTTATTCAAAAGTAGACATCAATGATATCCGTATTTACGATCCATCGATCGCGAAACTAATTATAGAAATGGACATGAAAGAAAAAAAGGTCCATATGGGATTGTCGTGAAAAACGGTGGTCATGGAAATAGACTCGAAACTTCCCAGACATTGTTCAAGTCAACCGAGTCGTAGACCTTATTTTTCTTCTGTCATCCATTTCGATCGGACCCATTCGTACATGCTCCAAAAATCCGGGAAATCCAACGGCCAAGACACAGACATGAAGAAAACCCGAGAACCCGAATCTGGCGGCTCACGATCCACGGTCGGACCCTACCCCGACCCGGGGGGGGCAAAAATAAAAAAAGAAACAGAGAGAGGCGATGAAGTAAAGTAAAATAAAAATAAAATAAAAAGAACGGAAAGTGAGTCGAGGAGGGTTTCTTCAAAGGGAAGCTTTTGGCAAAACTTAGGGGGAACGCATTGCAGGTGAATTCTTGCAGCGAACGAGTTCCAGATCTCCCCCGTCGCATTCATACGCCAACGCCAATTCCATGCCCCAATCGGATTTCCCTCCTTCTTATCTTCTTTTTATTTATTTATTTTTATTTTTTTGCTTAATATAATTTCGGGTCAAATGAGGATTTTTTTTTTTGTTTGGGGAGGGGGCCCACCACATCTAGTTTTAGAAAAAATCTTTCCACTTAGTTGGGGGGGACTTTCGAAAGCTCCACATATTTTTCCCATGATCGCGACCATGCAAAAGCCTCCTTAGGGGACCACCGTCAGGTCAGGTCTTCCCCTTCCCCGCCTCCCCCTTTGCTTACCCACGTATACTTTTCCCAATGTCCGAAACCGACGTGACGTCATCCGTCGATCTAGCTACCGGCCGATTTCTCTCTTTTCCCCCCCCCTCACCGTTGCCGGCTAGAGTCTTCTCCGGTCAATGGCCGGTTAGGAGTTAAATTTAATCGAGGGCATATTTGTGCTCACTGGAAATTTCGAGATGACATCAAATGATTAGTTTTTCATTTGTTTAGCGGGTTGGGAAAAGTGATTTATTTATTGTCGGAAGAGAAAGTCATTTTCCATCCGATCTATAAGTTTGTTATTTTCAATCATCCATTAGTTTTGGACTCTAGAAAGTAGGAAAAGAATTTCTCGAGAAACAATTTTCTCACAAACAAACGTCTAGACGATCTACCAATCGGAACACTAATTAAGAGGAAAATTTCTCCCTGATTAGTGACAGGGAAGAAAAACATGGACACTTAAATCTATTTACAATCCGATTGATCGCGACCCGTGCTCGTGATAGGATATATGTATTATTTTATTTTTTCATCTAATAACTTTTTGGTCCGAGAAAGGAACATTGGGTAGGAATTGAGATCGTGATGTCTACATGGCCACTGACCAGAAAAAAAAAAATTTTATATAAAAAAAAAAGAAAAAGAAATATCTGCCTTTATAAGAAGACTGATTAATAATGAGATAAAAACACCCCCAAGGCCCAAGCTTTGCTTGACTGGCAATCCAAATTCCAATTCCCGTCCGCTGCCGCAGCGGAACGTCTCTCTCGATAATGACGCGGGCCCCACCTCGTATCATCTCCTGTCTCCCCTCCCCTCCCTCCTCTCGGTCTAGTCTTATGATCTCTTCAACAACCCCCCCTACTAAACAAAACACAAATATATAAAAAATAAAATAAAAAACAACCCCTATTATTATTATTACAAAAAAAAAATATCCCCATTTCGACGGGGATGCCTCAGTTGGGGCAAATCGGTCATTGCGCGATTCGGGCTCCGAGTGGTCAATTCCTCGTTTTTTTGTTTTGTGTTTTTTTTTTTTTTTTGGGTTTTTTACATGTGCCGAAGAAGAGAATGGCGGTACACATCGGATGGATCGTGTCCAAATGATTTTAATGAGAAATCTTTAGTTCGAAAAGGATTGGAGCTTTCTTTAGAAGAAGGACCTCTCATGTTGGTACGACCGGCTGCGGACTGAAAAGACACTCCCCCAAAAAAAAAAAAGAAGAAGCTGATGAGCTTTTTTTTTTTTTTTTTTTTTGGTAAGCTTTCGAAGTCAGGTACGGATGGAACCAATCGCGAACGATCTCGTGCTCGAGCCATTCGTCTGGAATTTTAATGTGGGCCGTCGATGCCCCGGGGCTGGCTTACTTATGAAAAAGAAAATACGGTTTTTGACGTTATGGTGTTGCCCGATTCTTCAAAAAAAAAAAAACGTACATTTTTTAGATAATATCTCAATTTTCTCTGGAACGTTTTTTCTTTTTTCTGAAAAATAAATCACCATCTTGCACCATTCTAACACTAGATTAACCCCGATCCAAGAAATCGCCACTGATTTCTTCAAAATCATCAATATTACGAGGTTATTGTCTTTTAGTATGAAGGGAAAGGTATCGGTGAAAATGTCAATTTTTGGACATGGGTGGCAAATTCTAGACTATGTTGAAACTTGTGAAATTAAGCCAACTATTGTATATTCATAAAATAGAAAATCACACCAATGAGTCTTGAAATGAAGATATTTGTCGGTTTTGGAGGATTAGAACGAAAAAGAAAACCTACCAACTACATACATTTCCTTCTTCTAGTGCCCGGTCCCGATTGTCCCCAACGTGCCTCCCGACTCAACCGGGTCGATTTCGCATCGATCATTCTGTCGCGCCAATGAATTCTTTGATGGCAAATAAACATCGAAACCGGAATGGATGGGGACATTTATTTTTAATATTATTTTTGGGGTTGGGGGGGAGCAAAAATTTTGGTGGGGCGGTCCATAACTCCGTGGTACGCTCCGATTAATGTCGCTGTTGGAGTATCGTTGTCAGTTGGGAAAAAAAAAATCGAACTAAAAATCGCGGTTGTGCATATAAAAGTATCGATCGTTGCATCGACCTTAGCGTCGCCGTTAGGGTTGGGTTGGGTTGGGGTTTTGGAACGATGTTCGGTTCCGGTGTCTGTCTGGTCTGGTCAAAACCTCCGTGTCCTCCTTCGAACGCTTGCTGATCCAAAGATTCTGCCTTAGCCAGTAGATGATTTTTCCCTTCATCTTCTTCCTTTTCTTTTTTCTTTTCTTTTCTTTTCTTTTATTTCCCTTTCTTCTCCGATTCTGTCGAGCTAGAAAAGAAAAGAAAATCTATAGATCTCGAGAGTTGACTTCGGACCTTCTTCATTAGTCAATGTTCGCATCGATGGAAGCCGGTTGCTGTCATACTCGAGCTTTCGATGCGAATGAATTGGACGGTTGGATGCTAGCGCTCGGCCCCCTTCGATTGTGCGTCGCTCCTTTTTTTTTTCTTTCTTTTATTTTTCTTGTTGAAATTCAAGAGTTTCTCGTGAATGGGATTTCCGTTGTTTTGATCGTTCGGTTTTGTTTGAGATGGGATTCTTCGGGAGATGAAATCACGCGAACGGTCAGGTCCAATTTGTCATGACTCGGCCTTAGAATTAATGCAGTGCCTATTTGCGGATAAGTTTTACATATGCAAAGGAAGTCCGTTGAATGATATTGTTTTCTGCGTGATTTTAGGCTTGTTAATAAATGAGAAACCCTTTCAATTCAATTGTAAACGGAAATCGCATAAGATGACAAAATATAGGATTAATTGTCCAAACAAATCATACACCGATCATACAGAGGGTAATTTGGTCATAAACTTTTGAAATTACCGATTTAGTTATAAATCTCTTGATAATTTGCCAATATTGTTCTCCTGATTAATTTTGATAAAAAATCGCTAATGATTTGTTAGTAAAAGGAAACTCTTTTGGTTCAATTGGGAACGAGGGTAAGGGTAGCATAAGATAGCAAACGACACTAGGTAATTTCCTTCTTTTTAACAACAATGAAATGAAAGTGTTAAATTCCGGATCAATGAAATATAAATATGTGTCACTCTCTCTTTTTTTGGGTCTGTAAGTAGATATTACTTGGCAAATACATTGAATTATCTTCTTCTTCTTCTTTTCAGCCTCTCGTAGTTACAAGTACTTTGACTTTGCTGTCATCGATGGTCATCAGATTTGGAGTAAATGCGCTACTGCTTAATTACATATCCGGACACACCAGTCAGAAAAAAAACATCTATGATTGAGATCTGATCCTTAATAATCTTTTTTTTCCCCTTCTTCTCTGCCAAAAGGGAATTTGCATCCGATTCTTTAATTGACTTTTGACCGTACCTTTTGGTTTTTTTTTTTCACCGTTGGATCGAAAAAAAAACGATAAACATTGACGGCATCTGCTGGACAGTTAATATATGCAGTATTTTAATTCAGCAGTAAGAGATTATTAAGAAACCAGAACTTTTCGGAGGCGATGGAATCACTCCAATTGGGAATCGCGAAATCGCCATCTTCTCCCCCACGGAAAAAGGAGGGGAAAAGTTGGTTTTTCTACATAAATATGTGGTTAGGTTTGGTTGGTTCGCATCTCGCTTTTGAGAAATATGTCTCCGACTAGGTTGTGGTGGCCCGCGGCGGATGACATTTTTAATTACGAATGGAAAAATGATGTCTTACCTCCGAATGCCAAAAGTTCTCATTAGCTAATTTGGATCTCATTAAAAAAGGAAAAGAAAAGAGTTCACGAATATCTTGGATAATATGTGATTCTCATCTCCATTTTCTAATGCAACATGATAGAGACGGATAGTCACTAAACAGTGTTGCCTAATCGAGTTATAATTGCACATTCTACCTATGGTCTAAACATTTGAGATCGATGAACCTACGGTCGTAATTTCACTAGAAAGGTCTTTCGGTACAAGATAGTAAACGTCCTGAGGTTTAATGTAATCGAAACAAAGGGAAATGTCCTGAGGAATCAAAATTAGGTGATGGTAATGACTCGTCGTGGGAAGAAATATCTGAGGGACCGGTCAATGTTGGGGGCAAAAAACTTGAGGAGGAGAGAGGTGAGAGATTGGAACAAGTTAGGTGTGCTTGTCTGGTCCATATTTAGCACCGAACGCAGTAGAAGAGCATTAAAAAACAATGTTTTGCGATTCGAAATAGCGAGGAAAAATGATGATTGAAATGACAACAAAAGTGAAGGCAAGCGAGATAGAGACACGTAAAATAAGGCCAAGCGACATACCTTGTCCATACATTGATGCATTTCGATAGAGATAAGCATCGTTCGGAGATAGACTTTAGAATCGGTCAAGTTTCAAATTTCAAGATATGTAAGAGAGGGTCGATTTCAAGTTTCAGTTTTGAGTTTTAGGTGCAATATGAAACTCAAAACAAGTTTTTATGTTCGTGTGTTTGTTTGTTTGATATCTTTATACAATCTCGCGGTATTCTAATATATAATTTGGAACTTATAATTTGAGCTCCCATTTCTGATGTGTCCATAATCGAGACTTTTATTTTGTTAATATTTTTGTATTCATCGTGTGTTTAAATATGAGTTATGGTTAGTAAATTATAGCAACAAATAGTTGTCATTAGATGTTATAATTCATTGTAATTGTTCAATTAAAAATACATGCGGAACTTTGGTAAATTTTTTTCATTATCAAATGGATTTCTATTCAGAGAATATAATTTTTATATCGTTATCAAACGTTCAAAAACTCTTTCAAAAATAAAAATAATTTTTTTTTTTATAGAAATTAATTTCCGATCAGAAATACTATTATTCGCATGCTTACCTACGAAGATAAAAATACAGATCGTACCCATTAAACGAGCACGGCACGCATCATGCACGAAAAAAAAACAAAAAACAAAAAATAAGAATAAAAAAGAAGAAAAGAAAAAAAAAAGGAAAAAGGGGGAAAAAGATCCAAAACACACGGTGGATAAAGCGTCGAGACTCGAGACATTCCGAATGCGCGCGTCGTATGATCTTTGATGGTCCGCTAAAGGCGGCCACGTGTCCGAGGATCTTTCATGTTCCCCTTTCTTTATTATTTCTTTCCTCCCCCACTAATCTCCCCCCCCCTCTTTCTAACAGCGATCCTCCCGGCTGCTAGCTTCCACCGTTGGGGAAACAGGGAGTTCCAGCCAATCGGAGCGCGACGCGTCAGCACCGATCCCCTCCCCCCCACCGTAATTACGGCCATAACCGAGGGCATCTTTCTCCGATATATAAAATAAATATATATAAAAAATATAGATAGATAGATATATGGAAAAGAGGAAAAGAGAAACCTCATCCTTCTCACGCAGGCAGTAGTACACCCCCCCTCCCCCCGGGGGGCGGGGCCCACCGGCTTGTCCGGTCGTATTAAAGCCGGATTTTAAACCCTGCTTAAAGTGGAAGTTTAATGGGGATTGGGCCCCCTTAAATTTAATTTTAGATTTTTATTATGCGACTAACGACGAGCTTGAAAGGAGGCAACTCGCGTGGTTGTTGTGTCCGTTGTCGTATCGCCCAACTATCAACATATCGTCCTCACCCGCCTTATCAATTAACATCGGATAAATCAAACCGGCTTTGTATCGATGGATGATGGCATGACGCTATATTTCTTATCTTGCTTTTTGTTCATCGAAATAAATGTTTGATAAGGTTTTTTTTTTCCCTTTCTTTTCAATAAGGTAGGTTTTGAACGTTGAAATTTCCTGATTAGCGAGCTCGTGATGGTATGGAAAAATATATATTTTTTTTGACTGACAATTCACTTATCAATTATATGGGTTCGATGTATCATGGGGTAGAACAACTTTATGCTTTATTGCAACTAGCATCGTGGTGTAGTGATGGTGATGGATTTGCTGAGAATTAGCAATACTTATGGTTCTTCGATGCTAGTCGCTCATTTCCATCGTCATTTCTAACTTAAAAAAAAATCATCTTGCACCACCTCATGCGCATATAAAAAACTCGCAAAATGTCACTTAAAAGATATGCATATAAAATAGAAATATGATCAAGTTAATTCCAACCTCATTTCTTGGTTTTCTTTCTCTCAATTTCTATAAGAATTATGAATTTGTGTTAAATGCATCTATAATCAACAAAAGCTTGACAATTTTTCACTTAGCTATATCTTTTTCGAAAAAGTATAGTTTAATCATAATTATATAATTGATAGGTTTCAAATTTCATAGTAAACTCTGAAAACCTGTGATACATTAGTTGATGCCGCTCATTTCTTATCGCAATCCCTTTTGCTTAAATTTAAGAAAAGAAATGCTAAAAATCCAATTTGGAATTTTTTTTTCGGATTTGTAACGTGAGGGGATAGAGAAGGGGCATTGAATGGAGAAGGGGCCTTGAAAAATTAATTTTCATCGGGATTTTTTTAAATATTATATGGGTTTTTTAAAATGTCCGTACGGAAAGCAAGGAAGGTGGAGAGAATCTAGAAATGCATACGATTTTATCTTTTTTCCGCTTTCCTCGAAATATATAAAAAAACAAAAAGAGACCCAGAAAAAGAATATTTTCCTCCTGGAAAAAGGAATATATATATATTTATATCAATTACTGGTTTAGTCTACTAATAAGTAGTAATAATAATGCATCCGCTGGGCGCAAAGCCATGGCAGCAAATCAAAGGGGAGGAAAAAAAAGATAATTAAGGAGAGAGAAGCGAAGAGAGAGAGAGAGAGAGAGAGAGATGTGTTCATGGGGAGTTTTAGAGAGAGAAAGAGAGGAGTGAAGAAAAAGCAGAGAATAAAAAGAGACCGGATGTTGACAAATTTCATGTCACTGTTCTTAGAAGGTCGTTTGTTTGTGTGAAGATTTCTTATCTGGGATCTCTCTCTCTCTCTGAAAAGACTTCCCTTTCTCTCTCATCATTCCCCCCCCTTCTCTCTCCACCCTCTCTCTAGAACGAAAAACTCCTTTCTTTGCCCAAGAAAGAGGAGAGAGAGAGAGAGAGACACAGACAGACAGAGAAGAGAGAGGGAGGAGAGAGACGACAGTGGCCCAGCAGATCGAGAGCTTCCCCAAATCTCGTTTTTCCCTGTTATTATTTTTTTCTGCTCTTTATATATTTTTTTTATTTCTTTCTTCCTCCCTCAGTGTGAGTGATGAGGATCTAAGCTTCGTCCAATGTTGTTGCGAACGTTGCCCACTTTGCTATTTCTCGTGTAATTACCAAATTTCTTGGCTTTTCTCGTTTTTCCCCTTTTTTCTCCCCCTCTTCAGTTTCAGCTTATTTATCCTTCCTTTGTCCTGTCTTATTAGTTGGGTCCTCTTCTTTTCTTTTCTTTTCTTTTTTTCTTTAAGTGGGATTTTTTGTTTTTCGTTCGCTCCTCCGATGTGGAGGCTCTGCGAAGTAATTGGATCCATGGATGATTTCTTCCGGTAGGGAGGGAGCTGACGAAGACAAGACCATGTTGCGCTGAGGTAAAAAGAATTCTTCCTCCCCTCTTTCGCGGAATTCGTTTTCTTGATTGTCTCTGCCCGATGCTGCTGATTGGGTTTTTAGTCATCTCGTTCTCGACCCTTTTTTCGTCGGCGTAATTGAAGTAAGTCCCTTTGATTAGTTTGAGGGTACGGATTTGCCTTTTCTCATTTGATGTCTGGCTTCAAATTTTTTGTAATTGGATGGAGCTCGGAGTCGATTCTGTGCTCTCTGCTGTTAATTCGTATAATTCTATTGTTTGGGGGGCGCGCGGGGCAGGGCGGGATTCCTCGCGCCTCGTGATCGGTTTCTCGAATGGAATTGCCCCGTGTCTGTGGGATAATCTTTCGTTACCTCATTTGAGTTTTTCGCTTGATGGACTAAATTTAAGAGTACCCGAAGTGGTTGTTCAATGATAGACTTCACTTGAGCTCAGTGTCTCAGTGATCTCCCTGAAATGTAGCTCTCTCCTTAATGATACAGCTGATGGCATTTGGTAGAATTCATGGGAGAACTCAAGTTAATGATCAGAAGTGGCCAGATTCTTGTTCTGATTGGTAAAGAGATTGTGGGGATGATCTAGTGGTAGTGGGAAAGTGTGTTCGCTTACTGTAAAGTGAGTGAAGTAGTGAAGTGCAGATATGGTGAACTGAAGTGCCTCTGTAGATTGAGGAAATTTGTGGCATGCATTTGTTGTCTAGTCTTATGTGATGCATTTTAAGTCTGTTGCAAAATACGTTCTGAGAATTCTGGAGTCAGCGGCATCCAGAAATGATAGAGCTACTCTTGCTGGTTTAGCTTTTAGAATCCTTTTGACGGTGCTTTGCTAAAAAGTTGCATTTCTCTGTGCGACCCATTTTCGTATATTGCTGTCTACACCTGCCTCAAGAGAAGTGAAAGGGGAAGACAATGGTGGGCAGTGTATTTAGACCATTTTTAATATTTGTCTCGCCAAGTTATTTTACTGATCAGTTTTTTGGACCCTAATTTGTTTTTTTAAGTTTGCTTGGCCATTTCCAAGGAATTTGATGTTCTGCTCTTTGATTTCTTTTGACAAAGAAAGTTCTGTAATTGTTAAATCATGTATACATTTGGAAAAACACAGCGATACAAATTTATAAAGGTGATGTTACAATTACTTGTTAGGTTTGGCACTGACTATGGGAATTCATCGTGGAATCTAATTTGCAATTTCAATCAACTAGTCCCTGGTTAGTAGTAACCATTGGCATTTGAAAGGATATGGTATTAGTCAATTGTTTAATGTTTAGCCCTCTATGTTGTGATAGATGGGCTGGTTGCTTTATGCATGAGACGTCCATGATTTCCAGATCAAGAGAATTGATACTCTTTTGTGTATCAAACGTAATACTGGATGGACACATTTCTTACCTGAGAAATAGTTCGATAATGGAATGGGGATAGAGAGGTAATATTGCTTGTTTCTGGGATAATCCTTGGGGTGCATTGGGATTTTGCTGGAGTGGTGCTCTAGACAGACAACAAAAACTTCATCTTTGCATCTCATTTGGTAAATTTGTAAGTTCAGATACAGAAGAATCTAAGAAATGAAAGTTTTGAGAGATTCTTGGGAATTAAAAAATCTCCATTCAACATTGGTAGCAATCATTAAGGGAGGCTAACTATATAGAATCTGTACTTTTTGAATACTATACTGGATATGGAACAAGTGGAAATCTCTCTCTCTCTCTCTCTCTCTCTCTGTGTCTCTGGTCTCTGTATTGTGTGCTTTGGTTGGCGCGGCATGTAAAATTTCAACTTTAGGTTGATTATGGGGATTTCCTATTGCAAGTATGTAGCTTTAGTCGATTCCTCTTCTACTTTTGGTATGGCAGATAATTATTTTTCCTTTTACTAGTCTGTCCTTGGATTTTATCTTGATTCCCCTTCTCTTTGGAACTCTACATCCTTGATTTGCTATTCTGCTTATTTATTCAAAGTGTTCTTTTATCTACTGCCAGTGATGGGAACAGAAATTCAACTGAAAAGCAATCTTCCTGGACATCACTCAATGAGGGATCTGAATGAGGATTCTAACAGTTGTAGCTGGTCACTGTTTAATGGGGAAAGGAGTTTGCAGAATGGGCATTATTACGATAATGTTTTGCCGGGGGCAGGTGCAGATATTTATCCTGTATATGGCAAAGATAAGGTGAAGGAAAAAATGCTTGAGCATGAGGCCATCTTCAAGAACCAGGTATGGTTACTGATATACTTGTCTTTGTTGTATCGGATCTTAATTTGGATTTTCATTTGATATGCCGTGTTTTCATCCTTCGTTTGTATCATGATTGGGCTACTTGATTTACAAACATGTGCTGGTTTTTTTGATTTTTCATGCTTAGAGAGCCTTTCATTTGATAGAGGCATGTAGAAGCGATTTTGGCCTTTTTCACTCATGCAGTTGGTTGAAGAATTTTGACTACTTGAATGAAACTTACAGTAAATCGTGGATTACTGGCCAACACATTAGAGAAATCATGGATGACCTCTCCAAACTGTGGTCATGCGTTGCTTTGAATTTTTTAAGAATAATATCCCGACTTTGGAACTCATGGACTAAGAAATTGATTGTTTCTGTCATCATCCAGGTGTATGAACTACACCGTTTGTACAAAATACAGAAGGACCTGATGGATGATGTTAGAAGGAAAGAAGCACTAAAACCTCGGATGCCAGTTGAAACTTCACTAGCATCGAGCCCTTTAGGGTCTCAAATTACATGTGAAGACACTCGGAGATGGCAAAGCCCGAGCTTCCTTGTTCCAAACCCCAATTACGCCACACTATCCGCAGAAGGAATCCATTCTCCTATCAGTTCTATGAAGGGGCATAGCATGCCATCTGCTACTTTTGCTTCTCCAAATGGAGGTATCTTCAAGACTTCTGAGGTGCCTGATTGCAGACCCTCAAAAGTTAGGAGAAAAATGATTGACCTTCGACTCCCAGCTGATGAGTACATTGACACTGACGATCAAGAGCAGGTTGACCGTGGAAAAGACATGTCAAATTTTCCTAATCAAGAATGTAAATTTGGCTTTCACAATGCTGTAGATATAGTTCGTGGAAATAGTGGGAAGACCGATAGTGTGGGACATGCTTCAGAGTCTGGTTTACATGCCAGAAAAAGGAACGTGGCTGACCTGAATCAACCTATTGAGGTTGATGAAACTAATGCCTCACCATATATTGATCTTGAGAGTCAGGGTTTCCCTCATGGGGAGATCCGTGTTCAGGAACACTCTCTTAAGCCACAATCAATCAATCTAGGCTTACCTTATGATGATGCTCAAAGCTCTCATCGTGGAAGCAATAATGGGACTCTATTCAATTTATGTCAGGTCAGCGAGAGGCACAGAAGAGGGTTGTTTCCACACATGCTTGAAGCTGGTAAGGTTTTCTTTGGTCTAGCAATCGGGCTTGTTGTTGCATATGCCTATGCCTATGCTTCTCTTCTCATGATTTTCTCGCTTTTTACTTCTTTATCTTTAAGATTTTCTCTTATTGGATAAAAGTATCTGCATTGTATAATTATCATGCTGCTTTGTCTGTACTTCTTTGCTTGCCTGCTTTGTCGAATGTCAGATGGCCTTCTTTGTTTTTGGTGATTTTTGTTATACAGACTACATTCACAGAGATGGTTGCTTACCTGGAATGGTTGCCTCCAAAATAATTTTAGCAGTGATTAATGAAACCTCCATACACTGTTCTAGCTGATTTTCAAGTAGTGGTTTGATCATTGAAATGCTAGAGAATGTGCATATAGACTTCATGATTAAACAGGCTACTTGTGCATGGCTGTCATAGGTAAGATCTCAAATATGCGTGTATGGATGGCAAGATTGTAGGTTCAAATGCTTTTAGTTGAATGACATTCTCACTTTATGATCTTATACATATTTTGGCTGCAATTTTTGAGTCAATGATCTCTTTGTCCATAGGGGACATCAAGGGCAAGAATTCTACTTCTCATGGTCTCCATGTCCGTGGTTTGCTTAATGAAGTCCATGATGCTCCTTATAATCAAACTGATCAAAGCACAGTCGGTCAAAGCAGTGAGAGGACCATTTGTGGCTTAGAAACCTCTGTAAATGCTCAGCGGCCAGAATCAGTAATGCCATCTTTGGAAAAAGCAGGCAAGTTAAGCCAGAATGCACTTCCATTTCAAATGCATCCATTAATAGTTTCATCCAGCACCCACAGTGCAAGTACTCAGCCAGGAGATTGGAACCATGCAATATATGGTGACAAGTGGCATGGCAGGGATGTTAGACCTAACAGAGGATTTGGGAAGGAATTGCTAAATCAGAATGGCTTTAGCAATGGGTATTCTCTGGATTCCAAGGAACCATCCAGCTGCATCCCAGTACTTAGCTATTCTTTTGGTGATAGAAAGCTACCCTCAAAGGACTTCATCGATCACACTGCTGCTAAATATGATGGATGTTCAGGTTCCATTAATGCTAAAACTGGAAGAGAGGTAGATCTGAACAGAGTACTTGGACATGGTACATCTAATAGCTTGGTTCTGCCAGAAGGGGGTGGAATCTCAGATGCAGAGAACAAAAGAGGGAACCATGCCGTGATGCTGCCTTGGTTGAGGGGTAAAACAGCTGGCCAGAATGAGGTCACTGTGAGAAGCGATCCGAATTCTAGAGGTTCAAATTTGCATCAACCTTCATCGTCTATTTGCCTGACCAGCAATAACGAAGCTGGGAAAGGTCTGACTCAAATGCTATCTCAGAGTACAAGATCAGATTTGTGTTCCAATGAAGTTGATCCTAAGAGGAGTGATGTAGGTGCATTCTCAAGTAATAAAAAGATTCTCGGGTTTCCGATATTTGAAAAGCTGCCTATTTCGAAGAATGACTCATTTTCTCTTAACTCACCATCTGCATCTCTTCCTCATATGTCTGAAGGTGAAGTTGTGGAAAAAGAGAAGAAAGTGAGATTACTTGACATTAATTTGCCCTGTGATTCTGTATGTGAGTTGGGTAAGCTGAACTCCTACAGGAACCCCTGCTGTGCAAAAAGGAATAGGTTCAACCACGAGCTCTACAAGACATCAAATTGATCTGAATCTATGTGTGAGTGATGATGAAACTGTTGTGATGCCATCTGTTTCCACTACTTGTACCAATGGAAAGCGGATATCTGGGATAGATCTGGAGGCTCCTGTGGTTCCAGACAGTGAGGACATCATTTTTGACACACAGGTTGCAGAAAAGGAAGGCGAAAGATCTACACTCTCCTTGCAGCAGGAAAATGGACATCGACAGAATGAAATTGTGAAAGTAGCAGCAGAGACGATAGTTGCCATCTCATCAGCCAGCCATCAAAATTATCTGAACAAGATAAATATCAGATCACCTGAGTCTCTGGAGGACTCACTCAACTGGTTTGCGGATATTGTTCTCTTATGTGTAGATGGTATAGGGGCCAGGCTAGAGGCTGCTGCAAAAGATATAAACAGACGGTATGACGAAGATTCCTCATCAGAAGAGACAGATTACTTCGAGTCCATGACACTGAAACTGACAGAAACAAAGTCGGATGATTACCTGCCTAAACCATTCATCCCTGAAACCCTCAATGTCGATGAATCTGCCGCAGCCACTTCAACACCGAGTCGCCCCCGGCGGGGACAGGTGAGAAGAGGGAGGCAGCGGAGGGACTTCCAGAGGGATATCCTTCCGGGCCTAGCTTCTCTTTCTCGACATGAAGTAACTGAAGATCTTCAGACTTTTGGAGGGCTTATGAGAGCAACTGGTCATGTGTGGCAATCTGGATTGACGAGAAGGAACTCTAGAACTGGCTGTGCAAGGGGGAGGCGGCGGTCTACTGGTAGCCTCTCTGCTGTAACATCTGTGGGTCCCAATTGCACTCCGTTGATACAGCAGCTGAACAACATAGAGGTGGGAGTTGGGTTGGAAGAGAGGAGCCTAACTGGATGGGGAAAGACTACAAGGCGACCTCGTCGGCAAAGATGTCCAGCTGGTAATCCTCCATCACTTGCTTTAACATAAATTTGATAACAGGCTCGCTTTAATTACTCTGATAAGATGGAATTCCGGAGTAAGTTCCATGGTTGGGAGATGAAGGGATGGTATGGTCCTGAGGATTCTGTTTGTACATTCTTCACCAAAATTTGGTTCCGTGGGGTCTGTTGTTGGCTACCAAACTCTGTATTATTCATGAATAATGCTGCGGTATTCTTGTTGGGATAACATTGGCATCTCATTGCTCGCGTCTCCACCGCTCATCGCCACAGTAGAAGACCATGCACTTGGAATCGGGGGATTATTTTCTCGTAATGGAGTGTACTGGCCCTTGGCGATTCAATTCACTTGTTTCATCTTTTTCTGATTGGGTTGTGATGCCCGAATGAGCAGTGAGACTTTATTACAGGATGCTAAGACATGGGAGTTGGAGTTGAAAAGTGTAGAAACTTTTTCTGGTGGGTTTTTCTTTTGAGTTGTTTCAGTTCCGTCCTCTTTACTATTGTGTAGATCATAGAAAGGGACCGAACTAAAAAGGGTAAAGTAGAACAAGAGAAAACTGTCCGAAACCGACCCTACCCGACATTTGAGGATGGGTTTGGCATTGTTAAGGTGGCCATGCCTGTGTTTTTCACCTGTTGTTTTTCCATTTCTTCTTCTTTTTAAAGTTTTCTTGGGAAGGAATTGCCTGGTGGCAAAGTCAGTGATTGGTCCTGCCGAAAGCGATTCTTGCAAAGGTGGTGCTGGTTTTCGGCAAAATCATGAATGCAATCTATCTTAGTTCCTGCGACTGGCGACTGATGTGCCGAACCTGTGTCATTTTTGTATATGAGTGAGCATTGGAACAGAGGAGGCATTTCCAGCAGCAAGGACAACATTGAGGGACTGTTCAATACTAAAGCTCAAGCCATGGCCTTTTGACTATTGCATGTTGCGTTTGGGGATGTGATGTCCTGCTCATGTAAGAAACAGAGAGAGGCGGATAGTGGACCATGGGACATATATTACAGAACAAGTGCTTAAGTTTGTGTTGAAGCATTTGCTGGACTGTCTTATAATCTTCTTGCTG
This sequence comes from Angophora floribunda, assembly GCA_014182895.1. Lineage (NCBI taxonomy): Eukaryota > Viridiplantae > Streptophyta > Magnoliopsida > Myrtales > Myrtaceae > Angophora > Angophora floribunda. The sequence continues at coordinate 27,916,579 of CM024711.1, read as the reverse complement.
AGACAATTTTGCTTCGCTCCCGGGCTCTTTTCCGCCCGATTCTCGTGGTCATTTCGAGTGTAATTTCGCTTCGCTCTCTACTGTATTCATGCATCGTATATAGGATGTAATGCGATCCATTTTTCTGGTGTCGACCCGACCCAAATACGATGGTGTGAACCCCCCCAGCTTCAGTTGCGACCGCTTAGAGCCACTTCTCCGTGAATAAGTACTGCCGAGTGCCAATGCCTCCGACCACCTAGCGTACCAAAGACCTTCCTCTGAAGAACGTGACGATGGATCAAACGCGATCCATGACCAAGCGACTTTCGAAATCACATAAAGGTGTTTAGAAGTACATCGCTCCGCTACAATATCGCAAGAATATATACATAAAATGGATGAAACCCAATGAAATCTCATGTGTGAAATCTTTGCATTGTATTACACTTGCTCAAAGGTACTCCAACTTGTACTCGTTTTAGATCTATCATTTTTTGTAGATATTTATCGTGACACTCATGGATTAAATTACTTGAGGCATTAACTGCTTTGGCTCCTCCCATATCGAATTTAATGGTTTTGTCATATGACGTATAAGTAAGTATTTTTTCAATATTTTCATAAGTTTAATCTAGGATTGCATTCTTCTTATTCGGTATGCAACTCGATTAATTCTTGCCCCATTTGCCATCCAAGAAGCCTAAGACAGGATGCCGCTCCTTGTCAGGGCTCCCTTTTCCCTGCGGTTACTCACCGTTCTCATTCGGATTGTTCCATTTATGGTGTATAAATGTTGGCCATTATTACAAGATAGAGTTAAACTAGTCCATGCAAAAGGAAATGAAACAATCATTGAGACATGAGCAGATGACAAAGAGGGATTTTTAATTTTCGGGACCAAACTTCTAACATCGTGTTCGGTTCATGTTTTCTTTGGGTGCACGATAAACCTTCACTAGAGTGGACCATTGATGTGAATCTAATTAACAAACTTGTGCTTCTGCTTTGAATCATATAAATTATCGACATATAAATTTTGCTAAATTCATGATACTCGTCGTGATATAAATCAATTTTTCTGAACCAAAGACGATTGATTTTGGAAACGTATCCCGGATATACAGGGACAACGGTAAACTGATGTCGAAATTCGAGCGTGAAAGATAATACTTTTCAAAAAAAAAAAAATTCTCTGTTTTAATTTTTTTAGTAATATTTTTCTTTTCAAGGGGAGGGAAGAAGTCCTGGGGGGGAGTTCACGCGCGGGGGCATGGCGCGTGGGGGGACACCGAGGGGGAGGCAACTGGTCGGAGGATTCTGCGATGTCCGGGCGGATCAGGAAAGAAGATGCGTCGTCCTCTGTCTCTGTCGGCGTCTGAAGTTCGCATCTGGTCGTCCGTTCATTTGGAGGTCAACGGTCAAAAGTTGCAAAAACAACGGATTCTCTCTCCACCAATCCCAACCCTTCTGTCTCTCTCTAAAATTGATTGGTTGATGGGGGGGTGGGCCCTCCGCCCAGTTCTCTGTCCCTTTCCCGGGGCGCATCTAGTTTACCCTCCTCTTTTTGGATTTTCGCTGGGGCAAAATGAAAGAAAATAAAAACAAATGACCAAGATTAACAATAATTTTCGATGCACTGCTTTCTCCCGTCATACATGATTAATTTTTTTTTAAACTTCATAAGGTAAAATATTTTTTTCTTCCCTTTCCCTATCGTTACAAATGAGTATCGGAATGGAGGGACCATGACGACGACAACCACCGCCGATTCGCAACCTGAATTTAGATCAATTTTGGGGACAAGAAAACAAAATTAGGAAATATGGAATAATTGTATAGATGATAAAAAGATTAATATCATGAAAAATCACAAAATATGTATTCTTCGTAAGTTTTTGTTAAATTTCAACGTTTGGTGTATGTTAAGCTCTCCCCGGAAGGGGTCCCCACATCGCTTGGGAGTTCTCCTACCCGCTTGATAATTTCTGCTGCCCTCACCTCACAACTGCAGTTTTGGGGCTAAGAACCTTAGTTGGTATCAGAGCCAGGTTAAGGTGGATTCGGATGTATGTTAAGCCCCTGCGGAAAGGAGTCAAACGAGAAGCCCTCTGGGGGGGCTGCCCTCATCTCACAACTGGATTCGGAAAGGAGTCCCACATCGTTTGGGAGAAGCCCTCTGGCCTGCTTGAGGGGGCTGCCCTCATCTCACAACTGGATTCGGAAAGGAGTCCCACATCGTTTGGGAGAAAGCCTCCTGCCCTGAGGGCGCCCTCATCTCACAACTGGATTCGGAAAGGAGTCCCACATCGTAGCCCTCCTCACCACACATGTCTTGCCCTCACTCACAACCTGCAGCTTTTGGGGCTGTTATAGTAGTTTGTCATCTCACAACTGCAGTTTTGGAGCTGTTATAGTCGTTTGGAGTTTTACTCTACATTTGTCATGTGTACTAATTTATGATTTTTTGTGATATTAATTCTATTTAACAAAAACCGATAGAGATAAATTTATTACAAATGTAACGGTGAAAAAATTAATTTGAAATAAATTTAATAATATACCGATTTAGAATTTTTTATTATTATTAGCCCGGAGATAAATTATGGACCATCACGTTGACAAGGATTCACGATGAAATTATCAACCTCTGTCGTCTTGAGTAGTTAATATTTAAGCATGACTTTTGAGACGTGGATCCGTGGAGCTCTGTCAATGAGTTCGGTATCTCTAATCAAAGCCTTTAGCATCACCTTATAGATCATTCGAGCATTTACCTCATATCCAACAGCTAAAGACTGTTCCCCTTTCGACAATTTCTCAGTCCAAATCCTGATATTTGAGGTTTAAAAATAAAATAAAATGTATTGTAGTGCTTCCTAAATTGATAAATACAAGACCCATTTTGCAATCCTGTAAAAGACGTAGGTTTTGTCATGGAATTGCTAGATTCACTTTCCATGATACATACACAACCATTCCCGCTATGGATGAACAAGCTAATTCTGGCAAAGCTAACGATATTCGACATTCCACTCCGGATGAAAGAAGTTACTTCTTCATTAGCACAAGCAAGCAACTAGCAAACCAATGTCGTCGACACCATTCAGAGTAACTCACAGTGAAACAACCGCAAGCTAAGAGCGAAAAGCATCCTACTTAATGCCAATGGTTGCAATATGACACCCGTAGCACTGGGAGCTCTGTATCGACACAGTCTATATGCCCAATTGAGGGACATGAAGCTACCTGCAGAAGATAAAAGTCTGTGAGAGCGATCACCCGGCGACAGATACTGAGGAGTAAATTAATGTTGCATTAATGACTTTTGATCACTTATGTTGCATTAACGACTTTTGACCACTTAGTCATGGTCACCTAAACACGAATGGATAGATACCGTGGGAAACACCAGCTCCTTGTAAGCCATTTAGGCATTGTTTCCATCCTTTTGATCTTCTGGATCGATGGGCAATTCGTGACGGGGCCGATTGTATTTCTCACGCAGCTGCTTGATTGGGATGAAATCTCCAGCGCTATCCATCCCGTAAAACAAAATGGAAATATAGGGATGGTCGAACCTATCCTGCAGATAAATCAGAGTATAGCCAACACTAGTCAATTGAAAGGCCCGTCACAATATGGGGTGTGAGCATGATTCCAAGCACACAAGACTTTACCTTGTCTGGCTGGTCAGGAGCTACCAAATTTTCCTCAGGTACTGCAACATAGTGCAAAGTTTTCATCAGTGGGCAGGCAATAAAGATGAATTAAGAGCAGAAACAACAGTACCAGGACAGTACAGGACCAGCAAAGGTATTTCATAAATGAGATGTCATCAACAAAATCAATTACTGCTGTACTGAATGTGGTTTATATAACTGAGCAGTACCATATGTTACTAGTAAGTTTGGATCCTCGTATACATCAACCATAACCTGCACAAGAAAAGTAACTGAAGTAAGGCACCAAATATGCTCCTGTTTTGAGCATTGAATATATCTACTAAATGTATCATATTACTAACTCTTGTTCAAGCATTTTAAGATTAAGGACACAGTCAGAGAAGTAACTTTGCCAATGGCAGAGGTCACAGTGGTATGAATGAGCAGTAGTTCTATGGACTCTGCACAAAACTGAAACTCACTGGCAATATAACCCTTCTTATAACTTAATGTACATTACATGCTTTTTTTTGGATATTAAACAAAAATAATTAGGTGGCCACAAAGATAACAACAGCAATGCTCACACCCCACTTCCAATAAGGAGAATAATTTGAACTTCAAATTCTTGCTTCTTTGTTCTTTGTGCAGCATCATTTAGTTTCATCACATGAGTGAGTTTGAAATGGTGATGCAAATTACTCAAAAAATTGGCCAAGCTTCACAATCTCCACATGCTGCAAGCCTGCTTATCAACATAGAGAAATATACACCAGGCCACTCATATCTAGATACCTGTTGAGAGGAAGTCCCATCAACACCTAAACAGAAGGCAGATATTCTTTTCACTTTTGGCCAGAAGATGACTGCAATTCATTTCTTTTTGGATTACACATTTGTTTTCAGACTTTAGAATGGAACATGACTTAGCTAAAGTAAAGTCTGAACAGACGCCTTAGCGTGGAGCCACCTATCTTGTTTCAAGTTCATGATAGAAAGCCTCAACAATAGGCAAGAAAGTCATTGGATTTGCCTCAAAGGACTTTTCTTTGGAGGACTATGAACATGAAAGGAAAGTCTGTTGTTCAAGAGCTGATTTGAGCTTGCCAGAATGGAAAGTGTCACGAAATTCCATTGCGTAGCAACATTGCACCACCAATAGACTAATAACCTGGTAAAATGGCTGATTGGAACCTCTAGCCAACTTCTGAATCTGGGCAGCTTCCATCCAAGAACTCGATTCACAACACACGGGATCCATCCCACAGACAACAGCTCGATATCCTGATACCGTAATACAAACTTTCAGAGACACAATCAGAATAAGGAAAAAAAAAAGATTGAAGAAAATGTAAATTGAAGTAACTAGATTCTTAGTGCAACATACTTTACACACAAAAATTGAGAACTAGCTATCAGCTTGACATTTGATACTGTAAGTGTGTCTACGGCATATGGTTAATAGGACACTCGTGTGACACATTCCTCTAGCAAGTACTTCAGTTCGGTAGCAACAAGTTTTACATATCTGAATTGAAAATACAAGTAGGAATACAATAACATTAAGTTTCACAAGATTTCATTAGAAGTACCTTTGACCACTCTGATATTAGGTAATATGAGAGCAACATGATGGCTTCACATTACACAAAGAAAATGACACTGCGAGATAGGAGTCCAAATATTTGCAAGAAAGAAAACAAATTTCTTATGCTATTTCCAAAGAAAATAACTAGCACAGGAATCATGCAAACATAAATAACAAGGGGTGGACAAAAAGGTGAAGTAAAGGGTCTTCTATATAGCATATAAATGTACTGACAAGATAAAAAAAAAAAAAACTTACTGGACTGTCCTGTGCATGAAAAATTTGGTCTCACATGATTTTTCTTTTGATAATTGATAACCTAGGTATAAATCCTAGAAAATCAGAGCGGGATTATCAGCTCTGGTGGGTTTCCCTAAAATGTTCTCACATGATTTTATTGAAGTGAAAGATAAATAAAAATGTAATGAAGGGTGTGTAGATTGCCAACCGAATAATTTATGCTTCACTTTCTGGCCCAAACGAAAAGCATATTGTGCATTCTCATAAACCAGAGCTTTGGCTGATGCAGCCAATGAATCTGCCTCCAAATTGGAAATTTCGTCTCGCAATTTAGATGCTAATGCATAATCCTCTCTCTCAACTGCTTTCTGCAAATCTGCACTGCATCAGAGCAAATGATACATTTCTGAAGTATAATAAAGTTAGGAGGGAGGAGAATCTAAAACACCCTAAGAAGAATATAAAAGAAAGATAGAAAAAACTAACCGTAACCGGATGATGCTTATGGCCTTATCTTGAGCTTCACTCTTTGAAGAGGATCCCCTTTTGGCTTCTTGCTGCCTGATAACTTCGGCTTCAACCTTCCAAGAAGTATGCCTTACTCATATCAGAACAAGGATGCACAAGCACAGGCTGAACTCAATGTACAGTGTTCATGATGAAAGAGTCTAAAAGGTTATAATGAAATTTTTTTTTTTTTTTTTTTGCACAACTAATATCTTTCTTCCCTATAATTGATCAATGGAATAAGAATTCTCATTAAGATAACTGATACATAACCAGAAAAAAAGATTCAACCTCTGTAAGCTTGTTTCTCAGTTGTTGTGCGATATCGTACTGCTCCAAATTCAGTGCATACTGCCATTTGACAACACAAATATTGAGAAATATTCAAATGCCAAAAAATGCAGTATTTCTTTACAGACTGAACAGATCTAAATATCAAACATCTTTTGGGAGCTTTCTTTTTTGGCAAACAACAGAGTTGCAGAATGATCAGTGATTTCTCCAACCAAGAATATCAGAAAAATGAATCTCCATACATCCCATATTCCCAATATTGAATCTGACCTCTGAAGACCAAAATCTTAGGTGACATATTGCCAGACTACTTGGTGACTTCTATCATAATGTGCTAAAATAAATCACATGATTTATCACTCTTTTCTGATGCCCTTCAGAATGACCGTATATTATGGGGGCCATTTTGCATCTAAACAACTACCTTTTTCACACTTAACAAGAAAGCAATGACATATAAGCTACCACTAACTGTGATTTGGAACTGGTATGCAGTCTGATACTAAAGCATCACCAATTCAAATTCTTGAGGGAACTTGAAACACCTGTACACGAGTTGCCAGGTCCAGCTGGAAAAAGAACATGAGTATATCTTCATTGGCACTCTCACTCTGCTCTGCCCTTGCATCCAACCCCTTTTCACCCCCTTTAAAGAGCCATCCAGCTCTGACTGCAACTTCTCTTTGCCTCGTTGCAGTAAGTTTGGCAGAAAAGGAAGAACTCTGCATGCACCGATTTCCATCCGACCCTGAAGTGGTGAATGTTCCTTTCATCAAGCCGAATTGCCTCCTCCATGATGAATCAGTTGCATAAACTCCACTCTTCGCAGATGCTGTCGTAGGGCTCAGCGACAGAGCCAGCATTCTTTTGGCTGCACAAGGCAAGCGCAGCAACTAATCCAGTCCGTTACACCGATGTTTCTGTACCTGCAGTCTAAAAGAAACCACGTAAGAGCGAAAATCACCTCGCCTCTCAGTTGATTTCAGTATAAACCTTACAGCCCAGCCGAGTTTGCACATAGAATTCTATCATTTTTCATTTGCAAGTCAACTAACTTTCAAACTATGAGCAAATCAATGCCGTATCTTGGTTTCACAGGCAGCTGAAACCGCTACTGACGCAGCCACAAAGCCTCAATTCATCACAATTCAACCACTTCCCTCCATTAATCCACCGACTCGAGTGCACTCGATTGCCAAGAACACGACCCATCATATACCAAACCTACACAAATGCTACGACACTTATCCTCGGATTCAACAAACAGAGGCGAAAGACCATAAACCTCCGGTTACATTTTTGGTTGAATCAAGAACCTAAAAATCAACCCAAAAAAAAAAAGGAAGAAAGAAAGAAAGAAAAGAAATCAAGAACGGAAGAAAAGATCACCAGATACGGTAACTTCACATTCTAGAGCAAACCCATTTCTTTTTTCTGGGGGAAACAAACGGAACCGTGATTAAACCGAACGGAATGGGAAGCAAAACCGAGAATTCGTACGGAACGTAAAGGGGAAAAAATTGCATTAATTCAAAGAAAAGCTTTTGATAATAGGGGAGTTACCAGGAAAGCCAAGAGCAGCTCTGGCGAGCTCAAGCTTCGTTGTCCGCACAAATAACCAAATAAAAATCGGACCTTTTCCTTTCAAGAAAATACCTCTTCCCCTTCCCAGTGCAAAACTGCAAATAGAAAATAGAGAAAATCCTGAAAATGTCCAAAATGCCCTCACTTTATCGAAGTTGACCTTATTTTAAATAAAAATCTAAAGTGATCATAATTATTTCAAATAAAGACACTTCTTAGCAATCATCTAATTACAATTTTCAACTGATTAAGGGCATTTTTGTCATTTGCCACATTTTCTTTTTTCTTTTGTTCATATTCTTCATCATCGCCGTGGCTAGCCCCACAAATGGGCTGGGTGAGGGACAAGCAAGGTTGTCTCTCGTCTTGAGGAGGTTGGCCTCGTAGCCATCTATGAGGTCGGTCCTCATTAGGCTGCGAGTGAGGTCAACCTCGCCGGCCAAAGGCGAGGGACGGGAGAGGTTGTCTCTTGCCTCGAGGGAGGCCGCCCCTCGCCAGCCACAAGCGAGGCTGATCTCGCTTGATTTGGCGAGGAATGAGTGAGGCCGTGTGAGGTCGGCCCTCCCGGCCATTTGTGAGGTTGGCCCTTGCTAACTGTAGGTGAGGCCGACCTCGCGGATGGCCACGAGGAACGGCCTCCCCTAGGGCAAGGGTTGCCTCGCCTAGGTGAGGCCGTCCCTTGCCGGATCAAGCAAGGGTCGCTCTATGTGGTTTCATCGGTGGGTGATGAAGAAGAAGATGAACCAAAAAAAGAAAAAGAAAAAAATAATAAATAACGAAAATGCTCTTGATAATCGGAAAAGTGAGGCTCTTAATTGAAACAAACATAATCATTTTAGGTCCTTATTTAAAAGAATATTCATTTCATATTTTTGTTTGTGAAAATGACGGCACTTCAGGCCCTTATTTGAAACAATGTCAACTTGCGCCCTTATTTAAGAAACTGAGAACATTTGAGGCTATTTTTTGGAATTTTTCCTAGAAAATACTTGAGGATCAAAAGATAAAAATAAAGAAAAAATTTCCCACTTCACGACAATCCAGTGATCGAAAAGGAGTATTTTTTTTTTTTGTGGGGTCCGTGAAAAGGAGTAGTTTACCACGGGGAAATGACAGATGGAGAGGTGAGGCGTGGATATACTCTTTTTATTGATTTTTTAATCTATTGAAAATTAGTATATTAAAAATCTTAAACTTGTTACGAAATCTTAAAATTTTCAAAAGTGCAATCTAGTACTAAAACTTGTTGCAAAAATACAATTGAGTCATAAAACTTTCGAAAAGTGTAATTAATAGAAAGACTTGATGGAACTAATTTTACAATTTTAGAACTTGTTTGCACTTTTCAAATATTTTAGGATTTGATTTTTATTGATAAGTTTTATAACTTAATTATATTTTTGAAAGTTTTAGATTGTCATTTTTTGTTGATAAGTTTTAAGAATTTTCAAATTTAAATAAAAGAACAATAGAAAATTATATTTTTTGAAAATTTTTTTTCCCAAAAAATTATTTTCATATTCACTTTGACGCAAGTTTCTGTCAAAATTATGGTGACTATCGATATCAATTATGCTGTTGATATTAAAAACATTTGCGTAATATATGACCTGAATTTGATCTAGTAAAACGTTGGGGTTTTTGAGAGTTTTTCTTTTATCTAATTTCCCGGGTAAGAATAAGTGATTGTTGCCATTTAAATTAGTTAGTTCTTGCCTCAAATATAAGCCAGTGTGTTCACGGTATACATTGTTTACATTACATCTCTCTTGCCCTTTCCTTAATTTTTTTTCTTTTTAATCATTTTGCTCATTACGCCATTAGGACTAACCAAACTAAACCATCTATTTCATGATTTCTCGAACCAAGTTCCATGCTTTCTCATACCTGGGTAAATCGTCTGAAGATGTCCTGACGAGCAAAATCGACATGAAGAAAAAGAAATGTTAGGGCATTTTTTAGTTCCATGCTGTCCAAGATGTCCCGACGAGCAAGGAAGAAAAAGAAATTTCTGTTCTACTTTTTCTATTGTACTGACAAGTGGCCCAAGATGTTTTTCAAACTACAAGAGACGCAAAGAATGAGAACAATCACGACAGTAAAAAGAATAATCGTGTGTGATACAGAATTTAGCCTGCTTTTTGCAATGCATGATGGTGCGTAAAAGGGAAAAAGAAACTCGATTGCTTTTGCTGAGGCCGGCTTTTATCTCCTAAGAATGGTGCAAAATTGGTCGCTTATGTTTGCTGCTGTACATGATTTTTCCCAGGCTCCACAATAAGGCCCTTTCCTCCATTCACTTCTAAATCATGCCTGCAATAACGAGGCTATTTAAATCATGAAAATTTCATTTCCACTTTATAATGGGCAGGTGTGATGGTGGCACACGTGGACTGCATTTAGAGGAAAACATATCTTAGCCTAGTGCCAAATGGATGGCAACTTTACAGTTTCTAACCTCTCAAAATCAAATTTACCCTCCATTAACTCAACGAGGAATCATGATGAAATGATATACTATAGATCTATTAAAAATAGAAAATGCAATAGAAGTGAAAAGGCAATGAAAACTCAACTGGAACACAAAGTCTGGAATAGTTAGCTGGTCGCGGGGAACATATCTGAACAATTGGAGCAGCCGATCCACATATACTGCTTTCTTCCACACCTAGAAAGTAAACTATTGAGAGCCTTGCATAAAATTGGGTTCCCACGGAGGGATCAGTCCCAAGTGGTGCATCAACACTAAAAGATTCAGACATACCACATTGTCAACAAACCACTCCAGCGCCAAAATTGAACCCTTCAAATGCAAATTTGGGTGAAGAACATACAATGCCTGCATAGGGAAACAGATAATGATTGGCACTGCTTGACTGTTTAGCTTGGTCAAATAAAGTAACTCGAGAGTTGCATACATGCAGGTTTCGCTGATGTTTACGACCAAGTATCTGCTGCAACCTCCTCATCCATCCCAAATCTGGTATACTGCTTATTCCAAAGAGAAGCATAAAGTAGAAATTAGTGTTGTAACTTCCACTGATCGAACAGACGCGGTGTTGTAACTCTAGTAATCATATGGCTAAAGCTGCAATTAAGAAACTAATTATTCTGAAAGGAATATATATATCTGTTCAAGTTATTGTCTGTTTGCAGAAGAATTTTAATCTCTCGTGCATAAATCCATTTAGAAGGTTTTTATAGTCTCATCTGGAAGTTACTACCAGGTGAATGACAACAAAAATTTTTAAAAGTCAACATCTGATGGAACAGGAGTAAGGTAGGTTCTAGCACAGTGGCGAGAGAAACATCATACAGGGAAATATCCAAAATGTCTAAACCAACCAAAGAGGTGATGCCCAGACTCCCAAATACAATTATACAACTTGTCCTGCAACTACCAAATACTCTGTCACTCTGTCCTCACAGATCAGATGATGACTAAACATACAGTTTCTATGCTCTTGGTGATCCTGAATGAAACAAATGAAGCTAACAGTAACTTTTTGCAAGGTCGAGGGGCTAATTAACTTGAACTGTTTTAAAATTACAAATTGAAGATATCAAGCCATTTTACAGGGTAGAAGCAACTCTAGCATTATCATGATCTGCTGAATCAAAGATTATCTCATCCCTCCCTTGCTAATGTTTACTTCATACCAAGCTCTTGATCTCGACCAGCCAGATATCATGGAAATGATTTCTAAGCTTACTTTGATTAGTATAATTGCCATAGAAATTCATGGATGAAAAGCACATCCCTGAAACATAGAGCAATTCAGGCGAATTCTATCTTTATGATGTAGTTATGCTACTGAGATCATAGGGATACTCACAGTTGCAATGATGCAGCCGAGTGGATATAAATGATAGAATAAGGTTTCTGTATCAAGGTTTCAAACTCCTGAAATTCAATGAGCAAGAAACTTCTTCAGCTCTCACAACTGAATTAACTTGAACCATCTACTAAGAATTATGAATAAGATAGCAATAACAACAATTTGGCAGCAGATGCACAAAAGAAAAGTCGAAAAGCTAGATTAAGAAACTAAAACGAGATCATTCATTCTACTGGCCTATTATTGGTTTACAAATAAATATCAGAAAATAGGGAAAAGGCCCTTAAAATAACAAAAACACGATTCTGGGGAGTCCTATTATGCCAATGACTTGAGCCTGCAGTATAGGAAATGATGAAATTTGAGCACTGATTGGTTCCCCGGTTACTTCCCATAAATGCTGACAATATGTCTGTGTCATTAAAATTTTGGAAAAAAGCCACAAAAACCCCAAATTATTGTGACACATTTATTGCATTTTTTTGTGAGACCAAAAACTCCAAACTATGCTCATTGCGACACATTTACCATCCGTTATAGTTCTGTCCAAACTCACCATCAAAAGCTGAAGCGGATATGACGTGGCACTTTTAGGGACAAAGTGGTTCCAACATGGCACCATGCGAGCACCACATCGAAAAATGAAAAAAACATAAAAACTAAAAGGAAAAAAATTTGCACTGTTCATCATCTTCTTAGGGGAGGAAGATCAGTACTTTCTTGTCCAGCAAATGAAACTTCAAGAATGGAAATATCTGACTTGTTGGCAATACTTTAAATCTCATTACTTATGCATGTCGATGAATAATTCACATCTGGAAGCACTATAAATAGCATGCAGGATAAGGATATAAACCCAGGGCAGGTTAGGTGTATTGATTAGTGGGAAGTTAAAGAACACTAGATTAGTGGCAAGCCAGCCAGCTGCCATGGCTGCTCCAGCTCAAAGCTTGGCTTTTTTGATCTTGACCTTCGAAGTTCATGGGTGGTCGCAAGCCACCATGGCCAAGCTTCAAAGCTTGTGGCTGCCATGACTGCTCTAGCTCTAAGCTTGGCTTGAGGACCTTACCTTGACCTTCGAAGCTTGCAGACCACAAGCTACTGAGGCCAAGCTTTGAAGTAGCTTGAAGGTCAAGCTTCCAAGCTCACAGCCACCATAGTTGCCCGAGCTTGAAGCTTGGCTTGAGGGTCTGAACTCGATCTTCAAAGCTTGCAGGTGGTCGGGCAAGCGCTGACAGGCGCTGTCGGACATTTAGGTAGCAGAAGGCAGTAAATCAAGAGTGAAGAAGGTTTTTGACCAAGCAATTAAAGATGATGAACAATACTTCACGAAGTACCGAGAAGACGATGAATAGTGCAATTTTCTATTTACTTTTTTTTTTCCCGATGTGGCGCTTGTGTGGCGCCACATTTGAGCACTTGTCCCTAAAAGTGCCATGTTGGATCCACGTCTGCTTTTTAACTGTGTCATACTGTACATAGTTTGGGGTTTTTAGTGGTTCTTTCCCTTAAAATTTCGAGAAAATCCACAGTGAGCACATAACTCAAACTAGGCTAAAACAGGACCAATGTCATGGTACCAAGCAAAATACAAACTTAGTCAAGACTTAGAATGTCATCAAATAATGACTAGATCTAAACATAATTCTGAAACTGAAGCAACTGGAGCTTTCATACCTTTACTACATAGAAAATAAATCGCTCCAAATCAAGACAGCGCCGAAGAAAATGTGCTCCCACAACCACCATTACAGGGCGACCCTCACTATCTACACCACCACGGTATCTGATAAGAAACACAAGACCAAGTTAGACTGACTTTTCATCATAAAAGAATACACATCAAAGTTTATTCATCAATAATTAATCCTAGTGTTGTCATGCAATCATGCAGACTTCTAGAGGAAAACTAACGAGGGAACACTGGGAAGTGCCAATCAAAGCCAGCCAAACATAAGGTTCATGAACCAGTTAAAGAAAGAGAATAAACCAAGAAATAATGAGCCGTCTCCTGCTTCATAAGTAATGATATCAAGACACTTATACCATTGATCCAACCTGCTATCATCTACACTACATTTTTACAATTGTCATTGTAAAGAATGTCAAAAGCTAGAAATTTGACATTATTCAGGTACAAAACTGACTACAATATAAAGAGATTAGATGCAATGCAGGAGGAGGCAGAAAATGAAAGTAAAGAGATGCTTACATAATTTTCATCTCGGCAATGTCAGAGAGGTTAAGAGAAATAGCTTTAGAAAGGTAACTTGAATGAAGCGTATGCTCCTCCGAAGGAGTCAAATGGGGTCCTGCAAGGTCACCAAGCCCAAGAAATTTGGCCCAGTTCCATCCCCTCCGTACCTCAACATTTTTATCCCACTGCTCCTTCCTCCTCTGATCTGGATCTTTACTTAACGACATGAAAGCAGGATCCAGGAATGAAGCCAAATATGATGAGCTCCTGAAGATGAACAATCTCTAGTCTTATCTCTCAACAGTTTATATCTTAAACAAGCAGCAGAGGACAAGATTCACATGAAAAACAAGAGCACTCACATCAGATGTTTGCAACAGCCATTTTACATTCCTCGATTAATCTGTTCCTTTAAAGATATAGTCCTCTGAAATTCAAGGAAAAGTCTTATTTTTCAGAAAATGCGAACCTCTCATCTTATAAAAAATTGCATTAGCGTTTGGATGATCCACCTTTTGCATTGATAATGAATTGAAAGCAACAATACCAGGAGGAGAAATAAAAAAAACTAAGAGTAAAGGAACAGCAACCATGAAGGAAAATCATGATTGGTATGCATACAAGCAGTAAAGGTATCAGCTTTTGTTATGCATCTCATTGCCAAATCATTTTTCATTTCCAATGAGAAAAGCCAAGATAAATAAATGGTAACTTCCAGATAATGGGGGAAGAAGAAATGCCTGTTTATACCCATGATACTTCTAGTTTCTTCAAAACTTTAACCTGTGCTAGATTAACACCCTAACATTAAGGGAAGATGTGCCAAGGGAATGTGTAAAGTAAGACAATTCAGACTCCCATGTCACTTAAATGTCATTTTCGTATCACCATATAATCACAGGAATGTGATCAAAGCAGCGAAGATGTGAATCAAAAGAATTGAAATAGAAGTTACTCAAATGAATGGCAACTATAAGTGACTATATTTAACAGATCCCAGGTAACTTTACCATGTTATTCTTTAACACTACCACACAAAATGATCAATGCCTAAACTTTGAAAAACAAAAAATATGACATGAGCAAATGCCCGTAAGAACATTTTAGAATCACAATAAAGTATTTCAATTCCGCTGACAGAAAAAACTAAAACATACAACATTTTGTCTGGCAGTCAAATGCTACGCCCACTTACCTTCTCGCCAAACCACCATTGCCGATAGGAACATCAACTGGGGCTTGAGGAGGATCTTTAGAAGCCTTTTTTGGCAAAGGTTTTATTCTTATTTTGCGTTCATCTATTACTGTTTCA
The DNA here is from genome assembly GCA_014182895.1 of Angophora floribunda. Classification (NCBI taxonomy): domain Eukaryota; kingdom Viridiplantae; phylum Streptophyta; class Magnoliopsida; order Myrtales; family Myrtaceae; genus Angophora; species Angophora floribunda. Next base: position 27,901,374 of record CM024711.1, on the reverse strand, counting down.
CCATTCTCATCCCACAATTCTGCAGGAAGCTTTGATATGGCTACCTCCTCCTCACGCTTATCTCGAGGAAAGTAAAGAGGGAGCAATCTACATGAAAAAGGAAACAAACTTAAGACAACATAAATCAAAATTACCACAAAAAGACAAAGCCTAAACCCACACTACTAATATACCCATCCTCTTAATCCGACCTCATTCAATGAAACAAGACAAGTACTATGTACCTTTTGTAGATCTCAGTGTCAAATGCAGTAGTTGTGCAAAAGACAATAGCTGTGATTTCATCTTTTTGCTTGTCAAGAAAACGACGAACAGTTCCTGATAAAAAAACAAGTACAACTTTATTGCATAACTGCTTCTTATAGTACAAGATGCAGCACTGCTAATGCAAATAATTAGGTCCTCCTCAAACTATTACAAAATTCTTGCATGGTTAATGCACCACAATAATGCACCCCTCCAAATATTCTAAACCTTGTGATAATAGAGAAATTTGAAAAAAAGTCCCAAATATAATTATTTATGAGTAGAGTAAATGGAGATTTCTCTCTAAAAAAGCAGCTTCCCCTTTTCAGTACGATGGTTAATGACATTATCATTTCCTACTCTTTCAAGAGCTAATTTTTCTTTTTTTTTTTTTTTTGGGGGGAGGGAAGGGGTTTGTTTTGGGTTTGTGGGGAACATGTGTGAGTGTGTAGACTATCCTGAATTGAGGGAAACCAAAAAATATTGAACTAGACATATTTTTCTGGAGATATCCAGGCACAATCACCTCGATACCCCTTGATACCACAACCACAGGAACAGGAAAAAGCATAAAGAACTCTGAAGATTAAAAAAAAGGAATAATAAGTTGAAGAAAGGAAAACAGGAATATATATATATATATATCTTTAAGTTGCAAGGAACAGAATAAAAAGCCACGATCAATCTTAAAACTTTCCTAGACAAGCATACTTTAGGGATGTTAAAATATGTCATTAGTACCAAGGAAAAAAAAAATCTTTAAAGCCTAGCAAAAGAGCGATGCAGGATAGATGGCTCACTTAGAGCAACATGTGCAGCAGGTTCCCGTGGATAGTTCTTTGCCTCTGTGTATATACAATCCATAGCAATGCTGCATGGTTATGTCACTCATGTAAGATTAAGTGCAGTTGAGTATTACCTGAAGAAAGGACAACAAATCAGAAAACTCTATAATTCAGTAAGACTTATCTCCAACAACCTTTGAAGTTCGCTTTCAATAAGAAGTTCAAGGCAAGACCGGTAGCAATGACTCAAAGCATTCTCAGCGGCAGTATGATACTTTGCAGCATATTTTGGACCCACTGTATGAATCACCCTCCTGAGAACCCAGAAGAAATTCTGCTTTTAGCTTCTCTACAAGTTTGATACCCATATGGAGAATGTTTCAAGTTTCTACTCTAAATTCTTTACAATTTTTCATTAAGAGCTTGAAGAAAATAATGTAAAATGCCAGTGGAGTATTGACCTAGCAGGAAGGTTATATGCATTTGTAATTTTGGCCATCCCTGTTCGACATCCACCCTGGATCACAAAAGACATGCCAGATATGGGTCAGTCTACCCCTGTAATTCTTTTTCTTTCACAAAAGGAGATCTCCTGATCGTACTTCACAAAGAAAATAAGCAACCAAATGTAATGTTCTTCACATATTTATACGAATAGCTAAATGGTCTTGCTGCTATGCTACTTCAATTGCTCCAGCTACATTTCACCAGAAGCAGTCTTTCTAACATCATATATAGAGTGTAACATTGAACATCAAAATGGGTGAAAAGAATTAGCCTCACAAGCATAGCACATTCGTCTGCAAGATCAGGTCCAGCTGCAGCATGTAAACCAGGACTACTGTGTGCATTGTCCAAATTCTGCAGACAGCCAAAGTAACTGTAATATCAGACTACTTTTCTTTTTTCACTTAGAATAGTACATACACTACTGATTATGAAAAATCCTGTAGTATATATAATGTCATCGGATTATATTAATATAGGATTCAGATACCTACATTCACAAATCTAATTTTCTTCATGGTAGTTAAATGGCATAAAAATCATTCATTGAATTACATTTTTGAAAAGGTGTAGGATTATCCAGAAGTGGACCTAAACTTTGTTCTCAATCCAAATTTAGCCATCATTACGGTAGCAATGCTTTTGAATTTCCTTGGGTGCAGGTTGCTTTATAGCTGAATTGCATCTAGTACAACCTAGGCATACCTAAAAGCAGTTTGCTGCATAAGCATAGGCAATGAACACGGAGTCGGTTTAACAAAACCAAAATCCATTTAACCTAGTCAAGATGCTAGAAGACTGCAGTGCACAGTAAGCTGATCACCTCATTCGTCGAGTTCACGACCGAATCCACCTCGAGATTCCACGGGCTGCCCCTCCAAATGTATATCTTCTTGTTAACCTCACGGTCCACAGGAAACCGAGAAACCATCCCGTTGCCCGCGGCATCCGCCCCAGAGATCGACGTCAGGGGATCGCCAAAGTATGGGTTGCAAAACGAAGCATCTCCATTCTCATCCTCGAGGGACGACCCGTTCTCCACATCGATCCACCTGGGAATCTTATCCAGTCCCACCACATTCTTCCCGTTCTCCATCGCAAACCCTCTCCCGCAGTCGCAGTCGCAGTCGCAGTCGCAGCCGCAGCCTCAGCCGCCGCGGCCACAGTAGCGGCGGCACCTCCCGGCGGAAAGAGAAGAAGGAAAAAATCAAACAACGTCGTCAATTCTCCACCCTCTCCATCGCCTTTAAATCCGACCGCATTCACCCTCCCACGAGGGGCGACCCGAACGATTCCAGATGCCGACCGGTCAAAATCTCCACCTCCCTGCTGACAATTCACAAACACGCGCGGAGGCACGGCACGGCACGCGATCAGGATCGGGCAATCACAAAAGCAACCATCGAAAAAGAATTCAGCAAAACTTCCAGCGCTCGCAAGATCTCGAAATCGTCACGCGGACAATGCGAAGCTCGAACGGCAGCGCGACCGCGATCGCGCACGCCGATGACCGGAGCGCCGGAGACGACGCGAGGAAAGAAGGCGAGATCGGAGAGCCGGAAGGATTGAATGCCGAAATGATTGGCGAAATCAATGAAGGAGGCGCGGGGGGAGGCAGAGATGGGATGCTTCGTTCTTACCAGAGCGGAATGGCGACATTGAATGATTTCGGATTTCGCGAAAGCGACCGCTCTTGCAATTACGGAGATTTTCTTCTCTTCTTCTCTTATTTTTTTCTTTATTTTTAATTTTGTCGATTTTTGTTTTTTTTATTTATTTAAAAATCCCTGTGCAAGAGAGACAGCTCCAATGTTGCGTGCGACCGAGTTGGGTTTTGTAGTTTTGTTTTTCCATCTAAAGCCATAAATAAATTTGGCGTTGTTGGGGGTCTGTTAAACGTGGGATGTTTTTCTTATATTCCGTTTTTGGGACATGAAGGGGGGCGCTTTGTTTTGTTCGGGTTGTCCTTTTTCCTCCTCGCGTAAATAAATAATAATGTTAATTTTTTAATTGCTTTGAAAGGACGCGCAAATCTCGAACTCCTGAATCGGGATCATGTTTAATAAGAAGAAGTAAGCTCCCGATCCCGATTCCCGTGAAGCCAAAAAGGCCCCGGCTCATATAACTATATCGCGAAAGCAAGCACATTTCGCTGAACACTAGGGAAAAAGAACCGAAATCGAATACTGGGTTTGACCCTATAAGGCATACATTTGCCAAAAATACGCATTTTCTATTATGATCTCCTTATCGTCGTCGAAATGGGCAGGCCATGCAGGCGTCTGGGAAAGCGTGATAAGGACTAGAACATTTTATGGGGCAGGAGTAGTCTATTCGCCTTCAGGACAAAAAGTGGGACTTGTCTCTTCGAATCCATGGAGGAATATTCCCCGGGAGCCTCCTTCCCACGCCCGTCCCGCATATTAAAGCTGTAAAATTATTATGCCATGCCGAATTGGGATCGAGCCCTGATTTCGCCTTCAGCTAGAGCATATGCGAATCGAATCGAATCTCTCTGCTCGGTCTTGGTTGAGAAGACCTGTGAAACGGAGGGCATGGTCAGCTGCCTGGCCCGGATACGGTATTCCATATCAGTTGCAAACTCGAGTAAGGGATGGTGATTTTGAACAGGGAAATGATTAGGACAAAGCATGGTTTCAAGATAAAATCGTGAAATTGTATTCTTTTTTGATTTCCACCCATTTAGTTCCAAGTTTTATAATATGTAGAGTAAATTTTAAATTCCAAAAATTAGGGAAATCTATTTGGACATATTGAAACTTGAAATTTGAGATAAGTATTTATGTTTTCCTTGTTTTATATCTTTATACGATCTTGTGTCATTTTATGATATCCAATAATCTACTAGTTCGAGTTTGCCATAATGGTATTTATGATTGAGACTTTTATTTTGTTAATATTTTATAATATTTGTATGTTTAAATATGAGTTGTGATAAATGAATTATAGCAAATTGTAATAATTATATGCAATTAATCAATTAAGAATATAGATGGAACTTGGGTAAATTTCAAAATCAACCTTAGAACCTATGATAGGGTGATGTATAGTAGGTTCTAAGTTCTAAAAATTAGGAAATCTGTTTTGACGGATAGGTTCAAGGTTCTAGTTGGAACTTGGAACTGTTTACCCCTAAAAATGATATTGAACTTGATTGGTGTGCAGTATTAAATTGGCATGCTAGAGAAAAATTGAGTGTTGATGGTGTACTTATAGTGATGTCAAGCTCATGCCGGAGGTAGTTGTGTCAAAATTCACGACTTGAAGCTCAATAAGCAGCATATAAACTATAACGAGCTAAATCACCATTATACATGACTAGTTATTACTCTTTTGAATTAGATCCACATCCCACATTATATGGATGATTCCTCATGGAATTTGGTTAGAACTTGAAATCGCTCACCTCTAAAAATGATATTGAACTCAATCTTTGTGCACTACCAAATTGGCATGCTAGAGAAACATTGTGCGTTGACGGTGGACTTATAGTGATGTCAAGCTCGTGCTGGAGAAAGTTGTGTCAAAATTCATCACGTGAAACTCGGAGAGCAGCTTTTATACAAGCTATAACGAGCTAAATCACCATTATACATGACTAGTAATTTATCATCTGAATTAGATCTGCATCACGCATTACAGGGAAGGAATAGAAAAAGACACGGTGTTTGCCGCGAACCCGGGTGGCACCACCAACGACCCGACTGGCTAACAGGGCCGTGCATCTCCAGCTGGAAAAGCAAAGAGACTCCTTCATTTCACGCCAGCCTTCTGCTTCAACATGGCAATGAATTTTTCTCGATCTTCTGGAGACATACCTTCCGCCGAACAATCTCCCACGCCCCACTCAGCTCCGCGGATGCAGTATTTGTCTTGTATCTCTTGCTTGTTCCTGAAACATACATCCTGCCTATGAGAGAGAGAGCTTGCTTCTAATAGAGACAGCTCAGTGAACATTTGGAATTGTAACTATGAAATACAAAGAAAAGAAGCAAACACCAGAATGACGGGTTAAGTTATTCTAAAGCTCTTTTTCCTCTCATCAGCTCATTCCATTCGAAATCATTGAAACACCAGAATGACAGGCTGAGCATTGAATTGTGTTGGATATAATAAGACCGGCTTGTAAGTTCCACATACTTCTGTCACTTCGCTTTATATACTAATTTTCTGAACTAAACTTAGTTTGCCTCTACACATAGCATTAGTCGTTGCCCATAATCCCGACAATTTGCCACCCCTGCCATGCCTATTTTCACCATCATGCGATTGCAATTTATGAATTTGGAAAGAGAATCGGGACTGGAAGCTTACTTCTCCTTATTGAGCTTAGACTGCTCCAGCAGCTTCTTGAGCAGAGGAGATTGCTTGAACCTCTCATCAAATTCTGCGTACTTCTTCTGGTTGTCCTCTGCCAAAGCACCCCTCAATGTCTTTTAATCACGGAATTAGCCAGGTCAAGGTGACACAACAGAATATACAATGAAGCCAAGACAGTTACCGTTGAATCGCTCGAGAAACTCAACCTGAGGTAACTGAGGACCGGGAACAGACTCTATTCCAGGGAGTCCAGAGAGAAATCCGGCTTTAGCTGCAACAGCAGGAAAAATATAAATGTAAAAATTCAGCTTCAACATCTGCACATCCCTAGTCCACTACAAATGCCGATTGCGCATGTCTCGTGATTTTACCACGCAAAACCTGGTCTAATTCAAGAAGTGCGAAGAGCATATACCAGATTCTTCAATCATATCAGAAGCTGTGCAAGAATAAGAACACAAGAAGCTTTAACTACTTCAGTGCATACATCCCCAACCAAAACACCGGTCGAGGTTGTTTTTCTTCAAGTGCACCATGCACATCCACATCCACATCTTATCTTCTACACATGATTCTACTGGCATCGACATCTTCTCCCGCAGCCGATGAAACGGAGCACATACCTTACACGACCATACTAGTCGCATTGACTGTAAAAAGCGCGAACAATTGACCAGCGCAGGCCGCGCAAGCCTTCAGTAATCGATGCACATCTGCGACCACAACCTTATCTTTCTCAACAGTAGAAGCTCGAAGTCACGCTTCCCATTTTCCAAGAACCATTCCCCCACCAAAAAAAGACGAACACTGGGGAATTCCCTCCCAATGACAAGACACGCAGTATGCAGAAGCGGAAAGGGTACGAATCAAACTCGAATATACTCGGCAGAAACTACTCTTCCGAAGAAACCCAATGAAAACTGGAGCTAAATCCATGCTATCGCTCTAGATAAACGGCACGCGAGAGGACGACGACGACGCCTCGAGTCGAGAGCAAAAACGAACCACATAGGAGAAGAACCCTCCGTGACCATACCTGGATCCGACCACAAGAGGATGGCGAGCGAAGCAGCAGCGAGAGGGACGGTTCTGTGAAGAGGGTGGACAGAACTTGATGAGGACGACACGCGGGACGAAGAAGAAGAAGATGTTGAAGAAGAAGAGGAGCGAGAAGCGTTAGAGAAGGCTTTTGTGGACAGAACGGGAGTGCCGCCATCTGCGAGTTTATCTTCGCTTTTGAACGGGATTTTACGGTGCAGGGTCGCCAGAGGCGAGAGCAAAGATAAGCCCATGACTTGGGAGAGCGAGAGAGAGAGAGAGAGAGAGAGAGAGGCGAAAAATCTTCTCTTTCCCGTGGTTTCTGGAGGAGCCTCTCTCTCTCTCTCTCTGTGCCTACTCCTGAGCAAAAGTGATTTCTATATTATCTTTCTTCATTCCACAGAAAAGTAGTTATAATAGAATGTTTTGGACAAATCAGTCCGACAAAGTACGTAAATTACACGTTAAAACTCAATTACCAAAATCACGAACTCCCGTGAGGTAATTACAATTTGATTGATTTCATACATCGTATCATTCACTGAATGACACCATTCAACACCTCTCAAAATTTCATTTTCGCCATTTTCAGTGACTGATACCACGTGACTACAGCACAAAATTAATGAAACTGTTCAATCCAAGAAACAACAGCGGTCAGCAGTCCCAATAACTGGTTCGAAAATCATAAGCAGGAACAGATGATGATTTTTATGTCCAGAAAAGTGCACAATGCCAAGTAAATCGAAACATCAGGATACAAATCTCTGCGTCTACTTGCCTAAATATTTCCGGCTTTGGACAATTTGCTATAAGAAGTTTGGGGAAATCAAATCGCAAAAGGGATCATCCTTCGATCATGGCTTTTGCAGCATCTATTAGTGCTGGTCTCCAGTCATTTGATGCCCTGCCAAGCACGGTGTATCCTTCTTTATCTTCCACATCTACATCTGCTCCATGCCTTATCAACAGCATAGCCACCTAACCACAAATAAATTGGCATAAAACATGTAAATGGTCTGATGAGGTTCTCGAACGTAGAAGCAGAAAGCCTGATCTCAGTCAGTTTGAGCTCATGCAAGTTTTTGCTCCAGCAATTACAGCGGGATTACACATATGGTTATTTACAAATTTGAATATGAATTGCCTAATCGATGATTCTAACTGATAGACCAATTCAAAGGTTAATAGGACAGGAAAAGGGTGAAAAGCCTTGTCCCACCTCAATTTCTCTCATTAAAGGAGGGATCAAATTAACTCTAATTTATCAATCCCAGTAACTGCCCAAAGGACTCAGGGCTATATATATATATATGAATGTATAAACTAGTTTGCAGATGTGCATGTAAATTGTACCTAGCCACTAATTCAGTGTAAAGCAAAGCAAATTGCATGACTAATTCACTGTGGTCAGACCTCTCTATTGTTGCAAATTACTGCAGCCATCAGAGGCGTTTGCCCTGCTTTATCAACAGGGTCGACCTCAGCTCCTTCCTCGATCAGAAGTTCACACATTTCTGATTTCCCTGTGCTGGCAGCACGATGCAATGGAGTGCTCCCTACCTGAAAGCTAAGCATGTCAAGCAATTGATGAATGCCAAAAATAACACCACTGAATTTTTTCAATTCATACAAACATGTATAGAGGAAGGCAATTGTGCAAATTACTGACCTTGTCCTTTGCATTGATATTTGCACCGTGTGACATAAGAATTTCAGCAACTTTCAACCATCCTTTGCTGGCGGCATAATGGAGACCGGTGCGTCCACCATCATTCTTTAGATTAACATCAGCTCCTGCAAAGAATCGCTATTATGTGACAACTAAATTATGTTAAGACAAGCGAAAAGCAAAAAGGGACATTTCTTTCTCCAGGATGTATGGAAGGAACTGAATGAAGGTTGTTTATATAAGAGAACACAACATGGAACTCAGCATGTTAATGTGTCATCTATCCTATGCTACTGAGGTTAGACACAGTTACACTCACAACGTAAGCAGCCTTCTCTTTCATCTAGCTAGACCAACCATAGATGATTTAAATGAATTCTCACAGTATACAAAGGCTGTGACCAAAATTGATTCACTGTTCACTGAAATGTGAGCATGAAGCAATTACTAAGAATGAAACAGACACACATGCCAAAAGATCCATAAGGCTTGTGTGGCTGCTTTTTTTTTTTTTTTTTTAACAAAGTCCAAGTGTAGAGAATAAATTCTTTCACCATATCCACATGGATTAAATTAGTGTTTCCCAAGCCCTACCACAAACACTGAGTCTGAATTACACTAAAGCCTGAGTACTCCAGTTGACCATACATTCAGCAAGGAAATGGCGTCTTAACAGTGAAACCTGATGATAAGAATCCTCAAGTTCTCCATTTACCCTGTAAACATGAACAATTGCCTGACACTACTCCACTTCACAAGCTGGAGATGCAATAGGATACATACCAACTAAGGGCTCACACAACATCCAAAGAAATTGATCCGCAGTGGAAAATTTCGTTGAAATGGCTTCAGACTGCTCTCGATTTTCAAAGGCTTATCTGACTTCAGAGTACCAAAAAGGGTTCTAACAATAGAAGAATTATCCTAACAACTTAAGAGCGGAAAGTAAAGCGCACAAATCATCTGCGTGTCTGTGTACTTAAAACTGTTTTCAGGCTCATCAGCACGTCATGGAACTCACAGACATACTTGCCTTTCCTCAACAAGATCTCCACAATCTGCACATTCCCAATGCTTGCCGCAGAATGAAGCGAGGCCCAACCTTCTTCATCTTTGCTGTTTATCACACTCGTTGACTGATCAACATCTGACAGTATATCCACTATCTGATCCAGGCAAATGAAAAACATTTCAACACAAAGCAATCTAGCGGATGGATTAAACAGCCATCATGAACGAAGAAACATGGACAAACATATTTCACAACAAGCCAAGCAAATGCGCGAAAGCCTCATACAATAAGCATGCTCTCTAGAATCTAGACATCAAAATCTTCAATAACTAATGCGCTGCATATGTAGATTGCAGCCGTCCGTACTTAAAAAAAATCATATTTTAGTAATTATACAATTGCAAGATAGTGATAAACCATCTAATTACTGAGAACGACCACCCGAAATTTTCATGGTCACTTCCCATGAGCTTTTGGCACAAAATGCACAACGAATCAAGACTATCTACCGGTGCAAGATCATCTGCTCTGCGACGAGGAATTACAGAGAACTACTTTTTCCAGACCTCTGGTCCAAGAGGCTATCGCCTTACCAACTCAGGCTAATCCAACGTGGCGATCGCTAACGAAGCTAAAACGACTCGACAAAAAACGCGAGGATCAATGTCTCCGGCGAAGCACTTTATCTCGAATCTCTGGATTTCCGGAGGCGGAGGAAGGGAAAAAAAAAAAAAAAAAAAACCTCGGCGTGACCGGAGGAAGCGGCGACGTGGAGGAGGGAGCGACCGTCCTCGTTTCGGAGGGAGAGAGCCCTAGAGAGCTGGTCGGGCGCGAGCGCTCTGAACGCGGCGGAATCGCCGCCCTCGGCGGCTCTGAAGAGGTCTTCGTCCCTGATCGGCCGCTGCTCCGGCGTCGGGCTCGGAGCGTCGATCTCCATTTCCACGGCGGTGCGTACGGATCCGGGAGGAGCAAAGGGGGGTTCCTCGAAAGGCGAGGGATTTTTGCGTTTGACCAAAAGGTCAGCCGTTCCGGCGGCTTTGATTGGCTCGCGCCCGCGCGCCCATACAGGAACAGATGACGACGGTCGTAGAGAATCCTGTTCGCTTGGGCCGGTCCGATAATCGCCGTGCGGAAATCGGACCGCGAACTCTTAATTCGTATGAGTCCGAAAGGCTGGGCCGACAAAAAAGGGTAGACAATCTCAAAAGATAATCAGCAGTCTTACATATGAATTGCGGCATGCTTCTCTGGAAATTAATTATTATACGTACTAAAAAGGAATTTAAGAACGACCCCGAAAATAACACAGCATTGAACCCCGAAAGCGAATTGCCGATCTACCCATCATCGAAAATATGCAGAAGGGAAGAAGGGACGCGATCATCTCGAAGGGGTGACCTGAAAACACAGGTACTGATACGATAGCGCGAGGCGAAGGAACACCGCCTGCGTTGTCAGGTCACTCCTCGGAGATGCATCCCTTTCTATGGTCCATGACAATTTGGGGGTGGTGGGTGGGCCGCTTGCCTCGGAGATTTTCTTATATAGGAAGAGTCAAAGCTCGAGTTTTGCTCTTGCTCGCGACAATGTCACTAGAATGTGCTCATCCTAGCGACACCCTGGAACAGAGATGTGCTGTCCCGGCTTGGCTTTTTGTGGAGATGCAAGAGACGAATCCCATCTGCCCCGCAAAGAACGGGACCCGCGCACACTGCGCACCGATCCGATCAATCTGATTTCACGGTCGACGGGCTCGCTAGAAACGAAATCCTGGCGTCATTTTCTTGAATGGGTAAGGGGGGACCGAAGTGGGTTCCGCCCCCGCCTCGTGCCTTGTCGTCCCTTTAGAGTCGTTTAAGGTCAGCGTCTCATGAATGCGCGCGGTTGCTCGAAACACCTTCCTGCGCCGTTTGAGAATTGTGGAACGGAAGCGAGGCCTTGCTCTGTGCAAGAAACCGCCTCCGTCCTGTGTAATCCGAGTCTGATTCAGCTGGGTATGTGAACGAGACTCGCAAGTGAACGATGCGCAAGAAGCAGTAATTCCTTGAACCATGAGACGTGCGGCGAAACGACAATCTACATTTCGTCTACCAACCAGACCTAGAAAAAAGGTTTTTTGAATACTGAGAAGATTTCTCCAACTTAAAAGGACTTTGAACTCTAACCAGCTAATCTAAATCCTAGGAAACGATGTCTAAAAGAGCTTGTCTAATATCTAGAAACCGTCCATCCGGAAGACTTTTTGGGAAGGAAACTTTTTTAAGCACATGCTGGTGCCCTGAAGTCCCTGAGGGTTGCGTACACTATTGAATCCGCCGCCACAACAATCGGTGAGGACGGGTCGACGAGCACTGGTTTCATCTCGGGTATGTCTGATGATTTGGTGAGCTCCAGCGGAGTCCCGTTCAGGAGCAGCACATCGCTCTGAATGTTTCCGTCCTTCGGCGTCAGATGGTACTCTTCTCTAGGTTGCCTGCCCCCACCAGTCTGCTCGGCCACGGGATATATATTCAGCTCATTGACGACCGACACATTGAAGGAAGTCGAGTTCGACATGTTGATCAGGATGAGGCTCACGCCAGGCTGAACCAGAAAATTTTCCCGAGTGGTCAGAAAATTTGAGCAGAAACGGGCATTGGACAATTACCAGTAAAAAGGGGTTGTGTCGCTAGCAACGCGTGCTCGACCCTTCCTGAAGTGAATTTACCTTGTCCTTCGAGCAATGAGAATATGCACGTAAATGAGCTGAACTGTCATGCGTCGTCGCAAGGACGTGTTTCCCCATCAGGCGATGCCACAGGAGCGCACTGATTGGATAGAACAGGATCGATTATAACTTTGAACAGGAAAATGAGAATCGTGCCATAATCGGACAATAAAATCATAATAGACAAAGTTAATTGCTAATGCTGAGGCGACCTACTGACCCGTAATAATCCGGGTTCGGGATGAAACTCGTGGTGTTGAGGAGGCCATAGTTTCCGCCGATCAAAGCCTGTCTGCAGAAGACCTTGTGGTTGAAATGGGAAGTCATGCCCAGTTGATCCAGGTACCTGTTTTTTTTGCTCATGAACACAAAGTTAAACTTCGTTCCATAATTCATCTCAATCTGCAATTCTCTTGTTTCCGTAAGGGTCCTCACCAGAATCCATTGGCGAAGGTGTGCGAAACGTCCTTCCCGCCGCTGTTATAAGCCCCGCCTGCTTCCCCAACCCATGGGCCCGACCATGGTCCGAATCTCTCTGCAGTTCTCATGACATCCTTATGCGTCTGAGCAATCTCGTCCAGGAAGTACGGGTCCTGAATCTTGTTGATGAGAGTCGGATCGACACCTGCAAGGAGGAAATGCGGTAATGACTTTATCCTTGACTTGCAGGATATAGGCAATATCAAGCACGAGGTTCCTGATGGCTTAGTACGTGTACCTGCGCCGAGATTGTATATATGGTGGGTTAAACCATCGACTACATTGGGTCCTGAGACCTGGAGGAAGGTCTCGAACCACTTCTGGTCGTAAAATCCAGCCGGACCCAAGACCTTCGGCCTCATGGCGGGGTCTGGGTACAATTCCTCAACGATCTTCTTGAGCACGATCATGTCCTTTCCGTACTGGTCAGCGTCGACTCTTCCAGAAACCCCAGTTCCACAGAGCTCATTGCCTGATCAAAGAAAATGCAGAACGGTTTAGTCAGGTGATGTACACGGATGCTAATAAGAGTTTATAAACTCTGACTTAGGCTTCAAGTTACCGAGTTCGTATGAGTCGATCTTGTATCCTTTAGAGATGGTGTAACTCATGAGATCGCGGGCATTCTGCGGATCCCAGTCACCGATGAAATGGTCTTTATCGTTGGGCGACCTTTTCCTTCCGATGAGAGCATTCAAGCCGAAAGTCAATGCAGCTCTGTGAAGCAAAATTGGATGAGTATCCAGAGATTTTCTTTGTCTATCCTCTAGGATTTCATCTGTGGCTCGAGAAGTTCAATGAAGCCTACTAATATCATCAAAGAAATTTTACCCGGTCTCGTTGAACAACTCATTAAGCTGATCCCACCGGTCCATCGTGAGGCAACCCCGGCTGAACCCAAACAAGCCGTCAGGTTGCTTCTTGAAGTGGGGGCATTTGCGCGCAGGTCTCGCATCGCCGACCTTGTAAATGACCTGGTCTTGCAAGGAGCCTCCGACTCTGATCCTCAGAGGATTGAAAGCTGTAATGCCACACGACAGATAAGCCCTTTTCTTGAGCGAAATTCTCTAGGATCGGAACAGCACCGATAAATCGAGAAGCATGTCGTTCAATCCTAGAGTAGCAAAACAGCATCTTCCCATTTCACCAATGGCTCGACAAATCAGACGTATAAGCTCTTTTTTGCTTGAAAAAATAAAAACTACACTTGGTACTTCCTTTCTCCTATGGATTCTCAATCATCATTAATCAAACTTGCTCTATAGAAAGCTCAGTTCGGTGTAAGCTGAACTATATTTATCGTAAAGCTCCTATTCAACTTCAAGCAACAGTTTAAATGCGCGGAAAAGTGACTCCTTTGGAACCTGTCCGATTCAGCAAAAAGCCAACACAAAGTTTCTAAAGCCTAGAAAACTCAGATCGTGCTCTTGATGTAACTTACCCTTTATAGCATTCGACAGGATCTTGTTCTTCAGATCCTGCAAAGGCAAGAGACGACAGAACCACGAAAAACATCACCTTCATTCCAGTCCAGCCTCATCCGGCAACGATTACAACCAACAAACATCACGGATTCTAAGCCAGTGCGAGAGAGGAAGAGCGAGAGAGCATGTACCAAGTTGATGATCCCGGCCATTCCCCAAGGGCACTGACCGTAATCGCACTTATCGACCGGCCACCAGTCCAGTGTCGTGCACACAAAGTTGTCGTCGGTCTGGGCCACGTCGGTCGCTCCGCCGACCGTGACCTTCACATCTTTCGCCAGGCACAGCGAAAGCCATGAGAGCAGCACCACAAAACAACAGGTCGCCTTGAACTCCGCCATGTCTCGAGAGATTCTGAGACAAAAACGGCAGCAGTGGACGTAAAGCGGCCTCTCTCTCTCTCTCAAATCCCAGTTTGGATTTTTCTCAGAAAAAAATTTGAAGATTACACTACTCCAACATGGCTTTTTATATTAGATTAAAAGATGAAGTGTTGCCAAAAAAACAAGAACAAGAAAGAAAGAGAGATAAGATCTTTTGATAACAAAAGATTATCCATAATCCTTTTATTTTTGTTAATTAAGGATATCCATTTAAGTTTGAATGAGATAGAATCCTGCGCTCTACGGTCATCAAATCCCCGGGGGATTCGCATGGAAATATTTCTTCACATTCGTGAGAATCCAACCCGAAAGCCCACACTACTTGAGCCATAAGATCGATGTGTCAGTTTGATCAATTGGGTTATTATCAGTACCTTTCTAACGTATTCAAATATATTCTCAATATGATCGCATGTTTGATTTGTGTTTTTTGAAAAAAAAAAATTGTATGAACATGCCTCGTCTATTTAATAGTATATTTCTTAAAACTCCATAGAGAGAAAATCTCTATTTAATGTCACCCTTACCAAGATATAATACTTATTTTCTTATATCTATTCTTTTTGGTTAATTATTAAGCCTCAAGTATGGAAAAATTGTTTTGACAAAGGCACTAGTAATTTCTCAATAATGAATTGATTCTAATGATATCATATTTACTGAAATAATTATCAACCTAAGATCCTTATAACCGATTGATGCTATTCTTAGTTTCTGATTCATCTACCTCGATCAAGAAACAAATTCCATGATGTTTCTAATTTTATTTGCAATTAAAACATACTTTTTTTTCAAGCACATGTTGCATTGTTCACGAAAAATAAATAATTTTGAAAAACGTTTTTTTTAAATAATTGCTCGTATCACCTGAAAGAATTAGTCAACGAAAAATGCTTTCAATACTTACAACAATTTATATTTAAACATTTATTGTGGACGATAAAAATATTTTTTATTCATTTATTTTCATGAGCAATACAAAGTACAAGTGATCGTTTTTATGAAAGCATTTTTTTTCAAACTATTTATTTTTTGTAAAAATAAGAATATTATACACAATTTACTTTGGCACTGTGGATATTCGAACCGCTCATAACGATCACAATCAGCTAATCTTGAGCTGGGTCAAGGAATGAACATCACTCAAGCATTTATCATGGGCCTCACACCAGGGCCGTGACGGCCCATAAGCCCGCTAAGCAGCTCCATCATTGGGCCTAGGCCCAAAAATAAGGCCTTCATGGGCCAGCCCAAGTGCAATCATCAGAAGTCCAGATGAAAGCTACATGAGTGATTGCAACAATAATTAGGTACCTGTCTCCCTTCTCCGTCACTCTCAAGTTCATGCATAGACCCCGTCGCAATTAGGGCCGGACATCGCCCGTGCCTGGATGCACGAACACGCAACTCACACGCGCCGTCAGATCAGGCGGCTTCCATGTCGGGCTCGGCCTCATTTGACGACGTTCCATCCGAGCCGGGCTCGCGCGATCCGACCGTACCTGGGATCTTTTCCCGATTTAGAAGAGCTGGAGGAGAATCCATCCGTCCCCAACTTTCACCTTTCCCTTTTATTTTTCACTATCCGGGTCACTTTCAGGGCATCTTTCCACACCTTATGGCCTTTCCACTATAGAAATTGCAATGATGAAGTGTTACTAATAACGGAAAAAAATTTATGATTGAATTTGATCAAGATTCAGTGCATCTGCTTCAAGTCGAATGATGTCCCGTGGTCCCCCTCCTCGAACTCCTTTGCTTAATCTTATGGCCATCATGATCATATTTACGTTGCCATCGTCAATTTCATGTTCGGAAACCGTCCGATCCGAATATATTCGCATCACTATCGCTATCGTCCTCGTCGTCATTTAAATAATCGGTCGTCATTGTCGCCACCAATAGCTATTGGACGCGTAGGTGTCGGCATATCCCCAATCCTTATTTTATTAGCAGTACGATGTATGGGAAACAACCATATCAAGCTTGCTAATTTTGTTTATTATCCCTTAGGAGTCCGGTAGGTAACATATCTTACTGAAAAGGACAATCGCATATTCATGGGAAAAAAAATCTAAAGTAGTAAACATTACTTTAGGTTTTTCAAGTGTATGATTTGAATTGTTAATATTGAAATTTAGATGGGTTCGAAAATCGATGGCTATGATTGTTTCAGGGCAATTAAAAAGATTTACTGTATCCAATATTCGCTTCGTTCAAAATATATATGCTATGTCTTTCCATTTAGATTCCTTGATTTTTTTCTTCCACATTAAAACAAATGGCAGGTGAAAATTAAGTATAACTGGCTTGTTTATCTCCAATATTTACTAGCAAATTAAAACAGAGGGATTTTGCATTATTCTAGCTTTATCTTCCCTTTTTCATATTCCAATTTATTATAGAATATTGAAGAAAATTTGAATGCAATATTGCATTTTACTCCATCATCAGTGAAAGCGGAGAAAAAGAGGAATCGGTGTTGGCTCTTGCCATAGTGCCAGACCAATTCTATGATGTACAGCCTAATCGAGAGAGGCAGGCAAGTACAAATGGTCGAGGTACACACATAAAAACGTTGGCATCCACACATTCAACTCTGAATCATGGAATTCTTCTCTTTAACGACGTTAAGTGTCCATATCTCTTAGAGCATCCGGATAAAATCTGTCATGTTAATAACACAAAGTCACCCGGTTTCACCCAATTCGGTAGTTACTCTAACGAGAGGCTCCGAGAAAGTCGTATTTGCTGGTACTTAAACACTTGGCCACACTTGTTGATGCGCATTTTGGTGTCGAGACTTGCCTAACTCGACTGACCAAACCTCCTCCCCTAAGCTATTGATGTAGGGAGGCTTCGCCCAAGAGTAACTTTTGGGTATTATTGACAAGTGATGATTTAGTTGATGAAAGCAACGTTTGATAATTTACGAACATAATTATTGATAATTTGAAGAAAATCAACAATTCATCAATGAAGTCATCTATATCATAATGTGAAGTTATTGGTAAGAGCCTTGAAGCTTCTCAACAAAATTGTTGAGCAATTGATGCGAAGATAACTAGTGGATAATTATATCCATATCATTAATTTAGGATTTGTGTTACTTCTTTTCGATCAGAATTTGTGAAGTAACTTCCAATAACCACCTAAAGGATGAAATTATTTGTTTTTTCAAATTTAGTAACCTGGTTTTTTCAAAGTTAGTCGTCATTTTTGCTGTCTATAGCTATCGAACACGCGGATGGCGGCACATCCCCAATCCTATTTTGCTTTCAGTATGATACGGGGGAAACGACCATATCAGCTGACTAATTTTGTATATTATCCCTTAGAGTCCGGTGGGAAACATATGCTGCTGAAAAGGGCAATTGCATGGGTTCATGGAGAAAGATTTCAAAGTAGTAAATACTATTTTTTAGGTTTATCGAGTTTATGATTCGAATCAATTATATTGAAATTTTAATGGGCTCTATAATGAGATAATAGTTCAAAAAGTCCTAAAACTTATTGTACGGTGGCCAATTCAGTTCTAAACATTTTAATTGTGTTAATTCAATCCTAAACATATTGTACCAAAAGTCATTGTAGTCATTCTAGGTAATTTTGGCTTAAAATCATTAAATGATTGCATTGACAAATTATTAAAAGGTTTATAATGAAATTAATAAATTGCTAGAATGTTGAGGACTAAATTGACTACTACACAGTAGGTTTATAATTGAATTGGTACAATTGAAAAGTTTATAACTGAATTGGTCACCATACAATAGATTCATGGCTTTTTGAGTGATTTTGGCATTCTAAAATGAATGATCGTGATTGCTCCAGGGCAATAAAAAAGATTTACTCCTATCCAATATTTGCTTGGTTCCGGTTATATATGTTTTATCTTTCCATTTGGATTCCTTGATTTTTTTTCCACAATAAATGAAAATGGCAGGTGAAAATCAAGTACGACTCACATGTTTATCTCTACTATTTACTGGCAAATTAAAATAGAGGGATTTGCCTTATTCTAGCCATATCATCTTCCCTTTTTCATATTTCTAATTTATTATAGAATGTTGAAGAAAATTTGAATGCAATATTGACCTTTCATTCCATCATCAGTCAAAGCAGGAGAAAAAGGAAGAGTCGGTCTTGGCTCTTGCCATTGACCAGACCAATCCTACCAAGTACAGCCTCATCGAGAGGAGAAGTACAAGGGTCGAGGTAAGTACATACCAAAGTTAGTATCCATACATTCAAACTTAGGATCATGTAAATTCTTCTATCTAAACGATGTTAACTGCGCAAATCTCTAGGAGCATCCGAGTAATCTCGGCTGTGTTATTAGTATAGTCGTCCAGTTTTGCCCAATTGGGTAATTACTCAAGCGGGAGTTTCTAAGAAAGTCGTATCTACCGGTGCTCAAACGCATGGCCACGCTCGTTGATGCATAGTCTGGTGCTGAGACTCGACTAACTCGACTTACCATGAACTTGTTAAACAATGGTTCTGCGAACGAATCGATCCTCTCATCAGCATATACTCATTTTCGATTTTTAGATCACGGCATCTTAAGGCTGCGGAGCAACTTATTTGACAACTCCACGTCTTTCTTTTCGATGCGATTCCGTTCAGCATCGTCGGTTCGCATGCGATGCTCTCATCTTTCTAATTTTGGGGAGTTCCAATACGAAATGCGATCGGTCTCGACGACGCGGACGACGCAGACCATCACCGTACGAAAATCGCCAATTTCACTTTACGGAAAACATCGCATCATCCGCGGATCGACATCGTGTCTGTCTCTCGAGATGGACGAGGAAACGTGGTCCGACCGAACGTTTCCGGATGCTCCAGAAAATCCGCATTTAGAATATTTTCAAAAGCGCGGCTCTTCTTTGTCCATGGAAAGAGGGACGACGAGCTCACGGGACAGCAACCTTGGAAAGAGACCGGCAATGGACATGGAGCGTGACGCGATCTCAAAAGACAGAATACCCAAAACAGCCGCGAAACGTAGGACGGACAGATGCTCGGGCACAAACGACCCGGACCATGCGAACAAAGGCTGGAATCTGTTCGACGGGGCCTACTTGGTCACGCGATCGTATGATCCTGTTAACGACTCATGACTGGAGCTATCGGACCCGCCGCCGGCCACCCTCTCTGGCCTCGGCATCTTGAAAACTGCGACGGAGGTTATACCAGATGGCTCGCCAGTATATGGGATTAGACCGGTTCAATTGATGGAACTGGTACAAGCTCTGATGAAGAGTTCTTTCTATCAATCGCTTTCGCCTTTTTGTAGGAAAAGCATGCCTCTACTTCTTTTTCCGAGATCTGATCTAGAACCCAGTCACCCATGCCCCCATTAACTTCCAGGTCACTTTTTCTACCTGGAGCACCGGAGTGTTCTTGTAGCTATAACTTACCCCGGATCGAACCAAAAGAAAGCCTCAATCTAACTCTAATATGTCACTAACTAATCGAGTCTATTGAGACAAGTAACCGATGAAGGGGAAACACGAGCTATGTTATGCTCCCTTTCTTTTGGACCAAGACATACCCCCGATGATAAACGATGAATTGAGGATCCACATTGCCATGATAAAGTTTTCGCGTTCATACACGAGAGACCCGCTAGTCATACGGTTTCTATTTTTGGAAATAATTTCTGAACATAAATTATGCTTTTTTATTTTGTTTCCGGGAATAATTTTTGAACATTTGAACATGTTCGGTAACTACTCAAAATTTTTATTCTCTGGATAGAAATGCATTTAGTAAAACTCTTCAATTCTGTTTGTTTCTTCTAATTTTTTAATACTTTTCTTTTATTTCTTATTTTCTTTTTCTTCCTCCTCATTTTGTGACCAATTGCTGCCGTTGCTAGTGGCTGGTGAGTGGCTGGGCGAGCTTGCAAGTGGCCAAGCGAGCTCGTTAGACCTCGCTTGGCTGCTTGCCGATCACCTCTAGCAATGGCAACAATGGCTGGTGGGCGGCGATGCCCTAGCAGTAGTAGGTTGGAGGAGGAAGAAGAAAATGAAAGAGAAGAGAAGAAAAAGAAATAGAAAAAAACTTATTATTAAAATTGTTCCTAGAAACAAAAATTTTAACAAACGAATTTCCGTGTTAAATTTATTTTAGGGAATAAAAGAACGAATCAAACGCTATTTAACTAGTTACTATGTAGGCCCTTAGCAAGGTTAGATGAGTGCATGTTGTACTCGAGGAATTAGAGAATCACAATATCACCAGTAGGGCCGTGTTTGATCCAAGTTTACGCAAATTGGCATAATTAGAGCACGCATGATAACCATTCTATTTTTCTATTTCTGAGAATAAGTTTGGAATGTGAATCCGTTTAGTGATATAGTTTTATTTTTTCTATTTCTGAAACAAATTTTTAGTCCAAAAATAAATTTATAACAAATATGAGAAGTAAATTTCAAGAATGAGAAATAAAAACGCTTCTAATCACTTGCATTTACTATTAGACAATTGCTCACCCACCGGCCATTCAAGAGGGATAAATTTTGTGTTGTTATCAAATGAACTTTTATTCTAGAGATAAAAAATTTGTGTTATTATCAAACTTATATTTTTACTCAAAACTCGTCCAGATAATTATCATAAATTAATTTCTAAAATAAAATGATCGTTATTCGCGCCTTTAGTGTCCCCGCTTCCTCAAGTTGTTAGCCAGCTCTGATCGTGCCCGATACAAGGACATGAACTGGACCCAAGGTCGAGCCAATCCTCTATCGAACCGGCCCATCAGGTCCGATTTTCAAAACGCTACCTTATACCTAGGCTATGCTGGCTAGCCACGTTGATATGGCGTCTCGAGGCAAAGTCCCGTCACACTGATGGAAACAAATTATTGCACAAATCAATAAAGTCAAAAGGACTGTGTAAGCAAAAGAAAGGACGAGAGGATCCAATCGCAAGACCATCAATCCTAGGGAGATGTAAAATATATGTGAACTTCGCGCAAGCATCGCATGCACCACAGCACTTTTGCAACAGTTGCGACCTTTGGGCATCTGAATTCGCACTGCATAGAGTGAAGTGGGATTGTCCCCGATCGGATTCTCATGCCCGCCCCCACCGATCGAGCGGCGGGCCTGTCGGCATCCGACCCGGCGAGCCCCGCAATATCTCATCCCTGATCGGGATCGGGCCAGAGAGAAAGAGAACCAGTACGCGATGCCTCGTGAGAGTGCAGTCCCAACACATCGAAAATTCGAAATCAACACGAGATTCAACTGACTGCGTTTTCGGAACCGGGAGGATATCTTCATGCCCTCCTTTTTTCGAATGGAATGCGCTTTGTAACCACGTCGAAACGTGTCGGCCATGGCACGACACCGATTGCTGAACTCAGTCCACCTAGGTCCGACGAAATTCTAAACTCATGAGCTACTCGAAACTAGAAGTCGATCGCACGAACTCAAAACAAGACTCACGAGAGCAGGAGTTCGACAAAATAAAAGAGAGAAGGGAACGAAGACTTCAATAAAGATATGTGAAAACTTGCAATTCGATTGAGTATGCATGCGCTCGTCGAATCTTAATCTTGCTTTTATACTTTCAATTGGCCTTGCCCGTCGCGGCCCTGGTGATTTTTATGCACCTTTTTGGCTCATCCAACGAGTTCAGTACTACCTTCCTTGATCCCATATCTTCGGGGTTGGATTTGGCATGGATGTTCACTATGTCCGACATTTTAGGATTGTTCCGTAGCTAACTCCGATCATCTCAGGTCGCCAGACACCGTCCATTAGTCGATTCCGAGTTTTCGAGGCGTTAAAATTACAATAATTCAAGAACGAGAAGGGATCCTCGGCCTTAACTCGGAGCATTGTTTGCATAAATTTCCATCCATGATCAATACTCTTGTTCATCTGTTTTTGTCATATGTCTATCTGGACCATCGTGAATATTTAGGTCGATTTTTGAGGGACTTCCGCGAAGTGCAAGTACATATTTTTCGCACGCTTCTCTTGCGTGGAGGATCCACTAGCATCGGTGCTCATAAATCTTCCAAACCCTTTTCTTCTATCTCGTTGACAAAAACCACATGGTCTTCCCAAGTAAAAACCCACTCTGTTTTTCTAAAATAGAAAAAAACATAAATATGTTGGGTAATATTAGCTAATTTTTCTATTCTCTTAGAACAACTCAATGCTAGAGAATTGGAATGGAAACAATAAGCAGAAAAAATCTACTTCTTTGTTCTTGGAAATAAAAAGAGAAATAAAGCTATTTTAGAAGAACAAACTCAACGTAACCTAATGTTTGTGCTTACACAATCGGTAAAAGCTTAAATCTCCAAACCCGATCTAAGTTCCCATTTTTCAGAATAAAAAAATTAGAAATTAAGGAATTTTTTTTTTTTTTATATTAGATTTTGAATAGATTTACTATATATTGTTTAGAATTAGTTTAGAAAAAAAAAAAAATGTGAAAATCTTTTGGAAGAAAGTTGGATTCAAAATTGAACAAACTTTTAGAATTTTACCATATGGATTTTGGAATGTCGTTTTCTTTAAAAAACAAAATACTAAGTTGCGAAAGCTTTGGCGACATCAAGTAACAATTGCTCTTTTTCTTATAGCTGAAATAGCTCAAAAGGTCTATTGCACTTGTTTATTGAAATGTCCAAAGATTTACTATTAATCTTCTCATATTATGAGTTATAAACTAATGAGACTATCTACCGCTATTTCCAGTCATCTATCTTTGACTAACTATTACGTTGGATTTTCTTAGGCCATCTTAGGATATTATGATCAATTAAATCATTATAAAAGTTTGGTTTATCAACCACTGACATTTTAATAATTAAATGAAAAAAATGGGAATACAAATTTTTAGGGTTGTATTAAACTCATTTTTTTCATCAAACGTGTTCTTTTGCTTAGAAACTTGTCCATGTAATATGAATGGAAAAAACTATTTATGAACGAAAATTATTTATGAGAACAGAAATGTTACTAAATACACCCTTAGCATACTTGTGCTTTCTAAATTGAGCCCAATTTATTTTGTGAGAAATGAATGATTCAAAAAATATTTCTTTAAAAATGATCATTCGTATTGTTTAATCATCAACGATTATTCATATTTAAATGTTTTTGCGAACAACAAAAGCAGTTTTTAGTCAGTCATTTTTTGAAGGATACTTTTGAAAAGATATTTTTTAAATTATTCATTTTTAGTGAATTCTTTACACTGAACTCTGCCCTCGGATCTTCAATTGCAGATGCGTTCCAGCAGTCGGATTATCTTGTGCCGCACAAAATGCATTTAAAAAAAAAAAGGGTTTGTGCGTGCTCGTAAGTAGAAGCCAAAAGAGGGGGGGCCAAATCAAAGATGACAGGACCTTTCCCTCGGCGTTTGTCGTATCATTTCGAGGCGTAAGGAATCAGAAAACTCGTCAGCCTCTCAACTTGGCCCAATGTTATATCGAAGTTGGATTTATTAATGCTTGTATGGGAAAAATATATATATATCAAGAATAATAGACGAAAAAGAAGGTACATATAATAATATAATAATATATATATCTATGTAAGAAAACGTGGGTTTTGTTTCGCTTTTAACTTTCCCATTTAACCTTTCGGCCGAAATTTTTTTTTTTTCCCTTTTAACTTCATCTACGTATTTATTTTAATATTACAAAGCAAGGAGGCCTCAAAGGGAATAAAGTAAATTGGCCAAAATTAAAGGATTAGAAACTGTAAAAGGCAAAATAAAAGTTAACTACCTAACACTAGGGGTAATCCCTTAGGTGCTCTATAAATGCGGTTACCGACTTCATCCTTCTCTCGTTTTTTTTTTTAAACCAAATTTCAAATTAAACATTTGTTATTAGTGTTATTGGGAGGACTGCAAAATACTTATTCAACGTTTACTTTTTTGAAAAGAATTCGCACAACAATGATATCATATGTTTTTATTTCTCCATCTGATAATTATGCATTTTTATATTAATTTACTATGATGTGACACGAAGAGTGAAAAGCATTAGTCGCATCGCGCGTGCATGAAAACTAATATTTCTTGTACTACTATTAAAGCCAAGGTTTGGGTAGTTGGTCTCCCTTTGATTTCCATGCAATTTGGGCTAATTGGACTTTTACCTTAGCTTTGGACCAAGTAAAACTTTTTCCCCACCAACTCCACCTATCCCCATAACCTCATTTCCAACCGTGTAGCTTGGATAAGTTCGCGGAATTTAACCTTCTTTAACCTCAACTTATACCTTGAAATAAATACTCAAAGTACTAATTTTTTGCAAAAGTAATTACGCACGTTGCCGTGCATACGTGAGTGCTAGCATGTAAGGTGAAAACTGTATAAAAAAATTGGACCGATTATTATAATTCATGAAAGCTAAAGGAAATCTTTTTAAGTAGGGCTTACATAAGTACCATTAAATTCCACGATAAAAGTATGTAGCGGTGGTACGATATAAGCACCGACCTGAGACCACTTTTGACATCATACGATGGCCTTTTTACAAGAGCAGATGGCTGCGAGAGAGATATTAAGCTTTTAAGGTGCCACAATGTGTATTTTCACTAAAAAAAAGAAATTGCCACGTAATTTATAGCGAGCGGTTACTAACAAAATCACCTGTACAAACGCTTATCCTTTTCAGGTTATACGGTCGGCACTATCGTATCTCTACCGTAGAAACTCCACTGCGTATGATTAAATAATAATAAAAGAAGAAGGAGAGGAAGATGTCGTCCCGGAAGACGTCGGGCTAGTTCGGATGTCATAAATAAATCCCCATCGTGCCATAACTTAGGCCGAGCATCTGACACGTGTCTCGCTCGCACTGGAGAGAACTCGAACCGAAGGAGGGGACGAAATAATAGAAAAGGTCAATCCCATGGAAAGGGCCGAACACCTCCACGTCGATCGAGAATCGGATTATGACAAATCTTCCTAACATTAATAATTAATTAATTATTAATAATGAATAAAAAAAAGAAAGCGTCGGGTGTTTTAATTGGAAAAAAGAGAGAAGAGGAAGATTTTATGCTGGGCCCACCCACGTTTGGCGTGCGGGACAATCATGCGGATGATTTATTCGCTGCTAATATATTTTATTATTCCCCTATTTTAAGTGTGTATGTTATTCTTCTTTTTTTCGTTCGATATTTTTCGCTCTGCCTGCCTGAATGGAAATGATGATAATAAGGAACAAATCCTTTTTTATTATGGCGGCCTCAATTCTCTCTTTTGGGATCTTTGATTGGGATCGAATTCCCTTGACTCGAATAATTTACCTCTTTTTTTACTATGACCCGGCTCTTCGGTCTACATTTAATGATTATTTGTATAAACATGATATATGTATCGAGATTCGCTTTTTATTTTTATTCATAGATAATCTTCGATTTTAGAATGGACAGATCAAATTGTCCATTGAATTTTGCTAATTTTGATTTTCCATAATACACGACGTAAATTAACGTTAGTGCGTGTGTGAAATAGAGAGGCTCATAGCCTATCCCATCTTCTAGCTCATGCATGAACTCTTTTAAAGCAGTTCTCACTTTCCACCTTTTTCTTATTTATGCAAAAGTTACATTTAGCATTTTGGGAACTCGAATGTAGAAATCTTTCGATATATTAAGCTATTAAAATACATAACCATACATAAATATTTGAAATTTTTTGCAAGGGCAAAAAAGAGGGAGGTTTAATATTTCCAAAATTTTCCCTCATGTTTTTTCCTTTCTACTAAGCGTGCGTTTGTTTCGTTAAAAATGAATGAGTTCAATAATATTTTTCAAAAAATGATCACATATATTATTTACAAAAAAAAGACAATTTTTTTGTTATCCATGAAGATATGTAAACATCAATTGCTATTGATGGTGAAAATATTTATAATTAGTTATTAATTTCAAACAATACAACCGACTTATTTATAGAATTTATTTTCCGGAAATAAGAGGAGGGTTAAAGAGTTTAAGACAACAAGGTTGAGGGAGGGGAGGAGGGGGGGGCCAAAAGAAAGAGAGGGAAAAGGAATAAAAAACCAAGGAACAGAGAGATATGCGCGTGGGGCCCGGGGCCTGGCGATCACGTGTCTTTCGCACCGTACATCATTCTCTTTCCTCCTCTTCTTACCCTCCCTCCCTCCCTCCCTCCCACTCTCTCACTTTGACGGCGATCATCCCCCGTTCTTTTCTCCTCCCCTCCCCTCTCCTTGTCCATCTCCCATCTCTTTCCACTCTCTCTCTTTCTCTCTCTTTCTCTCTCTACGCTCTGCAGATGCAACGAATGCACTGACAGCACCACCCAAAGCTCCCCCAAAAACTACGCCGTCCTTCCCGCTAACCAAATCGTCCGCCCAAACCCTAGCTCTCTCCCCCTATCCTCTTTCTCTCTCTAGGATCGCCTCTCCCGCTCGAGCTCAACCCCGATTGCTCCTCGGATGAAGTGGTAGTCATGGACGACGACGACGACAGGCCGCCAGAACCGGGGTCCGATTTCGCCGGATGCTCCAGCTGGCCGCACCTCGGCCCCGACTCCTCCGACAGCGTCTACTTCCTCGGCCTCGGCGCCGCCGCCGCCGCCGCCGCTGAGAGCAGCATCCTCAGCGAGTTCGGATGGAACCTCCACCCCGACGACGACGAGCCGCGCGCCCCGCCGCCCGACGGGCCCGTCGGCGGGGCCCTCGATCCTGCGGGAGCCTCCTCGGCCAGCGCCGGCATCCGATTCGGGAGCACCGATCCGTCGGCGGCCGGGGGGGAGGCGTCGACGTCGAACGCGTCGGACTCGAGCGCGAGCGAGGATCCGCCGGAGAAGTCCGGGAGCTCCGGGGGCAAGCCGCCGCCGCCCGAGACAACACCGTGAGTTACATCGTAGGGTTTCTAAAGCTTCCGGGGAAAAAAATTGGTTGCGGATGGTTCATGGTTGTTGGGCCGAGTCGTAATTTTACTCCGAATTGAATGGCAAAAAAGGAAAAGGAAGGGAATAAGGGGTCAAAATCCAGGGGTGCACTGAACGAGTCAGTCAGATACAGAATCGCTGATTTGGTAGTATTGTCTAATCTATTCATTTCTAAATATCTGCTTGGGAGGGAGTGCAATTCCTCCTTGTCCGTACGCTACGACGACCGTTCCCCCCAGTCCAAATCCTCAAAGCTCCATCCCCATCTCCATCTCCAGCTCCGGCTCCGGCTCGCTCCGGCGACCGAGGCGGGGGGGAGGAGGAGAAGAGATCGGGCAAGGCAATTTTGTAAATTCTACGCAGAAATACCGCGGGCGTGCTGGTTGGAATACGCCAGATTACCGGGGAGGGTATGCTTGCATTAATCACGTCCCCCAACGCCGCCGTTATTGCGGCGGGAATGGCGTGCTTGCAACTTTTTCACCAAAAGAGTTTGTAGCCGCGCCTTTTTTTTCCCGTTTCTTTTTTCCTTTTCTTTCCTTCTTCCTTTCTTTCAAAAAGTGGAATTCTTTTGGTTAATTCACGCAGAGTGTCGAAGTCGAGGAGGATAATTGAAAAAAAAAAATGACCAGGAAAAAGTTTTGAAGGGTTTCGATCATTTTAGGGATGATGTTCCATTCGGATTTTGGTTTCTCCTCCACGGCATGTTCCGGCGTCGATTTCTGAGCATCTATTGAAACTCGCCCAACTTGGATGCCTCCTCCTCCATCCCTTTTTCCCTTTTATATTATTCCAAAAGATGTACCCTTCTGGTGTTTGAGGTTTTCCCGTCCAGCATGTTTTGCCTAGAGATCCTTAGATCAGTGGTGCTTTGGCTCCTCTCCTTCCGCAAGTGAACTAGGTTTTTGTCGACCATGGGTTGTCTTTTTGGGTATGTCGGACATGCGTGTGGCTCTTCATCGCCTCGAATTGCATCTTGCGCATTGCACCATATGGTTTTCAGTCTATATTGTGGTGATTCGAATAGGTTTTTGGTCGCGGCATATTACAATCATCATGGAGCTGGAACATTTCTTGGCTTCAATTTACCTACAATGCTGGGGTGATGTTTCGTCCCCAACCATTAAAATGGCCGCGACCCTCGTCCATAGAACTACTCTATCCGGCCTTCCTTTTCACTTTTCTTTGCCTAGTCGGGAAGTTCCTCTCTTGAGCTGACTTGAAAATCGAAGTCTTCTGTACGACACTTAGATTGTATTTGAATGTGAAGGGTGAGGAATTCTTAAAACTTAGAAACCCAGATGCGAGATCTCTTAGGAATTTTGTATTAATTGGCGAGTCAAATACTTCCTTGCTCAATGCATGTTGTGAAGAAGGGCTATGCAAGCAAGTCCGAATCCTGTAGCTCGAATCTACTAATTCATAGCTCACCTACTGGGAAATAGATTTAGATTATCTTCCCCCCTTAATTTCTTGCAGTCATTCAATAGATGGATAAAAATGTCCTCCTTCCAGGAATAAGGTCCGGAGGAAGGGCCAGAAGCGGATTAGGCAGCCGCGCTTTGCATTCATGACCAAGAGCGAGGTTGACAATCTTGAGGATGGCTACCGCTGGCGGAAGTATGGACAGAAGGCCGTGAAGAACAGCCCATATCCGAGGTATAGTAATACCTTCCATGCCATTTTATAATCTCAATGTCTCTTACTCAAAGTTCAGTTTGTCGCCAATCATTTGTTAATGACCTCTCCATGTTTGCCATCATTCTCTATGAGCTTCATGGCTTTCCTTTTGTAGTTCGTGTGTTCATGGAACGCAATACGATGCGAATTAAATGACTATTATGGTTTGTACTTATTTAAAAGTACTAACCCGCTAATTAAAAAATATGTCTAGAATAGAATAGTTATATATAATTAATAACTATTAATATTAGTTAGAAATGCAAATTATATTTTAATTAGTAGTTAAAAATTACTATTCTAACAGTCCTCCATTGATTAATAATTCTGATTTTTGGTAAGTATCATTATCATCCGAGAAGAATGGTGGGGCTTCATGAGATTGTTATCTACTTTTTTTTTTTTCGAATCCTTGAGGAATTGGGACATTGAGGAATAACCAAAAAGGCATCTTTGTTTGGCTAAGTGGCATGTATTTCTATGGCGCTCGTCTTTCCAATTATGAAGCATGGCCATACTCACATTCGTCCACAAGCGGCCTGAAAGAGGAAGTACTTCTCACTCTCTAGAGTCAATAATTTTATACAAGGAAACCCTCTCCATATGCCAAATCGACCGAAATTTCCACTTAACCATTTGCGAGTGGCTTAGGTTTTATTCTACTTGACAACGCGTGTGTTCTTCCAGTTCATCATCTGGCCCAATGCTTGCTTTGTTGGATGATATGGGCAAAAGAAAGAACAGGCACTTTGAAGAGTGATTGGGAAACCATCTGTTTTTGGTGGTTCAAAAAGGGTGAAAGGTGAGAAAGGAAAAGTAAGTTCTTTCAAGCAATCAAGAGGAACTCAAAGAGTCATAAGATTAACATTACAATTAGGAGGACTTTACTCATTTGTTTTCACTTTGGTGGGAAGAAATGCCTCCTTTTTCCTTGTGAAAATATTTTGGGAATTGCCATATCGTATTGGTTGTCTACTATTAGCCATTTATGTATTGAACGAAATTGGTCATGATGAATAGATTATGCAAAATTCTAGTAAGTTTTTCTAAGATAGATGAAGCCACTCAATGCGATTCTTGAGATGTGAACTATTCAGTCTATCCTATAAATAATAGGTCAAGAGAATATGAATGCCACTAAAAACTTTCGTCAATGCACATGGATAAGTCATACAAAAACATCAATGATGCTGCCTAGAATGATCGCAAATGCCAATCGGTTAATTGTTGCGATATTTCGTATTATACAGCACAAAAATGAAAATTTGAAATTTGAGAGAAAATGAAATATAATAAGAAAGAACTCAAAAAAATTCGAATTTGGAATTAGATTCCACTTCTATATTAATTTAAATTTGAGAAACTTACGTTGATTAATTATACTAAGCAGTCTCTTTTTGATTATTCAAATTCTATTCTTGTTGTTATGTAATAAAACATTTTAATATTCTGATATTCTGAGACATCATCCACCAGATGACTGTTAGCGGTAATCATCTTTAGATTACTCAGTATCAGTGTAGAAAAGTGTGCTGCATGTAAAATTGTTTCATTGACTGTAAGCAAAAAAGAGCGTTGGTACAGCATGTAATACTGTCAAACATAACAAGGTGGTCTCTTGTGCGCATGCGCATGTCCATGTACAAACACAAGGTTTTGTGTTGTTTCTTTGTTTTATCATGTTTGTTTTTCTTTTTGTTGGAATTTTTTTAACCATGTTGAAGTATGCTATTTCTGCCTTGGGCTGGAAATGCATGAGAAAAACCTGAAGGAGGGACATGAAAGAGCCGAAAATCAACTTGAAAAAACTAATTTACCCAAAGAAACAGAGGGAGTTGTGCTCTCTTTTTTCTTACTTTACCAAAGTATGCGTAAAATCCTGGCATTTTCATTTTTTCATTTTTGTTTGGGGTGATTCAGGAGCTATTATCGGTGCACAAATAGCAGATGCACAGTGAAGAAACGAGTGGAACGATCATCTGAAGATCCTACCATTGTGATCACAACGTATGAAGGCCAACACTGCCATCACAGCACTGGATTTCCCCGAGGCGGACTTGTCATTAGTCGCGATGCCGGTTTTGTCGGCGGACGTCTGGCTCCTCTAGCAACACGTCTTGACCTTCCACCATTTCAGCTTCCTCAAGAAATAAGTCCCCCTCCTCCTCGTCCGAGTAATTATTTACGGTCAACCCAATTGCCGAGTACTTCGTCCCGAGATTCCCGTGCATTGCAGGTGCATAACTCAGCAGACGCTGACCAGGGATTGTTAGGGGACATTGTGCCTCCGGGAATGCGTAACCGGTGATGGGAAAAGTTAAATATGGTACACTCTAATCCACATTGTCATTTGGTCTATAGATATATAGTTGAAAATGAAAGTTCAAGCTTGTTTACCCCCGCGCATTTGCCTAAACCCTCGTTTTGATTCAGTATGAACTTAGCCAGGTGACTAGTAGAAAGAGAAACTATTAGGTTTTCCGGGAGCGTAAGTCCTCATCTTCTCACGCATCTGTGGACCCCACCTTAGGGAAACCGTGATCATGTGAGTTCTGGTGCCGAATGTAGTAAATTGACGCTAGTGTAGCATATGTGAAACCTACATCAAGAGATACTAAGATCATGTATATATATGTAGTCACCATTGAATAGTTTTAGCTAAGCTAGAACTATTCTTTTGAGGCCCAGCCAATGTCCTTGTTGACTTTCGAACGGACATCTCTGAATATATTGTAATTCTTGCATATGCCAACATGCACTGTAGTCTCTGAATATCATGCTTGGTTCTGACCTTTGGTGTCTCTTCAAGGCTAGGTGCGTATGAAACTGTACTGTGTTTTAGCTTTGTTCGGTGGAGGAAGTGTTTTTTTTTTTTTTTTTTTTTCATCTCCTCTTTTATCAGAACATGGAGTCTACCTTCTCCAATGAAGGGTCTCTAATTCCTAGTCAATCTTTGTCTTCTTGACTAAGGGGCAATATGGGGGGTGACATTGCAGGGTCTCCCACCCAGTGCGGATCTCCCGCCCATTTCTTTCCCCTTGAGCCTTTAAAGGAGATGCTCAGATCTAAAGCTTTGTTCGGTGGAGGAAGTGATTTTTTTTTCCTCCCCTCTTTTATCAAATCGGTAAAACTTACTTATAGACACGAAAATCCCCATAACCACTATTATGAAATACTTAATAATCTTATGGGTAAGGTAAAAACGCAAGCCATGACATACTCCAGCTCATGTTAAGTATTATAAAGCTTATGAGAAAAAAAACGTATAACTTTATATCAGGTTGAAGCTGAAGCGGATCTGTGTGAGGGATCTTATCTATATCTCTGACCAAAGAAACTGTATGTTGCATCACTCTCATCTCTCTCTCGACACGCACACTCGACACGTACCTGTCTTATCTGTCTTCATTTTTACAAGGACAAATATTAATACGGTAAGTTCATAAGGTAATCATTCTAATCACAAGCATCTGCAATCTGCTCACATTTCCTCTCCATTTATCTGGCATCTACAAAGCCGGTATTAGGAATGTCAACGGTTTGGTTCAGGTTGATTCTTAGTGATACCCAAATTGGGCCAAACGTAAACAATGTATGTTTATCGTGGCCCAAACCGTGGCTCAACCCGTATTGACCCCGAATCAAAAGCACAATTCATGTCGGGATTTCGTTCTTACCTCTTTCAATGATCACCCCAAAAAACTCCTAACCATCCGTTTGCTTGAAACATAATTGACGAAGAAGAAGATGAAGAGGATGCCAACAGTGGCAGCGAGGAGGGAGAGGGGACTAAAGAAGGTAAGTCCTTGGCCGTCGACATGATGGGGCCAGCTCGCAAGACTTGAAGAGGCTGGTTGCACGGCAATACAAGGGGCAGCTCGGCCATGTTGAAGTCCTCCGACGAGGACGGGACAGAGCAGTACTTCGACGTGGTTAACACAGCTGACAAGCTGGTTTCGCATGCAGTGTCTCCCTGCACGTCTCTTCCGTGCAACGGCAAAGGAGGGAGAGAGACTACAAAGAGGTGGAGAAGAAGTTGTTAGAGAAAGAGAAGTTAATTTGACGGCAAGTTTTGTGCGAGGAAGAAGAAGTAATAGCTGGCGAAAGAAAGGAGAGAAGCGATGGACGGTGAAAACGAACCTGGGGATTTCTTTCTCCTTTGAGCTTTTAATTGTTTCAATGATGTGTTTTTAATGTGTTTCCGACTCGAACCGAACGGAACCATCCGCATTCTTTTATACACACTATCCGAACCCGACCATTCAACAGCCAGTATCCACTGTCCAACAGCTAGAGTATACGTGTATACCCAAGGCTAGGGGGAGCGGACAGATAAAGTTTTAAGGCAAATTAACTAAGTCATCATCACCATCATTTCTTTAACTCGAATCGCACATTAATGCATATCGATAAAGTAGGGGGGGACAGCAAAGGAATGGTAAAACTGATGATAAGACTCGCGGTGAAAACGAAACACAGATTTCCCAGGGGACATAATGATGGATGAAACGGTTGGCGCGACATTGTCTCCTCGACCCAATATGCTGCACTGTCACAATATTCCCTTACGAAGGTGCATGCACCAGTTGACCAGCAAACCCTGCAGTGCCCCTCAGGATTGACTCATGATGATGATAGATATAATCTTAATCATCATCATTATTAACGTTGTTATGGTTATTATTGTGCATGACTCCTCCAAGATAGGAACTTTTGACGTGTTTACATTGGGGTTTTTTAGCTCTTGAAGCTTACTGCTACGTGCTTTGTTGCCCTTTTGTTCATTGACATTATTGCTTTCTTCTTTCTCCATCATGACTTGGGGAACCATCATTGACGACGCCTTAATGATTTTTGCATTTGCTAAGGTTTGTCGACTGTTCTGCTGGATTCTTCCCCCTCCCCCCTTCATGTGCCGGAACATCATTTTTGTGAAAATGATGTCTCAAAACAGCCGTCGATTATGTGAACATGCTCAATCATCCCGTTTAACTACAAATTCTCATTTAACAAACTTAATTTTAAATGTTGTCACGTGATTTCGTTACATTATTTAACAAAATAAATCTCAACAAAGTTTATACATATATATTATTGGCACATATACTATAAATTTTTTCTTTTGATAGTAAAAATTTCAAACTTTCATTCATATGATATATTTTAAGCTTTTTTGTGACCCAAAAAATCTCTCTTATATCCATTTTATTTTTATTAATTTTAGTCTAACTCTTAAAGCATCATTGGACATTTATCCCGTCTCTTTATATAACGTAAGAGTCGAAACTTACATCTGACCCGATTTCTAATGATGATCAGTAAGATAATTCATGATAAATTTTATGTGTCATACATTTTTTTTTAAGATAAGCATGATAGAAGTTTGAAATTTGCGGTGGCTTTTTTCATTCTTGATTTGACCTGCCGAGTGCCCTTTGCATTATCTGTTTGGGTGGCAAAAGTCATGGTGTTCGATAGGGCCACCTTATCCTGTTTGACCCGCTTTTCGTTTTTCTGTTCGTTTGTCTCAATCTTTTTTCCTGCAGACGACCCACTTCACTGGTTGACGCGATGGACTAAACAGAGATGCCCGCCCCCGCCCCCATCACCCGCCCCCCACCAATAATAATCTCTGAGAAGATGGGGATCGTCTGCACGTCCGTGTCCTCCTCCTCCTCCTCCTCCACTCAACAAGATCTCCTCCATCCTCTCGACCCCTCTCTCTCCCTCTCTCTGATCTGCAAAATTTTCGTGGAGGGCCCTCCACGGACTCCCGCAGGTCGCACGTCAAATCGCCATCGAAAGGCTCTGCTCCTCCCCCGCTCTTCCCTTTCCGAGCTCTCCCCACCTCGAACTAACGCCGATTGGCTTTTTACGTGACTCTAGAGAAGATGCCGCCGTCATCATGACCATGATCTAAATGCGCTCAACCGAAAGCGATGGCGCCTTGATTTGTCATCGCGTGCCCGCATTGTGTGGATCCAATAACATCCACGCGTTGGACACGTTTGATTTGATCCCGCGAGCCGCCCCCAATCGCCATCGAAGGGAGCATGACAGTGGCAGTAGAGATGATGGAGTTCTGAGTGGATTTGGAGGCGGCTGAAAGGAAAAGATGCGGTATGTCGTGGTAAAAATTGAACAGATGAAAGTTCATTTTTAAAACGTGCATGATAATTAATCTGTTTCTCTTTTTTAAAAATAAAAATAAAAATAAACCCACATTGTGTGGATCCAATGACGTCCACGTGTCGGACGCGTTTGATTTGATCTCACAAACCGACCCCAATCACTATCGAAGAGATCATGGCAGTGGGTGGAGATGATGGTGTTCAGTGTCTGAGTGGATTTGGAGGCGACTGAAAGGAAAAGATGCGGTATATTGTGGTAAAAATTGAACAGATGAAAATTCACTTTTAAAACGCCCATAATAATTAATATGTTTATCTATTTTTTAAAATAAACTTGCATCGTGTGGATCCAATAACATCCACACATAAAATGTGTTTGATTTGATCCCGCAAGCTAACCCCAAATCACTATTGAAGGGAGCATGGCAATGGCAGTAGAGATGTGGAATGTCATGGTAAAAGATGAAAAGATGAAAATTTACTTTCAAGACACGCATGATAATTAATTCTTTCTCTATTTTTAAAATAAAATTTGATTTGATAATACAATTTCATTTTTCTATTTTTAGAACAAATTTTTACTCTAAAAATATATTTTGAATGAAAAGAGAAGTAATTTTTTTTACTTTCTATTTTTGAAACAAAAGTGAGAAATAAAAACTTTTCTTATCATTCGCTTTTGCTATTAGTCAACTACCCACCTATCACCAGCAGCAGCTGAATTTTGACTCATTATTAAACAAATTTCTATTTCGAGAATGGAAATTTAATGTGGTTATTAAACATGTATTTTTATTTAAAAACTCATCCGGGAAATTCAAATAGAAAAATGATCAGAAATTAACTTCTGAAACAGAATGATTATCATTTGGGTCCTTAATAAGTTGATTGGGAAAATTGTCCAAAAAACCCTTAAATCTTTCATATTTTTATCAATTCAATTCTAAAATTTTTAATTTTGTCAATTGAGTCATAAATTTTTTTAAATATTTTGCCAATTAAGTTTATCTAGTGAATTTTGGCTAAAAATCGCTGACGTAAACACCGATTGTCTCACATTACACAATTGACACTTATGTACACAATTTTTAATAGTATCTTAATATTTTTAGAATTTATTTATTTATTTTTTATCTTCTTTTTTTTTTCCTTTTTTTTTTTTTTTTCAATTGAAGCTAGCGAGAGTCACCACTAATCTCATCTACAGCCGTGACTATGATGGCCTTGCCCAAATTTGGATTAGGGTTGTGGCTAGTGAGGACTTGGCAACCATTGTCGGCCATAGTTAAAAAAAAAAAAAAAAGAAAGGAAAAGAGAAAAAGAAGACAATTTAAAAAAATTAATAAAAAATTGAAGAATATTAAAATATCATTAAAAATTGCTATCACTAGTGTCAGCTGTACTATGTAGAATGATTGTTGTCCATGTTAGTGAAATGCCGGCAAATTTGGCCTAATAAACTTAATTGGTAAACTGTGAAAATGTTTAGAACTTAATTGGCATAATTAAAATGTTTAAAACATAATTAACCAAAGCGTAACAAGTTTAGAATTTTTTTGACAACTTTCTTGATTAAAAATATAGACAAATCTGATTTATAGTCGGCTTTTTTTCTATGCACAATGCTTTTTTTTTGGTCAAGAAAAAAACTTCATTGATAGTCATCCAAAGGATGGAAAAATGTTTAGGACTTAATTGGCATAATTAAAATGTTTAAAACATAATTAACCAAAGCGTAACAAGTTAGAATTTTTTTGACAACTTTCTTGATTAAAAATATAGAAAAATCTGATTTCTGGTCGGCTTTTTTTTTATGCACAATGCTTTTTTTTTTTGGTCAAGAAAAAAACTTCATTGATAGTCATCCAAAGGATGGAGTACATTCATTTCCGAAGTCTAAACATAAAATCATCAATAGGGAATGCGGTGGCGTCAAAACCCAATTATTGGGAAGATTTCTGGCCCGATGGGTTTTAGCTACCCAATATGTGGCTTGATTAGTGCCCCTTGGTTCGAACATTAACCAAACTTGTGGAAGTTGGCCAAGCAATTTGCGACAATCCAGAATAATAGCTTGTGAAGCCCACGCTAGATCCATTCGGCCCATTATCATTTCGACCACCAAAAGGCTATCACACGATAGTTGCACCTTTAGATCAGTTTTGTTCAGTTCAAGCCTCCCCCAATTTGAGCTTCTAGTTTTGTTCCACCATTGCAGTGCCTGTAGGACAGTTAGGGTTGTGGCAATGTCGACTGATAGAGCATGGATTTTTGTCACAAAACCATCGATCAGCACGCCATCGCTTCCTCTGCAAATCCATCATAAAACTTATTGAGGAGTTGTTGATTCATCATAATAGTTGTTGGATTCAAAGCCAAACAATAGTTTATCAATGGGAGGTTGTTCTAGACAATTTCCATGCATATTTGATGGGCTTTCAAGATGATTATCTTCTAGTCAAGGTGGATGCAAAAATTTTTAAGGTTGAAGAATAAAGAGTGCAAATTCCCATATTATTTATTGCATCTCTAAGTTCTTAGAAGTCTTTATTGTTATTCAAGTTTCAAGAGTCAACATTCTAAGTTCTTAGGTCTTTAACTATTTTCTCTAAATATCATCTCTTCTATAAATAGAGGAAGACTCTCCATGCCTTTATTGTTATGTGAGCCAAGAAGCCCTTTAGCCATAACTAATGGTTCATTCTTTAAGCTCTGGTAGTGAGCTTCTTTATCCCAAAGTTTTTTTTTTATCTTTGGCGGGTGATTTGTCTTTTAAGTTTTGATGGTGAGCTTTGTCAATTTCGATCTTCATCCTTGATTGGTGGCACGACTTTTACACCTTGGTGACAATTGTATTCTATCTTGCACTTATATTTAGCCATCGATAACCATCCCCATACAAACTATTTCCATACACTTAACTCCTGAGTCCCCTGTTTTTAGAATCATTTGCCCACGTACGCATTAGGACGTTCGGACGTTACATTTTTTTCTTTTTTGGGTTGGGAAACAAGGAATAGATGCATTGCATGCTGGTTGCATGGCTGCGCACCAAAAAACGAAAGAACAAAGAAAGAAATGGCACGAGGAACCAAGTCCACAGTATTACTCCGAAATCTCCTCGTTAAATGCCTCAAAAATACCCTTTCGCAAGAATGTTTGTGGGAAAAAAAAACGAAACCAACCTGATAAATATTTCATATATTTTTTGAAAAATCACTAGGGGAAATTAAAAAGGGCCAGTTCTTTTGTCGAATCAAACAAAGAAGCGACAGCTAATTTAGATGGTTTCGACCGGTCGAAAGTGAAAAAAAAAAAAGGACAACTGAAGGAATTGTTCTTCCCCCAGAATTTGATCTGTTAGGGTTAACGTACGTGTGTGATGGTAGGTCATCCACATAATGCCTCTGAACAGATCGTCCAAAAGTCGACACGACATTCTCTTTGACGGCATTGAAGGGTCTCGAGATCCTGAAAGTTGCTCATGAATGTAAACTCTAATGGAAACCTATCTGCCATTCCGAAATAATGCGATGCCTCTATGAAATCTAATTCAAAAAGGTTGCTCTTTCTCATCCTTCTGATGAACCAAGAAACACGTGATTCCGAAACTAGGATGCTCCTTGATGCTTGTTACGACTGACTGCCATATATAAGAAACTCTATAAGTTTCTGATCTCATCAAGGTATTGACAAGAATCCATCATCTGAAAAAGGCTGACGCGGCTGGTCTGATGAATGTCGCTTCGATCATGCTCGTGGTTCTGTGCCTCGTGCCTCGCAAACTCTGTTGCCAGCGGAGGCGGATGGAGTTCAGCACATGCCACATGCTATGGGGACATGAAAGGCGCTGGTACAATTAGTAAGTCCTAGGTAGTTTGTTGTCGTCGACCAAACGTGGGATATCTGAAGCTTTTCTGGGCAAATTTGTTTATTAGACTAAGTTCGACGAGACAACAAGGTTGTCCATAAATGGATATCAAACACACTTGCGCTCGACTGGATTGGCGTCTCGAG
Source organism: Angophora floribunda (assembly GCA_014182895.1). Classification (NCBI taxonomy): domain Eukaryota; kingdom Viridiplantae; phylum Streptophyta; class Magnoliopsida; order Myrtales; family Myrtaceae; genus Angophora; species Angophora floribunda. The sequence continues at coordinate 27,861,976 of CM024711.1, read as the reverse complement.
TCATCATAAAACGCCTAACGTGTTCTTTCCCTAGGAAAGTACTAATCGGGTAAAACAGCTAGGGGTTTTTCATGAGCCAGTCCAAAAAACTGTTGAGGGGAAAAATAGCGCGCAGGAAGTCATTATTGTGTACTAGGTTGTGGTAACATGTGACTCTCATTTCATCGTTGCGCGTACTTTTATCTCCAGAGTAGTCCGGAAGATTCGCATGCAGCTCAACGAAATGGAGCTGCAGACCTTCCCAAACCTATCCATTAGCCAATTGCTGTGAAAGCAATTTGCATGTCCAAGATGGAAACAGGGTATGGCCTTGAGACAGCAGCTCTAAGCACCGCCCTCTTCTATGGAGGCCTCACTTGTGGCGCCTGCTGTGAGATCAAGTTCCATAACTTTCCAAGGTGGTGCCTCGACAACAACATCCACGTCACGGCCACCAATCTATGCCTTTTCAAGCCGCCAATCCGGACAGATCTGGTGCGACCTGCCAATCGGCACTTTGACCTCTCACAGCCGATGTTCGGCGAAATAGCCAACCATGAGGCAGGCTTTGCCCCGATCTTATACTACCGAGCCCGATGCGTGAGGTTGGGAGGGATCGAGTTCGAGATCAAGGGGAACTCGGATTGGATTCTTGTCTTGGTGTAGAATATGGGAGGAGCCGGCAATGATGAGGAGGTTAAGGTCAAGGGATGGGGATCCGAACGGATACTGATGGCACAGAACTGGGGCCAGAACTGTTATTTGGAATTACTGCTAGCGATGGTAAGATAGTCCAGTGGGATAATGTTGCACTGGCTGCCCGGAAATTTGGTTTTACCTATGAGGGCAAACAGTTTTGACTAATTATGGAAAGCCCGCCGGGCTAATGCCATCTATGATCTCCTAGCGACTCTAGCCGGAGGATGCCGTTCATGGATTTTCAGATTTCACCAAGGAAGGACCCATCGTGAGAGCAGATGAAAAAGGTATGTATTAGGCATTTCAAATCCAGAAACATTTCTAGAATTTATTGAGATGTAGCAATGTGGAGTAGTGAAATCATGCGTCTCCACAGAAATAGAAGAAAATGAATAAGCACTGTGTCAACCGTTGCGCGTCCTTCACCTTCATTAATTGCTTTAGGTAGACTTCAGGAAGTTCTTGAACCACTGAACAGAGTCTTTGGGGTATCTCTTCAGCTTGTCATTGTAATCCACAAAGAAAAGGCCGAACCTCGAAGTGTATCCGGCAGACCACTCCCAATTATCCAACAGAGACCACACGAAGTACCCTTTCACGTTGCATCCGTCTTCTCTGATTCGGTTATAAAGCAATATGTTAGAGAGAACAACATAGAAAGAGCTCAGTTTCGATTGACAAAATGTGAGAAAGCACACGGAACTGGTAACGCACTTGATAGAGGCCAACAAGTTGGTGAGATAGTCATTGTGATACTTGATCCTCTTCTGATCCTTGAGAGCATCTTTAATGTTGATTAGCGGCGGGTTCGGGTCATCCATACCTGCAAAGAACCAGTTAAAATAGACTAAAGCAACAGATTTGAGCATCTATTCTTCTTCAGTAAGTCATGACTAGATTAGAAAGACCTTCAACTTCAGCGAAGATATTACAGAAAGAAAGCATCTGTATGCTAGTTGCTCTTTTCTCTATGGCTCGAGGGACTTACCATTTTCGGTAATAATAACAGGGGGGTTCCCATACTTTGTCTTGATGTAGTTCATTAAACTTCTGAGCCCCTGAGGTACTATGTACAACCATACGGAACTTGCCTGCAAATCAACATCCGCATGACAGTTTTAGTCGGAAAAATGACTTGAGAGGGAGAAATCATGCACTGCTAAAAACACATCACGAGTTATCATTGGAACAATGCACTTGATTCTAAATTATCTTTGCCTCAATCAAATCGAAAGTTTCTTGCGGTGCTGGGAACTAACATACCCTGTCTCCAATTGGATTGCCAATCCCATCTTTAAAAGCTGAAAACAGCAGCAAGCATAGCTTAGTACCACCAAAATTAAAAAGAGAAGACCCAAACTGCTAAGACTTTACTAGATATATGCTAAGAACGGTTACTTACGCAGAGTGACAGCGCCGGAGTCTGAGATGGAGCCATTAAGTAGACGTCCAAATACATCAGACGTATCATTGCTGCCGTAGTAAGTAGTATAGTGATTGATACCCACGAAATCCAAAGACCCCTTCAGAAGAGCAGATTCGGAACTGGAAATTGCAGGTAAGCGGCTTCCCACCCTACTTCTCATGGAGCTCGGATAATTTCCAAAGATCAATGGTTCGATAAACCTGTGATTACCATGAAAAACAAGTTGTACTTATGACCCCAATATTTTACTTGCATAGTTCATACTCAGGATATTTTCATGCTCTTGACACATCTTGCTCGCGCACAATCAGAAAAATTTATCTTCTTGGAATTTATTAAACTTGGAAAGTGTCTATGGTTTGTTACCAGCCAAGCTGAAAATCCAGGGCCCTCTGAGTTGCTTCGATGTCATCGGTCGAGTTTGTTTTCGGTACGAACCACATCACGTTAAAGGATAAACCAATTGATCCATGCTGCTTTTGCTGCACAGGATAACTAAACAGCTTAGTAACTTGGCATGTCAACATACAAATTAGGAATGCGCATAAGGAGTTGATAAGGGTACATCTTTCAAGCAAATTATAAGCAAATGGAATGGACAACAAACAAGATGAGTGCTTATGTTGGATATCACACAGACCTGGTACTTCTTTCTATACACATCGACAGCAGCGGCATGTGACAGCAGAATGTTGTGCCCAACAATGTAAGGCTCGGTTGTGGAGTTCCCAGCCCTGCAGAAGAGGTGCAGAAAGATGGAGCAACGGCCCGGCGCTTGAAGTCCGACGTCGTATCCTTGTATTGCCAGAGTGTTCGGCTCGTTGAAGGTGATCCAGTGCTTCACTCTGTCCCCGAATTTTTCAAAGCAGGTCTCGGCATATGTCGCAAAATCCTTTCTGCAGTAATAATAACAAAAGAAAAAGAGTCAACCTGTAGGCTCTGTGTGAATTTTAAGTCCTTCAGTTGGTACTACATATATGTTCATCACATGAAGGAGAAAATCTGCACGACTCACATGATTCGTGGGTCGAGCCATCCCTTGTACTCGTCTTCCAGAGCTTGCGGGAGATCCCAGTGAAATAGAGTCACGTATGGTTCGATCCCTGCTCTTGCAGCATTATCAGAGAGGCGACTGCAGTTAGTCCATTTAATTCTTGGATGAATTCTACGCATGCGATGACCATACTCATTCAATATGCTCTGCTTAAAGCCAATGCTTTTCCTTTCTCCTTCAGCATTTTGCTATTACAGTGAAGGTCATGCATCCATTTTAAGTACTGTACGCCGACGACAAATGGCATGTGCAGTACATAGAAATTTTTCAAACGCGACAATGCCAGTGACTTTGGTCAGAAAAGGAAAAAAAAACCCAAGTTATGTCTAACTCTTAACTCTGCTTCAAACATATTGAAAAGGAAAGTCACGATAACAGTGCTTTTGCTTGTGATTATGCTCGTACTGGACATTGCGTGTTTACCTTTAGCCAATAACGCATCGATGAGTTTATTATAATGGTCGACTCCTGCCTGATTGATCTCGCCGCTTCCATCTAATATGCAGAAGCACGACAACAGTTGGCAAAAAGTTCACGAGAGTGAGGTAAATGGTGATCATCACTCACAACTTCAAACTCCAAAAGCATGTATACGGTGGTTTCTTACTAGGAAAGATGCGAGACCAGGCGATCGAAAACCTGTAGGCGTCCATTCCCATGTCCTTCATGAGCTGAACATCTTCCTGAATTGGAGTTCATAAGCACAGAAACATGCTCAGGTAAATGCTTTCATTAGCTTGCAAGCCAATATGATCTTCAAATTGGTATTTTAGTTTGGATTCAGCTTGTCTATCGCTGCCCTTTCTCCTGAAAAATGTTTAGCAGGTTTTCACAGAGACTTACGTTATACCGGTGGTACTGATCCACGGCGACATCCGCGTTGCTAAAATCGATCACTTTACCTGGAGGCAATCGAATGCGAGTTATTGATCACATCGGTGAAACAATGCACGACTCCGTGATTCATGAATTGTGTGGATTCCAGAGAATTCATTAAGATAAAATAAGAAGAAGAAAAGAATGCTATAGTAATATTACCAAATTGATGCGAAAAAGTATCCCAAACCGTTGGTCCCCTTCCGTCCTCTTTCACAGCTCCTTCGTACTAATCACAAAAACGAAACAAGCTATGCATCAATCGCAGCTATTCAAAGTACCAAACTTTTCTGACCAAAAAAAAAGCAGCAAATTTGGACAAAAAATATAAATTTAAAGTGCCGCCAAAGGAATAAAAATTATTTTTTTAGAAGCCTTGATATTAAAAAAAGAATATACATGTTCCCTTTGATTTGTTACGCATTTATCCGTGCACAACGTCAAATCCTATGTTCCATGTCCGAAGCAAACCGGAAAACACAATAAATAAATAAAATAAATTCATGTGCCCATCGTTTGGTTGGGAATTAGAAAATCAAGAATCGACCTAGTCGCTACAAAGTCAACGAAGTTTCCCAGTACTATGTTCGCATTAAATTTCCCCACCGATTTGTGTCCGGCGACACGACTGGAGCTAATTGTCTATCGTGAATACTACTAGGTCAGCAGCCTTTGTTCATTCACGATGATAAAATATCACGTCTCCACATTAAAATTGTCAAATGAGTTTGAATCGGATAAAAAATGATTCAACTCAAATAATCCATTTTGACATTTTTATACAATGCAAATTTGATGAATCATATCCCCATATTTACTTGACTTGATCCATTTTGAATCCATTTGGTCATTCTAAAATCTAAATGCAATGGCTAAAAGAGGGGGGGTATTTAAGGATATAATAATGGAGGATAATCCATACTTAACAAATTAGGATATAATATAATAGTCATTTTCATAATTAGTTCGATTTTCCATAAAAGAAATGACATCGCTGTGGTCTGCGGAAAGTGCAAGCTTTCGCAGACATGAATCTCTCTCTAAGAAATGAGAGGATGGCGCGAACGGAATGGTGTTCGAGGGAGCGGCCCGGAGAGCAGGAAACATGCTTAAAGTCGTTCCTACTGATACATGAGACGAACCCCGACGCGCCCGAGCTCTTAAATCCAATAGGGCCTCACGTGAGATCGAGCCGGCTGTCGAGTTGCGCTTGTGTGGATTGAGTGCGCATGCAGTACATGAATGAAATGAGTTCCGAACATACAGTAAGATGAAGCGAGAGCGTTGAGATCCGTTCATTCGTGACATGAATTGATGAGAAAACCAAAATGAAAGGGAAAAAAGAAGAGAGAGAGGACCTGGAAAGCAGAGGAGGCGGTGCCGAAGACGAAACCTTCGGGGAAACTGGATCGGGTGATGTTGTCGGCACAGCATGCATGGACGAGGAGTCCCGTAAGCAAGGCCACCATCATTGCTGGAGCCGCCGCTCGCGGACGATTCCTCCCCGTCGTGGTCGCCTCCATCGCCATCTGTTTTTGTTTTCTCGCCAGTTGTGTTCTCGATCAAAGGGTGATATGATAAGTGTGATCTCGTCAGTCGTCGTCAACGAGAAGAGAAGGGTGGAGGACACGAGGAAGAGGAAAAGCTGGAGAGGCTGTGAAAGGAGTGATTGGATTTGGTGAATCTACTTGGCTAGAACCAAGGCCATGATCACGACTTTTATAAGAAGGGAGACAGGTGTTCTTGAGGTTTAGGGAAAATTTCAATACTAACTTGAATTGATTTTATTTTCTTAAATAAAAGTATAAAGTGAACCTTATTTTAAAAGGATATGAAGTGTCGGCATTTTCTCGAATAAAGATTGAAGTGGCTATACAATCTCAAAGAAGGGCCAACTTTGCCAACTAAAGGGCATTTTTGTATTTTAATTTTTTAATTTTCCCTTTTTCCCTTTTCTATTCTTTTTTTTTCTTTTTTCTCTTTCCCAGCTTGCTTTGCCAGCCATGGCAAAGGTCATCGGATTTAATCGAGGGCCACCCTTGCGAGGCATCGCCCAATGTCAGAGAGGTCGAATGAGGGCAAGAGTTACCCTCACCAGCTTACGCAAGGGCGAGTGCTAGGGCGAGCATTGCCTGACGTTGGCGGCAATAAGGCATGACGATGGCCGAGGAAGGGAAGAGGAAAATAGAAAATAGAAAAGAAAAGGAAAGGAAAGGAAAAAAATAAAAAATAAAAAATATATTCTTAATTTTTTTCAAAACAAAAATATCCATTCTCCGATCGCCAAAATAGCCACTAGTCAACCAAAAGTCTTTATTTAAGACGATTTAAGACAACTTGGCCAAAATTTTTTAAAACAAAAATTTTCTCCGAAAAATAGCCACTAGTCAACCAAAAGTCTTTATTTAAGACGATTTAAGACAACTTGGCCACTTCTATCACACTCTAAATCTTACAAGGAAAGGGATAATGACATGGCCATCATTTTACCCAAAGGACTAGATGCAGCCTTTAATAACTCAAATCCAACTCCCGAAATCACCATTGATAGTGCTCTCGCTCTAACGACTTGAAAAACATGAAAGATTAATGGAATAAATAACCACAGCCTAGTGAATAATACATGTCTTCTAAGTCGGTTGAACATTCAATATGTACCTTTATAAGAATGAGTTATCTCCCTTTAACATAACCATTTACGTACAGAAACATTCGTTAAATCAATAATATCATCACAAACATCAATGGTCTGTTTTATTGATCAATTTTATCAAAACACATATTAATGGTCCATTCCATCGATTAATCTTAAATCTCAAGTCAATGACCCATCCATTGATCAAACTTCTGATCAAATATCTAATAATGGTCACACATAATGTCCCATGACAAAGCGGCCAAGCTTTCTCTTTGGCAAGATCTCCACCTATATAGTCCATGGCTAGCCCATAAGAATATCCTAAAACAGTATGCATACCCACAAGTCCCTTATTAGGCTTACAGTGATATTGAGTATTAACATCAACTCACAACAACTTTGTCCACAATCAACACATATATACAAAAGCCTTTCGTGACAACTTTCCAAAATCATTTAGCAAACCATTCACAAATATCGAAATGTAGTAAATATCCGATTCAATTTTTATTTTTTTTGCAACAAACATGCTTATTCATAACTTATAATATATCAAATCTTTTTTTTCTTTCAAGACAAGAGTTTAGAAATTCATGAAGAGATAGCACCAATCATATGGGAATGCCCAAACCAAAGAATGCATAGCCAAACAAGTCAAGGATCTCGTAATCCTAATAATTAAACGAGAATTGACGTTAATATTAAATAAAACTTTACCTCAACAATGAAATAGCTAAACTATGCCTAAACGTTAATAAAAAAAAAACTTCTACGTGTTAAGAAAGTAATAACTTAAACCTAAATGCAACGCAACCAAAACTTGCATGCAAAGCCTTAAAATTTTGCTAGACTAAACTGTTACTCAAAAATGACTCTTGACAAACCCTACGGCTCCATGACACCATAAACTACCATTTCCATGAAATCTCGAAGCTCTGCAGCTTACAAATGGACTTTGGAGGTTGATTTTCACAACTTCAAATATACGACCTAACTCCAAAAACTACTCCAATAGGAAAGACGAAGGGCTTGAATCCTTACCCGGCATTGCAATTTGTAGCCGATTCGGCTTTGCGAGGTCCCTGTGGTGAGAAGCCCTCTCTTTTCCCTTTCTTCCTCTTCTTTCTTTTTCTTTTTATTTCCTCCTCTCTCTTTTCTTTTCTTTCTCTCTCACATGCTCCCTCGGCCTTTAAGAACCAAATGTCCCTTCTCTTCTCTTTTCTCTTTGACTTATCAACTTTCTTTGCTTTTCTTTTCTTTTTTTTCATTTGGGCCCCACCACTCTTGACTTGGTCCAAATATTGCAACTTTAAGTCTTTATTTGAGACTCATATGGCTAGGGGTAAGCGGTTTCAGATTCTTTATAAGTTCCTCATTTTTCTGAAATCCGAAATGCACCCATCAAAACTTAGAACCTACCACCTTACCTAACATGTTCTCTCTCCTTTTTCTTTTTCTTTTATCTTAAGTTAAACAAAACGAAAATAAACACAATAATAAAAATAAATAAGAATTTTATTATCGATTACTTAAGAACTAGTATCCATCAAATAGTTCTAAGGAAATATTATGGTTTTAATATATTGATTTCTCTTGTATCATATAGAATCATTAGCTATGGATTTTTTTGAATTATCTTAATTTGTTTACAACCAAGTTTTGGTACCAGAAGAGTAACTCTCTTCTTATAGAAACATCAAATTCAGCATGCTTAAATTCTCTACCCATCTCTTTTACCTCTACTATTTCTCTTCAGCCTCCTCTTGAACTCTGGAAATCTAATTGTTCAAGATAAATTAACTTTATGAGGTCACTTATTTCACTAAGGATAGTAAGATTTTGGAAACCTAGCTATCCATGATGAATACTTACACTACTTTTGCTAGGCCGCCTTTATTCTCTCCCCTCAAATCCATTAGACATCTAATTAAGCATATCTCTTGAATAGTTAAGGAATATGTTCAATATTTCAGATTTGATCAATACCCCATACAAGCTACTCAACAAGAACAATTTATTACTCTCCAAATCCCTCTTGAGTTCCCTCTCTAAAGGGCTCAGCAAGGATACACCCATCTTCATTTTGGAGCCATTCATTTTGCTTTGATGTACCATGGTCGCAAAAGGTTTGTCAGTTGCTACAAGAATAGCTCTGGTTGACACACGATTTCTCAAATACCAGTAAGCTTGTGTTAGTACTATCCAAACAACCATGAATATATGAATTGTCTTTGTGACACTTTTCCTAAACTTCAACATTGCTCTTACAGACCCCAACCTCCTCATTGCTCTTAAAGTCCAATTACATATTACTAGAGCTCTTCATACTCCCGAATCAATTGTTGCCACTTTACACCATCGGATGATTTACCGAGTTCAAAACAATGCCATTAACCTCAACATTCCAAATTCGAAGATGCTCTAGTTATCTTAGTTGACCATGGTCAAACTTCCTGTATCCATGTACTTTGATAGATCCCATGGGATCAGCTTGTCAAACTCCTTCCTGATAGTTAGGGTCACCAATTATGAAAAGCTTCACCAAAATTTTAAACAAGTCTAGTCCCAAGATCCTCAGTTCATTAAGAAAAAGGATAGTATATTTGCCATCAAATTTAGTGAGAAGAAGAAGGAACCATAATTTATTTTCCCTACTATCCTCCGCTTTACATCCTATCCAATTGATCATGTTTCAAGCGAGCCAGACACCAAGCAATTTGTCAATTCATTCGGCCCATAGGGAGAACCAATTCACTTCTTCAAGGATCCCACCGAACATTGTTTTTGGGATCTTGATTGTACTTGCCCATCTTGCATAAAACTCAAAACAAAAGAAGATGATAGGCCTTCTTCCAAAAGTAAAGAGAAGAAATATTCGCTTTATCAAAGATATCTTGATGGGGACCAACCATAGGACTCCTAGGAGAAAATAGTGGAAAATATCAATTTATAGTCTCTTATGGACCATCAAAACCACCCAAGATTTCACCTCCTCCATCACCTTATAAGTTGGAAGATCTTCCTACTTTACCATCATCAAAACCCCCTTGTTACCTTACCTTTTTACAAGCCAATCCATAAATGAGTAAAGAAAAATGCCAACCTAATTGACCTAGACCAAACACATGTATACCCAAGCTTGAACCACCACCAGTTTTGCCTAGCATATGTATGTTTTCATCTGATATTTTCCTCCACTTGAAAACAAGGAACTTGGATCTAGTATATGAAATTTCCTCCGTTGGAAAGATTCTCCGACCCACACCAGAGATATCAATACTCTCCCAATATACCAAATTCTACTAGTCTTGATGTCCAAGGATAGCGAAAGCAACCCTCTGCTGCTAAGACTATTCTAAACTGACAGACTGAAAATGCCCTTACCCAGAATGGGATCCTCAATAGAGTTGTCACACGTCTTGCACATGTAAACCAGACCACTGAATTATCTTGTAAGATGTTGAAAGATTTTCAGAAGAGACTTCATTTACTAAAAACCAAACAAATACCCTCCAGTCACTACCTAAAAGACCAAATTCCTGAAATTGAGAAACTCAAGTGTCAAATCCAGATCCTTAAAGGACAAAAGCCATTTGTTTTGTTCTCGTAGAACCTACCTTCTTCCCATCCATTCCACCACCACCAAAACCTTAATCATCCCTTTATAATCCTCCTCTTCATTTGTAGTCGTCTTAAGTTCAACAGCACTGCCTCCTCAAAATAATTTCCTGGTTCTTCGAAACAAGCTCCGAGAGCTACAAAAACAAAAATAGAGGCAAAAGAAGTCTCCAATTCCTACTGAATCTTCAATATCACCTCCTAGAACACCAGAACATCCTCCTGGTGTTCTGACTATTTCAAACCTACTTGAAGCCTTCCTTTGCAAACAAACCCCTTCTATAGTTGTCATAAAGCCCTAAAAACTCAACCTGTTGAACCTTCTTTTGACTCTAATTCTAATACTTCCATTGAGTCATCCTCTTCAGAAGAAAACTTGTTCATGGCAGACAATGTACTTGAGGAAGAAATGTGTTCAAAATCGGAGTTCTGAACTAGAAGAATAAAAGAATTTTTAGAAGATCATGTTGAGAGAGTACACAACATACTTCTAAGCAATTGCCTAAACATAACTGCATCGAAAAAGTAATTGGAACTTCCACTAGTTTTTATGGTCTACAAAAATAAAATTCACAATTATAAAATAGAAGTTCAGATTAGTGATTCTAGATTATACATTCATCATCAAATTTCATAGAATACTTAAGGATTGCATTAACATATAGACTAAGAAAAATACAAAAACTTGTTCTAGGTTCTAGGTTTTAGGTTCCAAGTTTCAAGTTCTAGATTTCAGATTCCAAGTTCCAAGTTCTATCAACTTAGAACTTAGAACCTACCCATCGAAACAGATTCCCCAACTTTTGGAACTTAGAACTTACCATGCATACTTTGAAACCTAAAACACATAGGTTCCTATTGGTGTGGTGCTTAGGTTCTAGGCTTTACCTCGAAACCATGTTCACCCCTGTATATGGTTATTTTAGATTCTTATTTGAGAAAATAACGGTATTTTAGGCTCTTATTTGAAAATTTTCCCTAAGGTTGAAGATGAAAATTTTCACTTCTTTGAGGTCTGAAGATGAAAGTGGTGGAGGCGGTGGGTTGCTGTGCTGGGGAGAGAGAGAAAAAAAAAAAGTCGTGGAGCAGTGGGGAGAGAGAGAGAGAGAGAGAGAGAGAGAGAGAGAGAGAGAGAGAGAGAGAGAGAGAGAGAGAGAGAGAGAGAGAGTAGCTTTGTGTTTGTGTTTTGATGTGGTTGAATATTGAAATGTGGTGCATCTTTGAGATTTTGAGTTCATATCCCCTTTTTTTCATTTCTTTTTTTAATATGAAAAAAGAGATAAGAGAGATAAATAAGGCAAAAGTCACCAAAAAACCCTAAATTATGTTCAATGTGACAAATTTGCCTTAATATTTTTATGTAACACTAAAAATTTTAAATTTATACATATGTCCTTCCGTCAAAGTTTTGTCAATGGGAACCGTTAAAAATTTGCCTATATGGTCGCCAAAAAGCAAATGGTATTCACATGGTGCCCACATTACTAAAGTGAAACAATGTTATTTTATTTGAAAAATTATCTAATAGAACATTGGCAAAGGATAAATGTATTATATAGGTACAAGTTTGAGATTTTTTATGTCATAAGAAAAAATTTATGGTAAATATGTTACTGTGAGTATAATTTTAAAATTTTGATGTTATAAAAAAATTCATGATAAATACGACACTCGAGATTTTTTTATGGCTTTTTTTTTCAATAATTAGTGACGCCAAAAGGAGGGGGGAAAAAGAGAGAAAAAGTCGCGTAATGTAGAATAATGCGATGCCTCCTGTGAAATCTAATTCAAGAGGGATGTTCTTTCTTGTCTTTTTGATAAACCAAGAAACATGTGATTCCATAACTGGGATGCTCCTTGCCTGTTACGACTATCATATATAAGAAAATCTCCAAGTTTCTGATCTCATTAAGGTACTGAAAAGAATCCATTGTTGGGAAAATTGTTGACATGGGCGATCCAATGAATGTCGCTTCAATCATGGTTGTGGCTCTATGCCTCGCAAGCTCTGTCGCGAGCCGTGGCGGATGGAGCTCAGCACATGCCATGTACTATGGAGACATGAAAGGTGCCAGTACAATGAGTAAGTCTTAGGTTGTTTCGTTGTTGTCGACTAAATGTGGGATATTATAAGCTTTTCTGGGCAAAGAGACAACAAGGTTGTCGTAAATGGATATCGAACACTCACGCTCGATTGGATTGGCATCTCACGTCATCATAATAAGCCAAACATGTTCTTTCCCTAGGAAGGGTACAACAGCTCGTGGTTCTCACGAGCCGATCCCAGAAACTGAGCTTCAACTTGCTTCACTTCTTTCTTGGTCGCCCTTAATTAGGGACAGCAGATTTAGCAATTAGGGGATGTTAACACTCAAAATTAACCCCGCCATCACGTGTTCGTCACAAGAGGACTGCAATCACATGCATATCATGTGAAGAGTATTGCTGCATGCTTGATTATCAACAAGTAGGGAAATAAATACTTAGTGGTCGATGATGAGGTTGGGGATCCCCACGTGCCCAATTATCAAAATATGATGACAGATGGTGGCCGCCTGAATAAGTATTGGTAGTAAACTCTCGTGAAAATACTGGAAATGTTATACAAGAATGCCGGAATAACAGGCGCCAAAGATGTACAAAGAGCAGTTGCCATCTAAAGACCCAATCATAGAACGACCACCAAGCGTTATATAACCTTTCAAAGCAAGATTGAGCTGGTTGTCAGGGAAATGGGTAAAGTGATTTGCGAATAAAAAGGAACGTGGGCAAGACCACTCATGGATATACAACTAACCTCAAGGATATACAACTAACCTGTGGTTGCAATTTCCTCTATAAATACCACCAATCATTCAATGAGGATCCTCGACAAATCAATCAAAATGTTATCTCTTTATCTTTACATTTCCTCTATTACACTTTAATTTTCTCTATTTGTAGCTTTCAAATTCCCATCGTTGATTAGATTCCAGCGTGTATCTATATCTTGGTGCATTGTCGTCGATTAGATTCCAACGTTGTGTTCCTTACCCTGGTACATCATTGTTGATTAAATTCCGACGTTATATTTCACCATCCTAGGGTAATATTGTTGATTAAATTCCGACATTGTGTCCAATTATCCCCAAATTGTGTCGTTGATTAAATTCTTACATAGTTCAAGTTTATTTTTGTAATTTAGGAGCCTTGTTGTTGATTACATTCCAACTTAGCCTATTATTGTTCAACATTGTTTGGATCAAAAATTGAATTTCATCCAAAGTAGGCACAAAACCCTTGTCCCTTTTAATAAAAACTGAGGAAACCTTCGGTGAAAGATATTTTGTCACGGGAGCAATTTCAGCAAAATAGGGGGAAAATTTGTGCGAGAATTTATTATTGCGTACTAGGCTATGGCAACATGTTACTCTCATTTTATCGTCTTGCCTACTTTATCTCCCGAATACTCTGAAAGATTAGCATGCAGCTTGACAAAACGGAGCTATAGACCTTGCCAAAACTATCCATTAGCCAAATTGCTGTGCATGCCCAATATCACCTTGTGTCTCAGTGCTCGAGTCATCCCTATATCATGTAAAATGCAAAGGGAAGCAGTGGCTATGGGAACTCCATTGAAACTGGGAATGGCCTTGAGACAGCAGCTCCAAGCACAGCCCTCTTCCATGGAGGCCTCACCTGTGGCGCCTCCTATGAGATCAAGTGCTACAACTCTCCAAGGTGGTGCCTCAACAACACCATCTGCGTCACGGCCGCCAATCTACGCCCTTCAAGCGGCCAGTCCGGACAGAACTGGTGCGACCTGCCTTATCGGCACTTTGACCTCTCACAGCCCATGTTTGGCGAAATCGCCAACTATGAGGCGGGCTTTGTCCAGATCTTATACCGTCAAGCCCGATGTGTTAGGTCGGGAGGCATCAAGTTCGTGATCAAGGAAAACTCGGATTGGATTCTTGCCTCGGTGTACAATGTGGGAGGAGCCGGCGATGTCGACGAGGTTAAGATCAAGGGTTCGGGATCTGAATGGATACCGACGGCACAGAATTGGCAATGCTCAGCACGGCTGGTCGGACAAAGCTTGTTGTTTCGAGTTACTACTGGTGAAGGTTTACCTTTGAAGGCAAAGAGTTTTGACTAATTATGGAAAGCCCACGGCGCTAATGCCATCTATGATCTCCTAGCAACTCAAGCCGGAGCATGCTGTCCATCGATTTTCAGCTTTTACCCAGGAAGGACCATCGTGAGTGCAGGTGAAAAGGGTCGGTAGAATAACAAAGCAATTCGTTCAATTCCATCTAATGAAGGAGTAATAAGTGAATAGCATAATGCAAGGAAATCCAGAAGCTATATTACTTAAAATAAATCAGAGTTTGTTACAAGGTTTCAAATTCTACATATGGAACACGTACTAAAATTTCTTCTTTTTTTCCCCTATTGGCTTTTCAAACATGAACATGTCTGAAATTTATTGACATGTAGCTATGTGGTGTAATGAAATCATGCGTCTCCACAGAAATAGAAGAAAATGAATAAGCACTGTGTCAACCGACTGCTGCGCATCCTTCATCTTCATTAATTGTTTAGGTAGACTTCAAGAAGTTCTTGAACCATTGAACAGAGTCTTTGGGGTATCTCTTCAGCTTGTCACTGTAATCCACAAAGTAAAGGCCGAATCTCGAAGTGTATCCGGCCGCCCACTCCCAATTATCCAACAGGGACCACACGAAGTATCCTTTCACGTTGCACCCGTCTTCTCTGATTCGGTTATAAAGCAAAATGTTAGAGAGAACAATGTAGAAAGAAAGAGCTCGGTTTCGACTGATAAAAAGATAGAAAGCGCACAGAAATAGTAACACACTTGATAAAGGCCAACAAGTTGGTGAGATAGTCATTGTGGTACTTGATCCTCTTCTGATCCTTAAGAGCATTTTTAATGTTGATTAGTGGGGGGTTCGGGTCATCCATACCTGCAAAAACCCAGTTAAAACAGGCCAAAGCAACAGATTTTAGCATTTTTTCTTTTTCAGTAAGTCATGACTAGATTAGGAAGACCTTCAGCTTCAATGAAGATATTACAGAAAGATAGCATCTGTATGCCGGTTGCCTTTTTTCCTTTTTGGCTCGAGGGACTTACCATTTTCTGTAATGATAACCGGTGGGTTCCCATACTTTGTCCTGATGTAGTTCATTAAACTTCTGAGCCCCTGAGGTACTATGTACAACCATATGGAATTTGCCTGCAAATTGACGTCCGCATGACAGTTTTAGTCGGAAAAATGACTGGAGAGAAATTTTGCATTGCTAAAAAAACATCACAAGTTATCGTTTGAACTGTACACTTGATTTTAAATTATCTTTGCCTTAATCAAATAGAAAGTTTCTTGCGGTGCTGGGAACTAACATACCCTGTCTCCAATTGGATTGAGAATCCCATCTTTAAAAGCTGAAAACAGCAGCAAGCATAACTTAGTACCACCAAAATTAAAGAGAGAAGACCCAAACAACTAGAACTTCCAATATGATAAGAAGGGTTGCTTACGCAGAGTGACAGCACCGGAGTCCGAGAGGGAGTCATTAAGTAGATGTCCGATTATATCAGACGTATCATTGCTGCCATAGTATGTAGTATAGTGATTGATACCCACGAAATCAAAAGATCCCTTCAGAAGAGCAGATTCGGAACTGGAAATTGCAGGTAAGCGACTTCCCACCCTACTTCTCATGGAGCTTGGATAATTTCCAAAAATCAACGGGTCAATAAACCTGCAATTACCATGAAAAACAAATAGTACTTATGACCCCAATATTTTCATGCTCTCAACATATCTTGCTTGCGCACATTCAGAAGGATTTATCTTCCTAAATTTATTAAACCTGCAAAATGTCTATGTTTTGTTACCAGCCAAACTGAAAATCTTGGGCTCTCTGAGTTGCTTCGATGTCGTCGGTTGAGTTTGTTCTCGGTGTGAACCACATCACATCAAAGGATATACCAATTGATCCATGCTGCTTTTGCTGCAGAGGATAAATAAACAGCTTAGTAACTTGGCATGTTAACATACTAATTAGGAATGCGCATAAGGACTCGACAATGGTATACTTTAGTCTTTCGAGCAGATTATGAGCAACTGGATGGGACAACAAACAAGATTAGTGCTTATGTTGATATGACACAGACCTGGTACTTCTTTCTATACACATCAACAGCAGTAGCATGTGAGAGCAGGATGTTGTGCGCAACAATGTAAGGCTCGGTTGCGGAGTTCCCAGCCCTGCAGAAGAGGCGAAGAAGGATGGAGCAACGGCCTGGCGCTTGAAGTCCGACATCATATCCCTGTATTGCCAGAGTGTGCGGCTCGTTGAAGGTGATCCAGTGCTTTACTCTGTCTCCGAATTTCTGAAAGCAGGTCTCAGCATATGTCGCAAAATCCTTTCTGCAGTAATCATAACAAAAGAAAAGAATCAAAACTCTAGGCTCTGTTCAACTTTTGAGTCCTTCAGTTGGTAATACAAATATGTTCATCGCATGAAGGAGAAATCTGCACGACTCACATGATTCGTGGGTCAAGCCATCCGTTGTACTTGTCTTCCAGAGCTTGCGGGAGATCCCAGTGAAACAGAGTCACGTATGGTTCGATCCCTGCTCTTGCAGCATTATTAGAGAGGCAACTGTGGTTAGCCTATTCAATTCCTGTATGAATTCTATGCATGCGATGACCATACCCATTTAATATGCTCTGCTTAAAACGAAAGCTTTTCCTTTCTCCTTCAGCTTTTTGCCATTACAGTGAAGGTCATGCATCCATAAGTACTGTACGCCGACGACATACAGCACACGGAGTACATAAAAATTTTCAAGCGTGATAATGCCAGAGACTTTGGTTAGAAAAGACAAAAAACCCAGGTTTTGGCTAACTCTTAACTCTGCTTCAAATATATTGAAAAGGAAAGTCATGACAACAGTGTTTTTGCTCGTGATTGTGCTCGTATTGGACATCGCACGTTTACCTTTAGCCAATAACGCATCAATGAGTTTATTATAGTGGTCAACTCCTGCCTGATTGATCTCGCCGCTTCCGTCTGATACGCAGAAGCATGACATCAGTCGGCCAAAATTCAAGAGAACGAGGTAAATGGTGATCATCACTCACAACTTCAAACTCCAAAAGCATGTGTAAGGTAGTTTCTCACTTGGAAAGATGCGAGACCAGGCGATAGAAAACCTGTAGGCGTCCATTCCCATGTCCTTCATGAGCTGAATATCTTCCTGAATTGGAGTTCATAAGCACAGAAACATTAAATGCTTCCATTAGCTTGCAAGCCAACGTGATCTTCAACATGGTATTTTAGTTTGGATACAGCTTGTCTATAGCTGTCCTTTCTCGTGAAAAATGCCTTGCAGGTTTTCACAAAGAGACTTACGTTATACTGGTGGTACTGATCCACGGCGACATCCGCGTTGCTAAAATCGATCACTTTACCTGGAGGCAATCGAATGCGAGTTACTGATCACACCCATGAAACAATACACAACTCCGTGATTCACGAATTGTGTGGATTAATGTGAAGAAAAAGAAAATATCATAATAATATTACCAAATTGGTGCGAAAATTTATCCCATACCGATGGTCCCCTTCCGTCCTCTTTCACAGCTCCTTCGTACTAATCACAAAAACGAAAAAAGCTCTGCATCAATCACAGCTATTCAAAGTACCAAACTTTTTTTTTTTAACAACCAAAAAAAAATGTACCAAACTTTGGACGAAAAAATACAATTTTTAAGTGCCACCAAAGGGGGAAAAAACGTTTTTTTTTCTGAATCCTTAATATTAAAACGAGAATATACATGTTCCCTATGACTTGTTACGCATGCTCTGTATACAACGTTAAATCCTATGTTCTTGGTTCGAACTTTACCGGAAAACACAATAAATAAAATAAAAATAAAATCATGTGTCCAGGGTTTGATTGGGAATAAGAAAATCAAGAATCGACCAAGTCGTTCCAAAGTCAACAAAGTTTCCCAATACTATGTTAGGCATTAAATTCCTCCCCCACCACTCAGTCCGCGTCCCGTGACGCCACCGAAGTTGGCTTGCAAGTTTCTATCATGAATACTACCGTCAAGAGCCTTCATTCATCTGGACAATATAACGTCACATCTCCACATTAAAACCGTCAAATGGGTTAGGATTAAGTTTAAAATGATCCGATTCACTTATTAATCCGTTTTGACTCGATCTTTACCCGACTCAATCCATTTTGTTAGGACATAATGAATCGCATCCCATTAATTAGGTCTTTTAGAATCTAGTGGGCGATTGGCCGAGACGTGGTATTTCAGGATATTAATATTCAATCGGGATATAATGAGGAGAATCTATACTTTAACGGACAGGGATATAATGTAATGTAATATAATATAATATAATATAATATAATATAATATAATATCGGTCTTCATGATTGGTTCGATTTTTCACAAAAAGAAATGACATGGCTTTGCGTACGGCACGTGCAAGGAATCGGTGAGGGTGGGGGTGGGTGGGTGGAACCGCTAATGTCGCCTTGAATTCGAGCTGTTCTCACGACGCGTGACTCGACGGAGCCGTCCTGTCGCCTCGACTTGCAGTCGCTAATAGAAGCACAAAAAAGCCTTCAAAGACTCAAACTTCAACTTCAACTTCGTCCCCCTAGTCGTCGAAGTACCGACCTAAAGGCTCCGAAGCAAAGCCCGTCGCTTTCGCCGGAAAAACGAAAGCGAAAATTTTTGTAATTTCCTCGAAACATTCACAGCCAGAAAAAACGAAGTTCGACATGACTCTCTCTCTCTCTCTGTGTATAGCAGCGTGCACAGAGAATGATTCACGAGACGAGAGTTCGACATGACTCTCTCTCTCTCTCTCTCTCTCTCTCTCTCTCTCTCTCTCTCTCTCTCTCTCTCTCTCTCTGTGTATAGCAGTGTGCACAGAGAATGAGTCACGAGACGAGAGGACGGCGCGAATGGAATCATGCACCAGGGGGGCGTCGAATTGGGCTGGTGTGGATTAAGTGCGCATGCAGTTCATGAACAGGATGTGTTCGCCGAAGCATGAGCATTGAGATTCATTCACGGAGGAGACGAAACCCATTCTTGGCACGAATTGATGAGAAAACCAAAGTTAAAAGGGACAAAAGAAGAGAGAGAGAGAGAGAGAGAGAGAGAGAGAGAGAGAGGACCTGGAAAGCAGAGGAAGCGGTGCCGAAGACGAAACCTTGTGGGAAACTGGACCGGGTGATGTTGTCGGCACCGCATGCATGGACAAGGAGTCCAAGAAGCAAGGCCACTATCATTGCCGGAGCGGCCACTCGCGGACGATTCCTCCCCGTCGTCGTGGTCGTCGTCGTCTCCATCGCCTTCTGTTTTCTCGCCAGTCGCGCGTTCTCGATCGAAGGATGATGAGAAGGGTGATCTCGTCAGTCGTCGTCGACAAGAAGAAAAGGAAGAAGAAGAAGAAGAAGAAGAAGAAGAAGAAGAGGAGGAGGAGGAGGAGGAGGAAAAGCTGGAGAGGCCGTGCAAGGAAGGAAAAAGGTTGGAATTCGTGAATGGAGCCCGACAAGAACCGAGGCAATGATTACGACTTTTTATAAGGGAGAGGGAGAGGGAGAGGGAGAGGGAGATGATCATGAGGTTAATGATGAAAGTGGTGGGGGCAAAAGTTAAATGGGACGAAGCAAAGAAGTGCTGGTAGGGTTGGAGAAGGAGAGATATTAGGCTTTGCGGTGTTGTGGAATATTGAAAATCGTGTGGCTTTGCGTTTTTGAGTTCACACCCCTTCCCCACTTTCTTTCCTCTTACCTTTTCCTTTCTTCTTTTGTCTTTTTCTTGTTTATACCAAAAACAGAAACGGAAAATAAATAAGGTAAAAGTTTAAAAAATTGTAAATTATACCCACTATAACACATTTTTCCTCAATATTTTTTTCCGTGATGCCAAAAATCTAAAACTTGCACTTATTTGATATATTTATCTTTTATCAAAGTTCTATCGGTGAGAATCGTTAAAAATGTGTCTACATGGACGCTAAATAATAACGGATATTGTTTTGAATGAAAAATTATCCAACAAAACTTTTGCGAAGTGTAAATGCATCACACAAGTTAGAGATTTTTCACATTGTAAGAAAAAGTCTAGGATAAATATATCACGGTATATGTAATTTTTGATTTTTGATATCACACAAAAAATGTCACGATGAGTACACTTTTGATTTTTTGTTTTGTGTGTTGTCTTTTTCTAATGAATAGCGGGGCAAAAGGAGGGGAAAACAAGAGAGAGAGAGAGCAAAGAAAAGTCTGTGTAAAAGCGTCAGATTTTTCTTCTACTCTCGCGAGGCATCTATAAAGCATAGTAGCCTTCATCCACCCACCCAACCACCTCGGGGCCGCTGCGTTTACATCCCTTCGTCCTCGGATCTGCCTACGTTACATGCTCCTTAGATTATGCCCATCGCCCATCTTCTTTTCCTTCTTGGCTTCACATTTCCCCCATCTCCCCCCGTGCCGACCTTTTAGCATTTCGCTTTCATTGCTTCCATTTCGGGTAAAGAAAAAATGGCGTACCTTTTACCCTATAAAATTTGATTTCCCGAAGAAGATAGGGGAGTAAAACCTTGTTGGAGTATCGGATTTTCACACGGAAGTTTCGGTGATTTCTGAGGAGCATGAGCTTGGCTCTCTATGGCTAGAGCTGGCACATTGAAAGACCATTTGCATGTGATGACTTTAGTGAATTGGTTAATTCGATCCATAGCTATCGAAAGATGGTTCTTTTGATCGAATCTCTCTTATTCCGAAAGCGGGAGGTTAGTGCTCGAGTTGGTGGACCTTGTGACGGGAGGAGAAAGAGCCTATCGTACATGAACAAAAAAGAAGAACCAAATTGACCCGTTATGTAGTTTGAAGCCATATTGAAACCAAACTCATATACCAACTTCATTTAGCAGATTATGTGGAATTGATTGAGAATTTTGCAAGAATAATCTCATATAATCCCTAGGTATGTCATATATTTGTCAAGATTTTGCATAGCAAATGACGTGAAACAGCACACAGACTTTGTTTTTCGACAAAGCTTCATCAATCGAGTACATGGAGTCAAATGGGGGGCGGTCGAAGCAACGTCCCAATTTCACAGATGCTGACCACATGTCTGATGTCTTTTCTCTTATTCCAGGGTTTTTAATCTGTGGTAGCATTTCCTTTTAAGATAGACCAACCTTGATTCGTCATTATTGGATCGTTACTTCTAATTCGTTCTTAATGCAAAGATAATTTCCACTTGAACAGTGTTTGACTTGTCTTATCGAATCATGAGAATGGAGACTATCTTGTTCCTATCATAATGGATGATGTACTTGGAATCGAGACATGCGACTTTTTTCTTTACCCTAAAAGTTTTAAGCCATTAGGGTACGATGAAGAATATATTCAAATCTTGACACTCTGCCTCGAGCAAATGAACTTGATGAATGTTGATGAAACAACAGTTGAAATCCATTACAAGTGATGAAAGGGTAACCCATGAATGGATGAATTGAGGTAATGAGGAATCGATGTCAAGAGCTCCACTGATACCGACGTGAAATCGAATGCCATTGCGAAACCATTGACTCTAACAGGTCGAGCTATTATGGTGGAACATATGCTTTATCTTAGTGCGTGTGAAAAAGGGTGTGGTTAGATGAGAATCGATCCGATTGCCTCGAGGCATTATGCATGAAATTCTCAACTTGGAGACGACCTCATTCTTTAAGGAAGTCAATGAATTAAAAAAAAGACTTGAAAGATGGTGTTCATAATGAAGACGCATGTTTGAGTTCCCCATTGTTTGCACGTCCCATGTTTATTCCACTTGAAATTGACTTCGATAGAATACTCTTTTGCTTGTTGCCGTCCTTCAGGTCTTGCCTATAGAAACGCCCTGCAAATCCCTTTAATAAAACGATGAACCAACTTGTTTTCCTTTTGATTTTTATTAGTTGATCAATCTTAATTACCTTTCCTTATCTAAACTTTGAAGCATCTCTTAACTTATAAAACATGAACTCGGTTGTCTTTTAAAAATAAACGGTGGCGCGATCAACTCCAAGATAAAGAAAAAGAAACAATGCATGCGGTCAAAAGTCTTAAAATAGATGCCTGTTCTACATACTTGTCATTTCTACTCCTTTTCATGTCTAGAGGACATGTTCCAAGAAATATTTCATCTCTAGGGTTTTTTTTTCCTTGCTAACTTCTTCTTCTTTATTTAACTAAGTGCCCTTGTCCATGCTTCGCAAGAGCTTTATATATATTGCATTTTAAACATTCTAATTCTACAAACGTGATGATGGATTATATTGAGTCATGTGTAGCTAAATTATTATTTTTTATGCATATATAAATCACGATACAATCAGACATTATTATATACTCCTCTTGTAATATATCAAAATGTGAAGTTTGTAGCTAAATTTTTTTGCTATGTATGCACGAATCATGATATAACCAGGCAATTATTACTACTTGTCTCTACTTATAACTGTTGTGCATAGCCCTGTATGTACATTGAGATTTCAAGAGATTTTCCTCCCACTTTAAATCATAAACATTAATTGCATAAATTATATATTTTAAAATGAACCCAAGTTTGAGCATACTTCAAAGCATTATCAAAGAGAGAGAGAGAAGGCAATGAAGAAACCAAAAGCTTGCTTCCAAATAGAAATCCCTCTTTGGATACCAAGTCGTTTCAAGCTAAGATCACTCCCTAACGTTTCAGCCACTCTATTTCAGTAAATGCCACAAATAAATTCATTTTTTAGAAATGTATAAATAAATTATTTATTCAGCTTGAAAACGATTTTTTTTTTGGAAGATAATGGAGATTGACGGCGGTTTTCTTGTAGACATGCTCGTTCCCGTGCATGCTACGCCTTTTCCCTTGTTCTTAGGGCAAAATTATCACAAAAATACAAAAGACATCCGAGCCACAAATTGAAAAAGACAAAAAAAGGGTATTCGATGAGTATGCCTTTTGCTGGGGAAAGTCTATCCTCGAACTTACAGTCCTTTTTCTGGAGTAGTCCTTGAACTTTGTGGTTTTTGCAATTGAGTCCTCGAATTTATAGAACTTTGCCAAACCAAATCTCCCAAGTGTTTGATTATTATGGGTGAGCAAAAAGCACCACTCAGATTGGATTAGATTGACCAGTTCTAGGCTATTTCCAAGGTCATCAGCTCAACTCCCAGTTCTTAAAAATTGGAATATGTGAATTTCAGTTTGGCTCCTGTTTCCAATAATAGAACCACTTACTTGAATCATTGAACCAGACTAATTATTATTTTCTTTTTCTTTTTTATTTCTTAGCGAAGATGGTGATGATGATAGAAGGAGTGATCATTACGTTGCTCAAGAAGACGTGAAAAGTTTGGTCGAGTCTCCTTTGATTGCGATGATTTTTTGTTCCTATCTATTGTGCAAAAAATTCCCTTTATGCACTCAGGTTCCAAGATTTTAGCCCTATCATTTTGGTGTGACCCAATCACCAAATTTCCCTTTCCTTTAAAACTCTTGGCTAGACCTTCCTCTTCAAACGGCCAAATTCGGCTGACTAAGTGTTAATTGCGCCTATGAAATATTCTTTCCACACCGCTAACTAATGGGCAAATCTCATTGATTTCCCTCCCCAGAGTTGCTCACCATCCTTGCAGTTTCGCCTATGAAAATTTTGACGAGTTTGTTGTTCTCTTTCCGAATTTTGTGGAATCCCCTTCATCAACCAACTCAATTTTAGACCCTTTGAAATCTATAGGGATTATCGTTTCTCACCCTGAAATCGGAAACCGGACCAATCATAATCGGTTTTTAATTTATGAAATGGCTTGGTTAATCCCATAATCAAATTAGACTCAACTGATTCTAAGGTCGATCAACTTTTAGGATCGATGCTCACCCCCTAGAAATCCCCAATGTTTCTGTTTTATTGCAATGTGAGACAAGTTCTGCATGATTGCTATAGTTTTCAAAGAAAAGCAAAAAAAAAAATTCAAATCAAACCCACAATCCCCAATGTCAGTTTTCAATTTGTGGAATGACCTTATTGATCCCACAATCAAATTAGACCAAACTGATTTTAAGCTCGATCCACTTTTAGGATCGATGCTCACCCCCTAGAAACTCCCCGATATCTCTGTTTTATCGCAATGCGGGACAAATTCTGAGCGATTGCCATCGTTTCCAAGGAAAAGCAAAAGAAAAAAACAGAACGCATGTCGACCAATCCGATACCAATGTGGACCAAGACAAAGAGTGACTCAAACGACAACGGCCGAGGGAAGACAAAGTTTTCACTGTCTGAAACAAAAGGACAAAAACCGTGATCGACCGACTTTGAAAAGGAAAAAGCAAGATTCGCCGAAGTCATATCCACTTGTTGCATCCGCCCACGTGACTTGACATCCCCGGCTTTCGACTCGGGCCGGGACCTTTTCCATCGAACCGCTTAACTGCACCGGCCCAATTTTCTTAAGGCCCAATAATGAAATGTTCAAACTAACTTGTGAAAGTAAATTAGAAATTAGGTCAAATAATTTCTCCAATCACACAAACAGTTTATCAACTTTAGTCCAATCTGTAACGTGGTTCATAAACTTGTAATTTGTTTAATGAATATTCAATTTAGCCTCTAAATCATGTAAAAATATTCGATGTCTTCTTTTCATTAAGTCGATCATACAAAATCTATTGATATGACTTTCAATCCTTTAAGTTTAAACAATGGACAAACAAAAATTACGTATAAATTACCTACGTAAGATATTTATTTTAAATCAGGGCTAGATAATCCATTTCATTGAATAATGACAGCCATGTTATCATTTAATATTTTTCTTTCCTCATCTAAAATAGATGGATAAGGAGATGGACATGATAATTTTTAAAAATTTCAATTCAACATATATTGATCAAAGATAACTTCCGATTTATTGTTTAGCAGAAGGAGGGCTACTTTGAACATTTATCAATAATTCAAGACGATGGTGAATAGCATTGTATATTAAATCAAAATTTGGGAATTTTCGGGTTAAATGCATTTGCCGCATAGTGTATAATTATTTATATATATATTCATTAAGAATTTAATATAACAGGTGAATGGTTCAGTGCCTGGGCCTACTCTTCTTTTCGTTGTGCAGTTCTCCGTTCCACGCAACCCTAAAAGGGTGAGCTTCAACCGCAGGTGTTGCTCCGACGGCGGCGATAAGCTCCGGCCAAGATTCGGCGACAGTTTCGCGTCGGACGAGAGAGGACGGGCTCTCCTTGCGGTGAAGTCATATCTATAGATTCGAGAATTGAACGAAAGAAGGCGAACTGAAGCCGCGGAGAAGAATGGGAACCAAGCTTGGATCGGGGAGATTCGCTCGGTGATGGAGGATTTGTCGTCGGCAACGAAAGCCCGGTTTCCGGTCCCTTCTCCAGTCCCCGGTATGGCTCACGGCCATTTCTTTTTTTTCTCCTGGTCTATGCAGATTGCTCTATGAACTCTCTTGCCGTCTGAGTTAGGGTTTTCGAGTGGGTCCTTCTCTATTTGTGGAAACCGATACGTGTCCGATAGTATTTGCGATGCCGCTTTGTGTTATTGGGCGGGATACAGATTACTGAAACCGATTGGGGAGAAATTCATGTCCTTTATATCTAGCCGGAGGTCCTTGTTTTTTCTATTTTTTTGATTCTTCAGAAATCTTGCGAAATTTCGGTCCGTGAAACTAGGGTGAGATGTTCCCCGGAGATTGGTTTCTGGATTCTTATCGACCCGTTGGCAATTCAGTACGTATTGCCATGCATACAAGATCTGTGAAGTACTCTCTCTGATTTTTATCCTAAATGTCGTGTCTCTGTTAGCTACGAAACAGTGAAGATGAAGATGAGCTCTGCTCATTAGGACTAGTTTAGTATTTAGGGATCTAGAGGAGGAATAGTGCTGTGGCCGTTTCTTGGAATATCATATATTTCGAAGAGAATTGCTCTGCAGCACTGTCGCCATCAATTACTGGTTTATGGTTAACTCGACATGGAGATTATCTATCTCTTTTAATGAATTCTCAAGTAGAAGTCAAATGATCTCTGTTAAATTCTGTGACACATGTTTGATGTGGTTTAGGACATACATGTCAGTATCACTTCTGCCTCTTGTTTCTAGCATTGATAAACACCTGAGAGAAAGCAAGGTATTTTTTGCTGAAGTGGGCGAAAGACGCTGATAGTTTAAACTCTGAGCAGGAAGCACTTCCCCAAGAAGACCCATCTAAGCATCGATTCATAATAGATGGCATTAGTTGTGATCTGCGGGCAGCCATGCAGTGGCAAATCAACAGCTGCAATTTGCCTTGCTGAAGCCCTTAAGGAGTCAGAAGCAAAGCCCATTGTTAGGATAATTGATGAAGGGTCCTTCCACCTCGATCGCAATCAGAGCTATGCTGATATGCCTGCCGAGAAGAATTTAAGAGGAGTGCTCCGGTCTGAAGTGGACAGGTCATTGTCGAAGGAAGATGTTGTCATAGTCGATTCTTTGAACAATATCAAGGGCTATAGGTATGAGCTCTGGTGCTTGGCTCGTGCTGCTGGTATAAGGTACTGCGTTGTGTTCTGTGATGCAGAGGAAACGCATTGTCGGAAATGGAATGAGGAACGCAGGGAAAAGGGAAAAGCTGCATATGATGATAGGATTTTTGAGGATCTGGCAAGAAGATTCGAGAGGCCAGATAGAAGAAACCGTTGGGATTCTCCTTTGTTTGAAC
This sequence comes from Angophora floribunda, assembly GCA_014182895.1. Taxonomy (NCBI): domain Eukaryota; kingdom Viridiplantae; phylum Streptophyta; class Magnoliopsida; order Myrtales; family Myrtaceae; genus Angophora; species Angophora floribunda. Next base: position 27,834,864 of record CM024711.1, on the reverse strand, counting down.
TATGGCCGCATAAAGAGGGAGTGACTAATTCTTCTACTGCCATCACAGAGGCTGTTTCATACTTGACGAAAAAGGTGGACTCGAAATCACGAGACATTAAGGTTTTGCAGCCGACCATTGCTACACAGAACACGCGGTTTTCGGAAGCAAATTCGCTTTATGAGCTGGACAGGGCAACACAGGAGGTGATCAGTGCAATTGTGGAAGTGCAATCCCAGTCCCTGGGAGGCCCTTCAAATGGGATCTCTGTTGGCGTAGGATTGCCGACTATTACCATTTCAAGATCAGTTGGGCTGCCAGAGCTACGAAGGCTCAGACGAACTTTCATTAAGTTGACAGGGCAAACGAGTTTAAGCGGGCGACCACCGCCTTCCGATGCAGAGAGCGCCAAGCGGATGTTTGTAGACTATTTGAACCGGGAGCTAGGTGCTGCTTGAACTCAAAACACCTCCAATACGAGCAATTTCACAATTTTGTTTCTTCTGGAGTTATTTCTCAAGTAATCTTCTAGGATGCTCAAACTTGTGAATGGGCTGTGCTCTAATTAGTAACGCTCTGCTAAGAGTGAATACTTGGATATCTTGACTTTGCATTGGATGAAGCAAAATGTGAGATTTTGTTCTTAACTTGCATGATTTTGTTTTGGCTTATGGCCTGTAATTTGGTCGAGCATGTCTATATGTAGTCTGCATTAGGGGTGTAAAAAAAACCCATCCGACCCAACCCGAACATGACCCGAACACAACCTAAACACAAAATAAGTATGGTACATGTTTCGAGTCTTAATATTGTCCGGATAACAATTATAAACACAAATGGAATACATATTTTGAGTCAAGTTAGGGTTGGAACGTTGTTCCGACCCAAACACATTAAAGGCTTCAACTCAAACACACCCATCCAAGCTATTTTCTCTACAATTCCTTATATTCGCAACTCATCTAGCACATCTCATCTCCCCGGTTCGTCATCATCGCCCCTCAGGTCGGCCCCCATCAATCTCTCTCCCTCTCCCCCTCTCTCTCTCCCCATCTTTCATATGATTTGTTTCTTTTTTGTGGCCGACGTAGAACTTTAAAGGATTGAGTATTATCTATCTGCGAAGATGTTCATGGACGGGTCGGACGAGGCCTCGTGGCGTCACGTAAAAGTATTTCGAATTCCCTTCGTCATATTTTTTATTAAAAAATTATCTGTCTGTGGAGATATTCACGAACGGGTTGGATGAAGCCGCGACGTCACGTAAGAACATTTCGAATTCCTTTTGTCATAATTTTTTATTAAAAAATTATTTGTCTGCGGAGAGGTTGGACGAGGCCTCGTGACGTCACGTAAGAACATTTCGAATTTCCTTTGTCTGCGGAGATGTTCACGGACGGATTAGACGAGAACTTGCGGCGTCATAGTTTCGGACGAGGTCTCACGGCGTCACGAAAAGTATTTCAAATTCCCTTTATAAAAAAATTGCAATATTTTTTAATAAAAAACCTGAAACCCGACTCCGACCGTTTTTTTTTTTCCGACCCGAACCGACCCGTTTTTTTGCTTCATGTTTTATGCATTTCGGGTCGGATTTGATCGGGTTTTATTGTTCGGTTGGGTCAAATGACATGACCCTTATTGTTCGAGTTGGGTCGGGTAATATCAAGACCCAACTCGACCCATTGACACCCCTAGTCTGCATGTCGATTTGTTATAGAACGATGCATACGCTTCTGGTAATTTCAAATCTATAAGAAAATTGTCTTGGAAACCCTAGTCAATGCAAATTCTCTTGGTTTCTTTTAGATCGGTCTACCTATGAGATGAAGGATGTGTTTAGTAACGATTCTACTCCTAAAACAATTTCTTATCAAAAATGATTTTTTTTTTATTCTGCACTCGAGAACAAATTCTAAGTATTTAAGATGTTTGATAAACTATTTAAAATTTTACTCCAAGAATAGAAATGCATTTGGTAAAAAAATTTATCTTTTGATTCTTTTAATTTTTATTACTTTTTGTTGTATTTTTCTTTTTCTTTTTTCTCCCTTTCTTCCTCTTGGCCGCCACCGACGAGCGGTCGGGCAAAGTCCGGCGAGCTCATTGGAGCCTCATCCAACCACCAACGAGGCTTGGCCCCACAAATTTGGGCGAGGCTCGACCTCGCAAATCTGGACGAGACCGAGCCTAGCCCTAGCTAGTCTTGCGCCGCCTGGGCAAGCTCGAGCCTCACTGATGGCGACTAGGTGAGGCTCGGCCTCGCAGATATGGGCGAGCTCGAGCCTGCGAGGCCAAGCCTCACCAATGGTGGCTAAGCAAGGCTCTCCTGGTTGCTCGCCAGCGGCGGCAGTCCAAGGGTGGCAATGGAGTGGGAGGAGGAAGAGGAAGAAGAAGAAAAAGAAATGAAAGGAAAAAAAAGAAAAAAAAATTGATTCTCAAAATTGTTCCCAAGAGAAATAATGAACTTTTTTTAGCTTCTTGATTCTACTCTAAATTTGTTTCCAGGAACAAAAAATTTACCAAATACATATTTGTTCCAAATCCGTTTCCGAATAACAAAAAAATAGAATTAGTTGTTCTCGGTGTATTATCAAATAGGCCTGAAAAGACTATTCTCACTGCCTGTCATTCACCCAGCACGCTGTATTATTGTTTGGATCGCTAGATTGATCCTAAGAATGTAAATAAGAGAAGTCCTTCAAATGATGATTCAACTTCTGGCATGTCACATTTACATAATAAAAAAACATGGTATGCATAAAGAATTTCCCATTTCTTGGGGCACATATTATTATATTTATTTTCATGAAATTACTTTTTTTTTAATTGAGAAAGGGTACACTTTAGCGTAATTTTTTTTTCCCTTGAGGTTTTTTTAGCCAAAAAAGAAACATCACTTTTTTATTTATAAACTTGTTAATACATTTCTTTTACATTGTCGTCAACATTTAAATTGTAAAAGCTACGTACATTACTTTTTCTAATCTTAAATAAAATAGAAATTAAAAAGAGTAAATTGATCATGACTATTTAAAAGTGTTTCCGTCAAACTTTCTCTTTTTTTTATCAAATTGCTGCTCAATGCACTTTTCGGTTAGGAATACCAAACGTTTCATGAAAATCATTTATCCTTTGCATTTTCTCAAAAACATTCCTTAAATGCAAACCAAATGCAAACCAAATGCAACCTTTGTTGTTCCCCTCCCAATCTGTAGAGAATGCAGATTGACAGCTCCGACAACCATCAATTCTTTTGGGGGAATATCTAAAAATAATCAGGACAAACGAGAGTTTGATCAATTATCAATCTCAAAATTGGTAGGTGGAAAAAAAATTGGAGACTAAAAAATGAGGAGAACACGGGATGAATGAATTGCTACAGATGCCTGAACAAAATTCATTGCGGCGCGTTTAAACAAACGTATAGATCGATTATCAATCTCAAAATTGATAGGTGGAAAAAAAATTGGAGACTAAAAAATTGAGAACACGGGATGAATGAATTGCTACAGATGCCTGAACAAAATTAATTGGGGCTACTTTTCGGGCCAAACCACTGGATCTACAATTTGCACACCATGTAATTCGGCCATGGCAGCCATGGCTGATGTCTGATTTTTCTTTTCGGGACCGAAGAATATGCCATGCGAAGATTCCATTGGATGGTTCACTCTCTAGCATTGACCTGAAAGGAAGAGATCCAGTCCAGTGAGATCGACCAACTTCAATTAGGGATGCCTAAATTCCTCACTAAAATGAATGCCTAAAGGGAAGTGTGGATATGTGACTATAATTTCTGCGCTTCCATAAGCACAACAATCAGCACACCAGAGCTTGAGGATGGCGAAGAAAGGTTATTCAGCAGCACAGACAAATTTCTAGGTACTTGATGAGATGCCAAAGAGAGACACATCGAGTTGCTGATGAAGCAACTGATGACAGTCGTGCATCTACTTTCTTTATTCTAAGGCCGTGTGTAAAGTGTCTATCACTTAAAAAATATCAAAAAATCATTAGATGATAAACTAGTATGCAAATTATTGACCTTGTTAAGAGAAAGATCAGAACTACCTGAGCTAAAACAATGTACAGTTCTTGGATGGTGAAAACCTGTCTGCAGTGGAATCAATCATTTTCTCACAAAAGGTTTCTGACAAACAAGTAGCCGTTGGTCACTGCCATTTTGAAGGTCGATCACACGAGCTTCCCAGCGAATCTGAGTGGCAAGCATTCTCGCCAGCTCTATAACTCCCATTCTGTCACATAGGACAACCCACCCCTACAGTTGTATCAAATGTCAGATATTTAGAAATCACTTGTTAGATGAGAAGACTCATATAAGATGATTAAAAGTCTATGCATTAGACTTAAATCGTGGTACCCATACTGATATACATCGAGGATTAAAATTGTAGATACATGCAAAAGCATTTGGCTGCATTAAATAGTGCATCAGAGGAAGAATGAAAAAAGAAAGTTATGAACAGCTTTAGATCAGCAAAGCATAACTAAGTGAGACATTCTTTATATGTTCAAGCAAAAGCAATGAGGTATATTTTAGACTGAAAAAGAAAAAGATACCTCAGGACGCAGAATTCTATCCATTTCCAACAATAAGTCCATCATGCTGCATCTCTCAGAACTGAGATGAGAAAGTAGACCATTTGCATGGAGCATATCATAGGTTCGAGGGTATGTTGGAAACGGTTCACACCTGCTTAAAGCAAAATAATTACTTGGTTTTCAAAGCCCCAGACAGATTGAATAAAAAGTATTTTGAGTTTAAGAAGTACATGAGGAAATAAAAACTGATTATCATAACTTTGCACAGACCATTTTCTCAGTGACACGTTTGCAGAATGACAGATATAGATGGAGTAACAAGAATGCATGTAGATATATCTTTGTGGGTTAAGTTGGAAGCAAGCAGAGCAACATAGATGGAATAACAAAAATCACCACTGGTATGAGGTGTTACAACCATCTCAATTTCAAACTTCAGAATGATGAAATATAGCAAAAGGCGATTTTCGTTTTCAAATATTGTCAATTGAAAATCAGAAAGAAAACTCGGCATTTCTACAGGACAGACAAAGCTTGTTGCTAAGACAATCCTGATTACAGAAAGAGAAGCTTATAACTGTTTTATATCAAAAGCTAACCTCCAATCATACTTACCAATCATGCAAAACCCCAGCAAAACCTTGCTGGAGAATGAGAGGCAGTGTATTCTGAGCCCCAACGGGCACAACATTCATAAGCCAAACTGACTTCTTTTCTTCCAAAATGCATAATTCAAGCCCCCATAATGAGCATTCATGTCCATAACATTCCGAACCATGTTGAACGGAGGTAATGGGTCTTCATCTCCTGGCCTTTTTGGATGGTCAGAAAAAATCAAAGGAGTGAGCAGAGACCAATAGTTTTTCAGAGATGATCTCCAGTACTGCAGGTCCTCAAAAAAGTCATCAGGTTGAACTCCTGCAATGACAGGATGATCAATAATTGGTTTAGCATCTGGACTCTGTCAATAAGGTTGAATACTATTGAGGCTGCAAGAAAGAGGGAAAAGAAATGGAACGATGCTTACCATGCAATTCAAGCTCTGCCGAACTCAAATATGGACCAGATGATCTATTCTGTATGGGAGTCCAGTGTTTGCTGGAAATGCCACTAATACATGAACCAAGGGGCTGATAGTATGATTGGAGATCCTGTCCTTTACAAAGGGGTATGGCAGCCTGCTTGCTATTAGAATATTAAGGAGAAAGGTCAAAGATGAAGAAGGATCCAACTAAAATTATGGAGTTTAGAGACCTGATCTCACGGGAAAACATCAACAGTATAAGTCAATGCAGAAGCTACTCACCGAGATTTATAGCAGTCTGTTTCCACAGTTTTTTGCCATATGAAAGTATCATCTTGCTGAGCCAGTAAGCTCCAACAGATTTGGTCAGTGAATTTTTCCAGAGGAACAACCATGTTTGCCCTTTTTGTACTCAATGAACTTCCCTGTGCATTATTCACTGGGGCAGTTAAAACAAAGTAACCTCCAGGTCTCAGCAGCCGATCTACTTCTAAAAGGAAAACCCCATCTGCTTTGACAAAATGAGAGTCAGGAATTAGCTTCACCAAATAAAGTAACAGCTTTCTGCAAGCTAAAAGGAAAAACATTTAAGCATTTACCAACACTTACTTAGTCAAGATTTACTAGAGAAATTCTTACTCATATGTCAACTTGAACTATTGGAGGCTTATTTAGCTTAGACTTGTTCAACAAAAGCCATTTCATTCCTGTGGTATGACCATTTGCATCAAAACCAAGCAATGAGGTCCCTGGCTCCACCTATATCAGTTTTTTACTTCTACACACCAACATCTTAACAGAGCAAACTTGACACATCAATAACACACAAGAAGAAAAAAGTAAACCTAGATGAACTTGTGATTGGTCTTTGTCACAAATGTTAAACAGTTTCTCAAAAATGAATCTTTTTTGCTCATCATCCTTAGACCTTAAAACCTTGCCGTTTTGGATCAAAAGCTTTCTGCCTGTGATCTCCGCCCCAGACACCTCCATTGTTTAATTACCATTTGCAAGTGAAGGACACACTGCACTGGTTGTCTCCAACAAACCAAACAAGGAGCACCCACCATCCCCATCCTCACAGTCCAGGAGCAAAGCTCCATTTCAGATTTAAAAAATATGAGGTTGCTGTTTTCCTGAAGTGCTGGGCTTATGAAAGAGGGAGAGACAAAATTCAACAAGTAAATGGAAAAGATGAAACCTTGAAAAGGACCTTGGCAGAGCTGTTAGTTTCATGATTAAAAACAAGAAATTTTGCTCAAGTGCAGTACTAGATTGTGGCTTTTGGACTTCTTGTGTTCAATGGTGACCGAAAGGATCAATGAAGAGAGGCATTATGCTATAGATACAGGCGGAGACTTGGACAACAATCTCACACCCCCATTAAAGCTCATTTGATACAGGCCCATTCATTGAACAGACCTGCTTGAACCTGATGATAGCTTATGCTGAATTGTTGAACAAATGTCATCTTATACTGCACGGGTTTCAACTCATCCCTTTAAAAAATAATCAGCTCCTACCACAGGCTCCTACAATTTCCAGAGAGACTTTTGCTTACCACAGACCCGGAGACCATACCAATCAAAGCCAATCTGGCAATGGAAATAATCACTATAGCAATTGATACAGCTAGAAATTTCTTTAAATATTGCAGTTAAGAAATATATATAATAGAAAAAGAGTACAGTTCAAAAGCCTACAGAAAACTAACAAGGGAAAAGCAGAATTAGTTAAGCAACTAAAAAAGTACCTTTGTCATCCCAAACGATTCCACACTGAGCACAGTGAACCATGTCATATGACAAAGTAGGATATGGAAGTTGCCGAGAAACGAAGTTGCCAATGATTGCAGGAAGACCTCTCTCAAGGGCCATTTGAACTTGGCTACCAGTTGCCTCATATGCCGCAACACAAACAGCCATAACCTTTAGAGATAGTAAATGAGCCCCAAAACTGCCAAAACCACAGCCAATATCCAGCACTGTGCGCACCTGCAAAGTGTACATTGGAAAGTTTATATGTTACTGCTCTTTCAAAGGGAAAAACAGGACTATGGGCAGAAAAATGGGGATTTTAGAAAGAATGACTAGGAACAAGAACCTTCATGGTATGTCACAGTTGCCACTACAATTTAGCACTAGACTAAAAGCCAATGCATAAAAATTCATCTACAACCGACATTAGAGATCCTCAGGAATAAAATAAAATGTGTATCAAAGTGATATCTTGAGATAAAAAGAAGAGTTACCCCTGCTTGGATAAATTCTGTGTCACTTCCCAATCCTAGCATCTCTGCGATTTGACGAGAATATTCCTTGACACCATCAAAGATTGTACCATCATCCGAGTGGAAAGCAATTTGATTTTCTTCTAGCAGCATCATCCTAAACAGGTCAAGAAAATGAAAAATGAATGTAGGAATGTGAGTTAAATATATGAAAGAGCTATAAGAAATCACTACAATCTGGATAAAGTGATAAGTTGTAGAGAGAGGAGTAGCTTATTAGCTCAAGGACAAGCTTCAGTGAGAAGATGGACCTTTTAGTCATGCTTCCAGAAGAAAGAAATTGGTCCTTCGTAATCTTCACATTTCCATTCCATATCACATCCCGTCCAGCTGGCCACCTAAGAGGGATCTTATATTCTTTCGGAGGGCGAACCAAACAGCGTTCTACTGTTCTTGACAGCTCACAGTGACGATCGAACGTCTCCCTGTCCTTATATCCAGCCAACATATTTGCAGAGACATTGTAGCAGGGAACAAAGTTCTCCCTCTCTTTGCCACACAGACCGAGTTCCTTTACTCGACTAGCACCCCCCGAAAGAGATTTTAGTTCCAAATAATCAACAGCAGCTTGCTCCTTTAGCTTTCTATAGTTCATATAGATGTCAGGCGCCGGAGTGGAAGTTGCAGCTTCAAATGCATTTGAAGAAGACGACCCCAAGACAGTGATGAGTGCTAGTACACTTATAAGGCACAAGACTAACCAACTGATTGGTGGCCTTGGGCCAAAAACGAGAACTAGCTTATTTAACCAGGGGCTTCTCATGTTCAAAAGTTTGTGCAAGCCCGTTCAGAACCCAAGTTATAACTCCCTGAGATCACCAATTTTGTCCTTCTAATTCTCCAGAAAGCACAAGATCCGCTACCTATCATGAAACACATACACTTCACATACTACCATGAATACCTCACGCTTCATCCGAGCATTCCCCTTTTGTGCCTTGCAAACAAACTGAAGAGAACCAATCTCCGACACTAGATCATGCCATCAGTCACATGGGGTCAGCACACTCTCCAAAATCAGAGTTCTCTTAAGTCCGCGAGCATGTTACAACTCACAAAATTCCAAGAAAAAAAAAAACCCCAAATTTCCCGATTCGATCACCAACAGCTTATCCTCAGAATCTCGAAACCTATAAAAAGCTCGAGTCAATGCCAATTCTGCTCCAGATCGCTCCTGCACAGAACAGTCAAACGATGACGCCACTCATCCTCTCCAAATGAACATAACCAAAAAAAAAAATGCAGAACATCACATCGCACTGGATACAACACAGCAAGCCCCGAACTCCCGACAATTCAGCCCGCCACCGATTCACCAGCCGACCGAACACCACCCAAAATATAAAAAAAATATAAAAATCAGATCAACGCATCATCGCCCCCATCACAGTACCGCATTGCCGTCCAGATCCGAGGCGAGACGAAATCCGCACGGATCAGATCGAGAGAAGCAACCAGGGAACTCACCGGCTCGAGCTCTGTCAATGCCGCGCCGCATAAGGGCTCGGGAAAATTCCCTTTCGCCACTCCGAATTGGGAAAGGCTTTCGGGAATTCAATCCGCAACAACGTGCTGCCGCGTGTCAGGCGAGTGCAGTCGCGCCACAGCCACAGCGAACTCTTCCTTCCTTCCTTCCTTCCTTCCTTCCTTCTTCTGCTCTCGGATTCAAATGGAGGAGAGAGGAGGAAGAAGAGGGGTTTTATATATGTGTGCAGACTTTTTCGAGGGGTGTTCTCCTGCTTTCTTCTTCTTCCTTCTCTCGAAATCCCCCAATTAGATCCAGGGGGCTCGCTTATTTAGACAGGACGGGAACAGGGCATTTTCGTTGGTTTTACTTTTCCCACTCTATAAAAATAATACTGAATTTAATTTAATACGACGGGTGCCGCGACAGAGGGGAATAATTGTATTTTAATGTTGTTTGCGGTTTGTCTGGCTTTGGCATTTCGTGCTTTTAATAAACCCCCTCCTCTCTCTCTCTCTCTCTCTCTCTCAAATTAAATTAAATTAACCCAGATGATACGATTTTCATGGTACTACGTATTTTTTCGGGAGATGTGCGAGGAGGGCGTCTAAAAACAAATATTTTTCCTTAAAAATACTCCTTCAAAAACAATGGCGATATGACGAGGTGATTGCAAGTACAATTAATATAACGGAATAATAGGCTAATATCGTAAAAATATCAAGTTAGTATGTTATATCATATTCATTTCGAACTAATTTTACATTGCAAAAACCCTAAAGTCACATCAAAAATTTTTTTTTTTTGTCATATAGATCCTCAAACCGGTAATATATATTGTGCCACGATTATCATAAATTATGGTAAATTTAGAATTATACGAATTTTCAAATTTAATTTTTTGTAAATATGATATGGGTGTCGATTCGGGGTAACTAAGCACGAATGTAGCCATTTGGAAAAAAAAATTACGACAAGAAAATAAATTTGGAGCTTTTATAGTATTAATTTTAAAATAATTCAATTTACGTCGAGCATTCATGACACGAAAGTCGTCCGTAAATTGAAACTGGATATTTAAGTACTCAGACGAGGCCCTTGGGGACCCACTAGGCAATTATTAAATTAACGGAATAGACTACGTTCATTTCCAGCAGCTGCACTACACCTACGGGTGGGACCAGCCCGCAGTCGTGGGCACGACGGAATCACACGTGGCGACACTGTGGGCGGGCGGAGATCGGCCACCGTGGGTTCCGCGCACGAGCGAGGCGGACGAGCGGCTGAGATCCGGCCGTCAGAGGTGATGCCATGATGCCCCAGCCTGTACTGTCTCCCGAACGGAGCTTTCTCGCCCGTCGATCAATTATTTTAATTCCGATGACAGCTGAAGCGAGAAAGCCAAAAGGCCAAAAAAGCGAAAGCGAAATTTGCAGATTGTTTAGGAGGGGGTGTTTTCGCCAGATGGAGGATTTGGGGATCCGCTGATCGTGTCTGGTTGGATCGGGGGATGAATGCGATGGATGAATTGGGGGGGGGGTGGACTCAGGCGCTGGACGATTTCGATAGGGTCGGAGAGGGAGAGCGATCGCGTTAAATTTCCCAAAATTGGACTGTTGGATTTTAGCCATTATGTTTTGCTGCAAGAAAGCGATGCCCAATTACATAGATATAATGTATCCATTATAAGTCTAGAGGGGTAGGACTAATTATTGTTGCCATGCGGTATTCAGATGAAAGCCATAAATCACGATTGGACCGTTCAAAATAAACACATGGGAGAATAGGAAGAGAAAGGAGAGCATTGGTTCAAGATTGAATCGGGAGTGGGACCGAACTAGTTTTTCAATGAGTGAAAAAAGAATCGGGATGAGGATAGGAATCAGGGTGAGTTGGATTTTTTGCAGCAATCTAAGAATTGTTTGAATCGAGAGTTCATATTGAAATGCTTATCCGATCTTATCCATTGTTCAAAAAGGATTTTTGAATAAATCATGTATAGGACAATATTAAAGATCTCATCAAAAACTTATAGCATCTTGCTAAATAAAGGCCATAAGACAAAAGAGAAAGGGTTTTACTAGCATAAAATACACGATTGGATTCAAAAAAGCATAGGCCTCAAACAATTTGGTTGAGAAAAAACTACTCAAATAAAGGGTTCCAAATAGGCAACCTAAAATTCCGTTTGTTTTTCGAAAAATAAACTATTTAGAAAATATTTTCTTGAAAATAGCCGTTTATAAAGCTTGAAATAATTAGTCAATTGCAAATGCTTCCATTGATGACAATCCATGTTTAAATATTTTCCGTGGATGATGATAAAAATATTTTATGTTTGTTAATGTTTGTAAGCGATACAAATTACCGTTTTTGAGATAACATGTTATGAATCTTTCATTTTTTTGCAAAATAATGGAGCCGGAATTTAAATTAGGGCTCTCTCTCTCTTTATCTTGTTGTGCGTCCTTAACCTTCCCCTTTTCGCTTCACTACTCGAAGAAAAGCCTAGGTCTCAATTTCTCCAAGCCAGTTCGCTTCCCTTCCATGGTTCTCCATTCCAGTTTTAATCCTCTCTGTGCTTGACAGGCAATCACGCAATTTTGCTTCAATCGTCGTGATTCTAATCTCAATTGACCCAAATTCAATAGTTTTTTTTTTTTTTGGCAATGTCGCTACTATTAATATAGGAAGTATGCAAAGGGAGCGTATAAGGGTTGTTGCTCAACACAGAAGGCACTCTATTGGCTTATTTGGTAACTTACCAATTCTTAACTATTTATGTTCTTTTGTTGCTTGAAACCAAAAAGAATAGAAATCCCTTTAATATTAACATCGGCTAAATTTTCTATTTAAAAAGAAAAAGAAAATTAGGCTCTGCATGGTAGTAACTTTCCTTAACACTTTTTACGTTCTTTTGTTCTCCGAACATTTTTTAAACGCGTTTAGTAAATTTTTTTATTCCCGGAACAAATTTGTTTCCCGAACGAGGTTTGGAGTAGAAATCGAAACAAAAAAAAGTTGTTTCTTGTTAAAACAATTTTAAGAAACACTTTTTTTTTTTCTTTTTTTTTTTTTTTTCTCTTTCCTTTTCTTCTTCCTCTTCCTCTTCCTCCTCCCCCCCTCCCCGCCCCATCGCCACCGGCGAGGTCCGCGAGCTCGGCCTCGCCAAGCCAAGGCCGGAGTCCGGCAGCTCGCCGAGCCTCGCCCGGATCTGCGAGTCGAGCCTCGCAACCAACCAACAAAAAGAAGGAGAAAAAAAGAAAAGAAAATTAAAAAAATCAAAAGATTGAAAATTTTTACCAAACGTGTTTACGTTCCCTGAGTAAAAATTTTGAACCGTTATCAAACACCCTCAAATGCTTAAATAATTCTAACAAAACAAAAACAAAAAAAACGATTCTAAGCATAAAATCGCTTTTTATGGAAACATAAATGTTACAATGCGAACCCTAGTGGTCAAGAAATAGATTTGGAATAGAATCAAGAAATAAAAGTTACTTCTTTATTCTTGAAAACAAAAAATAGAATCAAGTCGTTTTCTTTCTTTTCTTTTATTTCTTTCTCTTTTCTTCATCTTCCTTTTCTAGCAGGTTACTAGGCTCAGCAATGGTTAACAACCAGCTAGAAAAGGAGGATGGAGAGGAGGAAAAAAGAAAGGAGAAAAGAAAATTCTCAAAAATTAGAAAAATTTACATCACAAAATAATGAAAAAAATTCCAAGAAAATGCCCGAAGTGCCCACATTTTCTCAAATAAGAGCTTCTGAAATGCCATCACTTTCTCAAATAAAGATATAAAGCAAATCTTTTTCAAATAGGGGCTTGCAATGATTATGTCTATTTCAAATATGAGCCTAAAGTAGTTTTGTTTGTGTCAAATAAAGACATGACTTTCCGACATCAATGGCACTTTCGGCATTTACCATTTTCCTTTTTTCCTTTTTCCTTTCATTTTTTCTCAGCCATTAACAATAAGGAAGAAGAAGAACCAGAATAAACGAAAAGAAAAAAGATTAAAAAAAAAACAAAAGAATATTTGGACGAAACGCCCTAGACTTGGAAAATTTAGTCAATTGGCAACTGGTGAGGTGAGGCCCTTATTTAAAACAACACTAACTACTTCATGCCCTTATTTGAAATAATCATGGCTATTTCAAGCTTTTATTTGAAACAACCAATGCCACTTCAGGCTCATGTCTGAAACAAAGTCTAATTTGGGTTTTATTTGTGAAAATAAAGAGACTTTGGGCCATTTTTTGGAATTTTGCACACAAAAATTTGAAAATTGTACCAAACACATTATTGGTTTTTTTTTTTTAAAAATAGAAATTTTATATAGTTACCAAACGCATTTGAATGCCCAAAACTTGTCTAGGATAGAAAAAATTATTTCTATTAGAAATTATCCCCAAAAATAGAATAGTTACCAAAATGTATCAATTCATCTAGCATAGAGGAGGGAGGAGACTCACGCATCCGTCGGTTCAGAACCAAACACGGGTGGTTTCTCGACTGCATCGTGCTTGTCGGCTCATGTTCTCCTCGTCCCTCGTGGATTGTACGGGTGACTTGCTGATTGAGTGTGTTGAATTATATAAATGTTCGCAAAATGTTTCTCTTAGCTTCTAGGAATGTCGGTAATTATGCTTGGTTTTAGTTTTATGCAATGCACGAATCCCATTAGTAAACACCTATAAGTTTTGATGCATATACATGTATGTAATTATAAAACCCTTTTTCTTTAAAATAAGGTGTCGGTCAAACTCAATGTTACATGGGTCAATTCCCGATTCCATCCTAAGTCGACCTACCCTGTGATCATTACGTGAAATATGCTGAAAATCATAACTTTTTATTCGTGATTTTTCTTTAATGAGTTGCTCATTAACATGATTCTCATATATTACTCGTGTTGAGTCGAGATGGTGATATTAATCCATAATGAGCTATGACTTTTTAGCGTAAACGTTACGGATATGCAGGTTGGTACGACTGCTTATCCATTGGATAAGGGAGATAAAGATAGGGAATAAAGAAAATGGGGGGAAAAATTTAGGGGCGAGGGTGCATTTCGTTTAATTCTTGCCTAATGTCCTATAAATACTCAAAAATCTATTCATGCAAGTGAAATCCTCTAATTTATTTGACTGGCGTAATTTTTAATTTCCAAATATGGGCCTTTCTTTTTTTTGTCATTAACCGTGGATAACTAATTCATCAGCTCCTTAGTCAAGGATTTGAGGATTCTTGCTGGCTCCGCACACGCGACAGTAGCGCTCCATAGCAAATTTGACGGAGCATGTCGAAGGGCTCGATCGTGCAAATTTAACAACATTTGGAATTGCAAATTTGCTCCACCATACCTAGAGATCATTCCTCGATACTAAATAACAGGAGGCCGATAAAAATTTGAGCTTTTGTGTGAGGCGCAAGGCATGACAAAAGCTCATCTCGAAATTCAAGTGTCACATAGGATGAGGATTGTATGAGACGAGGGGACTCGTCGATCAAACCCAAATTAGCTGCATGGTCGACACAAAACAGGATTCACATGTCCTCATTGACATCACAGTCCCATTAACTTTCAACCCTTGTAAATTCAAATTCGACATCCATTGACCAACAAAATCCAAATACATTGCTGAATGAAATAGATAAACTTATCTTGTAAAAACCAATAGTGTACATGCTTTCAGAAATAGAATCCCTCGTCGCCCAATTTTTCGTTTGAACCTTAAATTTATCAATTCATTTTTCACATATAAATTAATTACTAGAAAATTAAAAAAAAAAAAAAAAAGCCAGCCTCACGAATAAAAGAACGAAAAGGTGATTAACGTGCTCCTCCATTGTTTCTGGTTATAAAAAGAAGACCAAAAAAAAAAAGAGAGAGAGAACAAAATGACAAGCAATTCGCGCTGTGTTTTTTCTTAATTTTGTAAATATATATATATATATATATATATATATATATATATATATATATATTTTTTTTTTTTTTACCCCCGGAATAACGGCCGAGATCCGTTTTTTAGGTTCCAAAACTCGCGCACTCCTCAACACGATGTATAAAAATTCCCAAACCCCCCTCCCCTGGCGCTTTGCCTACCCGTTTCGCTCCCCATCTCCATTTCTCTCCTTCTCTGCTTCTCCTTCTTCCTCCTTCTCCTCCTCCTCCTCTCCTTCTCCTCTGGTTTTCGTATCTCTTCTCTCTCCCCCTCCTCTGTAACGATGTCGTCGGAGAAGGAGCGCGAAGCTCACGTCTACATGGCCAAGCTCGCCGAACAGGCCGAGCGTTACGACGGTCACTCCCTTTCCTCCGTCTGCTCTTTTCTTTTTTTTTTTCGCTTTTTTTTTCAACTGCTCGCTCGATCTCTGTAACGTCTTCGGGAATACGAGCGGGCGATGCCGCTTCATCGATGATCGTCGCTCATGCGGATCTTGCATTTTGTGGATGCGTGCGTGCGTGCGTGTTTGCATGTGAATGGGAATGGAATGTTAGTAGGAGAGGTTGCTGGATGGCTGGCGCCATGCAAAAGAAGTTCGACGGCGACGTTTGTTGTTAGATTTTTTTAGATTCGCTGCTTGCTAGCGTTGGTTAGGAGAATGCATGTCGAAAAGGTTGAACGGTCGTGTTAAATTACTAGGCGGCTAGCTTTCGTGATTGCATGATGATCGTGGCGAAGCGAAAATGAATTGCTTCCCTCTGGTTTTCGCTGCTGGGCAAAGGGTGGTAAATGCATTGTAGAGATGATGTGGCTTCTATCCGTAAGGAAGTGTTGACATCGTGAATTTATCGCGCTGTGACGAGATGAATACGTCGGCACTGGGATTTCACCTGACGTGTCGATGGAGGGCATTACTGCCCTTCCTTCCTGTTTGGATTGAGCTTATGACCAAAAA
This sequence comes from Angophora floribunda, assembly GCA_014182895.1. Classification (NCBI taxonomy): domain Eukaryota; kingdom Viridiplantae; phylum Streptophyta; class Magnoliopsida; order Myrtales; family Myrtaceae; genus Angophora; species Angophora floribunda. The sequence goes on along the minus strand of CM024711.1, from coordinate 27,818,636 downwards.
ATCTCCATTTTGATGAATGAACTTCGTTTAGATTTCGCGATGCATGTGTGATTCCGTTTTTTGGGATAGGTGGGTGTTTATCAGCTATGAGGGAACTGCATTTTCCTCGAGATTACTCACCTTTTGATGTGATCAATGCAGAAATGGTAGAGTGCATGAAGAAGGTCGCCAAGCTTGATCTAGATCTGACCGTGGAGGAGAGGAATCTCCTGTCTGTCGGCTATAAGAATGTAATTGGCGCTAGGCGTGCCTCGTGGCGCATCATGTCCTCCATTGAGCAGAAGGAAGAGTCTAAGGGCAATGATCACAATGTCAAGCTGGTGCGGGACTACCGACAGAAGGTAGAGGAGGAGCTCTCCAAGATCTGTAACGACATTCTGTCCATCATAGACAAGCACCTGATTCCTTCCTCCAACGCTGGAGAAGCCACCGTTTTCTATTATAAGATGTGAGTCCTTTTGCTTGAAACTACAGTTTCCATGCAGTCTTCTCTCTGATAAGCCATATTGCGAGAGAACAGAGTGGGTTTTTCAAGTATTGCCATTTCTGTTCCTGCCTCATTTTGTGTCGGTCTCTACCCTCTTGTTGCGAGCTTAAAAAAATCACATATCCCAAGAGAAAAATTGATGGAAGAGATGACTTTGGTTTGAAGTGGTTTAGACATGTGATCCACCTTCATTTAACAGAGTCACCACTCTCCTAGATTCTTTGTCATCGACTTTAATGCAATTTACAATTCTGCACAGAGATGGTGGCTAAACGTTTTAAGAATATTCTGTATACTTGTGCATTATAGATGAATTTGCTATTTGTATAAATCTAGGAAAGGGGACTATTACCGCTACCTTGCTGAGTTCAAGATTGACCAGGAAAGGAAAGAGGCTGCAGAGCAATCTCTGAAAGGCTACGAGGCATGTTGATTTGAAGTTGGTTACAAACACATTGCTAGTTTATTGTAATACAGCATCCAATAGTACTGTTCTAACTTATACAACTCCATTGTCATTCTGTATACAGGCTGCTTCAAGCACTGCAAACACAGAACTCCCATCGACCCACCCAATCCGCCTAGGCCTTGCGCTCAACTTCTCTGTATTCTACTATGAGATAATGAATTCTCCAGAAAGGTACTTATTCCTGAGTGACTGAAAATACACTCAATTGGAAGTCCTGCTTCTAGATGCTATAGCGATACGTTGATGGCATGTGCAGGGCCTGCCATTTAGCCAAGCAAGCTTTTGATGAAGCAATTGCAGAGTTGGACACATTGAGCGAAGAATCATACAAGGACAGCACCCTGATTATGCAACTATTGAGAGATAACCTGACTCTCTGGACCTCTGATTTGCCTGAAGATGGAGGTATCCGATAAATAATAAACAGCAGAAACATCTCGTAAATAGTGTCTCTAGATGATATTCAATAACTGGGTGGACAAGGGAGTGACCCTTGCATCTCCTACCAGTTAGCAATTTGACAAAGGATTCGTCACTTAAATAACTCTTCTTTTTGGGGAACTGAAAAGAATTGGAAAAGAAAATGGCATGGATGTCATTGATGTCCTTTTGAGAACTCAGATTCTCATTTATGTTCCCTCTATGCAGGTGAAGATGGTATCAAAGTTGAAGAATCTAAACCTGCTGAACCTGAGGTACATGTCAGAGAACAATTTTTAGCATCCGACTTATCCATTACGTCTGTTGCAGTTAATAAGATCTTCTGAATTTGTGCAGCACTGACCTATGTCTCAGTGATCAAGAAACGGGCATTAAATGACTAGGCTGCATCATTTCTTCTTCTTCGGCAGACTAGAGCAGACAATGCGGAAACCCGCGAGCAGTAATTCTGAGACCAAAGCAAAAGTGTAGCGGATTGCTTCACCTCCTTGAGATTTTCTTTTTGCAGTTCATGTTTTTACTCGATGCTTGTCATGTAAACGCAGACTCCGGATTTCAATACTCTGGTTATCTTATATTGTCGTCACCTGATCCTTCCCCGGCTTTTGTATCATGTTTCGATCTTTTTAGATTAAATTGCATTTCCATCCTGAGGTAGTACCATCTTCAGGGTTCGAATTAAAAGTGTAATAGGCCGAGCGCAACGTCGAGGCCAACGGTGGATCTTAAATATCCTCCTGGCCCAAGCGATCCTTCCAAGATGCGATGAAGAACCATATTCCCTCATGATGGTACCAAACTCGGCAAGATTATTTCGAACCCGGACCACCCCGCCCCTTTATCCTGACTAATCAATCGACGGATGGATTCGTGCATGACCCAAGAACGAAAATTGAACTGCATGTTAATCCATGAGACATGAATCAAATGCGAAACTTCCACGAGGCACGGCTGAACTTGCACCCACCCAAAGGGCTAAAAACCCAGACAAGGCAGCTCGACAATTTCTCATCATCTCCAATTTGGACATTCATATTTTAACAAATAAATCTCTTCAAGCACATGCTGAAATTTTTAGTTGGCTGATTTCACGAAAACGACTTCCAGTTCCTAGGCCTTTGAGCTCCTCACAGCATGAGCTTGAGCATCCTATTGAATCTCAAATTATTGCGAGATTCATTAACTGGAAAATGCCGTTTTGCAACTGGTTACATGTATTTTGTATCCTGAAATGGTCCATCCTGCTGGCCGTTGCTCCTACATTCTGTCTCGCTCTCAATTAAATCTGCCAGGGAAAACCTGTTCTTCATGCATGGTTTACATTCTTCGCACCAATACGTCAAATAAGAGCTTATAAAGCACCCACCCTATGCTAAGGAAAAACGATGGACATAGATTGGCAAACTGGAAGGGAAAGCTGAAATATGTGCATCACATTGGTCCTCGAAACAGTAACATTATTCTTGCAAATTTTGGGATAAGTATGTACAGCGATGACAAGTTCGTTCCATGAACATGATGGGGGTAATGATAGCTAAGAATGTCTCCAGAACCGAAAAATATAATGCACCCTTACGGGCCTAAGGCTCTTCCTTGACGAAATAGCTCTGGGGCAAGCTGAAATCTTCCTCTTGGTTCAGAATGTCAGCTTCATCCTCATCTGGTTTCTGACCACAAAGGCAATGGACAATATCAATAAGCATGCTCTGGTATCTTTGAAACAGAAACAACAACAGGCATACAAAAACATGCACCCAGTATAGCTCTCTACACCTATGGAATCACAGTGCTGGCCTTTCAGATTAAGTGTAAGAACTTTTGTCATATCAGTTGCGCAAAGAATCAAATAACTCCAAGCAGCATTCACATGATGAATGGTGAGGAATGTACAAAAGAAAAGGAGCTGCTTAAATTGAACAAGTACCAGCATGTCCAAGTTGTAGAAACGATCCAGCAACTGTAAAACCTCATCAGCAGAGAAATGACGGTCGAAGCTGGGAAAAGCAGCAAGCATATCATGAGTGACTTGGAAAAACTAGAGAATCATCTATTGCGCTAGACAAACTGAACATAACACCAAGAGTAAAGGAATGTTTGAGAGGAAAGAACCTTCTTCGCAGGTGCTCCATTAGCCCATAAAGGACAAAGTGTCGATGTATACCTGCTGACTCATGGGTGGTTAGCCTTGGACATTGGAAACAAATTGGATGAACACAAAGTTTTGAGAAAGGAAATGAACCTTAATGTCTGCACCTGCATTTCACACGCACTAACAGAAAATCTAACTATAATTCACAAGAACTGCAGATGCAGCGTTCCAGAGAAAACCGAATTGCCGGGAAACAGACAAAGCAAGTCGGATAAACAGTCTTTGGAGAAAAATCGGCTGATTGCAGTCACAAAAGTGCAAAACAACAAATCAGTCATAAGGAAAATGCAACACAACTGATGCTTGCGAAATCATAGATGATGAATGCTTTCAAGCTGACAGTTTAATGTGGCTGGGTCATGCTTGTAGCACTTCGCATACTGATCATACACGACTCGAACCCAAAAGGCCTCATTGTCTCATTTTCTTCCTTTCTTAGAACTCATTGTCCAGGCATTTCCAAAATTGTTCATTGACACGGAATCGCAATCGTTTCGCCACCACCATGAACAGGCGCCCCACAAGCCCAAACGATCGCGTAGCTTGACTTACCGCGTAATTTGGCGGGAGGGTACCTCTCGAGAGCTTCCAGCAGCCTAAGCTCCAATTCGACCTGCGACTGCTCCTGTTTTGGGGGGTGCAAACGATCGGACGTCAGAAATCAGAATTCGTTTCCAGCTACGGAACGACCTATTGCATTCGAATGCAGCTATCGACGAAGATTACCTGAGGGAGTGAAGATGCAGAGGAAAGAGGCGCCTTGCACGGAGAATGCACCGAGACTCCGTCTTGCTCCTCTTCCTTGCACTTGCCGGCTGCTCCGCCGCCGCTGCCTCCGCCGGCCATCGGTTCGGCGAATCTGCGCGAGCGATCGGTAGATTTTTCAAGAGAAATCGGGAGCAAAACGATTTATTTCTTGTTTTTTTTTTTTACCTTCCGTTGTTTTTTCTTGGGTTTAGGGTTTCCCGGTTCGATTGAAAATGGGCTTTGTTTTGATTTTTTAAATCAGGCCTCATTGCCTCCCCGTTGCTTTTTTTTTTTTTTTTTACCATGTCAAGATATATTCCCAATTTTTGGAATTGAGGACGCAACCTATTGACCCTAGAATCGAATTGGTTAATTTTAAGGTCAACTCGATCGAGATTTTTTTTTCCATATGTACAATATGTAATGTGTCAAACATGAAGACGGAGCTTTATGTTTGAGAATACAAGGTAAAATATATTCAATTTCAACAAAAAGTTTTCTATTCCAAAGAACCAGCATACAAAGACCATGTTAGCTTGTAAGACTGCAAATAAAATCAAATGTTGTAAGATTCCGTTTATTTCACAAAAAATAAATGATTTATAAAACATTTTTTCAAAAAATGATTGCTTGTTTCATTCACAAAATTGAAAGAGCAAAAAAATTATTTTCATTGTTTAGAAAATGTTAAGACATAAATTATTATTAATAATGAAAATATTTTAAAGGAAATATTGTCCAAATCATTTAGGCTCTATCCATTCGGGGAAAATTCGACGTACCAATCATGATGGTAATTGATGCATAAATAATTTTTAAGAAAATATTTTCAAAATCATTTATTTTTCATGAACTAGGCATAACTTAAATGAGAAAATCTCCAATCTCATTGCAAAGTTTGTTCTCATGACAGATATCCATTTGCAAAACCCACTAACCTACTCAATATTCTCTAAAATGTGATATCGAACGGTATCAATTATCATCAGGATAGGTGCATCATCTTGCAAAATAGACAAAGTCTAAATATGCAGTCCAAGGGCATGAAAACAATTCAAGCAGTCCTAAAACTATTGAAGCCGCACCAACATAAAATGGAGAATTAGACGAAATACACGAATTTTGCATAGAGATGAGAAGATTTAAGCGATAGATAAAGAAAGGATTAGGGGACCGGATATGCAGGTCCATCAAATTCCACGTCCTAATGAAAAACAGAGCAGACATGACAAGACGTTGAGATACACACCTCACTGCTTTGTTCTTTTTCATGATCGGACAGGGCAAGGGTGGTATCAGAATCTGAAGGGGGGAGATCTCCTGCAAACATCCAATAAGAACTTGAATTCAGCATGGTAGCTTCCATACTCGATTTGCATCGGGAATCTTTTGAACAGATAGCGCATCAAAAACATAGATCTAAACAAGCTCTTGAGAAGATCTTGAAAATCATGATGGTAATTGAAAGCGTGGTGGATTTAGACAAGCATGGAAAATATCTAATGTCGATTTTGTTTCGATAATTGACCATGCGAATAAAGATATCTGGAATTTCGACTCATAATCAAACATGTTAGATAGAGTGAAGAATATTCAAAGAAGAAATCATAAAGCCTTTGTTATTCACCATAAAGGAAATTGACCGTACCTCGAATCGCAGTGGAGTCAAGCCACTACAAAGGAGGAGACTGGAGAATGAAAAACGAGAGAGACAGACAATCAAGAGAGACAAGGCGGCGAGATCGATAATATTATATAAGAGAAAGAATTTAGGGTTAAATCTTAGAGATGAGCCTATTTGGTTCCAAGGTAGAATCGGCCGGTTCATGATATAGAACCAATAGCCAAACCGATTCCCTTGTGAACCCATCTTTAAAGTGTCGGTTTCGGGTTGAATTTGCCTGATTTGTCCCCCATAATTAAAAGTAGGTTAACACCACACAAAAAACTTAAACCGATACACCTATGACAAATTGACCATAAATTAATTTTTTGATCGTGAAAAATTTTACACTAGTATATCTATAACAAATTTATCCAAAACCAGTATATTCATGATAAATTTATCCCTTGTTAATTTCTGTTAAATTTTGCTATCAAATTACCGAGTTAAATTACAAGTGTAGTCAATTGGTGTGCCAGTTGAGATTTTATTATTTGTTTATCACAATTTTACTAGTTTTATGATTTTTTGTGGTATTAATCAAATTTAACGGATAGTATATTTATCACAAATGTATTGATTTGGATTAATTTTGAGTAAATTTATCACAAATATACCACTTTTGGGGTTTTTTATGACCATTTGAGATAAATTTGTTATAATTATACCCGTTTGGGATTTTTCGTAATCAAAAAATTAATTTGTGACAAATTTATCATAGATGTATTAGTTTGAAGCTTTTCGTGATATTAACCCTTAAAATTAATATTATTTTTTCTTTCATTTAATGATAAACGTCGCTTAAATAAGGAGCAAGAAGTTCATTCTCGAGGATTATCTCCGAGAGCGATACACGCAATTCTAAATTGCAAGGGACTGAACATTAATCTCGCAAAAAGTACTTGTGCTGAACTCTCAACTCCATGACCAAAATTCGACCAAAAAAAACAACTCCACAACCATAAATAAAAAATAAAAACTCTCGGCTCATTTTGCTTCTAATTAAGATTCATACTTTCCTAATTCCTAGAGTTCATTAGCTTAGTCAGGACAAGTTCATGTTTCCCTACTAAGCTTCTCCCTAAACTTGGGCAGTTATTATTTGCAAGGGCCACTTGTAATAGTCCAATTTTGGGGTGTCTTGTCAAAATGCATCGTTTATTTTATTTTAATGTATGCTGGTGCCGGCATCCTCGTTGTTTGGTGAATAATTTTCTTCCCACCAACTAAAGAATACAAGAAGTGACATTGTGAAGTCTTTTACCCAATGATGGATCTCTTGCCTATTTTTTTTCTCTCGAGCTTTTAAAAAACCTATTCAGGTCCAATGCTTCGGAATATTGTTCAGCGCTCAATTATTGCATATCAGCAATTATCTAAAACTCTCTAGAACAAGATCATTAGTTTTATAATCAGCTGGTGGTCCAAAGCGTGCTCGAAATCGACCCCGACGCAAGACGTTACGTAATGGATCATGCGCACGAATTCGTAGACCATCCTTTTTCGGACGTGCGTGCCGAAGCAAGCAAAACCCACCAACCGATTAAAACAAATGATCTTGTTCCAAAGCGTCGCATACCCCTTTTGGAGTTTTGCATGCTGTTCATGGTATTTATATTCTCTAAGTCGTGGTCAAGTAACAACGCCTCGACATGACAACTTTCCACAATCTTTATTTTATTTTCCTGAGCACTTTAGACACATGTAATTTAACATATACTCAACCGTCCAAAATATGATATTAATCGAGAATGACTGAATCGAGATCTGCGAATGCTAATCTCCCGGTAGCTTGAGGACACCTTTCTCATGCAAACCGACTCGCAAGTTTGCATTTGTCTTCACCTAATATATATGTACTCGATGCGATATTTTGTGTCCTAATTATATCATGCGTAAATTATAGATAGAAGAATTGAAAAGTGAGAATTTCGTGATTTAAACATAGAATTCGGATGTGGATGATCTCATCAGCTAGCGATAGTCGATTTATACTTAGTCGAAAGTTATCCATTTAAAAAGAAAGAAAGAAAGACTTTCTTTTTTCTTACGCGCGCGAGGCCTATGGCTAACGACAAAAAAACGAACCGAAAACATTCGTGACGTCACCGCCGTTAACGACCGTGGCCGTGGCCGACCGCCATTGCTGAGCTCGCGCATGACCTCACTCTCGCACAGTCATTGTCCAGTCATGGGAGACGGCCCCCCGATGGCGAGTTCCCATGCTTTCTCTTCTCTGACAGCGATGGCCTCTCTCTCAGCGATGGCACTCATTCTTGCTCTCACTCACTTTCCAAAAAAGATGATCAATCGATCAACCGACTGCTTTTTTTTATATGACATCTCCGCTTCGGTTTTGACTTTCTTGATTCCGTCGCTGTTGGCGTTGTCTGCTTCTGCCTGCAAAAATTCCGTCTTGCTGCGCAAGCTCGCCTCCCTACCCTTTATAGCGATCTTTCCTTAGGGGAAACTCTCGCTTTCGCAGCTTCCTCTCTTCTTTTTGTCTGGACCCATGTCGTCGATCGCCGCTACTGGCCCGGTTCGCTCTCCGCTCGGCGCCTTCGGCTCCAAGATGACGTCCCTGTTCCTGACGAGCCGCGCAGTCTCGGCCGCTTCTGATGTGCTCAGGACTCGAAGGAGTATCTTCGCTGGGAACGCGTCGCGTCTTGCCTTCTCGCCGTTGCCGGAGCCTCTGAAATTTGCTGGCGGAAGCGGGCCGCTTAGACGGCGGCGTCTCGCCGATTCCCCGGTCGCCAGAGCGGCAGCAGCCGATGCGGAGGGCAGGGAGATTGGAGTCCCCGATGGGTGGGATGATCTCTCTTTAATCTCGCTTCGTTTCCTCTCTGTTTGTTACTGAATTAAATGGAACACGGACGGGGAAAGGAAAAAGACGGGATTTTTTTGGTGTTTGTCTGTTCGTGTTCTGTTCTTTTTGCCCGTTCTGGTTATTCTGAATATGGGTTGCTGCAAACTGCAGGCTGGCAAAGCCATCCAAGAGCTTCGGAGAAAGATACCCAGCGCTTGTTACTGGCTTATTTTTCTTCATGTGGTATGTGATTTCATTCTGTTTATGTATCGTAATGTCATAATTGTCTACTTAATGTCTTGAGATGGTTAATCGAATCTTCCTCATGTCCTTGCATCATAGCAGTGCAGGGCTGCTAATTCAACAATCTGCAGATGCTCTTGCAAAGACATCTTTCTTTATCATTCCCAGCTACCAATCATTAATGCGGCGCTTAAATTTTATTTCGAGAATCTCCAAACCTCGAGCCTTCATTTTAAGTTTGGTTGTCATAATTTCATTGAAAATGCGGCAATCCTGTGTGATTTGCACTGAGTTAGGACTATCTGCTTCTCATGGGGGAAATTAGAAATAGAAGAAAACCCCAAAGAAGGTCGAGGACTGAAATAACCATGTGATTGGGTGCCAAAAAAGAAAAATAACTGTGAAATTTTTTCTTTCAATGCAGGTACTTCCTGAATGTCATCTTCAACATACTGAACAAGAAGGTCTATAATTATTTCCCGTATCCATAGTATGTTGTCCTCGCTGATTCACTTCCTCTGTGGAACATTTATAGATTTCCAGTTACTTGACTCAATGCTAATGCCAGAATTTAATTCCGCCCTGTTTACACTCTCTATAGTGAGAGCAGACTTGTAATTTTTGGCATGTTTTGTTCCTGCGCATGATCACGCTCCTTTTCCCTCCTGCAGCTTCGTTTCTGTCATACATCTTCTTGTTGGAGTTGTGTATTGTCTGGTTAGTTGGTCCATTGATCTGCCCAAACGTGCAGTAAGTTCAATACTCCAAGTGTTTATGCCCTTAGTCATTGCACATTGTCCCTCTAAAATTCAATTGACATGCTTTTATCACTTGAACAGCCCATTGATAAGGAGCTCTTGGCGTTGCTGACTCCTGTTGCTTTGTGCCATGCCCTAGGACACGTCATGTCCAATGTGTCTTTTGCAACAGTTGCCGTATCCTTTACGCATACCATCAAAGGTAAGCAGAGTCAAGAAAAGATCATCATGTTTGACGTAAGTTCACTCTTTTAGCATATGCAGAATGAACGACGTTCAAATGCACACCGCTGCCGTAAGTGCTAATAGCTCTTGTTATTAGCTATTTAGATACTTCTTAACCGCTGAAGGGTTGTGCTCAAGGCAGATCCTCTGCTTTACCTAATGCTGTGTAGTCTCATGCAATTCTTTTCATTAGCGTAAGATGTAGTTTTTATCATTAATTGTTTTTCTCGTCATACCATTAACAGCCCTTGAGCCGTTCTTCAATGCGGCTGCTTCTCAGTTCATTCTGGGCCACCAGATCCCACTCTCCCTGTGGCTATCACTAGCTCCTGTTGTGATAGGTTAGTTGTGGATTCAGTTTTTACAGCTCAATTCATGCATGTGACACTTGAGTTATATCCTGCTTTTTTTTTTTTGAATATAAAGTAGTTGAAACTGATTAGATTCTTTATATAAATGGTATCAATTATATCGTCTCAGGTGTGTCGATGGCTTCATTAACCGAGCTTTCTTTCAACTGGACTGGTTTCATCAGTGCAATGATCTCGAATATTGCATTTACCTACAGAAGTATTTTCTCAAAGAAAGCAATGGTGAGAAATCTATCGGAAAGCTTTTTGTTCAGCAATTTGATTCATTTTAGTATGATCCGTGGTGGAAGTAAAGATAGCACATCTTACATTGCGACTGTTTCTTTATTAAAACATGTAGTTGGCGAGGATGCTAGTTGGTAGATGCTCTTCTTGAATTTATTTGTGCACTCAACGTATCTCGAGTCTTTTTTCTTGAATTGAAATTTCATTTTCTCTTTTCTGCAGACAGGAATGGACAGTACAAATGTGTATGCTTATATAACAATCATCGCTCTTGTGTTTTGCATCCCTCCAGCAGTTATTGTAAGCTTCTTACAAGTGATCAGCATTGATCACAGCAGAGATTTCAAATTCATTTGCTTCATGATATCATGCTTTGACCATCAGCCGCAAATATAATGGCACTCTCTTCTCTAAATGAATCACGCCAGCTGCAACCTTTGAGCATTGTCTTGTTTCACTTTCAGATTGAGGGCCCTCAACTGATGCAATACGGATTCAGGGAGGCCATTGCCAAAGTGGGTCTTTTCAAGTTCCTGTCAGACCTTTTCTGCATTGGAATGTTCTATCATCTCTACAATCAGGTATATAGCATGGACTTCCAGCGGCTCGGCTTTGCTGTTCAATGTTTCAGAAAGAAGAAAACTGTAAAAATATAACCATCTGGGGAAAAGATTGGAAGTGCTAATAACGTTTACTTCTGTAGTTATCCTGTTTGTACTCATGGATTCATGACTCATGAACATGGTTGCCTTTTTGTCCAGGTTGCTACTAACACTTTGGAACGGGTAGCGCCACTTACACACGCAGTCGGAAATGTGCTGAAGAGAGTTTTCGTTATCGGTTTCTCCATTGTCATATTCGGTAATATCTCGCTATTTTTTCCACTTCAGTTTTATATAGCTAGCATTTGACTAGTTTCAGAACTCCAAACACATTTGTGCTCATAGATTCTGTACTTGCAAATCTACAGGTAATAGGATCTCCACTCAAACCGGGATCGGAACTGCAATAGCAATAGCTGGTGTGGCCATCTACTCCCTCATAAAGGCGAATATCGAAGAGCAGAAACGGGTAAATCCTGTTGAGTAACCTTCTTCTCATTATGTTTTTGAAACATCTTTCGACTACAAGCAAGAATTATTGCACTGCGGCATTTGGAGAATGCTCAGTACACGCTTCTCTTCTGCCATCAATCCAAAAACACCCTTCTCATCACGTCAAGCCAAATGAGTTCCCAGATCGACACTAATGTCCATCGGCATATCACCATTATCCAGCTGAAAATTTCAACCTTTCTTCACTCTCGGCCCGGTTTTACTACACTGCCCTGACCCACTTTGCCTTGTTTTTCCAGAAGGTTGCAGCAGCCCCTGCTCAGTAACACGCCGGTCGTGCAGGATTAACTGATTTCGTTGTACCTCTCCATGCATTTTTTAAGGTAATAAAGGAGTGAATTCTTTTACCGAGGTTAATACCAGCTAGCAGAGCTGCCTCGAGGACTTGTCTGCATCGTCATGAAACTGTAGCTACCGGGTCGATTCTTTGTCCAAAACTTGCATTCGTCACGAACCTTTCGATTAATATCTGTGTAAGTACGCAGCCTCTAGACGGAATGAAACAAGAAATAACTAATGAAGATGCAATGTTTCAGATTGTTAATCTGTCCCACCGAGGCCTTAAAGCTTCCCACTTTCTCAGGCTGAATCAGCCTTTCGAGTTTCAACTGCGATCCTGTTCCTATCTCATGCGAGTCGCGACTTGGGAACGAAAACCGATTCGATTTGCTACACCGATTGATTAGTAAAAATGATCAGATCAAGATTCCCATCATTGGTCTAGCATGTCATAACAATCTGCATAGCCAGAGCTTTGAACGTGAATCCACGGCTGAAATTGGGAGAACTTGCAGAAATTGTGGACCCATCCCATCTGGCAGGGCCCATTAATTGGAACAACTAGTGGGCCCATTCGTGCTAAATGACAGGATTAACAGCAAATTCATGACATAAATTCTGGATTTACACTTTATAATAACATAAAAAAAAAAAAAAAGAATATGGCGATGGCTATGCTGGGGAATATGTACAGCAGTGGAAGTTCAGCAATTGTCCGAAGTACGAACGGCTAGTTGGCCCAGCATTAAATTAAATCTTAAAAATGTACCGATCCAATAAAGAATCACACTTGTTTTCTATATCTTCCTTCTCATTTATTTCCAAGGGAAGGGTCCTCCCGGCATCGTTGCCAAATGAGCAATTTAAAAATTATTCTCCTAATTTTATACATTTTTATCTTTTAGAAATCCAAGTTGATGCACGATGTCCGCATTTTCAATGACGATATACGATGGGAATACTTCTTCACCTCATGTGAGTACTTGCTGAACACGGAAAAACATTCAACGCGATGCCTTTTTTTTTCTTTTTTACTTAGAACTCTAATTAAACTCAAAATATTGGTCCTTAGAGCATAAACGATGAAATGCTAACCGCTAATCACTTTAATAAAGACAGTACCTACGTCACGATGAAATCGTAGTAACCATTTAAAGCTGGTCCAGGGGATGGTCCGTGGCAAAAGGCAAATAATAGATGCGGTCGTAAATGGATATGATGATGGCATTAAGTTGGCCTACGCCAGCTTCTGTCACTAGGGCTAGGAAATAAATTCAGGTTACTTGGAGCTTGAACCGGGCACACTCGACCCTCCAAAAAATAAATGATTTTGATATCGACCAAGCGTGAGCAACAAATTAGGGTCAATACAAGCCTGGTAAAGCTCGCTCATCGATCGCCTTTGGTGGTAACTCTTTTGTGAATTCTCAAATATCACAAAACTCTTTCGAGTCTAGAAATTTTACCTATTTAAAACTTGAAGTCTAGAATTGTTACTCATATGATTTTGCTTTAACATTTGTAAAAATAGATATGCGATTTCGAATCACATGCGCTAAACCATCTATAGTTGGTATTTCAAAGCAATTCAATTTTTATGCACATATTTAAAATTTTGTTTGGCCTCATTTACTTTTAGATTTCATTTGTTTTATAGAAAATGAGAATTTTAAAAAATATCTTTCTAAATTTGTTTTATTGTAACGATCAAAATAACTAATTAATGAAAAATTATAATTATCTAAATTTTTTGACCAACGATGAAAATGTGCTTTCTTTCTTTATTTTTATAAGCGATCCCATCGATCATATTTTAAAAATGTTTTATAATTTATTTATTTTTCGCAAAAGAGGGAGAGAGCGGCAGTGTTGCTATGATTCACTTCACGAAAAGAAAAATAGCCACCAAAAAAAAAAAGAAAATTTGAAGGACATGATGCCAGACAGCGACAGGTCAGCCAGGCTTGAGAACCTCGAAGCTCATGAGTGGGACCCGGGATCTTGCAGGGAAACCCCCACCAAACCCAAACCCAAACCCAAACCCAGAGGCCGAACCCAAGGTTGGGTTAAGCACATGGGTTTATGACCGTTGAATGAACAGTCGATCAAAGTCTCTCTCTCGCTCTGTCATGGCTTCTTGCCCACTTCCCCATGGCACTCCTCCCCATTCCCCTGCTCCATCAGACATTGTTTAATAATAATTTTTGCACCGATGGAAACCGTCCCTATATAAAGATGCATCATTGAATTTCTCAAAACCTCGTGAATTTGCTCAGGAAACCAAAATCCCTCCCTCCAAAAAAGTTATTAAAAAAAAAAAAACCAGAGAAAGAGAGAGAAAGCTGCATTGCTATTTAGAGAAGGTACTGAAACCACATCATCCCTCTGAATTTGTTGCCCTCCTAGGACTAGAACCCTTTATTTCCAAGACGAGCTCCCTCCACCTCTCTCTCGATCTGTCTCTCTCAATTGGCCATCTGGCTCTCAAGCTCTATCAGAGCTCTCCACAGTTCAGCAAAAACTGCTCTCTTAAACCCTTCAATGGCTGTTCTGGTGTTTCTGGTGCTCTTCCTGGCCCTCGCTGGCCATTCAGGTAGAGCTTATGAATCTCTCTCTGTCTCCTTTTCCTTTTCTTATCAAATGTCCAAGCAAAATGACATACAGGGTTCTCATGTTTTTCCTTTCTTTTCCTTTTCTTGGTCTTCTGCTGTAGCTAGGGTGATAAAGTTTTGATCTTTATACACTTTCCTTTGCGTCCCCCCCCAACCCCCCCTATAAAAAAACCTCTTTTCCATGACCATCTTTCCCTGAAAGCTCTATCCTTTTTCACGAACCTGCACCTCCTCCTGCTTGTTGGGCGTTCTCTCAATCTTTTTTTATTTGTTCATTTTTCTTTTTTGGCGTTTCTGTTTTAGTTGCCACATACTGCATATGCAAAGACGGGGTCGGTGACCAAGCCCTCCAGACGACCCTGGACTATGCCTGTGGAGCTGGTGCTGATTGCTCGGCCATCCTTCAGGTCGGTGCTTGTTACCAGCCCAACACCGTGAAGGACCACTGTAACTACGCCGTGAACAGCTATTTCCAGAGGAGGGGCCAGGTCACCGGTAGCTGCGACTTCTCCGGGACCGCCACTCCTTCTACTGTTCTTCCGAGTACGTGCATTTCTAATGTTGTTGAAATTGGAAAAGAAAAAAGAGGAAAAATATACCCTCCTCATTTCTGATTTCAGCAAATTTTGCTTGCGCATGATACCTTTTTGTGAGACTGGGGGTTGGTATGTGTTGTGATGAATGTTTCGCTGTGGCTTTTTGCAGATCAAGCCTCTGGGTGTGTTTACCCTTCAAGCCCAAGGTATATCCATGCCCCAGATTTTCTTCAGAAAAGTTCCTTTTTTTAGATGATCTGCGCAAAGTTTGATAATCAATCACTCTCTCTCACCAAGGAAAAAAGAGAACAAGAAAAGAAAAGATTTTCCAGTTCTCATGGGTCTGTTTATGTCGTCGTCGTTTGCCATTTCACGACACCAAAACACACACAAAGGAAAAAACTTCGCTTTCTTGTTTTTTTTCATTTCTTGCACGAGCAGTGTTGATGCTTTTCAGATTTGGTGTTGAATGATGTCTGAGAACATGATGCATGAGAGGGCAGTGCCACTGCGCTGAATTAATTTGCAATTCAGAAAGCATGCTTGGCTCATTGCAGTACTCTGAGCTGGTCCCTGACGTTCAAAAAATTATTGCTGCATGCCTTCGTCGTCATCCCTTTATAATAAAAACAAAACGTCTCATTATTTCCTCACCTCATGAAAACAGCACATTTGCTTAGTTTTCCTGGAAGGTTCGGTCTTTGTTCTATATTGTGAGAACGAGGAATAACTTGAGAACGCATCGTTGCGGCTATTACATTAATTGAAAGTAAACTCGCGTCTACATCATACTAGATGAAGTCAAACCGACACCTAAAGCTTTAGCTCATGACTGGCCTTTAACAATACGATTAGTTGAGTACATTACTTCACTTATACATAAAATGAATCTCACACTTCATCTACTCAGACATTGACCTTTCCGCTGTTCTCTTTGGGTCCGATGCAGCTCAGTGACGCCCACCACTCCGACATCCACCACCACGACCATGTCCCCGCCAGGCACCATCACCACCACCCCACCAGGGTTCGCCACCGCCCCACCAGGGCTCGCTGGCGGCGTAGGGCTAGGCCCCACCGGGATCAACGACACCAGCGATGCCGCTGCCGGTCCGGCTTTCTTCAGCGGGATCAAATCCATCCTCCTCTCTTTGGCCATCATTCCCTTGTTGTGGGGTTAAAAAAGTTTGAAGGGCCCAAGCAAGTGTACCGAATAGACAAAGATGTGTGGCGGTGGTGGTGGTGGGAGTTTTGAAACTGGGAAAGGGTCCTCAAATAGGGACAGGTTTCACCACGGGTAGAAACTTTGTGATTTCGAGGGTTCGTGCCGTGTAGGAAATGAAAGCAACAAAGCCTGGACCCAATTTTATTTTATTTTAGTCTTTTTCAGCTTTCTTTTCTTGAGAGAAAGGCTTTGGGGATTTTATGTAAATGTAGGCTTTGGAACATGTTCCTTAAAATTGGAGGGAGTTTTGGTGGTATGATGACTTCGGTGAAAATAGGCCGTCGCTGTCTTTTCTAGTTTTATTTGTCGATTCGATTCATTTGAAGTTTGTTGCGTTTTGTTTTAGCTTTTATGGGGTTTTGTGGTGGTTCAGAAGGTATTTTCCTTGTGCGGTGCACATTATATTATAGTTTATTAGGATTTCTTTGTCTTTGAGTCGATTGAATTAATCAAGCCCACCAACCGCCGTGCCCCATGTGGCCGTACGCGTCTTATTCGTCCCAATTGTTTACTTTCGGGGATTTCCCTAGACCGCAGTCGGCGGCAAGATCAAGTCGATCTCCATCGTAGATTCAATGGTTTTAATTGATGGGACTCGCAAGATGATTGTCATGTGAACCCTAGTGGAGGCAAGAAATTTTCCAATTATGTAGAAGACTTGTCAAATATGGGAGTTGTTGTAAGGGGATGCTTGCCGTCTTTGGCGGGGAAAAAGCATTTTCCATGTCGGTTGGATGGCTGACCACGTAGGATGAATGGTCGAACGCTTCTTCGATTTGCTTGTGTAATCATGTGTGGATCTTAGGTCATGTGACCGCCACGTGAGATAGATTTTCGTTTAGTAGCATCGACAAATCAATCAAACAAGTTTTTAATTATCTTATGAGTAATGCACTAACTACTCTCGAGCGACAAAATGGGGGTGAGGGTTTTTGAATTATTGGTCTATTTAAAGGTGTGATGTTCAATCACTCTCGAGCTTCAAGTGGAAATATTGAACATAACGTTATATTGAAAGTCACGACATTCCATTGATTAGATCTTTTTCCTTAATCATTTATGGGCCTCGACCATTCTTATTTATTAAATGCATGCTGAACATGGCTTTTCATCGTAGGTGTATGTTAAGAGTAGATATGAATCTCTATAGGCAATAGCTTGGAATATATATGATTAATGTGGACGTATAGGAATATTAAGGAGTACGTATTCTTTTATAGAAAATGGTTAGTAACCATGGTTTTGTGCATCATGCAAACTTCAATTCTATTTAGGTCTCACACTATGATAAGTCGGATGTTTCTACCTTTATCGTTTGGTGTAGTTGTGACAGAATTTTAATTGTGTTGTAAAGTTTTGTAATATAGCAACACTTGATAGTTGAGTGAGATAACTTCCTAAAAGCTTATGTGGCTTTGAAACTGTTATCGCTACGAAGCATTTGTCAAATAAAAGCTACATCATTCCTCTTTATAGCTATAACTGTTATGAAAAAATTATACCAAATAATCTTTAATTAGTATCATTAGATAATTGTTGTCTCTCAAAACATTCCGAGCATAATGTCATGGGTTTCCTTGGTGATTAATGATCTGACTTGTTGTCCATAAGTTTGATTTTCCACAATACCATATGCAGATAGTTTCATAATTAAGCTTTCCACATGAATTCTACTTGCATTTTACTTGCCCTGTAAGATTAGTGTAATATCTTCTAGGCTAATTTACCTACCTAAGACAAGCTTAAAACATCATTAGCTATTATGAGGGTTAAGGCTTGTTTGGTAAAACTAAAGATAGGCACTGAAAATTTAATCACTAAATTTTAAGTGGCGATTCTTAAGTGCCGACAGATAGAATTAAAATGTTGTTTGACAGTAATTGAAAGTAAATCATTGAATAATATTAATCTCTTATTAAACATAAATTTGGAATAGTTATTGCTCAATTTCTTAACATAAAATCAGCATACTTTGACAATATAATTGGCAAGATATAAGTAACATCAGTCACTTTTCTACTTAAACAAATTAAGTGGTGTCTTCCTTAGTAATTGGACCTTTTAAGTAAAATTTTGAGTAAGATTGTTAATCGAAATTTATCTCATTATGCGTTGAATTCATACTTTCGGCCCTTAATTCAGATTGTCCAACAAGCCGGAACTAGAGTTTTAGAAAGAGGAGCGAATATCATATCACAGGGGTCCGTAATCTGGCGCGCTGGAAAGCCGTGCACGCAGTAGGTGGCTTGGTAATTTCGATTATTGACTGATTTATTCCACGTCATGCAGATCCAGCGCCACGTCAGCAAGACGCGACCGAAAGGGCGGCGGCGGCGGTCCTTCTCATTCTTCCGAGTTACGACACTGTTTGGGGGAATCTCATGAAGAAATTCCGCTCGAGTCCGATGATTGACTGGCGCCTTTGAATATTCGGGCTGGTGGCTCTCCGTTTCTCTCTCCAGCTCTCAGCTTCGACGCGACGCCCTCAGCGGCCATTCAGAGCGCGCTGAGCTCTTCACCAGTCGCTTGTTTCGCTGGATTTCGAGCTGGGTCTTCGTGGATTCACTGCGACGATGGTGAGTGAATCGCGCCATCATCTGTTCTATCCTGTAATGTGTCTCTGATGGAAGAAAATTGAGATGGGTTTCGGCCTTTGGACGATGATTGTTCTTGCTTGCTATCTGGCCGTAGCTGCTTGGGTCTGACTGAGCTGTGCTTAATTTGGTAGCTTATCTTCTAGTCGTTGGATCATCATGTGCCGTTCTGCCCTTTTCTGATATTCTAATGTTTGGTTGGTGAGTAATTCTTGTGTGAGAGCGGAGATGCAAGTCAATGTTCTTATGCTTCACAAATTGCCTATGTAAAACTGTGAGTATTCAAGGCAGAATGTGACTTTCTATGTGGTGGTGTCGTTGGCTTTTGTTTTTCTGTCTTTTGGCCATCGTGGGTCGTTTTAGTTGTTAGAGAGATTTGGGAAGCATGGGCTGTCGGGTGATCATGAGCTCCGATGGTGTCTGATAATACCTCTTCCTTTTCCCTTGATGACTTTCTCCATGATTCCCGTAGATGGCCTTTACTGTATGCATGGTTGGCATGCTGTTATGCGTTGTTGCTCTGTGATTTAATGATGTGGTGTGTGACAAAAATGGTGGACACTTAGCTAGAGAAGCGGTTGCTAACCTAGTGATACTTGCCAGAACCACGGTATTAGTGTCTGCTGTATAAGTTCTTTCATGATTGAAAGGCCAAAAGAAAGGAAGTAACTTGTCTGCAACTATCCATTTCTGTCTCACAGGATTTTTCGGGGATGCCGATCTTGACTTTTTCACCAATTGAAGGAACAACTTCAAATGGTTTGAAAATGTATCTCGTGGAGAACAAAGTAGGAGCGATAGCATGCATGCTGCTTTCCCTCTTCTTCTTGGGAACGTGGCCTGCCATCTTCACTTTTCTGGAGAGGCGAGGCCGCCTTCCGCAGCATACTTACCTGGATTACAGCATCACCAATCTCCTGGCAGCTGTAGTTATTGCCTTCACTCTCGGGGAGATAGGCAAGGGCACCATGGATTTGCCCAATTTTCTGGATCAGCTTTCTCAGGTGACTTTCTCCTTTCAAATTATCAGATGCAGTTGACGTGCGACTTTGTGCTGTTGCATTTTGTTTTTCCTCACACTTTCTGGATGCTTATCGAAAGAAGTGTTCTGAGTGCCCAACACTTTGTTGCTGCATGTACATGTGACTCTTAATTATTGTTTTGAAATCTTATAGAAGTAATCATGCAGGATAATTGGCCATCCGTTCTGTTTGCTATGGCAGGTGGAGTGCTCCTCAGTCTTGGAAATCTTGCCACACAATATGCATTGGCTTTGGTTGGTTTATCAGTAACATTAGTGATCACTTGCAGCATGACTGTTGTTATAGGTATTTATCCATTTCTCAATGCCTCTCCATGCTCAATGTTTTGGTCATTGTTTGCTAGTGAAAGATGAGGCACTTAATATAGTGCTAACCAGAAGGACCCCGAGCTGTGCAAAGGAATTTGCTGATCTTCCTTACTAACTGATATAACTGGGTAATAGTATCAGTTCCGTAGCTTATGGTCTTTGTTTTTTGTTGTGCCACTTTGACAGGCACAACTGTAAACTACTTCTTGGATAACAGGATCAACAGTGCGGAAATTCTTTTCCCAGGAGTTGGTTGCTTTGTCATTGCAGTTTGTCTGGCCTCAGCTGTTCATGCATCAAATGAGGAGGATAACAAAATGAAGCTCAATCAGTCAGGTCTTGGCAATTTTGATGCCAAGTATGTATAACTGCCTACAGTAAATGTGCTATCTCTTTCTGAGCTTACAGCCTGATTCATCCACTTTTATCCTGGAAGCATGATAATAAGATGGATTTGTATTTTACTTCTAAAATAGATGGAAGTGCCATCTATAAAAAGTCATTTAAGAATTCATTGATATTTCTTTGCTTAACACTTAGAAAAGTTGGGTTTCCTTCACTGTTTTAAAATTCGAGTCTTTCTGAAGATTCTTATGATGATTGCTCTTAAGAGACTTCCTGCTGTATATCCCCTCCAGTGCCACTTCAAATTATCAGAAGATGAAAGCATGGTTTTCTCGCTGATCTTGCTTGACTTGTGGCACTTCTAATTGAATTTCAACAGGACTTCAAGCTTTTCTGCCTTGAAAGGAGTACCTCAAAATGATGGTAGGACTTTAATTCATTATGCAGTGAACAGATTTAATTATCAAATTGATTCCATTTCCTGAAAACAGCACCTTTGGTTCTTCATCTCTGCCTGCTCTAACAATAGCCTTCTTTACAGAAGATGTGGAAAATGCGAGTGGTTTATCTGAGAAGGTGGAAGTAGGGACAGCAGATTTTCTGATTGAACTTGAGTATCGAAGAGCAATTAAGGTTTGTTGATTTTATCTCACTGAATTGATTCTCGAAGCCAAAGTTGCTTAAACTCATCTGAATATTTTGCACTTTTTACATCTACTAGGGTATGAGATAAGGTTATCCATGTTTTTCTTCTGCATCATATTCCAAATGATGACTTTGCAGTTTCTTCTTCATGACTTCTTGTAGGTTCTTGGGAGGAATACTTTGTCTGGTCTTGGAATAGCTTTTTTCGCTGGTGTCTGCTTTGCTCTTTTCTCACCTGCATTTAATTTGGCAACAAATGATCAGTGGCATACTTTGAAGGAGGGTGTTCCTCACTTGACAGTTTACACAGCATTTTTTTACTTCTCGATATCATGCTTCATCCTTGGCGCTGTTCTGAATGCCAGCTTCCTCTACCACCCTATCCTTGGTTTACCCAGATCATCATTCAAAGCTTATGCAAGTGACTGGAATGGAAGAGGTTGGGGTCTTTTAGCTGGCCTTTTGTGCGGATTTGGTAATGGCCTCCAATTTATGGGAGGCGAGGCTGCCGGATATGCTGCCGCAGATGCTGTTCAGGTTTGTTGCTGAGCTTACCAGTACGTGTGTATGAGTGATTTCACTGAGAAAATATTTTGACTCATCCTCATGACTCTGCGATGTTATCCATGTCCCCCCTACTTTGCAAAGCCTACAGCAACCTCTGTTAGATTGCTATTATATTAACTGCTTTTTGGTGATCAAGACAAATGCAATTCAATTTTAAATCAACATGAAACCCTCTGATATTGCATCATAAAAACAAAACTTGGGATGATTAAATAGCTCATTTTTTTGCTCGATTATAGCAATATTGGAACAACTAAAGAGGGTATGGCTGTGATTTGGTTTCGACACATGCTTTTTGTTATTGTTTGATGTACAGAAGGTCCAAGTATGAAATATCTAAGTCTTCCCGTGGCAAAAACATATTGTTGTTGCTTGCGAGAAATAGAAGAATTTTGTGACATTGAAGGAAAGAATTGTTCCCATCTAATCTTAGCTTCATGCAGGCGCTTCCGCTCATCAGCACTTTCTGGGGCATACTTCTGTTTGGAGAGTACCACAGATCATCGAGGAGAACCTATGTGCTGCTCGTCAGCATGCTGTTCATGTTTATCGTGGCTGTCGTGCTTCTCATGGCGTCGGCAGGACAACGCAGCGTGAGTGCCAGTGCCTAGTTCTTCCCATGATTCATAGTCTAAATAAAACAACGGTCCCATCAAACATGGCGTGGCGGGGAATTCCAAGGTTCATGGAGTAGTGGAATTGCACGCGAGTTTGCATAAAAGCTCAATGCCAGATGGAATAGGATTCCAGAAACCGGGTGAAAGAATCATCATCTTCGACCCGGAGAAATGAACAGTGATGAGCTCCGGCGCCTGGGAACTGAATGCATTTGGTTGATTTTCCTACCACCATTGATTTGGTTGTGAATTATTATGGGGTTTTGGGTTTCGTCTGTTATTATTTAGGTTCACCAGGTTTTTCTGGAATTTGAACAACATAAGAGAGAATCTGAATGATCAAATTTGGAAGCTAGGCAATGGCACGATTGGACCTGAAGATCTGGCTGAATGTGTATCTTAATGTGTCGTCCATGCTTCTCCGCGGCCCATTTGTGTAACGAAATGTTCGGCCCGGCCCGGCCCGGTCCGGCATTTTTAATGTTAACGCCCTACTTCGGCCCGTTGATCGACTTCTCTCTGCATCGACACATGAAATGGCCACTAGGCGCAAATGACTCTCTCTTTTTGGTGGGCCAGCAACTGAAGTTCAAGTTGACGTTGGTGACGGGACCTTATCGACCTTTTATTTTAGCTCATCAATGGAGTTAACGACGACCTCTTCTTTTTTGGTCCTATATCAATAAATGTCCGTGCTTTACAGTGTTAAAATTTATGATTGAAATCTGAAATTTATCACGAAAATATAAGTGATTTTTAAATTTTAAATTTATCAAATTAGTCTAATTAAGTCTTTTCATTTCGTGATAAATTTTAGAATTTGATTATACTTTTGGAAGTTTTAGAACTATTGCATTGACTTAATAGTATTTTTTGAAAATTTTAACACTTAATAGGATCTTTGTCACAAATTTCGGGGCTTTTAATGCATTTTTTTTTTGTCTTATCTTTTTTTAATGATTTCCTTTTTTTAGTGAAAAGTCGAAAAAGGCAATATATCGAATAAAAATCCGCTAAGCTTTGACGATGAGGGCGATGATGCTAGAGCATGAGCATGATCATGATCCGTCCCGCTTAGTTGGCGGACGACCGAACAGATTCCGGCGTCGTCGCTCGACGAAGACGGCGGCGTGTGCGCCGGTCCGTCGGTGCATGTACATATATAGCTGATCTCTATCCAAATTCGTCGAGAGATTCCCGGCCGTGCGAATCGAATCATCCTCCCGCATTATTCCGATTCCCCTCGATCCGTAAGCACCGCGTCGCATCAACTGGGTACTCTCTCTCTCTCCCTCTCTTCTCGCCTTTTAGGGTCGCGAAAGTTGACTTCTTTTGCACTGGGGGCGCTGTCGAGTCCGTCGTTTGTTGACTTCCCGATTCCGACATCCGACTTCTTCCCAGCAAACCCATTGTGATCCTCCTCCGTCTCGAGCAGCAAGTCGTCGTCTTGCGTTTTCGGGGGGCCTCTTTTGCGAGCTCGCGAACTGGGTGTTGGTCGGGCTCGGCGTTGAATGCGGATGGGGAGGGGCGCGAGAGTTGCGGGATGGGTTTCGTTGGCTGTTTTGGCGGTGGTCGGGAGCTTCGTCGGACGGGTGAGGTCGCTTGGAGACCAGCCTCTGGCGAGGATCGCCGTTCACGAGACGGTCTTTGCTCTCGATGGAAGAGCGAGCATCAAGGCGTCTCCTTCGGTTCTCGGAGTGACGGTAAGGCCTGGATGGCTTCTTCTTCTTCTTGTTGAGCTCAATGTCTGACTGGCTGATGCTGGATATCCTAGGCCTGGTCATTCACTCGGGTCCTTGAAATGTTTTGAAAGATTTTTTGTACTGTGTATTGAAAGACTTGGTCGTCCATAATTATAAAAAATGAAAGCAGCGGTGGAGGCTGACGGAAGCTACATCTATTGTTTTAGGGGCAAAATACGGAGTGGGTATCATTGGAGTTTAGCTCTCCGAACCCATCAAATGATGACTGGATTGGAGTATTTTCCCCCGCGAATTTCAGGTGATTAGATTGCTCTGCATTGCAGCATTCGTGATGCAGGGCCTGTGTCCTTTCTTTTCCTTTTGGTTGACCGTTAAGATGAGGATACTGTTTTCTTGATGTTCAATTCTATTCCGCTACTTTGCAGTGCTTCCACCTGTTCACCTGAAAATCCGAAAGTCCTTCCGCCTTTTCTATGTTCAGCACCGATCAAGGTAAGTGTAACACTCCTTGCAATCACTCTTAGATTATCTTCCGTGATTTGTAGCTTCAACTGTTGTTTGTGCTCTCTTGCAGTATCAATATGCAAATTACTCAAGCCCTGCGTATATAAGTACGGGAAATGGGTCCCTAAAGCTTCAGTTGATCAACCAGAGATCAGATTTTTCGTTCGCATTTTTTTCTGGTGGTATATTAAATGTAAGTGCTCTACTTTATTTTTGCATACCGAGTCCATGACTGTTTTTGGCCTATATCAGCTACTCCAATCAAAGCAAGATATGAGCTATCAAGTTCAGAAGATATTTGCTGTACATTAACGGATATCTGCTGAATGCTGTAGTTGATCTTAAATGCCGAAACTGCATTAAAAAGACTGATGCTATTTTCATTTGCTCTTAGCCGAGCATGCATTTTAAATTTATTATTTTGTTGCTGAAGTTTGCACCTTGTCAGTAGCTACTTTTTCCTTGACTTTTCTAACTTTTTCACTTGTGTCTCATTTGTCTGTTGTGATGTTGGATGCACCACAGCCAAAACTGGTTGCAGTATCAAATACGGTTGCATTTGCAAATCCAAAGGCTCCAGTTTATCCTCGCCTAGCTCAAGGAAAAGAATGGAACGAAGTATGTCTTACACCTTTTCATGTAGAAAAGTTTAGCATGTTTTGTAGTTCTTTTAGGTATTGGCAGTGCAATTGTTTTCGACAAATGTCTGGGTTTCTGCTTTTACGCAAAGTAGCCTCTGCTGGCACACGATTTTTCCTGTTTTGTCTGCAAATACCAATTCCTAGGATAAAACATGTTTGGAAATGTGATATCAGATGACTGTAACATGGACAAGTGGATATGGAATAGCTGAAGCAGAGCCATTTGTTGAGTGGGGCCCTCAAGGAGGAGGAAAAATGCGTTCTCCAGCTGGAACATTAACTTTTGACCGTAGTAGCATGTGTGGTGAGTAAACTCTTTTTTGAAAAGTGTTGGAATGAATTGTAATGCATGACAAGCCTCTGTCTCCTTCAAGCACCAGTTTGAGGTGTATTATGAGTTTAATACTGAAGGTTCTTTAAAGGCCTGTCTGGGGTCCTCATCTTGATGATTCTAAATTTTTTTATTCCAAATCAATGTACAATTGTGGAAAGGTAGAATTTTGACTTTACCCATTGCTTGGAATCCTTAGTACTTGGCCCATAATGACAGTGCTTCGCATACCCGATAATTCAAGATTCTAGCCATGGTTTGAACTTCAAAGTGGACTTCTTGATGTTTCACAAATTATAATTCCCCTGGTGATCTAAATTTTCAGGAGCACCTGCAAGGACAGTAGGATGGCGTGATCCAGGATTCATCCACACCAGTTTCTTAAAGGAATTGTGGCCCAACACTGTGTAAGTGTGCATGCTGTTTCTTCTACAGATTTACGGTTTTACGCTAGACTTTTTAGAATTATGTTAAACCAAGATGCCAATTTTTATTCATTACCCACTATGAACTCTATCGCAGCGTAACTTTTCTAAGAAACTCCTTGCCACCTTAAATAAGCTGATCGCCTCAGTTCCTCTCCTTTTCTATTGTGAGGTGAGAAACAGTCAGGATTTGTCTCTTTCCACTCTGCTTGTGATGCTGAGTGAATATAGCTGGAGATTAGAAGGGATTTATTTCATTTGTGGGATTCTTGAAATTATTAAGTACACTTGCCGCTGTTTTGGAATTAAGAAGTTTTTTCTCCTCCAGAGAGAGGGAGGGAGGGAGGTGGAGGGTGGTTATTAGTTGAATCCTGGGTCAACTTCATCCTTCAGTACGATAATATATTGAATCAGCCATCTTACTGAATGAATTTTAGTTGTGTGAATCATGGATGCTGTATCAGCCTTAGAGTTTACTTGTCATCTCCTCCTCCTCAGAGGTTATTAGCTAAATCCTGAGTTTGCTTCATCCTTTGGTATGATAATATATTGAGTTGACCTTCTTATCGAATGAATTTGTTGTTGTGTGAATCATGGATTATTTGCGTATCAGCCTTAGAGTTGACTTGTCATGATTAATGGTTTTGAATTGATTGTTTGAATTTATTGCAAGTTTCTAGCTATATTAATTTCAAATTGTACCTGAGTATTACTTTTTCTGAAAATCTAGGTATTATTACCAGTTGGGGCATAAGCTATTGAATGGTAGTTACATTTGGAGCCAGAAATACCAGTTTAAAGCATCTCCTTATCCTGGTCAAAACAGCTTGCAGCGTGTTGTCATTTTTGGGGACATGGGAAAGGTTTGATCTCTATTGAACTAGCAGCGCTCATCACTAATCGATCCCTTTCTTTTGTTTGTGGCTTATAAGGTATTGCCTTTGAGCAATGGAAGACATCGTATATAGTCATATTGTTTACTACGGACAAAGGCATTTCACTTGGGTGAAGGACATTAATTGAGAAATCTGATTTTCAGAATATTCATTAATTACTTGCTGTTGCATAATTTACCAAAAACAACCTCCACTGCTCAAAGGAACCTTATGTGAAACTCCTTCGCTTATTAGTAAGCTGTAAGATCTGTACTCAGTAGCATGCTCTTTTGATCTAAGTGGGAATTCAAGACTCTTGAATTTTAGTTAACTGGGCAATTGCTTTCATAGTTTTGTTCTGTCTGGAAGGACATTATCTCTCTATCTATCATGATCTGATCAGAGAACCTTGATAGTTGGGCTAACCTGATCTTCGATTCTAAAATGTTTGAGAAGCACCCTGTGCTGATTTGTATCATTCTCATCGGGATGATAGACTACCATATCTCACTGCAGGGTGAAGTGATGGCTCGAGTGAGTACAACAATTTCCAGCCTGGCTCTCTTAATACCACCTATCAGCTCTCTAAGGACTTGAAGAACATTGATATAGTCTTACACATTGGAGATATATGCTATGCAAATGGATATATTTCGCAATGGGATCAGTTTACAGCGCAGGTTGAGCCAATTGCCTCAAGTGTTCCTTACATGATTGCGAGGTTTGTCTTGGTTTTTCCTGCTCCTCCCTTCCTCCTCTTGGCACAGAGGTTTGGCTAATGTTGAAATTGCAGTTTCCATGATTGTTAATGGCTTTTGGTCCGAGAAGTTATGTTTAGGTTTCGACCAAAAAAAAAAGAAAAAAATTATGTTTAGGAATTAATTTATCGGTTGATATTACAATCTGGATCCTGGAGTCATCCAGCTTTTTATAGTGGGACTTACTAGTTTTGTTTTTCAGTGGTAATCATGAGCGAGACTGGCCTGGAACTGGATCCTTTTATGGAAATACAGACTCAGGAGGTGAATGTGGTGTCTTGGCTGAAACAATGTTTTATGTTCCTGCTGAGAACAGGGCCAAGTTTTGGTAAGGATGAGAAAGAGTGCGTTGTGATTTTGCCAATGCAACTTTTTACCTTGTCTAACAAAATCCCAGGTTGTTCTGAATGTTGTTGTGCTTGATTTAGGTACTCCACTGATTATGGCATGTTCAGATTCTGCATTGCTGATACAGAACATGACTGGAGGGAGGGAACAGAGCAATACAAGTTCATCGAGAACTGTCTAGCATCTGTTGATAGGCAAAAACAACCATGGCTGATTTTCCTTGCACATCGGGTATTGGGTTATTCTTCTGCTGATTTTTATGCTGTGGAAGGATCATTTGAAGAACCAATGGGCAGGGAGAGCCTTCAAAAACTTTGGCAGAAGTACAAGGTTGACATTGCCATGTATGGCCATGTTCATAATTATGAAAGGACCTGTCCTATTTACCAGGTATACCTGTGACTTTATTCTGCAATGGAGTTGCATCTTATCTGTAATTGCTCCACTATCATGACCTTAACACTTAGATGTCATGTCAATCTGTTCTAAAATGGCTAGTCTAAAATTTCATTATTTTTTTGCAATCAAACAAACATTATCTTAATTATCTTAATTATAAAAAACCTGATTTTCACAGCTAAAAACTATAATTTTGTATCCGATGCAATACATTTTGCAGAAGATGAAATTTTTTAGCAATTTATTTGTTTTCAGAAATGAAAGTCTTTTCATTGCCTTGTGCAACTTGTTCGATATTTAGTATTATTTTGTTTCTGATGTCACTGTTTGATAGTCTAACAAATGGTCATTTGGTATACATTGTTTATGTGGAAGTCTGTCAACTTGCATAGTGGTTATTCTGAAAGACGATCTGTATCTGTGGGTAGATTAGCTTAGTTCAGTTAGCTGACACTGAGAATCCGAATTGATTGTTCTTAGTTGAAGCTTACCGAGGGAATTTGAGGAAGATGGATGTTTCTTTTTCTGTTTCAAACCTCTGAGTGCTCTTTGACCAAAACACATGCATGTGTTGGTCACATCTTGTCAATTGTTTCTGCTGACATAAAAGGCTTCAGCTCGATATGGACTGCATCTAAAAATTTTAGACTTCTGAATTCTTATCCTCCTTTTTGGTTTTGGCTGCAGAATGTCTGCACAAATCAAGAGAAAAATTACTACAAAGGAACTCTGAATGGAACGATACACGTTGTGGCTGGTGGTGGAGGAGCAGGCCTTGCGGAGTTCACTGCTCTCCAAACAAAATGGAGCTTGTTCAAAGACTATGATTATGGATTCGTAAAACTAACTGCATTTGATCATTCAAACCTATTATTTGAGTACAAGAAGAGCAGCGATGGAAAAGTTTACGACTCTTTCAGAATTAGTAGGGATTATAGAGACATCCTGGCTTGCACTGTTGATAGTTGTCCAAGCACAACACTGGCATCATAACTTGGAAACATAAGGGAGATAGATAGCCAAATGATTACCGGAGTTTGTCATCCTTGTATCATGAGTTTTTGTACCGTGAGACTTCTTCTCCTCGGATGTAATTTCTGTAAGCATCAAATAGTCTTAATAATTTCTCTATAATTGTTATTTCTCAAGGCTGTTGCATCTTCTTTCGTGATAGACCGACTCCGAAATTGCTAGGATATAAGTCATATCCAAACGGTGACATCTTGACCCTATTAATATGTTTGGTTGGACCGTCCTGAGTGACGTCTCTTTTCAAGCAATCATTTATTCATATAAGTTGTGCTTACAATTGACAGATCATTAGATTATCTTCTTGATCGCGAGCGAGAGGTGTTACTAATTGGATAATCCAGTGCTCAGTTGGCATGCCGTGGACCGACATCAGCATCCAAACTGATTAGTTCTGTTCCCTAGGGCGTGGGTCAGGCTCCTGTTCCCTTAACTTGAAAACATTCTGGCATGCTCGTGTACAATGCTTAAATGAGTTCAAGTTTTGAAGTTTTATCTTTTGCGTTAGGATCTAACCTTATAGATTATATGTGTATATCGAAAATTTGTCTTTTCAAGGCAAATGTTTTGCAATCTCGACATGGGTTAGCTGGTTCAAAAAATCCGTGCCATTCTCAAACGAAAATGCTTTCTGCATCCGATAAAAATGCAGTCTTGACATGAAGCGCATCAATTGCAGTCACATACCATCAATGGCAAACTATAAAGATTCTTAATAAGAGCTCAAATATAGTAAACACCGGAAGAAAGATAGAGGACGTAAAATTTCACCACAAGAGGTTTCACCATAAATTCGCGGTCTAAATTGATATTTGACAAGATTGCAGCATGCAACCTAAATTTAAGACACCATAAAATCTCAAAAAATTATGGCAACACGTGGACATATGGAAAAGCTTTTTTTTTTTCCTTTGGGCGGATATCATTTGTTTCTGTTCAAGCAAGAGGCATTCTAGCAATTCCCGGTTGATCATTTCTCGACGGCGAGTCATTACATTTATCAAACAGTTACACCTGAAAAACAAAGACCAAACGACGTTGTGTAGAGACAAGAGATTGTTAGTTAGTAACAAACCTGAAGACCCACCGAAGGTGTCTCCCTGCCTTACATCATTTTCTATCTGATTGCAACCTGCAGATTCTTCTTTCGTTGTTTATTTATTTTCTTTCGGTTTTCGCATGTTCAATTGATCGGATCCTACCTTTTTTTAAGAAGCAATCAGGATAAACAGACTTTGCAATCGAAAGCAACAAAAGCAGGAGAACTACGGAAGGACATCTATCGGTTTCATCCGATTGTTCATCCGATTGTCATTGTTCGTCCAGCGCTTTCTGTCTTTACATTTACATTTATATTCATATCTGGCCTTCCCTGACAGAAGAAGCCCTTCGTCGATAGAGGTTCCGGCAGTGCAATGATCACGAGAAACGGTCATTTTTACTTATACAACCATCCTTTTTTCTTTTGTGTTTTCTTTTGTCCGGGTGGTTGATTATGTCGGCTGACATGAAGCTAATGATTTCAGGAGCCGATTGCTCCCGGTGAGTTATGCTTTGTCACTCAGGGAGATGTTATAGGATTGGCATCAGGACACTGCATCATTTCGAGGTATGAAGTTTCCCGTGTTACCTACATCGTTCTCCTGTATATTTGCATTCATTTTCGGTTCTATGGCAGGTAATATAAGCATGTCTTGATAGGACCAGATTAATGAAAATGTCCACTCGATAAATGAACGTCTATGTATCAGGATGTAGTAACACACGAAAACTGAAGGATGCTCAGGAAGCATGATAACCACAAGGGTTCTTATTCTGTGATTGGAAAACCCGGTATTTCTTGTTCTTTACGTGCTAGGGATTGACCTTGTCATATATAGGAGATTAGATTTTTAAGTTTATGGGATGACTGTAGGTGATGCAGTTGGTTTATAGGAGGAGATGCTGTCACCATTACACGACTGCTTCTTTATTCTTCTTCACCGGTGTCGCTTCTGAGATGTCAATGATTACTTCCGTCACTCATATCCACATGAAAGATGCATAACTAGAGTCTGTACAATGCACTTGACTCATGTTTCTGTCATATGCTCCAATTATATTCCTCTTCCCCTTAAAATATATACAATTTTCTACAAAAATTAGTGCTTGATTTGTGCTTTCGTAATTGCCTAGTCATCTCCTGCTCGTCCCACGGTTGAAGAAAATTCATATTGTTTGTCTTTGCGGTTCCTGGTTTATTGAACTGGGCAGTGACGATAATACAGCTTGTTATTCCCTATTTTCTTTTTACTAGGTTACTTAGGAATCAAACATTGAAAGTAGTCCAGCAATGGACCCGGGATTCAAGGATGAAAGTACTAAACCTCTAAGGATGCATTCAGATAATCCCAATGGGAGTCAAAGAAGCACACAATCAACGTCTGCATTAGATAGAGATAAAACAGGTAGGATTGGTAGCGGCAAAAACCGTCTGAAGTACGACCATAAGAGCGGAAGTAGAAGCACTAATCAGTTGACAGAAGATTTAGAGGCCTCAAGTCCTGAACACGATCTATCGCCGCTGTCCAAGAGAAAATCAGGGCCCATCACTTCCTTGTCTTCACCTTCGTCCAATGCATTATTAGACGATCTCTTCCAAGTAGAGGCAAGTGAATTAACTAAGCCCAAAACGGATGGTATCGCTCCTTCGCCGGGACATGATGAGTACTGTTCATTGAAGTTACAGGAAGAAAAGGACACCGTTAAGGTATCTTCGAAAGCAGAACATGACTCGGAGTCCTCCTCAGGTGCCACATCGACATCACCCATGTCTGACATCACAAACGAGTCGCAACTTCATAGTATGTCGCCAACACAGTCTCCTCCAATCCAGGTGATGGACCGATTGGGCGGGTTCAGCCCTTGTAGGATTCCTTCTTCTGTATTCGAAAGGAGCAAACCTTCAACACCTGTTGAATGGAGCATTGCTTCCAATGAATCACTCTTTAGCATACACATAGGGAACAACAGCTTCTCAAGAGAACATGTATTTATGCCCGCCAGTTTGCTGAAGTTTGACGAGTCGGGCAGGTCCAACGAGTTCATTACTATCAGCCCGCCACTTCCACACACAGTGGCATCACTTGACCAAATCGTCGACATAGAAAAGACCCCTGCAGCAAATAGCAAGAGCACAGAATTTACCAAGGACGTAGATAAGGAAAATGGAAATAGCAGATCCGAGGAAAAGGCGAACTCTCCTGCAATGACTTGGAGTTCCTCTTGCCTTTCCAATGAGAGCAGAATGAGCGCCCCATCTTTCTCTTTCCCTGTGTAAGTCAGTACTAACTTTGAGCGGATGAATATATAGTTGATGTCATTATTTGCTCAAATATTATGAACAAAACTAGACATGTCTTGCATATGGATTCTACAACCACTTGAAATGCATTGATCTTTGAAAAACTCCTCATAAGCAAGCACCTCTAATTTTTACTTATTCATAAAGGGTTAACAATTCTGTTGCTTGTGAAAAAAGAAACTGCCAATCAAGCTTATTCCATGCAATCGTGCATGTATGGTTGCATTTGTGAGAATTTGGTTGTATTTTCTGTTTACTTATGATGCATAACCTACTCTTTGAAGCATCTTTCTATCGGCATTTCAATTCAGGAAACTAGTTGACAATGGTTAAGAATGTATACCCTTCGTGTGGTTGCAGAAAGAAGAAGAATTCATGTCCGAAACCTAGGTGGATGAGGAAAACGTGTGTGTGTCAGAGAAAGAGGTGTGTGTGGCCGTCATGCCACTGTTCTAATTGTAGTCGGGCATCCTGCTGCCGTAAGTGGACATGTTGCTTCTGTAAATGGCCGAGTTGCTTCTGTAAGTGGCCGAGTTGCCACTGTTGCAAGTGGCCGGGTTGCCGCTGTTGTAAGTGGCCAGGTTGCCGCTGTTGTAAGTGGCCGAGTTGCCGCTGTAAATGTCCGAGCTGTTATTGTCCTAAGTGTAGCTGTGCGTTCTGCTACCATTGGAACTGTTGCCGAAAACAGTCTTGTTGTTGTTCTTCCACCACGTATGATCCTCTCTCCTCTAACCTATTCATTTTACTAGGAGAAAACTACTTAGTAGTCCAATGTTATGTACCATTGAACATTTGACTTGCAATTTTATAGTTTAGGGAACCAAATTTCTCATTTGTGTGCTCCGAATTAGATGAAACCATACGTTTTTCTTCGAGGATTTTAATGTCTCTGTTAACATGTGCAGATTGGCAGACGCAGAGAAAAGCAGTCATGCGAGACTGGAAGATCGAGGACTGCATCAGCTGCCTCCTGCTACAGGGACAACTCCCAGATCGACGGCCAGTGAGCGTGCTTGTTGCTCTTGCCATTCTTGCCGCCCTTGCTCTTGTCGCCCTTGCTTTTCCTGTAACTCTTGCGATTGTTGCTGTCATCTTGGCCTCTGTTGCTAAATTTTCACATTCTAGAGTCTTTATGAATTGTCAATCACAGTCATTCTTCCGACAGTTTTTACGACCTGCTCTCAGCTGATTTCGCTTGCCCCAATAGACACATGGACTGGTCGTATAACACAGGTACAACAGGATTAACACCCGAAATTATTCAAATTTAAGAAATAAATTACGAGGAAAAACTCAAAAGTACATCCACTTTTGAGGGACAAAACCAACTGGCCAACCCTGATAAAACTTCTAAAGCCTGTTTCCGTGCTGCTTTAAGGCAAACAAAATGGGAAATCTGTCAACTATGCCCTTTTGTAGGACGAAACCATCGACGCAATCTTTTGCAATATCTGCTTCTCTGAAGGGGAGGTCCATTCTTGATATCTGTGGAGGCTTCCAGTGAAATCTGTGAAGAGTCCATCCACTCCCATCTTGTTTATCCAGTAATCATATTCAACATACGGGTCTTGATGGAAGTCAAAGTGCAAGAACGAATTCTCATTGCGGAATGTGTAAGGGTGCACCTGCAACAAAAAACCAGAATTCGTAACCAACCACATTTCCTGCGCAATTTCGCGTTTTCACCTCAGCACTTGCTGTGAATGAAAGAGTGGCTGTGTACACGCATAGGCTTCATAGTATTATGTGAATTGGAACATCTTGAGAAAACCATGTCAAATCTAAGGACTATGGAATACCGTGTAGCGTAGGCTAGATGAATTTAACATGTTATAATCAATCTAAAGCAATCAAGTTAGTGTTATTCTGCAGAAATTATCATTACAATTGTATAATGTGCTTTAGTGTCCAAGAACTCGCCTGCAGGCCAAGAGCGTGAGCTTTCGCTATTAGATCAGTCGCTCTCTGCAAGTAATTATCCACTGGCGGAACAACAGTATCCTTCCATGGTCCGATTCCCATCACATAATCTTTGATATAGTTAAAATAACTGTCCGAGGTGATTTCGTCATAAGTCTGCACAAAGCCATAATTTCATCAGAAAGACAACAAGGCAGATGAACTACACTCAAAGACTAACCCTGACGAGAAAGAGGTCAAACCTGATTAGTGTCCTCAGTTCGTATCGTCACATCGTCAATCAAGAAAACTTTCGGCAACTTAGTTTGATTGGCGATATATACAAGTGAACTAGGCGCAAAGCTCTGGATGAAGGCAGGTCGCTTCAGCCAGTCTTCCGACAGGTACGAACCCGTGTATCCAAATTTCTGGAGGGTCTCCACAAATCTGTCTTCGAGCTTCTTTCCATCGGACCACTTGACCTGTTCCAGGAAATATCACTTGCTGACGACTAGAAATTGCGCTTTGCAGATGAGACACCAAAAAAGTATCATAAAGTAAACTCGACATTGTACGGTAAGCAAATAACGTACATGTTTGTTAACAAAGACCGGATTTTTTATCTCTGGATATATCCCGACAGTTCTTTTTGCATCGAGCGCAATTGAGATGAACTCTTCAAATGTAATCGGCGGAAACTTTCCTGAAAGTTACACTCTGGTGAGAATAAATAGCCAGCTTTCGCCAGCAGATGGGGGCCAGAAACAGAGAATAAGGAATTTAGAGAACTTGTTTTTGCTCTGGAAGAGTCGACTGAATAAATTGGTTGGTGCCATACAGATGAGAACGAACCATTGTATTGCTGATCTCGAAAATCATATCGTTGCTTGGCCCGCAGCGTTTTCAATTCTGCCAGAGTGAAGTCAACTGCACATGCCCAAGTAAATACGACTTAGCTATAAATAGATGAACTCGACAAAGCCGGAAGAATGCCAAAGTTACTGGTTACAGAAACGGGTACTTCCCGTACCGACAAACCATCCGGTGGTGTTGACCCACTGAACTTCGTACGTGGTTCTCCGGTCGGCGAACTCCTTATGGTCCGCAACATCGGTTGTATCATCCAGCGTCACGTCATGATTGCAGACCAAGATTCCATCTTTGGTGGCCTGGATATCCGTTTCTATGAAATCTGCTCCCTCATCAATAGCTCTCTGTCATGAACAACTCCCATGTTTCAAATGACATTCCGTTTAACTCGAATCCATTCATCTGTGCTTAGTTCCAATTAAGAATTACTATTGCCCCCAAAAAAAACTGTGCTTAGTTCTAATTAACAATTCCGGGACTATAAGTGAACCATATGAAAAACAAAGAGTACTAGCGGAAATAAAAAGAACAAGGACGCTAATCGGGAGCGGGATTTTCACCATGTAAGCAGGAGCCGTTTCTTCTGGAAACTCCCCGTTCGACCCTCGGTGCGCGACATTGTACGCGCGAAATGTCTGGAGGGGTTGCTTCTCGCTTTCAGGGACGCTACTCGGCAGAGGATACGTCAAGGGTCTTCCAGCGCTTACACTAACAGCAATGGATGTCAACATGACCGTGGAAATTACACAACCTGCGAATCCAGAGGACACGATTCAGTGCTCTCTCTTTCATCTCTTTTACATGTCCAATGCATATCCAGTCGGTAAACCGCGGCCATCATGAGCAGTGGCGTGGAACGAGAAAGTCAAAACACGACAAACAAAAGAAAAGAAAGAGAGGAATGCATCCGGGTTTTTACTGATCGAGGCCATGTTTCTCCTCATCTCGACTTGCTCTGCGGCTACTATCGGAGCCCCTTGTTTCCCTTGCTTCTTCTTTCTTTTTGTTATGGTCGTGCTGGCTTATAAAGGGCCGGAAGATTTGTTTTCGTTCGTTTGCTAATCCACTGAAAATCTGCAATCAAACTTTCAGATGAGGTTAGTCGCGAGAAAGATCCGGCAGTCTGTTGAGTCATCCAAAGAAATCAGATTTTCAATTCTTCTTCTGTCTCTCTATATAACGTGGATTTTGCATGCGCATGCGAGTCTATTGCATGGCGTCTGTTGGTGTTCCCCGACTCAAATTAACAAGACACGCGCTTCACTATATCTCACACTATCGAACGGCTCATTCGTTCGCGTTTTTTGGCATTGTTTCAGATCGAGACGTTGTCATTTGCATCATTATCCATATGCTTCCCTCTTGCTTTCAAAGTGAGATATGATGAGGCCAGATAACGCATGCCAGATTGACCATTTGGAGTCGTGCGTCTCAAATTGTTGGAGAAAATTTGATTTGGTATTTGCTTCAACGGGAGGAAGAACAAGAGAAACTAGCTATAGTCCGACCAATGATCAAATGGTCAGCGAATTCTATTCCGTTCCGTTTTCCATCTGACCCTTTTCATCGTCACTCTGAACACGACTTTACTAACAATGACGGAACTCACGACCTCGAGCATAAGCAAATACGGACATGTGCATGCGACTCATTCCAGTACCGCAACCGTGACAAGCATTTATTTGCTTAATCCCTGCCTGCCAATGTTTCTTTTTCCTTTATTTCTCAAGCAGTTTCATTGACCGACCGCCCTCAACCAGAAAAAGGTGGGTATCCGACACGAACCCATTTCTCAAATATGTATGGCTCGCTCATATGCACGAAAATGGTTAACATGACTAGGTAGAGCGACACAAACCAAACTTCCCAGGGATAAAACTAAATATAGAGACAAATTTCAGTCATCAAGGTGTGATTTTTTTGCGTCATTGCACACCTGACTGATCATCAAGGGAAAGTGGGCATCTCGGACTTGTATAGATCTATTCAGATGAAGAATGGGAAGGCAAATCAAGAATTCAAAAGATTCCACAGAGAAACAAGAAAATTTTGAAAAATCTCTATCCCTTCCAGGTCCGTCCCCACTATTTTTTTCGGGGGTGACAGAGCTACTACTATCACTGAGAAAAAACAGGATTTGTGCTGATAAATATATGCCTTCGAGGGTTAGCAACGTCACCTCCGCCAGCGTGCTTGACAAACTCTGCGGGCGAGAGGAAATTCCCATGGCACACACACACTATCCTGACTTCCTCTCCCTTCCCATACTTATACAGTATGCCTTCTATTCTCTTCCCGTCTGGACCGTCGCCACGAGTGAAAACCCAAGGCATATCCACTGTTGCGTTCGCCACGAACTCTTTGCCCACATTATCCACCAAATTGGATTTCTCGGATGGACTCTGAGTTTCTGCTCTTATTAGAGTATTGTTCAGATTGTCACCCACCTTAGACGAAAGGGTACGCACCAGTTTATTGTTTGGTTCTTTCAGGTGCTGGTTAACGATGGAACCGTTATCATCTCTGCAACTGCTCGATCCTGGGAATAGCAAGGAGAAAAGTTAGGATGCAGCCATGAGTTCTCACAATTGGACAAGAATTACATATTCTGACCCATTGGCCTCAAAATGAAGACATAGAAGTCATGAATGTAGCTCTTTGCAGCTGCAAGGTTGCAATGCAAGCAAATGAGAGGATGATTTTTTATGTCCAGAAAGTTGAAATGCTGCAAACTATTCTGTAGCCAATCAATACAAATAAATCTAAGCTAATTCCATTTTTCTTCTTTTTGCTTGAACACAATCAACTTCGGTTCCAAAACAGCCGTGCACTGAGTAGATTTATACTGACAGCTTAATTTAAGCAAACAAGCAATGCAAGTGAGGAAACAGGGGGCTCAATTTTACAGTCCTACCGCTTCTCGACCAAAGATCACAATATGAGAGACCTAACCATTATGCCATTGAAGTGTGACTTGCATCACAAATGGGAAGACTTTGCAAAGAACTTTTTATAAATAATATGCCTATTCAGCCAAGAAAAAAAAAGAAAAAGATTCTAAGTTCCACTAGCAAGGTTATCTTTCTTTATTAATTTCTACAAGTAAATTAAGCTCAATTCAGATGGATCATACTCAACTATGTTCAAACCAAATTTTACTGATTGTTTACATACACTTCACAAGATGGACATTACTATTTGGTGATAATGTCCACATCCGCATAAAGCCCAGTCCAGCTGAATTCTAGTTCAGCAGTGTTCCCTTCTGAAGCCACATCTACAGAAGGCAGTACTAGACACGAATATCACTTGTGCTGAGAAAGCATTCATCCCACAGTTATCAAATGAAAATCAGTCAAAGCTGGGGCAACTCTCACTGATCTTCACGTATAGGGGTAGAAGACAGAAAGCATTATCATCGAAGATAAGTTTATCAAAATGGCCCATGCTCCAGGCACAAGACTCGTAAACTAAAAACTTAATTATTTGGAATGAGGTTTGCTTGCAACTGCCATCAAAAGGTACATGTATCGATTGCATGCGTTGTAACTGCAAAAGCCAGCAGCATGCTCACTCATTCCCCAAAACGTGCAAGAGACAATGAAGGGGAGATCTCTTGGCAGTCCTAACCACAAATGCCTTGCCCATTCGTCTATACTGCCCACACAGATAGTGCTTGAGCTCAATTTTCTTACCACAAATTCCACCACAACCGTCATACGAATACATATGTTATCTAAATCATTCAGCATTGGTTGATAGAGCACTTAAATCGATGTTGTCAAGTAAGCACTCCAGACAGTAACCCAGTTCTCAACTTTCACTTTCCAATGACCATGAATAAGACAGGCCAACAAACGATCGCACACTTGCTTAACTTGAAATGTAGATAACATATCCATCAGAAACGAAGAAGGCAAAATCACGACATTACCTTGAATTAGAGCACTTTTAATATCTGACTCTGACCTCTCTAATGAGATCTTTCCCTGTGCCTCCACCCCTGGCACCCCCACCACCGATCCTCCGCTGCCACAGCCACCAGATGCCCCGCACTTCCCTTTGATCCCCACATCAACCCCGGCGCCAATTAGGGCCTGTTTGGCCGCTTCGGCCCACCCGGCCAGCCCAAAAGGCGGCACCTTACTATTGCAACCCCTCATGGCATTTTCATGGCGTTGGAGGATTCCGTCATTTATGTATGATTTGATTTCTCGTACATGGCACACCGCATTAGCCACCAAAACCTGATGCATATCCCTCGAATTCAACCCCAATTTGCCCTCGATTTCGGGCCTCTCTTCGTCGCAGCCACCTTCCCTCTCGGTCTTCAAGCTCCTCTGCCTCTCCAACCGCCTCCTCTTGCCTCCATCCGCCGCAGCGTCTGCATTTCCTTCCTCTTCCTCCACTCCTCCTCCGTCTCCGTGGGCAATGAGGAGGTCCTCATGAGGACGGGTACGGTACGGACGGCGAGGTGGTGAGGTTGTCCTCGTCACCTAAAAGGGTCATCGCCCCGGCTATCGAGGACGACCGGAACAACTTGCTGGAGCTCTTGTCGACCCCGAACTTGCCGCCGAGCGACAGCCCGAGATTCAGCTCGAGCTCCTCCGTCTCTTCGTTGGGCGTCCTGTACTCCGGTCGGTGCGCGCTGCTACTCGAACACATGAACTTCTGCAGCAGATCTCTCGAGCACTTGTCCATTTCTTTTCCCAACAACGAAAGGAAGAAAATTGAAGATGCAAGTGACTCTCGCCCTGCTTTCCGACCGAGAATTCGGACAGTTTCAGCAGCTACCGGCCTCGATGCGAAGGAAAGAACGGCTTCTCGATCTGATTCAACAGTACCCACATCCCGAAACTTCGATTTTTCAATCTAATTCTTCCCGATTCCACCTCCAAATTGCAGCTGCCCCTCTCCCGACGGCAAAAGAAAGGAAAACGAGGGGATGGGGGGGAATCGCCGAAATTCACGACGAAACACGTCAAAGGGAAAAAAAGGTGGGACGAACTCCTCCTTCCTTTTCTCGTTCAGAAAAGAAAAGAAATGACGATTTGCAAAGAGAGGAACAAGAAAAAGAGAGCTCGCGGAGGCGCGAGATAGAGAGAGAAAGAGAGAGAGAGACTTCTTTCTGGATTACCAGAGAGAGAGTATGAGGGAGGAAGACGGAAGGAGGAGGGGAGAGGGTGGTGGCGGCAAATTACCGAAAATGCCCCCCCGGGGAGGAGGGAGGCCCGGGAGGAGAGCACCCAAGTGGATGTCCGGAAGGAGGATCGTGGCGACACGTGGCCGGATCGAGGCACTGTTTCCCGAGTGGCAGTGTCTTTTTGGCGCCTCTCTCTCTCTACCCCTCTACCCCACACAACGAGCTGCCTACGCGGAGACACGTGTCGACAATGCACCAGGCGGGGGAGCAGGCCACGCGTCGCCCTCCTCTGGCGGGGGAGGATGTGGGGAGTGCCACGTGTCCAGATAAGCTTGGCCCCCGGGGCGAAAAGAAGCTGCGGCTTCGTTTGTCCTCTTGCGCAGCTGAGGTCATCACCCACCCGAACCCGAACCCCCGACCCATTCCGTTCCTGCTCCACAGCTGGACTCCCTCTCCTCCTCCATCCAATTTTTTCGTAGGTACATATGTCCGGTAAACTTGAATTTGCATAGGATTTCGAACCCAAAATCCAATCCTATTGAAGTATGATTTTCCAAGGGACGAATTTTTTAAACATTATTATTCACGCTTTTTTAATAGCTCACTCGAAAAATAAGATCCTATCACGTTCGAATAAAAAGAACTTTCGTATCGGCATCTAGGATTTTAATTCGCATGACATGATAATGATAATTTCTATACATGAGCTTACTCGGGATTTCCCAATTTTTTAAATTTCGGATCTTTTGCAACTTTTTATTTTATTTCAATTTGGGTGCGTGCTCTCTTGATTTTTTTTTATTATTTTTTCGTCCGAGATAAAAAAAAAATGTTGCAAGTTGGGCTTGGGGTCAGTTGCTGTCGTAGCAGAAAAGGAGTGATTTAAGTGTCCACTACCTCAACTTGCGTCCCCACTTGAGATTTGAATAAGTAATTGGAAGTGTTGAGGGCGATTCCAAGAAATTTTCGGACCGCCCAACATAGAATATTAGGGACTGCTGATTCGGAAAATGATATGGCGCAAGTTGGTCGGATAAATTATTGCACTAAACTTACCTTTTTCTTCCCAGGCCAGGGCCGCCAAATCTTTAATTATCGACTTAAAAAATTTTACAGCATTTCGCAGCGATTCTCGTTCTCAAGTTGGCGAATCAATCATGATTGCTTAAGATGACAATACGATGATTAAGATACGGTCTGCAATTTTCTACGAAAGCGGCTTCTAAATAATCAAGAAAGGTCGTGGGAAAATTTAATAAAAAAGAAATGGTGGGACAAGGTCGATGGATTTGACTAATTGCTTTTCTGGGTTTTTTTTTTTTTTTTTTTTTTTTTTTTTTTTTGTGCTTGGCTTTGCTTTGCTTTGCTTTTAGGTTAATCTTTGCTGCTACCCACTTATCCAATTCTTAATTGAGATTGGACTATTATAAGCAACTTAATTAAGAATTGGATTATTATAAGCAACTTGCCTTTTGATCGGCAAAATGCCACCTTCCAATGTCTCGTGTCAATTTGACCACCACGTTGTCCAAGACTGTTCATGATTCGTACTCCAAAAATCGATGATCAGAGCATCCTTTGGAATTTCCATGTGTTGGAGATCGGATGAATCTTTTATCCCCCGTCTTATTAAAATGCAGGGATTATTATCTTGACACACAAATTTTAAATAGCATGTGCAACTTTAAACTCTCTTTTTTTAATCTATGATGTACCTTTAAACTGGCGTAGCAAATTTTAAAAGAGGATCAAGATAAGTGAGATACAATTAGAATAGGGAAATATCATTAAGATTGTTAGTGATAGTAGCAGAGTTGAGTGGCAAATGAGAATTGGATATTTCCCTATCCGAATGTCAATGGGGTCCTAGGTCGTTGCAATAATAGAAAAATATGGCACCTCAACATCTCATATTGGATGAGAGAGATCATCTTGAGTGATTCGAATGTAAACTCCAACTTTCAAAGGACAACACCTTATGTGGGCACTCGAAGCACTCATTCTAAGGTTTTTAACCCGCGAGAGGTGAATTGAGTCATTGCAAATGATATAAGAACAGAGTCTCCTCCAATAAATTCGTGGTGTGTGATAGCATTACGCTCATACCAGAATTGATACCAAATATCAAATATGGGAGGGTAGCAATAGGTGATATAATCTAAAATTGATGGGAATGCTAAGTCTTTAAGTAAGGGGATCTTGTAATATCCAATGTCTCGTACTGGATAGAAGATGCCCTTTCTATGGATTCATAAGTAGACATCGATCCAATACTAGCACCACTTCATGTAGTCACTTAGATAGTACTATTTTTGGGAGGTTTGCCTACACCTTGTAATCTTAGATCCTCCAAAAATCGAGAAACGAACGCACTTGAAGGACCAATAGGAACTTTGGGTGTCCAAAGTGAAAATCGAAGGATGCACTCGACATCTCAAGCTCTCAAAAGAAAGTATGACTCACCGTAAATTCGGAAATATGCAACGTGTGTGTTTCTTAGAACTCAGATGGGATCCCTTTTTTTCTTTTACGACATAATGTATCAGATTTAGGATCGCTATTAATTTATAGCTATAAAAATAGAATTGCATTGTAAAGCTTAAGTTCCATTAAATCTAAGCCCCTTAAGGTTGTTGCAGTTGGTTAGGATATTAGGGAATTTCAAGCTTAGGAATTGAATGCCATCTGTTCAAATCTCACTAAATACATACAAACTAGTATGGGTTTTGGATAATTTGCACTGGCCAAAGATTTGAACTTAATTAGTTCACTGGCTTTACGAGTTATTCCATAGTCGAATCTCCACACTTGTGCCGCTAGAATATAAATAGAATAAAATAAACAAAATGAATTTTTAGATTTTCGGTGAATTTAAGAATGCTTATTCATCCATTTTTACATGTTCGCTTTCAGTTTATAACTTTCAACTTTGTCAAAAGACATTAATTATTTTTGTGATTATAAGATATGAATATTAAATTTAGGGATTTTTTTTATC
Organism: Angophora floribunda; assembly: GCA_014182895.1. NCBI lineage: Eukaryota > Viridiplantae > Streptophyta > Magnoliopsida > Myrtales > Myrtaceae > Angophora > Angophora floribunda. The sequence goes on along the minus strand of CM024711.1, from coordinate 27,774,900 downwards.
GCTCGATAAAAATATGAAAAGAGAGAAAAATGGAAAAGCCCTATCAATTGATTGATAATGCAATGCTCTCCAAGCATCTAATAATCTCCTCCTTCGTTTTGACGTCATTTTGCAGAGCCGTGTCCAAGAAGAGAGGGAGAAGGAGAAGGAAGAAACGCCGCTTCAGCATCGCCAACCCCCGACCGATCAAGCTCTCGGGGCCGTCGGATCGGACGAAACCTTGACCGGCCCGCATCGATCGAACGGTCGAAAAACCCCGATCAAAGTCGCATCGCCGTGGGCCCCGCAAGCCCGTTGACTCCAGTCTCGCGACACGCGCAGGGGCGCGGCGAGATTTGACCATCCGACAGCAAGCCAGCGACCACGTGCAGGCGTGAACCAGCAACGCCGGGTCCCACTCCTCGTCAGCATCCGCCACGTTTCGATAAAGGACAGGGGGTGCCCACGTGTCGAGAGTCAGGTGCGGGCCCACCGTGGGTGTCGCGGCCACATCAACTTGGAGGAGGTGCTATCTTGCGCGGTTCCTACTTTCTTGCCAGTTGGGTGACATATAAAAAAGAGAGAGAGGAGTAGTTAAGAAGTTGAGTGTGTTTCAATTTTCACACGTGGATGCAAGAATAAACCATCAAATCTAATGGAATTTAGGTGAAATCTATCATTTTCAATTATTCCAAACCCATTTTAGTTTAGATAAATATAGGATTAGCGTCACGAAAACTCCAGACTAATTTATCAATAACAAATTTATTTAAATTAATTAAAAAAACCTAAACTATTATACACGTGATAAATTTATCATTTATTAATTTATGTTAAAATTTACAATCAAATTGTTGAGTTTGATGATGAATGTTCCAATTTATAAATTTTTATGATATTAATCTAATTTGACAAAAATTAACCGATGATGAATTTATCACAAATATACTTAATTTGAGACTTTTGATGATAAAAAAATTAATTTGGGATAAAATTATCACAAGTATATTACTTTTAAAGTTTTTCGTGACATTAACCTTATAATGTAAAGTACTCACCAAATATGCCATGTTCGACTTTCAATAAAAGTTCTCTTTGGATTTTTATATCAATCATCCACAGTATTATTAATCAATGCAAATTTTAAGATGAGAAGACATGCTTACAAATTTCATCGATCTCTGCCAAGAAAAATAATATGTTGACATGACACATGGAATTCGAATGATGAGATCTGCGAAAATTGCACGAAATATCGAGCAACCAGGAGAGTTGGTGGCCGCTACTAGCCCACGTCGAGTCTATACCTACATAGTCTATCAAACATTTGCACGAAAAAAGAATAGGAATCTAATTATAGTATATCCACGTGTCTAAAAGCTTTAGACCCCATTTCAATTTTCAGGTAATGAAAATACAAAGTGCTATTATCTTCTTCTTTTTTCCGTCTCGTAAAAGACAATATAACAGTCATTTCATTCCCAAATTTGAGGCAAAAGATTCAAAAAATTTTCGTGATATTAACCCACGTCACGACTCGTGGTTTCCTCGTCGGGTCACTGTCGGGAGGGGGTCAAATCTCTTTTCCTTTGTTACGTTACTTTATTTCCCATTTTTGGTTAATACGAGCGAAAGGCGGGAACTGCTAGAAGAAGAAGGACACATCACGGATGATAAGTTTTCACCGAGGAGGAGCAGCAGCAGCAGTAGCCGTATGATCTTAGGATTCGCAAGAGAGGCAACAATAATGGCTGGGGATGGGGATGGAAAGGGACGTAAAAGGGAGCGGAAGATATCTTCGCAGGATGATTTTGCTGTGGACGTTACGTTGACGTTGACGGGGACATATAGAGAGAGAGAGAGAGAGAGAGTCTTCCCCCACCACGCGACCGCGCCGCTGCGCGACACGTGGTTCCGAGCTAAAGGCGACATGACATTTGTCTGACACGACAATGTCTGGACAGGAGGGCAATTCTAGGAAATTGCGGGATCTGTCCTCTGCGATCTGAACCTTAGACCAAAACCCACTTGCTTGTAATATATATATTTATAATATATTTCTTCCTTTTCTTTTTACAACATTCTTTGTTAATATATATATATTACTATTAAAATCATAAAAAATCTTAAATTGATATAAGCATGACAACTTTATCGTAAATTAATTTTTATCATAGAAAAGTTTAAATTGATATATCCGTGATAAATTTACCTCGCATTAATTTTTTTATCACCTCAACACTAATACGTTTGTGATAAATTTACCTTATATTAGTTTTTGTTAAATTGAATTAATAGTACGAAGAATCATAAATTGGCACACATGTGATGAATGAAAATAAAACTCAAAATTAGTACATCCGTCAAATGTTACATATTATTAGATTCGCCAATTTGATAGTAAATTAACTGAAACTAATATTAGGTTAATTTGTTAGAGGTGTATCGTTTTATGATTTTTTGTGGTTAAAAAATTAGTTTAAAATAAATTTATCACAGATGCATTAATTTGAAAGTTTTCATAATTTACCCTTATGTATTTGTTAATATTTCCTTTTTTTTTTTTTTCAAAACATTTTATCGCAATATATATGTTTTTTTCTCTTACGCTTTCATGACTCAATTTGGCAAGCACTCTAATAATCTTTGATCGTGTTAAGAAATATGTTAGCAAGGATAGACTAGTCATATTATGTTTAGAGGGTTTATGCACGTGTATATTACTGTAATCCTTTGTTAAACATAATGAATAATATGACTATTTGTTTTCACTATCTCGATCGAATAAACACCTATTCAATTTTGGATTACTTACTTTTGTCACGATTGACTTTTCTCACCATATTTGTTATCTTTCTCCTCATCGAGTATTTTTTTGCCTTGTCCATCCAATTAAAATAGTATGATCAACGGGAGAATTCAAAAAAAAAAAAATTTGAGTGAGAAAATCATCATTATTCGAGCAATGATGTTCAATGCAATTTCTGATTTCAAATTTATTATGATTTGGATTATTCATATTCACGATGATTGTTCTTTTTTTCCATATCCTTTTTTGTTTTGTTTTATTAGTTAAATTTGGAGATTTTGACATTTGCATTCTGGAGTAAGTAAAACTATGGCTACTTGAGTTTGTGATTTTGAATCGATTTCAATCTGTGAATTTTACTTTTATGATATTAAGTTTGTCCTCCGTATCATTTTTAAATCGATTAGCTTAATTAAGTAATTACTGACAAAGATTTAACATTCTTTTTATTGTGTGATAATAATCAAATTTTCATTCTAGGTTTAAAGAGAGTATGAGAACAAAAAGTTCAGCTGGGCTGGGCCATTTCACGCTACACATTGAGCCAAAAAGCCCAGCCCAAAACTTGAAATAGAAGTCGGGCCCAGTCCAGATCGGGTTTTTGGATTTTAATTTTCCCCTGGCAACTTGTGAGTTCAACTACTTTTAAGTGTACTTACAGAATCATAAGGAGTAACTATAGAGAGTAACTCTAAACTCAGAATAAATTTGTAAAAGATTTGATTACGAGGCACGACATCAAACCTAATAGAAATGCTAATTGCATAGCACAAAGACTTGCTAAGCACAAAGACAACGGTCAAGAAAAACGAATCGAATTTGGACTATCTAAATAAGTCACAAAACTCATACTTTAACCCATATTTGGACCATCAAAATAAGTCACAAAACTCAATACTTTAACCCATATTTATTACGATGGGTCATACCGACCTAAGCAAATTCTTAAAAGATTTTGTCCAACTCTGAGAAATTAAAGGTGGAAATATTCCCTTCCTATTTGGGAAGAAAAAATTAGACATCAAAATTAAGGATCCTCCTAAGTAGAAAACGTTAACCCATATTTTACTATGATGGGATATGACATGGACCACCTTAAATTTAAAATACGGGTTCGCGTTGGACTTTGAAAAGGAAAAACCCAAACTTAGATTACCTCTTGGACTCTAAGAGCCATCTAGATTCCAGACGTGTCTATGACATCAATCCGATGTCAATTCGAATGACAACCTCAGGTCTTACGCCCTCTTCAAAAAATTCAGATCAAATCATCCCAAAGAAATCAATTCAAACACGAGTACAAATTACTGAGATAGCACAAAGACAAGGTTAGAGACAAGTAGGCAAGCTAAAGATATGAATTCATAGGATATGGCGGATAGTTATTTAGATGGAAATCGCATACATACCATTGAAAAGGAGAAGTGATTTATTAATTAAAATATCCATTTTTTTGTTCTTTCATTCTAGGTAAAAGCCCTAGAAGTATCACCTAATGTAGTAGGAATGATATCAACTAACCCACCCTTTTTTCTTTTGACAAATAGGAAATTCCGGATCCAATTCGGATATCAGAACAGAAAGATTACCATATATAACACAAGAATTATACTTATACAAAGCTATGTACGAATTAAGGCAAAATTCTCTAAAAACAAACCCTTGCCTTCTTTAAAATATCATAAATAGTTTCTGTAGGTTGAGCATTTTTTCTAAAAAAAATAGAATAGCAGGAATAATTAAATACATTTGATTATTTATCGGATCATAAAAACTCACTTTACGAAGATCTCTTCCTTCTCTTCGGGATCGAACATCAATTGCAATGATTCAATAAACGGCTCATTGGAATAGACGTAGATAAACTAGAACCCCCCCTAGAAACGTTCTTTTGAGTTTGTGATTTTGAATCGATTTCAATTTGTGAATTTTACTTTTATGATATTAAGTTTGTCCTCCGTATCATTTTTAAATCGATTAGTTTAATTAAGTAATTACCGACAAAGCTTTTTATTGCGTGATAGTAATCAACTTTTCATTCTAGGTCTAAAGAGAGTATGAGAACAAAAAGTTCAGGCTGGGCTGGGCCATTTCACGCTACACATTGATCCAAAAAAGCCCAGCCCAAAACTTGAAATAGGAGTCGGGCCCAGTCCAGATCTGGTTTTTGGATTTTAATTTTCCGCTGGCAACTTGTGAGTTCAACTAATTTTAAGTGTACTTACAGAATCATAAAGAGTTACCATAGAGAGTAACTCCAAACTCAGAATAAATTTGTAAAATATTCGATTACATATCAAACCTAATAGAAAATACTAATTGCATGGCACAAAGACAACGGTCAAGAAAAATGGATCGAATTTGGACTATCAAAAGAGTCACAAAACTCAAATTTTAACCCATATTTATTATGGTGGGTCATACTGACCTAGATTTAAAATTTGTCTACCTCGAAAGGTGGGGATATTCCCTTCATAATTGGGAAAAAAAATAGACGTCAAAATTAAGAGGTCCTCACGAGTAGAAAACGTAAACTTGTACTTCAACCCATATTTTACTATGGTGGGATATGATATGGACCATCTCAAATTTAAAATACAGGTTCGCATTGGACTTCGAGAAGGAAAAACCCAAACTTAGATTACCTAAACTCTAAGGGTTTGTTTGGTAATACTCCCGGGAACAACTGATTCTGTTCTTTTATTTTCGGGAATAGATTTAGAACATAAATCCGTTTAGTAAATTTTTTTGTTCCCGGGAATAAATTTGTTCCTAGGAATAGATTTGGAGTAGAATCAAGAATAAAAAAAAAAGTTACTTCTCGCTCTTTGAAACAATTTTGAGAATCAATTTTAGTCTCTTTTCTCTCCTATTTTTTTTTTTCCCTTTCTTCTTCCTCCTCCCAACCCCTTGCCACCCCATCACCACCGCCGTCGAGCGATCGGGCGAGGTCCGACAAGCTTGCCGGAGTCTCGCAAGTCAGGGTGAAGTCTGGCAAGCTCGTTGGAGGCTCACCTAGCCATTAAAGAGGTTTTGTCTCGCAGATCTAGGTGAGGCCGCGCCTAACCTGACGAGACTTGGCCTCACAATGCCTAAGCGAGGTCAAGCCTTGCCATTGCCACCAGCTATGGCAATGGCCGATCACTAAAGAGGAAGAAGGAAAGAAAAGAGGAAGAAGGAAAGAAATATAAGAAAATTATAACAAAAAATACTAGGAAGATTAAAAGAATCAAAAAATTAAAAACTTTCTTTCTAATTAAAAATTAATTCCCATAGAATTGTTGTCAAGCATGCCCTATAGACACGCCCTAGATGACACCAAGCGTGCCCTAAGAGTCATCTAGATTTCAAACCAAACGTGTCTATGACATCAACCCGACGTCAATTCGAATGACAACCTCAGGTCTTACGCTTCCAAAAAAAGATCAAATCATCCCAAAGAAATCAATTTAAACACGAGTACAAATTACTGAGATAGCACAAAGATAAGGTTAGAGACAAGCAGCCAAGCCAAAGATATGAAATCATAGGACATGGCAGAAAATTATGTAGATGTCAATTCTTTTGAAAGGAAAAGAAAAAGGGCAGATAATTATTCTGTTACAAGGGGAAAAATTATTCCCCAACTAAACTAATAAGAGGAGCCAGAAAGTCTTAAGGGAAGGGCCCAAGAGATTCGTCATAGCAAGAATTCAAAGGCAATTTCCTCTTAAATACTACCGATCAAAATCTGAAAAGCCGCAATCTAAACCCGTAGAACCTCCCTATAAGATAACTAAAAATTGTAAGAATTTCAGATCTTCTACTGCTCATCGCAAGCATTCATTGGGCAGCACAAAGACGGTACTATCGTGGCTTGGGTGTTGGGCGGGGGCCTCTTCCTCCATTCTGATAGTCCCCCCTCTGGAAGGTCCCACTGTTGCGCCCTGGGCCGCCACTCCGTCCTGAGAAGTCGGGCTTCCTGTCGGAGAAGCTACCATGGCTCCTGAAATGATCATTCCGGAAGCCACCCCTTCCCTGGGAGGCCTTTTTGTCACCACCGTCTAAAGCAAAGCACAGAATTGACCGTCAATACACTCTTTACCCAGAACAAGCCGGGAGAAAAGAGCAAGACATGGAACAAAAAATGACTTTCTTTAAAAGAAAAGAAAATAGCCGATTTCTGTATCCATTTCTTTCATTTTCATTGACGATTCAGGTGCAGTGGTAACAATAAAGGCATACGGGACTTGCCTTTTTTCTGCTCCTCAATGTGAGCCTTTCGGGTACCAATCATGATGGAGTTTTCCTGAAATCAAAAGCATTTGACATGTCAATATAAATAAATATGGTAACATCGCACCGGCTCCTGATTAGCAAGCTCATGTCAGACAAACCTAACATTCATTTAACCCCTCAACTCATTAGAAACAACACTAGGGTCCACCCTAGACATACTAATATAGATCTGCCCATTTAATTATTTCCTAGGAAATAAGTCGACTGCCATTATCTCAGACATCAATCACAGCATCAAAGTAATGCAATACATAAGCAAAAGCCAGACCTAAACATGCCCTCATCATATAATACGTGAAGAATCTACCACAACTCAGTTAGAATAAGGAAATCAAAGCTAATGCATGCAATAACACTTCAATATGAGGTGGAAGTCAGCAAAAAAGAAGACGGTTCGTAAAACCAAAGAAGAACTGTAGCTGAAAAGCAATGCAGCTTTATTCCTTGCCAAAGCGAATTCCTCAGTCATTGTGAAATCAAAAAGTGGATGACATCTAACTTTAAGACTGCAGTGCAGTAATGAATAAAATTTTCAGTTATAGCTTTAGGTGGAAAGGGAAATGAAAAAGTACCTCAAGAGCACTTTGCATAGAATTCTCAGCTTCAAATTCTACAAAGCCATAACACGAACCCTGCCACATGCATACAAGTTTCACAAATTACAGACACATCAAGACTAAAAATGTAAGACTAAATATCTAGTTATGTCACTAATTTTTCACCAAAGGACAATCCCTGACCTTGCTACTTCTAACTTGAATGCCATTGGGTTTGATAGACCCGAATTTCTTAAAGGCAGCCTCAAGTTGATCTGGTGTTGCATCTAAAGGCAAGTTGCCGACAAATATAGAATGGCGCTTTACTGAGGGAAGGAACCACAAATAGCAGAAGTTACACTCATGATACAGAGGAAGATGTTTAACAAACTATAGAGATGTCCAGGCATCATGAGATCAGAAAGAAACCTGGTTGACTTTCATTCTTCTCAGCAGGAATGCTTTCGTTAGGTACAGGAGCTTTGAGAGGTGTAGCCGCACGCAGTTTTGGAGCTGACCTATTTTGAAACGGCGCAGCACTGTCTTTCAGAGCACTTACCTAAACCAGATCAATAATACATTAGACATGTCAACTCAGCAAGATCAAAGCGAATACTCAAACAACACTTACAATTGATGCATACGACTTCTTAGGAGCATCGACTTGCACATCGGAAGAAGCGATAGCAACCGTGCTAACATCCTTTTCACTTGAATCAGCTATGGGCTCAACAACAATTTCTTTCACATCAGCAGGCTCCTCCCCATTCTCCACAGCAGGAACAATTTCTTCAACCTGAAGAGCCTCTACCTCTACCTCCACAGGTGGATCAACAACAATTTGAGCCGGCTCTGCATTGAAAGCCATTCCAAATTTCTCACTCAAAATAATCAACACAATACATCACATGACAGCATAACAGAGGAAGATGCGTCATTTAAAAGAAAATAAGAAAGAGAAATCAATAACATTAACCAACCAGGATCTGGCACGGGAGGAGCTTCAATGGCTGTAAGCTCCTCATGTATTTCTGCTGGAGAGACAGGCGAGGGAGATTCGCCTTCCACATACCTAAGAATATCATTCAAGACAAAATAGCCACTTTTGTCTTGCGGAGCCAAAAAAAAGGACTGCACGAATATCCTCCTTATGTTATCCTCTCCCATTAAGCAGCCTGTGACTAAAACTTGAACTCCATGATTGTAAGAAGCCTGAGCATCAGCAGTCAAAATCTCAATATTGTATTTCTCATAGTCCAGTGAGAGGATTTTTTCATTAATTCCCTGCACCAAGATAAGTGAAAGAGTCACTGCACATGTATATAGACAAAAGGGTCGGATAATACAGATGACTCACGAGCAGATCCATGCACACACAATGTTAAAAAGAATGGGAGTTTCTATTAGTACGCAAAGCTGATTGTCACCAGCTTAGTAACTCTCCCAAGTATGCTACTCCAAGGAAAAGAAATATGCCAATTTAATGAAAAATTCAGAATCTTGGAGCTTAATCCACTCATGGCAATTCGAGCTGAAAAGTATTGAACCACACGAGCAAAACAAATAGTGTAACCCAAAAGAGCAACCAAACTTTCCTATCAAATCAAAATAATACCCTAGAGTTACAACCATCCCAACCTCCACCTAAAATAAGTATGGTACCAAAAAGGCAATGAGATCAAGTCCGCAGCACGTGGAAAAACACTCCTTTCCAATCAATCCTCACCGTCAACGTCTTCACAGAGATCATCTGACCATCTGGTCCTGGCCGACTCAGCTCACTTATGTCGTGATAGAATTTGTAAGCAGCTTGTGGTTTGGTGTGAAGAATACTATAGTACTGCTGGATGAAGGCGTTGCCCACAGATTTGGGGTCAGGTGCGTTGCCATTGGTCTGTGCCGTCATCTCTGCATCCATCCCATCAGTAGACACATTAGGCCCAACATGAATACAAATGAAAATGGTACGCAAGAAAGCAAGAAAACACCACAACCACGGTCCTCGGGCAACATATAGAATAGTACTCTCTAACCTAAGAAAATCGAGCAGCAACACAATTTGGCAGTCTCATACTCTATAGTAAAAGCGATCCAGCATCCAAGTTTCTTACTTGTCGAAAAAGACTCTCAAATCGTAAGCCAAACAAGCAAAGCCCATGAGAAAAAAAAAAAACAGCCCATCGCTTCACAATTCAGTGACGACCCGATCAAAGCAAATTCGATAACGAGCTCAAAGAACCCCCCCACCCCACAACGTGTTACCCACCAAACCAAAACAACCGACGGCAGGCATAAACCTCCGCCGAAATCCCCAGATCTATCGGAACGGCACACAAAAAGGCTCGACCTTTCCACACAACCGCGACACCCACGCCCGCGGAACGTCAACAACAACCACTACACGACAGCCCCCCAACAAGCGAGAGAACCGAGCCCCCCTCCCCCTCCTCGATACTAGCGATCGGTTCAAAGTACTATCGGAGGCGGCGCCGAAAAGGGACAAACTTTCACCGCAAATCAAGAGCGCCGGCGGAAGAGCAGATCGACCCAACAGCACGGAGCCGAACCGAAATCGAAGAGAGAGCGGTGAAGAAGTGCTAAACCTCTCGGAGGGTGGCCGCCCAGAGAGAGAGAGAGAGCGCCCGTAGCAGTTGGCGCACGAGGGGAGATGGGGAGAGGGAGAGGGAGAGAGGGCGAGCCGAGCCAGCGCAAGCTACCTAAGCGAGGCTTTTATAGTACCGATCGAGGGCACGTGCGGCGCACGTGACGTTCGCGAATGGAGCAGGCGGCCCTCGGATCGTGCGGTCCGAGTGCGGGGATCGCTCGTGGGATTTTCTTTTGAACGGCCGGGATCGATTCGGCACGAGTGCTTGGGGGGCACGGCGAAATCGGGCCTGTCCTCCTCCTTCCCCACCTTGACAAGGCGGATCGGAAAGTTTATGACGTCGATGCTCTCCCCACTGTTCACGGAAAACGTGAAATCCGCGGTTCGAGTGGAGATTTTGGGCTTGCAGAGTACAACGTTTTGATCATATTCGATTTTAATTTTGAAAAGGACATACACCAAAGTGGGAGCTATTTCCTAGTGGTCGAAATCCCAACAATGTGATTTGCAAATTTGCTTTCTTTATAGGGATTGTGACATAACCAATTATCGGATTTTGATTTAATGTGCAATTTATACCCTACAATTTGTTAAATGTAATGTAATTCTTAAATTTTAATTTGTTCATAGATTATATTGAATATTTATTAAAAATTTTAATTAAAAATTTATGGACAAAATTAGAGCCAAAATTCAATGATTATTTGTGTTATTTCTATTCTTTCTATCGAGGAAAAAAAGGGGTGGGAGAGGGGAATTGCGGCGAATATTAAAAATGAAAAGGAGCCCCCGGCGAGGATCGAACTCGCGACCTTTCGCTTACGAAGCGAACGCACTACCACTATGCTACGGAGGCAGTTGGTGCTAACGTGCGCACATAAATTTTACAAATAATTAAATGCGTACGCGAAGCTAAAACCCCAGGCCGCAGCTCACTTCCCAAAACCCGTCACCGACGAGAAAGCGACGGAGAGAGATATGTGTGGAATCGCGTTGATAGCATCCGGAATTCATCTCGATCTCGATCCGGCGTGTTCCGCGCCGGCAACTCAGCCCGTAAGCTGTTTCCTCTCGTCCCTTCCTTGAGTAGTTTTGATCCGCGCATTTTCCCCGGCTGCTTTTAAGAGTGTCGATTAGCCATACGCGCCGCCGCCGGGCGAACGCCGGTCGCTTGTCGCCGTCGCGAAATCATCCTGAAGCGCCGGGTTTTTTTTATTAATTATTATTATTTTGATGTTTGACGTCCTCGAGAACGTGGGGAATTGAATTGATGGCTTTGATTGGGATGGCCATGCCGTGGCTTCTGTCGTAGGCAGCTGAAAACAGCTGGTATGGACCGCCAGCTGGGTTTTCTCTTAATGCAAGGAGCAAGGACCACTTTTGCTTGTTGCCGTGATTCGCTTGCTTGTTTTCTTAGATCCTGCTGTTCTTAGTTGGAAAATCGCCGGTGTTTTATTTGGCAAAGTTGGAGCTGCATGCCAGTACCCGTGGATCGTGTCATTGTTTGTGTACAGTACCGTGGAGATTTGAGATTTTCGTACTTGATTGTTAGTGGGTGCCCAAGTGCACTGGCCTATCATTATGTCGATAGCAACCTTTTACTTGTAATATGTTAGAGAATGAGTACATTCCAATGCCATGGCGGACAAAAACTAGACTGACCAAAGTTACCGTATGCAATTCATTTCCAAACCACTTGTTCTCAACCTCAATAATTGCCCTTCCCTTCCCTTTTTTTTTCATGTGAATTTTGTAGTTTTACTCTATCTGTTCACATTTCATTGACTGGTATGTAAATGGCTGCCAGCTGCTGTTTTCTCTCGATGATCTTAAGGGGGCTCTGCTGAGGAGGGGACCTGATAGTCTGGGCAGTAAAAGGCTATTGCTTTGTTCAAAGAGTTCCAGTTTAGTCAACAAGCGAGAGATTGTTACTTCTATCGAAGATGAAGTGACTGTAGATAGCGAAAACTCCTATCTGGCAACGGAAGGTTTTTCCAGTTCGTTCCAAAATGGAGAAACTCCTGTGGAGGAGAAGGCCTTTGGTATCCATTCATTTGTTGGAGAGCTGCTCTTTCTTGGTGCCACATTGCAACTTAGGGGAGTCAGTCCTATCGTTCAGCCATTGGTGGATAAATTCGGGAATATCCTTGTTTACAATGGTGCGTCCATCTTAATGTGCATGGATACGATGCGGAGTGCTTATGGATATTGAATTCGTTCTGATAATAGACACAGAGATGATCTCTTGGATACTTGAAATGTTTTTGTGATGCATTCAGGTCAATGACAATGCTCAGTAGAACATGTGGCTAAATTGTTTCATTGTTCTTTTTTAAGATTTGTGATGTTTTGTCTTATGAATTGACATTATTAGTAGGTTTTTCGACTTCTGTTGATGGGTAGCTTGATGTTTTGTGCATCTTGTATTAAAATAACCCCCAGTCACCATATCAGCGCCCCTGACTGGTTGTTACCTTTGTTCATTGTTCGTTTTGACTAGTGCTGTGGTCACCTGTAACCGATCATTGGTTTTCACTGGCATCAGTCACCAATGGGTAGCTGCCACTGTCACCAGTTACTAGTATGCTTGGTAGCCACTACCATGGCTGGTCACCTATCACCACAGATCATTTTCTGAAATTTTTCAAGTACTTCTTGTAAATATGCCAATCCAAATGCTGAAAATGTTTTTCTCTAACCTAATTTTCATGAAAAGGTTCTTTGATGAAATCTCCTTTCAATAGGAAGAGTTTTATTGAGACAAACAGAGCTTTCATGATAATGGACTCCTTACATCAACTACTGTGGAATTGGCTGCCCAGAAGTTGTTTTTCAGTCCTGGGAACTCTGTTGCTCTTCATCTTTGACATTTCATCTCCTTCTTCTTTTCGTCCTTTCCTTTTCCTTCTTGTGCTGATTGCCAACCATATGAGTGAAGTTTGTAACTTAATCCAATCTATTTCTTGCTTCTGTGTTTTTCTTGACGAACTTGTAACGAATAAGCAGGTGAGATTTTTGGAGGAATACCTGTGGGATGTGATGAAAATGATGCTGAAATTCTTTCGCAATATCTCGCAAGATGCTGCTTTGGTAGCTCTCATGGGGATGATTGTTCATGTTGCTGTTCCAGTAATGAGGAAGAGTCTGTTCCACATGTTCTTTCAAGAATAAAGGGTCCATGGGCTATTGTTTATTGGCAGGTAACTTTGCGTGGTAAGTTTCCACTTGTGTTTTGTGAGCTCTTCCTTTATAATAGTTGCGTTTACAGTGTCTACCCTTCAACTGCCAAAAGCGTACCGAGCTTTTCCTTTTGTTTGCTATACGCAATCTATGTGTTTTCTTTTAAAATAGTAAACCGTCCTTTTTTTTTTGGGTAAAAGAGCTTTTTAAGATCTGCTCTTCTGTTACATGCTGTGGTTTTGTTTGATGCATCAGAATAGTACAAGAACCCTCTGGTTTGGTCGAGATGCATTTGGCAGACGGAGCCTCCTTGTTCACTGGCCAACTGTGGAAGACCCCCAATTTCTGCTATCCTTCTGTAGCACCTACTTTGGTTGAGCACAGTTCTGGTACGTAATGCTTGTAGAGTTAATCATCACCAATGGTCACCGACAATTTGCATGTGTTACCATTTTTCTTTGGTAAAGTTATATCTTTCAGCTGCAGATTTGCAATTCGAAAATGGAGCCAACCAGTGGAAATATTGGGAGGAGCTCACCTGTGGGATATATAGCATGAAAATTGATGCTTCAATTTTAAATGGCCATCTAGTTGGTGAGATCAAAAGACACGAGTGGAATAATTCCATGGTTAAGACACTAATTAACTGGGAAAGGGCTTATGTTGAGCCAACCGCTGAAGAGTTGTTTTTGTCCCAAGGTATGGTGAGAACCATGACATTGTACCAACTTCTTTCGTCATAAATCAATTTTTTTTTGGTTGGGATCTAAATCAAGTTAAAGTGACAGAAAGCACCTTCATTGTCAATGTCATTTTCGTGATTGTAAATAGTGTTGAGAAATAGAAATATTTACTTTCTCAACAATCTGTTCCAAAGTGAAAGCAATTTTTTCTTCTCCTATAAGGGGGAAGTGAGAGTTTATATCCTCATCTATAAAAGGATACTTGTGAACTAAATTGGTGGTATTATCTTGCTGAGGACCTCTTATATATGTTCTCCCCTTAAATAGGGTTTGGAAAAGCCCCTCCATCAGTGCCAGCTGAGAAAGTTCTGACTGCTTTGAGGGAATCTGTCCTGCGTCGGACTTCTCATAAATTTTTTCAGGTATCATTTGATTGAATTTGGTTGTTAAGCTGCCAATCTTAACAGAAAGTTTATTGTTAGTTTCGTGGATTATATTTGGCTGATTCTCTTATCTGTTGAATGGGTAATTCTTTTTTAGGTAGAAGTTGACATCAACTTTAGATCTTCTAGGATTTCATCATTTGTTTTTGCAAAAGACTTCCTTGACCTTTACAGAAGTATGCATGTTTTTACCATTCCAAATATTGTCTTTTTCAACCTATTACTAGGCCATACTTTCCATTTGCACTGTTACTTGGAGCAGTTCATTGAAATACTTTTGGGCAGCCCTGCATTAAGTTAGTCTTGACTCTGGTTCTGGTTATTATAACCAGATATGATCCTTGTGTGAAAACTTATGCTAAGGTTATACATGGAACTTCTTTTTCTTTTTCCTTTCCTGTCTCTTATAACAGTCACAAAATTTGGTCACTTTTGCTGATATAATTGTTTGGATTTGAGACAGACTACTGCATGCAATTTTAGAGAGCGATTCTCTCCTGTGGCTGTTCTTTTCTCGGGCGGATTGGATTCCATGATAATAGCAGCAATTTTGGACCAGTGCATAGACCCTCAGTGTAAGTCTATTACAGTTCAATGTTGCACCCCTTGGTGGCTGAGGATGTTGAAGCTTGGAACACCATCATATGTTTCTAAGTCAATGCTCTCAGGGACATAGACCATGGGATAGAGGGATTCTTCCCTCCAGTTATCACTTCTGTTTTCGTTTTGTTATTTTTTTGCTATTGGGTTTGTCAGTGGTCATCTTTTTGCTTCCTTGTATTCACTTTCTGCTAAGGATTGGGTGATTGTCTATTTTTATGTTAGTCCAAGAGTATTGTGTTCTTCTGGTCCTTTCTCTGTTTTATTTGCTGCTGAGGGTATATTATATCTACCATCGTTGGACAGTAACAAAAGTTTTTCTCTGCTTATGATAGCTAAAGACTGATGGAAGTCACATGATATTTTTAGTGCTCCTGCCTACCTTCAGCAGGAAAAAATTGGCCCACAAAATTTTTTGCTACAAGATCAGATTATGTTTGCATTTGCTTATGTCTCAATTGTACTTTTTATAAAGCTGCTGAAAGAGTTCTAGAACCTGCTGTGGTACCCTTCAGGAATTACTTTTGAATCATTGACAGATTCACTAATAAAATTTGTCTTGGCAGTTGACATCGATCTGCTTAACGTTAGCTTTGATGGTCCTTCTGCTCCGGATAGAATCTCTGCAAGAGCAGGAAAGAAGGAGCTGGGAAGAATTGCTCCATCAAGAAGGTAAGCACAAGCTTTCTAGAGTTAAAGATTCTTTTATATAACTAGGTCAATTAGCTTGTCACAAGGTTGTGTCAGAAGACTGCTGCATTTCTAGACAAAAGTACTTAGAGTTCTCTGACAGTGTTTGTATACAAGCAAAAAATGGATAATTTGAAACCTTACTTATCTTCTGTAGGAGAAACACTTTGCAATAGCACATACTGGTGAGACCATCATCTCTTTCTTTTGGTCTATTGTTCTGTAGGTGACTTTTGCAAACCATAGTTTTTCATGATAATCTTGTCCTTAGGTGATATTCAATTTGTTCTCTCTTTGCTTTGTCCCTTGCAAAAAAAAAAAAAAAGAGGTAGTTATGTTGCTTCATTTTAAAAAGTATTTCTATAGTATCATTGCAAATGTGTGGGGAAAACGAATTATTTTTGGGGTGCTTTTCCCTGTGAGAGTGGCAGTCATATGACTCACAACTTACTTAATTTCTCTCATTTGTATTGGCTTGTGATTCTCTGTCTAATTGTTCAAAGATGAAAGTCATCTCTGGTCGCCTAGATGTGAGTGGTTCTTTTTATGGTTGGACATATGTGATATGGCCTAAATATGGCAGAACATATCTGAGATGTTGCTCAATTATTTGCCTCTGCATCTAGCATCGTGTGAACTCTTACAATAATATCTCTTTGGTGGTTTTACTTGAATTTTAACTGTACTAAGTGCCCAGTTTTATCAATAATCCTAATTGAGTCTCCTAACTGTAGCAATTTAAGGGCATTGAATTAATATTTTGTCCTTTATAAATTATTGTTAATATAGCTTTGTCAACTGACATAATCTGGTAATACTGGACATGTTTGATAGTTCTTTTTGGTCCATCTCACGTGTTGATTATGGGATGAAGTTTGTTTTAGTTTTGACATGTGCCATCTTAATGATGCTAATTGTTTGTGTGGAGAGTGATGATATCTGGAAAGTTGGATTACGTACTTCTTGATTGTTGTAAAATTAGTCGAAAGGCTCTAGTTTATGTCCTGTCCATCTGAGTTGGAAAGATTTGACTGTTATTCTAGTATAGTTGGGCTTTCTAGTGCTTAACTCTTAGTGGTTTTGGAGTGCAGGTGGAGACTTGTAGAGATAGATGCTGACTTGTCAAACTTGAGATCAGAAACGAAGCATGTCATGTCACTTATTCATCCTGCTAATACTTACATGGTACTGTTGTTATAGAGTTCTTATAGTGTCTTTCTAGTAAAATGTGAAGGATGTGATTATCACATGACGTAGACATTATACATTTTCCCATTTGTGAACGTACATTATAGCCATTGATTCTTCATGTTTAAATGTCACAAAAATTCTCCTCCTTCCTCAAAATTATCAAAATTCATGTACTTCTTCACACAAGTAAAACTAATTTTCACCTCACATTGCAGGACCTGAATATTGGGATAGCTTTATGGCTGGCTGCTAGCGGTAATGGCTGGGTGTATGAAGAAAGAGATAATGAAATTGACGAGGATCTTCAGCTTCATAATTACAAGAGCCATGCCAGAATCGTCCTCGTTGGTTCTGGCGCTGATGAGCAGTGTGCTGGCTATGGCAGACATAAAACAAAATATAAACATGGAAGGTAGTGCTATGAATAAATCATTCTTGCATCGGGTTACTCTTACATTCAGGATAGGTCTCTCTTCTGCATTCGCTTAGATCTTTGCATGCTCGTGTATAAAATGTGGAAAATATGTTGAGTTTACTGACCATAATTACAAAGTGACACATGCCATATCCATATGTCAGCTTTTGCATTTCCTCATCCTGGACGATGATGATGATAAAGCCTGTCTTTGCCTATCATAATCAAGAACTCTTTGAAATAATTTGGTGTTATCAGTTGGCTTGGGCTTGATGAGGAGATGAGATTGGACATGCAGAGAATTTGGAAGAGGAACCTGGGAAGAGATGATAGATGTATATCTGATCATGGGAAAGAGGTGCGTATAAGCATATGCATTGTCGGTTCCTTCATGATTGAACTTGTGTGATGATGATTCAACTCTATTCTAACAGGCAAGATTCCCTTTCTTGGATGAAGATGTCATAAAAGTTTTGCTTGATATTCCTCTGTGGGAGATTGCAGACCTTGAGCAACCAAGTGGTACTGGTGACAAGAAAATTTTGAGAGAGGTCAGTGTAATCTTTTCCGTTGAATTTCTGATTATCTCATTTTTAGGAGACATACAACAAAAGAACATACTACTTTGATGAGTTGATAAAAACTGGGAGGGTACTTTCAGTTACTGCTATTGCAAGTGCATAAAGTTTGAATGCTTTACAGAGTTTCTTGAATTAAAGACGTGTTACTGGATTCAATAACTCTAGATTTCCCTCAACAGTAAATCCAGCCAATCTTTTTAGGGTACCCACCCATTCTGCGAAGAAGCTACTGCAAGCAAGTAGTACAAGTAATTGTGGGGAGCAACCTGGGTTTCTCTGGGAACTTAGGAAGTAGGCTACAATTGCTGTTCAGTAATGGGGAGTACAGTCTATGGAGCAGCCTGGAACAAAGCGATTGGAAGTTTCAGTCCTATTAATTTCTATCCCATCAATTTAGCTGCATGTTCTTCCTTCCAATTGTTGCTTCCGTGTTTTTGGTCTTTTAATAGCTAATTCTGTCTATGTTCTATTTGAATTTTATTTTCCTGTGAGTATATTCTTTTTCTCTAATCAGGACTTCGATTTTCGTTTTTTTTCATCTAGCATCAAGTCTATTTACTTTGACACCCTTTGCACATCAATTATGTTATCCATCATGCAATGTCTTATTAAGTACAATGCACATCACAATTCTTTCTTGGGTCGTGTTTCATACTGCATTGACATGCCATTTTTTTTTATCTTTTTGAAGGTTGCAAGGCTGCTTGGTTTACATGAAGCATCGGCTCTACCTAAAAGAGCAGTACAGGTTTGCACTTCTATGGGGTCGTTCATTTGTGCTTGTGTGGAATCGGGGTGTGAGCTCTATGGCATGTTACTGTGCTTTTTCTTGAGAAAGCAATTGCTTATTTTCAGTATCTTCTTAAGTTGAGTTATGGAAGCATTCTTTAGGATAGGGTCAAGGCTTAAATCTAAGTCTCTTCATGTCTAGTTTATGTGCATAGCAATGTATCTGGATTCCCCTTTACGAATAGTGTGGCATAATCAGCATTATATATCTGTACACATGGGCATTATAATGCTTATCCTAGTGATCACATTTGTACCTCTCTCACTTCATTTTTTGCACTAGTCATTTTCCTTGATGAATGCTGAGGCAAGACCTCGAGCATGGATATATGAAACTTTGTTTGCAGCTACATATCATAATGTGATTATTTTGGCTCCTTGTTGCTATGAAATAATTGTGTCCTGTTTCTACGATAGCACCTCTTTAATCTGCTATTTGCAGCAATCTACTGCTTATAATGTAGAAAAATCGAGCATACATAACATAACATATCTATGTTTTACTGTTTAAAGTTCGGTTCAAGAATTGCGAGGGAATCGAACAGGAAGAACTTTGGAAGTAACCGTGCAGCAAACCAAGCATCTGCAGGGAGTGTGACTATTCACATGCCTTAGGAACTGAGTTTTGAGGAAATACCAAAAATTTTCGGAAGTCTTCCTCCCCTGTGGTCGTGGTTGCTTCACCATGCCTCTTGGTTTCGACAGTATCAGTATCAGGTCCAGGATCTGAAAGTGTTGGTGAAAGCGATCCACAAAGCAGCTCAAGGGTTCATTTCTGCTCATTGGATTGTTCTTGCTGTTCGAAGAGCAGCACATATCATCTTCCCAAGCACAAATTTTCAAAGACAGTTTTGGGTGATTAATTTGGCCAACATGCTCAAGCTAGTTGCTTTTGTTGACCTTCTGGGTTGATTTTTTGTAACTGGGTGGGCCTAGGTAGGCTTGGAACCTACTGGGAGATTCGTTAGAGATCAGAAATGTTAACAAAGATGTTTTCGTATCTAAGCGATCCTTTTAATGTAATGCTGACTTCACCGGACCTTTTACTTCAGAGCTATGGGCCGCTTGACATTAATTACGTTATATTTTCGTCACTGCTTGTTGAATTCTCGCTTCAGCAGAAATGAACCTCGAGCTTTTCCATTCTGCATCATCTATCATGATTTAATAATGCAAAACTATTTTGTGGTGTTTGTTTGTGCTGGAAACAAGTGGGAAAAAAAATTGATTTCAATTTATTTTATGACAATTTAATCCACCAAACTCGACTCGCAAGTTGCATAGTTAAAAATGACATAAAATGAATTACAAACTGAAATCAACATCTTCTTTGTTTATTCTGGGAACCATTGAAATGATAAATATTACAAAAGAAATTATGAATTGTATTCGTGAAACATAGTGTTTTTTTTAGAACAAAGAAAAACATGAGAGTTAGTGAAGCATATATAAGAAAATGTTAGAAATATTTATGGAGAAAAAGGAAAAAAATTTAACCAGAAAATGGAGAGTTGAGAAAAAAAAAGCAATTAGAGAAGGAAAAATGATACAAATAATTTGACTCAATATATAATAAGATTTCTAAAATTTTAATTTACGTAACGTGACTCATGAATTTTTCGCATATTCAATACTTTACTTTTTATTTTCACTTTGTATTCATTTAAGCTTTCTCCTCGCCTATCACATCATCTTGTAGATTTTGTCTTTTTTCGAGGAAAATTTGCCTCAAGTTAAATGAGGTGATTGGAATTCTGTATCTTTCTACATGTATTAATAAATAATACATGAACTTGTTATAGGCTTTATTAAATAATTATTTAAGCTAATAAGATTAATATAGAAGCAAATACATTCTAGGACATGCTGAAGATATATGCATGATACCCGATTTGAAAGGAGTATAAAACCCTGAACCCACTCGAAGTCTCTTGGGTCGCACCTCACAAGCGCGCGCGCACAGAAACGCGGAGGACAAACCATGACGAGCGGAGGCAACCCTCACGGCGTCGATGGCCGCGACACCGGCGGCAATGGCGGCGGCGACCGGCGGAGAGCTGAAGAAGCCATAGGCGGCAACCGAGAAGCGCTGGAGGCTCTCCGAGAGCTCATCACCTTCCCTCTTCTCTACTCCCGCGAAGCTCAGCGGCTCGGCCTCAAGGTATCGCGCGCGCGCGCGCAGTTGTTTTTCTTTTCTCTAGCCGTCAAACCTCTCGCTGAGACCCGAGAATGTCCAGAGTTTCGATTTTGACGAGACAGCGTTTTCTGCGACGTGTTTCTCGCAGTGGCCGCGGGGCTTGCTTCTGTACGGACCGCCGGGCACTGGAAAGGTACTCGATCGACAATGTCCTGTTACCTTGTAATCTGGAGCAATTCATTTCCTTTTCCTGGAGCGCCTCTCGGTTGTCATGGGAGCGCGGTTAGTTTTCTTCTCTCGCATTCGAGTGATTTTTTCGTCTGGGTTTCGTCTACCTTGCCAGACAAGCTTGGTTCGTGCGGTCGTACAAGAATGTTCTGCGCAGTTGACCATTATCAGGTAATTTCGATGTAATTCTGTATTAGGCATTCATTTTTCGCGGGGTGGCTATTCTTGTTCATACTATAAAACAATCTTGAAAACTGCAAAAACAAAAGCCGTTTACTTTTCGACTAATTGCTGTTTAGGCATTCATTTTTCGCGGGGTGGCTATTCTTGTTCATACTATAAAACAATCTGGAAAACTGCAAAAACAGCTCTGTAATCTGTTTGCTGATGGAATTATGCTTGCTTTAGATGCAAGGTATTGCTTGCCGCTAAATTCTCTTGGTCTGTACTGCAGTCCACACTCTGTTCACAGAGGTCATGCTGGAGAAAGTGAGAGTGTTCTGCGTGAATATTTTTCTGAGGCATCCACCATCGCAGCATTGGGCAAGCCATCAGTTATCTTCATAGATGAAATAGATGTGCTTTGCCCTAATCGTAATTCTAGGTGAGAACCCCAAGAATTTCCTACTCAGCAAACAATTATTGGCTTTGGATAGCATTTAGCTATGGAGAAACCTAAAACTCGGATAATAGGAGAATACGATACGAGCAGCATTAGGATCTTCTTAATCAGTAGTAAGCATCACTTGGAAATTAGTAGCTATGGGACTAGGAATTGTTATATAGTCATATCGGTGATTGTGCAAGCTATGCAATAGCTTGTATAGCAGTCAAAATCAAATTTAGGTGCTCAATTTTGGCACATCTTTTTGCTGAGTGCAATTAGTTAGTGTCATAAATGTCATCTTGGCCTTTGTATTAATATCTATAACCTTTTTGCTTTTGTGAAAAGTGAAAAGCTGTTCATGAGCTGCTCAGATTTTATGTGGACTCTTTTCTTTCTTTTTTTTTTACTGTTATCAAACACAAAAGTTCCTAGGAACTGTCATTCTGATGAAGGGAGACATTGTTCGGTAATTTTATCACAATTTTCTTGAATCAAGCATATTCAGTATGTTTGGATGATTTCATTAGTATCAAGCATAGAGCTTACCACCATGTGCATATGCTAGCTCATAGGTGTCCTTTTGAGGTGTTGCCAGAAAGCAATCTCATCTACTCTCTCTCTCTCTCACGTTTTTGTTGAGGACTTTACCTGCCAATAGGTGGAGACATAAAAGCAGCTAGCAGAACAATGACATTTTGGACCATTATCAGTTTTATGCTGAATTGCAATTTCCTTTGCTATTACTTTAACATGAAGCTTACTTGGCAATCTTTAGTTTAATTCAAGGTTTTTCTTAAAGTGCAGAAGAGAACAAGATGTCCGTTTGACATCTCAATTATGTACCCTGATGGACTCTATTCGGCCATTATCACAATCATTGCCCCAAGTAGTTGTTGTTGCAGCGACTAACAGGTTAAATCTTCACATGTGGACTAGGGCTTATTGTTGTATGAGATATTAGGGTATTGTTCAATAATGATATTTTGTCCTTCTGATAATTAGCCTTGGCCCCTTTCGGCATGCCTCGTTAAACTTAATTCCTTAAGCTTTTGTAGATTAGTATATTACGACAACCATAAAAGATGAGCCATATTTCATTCATTCAGTACTTGCTTTCTGTAATTGCAGAGTGGATGCAATTGACCCTGCACTTAGAAGGTATGGGCGTTTTGATGTTGAATTAGAAGTTACAACACCCAATGAAGAAGAGCGCTTTCAAGTTCTCCAGGTATCATAGAAATTATTGTAATAATAGGCTGCTTCCAAGATCACACTGGATGCATCTACCTCACTATCTTTTACTGAGGCTGCATGGATTTTTGAAACCTGAGAGCTGTGAGTTTAAGTGAGCTGCATGTTAGGTTTACTCAAAGCGAATATAGCAGTTTGACTCCTTGTTTCTTGATTGTCAGCTTTACACAAGAAAAATTCCTTTGGATCCTACTGTTGACTTGAGGTCCATTGCTCAAATGTGCAATGGTTATGTTGGAGCTGATTTAGAAGCTTTATGCCGTGAGGCAACTGCTTTTGCTCTTAAAAGGTTTTCAGATGTAGAGGCACTTTTGCTTACAATGGAAGATTGGGACTATGCTAGATCTATTGTTGGCCCAAGTATAACAAGAGGTGTTACTGTGGAAGTTCCTAAGGTATCATGGGATGATATAGGAGGATATAAAGAATTGAAGGTCAGTGAACTCATTTTTTTGTGCTTGGGCCTTAGTTGTCCATTTTTTGACTTTTGTACCATCTTAACTTTGATCAGAAGAAGATTCAGCGAGCTGTTGAGTGGCCCATCAGACATTCTGCTGCTTTTTTGAGGCTGGGAATATCACCGATACGTGGAGTGCTTCTGCATGGGCCTCCAGGGTGCTCAAAAACTACTCTTGCGAAAGCCGCTGCTCATTCTACCAAAGCTTCTTTTTTTTCCTTAAGGTTTGATGTCAACAACTCCCTGAACAATTATATATGCTCTGAGACTCTAAGGAGAGGGAGAATGCCATGTTTGTAATTCCATCCTTCACCCTAGGCAATAAAACAAAGTTCTAGCTTCTACTAGATCCAATGGCCTGTTGTTTCACAAGTCTGGAGGGGTAACTTAACTTTATGCCAGGATGGGCAAGAAAGGTGGAATATGAATTTCTGTGGAATGTTCTTGGAGAATTTATCAGCTATTGCATCCAGCATTAGCAAACCTACCATCAGACAAGATATTTTGTTCATGTGAACAAACTGTTTTGTTTTATTTTTTTACATAAATGATGACCGAAAAGTGATAATCTGTGGGTGGACCAATTTCTTGAAATGTTCTTAAAAAAATCACTGCTAATTGAGTAGGTGCTTATGCAACATAGTCAATCACACTACAAATCATAATCGTTGGATCTTCAATCTGAGTTAAAGACCAAAATCTTAAAACTTGTATTGGAGATTCAGCATCTTTCTTAACTTATGCATCTTAGTAAATCTTCTAACTCAATTATCATAAAAGGATAGTCCATCCTTTATTAATTGATTCTGCAGTGGAGCTCAAATTTGGCCATATGCTGTCGCTAATTTGTAGTAAAGATAATAGAATGAGGGCCTGATTATCTAAGAAGTTGCTGATGGAATTATTTTCTTCAGGCATTAAAAGAAGGAAGTTGCAAGGGTGATAATAAGGGTACTTTCCCATTTATATCATTTTGAAATAGATTCCAACTCTACGACGCGATTCACTTTAGCTAAGCACAATGACTACGCTGGAAACTGGATGTTTGAAAAACCAAGAGTCTGTGCTGTCGACAAATCAAAGTTGCTACCCTACAAAATATCTCCTGTTTGTTTGCCATTATGTTAGCCAAAAGTTGAGAGGATGTAACCAGTGTAAATGTTCTGCTTTTCCTTCTGATTTTCTGATGTGATTATCACATGCCTTATCTTGAGAATTCACAAACTTTATATTTCAGTGGAGCAGAATTATATTCAATGTATGTCGGAGAGGGGGAAGCCTTATTGAGGAATACCTTCAGGAGAGCTCGTCTTGCGGCACCAAGCATCATATTTTTTGATGAGGCTGATGTTGTGGCAGGCAAGCGGTGAGTTTATTGAGGGTTGCGTAACATCATTCTTGGAGTGTTGCGTGCAAGCTATCGTGTTCTCCTATTGTTCTGTTCACATACAGTTGTAGATCAGGAAATTTTTCTTTAAGTGTATTGCTGAAGAAGTCGTCTTTTCTTACAAAGCATGTGTACTCATCACTGGTATTGAAGTACAATGAACACATTGTGGTTTTGGTTGATGTAATGAAGAGGAATGAGTGGAGTGCTACTTCAATGTGTTGTGTGAAAGATACTATCATATATTTTCTCATTTGATTTCTCTGGTGAACCTCCTAGAACGTGAAAAGTTCTTAATGTTTGTTGACTTTCTGTTTAATTTTCTTCTCCACAATATCATCTGACTTATTGTTGGACAATAAAATTGGCAATTGCAAATAAAAGTGGATGTATAATGCAGCTTTCTCTATTTTGGTTTCCTTGCAGTGGAGGTAAATCAAGCAGCAATGCCATAGTTGGAGAGAGGCTACTGTCCACATTGTTGACTGAGATGGATGGTTTAGAACTGGCAAATGTGAGCATTATTGTGTTTGATAAATAGTAAACTATGGTTAGCTTCCATCTCATGCTACCTCATTTGGGCAGGGAATCATTGTGTTAGCTGCTACAAATCGCCCCTATGCAATTGATGCAGCACTTATGCGGCCTGGACGTTTTGATTTGGTAAGGAATGTTACTGCTTCTTGATCTAGATATCAGGCTGTAATTCTGCAACCTTCTTCTTGAGTCTGCTGAGTTCTTTCTGGATTATGTACTCAGTTAAGTGCTTGTTACTGGAACTTCTGGTCCACCTTTCTTAAATCAGTGATTCCAGATCGGCTTTAGCTTAGTAATAATGTCATATAATTCCTTAATATTGGCAATTTACTTATTCTCCACATAGTTATGGTTCTAATTCTTTATTAACTTTTGGTTTTACGTTTTAGTCTTAATAAGATGTTTGTTGAGCTAATTTCAGTTTCAACTTTTGAGTGTCTTTGACGTATTGTTTAAAACTCAATCTAGTATTCTTAATATGAAAAAAAAAATTATGTTTGTGCTTTTATTCTCTTTGGGAAATTATGTTTCTTTAACCATTTCTCCCTATAGTGACAATTCCAAATCATTAATAGAGATTAGTTTATTTATTTATTTGTAATTTAGTCTATTCTGATGAAGGAATTTTTCTCTTGTTTAAGATCGTGTTGTGAGGGAACAATTTAATTCTATTTGACTACCTTCAAGCTCATGATTCCCTTTTTTTCCTCTCTAAATTTATAGGTGCTTTATGTACCCCCGCCAGATATGGAGTCTCGCCATGAGATATTGCACGTGCATACTCGAAACATGAAAATAGGAAATGATGTTGATCTCAGAGATTTAGCACAACATACCGAACGGTTCACAGGAGCTGAATTGGAGGGCCTGTGCAGGGAAGCAGGAATAGTCGCTCTAAGAGAAAACATACATGCAACTGCAGTCTATGCCCGTCATTTCCAAATCGTTGGGGAGTCCTTGAAGCCAGCATTGTCCCTGAAAGACATTCATTCGTATGAATCATTCCAAAGGACTCGATAGTTGAAGCCTTGTGACCGAACGATCCAAACTGAAATTGCCACACACCTGTTCACCCAGATCGGAGGATTCTGGATTATGGATAGCGTTTATGGTCCCCAGGAATCTGGATTATGATTGTTAATAGCGGCTTGGGACCAAGCTTTGCCTTGTTGATTGCGAGTTTCAGCCTACCTTTTGATGCAAAAAGCGGGCCGGCGTGTTTAGTGCGATTTCAAATTTTGTTTGAGTTCAATAGCTCACGAAAAGGACTTTTTCACGGAAACGGGGATTAGCAATGACATCATGAAAATGCCGCATTGTGGATCAATTTGGTCCTTTAACGTAATGTTTTGATCTGTCTAATGTCATCCGCTGATGTCTGTTGGATGTGATCCTCGAGTCGATACATTTTAGTTTAGTAAATATTTCCAGTGTTTTGGTAGATATCCAGTACATGCGTAAATGTTTGTGTTGGTAAGTTACCAACTTACATTTGAAATTACTAATATCTAGCTGGTTATAAGTTAATTATTTATGTTTGAATTTCCTCGGTGTTCGTTAAAATTTACTGGCGTTACTGGTAAAGTTCTTTTGCAAATAATTGAAAATGGTAATGAACATGAAGTCAAGAGTGTTTTCAATTTGTGTGTTTATCACTACATTTGAATTTTAGTAAATTTTGTTGACATGATGTTGCTGTAAATGTACAATTGGAAAATTACAAAACTTACCTTTGAATTTACTTATTTTTAGTTTTTATGCCACCAAACTTACGTTTTTACCGCTGGCCATTATCATCTACTATTACTATTGAGATGAGACTACTGTAAATATTCGTAACAACCGAAAAAATTGCTTTGATATCAATATTATCAGCGATTATCAAAAGCCACGAGTACATGGAGATGACACTAGATAATTGAAACAATTGCTTTTTATAATAGACTCTGCTTCTAATCAACCTAAAAAAAAAAATTATTTTCTATATAACTACTTACGCATTACAAATTAGATATATATAAAATTACTAATTACGTATAAAAGTTACTAATTTGTGATAGGTTTAGAGTTAATCCTGAACCTGAAAATGTATTAAAAGCATGAAAAATTATTAAGTGATGATGGATACATGCTTCCAATATGAAAAGCTTCTAAAGACTCCTAAATGCTTTTGAATATTACTTTTTTCTATAGGCAAAGTTACTATCATCGTTGCAAGTACCGGTAATTCGCTATATTTAAAACACATGGAGCAGTTATTTGAGTAATTTATTAATAATTGCCATCTATTAGAAACTAGTTACCTTTCAACGAGAAAAAATGACTTTCGATATGGAAATATACGTTTCAAAATATCAAGTAACTGAAAATAAATAAAGGTCGGTATTTTTTGATTTTTTCTAATTTAAAACGCTTGAAATTTTCACAATATATGAAATTAAATCAAAGCAAAATAATTCCTCTTAACTTTAATTTGAAGCCTATTGAACCCATCAATTTGTACCTTGTAGTCAAGGATGTGTATAATGGACAAAAAAAAGGATTAGGGATGTGTATCGATGTCGATATAAATAGGAAACTGAACTCAACCAATTGATTCTAGGTGACTCTATTTCAAAACTTTGAGGTCAAGAATAACCTATCCGATTCTAATTCCATATAAGGAAACTGGCCGACTAGATATGATATTTTAATTTTTGTATTTCTTTATTCTTAAACAAATCTTAATTAGTAAATCACTTTTTTATTAAGAAACTCTCACCTGTCAATAATAAAATAGATCAAAATAAAGAAAAATATAGAGCGTTTCTTGAACCGGTCCGATTTTAGGTTCCAGGCGTGAGAAATGTTCTCGTAATTATATCTTTGGAATTGTAGAATAATAATACCTCTTTCTTACCAACCAAAAGGAAAAAAACCAATTTACCAAAAAAAGAAGGAAAAAAAAAGCCAAAAAAAAACCATCGAATTCATGTAATTTTGCTCCTCGTTAGAGAGAGAGACCTATATATGCTCTTCGCAGTTTTTACTGCACCGACGGCTCCTCTGGGGGAAGAAGACTGCTCTCTGGAATCCATGGCTCAAGGCGTGGAAGGCGACGCAGCTCGACCTCCTCACTTCAACGGCTTGCCCTCCAATACCAACTTCCCCAACAACCCCAAAGCGAATTCCTTCAATCGGTATTTCTTTCCTCTCTTTCTCCCCGTTTTCCTTTGCCAGCTTCATAATCCCGACTCGCCGCTAGTCGTCTCCGCAGTCGCTTTGGCTAGTCCATTGATGCTCCGGGGCGTCTTGGGGTTTCTTGGGGATCAGTGAATGTCGGGAGTTAGGAGAAAGAGCGTGTGAACTCTTTGGCTTGTTGTGGGAAAAGAATTTGACTGCATGCCCGCTGGTTTTTTGACTGGAATGCAGGAGGCAGAAGATCGCGCAGCAGAGGAAGTCTCTGCCGATCGCGTCGGGTACTGTGGCCTTCGGTTGTTGGGTTTTGTTTGTGTGTTTCCGTGAACTCCTCCTTAGCTGGTTGTGGGTTTGGAGAGGGTTTTGGTTGATGCTTTCTTTTTTGTCCCAGTCGAGAAGCGACTCGTCCAGGAGGTGCGGAACAATGACACCCTGATCATCGTCGGCGAGACGGGCAGTGGCAAAACTACGCGTAAGTATCCATGTAGGTAATATACCATGTGGGGATTGTGTATGGTACGACACCGCTCCGTGCAATTGTATGGAATTGTCATAAGTAGGTGCATAACATAGTTCAATGTGATATATTCGTTTCATGATGTTTCATCATATCCAAGTGTAGAAACGTCAAAAGAATAAGGTTGTAAATTGCAACACATTATTGCAGAAAATCCCATGACATGTATGATTGTGCCTTTTCCTATTTCCTTTTTCCCCCTTGAGGGAGTTGTTATATTCTTTTCATTTTTTTTTTCAGAGATACCACAGTTTCTATACAATGCTGGGTTCTGTCACGATGGGAAAATTATTGGGGTTACTCAACCACGGCGTGTGGCGGCTGTCACTGTTGCCAAAAGAGTGGCAGAGGAATCTGGGGTTGAGTTGGGCCAAAGGGTCGGGTATTCCATCAGATTTGATGACACGACATCCGGTTCAACAAGAATCAAGTACATGACGGATGGTTTGCTTCTAAGGTTAAGCTTCTACTGTTATTTTTTCCTGTGACTTGCACAGTATGTTCAGTCAGTTTCATGAAGATTGGTGATTCCTTTAGGATTCAGTAGTTGGGTGCATCAGTAATTTACAGTGGTCTAACATATCCACTGAGTTGAATCATTTTGTGCATCAGTAATTTACAGTGGGCTAACATATCCATTGAGTTGAATCAGTTTTACCGAATTCATTTCGTAATCTAGATGTGATTGTAGAAGGAGGACTTACTGGTCTTATTTCTTTGGATCTATAGGTGGAGCAAGAGCTAATAACTAGCTGAAAATATTTGAGATATCTTGCTAATTGTTCTGAAGTTGAGCAAAGCTTTAGTTCTTATCATTGAGATTTTCAAGGGAAGTTTAACCAGTAGAAGTTTCATGCTTCCAATTACAGTGTATGGAGAAATAACGTGAAACTTGTATTCTGCCAAATTAGCAACTTATGTTGATTCCAATCTTTGCCTGTGGAGCTGATCCTATTCTTCTACAGGGAAGCACTGTTGGATCCATATCTTTCTAGGTACTCTGTGCTTATTGTGGATGAAGCCCATGAAAGAACAGTCCACACTGATGTTCTGCTGGGCTTGTTGAAAGATGTTCAAAATAAAAGGTCTCCATTTGCCAATGGTCGTCCAAATACCGAAAATAAGCAGTTAAGCAATGGCATGCTCTTGGACAAAGGGCAAGGTGTTTTCTCCAGTAATTTGAAGCAAAGCCAAAGCAGAGGGTTTTCTACATTGAAGTTGATTATTATGTCTGCTAGCTTAGATGCACGTGTCTTCTCTGACTACTTTGGTGGTGCAAGAGCCGTCCATATCCAGGGGCGGCAATTTCCTGTGGATATACTATATACTCTTCATCCTCAACCTGATTATTTAGATGCAACCCTGATTACCATATTCCAGGTTGTTTTTTAATCCTTATTTGCTTAGGCCTTCTTTATGTCTTTATAAAAGGAATTACCACCTATTCTAGGAAGTTTGTGTTCTGGTTCACAGTCGATGTGTCATTGCTCTAACCTCTGATGTGGTAGTTTTGGTGCATTTTTGTTTGATGTTGGGCCATAAGTATGACTGCAATGAATGTTTGCTAAACAGCAACTTTGTTAGTGTCTATAATAAGCAGTATCAAATGTGTGACTCTCTTTATATATTTAAGTTTAAAAACATAGAACTTTTATAGATGATTCATAAACCAGAATCTGCACTAGCGCTTCAGGGTTTCTAGTTAATTGGTTTTTGGATTGCTTTAGCTTCCACATATTTTAACTTTTGAAGGCTTGCTGAACATTCTATGCATTGTGGGTTTCCAAAGTCACTTCTTGTTTATTTGACTAGGATAGGATACATAATTTGCCATCTAACCTGATTCATGAAAAGGCGTTTTAAGTGTATCCACGTTGAATGTGTTGCGTATATTCACTCAATGATTTAAATGATGTTTCAATAAGGTTTCCTAATTTGTTTCTCCTTGGAAATATCGCTACGCGAGTTACTCTTTTGTTTGATCCCAATCAGTTAGCTTGGAATATTTGCAGTAATTGATAAGTACATGTTCTGCATTACTCAGATCCATTTGGAGGAGGGTCCAGGAGATGTCCTTGTATTCTTGACTGGTCAAGAGGAAATTGAATCTGTTGAAAGACTTATTCAGGAGCGACTACAGCAGTTGCCTGAAGGCAACCGTAATATGTGGATTGTTTCTATATTTTCGTCTCTTCCCTCTGAGAAACAAATGCGTGTCTTTGCACCCACTCCTCCTGGATTTCGTAAGGTGACTATCCAAGCTGCTCAAATTTTAGCAATTTTTTTATGTTCAGTGCTCCTGTTAAAGTCAGATCCTTTTCTATAAAGTAAGGATTTGTATTTTGGATTATGTGGACCTTTATTAAGATCATTGCCACTCTAATGTTTTTTCTAGTAGCAGTCATGCCAATGTTCTTCATTAACTTTATGTGAGGCCTAACTGTCCATACATCTTTCTTGTCATGGTATGGTAAAGCATGGGAGAATAGTTGATATTTATGTCTATTCACTTCCCTTGTAGGACAAGTGATAAAAAAGTTTTCTTTGTGATATTTCTCAGCTTTTCTTATCCTCAGTATCTTCACATTTTGACATATATAGACTGGTCGCATGACTCTTTTGAGCTGTTGGCAGTGGGTTTCTAACATTAACAAACTCTTTGAATCTGGTTGTTGCTAGTGGTTCTATTGTGATAGCATAACAGCATCCTGTTTGTAGTCAAGATGATTTATTTCCTCTCATTACCTTCAGACAATCTATTTGGATTTATGAACTGTTGATTATCATATTTATATTCTTCTTAATTTATTTTTTATTCACTAATATTGCTTAGATATGGCTATGCCATTGTCATTTGGTAAGCTAAAATAATTTGATAGAAATTTATTTTTGTAATGATTATTACTAATATAATTAGACTCTTTCAGGTTATATTGGCCACAAATATAGCCGAGACATCAGTGACAATACCTGGGATAAAGTATGTTGTAGACCCTGGATTTGTGAAAGCACGGTCATATGATCCTGCTAAAGGCATGGAATCATTAATT
The DNA here is from genome assembly GCA_014182895.1 of Angophora floribunda. Taxonomy (NCBI): domain Eukaryota; kingdom Viridiplantae; phylum Streptophyta; class Magnoliopsida; order Myrtales; family Myrtaceae; genus Angophora; species Angophora floribunda. The sequence continues at coordinate 27,742,773 of CM024711.1, read as the reverse complement.
GTCATACCAACTTCCAAGGCTCAGGCTCTTCAAAGAAGGTAGTCTGCAACCCTTGTATTCTGATCTATACTTTTGTAGTGTGATCACATTTCAAATACACAGTCCAAAGAAGATATAGGGGGAGGGATACCATTTAGATGCACAGGTATTGAAGTCCCGATGTCGTCCCATACAAATTCCTTGACTAAAAATGTACACTATCTTCTGCCCTAAAATGGCAAAATATGGATGGTAGACAGTCTCTTTTCCTTCCTTTGTGGAAGCATACTTTCAGACAGTGAATTTTCAGAAATTGGGGTATCTGTCCTTTAATTTCTCTTAACTTTTTAAAGATAGGTATCTTGTGGCATGAAAGAGGGTTTTGTTGCTGATGCGTGGACTTTTTGAATCAAATTCATCTGTTTTGCCTTCTCTTTTCTTGTAATTGAAGATCTGGATCATACTGAAGAGTTGAATTTGCATTCTATGTTTGCATGGTTACTTCTTCTTGTTCTTTTTTAAAAAAAAAAAAATAAAACATGAGAGTGTGGAGCTATTTTACCATGTTTGCGTGTCTTGGATCTTTGCATTTATTGAACCATTCATTTTGGAACTTTGACCATATAAAAAATCATATGTTAATAGACAAAACCTTGCTACTGCAGTGGACGAGCAGGGCGTGAAGGACCTGGGAAGTGTTTCCGCCTCTACCCGGAAAGTGAATTTGAGAAACTTGAGGATTCGACAAAGCCAGAGATTAAGAGATGCAATCTTTCAAATGTTGTTTTGCAACTCATGGCTTTGGGTGTGAAAGATGTTATTGGGTTTGACTTTATCGAAAAACCACCAAGGTTATTCCCCAAGAGATCTCATTGCTTTATCATTTACTCTCTTGTGCATACTTAAGTGTGTCTACTAGGCTGTGGACATGTTGTCTTTCTTAAGCCTTGGTTAGTGTGATTCAATATTTGTTGGATTCATCTTTATTAATGATTTAATTTGGCTATTAAATTGTCCTTTGAAAATTATCCTTCATTTCACATCATCCTGTCTCTTTTGCCCCAGAAATTTTCTATTTCACCATTTCTCTGACAGAAAAATCTGGAAATTTTGGTAATAGTTTATATATTCGTATGGAACATAAGGGTGCACCAGGTTGTCACACTGTTGCCACATGAATTTGTTATGGTGCTTCTCTTGTATTGATGCTTCTTCAGGTCAAATTGGCTGATAACTTATAGAGAAGTCATGTGACATAAAATGGGTTATGATTTGGCGTCCTTACATTACCTACTTCTCTCTCTATATATTGCTGGGTACTGACACTTGTAAGCTTTTGATCAGGGCAGCTATTGTGAAATCGTTGGAGCAGTTATTTTTGCTGGGTGCTCTAACAGAAGACTGTAAACTATCAGATCCAGTGGGGCACCAGATGGCTCGGCTTCCCCTAGATCCCATTTATTCAAAGGCACTCATCCAGGCTAGTCAGTTCAACTGCCTGGAGGAAGTGCTGATTACAGTTGCGATGCTTTCAGTAGAATCCATATTTTATGCCCCTCGTGAGAAGTTAGAAGAGGTAGGTTATGAACTGATACTTCTGAGGCCATTCATCTTTCTTTTCTTGGAGTCATTTATGCAATGAGCGGTGCACATTATGTAAATTGTATTACTGACAGGATTAGCCAGGTATGTTGTAACAAAAATGGGGTCATGTATGAATATGGGTAAAAGCTACCAAAAATCCTAAACTATTTTGTGATACCAAACACCCTAAATTTGTATTCATGTGATAAATTTACTTCAAACCTGTACCCATGTGACACTTTTACTCCAATATTTTTTTGTAACACCAACAACCTCAAACTTGTACCCATGTAACACATTTACTCCAAACTTTTTTTTGACACCAAAAGTCCCAAGCTCGTTCTTGTTGACCCATGTACCTTCCGTCAAGGTCCTTTTTCCTTCTTCATCTTAACTGCAACCCTCACCACCGCACCCTCACTGTTGCTATTGCCACTTCCTCATCATCACCAAACCAAGTGAGACATGGAAGGAGGAAGGAAAAAAAGAAGAAAAGAAAATGGAAAAAGAAAACGAGAAAGAAAAACATACGATTAGTTTATATGTTTTTGCCATGTGGGCATCACGTTAGCTCCACTTGCTTTCCATTGTCTACGTAGGCAGCTACATAAAATTATGAATGGCATTCATTAATGGAATCTTGATGGAGGGTAAATTTTGTTGCATGGGTACTAGTTTGAGATTTTTGTTGTCACAAAAAATTGGAGTAAATGTGTCACATGGCTACAAGTTTGGGGTTTTTGGGTGTTAAAGAAAAAGTTTAGGGTAAATTTGTAGAATGTGCATAGTTTGGGATTTTTGGCGTTATAAAAAAATTTAGGGTAAATGTGTCACAGTAGGCATAATTTTGGGTTTTTTGTGGCTTTTTCTCTATATAAATCTCTTTTGAGTTATAATTGTATTCAAGTGTAATGTGCCTGAAAGGTCAAGTAATGCCTGCAGTGTTATCTCACGGGATTTGTGAGTTCATGAATTTCCAATATCCATAACTGTGAGTTCAACTTTGATAATGTCAAATTCAAGTGCTTCAGTGGGCAATTGCTTCATTAATTTGCAAAAGCGGAAAACATATTCATAGGCTCTTCCGTCCATTTTATCTTGTTTAGTTGGGCTCTTTTTGAAACAGCCATTCTGGCTAGTTGATTTTGGTGAATTTTTCTGTTTGGTTACACCTTGTGGACTTCCATTACTCTGTATGTAACTGGAGACCTGACTACTTAACTTTGTCGGGCCAGGCAAGAACTGCAATGAAATGCTTTTCAAGTGCAGATGGTGACCACATCACCTTGATTAATGTATTTCGAGCAGCTGATGAGTTCTTGGAGAAGAGGAAGAGTGGTCAAAGTAAAGAAAAAGATGATAAAGTTCTCAAAAAATGGTGCAAAGAAAATTTTATCAATAGCAGGTCCCTTAGACATGCGCGCGACATTCACAGGTTGTCAATGGACTATTGCATATTGCCTTTGGTTCTTCATATTTCTTTGGGCAAGTGTTATTGATCCTCCAACTATGCATTTTGTTTGATGTCATACAGACAGATTCAAGGACATGTAGAGCAAATGGGGCTTCACATTGCTTCCTGTGGAGATGACATGGTTCAGTTTCGGAGATGCCTTGCCGCTTCCTTTTTCCTCAACGCAGCTTTGAAGCAGCCAGAAGGTTCATACAGGTGCTGGGTGTTGATTCGGACTGCTTCCTGTTATCTTTAAGATGTTAACATAGATCCAACTTTTGATCAATGTCTTTTTCCAGTTCTCTTATAGACTCCATTTCCTAACCATACATATTTGGTGTGGAAAATAGGGCTTTGGCAAGTGGTCAGGTGGTGCAGATCCATCCTTCTTCTGTACTATTTCGGACAAAACCAGAGTGCATCATCTTCAATGAATTAGTTCAAACTAATCACAAGTACATTCGCAAGATAACCAGAATTGATTACATGTGGTTAACTGAGCTGGCTCCTCAGTATTATAGTATGCAGAGATAGGATCCCCAGGATCAATTTTGACAGGTATTGGGATGCTTGATGATATGTGAATGCCATATATTATATTCGGCCTATCCTTAAATGTAATGAGTTTTCGGTGCTTTCCTTCCATTTTTATAATGTTTTATCCCTGGTGAAGTGCCATGGTAAAGAAAAGTAATAAGATAATGGATTACTTGTTTTGTGTGCTTTTCTTGTTTAAGAAACATTTCCTTGGTTGTGCTGTGTTTATTTGATTGCTCTAGGCCTTCCTAACTATTTGTCATTATTTGGTTGGAATTATTTTTTAGGTATTTGATGTCGTATTAACAGCAGAAGATATCGATCAACAACTTTACTATTTGGTGGGCTGACATCTTTTGACCGAAACAAAAAAGGGCTGGTTTGAAAATCCACGCCCAATTCTTAGGTTTCTTTGCTGAGAACCTATTTTCATGGTCAAAATTTACCTAAGATGGTGACTTGATTATCTGCGGCCAGGAGACTGATTGGAACCAAAGAGCCCTGTTTTGGTCTTGCCTTTGCATAATTGTTGGTGAAGCCAATCTATATCAAGAGGGCATTTTGCCAGACGATGTCTTCAGTAACTCTAGGTCCTTGGTAGAATATATCACATGTTTTGACATTTATGGTAACTTGCGGCTTTGAGGTGGGTAGTGGGGCATTATATTCTCATACGCCAGTTTATTCAAGATGACAATCACCTTGTGGCACATTTCAACATACTGTACCGACAGCTTTAGATGGGGGACTTTGGCAGTAGCTGAAAATCTAGCTGCGCACAATTCTGAAATCCAGGGCTAGTCAGTTGTATCAGTGTGTTTTTGCGTAGTCCAGTTATTTATAGCAAGCCAGTGTATGTGGATTCACCTCGAGCTTTCATAATTTACGATATGCAAGGCCCGGTTTGTTATCTTCTTCTTTTGCACTTCCCCTTGATGCAGTGATTTGCAGCGCCCCCTTTGAATCGAAAGGCTTGGGAGAGCTCCTTGCTTGGACTGCGAATTGGTTGGGTAAGGTTGTCGGTAAGGTGCTGGTTTGAATGCCTTCTCTTCTTAGTTGTACAATAAGGAAAAGATTATGGAGAACAGGGCATGTCCGCTGTCCAGCCAAAGCACTATTGCTTATCATTTAAAGTCGCCACCAGAAACTCGCGAGGACGACAGGAGTTTGAAGAGGACCAGCCTTGTCCTGCATAGGGTATGCGCCATTTGTCTTGACCACAGTTGTTTTTGGTGTCTGGATAAATGCTGTCTTAATTTTGTGATGCAAGAAGTTGGTCGGGCGTCATATCGCCAGCACAGTCGGAATCCTGTTCAGTTCCACATTTACGCGGAACTCCTCCAATAGTCAATGAGGATCATCAAAGTATTTCGCCTACTGGGGTATAAGCGAAAGAGAAAACGTTGTTTTTATTATTATTTTTGCACTCGTCACGCGGCATTTCTTCGAGCACACGTCACAAATTCTCCAGTCAAAACAAAGTCTCTTCTTGTGAGGGCTTGATGTTCCACCGACAAAGTTGCAATTAGTTTTCATACCCGTAAATTGCCTGAGTGATCAAGCTCTCATTTGGATGGTACAAGATCTCGTTTCGAATCACAACCTTTCCTATGTGGATTAATCTTGAGTCATACTAGTCACATTATGGATGGAAGCGATCCTCCTGCATGTAGGAAGAATCAGTTCGCCTGATCATGTGGGTATGTGCCTATTATATAGATAAATAACCTTGCGCTCTATTCTCCCTAAATCTGGTAGGACTTTCAAAACTCTAAGGAAAAATAAAGAAAAAAGGCTGTATAAAAAATTTCATATCCATCTTCCAAAGATAGGATTAATTGCCCGATAAATTTAGGTTTCATTCTTCAGAGAAAATGGTAATTAATTAGTTCTTAAAGAAGAAGACATTTCTATTGGCCCATCTCCTAGGTTTTATGTAGATGTCCTAGGTGACTGGTTGGTCTTGTAGAAGCAGGAGTTTATGTCAATGGTCGAGTTGGAACACTTCTTCAGTTTGATTGACTGGCGTGGTGGTTAGCCAAGACGGTGAAGGCTTATTTTCAAGTGATTGGAACGCACTGTTGATTGTAAGATCGAGGTGATCGTTCATCGTTCATTCCTCGATCTCAGGAAAGTCCGATTCGTCGGTGGCGTACGTTGTAGAGATGAGATGTTTTGAGATGGACAGGTCCCAAATCCAAAGTTCTGTCAGGAAAGTCAGCTTTGTGGACCCTGAAACTGAACTTGTCAAAATGGTCTGGTTTTAGGTGTACCGAGAAATCAACCAATTCCTTTTTTTTGTTTCATTTTTTTTTAAAATTCTTTGAAAGGACCAAATTTAGTAAAACATTCCTTAATTTGCAACTAAAACTAATAACAGTTGTAGTAAAATAGTAGAGCAGATAGGATACAAAACAAACAAAAATATAAAGCAATTGGGATGTGTTCAACTCATACCTAGTCGAGCAAAATGAAAGTTAAAGCAATGATAGAAACTAAAATCCTCCCAAAACAACAATCCATGAAAGACATAAAAAAAAAGGGGAAAAATACCACAAAAAATCCTAAACTATTTCACCTAAGGTAATTTTATCCTTAACTTTTTTATTTGTGCTATTGAAAACCTTAAATTTTTATGCCACTAAAAGCCCTAAACTATGCCTACTTTGACACATTTGTCCTAAATTTTCTTTTGTGACATAAAAAATCTTAAACTTGTATTCGTGTGACACATTTACCCCAACTCTTTAGCTGAAAAACATTTTTGTCTTTTTCCTTTTTTTTTCTTCCTTCTTCTCTCTTCCCTCTGCCAAACCATGGATGAGGGAAGCCAGCGAGGGTCACCCTTGCTGACTCATATGAGGGCAACCCTCACCCGACTTCAATGTCGGCAAGGGCGGCCCTCGCTTGCTTCCCTTTGCCATGGTCGGCGGAGGGAAGGGAGAAGAAGGGAAAAAAATGAAAAATGAAAAAGACAAGATATGCATTTAGGCCAAAGAGTTTGGAGGTAAATGTGTCGTACGAGTACAAATTCAGGATTTTTTATGTTATGAAAGAAAGTTTGAGGTAAATGTGTCATAGTAAGAACATAATTTGGAATTTTAGTGGCACATGAAAAATTCATATAAATTTGTCTCAAGTTGCATAGTCTTGGATTTTTAGTATTACAAAAAAAATTTGGGATAAAATTATCCTAAATGATATAATTTAAGATTTTCGGTGGTATTTTTCCAAATAAAAAACTACAACACTTTTAGCTATGTCATTATGGAGCATTAAGAGCCGTTGATGGCTTGAAAAAATTGAATTCTTTGAAGGAGAGGTAGAGATCAAATAATGCATGTCCCCAAAGACTTTACTCGATGTCCCTACATTCACCAAGTTGGAGATAGATTGGATGCCACAGAAAGCCGGAACCTATCATGTTGGGACCGGCATAGAGTGGTTCCAGAGCATGTAGTCTATGTTGGGATCAATTTCCAATTTTTGGAACCCGAAACTTATCGGTCCTCGAAGCAGACCAAAACCTACCAGGGTCGGGTCTGATTCCAAGGTCTATCCCAGGCCAATGCTAGAACCTAGTGCGCCTAGTGGAAAAATCATTAAATAGTCCAACGGTAACGGGCTTGCTCGAAGGAAGAACATGTATGACTAAATGCGGATACCTTGGATCGCGAGTTTGGAATCCTATGACCCCGATTATAAAATTGATTGGCCGACAATACTGATCGCTCCATAATCAAAAGCGGGCGGTAGAAGCATTGACGTAGAACCCGTCATCGTCGTCGTCGGCTGGCTGGCTCACCTCTTTTCTTCACCTTTGACCAAGTGTTCCAAAATTCCGTTTAATACAAGTTTTGCTTTACGACAAGTGCGACAAAAAAATAAAAATAAAAAAGCCAATTATAACGAGTCATGCGCATTGTCTTGACGTGATGACGTACTTGAAACGACAAGGAAAAGCTGCACATAGTATAATTTCGCCTGTATATAAAAAAAAATTAAAAAACTATTATCTAAACTCATTTTACCGTACTGAACTAATTACTATTTTCTTCCATGATTTTCCTCTGAGAATGGGGAAGGAAGGAGAAGAGTTTAGAGAGACGGGGACGTGAATGAGGCAAAGAGTTGAAGATTGAATCAAAGTCGGACTTGGAGATGGATATTGTGCAGGCGATAGAGCGCCTGTCGGTCGGCAGTGGAGTTGATGGTGGGTGGAGATTGACGGTAAAATAAATAAATAAATTCTTGACCTATTACACTTTAACCAATTGAGTCTTAAACTTTAAATTGTATCAATTGAATCCTAAATTTTTTCGAGTTTTGTTAATTGAATCTATCTAATTAATTTTGGCTAAAAGTTATTAACATGGGCATCGATCTTTCTACATGGCATAGCGGCCACTGATGTTGATATTTTAATAATAGTTTTTTCCTTTTCATTAGGGTGTCGCGGCCAACCCTCACATGGTTGGTGAAGGTCATCAACCCTAATTTCAAAAAAAATAAAAAAAAAAAAAAAGAAAAACTAAAAAATAATAAATATTATTAAAATGTTCACAATTGAGGTCACGTCACATAAGATGACCGACATCCATCTTAGTAATTTTTGATCAAAATTTGGCTAAATGGACTCAATAAACAAAATATTGCAATGCTTAGGCCTTAATTGGTACAATTAAAATGTGTGTTATAAGTTTAAGACTTTTTTAGTAAATTTCGGAGACTGAATATCGGAGTCAAGAGATTTGTGAAGGGAGGACAACTGAATTTTTTGTTTTCCAATGGTGATTGGCTCTATTTATCATATGCTTTAATATTCTTTTTCCTCATTAAAAAAAAGAAAAATGAAAGACAGAAATTTCTCTCTCTCTTCTTCGGTCTTTCTTTATGTCGTCCCATGCACTTTCATAACAACAGACACCACCACCACCACCACCATATCCTCCGACACGTTCTCCTACCAACCAAAGAAGCCCTCCGACTTCGCGACCTTCGCCTCTCGATCCTCACAAACCATGGGGAACTCCCTCGCCTGCTTCTCTCCCAAGATCGCGGCGAGATCCTCCGACTCCGCCAGCCCGGCCCATCGCGACGCTTCGCCACCGCGGGCCTCCTCCTCCTCGGCGTCATCGACGGCCAGAAGAGCCGCCTCGGCGTTGCCTGGCTCGACCTCGAACAAGAAGAACAAGAAGAAGATGGAGACGGCGGCGTCGGCGTCGGCAGCGGACGCCGGCGAGCTCTGCCGCGACGCTCTGATCCGCGAGCAGGCGATCGCGGCGGTCATGCTCCTGAAGCAGTACCAGAGCGGCGGTGGCGGCAACGAGAACGGCGATTCTCTTCGCTTGTTCAGTCGGTCCACGAGCACTTCGGCTCTCTTTCCCTCCGTGTCGGGGAAGAGCGCCGTCAAGCAGAGCGTCCCCAGGAGCTCCACCTCTCGGAGGCGGTCGTGCAGCGACGTCCCTCTCCCGCCGCTGCCGCAAGTTCTGGCTGATGAGGTACGATCGTGAACCGACGCTGAAACTCCCCTAGACACGTCCATGTTTGAAACTTCGCTCGGGAGGTGTAGATGTAGATGTTGTCTCGAATCGATTACTTTAACTCTGCTGGATCAGTTACGTTAGCTCCTCCGTGACGCTTTGTTGTTGCCATTAACATGGAGTTTCAGAGATCGGTGCATCGTTTCTTCTTCCTTGGAATTCTTCAATTCCTGTTGGATTGTCCTATGCATGCTTGCTGGGCCAATTATGCGTCGCGGGTCAACATTGTGTTGCTTTCAAATGGCGGGACAAAGGGGGAACTGTAGAGATAATGACTTTTTGGCAGTAGAAAATGTTCTCTTCCCGTATCGTTTCCTCTTGGACCTTTCTGCTTGAACGAATCAAACGCGCTTAGTCACAGGTTTCTTGGTTCCTACATGCACCGTTAAATAACCTATGATTTCAGTCGCTGTTGAGCATATAAGCAGTATTAACGTGACCGGAAGATACGGATTAGGGTGGGTTCATTCCTACACGAGTCCTCTTCCAGTCTTTGAATATACTGCACGATCAAGTCTAGAAGCTTTTTCTATCTGGCCCAGGCAGGCGTGCGTCAGTTGATCAAGATTGCGACTTGGGTCTTTCCGGTCTTGGTAAAGCCAAAGGATTTAGCATAAGATTCGGCTTAGGAATGGGTTAATTAAGCGCCAACCGTGGGGAGGTTCTTCTCCCTAAAAGCAAGACCTGCCCTTGTTCTTGCAATGATGCACCGGTTGCTAATTATTGGCTGCAGAAACCATAATGGATAATTAATATTTTCTAAGTTTGATGTGCATAAATCATACATATACACGCGGGAGGATTTAGGGACAGTGGTCCGACCAATGCTCATCAATGCCCTTTTTACCCGTTTATCCAGATCCTTTCCCCATTATTTAGATACAGCCCCGCTAGTAAAGACAGATATAAATGCTGGTTTCTTATATGACAAAGCACATGCCAATGCTTTCATTTCTCTCTCATATCCTTCACACATTGATTTGTTTCTTAGGCTTTGGAGGCCGATGGCGTGGAGACCAACCGTTTTGTTCTCGTTCATGGGGGAGGGTATGGCGCATGGTGCTGGTATAAAACGATTGCACTTTTACGCCGAGGAGGATTTAAGGTGGATGCAGTCGACTTAATGGGTTCAGGAATTCGATCGACTGATACGAACAACGTTAACAGCATGGCAGAATACATGAAACCATTGACCGACATAATCGACGAGTTAGGGGATGGAGAGAAGGTACTTCCGCTCTCTCGATCTGTCATTTTGATCGATCTTCTTTCCTCTTTTGATTGTCACTCCTCTTTGGCCAACTGTCATTTCGTTTGCTTATTATTATCCGAAATAAATGCAGGTGATCTTGGTGGGACATGATTTTGGTGGTGCTTGCGTCTCATATCTGATGGAGTTGTATCCCCATAAGATAGCAAAAGCTGTTTTTCTAGCAGCAGCAATGTTGAAGAACGGCCAAAGCTTCCTTGATATGTTCTCTCTACAGGTTAAATTCTTTGGAAGTTTTACTACTTTTACCAGACCCTTGAGGGAAAAGAAATAGAGAGACAGAAAAAGAAATTGATAGTTACGAAACCTTCACCATCTTTGTAACTCTGAAGACGCCTATGCAGCACTCTATACCTGAACTCGGTCCCTCTAAATTCTGCGAAGGGCTTCTTTCATAGACAAGTTACATAAAATACTATGCCGACTTATTATAATTCTGATGAGCTGAATATGGAAGCTCCAAACGATACTCCATCAAGTTTGAAAAAAAATAAATGACGCTGGTGGTTTATCCGGGGCATGTTCTATTACTGATTTTTACATTTTTCTGCAGGAAGGTCCAAGTGATCTGATGCGACAAGCACAGATATTCTTATATGGCAATGGGAAGGATCAACCTCCTACTGCTATCGATCTGGATAAAGCACGGTTGGAAGACTTGTTATTCAATCAAAGTCCTGCAAAGGTAAATACTTAGAGAATGTAAATCACAGTGATGCTAAACAGCCCTACCATGACTCCTGAAATGCTGTTAGACAGAAATCTGTTTGCTTTTGAATTCCATGCTGCTTCCTAAAAGGCTTTGAAGAGCTATTTGATGAATCTGGAATATGGATTTTCAGATAGCTTAATACCTTCATGAGCAGTATGACATTGGATAAGACTGCTCCATTCTAATGCATGAAGTCAGCAAGTTTGACCAGTAGCGATTATGTAGATGAGGAAGTGATGGGTCATTTATGCTTTGTTACCATAAACAAGGGACATCTTGCTAGTTTTCACTTTATGAGAATGCAGATAAAGAATTGCAAAATCTCTTCTGCTATTGATTTCCTATGCTATCCTGTCTAACATAAATATTCTTTACTGTCTCAGGATATTGCATTAGCCTCGGTGTCGATGAGGCCAATACCTTTTGCACCAATCCTGGAAAAGCTCACTTTGTCTGATGCAAACTACGGATCTATCCGTCGATTTTACATAGAAACTCACGAAGATTATGCTATACCTGCTTCCTTGCAGGAGGCCATGATAAAGTCTAATCCTCCTGAAAAGGTTTTCCATCTCAAAGGCTGTGATCATTCTCCATTTTTCTCCAAGCCCCAAGCCCTGCACAGGTTTCTGACAGAGATCTCCAAAATTTCCTGAAAGCAAACCCCAAGTTATCTGGTTACACGACAAGTCTTCATCCGTGGATGACAAAAACAATTCGATGGAGGAAGGAGCTCCTTATCAGCCAAGGAAGAGGTTTTGGTGCAATCGTTTGGGTTTGGTTTTTGACCTACTAGCTTCCCCGCATCGCATCTGCGTCACGTCACATGCTGTGGTTCCATAGTCTCTAGTAAAATGTGGCATATTCAGGTCTCCTGAATGGTTTGATTGTATATTAGCATTTGCAAAAAACTGGAAATGATCAGTTTCTCCTGTGAACTGGATCCTCAGCATGTCTGCAAGTACTTCTAGTTCTGCTGTGTTTACGGTCACCATCTCGGACAGCAAAATCAATGGCTAGAAAAACAAAAGGATAGCCAAATAATTTAACCAATCATACCTGGTTCGCGAGATTACACACTTCTTGCTAGCCTCTTGGAGTTCTAAAGGAAACTTCTCTGGCATATCGGTTACGAGATCGAATCCTCTGTTGCAACTTTCTTGTGTTTGCTAATCTTTGCTGCTTGCGATGAATGAAGTAACCATTATGACAAGGATAAATGGATAACATTGGCTTCAAATTATCATTGTTGATTCAAAGTAGGGATAATTGGTTTCAGGATATGTCATTTTTTACTCTAAATTTAGAACATGAACAAAACCAACCATTCCAAGTTAAATTGAAATTTTTTATATAATTCGGGGACTATATTAAACATATATCAAAAGATCGATGACAAAATCGAATATTATTATGTAGTTCGGACTAAATTGAATATGTATCTAAAAGTTTAGGATTTCATTAGGCAAATTAAAAGTTTAGGAACTATTTTACACATTGAGTTAAATTTGAGGGATTACACTATACATTCAACCAAATTTGTGGCCATTTATGTCATTTTTCCATTTTTGTTTTGTTTCTTCTATTCCCTATAAATGAGAGTTTCTCAATATTAAAAGAAAAATAAGAGCATTATTTTCGATTTATTCATTAAATAAATGTTTACATGGGCGATTGACATCGTTAAATTATTATGTCACATTGTATTGGTACATGTTAAATAATAAAAGAATTTTTTATATATCTAGATAGACGAAATTAGGAGGAATGTGTAGGATTTGCTTTTATATACATGGAAGTCACTTGTCCTATTATAGTGAAAATCGAAACTTAATTTATTAATTTAGGATTTATTTCGAAATAAAATAAATAAATAATGTGGACCGATCCGTTAGTCCGATCCATTATGTGGAATTGCGAATCGGATCGGTCATTCTTCATCCTGGGAGAGCATCCAGAATCGGCCTGTTCGGACTGCTCAAGTTTGGTTCTCGGATAGAACTGGACCGATGCACATCCGTAATTCAAACTAGGGAAAAAGGACAAATACTCGGGTCAAGCTAGGACCCGGTCGGAATCGGGCGAGGCCCATCTCATATCGGGGCCGATCCATCATTAGCATCATCACGGCACGTCCAGCTGGACTCGTCGGAGCTCAGAATCCGGGTCGGGTCTTCATCGTCTCCTCGAGCGAGTTCGGCCAAATCTGCGCGTCATTTCTCCGCTCCGTACTCTTCACTCCTACTCCCCCGGCCCTCTCCGGCGCCATGGATCGCAGGAACCGCGCGCCTCCGACGAGATCCGACCTCTACTCCACCGTCATCATCCACAACAACTCCGACTCCGATGAAGAGAAGCGTCCGGAGGGAGACGACATATACGCCACGATGGTCTACAAGAAAGACGCCGGCGGAGAGGAAGGGGAGGAGGAGGAGGAGGAGGAGGACGACTCTTCTCTGCCTCCGCTCCTCAAGCGCCTTCCCAAGGACTTCGGCGGCGGAGCCTCGATCGACTACGACAACGACCCCGACGGGGGTGCCGAGGACTTCGGCACCATGATCGTCAAAACCAACCGCAACCGGAACAGCAAGGCATCCTCCTCCTCATACTCTTCCTATTCTTCTCCGTTGCCGGCCTCGGTGAAGCGGAGGGACCTGGATTACTCGGATTTCCACAATAGCAGCTTGAAGAAGAGGATCGAGACTTTCGAAGATGACGACGAGGACGGCAATGGCGACGGTTTCTCGACGTTCGTGGTGAAAAAGAACGATAGGGAGTCCGTTAGCTTTAGCGGGACGGTGGTGAGAAGGACTGGCGGCGACGGTGGGGGCGGCGGCAGCGGTAGTTTTAAGGATTCAACCATGGGGAGGGCCGTGGCGAGCATGCAGGCCGTTGGAGAGGGGGGATTTGGAGGTAAACAGCAGAGGAAGGGAAGTGGATCCTCTTCTTCGCAGGGAGATGAAGGGGCGAGACCGAGCAGTAAGATCTCTATGAGTTCGATGCCTGAGAGCATCACGAGAGAGGATCCTACTACTAAGTACGATGTGCTTAGCGAGCTAGGTAAGATTTACTTGTGTGTTGCATGTCTAAGTTAGAATATACTAAAGAGAGTGCATTTGGTGGAATGCAAATTGCAATTGCTCGCTTGGCTGTTGTGCTTTGGTTTTTGTGTTGAGTGAGGATGGCGTTTCGGTTTGGCAGGAAAAGGCTCATACGGTGCTGTTTATAAGGCTAGAGATAGAAGAACGTCTGAACTTGTCGCCATCAAAGTTATATCATTGTGTGAAGGGGTGTGTTCCAGCTTTTCTTCTGTAGTTTTGTTGATTTTGTGATTGCTTTGAACTGGATTGAATTGTTTTAAGTAGAGCACCTGGTTTCATTGCACAGGAGGAGGGATATGAGGAAATTCGAGGTGAGATTGAGATGTTGCAGCAGTGTAATCATCCCAATGTTGTGCGCTATCTTGGAAGCTACCAGGGGGAGGAGTATCTTTGGGTATGGAAATCATATTGATCTTTTGCAAATCATGTCTCATGGTCCAGCTTATTTTTTTCTGGATAAAGTTTTTTGAATCTCATGTAGAATGTTGTTCATAATTCATTAATGAGGTCATGGTCATTGGGTTTCACTCGTCTTGATTTTATCACAGATTGTCATGGAGTATTGTGGGGGTGGAAGTGTCGCTGACCTAATGAATGTCACTGAAAAGCCTCTCGAGGAGTATCAGATAGCATATATCTGCAGAGAAGCTTTGAAGGTAATTGTCACCAGGCGCCAGTATCAGTATTTGACATAGTGAAAATGAGTGAACCTGATCATAGATATGCACTATTCTCTTCGGAGTTTATTATAGATGGTCACTTTAACCATCTTTAGTCTATTTCGATAAGGTTATCTCATCTACTAGTGAACCAGTGGATCTCATTTGTGTATGCATACGTGTTATTGCCAAAAACTGTGAGGTTATAGAGCATGTACATGAGTAATGCTCTTGCATTCGCCAGCCACTGGCCAGTCTTCTGAATCTCAAACATAGTTTCATCTGCACTTACACTTTTATTATCCTTGTGTAGGGCCTCTCTTATCTGCATTCAATTTTCAAGGTCCATAGAGATATTAAAGGGGGAAATATTTTGTTGACTGAACAAGGGGAAGTCAAGCTGGGTAAGTATGGTTTATATTTTTTTCATCTGCAGGTTTAGTCAACAGATTTTCTCTTCAACAGGGTATCTTAAAAACTATGTTTTGGGTGATGATGGGAGCTGATGATGAGATAAATATGATACTATATGAGCTTCCACATTAAAGAGCCAAAAAGTGGTTCCACATTTCTCATATTAAGAGAGCATTGTATGATCTTGTTTCATAAACTTGGTGTCAAAGTCTTCACTTCATGTATCCAACGATTTAAAGTTGAGATATGACAATAGTGACAAATCCTTTTATGCTATGTTTGGAAAATGAAGGAAAATGGGGTGAATGAAAGTCTGGTTGGAAAAAAGAAAAAAATTTAAAAGTTTTGTGAGGAAAACATATTCTGTCCCCTAATTTCCCTCCCAAGCGTAGGCATTAAGGAGGAGAATCTGTAGATCCTCATCTGCTATTGCTTTTTATGAAATAAGTAACACTATAAATCTAGAATGTTGGTTATGAGAGACTTTCCAATTTAATGCAAGTCCTCATGGAGCTAAAACAATTTTGGGGGGTGGGGATGGTTTCAATTTTCTGAATAACAAACTTCTTAAATTAATAAAATCTGACTAACTATAAAGAAGAAAAAGACCATATATTTCACTCCTCACTATACTGTGTAATTTGTTATAAACGACTCCTTTCTTCAAAAATGGAGGGGAGCATGTGCATGAGTTGAGCTACCTAATCAGTAGGACTTTTAAGACTAATAGGATACCAATCTCTGATGTATATTAGCATCAACAGTGTGTCTCATTCTTTTGATGTAAAATGCATCTTCTGGAAACTAACTCTTATATTCTTATGAAATGAGCAGGTGATTTTGGAGTAGCTGCTCAACTTACCAGGACCATGTCCAAGCGTAACACGGTAAAACTCTTCTCCTGTCTTCCAGTTGCAAAGCAAATCTTAAGCATTGCAATTTGGGTTTTTACAGATTTTATCTTAAGTTTTATAGAGATCTGAATCATACAAATGTGCAAATGCTTAATTAATTTTGGACATTTCAAAAGACTTGTATATAAGCTGGAATACCTGGAGATATTCACCATTTGATACATCAAGAGTTTTCATTTTCATTGAGGGCAGTATAAAACCACTCTACCAGTCTGCAGATCTTGAAGTAACATTATTTTTCTGGGATACTTTTTGGCAGTTTGATTTGAAGCAAGGTTTGTTTTAGCTTTTTAAATGAGAGGGAGAACAAATTTACTAGCTGTTTGTCAGTAAATCATGTTGAATGTTTAATGAGCCAAGCAAATATAAGCTCCATGTACAAAAATTATCTGAAAATTTCTGAAAACACTAATGCAGGGTACATAGATAAAATTGTCTGTTCTTCCACCGCAGAGCACAACCTTTCCATCAGCATTTCAGATGAAAACATTCATCATTGTATCATCAAGCTGCTATGATCTCAAGGGCTGTTTGGTTGAAGAAGTTTTTGTTATGGAGGAAGTTAAGTCTTAGATATTGACAAGGACCTCTGATAAAATCATCTTCTATTATTCCCCTTGGAATGGTGTTTGGCTGGTTAACAAATTGAAAGTTATTGCATGTCACATAGCTTAGGAGCTGAACTAAAGAAGAGGTAATACACAATGAGGAATCAACTTTAAGTCACCATCTAGCCATCTATGTTTACTAATGATACTTTTTCTCCTAAAATCTCATATCACAAATTTGCTTTTCTAACTGTGATTGCTCTCAATAAAGGACTCATGCAATATACCTCATCTGTGTGCAGATAGCACTCTTCAATTATGTACTCATGTTTCACCTCATGCTGTTTCGTAACATTTTCCTTCCATTTTCTGAGTGAGTTGCTGCTTAGATGTCGGTTCTTGTGGCAACAATTGTGAGACCACATTGGTTTCTTATGGATGAGGCCACTATCTTACTTGACTATATATATATATTTATGCAGTTCATTGGAACTCCACACTGGATGGCTCCAGAGGTTATCCAAGAAAACCGCTATGATGGAAAGGTATCTTATCTGCTTATTGGCAATTCTTTTTATTTGAACAATTTTTTGCCTTTGTGCTTTCTTGCCTCATGTTTGCAAATAAGAATTGTAGTGGTTTGCAAGATATGCTAGTTCACTCTTCATGTGGTTCAATATGGATGAAAGAGGTCACAATATTTAGTCCTCTGAATGCCTAAAACGAATGTCAAGTATGTTTGGATGGAATTGTTGTCAGTCACAAATGGAAAGAAATTTGGAGAATGTCTTTTTAACGCATCATGTCCTGTATTTTGCCTGTTACTAGAACCTCAATCGTGCTTTGCACTAGATGGAGGGGATTTTTATTCTATATGTATGTTAGCAATAAACAAGGGAGAAAAAGACAGTGAAAAATACTTGTCATACTGACTAGAAGCCTCATTGTTTTATTCTCCAGAAGATGATAAGGACATATACTAAACTAGATTGCTGATTTCACTTGCATCTTAATGCAATTGTATGTTTATTTCTTCAGGTGGATGTCTGGGCGCTTGGTGTGTCTGCAATTGAAATGGCAGAGGTACACAAATTTAGAATTTTAGTCTTATTGTCAGTGAGCATGGGCAACATGTACATCTTCTTTTTTGGTTCTGGTCTAGCTCAAGCTGCAACTGTTACTAGATAGAGAGGAGTAGCGAAAAAGCTTGTATAACTAATTAAAGATAGAAAGCTGACTTGTAATAATTGCAAAGCAAAATCTTGTGTTGCACACCTGCCCAAAACTTAAAAATTATCTCTTAAGCAAGTTTTCAAATTTTTTTTTTTTTGGTCGGAAGCAAGTGTACAATTGACATTATCAGATTGACTTTGATATTGGGCCTTCTTAGGCTATCATGAGTCAGAATCATTGATCTACCTGAAAAAGTTATGGAATTGAACATGAATAAACAGTGACATCAGAAGAGCATGTAATCCGCTGTTCTATTGAATTTTCAGGGTCTTCCTCCTAGAGCATCAGTCCATCCCATGAGGGTAAGTTGGTAAATTTTATGCAATCAAACTTTAGCTGCTATTAATATGTCTCACCATTTGATAATGCCATGCAATTCTTAAGAAGCATGGATATTTTGATGCTTTGTTCAGTGTAACTTCTAGGTGCTGTTCTTTATTAGTTTTTTCAACATGTCAGAGACTTAATGATTCTTCCAGTGGAAGCAAGATCGAGAGCAGATCCAAATGTTGTCCTTTATTTTGCTAGGGGATTGAAATGTTGAATTGTTTAAAGAACTGACATATTGATGAATGTGAATATTTGCATGTGTAGAGGATCCGAGATTCGCATGAAGTTATGTGTGGTATGCTGTATTGTTCTTTCTCATACTACCTACTTCCAAAAATCATGTGGTTAAGAGAATTTTCTAACTAAACATTAAAGTTACTACCCGTTGGACCATGTGAGGCCTGTCACCTGCCTGGACTTTTCTTGAAGTAGCGTAGCATCATTGGCCTGTGCAATTTTTGCAATTCTTTCTGGTCCATTACAGCTTTAGCATTTAGCAATGTCTGTAGCTGTTGTGGCCTGTGCATGTGAGATGTTTATTATGACTATCAAGTGGCCTATTAGGAACAAATGAATGATGCATCTTTTCCTCTGTATTTTATAGTTCCTTTGTCTTGTTGGTTTTTTTTTTTTTTTTTTTTTTTGTGCTCTATATATTATACCAGTTTTTTCTCTGACAGGTATTATTTATGATATCAATTGAACCAGCTCCGATGCTTGAGGACAAAGAAAAATGGTTTGTACCAAGAATCCCCTAACTCTCTGAATGTTTACCGGACGCTCTGGCTGACGTCCCAAATTTTTACTCTGGGTATCACAGTGGTTATGTGATATAATATCTTGGATGACTTGCCTGAAAATTCTCTCTTAATTTCTGTCTTGTCTGATCAGTGCACTATAATGTTTCAACTTTCAAATATAGAGTTAAATGAGCTATGAAGGCCTCTTGTGAGGGCAGAGTTAGTTTCAAGCCATTTATGCATCCTTATATATTGGCATATAATTTCCCTTCTTTTTTTGCTTACAGTAATATTTGTAATTGAGTTTTCTCTGCAAATACTAAAGAAAATGACTCATTCAAACAGATTATCGATGCCTATATACACCTTGTATTGGTGACTTTGTGCAATAATATAGTTCATAGCAAATGTTTTGAAGATTGCTTGAGCTTGAAATGGAAATTAGTTGGTCTGATCTCTGCTTATTGTATGCTTTAGGTCACTTGTTTTCCATGATTTTGTTGCGAAGTGCCTTACAAAAGAACCACGCTTTGCGCCCTACTGCATCTGAGATGCTAAAGGTATCCAATAAAACTTATATCTGCACATTTCATTTACTGTTTAATAAGAGCGAAAGTGCAACATGGATATCACCTGAACATTTGAAATTAGTAGATTGCCTGAAAAAATTTCATCTTGAAAACTGTAACAATGGTTCTTTTTTTATATTTTATAGTAATCTCTGGAGTTTCATATGGCTTTTTAAGAAAATGATTTTCTTAGATGCTTATTTACCTGTTGAATTTATCCGAGCCTCACTTGCTCCAAAGGTGTTAACCTCTTTCTGGGTAATTAGATTAAGCTGGGTGGAGATGCTCTATAATGGAAAATTTTCTGGTAATACCATGTGTTTTTGGTATAAGATTTTCAGAGCTTATGACTGAATTTAGGATCCTCTCCAGAAACTATTTACACTTCAACCTTGGATAATACGTTTTAGTTCCCTGTTCTTTTGGTGGTATAGTTTTTCTTCTAAATTGTCCCTTTCTTTCTGGTACCCTTTCTTGTGATCCATCTGGTGTGGATGTTAACTGAGGTTATTCTTTCGTGATGAAATTTAGCACAAATTCATTGAAAAATGCCAATGTGGAGCTTCTGCAATGTTGCCAAAGCTTGAAGAAGCAAGGAAAATGAGGGCCTCGATGGAACAAGCACAAAGTGTTGCTCCAATTTTGTCTGTGGATGGTGTATGAAAAATTTTACTACTTTTTCCTGCTTGAATCATTGTGTCTTTTGTTATTTACATTTTTCCACATACAGGTAGCTGAAGGTCCACAATTTAATGAGGACTATGGCGATACTGTTCCTTCCAAACCTCACATTGTTGGACCAAAAGTAACAAATGAGATATTGGCAAGTGGCGCTATTAAGAAGCAGTCGGCATTGGGTAGCTTGGAAGAAACCAAAGAAGGTTAGCACTGGCATTTTTCACCATGAATAGTCCTCAATCTTTAAGAATTAGAATTCACGAAGAATGCATCCTGGATTACGGGACTCCCACATGGGATGTTCTTATGTCAAATAGCTACAGCAATATCATCCCTTCGTTGCATAGAGGATATTTCTACGACCTGTAGATGTCATGGTTCATAATGACGAACCTTGCTGTTGCACTGGTTCATCCACATCAAAATTTGTTTGACAAATAGTCGATTATTTTTCCTCTCTTAATAAAGAGGCAAGTGATAACAATCTTAACCATTTAACATTTTTTCTGTATTGAGAGACAACATTGATGGTGCTAAATGTACTTTTTGCCTAATTTCCTTGCATGTTGTTTACACATTTAGGAAAGAGACTTTCATGCATACCTAGTTAGTAAAACTGGTGTCAATAAGTTGTCATCTGAAGATTTTCTCTGACAAAAATTCTTTTTTCCCCAATTTTCTTTTTGAAAAGATATCTGTAGTTAAATTTATTATTGTCGAAACTGCTTAATCAATCTGAGACACATCCTTATTCAGGTATAGAGTTTTATGTATGGATTTTTATAGTCTGATATTGATCTGGGACTTGTCTTATAAACTAGTGTACTGCCTAAAGTTGTTATAGCAGAGAATATTGCACCCATCATTCGAAGTATGATGCCACAAAAATGATGGTGAAATTTTTTTGGGGGCATGCTATCTTAAGAAGACTCTTCTCACATAAAGCTGGTGTTGAACAGGTGATTTTGGGACTGTCATAGTTCATGACAGGGAGAAACTTGACAAGGCAATTTCATTGACAGAGACTTCAAATGCCATGCAGTCGCCAGCACTTTCACATGTAGATAGCCCTTTGTTGCCCCAAGATGGCAGCAAATCGGCTCATTTCAGGTGCTTAGTGTTCTTATGAGGAATACTAAACAATCCAGTTATCTGCTTGTGGATGATGCTTTTGACATGCATGATGAATCTCTTCTAATTCTGGTGACTGATGACTCATCCCTGTCTGTCTAAGAAGGCTTGTTTTTCAAGATAGCCTGCTCTTTGCCAATCTCCCAATCCTTATGCATGTACTTTTTTCTTGGATATTTTCTCTTTCCTCGTTTTTGTATCATCCAAGGGATTAATGAGATATTTTGTCAGGGTGGATAGTAGTGTTGGCGTTGCTGTAAATAGTTCATCAGTTGGAGAACTACATCAAAATGCTCACAGCCTTGGCGCAGCTTCACCATTATTTGGCTCTCCTGAGCAAAATGTGAAGATGGTAGAGAGTCAAACACAAGTTGGAAGCGGCAATGATGTGAACAACAGCCTTTTAAAGAATGAGACCATCAGTAAAAAAGCTTTTGCATTACAGGATAAGGTTTGCCCACTTATGGCCATGACAGAAACGCGATTATCAAGCTTTTTCCTGTATTTGCCTCTCTCATTCTTACTATGGGGAAATGCATTTAGCAGAACTCCCTTATCATTATTTTCTCTTTTGGTTCTTTCAGGATTCAGCTTGTATGCTTAAGGCAAGCTTTGTAGAACGGCTGCTACTTGTTGGCCTTCTCACATGAGTTCTGTTTATCTTGCAGCTTCGGTCCATATATGCAGCTGGTAACACTGTGCCGATTCCTTTCTTGAGGGCAACCGATATTTCCCCAATTGCACTCTTGTCTGATAATGTTCTCGGCAGTGCACAAAGAGATAACAGTGGTGGCATAACTACAGAAACATTGCAGGAGCTTTTTGCTGGTGATGGACAGACAAAGAAGGGTCGAAGGGGGCAAAATGAGGTGCTCTCTCTCTATGGCTGTTTTCTCTCTCAACACACATGTGCATTCATCATTCTGCACAGTGCCTGTGTTCGCTTGTCAAATTACTAATTAAAGGAACTTTTGCTTGGATATGCGACAGATGCCTCTTCCTCATAGTGTTTATCGTAGACTCACTTCAAGCTCCACACTGCTGAATTTGGCCCAAGCTTTAGCCTACCACAAAATGTACGATCATGTTGGCTACGTGCTTTCAGTCTTTCTTGTACCTGATTTGCTTATCTCTCCTTGTATCTAAACCAGTCAGCTCATTCGTTCGTTCCTCTCTTAATTTCTCAGGTGTCACGAAGAGATGCCCCTCCAGGAACTACAAGCAGTACAGGCACGACAGACTATTCAAAATCTCTCGGACACACTCCGCACTATAGTCCGTTTGTAGATAATGGCATCAAGAAAGTGTACATAATTGTTTGTCGGTTTTTGTTCATCGCTCTTCTTTTCCGTCTCCTTCTCTTTACTTAATTTTCATGTGGGTAGAGTTTTGAGAGCACCAAGAAGCCAGCCTTGGCCGACCTCTGGTGAACTATTGTTCTACTCAAAATGAAGCGCGATGGTTTTTCTGCCTGAAGCACATCTTGGATCAATACAACCACCAAGCGTACCCCATTTAATAATTTTACTGGAATATTTGCAAGGAATGGACCGGTGGTAGGATTTCTTCCATTTGAACAAGAACAATCCTCCACATACAGGCCTTTCCAAAATCCTACCAATAATTTGATCACTGTCACTGTTCGATTCTAGGGCTGTATGCGTCCATGAAAAGGAGATTATATCTACCGTTGAGAGTCTATGCTGGCCATTTAGCAATCTATGAGATGGAAAATCGTGAGACATTTCTCGGTATTGCATTACGACAAATATTGCTAAAACATTCCACTGATTCTCTCGATTAATCAGAAAGCAGTCATTACATTTGTACGCAAATTGAATTGTGATGTAAAGGAACATTAAAATCTGTCCAGGTCTAGCCTACGCAGCATTTGCTTCTACAACAAATGAACATGCAAACATTATCTTTGCAATCCTTTTTCCACTGAAATAGCGAATCCCCGAAAAAGCACCACGTGTGATGTTTGTCAAGATCTTTCATTTCTCATCTCTCTCACTCTATCGTGATAAGAATGCAGTCGATGACGATGCTATCATTGTCAATTAGAGGTGTTTCCATTTACAAGAGTCGTAGAAGTAATTCTAATAAGGACACTCAATCTGATCAAGGTTTTTATTTTAACGTACCATCCTTTTAAGGAGAGCTCTCAATTTGATTGTATTTTCGGTATTTGCATGTCTTCTATCTTTTCTAACGAATATTTCATGTTTCACGTCACACTGAATTCAGGTGAAAGAGGACTTACTTAAATCCCATCTCTCACTCTATACGTGACAGGAATGAGGCCGATGGCGACACTGTCATCGTCAACTCGTGCAAGGGTTGGGAAAAAAAGGGACTTGAAAAGATCACATTTTGACTCCTATGGAGTCAGGCCAGGGGCGGCTGCTGCGATGGCGGTGCGCCTAAAGCCCTCAGCCGAAACGAACCGAACTGCTGGAGTTTATAAAAGCCGGAGAGGGTGGCGGTCATGCGGAGCTGGACTTCGAAGAGGAGAAGTGGGGGTCGCATAAAGGCGAGATGGCGAATCCGATGGGCAGGATCCTTCTGGGCTCTCTACTTCGACATTCTTCTCGCGGTTGCCGAACCATCTCTTCTGCTGCTGCTTCTTCACAAGCCTTGTCATCCGCGAGAAGGCTCTCCTCCTCAGCTGGCAACTTCCGTGGCTCCTCCCTCTCTCTTTTGGGCTACGCCCATCCCTCCTCAAGAATCGGCTCCCGCCCGTTCCCTTCTTACCTTCGTCGTCTGCTTTTGAGCACCAAGACCTCTTCCTCTGAGGACACTGAGGATCTTGAAGAGCCCCTACTTCCTGGTGAGTCCTTCGTTTCCTCGTTTACAGTCGTTTCTTTCTGTGAATTTATTTTTTGGGACCTTCGTTATATTCGGTGGGTTTGGGATTTATGTGTATTCCGCCCCTCCCATGTTCAAAAGTTGCTATGTACGATGCCACTTTCATTGTTATTTTGCTCCTCGAGTGGCTAGTGCAGTGTTGTTGTTTCGCTTGCTCTGGGAAAGAAGAAAAGTTTGAAGTGACAAATCATGAATTTAGCGCTCCACGTGGCTGTGTCGTAGTCAAAGGGAAGTATAATTTTTTTTTTTTAATGTTGTATGCATTCATCGAGCCAGTTGAACCTCCGATTCTTTTCAAATAGTTGAGGATGCATATATTTTTCCGCCTTCTTTTGTAAGTCTCGTAGTTTGATAGAGTTTCTTGATGTGATTCCGTGGAGCTGACCAAGAAGTCTAGTCCTTGATGGGATTGGAGTTAACTGAATAGCTAGTTACTAGTTTGTTGCCATGATTGAGTAAAGTGATGTTTAGTGCTATTTTATGCTCCTGATACTTGAGGGTTGATTATTTTGTTTCATTTTGGCATTGTAAAACTCAAAAGATGGGAATTATACTAGAAATGATAGAACTGCAATATCAAGATCTGCACACTTATGGCTGACTTACAAGGTTACACTTGACACATACTCGGCACTTCCTGTTGATAGACATTGCACTTATTTGCACTTCTTTCCACCAACCAACAGAGTTCACTAATGGCATTCATACCAATACACCCTTAAAATTCATTTAGCTAAAAGTCATACACTTTATTCATCTCTTGTGCTCAAGGACATTATTTTCCAATCATAGGAGTCTCACTTCAGCACAAGCTTCACTCTCTTGTTCTTTTTATGCAAGCTCTTATTACTTGTTTCTTTTTTGATGAAGAACTAGCGACAAGGATCCCCATTCATACATATTGCAAAACACAAAGACTTGGATGCAAATGACTCGCATAGTAGTATTATACATGGATATGAAAGACTCACATAGGCTTATAGATACTGGCCTCAAAATTGATGTTTTTCCATGTATTAGAAGAATTGAGGTTATAGAACATTTTCTTTCATATCATGACTTATCAGTATTCAACAAAAGCTTTTTTCTTTTCTTTTTTCTTTCTGGTCTTTACAAAAGCTAGTTTAAAGAGTTGATTTTGCATTGTTTAACAATCTACCTGAAAACAAACTTGCTTCGATTTTGTTATCATCCCAAGTAGCAATCTTTGAATGCTGCAAATTTTAAAATGGCTCCTTTGTGAATATGTCAAGCACGATATATTATATGAAGGTTATGGTTGGACCTTTCATGTTGAAAAACCTAAGGTACCCAAGGTAAGCATAGATTATGGCATTTTATGTAGAAAGGGAATGAAATCTAAATTTGGTGGATATCATGATGCTGACTAGTTGAAGAACATTACGTGCAGGCCGACAACTGGTTATGCACTCAACCTAGTTTTTGGAGTGATTGCCTAATGTAATAAAAGATTGTTCCTGTATGTCCATTACTTGATAAGGCTACATATAGAGCAACAACAATGGTCGGAAGAAGTGGTTGGTAAAATTGATGGGAACTTGCATTGAGCTGTTTAATTACTAAATTTTTTAAGAGTTAACGATATGGTTCACTACTCCATTTTTTTTCAAATAGCCATCCAACAAAATGGTAGTTGCTTGGCTAGGCCCATGTTGTAGACTAGTTAACATCCATTATTTCATGCTCGAACAATACATACAGAAGTTCCCATCAATTCATTGGAGAGAAGGTACTAGGGGGAGCAGTGGAAATGATATCCATCGACGTAAAAGATCATGTTGATGGCATATCTAGGATGGGATTGCTCACTTCCAAATTCACAGCATTCAAAGATTAGCAGGCATGATAATGAAATGAAGATGAGGTGGCAATGAAGAAAAGGTAACTTGTGCAATGGCGATGCCTCATGTCATGCTAATGTGGTATTACTGAGCTAATCAAATCCCTCCAAATTTGAAATCCAAAATAAGGGTTGCTATAGGGTCTGCAAAATAGAGGAACATTATTGGCTTGGTGATATCACATTAGTATGTCATATGGTATCACCAGTTTCCATGTTAAGGTAGAGCATTTAACAAGACAGAATCAACTCTCTAAACTAGCTTATTCTTCCTGAACTTTGTCATTAATGTGAAAAAACATGTCCAAGAACCTTGGCTCTTCTTCAACATGGAGAACATCAATCCAACCAAGTAGTTCTATCCTGTGTAGTTACCAACCTTACCATGTGGCCGATTTGTGTCCATGTGTTCTTTTTGTAGTTTGAAGAGGAACCTTATTAGCTTTCATCAAGCGAGAAGAAAGCAATAAGAACTTGCATAGAAACGATAAAAGAGTGTAAGAATGTACTTTTGAGTGAGTAGTGTGAAGCTCCCGCTTGTGTTTATTAATGTGCTCAAGTGCATCAGAGAGCTTAAGTGATGGTGAGTTGGGTGGCATGTGGTTGAGTATATAAAGTTGGAAGTTAGGACCTGGTATAAGTGCAGTAACTTTTCGCGGGCATGTGAGAGTACGTGAAAATCAGGGTGCTGTGGATAATGTCTAGTGTCAAGTTCTGTGATCTTGTAGGTGTCTAATTGTATTTGGAACAGTTGTAATGGAAATTCAATTTTCTTCTCTAGTGGCTATACCTTCTTTAATTGTACTTGAATTATTTGCACTTACTGTATTTTCTTTGTTGAGAAGAAAGCTGTCTAATGTGTGTGCATTGACATAAATTTGTTAAAATTTTAAGCCTTTTCTGTTGGCCGATATTTTACTATCCCAATGTTTCTCCTTGTATGCTGCTTGATGCATGATATATGCTGTTTCTCATGAATGACAAATTATATAATGTTCATCAATAACGTAAAGATCTGCAGATGAAGTGGAAGAAGATGGAGAACTTACTGTTGAGTGGGAAGAAGAGGAGGAGGAGACTGAGCCAAAGGTTCATCATTTGTTTTGAGCATTTCATTGCACAAGTTTGCTTATGTTGTTTAATACTGCATTAAGGAAGTTGTCAAATTGCAGCTTGGCGATGGAGCTGATGGTGGTGGAATTGTCTTGCAAAATGTACCATGGGGAGAGCATGCTCTTTCTATCGCCCAAGAGGTGTTGTCACATTATGGTGATGACACGAAGCTCTATGCCTTCAAGACTACACCTCGTGGATATATCTATGTGAGAATTGACAAAATGTCTAACAAGTGAGACTTCTAAATCAAAGTAACAGTTGCTCTTTTGAGTAATGTTGTGCAAGTCTCTCCCATTGTAAATGCAAGCCCATTTTTTGTAAAGTGTATATATGCTTGTCTTCTTTAAGCCTTGCCCAATGTTACATGAATTCACATTACCATGTCAAGGATATATACGCACCTATACATCCGTTTCTCCTAACTTGGAAATTACTTGTAAGTTGAACCTTTTGTTGTGTAAATGTCAACCAACTCTCGTTCAGACTATCCTTTTCAAATGAGAGCAATACAGACTGAACTGACAATTTTCACATAAGAAGGCTCTTCATCTCTCACCTGGATTTGATAGTTAAATATGTTTAAATTAGCTTCTCTATCGCATCAATGAAGGCTGCACTGACATATATAGCACTCCCTTCTTTTCTGGTTTGTTGCTAGAAACTCTTGGATCCATCTCAGATATTGAACAGTTCCATTCCAAATCCTTAACATTTAATTTGCCATTTCACCAGATATGGATGTCCCAGGATGGAGGAAATTGAAAACTTTAGTCAAGAATATAAGAAGAGACTAGATGAAGATGGGGCACTCGGCAAAATTCCTGAAAATTTGGCTCTGGAGGTAATCATGCTATGCTTTTTTCTAGCAAGCAATTCATCTACTGTTCATTGTATTGTTACGAATTTTTCAAGTACCATGGTGCTGTATATGCATCTGATGAAATTTCTCTCTCCAAGGTATCATCTCCTGGCGCAGAAAGATTACTGAAGGTGCCGGATGACTTGTATCGATTCCGTGATATGCCGATGAATGTATGCTATGTTGAAGATGAAGAGCCTCATTGCCAAGAAAAACATGGAGTTTTCTTCCTGGACTCTGTTGAAACAGATTCAGAAAGTTGTACATGGAGGTTGGCTGATGTCAAGGAAAACAGGGACCCACAGAGCAAGGGTAGAGCTTTAAGCCGTAAGCAGAAAGACTGGAGATTAAAGCTTCCATATGTAATGAGCAGAAGAGTGACCCTTTATCTTGATTTTTTATTTTGACAGCAGCCTAGACAATTTTTTTTCTTGTATAATCTGAAGAGTTTGCTACCTTTCATGGAAGATGTCGAGGACAACACATTTCACAGTATTATGGGCGCCTTGTTTCTCTTGGTAGATCTCGTGAAAAGTATGGAGCGGGAAATTCTTGAGCAGTATGAACTCAGAAAATTGGAGTATGAAACTAATGGAAAGCATGATGCAGGCTCTTGGAATTGTGTTGATATTTGTTATTTTGTACAGGTTCGCTCTTATAGACAGATCAGAATGCAAAATTGGGATCCATGCACTAATGCGCTATTACATCTTGAAAGTACCTTTATATTTTACTAGGTAACGGATGCCTCTACTTGCATCTACCATGTTTCATTTCATCCTTTATGAGCAGTCTAGGCAATCTGAACTTTAAGGATCAGTTGTACATATGAATTGTGTGGACATTTTGACTGTCAAACTTTGTCGCAGAGAATTTGGAAACTCATTTTTCATCTTCTTCTTAGTTCTTGGCCAAAGATTCGAGTCGCACAATCTTTTCCTCTAGATTTCTGTTTTCCCTTTCTTCTCTTACATTTGAACTTTGTGTCTATTCTGCCACTCGGATTGTATCCTTCTCAAGCTGCTGCTTCTTGTTTGCATTAGCTCTGTGATATGTTGGATAGCCAGCCTAAAAGATGCAGCTTAGCAATATGAATCCACCCATCATGTGGACTTGCTTTGTCAGTGTACATCCTTGCATCTCATACATACTTCCATAGGTACATACATTGTACGTAAATAGATAGATACATAAGTTACATTTATATGAGAATACTGAACATTGAAAAAGTCCACAGTATGAACAGATAAGGCTTGTTCCCACAACCCGAGAGAATTTGTCTTGCACGTTTGGCAGAACCCCAGCTACCAAGCGGGTTGATTATAGATAAGATTGACAGCCAACTAACCCGATTTTATAAGTTGTTTATATTGCTTTATAAATCAATCTTTAATTATCAAGTGACCTATAACATTGTTTCGCCAATTATTGCTGTTAGATGCCTAACCCATCCGCGGAAAGACGATGCTTCATCATGCAGTTTAGTTGAGTTTGACATGTGATAACATGGAAATAAAGAAATTGAGAGATTAAGGCATCTGGATGAAGTCATTTCCAGGAAAGACCGTAAGTGAGCTGGAACTCGGCAGAATCTGGAGTGGCATGAACAAGAAATCTACGGAAGCTGGAAGAGGAAAAAAGAAGTACGTTGAGAGAGAAGAATTTGTTAGACGATAATTTGGCCGGCCTCCTAATTTATACTTCACGCGGTCAATTTTTTTTTTTTCCTGCAAAATATGCACCAAAAATCATAAACTTTACAAAGGGCATATGATTGAGTTGTAAACTTTTCAGTTTTAACTAAGTCCAGTCGTAAACCTTTTGAAAAACCACGATCAAACTCTGTTCAATTATCATTGTCCTTTTATTTCTTCTAAGAAAGGCAGCACTGATTACATTTTTTCTTGAAAAGATTTAACATTTAATTGTACCAATTGAAGTGTCAAAAATTCGATATTTCATACTGAATTTTTCTTTTTACTTCATCGTATTTTCTTTTTGTGAACTACTAAAAGACAGTGCATATGCTATTAAACAATTGATAAGATGTTAATGTTGACATTAACAGGTGTTATGACCTAACCCTATGGTCCCCCAAAAAAAAAACCTTAGTATGTGGGTACCAAACTAATGTGAAGATGCATGACTGATAACGACACTGAAGAGAATATTTCTCATTTCGACCCAGTGCAATCGATGGTGTATTCCCAGGAATAATTCAGGAAAAAAGGAGGCACAAAGAATCATTGGGCTTTGGAGGCCTTACCTAAATTCGCATCATTCCGAGAAAGTCAGCCGTCATAAACTTTTCAAGACGTTAATAATGCATGGCATTAAAATCGAAAAGTTCCTACTTTCATCGCAATATATAAAATTAGTGCTAGACACCAAGCACAAAATGGGAAAGTAAGTGCATTGGTCCAAGTTTTCAGCTGTGATAGAAAAGCGGACCATTGGGGCCGTTGGTTTATGTGTAACGTCTTAGACATAGGTCATCCGAGTAAAGAGCTTAAGAAGCTTATTCCAGTTGAAGAATCTCTGATCACTAATTAAAATAATGGCCATCGACACGTTAACACGAGTATTTGTCGTGCTGCTAACCAATAATAAATCGCGTAGTAGATTATGTTAAACTGATGGAGAGAGGGCCATGTGCATTGTGCAAGATGTCTAACTGGATTGATGCTTTAAGAGGAAAGGCAGGTGATGATGCAGTTAACAGAAGCACATTGAGCATGTCAGTGGGCAATGGATGGGATGAAAATATTTTATTACAGATTAGAATTTTTGCTGCTTCAAGGGCCACTCCTTTCCTTGGATGGGAAAGGATGTCAAGAGATGAGTTTTTGGTCCTTTGGTGGGGTGGGGTGACGGAGTATTTCCCTAAAAGGAGCACTTAAAGCGCGGCTGCGCTTGTCAGCATCTGCTGATGTCAGTTTCGTCTTTGTGCAGCGATGCCTCTGCTATTTGATGAGCGATTCGTTCCGTGTCTTCGTTATCCATCATACCGTGTCTTGTCCAAACCCGCCCTTTTCGGTCCAAAAATGATACTTCGAGCGACCTGATCAATGGATGGGAGACTTGCTTGGCTCGCCTAAACCCAGTGCACCTCAAAAGAAAAATGGGTGGGGCTAGGCAACTCATTTCCCTTCTTGTGCCTAGTCCACCCCCTTACAAAGAGAGTCTTGTCAAATTTTACACTGTTCTCTTAATAGGGTATCTGATTAGTATGCCCATCATTGATTATTGATTCTTAGTTTATTATGGCCTTTTCCCAATGTTGGAAGAAACTCGTCCAATAACGTCCATTGCTTCTCGAGATTGATTCGGAACACTGTGCGCTCAAGGCATCCCTCTGCCCTTGTCAGTTTTCTTTCAAATTCATTGCTAATCTATTTAAAAGGTCTTATGAAATAAAGTTTTGACGTACTTCGTGACTTGCTATAGTGAATATACACCCCAGCTAATTCGACATATAAAATGTTCTGCAGCAAAGAAAGAAGGACCACAGAAGTTGATTCTGGGATATCAGCATGATTTCTTTGACCAAAAGAATAATCCTACAGTGATTGACTAAAGCCAAAAAAAAAAAAAAAGGGAAAAAAAGAAGATATATATATAACGTAAAAGCGTGTGGATAAGGTAAATGACAAGACAAATTTTCTAAGCCTGGATCATAACATGCAACCAAGAACCTGAGGCTAAGCATTGAGCCACTGCATGTTCGGTTCTACATCATGCAATGATTGAGCAACAAGGGGATTTTGGTTCCTTAGTTTAAAAGATATGCAGAGGGGTTGGGGGGCACCAGTAGATTGGCTCAAAATTAGCTGGAATCTCAGCCTCAAGAGACAGATAAATAGATAAATGAATTGCGAAATTCCAGACATCAAAGCCCCCTTCAATGCCACAGCACCAACCTCGGAATCGTGGGTTGTTGCATTCATCAATGGCCTTTCAGTTTGGGGGAAAGTATGTTGGCAGTTCCGGTCACTGTCTCTCTTTAATATTATACAGACAAATGGGAGAGTACTTGCTGGGGACATTGCTTCATCAATGTGACTTGGAAAGACAGGTGTATATGGTACCCAGAAAACTTGTCATTGTAACATGACGTGATACATAGAACTCGGTTAACTCAGAGAGAGAGAGAGAGAGAGAGAGAGAGAGACTGTGTTACGCAATCTATCGTGAACCGGGTCTAGGCAAGAAACAGTTGATCAAGAGACAAAGTTTGGGGTTTGGTCTCATACAACCACCGGCATGCACGTGGAAGCCCAGAAGACAAATTCCCCTTTGTCTCTAGCGAGCCTTATTGTATTTGAACATGTAAAAGCTATAATTAAATAAACAAGTGAACCAAAAGTCTTCGACTGTACGCCAAAACAGTATGCACCAGTGCCTACCAAGTTCACAGGCCGTCCTTTGTTACTCATATAAAGTCATGTATGCTTATCCATTTTAGTAGGTTGCTTCTTTGTATAACTTGCCACTTCGACTCCATCTTCTTCCTCTTAATCCTCATACGTAAGACTCCATTCTTCTTCCTCCTCATACGTTTGACCTTTCAGTGTACTCCTTTTGCACCATTTTATTCTGATTTTTATCAGCTTTTCTAGTTCAAGGTCAAGGTAATATCATGTAAGGATTGTTCTTGTATGAGTCTTCTTCCTTCAACATGCTGAGAATGTGTCAATGATTACTGTTTTTGTCAGATAAGCTTGCTAAACTATACTTGCTAAATCATTTGGATATTTCCACAATGTTGTTGATTGTAATGCCAGTGTTATTCAATCAGATTACTGCAGTGATCAGCATCTGAATCGGTTTTCTGGCCTTGATATTGGTACCTTACAAGGTCATTATCCCCTGGCATATTAGATAACCATCAAAAGTAGTTAGTTATCGTCTTTAGCAAGGTTAACTCCTTGCCATTTTATTAGCTGCAAGTGTTTAAGACCCCATTTATTTTGCTTCGTCTAACTTGCAATTCAACTTCTGGCATGACTCGTCTCATATTTTGCCATTGATTATAGTACTATAACTCCACTCCTGCTGCTGTTGTCCTTGTTTCTTTTCTTTTTTTTTTTCCTTTTTATTTCTGTTTCAGTTCGGTTCTCATTAAGTTATTGTCCCTTCATTAATTTTAGTTTCCTGAATATTGTTCTTCAATGGTTTTTATTCTCTTTAAGTTATAGCGCTCTCTTGGATTCTGCTGCTGTGTCTCTCATTTCTGAATCTTGGCTTCATAACTATACAGGTCTTCCTTATCGGAAATCTCTGTCCAATTTGAGCTGAAAAAAATGGCACGTTCCTCAGTGATTCACAAAGATACAAGAGAATTGAGAATACATGAGAGTTTGGATGAGCTTAGCACTGATTTAGCAGACTATATTGCTGAATTGTCAGAGTCATATGTTAAGGAGAGAGGGGTCTTCTGTATTGCTTTATCTGGTGGTTCTCTCATCGGTTTACTGAGGTACTAGCAACTCTGCATTATTATTGTATATGCGACGAAACAAGTTTCTCTAAGTTTTTCTGGCTAAACAGAAAAATCTGCGAAGCACCTTACAACAAGACTGTTGACTGGGCTAGATGGCATTTCTTTTGGGCTGATGAGCGTGTCGTCTCAAAAAACCACCCTGACAGCAATTACAAGTTGGCAAAGGATGGAATCTTGTCCAAGGTATGTCTCTTTTTACAAGTTAGTTCACTTCCGGCATGTCAAAGATCAAGGTTTGTTACTATGACATTGTTTAATGGTTTAGGCATAAGTGGGCAGCGCGATGGCATGTGATATCTACATTATGGGGAACTTAGGGGATTCTAGGTTTTTCCTACAAGTTCTATTATGACCACGTTTTCATCACGATGCATCTGCTTGTCACTTTTAGTATGGAAAGGTATAGCACATCCTGTTCATGGTCATCACATAGTTCAAACTCAAACTAGTCCTTTTGATGAGCTGGTTAGTGATCCGGCCAGGAACATGCAAAAAGAACAGCCTTCAGAGGTAGATGGTGTTTAGGGTTCTTGAACCTGAAGCGCATGGGGTGATGATTTTATTGTAGGTTCTCTGAAATGGTTGCTTGAATTTTAGGTTCAACTTCTAGAAGTACGAGCTTTCTGGAATGGGGTTTGATTCTTGTTTTCTTCAAGTCCTATGCTCGTGAATTATGGAAAAAGGCTTGAGGATATCCTGGAAACTGAATAAGTTGCAGAAAACGCATCAATCATACACATTTTGTTAGTTTTAGCTCACTCTGAAACTGAGATCAAATAGAACAAATAGTACCTTATAATCAAAATCTGCACATTGTCTTTCCATTTGAGCTAGAACTAGGTTGAAGTTCACAGTAAGAACTTAAATATTCGATTTGAACACGTTCAAACGCACATAGGACATTCCAGGAACCAGATTTAGTTTATGTCTATCAGTTTTATGGAGAAAAACAGAATTAAATCATCTAATCTAGTCCTTACTATGATACTAATCCTACTTGACGCTCTTGGTATTCAATGCAAATTTCATGGTCAGGTGCCAGTTATTCCCAGCCACGTGCATTCAATGAACGAGGCAGTGTCTGCTGAAGCGGCCGCAAACGAGTATGAATTCACCATCCGGCAGCTAGTCCGGACCCGCGTAATAGACGTGTCGGAGATAAGCGACTGTCCCAAATTCGACCTCGTTCTTCTGGAAATGGGGCCCCACGGCCATGTGGCCTCGCTGTTCCCTGAACATGATGCACTCAATGAGAAAGACGAATGGGTGACCTTCCTAACCAATTCGCCGGATCCCCCTCCAGAGAGGATTACATTCACCTTGCCGGTGATCAACTCAGCATCCAATGTTGCTGTAGTTGTAACAGGGGAACACAAAGCAGAGGCCGTTAAGTCGGTAACGAACAGTGCAGGAACCGACTGCCCGTCACTGCCTGCACAGATGGTTAGGCCGACTTCGGGTAAGTTGGTGTGGTTCCTGGACAGCGCAGCTGCTTCGCAACTCGACGTTTCTCCATTTTCTTAGTAGGGTCGAGATCTTGCAGATAAAGTGGAGCTTTTGAAGTAGCTAAGAAATATCACCAAAATCTTCTTTTTTTCAGTTTTCCTATTATCAACTGGAAAAAAAATCATTTTCCTTCGGTTGTTTTTCTAATCCTCTTTGTTTAGAGGCAGCATGTCACACCCTTCTAACAGAGTCCTCACCCTCAGCTAAAAGCCCCTTCTGCTGTTCCTTCAGTTACTCGAGATTCCTGGAACTCGCCATCGGGCGAAGCCAGATGCTGCAGTTGTCAACTTCTCATGGCAAAACCTCTGATGATCTCTCTTAGACTCCTTATAGTGGGAAATCGATGGGATTGAAATTCAAATAGACAAACTCTCTGTATTCTGTCTGCTTTTGTTAGTGTAGTCGAAAAATGGCCAAGGGGGACTTCAGCAACTCTATCGTGGATTGCGGCTGGAAAAAAAGAACAGGATTGGGATCCACTAGTTTGTGGTGATTTCTCAGCACAACTGCATAAGTAAAAGCAAGAGTTCTCAACATTACAAGTAGTGTCGTTCATATGAACCTCTAATCGTTATGGGCAATATATTGATTTTTTACAGTGATATGTGCACTTGGGAAGCAACTTTACTCCCGTAATTAGCATCTCATTGTGATTTTACTACCTCACGAGTCCAAATATCTAAATCTGTCGCTTGACCCCCCTCCGAACTTCGATTAAGAAGAAATTTAGGACTCGTGGTTTGACCCACTTCTCTATTTCGGTTGCTACGGCTAGCTATCATATCCTCTGATCCTGATTGCTCGGAGTATCTAAGAAAAAGAAAAGCCACCTTTTCGCTCGTGTATACACTTAGCAGTGGATTCAAGTTCGACTGAACAAAATCATCAAAATTCAAAAGTATGGGAAACAAGACACCGACACTTTTCAAGTGGAAGATCACAGTAGGAGAGGGCAATCATCGTCAAGCACGCTGCTCCAAATTATGTATACGGTGCAAAGATAAATTGTTCACTCGTTGAAAAGGTACCCCCATAACAGATACTTTGTCCTTGCATCATGGAAGTCATTTATGATCGAGAACTACGGCTCTCTCTTATCTCCACCAATATGCATAGTTATCCATAAGCTTTTTAGCCCGTAGTATACATGGTGCGGTCAATATAAATGACAACCTAAGGACCGGTAGTTACAAAATCCAATGCTCAGGTTAAGCAACCCATTGGCAAAATTGATCAGCTATGTTACAAATCCAAATGCTAAAAATTGATGTTACCATATTCCTAAATCCAAACTCACTTTAAAACCAGCAACTTCAGCTCTGCTGTTCCAGAGCCTCTGCTTCCGCCATAGCCATTGGGTCATCCCTCAGCTCTGCATCATCTTCCTTTTCCCCTTCACGCTCTTGTGCCATTTTCTTCCTATGCAACTCCTCTGCAGCCAGCATAGCTGCCTTGTTCTCCGCTTGTATGCGCTGCATTTCCTCCTCTTGTTGCTGACGCTCAAACCATGTGTCAGCGTCCGCCCAAACTGTATTAGGAAAGCCAAATAAAAATCAGTTTAAAAAAGCATGCTTGTGATTCCTGGAGAATATTATAGTCACGTATGAATGCCATATTGATCTTCCGAGCATGGGAGACCATAACAAAGAATAAGTCTCAAACAAATCTTTTTCTCCTTTCCCTGTCATTTTCTTACTGCAGAGTTGTGTAGATAATAGAGTCAAAAGTAAATTGTTACTAAACACATTAACCTGAAAAATGAAAAAAAAGGTAAGGCCATTTAGGTAGTTCTTTAGCACCTAGAAATCCAGGGCTAAAGCCAACAGGGTGTTACTTAAGTCAGATAAATAAGTATGATATTTCACGTTCAAGTTAGTGAAGCCAAACATGCAATTGATATGATGCTCCATCCAAAGAACGATCCGACATCCGACATTATTTCAAGTCAGTGCAATATCGCCATAATTTGAATGAAGCATAGAAACGAAAAACATCAGTAATCCAGAAATGAGTCCAGCCACAATACTCCAGTACCATATGCCAAGACAAGATAAGTTTCCTCTCCAACAATGACCTGATTTAGCCACACAGTTGAACAAGCATAGCCACACAGCAAAATAAATGCTCCTTTTATTACCAGATATCCTTAACACAAGCAACAAAAAGGCAACAACCTAGTTTTAGCACCTCATGGTGGCATCACAACGCCAAAACAGTACCATTTTCATCTGAAACTCGATTTCAGTTTCTTGTAATTCAGTCCATTGGCTGAGATGTAGCAAGACACATACACGAATGCCATTATGCCAACAAAGCAAAAACTCACTGCAGGAAAAAGCA
Source organism: Angophora floribunda (assembly GCA_014182895.1). Classification (NCBI taxonomy): domain Eukaryota; kingdom Viridiplantae; phylum Streptophyta; class Magnoliopsida; order Myrtales; family Myrtaceae; genus Angophora; species Angophora floribunda. The sequence continues at coordinate 27,705,322 of CM024711.1, read as the reverse complement.
TGAGAAAATTTGTAGATAAAAACTCTGTCCAACTTAGCTTATGAACTATTCCTGCAGAATCCTCCAACACCAACAAAAATTTTAACACTTTCAATCCGACTCTAACAGCAACCCACATGCAACAGACAATAATCGCCCTCCAGCCTCAACAAGAAAACAACGTAATTCAGTATACGCCCTGGCCATGTCCTCATTGTAAGAAGTTAGGGTTTAAGCCAAAAAGAGAAAAGGAGAGCAAAGAGAGGGACGTACTAGGCTGAGCGGCCCAGCCCTGTTCACCACCCTTGATCTTCTCGGGGAGGGCGTAGTTGACGGTGAGGACGCGGCCGTAGAGCTCGGCGCCGTCCATGTTGTCCATTGCGGCGGCGGCATCCTCCCTCTCGAGGAAGGTGACGAAGCCGAAGGACCGGTGCTTCTGCGTCGCCTGGTCGAGCGGCGTCTTCACGTCCTTTATGTCGCCGAACGGGATGAAGGCCGCGTGCAGGATCGCCTCGTTCACCTCCTCCGCCAATCCACCTGTCCAGTCGCCGTCTTTCCATCGTGATCCAGCTCAGAAGATCCAATGAAGAAGAAGGAGAGGAAGGAATTAACGCGCGACGACTTACCTACGTAGAGAGTGTTCTTCTGGACAGGAAAGTTGGCGGCCATTGAAGCTGTGCTCGAGCTTCAGCTCCTCAGCTTTCCTCTCCGTTTGGCGTTGGCTTCTCCCAAGCGTGACTGAGGAGCGGTGATGATGGAGGAGGAGGACTCGACTCTGGAGCAGGGGTAGATCAGTGCGCGGCCCGATTCGGACTCAATTGGACCTTATTGGGCCTACTTGAGGCCCATGATCAGGCCTGCTTCAGAATGAGGAAGAGACTTTGAGCGTGAGCCGTGAGCCGAGCCGTGAGCCGTGAGAGATTGGGCTCGGCTCAGAGAGCATTGGCCCATTGCGCATAGGTCGGCCGATATCAGTATTACCGCCGTTGCTTTTCTATCTGATTGAGGCATACATGCTTAACGAAATTGCATTTGATCGTGCAAGATTTTTAGTTTTGCCCTACGGCCTATCAATTATTAATCAGGCTAGAGGCACTCATTTTGATTGCGCCACCCCGGTTGGTAACAATGCATTTGACATCGCATTTGAATTTCGATGGAGGACCAGACTGTCTCTTGGACTTAAGTACCAAACACAAACACGTGACCAGTCTCAAGGATCAAGGGACAAAATGCAGTTCACGGAAATGATTGGAGCTGCACGGATACAATTTGTGTGAACCTTGTGCGGATTTGAGAGAGAAGGGGTTTGAAGAAAAACCTCGATTCATCTGGAGAATCCTCACTGGAGCCCAAAGGCATAGTAGATGTGGCTTGACACACAAGTTAAAGAGCCCTTAATCACACTGCATACATCATGCTTGACTCATTCCAGGAAAAGCTGTCGAAGGGAGGCAAACTAGCTAGCCAACTATGCCCTTATCATATCAGTTTTTCATGTTATTCACAATTACAACACTTAAAGTAGCTTTAAAAGTGAATTGCACAGACTAAAGTAGGGGAGAGAACACTTCTTGACCAAATGGGGCTTGATCACCTGTCTTCGGACCATAAACCATTTTCAGAGATTATGAACAATTCAGATGACTGGACCGGAGAATCCTGATTCCTCAACGGCAAAAAGTTAGCATGTCTATGGAAGCCCATGATAAGTTTCAACATCAAGGACATTGAAGATCTGAAATCACTGGCAAAAAGATTTCTGAAAGCTTGAAAAGACCCAAATTCTATGGTTGCATCATTTCCTCATCAATTGCCTGGAACTCAGAATGCCTATAAACCAGCAACTTCCCTCCATCACCAGCAGCCGCAAAGACAGCTGGAGTAGAATCATTGGTAGCAATACAAGGGACACTGCCACCTGCTGCAGAAGAAGAATCAGACAAGGAACGCTACCCGAAGTACTGATACGGAATCATAACATAACTGCATGGCTTCTAAATTCTTGGATTATGGCATGGTAGCATTGGTGCATGGCTTCTCAACTCTCCATCTTTATTGGTTCTACAAGTGCTTTCTAGGCAACATTCACGATAATCAAATTGTTTAGGTAGCTGCAATCCATGAGAAAAACTCTATCATACCAAGTTCTTAGTTTGACGATAAGATCCACTTAATCCCTCACTTCAATTCTAACTCGGGTTCTGATCCTTAGAAATTTATGACAAATATAGGGAAAGGATACGAAGCCATTTGATGGATGTTTGAGGCCAGCATGCACTGCCTCCATTACCAATAGTGTCACTCGGCCTGAACAACCACAGTGGCTGTTCAGCAATGGCACCAACTCCCACTTTATAAGCACCACAAGGTGTCCCCTAGTGATGAAATCAATCGCCACTACAGAGTTTTGGGATGGGGGAAAAGGCCTGAAAAACGAGTGGTGATAATCTTTCCTCTTGCTTGCTTCTCTGTCACCCGTGACATAATTCACATGATTACTCACACTAACCTAATAGTTTTAGACTCCCTTACCTTTCCCAGCAAAACCACAGAGATAATTTGGTAAATGAGATATACTTCTAGAAATTTTAAGATAGGCCAGAATAGGGTCCTTGTTAGTGAATTGCAACAATAAAATATGCTAAAGGAATTGCTATCAAGGTTCATGACTCTTCAAAGACGAAAGAATGAGAAAGCATCATGAGTAGGGGTAAGGATGACCTTTGTGGGTCAGTAGACAAAGGAATGATAATGAATCATGAGGAATTATTGAGTGAATTCACTTTTGATAAAAATGAAAAGAAAGAAAGAGAAAAGGATAGAAAAGAGAATCATTCTACTTCGAAAATGCTGGAGAAGCTGATAGTTTTACAGATCATTTAACTAACCAATCCAAATGAGGCTAGTGTCATGGTCATGACTGTAAATCATGTGTATCTAGGACACAACACACACACACACACGGATATATGAGCAAAGGACATTACAACAGGAGAGACTTCCAAGTTTATTGGACTTCATTGAAGCTCAATTGAGAATAATATGTACAGAGCCAAACATATACCTGGGAATTGATGAAGAGTCCCCAGTTTTTTTCCAGTAGATAACTCCCACGGGTAAACATGTCCTCCATTTGTAGCAATGATCCCTTGACCACATAATACACCAACTGAAGCAGCCCTGCAAAGGCAACCCTATTTGTTAAGCATCTGTCACTCATGACAGCGCACTAAAAGCTTAAAATGTGAGAGCTCTTTGAAACCAAATGGTACAAATGGTTAGCGTATGTATCACAGGCTTAAAGAGTTCATATCCACATCCACCCTTCTGTTGACAAGCAAACAACCACCTTCACGACAAAAAAAATCTGAAAAAGCCATTGCCAGAATAAATCCTCCAAATCTTTATATAGAAGAAACTTTGTACAGAGCAATAGGATGTTTTCAGTCTTATTCTTGTGTTTTGTTTTTGATAAATTGATATGATTCTGCCTATAACAGTAACTGTGACCCTAAGATAATATACAATAACCAACATGCCCATCTTCATAAGCATAAAATGGTCCTTCTATAAAGAAACATATCCACCTTCAAACCATTGCAATAAGCACAAGGAACCTAGAAGCTTGCTATCCGGGCCACAACACAAAGGTCTTCTAAGTTCGGACCACCCACCCAGCAAAGAGCGAGGTCTTTCACTTTCAGCCAAGTACTTCAAAAAAAGCGTATTGATCGAATGCTAGTTAGTGATAGAGAAACTGAAAGTCTCATTTAGCAAAAACAATAGGTCTTGATGCAAGTAACATGTTATTATAAATCCTAGGTAGTGATTTCATGAGCCTCAAGCAAGGTGCCTAGTGATTGCTTTAAGGCATTCATAAATGCAGGAGAATATAAACTAAAGAAGGCGTTAAAATTCAAAGTTGGGCACCTTTGATCCAACTTATTTCCCAAGATAACCATTTTCTCTGCCAATAGAGCTAGTCTCCATCTTACGACTGAATCTGTTCGGCAGGCATCTGATTGATGGTCATGTTCATCCTCAGAGACAGCAGCAACTAGAAGCCATAAAGCAATATCTTCCTCTTCTAAATGAAGAAATGTGTGGTTCACATCATTCCCTGAGAAGCCCTTCATTGTTGCTTCCATAATTACATCGACACGCTCCTCCAAATTTCTATCACGCAAAATAAAATCTTCCCTTCTCCATCTAAATAAGCTGATTGGAAGGAAGCTACAAATTGAAGGATTGGGATGAGAGAACTTAGACAAGAAAATGCGCTTTGATACATCCCTGAAAGAATCATGAAAAAAACTGGTGTGTTAATGCAATGAAGAAAATATGCCAACAAAAATTAAGAAGTGCTGCAGGATAACAAAACGACCAAAAGCTGATGCAATAAAGGAAAGGGGCTATGAGCTTGAGGACCTGGTTGTAATACTTCTTAAGTTTTTGCCCAAAAGTTTTGCATGTCCTTAAAAAAACTTGACAGTTTTTCTCATCCTATTCAAACTTTTGTGTCCCCTCACACATTAACTAATGCACAACCATTTCACTAATTCTTAACTCCACTTACAATCGTGCAACAGATTAAAATTGGATTTTAAGCAGGACCCGGACCTCAGAGATACAACGTACCACAGACTAAATTCCCCAAGGCCATTATGTCCAATGACCAAGTATGCATGTCTGGGGATTTTCTTCAACTCCACAATGCAGGGAGAAACGCAATCGCTGGTTGGTATATCAAATTCTTCTATTTCAGCACTGTAAAATAGCATTTTGCAGATATAAAAAGGCATTATTTTGCAGTATTAGCTATCACATACACGTGAAGAAGACCAAATAATGCATTATAAATGCTCAAAGTTCCAAATATAATGCCAGCACAAAGAAAAGGTAGGAGAAGAACGATCAAATGCTTTTCCATATTCCCATGTGGCATGTACCCATAATTTCCCCACTTCCACTAACCTCAGAATGTCAAGTCTGTATGGAGAACCCCCCAAGATACACTCACTAGTTCATAGAGGCAAGGAGCTTCGAAATTTCCACAACTCTTACTTTCACAATTAGGTTAGTGTGTATCTTGCTAGGACAGCACCCAACCATATATAGATAAAAATGCCTACACTGTATTGCTGTAGCAGGTATCATTGCCTAAGTATGGGTGGCAAACAAGATTCACTGTAGCCGGTTATATTTAACAAGTATAATTATTCCTAGACCAAGACAGACTGCCCTGACTGTGCAAGGATACACACTCATGTAGAAATTATCTTCTTGGTAGAAACTTTGGAAGGGTTCAAAGATGAAATTAACTTCACAGCTATTTATCACAGCATTTAGTATACTGCCAAGAATTTACACCTGGGCAGAAGACATGTTACAAGCAATAGTCCATGGGGTTTCTTTGCAGAAAGCACAAGAATAAGAAGAAGAAGAAGAAGAAGAAGAACTAGCTTCAATTAAAGCAGGTATTACTAATAACCTCCAGGCTGGATTCATGGCCCACAGATGCAGTCTCCCACTCCCTCCAGTAGCTATCAAATAATTAGGTTCGCAGACCAATATTGAGTGTACCCTGTGGATAGCTTTCAGATTTGCCACAAGAGTTACATAACCCATGTTTGCTTGAACAATCCTAATGGCATTCTCATCAAATGAGACCAATGCACACGTTGAGCATGAACATGAGATTCTTCTTTCCCTGCAAGCATTAGTGTCATAAATAATGTCTTTCCCATTACCTTCAACAATTATTCATCCAAATATGAAAGTAAATTGTACCTGCAACATGGTGCTTCCATACAACCAAGAAAAACAAGGCCTTTTCCATCCGGTGTGAACTGTAAGTAAGATCTTTCTGGGGCAATCTAGTGAAAAGGAAGCACATACCAAACAATAGACTAATCATACACAGCTCACACAAACCAAAAAAATCGTGACTGAAGTTTGACAAAAAAAACTTACCTGACCACCATATATCTTTTGTGGGATCGGGAAGGTAACCGGTGTATGACCAAGAAATGAAGGGCATCCTGCCTCTGCATGTTCAGTGGGTACCTTGTAAAGAAACAAGGTTTTCACCTTATCCTCTTCAAGGCCAGAGAGAACACAAATATATATCTCATTTTCATGTGTACTCAACCATACTGCCACAATCAGGAAGAGGATGAATATAGCACCCAACAAGCTGATATATGCTTTCCTGCTCATTATTGAGCTGCACATTCCCAGACGATTTTAACTGTGGAACAGCCAGATCTTTCTTAGCAGTATCTTTCATGCTGTCAAGCATAGCTGTGGCTGATATCAGGGATGGTAAAGAGTAACTTGGTTTCTTATCAATTGATGGTTGAGATGAAGGGAAACTCAAGATATTCTTCTTGACTAATGCACTGACAGACGCTTGAACTTGTGAACCAGCGGGATCCTCATTTGTATCATTCTTAACATTTGTGGTAGGCATCTCTGTAGGCAAATCACTGGACTGTCCAATTGTGAAGACGTTTGCAACATCGCTACAGCCTGGTTCATCATTTATCTCTTGGCAAAGGAAGCCTCCAGCAGCAGTACATCTTTCAGCACTGCAATCATTTCTGTAAATCCTGCACTTGGTGCCTTCTGATGGTGAGCATTGAAACTTGCCAGTCAAAAGTGTTTTAGACTCAATCATGGCATAGTCATTGTTTCCAAGACCTGCTTTGGCATTGGCTTCATGGTTAGTCCTATCCTGATTGTATGCATCTGCAGGCAAAAAAAAAACACATGGATGATTAAGCTTGCACCCTTAAAAAGAAGACCCGTTAGATTTATGAAGTTGGACTTTCCACTCCTCGTTCCAGGTACTTGACATCAACAAAAATCCCACACTGACATAAAACTTATCCCTATGAATAAATGATCTTCCTACATTTTCTAGAAAAAATGATGAAGGCTTTTCAAAGCTCACTGTCAGAGAAATGGCAAACGAAACTTCTTTTTTTACATAAGTTAGAAATTAGGTTTATCATAATTTACGGTTCATTTCTACTGCCTAGTTGTCGCACTGCTATAGGCATGCTAAACGAGTGATCTGCAAGCAAGAACAGGAAATAAAAGCACCTGAAATACAATCAGATGCAGCTATGAGGCCCTCTTCAAACAAAAACGAGTCTGCACTCATATTAGCCCATTCAGGTGGAAGGTCTGGAGATCCATGGTGAAAAACATTCCTGGAATCAGCACAATATCCTGGAATTTTCTCTCTTGAGAGCGCATGCATTTCATCATGACAAACAATACTATTTGTGCCACTCATATTGGTATCATTAGGTTTATCCTGCAAAAAAATAAAATAAGCTTTCAATCTGCGAATGAAATATGTGAGCACATGGTGGCCTCATAGAGAACCAATAAAGAAAATTTAGCAAGTAATTTACATTGCCTTCACATTGATCTACCTCAAAACTGTCAGGAACTATTGCATTGCCATTCTTAGAATTTCTGATGATGATAGAAGCAGAATCTGCGGCTAAGACTAGCATGTTTTCTTCCTTTTCTACTCGTGCATTTTCATAGTTTGCTAGATCTGCAACGTAAAAGCAATAAAATTATCATTCAGTACAAATTACACAAAGCATGCAACCAATCTGTGAATTGTGTAATATTTATATTAGTCTAGCAGTGATAAATGCTGTTTCCCCGTACCAGTAAATGATGCACTAACAAATGAACCAGCATTTTTCTCCTTAAATTCCACAGCACCTAAAAGATATTCTGGATCACTAACACCTTGCTTTGCTTCACTCTTCTTTCTTGAGGCCTCCTTGAGCAGAGGGAGTGCTTGTGGAAGCAGAACTGTCATCATAGACTTGGCTACATCTTGACCAACAGAATCAAAATCGCTATTCTCAGAGCTACAATTTAAAGGGTCCTTGTCAATCTCCCCTCCAGGATGTGATTCAGCAACCAAACCTCCAAAATCAGACTTGTGTTTTGCAGCTACCACACCTTGCGAATTGAGAGATGTTTTGCCAAGAATAGTCGACAGATGATCATGCGACTTATCTCCATTGTCTGCTGCAAGTCACAAATCGAGGGAAATTAGCAGCCGCATTATGACGCGATATGACTTCATTCAACAATATTAACCCAGATTAGGAATACCTTGCAAACTATCGTAAGTATCAAGTGCACAAAGAGGCATCTCACTGACATTGACACCAGAGTCATTCACAAATACAGGTTCTTCAATGTTGTGTTCCATTACCACAAAGTAGCTCAACCCAGGGGCTGCACCATCCTCTAACCTATCAAGCTGTGAGGCATTAAGAATGGTTCTCCATTCAATGTGCAAAGTAGGAAACCTCATTTTTAGCTTACTGCAAGAATAAAGCTTTTCTGGAAATTCTGAAGAAAAGAAAGCTATAGGCATTCCCACCTCAATATGGGAGTTATTAATAACATCATAAGGTCCAGGGGAAGTACTCAAATATCATGGCTAAGACATTAACAAGAAGCTCCACAGCTGTCAAATCTGTCAGGTGATTTCCACAAAAGGGAGGGACTTACGGATTCTTCTGCTGTGGATGCACATTGGGTTAGGCCAGTAGATTTGTGATCTTCAGGGCTTTCAAGGTTCTTTTCATCTGCAGCTTGGACCGTATCACACTCGCTCACAATGTTTGAGTTAATTTGCTTCGGCAATTTTCCTGGAGATCCACAGATGATTTTATCTCTGCCCGAAGCTGAGTAAATGCATGAGCTAACACTGTTACACTTCCGCTGACTTTCCTGTCCTGGTCCTCCTGGATTCGGGTCCTTAGCATTTTCAAGAACTGATGTTTGTAGTCTCTTAAAGTGAACTTCAAAACTGGACCTTGTAACTGTGTTTTCCGATCTCCTACTTCTTTTTCTTGTAGTCCGTGGCTCAACTAAACATGCCAGTAAATCAGGATATGAGCTTGACTTAGGGCATCCATGGACTTGCTCTTTAAGGGAAGGGCCATTGCAGAAGCTAGAAGATAGCAGATTCGGTTCTGCAATTCCATCTACATTGGCCACTAGCTCCCTAAGCAATCGTTGGACCAATGGATCCTTAAAGCCAAAGAACTGCACACCATATAAATGGATGGGAATTTATATTCAACAGCAAAAGTAATTGCCTAAACATGCTGCATATTCAAATCAAAGGCAACTAAAAAAAGCAAAGGCTTTGCAATTCTTTGTACCAATACCAAAAAGTTATTACTGAAGCAATCACTCTAAGAAATTATATGAAACAAAAGAAGCATCAAAAGACTCACGAGCAAAAGCTCACTGTAGATTTCTAAAATAATTCAGGAGCTCTAGCTAATGCTCCTGTGATATTAAAGATAATCTTGACTGGTGAACATTGTTGTGGAAAGAGATTTGGTCGAAGAATCAATATGCAAGAGCTACATGACATGCTCTCTGGGAGGAACCAACAGGTTCAAAATGCACATACAGAGGAATATGACATGTTTGAATCAAGTTTGCAAAGATATTGCACTCTAGTCATTTAAAATACTTCCAGATAAAACAACAGCAGTGAGTACATATTTCATCAAAACTTAAAAGCTGACACTGATGCCTCATCAACTGGTAGCAAAAGATAACAGCACCAGCAATATCAATATGGGGATTGATGTAGAGGTCTCAGCATCAAATATGTGTTCGATGCATTTCCTGAGGGATATAGGTGATTACAGCATCTGAATCCTATCTTATTCACATTCTATGGAGCCTGACATATCACACTAAAATGCCAAGCACATGAATTATTATCAGTAGGCATGTCATAAGAATGTCAAAAGATGAGAAAACGAGATGATGAGATTAGATATGAAGTCTAAGGATTGTGTCCAAGTCTTCAAAGCCTTGTGTATTTCCAGAAAGAGTGGAGATATGCTGATCCTTCCAGATCATGTAAGAATATTCTATTTTATCCAATGACACAAGGCCAACACACCACTAATTGCAATGCAGACCATTCATCAGTGATTCTTTAATCCTGCCAATTCATTAATCAAGTGTGCTTTATTCCTTTATTTAAAAGAAGCAGATTTTGAAGTCAAGTACAATGGAACCAAAAAACTCTTGAAACCTATAGATCAAGGTCAGACCAATAGGGAGAAGAAGGGCAAGGGGGAGGGAGCGAGAAAGTTTTCATTTAAGGTCTGTTTGTTTCGCGAAAAATGAAAGATTTGGAAAATATTTTCCTAAAAATGATTGGTTGTATTGCTTGAAATAATTAGCTAACAAAAAATATTTTCAGTACCGAAAATAATTTATGCCTAAACTTCTTCGTAAACAATGAAAATATTTTTAGTGCATACATTTTTTTTTAATGACATAAGTGACCATGTTTAGGAAAATATTTTCCAAATTGTGAGTTTTCTGCAAATTCTGTACTCATCTCTACGTCAAAATAAGAATATAAAGATCTTTTGATGACTAAAAGTGAGAGCACAGATTGGAAAGTGACACATTACTAAACATGTGAAAATCTGAAGTTTAACAATGAAGTACCAGTATACCTCAGTGCCATCTATCTTGCAAGAAAATCTCTTTCCGTGCCATATCTTCATACGGGGGAAACCTTTCTTTTGAAACCTATCCCAGGCAATATTTGGGGTTTGGCCAGAGCATGAATGTCCATCTGCAGCAGTAACCTGGACAAGAGTGAAGTCAATTAAATTGATTTCTGAAGCAAGACCTCAACATAATTACCAAGTATATAGCCACATACCATAAACAAAGGCCCTTTAGAACCTTCGTGAACTTCTATCTTACATCTGCTCCCACCATGAGCTCGAACAGCTTGATATCCAATTGGATAAGGGTACCGGTCTTTTCCCTACAAAAGTTGAGGGAAGTTGATTGTGAGATCTCCTTGATATAGATTTAGATTTACCTAGTATGAGACATAACATGTGGTGCACATAATATTGCTATGCATAGAGTTAGAGCCAACCATTGCGGCCATCCTAAGTTTCTCCCATGCAGTAGAAGAATTACTGATGGCAAGCCTACCCCATTTTGACCAAAGGTTCTTCAAAACATGTTCAAAATAATGCTTTGGAGTTAGAAGGAATATCAATATTCAATTTCTGTGGCACGATTACAAATAAGGGTACTTAGGAGTTTACTGTGAAATACTGAGGGCTTATGAGGTACTTTTGGACAATGAAACTACTATAACAAATGTTAGTAGTCAATGAGATGGTGCATGAGTAAGTAATGTGCATGGATTCAAAGGCTCACATCATGTAAAAATCTTGGACCTAAGTAAGTCCTCAAACTGCTTCATCTAAACTCTAAGACGTAAAACACGGGGATATTCCCACCTTGTTGGGGAAGAAAATACAACTTGAAACAAGGGGTGCAAGGCGTGCAGGCACCAGCCCATTTAAATAAGGAATGCAGCCAAACCGGGCGCCCTCACTAGAGGGACTACCGCTTCGAATAGTCTGCTTGAAGGCCAAGACAAATGGTTTGTGCTATTTGATGGCTTCACTTCTAAAAAGAAGCTTAGGATGAATAATCATGTTTTCATGCTAAAAGTTCACTTGTAAGGAAAGTATGTAGAGATGAAAATTCCAATTAGCAGCATAGGTGATGCCAGCTCTAGACATGGGTTTTTTATTGATCCGCTTCCAAGTTGATCCTAATCTTGCACAATCTTGATGAAGCAGGAAGGGGTTTAACGAAACTCTCCATGTAAAAATTACCATCAAGCAGATTCTTCCAACAGTAAATTGCTAAGCATGAACGTGAATACAGCTTCTCTAGAGCTTACTTGCTACGTCAAAATTATAATATATACTTGACAGCTGCTACCATACGGAATTGTTCTAGCTCCCATCGCTCTCATTTTCTATACCATCGTTGCATTAATTGAGTCATTCTCCCCCTCCCTCTCCCCCTCCCCCTCCACCCCCTCCCCCAAATCAATGTATAATGCCACGCGAAATTCACAGAAAACATAGATTTATCACAGAGTATTGGACTCTCTTCTCTCAACACATTGCAACGTGCACACAACTCCATCTTTGCTATACAGCCCCCATTCATGTCATTAGCAGACAACTTAGCCAATCTAATCCCCGCCTCTAATATGTAAGTACACGTCATATCAACCTGATAAATCTCACCCAACCATCGCATCGTCCAAAATTCAAGTCATCGGTGCACGGAGGTAACCAATCGCCAGCAACCACAAGCCCGTCACAATCCGAGACGGGGAGCGACTGTAAATCAGGCATGCTTATTGAAATCGATACAGAAACACTGACGACCTTCGATCTAGAGAACGTGCAAAAAAAAAAAAAAAAACGAAAAAGATCCGAGTGGGAACGAACCCTAGAGCAGCTCCAGTACTTCTTATCCCACGGCCCTTTGTACAAGCATCCGATCGAGATTATCTCCAAACCGTCCATCTTCGCCGCTTCATCTTCCTCCTCTTTCGATTTCGCCATCGACGTCGCCGACCTGAGGATTGAAGGAGAAGGAAAAGAGAAAAAAGAAGAAGAAGTGAGGAATGGCGATTCGAGAAGGAGGCAGGGAGGGAGACGATATGGCGGGAAAGAGAAATGGCAGGGCATCAGATCACCTGTGACGCGGGTATGCATCTGAGTGGACAGAAGCCCTCGCCGATTGTCGATGACCGTCCGATAGAGTGGGGGCGAGTTTAGTCCGTCAAGATGTTTGACCCGGAGGGGCTGATCAACGGACTAAAAATTGTGATGAAGGGTAAAATAAAAATCGCCGTTGCCGGGGATCGAACCCGGGTCTCCCGCGTGACAGGCGGGGATACTCACCACTATACTACAACGACTCGGTTGGGGTGTCATCCTCGTATTTAAAATATATTTTATTATTATTAAAAATAGATCTTTCAAAAAGGAAAGTTAAAAGAATTTCGCCGTTGCCGGGGATCGAACCCGGGTCTCCCGCGTGACAGGCGGGGATACTCACCACTATACTACAACGACCTTTTTGTTCAGGACGAGTCCACTAACATTTAAGAAAGAAATTTTCCTTATCTTCCGATTTTACTTAAGCCATTTCCATATAATACAAATATAGTGATTCATATTGATAAATGACTGTATTTAACTCAATCTATGAAAACTCAAACTCAAAATGAGGTGAGAGCACGAGATAGGTGAGTGCAAGATTTAGTGAGAGCAAGAAAGAAAGAATCATGAATGTAGGTTAGAGGTCTAAGTAAGTTGTGCCCCATTTAACAAAGATATTATGTAGGCTTTATTGGGTGTTTTAAACATTTTTATGACACATTTGCTAAATATAACAACCTTATTTTTTTTGTCAAAACCATATAACAACTTAACTCATCAAATACTGCTTAAAAAATTGATCTATAACCCTTTTTGACAAGTCTAGGTTTTACTAGTAGTGAGATGTTGAAACTTACTCGCTAAATCAATGGGGGATCACTAGTTATAGACAAATAGGTGGTTACTTATTTTCTTCGATTTGAAATTATTCACCAAATTGAAGGGTTACTTATTCTTATCACTCCAACACAATGTGTGCATTTGGTTTAGCTTTCCTAAAAGCTTTTAGCCTCTAAAACTCCCTGGGGAAATGGTAGAGTGTCTAGCAAATCTTTCCAAAGCGCTTTTGGCCAAATGCTGGCCTTGGAAAAGCTAAAAGTTCAATGTTGGCAGGAACCAACTTTGGCTTTCAGTATTTGGTCAAATACTGAAACTAGTTTTTTTTTTCTTTCAAAACTACTATAACGAATTCTTTAGTTTTTCAGTTTTACCCCTCGTTATTCCAAAAGTACCCTTGCCTTTGCTAGAGTCGGCAAAGAGTTTGATATTCTTTAATAAAAAAATAAAAATCAAACCCAAAAGTCCTTTACAAAAAAAAAATTGCCAAATACTCTTTATACCAAAGTAGCTTTGCAAAAAAAAATTTTACCAATTGCAATTTACATTTCCCTAAAGCCCTTTAGGCCAAAGGCCTTTGTATTTTCCCAAAAAACCAAATGTAGCCATAAAACCCTACTAATCTACTGAAAAACTTATTATAGCCATATGAAGAAGTTACTACCTCTTGAAAATTAATTTTTAGGAATAATACCATAAAAAATTTCAAACTAATACAATCATAACTCATAATACACCAAATTAATTTTCATGCCATAAAAATTTCAAATTCGTACACTCATGACAAACAAAACTCTCTATTGGTTCTAGTAATATCCCATTAGATTATTGACATAAAAATACACATAAGTGACTCATCTGACATGAACCCAAATATGAGGAAAATAAACTAAGATTATGAATTATGGCAAAATTGAATATGCTTTTCTCTCCCTCCAATCACCAAAAGTCTTTGGGAAAATTTGGAGATCTCAACAGATTTCCGAAACATAAGAGACCCTTTGTTTGGAAGGGAAGCTATTGAAGATAGCAAGAATGGAGGGAAGTCGTTATCCACGGCCAGCAAGAGAGCCCACGATGGAGATAAGGTGATGGAGATCTGCGAGAATTCATAAATTCTTCGCTCAAGAACAATTATCTTATGAACTCGGCATGGCAAAGTTTGCGTAGAAATACGTTGCCAACAAACATTGCCAATAATCTAAATGCTCGCCCTAATAAGACCGATGTTTCTTGACTCTTTCCAAGATTTTCTCTTCCAACGAGCTTGAATTTCTAAGACGAAGTCATCTCCAAGAGCCATTTACGCTGAATTTCCACGTATGGGATGGAAGCTAATGTAAGGGGATTTGTGGCAAGTATATATTGATTTGAGATTTATCATGGTGCGAAAACTAATTTGAAATAAATGTGTTATGGATATTTAATTGCATTAATTGTAATTTTCATTATGCATCATTATAGAGACATTTGGAAAATTGTATCAAAATTGCCAACGTGGGTCGCTTTTTCTTATTATCTTTTTTTCCTGAGTATTTAGACGAGACAGGGTAGACAAGGACGTCCTAAGCTAGTAAATGACAGAAACACGGTATCTTCTTCTTTTTTCTTTTGGAAGGGGGAAAGAAAAAAATAAAAAGGTGGAAAAGAGAATGAAAACCCAAAGAAAGAAAGCGTGGCCCCATGACGGAAAGCGTACGGAGTCGGATCTGAACTCGACACGTATCGAAGGGGACGACGTACGGTCCACAGCCCTCGCCCCTCAGCTTTCCGGTGGCAGTACCGTCTCGGACGACGTGCACGTTAACACAAACATCATCGGCACTGTGTCCTGGTCGTATATGCATCACGAGCGCCACGCTACGCTCTTTTCTACTTGATAGACGAAGCCCTCTGTCGCTAATTCTTATCCGTGAACACTGATCCCCTCGTTCACGAGCTTTTCCCACTTTGAAAAGCGGCTGCTATGCAGACCTGATGATGCACCATAAGCTTTTCAATTGGTAAGCGGGGACACCAGCCGTTTCGCATCTCGAACCGTAATCCGGCGCGATAAACATCCACTTACATGGATGTTCCAACGATAAACGAATGATTCCCACAGCTTTTATTTTGATCTAAGTCGCTGTTCGCTGACTTAAACGGCAAAGAGGTGCTTTCGAAGTCAGATCCTGGTTGTTTGAACTTCCTTTTGTGGCGAAATTAACCAATTATCGTTAGGCTACTGAGATATATCTGCTGTTTAAGTGATTTCTCTGGCTTTTTTTCATCAAAATTAATCGTAGGTGTAATCAATTAATAATTGCCATAGGACAGCGACATAGCAATGTAGAATGGGCGAATTCAACCGACTGCTAGATAAGATTCAACCTTCTAATATTGTGATGATCAATTAGCCCAGTTACTTATTTTCTTAGGATATGTAATTTAGATGATCTTATACTTGAGTTTTTGTAACAACATATTGATTTCTAGTCTGCTTGATCTTTTCACGGGTTCTATCTTCTGGTTTCCATCCGGTTCTTGATCCTCATCTGTCAATTTTCTCCCTCTTGTTGAATGATCTTACACCTTAAACCTTCAATGCGGTGTTCGTCTTGCTTGGTCCTTTTCCTAGTCACCCTTTTTTTGTATCTCAGCAATTTCGCAATCTTCATCAAATAAATCATCATTCAGCTCACTGCCAATGCTAAAACAAGTCGTACAAGCACCAATAGATGAAATGCATACTCATCCTTCATGTAATGGTAAAATTTTCCTAGTAGCAGACCTAGTACAATTGTTAGATGTTGGGTGTAGAACTATAACATGCTATACATATAGTTCCATAAACAATTATTTGAGTTTGATTCTGATTGGCCCTTCACTTTCCCTCATTTCATATGTAGGTAGCGATGTATCCGGTGAATGTTATTTTCCAGCCTCTCCTTACCTCTCAAACAGGCATAATGTGCCAGTAGGCGAAGACTCAAACAATCTCTCTTCATACTACAACTAGATTTGATGAAGGCCTGATGTTGCGGATGCCAAATCTTTAATGTACAATTCGCTATATGCAGAAAAAATGTTGTAAGTCACAGCTACCAAACGTGATAATGTCGAAGTTGGTAACAAGCCATTTTACGGCTCGGTTAGTTGATAACCTCGACAACTTGGAGGATTCCAATTGCATTTGTCCATGTGATTCTGAATGCCATGAAGGCCAAACCTCTTTGCTCAATTGCAACTTGTGTTTTGCGCAGGTGTTCCTGATCACCCCAGACCAAAGCCTTTAAAGTCGAGGCAATATCTAGAACTGATGTATTGGGTCTTTTTTTTTTCTAGCATGGCTTCGACTGCGACCATCTAGAAGTACCAAAGATGCAGTTATGGTATTCTAGAAATGGAAGCAACCCAAGACCCAAATGAGATTCAGGTGTTAGCTCAATGTCTTCACAGTTTGTAATTTAGGGTAAGTTCCCTTCTATTCTCCAGAATGAAGACTGTATCCCTCTAGATAATTGAATTGCTTTCACGTGAAATTTAGTACCTCTTGATGAATTAGTGTGCTGACACGTCTCTCGTGTACTTGATTTCAAGCAGAGCCATTACCAAGAATATGTAAAGTTAGTGTGCTGACACATCTCTCATTTGCTTGTTTTCAAGCAGAGCTATTACCAAGAATATGTAAAATTGAAGACTCAAGTCGAAAGCGTACACAAAGGTAGGTGCGACATCAATCTAGAGGGGAAGACAATGTGTTCGCTTGTATTGCTAGAGATGATTTGACAAGTAAGGAGGAAAGGTTCCTTAAGACTAATTGAATGCTCGGCATTTTGCAGGGATCTTCTAGTGGTGGAACCAAACGTGAAGGATCTGGAACAGATGGAGGATAAGCTGGACAAGTCACCGAGGCAAATAAGATCTTCCGAGTTACTTCCATAGATTATCGCGTCACTTTTGTTAACTATAGTTTCCTTAATTATTTTCGCAAAAATTGATGATGCTCTTTACTTCTTATAGCGCCATAAGATGTTTGCTGGTCAAGGGTTTTAAAGTTTAGCTGCTCTGGAAAAGTAGAATGCTGTCTGAACTTCAAGTCACATACTGTTAGCAGACAGAAGTTCCTGCTCGGTCAACTGGATGAACTTCACAAAAAGGTTAAAAAAAATGAATATTAGCTATCCAGTGGAGCTGATTTACAATCGGCATTAACGTGCTATGTAATTGGCTTAATTTTCTTGATTTACAGGAGGACATGCTACTTGAGACCAAAATGCCCTAAAAAGAAAGGTCACAGTAATACTAACATCTATTGAAGTGTACAGGTATAGAAGTCGTTGCATTTTACTTTACCCTAAGTTACGGCACGACTGGTTCACTTCTATACTCGCACATTGCAGTAAAAGAAGGTCTTGATGATCTTCCCCATCGTCATTTTCTCCAGCCTGACCTCTTTCTGTCTTCCGCCCCTCAAAACAATCTGCTGTCTTTATAGCATTATGCTAAAGATTTGTGCACATCCGCCTCTTTTTTCCTTCAGAGTCAGAGAGGAAGCGCCATGGGTTACGGTTCTGGTCTTTAGGGATAGCGCCGTGATTGTTCATCATTAGTGAGACGGACTACCATTGCACTGAAGATAAACGTATGATTCAGAGACATTTCGCCAATGACCAGGCGTATATCCAGTCCCTAGTATGTGATCTGAAAGGGTAAAATGCATGCGAGTATGTATATGCACACGCTTGTATGTGTGTTCCAGTACTTGTACATCTCACTGGTACTTTTCCCAGAGCTGGATAATGCAAACTTGAGTAAATCAGAAAGCTTATTGGTTGCATTCAAATGGTGTTAACCTAAAACCATGTCGGAAAAAAATGCAATTAAGCATGCTTGAATGAACATAACTGATGGCCGACTGTGATACTTTTCCACTTAAGTCCAATACAAAAGCGCCGTGCTATGTTATCAAGAAACGATCTAATTAAGCAGTGGTTTCTCGAACTGATTTGGCAGCCAGAGGAGATTGATGCTGAGCTTCAATCATCGTGGAACAGGAATGCAGGAGGCCGAAAAGCAATTTACAACTGTCAAGCTGCTCAGTTGCAGTATAACTTCGAACTCCTCAGCTATAACGATGCACTGCAGATCGGACAAAATTTCATCAACTTTCCTCAGACCATAGACTGTTTACTATCATCGAAGTTTTCGACACCCCACTTTTGAAAACGACTTCCCATGAAGCAGCGTTGACGCGCACTTAAAAATTTCTTGGGCGCTGCTCGTGGGATGAATTTTGTTACAATTCGATGAATTATTTTCTGCAGCAAAAGGCTACTGATTATGATCAATCGCGAATAGAAACATGCTGATCTACCAGAAAAAAGTACTATGGCAAAACCAAGAAGTTATTATTTTTTGATAGGTTGATATTTAGGGATGACATCATTAGAAATCCTAATCGGTACACTCGCGACACATTCACCTTAAACTAATTTTCATGTCACAAAAAATCCCAAATCAAGATACCCTTGATAGATCTACTCTATGTTGCTTCGGTCTAAAACCTCATTTTCATACTAGAACCTTGATAATTTAATAAGACTTCAAACTAAGTCCAAAGATTCCTTGAGTAAGAACAATTGGATCATCACCTTATTCAATGAGTGGGAGAATTACCAAAAAAGTTCTTAACCTATTGCAATTATTCCAATTCAATTCAAGACTCTTTTTTTAGCCAATTTAGTTTTAAATCTTTTGCAATTATGCCAATTCAATCCATCCACTCAATTTTGGCCAAAAATTGCGAGGTGGAGGGCAGTTGTCCTACGTGGCACAACTGGCACTACAATAACATTTTTTAATGATTTTTTAATAAAAAAAATTTATGTAGTTTTCTTTTCATTTTCTTTTTTTTTCCCTAGACTCAGGACTGGCTAAGGTCACCAGCTAACCATCACTTGGCTAGCTTTGGTGAGGAACCACATGCCCTCACCCAATGCTAGCAAGGGTCAGTCGATGACCCTCCTCGGCCATAGGGGTGATCAATTCCCGGTTCAATCCGGTTACGAGGTGGAACCGAGAACCGGACCGGGAGGATCAATTCCCATTTTCTAGGACCGTGGACTGGACCGGACGGGACCAATGGTTCGGTCTAGTCTGGTCCGGTCCAATAGGACCAACCACTTAGCCAAAAAAAAATTAAAAATACTAGAAATATTATTATTTTAAGGTTTATTGCATTTTTTAAAAAATTTTAAAAAGTATATTTTAAATAAAAAATTATCGGTCCAATCCGTCAGTCCAGTCCAGTTCGGTTCCCCCTAGAACCGAGAACCGGACCGATGCTCCCGGGAACCGGACCAAACCGGCCAATCCGATTCGAGCGGTTCTCAGTTTGGGTAGTCCAATGTGCTCACCCCTACTCGGCCATACCACGTAGGACGATTGGCAATCACATAAGCAATTTTTTATCAAAATTAACCGAATCGACTTAATCGAAACAATTACAAAAGTCTTAGGACTAAATTAGCATAATTGTAACATGTTTAGGACTTTTTTGGTAATTCAACCTCAATGAATAGATATAATTATTAAAAGTCCAAAGAAAGTTTTGTCCTTTGATAAAAAAAAAAAGATTTTTCAAAAAAGAAGAAAAATCTTTTGATTTATTATGTTTTGGAAATTTTTTTGGAGTCCTGTCTAAGGGACTCGAATGAATATCCGACGAGGTAAAACCATCTATATCAAGATGACAGATCCATTTTCTGTACTATCAATAGTATCAATTATAACAAGTCACACACTCATATTCCGGAAATACAGAAAGAAAGAAATTCCACGATCGAACTACCAATAAAAAAATAATATAATGAGATAAAAATCCGAAACCTAAATGCTTTACTTTGTATTGAAAAGCTAAGAATTCACGTTTCTTGTGAATCTAATTCATTGAAATTCCGTCCAGTAAAACAGAAGAATTATAAATTTCTAAAATAATAGATAGGAATACTGCAAATAGAGCCATTGCGGCACCCATCAAAGGAGTAGTTCCCCATCCAGGAGCTACTTTACCATATTCTGAATTCAATGGTTTCAATAAATCCCCTACAATAGTTCGTCTTGGTCCAGATCTAGAACTACCCTCAACGGTTTGCGTAGCCATAAATCCTATTTTGTATTCATTGAGATCTGTTGACTTTGTATACCATTCCGTTGTAAATAAACGATCTTATCATAGATCCATTTTGGTCTTGAAATTATATAATAATGGCAACAACCAACCCAGTAGTCATCTCTATATTTGATTTTACTTGTAACTTTTGCTAGGTACGCCTTATATACTGCTTTTGGGCAACCCTCTCAACAATTAAGAGATCCATTCGAAGAACACGGGGACTAGTTGAAGTAATGAGCCGCCCAATGTTGGGCGGCTCATTACTTCAATTCAATTGATATAATGAAAAATCATTTCACCTTTTTAGTTGGAACTTTAGGTGGTTCTCGAAAAAAGATAGCGAAAAAAATTATCCCTAGAGTCGAGACTAAGAGGAATGTATAATGTTAAATTATTGGCGTGGAATCACATGGGACAAGCAACTCGTCTATCATGCATCCGCTGTGGAAATCAACATAAATGGCTCTGTAAACAACGTTGGTATGGGAAGCCAAATTTGAAGGAAATAAACTGATATTGCAAATTAGGGCCAAATTTAATATGCTCCTCTCTCACATGAACACCAAAATCTAAGAAAAAAATTAGAGATTTCAACAGATTTTTAAAACCCAAGGGAGCTCTTGCTTGGAAGGGAAGCTGTTGAAGATAGCAAGAATGGAAAGGAGTTGATATGCCATCAAGAGGGTTCCAAGGCAAAATTCGCGAAGAGATACGTTGTTAAATTGTTAATAATCCAAATGGTCGCCTGAAAAACGCCGAAGCTTCACCGACTCTATCCAAGATCTTTTCTTCCTCGTATAACTGAGATCCATCGAACGAGCCTAAGTTTCTAAGACGACGTCAATTCTGAGAGCCATTTATGCTGAAATTTCCATTTCAGATCCATGCCAAGCGGATCACTTGTCACATGCGTTTCCACATAAAAATTCAACTGTATATTGGACGGAAGTAAGGTTAGAGTGGATTTATCACAAGTGCACCATTTGAGAAAATTGTGTCAAATGAAAAAGATGAAAAAATAAGATTAACCGTTAGAGTCGTGTAAGCACTGTCTTTAAGCATAATTCCACACTTCAAAGTGTGAAACTTGATGCAACAAATTTTAGCAGCTATCAAGATACAGCAGATTTTCCTCTTTATTTTGCAGTGAATAATAGAGGAAATGGGAACAAAAAAAATCTGTATGTAAAGCCCACCAGAGAAACGAGAGAAAATGGAATATAAGAAAAGCATTTTTTTTTGTGACAAAAAGCTAGCACTACTTTTGCTTTTCATTATTACTGATTCTTTAAAAAGTATTTTTTTATTCAATTAAATGAATAAATTGCACTCGAGGAGACATTTATTCGAATATATTTTTGATGATTATCATTTATGAATGTGCTTTTTTAAAAATTTAAAAGAAATTGAAAAACTATAGCGTTGTTTCCTTTGAATAAAGTGGTTAGATGGAAATAAGTTGGGGCATTTGGTTTGTGTTTTAGGAAAAAGTCACAAAAAACCTCAAATTATACCCACCGTAACACAATTATTCTGAATTTTTTTTTTTGTTATATCAAAAACTCAATATTATACATGCTTTAACACATTTATCCTAAACATTTTTTTTTTTTGCGACATAAAAGTCCACAAACTTGTATATATATATGACACATTTACCCTTCGTCAAGGTTTCGTTAAATGATTTTTCGATCAAAATAATATTATTTTTTATTGTCATGTTAACACCATTTTCTTTTCTGGCATCCATATAAGCATATATCTTAATGGTTCTCATTGAGAAAACTTTAATGAAGGATAAATGTACTACTCAAATACAAGTTTAAAATTTTTAGTATTAGAGAAAAATGTTTAGGATATATGTGTCATAGTATACATAATTTAAGATTTTTCGTGACTTTTGCCCTAGTTACAATTACATAAGAAAATGTGGTTAAATAGACATGTGCACATGGAAATAACCTTTAAAACGATGGCCACTCGATGATTCGATCCCCGACATCTTTAATAACCCGTAATCGAAAATCAAATTGGATAGTACATTTTCCAAAAAAATAGAGAATTGAAAATCGAATTGAATCCCACCAAGACCTAGCTTGTTATGATTGTCAAAAGTATTATTAAAACTATTACAAAGATGTTAAAATATCCAACAAAAAATCTTACACGGCTCTCTTTTCTTTTTAAAGTTTTTCGGAAGAGAGACAAGTATACAAGGAAGTCGCCAGCTGGTGGTGACCTACGAAACACGACAAATTTTCTCCCCTTTTTTTTTTTTTATTCCGTTCGGGAGGGGGTGAGAAAAACGGGTGAAAAAAGGGAAAGAAGACCAAAGAAAGAAACTAGTAAGGAAACGAGCAAGCGAGAACCGGAGAAAGGAGTGGTCCCGAGTGGGGAAAGCGTACGGATCGGTGTCGGAACTCGACACGTATCGAGGGCAGGGCGTACGGCCGCCAGCGCCCCCCCAGCGGGGCTGTACCGTCTCGACGACGTGCGTGTCAACATAAGCATCATCAGCGCTGCGTCCTTTGGCAGCACTACTGCACCATCATGTGCCCGGCGGGGGGCTATCCTACGAGGGCCGTTCTTCCGCTCGTAATGATCGTAAAGCCTACTGTCGCCTCAAATTCTTTATCAGCAAAGGCATTAGGGGGGCGACAGCGAATCCGAGGTCGACACGCACGAGAATCTGGGGCCGTCCGTCCTCTTCCTCTCCTCCTCTGGCTCTTGATGACAAGTGCGGGCACAACTCGACATGGCTTTCGCTGTCGCCTCGCCTGGGGGTCCCCAAAAGAGCGGGTAAGGCGGCAGTTTCTTTCGAAACGGGACGCCTCGGCTGTGCGGTTTGTGGACTTTGATGGAACGGAAGATGCGACCCCTCCCTCCAAAAGGAAGGATTAATTCCACTGAATGGCAGAGTTTGACAATTGGGGGGATGCTATTCGGGTCGTGATAAGAATCGATTCACACTGCAATTATGCGTTGTTAACCGCCCCTAGGGTTACAGACGGAGAGATTGTTTTTTTTAGGTGGGAAGAAACGGAGAAATCGAGGGACTCTTTCTTAACAGGAAATTGCTTTAACGGAGCCCCAATATGAATAACGTCTCGAGTTTATGTTCCTAGTTAGTAGTTTAATCCGATAAGTCGTCGACATGGCTTTCTCCCCCATATAAAGCCATCATCAGGTCCGGAGAGGGAGTGATTCAATCGCTCTGATCCGTGTCGAGGATATGAGAGTGTTAAACCTGCATTTGGCGTGTAGATAGTTAGGGCAATGCTCACGATCGAGAGTGGCATCATCACGCACCAAAACAAGAGAGCCTGTTTTATTAGCAAAATACGAAGTGATTTGCAGACATCTGAAATTGCAAGAAGGGATGAGGAAGGAATCATTTGAACTGTTCCGCCCTTTTTCTTTTCCTTCTTCGTTCGAAAGATAATTTGACTACCCTTTCTCCCGGAAATGTTGTTCTAATAAGACGCGACATCTTCCCTTCAATTCATTTCACAAAGAGGAAAAAACCTACGTTTTTTCCTATTTCATGGCTCGTTAGGACATACTTTTGTGAGGGTTGATATTTTCTGCCTTATTCCAGTTGATTCAATGAAGTGAGCATGAAAGCTTAGGTAAACTCTCGCTTATTTATTGCATATTTAAGAATTCTCAAATCCAAAATTTCTTGGTTTTATATTTATAGAACGGTGATATTTACCTAACTACTCGATGCCTATTTCGATAAGAGTTACCTACGATCCATATAAAGATGATGTTGACAGTTCATGCTTATTTATTCAATTCAAAATTTTCTTTTAAACTATATATTTGTCAATATCTCTTTGGATATGTACTATCTACAGTAAATTTGGATACCCACGCATGTGTGGACATTAATCCTTGCCAGTTAACCCACTCATGACTCTAGGAACAAGCACACTGTTCCTTATCACCAAAAAAAAAAAAAAAAAAAGGAGTTCATTGCTGGGTTTGACTGTGATCACAAGATTTTGCCAAGGGTTTCTAAGTACGCTTCTTTAACCGGCAAATGTCTCTCTCTCTCCCCATCTCTCTCTGTGGCTAACTGGCTGGGGAAATGAGGTCTGTCTGGTACACAATAAGAAACCTGATACCTACGAACAGAATGAAAAGGGAGGAGTTTCCTTAAGAAGAAGGAGAGGGCGAGAGAGAGGGAAACCATTTATTGTGCTACAAAAGATTCACAGCACAAGAAAAGGAATCCTATGTTAGTCTAAGAGAGGGAGAGATCAGAGAGGTAAGGGGTTGGGTTTTGGGTGGTAATAAACTGATAGTTATACTTCCATTTTAAGGATTAGAACAACTGATCAGGAGGATTTTTTTTTATACTTTTCCAAGCTAGCAAAAAGGAAGATAAAACTATGGGAAGAGGGAGAGTGGAGCTGAAGAGGATCGAGAACAAGATAAATCGGCAAGTGACGTTCGCGAAGCGGAAGAATGGGCTGCTCAAGAAGGCGTACGAGCTCTCGGTGCTCTGCGATGCTGAGGTCGCTCTCATCATCTTCTCCAGCCGCGGCAAGCTCCATGAATTCTGTAGCGGCCCAAGGTATCACGTAATTTGTGTGTTATCACTCGTTTTTCTCGTTAACATTATGATGTGACATCAGGGAGGAAAACCCAGAATTGAGATCACACTGTTTCATTAAATTCTCTCGTCCCAACTCTATTGAGAAACACTCAACTCCTGGTGATCTGGATCTTGGTGCTGCCCTAAGAAGATGGTGATTTATTGTTATTTTTCTTGACTCTTTTTTGGGATCTTACTGTTCACCATTAAAAAAAAGGTTACAGCTGCACAACTTGCTTGCTTCCTGGGGTTTCTGATCATCTCCTTTTTGAGAAGTGGGCTTTGCTCCTCTTCCTCTTTATTCTGGCCTTCAATACATCTGCAGATACACACGGTTTAATAATTCTTGTACGGAACTGAAACGCTCTCACAGAATTACAACAAGCGGCATGTTTCTTACAGAAATTCTTGCGAAATTCATGCGTAAAAACACTGTTTTGTCTTTGTCTCTACCTGCTCTTCAGTGGTGGGATGTCCCAGAAAAAACCACCTTCCAGTATAATCATGAACTGTCATGCAAAAGAACAAAGTTATGCTCAAATAGCTTGGGTTTCCAGCATTTACTATTCGCAGCTTGAGTCTAACCATAGTTGAAGAGCTTTTCATAATTTTTCTTGAAGTTTTTTTACTTGCATTTTTATGTCCTTTTATATTTTCCTTAGCTTTTTTTCAAAGGTCTTACGGGGGAGAAACGTGGATGCATCCTTACATCAGTAAGGTCTCTTGCGAATGGATAAGCATGCAAGTGATCTCTCCTTTGTCAAATCCGCACTGATGGATCAAATCTACCCATCACTTGTTTTTTGTCATGCTTTTCATCCCCACTTAGAAGTGATTGTGGACACACTAAGGCCTAAAGCTTAAATCGATGAGTTATTCAAGGGCCATTTTACATTGTAAATCGTGATTATGTGTCATAAACATACACTTACATGTATATATTCCAAAAAAAAAAAGTCGCCCTTATAACTTTTATTTCGATCCAATTTTTGCTGTCCACTGACTTAAATTGGCAAACAGGAGCTTCCAAAGTCAGATGCTAGTTGTTTGAACTTCCTTTTATGGCAAATTTAGCCATTTATTCTTAGTCTTTAGAGATAAATATGCTGATTAAGTGAATTCCCTCACCTTTTTTCCTCAAAGATGAGGGTAAGTGTGATCAATTGACAATTGTGATAGGATCACGTAGGACGGTGATGTGGTAAATTTAGAATGGGGGGATTCAACCAAAAATTTGTAGCAAATTAGTTTTTACATTTTATGACATGAATCGATGTCTTCCAATATTCTTATGATCAATTTGTTTGGTTACTCATTTTTCTAGGATTCTTTAGTTTTAGATGATCTTATGCTTCCATAGTTTCAAAGTTTTTTGCTGTGATTGAATATGAAGAATATCAAACTATCGACTTTTGTATTTCTTTGATTTTTTTGCTGGTTCTATCTCCTGGTTTCCATCTATTTCTTGATCTTCCTCTATTGGATTTTCTTCCTTTCGTTTGCTGATCTTAATCCTTAAACCTTAATGCCATGTTTGTCTCCTTGGGTCCCTTCCCTTGTTACCCTTATTTTAGACCTCAACAACTTCGCTATCTTTATCATATATATCTCTATTAGCTCACTGCAAATATAAAAACAAGCAGCACCAAAAGATGAAATGCATACTTATCCATCACACAATGGTAAGTTGTTCTTAGTAGCAGACCTAACACAAGTGTTAGGTAGTATGAATAAATGTTATCTAGAACTCTCTACTATAGCGTGCTACATACAAACATTTTTTAGGTTTGATTTAGTTGATTGGATTGGATATATCACTACATATATAGTGACACATGGAGGTATCTCGTGTATGTTTTCCCAGCCTCTCCTTACCTCTCAACTAAGCATAATCTGCAGGTTGGTGAAGACTCAGACAATCTCACTTAATACTCCAATTAGGTTTGATGGAGGTCATACGTTGTAGATGCCTACCGTGTAATTTAGAATTTGCTATGCATGGAGAAAGTATTGTGTGTCGCAGCTACTTAACATGATGTCAAAGTCGGTAATAAGCCATGTTGTGACTCGTTATTTCATGACTCTGACAACTTGGAGGATTTCATAGACAAAGATTGAGCGTTGAGCAGCAACTACTTAACCTGTTTCTCCTGTTAGAGTAAGCCTCAACTGTTTATGGTTATTGAATCCTACGAGAGTTATTTCTTAATGTATAAAAGGGAAAACTTTGTGATTAAGAAATATTTTCTCTCCTTCCAATTGGTATAAATCTTCATTTCAACTTATCTTGTACGTGTATATGGTCAAAACGTTGCGAGCTAAATTATAGATCTTACATATAGTCAAGTAGGCAATGGTTGTTATCGTTTTGTTTTGTTGTTTGCTAGAACAATGGATGTTATTGTTGTTACATGTGAACATACTCGATCATTGGTTTTAATGTTTAATTGCTCAAAGCTTGGCTCTTGTAGATAGGGCATGAAAAAATCACCTCGTAGATTTGAAAGCAGGAAACACATAATCTTCTTCCTAGAAGATCTCCTTGAATGGATTGATTGTATTACCTCGATTTGGCTTTTAGGGCTTGCTTGTTTCACAGAAAATGGATTATTTAGATATCATTTTCCTAAGATTGTTTGCATCGCTTAGAAAATCACTAAATAAAAAATACTTTCATTAACAATCCATGCCTAAATATTTTTATCATAATGAAAATAATTTTGATTCACTTCCTTGTGCAAGTGATGAAACTTTAGAAAGGTTTTTAACAAATTATGGGTTTCTATGTTCACTTTAATTAAAAGCTAATAAATCGATCACATTTTCTCTTCTTTCTTTGTCCATGTGATTCTGAATGCTATAAAAGCCAAACCTCTGTGCCGAATCAACTTCTGTATTGTGCAAATATCGCTGATCACTCAAAATCTAAGCCTTTAAAGTCAAGGCACTATCTAGAACTGATGAATTGAGTCCTTTTTCTAGCATGGCTGAGACCATCGAGAAGTACCAAAGATGCAGTTATGATGTTCTGGAAATGGAAGCCACTCAAGATCCGAAAAAGATTCAGGTGTTACCTTTGATGTCCTTACAATTTGTGCCTTAGGGCCAGTTTTTTCTCTTCTCCAGCATGAAGACTGTTTCATTCTAAATAATTGAGTTTTTTGGCGTGACATTTAGTAGAAAAGTCTCTTGATGTATTAGTGTGTTGACACATCTCTCATGTATGCCCTTGACTCCAAGCAGAGCTGTTACCAAGAATACGTTGAATTGAAGATGAGAGTTGAATCTCTACAACATACACAAAGGTATGCACAACATCGGTCTAGAGGGGAAAATAGTTTATTTGCTTTTATTAGTATAGAGGAAGTGTCGTTAAGACAATAAATGCTTGGCATTTGTCAGGAATCTTCTAGGGGAAGACCTAGCGGAATTAAACATGAAGGATCTGGACCAGCTGGAGGTTAAGCTGGACAAGTCACTAAGGCAAATCAGGTCTTCCAAGGTACTCCTAAAGATATTTGTGTTACTGCATTTTTATTTTGTTATCTATGTTTTCCTTGATCATGTTTTCAAAAAGTCATGATGCTCTGAAAACAATGTACTTCTTATAGCCCCATAAGATGTTTGCCGGTCTAGATATTTTAAAGTTTAGTTGCTCTGGAATTGGAGAATGCTATCTGAACTTCAAGTTCTACTGTTATCAGACTAAATTCATGCTCAATCAACTGGACGAACTTCAGAAAAAGGTAAAATATATGAATATTCGTTGTTCAGTGTGGCTGATTTACAACTGGTATTAATGTCCTATGTAATTGGCTTAATTTCTTGATTTACAGGAGGACATGCTACTTGAGGCAAACAATACCCTAAAAAGAAAGGTAACAGTAATACTAACGTCTATTGAAGTGTACCAGTATAAGAAGTTGCATTTTACTTTACCCTAAGTTATGGCACGATCAGTTTGCTTCTATACTTTCACATTGCAGTAAAAGAATTTCTTGATGATCTTCGCTCATCCACATATTCTCTGCCATGACATCTGTCTTCTGCCTGTTAAACAATCTGCTGCTGTATATCATCATGCTAAAGATGTGTGTGTTCCTATCCACCTCTTTGTTCCTCCAGAGTTGGAGGGATAAATGCCATAGGTTACAGTTCTAGTCTCTAGGGACAGCACCATGACAGTTCATAGTTGGTGAAAGGGTCACTGTTGCAGTAAAGATAAATGTATGATTCGCAAATATTTTGCCAATAACTAGTTGGCCGTTTCCATAACAGAGGGTGTACAGCCAATCCCCAGTATATGATCTGAAAAAGTAAAATGCATACATGTGTTATACCAATATGTTTCATAGTTCTGGATAATGCAAATTTGCGTAAATCAGAAAGTTTAGTAGTTGCATTAAAATGGTGTTCACCCAAAATAATTGCAAAAAAATGCATTTATGCATGCTTGAATGAACATAATTGATGGCCAAGTTTGATTCGTTTCCTCTTAAGTCCAATACAAAAGTGCTGTGTTATGTTATCAAGAAATGATCTAATCAAGCAGTGGTTACGTGAACTGATTTGGCAGATAGAGGAGATTGATGCAGAGCTTCAATCATCATGGAACGCAAATGTAGGAGATCGAAACATGATTTACAACAATCAAGCTGCTCAGCTGCAGTATAATTTCGAACCCCTTGACTATAATGATGAATTGCAGATCAGGTAAAATTTCAGCAATTTTCCTCAATCCAGAGATTTTTTATTGTCATTGAATTTTTGTGTACCACACCAAACAACTTCCTGACAAGCAGTGTTGGTAGATCAACTATTATGTCCAACATTCGATCTTAACTCCAACATACACTTGTAAATTTCATTGACACTGTTCATGGGAAGAATTTTTTTACTCTGTAACAGAAAATCCTTCACACTTGTTGACCTGCAGTTCCCTAATGTTGTTTTTAAAAGAAAATTTCTTGTCATGCAGTTTCAATCCCATGTCTACTGAGCAGCGGAACAACTTGGCAAGCTCAGCTCAAACCAGTACTAGTCGATACATTCCTGGTTGGATGCTTTGATTTTGTTGTAATTGCTTCTAAATTTATGACCAACCACAATGTGTGTTCACATGATATATGTACTGGCATGCTCAAATAAGTCTGGTATTGTAGATGGCCTCTTATTGCCATTCAAACAAGTAGCAATTTACAAAATGAATGGCTTAATGTATATGCTGTCGTTCTTGGAATATAATTACCGATGTAATAGTCCTGTGGTGCCTGCTGAGAAATGAGTTGGGGGTTGCAAATAAGAGCTTCGCAGGACTTATTTTGTGTTTGCTGTGTTAGGAATTCCGAATAGTCTGTGAAGTGATGGCATCCTGCAGACTGGGATCAAACTGATTATGTTTATCTGATGACATAATTGGTGTCCTGGAGCAAGTACAACGCATCCATCTTACCATTTCTTAACCTGTTTTTCCATTGGTTTTTCTGCTTAATTACGAGTTTGATTGTCAGTGAGTCGGGGGTACCTTGTTTTCCTCATTCTAGCAAAGCTTGCTCCTTATGATCATGCCTCGGCTGGTGATTTTCAGGCCGCCTTCATTTCTGTCTCAAAGTTCATCCAAATTTCCAAAATATCATAGTGGTTCTCTCATGACTCGATATTTGTTGAGCTCTTATCAGCCACAATATGATCCATCACGATCCTCCGAGACCCTAGAATTCGAATGCTAACATCAATCTTAAATTATTTTATCCCAAGATTGTTGCCTTTTGATCTAAGCTGTATTAATATGCTTTGTCTGCTCATCTCGTTCTTTTCCACTTAATTCTGATGATAACAGCATAAGATGAACCAGCTAGCCTACGATGTACATTTTATAAAGGAACACCAAAGAAGTACATGTTTTAAGAAAGTTATTAGTTACTTCAAATGGAAAATTTTACATTTGCAAAGCACGTTCAGTGATGCTTAACATGTGCTATAGGGGTACTCTTATTTTTTGATCTTTGATAATCCAACACAAGTAAGAGAGAAAATACGATGTTGTCTTTGGACATCAAGATGTATAGTTATAATATGCGAAAAATCGTATTTTGACAATTTAGGCAAACCGTAAAACGTAGTTCCTTTGCATCTCTCGCACGTTGTAAATCTATTAGAAAATCTCTCTCGTTCAGTAATTTCCATATTATCTAAATTTGATTACCCTGACAACTTTTAAAAAGTAAAGCATGATAACTAGAAAACTTAGTTGCTACTAGGAAACTTACCAAGATTAATGATAATGAAGCATCAATGCGTAGTAGTGTAATACGTATACCACGATCTAGGGTTCTTTCGTAAACCAAGAATGCGGTTTTTAAGTATCAAGGGTGAAGTTGGAGAGTCCTGCATAGAAGAGAGAAGATGCAGCTAAGTTGGTGGAGCGGGGTTAGAAATTTGTGCTAAGAGATTGGGTTGTAGTATCTTTTTGTACTTAAGGATTGGTACTTTATTCTTTGCTGAGCAAGTATAGGGCCGTGTCAAAAGGGCAAGTGAGAAAATCATCAATCAATTTTAGTCATAGTTAAGTTAAAGAATGAAGCACTCTCGTGCGACATTCCAAAGGTGAATCATAAAATAATGATAATAATAATGAAATTATTAAATCCAAAAACTTAATGTGGACTTTCTCGAGCCCATACCAATTGCAACTTTGTGATTTCGATTTTATTAATTTAACATGCAAATTAGAAGTCCTCATTAATATGTTATTGTAAGTTGATTAGCCACATAAGCAAAATGTGGGAAATTACTTTATTTCTACAAACCAAAAGATTCATGGATATAAGGACTTGGTTATGCTAAATAAATCTAACATCATTTCAATATATTCTCTTTATTTCAAAAATACTTTTGCATGCAATCTTAGTTAATTTTAAACTTAAATCACTAACGTATAAGGATTGATCATGCAAGTGCACAAATCAAAATAGCTAGAGAAAGGGCAACAACATAAATTCAAACAAGCAAAAGCCCATTAGTTGCAATTCATCGAATGTCGTGCAAGATATTAAACTAAAAATTAACGCATGTCCTAAACATGACTTATAAATGATTATGCAATTCTAACAATTTCTTTCTTTTCTGTTTTTGTTTTTTTCTTGTTTATGACACTAAACTATATGCAGTTTTAACTTTACCAAAAAAAAACTATATGCAGTTTTAATCTAAGTTCAACATGGATGGATTGATGAACTAAGGACATGTGACATGACCTAACTTTAATGATGGGCAAAAATTATGAACTAATCTAGTATGACATGCAATCTAATTTATATGAGTCTAAACACGCAATTACTAGATGATGCAGAATTATGATGACATGGCAACAATGATGATGTGACAAGTGATGACATGGCATTTATGCAACCAATCCTATATAATATATGCATGTCGTTTTTGTGATTTTTTTAAAGTTAAAATAGAAAGTATCCAAAATATGTGATTACCTATTTCAAACTTTGGGAATGATTCATATTAAATCCTATTCTTAGTTAAGCAATTTTCTTATTAATTACATGGTTCTTAGATATGCAATCCTAAACTAAAAACTAATAAGAATGCAAACTCTCCCAAATGCAAATTAATTTTTTTTGGATTTTTCATAACATGAAAATTTACTAAATAAGTAACATATATTATAAGCCCATGTAAGTCATATATTCACCGCAATCAAAAATAAGAAACAAAGGTTACCGGGGATATGATTTTAGGTCTTAAAAATCGAAACCCCAA
This sequence comes from Angophora floribunda, assembly GCA_014182895.1. Lineage (NCBI taxonomy): Eukaryota > Viridiplantae > Streptophyta > Magnoliopsida > Myrtales > Myrtaceae > Angophora > Angophora floribunda. The sequence goes on along the minus strand of CM024711.1, from coordinate 27,672,381 downwards.
TTATATCAAAAGAGGAAATTTCATGCTAAGTGCTAAAATTGAATAATCACAGTTTAAGCAATTGAATATTTGAATCAATTGTCTTACCATAATCTCCACAGAATTTGAGCGCGATCCAATGGTTAACAAACGTGTACTCGTCGATTTCGTAAAACTACATGCTGAAATTTCTAGCGGGGCTCTGGAGAGAGAGTTCATGTGTGTGGGTATTATTTTTTCTCTCTCCTGACCTTTTTCTTTTCTATTGTATATTGCCGAGCTCAATTTCCTCTCTAAAAACCCTAATTTTGTGAACCCCTCTTCTATATGCTATCAGTTGGGGTTTTCTTTTAAGAGCACAATTTCTTGCTTTCCTATCTTAGATTACATTCTAAACAATAGGAAATTCTCCTATTATCTCTTATGATTTAAATTGTGATAATATCAAGTTTCATTACTCCCCAAGTTTGACATTTATTAATCAATATTTTCCACCTCGGCACCCCATGCACAAATTTCGGTCAATACTAGATTAGCCTAAATAATTCAATTAAGCTCAAAACTTCCCTCACTTAAATTAATTCCAATGCAATTATATTGGCTTAATTAAAATGTTCATAAATTTATATGAAATTTAACTAATATTTTTGTTTAGGGGTCGGAGTCAATCCCTAATTTTCTTATGCAATGATTGGCTAGATGAGAATCACTAAAATTTAGATGTCAATACATCCGTGGTATCATTCCCGATGTGAAATGAAGTTATGACTACAACACTTCGTATTGAGAAATATTTCGTTTTTGGGGTTAGATGTCAAAGAGTACATCAAGAAGCTTCGACATATATCCCATGTCCACAATCCATCAACTCCAAGGCGCATGTGGGCGATACGTGGACGAGCTGTATTTCGAAGATTAGAGGAGTCGCTAATATTCAAATCACACGATGTTTTTTTTTTCAATGCAATATGTTTTCACTAACTTTGCTTGCCAATTAGATTAGACACGTAGGGATGTTGAGATAGATCTGATTACACGCAGTTAAAGATGATTTTCATGGGTCCTGTCGAGCCCTTTTCCAAAAGCTCCTTTTTCTCTCTCCTTTTACTTCGAGGAAAGTAGTCGAGAGGCTTCGGTTGGCTAGTCTCACGGGAATCATTAGCGAAACTATGAAAGCCCTCTTTTGATTGTCGATTGGAATTTGGCCATTTCTCGAGAAAAGTCAAAGAAGGTTGTTGGTTCATCCACTTTTGTAGAATGGGAATATCGTCCTTCTTCATCAATTGGCATTGTTCGCATTAATGTCGTGCATGCATTTGCATCATGAATTAGGAGAGCATCTTACGTTTCGTCATTAGAAGATTTTCCCTTCTTCTTTTTTTCCTTAGAAATACTTTGGTACATAATAGTTTATCGCATCGTGTAATCCTGGTTCTATTTGGTTATTGAACTTCGAGAGCCTATAGTCAACAGGAAAAATCAAATGATTTTTGGAATTTCGACCGGTTATGGTTTATGTGCATTTTTTTTTTTTGGTTGAAAATTTTCTATTCGATGATGTGTCTATTGATTGAACCTGATATGGGAGATTATTAAGCCTATTTTCTCTTCCTAATCCGGCCTTAAGAAATCATAAATAACCGATGATAATATCATTTTAAAAACATGCAAAATTAAACTATATAAAGAGATTGACCACTTCATCTATACTATCTTATAGTTTACTTATATTATAAAGAGGATTTCCTACTTTTAAGGGATTACAATCTTTTCCCCCAAAAAAATCCTCAATTAGTTATATATAAATATTCCACCAATGCACAATTTTGTAAATTTATAATTTTATCTTCCCTATATCGTAGTTTAATTTTAAACTTTGAATCTTTTCCAACATAACCTTGCAAAAAAAAAAAAAAAACCATGAAATTTTATTCTCTTTCCATATGTATGTGGACAATTTCTTGATATTATGTTAACTGGCAAACGTTCACACGCATTGTGCGTATGCAAAAGTGGACATATAATAAATTTTACAAAATTGACTACTTGCAAGATATTCGAATTATTAATTATCAAATTGAAATTAAAGAAACAACACAAAGAAATAGCACATTCATGCTTGCGCACTGAAAAGAGAATAATGCTTGAAGATTTTAACTTCTTTTTTTGGTAAGGTTGTTTATAAGATTAGAAAAAAAGATTCAATTGTTAAAAATGAAGTATATAAGAGATGAAGTAGAATTATCAATCTATATTTTGGTCATTCAATAGATATTTAATGAAATGAACAGTTGAGAAAATTGAAATATTTAGTACCCAATCGATTTTGCCAAAATAAAAAATCTTTGAAACGTTGATTGAGGGTGTGTGCCCTTTTGCTGGAAGAGAATATAATGATAGCCGAGGAGAGTTTTTTTTTTTTTTTTTTTGGGTGTATGCTTTTGATATTCTCTTAACAAGTGACATGTTTCCCTACAAACCATCATGACTCTTAAGAGTGCCAGCTACTATTTTGTATTGTGTACGCTTATTCTGCAAGCCGGCCACACACACAAAATTCCCATAAAAGGGTAATTAATTAGGACATGATAATTGCCCCTTTTTCCCATATTTTAAAGATGTTGGGCCTCTATTGGTGTGGAGTGTTTGCGACGGTACCGCAAAAGAAAAGTAAAAGGAGCAATGGATGCTTTATGTAACTTTTTGCCCCTCGCATATAATTGATGCTTTTATGCGATTTAACCGTTAATCTCCAACCTCGGCCCTATTTGGCTATCATTGCACAAGTGAGAACTGTGGGAGTCTACTTTGCTCTTATCTCACACATGAGCAATCTTTACAAATCGAGATGATGTATCGTGCTTATGTTTGATGTAGCCCGGGGATAGGGAGATTAGTAAAAAAATCATAAACCTATTGCACTCATACCAATTCAATCCTAAATTTTTAGTTTTGTCGATCTGATCATAAAGATTTTAAAGATTTGTCAATATAATCCTTTGGCCAAAATTGGTCGGATATTGATGACATGGATGCCAACTATCTTACATGGTATAGCTAACACTGATATAAGCAGTTTTCATAATTGTTTTGAAATTTTTCTAAATTTTTTTTTTTTTTTCTCTCTCTCTCTTCCTAAGCCCGGCATTGATCAAAGCCAAGGTTGCAATCCATGCCCAATGGCCGGCAACACTTGCTAGACTTGGTATGGTTTTCGAAATTATCGTTTGTATTTTAAACTTTGTTGCTACATGTCAAGAAATTAACGATGCATGCACATCTGGTAATAGTCAAATTAAGTGTATTCTCATACCTAGTGCATTAGGACGTACCGTATTTTATCATTTCAATTATTAACAAGTACATAACAAATAAATTTTTTAGACAATTGTATGAAATAAAGGAAAAACAAATAAAATTATTTTCTTTCAGGTGGGAAAAAAACATGAAAAAGGCAGTAGGTGAAGGTGAAAGTAATGCTACTCTGCCTAATGGTTGGTCAAGAAAAAGTCAATGTGCCCATTTTAATATAATAAGCTCTGGAAATGCCCCACACATATTCAAGGAAAAATAAAATTGCCCCACATAATGCAGCTGATTCTTTTTTCTTTTTATAGCTGCCAGAAGTCTAATTTTTCCATGAATATTTTATATGATCCAGAGAAATCAGTGAGACACCAGCTTGCAGATCATCAAAGTGAAAAAAATTTTAATCGAACTGTCAGTTGATTCTTGCAATTACTGGGAATGCATAATTAACGGCGTGATTTCTCAGACAGATATTCTGTCCTAACCAGATGAATGTTTCTGACAGGGAACCCACGTTTGTGTAGAGCAAAAGAAGTGCAAATTGCATACAGTGGCCTTCACATATTCTCCTTCCAGAAAGCAAAAGCTGTTCTTGCTTAAAACAGGAACAAAAAAAAAGAGAGAAGAAGATAAGAGAATAGAAAAGAAAATGCAACTCGACATTCTTCGATGACATCACATGGATCTTCCAAGGCAATCATCAGAAACATAAAGAAAGACCAAAGAGCAAATCAAGCTGAGTTAACCACCCGAGATTATAATTAGCTCTAAAGAAAAAGCCACTTTGAGCTGGGATTGCTGGTCCGGGGGGGGGTGGGTCCTGGCCCTACAGATTCATGACAGGCACGTTCAGGAATAGCCCCCACAAGATAAATTTTAAAGCAACAAAGCAACCAGCATGATTAGATTGCCCAACAGTGCAGAGGAGAAACGAGGGAAGAGAGGAAAATAAAAGCAGAGCAGGATTGGGAAAATTTGGCCGAGACCAACCTCGAGGAATCGGCGCAGCATTGTACAGATTTAGCTTCAGCATCTTTCTGTTTTGCGCGTCACCTGAACATTTGCAACTGAGGAAAAAATGGGTAGGACGGGCGCAAGATTGCCAGGATTTTGCCTCAACAGGATCAGGCCTCATGTGAGAGTCCGGTCACCTCCAATACAATCAAAGCTGGAACTGAATGCCGGCAAACCTGACCAACAGACGGAAAATCCAGGCAGCGGTGGCATCAAGGATGAGAAGCCTGGGAATGGGGAGAAACCCGGGCAGGCGACGGGGCGGCGGATCATGATCGTGGTGGATTCGAGCATCGAAGCGAAGGGAGCTCTCCAGTGGGCACTGTCTCACACGGTCCAGAGCCAGGACATCATGATACTTCTGCATGTGACGAAACCGGGTCAACAAGGTCTGAATTCTTCATGCACAAGTCCTTTTTTGGGATTCATTTCTGTGTGAGCATATGTCTTGATGAGTGGTTTTTGAAGCAAGTAGGTTGTTGTGTTGATTTTGGTTGAATGCAGGAACCAGTGAAGAATGCAACAAAGAGACAGCTCCAAGGGCTTACCAGCTTGTTCAGTCCCTGAAGAATATGTGCCAGTTAAAGAGACCTGAGGTGGGTAATTCTAATTGTAATTCACTAGAGATCAAGAACTCTGCTCACAATCCATCAACCCAAGATTTGCTCTCCCCCTTTCTCAATGATCTGATGCATGTTTTTTAAAATGCTTTCTTCACCAATTTTCTTGACCTTGAGGGAAGCACAAGTTCTTTTGCTCTCCAGTGGACCCTGTATTTTCATGTTCATTTCTCTTTCGAGTTTCACAAGCTTTTGATCCTTTCTTTGAGTGGATGATGAGGGGAAAAAAGAAAGCAAGAGCTTAAACAAATGGGCAAAGTTCTCATTCCACCTCATCATGAGGTTCCCTTCCTCCTTTTCTTTTTCAGGCGAACTCGAAGTAGTAGTTTTTCTCACCCATGTGCATTCCTTGTTTAGTTGGCTGCATCCATTTGATATTAAATTTCGAATTTTGTATATCTGTTTTTAGTAAACGAAGTTGGGTTCTTGTAGGTGCAAATTGAGACAGTGTTGGTGCAAGGGAAAGAGAAGGGTCCAAAGATCCTGGAGGAGGCAAGAAAGAGCGGAGCATCCCTGTTGGTGATGGGCCAAAAGAAGAGGTCGATAAGCTGGAGATTGCTGATGATGTGGGTGGGAGGGAACCGAGTGGGCAGCGCCGCCGCCGGCGGAGGAGTTGTGGAATACTGCATCCAAAACGCCGAGTGCATGGCCATCGCCGTGAGGCGGAAGAGCAAGAAGCTCGGTGGGTACCTGATCACCACCAAACGCCAGAAGGATTTCTGGCTCCTTGCTTGAATCGAATCTCTTCCTATTTCAATCTGTCTCCGGGTCCCTGATGTCGAAAGTGCCTCACATTGGACGACACAGTGCATGTGAAGTCTCTTTCTGCTCTTTCTACCCCCAAATTCATTTACTATGTATATACTAAAGTTATCAAAACGCGAACCACGTTTCGGTCTCGGAAGTATCAAGAGAAAAAAAGGGTGTCGCGGATTCTTTTCTTTGATGGCCGAACTGAATCTGCAGCGAAAATACTTTCCCCCATAGCAGCTTAGTAGGTTTTATGGCTTCGGATTCGCATTAACCGGGCAAAAGCTACAGAGGCATCCTTCACAGCTCCATCTGCTTTAGGGGAGAAAACGTTCCGAACGCCCTCCAAAAGCGCGACAATCGCTGGATACATCGTGTGCAGTTGTCAGCTGTGGCTAAAAAAGGTTGTCCTGGGAGTGTTGGTCCTTCACACATGGTGGTGGCATGGGCAAATTATGGTCAAGGAAAGGACAATGGCAATGTTCCGACAAAAACAAAAGAAAAAAAGAAAGGACGATGGCGATGGCAATGGGGTTCATCATTGAGCAGGCAGGCTGCATTATAATCGAGGGGGGACGGGGGATGAAGTCGAAATTGCACGAAAGCAAATTCTCATCAAAATCACATGGTCCCCCCGGGCTTGTCATTGAGCATATGGAACCCCCTGAGGCTTTAGGACATCGATGGAGAGACGCTCCACTTCAGTACCGAAGCCAACATAAGGACCCCATCCTGTCCTTGACCATCTTCCCTTCGCACTTAAATTTTGATGACCCATTTAATTATTTATTACATGAAAAAATTAGGAATTGATCCCGATCCCTTAACAAACATGTTAGTCAAATTACATGTAGTTATTTGGAGCATTTCAATTGAAGTCCATATAACCACATTTGAGTTAAGAGACTGGTGCACGGAGTTTTGAGCTTAAGTAAGCCCAGGAAGTGGAAAATCGGAATCGACCCTCATGTCTAATGTAAGGGGTTGAAATTCTCGAGCTTGGGGAATGCCTAGTTGGAAATTTTCGAGAGTAATCAATCTTGGTATTGTTACCATTTGAATTGTAAGTGATGATAAGAGAGTTTCCTTTTGATAAAGATAGGATAAATCTCTTCGGGTTTCAAATAGGAAAGCTAGGGAGCCAAGCGCTTGAAGAGAGAAAAAAAAATATAAGGAAAAAGCCATAGGCGCTCGTAGCAAAGGAAAAGGATTCGTACACGAGAAGTTCTTCCTCACTTTGGCGGTGGCCTCCGGCGTTGCGAAGCCCACAACACCGCTGTGTTTCTCTCACGTCACTGCCCTCACAACCGGCCGGCCGCCGCCTAGCTTGTTGCCGAGTCGTCTCCGAGCAGCGCCTCTGGTCCCAATGTTAGTAAATTCTAGATCGCATTATTATTGAATAGTCATTTCTGCATCCTTCACATTGTCATATACTGAAGAAGACGGGAGAAATTTTGGATTACATATGGGTCACATATATGTTATATTTTATCTGTCGTCGACAGGTGTATTGGCATTTGATCACAGGACTTTCCTTGGCTCGCTCATTGCATCCCAGGATCTCTATTTTTTTATAATTTATTTTATGCTTTGATCATCAATTGTTAAATTTTTGGCTGTGCACGCATATAATAACTCTCGTACGTTAGCGGCTCAGGATTGAAATTGATCAAGACTACTTCCAATAAATAGAGAAGATACCGAAAGATTAATAAATCATTGAATCCCAAAATCTTTGGTTCACTTGAGTTTCTAATCGACTACTAAACTCCAAATTGAATTGGTTTGCATGTTTAATTAATTAAATCAAAACTCAAAAAGTTTGTGAATGATACGAATTTAGAAGAATTCCCGCATTTCCCTAATGGATCACTAAAGCATCCATTAACTTTTGTTTTTTTGTTCAACTCTGAAAAAGGTATTGCTGCTGCAGTGCGATGCGAATAAGATCGATCAATTTGATCGACTCACTGTCCCTACATCTCCCTCCGAAGATTGGCTGCAACACCACTGTGAGTATCTTCTTAGTAATCCATTCACTTTCCTTTCCTTTCGGTGATTCACCTCTGGAAAGTCATGGCATACCGCAGCACAATGATGCGAATAAGATTGATCAATTTGATCAACTCACTATTCCTGCATCTCCCTACAAAGATTGGCCTGAGCAATCACTGTTTGGACTTTGATTGTGCCTGTGAGCTCTCCCACGCACTTGTTTCTTCATTTTGTTTTCCAACTTTCTGGTCCAAAAGCTTTCCTTCCCATTCCAATGAACATTCTAGGCTTTGGCCAGGATAGCATGAACAGAAATACACGTGACAGGGAACATGAACTGAATCATTTAGTATGGCCTAAGGAAATGGGAGCCAGGATAGCATGAACAGGCCAATCTCCACCCATCAATAAACATACATGTAAATCCAACTATGACCAAACTCAATCAGGCTGTTCCAGTCGACAAGAGGCTTTGGCCACAGGAAAGTCACTAGCTAAATCCGAGTCTCACGGAAGACACCAATTCTCACCCATTAAGAATAAAGCTCAGAGTCGTCAGCACGTCAAAACTACACTTCTTCAGTAAAGGACGGCTGGTGTGTGTTATAGACATCCACTTTATACATAAATAGAGAGTTTAAGAATGACACATTATGGACAACAAAAAATCGCTATCTGATCAGGGTGTCGGAAAAGAAAGAAGAAAGAAGAAAGAAGACTTGAGCCAGCAGCACCATTACGTACTACTGTGTGGTATGATGACCGTTTTAAGTCCACTTAAATTTCTCCTTCATGCGTGCTAGTAACTTAAATTTCTCTTCAGCTTCAACCTCCTGGCGAATATCATTTCTTGATGCCCGGTCAGGGTGAAATTTCAGCAAGGCTCGTCTATAAGCTGCATGTACCTGGAAAAACCAACATCATAATCCTCGTTACAAAGGCTGACAGAAAGAAATATGAGACCGGTGTAATTGAGTCAACAGTGTGCCAAATCCTGTGGAAGTCATTCATGTCTAACAAAGAAATAAGTAACTTGCCTCCTGTGGTAAGGGACATAAACTGCCTCCAATATGTATCCCCAGTCCACGAAGCAACGAGGCCATATTATTGCAAGTTATTTCCAGTTTAGATATCTCCTTCCTTATTTCAGCACGAAGCTGCTCTTTCAGATTCATATTTTCCTCGTCCTGCGCATTAAATCAGTTCAAAGAAACAAAAAAGAATTAGTTATGGCATTTTAAGAATTAGTTGTGTCATTTAAAGAAAGAAAAATTTCCCTGTCCTACACATTAAATGTTGAGTTGTGATGACCAATGCTGTGAAATCACTACAATGTCACGTCTCTCTAATTCATTTCTATAAGAGAGGCTTCCAATCAATAAACGAGCCATGCCACACAATCTGAATAGGCATTCTGAAAATGGTCTGATTAGGACACGACAGCATAGCCATATTACAACCAACTCAAGGACTATTAAAATGCCGATAGCACAACCGGAATTAGTTTTGCTTGTCAAAGTGGGAGCATTTATCATCTACATTAATAAATATTATGCAACATTAAAAGCTCCATGTTCTTTTGTTAAAAGGAAATGGACAGTAAATAAAGCCACTCCTGTGGAAAAAATGAGCACATGTTAGATGAAAAAAGCTTCAGAGTGCACATATATGACGATTACAATATCAACCTTCTTTTGTGTCTGTCTCATTTCTTCAATCCGCTGCTTTTGCCTTCTTTCCATATCCAATAATCGCATAGTTTCAGCTCTTCTTTTCTTCCGCAACCTGTGGGCCTCTTCTGCCTACAAAACAACACCCATAAATAAGCACATGTTCTTCTATACACTTTTCCTAATGCCATAGATCAACGTAAGCATAGAGGTACCCAAAAAAGCAGGTCAAAGTACTGGAACTGAGACTGGAAGTGCATGGCAAAGATCCAAGGCCACAACCTTTTTCACAAGAATGTCTTCTGGATATCCAAAAGATATTTCAAAGCATTTCATCATCCCGGAAGTAAAAATATCACCCCTAAAACTCTTTTACTCCAGGAATGTCTATGACAACCATCAACCAAGTTGATCTTCCATTTCAACACCACATCATCAAAAACAGCAAAGACTTAAGCAAAAAAGATGCAATAAATCCAGAACAATTATGTAAAGTTAAGGAGGTAAAAACAATCATTGTACATTCAGAACAGGACATTCGACCTATGTACATGCAATTGGGAGTCCATAAATGGCTATTAGCATCCGAAATCAAAGCAGAAGGGTAAAAATAAGTACTTCTCAGACAGAAAAATGATCAGAACAAATTAAAAGATGTCGGTCAAAACCCATGCAGAAGATTGAATGTACTTGAGTACTAAAATATTAAGTATGGTCCAACCTGTAGTTGTAATTGCCGCTGCCGAGATGCCCATTCTTCTTCTACTGCTCGCTTGTATTCCTCAGTTTCCTTAAGCATTTCCCGTCCATTAATAATGTCCTTTTGTATACTAGGCACAAAATCACCATCTTGAGCATGTGAACAATCCCTTTCTTCATGACTTTGAAGAATAGATGCTGATTTGCCAGATGAAATCTCTTTGTCAGGACCAGTTCTTTCATGCCCTAGTTCATCTGGAACAGAATTGTTGCCAGGAAAACACTTAATCTGTAACCCATCACCCGCTTGATTATCTCTTTCACCATCAGCAGAAGTTTCACTACCAATGTTGCTCTTCAATGAAGCAGATTCTTCCTTACGAATACTTCCTCCCTGATCAGATTCATCAGGGATGTCCCTGGCTGGGGTAATATTATCAAAACAAGATTTTCCCTTACATTTGTATTCTTTGCCCACGGTATTATTTTGTCTATTTGCTCTGTCTTCACTAGACAATAAAGAGGGCTCCTCATGATCATGTGCGACTCCTAAATTGACAGGAAACCCATCACCTGCAGAAAAGTTTTCTTTTGCTTTTGCATTGCATGAACTAGAACATGCTGCATTAGACGAGCGATGGTCTTCTCCACTTGTGCAAGCATCAGTATGTGAGCCAGAAGCCTTAACTTGATCTTCCGAATGAAAATGCCCATTAAAACTATCATGCTTCCTTTTCGAAAAAGCATTTTCCCACTGTTCACGAAGCTTCCCAAAGGGATCTTCCATAACCTCACAATCAGAGAAATCACTATCAAGCAAGACATCTTCTGAAACAGGACTGAGAGCATCTCGATTTCTACAGGGAACTTCACCTTCACTGCTAGAGGAGTTCTTGCTCCTAGATGACTTCAAAGCACTAAAATCGTCAGGAACGACACAACACTCATCAGCCTCGGAGTCAACAGATTCCCCCAAGTTGGAGGAAGGAGAGGACCTTCTGCTTGATGTGGCGTCGCTATCCAACTCACTACCACCTGCCACACTGGGTCCAGGACGCTCAACATCCCCATTATCATCATCATCATCGATACTAATTATACCCTCATATGGAAATCTCCTATTCTTTTGTGGTACAGATTCAGGGGCATCGAATAATAATAACATCATCGAAATCATCACAATCTACATCGATGAGAACAATGTTTTCAAAATTCCTTTTCCCATTGCAGCTACGGGGAATTGTCTTGCCAGCACAAGCTCTAGGGTGCCAATCTGTGAATACTCTTTTTCCTCTCATTTCCTTCTGCAAAGAGAGATTTCACAAATGCATGAGTTTCCACTCAAAAGTAAGCACAAGTTTAGAAAATATGTAAACAGAATTTCCAGCTTCAAACCAACAACAAAAGCTACCAAGTTCCTTATCCCAAACTTTGATAGGAATAGAAATGAAAAGTCACTGCTAGTAACTGAAAACACTTCATGTTGAAATCACACAAAGTGAAAATGTATAGACAATAGTTTTTCCAGATGACTGAAAGACTCGACAGACAACAAACCATCGACCTAATAGAAGAAAAAATTACAGATCATTAATTAGCACACAAAATAATTATCAAAACACGCACTAACCACGCGATAGAACTACTGAATCAAAATTGACTTCTTGTTCAAACATCTCCATAAATGCCCGACCTTCTATACTTGAATACAGTAAGCCGTTGACCTAAAATTTGTCATCAGGCTGATTGTTCTAGAAATTCAAAAACCAAATCCAATAGCTACATACAAGTAGTGGTAGATTATAACTATGTCAATCGTCAACTCCTTCCAACCCAATCCAGTTCCCGGAGTTTATGATGCTATCAAAGCCCAGCTCCAATATAATCCCACCGATAGCGATAAATACCAAAACCAACACATAAAACAGGCGTACAGTCATCATTAGGGCTATAACATGCTCACGGTAATCAAAAGGAACAAATTTTCCACCCATTGGAAGATAAAGTAAAGCAAAGGTCACTCGAACCCCAACCAGGAATACCAGAGCTCTCTCGTTCGACAACAAACTACAGGATAAATCAGTAAAATTCAGCAAAAGAGATACCGCGATTCATCATGCATGTTCGAGATTCAGTTCTAACGCCAGTTCCGCGACCCACCGAAGTAACCCCCCAAAAAAGAAGAAAACCCATGATTACAGGGCACAATACCATCTCGCCAGCGTGAGAAATTAGGCAAGCATATGGACAAGGAAAGACGGGACAACCTCAAAGGCGATAGACCCCCCCCCCAAGAACCACCCCATAAACGATCGAGAATTCAAACAGCTACCATCACCAACCCGAATCCGAATCGGAACGCACCTGAGGCCCCCGCAGCTCATTCGAGACCTCGGAGATTTCGGAAGAAGGCGGGCAGGCAAATTGGCAATCGATTGGCGAATCGATCGCGAACCAATCGCGAGGGCCGATCGCGAGCTAGGGTTTCGGGGGCAATTTAAACCAGCGGCGACGACGACGACGACGCCATCTCTCTCTCTCTCTCTCTCTCTCTCTCTCCTTCCTTTCTATTTCTCGGGCAAATTCGGGGAGACGCGAATACGGGCGTGGCGACGGGGGCAGAGTTTTTATCTTTTCGCACGAGTTACGGCGACGGAGGGGGAAGAGACCGGTCGCTGACGTAACTGCTCCTCACGGCGCCGTTACGGCGGGACGGCGGGGCCTCACCGAGCGGTCTGATTGGTCGGTCGCCGCTGGACTCGTCACCGACGTGTACACGGAACGGTGAAGGCAGCGAAAAGTGAAGTTGGTTCGGCGGAGTGGGAGTCGAGTCGAGGTCTACTTTCTTGGTCTTTGTTAACGTTTCGGGTATTTTTCGCGTGCGTATGTACGGAATTTTACTAAAAAAATTTGACGGATTATAAAATCTAGAGCACTTGATAGGAGTAACAAACTCGAATTTTGCGAGATTCGGTTTGGATTAATCGAGTAAAATAGTGTCTGTTTTATTTATTTCTTATAATTAAATTATTTGAGACGTTTTTTTGAGCGACACGTATTATTATAGATTCTCATAATTTTTTGTGGCGTTCTTCGCATAATTGAAACTTTGGGTGGAAGGTAAGCTGGCAAGAAGAAAACTCCAGAAAAAATTGTAGGAATTGTCAGTCAACTTCTAGTTTCGTTGAAAATGCAGCATGTAAAAAGAAATATATACATTAAATATATGTTTATTTATTTTTCATTTATATTAGCTACAATATTTCATGGACAAGCCCAAGGGCCAATACATGGGCAAGCCCATCTGCTAATCTTTGTGGGCCTTCTTAATCTGTACGGCCTTTTGGCATGACACCTGCAAAATGGTCCATTTGTTTAACTATGTGGATTGAGTGGCAATTCCTTTATAGTTGCAGGTCATCATCACTGAAGATCTTAGTTAACTTTGTAAGGGGGAAATGCTCAGGGCAAGAAGCACTTCAATTGGAGTCCTGAATTTCTCCATTGCCCGAATCTCGCCTTTCTAGCGATTCGAAACATACACAAATAGGCATGTTTGAATTTACAAATGGATCTTACGGCAGAAAGAAAGGATATGACACGTAACGATTAAATGATCGCATCCTTTTCTTGGTATCTGATGACTAAGGAGGTTGACAAGGATTGTCTGTGGAAGAGCATAAACTAGCTAGGATTTGGATCTGGTTCACTCATCATCCTAGGCTAGTAGCATTGCCCTCATACAAACACTGCTCCTCTCCGTGCATTGGAAGTTCAACATGAACATTCAGGGTCACCAAGCAGTTCCCATCCCCAAGCTGATGTCTTGTGTTTCGAGGTTGAAGAAATTGTGCTTCTATAAGCAGCTTAATCGCATATTGATAAAATAACCGAAAGAAACATTGTTGAGAACTGAGGCGGCGCGAATGTATGTTCAGTTCCTGCAGCAGGAGACTCCTAAAGAATGGAACTGTTTAGTCTGATTCAGGTTATAATCATATTCTCTCATGAACACCAAGAATCGGCAGGATTGAATATTCAATCAATCGAGACCAGTTTTTGTTATCCATATGAATGCTACATGTGCAAAGGCTTATCCCCTCTTAACACTGGAAATCTCCAGATCTTTAGGTTTGGGAAAGAATGTTTGTGCTGGAAATTGCAAAGTTTCAACCACAGAAAACGATAACCAAGATCAAATTTCGATCGATGATGGTCCTCATATCGGACTACCATGAACCTGAAGCTGTCTTCAGGAATTTGATGTCCTTGATCGCAAAGGTCTATACTTGCAATTTGAATGGAATTGAAGTTGCAACCACACCAAGTTCAGGAAAGAAGACAACAAAGGCCACAACATTCGATAGTTCTTATGAATCTTATTTCCCGGACCAAAGAGAATTTACACAGCAATACATGCCCAGTTTTAAGGAGATCACCAGGAACTCATTTCACATTTTACCTGCTCGGTTCAATGAGATCTCGTCGCATTATCCTGGGAAGCGCAAGCGGCTGCATTACTCATCAGGGAAGGCATCACCAGAGGCGATAGCAGAGGGATTGGATCTTTATTCTGATAAAACGAAGACGACGAAGAAGAAGAGGACATCGACGAACTTAAGCCGCATCCCATTTCACCGGATTCGGCCCTCCCCTGGAGCGAAATCTGCGGCTTCAGGGGCAGAGGACACGGAGCTTTCTGCCGCAACCGGCTCATAGGCCTCCTGCAGGCGTGAACATCCTTGTGAACGGACATTTGGAAGCCCAGAAACTCGGAACCTGAGTCCTCAACATTGCTTCCTCGAGCTGATATCATTTGGGCGATGAATGACCCGAGAGAGAAAATTGTCAATGTTGCGAATGGATGGTTATAAGCTCGATTATGTTTTCCTAGCTCGAGTATGCGACTCTCAGAGTCTCTGCAATGGGTGCTCTATGCGACCAAGACGTTGAGGACTAATCGGCATTCGAGAAAGTGGCAAATCCACTGCGCGGATTTAGAGGATCGAATCATTGTACGATGGCACAGCATCTTTAAAAAACAAAGGAGGAAAACAGTGAATGGTGATGGTGATGGGCTTGGTTTTCAGTGAGACATTCATGTGAGGGGGGGAGTCTTGATTGCTTTTGCGGTAAGGAACAATGAATTGTTTTTCTCGGGCCGCTTCATGTGACGGTAGAATCAACGGCAACTTTTTTTTCAGTGACTGATTGAAGATGCAGAAGAAGCACATGAATGACATTTGAATACATTAGTTGTTCTGGCTCATACATTTTTCTTCAATTAACTTTGAGACAACTTGACAGGGTTCTTAGGGTATGGACTGGTGGTGGGTATTATCTTATTCCACTTCGGTAAGCCCACAGTTGCTGTACATAGGGAACTGATGCTGTGTTGATTAGTATAATCATTCGAGTCGGTTTTGACCAGTCAAGCCCCGTAGATTCTGCAATGATTGTCTCGCCAACCTAGTTCATCAAACGGCAATCACAGCACAAGCAGAGCATTAACCCTCGCAAGACAGAATGCAAGAGTTGACTGTGCACCGGCAGTCTAAATTCGAAGCATATTTTTTTGATTTTGGTATCCCTAGCCACTGGTATGAGGCTAGATTAAGGGGCTAGTTCGAGAATCTAGAGCCATTGAACAACATTAAAATTTGATTCACTCAGGATCATTAGATGCGGCATCAGATGATCCTGAGACGCCTTTTGGAATTTCAGGCAACAAACGGTGGTCCCCATGGCGAAACCTCATTGCAGCAGTTGCACAGGACAGATCATGATTGTGCCAATCAGTCCCTGTAAAGAACATGTGAGAATGAGAGTCAGGATTTGTCTATCTCGACTTCACACCCAACTCCAGAATACATGGTCGAAAAGGCTGTTTGAGTTGCTTTCTTGTTTGGAACTTTGAAAGGATTTTAGTAGGACCATTTGAAGCTGTCCTGGGAACGAAACCGGTGGACTGGACTAAGTACTTATCCAACTAACAGTTTGGTTGCACCAACAATCATCACCCATAATCGAAACTTTGCATCTATCCTATGGATTAAATCGAAGTGTATCTATCATATGATCTATGGCCCGAGAAAAAGCACTCTTTTCCCAAACTTCTGCAATCTGCAGGACCACGGAAATCATCAACTCATATTGCAAGACTCCTTCAAATGGCCAAGCCATCTAATTATCTCTCTTTAAGCATGCCTAGGAAAAGGAGGCTACATGAACCTCACAGAAGTGACCCCTCAGTTCACGGGAGATCAACATATCCGAAAATTAGGTATGTCTGTTCATTCGGTACCGTATCAGGTCACCCTACTGCTTTGGCATCCACGGAACAAGATTTTAAATGGACCGCCACTATCAGATAGAGACGTTGGACACCCCATCTGAATCCAACTGCAGATGGAACACCCAATTCCTGGTGTTACAGCACATATCCAGCCACGTCCTGTTGATTGACCAGTCGTAGCAAATGGAAAATTTCAAGGTTGGTAGATTCTCACCTAACTGCTAAATCCGTCTGATGTGAATGGCCAACCGTAACGAACAATCCATCTGAGCTGAATTCTGTGGTGTCTTGGTATATCCGATGATAAGAGAAGCCATTTGCTTGAATCCAATAAACAAAGGACACTACTGCATAAAATGGTTGACCTTAACTCTCCCATTTGCCAAACTAAAAAATGGATCTGAAAAATGTCAACTGATGCAGAAATCATCTTCACCATCACCATAGAAGAGTGTCTCGTGAGACAAACTCCCAACAGCCCCGACGGAAAAGTAAGAAAATTAGAGGGCAAAGAATATACGAAAATCCTTACACACAAATCAGGTCTCTCTCTCCACTTTTGTGGTTCCAATGCGAGTTTGGTTCCACAGTAAATCAATAAAGGTCAGGTAGGTGACTGGAAGAAATTTACAAGGCCTCACGCTTTTCTAATGGCTAAACCACCTTCCTCCTTCAGGAAAATGGCTCTTGCTAACATCAGTACTTGCATCTACTTAAAAGGAAAACACCGTAAGGATATTTTCTGGGCGAATTCCAGAAAACTGGCTAAGCATATACATGAGAAGATAAGCTAACTGTGAATTTTGTCAAGAGTATGACCTAACTAAACCGAAGTTGACGAAGGATCTCGACTTGAAGAGACCACCAAAGAGGAACCTAGAGGGAGATTCCTGAGCAACGGGCTTTGACTCTCCGCAGCTTCCTTTGACGTGAAGTATGGTCTGGCCAATAGTTTCGCGAATGGAATCGATTGTCTTGGGGTCCACAGGGTATCCCGATGCGTCTCGCACGTAAAATGTGTTTACTGCTTTTCCGTCTTTGGTGCTGACTTCCGCTCTAGTGACAGTGAGGCTGTTTTCTCTGAAGATGCGAGTGACATCAGAGAGGAGCCCGACTCTGTCAGTCGTGCACAATTCTAACTTCAAGCCCTGCATTGATGCAAAAACTCACCGTCAGAAAAATGCCACAAATCAAACTGATCAATAAAATAGAAGCAGAAAATTGTCTTGAGGTGTTATGGAATCTTGGCATAAAATGCTCTAAAGAACGTGTTCCCTTTAAAAACAGGACATGACATCTATTCAAACACGTGATAACACAACAAAAATGTGAGAATAAGACATTAACAGACTTTTGTCTGATTCATGGCTCCAGAGAAAGCCATTCATCTTCTAAAAAATCTCTCCACAAGATTGTGAAGTTAGTCCATGAAATTTAAATGTAGGCAAGTACAGAGATTCAAATAATACATGTTGATAATCACTTCAACAAAAATTCAGTAAAGAGACCAACCATGCTAGATGCATCCTTTGGTATCTAAATAAGTTTTTGGATGAAAATACTGCGAAAACTAAACAGGACAAGCATATGAAATTCTACAAACAGGACAGCTTCAGTTCATCGTCTCATATGCACCATTAACCACAAGCAGTGATAATATATACACAAGATTCCCCTAACCTCAGATACCCTTCTCTCAATAGCGGCTTCAAGACAATGCGTCAATCTTTCCCTTTCTGCATCTGAATTCAGAGGGGATCCATCCTGGTGCCTGATAAAGTACTCCTGCACAATCGACCAACAATGTCATTAAGAAAACGCTCTAATTGCAGTCTATGTGCCATGAAATCATTCATTCATACATCAAGGCTACAAAAACACATACCTGATAAGCTTCAGGCCCCGTCGCATCAATGTTCGCGTGAAACACAACATACTGCATGTCAGTCAACGTGCAAACCGTGTCGAACAGAAGCTTCGGCCGATCTTTGCTCCGTATGGTGACAGCCGAGTAGTCTTTGTCATAATAATTAACAACCTCTACATTAGGCCTTTGCTTCTCATCCAACATGTCATCATCAGTTCGCTCATAATCCCGATCAGCAAACATCATCTGGTGAAGCCTTCTCGCAGTGAGAGTGACCCCATGCAAGACCACTGTCTTTGCTCCCCGGGATTTGTTGCTTCCCTGAGGACAGTGCACAGCAGTTCCTTGATTCTTGTTAGCCTCTCCCGGTCGGTAATAGCCAACTGAGTTTCCTCGTCCGTGACATGCATTACTGCAGCCGCACGCGTGTTGTGGGTCCACACCTCAGCGCTCACCACATTGCACTTAAGATGGGTGAGGACGGCGCTCACTTCAGAAAGGAGACCTGGTCGGTCACTTCCAGTCAACTCAATGGCAGTGTGGTCCGAGGGCTTAACCCCAACCGATATTAAGGAAGAAGTGAAACATGAGTCTGGCCCGAGAACCTAAAGATGAAATGGTAAAACCATGAGCAGAGAGTTTAAGGAGCAGAAGAAAGAGCAAGATAAGAAAACCAAAGGGAAAGGACTAACTGATAGTGCTGACTGCAACTTACCTTCTTAATATATTCAAGGATCTCATCATCCAAAATTTTGTTTCCATCTTGATCAGTAACATTAAAGACTGGTCAGGGTAAAAATAAGGACAGTTAGGTGTTGCTTCTCAGAGTCATAATTGATGAACTGCTCTATCAAGAAAAGCCATGGAAAATATGCAAAGGCCTACCGTCCATAAACCATCCACCATCAGAGCAAATGTATGCTTTGATAACGATAAGGTTGAGGTCAGTGAGGACTTGTACAACTTCCAGAAGTATTCCAGGTCTGTTTGCGCTATCGACCTGAACCATGAACATATAAGGTGCCAAACGGTTAGAAAAAAGACAACTTTGTCAAAGAGAAAAGGAAAGAACAAAAACAAGCCATGCCCGTATAACTGTTGCATTCTTGCAAGTCTCGTTGTCAATCACAACTCTGCAAAAACAGAGCAGATAAATGGAACAAAAAACATGAATACCTAGTTGTGTCTTACATATAAGCAAAATCAAATTGAGAGGTGTGAAAGAGAAAGGAAACTGCAAACCTGGGCGGATTCATTCTCCGGATGAGTTTCTCATATTCATCATCCGTGTTAGACGAAAAGCTCATGTGGATGTCTGTAGAAGCAGAAAAGGCAAGGAAAAAAGGAAGGAAATTTCAAATTCACTTCCTTAGGTGAAGCCGATGCCTATGAATGGAAATTTCAAATTTACTTCCATGGAAAGAACCAATCAAGTCAAGTGCAAGAAAAGGCAGTTGACTAGAATCCCCCAACACCAATCAGAGAAAAGATAACGAGGAATCGGCGATTTAGATACCCTTTTGTGGACTTCCCACAAACATTACAGAAGAAAAGGAAAGTTCGCAGGAAGGTACCTGAAGTCTAGGGAGTCGTTTATAAAGACAGACCAATCAACAACATCTCCAAAATCTAGAGGAAATTATAACGTATAAATCGTTACCGAACCCACTCCCCTCAACAAAAAACCGAAAAACGAAATGACCAAAGAGCAGAGATTCTTTCTTCACATAACAGAGATGCAGGACATCTAAAAGATTCCTAAAAAAGGACTCCAAATCCAAGGCGGAGAGATAAATCTGGCGTTTGATAACCATAAATCCAAAAGGTTTCATGGAATTAGTTGAGAAAGCAATGGAACAATGACCAAGGACGCAAGACAATGCCGCCATGAACAGCATTCGCTGCAAATTTTAACCAACCAAACAAGAGAAAAGGCTCTGAAATCATGAGACGACCATCGAGAGTACAGAGCACGAGAAGCGCAAAGGCTTGCAGAACGAAGAAGACAGGACGTACCCATTTCAGTTTTTTGAGGATCTTTTCGTGATCTGCTCGCTCTCCGGAGTTCCTTTCTCGGTTCTCTCGATATTAGAATAAGAGGGAGGGAGGATTCGTGCTAGCAACTATTACACCAAACTCTGAACTGCGCGTGTACACGCACACATATATATACACGGACCAAGAAGAGAGCTTTAACCAGCTCTCTCTCTCTCTCTCTCTCTCTCTCTCCCGATTTCTCCCCTGCCCGCAAAGGAAGGAAATGAGGTTATTTTATTACAATCACGTATTCCCTTATGTATTCTCGCAACACAAACGCCTTTCAAGAGACGAAATGAACACAACCCCCCAAAAACAAGAAAAGAAAATCTCCTCAAATCAGACCCAACCCCGACATCATATTCCCCAAAACCTGCGACTCCCATAAAAGTACCTACAACTCTTCTCTCTCTCTCTCTCTCTCTGCTGTGGCTAGTTTCAGTTTCGCTCTCAATGGGTATGTTTCAGTACTTAAAGAACAAGTTCCTAAAACGTGAGAGACACGGAGAGAGAATCTGAATCTGACTGCGGCGCATCTTAGCGGGGTTGGGGGGAAGGGCAATATGGGGAAAGGAAATGACAGGTGGCTGCGGCCAAACGGCGCACCGGTGGACCTAAATTTCCTTTCCTTCGATTAGCTTTTTTTTCCTTTGTGGTTGGATTTCTCAGGAAAACGAAAAAACCCGCCGCCACGTGCCAGCATAAAATAAAATAAAATAAAAAGGTAAAAAAGAAGAAGAAAAGGACGTCGGCAAGGAAGCTAGTAAATAAAATCTCTCCAAGGTTTGCGGAGATGACCAACCCTAGAAACCATCTCTTAGACCCCTAGAGAGAGAGGACTCTCCTCAATTCACCAAGTAATACACCCAAGATCTTCTACCCGAAAATATATATACACATCCAAGATCAATGTTGATCATTGACACGACACGCCAGTGAACTACTATTTTATTACAAGTTCATTACATGTTCTATCCGTCTGTATAATAGCCATTCCGATCTGAATAATACTAGGATATCTTTCATACTTATCCGTATGTATAAGTGTGGGGTGTTTCATTTGATAATCATATATTTTTCAATGTAATCATATGTCATGTGTTTGACTTTCAATTACAATCATCGATAATTTTGAAATATACTAATAATGAATCAAGATTAACTATTAAAATGATAATCATTATATGGTCAGTAATTCTAATTTTAGGGGCACTTTGGCATTTTTGGCTATCCTTTCTAATTATACTAGCCATTTATGAAACCAAACAGTGTAATAAATGTTACTCTACTTGAATTAAATACCGTAATAATCGTTATGGCTCTATTACTTTATAGCGTGATAGTTATTGCATCACAGCCTTATTCCATGAGTTACAAACTTAATCGGATAAGTCTAATTAATGTTTAATTGCAGACGAATCACTGAATCTCAACTTACGACAGTTAGTCAATTCCTCGTGATATAATTACTAGCGGAGTTCGTTATCTTCTCGCCTCATTGAAATGCATTTAGTGCAACTTATGAATACTTTCCAACAGAGATCCCAAAAAAAAATATTGAAAAATTAGCAACATTCGATATCACCACAGCACATGCACATGCGAACTCCTAGATAAAAGATCCAAACATGTCATTCTTTGATATAATTAGGACACGGCACAAATAAAAAAATTAATCGTGATATTTTTTTTAATATGGATGGACATTTAAAGTAGGCGGCCGAATAATAAATTACTTAAAAACTTCGGTAACTTCTTAACCTATTTAGTGTGGAAAATTACGAGCTCCGACCATTATAAATTAATCTCTGCTCTTAATAAATAATTAAACGAGAAAGAAGAAAGAAGAAGACAAAATCGACCACCTGTTACCTAATGCATAAAAGCATAATTAACCAAAACCCTAATCTCGATGAATTTTTCCCTCATTAAGCCACTGCCTCTAGCCCCAAAAGTCAACGACCGATATTTAAATATCTGCGACGAGGGCCACCCCTCTCTCTCTCTTTCCATTGGAAACCCTAAAAACGCAAAATAAAATAATATTAGGTATTTTTATATATTATAAAATATGAATATAAATGTAAATGAAATGGAAATGGAAATGGAAAATCAGCCCCTAGCCAAAGCAGGCTAACTTAGAATGGGAGTCAATCGGAAAAAAAGTGGTTGACGAGCGGCGTGGGCGCACCCACGCGTGTCTTGCGGCTTGTGCCGGGCTCAATGCATTTCTCTACGCGGTCCCATTGCTTGTCCTGAGATATTCCACAATGTGTATCGTGGAATCCAACTTGATATGGTCTTGTACCAGGAAAATTACCCGATTAGTCTCAAACTTATTGTATATATTTCAATTCAATCATAAATTTTTCAATTTTATCAATTTAGTTATAAATCTTTACGTGAAATTCCAATGAAGTAATTCGGACCAATTTTCGTCGATAATTGACGACATGACAGTCCAATTATCACTGGCTGTTCTACGTGGCATATCACCATATTGGTGATTTATAAGTGAAAATTAACCAAAAAGATTGCATTGGATTTAAACTAAACCGACGAAATTGTAAAATTTAGAATTGAATTGGCATTCCAATAAAAGGTTTGGGATCAATCAAACAACTTCCCCTCTTTTTATACTTGGAGAATTTATGAACATTCGAAAGCATCAAATGCGCCCCTAACCTTTGACACATCTTCGTGCTCTCACAGAATTTGCACCTCAGATCATCCCTATGGATATGGATAGTCTAGTAAGCAATGGTGGACCTCCTCTATGTGGGAATTTCTCTTATTTTGATATATAATATACATAATATAATATAATATTGATTATTGAGTAGATTAAGGTAGGACTCAGATTAAATAAATTAACAACTTGGTCCTTACTTAGAGTTGACTGCAGAGGAGCAAGGACGAGAGTTGGACCGTGATCCTTCATTTCTTCTTCTTTCTTTTTTTAACCGACTATGGTCTTTGGCGCCAACGTACATGTACACATTGAATTTATTTCACCAAGACAATGGGGGGGGAAACAAGAGAAAAGAAAAACCCTTCTCGAGAAGCACCGAAAAAGTAGACAAAATGCAAAGGATCTTTGCCCTAGACCTGCCCACTGGCCTTAGATTAGTAAAGAAATCTGGCGGGTACGCATCGGAGTCCAGAAAATCAAGTTCGAATGCGCGCCGATTATTACCCATCAAACGAGACGGTCGGCGTATCGACTTCAACGATCTCTCAATTAAGAAGCAGAGACTCCACTCTTTTTTCCTCACGGGAAAGTGACCTTATCCGCGGTGCCATTTTCTATCTTCGGGAGAGCTGCCTCTTATTCACCTTCCATTACCGAAGACGTGCCGAGAAATCACATGGTGTGAATCGTGTGTATTTTCAATTCGAGGCTCGCGTCGTGGGCGACAGAAGTGATTGGTGCGGCTCCGTAGATGCTTTGCTTTGCTTTGCGCTGGGCACCTGAACCTTTCTTCTTCTTTTTCTTTGGCTTTGTTATGGCAGCGGCAGCAGGGAGAGACCCACGCCCACTTTTGACGGAGGCACCGAGGCATTGTCTCTCGCTCGATGTCGGTGGGAGGTTAGTGTCCCGAGTCTATGGGACAAATGTCGATTCAATCATAAACCTCTCGATTTGATCAATTCAATTCCGAACCTTTCGATGATATGCCAATCGCTTGTTCCGATCAAATTTTGACGGGACATCGCAATATGGACGCTAGCCATCCTATGTGGCATGGCCAACGACATCCAAGCACCAATATAGACGACTTTTTTTTTTGCAATTTTTTAAATTTGTTATGAATTTTGTATTTTGTCCTTTTTTTTCTTTTCTTTTACGATCCTCGCTGGTCAAAATAAAGAAAAAAATAGAAAAACATTAGAAGTTGCAAAAATTTATCCACATCAATGCCGAAGCATGTCACACAACCGGCATCCACATTAGCGGTTTTCTAGTCAAAATTGATCGAGAGGATTGCGATGGCAAATTGTTTAAAAAATTAGGATTAGGTCAACCAAATTAAAAGATTTAGAAATGAATTAGCATCTATATTATAAATTAAGAATATTTTTGTAAAAATTGTCCCCTTGCAAATCACCTGCATTGATAAGGAAAATCCATGCCTATATTTAATGAGTCTTTGCATACTTATTAACATTTTCGTGTTTCATATTAATGTCGGCCGTATTCATATGGTACTATGAGTACCTACATAAGCATAAGTTTCTCGTTGATACTATATATAATAGTGTCGGTTTAGGCTATGTTTAGGTGTTACTGCTCTTGACTCGCTGGCTAGGCTAAGCTAAATACCACGTGTTGAACCACATTTTTAACATACTTGGGAAAAATAAAAATAAAAAGCACCCCAAATTTACAATTCCAGTCGGTTGATATATTAGGTAAAGCTCGATAATATTTTTTAGAGACGACTTTCACGCTTCGCCTTTTTGTAAATATTGCGTCCCTCGCTTTAACTTTTACTTGGTATGACTGAAATTTCTCAAAATATGCAAATATCGACGTGTAATATTATGTGTCATCTCTTATAATTTTTTCCAAACTTGGAATTCATATCTTTTTTTTTCCCCATTGATTCTAATACCACCCCTTGCTAATTGCTAGGATTGCTCAACCTACTTATAATTATAAAGGTCAAAAGAGCTGAAAGGCATTGTGCCGTATTTTTGTCACGTGTGAAAATCAAGGGAGGGTTTCAAATTGCCTTTTTAGGGAAAATCCAACTTAGCTATAGATTACATATCAGTTCTAGCTTTTTATTCTTCAGTGTCATGCCTGGACCACAATTTATATGTACTGATTCATGTTAGATTCTTGTGCAAAAGTTTCCAAAAAGAAAGAAAAGAAAAGAAAAAGGTGATACTGCACTGTTCATCTCTAGAGGACATCAATGATAATAGCCGATTTGACAATTCAATGAAGTGCTGAAAATTAGTAAGTTTTGCAGTTTATGAGATCGAGCATGCTCGATAACCTTACATAACTAACTTAAGTGACTCGATAAATTTAAAAATCTGCTTAATTTGATTAGTGAAGAAAATGTTACTTAATTCGTTCAATATACAAATAATTGACGTTAATTAGTAATTTAAATAATGTATTGATAAAACCTATCAAAATTTTGGTCTTCCTTTCTATGTGTGGTGAGAGATTAGTAATATTCAACTATCAATTTTTAATTATAAAAGAAAAAATTGTGCCTATTATCAGCACTTAAAATTTGGTATTTAAATTTCAAGCACTTAAATTTCAATTTCACCTAACAAGTCTTAGCACGTTCATCTCATCAAGAACTCACGGATCTAACATGTGATAACAATATCTAGATTCATATCACGCATCTTAATAAAAACCTAACTACCAACCAACTACCACTTCGATATTCTTCAAAATCCTTTTTTCTTTCCATATTGTCCAATTTATTCCTATTTATTTAAGAGACGGATTTTGTTAACATTATTGTTGAAGTCCTGGATATTCTTATTATTTTTATCAAACCGATTGTACATTATCGAAATGACGCATTAAAAAAAGACAAATTTTCAACATTTGAATATCAATTTAAGTACTCCATGGCACTTGTGAACAAAATCATTGACGGCTAAATTTTAGCATTTTAAGTTTGAAAAGAGAGTCAAACATACTTCTCTCGATTCCCAATTCTCCCACTTGTCGCCGAACTAAACCCCGAGTCAAAGGTCGACTGGACCCACCCATTTATTATTATTATTTTCTCCTTTTTATCTTTTTGGCTGGCTGCACTGCACTGCACTGGACCTAGTTTTTTAAAAACAATTATAAAAATGCAAAAAAAAAATTATCGATTAGATAAATGATAATGATAATAATTTTTTTAATTTTGTTTTCGAGAGTCGGGCAGGGGGTGGGGTGGGTGACTCAGGGTCACGTGACGGAGCGGCAGACCCGTGAACAGGGCGCACATGCGGACACAGCATGGCGGTCATGCCCGTCGGACGTGCACATGATAAAGTTTCATCTTTTCTCCCTCCCTTTTTCCTTTTTCTTTTCACTTTATTTTATTTTTAAAATCTTTTTTTTCTGCCTTATTTTTTCTTTTTTTTGGGGGTGAGGGGGAGGGGGAGACGAACGAAGGCGCTCTCTTCGCATCCGCGAAGGGTCGTTGGTTGCCAGCTCATCATCCACGTCGGAAAGTGATTGGGATGGGGTCGGTCGAAAAGCGAAAAATATATTGGCTATTATTATTCTCGACTTTTGTTTTAAGTCAAAAAACGAAAAAATAAAAGGCATATGAAAAATGTTGGAAAAGATTTTATAAAAAACGCTCTAGATTTATCATAAGTCTGAATTTTTTTATTATATCTTTTATATAACGAATACAGTGAAACCTAATATAATAAATTAATCAAAAGAGTGATACATATGGTGATGGCACCAATTTAGGATGGGATTCACTGCACTTGGACGATAGTGATTGGTCAATTGTACCACCTCATCAAACTCGTTGCCACCATGCAATTTTTCCATAATAATTATAAAACCTTTCTCCAAGTTTTTGATTCAGAATTTGAAATAAGATAAAGTCATGCAACTTAAGCTCGTATGTTAGATTTGGTTACTTAGGGTTTCATTTGTTTGATAAAAAACAAATGATTTGAAAATATTTTTTAAAATATAATCACTTCAAAAATGAACAAACGAAATACATCTCTCACCTCCACAAAAATATTTACCCATCAATTATTATAGATAATGAAAATATTTTTCATTTACCAATCATCTTTCACGCGACCCGAGCAATCATTTTGCAAACTATTCATTTGCGAAACAAGCACTACTTCCAGAGTTGATCTCCAAAAAAATCCTTGAAAATTATATATCAAAATAGAGGGGGAAAAGTTGCAGCTAACAGCCCGAAAGCAAACGACGTCAAACGAACGGGTAGCGTAGCCGAGGTGGTTCCCTAAGGTTACTAACTGTAGCAACCGTCTCGGAAAGGAGCCGTTTGAACGTGTGGATCGGCGAGAATCTTGGCTTTGAAGATACGACGTGCCAGTGACAACCGAACCATCTATCAAGCAATTTTTATTTTCTCCAAGCACGGTTCACGTGGTACTACTACGAAACATCATCACGATACACGCCGGGAAAAAAATAAAATCAGATGACCAAAAAAAATAAAAATATATATATATGCAGACGGGTCACCTCCATACATTGGTAATCTCGAAAGGTTCATTCCATAGGAACAGGGCAGCGAGACACTAAAGAAGCATGTTACACGACAACTAATCTTTTTTATACAGTCAACACTCCCCATAGCTTCGGGGCTACTCGATCTCAAATTGACATATTTGTAGGGTGTAGTTGGGTGTTGAGAGGATTCATCCATGTCATTATGCTCGTACACTGCTAAGATTGTATTTTTATTGGGGCAAGAGCGATTAGTACCATTAAAAAGGCGAGTGAATGGATAGGTCAATACGAAGGCTTGTAATAAGAAGCATTTTACAAAGTAAATTTTCGACATGGAAACAATATTTTATTAGTTCATTGATTATTTTTTATTTATCGTAAAAATACAATCATTGTATATATCAACCATAACAATTATAATTAATTTTAGATGCAATCAAATTTTGGTTAACCGTCCTCTTTGTAAATATATACCCACTAAAAAATTGCTGTTCTTTATTTTGATTCACGTTTATGCTACTCACACAATCCTATTTTTGATAATCAAACGATACCTCATTTTAGACAAAAGCAATAATTAAGCAATAATTCTAAGAGATTAATTATTGCCTGATCCAATGACCCTACCCAATGGTAAAATAAGATGAAGACTTCCAAGTAAGTAAAGATTTTTTTGGTGATTCACTATTTGGCATATAAAGATTTTTAGGCTTCTAGCATGCCGATGAGGACTAAGAAAACGAGCTTGGCAATTTCAGTTTCTTTGGGACATGGGTGTGAGGCAAGTGCTTGAGTGGTTCAATCCAAATATTCTAGTATCATATCTTATGGTCTTATGGAAATTCATATCTTATACCATTCAAAAGGATGCGTATGGAATAAGGAAAATTTCACAAATTTTCTCGCAATTGCATCATTCTCTCATAATTTAGAAAAAACTCCCTTGGAGTTGGTGACCGTATCAACTAATTTGACCCAAAGTGTACAAATTTGAAGCCAAAAAACCTGCGAATTTCTCCAATTTTCGGGACAGGCGCCAACTGCCGTGGAATTTTATTTTTTTATAGAAATTTTTTTCGCTTTAGTGAGAATATTGAAATAATGACGTAATATATGGGGGTTTTTTTTTGTGGAGATTTTTCCATTCAGAATGGGGCAGTTAGAAAGAAAAGACCGACAAGGCAGCCATCAAAGTCCCCCGACACCCCGGAAATCCTGTCCCAGAAAAAGCGTAGGAACAGTCGTAGCCGTGTCCTCCCTCAGACAAGGGGAACCGGGAGCTCCCTGTGTACACGTTTTGATCTGTCGACCTGCCACGTCGCCTGATGAAGCGACACGTGGGCCACCCTCTGACTACACGACCCACGAATAGGCCCCGAGTCTAGAGTCCGAACCCGTCGCATTGCACCACTTAACTCGAAAGGCTGTAATCGTAAATTACTAAATTGCACCTAAAGATAAATATAAAATTGAAAGAGCGAGTTTTGAGTTTAACTGCTTCAACTTCTCCGAGAAAGCTGGCTCCCGTATTATATTAAAATGTGTATTTCAAAAATTTAAAATAATAAATAGAAAGAGATCACATATATAAAAAGCATATAAATCTCATTATTAAGCGACGTGGGATATTTCAACTGAGGATGTGAAAGATTGTCGTGATTCAACCAGATTTATCGAGATATATGCACTTTGAATATTGTAAAAGGGACGTCAATTGTTGTTGAGAAAACAAGCTAATTGTTTCAAAGTTTTCATGAGTTAAAAGAGTTTTCTTGTTCAAAGACCCAGTCATTTATTTTATTTTTAAGAACGTCAAGGATATATGTTCCAAGCCCATCAAAACCATCAACAAAAGAAGACCAAGTATGATTCTTTGAACCCGCCATGAAATCATTTAACGTTCATGTTAACAATGAAAATTTAAAGTGTAAATCTTTTATTTTGGCACTTGCGACTTGTTCGCGCCCCTTCACTAGAGTCCTATATTAACCACTATGAACTCTTGATAAAAGACCACGAGATGATCAAAGTATACAAAAATCCAAAGAAAGAAAGAAAAACTCTTCTAATGCATGTACGTCTATATGGGCATCATATCAACAATTTCTTAAGAAAGTTTCATACGGAGTTATCTTATAGTACCAACATGATTGGTAGCCCTTGAATAAGGCCTTGAAGAGCTGGTTCTTACGATGAGTAGAAGAGCACCGCATTCTCAAGATTATTATTCAAATCGAGATAAAAAGCGATGCGACCGATTGATAAATCGACCCAACATTCAAAATTAATTTTAAATTGGTTCTCATGTCAAAATCAGTAATTTCCCATGATAACGGCATAGGTAGGCAGGCGCATGGATTGGAATTTGGAAAGTGGGAATTGGGGAAAGAGGGAGATGCAGAGAATTTGACTCGTGACGGGGACAAAAGGTGAGGGCGACGGGATGACGATCATGATGATGGGGTCAGGCCGGTCCGGTTTGGTGGCGTGGACCGGAGAGCCAGAGAAAAAGGGAAGGGCAAGCGACTGCTGGCGAGCTAGGGGCCGTTGGGGCGCGCAGGATCGGATCTTTTGGAGGAAAGACAGCGTCGTTTTGTCCCTCTTCACGTCGTTTTTCCATTGAAAGCGCGATGGCAACGGCAATAAATAGCCCCACCCAAAAAGTCAAAAAGGAAGGAAAAAACAAAGAAGCTCATCCTCTCTTCAATGCCGAAAGCCCACCGGTCCAATTCATGAGATCGCGAATTCAATTCGTGCCGTGCTATTTTAGTTGGGGCACATCACATGCGAGGAAATTTCGTGAGCGGTGATGTGGAGAACCGATAGTTCTCGACCGTCCATTTTGCATTCGGGTAATGATGTCTGAACTGAGGTTGCTGAACCTAGTAAACCCTTCGTGTCATTTTGCTTTCGAATAATTAAAACGGACATGAATTAAGGGGAGGCGACGAGAGAGACAAGAAATCGACTATGTTTGGAACTTTCGCTCGAAACAAAATTGTTCGACAGGAAAATTCTACAGTGTTAAGTACGGAGAATCATGATGTTTTTAAGTGCTAAATTCAAAATGAGCAATCTTCTTCTCCT
Source organism: Angophora floribunda (assembly GCA_014182895.1). Taxonomy (NCBI): domain Eukaryota; kingdom Viridiplantae; phylum Streptophyta; class Magnoliopsida; order Myrtales; family Myrtaceae; genus Angophora; species Angophora floribunda. The sequence continues at coordinate 27,641,852 of CM024711.1, read as the reverse complement.
CGCGCTTGCTAGATTCCTGGTCCGAGCCCGACTCCCCCAATGACTAGACCATTTAAAAAGCAAGACTGGTTTCGAGATGGAATTCCGAATCCTTATGAGTGATCATAGACATAATGATGTTTTATTCTTTCTAGTGCCATCAAAGCCATGGAAACTTTTTCTCTTGATCATGATGAGCAAAGAAACAAACGCTCCCGCCTTTGGATTTCTCGTAGAAAAACGAAAAAGCCTTGATCGGTTTTAGGGTGAATATGGACAACTCTTGAATCTGAAAATCAGGAACCAACTCTGAAAAAAATTCCAAATTTCAAGTTCCTAACCTAGACACATTATAATCGATCACCCATTTTCAACATCTATTTTATTTAAAAATTTAAATTCGTTCAACCACATAGGATTAAGCTGAATTATTATACATGTTAGTTATATTCGGAAAATGGATTCATAATAATAAATGCCAATATAATATGATTATTAAATGGGTTTATAACTTACTTAAACCCAACTCACATTCATGACTCTCTTTATTCTTTCTTGTCCTTGCTCTATACTTTTACCTCAATTTGAGTATAAATTTATCATCCAAGGTTAAATGTGGGACTGTTATAACAATATAGATTCGGATTGAGTATGAATCACAAGATTGGCATTGCATTAAAAAATAGGTCAAATAGGTCTACACGGGCCAAACCATTTTTCGACCAGCCCCACCCATTTAACAGCTAATGCATGCCAACGGGACTATAGGGTTGCCAATTATTTTAGGCTTCCGTATTGGTAGAATCTACCTAACTTAATTACACCGTCTGTCGCAGACTCAATTGCCGAGTAGAGCCAGCTCGACTGACTTGCCAATTGTTTTGACAAGTCAGTAGTCGGGAACAATCAATAGCCGAATGATTAAATGTACCGAGCTACGACGCCAACCCCCCTACGTACGTATACGTACGTAGGCTGGGGGGTAGGGACAAAGGACCGGAACGTTCGTCTCTTCAAGACGAGCAAAGGCCAAACGAAATTCGACTCATTAAAAGCGCACGTGCTTCCATCTTTTTAAGGCTGTAGTGACCACCAGCCCCCATCTCTTGGAATTGAAGGAAGTCATAATTTGTTTTATTTCGTTCTCTACCGACTTATGTCAAAATCTTAATCGCGATCTTAGCATCTCCATCACCCCGTTGTTGGAAAATATGGAGGAAGGAGAAGAAGAAGCATTATGTTTGTTGTGATCAGAAAATTAATTCGAGAAAATTTGAGGTACGGTTGACTGAATTTCCTTAAGACAATTAATTTCTATTAATGGTTCTAAATAGTTTTACAAACTTCATCTCCATATATATAATACCTCGAACTTGTTGGTATTAACACTATATGAACAGGATTCTAGTGAACACTTTTTGAAACCGGAACACTTATAAAAACTTGAGGAGAGGAGATGTTTATGTTTTTCACTTCTCTTGGAATGAAGATTTTGAAGTCTATTTATAGAGTTTTTGAATTTATGTACAAAAACGGTTCATGAACAATTAATTAAATCGATACAAGAATCTAGAAGGCATATGAATCAATAATTAAATAGATACACAAATTCAAAAGATACATGAACTCAAGAAATAAATGAATTAATGAAATATGTGAAATGCATATCATTTTGCTCATTTTCGTTTATCCATTAACCTACCATAATTACAACACCCATTACACGTGAGCCATCAACCATCGAAGCCATGATCGAGCCCCCTTGAAGGCTCCACCCATTGTCGATTGATCGAGGCAAAGGGGCTCGCACAACATATAAGTATGCATGGTTATGTGTTCTTTTTTTTTTTGTCAATACTATTTTATTCCTCTTAAACTTTTTCCCTTTCTCATAAAGCATGAGAGTCCTATACTTAAAACTAAATCACCTCCATCCAACCTAGGGGCATTAAGATAGATCATGGACTCATTTTGTTTGTGAGTCATGTTCTATCTTAATGGGTCAAAATGTGTGACCCATTTTCGATTCAATTATAGAATGTATGAGTCATTTTCGACCCATTTTTAACTCAACTGTAAAACGTATTTTTCTTTTTTGAGTCATCCTCAAGCTCGGTGAATGGTGATAACTTACTAATGACTGCGACACTTCGTTGCTCACCTCCACCCCCATCTCAATTTATAGGTTTTTTACAAAGATATATTTAATTGATGAAATTCTTTAAAAATATTTCAATTTATAGGATTTTTATATTTTTTATTTTATTCACTATTTTTTAATTTTTTTAAATTTGATTTGAAGTTTTATTCATTCAAGAACTTAGAGTGAGTTTAGGCAGCCAATGAGATTTATGAATATAATGTAGTTTATAGGGTTATGCTAACCCAAAACCGTCAATCCATTTGGTGAAGTATTTTTCCTTCCCATGGAAGGCAAAACGGATTTGCCTAATTATATTATGCGATCGGACGGAAATGCATCGATCGTCGGAACGTGAAGTTGCGGGTGGTGATGCGACAAGCGCATCTATCGATTGCAACGTGACCACCAAGAAGACAATGACCATGCAAATGCATGTGGCGACCTTCCGATAGATTTGCCTAACATCTCCGCTTCGTACCTTAATAGTCCTTTTAACTTATAACACCCACCACTTGGTTTCACCTAACCCCCGTCGAATTAAAAGCCCATTGGTTGCATTTGCCTCGTTATTATCATCCGTGCCTAAAGTTGCCGTCGATAGTCATTAACATATGCGTGAGATCCTCTATAAGGAGAATCCCATCATCCCATCCTAAGGGTTAGCTTACACAATAAGTATGCTCTATTGAAGGATGATCGGTTCTTAAGTAGCGGCCGATCAGTTTCCACAAATAGCAACGGATCTACAACCGTGTTGAAAACTACAAAATGAGCACGAAGCGACGAGGATGTGGCATGACCAATGTCATGAATGGGGACGCTGCGACGTCGGCCGGACTTTCTTTCCAAAATAAATGCCTCATTCTCAACCTTTTGGCAAGCAAAATTTCCGTACTTCGGAGGAGAACAGCTCACTACGTTCTGTACGATTCGCACGATGGCCATGTCGGGCCAACGCGATACAGAAAGGATCGATCGGTCCTGTCGATAAAGTTGCCGTCCGAAAACGTATATGGTGTCGTACGGGCCATATTGCAAGCTGTCTTTTTTTGGGAGGGGGCTGGACAGATGTCTTAGAGGTTGGGCCCACGTCACTCGGTTTTGGCCCACAACCTATTTTGGAGGCTGATAATGACAGCTTAGCTAGAATTAAATCCCACGTGCATTCCCTTTTGTTGCTTCGAAAAGAAAATTAAAAAGAATAAAAGAAAGCAATTTGGAAGCCTGAAATGAAGGGATGAAATTTGAGTGTTTTCGCTAGCATTCACGAGCTTGTTCAGCAGATGCTCGCAAATTGTTCATTAGCATCATCTGCCCGAGTGTCTTTTCATCACCGACCATTCTTCGGATCGAGTGGCGCGCAAGCAAAAGAGAAATTCAGACTCCAGCCTTCTCGACAAAGGTGCATCCTTGATCGAGAACAATCGCGATGGCCCGGAGAACTGGTTCGCCTTTATATTGAAAGAGCCGAGCAGGGCTTCTGCATTGGACTCAAGCTCGAAAGCTCAGATGAAGCTGGGCCTTTCTGTAATGGTGTTGATTCGACCAAACATATGTGCTTTGAACAACACATGGGTGAGGGAAAACAGAAAACCCAACAAAAGTTACGAAAAGAGGGGGCAATAGTCCCTTTTATGCTGTCAAGAAAGCTTGTGCAACTTTCAAGATCCAACTATCCCAGGTCAAAATCTCCTTAAACCCCCACATAAGCACAATTACAGTAGACCCTTCACCATCCGCCAAAGGTTTAAAAAAGGATCCGGCCAGGATGCTTTTGAATGGTGACTCACGGCAGCATTACATTCACTTAAAGTTGTTGCAGAAGCTTCTTGTTTTTGGGCCCGAGACCTTCAGCGAAAGCAACCCGAAGCATATAGGCCTCAGAAGCCTCCTGCAACACACAAGCAGTTCTTGTTATTATTTTATTTTTATAAAAGAGGAAAAGAAATGACCATAACGTAAGGACTAGGAATGTGAAGAGAGTGTACTTTATAGATCAATTCCCTCGGCAGCCCCCATCAAAGAGTAACTCGAGTCATCAGTTCCAAGCAGGTTGCATTCTGATCCTCTCACATGAACACTAAAGCAAGCTAAATGAGGAAGAACCTATCAGAGCTTGGGGGGAATTCGATTCTGATGCATTAAGAAAAAGTGTGTTCCAAAGCAACCGAGCACATAATAAGATTTTACGTTCACTTTGATATTTTGAAGTACATAACAGCTATTCCCTTTCAGTCTCAGCACAACTTTAACAAGGTTAGAAGAGAAAGGGAAGAGTATTGTATTATTGTATTTCACCTTTTAAATGCAGGGAAGGAAATTCACAAAATTCAAACCAGCAAAGTTTCAAGTTTAAATCATTTGAAAAAAGCTACTCACTTAGCACTAGCCGTAACTGAATTAATGTTCATGACTAACTCAGTGAATTGACAATTTAATGCCTCAGACTCAGCTAAGTGATCTCTACATGTAATGCCATCAAGCAAGAAGACCTGAAATGATCATTGAGTGAAAGTAGATAGACAGATATCAGCCAGGAAAGTGGCAACACAGTACCATTCTCAATTTTTATCACACTTTGAAGCATTGTCTCCATCTTCATCTTCATATCAGAAGGTTCGTCCATGTGTGGCACTAAAAGGGTCAGCTCACGATGTATTTCACGCACAAATGTACATATCTTTTCAGCATATTTAAGTTCACCATCTGATATTCGACCAATAGCCAACCTCATAAGCTCTCCTGTCAAATCTGCAAGCTTCATATGAACAAATACTAGCTTTAAGTTTCTGATAAGAAATACAAGCTCAAGTAAGTTAGCTTGCGTGCATTTCAAGTGTTTGTGGGTACATGCACGACCTTTGCTCATTCAAGCACACATTTGAGTCCCGTGAATGACCAGAATCAACTAACTCAATGTTTAAATAGACCGAACTAGTGCAAAAGATCAATTGACAGCAAAAAGAACGATATTTCAATGCTTCACCCTGATTGCTTTTCTTATGCCAATGCTGTGATGCTATTACATGTTTTCATATGCTCTCTGGCTAAACACCTTATGGTGGAGTGCACTTATGTATTTTGCATGCACTTCACCATCCATCTCAAACTTCAATAACATAAAGGGCACAGATTGATTTACCCTAGTGGATAAAGTAGTCAGAAGTGCATCGATTATGAAAATTTAGGCCATTACCCCAAGAATATAGTCAAGGATATTGATCTGCAAAGGTTCTTGAGATGGATTGCTCAGTGATGATAAAGAAGCATTCATTTCCTCGAGATTTAAAAGGGTTCCAGATTTACAAAATCTACAGAGAGTGGCGGCCTCAACATATTCCTGTATCTGCAAAACAAAGGGTAAAATTAGACAATTCCAGTAATCTATTTAGGCCTTTTAAGCAGACAGAGAAAGTATCACAAACCCCTGGAGAGTATGCCCGTCGTAGTTTCCAAAAGTCACTGCCTTTCAACTCTTTCACCAGTCTGGCCACGTACTGATTCATAACAGCTGCTAAATCCTTGTATGCCTTCTCCAAGACTTCCTCTTTGTTGTTTTTACTGATTCTGCGATAAGCATGATATAAGACTGGGGAGTTAATTTTAAGAATTGATCATGCAAAACTAGTTTGATGATGTCTGCTACTTGCAATTTTATCAATTACAGCAAGAATCAAAGAATCAGATCATTTGACCCTTTTTAAAGCGCATGACACTAAAGAGATAAAAATATACCAATAAATATTACCTGTGCACCTGAAATATAACCTTCTTGCTGTTCATGGTTATGTCTCGACTTGCTTTCACTACCCTTTCGCGTTTTTCATTCTACAGATGCAAATTGAGGTCACATCAGACAGACATGCGAACAGAAATGAAAGAACCCAATATATAGTAATCATCACTCAGATAAAAAGGTCACGATCACAGAGCAAAATGACTAGCATCCATCCGCAATTCGAAGGGGCGTCACATATCACGCCCAAAGCGTACGGCTTTATCCGATTTTATAACTTCAGACAAGATGGGCAATCAGGGATGCCCGGAGTTAAGCTATCGGAAAAGGGTAAATGATGAATACCCCTAAAACCTCTACGTTTCGGTACAACTCGGTTACCCCTAAAACCTCTACGTTTCGGTGCGACTCAGTTCTTATGCAAGCGGAAGGCTAGCGCTGGCCGACTTGCTCACCACATTGCAGCCCCAACAAGAACACCCTTTAATGCGAACACTGCGCACAGCTTCAGCACCAGCCCCTTTGAGCGAAAAGGGTAACCCTAGAAGCTCATCACTACACAGAACCTCACACCTTCCAATCTCTCCATTACACTCGGAAAATGGCTTAATCGCAGTCGCTCACTGCTGTCTATGCCCACGTTTCAATAGCAATGAACCCATAAAGAAGAGAGAGAGAGAGAGAACATTACGAGATTGTTGAGGTAATCGGTGTAGGAGGAGAAGGCGTCCTTGAGAGAAGATTGAGTCGACATGGTCCTGGCCTTCTTAGCTGAGCTCTGGAAGTTCGCCCCTGCGAAGTCGTGTTATGCACCCACAGTATTAAGCGAGAGACGCAACACCCAGAGACAGGAAGAGAGAGAGAGAGTGAATCCTTAGGGTTGTTGAGCAGGAAATCGAGAGTGAATTGCCAAGAAGAAAGCAACAGGAAGAAGAAGAAGGAGAAGGAGAAGGAGAGGCGGACATTGACGGAGGCGCTGGGGGCTGGAGCTGGAGGCCATTAAAACAATCTTCTGGATTGCGGAGGAGCACTTCATCTCCCTCCCTGTTGCCCCCACATCGGTCCTCCCCCCCTGTTAATTTTCTCCCTCGTTCGTTTTTCGGCAAAGCATCAATTTTATGAATAATTGAATAATTAGCTAATTAAAAATATTTTCTTTATTTATCTTGATATTTTCGTAGACAATAAAAATTATTTTCATTCGTTGATTTTTTTCAAATAAAATAATCATTATTTAGAAAACATTTTCTAAATTTTACGAAACAAACAAAGTAATATTCATTATAATTTCTAAATTTTTATTTTCAGATTCAATTAAATTTCGAACTTCTTTCTTGTATTCATGTTTATGTATGTTTTTTTAACGTTGATTGCCAAAAATTATTTTTTACTTCTCTTTTTTCTGGCAAAAATAATGAGAAAAAATATAACACGGAAGCCATGTATAACGGCATAAACCATACGCACGACCAGCACATGCTAAATCCAACGTCAAGTTAACAAATATTATGACTAACCCAAAATCTCCATTCCAATTTTTGTTGGAATAGAACTAACTTATTTAACACGTTTTTGAAATGAGTAAATTCTTATAATTATACCCTCAAATAAGAAATTTAAGATGAGCATTTTTAAATTTCGTTTGATCCTGTTAAAATCATATTGTCAATTTCAAGAAATTACCTTGCCATAATTGATTAAGGTGGATCTATTCATTTTTTTATTTCAGAAATAAAAATTTTAATAGTTATCAAACGCTTTGAAATGCTCAGAAATTCGTTAAGAGAATAAAATTATTAAAAACTTTTTTTGTGCATAAATTATTATCAGGAACATAATTATTACCAAACAGGCCGTAATTATCGAAATTGGATATTACTGTGCTCTGGGAAAACACCAAAAGGTCTACTTTCAGCAACGAGTATATCGATAATATGGGCCAGACTATTCCAGGTCACCGAAAACCATGGGTCGAGAAACGGGCCAGTGGGCTTGGCACGGCCCATAACAAACGGAAGACAAATATCTTGGAAGTGCCCTCTTTTTCTTTCTTTCCTTTTCTTTCGGCCCCCTTAATTTATTTTAGGCCAGACCTTTTTCCTCCGCCAGCTGGATTGGCCTCTTCTTTTTTCGCAAGTGCCTCTTCGAAATATATTTATTTTTCTAATTTAATGATCAAAAAGGACCCAACAAAATATTAGGTGCGTACGTCACTAGTGAGATGTGAATTAGGTGGAAAAGTGCTAGATTAAATAGTTTAGTTACAAAATGGAAAGAACGATCGCTATACCTAATATATTCATAAATTCATTCATCAAGACAGCTGAATCAATCAGCATAAAGATGCTCTTTTTTCATATTTATTCTGGATAGTCATGATGGCCCAGATAAATAATTCATACATTTTCAATTTTACCTATCGAGTCCCAAGAAATTATATTAATCTTCAAACAAACGGAACAATACCATATTTTTCAGACTTGATTGTATGTGTATGCGTCGACAAAGTTGAAAGAAGGAGTTTAGTCAATGTAAGATAAATATAAAATTTTCAAGCCCTTTGACCTTGAGATTAGATTTCAACCACTGATTTCATGTCCTGTGAAATTTCTCTAATATAATCTGTTGCGGTATCACGCTAGTCAAAAATATGTCACGAAGGCTAGAGAGGACATTTGCATGGCGTTCGCCTGGAACCATCCATGAAGATGTCCACGGGCATAAAGAAAGGAAAAATAAAATAAAATAATGAAATAAAATCTTAGGAAATGCCGGGAAAAATCGCGCGACCACGGATGGATATCGATATCCTCGGACCCGATCAATTGTTTAGTCGCAGCGACCGGGCCACGGGAATTTTTCCTAAATTTTTTTTTCCTAATTTACGTGGAAGTTTCTGATTTCCTCGTTTTTATTTGCTTATTCAACTTTTTGGTATTTTACGTGGCCAATAACTATCCAATGCATACGTACAATGGAATTTAATGCTTCTTCTTTTTTCCGAGAAATTTCCCTGGTCTTATCTTCGCATGGGCGAACACCTGTGCTGCATTTATCTGAGTTAGGCTCTATCCATTTGATGGTCAAATATAGTACATCAGGAGAAAAAAAAAATTTAGGATTTTTTTTTTCGGATTTTTTTTGTCAGTCGCATGTAATAACTTGAAAGCGACGATGACAGCTCCTTGCGCAACAAGGATTTTTCGGTCGCATGGATTTGAAATATCAGTCTCATGTCGTAATTTTATATATATTACTTATATAATTTATATCTTTTCATATGATAACTTTAGTATTTCAAGTTAGACTTTTCAATAACACGAATGCTTCTTGATCACGCATTAAGCGGACTTCGGTATAAAAGGTACGAAAAATCATTAACCCACAGACTATATTAAAAAGACTAATAATTTTTTCAAAGCATTGGTAAAATTTCCAACAAGCTATTAACTTCTTGCACCGGCACTTTTTGGACACTAATCAACTTTTTAGAAATATATAGGCACGAGAAATAAGATTTTTAAGGAACAGTGAAGTTGTCCATAGAGTATAACTCAAATCCTGAGTTTTCCGCATACATAAAATAAAAGGGAATGAACACCGTGTCCAAACCCCCTAGAGAAAAAAGAAGAAGAAGAATTATAGGATCGACTCTAAAATAAGACTGGCCAATCTGATTCGATTTCAATATCGAATGAGCCGATTTCCATTTTGTTACTTGAAATTGCACTCGATAAAGTCAATCGGGAACAGTCCAAACATATCACCTTTTCGCAAAGTAAATAATTTTGGATATGCAAAGTCGTGGGTATGCTGTCCAAAGTGAGATTGCTGCGTAAAGTCATTCGCGGACGGCACGAGGGAGTGCGCGTCAAATCTTTTACCGTTATTATTTAACGAGCCTTTTTTATTTTATTTTTCCATACAATATTATTTAATGAACCTTTCGTGATAATTATATGATGATCTTTTTTTTTTTTAAAAGAAGAATATTGCAGACGGCCATCGAGAAGTCTACCGGGCCATTTGGAAGATCGCCCACCATTTGGAAAAGACTATTCCCCATCAAGTCGGCATCGATAGATTAGAAATTGACGAAATTTGCGTAAACAATCGCATTAAAAATTAGACTGGAATTTGAACTAATTACACGTGTCTATAGTAAAAGAGATCAGGATTTTTTTCAGCGCAACTTGTCTTGATTTGCTTTGAATTATTCATATTCCTTGTCTTGGATTTAACTAACTATCTTCACTACTAACGTAATTTAATACATATCTGATCATATGACCTAACGTAAAGAGTTTTGATTTGATTTGATTTAGTTTGGTCACCTCATGAAATGAAAGCTGGGCGACCCTACCTACACTTCCTAGTCCTTGCCATTATCACGTGTATCTTAATACAAAAAGTAAAGAATGTTAACGTGGATATTTATTACAATCTTTAGATTATAAACTAAACAGTTTATTCGATCCCATTTATTATTCTTGGCAATATGATTTTTGATTCGGTTGTGTTTTTAAATGCTTTAATACTGAACATCCTGCGACAATATATATCTCAATTCAACTAGATATGAATGGACTATTGTCAACCCTAATGGTATGTTCAACCACCGAATATTAAATGACCCAAATCTTTAGTCGGATTGCATTTCGCATTCACGATACTCACCAACTACATCACAAAAGACGAGGCAAAAAAATTGCTGCTCGAGGCATGAAAATATTATCCCGCGTCGTGTCTTTTTCGTTTCGGTTTTCATTGGATTTGCATGTGAGGGGTTGTCGACATATTATCCATCCCACTTCACTAGACTATTGAGTTTGGCTGAGCCTTTTGCACACGAGGCACGTGATCTCCTTCGATCTTCCAATCACTCAATTCTTTCAATGCCAAATCTAGCTTGCCAATGGCCTTACCCCTTCGCTAGAGTTAGAAAAAAAAAAAAATTAGACCCAAAAGCCATTTAAAAAAAAATATGTGCCAAGCACTATTTAAAATATAATAGCTTTGTATAGTAACTATGTAAAAGATTTTTTACCAAAACGCAATATCCATTTTCCCTAATGGGCTTTAGGTCAAAGGCATTTATATTTTCCCAAAACTTATTTATAAAGCTAAACTAAACGTACTATTGAAGATATATAAGACATCGTGTAAGCCTAACATACCAAATAGTAAGAATTTGCCATTTTAGGTGTGTTTGGTTTTAGGGTAGGTTAGTTCCCATCCTAGAATTAGGAATTGGACCAAATAGTGTTGTTCCTTAGTTGGTGAAATCAAGAACTAACTTTGTTTGTCATTGAACCGGCGATGTTATTTTTTTATTTTTTATTTATGGTTTTTGATATAAAAAAAAAAACAAGATAGACTCATAAAGAATTGGGAACATATTGCTCAATTAATCATTTATCTTTATATGCCATTTTCGTCGGTTTGGTCTTGTTTAGTTTGGTTGGTATAGTTCATATCAAATATCTGTTAGCCTAGTTTGGATTTTGAATTAGACAGGGACCAATGCACATTTCTAAGCTATATGTCTAGGGTAGGTTAGTTTCGCCTTTGAAATCGAGAACTAAACCCGATAGGATTGGTTCCCATATGTCAAATTAGGAATCGACTTTGTCTATTCTATAATAGACAGTGTTGTTTTTTCCATGATTTTTGCTATAGAAAAATAAAATACGAAACATGTTCATAAAAGAATGAAAAATATACTACTCAATCAATACTTTATCTTTTATATATATATAAAAGCTCAATATTTTTAAACTCAAGATCTTCTTTTGAAAATTAAAGATGGTTTTCTTTGTCTTGGTTTATTAATAAATTCAAAAACAATCATTTTATACAATACATAGATACATATCCACACACCCACTTTGTGCCCGTTTTACCAATTTGGTCCCATCTAGTCTGGTTGGTACGATTCCTGAAAGAATTGAGAATGGAAAATCGGTCGGTCCGGCAAAGTCCAAGTTCCGGATTAGACAGGGACCAATACACATCCGCAAAACCATACGTCAAATCAATTCTCAAGGGCGCACTTTAGCGAGCGACAGAGCCGCGGGGCACACCGCACGTGTACGTGATCATATATGTGAGTACCATCTGACCCGGTCGGTGCCCCTCCCACACGAGGAATGGTCAAAAATGATTATTCTCTACGTCCATTTAGAATTTTTCTTTTTATTTTCTGGTAAATTTCATTTATTGCCTTCGATAATAAATTATTTTGCAATGTAACCTTTTTGTATTTTCCCTTTTGGTCTTTCCTCTGTAATTTTAAAAAAGGAAACATTTTCATATTTTAATAGATTATGAATGTTTTTATTAAGTAAAAGGCAAGTTGCAAAAGAAGATCTGTAGGTTGAAATAGATGGTGTAGTGCGTTTGGTGGCTTTGTAAAAATTCTAGATAGGATGAGAATTATCTTGTTTAGCATTTGGAAATGTGCATTGGATTGGACAAATTTGGTTATATCGGTATAAAAGGTTGGACAAATTGTCCCGACCCTAGGTGCGAAATCAATTTTATTCCATCTGGGTTATATGTAAAAGAAAATCGAATCGAAAAAAGAGAGAGATTATTTACATTCCCCCACTTGCCATGGCATGGTTGCGTATTGCCGCTGTCAACTGCCACTCGATCTTTGGTGACCACCACTGAGAGCTTTCAATCTATGCATGGTCAAATCTAGGCAAATTTAGCCCACTGTGGGTCATGGCAGTTGTGATCACTCACACCCTATGGCAGTAGCAACTGTACCTCCTCATTGCTCGTGGATATGTGAATCGCAAGTACACTAGCGACCCAATCCATTCCCCTTCACGTTGTTGCTCGTGACCATCGTGACAATGGCAACCACCTGACCATGGTTGTTGTTGTTGGTAATGTTGATCACATGGGTTTTAGATCTAGAACCTATGTTCTACCTTGTTAGAATTAGTTCTCAATTTTAAGAATTTGAAACCTTTCCCATTTACCCTGAAATTGGCCTTTCCAATTTATAATGTTTTTTTCAATTCAGTTCTAGGGTTGATTCAAAAACCTGTTTTTCTTTTATTCTTTTATTTTATTTTCATTTTACAACAGCATAATATAAGTAATAAAATGATTCAAAGTAAAAGATAAATAACACAAGCCCTTATAAGCAACAAGAAATTCAAACACTTAACAATAAGCTGCATATTTTAGAACTCCATTCTTCACCCATCCATAAATATATTTCCAAATTCTAACCACCTAAACATAAAACAAACAACATGGTTAAATTTGTAATAAATTTATGTAAAACCACAACATGGGGATTAGAAACGGAGAAATTAATTTTTTAATTTTTTTTTTTTTTTTTTTAGTTTTATGAAGCCGAATCCCAAGTGGATCTTCACTAGGAATCATATATGTTTTTAGGGCGGTTTGATTCAATTTCCAGTTGCATACCCCTAAAGTGCACTATAGAGTAGGGTTTTTCTTCTAAGCTCTCGAGTTATCTAATTCTTTATCAAGTCACGTCCCAAACAAATGAAATCACAAGACTTGATGAATTCCCCCGCCCCTGCATTTATAGTCATATCATCTCAAGTCATCTAATTCTTTATCAAGTCGTGTCCCGAACAAACGAAAGCACAAGACTTGATGAATCCCCCCGCCCCCTGCATTTATCGTCGCATCACGTTGCATTGCAATCGTGATCCTCGTCTCGACGGCCAAACGTGGTCCCATGCAAAAAAGAAAAAAAGAAAAGATCCCAATAAGAAGGTCCGGCTTCTTGAATGGAATTGATTGGATTGCAAAGTAAAATAGAATTCTTCTTCTCACCTTTCTTCTTATCTAATTCTTTATCGAGTCACATACCAAACGAACAAAAAAGCATAAGACTCGATGAATCCCCCCGCATTTATAATCTTACCACGCCGCACCGTCATTCCAATTCTTGTCTCGACGACCAACCGTGGTCCCGGTGAAATAGAAAAAGAAAAGAAAAAGTTAAAAAAGAGAGGGAGAAAAGAGTAGGAAACTCGGAGGTAAGCCAAAAAGGCGAATGGTTCGGGATCGGCGCCGCGGAAGAAACGAACCATTATTAAATTACTTCTTTTCTATTTTCTGGCAGACGATGATTAGAGCCTGCTAATAGGATTAAGTAGGGTTTATTAGTTAGTCCACTCCCTGCAATGCAAAGCGTTTCGCTAAAACCGAGGTTGTATCAAGGACCAGATTATAAAATTTTAATAATCCGTTGCTTTGTCCGGTAGTAAATTCTCCTACTTCACCCCCCCGCCCCCGCACATGCAAGACGACATTTTTAAAGGTTTGACTTTCCGAGGGGGAGGGGGAGGGATTTTCTCGGGAAAATTTTGGTGGGGGGATCAAGGCGACGAGACAAGAACGAGAAAGAAGGAAAAGAAAAATGGTGGTGAATAGATAATAATTTGATAACACATACTGTACAACACATGGATCGACCTATCAGGACCACCACCTCACCCCCGATCAGGGATAATTACTTTTGAAGAAATAATGGGGAGTCTATCTCCTCGGATGATCTTCTAAGTTGTTGGTGAATATTTTTCTTCTCCATTTAGCAGAAAATAGTAGAGTTTAGATGAAATAATTTTAGGACTGACTTAGGTTTGATACGATATTTTTAAAGCTTTTGACTTTCAGGGGGCCAAATTTCTCCAGGCCTCTGGAGGAGGGGGGATTTTCTCGGGAAAATTTGGCGGGGGAAACCGAGCACCGTGGCGACAAACGGAAGGCGACGAGACGAGTACGAGAACGGAAAAAGAAGGAAAAGGGAAATGGTGGTGAACAGCTAATAATACGACAAAAGAAAAGTGGGGGGTTAAAAGAGAGAGAAGAAATTAAAAAAACTGACAGCGAAAGTGAGGGGTTGGCATGCCGCATTTAAAGCGACGAGGGAATTGGGAAAAAGGGCAAAAAGGGCGTCGCATTTTTGGCCTCTCTATTTAGTTGGGACCAGGGGGAGAGACATTAATTGCTATCTCAATTTTCGGTACAGGTGAGTATAATTTCAAGATAAAATCTGAAACTAAGGAATTAGATCAATGGGAAATTATTCCAAGTTCCAAGGATTAAGAAATATATTTTGATAGATAAGTTTTAGGTTCTAGGAACCTGGAACCTATTTTTGTGTTTTTCTTGATCTATGTGTTTGTGATGTCAGATAACGAGTATATAATTTGAAATCATTAGTCTCAATTTTCACTTTATGACTTAGTTTTTTATTTTGTTAATATTTTATATTTTTCATGTGTCTAAATATAAATTGAGGTCAATGGATTGTAGTAACAAGTGATGATATGCATTGTAATAATTCAATTAATAATATTTGTGGAATCTGGATAAAATCTGAAACTTATGACATGGTAATGAACCTGTTTTAGCAGGTATATTCCAAATTTTAGGTGTAACTTTAAATTACTTATCTCTAATTTCAAGTGATCTTTAACTTTTTTTTATCTTTTTCTTTAGGATTGAAATATGTTGGAGTTTTTAGTTCATTTTGAGAGCAAAAATGTCATGTTTGATCATGAACGATTTTTTGGGGAAAATGATATCTTCGTAAATAGAGACTTGAATGTGAAGGAATCGAGCGGTCTCCGAAGGTAAGATCTGCATGCATATTTTGGTATATGTATATGTATCCTAGAAAATTGGTAAAAAATGTTCGGCTAACTAATGATTGGACAGACTTTTAAGTGACCAAACCAGATAAGATTAGTTCCTACTCTTAATTCTCGTGACGAGCAAAGTTAATTGCAAAATATTGCTAAACCCTAGTTTCAAGTGATTTCGAACTTTTTCTGTTTTGCATTTTTTTGAGGTCGAAATATTTTGGAATTTTAAGTTAATTTCGAGTGTCGTGATCGATAAATTCACATTTAATTTCGAACAATTTCCAGAGAAAAAGATATTTTCTCAAATAGAGATTTAAATGTTGAGGTGTCAAGTAGTCTCCAAAGGTAAACTCTTGTACGTATTTGATATTTTCAATTGTAAGCGCCGATTGAGTGAAAATGTATGTGATGTATGTTTTTCTTTTCTATGGTATATTTTTCAATTTATCTCGCAAACAAATCAAGTGTAACTCAAAAATAATTTCCGAATTCACTCTCTCCGCATTTTCCCTTAAATTTTGCCAACGGGAATTTATTTAAAGTCCACCTCTGGTCAAAGAAATCCGTTTACAAGAGTAACGCCGGGAGGTTGTTTGGTAGGATTTTCTTGTAAAAAGCCTAAAGGCGAGGAGGGGCACCGCCCCTTTTTCTAAGAAAAAGTGGAGTAGCTTTTTTAAAGGCGTCTGACGAAATCTCATAGCCCACAATGCCTCCGAATTATCGCAGCTTTGAGATTATAATGTATAGCATCAAACGTATAAATTGCATCACTTCACGACTACATGATCACATATCAATAATAAGGTTAAGGTTCAGATGCAATTATACCTAAAAAAGCACTTAAATCTTACTACCAGCCATGAAGATAAATTGACCGTGATGCATATTATATGAAACGACCAGTGTTTGAGAAAAACAGAATTCTAATCATAACGTGCCGAGTAATGAGTGTTTTGGATAGTCAATGTTAAGTAATAAAATCAGAAAAGATTAATTCCCAATTTATGAATCTTCCTCAAATTCCCGTGACCAGCAAAGTCAGTTGCAAAATATTTTCTTTCTGAGTTCACTCAACAAGTTTGGTTACGATCATGTTAGTTTCTTTCTAAATAAACAATCAAAATATTGTAACATTGGATTTCCTTTCTTAAAATGTGCCCATGAGGATTGATAAAATCCTCTAGTCACTAATGCGTTCGGTAATATGCTATCGAAGAGTAATTTTAGTTTATAAATAATTTTTTTTCCATTTCTATGATCGGGAATAAATAAGTAGATTTTTTTACTGCTTATTTCCATTCCGAAATAAAAAATTAATTGATCTTACCAAATTAATTTCGATTTTTTTGCCGTTATGGGAAGCAAAAGAACAGGAAAATAGAAAAAGATAATGGTTATAAAAAAACATGTCCTGATTAAGGTAAAAAAACATTTAAGATTTGTTTGTTGTCCTACTGAGAGCACAGCAACAAGAACAATAATAATAATAACAATAACAATAACAATAATGATTCACTATATTAGTTGACCTTTTAATTGGGAAGAGTTTGATAAAATGGGTACAACTCACCGCCTGTGTCTCTTCAGCCACCTACTTTATGTAGCATCGCCTCCTGCCCTGTCTTTACTTCCCACGCTCGCTCCCTCCCTCCCTCCCTCCCTCCCTGACTTTCTCTCTCTGCTCCAACGAACTTCCTCTTCCCCTCTGGAGCCGGCTTTCGTTGTCGTCCGCCACCCACGATCTCTATCTCCCCTTTTGCCATCGACTTCAATTCGAACCCATCTCGCCGTTTCCAAGCTCAGGTGTCCCCTTCGTCTCTCTCTCTCTCTCCCTCTCTCTCTCTGTTTCTACCCGTGTTTTGCTTTTTTGCCGATGCTGGAATCTCCCACGTCTTGATCTGTGAAATATGCTGCGGAAATAGTTCGATGCTTTCTTTCTTCTGTTTGTTTTCTCGTCATCTTCGTCCCGGATTTCGCCGTTTTACTCAGGAGTGGCGTTTTCTTGGCGGGTTTTTGTCCCTTCTTTTTTGCAGTGGGGGGGCGTGGCTCGAGAGGATGACCCGCCTCTTCTGAAACAGAGCGAGGTGTAGAAGGATTAGACGGTTGTCATCTTGTGGCTGATCGGGTCGGAAGGTACTTGGGTTTCATATTCAGTTTTGGATCCTTGTGTTTCGTTTGGATTTTGAGGTTGTTTTCTTGTCGGATCTGATTTGGGTCTCCCGTGTTTCCCTTCTTCTTGGATTTCGCCCATCTCGCTCGGCAATTTCTGCAGAACCCATTTGGGTTCTCTCTCTCTTTTACCCCTGCTATTCTAGTTTCTGTTTGCGTTCTGTGTTTTAGGCTTGACTTCGAGTTTTGATCTGATCAGAAGCTTCCCGGTAGGACAAAGGTGGTGAACTGAGAAACGCTCCAATGGAGGGTCATCTAAGGTTTTTTCCCTTTTTTTTAGCCTTTTTGAAGAATAAAAGAATCGTGGGGTATGATTAGGAGGTTGAAAGTTTTGGAAGCTTTTGAAAAGTTGAAAACTTTTTTTTCCCTTGTCCTTTTGTACATTAGCCACTTTACTGTTTTCGGTTCTTCTTTTTCCTCTTCTTTGGGATGAGTGCAGATGTATTGGCCACTATCTCTAGTCTTCGCAAATTCACACATCATGGACCATCCAGGCATACATGTACTCATTACAAAAATTCTACTGGATTTCCGTAGGACAGTGCTTTTCAGATTTTGGGGGTCATCCTTTTCATATTGGCAAACTGAGTGCGCATTATCTGAAGACTATACCGGCTTCCTTTTTGATAGGCTTAACAGGGCCATCTCAGCTTTCCCCTGTTTACCAGTAATGGTTTTGGCCTTTTTCTCCAGTTTTGTGTTTGAGGCTTCATCTCTGTCTAACTATCAAATGGTATCCGGATCAAGATTGGGACCGACCTGTCTATATAAGATGATGCCCATTCTAGAACCATTCGTTTCCGTGGTCTATCATGAACTGTTTTCGAAAAAAGAAGAAGAAGACTTCAAAATGGAATAGGACTTCCTTTCGGCGAACCTTTTACCTTTCCGTGTTCTTTTTCCAATGTTAATGACTAACTCCGATAAATGAATGATGCTGAGCGAGCTTATTGCTGGTTGAACTGTGCTAGTGTTGCTGGATGCTGGAAAAGAATCTGCCGGTCATTATCGGGTTTCAAGTTCTTCTAGTCGTCCTTTAGAATGCAAACTTTTAGACATGTGTAGTTTTCCTGTTGTGTGAGGTTTCCTGAAGGCCCATATGTACACAATAGCTGCTTACTGACATAACTCTGTTCGGTTTCAGGATCTCCTTGTTGCACAGAATTCCGGTGTGGCGAATGACATAAATAGCTTGCAGTTCAGGAAGAGTTCTTCTGACATTTGGCTGCATGTTCAACTATGAAGATTGGTACTGAATCTTTTTCTTTTGTATGTCCTGCATGTTATCCTAGTAGAAAATGTTCAGAATTCGCATTGGTACATTTTTACATACATAAAAAGAATTTCATCTTGCAAACAGTAGCAGCCTTTTGACTGTCTCATCCCAGAGCAAAGGCTGGAAAAATTATTTTTCCTAAAAGATTATATTGCCATGAATGGGCTATAGCACTTGCCACCCTCTCCTCTCTTACTAGATTTTATTTGGAAGTTTCATCTGTCTGGTTGACTTGCTTAAAACTTAAGTCATAACGAGTTTCCGGAATTTTTACTACAAGCTGGAATTTGCAGTCACTGCTCTAAATCATCCATAATTCCTCAGTTGCATTTTTCCTTACACATTGGTGCTGTGTTGCACTGCAGATGGTGAGACGGTGGTTCAACATCTGGTCCATAATCCTACTGCAAAGTCCTTTCAGCACGATGATGACCCCAGAACAACTGTTGAACAAAAGTCAAACAAGGACACCATGAAGGAAAACCAAGATGATATGAAGTATAATGAGAATATTGCTGCTCCAGTGCCATTTAATGTTGCTTCTGGGGATGGATTTTGGCCAGTGCCCGGATTGAGCAATCCGGAGCCTGATGAGGTTCTCACTGGGAGTGACAAATTGACCATAAAAAGTTCACTCACTTCATATACTGATTCTACTGGAGAAACAGAGGTGGTTAAAGAGGACTTGGACCTTTTCACTGATAAAACTGTCACTGAATGTGAGATTGATAAGTCAATACCTTGTCACAAAGAGAATCCTTTCTGTGAAGTCAAAGACATCTGTGTAGACGAAGGGGTGCCCTCTCACAAGGCTACCTTGTCAGAAACTGATGGAAATAAGGGCCTGAATGCCTATTTGCCTTCAGTGAAGGATGCAAAGAGTGACTTAGATGCACTGGAATGTTCCAAAAATTGTTCTGAGGATTTAGCGCAGGCAGACACAACAGGAGACAGATTTGTGGATGAGTTATCCAATGAGAAAGTGGTTCCTTCAGTCCAAGAGTTGGCTTCACAAAATCTTGACCGAGAGCCTTCTGATGATATTGCTGATGGAATGAAGCCACCCTCCACTGTGGTATGTCTTCCTCACTTTGGAATATTAAACAAAGTCTGTCAGGGTTCAGATTTAGCTTTGTATGTGTAGATCATGTGATGCTTTTGAAAGATGATATGAATGCACAGGTGGCAACTCTTGTACATGTGTTCCAACATTGGCATTTGTCAGAACTGAGAAGACATGTCGATCTCGTTACTAGTCATAATGTCTCATTGTTAAGTCTCAAGTGCAATCTCCATGTCAACTGAGGCTTTAACCTATTGTTCTTCCTTCTGTTCTGGTTCTGGATTCGAGTTTGAGATACTTTGTTGTTGTCAGTTGGAATTCATATAAATACGATGCATAGAGTTGGCTCTGGAGGCTCAGCTTTTATTATTATTATTATTATTATTATTTATTATATTTAATCCTGAATACAGGGCTCAAATGACGAATCCGTGATGGCATGCTTGAATTTGTCCTTGGTTAAAACCCAAGAATCAGTTGAAAGGAGCGAGGAGGATGCTCCCCCATCCCCCTCTTCTACCATCAAAGAGTTGAATGATACCACCCTCATCCATGATTCACGAGATGACAGTGAGAGGGATAACAGAAGCCCTGAGAACTGTGTCACAACTGACCCATCTCCATCTGAATGGTCAGAGGAGCACAAGGATCTTGTTAACGAGTTATCTTATTGCAGGAAAGTGGAGAGCGGAGTATTACCTTCAGTTTCAATGCTTCAGCACCGGAATCGAGTGATAGAGGGGAGAGTTCTAGTAATGGGAATAAAGAACAGCATGAGGGCCAGAATGTGCGTAAACCGGATGGAGCTTCCAATAGGCGAACTGATTCTTCCCTGGGACGGCATGATCTCGGAGAGTCGAGTTTCTCTGTAGCAGGCCCTGTGTCTGGCTCGATAACTTACTCAGGGACCGATTGCTTATTCAGGAAGCCTTTCTCTCAGATCCCTCTCTATCAGATCGGATAGCAGCACCACCAGCGCTAGATCCTTTGCCTTTCCAGTGTAAGCCACAATGCTCTTGTGTTCCAACTCAAAAGACTTTTGGCTAACATATATTTATTCAAATTGGAATCCAGTTTCATTTTTGTTTTTCTTTGTTTTCCTTTGGCGTGTAGATTGCAATCCGAGTGGAATAGCAGCCCAGTGAGGATGGTGAAATCGAATCGGCGATGGAAGCGAAAGGGTTGGAGGCATCGGATTCTATGCTGTAAATTCTGAATTGCATCTCGTCTCTAGGAATTTCTCTAGGCCATTATTCTAGTCGTTAGATAGATGTATACATCTTGCTTCTTTTCCTTTTTTTTTTTTAAATCTATTTTTGCCCTCTCTTGGTTGCCCTTGTAGGATTTGAGGGTACGATAGATAAGAGAGTTCTTTGGTTGGAGTCTCTGGTTTTCATTCTTGCATGTCTAAAGTTATGCAGTGATGATATGCTCTATTTCCCCCCATATTTCATGTACTCTCTCTCTCTCTCTCTCTCTCTCTCTGCTCTCCTTCTCTGATTGAGTTTTGTGCTATATGATCCTGGGGAAGCTGTGGGGGTTTTCTGTGAGATCGGTAACCCTTTAAACACAGAATGAGATGAATACTTATTAAGCATTTGTGCGTGATGACATTTGTTGAGAAACTCAAATGAAGCATACTCCGATGCAACAGTTTCGATATGGATCGATCCCTCGAGGGATCATAGAAATTCTCTATAGGCGCGCCTATGTTGGACTTCACGATGTTGGGTACTTTTATTTTGTTGAAGAAACGATACTGTGAAAATGTACAAACTTTTCCATTCCGCATCGCCCCCTCGCCCTATCGTTCCCACTGCGAGCCACCATAGTCCTTGCTCCGGCATGGTGAAAGTGTGGTTCCGACCCGAGCTGACTGTTGCATGACAAGGGTACTAGCGATGGCTCCCCCCCTCTCCTTAATTGCTTGATCGGACATTAGTTGGGTATGGAAATAACGTTAAGTGCACTAAAAAATGACAACAAAAAGCGATAAAATCAAATATTAGATTATAGGATTTGCCTCAATGATTATTATTTTCATATGGAAATGGGAAAGTAGGGGTTTCGAATCCACATTTTCTCAAAAGTTATTCTCAAAAGTTAAGGGTAAGACCGATTTAGTTTAAAGTATAGATTTCAACTCTTGCACTTGAAGATAGAACCCACAAAATAAAAAAGAGAAGAAAAAACGCTGGAATACGTTCTATAGTACCTTAGATGCGTCATTTCATCTTCACGTTTTGAAGTCCGAACTACGTATCATTATCCCACGCAACGCGCACGTGCACGTGAGAAGACGAAGGCAAAGCGCGGCGCAGATGGAGGCCAATCGTCCTCTTCCAAAGCGATCCCCACAGCCGCCCGAAACGGCGCCGTTTCGGTTCGGGGCGAAAAGGAGATCCAGAATCGGGAGCCTCCCTCGATCCCGAAGCAACAGAGGGTGATCCCGTCAAAAAGGAAGGCGAGCAAGCGCGCGGCCTCTTGCAGGGGAAGAAATGGAGGACTGGTGGAAGCGAGCCAAGACCTTCGCCGAGGAAGCCGCGAAGAAGTCCCAGGACCTCGCCGCCTCCGCCGCCACCTCCGCCAAGATCTCCGATCTCATCTCCGAGACCGCCAAGAAGTCCCGGGACCTCGCCCTCGAGGCCTCCAAGAAGGCCGACGAGCTCAAGTCCGCCGCCCTCAAGCAGGCCGACCAGATCAAGTCCATCGCCGACTCCATCTCCGTACCGCAGGGCGCCGGCCCCTCCGGCATTGCCTCCTCCGCCCCGGTGCCGGAGGAGGACCTCGAGAAGCTCGGCGTCACCGGCGACCTGCGGGAGTTCGTCAAGGGGTTCACGCCCGCGACGTTCCAGAACTTCCCGATTCGAGGTACATTTCTTGAATCCCGAGGCCTTGGGTAGGGTAGGGATCGGTGTGTTTCGGGGATTGATTTTTGGCGCGGTCGTTTGATGGTTATGATGGTAGATGATGATGAGAAGGAGGAGGAGGGCGATGCTGACGCGACGGGTTCGAACGTGAGGCGGGATCTTACGGAGTGGCAAGCGAAGCACGCGACTCTCGTTCTCACCACCGTGAAGGTATGGCGCCGAGTTCTTATGGCTTAGTAAGAGAAGTGCTTGTGAGTGTTTCAGATCGGTGCAATTGAATTGTGTTTGGAGAGGAGTTATCGCTCTGATCAATGTCGTTTAGAACTGAAAAAGAGTTCCCTATGCCAGCTCTGGTCTAATGTTTGCCTCGGTGATCTTTGTCCGTGGTTTAGCAATGAGACCACGATAGCTTCTCTCTGTTTGATGATGATCTCGTCATGCAGGAAGTTTCACGGCTACGATATCAACTGTGCCCTCGGGTCATGAAAGAAAGGAGATTTTGGAGGATCTATTTTACTCTTGTGAGCACTCACGTGGCCCCGTAAGTCATCTCGCTTTGTGGATTGGGAGTAAATGGAGTAAATTTACCTAGTTTGAGGGAGAATGTCTCCTTTGCTCTTTAGTTGATATGTCGCACAAGCTACTGTCTGCTATACAATTAAGCTCTGTGCAATGTTGCTGGGCATAGTCTTCATTTGTAATGAACGGATTTTTTCTCTAGGTCATAGAACAAGAGAATTCTGCGTGGTGATTGATGAGAAAGATTCATTTTGGTTGTTTATTGCGTTGCCTTGAAAGCCTCATGTTTTGAATTCAGACATTTAGTCTCCATACATTACTAAAGTTAATGAAATATATCACGTTGCTGAATGTGTCCCTCTGCAGAGCATCCCTACAAGAGTATCGATTGAAATGTGAAAGATATCGTCTATCCTTCATTTTGTGTTTTAAATTCTAAGAAGCTAAAGATAATTGTTTTTTTTTTCCTGGGACATAAATGGTCTCAAACAGTGGCATGTCTCTCTCTTCTTTTCTAGGTATGAGAAAAGGTACTTAGAGGATGCCAAGCTCAAGGCTGAGGAGCAGGCTAAAGCTGAAAAGATGATGCAGGCCCCAGTTGCAGAGATCCAAAATCCTAAAGTGGTGGATAAGAACATGAAAAGCAGCACATCAAGTTTGTCTGCTCAGCAAGACTTGGATACTTTCCTTCTAGGAGATCTTGAGGACAGTGATGGAGGCCCAGGTACATTCTTTTGATTCCTTAGTGTAGTTCATAGAAGTTTGTGATTACAACACAAATTATTTGACTTTACATTTAAGTGTCTTCTCTTGATTATTTCAGCTAGAGCGATGCTTGGTCCTTATATTGTTGAAAAAATTGCAAAAAGTAACTGTTGCCATGCTGTTCTCACCTCTTATACCTGAATGGCTTCCTCCTTAGAAAGCTATAAATTTGGCTGTGCCTGCAGACTGGCTGAATTTCTGACTGCATTTTGTATTTGAGCCAATGAGTGGGAACTGTGTGATCAGTAGGTCATGCGAATTGTCTGTCTGCTGAATTTGAGTGTTATCTTTTAGGAAGTCAAACACAGAATGAACTTGATAAACGACCTGTGCAAGGAGATGATTGTTTTAGCGTGCTCAATTCCCTTAAAGTAAATCACTTCATAACTGAGCCAATGCACTAACTGCTTAAGTGATGTTGATCTGTCCAACCAGTTCAGCTGCCAGATCAGTTTTACAATTTGTAAAAATCCGCAAGCATGATAAAACCAAGTGTTGTGGCTCAAATAGTAAGCCTATGGCAAGTGTTGCCTGTAATGCTGACATACAATGTTGACGACTCACCTGCAGCGCCTTGGTGTTCTTTTTTATCTGAAAACCTCCACAAACTTGGCTGAGTCCACCAATATGGAGCTAATTCAGATTGACTGGGTCCCATTTCAGTCAGGATTCTATATGTGTTTTATTGAACAGTCCAAATGCAGATCTGGACTTGGCTGATTGAGCTAGCCAATCGATTTTCTGTTTTACAGCATTTCTTTCTTTATATTCGGGTTTGTAGCTTGTTCATGTGTGCTGGCTAATGATGCTTGGTAAATGTCGACAAAGAAGCAGGCTCCTGATCATAAGTACGCCCACTTGTGGGACCAATATTGTGCTTGGATGTACTGTTGGTTTTTATGTATTATTCTTGCAAATTTACATGTATTTGACCGCAAATATGCCCAAAATTTAGTGATTATATATTTACGTATTAAGGAATAGGTAACTTTGGTCTCTCACCCTCTTAAATCATTGATCATTTTTTAGCGAAAAACTTTTTTTGTAACCGCCTCTCATTACTTTCTAAACCCACGACTACATTGAAGTTGTTATTTATGGAGCGCCTATTGTAGTGTAAGACACGTGTAGCGTGGGTTGATGCTCTATAGCCATGAGCGCCCCCCCCCAAAAAAAAAAAATTGACATGCAAATATTTGGATCTTCATATATTTATCTAAGCTGCCTGTCTATCTAAGGGAGAGTGCAGATGTGTTGGTGAATTTGTAATGCGAGTCTTCTGATAAGTCCATATGCAATCATTCAGTCATCAACTTTTTTTTTTCTGGTCTTCCAGATGATGGTGAAGGGAGCATTGGTGATGATTTTGATAAGATCGATAATCTGGTAAGTCTTATCTTGGTATCTCAACCTTCTTCCCATTGAAATGTGGTCTTGCGTTCGGTCGACGATCTTTCCCCAGACTTTGATTCTTGATGGAAACTAATAAATGGATATCTGCAGGATGATGAGGATGAGGAGGATCAGCAGAAACCAACATGATTGAAGACTTGGAGGAACTTGTTCCATTGCAGTTGTTTACTAGAGGCTGGACCGATAATATTTGTAAATATGCATGTTTTCCTACTCCCGTCGGTACTTTTCAATTGCTGATGTATAGTACCTGGAGTGAACTTGCTATCTCCTTGTTGCTGTTTTGGACGCTCCCTTAATTTATTCGCTTGGAACTTGCAGGCCCCCGCATAAAAAATGGTAAGAGAACATGAATATGAAAATTTCACACGCATGGTTTCTTCTGATCTTTATTCCCACCCGAGATCTTCGCATCAGATGTAAAACAGGTAAAACTGGAGTTTGATTTGCTAGACATTTGCCGTTGATTCTGAATGATAATGAAGAAGGTGGAAGGGCAAAGTCTCACCATTTGTTAGTCACGCTTCTCGGAAGCAAAAATCAGACGCCTGAGAGAGCCTACCCTTAATTCCTGAGTATATCTTTATATTTCCAATTAAGAAAGAAATATTCCTGAATTTTATATATCGGTAGATTGAGCAGTTTTAAGATTTACTCTGGTACGAATCAGTTACATACTTTGATTGAAGCAAATATCAGACGCTTGCGCTGCACCCGATTTATTGCGGCAGTGAAGTCTCGTGACTGATGACTTCCCGTACTAACTGTCCTCGGTCGAACAAATTTACCAGATCAAGTGAATTGCTTCCTCAACAAATTACTTTTCAGATTAGCATAAACTCCTGCTGGCGCCTCAAAAAGGGATCCTTTTGAACATTTACTACGCTCTGAGTAGCTTTATAGAGTCTATACTTACACAACTTTGACCATAAAGTAGAAGAGGTAGGTTGGGAGTCGGGAATTCATTTAAGGTTGATCTCGGAAATTTAAGCAGTGGAAGCCTTACGTCTTCCCTCACGTCTTCGACAGAGGGAGAGAGAGGAGAGGGGGAAGGAGGGAGAGAGAGCATTAAGTAATGGATTACTCCTAGTCCAAATTCCAAAGCCACCAGAGCCCACTATAAATTGACCCCAAAACTCACCTCTCCACCAAAGCAACAAGTCATATAGAACGTTGGAGAGACCTCATTGCTTAGCATTTTAAAAGGCATATTGAGTATTGACATTGATCAGAAATTCAGAACCCATATTGGAGGGAGCGAGAGCAAAAGCAGAGGGGAAAATGGCGAGGGCGAGGAGTCAAGTGGCGCTGCCACGGCCGTGGGAGCTATCGCCGGCTTGGCGATCTTGGCCCTGGGCGAGGCAAGTCTGATGGGCGACTCGTCCAGGTCCAGCGGAAGAAGGACCATGAAAGCTCGCGGGAGGAACGTGCGCATCTTCCAGGACGACTTCGAGAAGGACACGGCATCCTACTTCCGCAACCTGCGCAAGAAGTAGTCGCCATAGCCATAGCCATAGCCATAGCCATAGCTACCAAAGTAAAACGAGGAATTTATGTCGTTGCTTGTGTGGTCTTAATGTCTCTCTTTAGGCTTTTGCATGGTGTCTTTTATGTGGCATATTTTTGTGCTGGATTCTCGTGGTTATTGCTAGTGTGTGGTTTCTGTCCAATCAGAAGGGTGCGCCACAAAATCATTTTGGCATACGCAGCCAGCAAGTGCTGATAAACTCTGTCAAATGAGTAGTCATTTTTCTCTGTCTGTCTTGAGTAATTCCTCGATCAGATTATCTTTTGCCTCGCGAATTGGATTTCCTATAGTGTCTCTATTAAAAAAAACACGAATAAATACTTCATTTGAAGGTAAATAATTATCCGGTGCTGCTCTACCATTAAATGCTTTTCGCGATTAGGGCATTCGAAATACTTAAATTCACACATAAGAGTTTAGGCCTGTAAAAAATTTATGGACGCAATGGACTTTGCAACCACATTAGTCCCACGGTGAAATGGTAGGTTCCCCATGTTGAAGATTGTAACACGTCGCACATTGATGTTGAAGCTGTAGAAAGTGCTCATTCCACAGTGAATGGATTTTGCATTACGGCTTTCATTTTCATCATTCCTAATTTACTTCTGTCCAATTCTTTCCCACAATTCATTTCCAAATAGCGCGAGTCTTCCTTTATACTATGATAATTGTCCCCTTAATTTGGAAAAATATTAAGATTTGCACCACACATTATGGGTTTGATTCAAATTTAGTGTTGCACTTTAGGCTTTTGTAACAATCCTGCCTGTGCATGTGAATTTAGCCCTCAAATGGAGTACTCAAAATAACCACATAAGATGGTGACCATTTAAGAGTGAATGTTGACTTATTAATCACTCAATATAATAACAGAAGATGGTGACCATTTGAGAGTGGGTATTAACTTATTGATCACTCAACACAATATCTCCAGACCATATATATATCGGCCTAATGTTAATTAGCAGGACCTGTTTGTTCCATAGTAGGAGGGGTCACGAAATGGGGTGGGGAAAAATCCATACTCAGCATTCCAAAGTAGCGGAGGCGACTCACGAACCATTAATAAGAAAGAAAGAAAAAAAAGGAAGAAAATAAGATATAATTTTCCAAATGTTTGTTAATCATTATTCAAGCAAAGACGCATAATCTGCTATAAAAAAATTTCAAGAACTTATCTCTCAGCCAAAAGATCGAGTATGCTAGGGGACTCTTCATCTCCCCACCATTGCTCTTGCTCCAAGAATAATCTGGGTCATCAAAGATTAGGGTTAGTCTTCAATGGAACCGGTTCACGGGTCACCGAACTTATTACTAGGGCACTAATGAAGCAGCTAGCACGAACTGGAATTCAAAGAGACGTTTTAGGTAAAATTAATGTCGACGTTTCTTTTTTCTCAGCAATTTCAGTGGGGTCATCTTTTCGAAATTTACAGTGAAGGTGTTGCGTTGAAAACCATCTTTTATTGGGAATTGGATCGATGCCCTGAACCTCAACTTAAATTTTGGGGAATCTTTGCATGGATGCATGGGTAGCTTGACGCTGGAGATGGCGGGATCAAGCAGCTGTGAGGACGGAGGCATGGTCTGAGAGAGAAGGGTGAGTGCTACTAGGGTTTCTTTTCTTTAATTTGTATGGATCGCCGTGTGACATGAATTCAATATTTGTAAAGTGAGGTCTATATATGAATAGACTATCATATTGGTTCAAGCACGTCGGACAATTGAACCACTCACGTCCCAATTATTTGATCAAACGTGTGGTCTACAACCAACACCAAAACCAAAATCAAGCAATCTCTGTCTCTATCTTCTGCCACCGACAGCAAAGTGTATAGCTATGCATATCGGACCGGTTCTTTTTGCTATGCATCCTATTCTCAGGAACATCAGCACGGCCATAATGCAAGCATTACCTGCTTCTCAGAATCAGTCAAAGATTTTCATTTAGTATAGCATAAATAGAGATTCCAAATGAGCATTTGTGTTGTCTGCCACCCGTGAAAACGCGTAGCAAAAATCTAATCGTTTTATGAATTGATTTTGACCACACATGATCAGATTCAAACACTTCACATCGAACAGATTTTCACCGATGATTATACTGAAAACCCTACAAGCAATCTACGTACATCATCGTCATAGTCTGTATGCCATAGAATTAGGTTATCAGAATCTTCTCTTCTCTTGGTTGCAGATGATACGGACGGTGCCTGCTTCCTCGAAATTTCTTCTGGTTGAAAACAATCAGACCCTCAATCCAACCATGCATGCTTTACTGGTTTTAAGAGTCAGACCGAAAGAACTCCATTTATTATGTCTGTACTAAACACAGTGCTTTCCCATCTCTTCAAGACTGATAAAGCTTAGTGTCACTTTGTATTTCTGGGAACAATAGTCCTCCTACCAGTTTTATTTGCTCTGGCTTCTACCATACTTTTCATCCTCTTGATCTCACCACTCCTTTGTGTTCTACTTTCTATGACATCCTTCGATTAACTCACTTGGGCGGTTCCATACTGAATCTCAATGTTTTGTCTGTTTTGGAATGCACTTTGTATACCTTTATTTGAGTGTGATATTATTGTTGATTTGCCGATGTTAGTGTTCCTTCATGTTTCTGCAGTTCAACGAGGTCCTATCATTTTGGCAAAGAAAAGAAAAAGGAGAGATGTAGCAAAGTCCACAAGATCGACCAGAAACAATGATCTTGTTTTTCATATACTATCGTTGTCGATAAATTCACGCAGTTGATAGTTTAGTGCATATCTCCAGAATGTCGGTCACATGGAAGGCTCTCTTGAGGTAGATTCGTCACGTAAGGGTTGTGAGCGAAATGGCATAGATAACCTTCTTTCCGATGACAATTTAGAATCGGATCGTTCGAGACGTTATGTCAACTCTTTGATGTAATGGTGCGATTGTAACCGTGCGAAGAGAGTGCCGGGTCATTCATGCTCTAGCTTTTGCATCATTTCCGCTCTCAAGTCGTTGTAGAGCATCATCAGCTTGTTTACCGACCTCGTCGCATTGCCCACCGTTTCTCATCCTGAACGCTGCGAAACAATCCATTTGGCTCATGCTGACCGACACAAATTTCATCACTCCTAATTCATACAAAGTCTGCAACAACACATTAGGCAATCCCAAAATAAACCATTAGTAATGCTAATGAATTTGCACATTTAGGAGAGGAAATCTAGAGATTTGATAAAAAAAGTCTTCATCAGGAGCTTATGACTAATTTAAGAGGGCCACGACTTATCTACCAGCACCGCTTACTTGAAGCCTGGCTATGGGCGACTGACTGAAGGCAACAGGAGTGAAAGGGTTTGTCATGTTGGGACTGAGAAAATAGCTCAAGGTATACAGTCATTGCCTGACATAGAAATGAGAAAAATGGACTCGGCTGAATGCTTCTTTAGGTCCTTCCCGTTCTCGATTCATCTCAGCGAACGGTTCTTCGCGGTGTCTCAGAACAGATTTACTTGATCGGCTAGCAGCAAGCAAATTTCCCAGATGCGAAAATTATCTCAATAACCACGTATTCATACATACATTCCGAATGCGATTAAGTCGGGTTATAAGGCGTGTGTTGCACCATTTTCTTAGGTATTTTGATTTGACACGAGTGATTTTACTTCAACGCAAATGCTTTGCGTCTACATTTTTGCATGCTGAAAGTTGAATCGATGTCGAGCAACCTAAGGACTGGCGAAGTCGGCGGACGTGTTGCCATTGGTGAAGTGGCCTTTTATCATGCCGTCGAAGTCGACGGCGTACGGGAAGTAGTCGACCTTAGCCTCAGTATTCAGAAAGCTGTTGCCGCCAGCATCTTCCACGGAGCTGCAGAAAACGTAACGACCGCCGGAGCGACACCTCAGCGCCACGGCAGCGCGTGAAAAGGGAAAAAGGCAAAGATGATAATGAACTGACTGACAGCCGTGGTCCGAGTCATGTCCTGAGTTAACGACCGATTTTCGTGAGAACCGCGGCGTCAAATTGTTTCCAAAGTTCTCATCGTCTGCGCATGCTAGTTTCACAGCAAGGAAAAGCGACGCACGAGGCAAGAATCCGTTCAACTCCGTCCCGCCGCATGCCAATCCAGACAACTTTCGCTCCCGTCTGAACCGTTGTTTCTTGTTTTTGGATGGATCGTTTGCCGTCAAGGAGGCCGAAAACGGCAGGTATTCGATGGCGAATCTGCGTGCGCCGGCAGGGCATCGCCCACCGAATGAGTTCTGCAGGCGAATCAGAAGGGGGACCGGACAACCTCGACCGTGCGATGAGCGGGTGGGAAGTTGGAGATGAGATGATGATTGGTGGGGGCCGAGGCCCTTGGAGTCCTCGCTCTTTTTGTCCGCTTCGGCCATTGACGATGCATTTGGCCCTGAATTTGTTCATCCGCCTCGGGTTCGATGCACCTGCCACATCAGACAAGACGCAGATCTTGAAAAATGCTGTCTGTGATTTAAGTATCTCGCCGCTTTGTCAATGTATTAGTTGGTTAAGAAAGCAAGGTATCAGAGGCAGCAGAGACGAAGCACGGGTTTAGTAGAGTCGTGCCGAGCCGAGCCGAGCCGAGCCAAATAGAGCTGTCTAGTCGATATGGCGTCGACTTTCAACTCGACTCGATTCATATATTCAGTGCCGAGAGCTTGATTCGTGCTAAAATGAGTATTTCATATCTTGTATGAGCTTGACTTAATTAGGAATTGAGATTTACGCTTTCACTCGATTATAATATGAGTTATAAATAAATTCAAGCCCTAGCTTTAGTTGAATAAGCTCGAGTTCAACCTTAGTAAATCGAAATGTCTTCCTGTGCATTCATAAAAGATACATACTCATGTTATTTTAAGGATTTCCATGTCTATTTATGTAATTATTAGCTATTCTTGAAATAATAATAGAAGTTGTTAACACTGAAAAAGTGATCAACTTTTGATTTTAATCGGCAAGTAATAAACTTAGTCAATAGTAGCAAAGTTTGGTGAATAACAGAAGTTATCAATAACAAAACAATCAACAACTTGAAGAATATCGACAACTCAAGAAGAAAGCTATCAACAACAAACATCACTAATTTGGAGATGAAGTCATTGGCATCAACAAGTCATTACTGGCTAGTTATAGTTTCAAATTTGTAAGTATATAAGTGTTGTCATAACTTTTTATAAGTGCAAATAAGATTAAGGAGTTCTTTGTTTTGAAGATAGGATTAGAAAATTGTCTTTTTTATTCAAAAGCCATTTGTAACCTTTCATTGTAGGTTTTAAATAGCCCACATAATACTCTTTATAAAATCCATAATCGGTCACAAAAATCACCTTTGTATCTTTAATTTCATTGTCATATACTTTCCTATTCAAACTTAACTAATGACTCTTTGTATCCTTTGTTGCTTCACACGTCAATCCATATATATATTCGAAAGGCACTTCATAGTCGATTCAATTCCGGTGAAACATATTTCGGCATTGCCTGATAGGACACATTATGTTGATTTGAGGAGACTACGATGACAAGAACCGGAAATCAACAATTGTCCAACTGATGGCAACGACAATTTGGTGCTAAAAACTGATGACAAAGTTGCTTGGCACTCTCAATCTTTAGCCTTTAATTGAATGGTAGGAGAAGGCCAACGCGTGGGGGCAAACCTTTCTTGACTTTTCACTAAAGAACAGACGAGAGAAGTTGCACCAAATCCTCGTACGTTTGTCGCTTTTGAAGAGGCAATTCAGCAAGGAAAAATAAGATTTGCTGATGACAAGGGGCACAATGCCCTTGATTATCTTATTTAAATGATATTTGACAAGTTACAGACTTAGCTAATGTTAGCAAAGTTTGGTTAATAATAGAAGTCATCAATGAAAAGAACAATCCACGACTTGGAGAGCATCAACAACTCACCACGGAAGTTATTGACAACAAATATCAATTATTTAGGATGAAAGTTATTGACATTGACGTGAAACTACCGAGTAGTAATAATTATGGATTTGTAACTTCTTGTTGATACCTATTGTCGTAACTTCTTATAACTACAAATAGGCTTAAA
This sequence comes from Angophora floribunda, assembly GCA_014182895.1. Classification (NCBI taxonomy): domain Eukaryota; kingdom Viridiplantae; phylum Streptophyta; class Magnoliopsida; order Myrtales; family Myrtaceae; genus Angophora; species Angophora floribunda. The sequence goes on along the minus strand of CM024711.1, from coordinate 27,608,680 downwards.
AAATTACTAGTTTTGAAGTTAGGATCATAAAGTTATCTTTTTAATTCAAAAACCATTTGGAGCCATCGAGGCTTTATATAGCAACATCGTATTCTTTGTAAAACCCCAATCAATTACAAAACTCAATCTTATCCATTTTACTTTTCTATGATTTAAATGGCTAGTCGATGTTGCTTTTGATTTTGGCATCTTCAAATTTCTTGTCAATCACTCTCTTGTCCAAAATTTAACACATGACCATTCAAATCTTTTATTGATTCAAAATGTATTTTATCGTCAATTCAATTCTAATAAAACAAAAGCCCAATTGGGTTGTGAACATATCGAGTTGTGTATGAACGAGATTACTTGACAAGATACTAAAGTCACTTGAACTTGATCCGAAACCAGGCCACTTGATCTTAAGTGACCATCGAGCTGAGCTCGGGAATAGCTCGACTTAATTTCACTATCCCGAGAAGTAGGATCCTCCTTGGCCACCATGGAGGTTGGTAATTCCTGTCGTGACAGCATATTCGTGCAATTTCAAGTCATTATAGAATAAGTCAACGTGATTACAGACACTCTTACTAAAACCAGGCAAAAACTTGTCGACTCATGATGGATTCGAGTCAAGCAATGTCGTGTCCTTTCGAATTTGGTGCTTGTGATGTGGTGCAGGAACGAAGGTGGTCTCCACTCTGCAGTCCTGGCTGCACGACACAGCCCACGAAAGTCCCCAAATCTCTCTTTCCTTCAGTCATCATCTTATCCTCGACTGCAACAATGTCGGGACATTGGCGTCATCTTGTTGAGTTCGACCTCCCATGAATTGCCATCAGTCTTTTCCAAGTCGTTTCGCTCCTGCCATTCTAGTCCCGATGAACATGCATGCATTCCTTTTCGACTACGGCGGAGGGGAAAACGGGCCGCCGCCGTGACATAGCTGCACGGATGGAAGGCCGAGGACGGCGGAGGGCCGGTGCCATCCCGACGCCGTCGATGATCGCTGCTCATGTAGCCGTCGGCATCACTGGTCGAGGTCGTTCGTGGCAGGATGAGGGAGAGTTTGAGAGAGGGGGAGAGAGGCTGCCTGACGAAGCCAAAATAAATTTTCACTGGGGTCAGTCAATTCAATTGATAGATGAAGGACATTTGTTCATCTATGAAAAAAAATGTGCAATTGCAATTAATAAAAGAAGAAGAAGAAGACAAGAACCGACCCCAAAATTAGGAAAACCATAAAGATAAATATAAAGAGTACATTGTAGTTGCGCTAAGGTACAAATTTGCAAGTAGACGTTTAATACAACAAAAGCGTACGAGCAACAGTCATAGTATAGTCACCTTCACAATTGTTTTCTACGAATTTTGATCCCATCTCAAAATTGTCGCGTGGCCACTTCATTATCAATGATATCAAACATGTTCTTTCTCTATGCATGTCATGTCGCTAAGCCATTGTAAGTTGGTTTCTCATCTAGTTTATTCTTAAAAATATTCGTTGTAGAAATCGGCTCCTATGTTTAAAAAATCTTACTTTTGCAAAAAAGAGAAAGGAAAAGAAAACAAGAAGCAAAGAATATAAAACCCATAAGCTTTTGAGTGAATACTTGAAAACTAGGAATAAGTATACTGGAAGTCTTCAAACTTATCATGAAAGTAATTGAATTTTAAAATTTTCAAAAAATGTAATTAAATCTTAAAATTTGCGACAAAAGTATAAGTAAGTTTTGAAACTTTCAAAAATACTATAAACGGAATGATTTGGTTTGACTAATTTAGTTTGATAAGTTTTAGAATTAGATTGTAATTTTTTATTTTATTATATTTATGACTGAATTGTACCTAATTGAGAAAACTAGAGTACTTGAGAGATTAGAATAATTGAATGGGATGATGATGCGATGGACGAACTGAGAAATGCGACACGCCAAAAGTGATGTTTTCTTTTTTGACCTTGACTAAGGTGGGCTCTTATTATCTTAAAGGACACCCGATCAGAGTAAAAATCGGAGGCGTCAAGGTCCAGCCCACCAGTCTCTGGATTCCATCTCCCCAGGCAGGACGAGTAGGGACCGCCGCCGCCGCATGGCCGTCGATTTGAAGCAAGGTCGCCCGCCCTCCCCTCAAAGTTCGACTAGGCTCGCGGTCCTATAGGTCAAATTGTGGCGAGACGCTCTGTGCGAAGGGCGTTTGCTCTTGCTGACAAAGGTAGCAACCGTTAACCTTCCTGATTTACCTCTGCTAAGTTAGGGACGCGGACCTCGCATCGGTGCCTAAGAAACGATGCCTCCACTTTTGTCATCATTGCTGTAGTTTCAGGACATTTATGTGATGTGGCGTGACATGATGTGTCGTTGTTTGAAGATAATTTAACCTCTGCTTAGTATTTTTGCTTACTTTTGTTTTTTAACGAAAGGATTAAATTAGAGCAAAAAAGCCACATGGTCTAGGACTCATTTTTGCCAATTTTTTCAAAGATCAGAATGAACTTTTTGCAATAATTAAGACTCCGTTTGACAACACTCATATTTTCTATTTTTTTGTTCTTTTGTCCCCCAAAATAGAAAAAGAACATAAATCCGTTTAGTAATGCTAATTGATTTTTCTATTCTCGGGAATAAAAAGTTGTTCCTGAGAATAGTTTTTGAGTAAAAATGAAAAATAGAAAAAGTAACTTCTTGTTTCTAAGAATAATTTTTAGAAATTATTTATTGAGAACTACTCGCTGCCCATAGCACATCGCCGTCTGCCCACCACTACCCGTCGCCTGCCCTCAGCTGCCGGTTGGCCCGCTTGCCGCTACCCTTCACTCGACAGATGGCGATTCAGTGCAACCAGTGACCCAGTGCGACCGACAGTGAGAGGTCGGCGGATGACGGCGGCCAATGACCAATGACGACCGACACATTTGTCGTCGAACGTCGGTTGGCGATCGTCGGTCACTGGCCGCCGTCGTCCGCCAACCTCTCACCGCTGCCCTTCGCCCGTCGGTCTCTAGCGCCATCGGGAAAAAAAGAAATAATTTTTTTTGTTGATACCAAACGCCTTTCTATTCCTTTTCTATTCCAAGAATAATTTTTTTTTGTAATTACCAAAAAGCTTATTTTACTCAGTGTTATGAAATACATGTATGAATATTCATGTACCTATTATGATACATTTGTATCTTACGTTCTAAGTACATCGGATAAGAATGTTCATCTCCCTATCCAATACATGTATTATTAGATACATTGATAAGTGCATCCTTATTTTCTTATAAATAGGGGCACGATAATGAAAATAATAAGATTTTCGCTTCCTTTTCTCTACTATCTTTGGTGTCATCTACTTTCTCTCTTGAATCTCCTCTGTTCTCTCTTTTATATTCTTGCGAAGCGATATTTTACAACACGTTATCGGCACGAGGATCTACCATCTGAGTAAGTAATTTTGCAAGGTAGGTGTTTTCCTTTGTTTCATCTTCTTCTATCAATTCTTCATTTTCCCCATAGCCTTAAACCAATTTCAATTCTAAAAGTATCCTTCTGCTCCTGAAGTAGCAGTGGATATTTGGAAATCCTTCTAATTAATTTAAGGATTTTTGTTTTGCAAGAATTATGGCAAATATTGAAAAGCCCAAATTCCACATCCTAGAAGTGAGTGGAAATAATTATCTATCTTGGTGCCTAGACATGGAAATGCACCTCCAAGGGCAAGGTCTCGCTAATGCAATTGCGGAAGACGGAACCTCAAATTCAAGGGATAAAGCAAATGCACTGATTTTTATTCGTCGTCATTTGCATGAGAGCCTGCAGACTCAATATTTATCCGTTCGAGACCCTCAGACCCTGTGGAAGAGGTTGAATGATAGGTATGACCATACCAAGACTGTTATCCTCCCTCAGGCACAATATGATTGGCAAAATCTCAGATTACAAGATTTTAAATCAGTGTCTGACTATAACTCTGCTTTATTTGATGTCGTTTCTCGACTTGAGTTATGCGGTATCAAGCTTACTGATGCGGAGCTATTAGAGAAAACTTTCTCCACCTTCCATGCTTCGAATATTGTATTGCAACAGCAATACCGGCAACGTCAATTTGCCACATATTTTGAATTAATTTCTGTGCTCCTCACCGCTGAGCAAACTAATGAATTGTTGCTCAAAAATCATGATCTTAGACCTGCTGGCTCAAAAGCATTGCCTGAAGCACATGCTAATTTTAAGAAAAATATTGGCCATATTAAGGGCTATAAGCGCAAGCAAGAACATAATTTTCGAAGGGATGGCAGGAAATTTAACCGCCCTAAGAAATTTAACTTTGGCCCGAATAATGATAAAGAAAAGAAGCACAAGAAGGTGGTTGATGAAAGTATTTGCCATCGATGTGGTATGACTGGGCACTGGTCACGTACTTGTCGTACGCCAAAGCACTTTGTTGATCTATACCAAGCATCTTTGAAAAATACGGGCAAACGTGGTGAATCTCATGCCATTGAAATTAATCCTACTGCAATAACTACTGTTGAAGCCAACAATATCTCTGTTGGCGGGACTCCTCTTGCTCCTGAAGTAGCAAATGCATCCCTGGATGTCTCGATTTCTTTGAGGACTTTTGATTATTTTGATGAGGCATCGACTAGTGGATGACAATTTATATTTCGCATTTTATGATTCTAATAATTTCTTTTATAGTTGTTTTTCTTTAAATGTATTACCTTTCGTTATTCTATAATAAGGTTATGTAATTACTTATGAACCTTTTGTCTATTATCTTGAGATTTTATTTGACATTATAACTAATATGCAAATTTTATGATATTTGACACCTGAAGTTGTCAATATAAATGCAAATGGAAAATACCAAGAAAAATGGGGAAGTTTGTTTGCTTGATAGTGCATCAACGCATACTATATTTCGCAGCAAATACTTTTTCTCGAGTATGACGTTGCGTAAGGCACATGTCCATACAATATCAGGTCCTGTTCCGATTATTGATGGTTTTGGGAATGCCACAATTATTTTGCCAAATGGCACCATCCTGCATATTGAAGATGCGTTTCTAAGTAGTAGATCAAAAAGGAATCTACTCAGTTTCAAAAATGTACGCCGTAATGGGTACCATGTTGAAACCATTTATGAGCAAAATAAGGAATATATTTACATTACCTCTTATAAGATGGGCTTGAGAACCATCCATGAGAGGCTAGAAGCTTCTTCTACGGGTTTGTATTGTGTCATGATTAAGGCTATTGAAACCTATGCCACTATGTCCTGGAGACTAGTAAACCCTGATCAGTTTGGGTTATGGCATGACCGCCTTGGTCATCCCGGCGTTTCAATGATGCGTAGAATAATTCATAATACAAAAGGACACCCTTTAAAGGATACAAAGGTGTTGTTGTCCAAAAATTATAATTGTGAAGCTTGTTCACAAGGAAAACTCATTATCAAACCTTCTATAATAAAGGTCTTGAATCCCCTGTATTCCTGCAAATAATTCAGGGTGATATATGTGGACCAATACAACCACCAAGTGGACCGTTTCGATATTTTATGGTACTAGTGGATGCATCCTGTAGATGGTCCCATGTTTGCCCATTATCTACGCGCAATGTTGCCTTTATACATTTACGCAATCCGCTCCAGATGAGTCTGATGTTGTACATGCTCCCAAAGAGCTTATTGCCCCTGAAGAGGCACAAATATATGAAAAGATCACAAACACTCGGAATATATTCCATTACATATTGTAATGAAATTTGAGATCGGAATGAAATCATCATTAATGATACTTTTGCATTCTCAATTGCTTATAAAATTATGGATGATGATTGATGATTGTGAGCCATAATCTATTATTGAATGCTGTCAAACACAAGATTGATTAGCCCCAATAGTGGCTATATGACTCAATTGAGGGGGAGATTATCAATTATGCATTGCACTCTTTTTTTTTCTTTTTGTCCGGTTTTTTCCCATGGGGTTTTTCCGGCTTAAAGTTTTTAACGAGGCAATTAATGCATCCAAGAAGTACATAAGATACAAGATTGATTAGCCCCAGTAGTGGCTATATGACTCAATTGAGGGGGAGATATTATCAATTATACATTGCACTCTTTTTTCTTTTTGTCCGATTTTTTTCCCATAGGGTTTTTCTGGCTTAAAGTTTTTAATGAGGCAATTAATGCATCCATAAAAGGGATAAATCATAAAATTTGTGCTCTGTACTCTTTTTTCCTTTTGTCCGGTTTTTGTCCCACTGGGTTTTTCCGGCTTAAGGTTTTTAATGAGGCAGTATTATTCAATGCACATTCATAATATAATACAATGAATATTCAAGGGGGAGTGTTATGAAATACATGTATGAATATTCATGTACCTATTATGATACATTTGTATCTTACGTTCTAAGTACATCGGATAAGAATGTTCATCTCCCTATCCAATACATGTATTATTAGATACATTGATAAGTGCATCCTTATTTTCTTATAAATAAATAGGGCGACAATGAGAAATAATAAGATTTTCGACTTCCGAACTTTTCTCTACTATCTTTGGTGTCATCTACTTTCTCTACTTAATCTCCCTCTGTTCTCTCTTTTATATTCTTGCGAAGCGATATTTTACAACACTCAGAAATTGTTTCAGGGAGTAGAAAAAAACTGTTTCTCAAAAGAAATTATTCCCAATAGCAAAAATGTTACTAAATGCACCTTAATCTTCCAATGTCTTTATTATCCTTGTTCTAATTAAAGTAACTTGGATGGAGTAAGTGCTTCTGAAGTCTGAGACATAAAACACGATGTGTTCTCGCATTTTTTTGATTGAAGTACTCATTTTGCCCCATTTTTTCAGAGATTCGAATGAACTTTTTGCAAAGATAATATTCCAATGTCTTTATTATTGTCGTTTCAATTGAAGTACCTATTAAATAGTAATTGCCCTTCTCTTATCTCTGTTTATTTTCTGAAAAATGAAAGATTTGTAAATTATCTTCCTAAAAGTAATTATATATATTGTTCGAAATAATTAGCCAATAAAAAAAGTATTCCATTACTGAAAACATATATTGGATGATGAATTTTTTTCACGTCCATTTTTATAATTGATATGAATAATTATTTTTATAAAAATATTTTTCAACATATTTATTTATTTGTTAAATAAACGCGCTCTTAAACTTATTGACAATTGATTTGTAAGAATTCGAGAATGGTCGACTCGAAAGTTTTGCGTTAACAACATATTTTATTATTTAGTAGCAAGTATCTTTGGGTGCTCGAATTAATTAGAATTAGAATAGACACTTTAAAGATCCTTTGAAAATCGGGAAAGAAAAACACATATTCGAGAAAAACGCAAAGTCTATATATTTTAAGTAAAAGAATTACACTTTACTGTATAATTAGCAAAAGAGTGGGTCCCAATGATACCATTTACAATTTGTTTCCTTAAAAAAAAAAACGAATATCGGATAACGACAGAAACACGTGGCAGGATAATACCGACAGGTCGCATATGAGCATCAGTCCGCGAGTCGCCGTCACGTGCAGTCTTTTGTTTTCGAATTTTTATTTTTTTAATTTTCTTTTGGGGTTTAGGTCGGGATGGTTATGATTTAAGTTGACTTAAAGGGAATTACGGAATTTACCATTTCTTTTTTTAATTATATTTTTTTAATCCTCGGGAGCACCGAAAAATATCTCGACGCTGGTAAACCCCGACCGCCCCGCACGTTGCACGTGCCGGCACATCTTGCCGCCTTGCACGTACGTACTCCCTTAAATAATTTTTTTATTTTTTTGATCAGAAAATCTTTTATTTTATTTTAATGATTAAGAGATCGCAAGGCGAAATACGAATAAGCTAGAAAAGTGTGTCATTTAAAAAATCATGCATGGGAGGATTTATGAGCAAAAATTAGCATTTGCTAATTTGGTGTGCATCACGCTTTAACACCACCTCTTAGTTAATAGTGTCACTTGATTAATACATATGATATAGTATTTATTCAACCTTACTTGAAAAGTGAATTAATGACAACTTCATATATAAGTTGATATATATATACCTCCATTGGTATCAAGTATTGATACTTGAAATTGTGCTAAATTAGTTTGATTACTTGGGAGTTTCATATTAATTTATTTGTATCATGTATTCGTGTGATTTGATCGATTTGATTCATTTGATTTCACACTATCGATTTACTAATGCCATAATGCTAGTGTGCTCAGAGTTGTCATACAACTATCGACATAACACACTGTATGAAAAATTCATAAAAAACTAAGCGAAGATTTTACTGTCTTTGATAAGATTGTTGCCTCTTATCAATTAGATTTGACATCAACCAGCTCAAGTGGCGAAAACCATCAACATGACTAGATTTGGCGGCCATTGATTGTTATTGTTGAAAATTAGGCCAATTTACCCTCTATAGAGGTGAGTGATGGTAAGCAAAGAGTCCTCAATCCTTGACGGTGGTCAGGGTGACGGCAACTGCCCTTTCTCTTTTCTTTTTATTCCCTTTTCTTTCGGTCATATTATTAGTAGATTTGATTAGTGGTCGGGCCACTAACTAGACTAGCTTGAGTTTGATGGTACGTAAGGGCAAGATGGAAACATCTAGGCAAACAATTTTCCTCATGAGCTCGACTCGCTCACTTTAGCTTGTTTAGAATTGCCTGAATCTAATTCATTTTACATAAAGAATTACGAATTCTTTAAGCACGGGCATGCCTCAATGGTGTGTACCTTATAAAAAAGAAGAAGTCGGTTTGGAAAAAGGTAAAAGAAAAAAAAGAGAGAGGAAGAAGTGCTATTATTATTAATATTGGTCAAGAGCACATTATTTTCCGCGAGCACATTTGACAATTTCCCTTGGTAATTTCCGCGAAAGGGAGCTTATTTTCTTCCTGCGGAACCTATAGAGCTGAGGAGGGCTGGAGGATGCCGGGCCGAGCGGGGGATAAAAGCGCGTCCCCATTCGCGGACAGATTACCTGCACAGGCGGTGACCCGGCCACGTCATGGTCCAATCCCTTATCTCCACGTCACCCTCTTCCCTCTTCCCTCTTCACACTTCCCTCCCACACCCTAGCACAATCCCCAATGACATATTCGAATGGGTCGTGCAATCGGAGCCCAAAAACCGGGGCCCAAAAAATCAAAAAAGGAATAAAAAAACTCGGGGAATTCCAACGTCCCAGATTCTCTTACCGCCCCCAAATCCAGCGGCTCCGATTTCGGGTTCTAGAGTCTTCGAACCTCAGTAAGAGAAATATATATATATATATATATATATCTCTATATGGTTGATAGCGACGGTGTTTAACCAGGGTGGGGTTAAATCTAACCAGAGAGAGAGGTTGAAGCCGCGTTAAGTTAATGCGCTGCCCCTGCTCCCCAAACAGAGCGAGAGAGTGGAAGGGCTGAGGTAGAAGAAGTAAGGAAGGCAGACACAGAGAGAGACAGAGAGAGAAGAGGATAGCGGAAAAGAGGGTTTTGTCCTGGTTTTTCGGTGGCCTGGGAGGGACAGAGAATCGCATCACCCGACCTCGCCGGAGCTCCGGTCGTCCCGTCCCGCTTCTCCGCCGGGCGCCGCCGCTCCTCCTCCGCGCCTGCTCTTTCCCTTCTTCTTCCGGCTTGCCGGCTGGCCCCGGGGCCCGATCCCGTTTCGAGGAGGCCCGGGAGTCCCGCCTGAGCTCCTGTGTCGCGCGGAACTCTGCCAGCTGGCTGCGATTCGGATCTCATGATCTGGTGAGTCTCCCCGCGACCTCAGTCTCGGTTGAATCCGTCGTTTGCCCCCGGTCGCGCGTAGCGAGGCGCGGGACCGGGCCGGTGGAATGCCGGCGCGACGAGATCGTTCTCGAGTTAATAGCTATGAGCGTGAGTGAGATGGCTAGCAATCTGGATCCGTGTGCTTCGGCCCGTCGTGTCTCCGTTACTTTACCCTCTTTTTGTCTAATTCGTACGTTTCTTTTGCCATGCCGTTTTTTTTCTTGCCGTGTTATTTGGTGCTTGCTGCATCGAGGAACTGGTGGCGGAAATGTTGCGGTTACTGCTCTTGAAGTGTGAACTGATGATGCGTAACTGATGTGATGTGACTGTTACTTGCTCGATGTTGGCGCGCGCGCACGCTCCGTGTTCTCTTGGAAATCCGTGTATCGTTCGTGCATTTTTGTTACTTGGCGGGTGAAACGCTTGGTCCTCGATTCGCATAAAAGCAGGTCGAAATGCTTCGTGTTCCGTCTGAATGACAATCGTTCGTCTCATTTTATGCAGATTCTCTTTCCTTTCTATCCGGGATTTGGCAAGATGGCGCGCTACATGTAGACAATTAGCATCGGGCAGCCTCTGTTATCTCTCTCCGGTGGCATATCCTTTGCCTCGATTGCGGTTTCATTGGTTGCTGATGGCATCTGATTTTGGATTTACTGATTAATGATACCCGTGTTGGGTTTAGTGCATCCACTCGTCGCCGGCGTTGTGGTTTGGTGCAATCTTGGGAGGGAATTGCTCTTCAGCCGCTGCCCCTGTTGCTGGCTGCGAAAGCTCAAGCTCTCCCTCTCCATTTCATGTCTCGTGAGTTAGACAGCCCTGTCCAGACTCAGATGGCTGTGGCTTTGTTCAAGACCCCTATTAGCAGGGAGTACCATGGGACTAACAGAAGTGAGGGCAAGCCATTCAAGAGCCCTCTCAATGGGGAATGCCATGGAACTAACAGAAATGAGGGCAAGCCATTCAAGAGCCCTCTTAACAGGGAGTGCCATGGGAACAAGCCATTCAAGAGCCCTCTTAGCAGGGAGTGCCATGGGACTAACAGAAATGAGAGCAAACCATTAAAGAGCCCTCTTAGGAGGGAGTGTCATGGGACTAACAGAAATGAGGGGAAGCAACCCACTGGGAGGAGACGGGTTTTCGTGCAGACTGAAACGGGCTGTGTGTTGGGTATGGAGCTAGATCGCAGTGACAATGCCCACACCGTGAAAAGGCGGTTGCAGATTGCTCTTAATTTCCCTATAGAGGAGAGCTCCTTGACTTTTGGGGACAAGGTACTGACAAATGATCTTAGTGCCGTCCTAAATGATTCCCCACTTCTCCTTACACGGAATTTTCTTCATAGGAGCTCATCGACACCTTGTCTTTCACCAACCGGGAGGGATACCCAGCAAAGAGATAAGAGTGGTCCGATAGAAATACTTGGCCGGTCAGATCAATGTGAGAGAATCAAGCAATTGGTGAAGGATGCTGTGAAGGCGATTAACACAGGAGTTGATCCAATTCCTGTTCACGGTGGTCTTGGCGGTGCATACTACTTCTGTAATAGTAGAGGTGATCGTGTTGCTATTATAAAGCCGACCGATGAAGAACCATTTGCCCCCAATAATCCTAAAGGCTTTGTTGGCAAAGCTCTAGGACAACCGGGCTTGAAAAGATCTGTGCGAGTTGGAGAAACGGGGATCCGAGAGGTTGCAGCTTATCTTCTGGACTCTAAACATTATGCTAATGTGCCTCCAACTGCTCTGGTGAAGATCACTCACCATATCTTCAATATTAATGATGGAATGAATCCTGACAAGCCAAATAAGAAGAAGGTTAGCAAGATAGCATCTTTTCAGGAGTTCATACCTCATGATTTTGATGCCAGTGATCATGGGACCTCGAGCTTCCCTGTTTCTGCTGTGCATCGAATTGGAATATTAGACATTAGAATTTTTAACACGGACAGGCATGCAGGGAACCTTTTAGTAAGGAAATTTGACGGCATGGGAAGGTTTGGTCAGGTGGACTTGATTCCTATCGATCATGGTCTTTGCTTGCCAGAAACTTTGGAGGATCCCTACTTTGAGTGGATTCACTGGCCTCAGGCTTCAATTCCCTTTTCTGAGGATGAATTGAAGTATATAGAAGAGCTGGACTATAAAGATGACTGGAAAATGCTGCGGAAGGAGCTTCCCATGATCCGAGACGCTTGTCTCCGCGTGCTGACCATCTGCACCATTTTCCTGAAGAGAGCTGCTGCATATGGCCTCTGTCTTGCTGAAATTGGTGAAATGATGAGCAGGGAGTTTCGCAATGGTGAGGAAGAACCGAGTGAACTGGAGGTAGTGTGCATTGAGGCGAGAAGGTCTATAGCTGATAGGGATCTTTTGTCCCCTAAGTCTTACTTGGGAGATGATGAGTTTCAATTTGATATTGACTGTGAGGATATTGAGACAGGCATCATGCCGAAGATGACCATGGATGATTATATGTATAGAGAACCTTTTGATTTTGGAATAGGTAGTAATGGCCGGAATCCTCTGTCTAGACTGGAGGAGGGAAGTGACGAGGAAGAAGAGAGTGAAGATGAAGAAGAGAAGAAGAGGGACGGTGTTGCTGGGGTCGAGGCATTTGAGAAGATTCCCTCGGTCTCAAAACTTTCCATGTCCTTAAAAAACACCGTCTTGAGTAAAAAGAGTCCAAAGCAACCCAAATATCCAGGTATGATGCAGGAAAATGGCTTCATGGCTAATAAGTCATCTGGGCACAGTGCAAATGAGCAGCTTCCTGCAAGTGTGAGCTTTGTGAATCTTGCGGACATGAGTGAGGTGGAGTGGCCTCTTTTTCTGGAGAGGTTCCAGGAGCTGCTGCATCCGGCATTCGATAACAGGAAGTCTGCTACATCAGGCCAGAGGCAGAGGCTGAGGCTTGGGACTTCTTGCCAGTTTTGAGACTTACAAGTTAGTAATATGTCCCGAAGGTTATCTTTTCCCAGGATGTAGGCTTGCGGAAGTGGAGGGTTGTCAGTAGGATTAGATTGCTTTGTGATCTCCACAAGGGTGTTTAGCTTGAGCATCAGTAGGATGAGATCGTGTAAATATTGGCTCCATCGGCTAAATCCAAGCTGGGTAGAGTTGGCTGTATTTTTTTCCTTTTTCCTTTTTATTTTTATTTTTATATAAGTTTGTTTTTTGGATTTTAACTCTTACTTTCAGGCTTTGTTCGATAAATAATTTGTGGAATGAAATTAAGAAAAAGATGTTATGTAAATTTAATGGGCGTGTTTCTCGAGTATTCGTCTTATTTCAAATAAGATCTGTCGAGTATATTAATACACTACTTAAAAGTGGCTAATGCGGGGTCATCTTTCCATTGTCTTGGAGCTTGATTAAGTGCCAGGTTGATTGGTATAATTGCACACTGTGATGGTGGTGTTGGGGTTGGATCGATTTCCATTGTTTGAATACTGTTGCAGTGCAAAACACTAAAAGGAGCAAATGGGTTGAAGTGATGGATTTCTTGCTCATCCTTCTTCCAGCTATGTTATGGCAAGTTGTACTGTTGTCAGGCTCAATGGTGACATGTGCTCAGGTTTTTTTCCGAATTTGAAAGAGTTTTGGTACCCGAGCTCGTTCATGCAGATCAGGCATCTATCATATAGGCTCTTTATCTTGTTATGGAGCACCGCCCTGGCTCTTCTTTTCCTTTCCTGGTTTCTGCACGTACAACTCACCTTAGTCTCAATTTGCCATATTTTTGTTTCTAGGAGTGGTTTTCCTGAAGATGCGTCTTCCTGAAGTGACTCTAGCCTTACATAAATAAAGACAAAACAGGGGCAGGAATCTCGTTCTCTCTGCCTACAGGATGGTCCGGCAGAGAAGTGGAAGCCGAAGCCGAAGCCGAAGCTGAAATCAGCTACTTATAGGTCCTGTTGACGTTTATCTCCTTTCCATTGCATCTTTTGTTTGGCTCAATGTTGCAATTTTATTATGCTAGCTAGAAGCACATTCTCTTATCATCTCAAACTAGGTGACGAAGCGATTTGTTATTCTAATTGATACTACCAATGCCGAAAGGGACTCCAGTGTTTGTTTGTGTGTAGGCAAGGCGTCATGGTTGTTCAATTCCACTGTTCAGGAGCAAAGGATTGCCCAAGAAAACGCCATCGATGCTGACACAGCAAGGAAAGAAATGTATACCGAGACAACCAACCGAGTTATCGTCACATGCTGGGTACCCCTTAAAGAGTTGTTCCGGTTTTTATATAAGGGATTGGATTGGCTTTTCAACTTGGTGGAGTGGTCAAACAAATCACTCTTGTTGAATTCCTGCCCTTTTCTCTTCTTCCCATTTGGAAACTGCCAACAGAACTTGAATTTCCCGCTTGTTTAATCTCTAACTAAAGCTTTTGATGGAGTCAGCAAGAACATGATTAACAATCAGAACAAGCATATGTACCTTAAAAGATTGGTCTACCAGTCGAGCACGCCAACTATTTTTGAGAAAAATGATCAATGAACTTTGGTTCAATTTGTAATGTTGTCTTAGAACTTGTTTAATGCAATTCCTAAATTTTGGTGCAATGTGCAATGCTATTTCTAAACTTTTAATCCATTTAACATAGACCTTGAACTACTGAGTGACCATGACGCAAATGTGAGGACTACGCTAAACATTTCCCAATAGTTCAAGGAATACATCGAACTGATCAAGAGTCTGTCGCTATAAAACTAGAGGTCAAGGATTATCTTATTTTATTGAGTGGCATTGAGAGGCTTAAAGAATGGTTATAGCATCCGAGAAATCTTATCGATGTGGTTATGACCATACTGATGGATCCTTCGAGATCTAACTTATCGACTCAATATTGATATTTCACTATATCAGTAATAATGCTTAGTTTGCATTGATCTCGACGCACAGGCTGATCTGTTGTCGTCTAGCACCACCAAAACCTGGTCCAGTTTTAAACTCCAATCCACAGCAGCCGAGATTTTCTCCAAAGCATTAAAAAAATCGTTTGGCCTTTTTAAGGTTAGGTGAAGTTTCGCCACCTAACAGTCTATTCCTCAGCAGATGAGGCCTCTATGTCAAGGCGGTCACAAATTTTCCCCAATTGGACTCTGAATCGGCGAGAAGGAATTGGTGGAGCCGATGAGGAAAGTGTGGGCTACGGACAAGAAATGGCAGCGCGAACGTGGCAGCCTGATCTGTTTTGCTTGGAGTAGCATAAATATTTGTTTCCTTACCCTCCTTTTCCTGACCCTGTCAAGTGGGTTAGTGGTGGGTACAGCCTTAGATGTCTTGTAATGAAAGCATGGAATGATGAGGAGGAAGGAGAGCCCCATGAGCATAAAGGATCTGAGATAACAAAATGGGACCAGAACTTGTCTGGTTGTCTCCTTGCGGAGCACCTAGTCTGGATTCTCAAGCAAAAGGTGATGGCCATGCCCCTAGTAATAACTCTGCCACTCACTGTCATTGCAGGATCAAGAGTGGTTGTCAAGGATATCTCGCTATAATGAAGTCATATCCCTCTCGAGTTGGGTTTTTATAATCTTTGCTTTGAGGGAGATTCTTGACCCTAGTTTGGCACGAACCGGTCCTTGTCCGAATCGCAGGTTGGTGAAGCCACATGCCTTGGCGATTCCATTGATTTGAGCTTTGGAAGTAACATGGGGTTATATGAGTTTGTAGAAAAAGAAAGCCGGCCTAACATCATTGTCTATTATTCCTATGTCTCTACCACATGGGAAGTTGAACAGTCTTTTTACTAGTTACACATCTTGGAGGACATTCTTGTCGTTGACGCCAAAAAATGTTCCAAGCTGTTGACCTCGACTCCAACCGGAAGAGACCGAGCAAGATGCGATTGATAAAGAAATTGGCTTAGTGTTGAGAACTCTCAATCGGCAAATTCAGTTTGTCGAGATGAAAATTAGTTTTAGCTGATTGAGGATATATGGATGAAGAAACCGCCCTAGTGTTGGAGTCGATAATCCTGGATACAATTATTGGAGAGACATTTATAATAGGGGTGATTCGACACAACCGTCAACTAGTAGAATTAAAGATCTCGAGAGCAACTAGAGACGATAGTCACGAAAGAATGGACAAAAAACAACCGTCAAATGGTGGAGTTGGTTATTACTAAGTAACCCTTTGTAAATAGAAATTGCTGAATTGTGGGAGTAATGCAGGAGGTATTTGATTTCTTTGTAACCGTCGTTTAGTGCCAGTAATAAGTACAAATACTTGAGTCGTAATTTGTAGAAATGACCATCAATCGATAAAAGTATAACAAGGTGTTCAAATTTACTTCCACTACCTTTTACATGGTTGTGCACGATTGCCTCCGGTCTCAGTATTTTAATTTTTTCGTTACTTAAGTTCCTTGTCTGAGAAGCAACAAAGAACCTCTCACAACTTTTGCTGATTCACTCATGGATCCACGTTTTGAAAGATATTTCGTGTTATCTTTCCTGGCGGAACACCTGGCAATGGTCATCATAAGCTGAATGGCTTTCGAACTATGCCATACCATGTGCAATCATCACAAGTCTCTTTAACAAGACCTTACATAATTAAAAGTTGTGATCATGTTGACTAGGTTCCGGTCAAGTCTCGCCCCAAATGCCCTTCCCTCAAGCCCATGGTCGTTTTCGACAAAGCCTATGGTCCTGTCAGCTGATCATGTAGAGTTTTCTAGTTTGGGTGATTGGCACCTGGCAGTCTGCCTCAGCCAATCCTTTTGAAGTATGGTACGGCCCATAAGCAAATGAATGATGCTCCGGCAAATCCACAATCCACTTTGCCATTGGTCTCGAATAGGCCCGTTAAATAAATTGATCGGCTCGAGATGCTTCAAGTTAATTGGTCTATTTTTGCAAAAAAGGATTTTGGCGACCCAAACCCGTCCCTACTTGGGATTAAATTCTTAACCACTTTTCTCCGTATTGAGGTCGAGCCTTGGTGTAAAGAGGTTGGGCTTGAGACTTTGATGCCTATGCCCTAGCTCTCCGACACCTGTGTTGGAGTTCATTGAGGCCAGGCATAGAGACTAGGCTAGGACACGATGCTCTTGTTTGGATTCCCGACGCCTTGGTGCTCGAGCTTGGATCAATCAAGGTAGGGGTCGGAACCTAGTGCTTAGGCTTGGGACCCCTACTCTCGGGTTGAGTCCATTGGGGCTAGGTCTAGGACCTCAGTGCTCGTGGCTTGACACTCGGGCCTGGGTCCATTGAGGGGTTTGGAGCTTGAAATGGGTTAGCTCCCAACCCATTTAGACTCATTTATAATTGACGATTTATTTTTTGGACCCAATTAATCCTGTTTCCAATGTTTTAACCAAACCATTTATGGCCTATTCATAAAAAAAATTAGTTAAAAGAATGGGTTTTGGACCCATTTTAGCACATCCACTACACAAGAAGTTTGGAATGAATCTTTGATTAAACCTGTTCATGGACCTGGCAATTCGTCCGGAGCATACATCGGCAAGCGTTCGGTAGTTAAAAGCTTGAGATGGTCCGTCATCCACTTGCCCCAGCTCAGAAATTGATATGCATGTCTCCTTTAGTGATCTACGACTATTACTTAGTCAATTTTATTCGATATAAGTGATGGTGATGATGGCCTTCCCTTATAAATAAGGGAGAAAATTCATTTAGATAAATAAACAATTATGGCTAAACGGTACAATTTTGTGGGAGAAAAGAGCCCATAGTTCCAATTTCTAGAAGTACGAACATGGGGATATGTAGGCGATTGCAATTTCTAATGCAAATTCTCCGATCGGGTGATCGTTCGTCTTTATCTCATTCGTCACAACGAAAGGCCGATCGTATGATTGATTACATCCGTGGCTTTTGCAGTCGGCCCAACTCCTTCACAAATTCTTCCAAGCCTCTCCAAGAGCTCCCTCCGCCGGGCTCCACCGCCTCCAGCGCCTTCCTCCTCAGCTCCTGCACCCTCGCCCGCTCCGGCAAGTCCTCCCTCATCGACCCCGCGATCGCCCGGCTCAGCTCGTCTGGGTCCGGCACGGTGTGTGCCCCCTCGCACGCCCTCACCGCCACGCCCATGTCCTCCACCAGCAGCCGCGCATTCACGAACTGGTCCGCCTCCATCGGCCATGCCAGCACCATCTTCCCCGCCACCATCGCCTCCTGGACCGAGTTCCACCCGCAGTGACTCAGGAACCCGCCCACCGCCCGGTGCCGCAGTATAGGCACCTGCGGGACCCACCCCGTCACGACCCTCCCCCGCCCGGCCACCCGGGCCTCGTAGCCATCCGGGACGGCCCCGCACCCTTCCTCCGCCTGTTGGGCCGTGGCGGCCTTGACGACCCACACGAACCGGGCCCCGCTCCTCTCGAGCCCGGACGCCAGGGCCTCCATCTGCTCCCGGGCCATCAGCTTCTGGCTGCCGAAGCACACGTAGAGGACCGACCCGTCGGGGCACCCATCGAGCCAGCCGAGGACGTCGCTGCCCGGTCCCGCTCCGGTGCCGGGGTCTGCCTGGCCCAAGACGTCGTTGAGCCCGATCAGATTCAGCGGGCCGACGCTGTAAACCCGGTCGTGGCCCATTTTCCGCCTCAGATGCTCCAAATACTGGCCTTCCGAGTGATCGAGCGTATTGAACACGCAACCCCAAGAGGCCAAATTCCCAAACATCCCCCTTTTGACGATCGCCCAATCGGGGTCGGCCTCCCTGTAGAGGCGGAATATGGACGGCAGGTGCTCCTCCCGGAACGACGGCGCTCCGGGCAGATCGGAGAGCTCCACGGCACCGGCGCCCGCGCTCCTCACGCTCTCCCCGTTCCGGAAGCAGAAGTCGATGACCAACGCCAACAACGCCGCGACCGAGAAGAAGGCGATCCGGGGGATGCCGAGCTCGGCAGCCAGGTCCTGGGTCCATCCGAGGAAGAAGTCGGAGAAGATGGCAACGGGAGGGTTGGGGTGGGAGGCGAACCACTGGGCGATGGGGAGGCGGAGGCCGGAGAGGGCGGAGACGACGTGGACGTTGCCGGCGTTCCCGATGTCGCGGACGTTCTCGGCGCCCGGCGGGAGCTTGGGGTGGGGAGGGAAGGGGAGGACGAGGGTGTGGATGGAGGGGTGGGCGGAGAGGAGAGGGGCGAGGAGGGGGAGGTTCTTGGGGGTGACGAGGACGGTGAGGGCGAGGCCGCGGAGGGAGAGCTGGTGGGCGAGGTCGAGGTGCGCGAGCATGTGGCCTTGCGCCGGGTATGGGAATATCAGTATGTGCGGAGGTGGAGTCTCCATGGAGACGGAGACGAAGAAGACGAAGACGAAGTCGAAGACGAAGAAGATGAAGGAGAAGGAGAAGAGACTCTTTTTAAGTTGATTTCTCTGTCACGAATCGTCAAAGTTGGAAAGTTGTGTACATGGGGCCAGTCAGATAGCGACAAAAAGAGCAGAGTGGAGAATTTCTTTCGTGCATGGTGACAACTTCCATTGAGGGTTTGGGCAATATTTGCCGACCGGGCCCGCTCACGTTTTCCATGCTTTCCGACGGGGCGAGGTGGGGAACCGTCACGGCATCTAATATATGGACAGAACGATAATGAACCTATGGCTAGTTAATCTACTAGCATATAATATGGTATCCACTTTATGGACCTTGTTTTAATCTCTGTTCCTAGCTAACCATTTATAAAAAAAAAAGAGAGAACAAAATTAACCTATGGCTACTTAATCTTTGAAATGGTTAGAAAGTTTGAACTGGGAAAGATGACTTTGAATCTATCAAGTGTCGGTATCTATACATATGAAAAGATAAGTTCGAATATGTCATGTAATTATAGTTAGGGACCCTCAACATTGATAATTGACTTTTCATATATAAGAAAAAAATGTGCTTATAACTAACTGGTCACTTTCTAGCATATTAAGAAGTTTCGTCAAAGAATGATTCTTTTTGAAAAACTAGTAGCTCCATAAACTGGTTAGTGAGGGAAATAGGGTTTTTTTGTTATCATTAGAAACCTCTGCATAGCACACAATTATGCATATATTAGGAAGTGTTGGCACCTAAAAATGACCAAAATATTTATTAATCATTTTGAAAAAGACATTGACTTGTGAGCCATCCACCGTATAAAGTAACATATCGACTATATTTATTACGATATGCTATGAAAATTATGTCTGATATTTGCTTCCCTAATAGAATTTGGCACGTGTGAGATCGACATTGACCAATTGTGATGATGCCAACGTGGAAAGATAAGTGGAGGCAATTAAGCCGTGACCCTCGAATCACGGGATGTGAGTATCATGGCCATAGACGTGGCCAGAGCAACTAGCATTTATGGAGTTGCATTTGGCATGACGCCAAACCGGTTAAAGTTTGGAAAAGGTGCAAAGATTATTACTTCCTTGTCAGAGTCATCCTAAAATATATGAGGGACGGAGATCGCTAAAACACATAGAAATCAGGGCCTACTATCAAATTGGGTCCAATTTCCTCCCAATGTCTATGGAACTTGCTATGTATTGATGCCCACTTTTCGGGCCCCTCCATTTTTGACTAGATCAATGGAAATTTTTGTTTCAACCAAAAAAAAAAAAATGGGGGGCGGAGATGGAGATCGTGACTAGATATATCACATGATATGAAAAGATGTCATATGTGGAGAAGCATAAGCATGAATACTGAATTTGTTTCGAGAAACTAAAGCTTGTGAGCCCACGTCCTAGGCTTGGATAAACCTTTTAAAATATATTATAAACCCATTTCTTAATTAATATATAACGGATTGAATCATTATATGAATTAGATATATTCAGTAAATGAGTTATAAATATGTTTATAATGACAAAACCAAAAAATATGTGGATGTTAAATAGGTTAACAATTTATCCAAACTTAACTCATGTTTTGTGACTTTCTCTTTACCTTTTATGAGAAAATAATAGACTCATCAAATTGTTTCAAATTTAGATAAGTCTTGGTGGGGCTGCAAGATTGGCTTGATTTCATCCTAATTAAAAATATCGAGACAATTTTTTTATTAATCTAGTCATCGGAGTATATCTTTTCTTGGTTGCATTTGGCATAGTTATTTTGTGTAACATTCTTATCATTGCAATTTATAGTCGGTATAAATCATTTTTTCAATATCTTATATTTCATTTCCTCCATATTATTTCTCGCTGTAATTTTATTAATTTATCACCAAGTACTCAACCTAAATCAATATGTTGGTTGTAATATTAGAATTTCTAAAATCTAACAAAAATAATATATACACTTTCAAACTAATAGCTAAACCCATCGAAGTCATATTCAACTCAAACCTAAAAATCTCACTATCAAAGTTTCCTACTAATATCACTTTCATCCTACTTACTGCTAACCAAAGAACCTCAAAAACACTTAAGACAAATGGTATAAGCAACCGCATCACAATAAGTGGTACATCTATTTTAAGTAGATCGAGCATTCTATATTAGAACTCATTTATCCTAAATCTTGTTATTATATATTGGGGATGTTAATGGGTCGGGTCGGGTTTCTATGCTACCTGACTCAACACAATCCGATTCGAACCATAGGAAATATGTGTTCTATCTAAGCCGAACTTGACTTGAATCACATAAGAAATATATATATTTTTTTTTTTGGGTTCAAGCTTATATCCATAATTTTTAAAAGCAATAATAAATTTCTTTTCCAAGATCACCACTGGAGGCCAAGGAATTTCGGTTAATATAAAGAAAGGGCCATCTTGTTCCAAGCTTAAAACTCCATTGTCAATTGGCAAAGGAAATTCTTAAACTAAGCGAAAAAGTCTTGGGCTCCATTTGGTAACACTCCAATTTCTTTATTTTTCTGTTATTTTGTTCCCTAGAATAGAAAAGGAACATAAATCCATTTGTTAATGCAAACTGATTTTTCTATTCTTGGGAATAGAAAGTTGTTCTAGGAATAGAAATGAGAAGTACAAAAAAGTAGTTTATTATTCTTGGGAACAATTTTTAGAAACTATTTCTTGGGGACTACTTACTGCTTATAGCATGTCACCACCCGCCCACCGCCGCCCACTGCCCGCTTGCCGTCGTCGCCGCCGATCGCTGGTCGCCCCCACCTGCTCGCTGGTTGCTGGCTGCCAGCCGCCCCCATCCGCTTGCCACCAGTTGACCGCTAGTCGCCAGCTTTTGCCCGACAGCCGGTGACCCAGCGTGACTAGAGGGGACCGGTCGGTGGGGGCGGCAACTGGCGGCGGTGGCGGTGGTGGCCGATGGGTTGTGGGCGGTCACCACCGACCGCCCATAGCCCATCGGCCGCCGTTTGCCGCCCGCTGCCCATCGGTCGCTGCCGCCACCATGGAAAAAAAAACTTTTTGTTGATTCCAAACGCATTTCTATTCATTTTCTATTCCGAGAATAAGAAGTTTTTGTAGTTACCCAACGCCCTATTTTACCCAGAAATTGTTCCAGGGAGTAGAAATAGAAAAGAATTATTTCTCAAAAGAAACTATTCCCAGAAGTAGAAATGTTACCAAACGCATCCTAGTATAACCAAAAGAGAATAGCATATCCAGGCTCCTCTAAAATGCTACAGATCGTAATCTAACTAGTGATTAGTCAAAAAATAAACACCTATGACCAGATATCAAAAGCAATATGTCAAATTATTTCCAATACAATCCCTCTAGCTACATGGATGGACTCTTCTCCAAAGACCAATTTGACCAAGAGTAGGATCAAGAAGTTTATGAAATGAGATATTCTTAATAGGTCTTACGGATTCCCAGAGGCCGATTCAATCAAATAGTTTCCTCTACCCGGCCCAAGGCGAACCAATCTCAGCAACTCAGGTGGACGAAAGACATCCTTTTTAAAAAAGAATAGACATCGATTTGTAATATTTGGAAAGCCGAATACCTATAAGTTCAAGCAGAAATGTTCCTAATCTTGAAAAACTACATGTTCCGATATCTTTAATGAAAACGATTGTACAAATACAAGGAGTAGTTTTGAAATTCGAAGACAAAAGCTAACAATGGAAGACTCAACACTATACAGAAAACAAATGGAAGGAAAAATCAACTAATTGCTTTAAATCCACGTCAGCTTGCTGAGGTGGATTTGTTGACGTGGAAAAGTCATTTGGACGATTAATGGTGATCTTGGAGAGAGGTTAGTGATGTCGGATTCGAGATTTTTTTAGGGAATTAAGCAGATTGATCGAGTATGGTATGATGTTTTTCGAATTTATGGAAGTCTCGTGCGTGTCAATGATCTACAACCATAATGAGTAATCCCTCTGGTGTGGCTTTTTTAATCTAGGCTTTGCGAAGATTTTGACCCAAGTTTGGCACAAACTGGTGTGCATTTGAATGAAACTTAGTCAAGACACATGCTGGTGATTTTACAGATTGAATTTGAAACTAACATAGAGCTTCATGAGTTCACAAAGAAGAAAGAGGGACTAGCAACAGGGGAAGGTGGAAAGTCTTTTACTAGACACATATCATGAGACATTCCCGTTGACCTTTACTTCGACCATACCATTTGCAACGACAACAAATATCTTTTCCGAGAGCTCATATAATCGAAGGCCATGATGGACTCTCGCCCAAACGGGTTTGACGGCCCTCGCTCAAACCCATTTGGGCTTTAGTCGATCAACTTGCAACCAAACCTTATGGTCTTGTCAGCATACTATGGAGAGGCTTTTTAATCTTGGGTAATGGCGTTAAGATGGGTCATAGACTCATTTTGTGAGTCATGTTCTATCTTAACGGGTCGAAAATATGTCACACATTCTGACCCATTTTTGACTCATTTTCGATCAATTTTTAACCCAACTGTAAAACATGTTTTTCTTCTTTAAGTCATTCTCAAGCTTGGTGAGTGGTGTTGACCTACCAGGTGATTGCAGACTTCACCACTTGCCTTCACCCCATCTCAATGTATAGATTTTTTACAAAGATATATTTAATTGGTGAAATTCTTTAAAAATATTTCAATTTATAGGTTTTTTACATTTTTTATTTTATTTACTATTTTTAAATTTTTTAAATTTGATTTGAAGTTTTAGTGAGTTTGGGTTTCTTTACAATAATAATGATTTTTAGCAATACGGATCGGGTCGGGTTGGGTATGGATTGAGTATGAATTGGGTCAGATATGAGTCACTTGATCTACATTACATGAATATGGGTTAAAACGGATTAAATGGATCAATATGGGTTGAACCATTTTCGATTCGATCCAAACCTGACCCGACCTACCAATTTGACGGGTTTAATTTTGGTTGATTTGCATTCCACCTAACCCTTTGTGCTTTGTGTGATTCCCTCTTGAAGTAGGTTTACAGCCCAGGAGCGAATGAATCTCCCGGTCCCATGCATCATAAGTCTGCAATGAATCCTGCCTAAAATCACGTGGGGGGAGAAAATATTAGGTGTGTTTAATATGCAATGTAGGATGATATAATAAACCATTCAAGAGTTGGGACCAGGCAATTCGTCCAGAGTCATATGCCCTATCGCCAAATCTTCTGTAGTCGAAAGGCTTGAATCGGCCTACTATCGTCCCCACCCATGCCCTAGATCGGAATCGATAAGCGTTTAAACTCCTTTGCTACGGCAAAGGCGAGCTCGGTCATTGAAATTAAGCCCGACGTCCAGATCCAATAAGGCCGAGGCCCAACCCTTGTATTTCCACTTAATCCATGATAATAACCTTCACTTACCCAAAAAAAAGAAAAAAGAGAGAGAAAATTCATTTAGGAAAATATGTCTGAACTGAGGTTTATGTGGAAGAAAACAGTCCACGGTTACTTTTCTAGGAGTACAAAGCACGTGGACGTAGGTGATTGCAATCTTCCAAACGCAAATTCCACGGAAGCTCTATTCAACAATTGGGGTCTGTCCCCATCATTTCTGGTTTGTCGCCCACGATGACAGGCCAATGGTTATGATTACAATCGTTGCTTTCGCAACCGGCCCAACTCCTTGACTAGTTCGTCCAAGCCTCTCCAAGAGCTCCCGCCACCGGGCTCCACCGCCTCGAACGCCTTCCCCCTCAGCTCCTGCGCCCTCGCCCGCTCCGGCAAGTCCTCCCTCATCGACCCCGCGATCGCCCGGCCCAGCTCGTCCGGGTCCGGCACCGTGTCTGCCCCCTCACACGCCCTCACCGCCACGCCCATGTCCTCCACCAGCAGCCGCGCGTTCACGAACTGGTCCGCCTCCATGGGCCACGCCACTACCATCTTCCCCGCCACCACCGCCTCCTGGACTGAGTTCCACCCGCAGTGGCTCAGGAACCCGCCCACGGCCCGGTGGCCCAGTATCAGCACCTGCGGGGCCCAACCCCTCACGACCCTCCCCCGGCCGGCCACCCGGGCCTCGAAGCCGTCCGGGACGGCCCCGTACCCTTCCTCCACCTGCTTGGCCGTGCCGCTCTTGACGACCCACACGAACCGGGCCCCGCTCCTCTCGAGCCCGGACGCCAGGGCCTCCATCTGCTCCCGGGTCATCAGCTTCTGGCTGCCGAAGCACACGTAGAGGACCGACCCGTCAGGGCACCCATCGAGCCAGCCCAGCACGTCGCTGCCCGCTCCGGCGCCGGCGCCCAGGTGTCCCCGACTCGAGAGGTCATCGAGCCCGATCAGATTCAATGGGCCGACTCCGTAAACACGCCCGTGGCCAACTCTCTGCCTCAGGTGCTCCAAGTACTGGCCTTCCAAGTGATCGAACGTATTGAAAACGCAACCCCAAGAGGCCATATTCTCCAACATGCCCGTCCTAACAATCTGCCAATCCGGGTCGGACTCCCGGTACAAGCGGAACACGGACGGGAGGTGCTTCTCCCGGAACGACGGCGCTCCGGGCAGATCGGGGAGCTCCACGACGTCCGCGGCGCTGGCCCTCCTTACGCTCTCCATGTTCCGCCAGCAGAAGTCGACGACCGACGTCAAGAAGGCGCCGGAGGAGAAAAAGGCGATCCGGGGGACGCCGAGCTCGTCGGCCAACTCGAGGGTCCAGCCGAGGAAGAAGTCGGAGAGGATGGCGACGGGAGGGTTGGGGTGGGAGGCGAACCAGCGGGCGATGGGGAGGCGGAGGCCCGAGAGGGCGGCGATGATGGGGGCGTTGCCGAGCATACCGATGTCGCGGACGTTCTCGACGCCCGGCGGGAGTTTGGGGTGGGGAGGGAAGGGGAGGACGAGGGTCTGGACGGAGGGGTGGGCTGAGAGGAGAGGGTTGAGGAGGGGGAGGTTCTTGGGAGTGACCAGCACGGTGAGGGCGAGGCCGCGGAGGGAGAGCTGGTGGGCGAGGTCCAGGTGGGGAAGCATGTGGCCTTGCGCCGGGTGGGGGAATAGCAGCACGTGCGGAGGTGAAGACTCCATGGAGAAGAGGATGAAGGAGGAGGAGGAGGAGATTATTTTGAGTTCCCTGGGTAGGGGAAGGCAGTCTTGAGGCAATGTTCTCGGATGCTCCGCGTGCATTCGAGGTTGTCCTTTTTCGATTCTTTTGTCGATCGGCCTGCCCAGTCAGTCAAACTGTAAAAAGGTTTTCTCCCGACGGAGAAGGAGACTTTTCGTGAGAAAATATTAGGTAGGCTTGTGATAACTCAGCAAAATAATAGTCCAACTAATGATCGACACCTGTCCCGTGGGCCCCACCTTTCATAAATTGGCTAACTCTCTCTCCACTCTCTCCCCGACGCGGCGAGCAACAGCCCTCTGCTCTCTCTCCGTCCCGACTCCCGCTTTGCCGCCGGAGAGGGTCCTCGGTGACCAGCCGTCGGCAGTGGTCTCCCCCCTCCTGGTCGACGGCAGAGCCCATGGTGAAATCACAGTGGTTTTTGGGATGGTGAAATCACGCGCTCCGCCTTTGCCCTCCAAGCGACACCCCAAGATTGCTGTCGTTGGGGTCAGCAACGACGAAATGGCCATCGCCCAAACCATCCTCATTGAGGACCTCGCCGACGAGCTGGGCCTCATCGACGCCAAGCCTGACAAGCTCCGTGGCGAGATGCTCGACCTCCCTGCCGCCTTCCTCCCCCGCACTAAGATCTCGGCCTCCGTTGACTACTCCGTCGCCAACTGATATTAGATGTGAAGATCTTTAATTCGAACATTTCTATATCTTATTTATCTTTTTAATTAAATTTTTACACTTAATATTAGATAAAAAAATGTCAGAAAAATTAAATTAAGCGTATGAGGAAAAGTTAAAATATTTAAATAATAAATTAAATTTTTAGGATAATTAATGATATTCCCATCAAATTTCACGCGTGAAAAGATAGATGAGATAAGAATAGAAGAGATGAGGCCTTTCTATTAAACGAGGGAGTAGATCTCTAGATGAGAACCAGTGAGTCAACGAATTGAAGTCGCCTCCAACGTTTTCCATGGTTTGGTAGGTCCAACTCCTTTTTTTTTCTTTTTTTTCCCCTTCTCGACGGTGACAAAAGGTTGGATCGACAAGGATTAGATGGGTTTTTGCTGAGTGTCGATCGTGACCCACTCGGAAACCAAAATGCCTAACTCGCACCTTGTCACATCGTTTTCCTTTAATAATTCATAAGCTCACGAACGACAAAGCGAGTTATTTAGAGATTCATGAAACACGTGAGTTCCCACCAATCACTTAAGCCTAGGCTTTTTGCGGAGAGGGCATTTGCCTTGGGTAATTTGTAAGGAGTTAGTGACGTTGTTCCCCCAATTCCATGGGGGGTCAACTTGACTCTAGGGACTATCTATCACATCATTTTACTATACCAATTTTATAAACCGTTCTTAATATTGAGCAATCCATTTTCCTAGCGAGCCGTGAATATATATTATCTAATAAAGCATTGTTAAAAATAGGAGAGATCAAATTGGACATATGACTTGTAAATTTTCGGCATGGAAAGTTTTAAAGGGGAAAGATAACTTTAAATCTTTTAAGAATTATGCTTTGTCTATTTTGCGAAAAATTTGATATTTTTGAAAAATATTTTCCAAGAAGTAATTTTCCTAAAAATGACTATAATTTTTAATGTTTTGGTTGAAATATGAAAATAAACTGGAAATTATTTTCTATCATTTAGAAATAAAAAAAAACTAGTTTTTCTTTTACTAAATAGATATTCACTATTTGGATGATAGTGACTTAGGCATGGGTGGTGAGGTTTCGACTTGATCTTGATGGACTTGAGCTCGGGTTAGAGCATTGGGGATCTAGGCATAAGGATTGGGGTTTTAAACCTAGCTTTGATGAACTTGAGCTCGAGCACTAGGGATTCGACCACTAGCACCCGGATATTGGGCTTGGGCATTGGGAACCTAGGGCATTAACACTAGGGTCTATGACTTGGCCTCTATGGACCCACACTTGGCCTCCATTAACTCGGGTGCACCCTTGATGGACTCTGGCTAAAGTGTCG
The DNA here is from genome assembly GCA_014182895.1 of Angophora floribunda. Classification (NCBI taxonomy): domain Eukaryota; kingdom Viridiplantae; phylum Streptophyta; class Magnoliopsida; order Myrtales; family Myrtaceae; genus Angophora; species Angophora floribunda. Next base: position 27,580,530 of record CM024711.1, on the reverse strand, counting down.
GGTACCCAGGTATGGGTCCTAGACCCAGGTGTTAAAGAGATTGGCAAGAGTACTAGGGTGCTGGGGTCTTGGGTTTGTTCTTGGTGAACCTTGGGCTAGGTGCATAGTGTCTTGGGCCTAAGCGGTGGGGATGGCATGGGCATTAGGCTGAGCTTGGCCTCTTTGCACTTAGGTTTGGTCTAGATGGACCCAAGAAAGGGTTGGGGTTTTCAAATCTAAGTGCATAGTCTCTGGTTTAAGTGTCAATATCTAGTTATATTGAAGCTAATAATACAACTCACAAGGGATGGATAAGTTATTTGAGAACTATGAAAATACTTGTGGAAGATAATACGTTCAATTTCAAACATTAGCAGAAACAGATTGTAGAAATCAAATGTGTGTGTTGCTATTTAACATATGGTCATGATAACAAACCTGTAATGCTAATAGTGAAAAGATAGAAGATATTACAAGCACATATATGGTTTGGCTTTATTCCCAAGCCTATATCTATTCTTAACAATAACAGCCATAACAAGGTTGGAATCCACTAGTAATCTTTAAGGGAAGTTATGATCAATAAGTACTGTTTTCCAATAAATCACACTATGACTCATGTACACCTCCTCTTATAATTGATTACAAATATTAGCATGATCTAGACAATGACACTAGGAGCACAAAACAAATATCAATACAAATAGAGGAAAGAAGAAAATTCAAAGCATATGACTCGTTTTGTTTGTTTCCATCCAACCTAATTGCTTCTCTTGGACTCAACATACAACCATACATTCTTAGATGACAGTTGCCCATCAGAATCCTCAAGTAGTCATTAGTTCTACCATTGCCAGTAGCAGGACATTACTAGAAATCGTCAGAATGGCTTTGACATTGGCAATGTCTCTTTGGCAAAAACGGCTTCTCATAATAGTATTTTTGTCAAGTCTTGCTCATTATTGCATTGCTTTTGATCAACTCTGACGATCTTTTTCCAAATTCTAAACTTTGTTAGTCAATGGATTCATCTTGATTAATTTTGTAATTAGATGATTAAGTGATTAGTACCTTTTAGGACTAAATATTAGCATAATCCCTTACCCATAATTAGGACGTGCAAATTATTACTAGTTTTTGTTGATTCTATCCACTGACAAATCATGTAAACGACTTGTGATTAATTAGCCAATGGTCCTTCTGAGTATCTTAGCTTCCAAAGACTTCACCTTGGTGACAGATTGACCATGGCACCTCCAAGTCATCATGAACACTTTATCATCTTTGATTTGTTCTCCTTCTTGTCAACACCCTCATCTTTATACCTAGCTTTTGTTGAACTCATATAGGTCATTAGTATTGTCACATTCTTTCACCTCATCTAATTAAGGCAACTGATGTTTGCCAATAATTTGTAGCTCCGATAACAATCCTCTGCACCTGATAACGATGCTGATCTTTGTTTTTGTCTTTCTAAGCATAGTGGCAATTTAGACTTTACCAAGCTATTCATCTTCATGGTCTTTCCAAGTTTTATTGAACATCTTTGTTCTAGGCTTATTCACCATCACTAAGGTCATCCAACTGTTCACCTAATCTTTGCATCTCCAAGCCATTATGAACACTCCCTGTTCTTCTCAACTTGTTCATCCTTGACCAAGGTCCTTTGAGATGTTCACCTTAAGATCCTTCCAACTTGTAGACATCACCTCAGATATCAACAGGTGGCTCTAGACAATGGCACCCCTCATATCAGAATCACCTAGTATTGTTATGACATCATTGGTATATTTGTTTGTGCATATATCACTTGGTACTATTCAACATAGATACACATTATTAGCCTTTGATTGTCTTTGTCATCGTCCAAACAACAAAAAGGATTTTCCAACAATCACCGCATTGGTGATTTTTCAAACAAGTCATATTTTGGAAAATTATTTATGATATTTGAAAGAGGAAATCAATTTCTTGAATTTAAGTATAGATTTTCCGTAAACTAGAAAAATATTTTCTGGCAACTTATTTTTCAATATCATTTAGTTATAGTCAGTAACCTCTCAACATTAATAAGTAACCAAGTTCAATATATCATTTAGAGATAGAGTTAGTAATGCTTCGACATTGTAACTCTTCATATAGAAGAAAGTTAAATGTGCTTATAACTAACTAGTAACATTGTAACATATTAATAACTTTTGTTGAAGAGAGATCTTTAAGCATATCGAAAAATGAGCAACTCCTCAAAATAATTAGTAAGGGAAGCAGTCTTTGATATAAAAAAGTAAATAATTAATTATGTCATGTAGCTTTGTTGCTAACGTTAGAACCTTTTTCATAGCACAAAAATATGTATGAATTAATAGTGTTGGCATCTAAAACTGACCAAAATATTTACTAGCCATTTTGAGAAAGACATTCACTTATGAGGCATCGACCATAAAAGAAGATATCAATTTTATAATGATAAGATATTATGGATGTCAACTGGAATGTGCTTGGCATAGATATTGCTAATAGGGTTTGACATGTGAGAGATTGGCATTAACCAATTGTGACGAAGCTAACACGGAGAAAGAGAAGTAGAGACAGTTAAGTCATGACCCTAGGATCAAGACACTTAGGGATCATGGACATATGTGTGGCACTGGCGGTTAGCAAACATGTGGTAGAATTGGTTGGCAAATGTGGAGTCACATTTGGAATGATTCCAAACCCAATTAAAGTTTCAAAAAAAGTGTGGAGACGGTTATTACCTATTTAAATGTCATTTTAAAATATAAGATTGATAGAGATTGTGACCAGATACATACTAGAAATAAATTGACATACCTAGAGAAGTGGTTGGCAAAAGCACCAAACCTATCACCAGAAACTAATACTAGCTTGTGGGGCCCACATTCATGACTTAGAAAGAGCTCGGGAATGAGATCATTGTGGAAATGAGATCTAGAGGCTCATTACCGTAAAAATGATGTCTTCAAGAGAAGAAGGACATACACATTCAGGGCATTTCTTTTTATGTTTTTGCAACAGTAAAAAGTGAGCTTGCGAATCTACGTGTCAAACTTTCTGTAATCTAACAGTACTAGGCGTTATAGGTTAATGAAGAGTCAAGTGCACCTATCACGAGATTTGGGTAAAGTAAAGAGTAAAAAGTAAAAGTTTATTTATTTTTCCATAAATTCGAATTTTTTGTTATTTTTTAATAAAACTGATTTTTATTTTATTTTTCTTTTTGCTGTTTTTTCTTTTTCAGCAGGTCGCCGCCACGGCAACGGCCGGCGACAGGCAAGCCAAGCTCGCCGATCTGGCCTCGCCAAATCGGTAACACCTGGGCCTCGCAGACGGCGGCGAGGCTCGGGCTCGAGCGTCGCCGATCTGCGAGGCCCGAGCCTCGCCACTCGCCTCGCCGTGAGCTGATCGAGCGAGCTCAAGGCGTGGCCGACCGCCGACCGGCGACGGCGGCCAAGGAAGGAAAGAACACAAAAAAAAAAATAAAAAAATAAATTAATAATCAATTTTAAAAAATAATAAATAACAATTTAAAAAATAAAAAAATCTATTGAAAAGATTTTATAAAGTAAAATATTTTTCCAAGCGAATAGCGGAAAATATTTTCCACTTCAAAATTAAGTTTCACCCGAATACCGGAAAATAATTACGTTTTCCTGGAAAATAGCTTCCTGAAAAATATTTTCCAAAAAAGTAATATTTTTCGTGAAACGAACGGAGCCTTTGAACATGGGGAGCCGTTCGCCGTGTCATACATTTTATAATTTGAATCTACGTGTCATACATTTTATAATTTGAAAGTTTTAGATTTTATGAACTAAGAAAAAGTTAATCACACCCATTGCAAGATATAAATTAAATAAAAAATAAAAATCTATCTAGATATAGAAGGAACTACCGTTACAAATTTAGGTTAAGTGGGTGCACAAAACTAACTACCGCACATTATCCATGGAGTGTAGTTTTGGGTGAAAGACGAAGTTAATTCATTGCTATAGCAAAGAAAAAGTGGTACACCTGATTTTAATAAGAATGGAGTAATGACACGGACATCCTTCCACTTGAAATACGCAGCCTCAAATACAAACCAATAACAATATATATATATATATATATATATATATATATAAGATAAATCAATATGTTGGTTGTAATAATAGAATTTCTAAAATCTAACAAAAATTATATATACACTTTCAAACTAACAGCTAAACCCAACAAACTCATCGAAGTCATATTCAGCTCAAACCTAAAAATCTCACTATCAAAGTTTCCTATTAATAGCACTCTCATCCTACTTACTGCTAACCAAAGAACCTCAAAAACACTTAAGACAAATGGTATAAGCAACCACATCTATTTTAAGTAGATTGAGCATTCTATATCAAAACTCATTTATCCTAAATCTTGTTATTATATATTGGGGGTGTTAATGGGTTGGGTCGGGTTTCCATGCTACTTGACTCAACCCAATCTGACCCGAACCATAAGAGATATGTGTTCCATCTAAGTCGAACTTGACTTGAATTTTGGGTTCAAGCTTATATCCATAATTTTAAAAACAGTAACAAATTTCTTTTCCAAGGTCACCACTGCAGGCCAAGGAATTTCGGTTAATATAAAGAAAGGGCCATCTTGTTCCAAGCTTAAAACTCCATTGTCAGTTGGCAAAGGAAATTCTCAAACTAAGCGAAGGAGTCTTGTTGACTAGCCCTGCAGCCACATAACCAAATGAGAATAGCATATCCGGGCTCCTCTAAGATGCTACAGATCGTAATCTAACTATTGATTAGTCAAAAAATAAAAATCTATGACCAGATATCAAAAGCAATATGTCAAATTATTCCAATACAATCCCTCCTGCTACAGGGATGGACTCTTCTCCAAAGACCAATTTGGCCAAGAATAGGATCAAGAAGTTTATGAAATGAGATATTCTTAATAGGTCTCACGGATTCCTAGAGGCCCATTCAATCAAATAGTTTCCTCTACTCGGCCCAAGGCGAACCAATCTCAGCAACTCAGGTGGACGAAAGACATCCTTTTAATAAAAGAATAGACATCAATTTGTAATATTTGGAAAGCCGAATACCTATATGTTTAAGCAGAAATGTTCCTAATCTTGAATAACTATATGTTCTGATTTCTTTAATGAAAACGATTGTACAAATACAAGGAGTAGTTTTGAAATTCGAAGACAAAAGCTAACAATGGAAGACTCAACACTATACAGAAAACAAATAGAAGGAAAAATCAACTAATTGCTTTAAATCCACATCAGCTTGCTGAGGTGGATTTGTTGACGTGGAAAAGTCATTTGGATGATTAATGGTGATCTTGGAGGGAGGTTAGTGATGTCAGATTCTTTTATAGAATTAAGCAGATTGATCGAGTATGGTATGGAGTTTTTCAAATTTATGGAAGTCTCGTGCATGTCAATGATCTACAACCATAATGAGTAATCCCTCTGGGGTGGCTTTTTTAATCTAGGCTTTGCAAAGATTTTGACCCAAGTTTGGCACAAACTGGTGTGCATTTGAATGAAACTTACTCAGACACATGCTGGTGATTTTACAGATTGGATTTGAAACTAACATAGAACTTCATGAGTTCACAAAGAAGAAAGAGGGACTAGCAACAAAGGGAAGGTGGAAAGTCTTTTTACTAGACACATATCACGGGACATTCTTGTCGACCTTTACTTCGACCATACCATTTGCAATGACAACAAATATCTTTTCCAAGAGCTCATATAATCGAATGACCCATTTGGGCTTCAGTTGATCAACTTGCAACCAAACCTTATGGTCTTGTCAGCAGACTATGGAGAGGCTTTTTAATATTGGGTGATTTGCATTCCACCTAACCCTTTGTGCTTTGTGTGATTCCCTCTTGAAGTAGGTTTACGGCCCAGAAGTGAATGAATGCTTCCGGTCCCATGATTCAGAATTCTGCAATGAATCTTGCCTAAAACCACACGGGGGGAGAAAATATTGGCTGTGTTTAATATGCCATGTACGATGATATGATAAACAATTCAAGAGTTGGGACTAGGCAATTCGTCCAGAGTCATATGCCCTATCGCCAAATCTTCTGTAGTCGAAAGGCTTGAATTGGCCTACTATCGTCCCCACCCATGCCACAGCAAAGGCGAGCTCGGTCATCGAAATCAAGCCCGACGTCCAGATCCAGTAAGGCCGAGGGCCAACGCTTGTATTTCCACTTAATCCAGTAAGGCCGAGGGCCAACCCTTGTATTTCCACTTAATCCATGATAATAACCTTCACTTACCCAAAAAAAAGGAAAAAGAGAGAAAATTCATTTAGGAAAATATGTCTGAACTGAGGTTTATGTGGAAGAAAACAGTCCACGGTTACTTTTCTAGGAGTACAAAGCACGTTAACGTAGGCGATTGCAATCTTCCAAACGCAAATTCCACGGCAGCTCTATTCAACAATTGGGTTCTGTCCCCATCATTTCTGGTTCGTCGCCCACGATGACAGGCCAATGGTTATGATTACAATCATTGCCTTCGCAACCGGCCCAACTCATTGACTAGTTCGTCCAAGCCTCTCCAAGAGCTCCCGCCACCGGGCTCCACCGCCTTGAACGCCCTCCCCCTCAGCTCCTGTGCCCTCGCCCGCTCCGGCAAGTCCTCCCTCATTGACCCCGCGATCGCCCGGCCCAGCTCGGCCGGGTCCGGCACTGTGTCTGCCCCCTCGTACACCCTCACCGCCACGCCCATGTCCTCCAGCAGCCGCGCGTTCACGAACTGGTCCACCTCCATGGGCCACGCCACCACCATCTTCCCCGCCACCACCGCCTCCTGGACCGAGTTCCACCCGCAGTTATTCAGGAACCCGCCCACGGCCCGGTGGCCCAGTATCAGCACCTGCGGGGCCCAACCCCTCATGACCCTCCCCCGGCCGGCCACCCTGGCCTCGAAGCTGTCCGGGACGGCCTGGTACCCTTCCTCCGCCTCCGTGGTCGTGATGCTCTTGATGACCAACACGAACCGGGCCCTGCTCCTCTCGAGCCCGGACGCCAGGGCCTCCATCTGCTCCCGGGTCATCAGCTTCTGACTGCCGAAGCACACGTAGAGGACCGACCCGTCAGGGCACTCATCGAGCCAGCCCAGCACGGCTCTGCCAATAAAGCCGCCCTCGGGCCGTTGTCCCCGACTCGATGAACTCGAGAGTTCATCGAGCCCGATCAGATGCAATGGGCCGACTCCGTAAACACGCCTGTGGCCAACTCTCTGCCTCAGGTGCTCCAAGTACTGGCCTTCCAAGTGATCGAACGTATTGAAAACGAAACCCCAAGAGGCCATACTCTCCTCCATGCCCGCCCTAACATCCTGGCAAGCCGGGTCGGAGTCCCAGTAGCGGAACACGGACAGGAGGTGATTCTCCCGGAACGGCCGCGGTCCGGGCAGGTCGGGGATCTCCACGGCGTCCACGGCGTTGGCCCTCCTCACTCTCTCCCAGTTCCGCAAGCAGTAGTGGACGACCGACGTCAAGAAGGCGCCGGAGGAGAAGAAGGCGATCCGGGGGACGCCGAGATCGTCGGCTAGGTTGAGGGTCCAGCCGTGGAAGAAGTCGGAGAGGATGGCGACGGGAGGATTGGGGTGGGAGGCGGACCACCGGACGATGGAGGAGGGGAGGTCCGGGAGGGCGGCGATGATGGGGGCGTTGCCGAGCATACCGATCTCGCGGACGTTCTCGACGTCCGGCGGGAGATTGAGCTGGGGAGGGAAGAGGCAGTCGAGGGTCTGGACGGAGGGTTGGGCTGGGAAGAGGGGGAAGAGGGGGTGGCGGGGTTGGACGGGTTGACGGAGGGGTGGGCTGAGAGGGGGGGCAGAGGGGGCGGCGGGGGTCGATGTCGCGGGGGTTGCAGTGAGTGACCAGCACGGTGAGGGCGAGGCCGCGGAGGGAGAGCTGGTGGGCGAGATCCAGGAGGGGAAGCATGTGGCCTTGCGCCGGGTGGGGGACTAGCAGCACGTGCGGAGGTGAAGACTCCATGGAGAAGAAGATGAAGGAGGAGGAGGAGGAGGAGGAGGAGGAGGAGATTATTTTGAGTTCCCTGGGTAGGGGAAGGCAGTCTTGAGGCAATGTTCTCGGATGCTCCGCGTGCATTCGAGGCTGTCCTTTTTCGATTCCTTTGTCGATAGGCTTGCCCAGTCAGTCAAACTGTAAAAAGGTTTCTCCCGACGGAGAAGGAGACTTTTCGTGAGAAAATATTAAGTAGGCTTGTGATAACTCAGCAAAATAATAATCCAATAAATGATCGACACTTGTCCCGTGGGCCCTACCTTTCATAAATTGGCCAATTCTCTCCACTCTCTCCCTCTTCACGGTGTCTCTCCCCGACGCGGCGAGCAACAGCCCTCTGCTCTCTCTCCGTCCCGACTCGCGCTTTGCCGCCAAAGAGCGTCCTCGGTGACCAGCCGTCGGCGGTGGTCACCCCCCTCCTGGTCGACGGCAGAGCCCATGGTGAAATCACGCACTCCACCTTTGCCCTCCAAGCAACGCACCGAGATCGCCGTCGTTGGGGTCAGCAACAACGGCATGGCCATCGCCCAAACCATCCTCATCGAGGACCTCGCCGACGAGTTGGGCCTCATCGACGCCAAGCCTGACAAGCTCTGTGGCGAGATGCTCGATCTCCCTGCCGCCTTCTTCCCCCGCACTAAGATCTTGGCCTCCGTTGACTATTCCATCGCCAACTGATATTAGACGTGGAGGCCTTTGATTCAAATCTTTCTACGTCTTATTTATCTTTTTAATTAAATATTTACACTTAATACTAAACATAAAAAATCAGAAAAACTAAATTAAACGTATGAGAGAAATATTAAAATATTAGATGAGGCCTTTCTATTAAACGAGGGAGTGGATCTCTAGATGAAAGGAGGGGGGAGGGGGGGGGGACGTGGACCACCAGTGACTCAACGAATTGAAGTCGCCTCCAACGTTTTTCATGGTTTGGTAGGTCCAACTTCCTTTTTTTCCCCTTCTCGACGGTGACAAAAGGTTGGATCGACAAGGATTAGATGGGTTTTTGTTGAGTGTCGATCGTGACCCACTCGGAAACCAAAATGCCTAACTCGCACCTTGTCACATCGTTTTCCTTTAATAATTTCAAAGCTCACGAACGACAAAGCGGGTTATTTAGAGATTCACGAAACACGTAAGTTCCCACCGATCACTTAAACCTAGGCCTTTTTGCGGAGAGGGCATTCGCCTTGGGTAATTTGTAAGGAGTTAGTGACATTGTTCCTCCAATTCCATGGGGGATCAACTTGACTCTAGGGACTATCTATCACGTCATTTTACTTTACCAATTTTATAAACTGTTCTTAATATTGAGCAATCCATTTAATATATATTATCTCATAAAGCATTGTTAAAAACAAGAGAGAACAAAATGGACATATGACTTGTAAATTTTTGGCATGGAAAGTTTTAAAGGGGAAAGATAACTTTAAATCTTTCAAGAATTACACTTCGTTTGTTTTGCGAAAAATTTGATATTTTTGAAAAATATTTTCTAAGAAGTAATTTTCCTAAAGACGACAATAGGAGCACAAAACAAATATCAATAAAAATAGAGCAAATAAGAAAATTCAAAGTATATAACTCGTTTTGTTTGTTTCCATCCAACCTAATTGCTTCTCTTGGACTCAACATACAACCACACATTCTCATATGACAGTTGCCCATCAAAATCCTCAAGTAGTCATTGGTTCTACCATTGCCAATAGTAGGACATTACTAAAAATCGTCAGAATGGCTCTGACATTGGCAGAAATGGCTTCTCATAATAGTATAAGTGTACTTTTGTCAAGTCTTGCTCATTATTGCATTTCTTTCGATCAACTCTGACTATCTTTTTCCAAATTCTAAACTTTGTCGGTCAATGGATTCATCTTGATTAATTTTGTAATTAGATGATTAAGTGATTAGTACCTTTTTGGACTAAATATTAACATAATCCCTTACCCATAATTAGGACGTGCAAATTATTACTACTATGTTGATTATGGGTGTGCATGATCCGGGTGGGCGGTTCTCACGCTAGAACCGGGAACTGCCCGCTAAGGATCGGTTCTAAAAATTTGGATCTAGTAACTACCCGTTGGTTCCATGGGTCCACTTGAGAACCGGACCGCCAGTCCGGTTCGGTTCCCGGGTGGATCTATGGAACCGGTCTTATAAGCGATCACGTTTACTCAATATGCATTAATGAACCGGTTTCTTGACCTTTGTTATGCTCTTCAAGACTTTGACAATAAGAATTGCAAGGGCTATTTAGCAAATAAGAAATTAGGGCTCCAAATAGAACACTAAGAATTCTAAACATGGGGCTTCAAAATTTTAATTTTTTTTCAACCAAAAAACAAAATTATTTTTTATAATAAAAATTAATATATTATTATTATAATACCGGTCCGATTCGGGTGGACGGGCGGGCGGATCCGCCCATGGAACCGGGAACCGAACCGGTCCCTTTAGGAACCACTAGTTCCGGACCGGTCTGGTCTAATTCCGGGCGATCCGGGCGGATCCTGGTTTTTTTGCACACCCCCAATGTTGATTCTATCCATAGACAAATCATGTAGATGACTTGTGATTAATTAGCCAATGGTCCTATTGAGTATTTTAGCTTCCAAATACTTTAGCTTAGTGGTAGATTGACCATGGTACCTCTAAGTCATCATGACCACCTTATCATCTTTGATTTGTTCTCCTTCTTGTTAATACTCCCATCTTTGTACCTAGCTTTTGCTGAACTCATATAGGTCATTAGTATTGTCACATTCTTGCACCTCATCTAGTTAAGTCAACTGCTCTTTGCTAATAATTTGTCACTTCGATAACAATCCTCCACACCCAATAACAATTTGCTACACTTGATAACGATGCTGATCTTTGTTCTTGTCTTTCATAGCATAGCGGCAATTTAGACTTTACCAAGTTGTTCATCTTCATGGTCTTTTCAAGTTTTATTGAACATCCTCATTCTAGGCTTGTTCACCATCACTAAGATCACCCAACTATTCACTTGATCTTTGTATCTCCAAGCCATTATGAACATTCCCGTTCTTTTCGACTTGTTCATTCTCGACCAAGGTCTTTTAAGATGTTCACCTTAAGTTCCTTCCAACTTGTAGACATCACCTCAGATATCGGCAGGCGGCTCTAAACAATGGCACTCCTCATATCAGATCACCTGGTATAGTTTATGACGTCATTGTCATATTTGTTTGTGCATATATCACTTGGTACTATTCAACCGAGATGCATATTAGTAGCTTTTGATTGTCTTTGTAATCGTCAAAACAACAAAAAGGATTTTCCAACAATCATTGCATTGGTGATTTTCCAAACAAGTCATATTTTGGAAAATTATTTTTGATTATTGAAAGAGGAAATCATTTTCTTGAATTTAAGTACAGGTTTTTCGTAAACTAGAAAAATATTCTCCAGCAACTTATTTTCCAATATTATTTAGTTATAGTCAGTAACCTCTCAATATTAATAAGTAACCAAGTTCGATATATCATGTATAGATAGAGTTAGTAATGCTTCGACATTGTGAGTAACTCTTCATATAGAAGAAAGTTAAATGCGCTTATAACTAACTAGTAACATTGTATCGGATTAATAACTTTTGTTGAAGAGAGATCTTCAAGCATATCAAAAAATGAGCAACTCCTCAAAGTAATTAGTGAGGGAAGTAGTCCTTGATATAAAAAAGTAAATAATTAATTACGTGATGTAGCTTTGTCGCTAACGTTAGAACCTATTTCATAGCACAAAAATATATATGAATGAATAGTGTTGGCATCTAAAAATGACTAAAATATTTACTAGCCATTTTGAAAAAGGCATTCACTTTATGAGGCATCGACCATAAAACAAGATATCAATTTTATAATGATAAGATATTATGGATGTCAATTGGATTGTACTTGGTATAGATTTCGCTAATAGGGTTTGGCATGTGAGAGATTGGCATTAACCAATTGTGATGAAGCTAACACGGAGAAAGAGAAGTAGAGATAGTTAAGTCATGACCCTAGGATCAAGACACTTAGGGGTCATGAACATATGCGTGGCACTGGCGGTTAGCAAACATGTGGTAAAATTGGTTGGCAAATGTGGAGTCGCATTTGGAATGATGCCAAACCTATTAAAGTTTCGAAAAAAGTGTGGAAATGATTATTACCTATTTAAATGTCGTTTTAAAATATAAGACTGATGGAGATTGTGACTAGATAGATACTAGAAATAAATTGACATACATGGAGAAGTGGTTGGCAAAAGCACCAAACCTATTACCAGAAACTAATACTAGCTTGTGGGGCCCACATTCATGACTTAGAAAGAGCTCGGGAATGAGATCATTGTGGAAATGAGATCTAGAGGCTCATTACCGTAAAAATGATGTCTTCAAGAGAAGAAAGATATACACCCTCAATCAAATTGCAAGATTCAGGGCATGTCTGTTTATGTTTTTGCAACAGTAAAAAGTGAGCTTGCGAATCTAACAGTTTTAGGCGTTATAGGTTAGTGAAGAGTCAAGTGCACCTATCACGAGATTTGGGTTAAGTAAAAAGTAAAAAGTAAAAGTTTATCTGATATAATGGAGAAACTACAGCTTCATATTTAGGTTGAGTGAGTGCAAAAAACCTTCTAGACATGAAAATCAGAACATCTAAAGCCTCTTCAAATGTAGTGAACATAGACAAACTACAGCCCATTATAAGTATAGCGTAGTTTCGAGTGAAAGATGAAGTAATTGTAACAATAGAAACAATTAACTTTTCTTTTAAAGCTATCGTTATTCTGGCGCATCAGGAACATGCACTACTCTCTTCCAATTTTTAAGTACGTGTCAAAATGTTCTCACTTGCATTGTCGCCTCCTCTCGAAGAGGTTATGGCCAATGACATCCCAAGGTGAATATTCACTATTGGTTTCATATAGCACAGGAAATGATCGCCACGGCAGTAGTTGCATTGGCTCTGATCAAGTTGTTTCGGGTAGTCATCGACTCATTAGACATTTGACGTTGAAATTTCTGCTGGAGCTTTTCCGAATCTCAGTCCTTATGCAAGAGCATCGGGTATGGTACCGGTGCCATTTCAATTCCGATCATGGACAAGTACAACCCACTCGATAATTTGGAGAGTCATCCGAGTGATATAAAGATCATGATCACCAGGACCCACGGTATAGGATCTTTTATATCTTTGGAATATTGAGACTAGTCATGAAATAAATACAGCTAAATCGACTTTGTTTTTATTGTAAAATTGGATTCTGATCGCTCCAGTTTTATGAAGAAAAGAGTCCACCGGAACTTTTCTAAGAGTCCAGACATGTGGATGTACACACGATTGTAATCTTCTAAGGGCAAATTCTAGGGTACCTTATTCTACGATTGGGTCATCTTCCATCTTTCTCATTCATCAGAATGGAAGGCCAATGGTATGATTACAATCGTTGCTTCGGCAATTGGCTCAACTCCTTCACAAGCTCGTTCAAGCCTCTCCAAGAACTCCCACCGCCGGGCTCCACCGCCTCAAACGCCTTCCTCCTCAGCTCCTGCGCCCTCGCCCGCTCCGGCAAGTCCTCCCTCATTGTCCCCGAGATCACCTGGCCCAGCTCGTCCGGGTCTGGCACTGTGGCCGCCCCCTCGCACGCCCTCAGCGCCACGCCCATGTCCTCCACCAGTAGCCGTGCATTCACGAACTGGTCTGCCCCCATTGGCCATGCCAGCACCACCTTACCTGCCGCCACTGCCTCCTGGACCGAGTTCCACCCGCAGTGGCTCAGGAACCCGCCCACAGCCCGGTGGCCCAGTATCAACAACTGTGGGGCCCACCCCGTGACGACCTTCCCCCTGCCCGCCACTCGGGCCTCGAAGCCGTCCGGGACCGCCCCGTACCCGTACCCTTTCCTCCGCCTGTTGGGCCGTGGTGGTCTTGACGACCCACACGAACCGGGCCCTGCTCCTCTCGAGCCCGGACGCGAGGGCCTCCATCTGCTCCCGGGCCATCAGCTTCTGGCTGCCAAAGCACACGTAGAGGACCGACCTGTCGGGGCACCCGTCGAGCCAGCTCAGCACGTTGCCGCCTGCTCCCGTGCCCGTGCCCGTGCCCTCGCCCGGGTCTCCCCGGCTGGAGGTGTCGTCAAGCCCAATCAGATTCAGTGGGCCGACCCCGTAAACCCGCCCGTGGCCCATTTTCTGCCTCAGGTGCTCCAAATACCGTCCTTCCAAGTGATCGAACGTATTGAAAACGCAACCCCAGGAGGCCAAATTCCCCAGCACGCCTCTCTTAACAATCTGCCAATCCGGGTCGGACTCCCGGTAGAGGCGGAACATTCCCGGCAGGTGCTCCTTCCGGAACGACGGCGCTCCGGGCAGATCAGAGAGCTCTACGGCGTCGGCGCTGGCCCCTCTCACGCTCTCCATGTTCCGCCAGCAGAAGTCGACGACCGACGTCAAGAAGGCGCCGGACGAGAAGAAGGCGATCCGGGGGACCCCGAGCTCGTCGGCCAAGTCGAGGGTCCAGCCGAGGAAGAAGTCGGAGAGGATGGCAACGGGAGGGTTGGGGTGGGAGGCGAACCACTCGGCGAGGGGGAGGCGGAGGGAGTAGAGGGCGGAGACGACGTGGACGTTGCCGGCGTCGCCGATGTCGCGAACGTTCTCGACGCCCGGCGGGAGCTTGGGGTGGGGAGGGAAGGGGAGGACGAGGGTCTGGATAGAGGGGTGAGCGGAGAGGAGAGGAGCGAGGATGGGGAGGTTCTTGGGAGTGACTAACACGGTGAGGGCGAGTCCGCGGAGGGAGAGCTGGTGGGCGAGGTCAAGGTGCGGAAGCATGTGGCCTTGCGCTGGGTAGGGGAATAGCAGTACGTGCGGAGGTGGAGACTCCATATCCATGGAGATGGGAGAAGATGAAGCGGACGAAGGAGAAGACAGAAGAAGACAGAAGAAGAAAAGAGATGCAATGCTTATCTTTGATTCCCGTTGAATGTTCTGACGAATGCGAGAGCTTTGATGGGACAACTCGGTCAATTATCCATCAAGTGGAGCTAACTTTACTTAGGCTCTGTTTTCGAAAATAAATTTAAAATAAAAATCAACTTGATGAAATTTTAAAAAGAAGAAGATTTAAAACAGATTCATAAATAAAAGGAGAATTATTTCTTTGCGCCCAAAAATAATTTCAGAATCAAAACATTATTATTATTTTCTTCTCCTTCTTCCTCCTCCTTTTGGCTGGTCGCCAGTCTTGGTCATGGTCGGCGACCGAAGGAAGAAGGAGAAGCTGAAAAGGAGAAAAGGAATGGAGAAAAAGAAAGAAAAATAAAAAAAGAGAAAATTGTAATAAAATCATGAAATAATCAAAAGAAAATAGTTTGGATTAGAAATTTTAAAGATTTTATCAAACGCATTTTTATTTTGAAAAATTTTTAGAGCAATCACCTTATTATAACTCGGGAAGGCCTTGGGCGGAGGACAGCAAAAGCCTCTCCATGTTGTTGTTGGTCCAGGTTTCTGGCGCTTTCTTATTGAGGATGAATGGGCGAGGACGTACATATGACTACGTTTGACTTGTGGATGATACGAGATTGGTACCTTGGACTAGGATGTTATAAACTATTTGATGATTAAATTTGTACTAATCTTGTGGCGAGTTTCAGGCGAGTATGGCTGGCAAATGAATTGATGAGGTGGCCCACCACGAATATGGCGTGGGCCCCATCGATTTAAAGTCCAAGCAATACTTCCAAGCAATGCTTTAGTGATGATTAGAGTCGTGTAACGGGAACCACCCAACTTGGGACCTACCCAAACCGGATCAGATCGGCTGGTTTTGGGCGGTTCTCGCAGTCGGTAGTTCGATTTCCGGTTCCCATTCTTAGAACCAGTGGTTGGTCGATCCAGTTCTTGGTTCCAAGGTGGGAACCGAATCGACTGGACTAGATCGATAGTTTTTAATATATAGATTTTAAAGTTTCTTAAGAATTTGAAAAAAGAGAGATAAAATTCTTTAGAGTCTTAGGAAAATACAATTACATGCAGATTAAAAGAACGAATTGATAAAGTAGTGTGTAAGCAAAGTATATTGTCTTTGAAAATGTATTGTAATTTTAGCAAATTTTTTCTCGAAAAAGAAAATTACCGGTTCCATTGGATCGGATTAGACCGGACTGGATCGGTTAGTCGATCCTATTCTTGGTTCCAATCCACGGTCCTAGAATTTGGAAATCGATCCTCCTGGTTCGGTTCCTGGTTCCACATTGGAATCAAACCGAACTGGGAACCGATCACCCCTAGTGATGATGGACTAGCGCCTTTGGTTCAATTTTTTCAAAGGATTTTTGGGGCTTCAAAGACATTATACCAAAGCTAGGATACCTGTTAATGCATTTTGAAAGGCCTTTTAAGTTAAATTGAGCATCTCTAACCCTAATATAGTATCCAATTTTTACATTTTAGCATTTTCAAAATGTTATTCAAGGACTGAATTTCTTTATTTTCAAACTTAACCTCGTTAATATTTTCACATTTTGTATTTACCCTTACCAAAGAACACATCACAGCGAGTCACAGAAAAGTTGGAGGGATGTCTTAGTGGTCGCACAATCTCTATGGCCCTTGCCTATGGTCACACTAACACTCAAAGGGCAAGATGATAGTGACTCGATTGGGGTCATGTGACATGAGTGGCCCGTAACTGGGCCGTGTGACCTCGATTTCTTTTGTTTAGGTTCACACTATCAAAGGGTCAAATCTTGGAAGTGTCGCCAGGGTCGCTCTATTTTAGTGGCCTGTAGCCTATGTCGCACAATTTTGATGTGGTCTTGCCTGGGGTCGCACAACCTTCTCAAGCCCGGCTTGGGGTCGAGCGACCTGTGGTCGGCTGAGCTTTGAGCGTTTGCCTGTGCTGCCAGGGTTGCCTGAGGTCGCGTGCACTCTTCTCGAACTTCTAGATTTGCTATCAAAGATGGACAGGCTGACTTTAAATGGCTTGGCTGGGATTGCGTCGTCGACTTTTTCTTGTACCGCTCTTACTTTTCGTACCTGTCTTCGATCGGTTCTTTTATTTCCTACCAACAACCATCACTTTTGTCGTGTTCAATGCTGAGGCACGCGGATAGATCTAATCCACACTTTCTAACTCCAGTTCGCGACAAAGTCCAGATGATACCAAGCCAACTATTGGATTTGTCTATGGTGTTCGCTTCTTAAAAGTCGAATTTGAAGTCTGTCTGGATATAAATTATATTTCCCCGTTTTAGACAACCAATCTTGCAGTCTGGGTCGCTGCCAATTCTAAGATCATGTTCGTAATTTGCATCGTCTGCACGAAGTCAATGCCCGATCCAAGTCGACCCGGCAGTCAATTTCCTCTTACCAAGTCATCGGTGTCCGTTGGGGTGTCACGGAAAAACCAGGAGGAGGTCCATCGGTGTCTAGATCGATTCTTGATTATGGACTTTTCTATCAATATTCATCTATATTATAATAGCTTTGAGAAGTTCTCATTTAGTGTCTTTGTGTAAACTCGATCAGTTGCATGGCGTCGAACATGACGTCGGCATCAAACTGAATAAGTCATGACCATGAATCTAAGACACTAGAAAAAGGGTTTTGTTTATCTCAGGGAATGCACGACTTCTTCCGGGGAAGTTCACTTGAAAGAAATGAAAATTAGGTAAACACCACACCGGTTCTAAGAGATGAATTTAAATTGCCCTATAAGTCTTGAAAGACAACGATAGTATATCATTACAAAATCGCAGATGAGGTTTACCGGAAGTATTAACAATGTTTAGCTTAAATGATTGATCAAGAAGGGATTGACCCGTTCCAAGTTTAGTCAGCAGCAGTTAAACAAAAAACCAATAGGGAATTCTAAAACCATAAGCTTCTTTGCAATTAAATCTTCACTCACACGACTGGCCATTCTATCAGAAGCAACCTTCTTCATTGTGCAGCATTCATCTTTAGACTCATGAGTTGAAGTAGCAGACCCTCATCTCCAAGGTTGGATCTAACCCTAGGAAGCCATCAAACAGCGCAGGACTAATTGATGTCGGTACGAGAACTATCCCTCGTTCCATATCTGCTTTCGTACTTTGTCCCATATTGTCGTCAAGATATGTAATACAGATAGCTCGGTAAAGATCTTCTGGCGTTTGGATTTTGCATTTCTTTGTGAAAGGAAAATTCGGGCAAAGTCTTTTCTTTTTCTTCTGAGAATTGTTTGAGCCACCTGAAGGAAAAAAGTTCGATTTCGTACATGGCAGTAGCTGGAGGTGAGGTTCATGTTCAGTTGCTGATAATAGTGAAGTCGCCAAGACTTCTGTTTTTATGCTGGAGAAAGAAGACTTTAGCATGATGATGTTATATAACCAGTCTTTTTCGGATCTTGGAAACAATTGCAACTATACTATTCCTCTTGCAGGTGAAAACAGATTGTTCTCTAGCGACAGATCTTGCTGAGTCCTTACTTCAATCCACTTCCGAGGTCACGGAGTCTTTACTATGCATCGAGGTTGAACGAGAGAGCTTCACCGCGATTGCGTGCTACATATACCGAGCTACTTTTGCCATCATGGAGTTGCAGACGAGTCAAAATACTCCACCGAACGCGCTAGAGATTGTACAATCCATTTCGAAGAAGATCGATTTTGCCAAGGATGTGGTCTGCAGGTGCCAAAGGGACCCAAATCCGATCAAAGATCATGAGCTGAGAAGCGTCATAGTTCAATTGGAGAGCGTTATAAATCATATTGGGGAAGACTTGAGGATGATACCTGCTTCAACATATGGGGACCAAGATTTTGCAGCGCAGGCCATGAAGTCGCTGTCGCTGGAGATGAAGAAAGCTCAATTTGAAGTAGGTGATGAATCGGAAGTACGACTTCCTAAAGAGGTTGTAACCATGGAAAAGCAGAGCAAACAAGTACCGTCCGAAACAGATTTATATTCTATTGACACTGCAGCTTTAGTGGATGATTTGCAGTCTTCAAACGCATCGCAATTCGTCGAGTTCCTTCAAAGCACGAGCACGAGCACGATTAGCAGCCACATGAAGCAGAGAAGCACGAGTAGGGCATCGATAACATCGAGCCAAGTTGCTGAGATTATCGAGCCAATGTATGGGACCTTCTTCTGTCCACTGACAAAGAAGATCATGGAAGACCCAGTAACCATAGAAAGCGGAGTGACCTATGAAAGAGAAGCAATTGACAAATGGCTTAAGACGCACGAAAACTCGGAACAAATGGGTTGTCCGGTGACGGGAAAAAAGCTGGTTTCACAAGTTCTAAGCACTAATTTCGCCTTGAAGACCACAATAGAAGAGTGGAAAGAGAGGAACGAAGCGGCGAGAATCAAAGTGGCACGTGCTGCGCTTTCTTTAGCGAGCTCACCGGCAATGGTCATCGAAGCTTTAGAAGATGTCCAAAGCATCTGCCAACAGAGAAGCTACAACAAGATTCAAGTCCGCAATATTGGAATGATCCCGTTGCTGGTCAAGCTCGTGGAGTACAAGGACAGAGATGCAAGATGTTTGGCGTTGGACATACTGAGACAATTGGCCGAGGAAGATGAAGATAACAAGGTTTGGACTTCTCTTAATCAATCTCTGGTAAAAAGAGACTAGGGGATAACAAGGATATAAGTGATGATGAAGTGATACACGACGTTTGTTAATTTAAACTTGATGAAGTATGTACTAATTTGAATAGGTAAGGAAGGAGGAGATAGCATAGGCAGGAAAATAAGAACATCTAATGCCTTTTCAAGAGCAATGAACATAGACCAACAACCATACATTATACGTGGAGTGTAGGTTTGGGTGAAAGATGTTTATCTCGTAGTTTTAGCGAAGAGAACAGTTAATTGTTCTCAACTAATCTTTTTCTGGCGCACATAAGCGCTAACTGCTCTTTCCACTTCTATAGTTTGCGTTATAATGTTCTCATTTGCATTGTCGACTTCTTTCCTAGAGGTTATGGCCTTTGACATTTCTGGGCGAATAGTCATTATCAGTGTTATAAACACAGGAAATGATCGCCAGAGTAGTAGATATGGAGGCTCTGATCAAGTTACTTTCTAGCAGTCACCAGCCCACAAGACATTCGACATTGCAATTTCTGCTGAAGCTTTCTGAATCTCAGTCCCTACGCGAGAGCATTGGGTCTGTTACTGGTGCCATTTTGATCCTGATCACGAACAAGTACAACTCGCTCGATGCTTTTGGTTCTGAGACAGCCAGCGAAATCTTAAGGAATCTGGAGAGCCATCCGAGTAATATAAAGATCATGGCCGAAAACGGTTATGTGGAACCTCTTCTGGAGCATCTAATCGAAGGTACATCACTCAGAACCACGCTATAGAAACTCTTAACAAACCACTGACCAGTGCCTAATATTCAGAGGTTTTGACAAATGGGTATAGTACGTTATGCAGAGTCCTTATGCATTGCTAAACTTCAAATTTTCTTCTCATTGTCTTCGGAGATGTAGGTAGTGAAGACATGAAACTGGAAATGGCAAGCTATCTCGAGGAAATTTTTCTCGGCTATGACAGCCAAAAATACGTGGCGGTAAGAGCCGCTCCATCACTTATCTCAATGGTGCAGAGCGGGCACGGATTGATTAGAAGGGCAGCTTTTAAGGCTCTAGCTAGGATCTCTTCTTTCCATCCAAATAGCAAAGCGCTCGTGGAGGCAGGAATTTTGCAGATCATGGTCGAAGAAATGTTCAGTCGCCAAATTACTGATGAAACGATGAACTCGAGGGTGGAAGCGGCCTCAATAATCACCAACATAATTGACTCGGGGCTCGATCTGGAGAAACTTCAGGTGAACGTGCATGGACACACGATGGCTTCGGATTACATCGTCTATAACGTTATAAGCATGATGAAGAACTCTACGCCGGAAGAGCTCAACATCAACCTTGTGAAGATTCTGTTGTGCATGACCAAGTCTCCAAAATCAGCAGCAACAATTGTTTCTGTCGTCAAAGAAACTGAAGCGAGCTATGTTCTGATTGAACTCATCAATAACCCGCATGAAGAACTTGGGGTCGTTGCAATCAAGCTTCTCATAATACTATCATCATATATGGGTCATACACTTGCCGAAAGACTCTGCAAAACTAGAGGTTTGCCTGAGAACCTGATCCGGAGCCCGAATGAACTGAATCATGTGACAGAGAAGCAATCAATTTCAGCAATATTTCTTGCCAAGCTACCCCACAAGAACGTGACACTTAATCTAGCCCTTTTGAACAAGGGCTTGATCCCCGATGTTCTACAAAGAATTAATCGAATGCAAGTTAGTGGAACAAGGACAGGCAGGTACGCAATCGCATACTTAGAAGGCCTAGTGGGCATTCTAGTTAGGTTCACCACAACATTATATGAACCTCAGCTATTGGCTCTTGCAAGAAACTACAACTTCACCTGTGTCTTCACAGAGCTGCTCATGAGAACATCAAGTGACGAAGTGCAGAGATTATCAGCTATTGGATTGGAGAATCTGTCGGCAGAATCTGCTCATCTATCAAAACCCCCTGAAATCAAGAAAGCCAAAACGAGGAAGCTATTTCACTTGCCAAAGTCTCTCTCCTTTAATTTCTCAAAGAGCAAGACGTTGTCAATATGTCCGGTTCACCGAGGGGTTTGTTCTTCGCAGAATACATTCTGCCTTATCGAGGCAAATGCAGTGGAGAGGCTCTTAACATGCTTGGACCATGAAAAAGTTGAGGTGGTCGAAGCTGCGTTATCTGCTGTGTGTACCTTGTTAGATGACAAAGTTGACGTGGGCAAAAGTGTGGACATGTTAAGTAGTGCCAATACCATACAACATGTGCTGAATGTGGTCAAGGATCATAGGCATGAAGGACTGAGGCAGAAGTCATTTTGGGTCATCGAGAGGTTCTTGAGCAAAGGAGGCGATACTTCAGCTTCGTACATCTCTCAAGATAGGTTGTTTCCCTCGACCTTGGTCAGTGCCTTCCATCACGGAGATGTTACTACCAAGCAGATGGCGGAGAGGATCTTGAGGCATTTGAATAAGATGCCATATTGCACTACTTCCCTTTGTTCTATGTAAAACTAAGATGGCTATGTACTCAAATCGAACTTCTAGGCCTTGAAAATTTGTAACTAGCGGGCGTGGAAGCGACCTTTTCCCTTTGTGCTGCCAGTGATTTCAACCTGGAGAAATATCTGCGAAGATTTGAAAAGATGTTTAGAGAAGACTGATCAGGAAAGACACCGTAAATTTGACAATTTCCTATTGAAACCAGTGAAGTTTGGATCGTACGTGACCACCTGAACTTGTATAATGGTTTTAGTATCATTACAAGCAACCTTTGGTGGCCAAACAGAACCACCTTTCTTGATAAACAAGCATTTTATAAGAACGAAAATGTCTTACATCCCTATCAACTTGCTGTGAATGCCTCTTGTTTCATGCAATCTTCTGTACAGGCGGATGCTGGTACATTTTGTTGGAGAAAACTCCTAATCAATTTTGAAATTGACAAAACTATCCAAAACTATACCTATTCTAATATATAATTTTTGATGCATTTGAAGACAGGTACTAAGGCTAAGGAATGTTTTCTCAGAGCTATATTTATTTAGATGTAAGGAAATCGTACAAATGGAAGAACTATTTTCATTTTGAAATGCCAAGAGTGAATCTAGACCAGAACTTGGATATTTTCAGAATCTATGTTTCTAACGGTTAATAATCACGACTGGATTTCATACTTAAAATATATTTGATTTTATCAATTTATGATTGATAATCAAATTATTCGAGACAAGTTCTTTTCTTATCGAATAGACTCAACTTATGGAAACCTGAATTTGGTTGCTTATACAATCAGATTCTATCCTTAAGAAGAAATCAATCTAGGGTGGTGACCCTTGACCAATTCTAAATGAAGGGTTCAAACTATGTTGTTTTAGTAGTGTTTCTGTGTTTTCGCTAATCAAAGATATTTCAGCTTGTTTAAGCATGAACTAATTACAACCCTTTACTTTTTCTACTTTTAAGTTTTATTTTAAATGGACAGGTTCATTGAATTCTTTTTCCTTGACCTTCTTTCTTTCATAAGCAAGCAACGACTCGTACGCTTTTCGACCTGCACAGGGTAGGGTCGGAGGGTGCATAATCTAACCAATGACAGTATAATTTCTGAAATTGAAGATCAGGTTCCTGGGAGCAGAACTTCATTGATAGATGAGACAAAACCCCATCAATATTTTTTATGGAATTTTAGCTTGAATGAGGAGAGAGAATATGACCTAATAGGTAGGACATTGACACAGATATGACCGGCTGGATATTAATTACGATATATTATTTACATTAAAGTTTCCATCTGCCACGCATAGTCCGGCCTACAACACAATACAAATGCTTCGATTCGATCAAAGCTCGTAGACTAAAAGCACATAGATCATATATATAAAAAATCTGACTACGGACAGAAATAGCAGAAAGAAAATGGCATCTTTCTCCATGGAGGATTTTGTTGGACATGGAGCTCTAAAAAAGGTGCTACCCAAGTTGATCGAAGAAGGTTGGGACGATGTCCCGACCTTGAAGCTCATGAATGCGGAGGACATGGATGCAGTTTCCATGACACAACAGCAAAAGGTGGGTTGTGACTTTTCAGATGTTTGATCAAGAATCTATAGTCCTTTATGATTCCTAGGATCACAAGATGAGTTAAGCAGTCCAGATAATTTTCTGTGCGGAGAGATCAATCATATTCTGTCATATAGAAGACGTATGAAGTTAACTGCTCTCTTAGGTGTCGTGGTAATATCATCTCCATTTCTATGGAGTGTAATCGCCACGCCTACCTGATCAATTGAAAAAGCCTCTTTACTTATTTCATAGGATGCCCTGGAGATCAGATCCTACCTGCACGACCGTGCATTGTTGCAGTATGGGGACCGGCTCGAGGCCTCCGGAAGATCCCTGCCTGAGCTTTTGAACCTGAGCACAGGCGATCTTTCTTCGCAGTTCGGGATGAAGAGAGGCCACATAGCCCGGTTTATGGACAGGACAAACCCTTGTGCAGACCCTCTGCCTAAATCGTACGTGGTCTCGGCACAAGGAGGATCACATGCTGATGCGCCTTCCAGGACCAATAGCTCGTACCAAAGTCTTTCGTCAACAAACTTTAGGAAGATGAGCCTGACAAGGTTATCCATGAAAAGTACTGGTACTAATGATAGGTCTCTGGAGAAGTCACTGTCTGATCTCAGGATCAAGGACGGGCACATCTTTAAAGGGATTGTTGCATCAGGGCCTGCTGGGCCTCGAGCCTGTGGCTGCGTCAGTGCTCCTCCTGTAACCAATCAGATTGCTCCGTACTCTGCCATAGAGAACATCTCGGTCCAGAAATTAACGCCAGAGCATAAGATAGCGACGGAGCGCCTGGTGAAGACTAGAACGCCTCCAATGAAGGCCTCGGAGCTCTGGCGAGACAAACCAGCCATCTTCCTCTGCATGCGACGACCAGGGCGAGTTTCTTGTCTTTTAAAATCATAGCAAACATTCAGATCTTGGTTGGGTTAGATAGACAAGAGATCCTCAATTCGAAAAGTCAAACTTTTTCTTTCTTCCGTCAAGGTTGCTTTACATTATGGTTTTTGTTTTCCAATTAGAAATTCCATCCAGACTGCTACCAGGTTTAGTTGCGATGATTACAAATTTATACAATCACATAAATGGACAGAATTAAACTTAAGAAAGGTGAAAGAATGAAGCGAAAGATACGTCAGACATTGTATAAGAAAATTTTTGTCTGGTTTCTTCCATTTGAAGGTTGCTGAGCAAGTTTTGTGATTGTCATAATCGATATCCCGGATTGTAAAACATATATCCTCTGATACTGCTTTCTGCTTTACATTGTATGAATGGCAAAACAGGTGCATCATGTGCAGAGCCGAAGCCTACCAACTCTATTCGAAAAAGCCCATCTTTGACGCTCTCGGGGTCCAGCTATTCGCAGTTCTTCATGAACACATAGAAGCAGAGGTAATTCGCTGACAACTCTCACATTCTCCTCTCTCCCCATCCTCTTATTTTATATTCTTTCTGGTAAATAAAATTCCAATACAACAGGTTAAAGATTTCTGGCCCCGGTACTGGGGTGGCGTGGTGCTCTATGATCGTGGGATGGAGTTTTTCAAAGCGCTTGGTGGTGGGAAGCTGCTCAAGGACAAGTTCATGTTGGGGTTCCTCCTCAACCCGATTGCGATAGCTAATTACAAGCGTGCAAAAGCGATGGGGGTCAAGCAGAATTTCAAAGGAGAAGGCGAGATAAAAGGCGGACTCTTTATAGTTGGGAGTGGCAAGAGTGGGATTGCTTATCAGTTCATTGAGAGGAACTTTGGTGATTGGGCTCCACCAGCTGAAGTTGTCGAGATCTGCAGTCAATTGCAGGTGAATATATACAAATTTTTCTCTGGTTTATAATGCAGTCACTCTGACACTTCTTCAATGCAAGTTACTTTTCTTTTACTGATTGTGCATCTCTTTTGGCTGCAGAATCAAAATCAAAATCAAGGGGAGCCTTCACATGAATATGAATGAAGTTCGTCTTTTGTAACAAGTTTTGGTCTTACGTTGCTGTGAATTCTGCAAACAAAAAGTTTTGTTGGGAGGATCAACATAGACTAGCTGTGAGTATTCATTGGTTTCGTTAGTTTTTTCATCAATGAGATTTTGGGGTTGCTGGCATTTGAAGAGTTCTTGCCTTACAAATGGTGCACTAAATTTGATTGCCGTTCTAATCCTCAAACTCACCTAAAAATGTTTAATAAACTAATTCGTGGCTTTTAAGTCGTGTAGGACAGGATGATTACACCCTTTTTAGAGTTCATAGGCTGCTACACCAAATCTTGATGAGTGGATGGCTCTCTTCTTCGAACCTATCATTATATACTCTGCGCAAATTGGAGATGTCACAATTGACAATTACAGTGGCTACAAGAAAGGGAACGTGTCACGAAAAAGTTATTGGGTCTTTAGTTTCTTGTTTGATCTCCTTGAAAGCTCTGCTCCATCTTCTGTTTCTTGTGTAGAGAGAGAGAGGCTACAACTTGCTTTCGGATCATTCACACGAAATGGTTTGCTGGTCAAGGGAGGTCACCATTTAAAAGAAACCACGGATGAGTCGTAGTTTGAAATGGTCTGTTTGGGAAACCATGGTTGTATCCATTTGATCCTAAATGACGCCACCTATATCTCTCCATTGTTAGAAAGCACTATTTCCTGTCTATCCAAAATATAAATTGACCGAAATATTTTTCAGTGATTGAGCCTCCATTTATTTTTGGCAATTGATTATTTTAGGCGGTACAAAAAGTTATTTTTAAGAAAATATTTTCAAAATCATTTATATTTTGAGAAATACAAGAAACTTGAGAAAGAAAAGCATTGCCATATATACTATGGCTGCCAATTGGGTTCGCTAATGATTTTCAAAGCAAACCATAAAAAACACTAGAGTCAAGTATAGTAGACATTTTCGAACCGAAAAAAGAGATTTTGCGAATAATAATGGACTTAGCTAATTAAATTAAGTTCAACGAAAAGGTTTCATACAAAATTGTGGATACATTTTAACAACAATCCCTTCGATGTTAATAAGATAATGCTATGCACAAAGATGGAAGATAGACCCTCCCCAAAATAAAAAGAAGGAAACTAAAATAAACTTCACTTTTACATAATTATTGGGCTAAAAAGAAAAGTTATGTAATTAGTGCACTTACATTAAATGCTTGTGAGTAGCAAAAGTCAATTTTAATATAACATACAATATGTTATAATGAAAAACATAGATTTGATTACATTTTAACCTTTTAGAAATGATACTTTAGGGCTTATAAAATTCTGTAATGCCCGTATAAAATAATGGATTCTTATAACGATCTTTTACATAAAAAGACGTTAAACTTTAGGTATCATTATTCTGACGCAGTATCACTGACCAACTATAATTTCTAATTCTAAAATTAAAGATCAGGAAAACAGATAGAAGTATGAATCTCGATGATAACTCAAGTTTACATTTTTGTCAGCGAAAAGCAATCACGATTCTCGATGAAGTTTCGATCTTGGATCTTGACGTAATCATTTGAGTTTCGAGCAGACATGGGTGTCGCGTCGCGTCATCTGTCAAATGTTACTTTTTGGTCTCACCCTGAACGAAAAGACAATGATCGAAACATGGGAGCGTGGTTTGGCCCAACGCGCACCACACAACATTCTTTAACATTTTGTCATGGCTTCCCTTTGTTGACTTCCCGGCTGCCTTTTCTCCTCTCTTTCTGGGTCATCTGGAGCTCCTTCAATTCCCCAGATTCACCCGATCCCTCCGGCCAATCTTGGCCGAGCAAGTTCGTTTCTTGCTGATCGTCCTCCCATAGACCTTTCTCGATTCTATCGCGGCCAGGTAATTATCGTCCCCTGCGCTGGATTCTTGATTTTTGCATGATTATGGAGTTTTGGTTGCGAAAATGCTCCTCGGGGGCCGGTGGGTAGTGCCCAGATGAGCTCCAGTGTCCTTGGTTAGTGAGTTGAAAGAGCTATTTTTGGGCCGGTTCTTGCATTTTCCTTCAATGAGTGTGGTGTGCTTTTTGTCCCCGATTCTTGATCTGAATTTGACAACTATGGAGACGCCGAAGACTTGGGAATTTAGTTCACAGTTGTTTGTTAGAGGGTTGAGTTATCGCTGTTGGATTTATCCAGCACTGTCTGAGAAGCAGAGTTCTGGGACAGCATATTCTAGAATTGTCAACTGTTAGATTAAGCAGATCAATATTTAAATTCTCCGTTTTTGGATTCTAGGTAGCACTCCTCTACGGCTCTGTTTTGATTATGAAAATTGGGGGTGGTGCACGATTGTTTGCTGGCGATTAGTTTTTTGTTTAGGTGGGGGGGGGGGGGGGACGGGGGGGCTTTTCTTTTAAGAATTTGCCAGTGTCAAGTTTAGTGAATGCAAATATGGTTTTGAAGGATGTCCCCTGGGATGGAATGCAGAAACTTTGAGGTTCTTGCTATGCATTCATGGGATTAGGAAAGATAACCCTTTTGGTGAAAAATCATAGCTTTCATACAGCCCATCGAAATGCCTCACAGAGTCCTACCATCAGTAGGCTTAGCTTTCCTTACATCAGAGAAAAGCAAATCTAAAGAGGAAGATGGGTAGGGCACATCCTCCTAACACGGGTAGCTTCCCAATTTGCACACATTTCCGCGTCTTTTTAGAAAAGTAAAGAGTCAATTGACAAAAGATTTTCAAGTTGTTTCATTTTCTCAACTCATTAGCAATTTCTCAGTTCCTCTTCGCTGGTGCACTTCCTATAACTTGGACACTGCCTTAGCATCAGACTCAATAGCCACTTTCTTCCAGTTACTATCTTTGGCCAACCTCAAACCTTCAAGCACAGCTAAAGCCCCTCAGCAACCTCCGAAATGGAAGCTTTCACAGGCAAACTAGACCACCGACCAACTCAGACCTGCTCTCTTGAACACAATGCCAATTGCTGCATCAGTATGTTGATTTTAAAAGGCTCAATCACAGTTGATCTAATAGTATCTGCTGAAGGAGGTTCCCAGGTGCTTCTCTCCTTATGACTATCCCCAGTATTCATGTTTTCTCTGTGAACTATATTAGCTCCTTCGTCAACAAGCAAAACTCCTGCTGAGGAGTATTAAACTTACTAAGCACCCTTTTAGGATTAGGATTTACACTTTTAAACACAAAATGACGTCTCTCTTTCCATATCAACCAACATACTTTACCTATCTTGGCAATCAATTCTTTTATCATGGACTTTCTCTAAACTTTTGATTGCAATCCCAAGCAGCCATTTATCAAAAGTCGGGAGGAATCCCAAGCAGCCATTTATCAACAGTTGAGATTTCCTCCCTTTCCATCGTTGGGCCTAAGCAGCCAAATTATACATATTGCACCCAGTCACAAAGTAACATCATTGCTCAAGAGTCTCTTCTAATCCTCATCTCTGACAATCACTAGAACAACTAATGCTTCTTTTGAAAAAGTTGCTGCCGGATGCCAGGGCATTAACACAAAGCTTCCATACAAAAACTCTCATTTTAGGTGGACAAATAATGTCCAGATAGCCTTCCATACTTTTTATCAGTCATATGAGAACTAGAACATCTTGTTCCCTGTTCTTGTATCTCTTTCAGTGAAGAGATAGTTTAGGACTAAATGTTTGATACTTTTCACTACAATCGTGGGTGCTGACTGAAGGGTAAAAGGAGGCGGTAAAATATTTAACATCATTCTCTCTCTGTAGTTGTTGCTGAGAGGTATGATGTTATCTGAATTTGGCTTCCTGTAGTAGAAATGCATTAAAAAATCGTGGATGAGGATAAGTGCTCTTTGCGTGCTCCTTATAACATGAAAAACGAGTTAAATTCTGATCACCAGCATTGAGCAGTGGTATTTATTCAGCAATAAATGGATAGCCTAGGCGATAACTGGTCTTTTGAGGTCAATTTGCCATCTGTCAATGGTCATAATTTCTCTGCTGTTCAGTCTCATGTGACATATTGATAATGGTTTTCTCAACACTATAGTTATAGCTGAAGAGTATGAGGTTTGCTTTTCAAGGTTGCTGCATTCCGTGCTTGATTTATTTAGGTTTCTGAACCTTGATTGCTTTGTAGATTATACTCATTAAAGAGACTATAGAAGCAAACAAATATTATATGAGTTAAGAGATCTTATTTTTTCCCTTTGCTTGTACAGGTTGCTGAGCTTTAGATTAAGCTGTCAGTATGGATGACCTGGCAGTTAGTGATATTAATTTGGATCTAGATGCAATTTCTATACCCGGTGGTGGTCAAGAGCTAGAAAATGCGATTAAAGTTTTGACAAAAGTCGACATGGACTTGGCATTTTCATCAGAGAAATTACTAAATTTACATTTTCTGCTGATGCATTTACTTGCATTAAATGATGAACTTGACCCAAGGGCAGTGAATAATGGCTACTTCAATGAAGATTTTCTTGAGAAAGCATTGAGATATGATTTGTTAATTGGCATTCTAGATTCTGAGGTAAGAGAGGTGGACATTTTCTTGGCTACTTTACCAGCAGAAATCGATGATGCCCATCATGAAATATCTTCATGCAGACATTTCCAAGAAGTATATACTGTTATGGATGAAAAGTTGCATAAATGTCGAGAGTCTCTGAAGCAATCTCAGGTTCAGGCTTTAGAGGTAAAGAGGCACATAGCCAATCTTCAGAAAGACTTTGCAGCTGTCCAATCTGACAAATGTAAGTGATCGGCCATCTACTTTTTTGTTGAAAACTTTGATGATCCAATAAATTCCTCGATAAATTCCTGCTTACTTCTAAGCTATACATTTGCAGGCGAGAAGGAGAATGTTTTGGATCTGTCTGACAAAAATCAACTCTTCAATTTAAGTTTTAGATCAAAAACGAAAGAGCTACCCAGATATGTCTCAAGGATGCTGGAGAAATCTCTTGCCAGGGAGCCAGCTCTTGAGAAGAAATTGTTGGAATCCAGACAGAATGAAGAGGATCTGAAACGGAAATTGCATTATACGGAACAGGTGGCTCTTCACATGGAAGAAGCAGCAGAAGTTGTGTGGGGAAGGTTTCTAGAAGCAGACAATGCTTCGGAGATACTGATGGGCATATCCAAGGAACTGGTAGGAAAGTATCAGGTCATTCAATTTAACCTTAACAGCTCAGTACAACGTGAAGCAGGGTTAATATTGAAAATTGAGGATCTAGTGGAACAGGTGAAAGCTAAGGATATCATCATGCAAAAGCTTGAAAGTGTAAATGCCGATTATGTCGCAAAATGCTCCGAGGCTGTAAATTTGAGGGATAAAGTGAAGATACTTGAGGAGCAGCTCAAAGAAACCAGGTTCCATCTGAAGGAAGCAAATGCTTCATGGGAAGCAAGTCAACATCAAATTGATGAGATGGAACATGTGGTCGAGACACTTAAAGAAGGTATTGAAGCAGCCGAAAGCAGGGCAGATGCTGCGGAAGGTAAGGTGACACAGTTAACTGACTCAAACTTGGAACTCACGGAGGAATTAAATTTTCTTAAGGGTAGTGTTAATAGTAAGACCGAGAAGGTTAGTGTACTCGAGAAGCAGTCGAGGGACTTAGAGTTACAGTTACAGCATGCTAGGGCATCCTCAGAAGCAAGTCAAGAGCAGCAAAACATGTTGTATTCTGCAATATGGGATATGGAGACTCTAATTGAAGATTTGAAATCAAAGGTCTCAAAAGCGGAAAGCAAGACTGATGGTGTGGAAGAGCAATGTATTGAACTATCTGAAGCCAATTTTGAGCTTAAGAAAGAAGTCAGCCTGCTGAGGGCTAAGATAAGAGACTTGGAGATGTCACTGGATGATGCCAATAGTTCCAAAGTTTCCATTGCTGATGAAGTCAATCTAAGAACTAAAATCATGATGGATACAGTCATGCAACTAGCCTTTGAGAGAGAGAGGATCCAGAAGCAGGTATCGGGGTTTCTTATTTCCTTCCTTTTGCTCTTAAATTTTTCAAAGTTGCATGTCGGTAGTGGTTAAGCTGCCATGCCCTGGGATATTCTCAAATGATGGGATGAAAAATTAATTATCAATTGTTCGTAAAAATTTTCTTTTGAATTTCCAGATCTTTGTATATCTTTGGGTAAGTTTATCTCTGTATGAGCAGGTTTGTTTGATATATTGCTTCCATTTGCACTTCTGTGCTTGGAAAGGAATGGCCAACAAGATGCATATAATTGAGTTACTCTAGTTTGCAATTTGCCTGAGAAACTGAAATTTCCATTACAACTTAATTCACTGTTTGGCATTATTGGCAGCTATACTTTTTGACAAAGGACGAGACAATGTTGGTTGGGAAGTTAAAAAAAGCGAGTGAAGAGTCACTGAATTCCATATCCCCTGATAAGGATTTCAATGAAAGAGAGCCTCCACTATAGCGATTCAAAAGCTGGTGCTCATGATGATACCTCTCAGAGACAGGAGTACCATTGCATAGAACTTCCGAGGCAGGTACTGTACCTGATACATACTCGAAAGTACAAGGCTCCAATCACATCTTGAGGGTGATAGATACATTTGCTAACAAGACCAAATGCTGGATGTTTGAACGATGAAATTTTTTGATTGTAATTAGTAGCAAGCATAAGTCAAACTGAAATGAACTTATCATAATTTTCTCCCTTTTACAGATTAATTATTTGAACAAAACTAAGAGGAATCTGTAAAAATTGCTTTCATTCTTTTCTGTTAATTTACTTCAATCTCTTTCTTTGTTCACTTGACAGTTTTATAGTATAAAATGGTGTGAGAGGGTATTGAATTTATGAAAACCTAAGCATGAGGTTTCTTTTCTTTTGTCTATTTTTATTGTAAATGTCTTGCTATCAGGGCTTTGGTAATACTTTAAGTTGGTTATGATTGTTCACTGTACTTAAGAGGATGGTTTCCTGCTTAATGCCTGAGCCCAACCTGACGATGGTTTGAAGTTGTGTTTGTTGTCAGGTTTCTTTTGTTTAGCTGAAAGGCAATAATTTTTTCCTAATTTTTATTGTTTATATTGCTTAGGACATTGAATCAACGAAAAATGTTGTTATTATTACCAACAATCTATGCATAAACATTTTTGTTGATCATAATGACATTTTCTGTTAACTTATTTTCATAAGCAATATAAATGACAAAAATTAGGAAAATATTTCCAAATTATTTCTACAAAAAACGAAGCTTAATCTAAGAGATTAATAATGGTTTCTGCCTTTTCCCTCTTTATGGCAGATGTGAGCTGTCATTCATACCATTTCGGTTACATTTTTAGTGAGGTGGATGATCCATTCAGAGATGCACCTCGAGGTCACCCACAAAGTTGGTTTTCCATCTTGGCAGGCACCTGTAAATACAATGAAGATGCAACGCATTCCAGGTCAATGTACATTAGCACGGAACTTCTTTTTTCGGTTACATCATGTGTGGTATTTGTTCTGCATATGTTCAAAAGAAGCTAGTTTCCAGTTCCATGATGTTCAATTATTGATTTATTCAAGAAGGCATGTCTTTAGTTCAGATGTGCTGCTCAGAGCGATTGATCTTTTGAAGTCCTTGTGTGCTTCTCTCTGTCATTATGTTTGCATTGTTTGTATGCACATTATATGTAAATTACATGATTGTTTTGTGGCAATGTCATGTTCCTTAGGAATCCTTTTATAAAATGCAATATCCTCTGCTTGATGATGTTTGATATTATAATGCGCCTGGCATTGGATATGTTGTCATGCACACATCAGCTGGCTAAAGCGGATATATAAACAGTTGTTCTATCGCTTTCTTCTTGTTTGAAACCAAAACAGTTGAAGCTCTCTGCTTTACTCAGTCATTTTGTTTCTCTAATTCCAGTCTAAGCGGGGTTCTCTGGCTTTAGTCAGTAAATTTGTGTCATCAGGCTAAGTGTAAACAATGGCAGTCAGAGGATCGAATTCTTTTCCAGTTGAACTTAATACCAGAAGATACCTAAGAAAACTCAAGCATTCACAATATCACTAATCTTCTCTATCTTTGCTCATTTCGAATTGGTTCCCGGACTTGATTTGGTGAGAAATGGGCATCGCAAAGAAGAAACTGACTTTGGGCAGGATGGTTTTCTAGTACTTTTTAAACATCATCAATCTACACCTTTTGCCCTCTGCAAGATCAAGATATCATTTTTCTTTTATGACTCGGGAGGAATCAAGTTCAGTTGGCAACAGGCTAGTCTTCCACGGGACGTGAGATTATCGTTCCAACTGTATCGGGTAATTACATCACTGCACAAATCTGGGGTCTTAATTAAGATGACACAGAAAGTATGATGAACTAACCGATGGTCCTTAATTGCCAGGATATTAAGGTCACTGCCTCCCAAAGAGGAAAATATCAGAATCGTGAGTTCAGCATATTCGCTTGCTTAACAGACGTTAATGGTAATTGAGCTTCTTAGATTTCTGTAGATGCAAAGCAAATCCATAGGAATCTGTCCTTTCAAACCGTTTCATCTCATGAGTGGGTCTGCTTCCAATGATTTGTGCAATCAAACCTTAATCGATATAGACGAAAAATTTGAGGAGGAACAAGAATTGGGTTGTACTATATATATCCATGCAATGAGATCAATATGCAAAATAATCTCCACAAAAGTCTCCATCTATGTCAAATTGAACGCTATTACCAAAAAGTGTCTTAACTACGGTCGTTACCAGTATTCTAGCGACTCAAATGTTCCTTTTCATAATTCATATGCATTTTAATCTCCGAAAGAACAAATTATACAATGCCCATATGTAATTTTCTGTGTGGCTTATGTTAGGAGTGTGCAACGAGAACTGCCCGGATTGATCGACCATTTTTGGGCAATTCCCATGGGTGGCGGTTTGGTTCTTGTTTCCCATTTTTGGAACTGGTGGTTAGTTGGTCTAGCTTCCTGTTCTAGGGTGAGAACCGAACAAGTGGGAATTGGACCGATAATATATATATATATATATATTTTTAATTTCTCAACAAACCTTCATTTTCCCAATTTCCCTCTATTTGTTTTCCTCGAGTACAAGCTATGAGATATGGCATGCCTTAATCTATCTACACATTTTGTTACGGAAAGAAAACTTCTTTTCTTCTATTGGAAATGTTGATTGGTGAAATTATGAGCAAATTGATTGGTTCTATTGGACCATACCGGACCAGTTAGTCGGTTTGGTTTCCCAATTCCAAAATTGGCTTGTTTGGTCCTCGGTTCTAGAAATTGGGAACTGGTTCTTCTAGTTTGATTCTTGGTTCCATCTTGGAACTAGACTAGACTTAGTATTCCTTTTTATAATTCATATGTGTTTTTTTTTTTTTGGTAAGGTAAGCTTGTATATAAACAGAAACACCACTGTATAACTTAGAGAATAACGGCACCTATTTACACTCGAATAACAAAGGCTACTGAGTGGAAATGTGCCGG
This sequence comes from Angophora floribunda, assembly GCA_014182895.1. NCBI lineage: Eukaryota > Viridiplantae > Streptophyta > Magnoliopsida > Myrtales > Myrtaceae > Angophora > Angophora floribunda. Next base: position 27,545,419 of record CM024711.1, on the reverse strand, counting down.
AATCTGAGCAAATCTACAAAAGCTACAAAAAGAAGCCACAAAAGATATTAATCATAAAAAATAGAGGTTTCAAATCCCCAAGTTCTTTGTAGTCTTCTATTAATTACATTGTCTTGAACCTTCGGCCTTGCAACCACTTTGTTCTTGACAGATTTGATAATATGATGCTCCATAGAAGGAAGGGACACCACTTTGCCCCGAAATAAGGCGTCATTACGAGCACTCCATATAATATAACATAGTGCTCCAAAAGAAAACCTAAGTATCTCTTTCTAGAAACCTTTGCTAGTCAAAATACTACAAGCCCACTCAAGGGTATTGCTCCATGATCCTCCAGGCCGGGCCATATTACACTTCCCCACCCAAAAATAGCAATATCATGCGTTAATATACAATAAAAAAACAAATGATCAATAGAGTCCGGCCTACTCTTACAAAAAGGACAAACGGCACCAACAATTCTACCAATAGATAATAAGAGCACTATTGTTGGGAGGTGGTGCCTGGTAATCAACCAAAGCAAGAATTGGTGCCTTGGCACCATGGCCTTGCTCCACACGAAAGAAGACCAATTTACTCTCATAGACCGACTCCTAGTAATATCCCAAGTCGAAGCCAAAGAAAACTCACCCGAAGAATGCGGTAACCAAGTAAGCATGTTCGGCCTGTCGTTGAGAGTAGGAATCGGACATGGCTAGCTTTGTAGTTGTTGAAGGACGGCGGTTCCAGCCGGAGAGAAAAGATCCGACATTGAAGCTTCCCTAGTAAGGCTGGATTGATAGATGTAAGAGTTGGAGAAGAAACGATTTAACGGAGCGCGAGGGTGCTATGGATCAAACCAAAGAGAGATAGTGCCTCCATTGCCAACCCACCATCTCACAAGAGGCAAGAAGGTGGATCTCAACTCAAGAATTTTCCTCCAGGCCCAGGAATAGTAAGTAGGTGTGGAGGTAGTCCAAAAGTTTTTGTTTTTTAAATAAGTGGCATGGATCCATTTACACCAGAGGAATTCCTTGTCTGTAAACAAAATCCAAATATGTTTCATCATGGCAGCTTTATTATTCTCTCGAAGCTTCCTCACCCCAAGTCCACCTTCAGCCTTTGGCAAGCACACATGATCCCAGGCTACCTTAGCTCCACTAGAGCCTAGTGAAGGGCCTTTCCACAGGAATTGTTGACATATTTGTTCAATTTTCTTCAGGACCGAGCTTGGTAAAATAAAGATACTAGCCTAGTAAACTTGAATAGCATGAAGGATCGACCGAATAAGAACTAGCCGTCCAGCAAAAGACAAAACACGATGGGTCCATGACTGGACATGAGTAGTAAGGAGACTAACTAGGGCAACACAATCTACTTTGGCCATCCTCTTAGTGATAATTGAACACCCAGGTATCTGATTGGAAGAGTGCCTAGTCGAAATCCCCACATTTGGATGATATGATCCCGAGCTTTTGCAGAGCCCCCTGCTAAAAATACCTCACTCTTGTTGAGGTTCGGATGAAGACCGCTCTAGGAGAAAATAGAAGGAGGCCTTCTTTTAGGTGTAAGCAAGAGGTCGTGGAAGCTTCACATAAGAGGAAGATATCGTATGCAAAGAATACATGAGACAACCTAATAGCTTTACATCTCCAAAAAAACTTAAAGTTAGGGTTCCGAGCTTGCCTAGAGATAATGTTTGACAAGACCTCCATGGCCAAGGTGAAGAGATATGGAGACATGGGGTCCCCTTGCCTTAGTCCCCTCCCACTTGGGAAAAACCCATGAAGTTCTCCATTAATGGCAATAGAAAAACTAGGCATCCACACACATGTCATAATATGCTCTATTAGCCAAAGAGGAAATCCAAAAGCTTTCAAGGTTAATTCCAGAAAATCTTAGTCAATGGTATCATAGGCTTTCTGAAAATCAACCTTGACTGCACATTTAGGGAGGTAGGGTTTCATGTGAAACCCATTGAATAACTCTCGAGCTAATAAAATATTATCACTGATACGCCGGCCTTTGACAAATGCATTTTGGAAAGGGCCAACTAGAGATGGGGTAACCGCAGTAACTCTATCTGCAATAATCTTAGTGATGCATTTATAAACAGTATTACAACACATTATCGGCCTGAAGTCCCCAATAGCAGAAGCATTAGGAACTTTGGGAATAAGAGTGAGGATGGCGTTATTGACCTCCTTTAACAATCTTTCAGTGTTGAAAAAATTCATAACAATATCAACCACCACTTGACCTACCGCATCCCAGTTCTTTTTGAAGAAATTCGAGTTAAAGCCATCTGGGCTCGGGGCTTTATTACTCGCAAGTGAGAACATAGCATTCTGAATTTCAGTAGGAGTAACGGGATTAGATAGCATATGAATCTGATCAATTATAACTCTAGTAGAGATCACCACTTTAACTTCCAAAAGAGAGGGTCGCACCTCCATGTGTACCTGGCCAAGCAGTTCCTAAAAGTGCTGAATGAAAATGTCATTAACTTCTTGCAAGTTAGAGATGCGGTGTCCCATACTATCCTGGATAGAGAAAACTCTATTTCGAAGGTGACTGTTATTCATTAAGTGGTGAAAAAATTTAATATTAAGATCCCTTCTTTTAGCCAGCGTATCCTAGATTTTTGACTAACATAGAAATGATTCTTCTTGAGACAAAAGTTGATAAAACAGCTTGAAGTGGATTCTCTCTTGGGTCGCTAGCTGGTCATTCTGTGGGTCCAACCGATAAACATTTGTGTAGCTTTGAGGGCACCCCTAGCATGTTCCACACGTGATGAGAGGTTTGAAAATGCTACCTTGTTTAGTTGTTTTAGGCAAACTTTTACCTCTTTTAAACGAGAGTATAAGGGATACATGGGGTTACCTGTCATCGAAATAGCTTAGGCCTGGCTAAGGATAGGCCGAAATTGTGGGTGGTCCATCTAAAAGTTGAAGAATTTAAAGGGTTTCCTCCTATTCACCGGATTAGTAATTTTAACAATCATAGGAGTATGGTAAAAATGCCAGGAGCAACAAAAGCAGCTTTAGAGAAAGAAAAATCTTGGCACCACTTACTATTTACCAACACCCGATCAATCTTGTGAAGTTTTCTAGAAGGACTAGAAGAGATCGACCAGGTGTTGCGGTATCCAACATACCTAAGATCATCAAGTAGAGCTTGGGAAAAGGCATTCCTTTAGCTCATCAAAAGCCGGTATCCATGGAGTTGAGTTGCCCACTCTATCCGATGGGTCACGAATAGCATTGAAGTCCCCCGCCACCAGCTAATGTCTATTATCGAGGGATGAACTCAACTGTACTAAATCAGCCCATAGAATTCTTCGAGCCACAAAAGTATGCTCTCCATAAATGACAGACAAGTAAAAGGAGATATCAGAACTCAAATCAGATAAAATGCCATGAATAGCTTGACCATGAGCTAGGTCAGCATTAAAATTTACTCTACTTGGGTCCCAACCCACCCATATGCATCCTCTAGGAGAGTAAGTATAGTTAGAGGACCAATGTCATCCCGGAATAGTGCTGGAAGAAAGAGTATCAAAATGACCAGCAGGAACATTAGTCTCCAAAATACTAATACAACAAAGATTATGTGTTTGAACCAGCATGCGGGCTTCAACTTGGCGTACCGGGTCCACCAGACTTCTAATATTCCAAATACCTATATTTATATAGTATAATATACATGAAGGATAGAGAACTTACTTCCTCCGGCCTTTCTACCGACAACTCTTCGACGGCTTGGCCACCTGGGCTGTCATCGTAGAAGGTGTGGGCCGAGGATCAGCACCAGGCGTTAGGTTAGCCTTTTAGTCACCTTTTCAACAGTAGGGGGATCAATAAGATGGGGCCTATCATTTCCATCATCTAGAAGATCATCCGCCGAACTGCTGTCCATTTCAACACCTTCACTAAGCCCATCAAAAGATGAAGTAGAAATGGATGAGGATGGAAGAGTCTTCAATTTTAGTTGCTCGAGGGGGGTTGTCCAACAAAGAAATGGTGGAAGTCATAGGTTTAGTCAGGGGAGAAATAGACTTCCTTCTGTCCTTCCTTTTATGGCGTTGAGTTTGCCAAGCTGTCTCAACATTATGATCTTGGACCATTTCGACTAGGCTTCCCTCCTTGTTGCTTGAAGTCTCGACATCATCTATGACATTCTTCCTCAGCTCCCGTCGGCTTTGGATAGGAACCGATATATCTACAACAAGTTGCCTTGTTACTAGAGCAGGTTCTACTTTAGCAAGAGGCTGCGATGTAGCAGAATCACTCTTTGTCCTAGTGACATTTGGCAAGCATTTATGTCTAAACAAACCATAAGATTGGCAGCAAATTGACCTCCATTCATAGTCCACCTCCACCTTATGAATGGTGCCACCAATAAACATATTAACTGAGGGCGGAAAGTCTACCATGGCTGACATCTCTATGCAAACACGAGCAAAAGACAACAACTTCATTTGTTCAGTGCGTTGGTCAACATACAAAGGTTTCCCAAGCACACTAGCAATCACACTGATACCCGGAACAGACCACAAGGCACAATAATATTCTTTAACCGAACCCAAACCGGCACGGAAGAATGTTGAACCTTGGTGAATTCCAAGAGTGGGTACCATTGTTGGAGAATAAGAGGAACACACACGACAGTTAAGGGACCCCCTTCTAGAACCCTCCTACGAAACTCCTTATTCAACACATGAAAAAATAAAAAACCTTGGTCATTGGCTTTAACCTCCACCGGCTTTTCCCCCCAAACATGTTTAAGGGCCAACTCCACTAGCCTAAAAGGTAGCTTCTTCCCTATAAGATAACCAACAATGCATTTAGACCATATTGGGTCCGAAGCATCCAAAACTTGATCAGTAACTTTAGCGACAAGCATATCATCAATACGAGTTGGTTTGACATAGGATATATTATATCCTTTCATAGCAGAATGAGCCACATTAACCCAAGGCCGGTCAAGGGGGGACACGGGATAGTAGAAGCTTGTCCTTGCAAGATAGCTTGGGCCATCCTACCTTGCGTCCTTCTTACTTGCGATTCGCCACTGGTTTCCTATTTAAGCCAATTTGAGAAGAGCCAACAGTCCCTCCCGAGCCATGAATAATAGCCGGCAAGTGGCCCTTGGCAGCAACTGGGTCAATAGCTTCACCGCCCAAACTAGCCGGGTATGTCACCACCTCCATCACCCTGCACAGTTGGACCAGCCGGGCCAAAGCCTCCCCCACCTAGAGCCACTGGACCAGTTGGACTCGGACCTCCACCGGCCAGAACAGCCGAACCCAAGACAGTAGTTTCACCGCTCAGACCAGTCGGGTAGGCCAAAATAGCACCCCCACGCTCTAGCACAGTGGACCAGCCGGGCCATAGCTTTCCCCGCCGGACCAACCGGACTCAGGCTTCCATCGACTAGAATAGACGGACCGGCCGGACCGCATCCTCCCCCGACCAGAACAAAAGCCGCACTATTCTCTGTCGGAGGCTAAATGCGACCCACCCCGGACCTACTCCTACTCTAGTTTCTCCTACCTCTTAGAGCACTAGAAGCCATGGACGGGAGTCCTCTAGGTTTAGCGTCTTTCCCCTTTGAATCAACACACACCCCAACCTCCATAGTAAACCGAAAAATAGAGCAAGAACCCTAGAAGAGAGAAGCCATACCAGGAATTCCAGCCCAACCTAGAGAAATAGCTTCAACAGGCATGTAAAGGGGAGGATGGCGAAGAAAACCCACCAAAAATCAGACCAAATGGCCGCCCACAGCCATCGGAATCGCTTTTCCATCGGTGAAAGAGAACCGGGCGGGGACCTCAGTAGTAGCAATGACAGAGAGCCTCACTCTAAGAAAAGCTTCGGTGGAGAGATGGAGGGGACCAAGGCGAAGAGAACCACTGTAAGCTAGTCCCAAACGCCACTCATAGCCACCGGGCGGTTGTGCTCAGCTGGCGGAGGAAGCAGGGCACGGGCGGCTATTAGAGAGAACGTGAACAGTGGTTTTCCGAAATGTTTATTTGTTTCGGTTTTAATTCATGTGTTTTAATCTCCAAAAGAACAAATAATACAATGGCCATATGTGATTTTCTGTGTGGCTTATGTGGGTTTTGAGATGATAAAACCAATGTAATATGTATTAATATTCTGGGAAAAAAATTCGACAATCGATCTTAACTATTAATTATATGGGTCCTAGGATGGGACCTTGTAACTGATAGTTGAGATGATATTGATTCACATAATTTGTAAACCATAAACTAACATTTCATGAATCACACTTCGGCCATAATCAGGTAGATTTTATTTGCTAATTTGAATTTCTTGATAAGTGTGTAGATAAAATTCTATATGGCTACAATACCAAGGAGCTGCGGTTTTCCTTCTTTAGAACAAGCATATTTATATGGTTAATCAAGGGTCAAATTGAACGAATCATGAAGATATACCAAGTAATTAAAGCTGAGACTTTATTTTGGTCAGAAAGCTGAGATTCACTGGTTAGGTTATTTAATATACCTCGATTGCCATATTTAATAGGGTTTTAATGAGAAGGCTTTTATAAATCTAAAGTTCATACAAGATACCCTTGAACGCTTTTGCCATTCAAGCATAGAGGCCAAGATGGATAAACTTACTTCGTCCAAGCTTGTTTTCTATGTCGTGCTCTCAGCTCTTGCACTAGGTACGTTCCTCGAATTTCTTATCTAATCTACCTATATTTCGAACGATTCTATCGTCTCTCCGGTCATAGTAGTTTTCCGTGAATGTTTATTCAGGTATTCTATACATCGATGGTCTGACGATGCTGGCAGTCGAAGCGAGTGGCGATTTCCGGTGTCCGCGCATGATCAACTGTACTCAAGTGTGCCAGGGCTATCCTTCCCGCTGCGTGGACGGGAAGTGCATCTGTGGCGAAGACTTCCCACCCCCTAATCCACCGAGCTTTAAGCTGTAGCCAGTCCCATTATTCTAATGGAATAAAGTTTAGATTACGTGTCAAACTCTTGCCAGTCAAACACCTTGATTGTGTTGAGAGTTTTTATACTTCATGTCTTACTTGAAGAGACATTTCCCATGTTAAGCTAAACAAAAAGTGACTTGAGGAATTATGGTGCGCATAGTAACGATTCTGTTCCCGGAAACGGTTTCTGCTCAGAAATGATTTTTTATTTATTTTGCTCCCGGGAACAATTTCTAAGCATTTGAAAGTGTTTTTAGAAATTGTTTGGTAACTATCCAAAACTTTTATTCCCGGGATAGAAATGCGTTTGGTAAAACCTGAAAATTTCTAGTCCAAAATAATTTCTTTTAATTTTTTAATGATTTAAATACAATTTTCTTTTTTTTTTTCTTTCTATTTTCACGTTATTTTTCCTTAATAGATCATTGGTGGCCGGTAGCCGGTGACCAGCCAGACCAGGGTTGACGCCCTCGCCAGGGGCTGGCGATGCCTAGCCTTGCCGTGAGCGGGGTGAGGCTCGGCCTCGCTGGCCCATCACCTGGGCGGCGTCGGCTTGGCTGGGTGACGCTAGCCTGGCGGTGGGCCGGTGAGGCTTGACATCGCCGGTGGCTAGGCGAGTCGGCCTTGACTAAATTTGGCGAGGATCTAGCCAGGTGAGCCTCGCCGGCCCACCACTAGGCCGGTGTCGCCCAGCCAAGCCGACACCGCCTAGGTGGTGGGTCGGTGAGGTCAAGCCTCGTTGGTGGCTGGGCGAGCTCGACTTCGCCAGATCTAGGCGAGGACGCCTCGCCTAGCCAAGGCGAGGTTGAATCTCACCCATCCACGGTGAGGCTTGCTTGGCCACCGGTGAGCTTGTTGGACCTCGCCCAGCCACTCGTCGGCGACGATGGCTGATGGGCGGCGATGGGGCGGCAATTGGCCGATGGAGAAAGAAGAAAAGGAAAGAGAAAGAGAAAAGAAAAAAAAGAAAGGGAAAAAAAACTGATTCTTGAAGTTGTTCTCGGGAACGAGAAGCAACTTTTTTTTGATTCTTGATTCCATTCCAAATTTGTTCTTGGGACCAAAAATTTTAATAAACAGAATTTTGTTCCAAATCTACTCTTGGGAATAAAAAAAGAAGAAATTATCACTATTTGGCAAGTTACCATTCAGACTCTTAGGGTGCGCATGGTAATGATTATATTCCCACGAACAGTTTCTGCTCATAAATAATTCTTTTTGATTATGCTCCCAAGAACAATTTCTAAGCATTTGAAAGTGTTTGGTAACTATCCAAAATGTTTATTCCCGGGACAGAAATGCGTTTGGTAAAACTTGAAAATTTCTAGTTCAAAATAATTTCTTTTAATTTTTAATGATTTAAATACATTTTTTTTCCATTTTCACCTTATTTTTCCTTAATAGATCGCTGGTGGCCGGCGGCCCGTGACCGGCGACCGGCCAGACGAGGGCCGACGCCCTCACCGGGGGCCGGCAACGCCCAGCCTTGCTGTGAGCTGGGCGAGGTGACCTCGCTAGATCTAGTTGAGGCCAACTCGCCGGCCTATTGCCAAGCCAGCGTCGCCTTGCCTCGCCTCGCCCATCCATGGCGAGGCTCGTGTTGCCTATCCGAGGTTCGCTGGTGGCCCAGCAAGCCTCTGGCGAGCAAGCCTAGCCACTTGCCGGCAGTGGGTGGCGCCATTGACAGTGGGTGGCGATGGGCGGCAGTAGGCTGAGGGAGGAAGAAGTAAAGGAAAGAGAAAGAGGAGAAAAAAAAAAGAAAGGGAAAAAAAATTGATTCTTGAAGTTGTTTATGAGAACAAGAAGCTACTTTTTTTTTATTCTTGATTCCGTTCCAAATCTGTTCTCGAGAACAAAAATTTTAACAAACGGATTTCTGTTCCAAATCTACTCCCGGGAACAAAAGAACAGAAATTGTTATTGTTTGGCAAGTTACCATGCATGCCCTTAAGTGTTACTTTTTTTTGAAAATTAGATCATTTAAGTGCCAACTTCGGTGAAAGTCGTTGGAAATCCGACGTGGCTTATTTTAATAATTTTTAACATTTTCGTGGCTAACTAGAATTCCACGTCAACTCACCTTCACAAAAAATGATTGTTTCAGCCAAAGTTTGATTTTTAATATAAATATTAATTAAATAATATTAAAAAAAAGAAGGTAGCAGCGGTGTGCGGGGGGGAGCCTCCCCTGCCTGTGGTTGCCACCCCATCGTTGGTAGGACGGCGGCAACAGACGGTGAGTGTCGCCGATGCTTGGGTGCGGGTCGGCGAGGGTTGTACGGCCCTTGCCAAACGCTAGGAGAGGGTGGCAACCCTCTCCCAGATCGAGGCGAGGGTCAGCCACCCTCACCCTCGTGCTGGCGGGGGATGCTGTTGCCTTTTTTGTTTGTTTAATTTCTCTTTTAATATTATTTAATTAATATTTATATTGAAAATCAAACTTCGGCAAAACGGCGCCGTTTTGGGTTGATCTAGCCACGTCAGTGCTCAAAACGACGTCATTATGAAATTATTTGGCTATGTCAGCACCTAAAACGACACCGTTTCGACATCAACTCGTCGGAAAAATGCCATGTCGGCATTTTGGTCGGATTTTCTCATCGTTGGCACTTAATTGATCTTTTTTGCTCCGATCTTGACACTTAAGTGTGCCTTTCTGAACTTTTGGCACTTAAGTGTTCCCCTCATGCTAGGTTTTGGCACTTTAGGGTTTAGACGTCGTATTTTAGTGTGCACAATTCGTTTGACAAAAAACTATAATTGAGCCATATCTTACATTCGGATGTGAATTATGCTCTTCATTCATAAGATGACATAGGGGTTGCGGGGAGCAGGGGTAGTGCCCCTAAGTCGCTAGAGAGTTTTTAAAGTTTGAGCATACATTTTATTGGTAGCATGGGCTTGGGCCCATGAATAGTATATATATATCATGGACGAGCGGACTCCTAAAGTGCCAAAAGTTCGGAAATGTATAAATGCCAAGATCGGAGAAAAATGATCAGTTAAATGTCAACATCGAAAAATCCGGCTAAAATATTGACATAGCACTTTTTCAGTGAGTCGAGGTCGAAACAACAACGCGTTGAAATGGCCAAATAGGCCCAAAATGACATTGTTTTGAGCGCTAACATGGCTAGATCAGTCCAAAATAGGCATCGTTTTGGGCGTGCTGACATGGCCAAATAAGCTCAAAATGATGTCATTTTGAGCGTTGATGTTGCTCGATCAGCCCAAAATGACGATATTTTGACATTAATTAGATTTTTATATAATTATTAATTAAATAATATTAAAAACGAAATCAATTTTTTTTTAAAAAAGGGCAGAGGACAGGCGGGAGGGGCTCCTTTGCCTGTGGCCAACAAGGTTGCCGGCTCTTGGGCAAGGGCCGATGACTCTTGTCGACTTGTGCCTAAGTGTCGGCGAACCTCGCCGTCCATCGCCGCTGCCCTACCAGTGATGGGGCGGCAACAACAGGTATGGGAGGCTCCTTTGCCTATGCTGCTGGTCTCTTTGTTTTTTGTTTTTTTTTTTTTTTTTTTTATTTTAAATTTTCATTTTTAATATTATTTAATTAATATTTATATTAAAAATCAATCTTTGACCAAAATAGCATTGTTTTTGGTGAAGGTGAGTTGACATGGAATTCCGACGAACCACGTAAATGTTAGAAATTATTAAAATAAGTGATGTCGGACTTCCGGCGACCTTCGCCGGAATTGGCACTTAAGCGATCTAATTTTTTTAAAAATGGCACTTAAGTATACTTTTTATAAGTTTTGGCACTTGAGCTATTCTTTTCCCTTATATATATTTTTTTTTAGTAATTGATGGATATAATAGAGATGCACGAGGTGATAATTATAGACAAATCCTCTACTAGGTGAATTGGAATAAAACCTTATGCTTCGAATTCTCCTCCTTGCTTTTACTCTATATTTCTTTGTGATTGTGTGCTGAATGTTACTATCTTGTAGTATTTTGATAAACCGTTGCCTAGCCTAAAATTGACTACCTATAAGATGAATTTGGTTATGAACTTTGCAAAAATTGATCAATTTTCAAAATGCAAATTTAGTCATATTTTCCCTGGCAAGGAAACTTATATTAATAAGGGAGTGATAATTTGACAAAGACTGAAATTTCCAATATGAAAAGAATTACAAAAAAAAAAGTCCTTATACCGGTTTAATACACTAACCTCATGTATTGAGATGCACTTATTGATGATGACTATTAAGTAACTTTTCACAAGTAATTACCTATGCACCTCCAAAAGAAGAGAGCAACAGTAGATACATTAGAAAATTAATTTAAAGAATTGGATAAGATTATTTAAAGGAATGCAATAGATGTATATTAAACTAAATTCAGGCCGTTAAATCTTTTGAGATCCACAAAATAGCATACTTAATGATGTGATAGACGGCAAGAAGACATTAAATTAAACAAGCGTGTTATAGACATCCATTATTAGTTTTCCATGTTGTAGACATAATATACTTAGTGATATTCCCCATCACAACCTCGCCTCCCGCTTCGCTGGTTGACCTTTCCCTCTCGCCTCATAGCTCTTCGGTTGTGCCAATGGCGAGGTAATGCGCTTTTGTACATTGGCACTGGACCGGACCGGTTCGTGTAGTTTGGTTCTCGGTTCTGGGACTAGTTGGTCTAGTCCATAGTCACAAAATATGGGAATTGGTTCTCTTGATCTGGTTCCTAGTTCTTAGGTGGGACAGATTATATTAGACCGGGAACCTATCACTCCTAGTGATCTAAAATTTAAGTGTCAATAGATTGACAAAGATTCGTTCAAATTGGCTCATAGGATGATTGAGTTCAACGAGGCATTCGGCGGTGACAGTGTAATCGCACTTTTCAATAGTGAAGATGAAGCTGTCTCGAGTTGGAAAAAATTGAGTAAAACTAGGCTACAGCATGCGGATAAATTTCATCTTGAAGAGTGCGAAACCAATTTAGAGAGGGACGTTCAAACATCTTGGAGATGAATATGCTATGCTTTCCAGATAAGTGAAATCAACAAAATGATTGGCTACTGGTCTCGAGAGAGAAGGGACAGGAAATGATTTTCGTGTTTAGTAAAGAGAAACGGAGAGGATTCGAATGATGCATCGAGAGAAAAATCTTTGGTTGGTTCGAACAGGGAGTATTCACGGTCGTCGTCATCAAATTTCCTCTTCTCCATTGGTCCTTCTTGGGTCTCGGGCTGTCGCTCAGTGACTGTTTCACTAGGAACAGTGCCGATTACTTCCGTAGGAGACAGGTGGTGTTGTTCTGCATTCAGTGGGAGTTCATCGTCCTTTCTTTGGATTGCGCCGATCTTTCTTCTTCCCCTTAATCTTCATCCGGTTCTTCTTGAAATTCAGTTTCCTTTTCTTGTTCTTCTTCAGTGGTTGGAACATCTTCTGGTTCCTCAGCAGGAGTCTCTGCAGTGGGAGCGACGTTGGACATCACTGGCGTAAAAGTGGATGCTGAAACCAAGGCAGTGGCACTTCCTGCAGGGATGAAGATATATTTAGTGATGTAGTTGACTGTATCTATATGTACTAATTTTGTTCTAATTTCTGCAATGAATTTACACATACTAAATTAGACCGTTAAATCTAGTGGAATACACACAATCGATATATTTAGTGATGTGGTGGACTCTAAGAAGGCATTAAATTAAATAAGTGTCATATTCAACAACAAATATAAGTTTGTGATGTCATTTTATATGCTAATTTTGTAGACTGTTTCTATTGCGTGTCAAGCATTCCAGAAAGAGGGGTCCTTGCATGTATCCATGCGTATATAAGTTGATATAATTGTTGTAACAGGTGAGTGCCTTCGTATGACTATTTTATTGTAATCTAAAGCGCAAAAATATCTGAAATTGGATACATGCATTGGGGGGAAATTGATCCACAATCTGATAACTTCCCTCCAAGACGAAACTCACTCATTGCCGTACCAAAACTTTGGTCTTAAATAAGATTTTATTCCTTTCTTGAGCAAATCAACAAGAAAACAACTGAATTTGACGTTTATGACAAGATTAATTACTGCATTATGAGGTATGAAATCCTTTTCGATGTTCCTTTTATGGCAATACAATGAGGGGGCTTGAGCCTAGATATAACTCGTTGTGAGATACCCAACACCACATCCAAACGCTAACATCAGAGCATAAACAAGAGAAGTTACTAGAAGAGTCATATCAAGCGTTGCAATTTCATCAACAGAGAGCAATGGCGAAGTTTTGTTCGAAGTCTTTTGTGCTGCTCATCCTCCTCGTATTTGCATTCGGTCTAAGTTACAGTGAATGTTAACTGCGAAAAGATTATTGATTGGCAGGTTGGGAGACGAGTGTGGAAGCAAGAGACGTGAGTCATCCGTGCAAAACTGTCCAAGATTGTGGAGATCCAAGATATTGCCAGTGTCCTACGCCCCTCAACCTCTGTGTTTGCAGTTATCCTCCCTCGGGTGTTACGAGAGCCAACAAGAGTAAACAAGTGAAGCCTAGGGTTCCATGATCTGATGTTGGCAAATGCAGCACAAGTTTGAAATAAAATCTCATGATAGCGTTCGATGAATGATTGGATTTTTCCCCACCGTCTCTTTACATGTGTGCAAGCTCCAAATTATATCGTGTTATATATTTATTTTCAAGCAAGGTTGCTAGCATTTGAGAAAATTTTCAATTAATACCACCCCAAAAGAAAAGAAAATGGAAACGGAAAAGTACCAAGAAATTCTTGAACTTATTAAATTATTATTAATTTAGTTTTAAACATTTTCATTTGACCAATTTAATTCTAAACCTTTTCACATTAGTATTAGTTCAGTCCATGTGGCCAATTTAGGTCCGAAATTGCTGACGTGGATGTTGATCGTCTTATGTGGCCTGATCGGTGCTAATATGGATTTTTTTACTCAATATTCCTTTTTATAATATATATGCGTTTTAATCTGTTAGGTTTTTTTATGAGTGTTATTTCTTAAGTTTCATTCCATATATTACTCATATGACTTACTTTGAAAGACACTTTGGTTCTATAAATTCAAATAGGAGCTGCACAGAGCATGGGTGCTCAGAAATTATTTAATTGCAAGAGACTTTTTATCTGGTGTCATCGCGGGAGACCTCACAAACGGAGAGGGCTCCAAGTTTGATGGTTTTCACAGGGTGACTGCTTCCGGTACATCACTCTCTTTTCTCACGCAATCATCTTGCGTTGGCTTTTCTTCTATACCATCGTCGCGGTTGTTGTCAACACAAGTCTTTCTTGAATAAACTTCACGAGGAACTATTCATCGATCGTAATTTAGTCCTAAATTTTTAATTGAACCAATTTATTTTTAAATCTTTTCATATTGGTATTGATTTAATCTATTCGTCTAATTTAGGTTGAAAATTATTGACATGGACTTTGGTGGTCTAGCGTTATATGATTGGCGTTGATGTGAAAATTTTTCAATATTTTTCAGATTTTTTCTCTTTTCTTTAATTTCTTTTTTCTTTTTCTTTACCCTTTTGGCCAACGAGGTCGCCAACCACATACTGGTTTGGGTGAGGGTCAAAACCCTTGCCTATTGGCTAGTGAGGGCAACGATGCCTTGCCTAGACCAGGCGAGGGCATCTTGGCCCTGCCTGGATCTAGGCGAGAGCCTCCATGCCCTTGCTTTTGGCCGACGAGGGCATGAGGTCCTCACTAGTCAACAAGCGAGGGTTTTGGCCCTTGCCTATGGCTAGTGAGGGCATGGCAACATTTGCTCATGGCCGACAAGGGCATAGGGGCCCTTGCTCAGACTAGTTGAGGATTGCCGGCCCTTGTTTGTGATTGGCAAAGGTCGACCGGTGACCTCGTTGACCAATAGTGTACAAGCAAAGAAAAAAGAAAGAAAAGAAAAGAGAAAATAGAAAAAAAAAAAAAAATTTTTTTTTTTGAAAATATTAAAAATTAAAAATTTATTTATGTCGGCGTCGATCATGCTATGTAAGACCTCTACCGTCCACATCAGCAATTTCTGACATAAATTGGCCATATCGACTGAATTGATACCAATGCAAAAAAGGTTTATGACTAAGTTGGTTCAATTGAAATGTTTAAGACTGAATTTGTACTAATATAATATATTTATGATTTTTTGGTACTTCTCCCTAACTTCATGTGTTAACATATGACAAATTGAACGAATCATAAATAACATTTCGTGAATTGCACTTTGGCCATAGTCGGGTGGATTTAATCTGCTAATTTGAATTACACGATAAGGGCGTAGATAAAATTCTATATGGTTATACCAAGGAGTTGCAGTTTTTCTTCTTTAGAACAGGCATTCTTGTACTGTTACTCAAGGGTCAAATTGAACGAATTACGTAGATATAGCAAGTAAATAAAGCCGAGACTTTGTTTTGGTCAGAAAGCTGAGATTCACTGGTTAGGTAATTTAATATACCTCGATTGCCATATTTAATAGGGTTTTAATGACGAGGCTTTTATAAATCCACAGATCCCGCAAAATACCCTTGAACACTTTTGCCATTCAAGCATAGAGGTCAAGATGGAGAAACTAACTTCGTCCAAGCTTGTCTTCCGTGTCATGCTCTCAGCTCTTGCACTTGGTACGTTCATCAGAATTTCTTATCCAATCTGTCTGTATTTTGAACGATTCCATCGTCTATTGCGTCACGCAGTTTTCCGTGAAAGTTTATTCAGATATTCCATACAACGATGGTCCGATGATGCCGACGGTGGAAGCGAGAGGCGGTTTCCAGTGTGCGCGCATGATCAACTACACTCTGGTGTGCCAAGGCTACCCTTCCCGCTGTGTGGACGGGAAGTGCATTTGTGGCGAAGACTTCCCACACCCCTAATTCACCGAGTTTTAAGCTGTAGCTAGTCCCATTATTCTAATGGAATATAGTTTAGATTATGTGTCAAATTCTGGCCAGTCCAACACCTTGATCGCGTGGAGAATTTTTATACTGCATGTCTTACTTGAATAGACATTTCCTATGTTAAGCTAAATAAAAAGTCACCTGAGGAATTATTTTTCGTGGTTTTTATAATTTTAGAGTGATCCGCCAATAATAATAATAAAAATTTCAAATAAGGCTTTAGGTGGGATCATTTTAAGAGTCCGTGAACATTAAAATAATAGATTAAAGTGGCCATTTTTATCTTAAGTAAGACTCTAAGCTCACCGGCCAGCAAATCTTAGGCGACAACTCAATTCGGTGGCCAAAATAGGAGCAACTTAATGCGAAATTTTTAGCTTCACTCTTATTTGGAGAAACCCCAAATTGAAACTAGGGTTCTTCGAGGTTCTCCTCTACGAGTTCTCGTAGCGCTTAGACTCGCGCACCATCAATCATCAAAGATAGAATAGCAAGCTATTATAAAATTCCAGTTCGTGTTCTTTTTTCCAAAACCATATCACTCAAAAGGGAAAAAATAAAAAACCCTAAATAGCTCCGGTTGCTGGCGGGATTGAGAGGTAGAAGCAGGTCATTTTGGTCGTGTTTAATGGCGGGGGTCTGTAACACGCACTCTTCTTGAATTTATCAAATCAATATATTTTTGAAATGTCCGTGAACCGAACCACAATTTGGAGGGCGGAAGAGAGAAGGATGGAATGCAGTGAAAGGCCGAGTGCATGTTTGTGCCACTGCGAAATCACCACCATCCAATTCTTCATCTGAAGCACAACGATACCAAAGATCAAAAGTGGGGGACATGGGACGGGCTTTTTCTCGTCTGCGGACTTCGTTTCCGTGGAAGTCTCCTTTCCACAGCTTCCATGGTGACGTGATGGAAATGAAAACCCGAATCCGACAAAGAAAAGTTTCTTCTTTACATTTGCTGTTGTTTTGCACGAAGGACCATGCAGTTGGAAGTGTAAGAAATTGGAAGAAGAAGACCGAAGAGAGCTGGATGAGAAGCATCGCAAACCACAGTTGACGAGATTGCCCTTGCTCTGACCGCCGGAATCTTGTTGCCATCGAAGTTTTGGTCGGCCAAGAGCATAGAGCCTTATTTGAGATGAATATGGCCAATTTAAACTCTTATTTGAAATTTTCTAGAAAATAAATGTCCTTCGTAAATATTTTCCTACATGGCTTTGAGTTTCTAACACGATTTTTTTGGTTTTTTGGTTTTTGCTTGTCTGCCAACTTAAGCATACGTTGTTGCATGAGAATTTGGGTTTCCATGTGTTGAATTCCATGATATGCGCACATTTGACTTCAAAACTGTCGAATTTGCTTTTGAAAATAACCCTTGAAATTTAAAAAAAAAAAAAAAAGCACGGGCTTTGTAAATGATGAAATTCCAAGGAAATTCAAGCTTACCTCAATTTGATCACTCAATTTAGTAAAGTGGTTTTGTGCCTTTATCTTGTTTGTTTGCATATATTGTCCGGTAGGATTGAGGCAAATGTCCTTAACTTTTTTCTTTTAGAATTATAAAGTATATGCTAATTTGGAAATAAATGAAAATGCCTGGTTACGCTCATTGTTATACTACTGAAACCATTTATTTTTCGTACATGCTCTGTTAGACATGCGCGCCTAATAAAAGAACAATCTTAGTATGCCAAGACTAGTACACTAAAATCTACATTAGTGATTTAGCAGGCTATAAGTGGACATTTAATAAGTGGATCATATAAAACGATTTGCGATGCTACTTAATATTTCACTATTGCAAACGAGACGCAGTATATCAACCATTTTTCCAAAGGACTCTACTGGGCGTGTGCAAGACTTGCTTCCTCCAAAAGAAATGCACCTTACAAACGTCACTCTCGTCGGCTCCATCGAAACTATTAATCATATGGGCCTCATGTGGGGGTCCCACATGGTCAAATGAGTATAATTATCTTGGATCTATAGACCCCGGGCCTGGATAAAAGTATCGGTCACTCCATCGTGGATGTCATTTCACTAATTTCTACAAAATGGAATTACGATAATAGGTTCTGTCGGGAGCTCCTTGCAAGTCCAAGAATGAAATTTATCTTTCTTCTTTCAGGCATAGAAGGGAAACAATTCACAGCGGCTAATGGTATACAAAGAGAAGAGGGAATATATCAGCCTGATCCTAATTAAAGATACATCTGAAATTGGCTATAAAAAAGATGTAAAGACAAAAGCTTGAGTTAGTTTAACATGTAGGTGTAGGGAGAAAGACACCAGAAGTGCCGTAAGTTATATATGGCAATCATTTTAGTGCCCAAACTTTTCATTGGTTCACTCAAGTGCCAAATTTTTTGAAAAACAATATGTTTGGCTAGAAATTTGAAGTGACATTTTTTTGTTAATTTCCTTAGCCGATGTGGCTTGCTGAAGATTTGAATTAGCATAAAAAGCCCAGATGACATCGTTTAACTACTTTCGTTTGCTTGTATAACCCAAAACCACATTGTTCGCAAATAAAAAAATGGTGACATTTCTTGTTGAACGATGTTGTTTGTCTTCCTCTTTCTCTCTTCCCTTTCTCCTTCATTTCTTCATTTGAGCTCTAAAACATCACACGAAGGAGGAGGAAGGATTGGGCTTAGAGGCAGCATCGGAGGACGGTGATTGGTGGAAGGGTTTGGCCTCGAGCTTGTGCTTCTCTTGCTTGCAAAGCTTTTGAATTTGCTTTTGCTCAATCTCGAAGTGCTTGAAGATGCGCTTGCCGCCGGTTTCTGCAGCGAGGTTTTGGCGCATCTCAAGCAGTTCTTGCTTGAGCATGTCCATTCTAGACTTGAGCAAATTGTGACAACATAAGAATGATTTGTGAAAACTTGAGATGATTCAAGACTTTGCATACTATATTTAGGTTGAGAAATACATTGAAATCAAGTCCAAAGTTTACGTTTTAAAATTTCTAGCATGTGTTTGATTATTTGCCTAAAAGAGTTGATAAATTATTTTCATGAAATCGACGTTCAAAATTAGGATTGATTCATCAATTTCTTCCTTGATAGCTAAAATTATGTCTAAATCTGTGATTCTCAATGATTTTTTGGCATGTCCTTGGATTGCCGGTGTTAGCCGCGAATGAGATCATACGCCAGAGTTTCTTCCCATTTTCCGATGATGCCCATGATTCAAGGCCATTACCAATTAGATCCCTATTAGCCGGCGAAAATGGCGACTGGTGTGATGTTTTGGTGGCGGTGGCCTGGTGATTGAGAAGCCAATCTAGAAGCTTTGCCGTGATGGGGTTAACTGCAACAAGAAGAAAACGAAGAAGCAGAGAGGGCATAGAAGGAGAAAAGACAAAAAAAAAAATATGATGTGGAATTGCCAGATGGATAAGTTTTTCTTAAAGGAAGGTGAACTCATATTAAAATTTTAATTAAAATAAGTCACGTATAAATTTTGGTAGGAATTTGTTGCCGTTGTCATTTGAGTGATCATTTTTTCTCTAATTTGGGCCTTAAGTGATTCGGCAAAAACTTTTGACAATAAACTGAGCGCCGTATGTAAATTTTGGCACTTCTAGTATCCTTCTTTCGAAAGAAGCATTTCATTTGTTAGTGGGGTCAATGCCCTACTAAATCTTTCTAATCTACAAGATTTTCTTCCTTTGCTGCTGGGAAAATAGATCTAAAAGAATCGGATGTTAATTGGAAGAAATCTTTCCGATGATCATTTTATGGAAATTCAATAATGGAGATCTAGCCTAGCATCAACATATTTTTAATGGGCATGAAAATATAGACAACAATTTATTTACTTGTCAAGGAAATTGGATTGGTAGGTGAATGCTTCAGCCTATATATAACTCATTGCGAAACATCAGACCCAACACAACATATAGACATTACATTGAAGCATAAACAAGATTACACACCAGAAGAGAACGATGGTGAAGTTTGGTTCAAAGTGTATTGTTGTACTACTTGCGCTTCTCATATTTGCATGCGGTATCTCTCCCTCCCTCCCTCTCTCTCTCTCTCACACACACATCGTGAGTTGCATGAATTCATGAAATATGTCTAAATTTATTGTTAACTGTGAAAAAATGTCATTTATTGAAAGGTTTAGAGACGAGGGTTCAAGCGGCACGTGTGGCTCGTGGACCTGTGACTCGTTGGATCCCTTGCAAGGTTGTTCAAGAATGTCCTGATCCAAATAACTGCCAGTGTCCCATCCCTCTCGGCAGATGTGTTTGCCCGGGGGATTCTCTGCCACTGGATTTCTTGAGAGGCAACGCTCATCATTAATGTACGCATATGCAACACAAGCTTGAAATAAAATCATATGATGAATAAATCACAATGTCATCCATGCAATCTCTCTCTCGCTCAAATATACATCATTTAGTATGCCTAATTCACATGCACCCTTGGAGCATGCGGGTCTCACTTATAGTTCGGAAAAAAAGCATGTGGTATAACTATAGATATACATACACCACCAAGTCATATTCATCCTCAAAACACGGGAGCCGTCAACCACTGGGAACAACCTTAATCCCATGTCTGACTCTTGCTCTTTCAGCTACTTCACTGCCACCTCCATCGCCGCAACTCTATTCAAAAGGGTGTATCTTCTTATTTAATTAATATTTATCTTAAAAATCGAACTTTGGCCAAAACGGCATTGTTTTTGGTGAACGTGAGTTGACATGGAATTTTGACGAGTCACGTAAATGTTAGAAATTATTCATATAAACGACGTCGGACTTCCGGCGACCTTCGCCGGAATTGACACTTAAAGTAATCTAATTTTTTTTTAAAATGACACTTAAGTGTACTTTTCATAAGTTTTAGTACTTAAATGTTTTCTCGTGCTAAGTTTTGGTACTTGAGCTGTTATTTTCCCTTATATCTTTTTTTTAGTAATTGATAGATATAACATAGATGCATGAGGTGATAATTATAGAGAAATCCTCTACTAGGTGAATTGGAATAAAACCTTATGCTTTGAATTCTCCTCCTTGCTTTTACTCTATATTACTTTGTGATTGTGTGCTATCTTGTAGTATTTTGATAAACCATCGCCTAGCCTAAAATTGACTACCTATAAGATGAATTTGGTTATGAACTTTGCAAAAATTGATTAATTTTCAAAATGCAAATTTAGTCATATTTTCCCTGGCAAGGAAACTTAGATTAATAAGGGAGTGATAATTTGACAAAGATTGAAATTTCCAATATGAAAAGAATTATAGAAAAAAAGGTCCTTATACCGGTTTAATACACTAACCTCATGTATCGAGATGCACTTGTCACGCCCCTAACCCTTGAGTACGCAACGATCCCCTTTTTGCTTGTGGTCATTGGAATGCGATGTCTCAAGATGCGTTACCGACTATTCTTTTTATCTTAGAAATATGCACATGCGTAAACAAATAAAAAACCCCGGTCAAGCATCAACAGTAGGGACAGTAAAAAAATAGACAATTCACAACGACCTTGTTTCATCCTGGTCCTAATATTAGGCACACAAAATACATATATAAGGGAAAATGGGTCAATCTACTTCCTCCCTTATCCTTAGAGTTCGAGGTCCGATCAGTCCCAACAACCATTAGCCTAGCACATCCATCAAGGAAATTTGCACGCAATCACACAAGTCCACATAATTCTCAAGAAATACGTACTTTACTAAACGATTGCATACCTCCATTATTTAATCATAACTAATTATTCATAATCCATCTTAATACCCATGAAAAATACTTCAGTTAATTATCCCGATAATTAACTGGCTCTCACACAAAATAGTCATAACTAGTTATCAATTCCATAAATAATTACTTAACAAAAGTAATTCATTTTCATAAAAATATTTCATAACTATTTAAAGTCCAAATAATACTATCATAAATAACTACCAACATTTCCTCTATAAGCAATAACAAAATAACTATTGCTCAATTTAATCAATTCTCCCTAAGTGATCATAATTAATTATCCAAAATAACCAATAATTCGAAATTAATTAATATTATAATTAATTTCCACAAAATATAATATTTCCATAAATAAATAAATTTCATAAAATAATACAATTATAATTAATTATTTCTCCAAAATAATTGATCATAAATAATCCCCATTAATCCTTCATTAACCAAATTAATTAACCAAAAATAGGATTAGTATAATAAAATAATGCTAATTAATCATAATCCAATTTAATTAGCAATAAGCATCATTAAGCTACCATTGGCTTATAACAATCTCACTTAGGGCACATAATACACAATCAAGCATAACTAATTCCCATTAGTCACTAATCACGCTTAACACTAATATGAGATTATCCCCTAATTAAGGGATTAGGAAAACAACTCATCGGTTTGCGTTTCCAGCGACACACGAGCGCAATGGTGGTGACGAGGGGAACACTTGGGAATCTTCGATGCGACAAGGCGGGGTGGCTTGGGACCAGATCTCGGCCGAGGGAGGGCTGTCTGTGCAGTGAGAAGCCGAGAAACGGAGGAACCAATAGCCAAGGCAGCCCGGGGCCGACTGGTGGGCGGTCCGGCGACGTCTGGACGGTGGCTAGCAACTTCGTTGACCGGGTGGGAGCTCTGGCGACAAGTTGGTTCGATTGAAATAGGGTTGAGAGAAGAGGAGCACGGCTGGCCGGCGGCAAGGATGGTTGAGGGGGGGTTTGGACGGTGGCGAAGGGGTGACCGGATGGTGAGCAGGTGGTTCGGTGGTGGTTGCTCAGGCCAAACCAGAATTGGAGGAAGCAGAGGCAGCGGTTGGGTGGCTCGGTTTTGGGCATGATCGGAGGGTGGATGGGGGCTGGTGATGGTGGCTATCAACTGAGCGGCGGCAGAGCAAAATGCAGTAGTAGTGGCAGCAAAGTAGCAAGGTTGGCGACGGAGAGGACTAGAAAGATGGAGGAGGAGGGGGCTGGTTTCAAGTGGTTCCGGTCAGCTCACGGCGGACGAGTGGCCTATGGGTGGTTCAACGGCGAGCGGAGGAGGTGGCAGAGCTGCTATGGTGGCCGGTGAGGCGACGGTGCAACGGCTCGACAGTAGCAGCGATTCTGTCTTTAGCCAGACAGCAAGTCGAAAGAGAAAATGAACAGGAGAAGAAGAAAAGAAGAATAAGGGGGGGCAATTAGTCAATGTAATGCGAAAATATTAGGTGCATATCATGTGCCATGCTGGCAAACAGGAAGGGCCTTCAGATTGTGACACCCTTCTGAAATTTCAAAACGGTGTCCCGTGGGCCCACTCCTTACCAGTCTAGACCAAAAAATTTCAAAACCCTTTTGAAACTCCCCTGCCCTTTCTTTTCTCTCCCCTGCCCATTTCTCTCACACCTAGGAATGCGACACGCCGACGGGGACGTTGTAGAGGGTGCCGCCCTAGGTCCAGTAGCAACGGCAAGACTTGCAAAAGTGGCGGGGTTGGGAGAGGTTGTAGTTGTTGAAGTAGCAGAACTTGGTGTTGGTGGAGTCACAGTGTGGGCAGGGCAATGCCTTCATCTACGGCGACGAGTGGGGGTGCAGGCCAGCTCCCCCGGAACCAGCGGTGGCTTGCGGCTGGGCCGGCCTATGCTCACTGGTGTCCAAAGGCATGTTGTCCTCCTTGCGCGCACTAAGGGAGTGGTGGAGAGAGAGCTATGAAAAGAAGAAAGCTTGGAGGAGGAGGAGGAGGAGGAGGAGGAGAGAGAGAGAGAGAGAGAGAGAGAGAGAGAGACTGGGAGAGAGAAATGGGCAAGGGAGTTTCAAAAGGGTTTTGAAATTTTTTGACTTGGACTGATAAGGGGTGGGCCCACGGGACACGTGTCGCAATCTGAAGGCCCTTCCCATTTGCCAGCGTGGCACATGACATGCACCCAATGTTTTCTCTGATGCAGTAGGAGAGAGAGAGAGAGAGAGAGAGAGAGAGAGAGAGAGAGAGGTTTGAAAAAGTCAAACTAAGGAGAAGATGGGGAAAAAGGACAGCATTAGGGGTAGAGGGCAGGCGGCAAAAGAGGGAAGTGCAGAGAGAGGGGACGTGAGAGAGAAAGGGGAGCCGCAGCAGTAGAAAATGTGTGGGAGAAAAGGGAAAAAGAAAAGGGGAGAGAGAGAGGAGAGAGAAGGGGCGCATGTGAGGGAGAGAAGGGGGAGAGGGAAGGAAAATGATGGGGTCTCGGGTCCGAGTTTCGGCTCAACGGTCCTATGTCCGACGCTTTTGAGTACTTGAAATGTTTGGGAAATAATGAGGCCAAAGTCCAATAATTAATCTTGACGTTTGAAAAGTTTGACAATCGAATTTGGATAGAAATCATGGACAAATAAGTCAATCACAACTCCAGCGTGTCTCAAATTAACGGATGGCTTTTTCAAGAATCGCGCGGCTGTGAAGTCTTTAGTAGTCTATCCCCTTCGGTTAGTTGATTGTGAGTGATCAATTCTGTTAACACCTAAATTTTGATTAATAATTAGTAATTTAATTCACAAAATTTAGGGATTAATTTTAATCCCTAAGCAAAAAATATTATAATTAAATTGCATAGCATGTAGTTTTAGGAGCATTTATTATTATTGCATTTGCAATCGACCAATGGTAGATGGGCTCCAATTGATAGTTCTAACTTTTAATTTAATGAGTTGAACTAAGCCCATAGTAAAAAGAATTTGGCAAGATCCGTTAAGAGGTGGTGAGTTGGAAGAGGAGAATATTCTTGAGAAGATTCGTATTATTTTTCCAATATTCAGGGAATGTGTTGGATGAAATATTAAAAAAATATTACACGTGGGATATGCAAATTTATCCTCTTTCCTTGAGTAATTTAGTCCTCTCACCTATAAAAAGGGGCTACACATATTGAAAAGACACGCTGCCTTTTGTAAGAGAGAGATCGTAAGTGCTCGTGATGGCTAGGGATGGTGATGAAGCGGGGATGTTTGTAGTCTCCCCCATGTGTGCGGCTTGACAATTTATTCAGATGTGCACTCATGGTCAAGTCCAACAAAGCGAAGTTCTTTCCAGCTACAATATGTAGGAAAAGACAAAAGGGAGGCTACGGGCTCAACGCAAAAGTCACGAGAAAGAAAGGCAACCGAGCCTTTCTCCACTCTGCAGCCCTCCACGACCAAACCGAGCCAGCATTGGTCCTGTGATCTCACTTGATTTCTTTTGTAGGTTCCTTGGAGAACACAACGGACCAAGCAAGCCGTCCCCACACTGGATTTTTCTATTGCAGGTTTTCATTGCCACTTCATGCGCCCATGGGGAACCTCATCAATGACGCACTTTCCTCAATCTAGCTCCAAGGTAAGGGAGACTTGGTGAAGATTGTAAAGCGTGGAGGACAAGAACAAAAGCCACCAAGAAGAAGAACACGAGTCCATCGGGAAAATCGTGCTCAATCCCCACTAGGTCAAAACCGCGGGAGGCCTTCTCTATAGCACAAGAAATTTCTGTTTCGTAGGTTTTGTTAAAACTCTCAGCCCCACTGGCGATCCACTGAGCTCCCCACCACCGTAAGGAGCACACTGCAGCGTGAACCACTGATCTGCTGTTGTCTTGTGGATTCCCAACAATGCTGTTGTTGCCGATCAACCACCTGCTGAGGTCATCCGTGAGCTATGGAGATCCGACCCTTGTTGCACAGAAAAGCCACTGCCTTCATTGCGATGAAGCTTTAAGCCATTTCGAAGAATTTCAAGGTGGTGTTCGAGCTCCTCAAGGCTTTCTAGGCTTCCACCCGTTTACGTGATTCCTTGCGCTTGACTAACATTGGACGCTTGATGGGAGGAACTCGAGAACATAGAGAGATCCACTCAAATTGGTCATGTATAGGATATGCCCGAGATAATAAAAAAGGAGATTCTGAAGTCTTCATGCTCGGCGAGTTTTGAGTATTATTGTTATCCAAGTTGCTGAGCTATTACTCTTCTTGCAGATTGTTGGCCTTGTGCACCTCCATCACCATGAATCACCAACATTGAGCGTCATTGTGGTCGTTTGAAGTCGTGACCCGAGACACCTGCCACTAGTCGCACTGTGACCACTGTTCAAACCCGCAGTCCGTTATTCAAGTGGGAAATGATATCTTCAAATTAGGTGACAAATCCTATCCAAATTTGACCTATTAATTTATTGCCTAATTTGAATATATTGGGATCTTAATTAGATGTTTGATGATATGTCATATCTAAAAATATTTTGCGAGTATCCATGGGTTAGGATAATATTCGAACTTCACAACGTGCATATGATTGTTAGTTCGATTTTATGCCCGAAATATGACTCGTAATCGTATGGAAAAATTGTCAATCCGATCTCACTGGTGTAAAAGTGAATGCTGAAACCAAGGCAGTGGCACTTCCTGTAGGGATGAAGATATATTTAGTGATGTAGTTGACTGTATCTATATGTACTAATTTTGTTCTAATTTCTGCAATGAATTTACACATACTAAATTAGACCGTTAAATCTAGTGGAATACACACAATCGATATATTTAGTGATGCGGTGGACTCTAAGAAGGCATTAAATTAAATAAGTGTGTCATATTCAACAGCAAATATAAGTTTGTGATGTCATTTTATATGCTAATTTTGTAGACTGTTTCTATTGCGTGTCAAGCATTCCAGAAAGAGGGCTCCTTGCATGTATCCATGCATATATAAGTTGATATAATTGTTGTAACAGGTGAGTGCCTTCGTATAACTATTTTATTGTAATTTAAAACGCAAAAATATCTGAAATTGGATACATGCATTGGGGCGAAATTGATCTACAATCTGATAACTTCCCTCCAATCTAACTTGCTAGAAAACATATAAAGATGAAACTCACTCGTTGCCCTACCAAAACTTTGGTCCTAAATGATATTGCTAGTATCAACACCTAGAGGGGGGTGAATAGGTGTAAATGAAATTTATGCACTAAAACAAACAGTATAAAGTCTAATAGTAATAGAATCAAAATATTAATATTGAACACAATCTAGATGAGGTAGACTTTGTTAAACGCAATCAAAAATAAATGAATGAGGGAAGAAAAGATTGCAAATAAAGTTATAGTGGTTCGACTTTTGTCAAGCCTACGTTCATTCTTCCATGCGGTCAGCCAATTGGCTGAATTTCTCTATGTGATCAAAAGTGATTACACGTTTCTTGAGTGTAAGTACTTGGTGATAATGGCTCTCACTAAGTCACTCTTCTTGGCAATACACTTGGATCACTTGGTTTTTGCACTTTTTCAAACAATTAGTAAAGAACAGAATTAGACTTTGGAATGTTGTATTCTCACTTTCTTCTTTTGATCATATCCTCTCATTATATACTCTCCTAGCCGTAACTAACCATTGGCTATCACCTTGAGAGATTTGCCTTTCATTTCCTTTCTTGGACAGACTTCATAAGGAAATGTCTATTGATTGTTGAAGACAAATTGAATCCCATTTAATTTTGTTCGCCCATACAACCAAAATCTGGGTTTATAGAAGTGTTCCATCATTATTTGGAAATTGTCTTGATAATTGATCTTGTCAATCAATTTGATTTACCAAAATCAATACGAGTAAGGTAAGTGAAATTTGTAGCCATTGGTGATCTTGTTCTCATTCTGGTCTAGGAGGTTTGTTCTGGTCCCTGATAAAATGAGATTCTATGTCTCTTTACTTCTTCTTCTGTAAGAAGTAGACTTTGAAGAATATATCCATGTATGACTCTTATTCCACAGTTTGTACTTGAAGCGTTGATTGTATAAATGCATAGAAAGATTTGTTAGCATCAAAACTAGGAGTTTTCTCAACACTAAATAAGATTTTATTCCTTTCTTGAGCAAATCAACCAGAAAACAACTGATTTTGACGTTTATGGCAAAATTAATTACTGCATTATGAAGAATGAAATCCTTTTCGATGTTCCTTTTATGGCAATACAATGATGGGGCTTGAGCCTATATATAACTCGTTGTGAGACACCCAACATCACATCCAAATACTAACATCAGAGCATAAACAAGAGAAGTTACTAGCAGAGTCATATCTGAGTGTTGCAATTTCATCAACAGAGAGCAATGGCGAAGTTTTGTTCGAAGTCTATTGCGCTGCTCATCCTCCTCGTATTTGCATTTGGTCTCTCTCTCTCTCTCTCTAAGTTATAGTGAATGTTAACTGCGAAAAGATTATTGATTGGCAGGTTGGGAGACGAGTGTGGAAGCAAGAGACGTGAGTCATCCGTGCAAAACTGTCCAAGATTGTGGAGATCCAAGATATTGCCAGTGTCCTACGCCCCTCAACCTCTGTGTTTGCAGTTATCCTCCCTCGGGTGTTACGAGAGCCAACAAGAGTAAACAAGTGAAGCCTAGGGTTCCATGATCTGATGTTGGCAAATGCAGCACAAGTTTGAAATAAAATCTCATGATAGCGTTCGATGAATGATTGGATTTTTCCCCACCGTCTCTTTACATGTGTGCAAGCTCCAAATTATATCGTGTTATATATTTATTTTCAAGAAAGGTTGCTAGCATTTGAGAAAATTTTCAATTAATACCACCCCAAAAGAAAAGAAAATGGAAACTGAAAAGTACCAAGAAATTCTTGAACTTATTAAATTATTATTAATTTAGTTTTAAACATCTTCATTTGACCAATTAATTCTAAACTTTTTCACATTGGTGTTAGTTCAGTCCATGTGGCCAATTTAGGTCTGAAATTGCTGACGTGGATGTTGGTCGTCTTATGTGGCATGATCAGCGCTAATATGGATATGCTTACTCAAAATTCCTTTTTATAATATATATGCATTTTAATCTGTTAGGATTTTTTATGAGTGTTATTCCTTAAGTTTCATTCCATATATTACTCATATGACTTACTTTGAAAGACATTTTGGTTCTATAAATTCAAATAGAAGCTGCACAGAGCATGGGTGCTCAGAAATTATTTAATTGCAAGAGACTTTTTATCTGGTGTCATCGCGGGAGACCTCACAAATGGAGAGGGCTCCAAGTTTGATGGTTTTCACAGGGTGACTTCTTCCGGTACATCCCTCTCTTTCCTCACGCAATCATCTTGCGTTGGCTTTTCTTCTATATCATCGTCGCGGTTGTTGTCAACACAAGTCTATCTTGAATAAAACTTCACGAGGAAAAGTATAAAAAAGTCATAAACCCATTCATTGATAGTAATTTAGTCCTATAATTTTTAATTGAACTAATTTATTTCTAAATCTTTTCGTATTGGTACCGATTTAATCTATTCGTGTAATTTAGGTTGGAAATTATTGACAAGGACTCCGGTGGTCTAACATTGTACGATTGGCATTGACGTAAAAAATTTAAAATTTTTATAAATTTTTTCTCTTTTCTTTTCTTTCTTTTTTCTTTTTCTTTACCCTCTTGGCAACGAGGTTGCCAACCACAGGCTGATTTGGGCGAGGGTGAAAACCCTTGCCTATTGGCTAGTGAGGGTGATGATGCCTTGCCTGGATCTAGTTGAGAGCCTCCATGCCCTTGCTTTTGGCCGACGAGGGCATGAGGCCCTCACTAGCCAACAGGTGAGGGTTTTGGCCCTTGCTTGGATTTGGGCATGGGCTAATGCCCTTGCCTATGGTTGGTGAGGGTGCAGTGACCTTTGCTCACGGCCGACAAGGGCATAGGGGCCCTCGCTCAGACTAGTTGAGGATTGCCAGCCCTTGTTTGTGACTGGCAAAGGTCGATCGGTGACCTCGTCGGCCAATAGTGTACAATAAACGAAAAAAGAAAGAAAAGAAAAGAGAAAATAGAAAAAAAGAAAAAAAAACTATTTTTTTTTGAAAATATTAAAAATTAAAAATTTGTTTTATGTTAGCGTCGATCATGCTATGTAAGACCTCTACCATCCACATCAGCAATTTCTGACATAAATTGGCCATATAGATTGAATTGATACCAATGCCAAAAATGTTTATGACTAAATTGGTTCAATTGAAATGTTTACGACTGAATTTGTACTAATATAATGTATTTATGATTTTTTTTGTACTTCTCCCTAACTTCATGTGTTAACATACGACAAATTGAACGAATCATAAATAACATTTCGTGAATTGCACTTTGGCACTAGTCGGGTGGATTTTATCTGCTAATTTGAATTGCATGATAAGGATGTAGATAAAATTCTATATGGTTATACCAAGGAGTTGCAGTTTTTCTTCTTTAGAACAGGCATTCTGATACGGTTACTCAAGGGTCAAATTGAACGAATTATGAAGATATAGCAAGTAAATAAAGCCGAGACTTTGTTTTGGTCAGAAAGCTGAGATTCACTGGTTAGGTAATTTAATATACCTCGATTGTCATATTTAATAGGGTTTTAATGACAAGGCTTTATAAATCCAAAGATCCCGCAAAATACCCTTGAACGCTTTTGCCATTCAAGCATAGAGGTCAAGATGGAGAAACTACGACGTACAGACCCCTGAAATGCCAAAACTTGGCACGGGGACACTTAAGTATCAAAAGTTACAAAAGGTACATTTAGGTGTTAAAATCGGAGCAAAAATGATTAGTTGCCAACGGCGAAAAATTCTTGCTAAATTGCCACGTGGCCATTTTCCGGCGATTTCATTTGCTTGACGAAGCATTTTTTATCAAAATAAAAATCCACGTGGCAATTTTAACAAAAAAAATTGCCAAGTCGACTAATTTTTTAAAATCGATTTTATTAAAAAAAAAAAAAAAAAGGAGAGGAAGGGGATCTCTTTTTTTATTTATTATAAATTAATCAATTTTATAATAATATATATTTTTAATTTTATAATATTATTTAATTAATAATTTTAAAAATCCACATAAGTGCAAAACGACGTTGTTTTGGCTAATTTTACGTCGTCTCGCTTTCTGGCGAGCCACATAAGCAAGAAAATTAATAAAAATTGTCACGTAAGATTTTCGGTAGGAGTCTGACGACTTGGTACTGAAGTAATCCATTTGTTTTGAAAAATGGCACTTAAATATATCTTTTGTAATTTTTAGTATTTAAGTGTCCCCTCGTGCTAAATTTTGACACTTGGGCTGTATTTATGCTGAGAAACTACCTTCGTCCAAGCCTTGTCTTCCGTGTCATGCTCTCAGCTCTTGCACTAGGTACGTTCCTCGAATTTCTCCTCTAATCTGCCTATATTTTGAACAATTCTATCGTCTCTCCGGTCATAGTAGTTTTCCGTGAATGTTTATTCAGGTATTCTATACATCGATGGTTTGACAATGCTGGCAGTCGAAGCGAGTGGCGATTTCCGGTGTCCGCGCATGATCAACTGTACTCAAGCGTGCCAAGGCTATGCTTCCCGCTGCGTGGACGGAAAAAGTGCATCTATGGCGAAGACTTCCCACCCCCTAATCCACCGAGCTTTAAGCTGTAGATAGTCCCATTATTCTAATGGAATAAAGTTTAGATTATGTGTCAAATTCTGGCCAGTGAAACACCTTGATCGTGTGGAGAATTTTTATACTGCATGTCTTACTTGAATAGACATTTCCTATGTTAAGCTAAGAAAAAAGTCACTTGAGGAATTATTTTTCGTAGTTTTTATAATTTTAGAGTGATCCACCTATAATAATAATAATAATTTCAAATAAGGCTTTAGGTGGGATCGTTTTAAGAGAGTCCATGAACATTAAGATAATAGATTAAAGTGGCCATTTTTATCTTAAGTAAGGCTCTAAGCTCATCGGTCAGCAAATCTTAGCCGACAACTCAATTCGGTGGCCAAAATAGGAGCAACTTAATGTGAAATTTTTAGCTTCACTCCAAATTGGAGAAACCCCAAATTGAAACTAGGGTTCTTCGAGGTTCTCCTCTACGAGTTCTCGTAGCGCTTAGACTCGCGCACCATCAATCATCAAAGATAGAATCGCAAGCTATTATAAAACTCCAGTTCTTGTTCTTTTTTCCAAAACCATATCACTCAAAAGGGAAAAAATAAAAAACCCTAAATAGCTCCGGTTGCTGGCGGGATTGGGAGGTAGAAACAGGTCATTTTGGTCGTGTTTAATGGCGGGGGTCTGTAACACGCACTCTTCTTGAATTTATCAAATCAATATGTTTTTGAAATGTCCTTGAACCGAACCACAATTTGGAGGGCGGAAGAGAGAAGGATGGAATGCAGGGAAAGGCCGAGTGCATGTTTGTACCACTGCGAAATCACCTCCATCCAATTCTTCATCTGAAGCACAACGATACCAAAGATCAAAAGTGGGGGACATGGGACGGGCTTTTTCTCGTCTGCGGACTTCGTTTCCGTGGAAGTCTCCTTTCCACAGCTTCCATGGTGACGTGATGGAAATGAAAACCCGAATCCGACAACGAAAAGTTTCTTCTTTACATTTGCTGTTGTTTCGCACGAAGGACCATGCAGTTGGAAGTGTAAGAAATTGGAAGAAGAAGACCGAAGAGAGCTGGATGAGAAGCATCGCAAACCACAGTTCACGAGATTGCCCTTGCTCTGACCGCCGGAATCTTGTTGCCATCGAAGTTTTGGTCGGCCAAGAGCATAGAGCCTTATTTGAGATGAATATGGCCAATTTAAATTCTTATTTGAAATTTTCTAGAGAATAAATGTCCTTCGTAAATATTTTCCTACATGGCTTTGAGTTTCTAACACGATTTTTTTGATTTTTTGGTTTTTACTTGTTTGCCAACCATAAATCACGAGATAAATGCCAATTTAAAAATACGTTGTTGCATGAGAATTTCGGTTTCCATGTGTTGAATTCCATGATATGCGCACATTTGACTTCAAAACTGTCGAATTTGCTTTTGAAAATAACCCTTGAAATTTTAAAAAAGTGAGCACGGGCTTTGTAAATGATGAAATTCCAAGGAAATTCAAGCTTACCTCAATTTGATCACTCAATTTAGTAAAGTGGTTTTGTGCCTTTATCTTGTTTGTTCACATATATTGTCCGGTAGGATTGAGGCAAATGTCCTTAACTTTTTTCTTTTAGAATTATAAAGTATATGCTAATTTGGAAATAAATGAAAATGCCTGGTTACGCTCATTGTTATACTACTGAAACTATTTATTTTTCGTACATACTCTGTCAGACATGCGCACCTAATAAAAGAACAATCTTAGTATGCCAAGACTAATACACTAAAATCTACATCAGTGATTTAGCAGGCTATAAGTGGACATTTAATAAGTGGATCATATAAAACGATTTGCTATGCTACTTAATATTTCACTTTTGCAAACGAGACGCAATATATCAACCATTTTTTCAAAGGATTCTACTGGGCGTGCGCAAGACTTGCTTCCTCCAAAAGAAATGCACCTTACAAACGTCACTCTCGTCGGCTCCATCGAAACTATTAATCATATGGGCCTCATGTGGGGGTCCCACATGGTCAAATGAGTATAATTATCTTGGATCTATAGACCCCGGGCCTGGATAAAAGTATCGGTCACTCCATCATGGATGTCATTTCACTAATTTCTACAAAATGGAATTACGATAATAGGTTCTATCGGGAGCTCCTTGCAAGTCCAAGAATGAAATTTATCTTTCTTCTTTCAGGCATAGAAGGGAAACAATTCACAGCGGCTAAGGGTATACAAAGAGAAGAGGGAATATATCAGCCTGATCCTAATTAAAGATACATCTGAAATTGGCTATAAAAAAGATGTAAAGACAAAAGCTTGAGTTAGTTTAACACGTAGGTGCAGGGAGAAAGACACTAGAAGTGCCATAAGTTATATATGGCAATCATTTTAGTGCCCAAACTTTTCATTGGTTCACTCAAGTGCCAAATTTTTTGAAAAACAATATGTTTGGCTAGAAATTTGAAGTGACATTTTTTTTGTTAATTTCCTCAGCTGATGTGGCATGCCGAAGATTTGAATTAGCATAAAAAGCCCAAATGACATCGTTTAACTACTTTCGTTTGCTTGTATAACCCAAAACGACATTGTTCGCAAATAAAAAAATGGTGACATTTCTTGTTGAACGATGTTGTTTGTCTTCCTCTCTCTCTTCCCATTCTCCTCCATTTCTTCATTTGAGCTCTAAAACATCACATGAAGGAGGAGGAGGGATTGGGCTTAGAGGCAACATCGGAGGACGGTGATTGGTGGAAGGGTTTGGCCGCGAGCTTGTGCTTCTCTTGCTTGCAAAGCTTTTGAATTTGCTTATGCTCAATCTCGAAGTGCTTGAAGATGCGCTTGCCGCCGGTTTCTTCAACGGGGTCTTGGCGCATCTCAAGCAGTTCTTGCTTGAGCAGGTCCATTCTAGGCTTAGTGAGCAAATTGTGACAACATAAGATTGATTTGTGAAAATTTGAGATGATTCAAGACTTTGCATACTATATTTAGGTTGAGAAATACATTGAAATCAAGTCGAAAGTTTACGTTTTAAAATTTGTAGCATGTGTTTGATTATTTGCCTAAAAGAGCTGATAAATTATTTTCATGAAATCGACGTTCAAAGTTAGGATTGATTCATCAATTTCTTCCTTGATAGCTAAAATTATGTCTAAATCTGTGATTCTCAATGATTTTTTAGCATGTCCTTGGATTGCCGGTGTTAGCCGCGAATGAGATCATACGCTAGATTTTCTTCCCATTTTCTGATGATGCCCATGATTCAAGGCCATTACCAATTAGATCCCTATTAGCCGGCGAAAATGGCGATTGGTGTGATGTTTTGGTGGCGGTGGCCTGGTGATTGAGAAGACAATCCAGAAGCTTTGCCGTGATGGGGTTAACTGCAACAAGAAGAAAACGAAGAAGTAGAGAGGGCATAGAAGGAGAAAAGACAAAAAATAAAAAAATAAAAAATATGATGTGGAATTGCTAGATGGGTAACTTTTTCTTAAAGGAAGGTGAACTCATATTAAAATTTTAATTAAAATAAGCCACGTATAAATTTTGGCAGGAATTTGTTGCCGTTGTCATTTGAGTGATCATTTTTTCTCTAATTTGGCACTTAAGTGATTCAACAAAAACTTTTGATAATAAATTGAGCGCTGTATATAAATTTTCGCACTTCTAGTATCCTTCTTCCGAAAGAAGCATTTCATTTGTTAGTGGGGTCAATGCCCTACTAAATCTTTCTAATCTACAAGATTTTCTTCCTTTGCTGCTGGGTAAATAGATCTAAAAGAATCAGATGTTAATTGAAAGAAGAAATCTTTTCGATGTTCATTT
Organism: Angophora floribunda; assembly: GCA_014182895.1. NCBI lineage: Eukaryota > Viridiplantae > Streptophyta > Magnoliopsida > Myrtales > Myrtaceae > Angophora > Angophora floribunda. The sequence continues at coordinate 27,510,357 of CM024711.1, read as the reverse complement.
TATGGAAATTCAATGATGGAGATCTAGCCTAGAATCAACATATTTTTAATGGGCATGAAAATATAGACAACAATTTATTTACTTGTCAAGGAAATTGGATTGGTAGGTGAATGCTTCAGCCTATATATAACTCATTGTGAAACAATAGACCCAACACAACATATAGACATTACATCGAAGCATAAACAAGATTACACACCAGAAGAGAACGATGGTGAAGTTTGGTTCAAAGTGTATTGTTGTACTACTTGCGCTTCTCATATTTGCATGCGGTATCTCTCCCTCCCTCCCTCCCTCTCTCTCTCTCTCTCTCTCTCTCTCTCTCTCTCTCTCTCTCTCTCTCTCTCTCTCTCTCTCTCTCTCTCTCTCTCTCTCTCTCTCATCGTGAGTTGCATGAATTCATGAAATATGTCTAAATTTATTGTTAACTGTGAAAAAATGTCATTTATTGAAAGGTTTAGAGACGAGGGTTCAAGCGGCACGTGTGGCTCGTGGACCTGTGACTCGTTGGATCCCTTGCAAGGTTGTTCAAGAATGTCCTGATCCAAATAACTGCCAGTGTCCCATCCCTCTCGGCAGATGTGTTTGCCCGGGGGATTCTCTGCCACTGGATTTCTTGAGAGGCAACGCTCATCATTAATGTACGCATATGCAACACAAGCTTGAAATAAAATCATATGATGAATAAATCACAATGTCATCCATGCAATCTCTCTCTCGCTCAAATATACATCATTTAGTATGCCTAATTCACATGCACCCTTGGAGCATGCGGGTCTCACTTATAGTTCGGAAAAAAAGCATGTGGTATAACTATAGATATACATACACCACCAAGTCATATTCATCCTCGAAACACGGGAGCCGTCAACCACTGGGAACAACCTTAATCCCATGTCTGACTCTTGCTCTTTCAGCTACTTCGCTGCCACCTCCATCGCCGCAACTCTATTCAAAAGGGTTTATCTTCTTATTTAATTAATATTTATATTAAAAATCAAACTTTGACCAAAACGGCATCGTTTTTGGTGAATGTGAGTTGACATGAAATTTTGACGAGTCACGTAAATGTTAGAAATTATTCATATAAACGACGTCGGACTTCCGGTGACCTTCGCCGGAATTGACACTTAAAGTAATCTAATTTTTTTAAGAAATGACACTTAAGTGTACTTTCATAAGTTTTAGTACTTAAATGTTTTCTCGTGCTAAGTTTTGGTACTTGAGCTGTTATTTTTCCTTATATCTTTTTTTTTAGTAATTGATAGATATAACATAGATGCATGAGGTGATAATTATAGAGAAATCCTCTACTAGGTGAATTGGAATAAAACCTTATGCTTTGAATTCTCCTCCTTGCTTTTACTCTATATTACTTTGTGATTGTGTGCTATCTTGTAGTATTTTGATAAACCATCGCCTAGCCTAAAATTGACTACCTATAAGATGAATTTGGTTATGAACTTTGCAAAAATTGATTAATTTTCAAAATGCAAACTTAGTAATATTTTCCCTGGCAAGGAAACTTAGATTAATAAGGGAGCGATAATTTGACAAAGATTGAAATTTCGGATATGAAAAGAATTACAGAAAAAAAAAGGTCCTTATACTGGTTTAATACACTAACCTCATGTATCGAGATGCACTTGTCACGCCCCTAACCCTTGAGCACGCGACGATCCCCTTTTTGCTTGTGGTCGTTGGAATGCGATGTCTCAAGATGCGTTACCGACTATTCTTTTTATCTTAGAAATATGCACATGCGTAAATAAATAAAAAACCCCGGTCAAGCATCAACAGTAGGGACAGTAAAAAAATAGACAATTCACAACGACCTTGTTTCATGCTGGTCCTAATATTAGGCACACAAAATACATATATAAGGGAAAATGGGTCAATCTACTTCCTCCCTTATCCTTAGAGTTCGAGGTCCGATCATCAGCCAAGCACATCCATCAGTGCTAATATGGATATGTTTACTCAATATTCCTTTTTATAATATATATGCGTTTTAATCTGTTAGGTTTTTTTATGAGTGTTATTCCTTAAGTTTCATTCCATATATTACTCATATGACTTACTTTGAAAGACACTTTGGTTCTATAAATTCAAATAGAAGCTGCACTGAGCATGGGTGCTCAGAAATTATTTAATTGCAAGAGACTTTTTATCTGGTGTCATCGCGGGAGACCTCACAAATGGAGAGGGCTCCAAGTTTGATGGTTTTCATAGGGTGACTTCTTCCGGTACATCCCTCTCTTTCCTCACGCAATCATCTTGCGTTGGCTTTTCTTCTATATCATCGTCGCGGTTGTTGTCAACACAAGTCTATCTTGAATAAAACTTCATGAGGAAAAGTATAAAAAAGTCATAAACCCATTCATTGATAGTAATTTAGTCCTATAATTTTTAATTGAACCAATTTATTTCTAAATCTTTTCATATTGGTACCGATTTAATCTATTCGTGTAATTTAGGTTGGAAATTATTGACAAGGACTCCGGTGGTCTAACGTTGTACGATTGGCATTGACGTGAAAAATCTTAAAATTTTTATAGATTTTTTCTCTTTTCTTTTCTTTCTTTTTTCTTTTTCTTTACCCTCTTTGGCAACGGGGTTTGCCAACCATAGGCTGATTTGGGCGAGGGTGAAAACCCTTGCCTATTGGCTAGTGAGGGTGATGATGCCTTGCCTAGACTAGGTGAGGGCATCTTGGCCTTGCCTGGATCTAGGCAAGAGCCTCCATGCCCTCGCTTTTGGCCGATGAGGGCATGAGGCCCTCACTAGCCAACAGGTGAGGGTTTTGGCCCTTGCTTGGATTTGGGCATGGGTTAATGCCCTATGGTTGGTGGGGGTGTAGCGACCTTTGCTCACGGCCGACAAGGGCATAGGGGCCCTCACTCAGACTAGTTGAGGATTGCCAGCCCTTGTCTGTGACTGGCAAAAGTTGATCGGTGACCTTGTCGGCCAATAGTGTACAATAAATGAAAAAAGAAAGAAAAGAAAAGAGAACATAGAAAAAAAGATTTTTTTTTGAAAATATTAAAAATTAAAAATTTGTTTATGTCAGCGCCGATCATGCTATGTAAGACCGCTACCATCTACATCAACAACTTCTAGCATAAATTGACCATATAGACTGAATTGATACCAATGCGAAAAAGGTTTATGACTAAATTTGTTCAATTGAAATGTTTTAGACTGAATTTGTACTAAGATAATGTATTTATGATTTTTTTGGTACTTCTCCCTAACTTTATGTGTTAACATATGAGAAATTGAACGAATCATAAATTAACATTTCATGAATTTCACTTTGGCCATAGTCGGGTGGATTTTATCTGCTAATTTGAATTACATGATAAGGACGTAGATAAAATTCTATATGGTTATACCAAGGAGTTGCAGTTTTTCTTCTTTAGAACAGGCATTCTTATACGGTTACTCAAGGGTCAAATTGAACGAATTACGAAGATATAGCAAGTAAATAAAGCCGAGACTTTGTTTTGGTCAGAAAGCTGAGATTCACTGGTTAGGTAATTTAATATACCTCGATTGCCATATTTAATAGGGTTTTAATGACGAGGCTTTTATAAATCCACAGATCCCGCAAAATACCCTTGAACGCTTTTGCCATTCAAGCATAGAGGTCAAGATAGAGAAATTACGACGTGCAGACCCCTGGAATGCCAAAACTTGGTATGGGGGACACTTAAGTGTCAAAAGTTACAAAATGTACATTTAAGTGTTAAAATGAGAGCAAAAACGATTAGTTGCCAACGGCGAAAAATTCCTGTCAAATTGCCACGTGTCCATTTTCCGGCGATTTCATTTGCTGACGAAGCATTTTTTTCAAAATAAAAAATCCACATGGCAATTTTAACAAAAAAAAATTGCCAAGTCAAACTAATTTTTTTTTAAAATTGATTTTATTAAAAAAAAAGGAGAGGAAGGGGATCTCTATTTTTTTATTTATTATTAATTAATCAATTTTATAATAACATAATTTTTAATTATTTAATATTATTTAATTAATAATTTTAAAAATCCACATCGGCGCAAAATGGCGTTATTTTGTCTAATTTTACATCGACTCAGTTTCAGACGAGCCATGTAAGCAAGAAAATTAATAAAAAATTGCCACGTAGGATTTCCGGTAGGGGTTCGACGACTTGGCATTGAAGTAATCCATTTGTTTTGAAAAATGACACTTAAGTATACCTTTTGTAATTTTTGACATTTAAGTGTCCCCTCGTGCCAAATTTTGACACTTGAACTGTATTTATGCTGGGAAACTACCTTCGTCCAAGCCTTGTCTTCCGTGTCATGCTCTTAGCTCTTGCACTAGGTACGTTCCTCGAATTTCTCCTCTAATCTGCCTATATTTTGAACAATTCTATCGTCTCTCCGGTCATAGTAGTTTTCCGTGAATGTTTATTCAGGTATTCTATACATCGATGGTTTGACGATGCTGGCAGTCGAAGCAAGTGGCGATTTCCGGTGTCCGCGCATGATCAACTGTACTCAAGTGTGCCAAGGCTATCCTTCTCGCTGCGTGGACGGGAAGTGCATCTATGGCGAAGACTTCCCACCCCCTAATCCACCGAGCTTTAAGCTGTAGATAGTCCCATTATTCTAATGGAATAAAGTTTAGATTATGTGTCAAATTCTGGCCAGTGAAACACCTTGATCGTGTGGAGAATTTGTATACTGCATGTCTTACTTGAATAGACATTTCCTATGTTAAGCTAAATAAAAAGTCACTTGAGGAATTATTTTTCGCAGTTTTTATAATTTTAGAGTGATCCGCCAATAATAATAATAAAAATTTCAAATAAGGCTTTAGGTGGGATCATTTTAAGAGTCCGTGAACATTAAAATAATAGATTAAAGTGGCCATTTTTATCTTAAGTAAGACTCTAAGCTCACCGGCCAGCAAATCTTAGGCGACAACTCAATTCGGTGGCCAAAATAGGAGCAACTTAATACGAAATTTTTAGCTTCACTCTTATTTGGAGAAACCCCAAATTGAAACTAGGGTTCTTCGAGGTTCTTCTCTACGAGTTCTCGTAGCGCTTAGACTCGCGCACCATCAATCATCACAGATAGAATAGCAAGCTATATAAAATTCCAGTTCGTGTTCTTTTTTCCAAAACCATATCACTCAAAAGGGAAAAAATAAAAAACCCTAAATAGCTCCGGTTGCTGGCGGGATTGGGAGGTAGAAACAGGTCATTTTGATCGTGTTTAATGGCGGGGGTCTGTAACACGCACTCTTCTTGAATTTATCAAATCAATATGTTCTTGAAATGTCCGTGAACCGAACCACAATTTGGAGGGCGGAAGAGAGAAGGATGGAATGCAGTGAAAGGCCGAGTGCATGTTTGTGCCACTGCGAAATCACCACCATCCAATTCTTCATCTGAAGCACAACGATACCAAAGATCAAAAGTGGGGGACATGGGACGGGCTTTTTCTCGTCTGCGGACTTCGTTTCCGTGGAAGTCTCCTTTCCACAGCTTCCATGGTGACGTGATGGAAATGAAAACCCGAATCCGACAAAGAAAAGTTTCTTCTTTACATTTGCTGTTGTTTCGCACGAAGGACCATGCAGTTGGAAGTGTAAGAAATTGGAAGAAGAAGACCGAAGAGAGCTGGATGAGAAGCATCGCAAACCACAGTTCACGAGATTGCCCTTGCTCTGACCGCCGGAATCTTGTTGCCATCGAAGTTTTGGTCGGCCAAGAGCATAGAGCCTTATTTGAGATGAATATGGCCAATTTAAACTCTTATTTGAAATTTTCTAGAAAATAAATGTCCTTCGTAAATATTTTCCTACATGGCTTTGAGTTTCTAACACGATTTTTTTGGTTTTTTGGTTTTTGCTTGTCTGCCAACTTAAGCATACGTTGTTGCATGAGAATTTCGGTTTCCATGTGTTGAATTCCATGATATGCGCACATTTGACTTCAAAACTGTCGAATTTGCTTTTGAAAATAACCCTTGAAATTTTAAAAAAGTGAGCACGGGCTTTGTAAATGATGAAATTCCAAGGAAATTCAAGCTTACCTCAATTTGATCACTCAATTTAGTAAAGTGGTTTTGTGCCTTTATCTTGTTTGTTCACATATATTGTCCGGTAGGATTGAGGCAAATGTCCTTAACTTTTTTTCTTTTAGAATTATAAAGTATATGCTAATTTGGAAATAAATGAAAATGCCTGGTTACGCTCATTGTTATACTACTGAAACTATTTATTTTTCGTACATGCTCTGTCGACATGCGCGCCTAATAAAAGAACAATCTTAGTATGCCAAGACTAGTACACTAAAATCTACATTACTGATTTAGCAGGCTATAAGTGGACATTTAATAAGTGGATCATATAAAACGATTTGCGATGCTACTAAAAATTTCACTATTGCAAACGAGACGCAGTATATCAAACATTTTTCCAAAGGACTCTACTGGGCGTACACAAGACTTGCTTCCTCCAAAAGAAATGCACCTTACAAACGGCAGTCTCGTCGGCTCCATCGAAACTATTAATCATATGGGCCTCATGTGGGGGTCCCACATTGTCAAATGAGTACAATTATCTTGGATATATAGTCCCCGGGCCTGGATAAAAGTATCGGTCACTCCCTCGTGGATGTCATTTCACTAATTTCTACAAAATGGAATTACGATAATAGGTTCTGTCGGGAGCTCCTTGCAAGTCCAAGAATGAAATTTATCTTTCTTCTTTCAGGGAAACAATTCACAGCGACTAAGGGTATACAAAGAGAAGAGGGAATATATCAGCCTGATCCTAATTAAAGATACATCTGAAATTGGCTATAAAGAAGATGTGAAGACAAAAGCTCGAGTTAGTTTAACATGTAGGTGCAGGGAGAAAGACACCAGAAGTGCCATAAGTTATATATGGCAATCATTTTAGTGCCCAAACTTTTCATTGGTTCACTCAAGTGCCAAATTTTTTGAAAAACAATATGTTTGGCTAGAAATTTGAAGTGACATTTTTTTGTTAATTTCCTCAGCCGATGTGGCTTGCTGAAGATTTGAATTAGCATAAAAAGCCCAAATGACATCGTTTAACTACTTTCGTTTGCTTGTATAACCCAAAACGACATTGTTTGCAAATAAAAAAATGGTGACATTTCTTGTTGAACGATGTTGTTTGTCTTCCTCTCTCTCTTCCCTTTCTCCTTCATTTCTTCATTTGAGCTCTAAAACATCACACGAAGGAGGAGGAGGGATTGGGCTTAGAGGCAGCATCGGAGGACGGTGATTGGTGGAAGGGTTTGGCCTCGAGCTTGTGCTTCTCTTGCTTGCAAAGCTTTTGAATTTGCTTTTGCTCAATCTCGAAGTGCTTGAAGATGCGCTTGCCGCCGGTTTCTTCAGCGAGGTTTTTGCGCATCTCAAGCAGTTCTTGCTTGAGCATGTCCATTCTAGGCTTGAGCAAATTGTGACAACATAAGAATGATTTGTGAAAACTTTTGATGATTCAAGACTTTGCATACTATATTTAGGCTGAGAAATACATTGAAATCAAATCGAAAGTTTACGTTTTAAAATTTGTAGCATGTGTTTGATTATTTGCCTAAAAGAGCTGATAAATTATTTTCATGAAATTGACGTTCAAAGTTAGGATTGATTCATCAATTTCTTCCTTGATAGCTAAAATTATGTCTAAATCTGTGATTCTCAATGATTTTTTAGCATGTCCTTGGATTGCCGGTGTTAGCCGCGAATGAGATCATACGCCAGAGTTTCTTCCCATTTTCCGATGATGCCCATGATTCAAGGCCATTACCATTTAGATCCCTATTAGCCGGTGAAAATGGCGACTGGTGTGATGTTTTGGTGGCGGTGGCCTGGTGATTGAGAAGCCAATCCAGAAGCTTTGCCGTGATGGGGTTAGCTGCAACAAGAAGAAAACGAAGAAGCAGAGAGGGCATAGAAGGAGAAAAGACAAAAAATAAAAAAATAAAAAATATGATGTGGAATTGCTAGATGGATAAGTTTTTCTTAAAGGAAGGTGAACTCATATTAAAATTTAAATTAAAATAAGCCACGTATAAATTTTGGCAGGAATTTGTCGCCGTTGTCATTTGAGTGATCATTTTTTCTCTAATTTGCCACTTAAGTGATTCGGCAAAAACTTTTGACAATAAACTGAGCGCCGTATGTAAACTTTGGCACTTCTAGTATCCTTCTTTCGAAAGAAGCATTTCATTTGTTAGTGGGGTCAATGCCCTACTAAATCTTTCTAATCTACAAGATTTTCTTCCTTTGCTGCTGGGCAAATAGATCTTAAAGAATCGGATGTTAATTGGAAGAAATCTTTCCGATGTTCATTTTATGGAAATTCAATAATGGAGATCTAGCCTAGCATCAACATATTTTTAATGGGCATGAAAATATAGACAACAATTTATTTACTTGTCAAGGAAATTGGATTGGTAGGTGAATGCTTCAGCCTATATATAACTCATTGCGAAACAACAGACCCAACACAACATATAGACATTACATCGAAGCATAAACAAGATTACACACCAGAAGAGAACGATGGTGAAGTTTGGTTCAAAGTGTATTGTTGTACTACTTGCGCTTCTCATATTTGCATGCGGTATCTCTCCCTCCCTCCCTCCCTCCCTCCCTCTCTCTCTCTCTCTCTCACACACACATCGTGAGTTGCATGAATTCATGAAATATGTCTAAATTTATTGTTAATTGTGAAAAAATGTCATTTATTGAAAGGTTTAGAGACGAGGGTTCAAGCGGCACGTGTGGCTCGTGGACTGTGACTCGTTGGATCCCTTGCAAGGTTGTTCAAGAATGTCCTGATCCAAATAACTGCCGTGTCCCATCCCTCTCGGCAGATGTGTTTGCCCGGGGGATTCTCTGCCACTGGATTTCTTGAGAGGCAACGCTCATCATTAATGTACGCATATGCAACACAAGCTTGAAATAAAATCATATGATGAATAAATCACAATGTCATCCATGCAATCTCTCTCTCTCGCTCAAATATACATCATTTAGTATGCCTAATTCACATGCACCCTTGGAGCATGCGGTCTCACTTATAGTTCGGAAAAAAAGCATGTGGTATAACTATAGATATACATACACCACCAAGTCATATTCATCCTCAAAACACGGGAGCCGTCAACCACTGGGAACAACCTTAATCCCATGTCTGACTCTTGCTCTTTCAGCTACTTCACTGCCACCTCCATCGCCGCAACTCTATTCAAAAGGGTGTATCTTCTTATTTAATTAATATTTATCTTAAAAATCGAACTTTGGCCAAAACGGCATTGTTTTTGGTGAACGTGAGTTGACATGGAATTTTGACGAGTAACGTAAATGTTAGAAATTATTCATATAAACGACGTCGGACTTCCGGCGACCTTCGCCAGAATTGACACTTAAAGTAATCTAATTTTTTTAAGAAATGACACTTAAGTGTACTTTCATAAGTTTTAGTACTTAAATGTTTTCTCGTGCTAAGTTTTGGTACTTGAGCTGTTATTTTTCCTTATATCTTTTTTTTTAGTAATTGATAGATATAACATAGATGCATGAGGTGATAATTATAGAGAAATCCTCTACTAGGTGAATTGGAATAAAACCTTATGCTTTGAATTCTCCTCCTTGCTTTTACTCTATATTACTTTGTGATTGTGTGCTATCTTGTAGTATTTTGATAAACCATCGCCTAGCCTAAAATTGACTACCTATAAGATGAATTTGGTTATGAACTTTGCAAAAATTGATTAATTTTCAAAATGCAAATTTAGTCATATTTTCCCTGGCAAGGAAACTTAGATTAATAAGGGAGCGATAATTTGACAAAGATTGAAATTTCCAATATGAAAAGAATTATAGAAAAAAAGGTCCTTATACCGGTTTAATACACTAACCTCATGTATCGAGATGCACTTGTCACGCCCCTAACCCTTGAGCACGCGACGATCCCCTTTTTGCTTGTGGTCATTGGAATGCGATGTCTCAAGATGCGTTACCGACTATTCTTTTTATCTTAGAAATATGCACATGCGTAAACAAATAAAAAACCCCTGTCAAGCATCAACAATAGGGACAGTAAAAAAATAGACAATTCACAACGACCTTGTTTCATTCTGGTCCTAATATTAGGCACACAAAATACATATATAAGGGAAAATGGGTCGATCTACTTCCTCGCTTATCCTTAGAGTTCGAGGTCCGATCATCAGCCAAGCACATCCATCAGTGCTGATATGAATATGTTTACTCAATATTCCTTTTTATAATATATATGCGTTTTAATCTATGTTTCTATAAATTCAAATAGAAGCTGCACAGAGCATGGGTGCTCAGAAATTATTTAATTGCAAGAGACTTTTTATCTGGTGTCATCGCGGGAGACCTCACAAATGGAGAGGGCTCCAAGTTTGATGGTTTTCATAGGGTGACTGCTTCCGATACATCCCTCTCTTTCCTCACGCAATCATCTTGCGTTGGCTTTTCTTCTATATCATCGTCGCGGTTGTTGTCAACACAACTCTATCTTGAATAAAACTTCATGAGGAAAAGTATAGAAAAGTCATAAACCCATTCATTGACAGTAATTTAGTCCTATAATTTTTAATTGAACAAATTTATTTCTAAATCTTTTCGTATTGGTACCGATTTAATCTATTCGTGTAATTTAGGTTGGAAATTATTGGCAAGGACTCTGGTGGTCTAACGTTGTACAATTGGCATTGACGTGAAAAATTTTAAAATTTTTATAGATTTTTTCTCTTTTCTTTTCTTTCTTTTTTCTTTTTCTTTACCCTCTTGGCAATGAGGTTGCCAACCACAGGCTGATTTGGGCGAGGGTCAAAACCCTTGCCTATTGGCTAGTGAGGGTGATGATGCCTTGCCTAGACTAGGCGAGGGCATCTTGGCCTTGCCTGGATCTAGGCAAGAGCCTCCATGCTCTCGCCTTTGGCTGACGAGGGCATGAGGCCCTCACTAGCCAACAGGTGAGGGTTTTGGCCCTTGCTTGGATTTAGGCATGGGCTAATGCCCTTGCGTATGGTTGGTGAGGGTGCAGTGACCTTTGCTCCCAGCTGACAAGGGCATAGGGGCCCTTGCTCAGACTAGTTGAGGATTGCCAGCCCTTGTCTGTGACTAGCAAAGGTCGATCAGTGACCTCGTCGGCCAATAGTGTACAATAAACGAAAAAAGAAAGAAAAGAAAAGAGAAAATAGAAAAAAAGATTTTTTTGAAAATATTAAAAAATTAAAAATTTGTTTATGTTAGCGCCGATCATGCTATGTAAGACCGCTACCGTCTACATCAACAATTTCTAGCATAAATTGGCCATATAGACTGAATTGATACCAATGCGAGAAAGATTTATGACTAAATTGGTTCAATTGAAATGTTTTAAACTGAATTTGTACTAATATAATGTATTTATGATTTTTTTGGTACTTCTCCCTAACTTCATGTATTAACAAATGACAAATTGAATGAATCATAAATTAACATTTCATGAATTGCACTTTGGCCATAGTCGGGTGGATTTTATCTGCTAATTTGAATTGCATGATAAGGACGTAGATAAAATTCTATATGGTTATACTAAGGAGTTGCAGTTTTTCTTCTTTAGAACAGGCATTCTTATACGGTTACTCAAGGGTCAAATTGAACGAATTACGAAGATATAGCAAGTAAATAAAGCCGAGACTTTGTTTTGGTCAGAAAGCTGAGATTCACTGGTTAGGTAATTTAATATACCTCGATTGCCATATTTAATAGGATTTTAATGACGAGGCTTTTATAAATCCAAAGATCCCGCAAAATACCCTTGAACGCTTTTGCCATTCAAGCGTAGAGGTCAAGATGGAGAAACTACCTTCGTCCAAGATTGTCTTCCGTGTCATGCTCTCAGCTCTTACACTTTCATCAGAATTTCTTATCCAATCTGTCTGTATTTTGAACGATTCCATCGTCTATTGCGTCACGCAGTTTTCCGTGAAAGTTTATTCAGATGTTCCATACAACGATGGTCCGATGATGCCGACGGTGGAAGCGAGAGGCGGTTTCCAGTGTGCGCGCATGATCAACTACACTCTGGTGTGCCAAGGCTACCCTTCCCGCTGTGTGGACGGGAAGTGCATTTGTGGCGAAGACTTCCCACCCCCTAATTCACCGAGTTTTAAGCTGTAGCTAGTCCCATTATTCTAATGGAATAAAGTTTAGATTATGTGTCAAATTCTGGCCAGTCAAACATCTTGATCGTGTGGAGAATTTTTATACTGCATGTCTTACTTGAATAGACATTTCCTATGTTAAGCTAAATAAAAAGTCACCTGAGGAATTATTTTTCGTGGTTTTTATAATTTTAGAGTGATCCGCCAATAATAATAATAAAAATTTCAAATAAGGCTTTAGGTGGGATCATTTTAAGAGTCCGTGAACATTAAAATAATAGATTAAAGTGGCCATTTTTATCTTAAGTAAGACTCTAAGCTCACCGGCCAGCAAATCTTAGGCGACAACTCAATTCGGTGGCCAAAATAGGAGCAACTTAATGCGAAATTTTTAGCTTCACTCTTATTTGGAGAAACCCCAAATTGAAATTAGGGTTCTTCGAGGTTCTCCTCTACGAGTTCTCGTAGCGCTTAGACTCGCGCACCATCAATCATCAAAGATAGAATAGCAAGCTATTATAAAATTCCAGTTCGTGTTCTTTTTTCCAAAACCATATCACTCAAAAGGAAAAAATAAAAAACCCTAAATAGCTCCGGTTGCTGGCGGGATTGAGAGGTAGAAGCAGGTCATTTTGGTCGTGTTTAATGGCGGGGGTCTGTAACACGCACTCTTCTTGAATTTATCAAATCAATATGTTCTTGAAATGTCCGTGAACCGAACCACAATTTGGAGGGCGGAAGAGAGAAGGATGGAATGCAGTGAAAGGCCGAGTGCATGTTTGTGTCACTACGAAATCACCTCCATCCAATTCTCCATGTGAAGCAGGACAATACCAAAGATCAAAAGTGGGGGACATGGGACGGGCTTTTTCTCGTCTGCGGACTTCGTTTCCGTGGAAGTCTCCTTTCCACAGCTTCCATGGTGACGTGATGGAAATGAAAACCCGAATCCGACAACGAAAAGTTTCTTCTTTACATTTGCTGTTGTTTTGCACGAAGGACCATGCAGTTGGAAGTGTAAGAAATTGGAAGAAGAAGACCGAAGAGAGCTGGATGAGAAGCATCGCAAACCACAGTTCACGAGATTGCCCTTGCTCTGACCGCCGGAATCTTTTGCCATCGAAGTTTTGGTCGGCCAAGAGCATAGAGCCTTATTTGAGATGAATATGGCCAATTTAAACTCTTATTTGAAATTTTCTAGAAAATAAATGTCCTTCGTAAATATTTTCCTACATGGCTTTGAGTTTCTAACACGATTTTTTTGGTTTTTTGGTTTTTGCTTGTAAATAGCAATTTAAGCATACGCTGTTGCATGAGAATTTGGGTTTCCATGTGTTGAATTCCATGATATGCGCACATTTGACTTCAAAACTGTCGAATTTGCTTTTGAAAATAACCCTTGAAATTTTAAAAAAAGTGAGCACGGGCTTTGTAAATGATGAAATTCCAAGGAAATTCAAGCTTACCTCAATTTGATCACTCAATTTAGTAAAGTGGTTTTGTGCCTTTATCTTGTTTGTTCACATATATTGTCCGGTAGGATTGAGGCAAATGTCCTTAACTTTTTTTCTTTTAGAATTATAAAGTATATGCTAATTTGGAAATAAATGAAAATGCCTGGTTACGCTCATTGTTATACTACTGAAACTATTTATTTTTCGTACATGCTCTGTCAGACATGCGCGCCTAATAAAAGAACAATCTTAGTATGCCAAGACTAGTACACTAAAATCTACATTACTGATTTAGCAGGCTATAAGTGGACATTTAATAAGTGGATCATATAAAACGATTTGCGATGCTACTAAAAATTTCACTATTGCAAACGAGACGCAGTATATCAAACATTTTTCCAAAGGACTCTACTGGGCGTACAAAGACTTGCTTCCTCCAAAAGAAATGCACCTTACAAACGGCAGTCTCGTCGGCTCCATCAAAACTATTAATCATATGGGCCTCATGTGGGGGTCCCACATTGTCAAATGAGTACAATTATCTTGGATCTATAGTCCCCGGGCCTGGATAAAAGTATCAGTCACTCCCTCGTGGATGTCATTTCACTAATTTCTACAAAATTGAATTACAATAATAGGTTCTGTCGGGAGCTCCTTGCAAGTCCAAGAATGAAATTTATCTTTCTTCTTTCAGGGAAACAATTCACAGCGGCTAAGGGTATACAAAGAGAAGAGGGAATATATCAGCCTGATCCTAATTAAAGATACATCTGAAATTGGCTATAAAAAAGATGTGAAGACAAAAGCTCGAGTTAGTTTAACATGTAGGTGCAGGGAGAAAGACACCAGAAGTGCCATAAGTTATATATGGCAATCATTTAGTGCCCAAACTTTTCATTGGTTCACTCAAGTGCCAAATTTTTTGAAAAACAATATGTTTGGCTAGAAATTTGACAATTTTTTGTTAATTTCCTCAGCTGATGTGGCTTGCCAAAGATTTGAATTAGCATAAAAGGCCCAAATGACATTGTTTAACTACTTTCGTTTGCTTTTATAACCCAAAACGACATTGTTCGCAAATAAAAAAATGGTGACATTTCTAGCTGAACGATGTTGTTTGTCTTCCTCTCTCTCTCTTCCCTTTCTCCATTTCTTCATTTGAGCTCTAAAACATCACATGAAGGAGGAGGAGGGATTGGGCTTAGAGGCAGCATCGGAGGACGGTGATTGGTGGAAAGGTTTGGCCTCGAGCTTGTGCTTCTCTTGCTTGCAAAGCTTTTGAATTTGCTTCTGCTCAATCTCGAAGTGCTTGAAGATGCGCTTGCCGCCGGTTTCTTCAGCGAGGTTTTGGCGCATCTCAAGCAGTTCTTGCTTGAGCATGTCCATTCTAGGCTTAGTGAGCAAATTGTGACAACATAAGATTGATTTGTGAAAACTTGAGATGATTCAAGACTTTGCATACTATATTTAGGCTGAGAAATACATTGAAATCAAGTCCAAAGTTTACGTTTTAAAATTTGTAGCATGTGTTTGATTATTTGCCTAAAAGAGCTGATAAATTATTTTCATGAAATCGACGTTCAAAGTTAGGATTGATTCATCAATTTCTTCCTTGATAGCTAAAATTATGTCTAAATCTGTGATTCTCAATGATTTTTGGCATGTCCTTGGATTGCCGGTGTTAGCCGCGAATGAGATCATACGCCAGAGTTTCTTCCCATTTTCCGATGATGCCCATGATTCAAGGCCATTACTAATTAGATCCCTATTAGCCGGCGAAAATGGCGAATGGTGTGATGTTTTGGTGGCGGTGGCCTGGTGATTGAGAAGCCAATCTAGAAGCTTTGCCGTGATGGGGTTAACTGCAACAAAAAGAAAACGAAGAAGCAGAGAGGGCATAGAAGGAGAACAGACAAAAAATAAAAAATATGATGTGGAATTGCCAGATGGATAAGTTTTTCTTAAAGGAAGGTGAACTCATATTAAAATTTTAATTAATATAAGCCACGTATAAATTTTGGCAGGAATTTGTTGCCGTTGTCATTTGAGTGATCATTTTTTCTCTAATTTGACACTTAAGTGATTCGGCAAAAAATTTTGACAATAAACTGAGCACCGTATATAAATTTTGGCACTTCTAGTATCCTTCTTCCGAAAGAAGCATTTCATTTGTTAGTGGGGTCAATGCCCTACTAAATCTTTCTAATCTACAAGATTTTCTTCCTTTGCTGCTGGGCAAATAGATCTTAAAGAATCGAATGTTAATTGAAAGAAATCTTTTCGATGTTCATTTTATGGAAATTCAATGATGGAGATCTAGCCTAGAATCAACATATTTTTAATGGGCATGAAAATATAGACAACAATTTATTTACTTGTCAAGGAAATTGGATTGGTAGGTGAATGCTTCAGCCTATATATAACTCATTGCGAAACAACAGACCCAACACAACATATAGACATTACATTGAAGCATAAACAAGATTACACACCAGAAGAGAACGATGGTGAAGTTTGGTTCAAAGTGTATTGTTGTACTACTTGCGCTTCTCATATTTGCATGCGGTATCTCTCCCTCCCTCCCTCTCTCTCTCTCTCTCACACACACACACATTGTGAGTTGCATGAATTCATGAAATATGTCTAAATTTATTGTTAACTGTGAAAAAATGTCATTTATTGAAAGGTTTAGAGACGAGGGTTCAAGCGGCACGTGTGGCTCGTGGACCTGTGACTCGTTGGATCCCTTGCAAGGTTGTTCAAGAATGTCCTGATCCAAATAACTGCCAGTGTCCCATCCCTCTCGGTAGATGTGTTTGCCCGGGGGATTCTCTGCCACTGGATTTCTTGAGAGGCAACGCTCATCATTAATGTACGCATATGCAACACAAGCTTGAAATAAAATCATATGATGAATAAATCACAATGTCATCCATGCAATCTCTCTCTCGCTCAAATATACATCATTTAGTATGCCTAATTCACATGCACCCTTGGAGCATGCGGGTCTCACTTATAGTTCGGAAAAAAGCATGTGGTATAACTATAGATATACATACACCACCAAGTCATATTCATCCTCAAAACACGGGAGCCGTCAACCACTGGGAACAACCTTAATCCCATGTCTGGCTCTTGCTCTTTCAGCTACTTCGCTGCCACCTCCATCGCCGCAACTCTATTCAAAAGGGTGTATCTTCTTATTTAATTAATTATTTTATTAAAAATCAAACTTTGACCAAAACGGCATCATTTTTGGTGAATGTGAGTTGACATGAAATTTTGACGAGTCACGTAAATGTTAGAAATTATTCATATAAACGACGTCGGACTTCCGGTAACCTTCACCGGAATTGACACTTAAAGTAATCTAATTTTTTTAAAAAATGACACTTAAGTGTACTTTTCATAAGTTTTAGTACTTAAATATTTTCTGGTGCTAAGTTTTGGTACTTGAGCTATTATTTTCCCTTATATCTTTTTTTTTAGTAATTGATAGATATAACATAGATGCACGAGGTGATAATTATAAAGAAATCCTCTACTAGGTGAATTGGAATAAAACCTTATGCTTTGAATTCTCCTCCTTGCTGTTACTCTATATTTCTTTGTGATTGTGTGCTATCTTGTAGTATTTTGATAAACCATCGCCTAGCCTAAAATTGACTACCTATAAGATGAATTTGGTTATGAACTTTGCAAAAATTGATTAATTTTCAAAATGCAAATTTAGTCATATTTTCCCTGGCAAGGAAACTTAGATTAATAAGGGAGTGATAATTTGACAAAGATTGAAATTTCCAATATGAAAAGAATTACAAAAAAAAAGGTCCTTATACCGGTTTAATACACTAACCTCATGTATCGAGATGCACTTGTCACGCCCTAACCCTTGAGCACGCGACGATACCCTTTTTGCTTGTGGTCATTGGAATGCAATGTCTCAAGATGCGTTACTGACTATTCTTTTTATCTTAGAAATATGCACATGCATAAACAAATAAAAAACCCCGGTCAAGCATCAACAGTAGGGACAGTAAAAAAATAGACAATTCACAACGACCTTGTTTCATCCTGGTCCTAATATTAGGCGTACAAAATACATATATAAGGGAAAATGGGTTGATCTACTTCCTCCCTTATCCTTAGAGTTCGAGGTCCGATCAGTCCCAACAACCATAAGCCAAGCACATCCATCAGGGACTTGAAAATTGTTATAGAATAACCAGTGAGACAAAATCTTAGTAAGTTATTATCCTAAGCCTCAATTAGGAAATTTGCTCACCTTGGGTGCATCCTAATCATGCAACCTATCAACGATGACCATTCAAAGGCCAAGCAACCACCGTTTTGCTCTGTCTATAACGTGCAACGAAACCTCAATCAAATTTAATCGCAGGCAACCTTACCTCACGGTTGCATATACCCTGCACGATATTAGTCATACAGGCCATACAAAGGCAAACCAATATTCACATAATTAAAATACCAAATATATAGCATTCCAAGTATATACTAATCAGGCGTGTTCTAATTATGCACCTCTACGCGTAAACACGCATTAAGACTCTATCAATTTTCCCCGGCATCTAACATTTCACATGTTCAATATGCACATGAAGCCATGCAACCATTATGCAGTAAATGTATTTAATCACTTAGAACGCACAGTAATTATTAACTCCATACTTCGAGTCTCCATACGTATCCAAATTACTGCTTCCACTTAGGGCCAAATCCAAAATCCATAAGTAATGCTTTCCTCGAAATCCATCAAGTATCCGAAATCCATTGGTCGCATTTTCCGAAATTCATTGAGTATCCAAAATCCATTAGTAACGCTTTTCCCAAAATCCATCGAGTAACTGAAATTTATCAGTCACGTCTTCTAAAATCCATTGGGTATCCAAAATCCATTGTTAATGCTTTTCCCGAAATCCATCGAGTAACCGAAATCCATCAGTCACGTTTTCCAAAATCCATCGGGTATCCAAAATCTATTGGTAATGCTTTCCTTGAAATCTATCGAGTAACCAAAATCCATCGATCACCTCTTTCAAAATCTATAAGGTTTCCAAAATCCATTGATAAAGCTTTCCCTGAAATCCATTAGCTGTGTCTTCCTTTATGTGATCATACTAGCATATCAACCACTCATGCCAGTTTCCTCTTTCCTCATCAATCAATACAGGCGTGATTGTGCGCACATATCAAAATACTGCAATTTTCACACGTAAAGAAAATATAATTAAGTAATCACAGGTGATTATTTTAGCACGCAATCACACAAGTCCACATAATTCTCAAGAACTAATTATTCATAATCCATCTCAATACCTAGGAAAAATACTTCAGTTAATTATCCCGATAATTAACTGGCTCTCACATAAAATAGTCATAACTAGTTATCAATTCCATAAATAATTACTTAACAAAAGTAAATCATTTTCATAAAATATTTCATAACTATTTAAAGTCCAAATAATACTATCATAAATAACTACCAACATTTCCTCTATAAGCAATAACAAAATAACTATTGCTCAATTTAATCAATTCTCCCCAAGTGATCATAATTAATTATTCCTCCAAAATAATTAATTATCCAAAATAACCAATAATTCGAAATTAATTAATATTATAATTAATTTCCACAAAATAGAATATTTCCATAAATAAATAAATTTCATAAAATAATACAATTATAATTAATTACTTCTCCAAAATAATTAATCATAAATAATCGCTACTAATTCTTTCTTAACCAAATTAATTAACCGGAAATAGGATTAGTATAATAAAATAATGCTAATTAATCATAATCCAATTTAATTAGCAATAAGCATCATTAAGCTACCATTGGCTTATAACAATCTCACTTAGGGCACATAATACACAATCAAGCATAACTAATCCACATTAGTCACTAATCACGCTTAACACTAATCAAACTACCCATAATGTGAGATTATCCCCTAATTAAGGGATTAGGAAAACAACTCACTAGTTTGCGTTTCCAGCGACACACGAGCGCAATGGTGGCAACAAGGGGAACGCCTAGGAATCTTCAACGCGACAAGGTGGGGCGGCTTGGGACTAGATCTCGGCTGAGGGAGGGCTGTCTGCGCAGTGAGAAGCCGAGAAACGGAGGAACCAACAGCCAAGGCGGCCTAGGGCCAACTGGTGGGCGGTATGGCGACGTCTGGACGGTGGCTAGCAACTCTGTTGACCAGGCGGGAGCTCTGGCAACGAGTTGGTTCGATTGAAATAGGGCTGAGAGAAGAGGAGCACGGCTGGCCAGCGGCAAGGATGGTTGGGGGGGTTTGGATGGTGGCGAAGGGGTGATCGGACGGTGAGCAGGTGGTTCAGTGGTGGTTGCTCAGGCCAAACTAGAATTGGAGGAAGCAACGGCAGTGGTTGGGTGGCTCGGTTTTGGGTGTGATCGGAGGGTGGATGGGGGCTGGCGATGGTGGCTATCAACCGAGCAGTGGCAGAGCAAAATGCAGCAGTAGATCAGTGAGCAGTAGTGGCAACAAAGTAGCAAGGTTGGCGACGGAGAGGACGACTAGAAGGATGGAGGAGGAGGGGCTGGTTTCAGGCAGTTTCGGTCGGCTCACGGCGGACGAGCGGCCCGTGGGTGGTTCAACGGCGAGCGGAGGAGGTGGCGGAGCTGCTATGGTGGCTGGTGAGGCGACGGTGCAGCAGCTCGACAGTAGTGGCGATTCTGTTTTCGGCCAGACAGCAAGCCGAAAGAGAAAATGAACAGGAGAAGAAGAAAAAGAATAAGAAGAATAAGGGGGGCCGCGCTGGCAGTTGGTCAATACAAAGAGAAGAGAGAATATATCAGCCTGAACCTAATTAAAGATACATCTGAAATTGGTTATAAAAAAGATGTAAAGACAAAAGCTCGAGTTAGTTTAACATGTAGTTGCAGGGAGAAAGACACTAGGTGTCCAAGTGCCATAAGTTATATATGACAATCATTTTAATGCCCAAACTTTTATTTTTATGCTTTTCTTTTTAGTTCACCTAAGTGCTGATTTTTTTGAAAAATGATATTTTTGGTGCCAACTCTTATCTGTTTGGCCAGAAATCTGAAGTGACATTTTTTTATTAATTTCCTTAGCCGATGTGGCTTGCTGGAGATCTGAATTAGCATAAAAAGCCCAAATGACATCGTTTAACTAGTTTATTAAAATAAGGAAAGTAATCAAATAATTGATAGATACTTGTATAACCCAAAACGACATTGTTCGCAAGAAAAACATGGTGAAATTTCTTGCTGAACAACGTTATTCATCTTCCTCTCTCTCTTCCCTTTCTCCTCCATTTCTTCATTTGAGCTCTAAAACATCACATGAAGGAGGAGTTGGGATTGGGTTTGGAGGCAGCATCGGAGGATGACGATTGGTGGAAGGGTTTGGCCTTGAGCTCATGCTTCTCTTGCTAGCGAATCTTTTGAATTTGCTTCTGCTCAATCTTGAAGCGCTTGAAGATGCGCTCGCCGCTGGTTTCTTCAGCGAGGTTTTGGCGCATCTCAAGTAGTTCTTGCTTGAGCATGTCCATTCTAGACTTAGTGAGCAAATCGTGACAACAGAAGATGGATTTGTGAAAACTTGAGATGATTCAAGACTTTGCATACTATATTTAAGTTGAGAAATACATGGAAATCAAGTCCAAAGTTTACGTTTTAAAATTTCTAGCATGTGTTTGATTATTTGCCTAGGAGTTAAAAATTAATCCATAATTTTCTATGCAATAAATGAATCTAGCTACCAAAAATTTAGGTGTCAACATTTGTTGAAAGGTTTGGAAACAAGGGTCCAAGCATGACATGTGGTTTGTTGGACCCCTTGCAAGGTTGTTCAAGAATGTCTTGATCCAAATAACTGCCGGTGTCCCATCCCTCTCGGCAGATGTATTTGCCCAGGGGATGACTCTCCACTGGGTTTACTGAGAGCCAATGATAAGAAACAAACGAAACCTATCATCCCATGATTAATGTACGCATATACAGTACAAGCTTCAAATAAAATCCTACGATGAATAAATCATAGTGTCATCCATTCAAACCCCCCTTCTCTCTTTCTCTCTCTCATGCAAACAAAGCACCCTAGATTATTGATCATACATTATTTAGTTAGTCTAATTCACATGCACCAAAGGAGCATGTAGGTCTCACATGGTATTTCGGAAAAAAAAGCACGTGGTATAACTATATACATACATACACCACCAAGTTTTATTCATCTTTCACAAAGATCTTTAAAAAACACGGGAGTCATCAACCACCGGAAACTACTTTAATCCAATGTCTGGCTCTTGCTCTTTCCATTGTTGCCGCCCCCTCCATCACCGCAACTCAATTCAAAAAGGTGTATCTTCTTCGATATCTTTCGTGAAAATCAACTTGAAATACAATTAAAAGCAAGTGTAGTTGAGAATATGAACTATAGATTGCGCCACATGACGGGAGTGCCATGGTAAAGGGATAAATAGAGACTAAACTTTAATGAATTCTTGTGAGTTTTCGAGAAATTTTTCGAGCATATAAATAGTAAATTTAGACTTTTAATAACGAACATCCATTTTTTTCTTATTCTTTTTAACAAAAAATATAGTATTTTATCATGTACAAAAAAAATTACAATTGAGTCATATCTTGTAGAATTTAAATGAATAGTCTAACCTAAAGTTGACCTCCTATAAGATGAATTTGGTTATGAACTTTGCATAAATCGATCAATTTTTAAAATGAGCATTTAGTCATATTTTATTGGCAAGGCAACTTACATTATTAAGGGAGTGATAACTTGACAAAGATTGAAAATTCCAATTTTGAAAAGAATTAAAGAAAAAAAAAGGCTCTTGGTTTTATACACTAAGGGCCTAAGGCTGCGGTTGACAATTATGATAAAATTCAAAATAGGATAAAATTTATCTAATCATGTGTTTGTTGTTTGCTTAAGATATGATAAAGTTGGATATAAGGGAAACATAGACCAAACAAAATAATCCTATGAGGGAAGTGGGATAAAAGTAAATAGGATTTTTAACATCTATAATAAGAAAGTTATTATTCTTGTATAACAAACTTCTTAAATTAACAAAATTAAAATTATATTTCAATATGAATAATACTTGAATTCTAACATAAGAAATTATAAATAACAAAAAAATAAAAAAATTATTTAATTTAAAATTATTTATATTTATATTCAAATTTAAATCTATTTTATAATATAAATTCGATATATAAATATAAATATATATATTTATTATATATTTTAGTATTTTAAGTATATTAGTATAGTTTACTATTTAATAAAATTTTATTAGAGAATGATGGAAGGGGAAGAAAGATATAAAAAATAAATTAATTTGTCACATCATTTATAAGCTAATTTTGTAGATTGCTTCTATGATGTATCAAGTAAGAAAGAGGGATTCTACATTTATCGATATGCATGTAAGTTGATGTAGTTGTGATATGTGAGTGCCTTCGTATGACTACTTTATCGTAATTTATGATAGTTATGGAAGATGAAACTGCAACACTCGATAACTGACATTTATGAAAGATTAATTATTTTGTTATAAATTATGAGATCCTTGTTGGCGTTCATTTTATGGAGCTCAAATGATGGAGGTTGAGCATACATATAACTCATCGTGAGACACCCAACACCACATCCAGATAGTACATCAGAGTATAAAAAAGCGAAGATACTAGCAAAGTCATATCGAGTGTTGCAATTTCATCAGCAGAGAACCATGGACAAGTTTTGTTCAAAGTCTACTGTTCTGCTTGTCCTTCTCATATTTGCATTTGGTATCTCTCTCTCTCTCTCTCTCATATTTATGAGTTGTATGAATTCTTGAAATACATCTAAGTTTACTGTTAACTACGAAAAAATGTTATTTATTGAAAGGTTTGGAGATGAGGGTTCAAGCGGCACGTGTGGCTCGTGGAGGTGTCGTCCGTTGGTATCGTTGCAAAGTTGTTCAAGATTGTCCTGATCCAAGATGCCGGTGTGACATCTACCTTAGCAGATGTTTTTGCCCGGGCGATCCTCCTCCACTGGGTTTCTCGAGAGGCTACAGGAATGCTATCATCCCATCATCCCATGATTAATGTACGCTTATGCAAAACAAGCTTGAAATAAAATCCTATGATGAATAGTGTCATCCATTCAATCTCTCTCGTGAATTATCGATTATACATCATTTAGTGAGCCTAATTCACATGCATCCTTAGGGCATGCGGGTCTTACTTGGTGATTTGGAAAAAAAGTATGTGTATATTTATAGACATGTATATATTATTGACACCTAAATTTCACTATCTATTTAGGTTTAGATCGTATAAAAATTAGGGATTAATTTTAACCTTTAGCAAAATATTTTTCATTAAATTGCATCAGATATAGACATTAGGAACATTTACATTACTAGTATTAAAAAATAATAATTAAATTAATTTTATATAAAAAACTAAAAAACTAAAAATTAAATGCAGTTGGGCCAGACCAGAGACAGCCAAGCTCGACCCTCTTCTTCTTTTCCCGTTTCCTTCTCTTGACTTGGGCCAACCCAACCCATTGCTTTTCTTGCCAGCCCAAGCTAGCCCAAGCCAGCCCCAGCCCCTCCTTTCATCTCCACTCTCTTCACGCGTTCTGAAAAGGGAACAGAGAAGGGGGATGTACAAGGACAGAGACAAAGAGGGGGTAGAAACAGGGATGAGCATGGTTCCATGATAGAACCTAGAACTTGCACCGGTGGGAACCTGTAGGTTCCAGTTCTAAGGTATGTAGGGTAAGTTCTAGATTCCAAAATTTGGAAAACTTGTACTCGAGGTAAATTCTAGGTTCTCGATTGGTGGAACCTAGAACTTGGAACCTGTAACGTGTAACTTGTAACTCGAAACATAGAACTTAGTACAAGTTTTTATGTTTTTATTAATCTATGTCTTCACGCCTAAGGTATTCTATAGTGTTTGATGATAAGTGTATAATTTGAAACCACTAGCCTAAACTTTCATTTTATGATTGATAATTTTATTTTCGTAGATTATCAAACTAGTGGAAACTCCAATTGCTTTTTTTAAGATAATGATTTTATATAATACAAGAGTAACCAATGTATTGAAATCACAAAATTTCCTTAATACTATTCGACAGGTGCATATAGACACTTGTTCTCAGATAATCGATAATAAAATCCTTATTTATTTTATTGTTGTGTTTATTTTCATATTGCTTAACTAAAGATGAAAAAAGAACATGTTGGAACTTGGAACCGACTTTGAAACCTGTAACTGGGTAAGTTCCAGGTTCCAAAAAATGAGAAACATGTACCCGATAGTAGATTCTAGGTTCTAAGCGGAACCTATAAGGAACCTGGAATTGCTCACTCTTAGGCAGAAAAGATCCGTAGCGTGATCGTTAGGCCGAGGCCAAATCGGCAGAGGCCATGCGCACCTGCTGTTCGCCCTTGAGAGAGAGAGAGAGAGAGAGAGAACTTTGGGGAGGGGAGAGCTTGAGCGAGCGTGAGAGGAGCTAAGAGACAGTGAATGGAGAGAGACCTCCGAACTACTGAGAGAGGGAGTCTCAGCCGCGCGCAGACCCGTTTAACGATCTTCCCAACTATGCCTTGAGCTGATTAGGTAGGTTCGGCTTTGTCCTTACTCCGTTTTAGGCGATTTGGGCCGGAGCTCACAGCCATCCGGTTCGCGCAAGCTTTGGCCCTCATCGCCCTTACATTTTATTTCCATGGTCCCTATATATCGTGTGTCGACACCTTTGGTACATGCTCAAGTCTCGGTTGAGCCAGAAACTTGAGGATTTCGTAGCGCGCCCCAACTGTTTGCAAAAATGCCTAAGTGAAATTTGCATGGCTATCCTTGAACTTTTGTCCATTCTGAGTGACCACTGTTGGTAGACGTGTTCTGCAGCTGTTTTACAAATTTTATTTTCGCCCATTTCAAGTTAGAATGGCGTCGATTTGGTTGAGGTGCTTCGGTGGAGAAGGGTGTAGGAGAGAATGTCATTTCGCTTCCGGACAAAGGGGAAGCGCGAGGTAGAATATTGATAAAGAGAAAAAGAAAAATTGAAAAGAAAAGAATAAGGAGAAAAGGCCAAAGTAGAAAAGTGGGAAGCGGACTAGGCTTTCTTCATGGTGGGCTTCGGATGGCTTATTGTGGGCTGGGAAATATTGGGTTGATAATAGAAATTGAAAGTGGGCCTTTGGTTTAAAAACACTTCATGGGCCATTTTGACAAATTCCGAGCGGGTCTTAGGGTTTGCCCCTTTTTTAGTCCAACCCCGACCGATAGAGTCCGGGTCGGTTTAGTCGGACCGGATCCCGGTTTCATTTTTCTAGCATTTAAAATTTACAAGAAATATTAATTAAAAAATATTAAAAAAAAAATTAAAGACTCATAAAATCATAAAAAAATTAAAAATTTCAGAAAATTGTAAAAAAATTCGGAAAATAAAATTATTTTAAGAAAATTCAAAAAATATTAAAAAACCTAAAAAATTCCCCAAAAAAAAAAAAATCCTCGAAAAGCTTAAAAAATAGTTTTTGGGTGATCTTCTCTTAAAAAGTGAGAGCCTTTTGGTCTAAAATTGTGCTCGATTTTGAACAAGCCCTTAGGTCATATCTTAGGGTTAGATGCCCTTGCTTGTGCACTCACAATATGATGATTATAGCTTTTCCCCTAGTCTAGTTAAGATTGGCATTTACTTATCTTGTAGTGCTTGATGCCTATTTTTCCTTGCAATTTATTAAATGCTTCATTTAGTTGGTGATTATTATTTTAATGATTGTGCACCCGCATGATCACTTCACAAGTTAATGGAAAATTCTAAAATCAATCCAAATTACTTGACAATTTTTTTTTTGAAATGAACAAGATTAGGTATTGAATGACATTAATTGATTAATTAGTGTAATTAAGTCATCAACCCTAAATTCTCTGGTTGTGTAGGAAGTGAGGCACATTCCCATGTCTCACTTGATTTCTAGCTGACCCTAATAGGCTAGTGGCGACTCCTCACTAAAAGATTTTTATGAATACTCAAATGTTACGTAGGGTATATGGGTTTGAGATAGCTTATATCTAGTTGAGGGTTTTAGACCCATCCTTTAGATAATATCCCTAAACCTATCTTTTCCTTTCATCTTCGGACGGAAAAAATAGGTCGCGACATACACCAACAAGTTATACTCATCCTTTCATGAAGATCTTTAAAAAACACGGGGGTCATCAACCATCGAAAACAACCTTAATCCCATATCTGCCTCTTGCTCTTTCCGCTACTCCGCCACCACCTCCACTGTGCAACTCAATTATAAAGGGTGTATCCTCTTCAATATCTTTCGTGAAAAAAAAACTTGAAATAGAAGTAAAAGCAAGTGTCGTTGAGAGTATGAACTATAGACTGCACCACGTGACAAGAGTGCCATGGTCAAAAGAGATATAGAGATCGAGCTTTAATAAATTCTTGCGAGTTTTTAAGAAATTTTTCAAGCATATAAATAGTTTATTTAGACTTTTAACCACATCCATCCATTTTATTTCTTAATCTTTTTAACGAGAAATATAGTATTTTAGTGTGTGCAATTTGTTCGACCAAAAACTACAATTGAGTCATATATTATGTTAGGTTGTAGTTCATACTCTCCATTGATAAAATAACAATAGTCCCACTCCTCGATGTGGGTAGCACTCCTTAGTTGCTAGAGAGTTTTTATAGTTTAAGCCCATATTTTATTGATAGCATGGGCTTGAGCCATGAATGGCTACTAGTATATATATTATATCATTTTTTTTTTGTAATTGATGAATAATAGAAATGTGTGAGGTGATAATTATAGAAAAATCATCTGCTAGATGTAGCCCTAATTTAATGGTGAATTGGATAAAATCTTATGCTTCGAATTCCCTCCTCGCTTTTACTCTATATTATCTTGTGATTGTGTGGCGAGTCCTAACATCTTGTAGAATTTTGATAACCAGCCTAACCTAAAATTGTCTATAAAATGAATTCGGTTATGAACTTTACAAAGATTGATAAATTTTCAAAATGCACATTTAGTCATATTTTCCATCGCAAGGCAACTTAGGCTTACTGAGGGAGGGGAAAATTCTCCAAAAAGTCTCAAATCTATTATGCTTTTGCCGATTCAGTCCTAAACATTTCAATTTTGTCAATTTTAAACATTTTCATTTCTTGTCAATTATGTTCATCTGATCAATTTTGGTTGGAAATCACTAACGTGGACGATGGTGATGCCACGTAGTATTGTTGATGATAACGTGGAAATTTCTAATAATATGTTAATTTTTTTAAATTTTTATCGTTATTTCTGATTTTTTTTTTTTTTTGCTTCTTCTTCCTTTTGCCAAAGGCTAGCCACTAGCCATGTGGGGCTAATTGGCCTTGCCCACCAAAGGCGATGCTCTGCTTGGCAAAGGTGAGCTTTGCCTAGGCTAGGGTCGCCTCATCAGATTTGACGAGAGAGACATTGTCAGGGCTTGCCCTTGCCTAGGCAAGACTTGAAGAAGGTTAGCCTTGTCCAAGCCAAATTGGGGTGGTCGGCCTTTGCCGGCATTGCCTTCGCCCTCGCCCGTGAGAGGGCCGACCTCACTAGATCTAGCTTAGGCAAGGGCTCGCCTTGCTGAGGCTTGCTCTCACTTGGTTAGGCCTCACCTATGGTAGGCGAGGCCACGGGCAAAAGGAATAAAAAGAAGCAAAAAAGAAAAGAAAGAAAAGAAGAAAAAATTCAAAAAATATTAAAATATTATTAAAAATTGTCAACTTTAGTCCTATGTGGCATTGCTGGCATCCATATCAATATTTTCGATCAAAATTGGTTGAATGGATTAAATTGGCAAGAAGTGAACATATTTATGATTGAATTGATAAAATTGAAACATTTAAGACTAAATTGAAAAAATGCAATAAATTTAGGATTTTTTTGATAATTTTCCCTAAGGGAGTGATAACTTGACAAAGATTGAAAATTCCAATATGGAAAGAATTATAGAAAAAAGGATACTGGTTTTATAAACTAACCTTATGTATTCTTATGCATTTATCGATTATGACTATTACCTAATCTTACTCGTTTTGACATTCTCTCTCCCGCACTTGCACCTCCAAAAGAAGAAAGCAACGATGGATACATTAGAAAATTGATTTCTAGAATTGGATAGATTACTTAAAAGAATGTGATATATGTATGTTAAACCAAATTCAGGCCATTAAATCTAGTGAGATCCAAAAAATAATCTACTTAGTAATATGATAGACGGTAAGAAGAAATTTAATTAAATAAGAGTGTTATAGACATCCATTATTAGTTTGCCACGTCATTTTATACGCTAATTTTGTAGACTACTATTATGATGTATCAAGTAAGAAAGAGGGATTCTTACATGTATCGATGCTTTATAAGTTGATATAATTGTTGTGATATGTGAGTGCCTTTATATGACTACTTTAATGTAATTAATGAGGTTTATGGAAGATGAAACTGCAACACTGATAATGGACGTTAATGGAAGATTAATTATTGTGTTATAAATTATGAAGTCCTTGTTGATGTTCATTTTATGGAGATACAGTGGTGGAGCTTGAGCCTATATATAACTCATAGCGAGACACCCAAGACTACATCCAGATACTACATCACAGCCTAAACAAGAGAAGGTACTAGCAGAGTCGTATCGGGTGATGCAGTTTCGTCGGCAAAGAGCAATGGAGAAGTTTTGTTCAAAGTCTATTGCTCTGCTCGTCCTCCTCATATTTACACTCGGTTTCTCTCTCTCTCTCTCTCTCTCTCTTCTCTCTCTCCCCCCGGTGAATATTAACTGTGAAAAAATTGTTGATTGGCAGGTTGGGGGACAAGTGTGGAAGCAAGAAATGTTAGTCCTCCGTGCAGAACTGTGAGAGATTGTGGAGATCCAAGATTTTGCCGGTGTCCTACGCCCCTACACCTCTGCATTTGCTATTTTCCTCCCTTGGGTGTCGGGAGAGGCTCTCCCATTTACAGTATCACTCCGGAGAGCCAACAAGAGGAACCAAACGAAACCTATAATTCCATGACCTGATATTCGCAAATACGGCACGAGTTTGGAATAAAATCTTATGACATGTTGTTCATGGTGTCTAGTGTTCGGTGAATCATTGCATTTTTTCACTCTCTTTTTATGTGTGCAAGCACAAAATTATATCGTGTTATTTTTTTGCTGAGAATGGTCGTCGACCAAAGACCTTTCTCCAAAGGAGCGATTAGGGTTCGGTGGCGATTTGAATAGGAAGCAATAGATACTGATGAACTACAAACTACTGAGAATAAAAAAAATCTGAATAAAGAATCGATAAGTAAAGTGCCGAAATAATTGATAAGTGTGATTGGTTGGGGATCCTTTAATTGATTCTCATCGGCCTTATATAGCCTCGTACAAAGTGTAGCCATTGAGAGCGGTTATCATTCGAATAACAGACTCTAAGTACTCCCGAGATTCTAGGCCTCGACCTGATTTGCTTATAACGGCACATTCTTATCCTAGGCGGTTGCACTCTGGATCCGTCTCTAATTCTACATCCTTCGTTGATCTCGTAACCGGCCGTTCCCCTCTTACTGTGTCGATTTCTGGTCCTTACCAATTCTCTCTTATCCACGATTTCCACTTACAATTCACAGCTGCTCTGTCGACAGCCCACCATGGACCTCTACCGATTCATCGAATCTTGAGTTATTTTTGGGTGACAACCCACCATGAAGGCAAATCCGACTTGGAACAAACCCAGCTCGAGAGGGGGCGGCAAATTTTGCACAAATTTATATTGGCGTGCCACCTGAAGCGGGTAATAAGAAGTCACACCAGTGGTCCCCAACAACGTGATCGGCTAGTCATCACCATGGGAGAGGCGTGCCTCACGAATAGGGGTGTCAAATAGGTGGGTCGGGTTGGGTTTGGGTCAGGTCGAAAATGGTCCGACCCACATCGACCCATTTAATCTGTTTTGACCCATTTTCATGCAATGTAAATTTGATGACCCATACCCGACCTAGCCCATACCCAATTCATACCCGACCCATATTACTAACACATATTAATATTTAACTTAATTTAAGAAAATCTACTCCCAATCTACTCCCACTAATTTAGTCCACTTTAAACTTTTCACATATAAATTATTTGAATAAAAATTTCACATCAAATTTATAAAGTAAATTATATAATAAAAAATTAGTAAATAAAAAAATGTGGATACCTCTAAATTGAAATAGTTTGAGGAAAATAATTTAAAAAAAAAATCGATTTTTTTAATTATTGTTGAGTGAACCTCATCGAATCGGCAACGGAGGTTGAGAACGCATAAATGAGGGGGATGGAAGGAGAGAGGTGATGGGTTTACCTAATAACTCACTCAATCCATATTTGACTAAAATTTAACTTTCACTTAATCCATATTTGACCCATATTTAACTTTCACTTAATCCATATTTGACCCATTTAACTAAAAATGGGTCATAATATGGGTTTATGACCCATATTGACACCTCTACTCACGAACTTAGAATCGCTTAGCTTGTCATAAGAAAATCTTGGTACTTGGATTTTTCAACAAATTTACCCATTTTGAATAAGAAAGATCCGGGTACTTATTTAAGAGTCTCAGATTTCTCGATGGGGTGATTAAACTCGCTAATATTATTAGTACATACGTGAATACCAAATTTACTTGCATAAAAAAAGAACCAAATTTGTAAGAGACCGGCAAGAGCACAAAAAGTCCTTTCATTTTCCTTAAATCGGGTAAGAGATAGAATGTTTCGGCCAAAATAATGTTCATAAAACTCATTCCACCACATATATGCCTAATTATCCATGCGAAAAGATTATGAAACCGAAAAAAAGAAGAAGGAAGATCCTACTTTTCAAAAGAGTGTGAGCACCTGCAAAGCATTGGTCTAGGAAGGAGAATGGGCATGCATGGCAATTATTCTTCAAAAACTTTCACCCTGAGAAAATCAGACAAAATGGATTCGGGCTCTGATTCTAGAGGCAAGCCTATTAATTCCAAGTACAAAGGTTTTCTTTTGGCAATGCTATACTTTTGTAGAGTTGGAGTCAGCTCATGCTTATTGAATATAAACACGAATGTCTAGGGGCACCAGAAATGGACAAGTGCTTGCACAATGCCACTTTGGATCTCGATGTTGAGGAGAGGAATGAGACACCCAAGCTTGTTCTGCACGTAGGCTTGGCCATCACGGTCTAAACGATCCCACCATAGCTTGAGCTCGGCTTTCGGAGCAGTAACAAATTGAGCATTGGACCTTGCCATTGTATCTACATCAAGACTGACCAACCTAATTTTCATGGACCGACCAAAGACACAAATGAAAAGGATAAGTACATAAATTGTAAGAGAAAAGGGTTGAAAACCACCAAATGAAGTTATGGTAGTCACATAAACATGCACATGAAACATGCACCTGTATTTCTAAGTGAATGACTTAGCAAAATTGGAGTTAAAAGAGTGAGATGACTAGTCGCCACCTCACGTACTTAGCCAAGCCCTTATAACCCAGCTCAGTCAAGAGTGATACCAAATTGTGATGCGGGCTTTGTGGACAAAGGTAAACAATTGTGACACTAAGAAAGAAATTTTCGGGATTGAGTTGGGCAAACTCTACTACGGGAGCTTGCATTTGAAATCGTATTCTACTCAATACCATCTTTAGTGATCCTGATGGAGCCCAGGTAGTGTGTGCTTAAGTGTAATGCTAAAACTTTAAAGCATGCATGACAGTTACATTGCAAACATTGCTTCAAAAATATATGAAATAAACATTCATTTCCAACTTCAACCTACAAAATAAGGGATTAACAACCACTTCACCCCTTTATAACTCCGAATCTACAAAAACAATTAACACTCAAGTTAGGGACTTTCCTAGAATTCTTGCTGCCAAACAAAAAAAATTTCAAAAAAATGAAAATTGGTCTAAGTCTGCTAAGAATTTTTGAAGTCCCTAGCAAAGTTACTAATATGAGAGAAGGTTCTCGAACCGGGTTCCGACCGAATAGAGCGCGGAGCCAACGAGTTCAGTCGAACAGTGTAAGGAGTCTAAGGGCGAGATCAAGCTTGAAAGGAATGGACAGGCGGGAACCAATCTGATCCGTCTCCAAATATATCTCCTGATGGTGACGAGCACAGATAGGATCGCATACTTGGTCACCCGATGCTATGGAGGGTCCCACTCCAGTATCCGCTTTGATTCATGCAGCTACTATGGTAACAGCTGGCGTTTTCATGATAGCAAGGTGCTCCCCTTTATTTGAGCTGCCACGACTCTCACTCGATGTGCACTATCTAGGGGTTAGCTGATGGATTACTAAGCATAACTGTAACTTGGGTTTCCCAAACCTATACCAATCCGTAATTTAGGTTTAATTTCTTTATATGCAAATGATTTTTAATAAATTTTTATTTAAAAAAAAATTTAAGTAGACAGCTTGGGTTGATTTTAACCTAAATCACTAACATGTAGTAAGTGATCATACAAGTGCACAATTATTAAAACAACACTTAAGAAAAGCAACACAACAAATAAATTGCAGGAATCATCAATTAAAACAACTATATAATTTTTTGGGTTTTGTTCTAATCCTAACACGAAATAACTATGTATGTAGGAATGGAGTTTTAATCAATTTTTGGTTTTTCCACTTTTTTATATGAAGGCTAAACTAGGATGCAATGCGTGTAATGCAAACTTACGCCTAAATGCAAATGTAGTCAATAAACTTAATGATGAATGCTCCCAAAAATGCTATGCAATTTAATTATATTATTTTATTTAGGGGCTAAAAGTTAGTTCATAATTTTCTATGCAATTATTTTTAAATGTTTCACTAAAATTTATTTGTCGACAGGCTAACAAAGATTCGTTCAAATTGGCTTATAGGATGATGGATGAGTTCAATGAGGGATTCGGCAGTGATAGTGTAACCATGCGTTTTAAAAGTGAAAATGAAGCTGTCTCGAGTCGGAAAACGTAGATTTGAGTAAAACTTGGCTACAGCATACGGATAAATTTCTACTTGAAGAGTGCAGAAGATATTTAGAGAGAGACTTTTAAACATCTCGGAGATGAAAATTCCATGCCTTTCCAGATAAGTAAAATGATTGGCTATTGGTCACGGGAGACAAGGGACAGGAAATGATTTTCGCGTTCAGTAAAGAGAAACATAGAGGATTCGAATTCGGTTACCAAAAAAAAAAAACATAGAGGATTCGAATGATGGATCGAGAGAATTCATTGGTTCGAATAGGGAGCAGTCGCGGTCGTCATTGTCATATTTCGTCTTCTCCATTTGTCCTTCTTCGGTATGGGCTATGGCTCGGTGACTGTTTCACTAGGGCCAGTGCCAATTTCTTCTGTAAAGCCAGGTGTTGTTCTTCTTCATGCAGTGGGAGTTCATCATCCTTTCTTTGGACTGCTACGATCTTTCTTCTTCAGGGTTTTCTTCTTCCCCTTAATCTTCATCCGGTTCTTCTTGTCATTCAGTTTCCGTTCCTTGTTCTTCTTCAGTGGGTGGAACACGTTCTGGTTCTTCAGTTGGAGTCTCACCAGTGGGAGCGACGTTGGACATCACTGGCATGGAAGTGGATGCTGATGCCAAGGCAATGGCACTTCCGGCAGGGGTAAAGACATATTCTTTTTTTGGTAAATGATGAAGATCTGTTTAGTGATGTAGTAGACTATATCTATATGTACTAATTTTTTACTGATTTCTACAATGTATCTATACGCACTAAACTGAGTTTAGAATGTAAAATCTAGTGGGACACAAAATTGATATATTTCGTGATGTGGTGGACTCTAAGAAGGCATTAAACTAAATAAGTGCGTCATATCCAATAACCAATATAAGTTTGTGATATCATTTTTATATGCTAATTTTGTAGACTGTTTCTATTATGTATAAAGTATTCCGAAAAAGAGGGTTCTTTCATGTATCCTTGCATATATACGTTGATATAATTGTTGTGATAGGCGAATGCCTTCGTATGTCTTTCTTCATTGTAAATTTTGAAGTAAAAGTATCTGAATTTGGGCACATGCAATGGAGGGAAGTTGATGCTCAACAATCTCGATCTAATAATTCCTTTCTATGTAACTTGCTAGAAAACATATAAAGACGAAAGTCACTCAATGCCCTGCTAAAAATTTGGTCCTAAATAAGATTTTATTCCTTTGCTGTGCAAATCAATCAGAAAACAATAGATTTTGACGTTTATGGCAAGATTTGTTACTATATAAATAAAGTACGAAATCCTTATTTATGTTCATTTTTTGGCAATTAATGATGGAGCTTGAGCCTATATATAACTCGTTGAGAGACACCCAACACCACATCTAAACACTAACATCAGAGCATAACCAAGAGAAGATATTAGCATACTCATATCGAGTGTTGCAGTTTTTCAGCAGGGAGCGATGGCGAAGTTTTGTTCAAAGTCTGTTGTTTTGCTCGTCCTCCTCATATTTGCATTCGGTATCTCTCTCTCTCTCTCTCTCTCTCTCTCTCTCTCTCTCTCTCTCTCTCTCTAAAGTTACAGTGAATGTTATCCTTGAAAAGATTATTGATTGGCAGGTTGGGAGACTAGTGTGGAAGCAAGAGATGTGACTCATCCGTGCAAAACTGTCCGAGATTGTGGAGATCCAAGATATTGCCAGTGCCCTACGCCCCTCAACCTCTGTGTTTGCCATTATCCTCCCTCGGGTGTTAAGAGAGCCAACAAGAGCCAACAAGTGAAACCTAGGATTCCATGATCCGATGTAGGCAAATGCAGCAGAAGTTTGTAATAAAATCTCATGAAAGCGTTCAATGAATAATTGGATTTTTCCACACCGTCTCTTTATACGTGTGCAAACACCAAATTATGTCGGGTTATATGTTTATTTTCAAGCATGGTTGCTAGCATGAAACTTTTTGATTAGTACCACCCCAAAGAAAAGGCAACAGAAAAGTGACAAGAAATTTCTAAACCTATTGTGTTAGTACTAATTAAGTCATAAATCATTCAATTAGACCAATTTACTCCAAAACCTTTTCACATTGATCAATTTAGTCTATTTGGTTAATTTAAGTCTAAGTGAATGCCTACCATCCTATATGGTATGACTGGAGCTGATGTAAATATTTTTTACTAATATTTTGAATTTCCTATAAGGAAAACACCATTGTAGAGGGGTTAAATTTGGAGAATCTCCTAATAATCTCTAACACAAAATTTTCATTACCTTGAAAATCACTTCGTTAGACGTTCGGTTTCTTTTTCTTTTCTTTTTTTGGTGACAGATGAAATTTGTAATAATTTGGAAATTAGGTGGCATGGTCACCCGTTGATTGGTTAAATATCGCTCGATTTGCATTAACAGTAATAACTCACTAGTTAATACTAATGAAGTTGGGTATGTTTGAACTATAGTCATGTGTTATATGTTGTGATCAAAATTTCACTTCTATAACAAAATTCCTTTCACTAAAAGTCATTCTTCAAATTTTATTCAAGGAGATAGGCTCTGTTGTGATTCCATCATAGGTACACGGAGAAACCAATCACTTTGCTCCATATGGTAAAAATAAAACAAACTTTGTCAAATTGAATTGATGACAAAACCTAAGTACATAAAGATGCAACATCAAAATTTAATTGATGATGAGACACCTAGGAATTTCAAGAGAAAAGTACCAAAAAAGTTCTAAACCTATTGTTTTAGTATCACTTTAGTTTTAAACTTTTCAATTGAATCAATTTAGTCCTAAATATTATAAAAAATTCACCAAATATCTTTAAACAATTGCAAAAATTGTCCACATTAGTGCAATATGCTTAAGACTTTTTTGATAATTTTCTCCAATTAAGCAAATGTGCCACATTCATCGTCCAATAGCAATTTGCCATGTTTTGATATAATGAGAAGAAGCATAAGGTACTATAATTTTATATATTCATGCATTTAATTTGCTAGTATAAAGAGAAGAAGCATGAGGTACTATAACTCTATGTCTTCATGCATTTGATTTGCCAGTGAACTCATCCATTACCTTACTAAGACTTTTGTCCTAAAAAGGATTTTATTCCCTTGATGTTTATGGAAGATAGATTGTTGTGTTACTACCATTATGAAATCCTCTTGATGTTAACTTTATGGAAATACTATAATGGAGATCTAGCCGAGCATTAAGTAGAGAAAAATCTTAATTCATATTCCGATATGTGAGTACTCTTCAGCCTATAAATAACTCGTTGTGAGACACCCAACACCACATCCAGATAGTGCACCAAAGAATAAAAAAGAGTTTATACTAACAGAGTCTTATTGACAGTTCCGGTTTCAGCAGCAGAGAGTGATGGAGAAATTTTGTTCGAAGTCTATTGTGCTACTTGTCCTTCTCATATCTGCATTCGGTCTCTCTCTCATATATATTTAATACAATATAATATTACAGGAACTAAGGGATTAGTTTCAGTGAATGTTAACTGTGAAAAGATCATTGATTGGCAGGTTGGGAGACGAGTGTGGAAGCAAGAAATGTGAGTCATCCGTGCAAAACTGTCGAAGATTGTGGAGATCCAGCATACTGCAAATGTGCTGCGCCCGTCAACATCTGTCTCTGCCAATATCATCCACCGGGTGCTACGGGAGCGAACAAGAGGAACCTATCAAAACCTATTAGTCCTTGATCTGATATATTCAAATATATCTCAAGTTTGAAATAAAAATATTATGACCAATAATTTATGGTGTCATGCGTTCAAACTCTTCTTTTTGCTTAGAGATGCGTTCAACTAAATAGTTAAATTTTTCTTAATCTCTGGCGATCTGGAGCAATTTTGTTACTGCACCAAAAGCTGACATCAACACTAGCATTAGCCAAAGTACGATATCCAGATTCATAGTTGGAACGTGAGTGCTGTAGCCTAGGTAGGCTACTCGAATAATAGGATCGGAAGAGTAATGAAAACTTAAGTTTCATTCATTTTACAGAAAATAATTTCCATAAAAATATTTTTCGAATATTTCGACATTTGTTTTACGGAAAATGAATTAATTAAGGAAAACATTTTTTATCAAGGGAAAAAAAGCCTTCTAATATATTTTCAGAAAGAGGAAAATATTTTTCATACATTCTTTCACTTCACTTTCTTTTACCAAATTTTTTTTTTTCTTTTTCTAAAAAAAATATTTTAATCTTTTTCTTTTTCTTTTTTTCCTTTTCTCTTTCTCATCTTCTTCATTTGGCCGGTCGCCAACTCGACTAGTCACAGGTGAGTTGGAGC
Organism: Angophora floribunda; assembly: GCA_014182895.1. NCBI lineage: Eukaryota > Viridiplantae > Streptophyta > Magnoliopsida > Myrtales > Myrtaceae > Angophora > Angophora floribunda. The sequence continues at coordinate 27,472,320 of CM024711.1, read as the reverse complement.
CTTGCCAGGGCAAGGCTCCAACTTGCCAGATTTTGATAAGGTTGAGCCTCATTGACCTATGGTGAGGCCCAAGCTTGGGCTTCACTAGATCTGGCGGCTTGGGCGGGGCTCGAGCCTTGCCTAAGGTCATCGAAGGTCAGCGAACCTTCTGCGACCTCGAGTGAGGCTGAGCTTCACCTGGTTCGCAAGATTTGGCAAGGCCCAACCTCACCGAGCCGGCCTTGCTAGATCCGACGACTTGGGTGGGGCTCGAGCCTCACCCAAGGTTGCCAAATCCAGCAACCTAGGCATGGCTCAAGCCTAGCCCAAGGTCATTGGATGTTCGGCAACCTCGGGCAAGGCTCAGGCCCCACCTAGGTCACTAGATCTAGCAAGGTTTGAGCACGAGCCTCGCCAGCCTATGATGAGGCTCCAGCTTGCCTGCAGCTAGTCATCGGTCGTCGCTAGCCACTGTTGTGGCCGATGACCAGCCAAAGGGAGAAGAAGATGAAAAAAAAATTGAAAATGATTTTTTTTAAAATAAAAATAATTAAAAATAGATTTTAAAATATAATAATAATAAAATTATTTTAAAAGAGTGTATGAAGGAAAATATTTTCCTTACCGAACAACAGCACTTCATTTTCAAGCTTTAGATGAACACCGGAAAATGACTTTCTGGAAAATATTTTCTAGAAACACTACATTTTTCACGAAATGAACGGAACCATAATCACCAAATCGAGTATAAGTTTCAATTCTATGCGAGCACGGGAAAATGATCATAACTTTGTCAATTCAAATCGAAATGACCTGATTCCAAAGCCAAAAGAATGAGGACTCAATGATCTACAACTTTTGCATTTTGAGTTTTTGGAGCTAAGCATTGTGGAGCTCTTGGCAAAACAGAACCAGACATAATGAAGAAAAGAATAGGAACTTCAATGATTGCTCTTCAATTCTTTGAGATCAATGGCTGCAAGTCTTCAAGGATGTAGATTTGAAAAACTTTGACTCTTCAAGGACGGAGGGGAAACTCTTCTAGGTTTTCACGGGGCTTGAACTCTTCAAGGTTCAAGAGATTAGTACTAAGTAAATTTTCATTAATCAAATTCAGTCTATCTATTTCACAAAGACTCAATGACCTTTCATAGTAAAACAAAATAAGAGCAAAAGGCTAGAGTCAAACCTAGAAACTAGTAGTCATTTATGAACATAGAAACTAGAAACATTTAGAAACTAGGAGTAAATAAATTATAACATTTTCAATGCTTGTGACTATCCCAAAGTGTCTTGATGCAAGCTTTAATAAATAGGAAATGATAGTCTTTATGACAAAGTTAAGATGAGGCCTTATTGACAAGGGACTTTTCAATGAGAGTGTTGTCCATCTTCAATGCGTGCTGACTTTTTTGGTTGAGTGAGCCGGTCTTGAATATAGGCTGCATAAGTGAGTTAATGATTCAGTTCTTACTATGCCAATAAATGGAAGTACTGCCCAGAAAAACATAAAACCGTATTGGAGAAATGTGATCATCGACAACCCCGACATCGTCCAAATCCAAGTAGGCTGGTAACTCCATTCTAGAGTTAGAAGAATAGTAAAATAAAGGGAAAATGTATTAAAATAGCAAGGTGAATATAACGTGAAGCAAACATAATCTGACTCATTGTATGGATTACGTATTGGCAATAATGAGATGGAATAAACTGCAAACCAACTATTAATAGAGTGTAGTATCTCGCAAGGGGTGCCATCAAGGAATCCCAACTTGGCAATGGGCTCTCTAGTGAGATAGAAGATACCCTATCATTAGTCAAACCTGCCCGAGAGATGAGATTGTATACTTGGCTTGAGTGAGACAATAGCCATTTGAGCCAAAAGAAACTTCTACGTTCTGGAAATAATGAAGCAACTCACGATCTTTCATCTCAAAATGAAGATCGAGATATTTCAAGATCAGTAATTCCCTAATATTATCTTATGTAATGACCATGCCATCCACATATAACCCAAAAAAAAAAAAAGCCTTGATCACTATGATAAAAAAAAAAAAAACGATGCTTCGTTTTAAGAGCTGGATTGGAATCCAAATTGCACACAATATTGAATTTGCTAAACCATATGTGTGATACATGCTTTAATCCATACAGACATCTTTGGCGGCAATAGACCTGATCAAAAGGACAATCATAGTTTGGAGAAGATTGCATATGCACTTCCTCAGTAAGTAAGTAGTGAACGAACGCGCTGGGAGGGGGCTTTAGATTAAAAATGTTCAATTAAACATTGTGAATTGTTTGATTTGCGAATGAGAGGTAGCTAGAAATTGTTCACACTCATACTTATCACGCGGATCATGGAGATGCATGTACGTGGGGGTGGCCATTTAGATTTTAACTAAGAAGACGATTAAAATAAATATGTTGTATGGCTATCAATTAAGTTCTAAACCTTTTAATTTGACCAATTTAATCTAAAGCATTTTGATAATTTGTCAATATAATCCTTTTGGCCAACTTTGGCCGGAAATCGCTCGTGTGAATGTTGGTTGTTCAATATGGCATGGATGACACTAACATGGATAATTTTTGTAATTTATTCAATTTTTTTTGAAATTGCCAATTGCAATGGAAATAAAAGAGAAAATAAATTAAAAAATTAAGATAATTTTTGCCAGCATTGACCAAAAGAATTGTATTAGCAAGTTGTCAAAAATTTTAACACTAAATTGACTAAATTGAAAGGTTTAGAACTGAATTGACATTTGTGTAATAATTTTTTTTATAATTATCCCGACTTTACTACATTCATGTCATGCCCCAACCCTCGAGCACACGACGATCCCTTTTTTTCACTTGTGGTCATTTGAATGCAACGTCCCAAGACACATTGCTAACCATTATTTTTATCTTTCCATTAAACACATGCGGAAGCAATAAATAATCCCTATACCACATAATAATCGGGATAGTCAGGAAAATCAATCAAAAACACCACAAACAGTGTAGTTTTATTTATCTAATGATTAACCTTAGGAAGTTTATAAGTACAAACCATTATCACGGGTATCTTCCTATCAAGTTAATAACACTAACAAGGTCAGGATTAATATACTTCCTTCAACTATAGCCACGGATCGTAACACATGCCGATTCTTCATTTGATGGACCTGAAAATGGTTATTCAATAATCAATGAGATAAAATATCAGTAAGTTATTATCATAAACCTCAATTAGGAAACTCGTTCGCCTCGAGTGCAACTTAATCATGCAACTTATTGACAATGGCCAATCAAAAGCCAAGTGACCATCGCTTTGCTCTATCTATAACGTGTAACAAAACCTCAATCAAATCCAATTACAGGTAACCTTACTCGTGGCTGTACTTATCTTGCACGATATTAATTACGCAGGCCACACAAAGGCAAACAAATACTCACATAATTAGAACATCCCACATATAGCATTCCAAGTATATAATAGTCAGGCGTGTTCCAATTATGCACCTCCCCATATAAATACATACCAGGGCTCTATCATTTTTCCCGCAGCATCTAACATTTCACATATTCAATACACGCATGAAGCTAAACAACCATTACGCAGTAAATGTATTAAATCATCTAAATCGCATAGTAATTATTAAGTCCATACTCCGAGTATCCATACGTATCAAAATTACTACATCCACTTAGGGCCAAATCCAAAATCCATTAGTAACGATTTCCCTAAAATTCAGCGGTTGCGTTTTTGAATCCATCGGGTATCCGAAATCCATTGGTAACGTTTTCTCAAATCCATCGAAAATCTGAAATCCATTGGTAACACTTTTCCCGAAATTCATCAAATGTCTAAAATCTATCAGTCGCGTATTCCCAAAATCCATTGGTAACGCTTTCCTCGAAATCTATTGGTTGCATATTCCCGAAATCCATCGGGTATTTGGAAACCATTCTGAAATCCATTGGTCGTGTATTCATGAAATCCATCGAGTATTTGAAATCCATTGATAATGCTTTTCCCGAAATCCATCGATAACGCTTTCCCTGAAATCCATCAATAATCAAAATCTATCGATAACACTTTCCTCGAAATCCATCAATCGCATTTTCCTATTTACATGATTATACTAGCATATTAACCACTCATATTAGTAGGAGTGAGCATGGTCCGAGTTGGGCCGATCCACCCCCTAACCCTATGACCAATCTGCATAGTGTTGGCCTTCAATTTTTGGGACCAAGGGCTGACCCTATTAAGTCTAAGACCGAGGACCGGACCTACCCAATGGGTTCGGTCCGGTTCCATGGTTAATCCAGGACCAACCATTAATTTTTTTTCATTTTTTTGTATTTCTGAAAAATTAAACCAATTATTTCAAATTACATATTTATCGATGCTTTGATTTTAACTAAACTATAAATACTAATGCATATTCAACAAATTTAAAATAAAATAACAATAAAATTTCACACTTGCTAAAAGCAAGAAATCATAAAAACAATTAAGATTGTTTATAGAGGTGCAAGGCAAGCGTTGCTCACGAGCGGAATTTTTTTTCTAATTAGGGCTTTATTTCCTTATGATTTATTCGAAATGAATAAGATTAGCAAATAGAGATGAGTGGCACAAGTGTCAAACGACAAGTGGGGTGAGCATGGCAAGCAGGGTGAGTGTCGAGTGGTGAGTGACCAAAAGTGAGCGAAGTGAGTGTTAAGTGGCAAGCGAGGCAAGATTGCTCACAAGTGAAACTATTTCTTTCGATTTTACTTGGCAAATTGAATACTAAGAAGATAAAGTAGAAAGAAGGGAGCAAGAGTACTGGAGGAGAACGCCATTTGAATTAGGGTTTACTCTTTAGAATAAATAAAAATATATTATATATAATATATAAGTCCAGGGTTGATCTAGGTTAGACCAACCCGAAACTCTTAGGATTGATGATCAACCCGCACAGTAATAGTCTAGGGATCTTAGGACCAAAGACCGACCAAGTCCTCTTGGGAACCGGACTAGGACTGGTAGGGTTGGGCCGGTCTAGGGTCGGTTCAAGGTCAACCCTGGACCAATGCTCACCCCTACATTAGTTTCGTCTTTCCTTACCAATCAATATAGGCGTAGTTGTGTGTACATATTAAAATACCGCAACTTTCACACAAAAAGGAAAATACAATTAAGTAATCACTCGTGATTACTTCAGCAAACAATCACATGAGTCCACATAATTCTCAAGATATACATACTTCAATAAACAATCGCGTACATCCATTATTTAATCATAACCAATTTATTCCCATAAATAATTGAGTACATCGAAATAATTATAAACTCCTAATATCTAGGAAAATACTCCAATTAATTATCCCGACAAATAACTAGCTCACACACAAAATAGTCATAACTATTTATCATCTCCATAAGTAATTAGCAATAAGCAGCTACCATTAGCTTATTAAAATCTCACTTATGACCTATAACACACAATCAAGCATAACTAATCCTCATTAGTCACTAATCGCATTTAACTCTAATTAGATTACCCATAATACAAGATTATCCCTAATTAAGGGATTAGGAAAACAACCCACCAGTTTGCGAATCTGGCAACACCAACGCGACGGTGGCAACAAAGAGAACGCTCGGAACCTCCGATGAGTCAAGGCGAGGCGGCACGAGAGTGGATCTTGGCCAAGGGAGGGCTGTCCGCACGGCAAGAAGCCAACAAACGGAGGAACCGGCGGCTGAGGAGGCACGGGGCTGGCTGGTGGGCTGTCCGGCAGCTCCGGGCGGCGGCCAGCGGCTCCAGCGACGGGGCGGGGTGGCTCCGGTGACGGAAAACAGAACTGAGAGGGAGAGGTGGCCGGCTGAGGGGGGTTCTTCGGTCGGCTGAGGAGCGGTGGATGGTGGCTGCATTCGGTGACAAGGGCGGCAGCCGGCTCCGACCAGAATAGGGCCGAAGTAGAGAGGGGCTACGGCGGCTGTTCGGCGCAGCTAGGATGGTTCGGACGGCTCGCGGCCGGCTCCCGGCGACGGTGCAGGGGCAAATGGACGATGGCTGGTGGCGGTCCGAACCGTAGCAGGTGGTGGCTGGCGGTTGAACGCAGCAGTGGCACAGGACTGAGGGAGACGGAAGAGAACAGCGGCGCTCGGCCAAGAGAACGAGGGAGGGGGAGCAGAACAGCGGCGGCCGCTGTGTCAGCTCGGGGGAGGTCTTCCGGCGACGTCAAGGCGGCGGCGAGCTCAGCGACGAGGGAGGCAGCCGGCCGAATGGGCTGCTGGGCATCGGCAACCAAAAAAGCAGAGCTGAGTCGAGGAGAGAAGAAGGAGAAGCAGCGGCGGTTCGGGGTGGTGGTCGGCCGGGCGACGAACCCCCGACGGTTTGACGGTGGGCCGGTGAGAAGGCAAGGGCTGATCGGTAGTGGGTGACCGGTGCAGTCGACCTAGTCCGACGGAAGTCGAGCGGCAGCAACGGTAGCCCGAAGGAAAGCGGGCGGAGGAGGAGGAGGAGAAGGGCAGCAGCAGCTGCACGTTTAGCAGCACAGAGAGAGGGAGAGAGTTTGAAAAAGTCAAAATGGTAGAGGCGAAAGGACAAGGCAAGTGGGCTGCAGAGGGGAAAAGATAAAAGAGAGGAGGGGACGTGAGGGCAGCAGCAGCGAGGAGGGGACGCGCGGGAGAAAGGGAAAAAGAAAAGGGAAGAGAGAGAGAGAGAGAGGAGAGAGGTGGGGCGCACGTGGGAGGGGAAAAATTAGAGGGAAAGAAGAACGGGGAGGTATCGGTTTCAATTTTTGGCTCGATGATATTACTTTCGACATTTTCGAGTATCCAAAAATTTCTGAAAAAATAATGAGACTAATGTCTAATAATTTAATCTTGATATCCGGAAATCCGATAATAATTCGGAAAATCCTAAAACGTCACAATTCAATCACATGTTGTTTCACATTTCCCAACAAATAAGATCTTAAAAGTTTAGTTCTATTAAAATAGGCAGAGATAAAATTCCATTTTTAACGTTGAAAGGAAACATGTGAGGTATTTTCTTCTTTAATATTTAAACCAGAAATAAAAAAAAATATTTTTTTCGGTCAAACAATATTTTTAGTGTTCGCTTGCCTACGTTATTGCAATTGATGACATAGAGAAATCTGAAATCGGGTTCATATACTGGGAAGAAACCTGCCTCAAATCTAACTGGGTCCAAAAAGAGAAAAAAGAGATCACGACTTAGTATAGTTCAAATATGTTGATGCACTTAATTCGGTAATGAAGTCATTCTGCCTTACTAAAACTTTTAGCTTAAACAAAATTTAATTCCCTTTTGACGCTGCGCAAGTTAAGCAGAAAATAATGGGCGATGGCGTTTTTATGGGAGATAAATAATCGTGCTATCACCATAATCCATAAATAATATCCGTAGTTGTTGCAAGAAATCCTCTCGATGTTGATTTTAAGAACAAAAAAATAAATATATTTTACTTGCCAAGAAAATCGGATTCGCATGGGAGTGCTCAAGCCTATATAAATCTCGGACCCAAAACAATCATCCCAACACTACAAGAAAGCATAAGCCAGAGTGCATACCAGAAGAGTCTCGTGCGTTGCATTTTCATCAGCAGAGAGAGCCATGGACAAGCTCGGTTCCAAGCGTATTGCATTGCTCGTCCTCCTCGTATTCGCACTCGGTATCTCTCTCTCTCTCTCTCTCTCTCTCTCTCTCTCTCTCAGAGGATATAAGTTTCAGTGAATGTTGACTGTGGAAAGGAACATGAATTGGCAGGTTGGGAGATGAGGGTCGAAGCACGAGATGTAGTCCATGGGTGCAATACTGCTCAAGATTGTGGAGACGTTACGCGTTGCAAGTGTCCGCCGGAGCTCAAGATATGCGTTTGCCAACCTCCGTTCGGCGTCGGGATAGCCGGCAAGAAGAACCCAATGAAAGGCACGAACGCATGATTCGGTGCACACATATACCGCACAAGCTTGAAATAAAATCTTATGATCGAATAATTCACAGCGTCATGCATTTAATAAATAGTTGAATTTTCCGCAATGTCTTGTATGCACACCAAATTTTATTGCCTTATAGATTTATTCTAAAAAATGACATTATAAGTGTTATAACTTTCATATAACGTTCATCGAAATGTCGAAATTTTTCGAGCGATCACTTAAATGTGACATTGGTGAAAAAACTATATTTTCGACGACAACATTGGCAAAGAATCTTACATGACCTAATGAATTTTTAAATCCGATGTGACTTTTTTTATTATAAAAAAGTCAAGTCCAAAGCAAAATTAATGAAAACGACATGGCAATTAGGAGTCCTCAACCACGTTGTTTGAAGATATTGATTCCTTCTCTCTTCCTTTTTTCTGGTATGACATATTTTTATATGGATTTGGCCACCGACGAACGAACGGCTTCCTGAGAAAGAGATAAGCTCTGGATTCATCAACATCTGTTTTTGCTTTGTCCTCCACCGTATGTTATGGGAGCCGACAAGAGGAACCTAATGAAACTTGTTGATATGATATCCGCAAATACATCTCAAAGTTTGAAATAAAACTATCATGATCAATAATTTATGGCGTCATGCGTTCAATTGAATAGTTAAATTTCCCATAATATCTGGCGATCTGAACGACCGTTTTGTTATTGCACCATATCATAGTGGGTCAATTTCGAGCAACTCCCATGTCTTTGAAAAGCCGGCACAGCTTAAATGAGTTCAACACTAGCATTAGCCAAAGCGCAATATTTGGATTCATACAGCGCCGATAAATGGAAGAAGTGCCAAGAAAAACACAACCGTGTTGGAGAAATGTGATGATCGACACCCCTGATATATCCGAATCCAAGTAGGCTTGCAACTCCAAGCTGGGTTAGAGAATAATGCAGACCCTAAAATAATGTCCCCTTGACATAAGGCAGAAAATGCAGTCCAATGGTGAATTCTTTGGATTCGTGGGAGAGAGGTATGTAGAAATTCCTCGCATCTATACTTATCACATGGATCATCGAGATGCACGTAGGCATGGCATTTTTGTGAATGATAAAAATATTTTTCATTCATTTATTTATATAAGTAATGAGCGATTACTTTTGAAAAATATTTTTTAAATCATTCATTTTTTATGAAACAAACAAATCTGAAAAATTCACTATGTTGATGCATTTAATTCGGTAATGAAGTCATTTATTGCCCTACTAAAACTTTTAGCCTAAACAAGATTTTATTCCCTTTTGATGCTGCGCAAATTAAGCAGAAAACTTGGTGATCACGTTTTCATGTGACATTATTAATTGTGCTATCACCATATTCCATAAATAATATCCTGCAAGAGATCCTCTCGATGTTGACTTTAAGACAACAAAAAATTACTTACTCGGCAAGAAAATTGGATTCGCTTGGGAGTGCTCAAGCCTATATAAATCTCGTCGTGAAAGCAGAGGACCCAACACAATCATCCGAACACTACATCAAAGCATAAACCGGAGTACGTACCAGAAGAGTCTCGTGCCTTGCATTTTCATCAGCAGAGAGAGCCATGGACAAGCTCTGTTCCAAGCGTATTGCGCTGCTCGTCCTCCTCGTACTCGCCCTCGGTCTCTCTCTCTCTCTCTCTCTCTCTCTCTCTCTCTCTCTCTCTCAAGAAAGATGAGTTCCAGTGAATGTTGACTGTGAAAAGAAACGTGAATTGGCAGGTTGGGAGATGAGGGTTGAAGCACAAAAGGCTATAACGTGCGATACTGTTCGAGATTGTCCTAGTCCAAGATATTGCCATTGTCCCGACCATCTCAAGATATGTGTTTGCGAATTTCCTCCAAAGGGCGCCGGGAGAGCCGACAAGAAGAACCCAATGAAGGCTTCGAACGCATGATTCGAAGTACCCGCGCACAACACAAACTTGAAATAAAATCTTAGGATGTAATTCACAGTGTCATGAATTCAATAAATAATTGAGTTTTCCAGACCGTCGCGTCATATGTGTGTATGTGCACAAATTGCATTGTCTTATAGATCTACTCAGGGAAAATGACTCTAAAAGTATCATAACTTTCGAACCGCTTTAATACTACAACTTTTCGAGCAATCGCTTAGGCTCCATTTGGCAACTTGCCAATTTTTCTGTTCTTTTGTTCTCAGAATAGAAAAAAATAAATATCCATTTGGTAAATTCATCTAGTATTTCCCTTCCTCGGAATCGAAAGTTATTTTAAAGAATAGATTTGGAATATAAATAAAAAGTAAAAAAAGTAACTTATTGTTCCCGAGAACAATCTCTAGAGTAAGTGTTTCTTTCTTTTTTTTTCTTCCTCCTCTTCTAACCGGTCAACGCCACTTGTGACCACCGCCGCCACCAGGCGTCAATGGCGGCCACTGCCGCCACCAAAAGAAGAAAATATAAAATATATGGATTATACCGAATACTTTTCTATTCTTTTTCTATTCTGAAAATAGAAAATTTGTGTAGCTAACAAACACCTTATTATACTCAAAGATTGTTCAAAGGATTTGAAATAGAAAAAAAACTATTTTAGAAATTAATCCCAAAAATAGAAATATTACTAAATGCAGTTGAAAAAGCAATTATATCTCTAGTGACATATTCTGGCAAAGAGTCATACGTGGCTTTTCTAATAAATTTTTAACCAACGTGGCTTTTTAATTTAAAAAAAATCAAGTCTAGAGAAGAAAATGGATGAGACAACATGGTGATACTGATTGGGAGTCCAAAACGACGACATTTGAAGAAATTGATTCTCTCTCTCTCCAAAATTTTCTTCGTTTCTTTACTCTGTTCTTCTGAAACCTTTCATTTCTTCACCATAGTCATGGCTAAAACCAGGACAACTCCAAGCGGCAACACAGGGATTTGGCCACCGGCGAATGAACGGCTTTCGGGAAAAGAACAAGGATCACAACCTCCACATCCGCTCAATAAAGAAATCGATTCCCTCTCTCCCCTGGATTTTTTTGCATTTCTTTTCTCTATTCTTCTTCAACCTCTTGTTTTCTTCACCTGGCAAGAAAATTGTTTAAAAAGTTATAAACCTATTGCACTTTTGCCAATCAGTCATAAACATTTTGATTTTGTCAATTCAGTCATAAACCTATTCACTTTTTGCTAATTAAGTTCATCAGATAAATTTTGGTAAAAAATTACTGACATTGACAAAACGATGCCATGTGACATCTTTAATAATTTTCAATAATATTTTGAATATTTTATGATTTTTTTCTTCTTTTTTTGCTTTTTTTTTTTTTGGATTTGGATCTAGCCAATAAGGGTTGCTAGCCAACCCTTGTAAGCTCTTGCCTCTAGCTAGTGACCTTGGCAGGCTAGATATAAAAAAAGAGTAAAAAAATATAAAAATTCAAAATATTATTGAAATATTATTAAAAAAGCCACGTTAGCACCGATCCATCCATCTCAGCATTTTTTGGCTAAAATTAGCTGGATGGACTCAATTAGCAAAAAGTAAAAAAGTTTAGGACCAAATTAATAAAAGTGAAATAGATTTAGGACTTTTGGACAATTTTCCCTAGTAGTGGCTAAAACTAGAACACCCACAAGCTCCGATAGATGGATTTGGCCACCGACAAACGAATGGCTTCTTGAGAAAGAGACGAGCTTTGCAGTTGCGTTGAAAGAATCGATGGGCATTTCGCGGGACTTTACGACCCTCGAAATGAACTCTCTTTTACGAGTAATTTACAGTATTATCATTCAACAAAATGCCCTGGCAATGCTTCTTTTATCGTGCTAACGCTTGGTGTTGGCTCATGCTTCAGGTTGCCCATTCGTTCTATCTTTGAAAGTTAGGCTAGGATGAAACCCGCGCAATGCACCGGGTATCATGAGATAAAGGGAAAGATGTTATAATAATCTCCAAATAAAAAAGAGAATAAAGGAATACACACTCTTTCATAAAAAAAACTTTTTTGGATCCTACCATTGTAAAATGTACGGTTATAAGCCGACATATCAGAACATTTCCAGGTCGTAGATTGAATCATAGACTGGATATGAACATCAAGAGATGCAGATGATGTAACTGATTGGCGCCTAACTTTAGGTACCAAGAACAATCAAATTTGGAAGTGAAGCGATTGGCCTGTACATGCTTCGCTGCCAAGCAACATAAGCTAACCTCAAATCTTTGTGCTAGTGCGGACGGGTCACAGTCACGTTCGTGGGAATGCAATTTCACCAACAGAGAAGCTTTTGCTCCACCTCTATTGATTCGACTTTTGCTTCTGATCTTCGCATCAGGTCTCGGGGCGATCCTAGCCAGAGATTTTAATTAGAGTTGTCATCAACGTGAACAAAAGTCGTCAGGTAAAAAATTTTCCTGAATGAACTTCAATCTTATATTAATTTCTTGGGAGATATTCTAAGTTAGAAGCTTTTCAAGTTTAAATAATGATTCAACACTTCGTTAGGCAAGTGTCAATATGCACTTATAAAGAAATTACAACTGAACGCGAATGAGATAAATTAAAAGAATATTTAAGGCATAAATACAACGGAGTGTCAAAACTTGGCACGAAATGACACTTAAGTGCCAAAACTTACAAATGGTACACTTAAGTGCCACTTTTTTAAAAAAATGGATCACTTAAGTGCCAAATCGTCGGAACCCTATTGAAAATCCTACGTGGCAATTTTTTATTAATTTTTTTGCCTACGTGGCTCGCCGGAAATTGAAACGATGAAAAATCAGCATAAAACGACGTCGTTTTTGCGCTACCGTGAATTTTAAAAATTATTAATTAAATAATATTAAATAATTAAAAAATAAAATATTATAAAATTGATTAATTTAAATAAAAAAAAAGGGAAGGGGAAATTGGCGATCCATCGCCACTCGACGCCACCCCCCACCATCGCCGAGAAGGGCTAGCGACGGTGGGCGAGGGTCGGTCCGGGTCGCCGGGCCCCTACCAGCTGCGACGAGGGCCCCGCAGCCCTCACCCAAATCCAGCGCGGTGGTTGGCGGCTAGCGGCCCTTGGCCCGGCAAGGTGAGGGTTGGCGACCCTTGCCCAGATTTGGGCCGACTAGGGCCCGGCGACCCCGGCTGACCCTCGCCCACCATTGTCGGCCCTTCCCTATGAGGGTGGGGTGGTGACGGCGAGGGCTGCATAGCCCTCACCAATTCCCTTCTCTCTCTTTTTTTTTTTAAATAAAATCGATTTTAATTGTTTTAAAATCTGACGTGGACAATTTTTTAAAAAAAAATTGCCACGTGGATTTTTTATTTTGAAAAATGCTCCGTCAACAAATGAAGTCGCCAGAAAATAGACACATGGCAATTTGATCGGAATTTTTCGCCGTTGGCACTTAACTGATCCATTTTGTTCCAATTTTGACACTTAAGTGTATCTTTTGTAACTTTTGGCATTTAAGTGTCCATTTATGCTAACTTTTGGCACTCCAGAGGTCCATACCTCAAATATTTAATATGAAATCTTTGTTAACGTGTGGAACAAAATATAGTTAATAATAAAATATTTAATAGAAAACCCTATATGAGAATCCAAATTAGAAAGCTCTTAACTAAAAGAAGAGACTTCGAAATTTCAGTCAAATTATGGGGTAAGTTTTACTAAAAAACACCAATCATAGTTAACCAACCAAAAGGTGGCTCCCAAGTTGTAATTTAGTTGGACTAAATGATGGATTGCTATGAAAATTGAAACTTATCAACTAGATAGAAGTCAAATTATAGGTATAATTAGGAGTAATACCAAGATTTAAACCTAACTGCATTAACCAGCTAAAAATTAAAATTAGATGAAAATGGCGAAGTATAACTAAAGTAAAATTCAACAATAATTTCGTAAATATGCAACTGAATAAGAAACAAAAAAGGTATGTGCAAGATAAGTATTGGTACTTAGTATTTAATAAGGTTGATCATTAAAAAACTAAACTTAAATCCCAGCAAATAAGAATAATCGGAATAACAAAAAACGTAAGTACGATGGGATGCTCTAAATCTAGGGCATTGTAAGATAATGAAACCATCAAGAAGAAAAATAAATTGATGGTTGCTGTAATGTTGAAACCATATTATAAGAAGTCATTGGTTTATATTACAATAATGAACAATAATGAAAATTAAAGCAATTGCCCTGTGCCTGGCACGGTAAGGGGGCTACTTTTTCTTGTACGATGGGGGGAAGATGTAGATTTCGATAGAGGACGGCATCACCCTTTTGAACCAATACTATGGGCAGGCTGAGGACTAAGGTTTTGAAACGCGAAATCTATTTATACCGAGCCGGAAATTCCCAACTCTCGACCAATCACGTCAACCTGGGATTTTTTTTTTTTTTTTGGTTGAAAACCTGGGAGTTCGAAAGGAACTTTTTCAATCAGATATCGTAATCTGATGGGATTTGAGGACGAGGCATGAGAGAACTCAAGATGATGTTTAGTTACTTGTCCGGTGTTCGCTCGAAATTGCCTGCCTTGAGGTGGACATCGTTGTCCTTTCGGATCTCAGATGATCGATCGTTCCTCAACATCAAACATCCGGACTCAACCTTGGGTATGATGATGAGTGTTCGATCTGAATTCGGAGTGTCCTAAGCTTTCCCATTTTAGAGGGGCCAAAGATCGAAAAAACGAGTGGCTACTGTTCCAAATCAGATGCTCTCACCTGTAGATTTTCCGATATATGCGCTCTTGGGAAGTGAATGGGAGAGGCTATTATGGTATAAGGAACAAAGGACAGTCAAAAGCTTCGTTGATTCTCTTTTTTCCCATTGACAAAGCTTAGTCAATTTGAAAACATTTAAGCTGGCACTACTTATTCCGTCCAAAGTAAAAATTATTGCGTGACATTATTGATTTCGCCATGCTTCAGCCAACTGTAAATTTGGCGTCGCCAAGGCTTTGCAACCACCAAAGAGAGTTTAAGTTTGATTATAAAATTGATATATTATAAGTATTGTGAGAGACTGTCAATAGACTTTTAAATAAGTTGACCATATACAACATTAATCATAATCCGCCACGTCACTTAATATATTAATTTCACATATTAGTGTCAATATCATATCTTTAGTTTATCTCTACTTGACCGAACCAAGTAAAGAACATGCAACAAAGGGCAGAACATACAAAAATGAATTACCTAAAGACTACTGATATGTTTACGCAGGGGAGTGCCCTCCCTCGTAAACACACTCCAAGAAATTGTCAAAATGGAAATCACGATGAACCACGATCTTCGCTTCAACATGTACATGATGGACATTCATGCATTCTTTATTTGGTTGTTTTTCTGATCTGTTCTCCACGAGCGTCGACGAGACAAGGGGCTCAACCAGGGAGAATTATTATATGCCGCGTCCATGCACCGTGCATCAAGTGCCATGTTTATCCACGTGAACTGTTGAATTCGGCGTGCGTGTTCATGCTGAACAATACATTGATCCAGCCATTGCACGCTCTTCTCTTCCTCCACCGCCGTCTGAGGAACAAGGCACAGGAGGAAGGGCAGGCCCGACGGGCCACAACACAGCCAACGCCCCCCACACAAGGCTAGAAGGAAGAAAAGAGCTAACCAGCCCGAAGAAGGCGACCAAGATCGACCCTACTCCAAAATGCACCAATGTGTGGCGACCCAAGGGCAAATTCCACATAGCAGCATGTCGTTCCACATGGCGGCGAACTCCACTGGGAGGGTCAGTGCGATCGAGTTGGCTTGCAAGTGGGTCATGTAAGAGTTTTTTTGTGTGGTATAAAATTAATTAATATTGTAACTTACCATTTTGCAGGATTTGTCAAATAAAGTGAGATATAAGGTTTCTTATTAATGTAATATAAGGCTGGCTAGTGTAGGCCAAGTTGAGCCTGGCCCGTAATAAGAGAGCCTAGCTGAAAATTCTATAAATAGTGCTTAAGTCTCTCTTTTAACTCTAATACACATTGAAATCCTCACATTAAGAGTGGCTACTACACGCTAGGTGAGAGGTAGTCGCATTGAGCCAGGTGAGGGGTAGTCTCATTGAGCCTGTATGAGTGATACCAAGAGCAATAGAGCAAAAGTGCTTGAGGTTTGGATGGTCACTATTCCACATTAAGAATGATGGATTTCAAATTAGGTGGATAAGTCTCTTTACTTGAATATACGTGTTTTAATTTCTAATTATGGAGATCTTGGAGTGCCGGTTTCACGACTAACAGGTTAGCCTTTGGTGCTGGTTGAAGAGGAGCCCCATGGTCATGGGCATGGTGAACCCCAGTGCCGCCCTCCCCAGCTCCTGGCTCCGGGAAAGGACTGCTATCGGGTGAACCGGGCTAAGCTGGGATGAGCATTGCACTTCTGGTTCCACACGCATTCTTATTGTCCGACGTGGGTATGGCTCGATCATCCATTGGCAGTGAGAAATCAACTACGATGGAGATGGAATCATCCACCGCCGTCCGACGTGTCGCGCAAACTCAGATATTGCAGGCCGCCAACCTGTTCCAAGTGTGCAATCCACGTACGTAATTGCCGATGCCCTGAAAGAGTAAGAGTCCACGGGTTAAAGGAAATGGCGCAGGTGGTTCGTTGAAAAGAAATGGAAATCCTTACTTTTTCGCCCTCCCCTTGCGTGCGTGCATGCGAGGAAGAGCTAAAAGATGGCGTTTATTGATGTAAAAGAGAAGCGAATCAGGGCAGGTGGCCAAACAAAATTGATTTTTGCTCTAGCAAAGAAATACGAGAATCAACTGTGTGACAATCTTTAATCTACTATAAGAATAATATTATATTTTGAACCACGAAAAATCAAATAACAAATAATTATAAATTGTTGTGAGACTTGTTCTTTCAAGAATTTCTAGCTCACTATAAATTTTTATTCTCACGGCAGCTTAAAAGCTATTATGCTAGCAAAGCCCAAGAAATATTCAATTCACAACAACAAAGGTTCATCAAGAAAATAAATTTGATAAAAAGACTAAGCATTTAATGAGACCTTTAACTTCGTCAATTTAGATAAACATCGATGATAAAAATTCATATCTTTTGCAAAGAGTTAGGAGTGAATACTATGTTTGTTTCATGGAAAATGAAAGATTTGGAAAATATTTTCCTAGAGATACTCACTTGTATCGTCTATAAATGACTATACAAAAATATTTTATTGTCCGCAAAATTATTTACTTAAGCTGTTATCAATAATAACACTACTTGCTATCAACTAATTATTTCAAGCAATACAAAATGTTATTTTTAGAAAAATACTTTTCAAACATTTCATTTTTGGCTAAATAAATGGAGCCAGAATTTTAATATGTCGCCAAAGGTCCAAAACTTTAGCTACAACGCAGATTATTCGCCACTAGCTAAAAACCTTATTTCTAGCATTCTTTTGCTGCACAAATGTTAGTCACAAATTCGTTTTAGAAATTGTTCTATTGTTCACAATCGTGCTTATCACGCGGATCATTGAGATGCATGAATGTGGGGGTGGCCATTTAGATTTGGACTGAGAAGATGATTAAAATAGTTATAATGATGTTAATTAAGCTCTAAACATTTCAATTTTATCAATTTAGTCTAAAAAATTTTAACAATTTGTCAATATAATCATTTTAATCAATTTTAGTAGAAAATCACTAATGTGAATGTTGGTTGTTTTGAATGAGATGGCCGAAGTTGACATGAATAATTTTTACAATTTATTTAATTTTTTGAATTTTCATTTTATTTTATTTTTTCATTGCCAGCTACAATGGCAAAAAAAAAAGGGAAACCGAATATTAAAATAAATATAAATAATTCAGATAAAATTTTAAATTATCTACATTAATAATTTCTTGCCAACATTAATGGGAAGAATTACAATAGTAAATCATCAAAATGTAGGGTTCACTTGCCTGCTTTATTGTACTTTATGGCACAGAAAAATCTGAAATTGGGTCGGCGGGGTGCGGGGTTCCCTGGGTCATCAAAAAAAAAATGAAATTGGGTTCATATACCGGGAAGAAATGGATGCCTTAAAACCTGCATTTAATAACCTACCTCAAATTACCGACACAAACAATAAAAAAAAAACTGCCGCAAATCCAACTAGGTAAAAAAGATCATGACTTAGCATAATTCAAATATGTTGATGCACTTAATTCGATAATGAAGTCAATCTTTCCCCTACTAAAATTATAACCCTAAATAAGATTTAATTTCCTCTCGATGTTGCGCGAATCTAGCAAAAAACAATTGATGAATTGCGTTTTTACGGGAGATAAATAATTGCGCTATTACCGTATTCTGTTAATAATATCCGAAGTTGTCCCAAGAAATCCTCTCGATGTTAATTTTCAGAAAAAAATTATATACTCGTCAAGAAAATTGGATTCGCAGGTTTTCTCAAGGAAATCGGATTTCTTGAGAAAACTGTGGATCCCTTTTGGTGGGTCCCACCAAGTAGGCTTCAATAAATAAAAACAATAATAAATCAAACGAAAAAGGAAACTAGAAAAGATAATTATTACATTGAATAAACCATCGGTCTAAGCATTTTGGATTTCTATTACCAACATCTTTACGATTAAAATATTTTTCACACTCCCAGTTGCGAATTATCAATGAACGTAACTTAAAACTGTAATAAATTCTCCTCAAGTCATGACGATCCAAATTAACTCAAAATAAAAAATCTTCTCATCTTGTGACTAACTAAAATTCATTTTATTTAAAAATTTAAGTATATTGGATTTTTTTAATTAAAATTTTTTACTTCAATGCTTCTTTTTTTTTTTTTTTTTTGTACAAACCCATTTTTTTCACCATGCCAATTTCCAAAATTTTCAGAGTTATTTGGTAATTCTTTGAAATCTCATTAAATTAGGTTAAAATACATGTATGAGTTGCTAATTTGACTTTTAATGTATCCAGAATTGGTAAAAATTGTTTTCGCGAGTACTTTCAACAGAATTGAATTTCAAAGTATTAAATCGGCTAAGCAAGAATTTTAATTAAAGAGTCTCAAGATTTCTCGATGGGGTGATTAAACTCGCTAATATTATTAGTACATATGTGAATACCAAATTTACTTGTATAAAAAAAGAACCAAATTTGTAAGAGACCGGCAAGAGCACAAAAAGTCCTTTCATTTTCCTTAAATCGGGTAAGAGATAGAATGTTTCGGCCAAAATAATGTTCATAAAACTCATTCCACCACATATATGCCTAATTATCCATGCGAAAAAGATTATGAAACCGAAAAAAGAAGAAGGAAGATCCTACTTTTCAAAAGAGTGTGAGCACCTGCAAAGCATTGGTCTAGGAAGGAGAATGGGCATGCATGGCAATTATTCTTCAAAACTTTTCACCCTGAGAAAATCAGACAAAATGGATTCGGGCTCTGATTCTAGAGGCAAGCCTATTAATTCCAAGTACAAAGGTTTTCTTATGGCAATGCTATACTTTTGTAGAGTTGGAGTCAGCTCATGCTTATTGAATATAAACACGAATGTCTAGGGGCACCAGAAATGGACAAGTGCTTGCACAATGCCACTTTGGATCTCGATGTTGAGGAGGGGAATGAGACACCCAAGCTTGTTCTGCACGTAGGCTTGGCCATCACGGTCTAAACGATCCCACCATAGCTTGAGCTCGGCTTTCGGAGCAGTAACAAATTGAGCATTGGACCTTGCCATTGTATCTACATCAAGACTGACCAACCTAATTTTCATGGACCGACCAAAGACACAAATGAAAAGGATAAGTACATAAATTGTAAGAGAAAAGGGTTGAAAACCACCAAATGAAGTTATGGTAGTCACATAAACATGCACATGAAACATGCACCTGTATTTCTAAGTGAATGACTTAACAAAATTGGAGTTAAAAGAGTGAGATGACAAGTCGCCAGCTCGCGTACTTAGCCAAGCCCTTATAACCCAGCTCAGTCAAGAGTGATACCAAATTGTGATGCGGGATTTGTGGACAAAGGTAAACAATTGTGACACTAAGAAAGAAATTTTCGAGATTGAGTTGGGCAAACTCTACTACGGGAGCTTGCGTTTGAAATCGTATTCTACTCAATACCATCTTAAGTGATCTTGATGGAGCCCAGGTAGTGTGTGCTTAAGTGTAATGCTAAAACTTTAAAGCATGCATGACAGTTACATTGCAAACATTGCTTCAAAAATATATGAAGTAAACATTCATTTAAAACTTCAACCTACAAAATAAGGGATTAACAACCACTTCACCCCTTTATAACTCCGAATCTATAGAAACAGTTAATGCTCAAGTTAGGGACTTTCCTAGAGTCCTTGCTGCCAAACAAAAAAATTTCAAAAAAATGAAAATTGGTCTAAGTCTGCTAAGAATTTTTGAAGTCCCTAGCAAAGTTACTAAGCTGCCACGACTCTCACTTGATGTGCACTATCTAGGGGTTAGCTGATGGATTACTAAGCATAAACGTAACTTGGGTTTCCCAAACCTATACCAATCCGTAATTTAGGTTTAATTTCTTTATATGCAAATGATTTTTAATAAATTTTTATTTAAAATTTTTTTAAGTAGACAGCTTGGGTTGATTTTAACCTAAATCACTAACATGTAGTAAGTGATCATACAAGTGCACAATTATTAAAACAACACTTAAGAAAAGCAGTACAACAAATAAATTGCAGGAATCGTCAATTAAAACAACTATATAATTTTTGGGGTTTTGTTCTAATCCTGACACGAGAAATAACTATGTATGTAGGAATGAAGTTTTAATCAAGTTTTGGTTTTTCCACTTTTTTATATGAAGGCTAAACTAGGATGCAATGCGTGTAATGCAAACTTACGCCTAAATGCAAATGTAGTTAATAAACTTAATGATGAATGCTCCCAAGAATGCTATGCAATTTAATTATATTATTTTATTTAGGGGCTAAAATTTAGTTCATAATTTTCTATGCAATTATTTTTAAATGTTTAGCTAAAATTTATTTGTCGACAGGCTAACAAAGATTCGTTCAAATTGGCTTATAGGATGATGGATGAGTTCAATGAGGGATTCGGCAGTGATAGTGTAACCATGCGTTTTAAAAGTGAAAATGAAGCTGTCTCGAGTCGGAAAACGTAGATTTGAGTAAAACTTGGCTACAGCATACGGATAAATTTCTACTTGAAGAGTGCAGAAGATATTTAGAGAGAGACTTTTAAACATCTCGGAGATGAAAATTCCATGCCTTTCCAGATAAGTAAAATGATTGGCTATTGGTCACGGGAGACAAGGGACAGGAAATGATTTTCGCGTTCAGTAAAGAGAAACATAGAGGATTAGAATTCGGTTACCAAAAAAAAAAAAAACATAGAGGATTCGAATGATGGATCGAGAGAAAAATCTTTCATTGGTTCGAATAGGGAGCACTCGCGATCGTCATTGTCATATTTCGTCTTCTCCATTTGTCCTTCTTCGGTATGGGCTATGGCTCGGTGACTGTTTCACTAGGGCCAGTGCCAATTTCTTCTGTAAAGCCAGGTGTTGTTCTTCTTCATGCAGTGGGAGTTCATCATCCTTTCTTTGGACTGCTACGATCTTTCTTCTTCAGGGTTTTCTTCTTCCCCTTAATCTTCATCCGGTTCTTCTTGTCATTCAGTTTCCGTTCCTTGTTCTTCTTCAGTGGGTGGAACACGTTCTGGTTCTTCAGTTGGAGTCTCACCAGTGGGAGCGACGTTGGACATCACTGGCATGGAAGTGGATGCTGATGCCAAGGCAATGGCACTTCCGGCAGGGGTAAAGACATATTCTTTTTTTGGTAAATGATGAAGATCTGTTTAGTGATGTAGACTATATCTATATGTACTAATTTTTTACTGATTTCTACAATGTATCTATACGCACTAAACTGAGTTGAGAATGTAAAATCTAGTGGGACACAAAATTGATATATTTCGTGATGTGGTGGACTCTAAGAAGGCATTAAACTAAATAAGTGTGTCATATCCAATAACCAATATAAGTTTGTGATATCATTTTTATATGCTAATTTTGTAGACTGTTTCTATTATGTATAAAGTATTCCGAAAAAGAGGGTTCTTTCATGTATCCTTGCATATATAAGTTGATATAATTGTTGTGATAGGCGAATGCCTTCGTATGTCTTTCTTCATTGTAAATTTTGAAGTAAAAGTATCTGAATTTGGGCACATGCAATGGAGGGAAGTTGATGCTCAACAATCTCGATCTAATAATTCCTTCCTATGTAACTTGCTAGAAAACATATAAAGACGAAAGTCACTCAATGCCCTGCTAAAACTTTGGTCCTAAATAAGATTTTATTCCTTTGCTGTGCAAATCAATCAGAAAACAATAGATTTTGCCGTTTATGGCAAGATTTGTTACTATATAAATAAAGTAGGAAATCCTTATTTATGTTCATTTTTTGGCAATCAATGATGGAGCTTGAGCCTATATATAACTCGTTGAGAGACACCCAACACCACATCTAAACACTAACATCAGAGCATAACCAAGAGAAGATATTAGCATACTCATATCGAGTGTTGCAGTTTTTCAGCAGGGAGCGATGGCGAAGTTTTGTTCAAAGTCTGTTGTTTTGCTCGTCCTCCTCATATTTGCATTCGGTATCTCTCTCTCTCTCTCTCTCTCTCTCTCTAAAAGTTACAGTGAATGTTATCCTTGAAAAGATTATTGATTGGCAGGTTGGGAGACTAGTGTGGAAGCAAGAGATGTGACTCATCCGTGCAAAACTGTCCAAGATTGTGGAGATCCAAGATATTGCCAGTGCCCTACGCCCCTCAACCTCTGTGCTTGCCATTATCCTCCCTCGGGTGTTAAGAGAGCCAACAAGAGCCAACAAGTGAAACCTAGGATTCCATGATCCGATGTAGGCAAATGCAGCAGAAGTTTGTGATAAAATCTCATGAAAGCGTTCAATGAATAATTGGATTTTTCCACACCGTCTCTTTATACGTGTGCAAACACCAAATTATGTCGGGTTATATGTTTATTTTCAAGCATGGTTGCTAGCATGAAACTTTTTGATTAGTACCACCCCGAAGAAAAGGCAACAGAAAAGTGACAAGAAATTTCTAAACCTATTGTGTTAGTACTAATTAAGTCATAAATCATTCAATTAGACCAATTTACTCCAAAACCTTTTCACATTGATCAATTTAGTCTATTTGGTTAATGTAAGTCTAAGTGAATGCCTACCATCCTATATGGTATGACTGGAGCTGATGTAAATATTTTTTACTAACATTTTGAATTTCCTATAAGGAAAACACCATTGTAGAGGGGTTAAATTTGGAGAATCTCCTAATAATCTCTAACACAAAATTTTCATTACCTTGAAAATCACTTCGTTAGACGTTCGGTTTCTTTTTTTTTTTTTTGGTGACAGATGAAATTTGTAATAATTGGGAAATTAGGTGACATGGTCACCCATTGATTGGTTAAATATCGCTCGATTTGCATTAACAGTATTAACTCACTGGTTAATACTAATGAAGTCGGGTATGTTTGAACTATAGTCATGTGTTATATGTTGTGATCAAAATTTCACTTCTATAACAAAATTCCTTTCACTAAAAGTCATTCTTCAAATTTTATTCAAGGAGATAGGCTCTGTTGTGATTCCAAATCAGAAATATCATAGGTACACGAAGAAACCAATCACTTTGCTCCATATGGTAAAAATAAAACAAACTTTGTCAAATTGAATTGATGACAAAACCTAAGTACATAAAGATGCAACATCAAAATTTAATTGATGATGAGACACCTAGGAATTTCAAGAGAAAAGTACCAAAAAAAGTTCTAAACCTATTGTTTTAGTATCACTTTAGTTTAAAACTTTTCAATTGAATCAATTTAGTCCTAAATATTATAAAAATTCACCAAATATCTTTAAACAATTGCAAAAATTGTCCACATTAGTCAATATAATCATTTTAATCAATTTTAGTAGAAAATCACTAATGTGAATGTTGGTTGTTTTGAATGAGATGGCCGAAGTTGACATGAATAATTTTTACAATTTATTTAATTTTTTGAATTTTCATTTTATTTTATTTTTTCATTGCTAGCCACAATGGCCAAAAAAAAAAAGGGAAACTGAATATTAAAATAAATATAAAAAATTGAGATAAATTTTTAAATTATCTACATTAATAATTTCTTGCCAACATTAATGGGAAGAATTACAATAGTAAATCATCAAAATTTAGGGTTCACTTGCCTGCTTTATTGTACTTTATGGCACAGAAAAATCTGAAATTGGGTTCACATACCGGGAAGAAACGGATGCCTTAAAACCTGCATTTAATAACCTGCCTCAAATTACCGACAAAAACAATAATAAAAAAAAACTGCCGCAAATCCAACTGGGTAAAAAAGATCATGACTTAGCATAATTCAAATATGTTGATGCACTTAATTCGATAATGAAGTCAATCTTTCCCCTACTAAAATTATAACCCTAAATAAGATTTAATTTTCTCTCGATGTTGCGCGAATCTAGCAAAAAAATTGATGAATTGCGTTTTTACGGGAGATAAATAATTGCGCTATTACCGTATTCTGTAAATAATATCCGAAGTTGTCCCAAGAAATCATCTTGATGTTAATTTTCAGAAGAAAAATTATATACTCGTCAAGAAAATTGGATTCGCATGTTTTCTCAAGGAAATCGGATTTCTTGAGAAAAGTGTGGATCCCTTTTGGTGGGTCCCACCAAGTAGGCTTCAATAAATAAAAATAATAATAAATCAAACGAAAAAGGAAACTAGAAAAGATAATTATTACATTGAATAAACCATCGGTCTAAGCATTTTGGATTTCTATTACCAACATCTTTACGATTAAAATATTTTTCACAATCCCAGTTGCGAATTATCAATGAACGTAACTTAAAACTGTAATAAATTCTCCTCAAGTCATGACGATCCAAATTAACTCAAAATAAAAAAAAAATCTTCTCATCTTGTGACTAACTAAAATTCATTTTATTTAAAAATTTAAGTATATTGGATTTTTTTAATTAAAAGTTTTTACTTCAATGCTTTTTTTTTATTTTTGTACAACCCCATTTTTTTCACCATGCCAATTTCCAAAATTTTCAGAGTTATTCGGTAATTCTTTGAAATCTCATTAAATTAGGTTAAAATACATGTATGAGTTGCTAATTTGACTTTTAATGTATCCAGAATTGGTAAAAATTGTTTTCGCGAGTACTTTCAACAGAATTGAATTTCAAAGTATTAAATCGGCTAAGCAAGAATTTTCATTTTCTTCATGGAGAAAAAATAATCATGGATATTTTAGAATTTTCCATCAAGATCTGTTTCCCATGCCCATTCCCATTGAATAGGAATTTATGGTCCACAAGGCACCGTTATTCCCTGCGAATAACGGTCCCGTTCTCTTAGCAATGTCCGTGCTTAAGCCTATATAAATCTCGTTGCGGAAGCAAAGGATCCAGCACAAAATCCGAACACTACATCAAAGCACAAACCAGAGTACGTGCCAGAAGAGTCTTGTGCGTTGCATTTTTCATCAGCAAAGAGAGCGATGGACAAGCTCTGTTCCAAGCGGACTGTGCTGCTGGTTCTTCTCGTACTCGCACTCGGTATCTCTCTCTCTCTCTCTCTCTCTCTCAAGGATAAGTTTTAGTGAATGTTGATCGTGAAAAGAAATATGAATTGGCAGGTTGGGAGATGAGGGTTGAAGCACGAAATGTGTACCACGGGTGCAAAACTGTTAAAGATTGTGGAGATCCAGCATATTGCAAGTGTCCGATCGAGATCAAGATATGCATATGCCATCCTCCGGTAGGCGCCGAGATAGTGCCGGCAAGAGCACCCAAATGAAAGCCACGGATGCATGATTCGATGTACGCACGTACAACACAAGCTTGAAATAAAATCTTATGATCGGCAATTCACAGCATCATGCACTCAATGGATAGTTGAATTTTCCGCACCGTCTCGTATGCACGCTAAACTGCATTATCTTATAAATTAATTCCTGAAAAATGACACTACAAGTATCATAACTTTTGCATGGCATTCACTTCCATGTTAAAATTTTTTGAGCAATCTTTTAAATGTCACATCAGTGAAAAACGATTGTACCTCTGGTTATATCAATCGAAAGAAAATTTTACATGACTTTTTTAATGTATTTTTTTATTTTGATGTGACTTTTTTTATAGTTATTATAAAACAATCAAGTCCAAAGCCAAAAAATTGATGAAATGACTTGGCGATCGGGAGTCCACAACAACTACGTTAGAAGGAATTGATTCTCTCTCTCTCCAAAATTTCCTCTCTTTTCTCTGTTCTTCTGAAACCTCTTGTTTCTTCACCATAGCCATGGCTAAAACTTGGACACCTACAAGCTCCGACAGAGGGATTTGCCCAACGGCGAATGAACGGCTTCCTGAGAAAGAGACGAGCATTACAGCCGCCACATCCGCCAAATGAAAAAATCGATTCTCTTTGTGTGAATTGACATTGTTTTGCACTATAAAAGCTGGCTTTACTTTAACGACAAGCGGCGTCAATTGAAAAATATTAATACATAACTATATCAAAATTTTCAGCAACTCAAATAGGTGATGGTGCTAAAGTGGTCGTTTTTTTATCGAAGTGACACATAAGTAATCATTCGAAAAGTTTTGGCACTAAAATGAATGCCTAAGAAAGTTGTGACAAGTGTAGTGTCATTTTCCCAATTTACTCAAAAATATGATTGCTAGCATTTGAGAAACTTTTCAATTAATACCAAGCCCCCAAAGATAATCGAAGAAGAACATGCTTATTTACTAAAGTAGAAAGATAGAGAAAAGGAATCCCACGTTACTTGGAAGAACAATATGTTAAATTCAAGGGTTATTTATACTTGAACTATATGGACAAAAAATGAAGTAATCTAACAAGGAAACTAGCTAATCAAAGAAAGAAATAAAACTTCCGGAGATTAAAGATTCATAACTATTTGTAAGAAACTGCTGGCAATGCGATATAAATACTCACGTTTTGAATTTTTGCAAAGGTTTGCTCAGTCAATCACATAACACCGGTTCTAGAAAATTTCATTTTGTGTTCTAATTTCCTGCAAATTCACATTTTCATCACATTTTCAGACTTTCCAGCGTTGGATGATAGAAAACAAGTCAATCAACAGAAAACTATTTCCTTGGAATAAAAACAAATTTATATTGAGAAAAACAACTTCCCCTTATTGTAAGAAGGAAATTATTTTTTATCTGATTTTTTGTGTGCATCCAAGTGACAAGAATAAGTCCCCTGTGTCTATTTCCTATCTCTCATCAATTTTTTTTCTTTGTCAGCCGACAAGTCTCACATGTTTTTGTCATAAATTCCGCCTACATGTCCTATATATATTTCACTATAGCGTTTTTTTCTCTATTCGCCAGAAACACCAACATATATATAATATTTTACCAATATAATTTCATAATATCTTTCTAATTATTGTTGTTTCAATACATAATAAGAAAAGAATATGTTGATTCTAGTTTTTTAGTCATTGCATGTCATTTTTAATTATATAAACCGCCTTTAATAGATATCTTATTATCAAATACCATAAAACCAATTTTTTCAATTTGTTTTTGGCATAAACGGACACCACATAATTGTGTACTTTATTTAAAATTGAATTTCCTGAAAATATTTTCTGGTGGTGGTCCGGGGAGACTCACAAGCCGACATATGTTTGGATGTAGACTCTTTTCCCCAAAATTTTGGCGAACTGTATATGCATGCCTTGCGATGGTGATGGCCTACTTGCTAATAGAGTTTCAATCACCATAGAAATTCATTAGTGAAGTTGCTATCACGGCATCACACTGATTTCAAAAGAACAACAATGCTTCAAGTCTTTGATTTCACGAGGATTTGGCATATTGAGTACATTCAATACCAGTGAACTGCTCGCATTTTGTACGAGAACAAATTTTTATTAGCTTGAGAATATTATAAAATATAAAAGAGAAAAACACTTCATTAGAACTTCCATAATTTGAAATAATTAGTAATTCAGGTGGTGCGGTGGCCCTATTAATGGCTTATATATTTCTTGATTTGCATTAACTTTAATAACTTGCAGTTTGATTCTGCACACAAAGCCCCAAAAACATATGTCCAAAGTAGTACCATTAACCTATCGTCCCTGAAAAAGAGAACTAACTTTAACGATCTTTGATATTGCAAATAGTGTTTTTTTTTAATTCTATCATTTTGTAACTCTTTCTATTATTGATTTTTTTTGTTATTATTATTCTTCAATATTACAATAATGTAGTTGATCGCATATTAAATATCCATATTTCATATAACAATGACAATTATGATTTTGTGACTTATATAGCGCCCCTTTTTATTTTATTATTGATGTATAATAAGAACCGAGAGTTCCGCCATTATTTTATTCAAAATAAGAAAATTCACGTGAATAGGATATAAATTAATAAATATATTACACTAAAACACGGATTCCTGTAACACTTGAACAAATGACAAATAAAAATTATTCTAATTAAAGGTGATTTTGGAATCATCAAAATCAACTTGGGATCAACAAATCCAAGAGAAAAGAGAAGTTCTCCTAAACTGAACATCATAAATCAAGGACAACTTTATCTCTTCACTTAGGGTGTGTTCCTTTCTCTGAATTTCATGATAAAAGAAAATATTTTTCATGAAAAGCATTGTTGAGGAAAATATTTAGTTATCATTGCTTTAGTGATTTATAGGGAGAGTGATTTAGTTCTTGCTTTCCCACAATTAAAGCTTATTATTTTCAATTCATGAAAAAAATTTTTCCATAAATGTAATTAGTTTTCTTTCATCCAAATACTGAAAAGTCAGAAAATAATTTCTTGAAAACAGTTTTCCATCAAATAAACTGACTCCTAAAAAGCTGGCTTTTTAGAATAAATGCCATGGATTTACACCCAACCTTCATTCAATGTATGACATGCCAACATCCAAAAACGGCCATGAAGTAAGCATATGTCAGTCCTATCCGTGGATGCATTCTGTTTCTAGGGGAAGTCATTCAATCCGATAGCTACTGACCAAAACTTTACTGCTAAGTAAGATTTTATTCCCTTAATGTCACTTGCAAACTAATAAGGGGGAAAATATCGATATTCAAGTATATGGAAGATCAATTATCACGTTACCCCTTTTTTCTATCCTAACATTGATCCCACAAACCATAGATATGCATATCTATGAATAATATATATGGGACCCAACATAACACAACCTCAAACCATAAGAAAAAAGAGGTACGCTTACCACCGACAGAGTCTAGCGATGGAGAAGCTTTGTTCCAAGTCCCCTGTGCAGCTTGTGCTTCTGATCTCTGCATGCGGTCCTCCTGAAGCACGAGTTCATTTTGACTTAACCTTCAGTACTGTCCAAGAATGTGGAGACGCAGACACTGTGTGCCACTGACCAGGGCTTATGTAATCGCTGCTTCCAGTCGGGTTGTAACCGCCGGAGCAATCAACCGAAACTTGTGATTCCATGACGTGGGATGCCCAAAATCGTGGAACTTTACAGAGAAAATATTGCATACAACTGTGATGCCACACCAGTTATAAATCACCATCTTTATCTCTCCTTTTTCCCCGTTTAGACTAATGTGTATTCTCTTTTTAACACCCCCGAATTTTCCTGTAAAAATGAATGGACTCTAGTAGAAATGACGTGACACCATAGTTGTATGTAATATTTTCTCTAACTTTACGAACCTCGAAATAAATTCTCTTTTACAAGTAATTTGCAGTGTTTGTTCATTCAACAATAAGCTCTGGCACTGCTTCTTTAGTTATTGTGATCTAACTTGTTGCTAACGTGTTGCCTAGAAGCTCATGCTTACGCTTGGTGTTGGCTCATGGTTCGCATTGCCCATTCGTTCAATCTTTGAAAGATAGGCTAGGATGAACCCACGCGGAGCACCAGATATCATGAGATAAAGGGGAAAATGTTATAAGTAACTTTAAATGGAAAGAGAGTAAAGGAATACATACTCATTCGTGATACAAGTTATTTTGGATCCTAGCATCATAAAATGTACCTATATAAGCAAATGTATTAGAACATTTCCGGGCCATAGATTGAATCATGGACTGGATGGATATGAACATCAAGAGATGCAAATGATGTGACTGATTGGCACCTAACTTTAGGCACCAAGAACAATCAAATTGGAAGTGAATGGATTGGCCTGTAAATGCTTCGTTGGTAAGCAACATAAGCTAACCTCAAATATTTGTGCCGATACGGACGGGTCACAGTCACGTTCGCGTGAATGCAATTTCACCAACAGAGATGCTTTTGCTCCACGTCAGTTGATTCGACTTTGGCTTCTGATCTTTGCATCCGGTCTCGGGGCGGTCCCTGCCAGAGATTTGAATTCGGGTTTACATCAACGCGAACAAAAGTCATCCGATAAAACTTTCCCGAACAAACTTTTCTCTTATTTTATTATTCCATGAGACAATGTATGTTAGAAGCTTTTCGAGTTTGAATAATGATTCGACATGTGGAGCTTTTGTTGTTAGGCAAGTGTCGATATCCACTTATAAAAAAATTACAATTCAATGCGGTTAAGAAAAATTTAAAGCATATTATACATGAAATCTTTGTTAAAGTGAGAAAAAAATATAAGTAGTAAAATGTATATATTAGAAAATCCTCTTACTTAATTATATGAGAATCTAAGAAACTATTATTGGTGTTTTCATAAAAATTACCCCCTAATTGTATTTCGAAGAGTTTTATGAAAACACCAATCATAGTTTACCAACTGAAAGGTGGGCCCAAGATGTAATTTAGTTGGACTAAATGATGGATTGCTATGAAATGGGAAACTTGTCAACCAGATATAAGTCAAATCATAGGTATAATTAGGAGTAATACTAAGATTTAAACCTAAATACATTAACTAGCTCAAAATTATAATTAGACGGAATTGGTGAATTATAACTAAAGTAAAATTCAACAATAATTTTGTAAATATGTAACTTAATAAGAAACAAAAATGTATGTGAAGGATAAGTATTGATACTTAGTATTTAATAAGGATGATCATTAAAAATCTAAACTTAAATCCCAACAAATAAGAATAATTGGAATATGAAAAGGCATAATTATGTTGGTATGCTCTCAATCCAGGGCATTCTAATAATATAAAAACATCATCAAGAAAAGTAACTTGATGGTTTCTGTACTGTTGATACCATATTATAAGAAATTACTGGGTTATATTACAATAATGAAAAGAAAAGCAAATAACTCGATGGCACAGGAAGTGGGCTATTTTTCCTTGTAAGATGTGGGGGTGGAAATAGATTTCGACAGAGGAAAGCATCACCCTTTGAACCAATGGCAGGCTGAGAATAAGGTTTTGAAACACGAAATCTATTTATCCCGAGCTGCAAATTCCCGACTCTCGACCAACTACTTCAACTAAGAGTTCAAAAGGAACTTTTTCAATTGGATGTGGTGATCTGATGGGACTTGAGGACGAGGCATGAGAGAACTCAAGATGATGTTAAGTTACTTGTCCGATGTTCGCTCGAAATTGCCTGCCTTGAGGTGGACATGGTTGTCCTTTCGGATCTCAGACGATCGATTGCTGCTCAACGTCAAACATCCGAACTCAAACTTTGGGATGATGATGAGTGTTTGATTTGAATTCGACGTGTCCTAAGCTTTCCCATTTTAGAAGGCAAAAGATGGAAAAACACGAGGGGCCACTGTTCCAAATCAGATGTTCTCACGTCTAGATTTTCCGATATATGCGCTGTTGGGAAGTGAACGGAAGAGGTTGTCTATGGTACAAGGAACGAAGGACAATCAAAGGCTTCGTTGTCTCTTTTTTTCCCATTACCAATGCTTAGTCAATTAGAAACTAATTAAGCCGATATACTGATTTCATCCAAAGTAAAAATTATTGTGTGACATCATTGATTTCGCCATGCTTCAGGCGACCATAAATTTGGTGTTGCTGAGGCCTCGCAACCACAGAGAGAGAGAGAGAGAGAGAGAGAGAGAGAGAGAGAGAGAGAGTTTAAGTTTAGGCTACAAAATTTATATGTTTAGCATTATGAGAGACTGTCAACGAACTTTTAAATAAGTGGACCATATACAACGCTAACCATAATCTGGCATTTAATATATCAATTTCATGTATCATGTCATTATAATATTTTTAGTTCATCTCTACTTGACCAAACCAACAAAAGAACATGCGACAAAGAACAGGACATACAAAAATGAATAACCTAAACAATACTGATCCCTGGTTAACACACTTCAAGAAATTTTCAAAATGAAAATTATGATGAACCATGATCTTCACTTCTACACGAACATGATGAACATGCATGCATGACTTTATTTGGTGGTTTTTCTGATCTGTTCTCCACGAGAGTCGACGAGACGAGGGGCTCAACTGGGGAGAGTCATTATATGCCGCGTCCATGCACCGTGCACCAAGTGCCATGCTCTTGATATCCATGTGAACTGTTGAATCCGGCATGCGTGTTCATGCTGAACATACATTGATCCAGCCATTCCACGCTTCTCTCTCCCTCAACCGCCGTCTGAGGAACAAGGCACAGGAGGAAGGGCAAGCACGACAGGCCACAACACAGCCAACACGCCCACACGAGACTCGCTGGAAGAAAAGAGCTAACTAGCCCGAAGAAGGCGACCAAGATCGACCCCACTCCCAAATACTCCAATGTGCGCGCAAACCGAGGGCAGATTCCACGCAGCAGCATGCCGTTCCACGTGGTGGCAAACCCGACCGAGAGTGCAAGCGCGATCAAGCTGGTTTGCAGGTGGGTCAGCCCCTGGTGCTTGTTGTAGAGGAGCCCCGTGGTCATGGGCACGGCGAACCCCAGCACCGCCTTCCCCAGCTCCTCACTCTGGAAAAGGATGGCTATCGGGTGAACTGGGCTGGGCTGAGATGAGGCGGCGGTCGTTGTGCTTCTGGTTCCACGCGCATCATCATTGTTCGACGTGGGTATGGCTTGATCATCCATTGGCAGTGAGAAATCAACTACGATGGAGATGGAATCGTCCACCACCACTGGCTGACGTGTCGGACTAACTCCACCGTGCGAAGCAGAAGCCTTGGTGCGGTCTGAGAACTGATTCTTGCACGATGATGCGAGCGATGGAATATGGGAAGTGAGGTTGGGGAAGAATGCAATGAGCCATGAACAAGTCGCCCAACTCCAATGACGGCCCATTTCTCGCATTTGCCAAGAGAGATCTAACTGTTTAATCGGTCGGAGATGATGTTGTGCAGATATCCGGAGGTTCTGGTTGGGAAGAGCAGGACCCTGTCGAGGCACGATCCTTCAAGAGGCACGACATGAATGAGAGAGAGAAAAAATAGAGAGGGAGAGAGAGAGGATTGCTTGGAAGATGTTCGTTTGAGACTTGAGAGCGATACGAGGTTCTGGTCGGTGTTGCATTTATAGAGCGGAGCCTTGGGGAAATTTAGGCCAAGAGATATTTGTCAAATGAAGCCTAACAAGTTGTTTCAGCCGACCTTTCATATTATAAGGACAGATTTGCATCAGGAGAGGAGCATTTGGGTTGGGAATTGCTTGCTTAGCCAATAAAAGAAATTCACGTTCTACCATTTTTGCTTTTGGTAAACGTGAAAAGTCTATATTTCATTCGATAAAAATAAGGAAATATAGGATACTCACTTGGTTACAAGTAAACAAAGTGATAATCTAAATAACATTACTCACATTCTGTAAAGATTTGCACCTTGGAAGTGACTTCAGAAGTTCATTATATACTATCGTGGGTGGTAATTAAAAAAAAAAAAATCCATGTTCTCTCATACTTTATAATATGTTGCACTTGGTTACAATAAAACATCATCATCATGGTGCAATGTTGTAATACATTTTTTTAAATGCATTTTATGACATTTTGTTTTCTTATATACGACCAAGCGTTATGAGTCTTTACATAATACCATAAAATAACACAAAAAATATTTTACAAAGTTTTGCACTTACTGGCATCCTAAAATTATAAGTTTGTAAAATTCTATTCCTTCTTATTTTACGAGCTATGATGATTGAAATTAAGCAGGAGGAACTTCCTAATAATCTATGTTAGTTGGTGCACAGATATCCAACAAAAATTCTCAAAGGGAAATTGATACAAAGATCTTCTAAACTTTGGCGCAATGTGGAATTTGGCTCATAAATCTTTAATTTGTTCAATGTAATCCATGAACTTTAGCCTAATATGTAATGTGATCTTGAATTTTTTATTTGTTTGATATAGTCCCTAAACTTTTGGTACATGTTTAATATAATCCTTGAACAATATGAAAATATTAAATATAGTCATCCCATAATTATTCAAGACCAATGATTACATTAAATATTTTTATATAATTCAAGGACCGTATTAAACATGTACAAAAATTTAAAGACTATATCGAATAAATTAAAAGTTCATGGACTACATTACACATTAAACTAAAGTTTATGGGCCACATTGAACAAATTAAAAATTTAATGATCAAATTGCACATTAGCCCCAATTTCAGGGATTGTTTGTATTATTACCCCAACCCCCAACCTTAGATAGAATAAGGGGCTCTGTCTGCAAAAATAAAACCTAGCCAAAAAAGAAGAAAATAAAAAAGAGAAAAAGGAATAAAAAACCATGAAAGAAGGAAAGATGAAAGATAGCAATCTGCTCTTGAACCGGCTCAAATCTTTTCCTTAAAACTGCCCACACATCACTGTCGGATTCATCGGCGTGCTGCGATATGAGCCACATACCCGAAATTTGCCTGACTGTCGACCATGATCCTGACTCTCAAGAAGATCAAATCATCGACGACTTAAGCGAAGAACGGACCCCCGCCAAATCGAGGCTTCACGCCGGACCCAAACTGATGTTGATGCTGATGCTGATGCAATTTCCCCCCGGGAACGTTTCGGCAGGGGTCCGAAACGAGAATTCGAACAACACATCATCATCGAGCCATGACCGTTTGTCCTCGGATGAGCTACGGAGCTTCCGATACAGATTCGAAAAGCTCGTTTAGAGCTTGCTACCGTGCCGAAGTGGGGGAACCTCGATCGTTGTTGTTTTCGACCTTGAGATCCGTCGTTTTCCATAGGTTTTAGGAACTCTTTTTTCTATTTTCCACGTGTTTTGTTTTGCTTATTTTGTACCGTTTACATTTGATTGTCGACTTCTTCAGATTTCGCCCGATAACTAGGGTTTCCTATTGCTTCGAGACTATAAATTGTTCGTTTTCTTTCTAAGAAAACCAACCTCTGACATTTTAATTATCAGAAATTGAGTGTATGGTTCGCTGTGAAATTTGTCTTTGAATGTGGTACTTATGCCCGTATTTGTGTCGGTGCGAATTAATTGACTCATGTCAATCGATTTAATTGTATCATAAATAGTCTGAAAAATTGTACAATGCCCAATATTTATTTAGTATAGGTATGTGAGAAAAGCATAGAAATACAATTAGATTTGATTTTAATTACAGACTAATTAATTCAATCAATCCACAAAATTAAATATTTAGACAGTAAAATTGGAAAATATTATCTTGTATACTTTTCCTATTTTATCTTTTTTTGTTTTATAAATAGGCTTATGTACATGTTAGAGCTATATAATTACAATTCCTGTAATATTTTTCTATTGCAATCATCATTGCATCAATCCATGTCACTTGCATAGGACATCAAAGTATGTCCAATCTTAATTTTAAACTAGTCAAGCACGAAAAACTAAAGCTTCCACTACTTTTTTTTTTTATCGGTAACTTTCACTACTTAATAAAGAATTAATTAACAAAATTAAAATGTTTACAATTAAATAAAATTTTCACTACTTTTCTCTTTGGTAAAATTGAAAGGTTTGCGATTAAATTAATCAAAGCATGTTAAGTTTAAAACTTTTAAACAATTCTCCCGATACATAAGAAAACAATTGTAAAATAATAACTCATTTATTGCATTTGTTATGAAAAACAACACTTACTCTTGTGAAATTCAGTCAAATCAATGATCGAAATAATTAAATTGAAGTGTGTAACTTTTAAGGTATATAATAATGGACATTTTCAATCCATCCCACTCCTGCATATCACAGACCCTACAACAAAGCCAACGACCTAGACGAACTCCCCTCCCAACTTATGTGTAGTATTTGAGCTATATATTCAACCCACAATAATTTTTTTTTATTACATAGCAGCTGACGTGGCAGAATTTTAAGTGGTAATATAGATATATGAATCTCACCAACATAATTTAAACGCCCACCAATCAGGTTAAGCCACGTTTGTTCGCAGGGTCAGGGGGCTTCATACAGAGGAAGAAGGGCAAGCACGAGAAGACGCAGCACAGCCAGGATGCCCACACGAGGCTCGGCGGCAGGAAGGACGCCACCAGCCCGAAGAAGGCCACGAAAATGGCCACCATCCCGATAGTCTCCGACGTGCGCCCGACCCTCGGCCACACTTCACGCAGCATCATGCCGGACCACATGGCGGTGAATCCGGCACAGAGCCCAAGTGTTATCAGGCTCGCATGTAGGTGGCTCAGATGGCGGTATTGGTCGGAGAGGAGGCCGGTGATTATGGTCACGGACAATCCGAGGACGGCCTTCCCCAGCTCTTGGCTCTGGAACAGCACGACTATCGGGTGAGCCGGGTCAGGCACGAAGCCCCGGATGCAGGTCCTGCAGCATATGCGCCAGGCAGCTGCGGCCAGTTGCCCAGGAGGGCTCACCGGGTTGGCACACTCGGCGTCGCTGGCCGGTGGGACTTCAATCACAACGGGGAGCTCTTCCGCCACCGGCAAGCACGACAGGCTTGTGGGCGACGCATCACAGGAAGTGAAGAAGCTCCAGAAGTACGAGACGAGCTGCGAGCGAGTTGCTGAAGCCCATTGAACGGCGGCGTTTCGTCCGGGGAAGTGCAGCTTTACAGGTACAACCATCGCCTATAAAATAACTTACACGAAAGGTCAGCTAATTACGTAATTAGTGCGTCAGGATCGAGGGCAGATGTCCGGAGGCTTTGGCAGGGAAGAGCAAGACCCTCGCGCGGCCGAATCTTGGAAGCTCGACGACATGAGAGACAAGTGAGAGAGAGAGAGAGAGAGAAAGAGAGACAGACAGACAGACAGACAGACAGACAGACAGACAGACAGACAGACAGACAGACAGATCGAGATCGAGAGAGAGAGAGAGAACAGGGTTTGAAAGATAGTAATAAGCCTGAGATGAAACTGAGAGGAGAAGTTGCTGCATTTTAAAGAGAGACGCAATTGCTCATTTGGGGATAATATCGTCCGACGACGAAGGAATGGTCAATTGCTGGAGATTCGAGGAAATCTCCACGTCGACCGTGCGTAATTGCTCTGAAACTTTCGTGTAATGCTGTCAACGACATTTTGATTGGTGTAATCAGTTCTCGGAAATTTCTCTCTGATGTGATGCATAGTGTCATCTCCAAACTTTCTAATTCAAACCTCACCGCTTTTGAAAATTGGTGGTGAAGGCATGAAGTTGGGCCTTTGAAAATAAAGAATGCGAAGTGATAAGAGTTGTGAAACTCTAGTGTGATATTTTTTTCATATTTTTTATTATACATAGGATCGTATCTTCAATTAGTAGCTTAATGTCATATAATAATTCAGTGTCTCCACATAATTTTCATACCAAATGACTGTGCTATCATTAAAATAATAAGAGCGTGAAATTATTTAATAAAAGACAACGATATAGGCAATTTTCAAATACGATGTTTGGCCATTAAATGTAGCTCATCTCGACATCATCGACGAATCATATTTTCCCCCACTATCAATTGGTGGGACTTTTTTTTAATCAAGTTCCTAATTAGTGAGTTCCATATATTCACATAACCTACGTTTATCTTTAGCTAAATAAATAAATGATATGATATTCGTAATCCGTAAATCATCGATTATCAGGTAATTAATCTCTCTCTCCGATGAGGAGTACGACCCTTCAATTATTAATTTGTCCTCTGAATTTTGGGAGAATGAATCAGTCGTGCATCTACTACACGAATTGGACACGTGAGGCCTTTGGCTTCCATCAGCTTTGGAGATGTGACCGTCTGAAACTTGCACAGTACTCTTCCTCTATGTGGAAAATGCTGGTCAATTTTGGACACAAAGTGACGACGTAGACTTACCAAGCCCTTTTGCATGATGTAACGGAGAATCTATGTCAAACTTTCTAGAGTACAGTTGGCGTCTTGACCAATTAATCAACAGCAATCAAATGGAAAAATTATCCAAAAATATCCTAAAATTTATTTTATTTTTATCAATTCATTCATAAATTTTTAGTTTGTTAATTGAGTTCATCCGACTAATTTTGTCTAGAATTTGTTGACATAGATACCGGTTGCACGACCAGTGCTTTAAAATGGATAATTTCTAATGATACTTTAATTTTTTTTCGATTTATTTTTTATTTTTATTTTTCTTCTTTTTTATTTTTGTATTTTTCCTCTCTTTTTCGATAGATGTTGGTGAGGGCAACTGAGCCCATTAGTCACGGCTGAATAAAGGGAGTCAATCACGGTTGAATAAAGATAAAAATATAAAAGATAAAAAATAAATTTGAACAATATTAAAATATTATTAAAAATTATTCACGTCAACACCGGCCATGCTACGTAGGATTCTTGACATTCACATAAGTGAATTCTGGTCAAAATTGACCGAATGAACTCAATTAACAAAAGATAAAATGTTTATGGCTCAACTGACAAAATTGAAAAGTTTGGAAGTAAATTGGCAAAAGTGCAATAGGTCTAACACTTTTTAGACAATTTTTTCTACAATCAATATAATATAAGATATATAATAGTTAATCACCCATTAATCTTGATAGGGGACGCGTAAATTAAGAGACTGATATAAGCATGCCTACGAGTGCCCAAGACAGCAACGTTTTGCTTTGGTCCATCTTAAGTCATGTAATCTTTTGGTTCACTTTTTCAAATTATGGTTGAAGGCTTATAGTTGGAGTTTTGAAAATAGAGTTATGAAATTCAAGTGTAGTTTTGATATTTTTTTGTTATGTACAAAATCGTGTCCTTCATTTAATAGCTTAACCTCGTATAATGACTTAGTGATTTCGTAAAATTTGACATACCAAATAATTGTGCTATCACGAAACAATAAAAGCAGGAAACTAATTTAGCAAAGTCAACAAGATAGGCACTTTTCCAAAGACATTACACATTTCGGCCAATAAATATAGTACCCTACGACATTTATGATGGCTAATATTTTCTTCTATTATTGATCGGTGGAATTTCCTGAAATCAAGTCTCTAATTGGTGGGTTTTATTTATACACATAACCCGCATTTACTTTTATTAATTAAAATTTGAACAATATTTATATTAGTAATTTGACAATGATCCGGTATATCCGTAGGAAAAACAACCCTTCTTCAATAAACATATCCTTCAAATTTGGGGCAAATGAATTAGTCAATAATCTACCTAATGAATTGGACACAACAAGAAGTACCGAAGGATGTCATCAGCGAAGCTGAAAACACGTGCCTGAATTTTTCCAGGTGGAGCACAAACGCCGGCAGCAAACCTCGAAGCCCAGACCCACCGTCGAAGAGCTGGAGGCCTCCAGAACAGGGCTCCCTCAAGATCAACCTGGATGCCGCCTAGTCCAGCTCGAAGATGGAAGGATCCGCGGCTGTAATCTGCAGAAACGCCTAAGGTTGCCTCACCGATGGTTTCGCCGGACAAATTAGCACTTCTTCTACATATATGGCTGAAACCCTAACTCTCTGTTGCTCTCTTCTATGGATACACGACAAAAGGAAACTCCAACTCAGTTCAACTCGCGAAGTACTTGCTGCAGCTTCAAAAGTTATCGTGGCTTCTGACTGCAAAGCTGCTATCACCCAGGTGCTGGGCTTGGAGGCCATTCCGTGGGCCTCACGATCTGTTATTGCTGATTGCAAGCTACTATTGGCCCAACTGGGCAATGTCCCCTAATCTACGAGCCGTGATCCACAAACCATGCCGTGGATTGGGTCGCCAAGGCCCACCAAACACGGTCCCTTCCACCCGACTAGGTTACCCGCCCCTCGCCCCCTCTTACTTCTATTTTATGCCATGAATTCCAATTGGAATGTAACCAAGCTACTGCTTAGTTATGAATGAAAAGCCGTTTATGTTCAAGAATTGGACGCATTAGACTACTATTCTTACATGGGAGTGGGGAAGTGAAGAATTCAATTTCCCACCTTCTTAAAGAAGTTGAGGATGACGACGGTTAGTTTTAAGTATAGGTTTCAACTCAAATTCTTTGCAAAGAGACATGACAGTAATTCAAAAGTGAGCTAAGAGTTAAAATAGAAAAAAGAAATAAATAAATCCAATGCACCAGGCCTTGGGCTTCCATCAGCTTTGAGGATGTGACCTGCGGAAAACTTGCACATTATTGTTCCTTTACATGAACATGTAAAGTAAAATTCCTAATATCCATTTAGTGCTAAGCCTTTTGGAAATAAAGTCATGCCGTCCGTATATTTAAAAAGCCCTTTTGGCATGATGGCTGGCTCCGAAGAAATCTCTGATAAATGTCAAACTTTTGGAGCCCACTTACATTATTGTCTTGACAAATTCAATTAGCAACAGTTCGATATCATGAGATATGCAATAATTGATCGCGGATTAGTCTTTGATACAAGGCGTGCCTCGGAGCACACGAGACTGTAACGTTCGTAATTTACTCTATCTTGGGTCAACCTTAACATTAACTAGGATACTCCATGAATCCTTTGATAGTTAAGGCTTCCTCACCGTAGAGCAGGAGCCTTAAAGCTTCATCGAGGGCCGCCCCACCTATTCAATATTATTATCGTTGGTAGGCTGATAGATTATATTCCTTATTTTAACGTGTCAGTGTCCGTACATCTCAATTCCTTTTTCTTCCCCAAGAAGAGGGAATACCCTCTTAAGTGTTTTATGTCCAAGAGATGACCTCAAATGAAACAGTTTAAAGTCATACTTAAAACCATACATTATTGTAATTATGTACTCAGTTGGGAAATTGTTGTGCATTATTTTTCTAGTGGACAACATCATGCAACGACCACACTATTCAAGAACCATTTGGGATGAATCGTTCGCTGGAGGACTTCTGCACTTGACCGCATCGAATAATTTTCTTAGTATTGAATCCTTGTGAATGACATTTGCTTCTTTTGGCTTAGATTAGACTAAAATGGAAAATTTGTACTGCGTATCCCTATCAAGAACCCGGAGATGTCTGAATAGCTTATTTGAAAAAACCCCAAGGTAGACGACGGTCAGAAGAGGCTAGATGTTGATCAATTTACGTGGGTATAAGCAAATTATGGACAAAGCCATCGATCTGTCTCGTGAGGACGTTCTTCCGGCAAGCACCCGACCGCCAGCGATGATTGATGGCTGAGCGGCATTAGTTGCACCTCAGAAATTTGTTGGAGAAGCACCCTGACGTAGCAATGACCTAGACCGCCATGACAACATTTTGGTCGAACTCTTTTAACGGGATGATTAACTCAAACAAAAAATACATAGTTTAAGCACGCGATTGCACCAAACAAAATATTTGGGACGTCAAAGTTGAGTTTTGGAGAATATGAAACACCTAACCCTCTTGGCCAAAAGGAAACTCCTACGCTCCTTAGAAAAAAGTCGTTTGCCTATCTATATATAGCAGGACTTCATCTACCCCCCGATGCCCACGCAACCACCACCGTCACATCCGACGACAACGGCTGCCGGCGACTCTGGATGAGCAGGCTCGCCCAGCCAGACCCAGTAATCCACCACCATTCCTGCTCCATTTCTCTTCACAGAGATGAGGAGCCATTTCATCACTAGAGCAGGGGTCGAAGAAGTCATCCTCGTCCTCTCTTTCACGGCGGCTCTCTTGCTTCTCCAACTTCCCTTCGAGGAAGTCGATGGAAACCCGGTCCCGAGAGTCGTATTCTCAAAGAGACCCGCGTGCTTCCACGCCTACCTCTTGGCTCTCAACTTTGCGTTCACGGGGGCCGTGATGACCATGTCATTGCGCGAGAAGTGGCCCAAAGCCACCGCCCATTTCCGGAGGCTCGCTTGCTTGGCTGCTGCGGCAGCAGTAGGAGCTTTGGCTTGGTCGGCAGCAGCAGCGATCTTAGGACCTGTGGACTTTCCTGCGAGTCAGGTGGCGGAAACTTTTCTGAACTTTGAGTTCACCAGGAAAATAGAGGAGAATGAAAGGTGAGAGCTGATGATGTTTGTTGTATTTGCACCGCTAGTCAGTTTATTCCTGATCAGTGACATACTATAAGTTGCTTGCCTAGGCATATACATCTATGTACGCGCACTAATTACCAGATTGTGACGATACATGCGATCTTCTCCTTTTGCAATATCAGCTTCTTCTTCTTTTTTTCTGTTTTTGGTCAATTCTGAGAGGCTCTTGCAGGGCTTATGACTTCGGGCCCAGGGATCAACCAGTTACCCACATTAAAAGAATAACATCATCTGTTTCTGTCAGGATCTGATTGCTTCGGAAGAGATGTTCATGGAAACATGTTTTAGTTCAAAAATGGGGAGTACAAGATAAATTAGATCTCATTTGGGGCAAAATAATTATAGCTGTAACTTACACAAGGCAAGGAACCAAAAGAAAGGGAGAGGGTCTAATTGTTGACCTTTGTTGTTTTAGTCTATGAACTCTTTATTTACTCTTGTCAAGAACATTCTCAATGCCCGAGCAACGTCAAGAGCGTTCTCCAAATGAGCGGCATGCCCGCTCCCAGGAACTTCGAAAATCTCGCAGCTCGAATC
Organism: Angophora floribunda; assembly: GCA_014182895.1. NCBI lineage: Eukaryota > Viridiplantae > Streptophyta > Magnoliopsida > Myrtales > Myrtaceae > Angophora > Angophora floribunda. The sequence continues at coordinate 27,429,396 of CM024711.1, read as the reverse complement.
TGGTGAGCCATCCCTGACTTCTCTTTTGCGGCCAATTTCATCAAACATTTTTCGAGCAATTGCCGCATCGTTTTCCCCCTGCAACAAGCAAAAGGGGAGTCTCGCAGTGCTTCAAGTCTTCCCAAAGTGACCTAAACACAGAGAGAGAGAGAGAGAGAGAGAGAGAGAGAGAGAGAGAGAGAGCACAAAATCAGGGGCCAAAACATCAACTAAGATTGTTCTATTAGGTATGACCATGAAAAGATTGGGATAAAATCACGGTTGCTTCCCCAATGCTCAAATCAGATAGAGCTTTTGCAAGACCTTGTACATCAGTGTGCTGTAAGCAGCTCGAAACTATGTTCTGAAAATGCGGATGGCTCCTTAACCTGTCAAGTAGAACACATACCTAAGTGAACGTTGGTTCAAGTGCAGTAATACTTATACCTGAACAAGCATGAATCCTGAGTTGATTACAAGCAAATGGGATCCAGAATACCTCTTCCACAGCTCTCCTTCATGCCAAGAATCAAGAAGGACCGGTAAGCCATATGTAAGTAGAATTTGTGCTCTGTTATCATCTTTAGCATGGCGAACTTTTCTTGCACTGGCATTCTTCAACCCAGGGCTCCCAGATCTAATAGCAGCTCCTTTAATCTTCATAACATTCTTCATAGTTAGCTATGTTAATCAGATGCATCATGCATTCATCAAATAGCAAATTAGCATTTTGACCATGCAGAACCTACCTTGTTGGTAAAATTCAAGGTCATATACAGCGATATCCTGACTCCCAATGAATATCCAATAAGAATAATCTTCTTAGAAGTTATCTGTTGTAGAAAGTTGCACAACACATCTGCAATAATCTCAATAGTCTTGGTTTCTCAGCTGCTTCTTCAGTCGCACGTGATTGGCCAACTGAATTCCCGTGGCCAGGAAGGTCGATAGAAATGCATCTAGCTCTGAAATGGCCTTCATTATTGGTATCCACTCTTCGCAAGTTCCTAGAAAACCGTGAAGGAATATAAATGCATTGTCCTGCTGCAGCGTTTGGCACATTAACATTGCATTAATAAATAATGAGGCTGCCTAAAACGCTGCTACATATATCATTATCTTAGAGTGCCTATAGCTAGAGATCATTTTTTTTCGCCATCACACTTAGCCATTTCACTAAGATTTGATATCAAATGACAGACAGAAACAACAGTAGAAATAACATAACTTTATTTTCACTTGCACATGTAAGCTAGCACCAGATTACAGTTCAAATAGTTTCATCTTTCATGTCGTACTGCAAGTTTCATAATTTTAAGGTACCACCAGTCTTTCTCAAATTATAACAGAGGATGATCTTCAAACATTAAGAAAACCACATGCACCTGAGCGCCACAAATATCCACCTGCATTTGTGGTGAAAACATCGATGAGATACTTCTTGATACCAAGTATCTCACCTACGACATGCTTTTTTGAACACAATTGACGATACCAAGCACACAAGGAACATAAACGGGAAAAAATAGTGTGATAATTACTGACAAGAAAATCAGAAGAATGCAGTTATCAAAAAGCTAATAGGTGACAATCTGATGCTTTAAAATAGGATGACGACGTAACAGAGCTAGGACTGTATGGGTGCCTTATATGTATATCACCGGGAAACGCAACAATTGACTATTCTGGGGCACGATCTATGTTCATTGACAATAATGGCTTGACTCAAGCTATTAATAGATAGCTAAACCCTTTCTATCTTTATTCATGTTATTGACAGCTTCTCTATTGGAAGGGAGCTAGAGTTGATCAAGATCAACTCCAGATTAATTATTTGCAACGTGGCAAACCAGGTAAATAAAAGCCACGATCGGAATAAAGGGAATTCGTGGGGGTTGAAGTGCTCCTCCTGTCCTTGATTTGAGTCCAATTCGTGACAAGGCCCCTGTATGTCTATGAAGGAAAAGGACTTTCTTCTTGAAAATACATTAATTTGAAAAGGACAAGGATTGTAAAGACGGAGTAGGGAATCCCGTCTTACACCTTTTTTATTCCTTCAGGAAAATTAAGGCTGTGAAAGAGAGACTAGAAAGAGTGATTGAGATCGATCTATTCATAGCGCTACCTTTGTAAATAGCCAGAAGGCCCATCTAGGGGCACCAAGCCTGCATAAAAGTGCATCAGCTAATGAGTTAAACGGAGAGGGGTACTAATCCAAGACAGAAGTATGACCACAAAAGAAATTCCATTGCCTTAGTTAGATCTGTAAGAACCCCTGGTCGACACTTTTATTTATTATAAGCCCGAACGATGAATTTAATAAGTTCTTGCCGATAACCATGGTCTGAACGGTGCTTAATTATGAGAGTTACTTTGGAAACAGAGAAGGAAATTCAAATTCCTTTGAACTATTTTCTCAATTCTAATAAAATGCAACCAAAGACAGATCAACCAAATTTCACAGCGCACAAAACAAATAATGCTTTTGATGAATTCAACCTACTGTTAACTTTATTGCTGTAAATCCCTTCTGACCAAGCATACTAGCAACTTGAGCCACCTCCTCAGGAGTCCCATGTGGATCAAGTAAAGCACATATCTCGACACCCTGTGACTTCTCAGATACTACATCTCTACTGATATGGCAACTAAGTATGATTGACAAATTAGAATCTTATTTTCCTGCAATGGCATAGAGTATAGCCATCTCCAGACCACATCTGACACTAGGAAAGATTGAACATGGCTGTTTGAAAGTGACAAGATTAATGATGTCGATGTTCAAAATTAGGGAATTTTACTTCTATATATTCAAACTAATTCACCTCTCCCTTCTCATGCATTACCAGCCTAGGCCCTAGACATACCAATACTGAATGGAAACACTACACCTACCATAATTCCCAATTCGCTCCTTATCCAAGAAGAATATGACCCCTTGACTGTAGGAAACATATAATTAATCTTAGCACCTTTCATCACATGAGAAACCAAAGCTACTCTTCTACATCTTGAAGGTTTTCTTCATGAAATTCAAGAGGTGCGATCTGCCAAGACGACAAAGCAATTTACTTTTTGACATCAATAGTCAAAATTCTACCCTAAACAGTTAAGTCCAAGAATCAACGTCAGAGTATGCTATGTAAGCACTTGTACTTGTTTCGCAAAATGTTGATTTTTGTATGTTTTCGTCAGGTTAATTGAAGATGATCAGAGGAATTACCCTTTTGGTATTGATTTGGTATGAAAATTCCGAGAAAATACAGATAACAGCCATAAGAATGCTTCACTGAGCATCCAACCACCTTCCCACAACATTTTGCTGATGAGTCGACATACTTAAGCTTTCCAGAAGGCAAGTCAGTGTTATATAATCCCAGTTGGGTGAATATCAAGTGAATCTGCACTATTAACCTGCTATTTCTATGGAGAAGAATGAATTTGGATGCATTGATAGGTCGGTAAAACTCACCTCGCCACACCCAACGGTACCAAATTCAAGATATAAATGCAACAGAAAGCCCTGTCTGTAAGAAGTTGCACAATCACAATCGGGATCAGCTGAAGTGGGTGGTGCCAGTGGAATTCTGCCACCAAGAAGATTTAAACAGTGATAGCATATAGAGCCATCTTAGTCAGCAGAATTAATCTCATACTAGGGACTCAAAAGTGAAGCCTGACCTGAGAATTTCACAAACCAGGAACTGAGATGAAAGTGAAACAGAGCCTGGTGCAGGAACCTTCATAAGGATACGTAAAGCATCATTTGCTGCTTGCGGAGCAAAACTTCTCCAAGAACTGAAGAAGTGCAAGCTACACAGTAAAGGGAAAATAGGAGGTCTATGTAATGAAGGATATAAATCTCACAGCAAAGAATCTAATAACCTGTGAGTAGCTGCATTTGCTTCAATGTAGCTTTGGACTTCAATGACACAATCCATTCTTTCATAGTCAGATTTGTTTAGAGCATCTTGAAATTCTTTCTTCGTGTGCACCAGGATATGATTCACTCTGCATAAGTTTTCTTTAGTTGAAAGACGTAATGATAAAACTCATCACGACTGCCACAAACAAGGAAAGGAAGTAGTTCGCAGTAATGTCCCGCATGGAATTTGGAATGGCTTCCCAAGTAGGGGTATTTCATATATAACCATGGCTCTGGCTCATTTTTGCTGAAAAATGTCTGTAAATTATCTTATTTGCTATGCAAAGTATGAAAAGTCCCACATACACGTTCTCTATGCATGATGCAAAATCATTTTTGAGTTCATCTGAGTAAGAGGGACTGTTTTCTCTTTTCTATTTGCTCAAGACAGAATGCACTTAATACTCTGTTGGATATCCAAAGTCATCATCACAGGCATTGTTGCATGCATCTAAGCACGATGATCCATTTTAGGTTTTTTAATACTATTAACCGAATCACCTATCTGTTCAAAAGCAGTAAGTCGTCATTGGCAGTGTTCTCGAATTTTCTCCCTCGAAGAGCAACTAAGAAGGCAACAGAGTAGTTTGTAACTGTTTTATAGCAGAGAGTTGCTTTCAGCAGATTCTGATTTAAACTAGTTAATTTCACCCAAAAGCCTTATTTTCCATTTCGCAATTTAGTAAAATATGTAAATTCTTCAGTGACTAAAGACGATAGTTGCATTAATTTTCTTAAGGTTAAGAGGAGCTTCGGACGAAAATAACTAAGTGCAGCATTTTGATGATACAAAAGCAACTGCTGAAAACAATATGTTCCTCTGTTTCTGCCGTATTGTATGTACCATTACGACTTATTTAAACAAGCAGTTAGCAAACTTGCTGCTAACTTCGAGTTATTTTGAGCAAATATGGTTTTAGTAAAAGTTCCAATCCAACCTTACCTTTTTCAAGCTGTTCTTGTGATGTTGCTAAAACCTACCAATAAAAAGCAAAAAAAAAAAATAAATCAAAGACCCCAAATTATACTCACTATGACACATTTACCTCAATTTTTTTTTTTAATACCAAACACCCCCAAATTATGTCCATTGTGGAATATTTATCCTTCATTATAACTCCACCCAAAATCATCGTTAAAAAGTTAATGTGAATCCAACGTGGCACCTTTAGGAAAAAGTGGCTCTGATATGGCATCGCATGAGTGTCACATGGAAGAAAAAAAGAAAAGAAAAAATTGCGCTTCTCATCGACTTCTCGAGTACCTCGTGAAGTATAATGTTCATCACATTCATCATCTTCAATCGCTTAGCCAAACTCCTCCGATGCTCTTGCTTTGCTGCCCACTACTACCTAGACTCTTGCCATGGCGGCCGCGAGCTTCGGAGGTCGACCTTCAAGCTGCATCGAAGCTTAGCCTTGGCTGCTTGCAACTACCCGCGAGCTTCGAAGGTCAAGGTCAAACCCCTCAAGCCAAGCTTCGAGCTAGAGCAATCGTGGCGGCTGCAAGCGTTGAAGCTTGGCCATGGCTATCACACCCCAAATTATATAGGGATGAGGGAGTGACATGACCGTCCTTTTTTCCAAAAAACGCAACCTTAACCTATACTCAAATATTCAGCTCTCAAAAATTCTCGCGATAACGTTTTCTCTCTAATAGCTAGTAATAAGGGACCTGGAAAATGTGATAAAAAAAAATTGGAATGAGCTATCATGGCCCAGTGAGTAATACATTTCTTTTAAGCAAACCGAGCAATCATTATGCACATTAAATTACAAACATAACTCACTTTTGCCAAAATCAGAATTTAACAAACCTTCAAAATCAAGATACGATATTTATTATTTTAACATAATATGTTCATAGCAAAATACTCATTTAACCCAAATTTAGAATATAACATACTTATAATAAGGACTAGGTTACACTTCATTGTAGTTATATTTATAACATAAATATTCATTTCACGATAATATTAAAACAAATATTAATAGTCCAACCTATTGACCAATCTCGTCCAAATCACATGCCAATGATCTATTCCAATAACTAAACTTATGGTCAAATATCCAGCCATGATCATGCATAACGCTCGTGATAAGGCAACCAAGATTCCTTCCTTGATTAGGTCTCACCTATTATGAGTCTATAGCTTAGCCTACAAAGATATCCCAAATTAATATGTGCATACCCACACATCTTTCAATGGATTCATAGAGACATTAAACATAATCCATCAACCTCAATCTTTAGTAATCCATAACCAAAATTGGAAACCATCTCACAACTCAAGTTTAATAACCAAAATACAACTTTTCATCTTTCGATTCATATCAAAGCGCCTTTCAAAAACCACATCCATAATCATGAACTTTTGTCATCCTTTTATAAAAGGTTTCATAAGCCATTTTCAAACAATCAATTCAAACTGAAATGTGAAGAAGGTTCCCATTTCAAATAGACAAAACAACAAGAAGTGATCAATCATGTTTTATGCAATAAAATATGCTATTTCTTAACTCATAATATATCTAATCAATATCTTTTTTCAAAACATGAGTTTCCAAAAAAAAAAAATTAGTATCACTCACTTAGGAAAAACCAAAAATCAACCTATGGTAGTTACTCGAACCAACATACTCACATTCTTATCAATTAATCGAAAAACGATATTAAAAATCGAGTAATACACTAACGAACAACTTTGACTAAACAACATTCAATTGTCAACGTATAGACTCCTAAGAGCTACAAAGAAGCTCATTTATGACGTACATTTGTCTTTTGCCGTTATAAGTAACTCGCACGCTAAACTTCAAAATGTCGTTCCAAACAAACCATACTTCAAAATCAAGTTTCATCAAACCCCACCACGCACAATGCCCTAGACTGCTATTTCCATAAAAATTGCAACTCTAAAAACTCCTTAATCGAATCTCATCATTCAAAATTAACATAATTCCAAATTTGTGCCCTAACTTTCAAAATTACTCCAACTAGACGAATAATCAAATACTTACCAGGCGTTACGATTTGTAGTTAATTCAACTAGTCGAGGTGTTCGAATCGGCTATGCATGGCAATTTTTGCCCTTTTCTTCTTTTCCTCTTCCCCTCCTTGCTTTCTGCTTCAGCTTCTTCCTTTCCTTACTTGCTTCAAATGTACGAGCTCAAATAAGCAGAGAGAAAATGAGGGTTGGGCTTGGGCTTGGCTTTTAAGAGACATGGGCTGGCTGGCCCATATATTACAATGGCGGCTTCCGACCACCTGCGAGCATGGGAGCTCGACCTTCAAGCTGCTTCAAAGCTTGGCCCTTAGCGGCCTGCGACGACCCGTAAGGTTCAAAGGTCGTGGTCAGACCCTCAAGCCAAGCTTCGAGTTAGAGCCGTCATGGAGGCCGTGAGCTTCAAAGCTTGGCCATGGTGGCTTGCGACCGTCTGTGAACTTCGAAGGTTGAGGTCAGACAAGACAAGCTTGGGAGAGGAGCTGGAGAGGCCATGGCCTCTGGAATTTATATTTTAAGAAAAATGAAAATTTGTGTCCTTTCGTATTTTTCACTATTCAACTTCCTTTCTTTTTCTAAAATACAGTATTTATTCTTCAATTATTTCTTTTTTAGAGTTCTTAGAAAAATACCCAACTTATTACTTAGTATTCTCATTTTGAGACTTTTGAATCTTAGAACATTTTTGCCAATAACTATTGCCAATCGTGTGAGCAAACAATTCCTTAAAAACAATGTATCCACACCTCAATTTCATTCTTCCCAACCATTTTTTCTAACAAAATACACCATGAGCATGTCAAAGCCAACGACCAAAAAAAAAAGCCAACGACCTACACGCATTCCCTTCCCAACTTTTGTGTCGTACTTGAGCAATACATTCAGTCAGACCGTTATAAAATCTTACATAATGACTGAAGTGGCACATTTCTAATTGGCAATTTACACACATGAACCTCACCAACATAATTTATACCCTCACCAATCAGGTTAAGCCTCGGTTGTTCGCCTGGTTAGGCACTCCATACAGATGAAGAGGGGCGAGCACACCAAGGCACAGCACAGCCAGGCAGCCCACGCGAGGCTCGGCGGAAGGAAGGACGCCACCAGCCCGAAGAAGGTCACGAAAATGGACACCGCCCCGATATTCCCCAACATGCATGCGACCCTCGGCCACGATTCACGCACCATCATGCCAGCCCACGTGGTACTGTATCCGACACAGAGCGCTAGGACGAGCAGGCACGAATGTAGGCGGCTCAGGTGGCGGTATTGGTTGGAGAGGAGGCCTGTGATTGTGGGCACGGATAACCCGAGTACGGCCTTCCCCAGCTCCTCGCTCTGGCACAGGACGACTGTCGGGTGAGGTGGGTTGGGCGCGAAGCCCCGGACACAATTGCACCTGCGCTGGGTGGGGGTGGCCGGTTGCCCAGGAGGGCTCACGGGGTGGCCGGACTCAATGTCACTGGGCAGTGGGATGTCGATTTCAACGGGGAACTCGTCCACCACCGGCGAGCGCGAGGGGCTTGCCGGAGACGCACCACGGGAAGTGAAGAAGCTACGCAGGTATGAGACAAGCCGCAAGCCCCTGGGCTGGGTGGCGGTGGCCGGTTGCCCAGGAGGGCTCACCGGGTGGCCGGACTCGATGTCACCAGGCGGTGGGATGTCGATTTCAACGGGGAACTCATCCACCACCGGCGAGCACAAGAGGCTTGCCGGCGACGCATCACGGGAAGTGAAGAAACTCTGCAAGTCTGAGACGAGCGGCGAGCAAGTTGCCAAAGCCCGTTGCACGGCGGTGTTTCGTGTTGCGAAGCCCAGCTCTATTGGTGGAAACATTGCCTGTAAAATAACTTACACGAAAGGTCAGACAATTACGTAAATAGTTTATCCGGTTCGAGCGCAGATGTCTGGAGGTTTTGGCAGGGAAGAGCAAGACCCTCGCACGGCCGAATCCTTGAAGATCACCGTCATGAGAGAGAGAGAGAGAGAGAGAGAGAACAGGGTTTGGAAGATTGAGGTTAGTTTGAGATGAGACTGAGAGCCGAAGTTGCTGCATTTAAAAAGAGAAGCAACTGGTCATTCGGCATATATTGGAATCCTCCGACGAGGAAGAAATGTTCGAATTGTCAAGAGATTTAGGGCAACCTTGACGTCGAGGACCATGCGTAATTGCTGTAAACGTTTGTGTTACGTCAGCGACATTTTAATTGGTGTAATTAGGTCTGAATTTTTACCTAATGCAAAATGCAATCTCCGGGCTTTTTATTTGTGGAATTAAGTTTCCGAACTATTTTAAAATGTTCGATATTATCCTGGCATTAATGATTAATCTCCATGAATTTTTTTTAATATGGACGCTAATCTAACAAAACTAATGTCCAGTGGAGAACTTTTTACAGATCAATTTCATACATACTTGAAATCGCAAAAGAATAGCAGGGGTTCCTTTTTTTATGGTACTAATCATTTTTACTTTGCTCAATGAATTTAGATTGACGTTCTCATTCACTTAACTTTCATACATACTTAAAACTTTTAAGTATACTTATCCCACAAATTGGCACAAAGATAAGAAGAATAAGAAAAGGGACACAAAAATATCTGCCAGTATCAGTTATGGATAACTCAATTTCATCCCAACATTCTCCGTTACTTGATCAGAATTGAAAGTTTAAGGAGATCACATTGTATAAAGTTAGTGATACTTCTTATTTTTTTGACGTGGTGATACTTTGTTAATGCGGAAGCTTTTCTTTGAAGCAAAGATGACATTGCACATTTAAAAATAGTCCATGAATTAATTGAACTAATTGAAAGTTTGGTCATGAACATTAGACCAAACTTTAGGAACCTAACAACACCAATTAAAAAGTTCAGTGATGAAATTACAAATTGCAAGTTCAAGAACTAGTAATGCTGTTCAGTGATGAAATTACAAATTGCAAGTTCAGGAACCAGTAATGCTGTTAGCCCTTCTGATTAATTAAAGGAGTTATCGCCAATGTTTAGTTTAACGGATCATGTCGATCCATAAAATAAATAAAAAACAGTGGAATTTATATTGGGTTGGGTTGCACCAAAAAACGCAAGTTTCTGCACGGTTTTCTTCTTGTATGCGCTATCAATTCCTCTGTAAATTGAGCCCATTCAATAGATTTTTTTTCCATTGATTGACGTATCTTTGATACATTGAAATTGGAGTGTGCCAATTTGTTGACAAGGTAGAATACAGCTTCCAATGCTACTTTTCCATTCACCTATTCCCATTTCGTACTCCGTCTTTCAAACATTTTCTCTTTTGCTTGTTATGTAATGTTTCATTATTTTCCTGTAAATGTATAATGATATAAACTTGACAATAATTATAGTACACCACAGGAAAATACAACTTGATCTTGATATGAATAAGCATATTTGCATTCATATTAATTCGTAATATTATCACACTTAATTTAATTTTTATCCTTTGTACAAGCTTCGTTATTTCTTAATAAGAAATTAACAGAGTTGTTTTTTGCTAAATATATTGGAAAAAATAACCGTTATCTACCGATTCCTCTCTTAAATCCAAATCACAAATCATATGCTTCTATTTGCATAAGAAATTCAAACCTCATCAATTGCACATTAGGGTTGAAGGCATAAAATTGGAGTTTTGAAAATAGAGAATGCAAAGTGATTTATGAAAACTCAAGTGTATTTTTGATACTTTTCATTACATATAGAATCGCATTTTCATATAATAGCTTGAACTCACGACAATTCAACAATTCCATAGAATTTTACATACCTAACAATTGTGCTATCATGTAAAAATAGAAGCGTGAAATTAGTTTAGTAAAAAGACAAACAATATAGGCAATGTTCAAAGGCATTACGGCATTTTGGCCAAAATATATATATATAGCTCATTGCGACATCAATGACGGTTCATTCTTTCCTCCCCTATTGAGATGGAACTTCCTCAAATCAAGTTCTTGGTTGGCGGGTTTCAAATATACACATAATTTACAATTATCATTTGCTAAATTAATATATGATACGATGTTCATAATCCTTAACTCACCGTTATCAGTTGACTAATCCCCCCATCCAGCAATATTGGCGGGAAACATACGACCCTTCATTAATTAATTTATCCTCCAAAGTTGAGGAGAATGAATCATTCGTTTGTCTGCCACATGAATTGGACGCATGAGGCCTTTGGCATTCACTTTTGAGATGTGACCGATCTAAACTTGCGCGTTACTCTTCCTCTATATAGAATAGAAGCAAGTTATTTTGGAGACGCGTGATGCCTGATGTATTCTTACCAAACTCTTTCGCATGACGAAAAAAAAATCAATGTAGAGCATTTTAGACTATAGTTAATGTCTTCACCAATTAATTATTAATAGCAGTCAACATTATATGAAGTACACAGTAGTTAATCCCTCCCTAAACTTGATGAGGGACACGTAAATTAAGAGATTGATATAAGCACGCCTCAAAACGCCTGAGATGGCAACGCTCTACTTTGGTCCATCTTAGGTCATGTAATCTTTTACTCGGTCAACAAATTGTTGAAAACTATGTTTTTCTTCTTGCTTTCTTTCTTCTTATCCGCAGAGCTTTACTCGATTTTTGAGGAATCATTCGGTGGAATACTTCTGGACTTGACCGTACCACGAAAGCCTGGTGAACAGTTTTCATTTGTTGAGGCTTGGATTAGATTTAATGCAGAGAACATACCATCAAGAAACCGAATATGTCCGGATAGCTAATTCGAGAAAACACTGAAGTGGATCAGTTTATGTGGGGTATAGACAAGGATGGATCATGCTGCCCTGAACCGTTTTTTATTTGCGCAATGACTTTTGTAACTTTTATTTTATGTACGAGGAAAAATGACCAAAAAAATCATAAATCTATTGTAATTAAGTCAATTCAGTCTCAATTTTTTTTTGCCAATTGAGTCTTAAATTATTTGTATTTGTGTTAACTAAGTCCATTCGGCCAATTTTGATAGAAAATCACTAATACGTGTCAACCATTTTATGTGACGTAGTCAGCACTGATATTGACAATTTTTTATAATATATTAATATTTTTCTGATGTTTATAATTTTTTATTTTTCTATTATTTTTTAATTTTTCTCTTCATTCTTTGTTTCCTGCTGTGGCCGGCATGGGTCACAGACCTCGCCCTCCCAAATTTAGCAACACAGTGACTTTGATTGATGAACAATGAGAAATAGAAACTCACATCCTAATCGAGGATTCACAAGGGAACTGCCAAATATAAAAGAGGGACACAAACATCTTATTGTGCAAATTTACAGGACCAACCTAAGTGAGGAGAACACAATGGTCGTTGCATTCTCTTAACCCCTCAAGCATGTCTCAATTTATTTCAACATGCATTGGATCTTGACACTTCCCATCGTGATCTTGATTATAATACATGGGCGACAAATGCTATCATCATATGTGCAAGCGACACAAAATTGAAAAAAAAAAAAGGGAACCAACGATATTTTGCATTAGGAATCCAAAATTATTCACTTTAGCAATCGGGGCTGAAGGCAGAAAGTTTGTAGTTTCAAAATAGAGAATGCAGAGTGATAAAGTTACAACAACATGTACATATATTTTTTATGTTTTTCATTATATATTGAATCGCCCTTCATCTAATAGCTTAAACAATTATGTCAATTCAGTGATTTCATAAAATTTTACATACCAAATAATCATGTTATTATGTAACAGTAGAAGAGTGAAATTAATTAAGTAAACAAACAACAAGATAGGCACTTTTCAAATGCATTACGACATTTTGGCCAATTGATGTAGTTCATTACAATACTAATGGATCATATGTTCCTCCATTATTGATTGATAAAACTTCATCCAATCAAGTTTCTGATTGGTGGATTCCAAATATACACATAACCCGCGTTTATTTTTAGGCAAATTAAAATATGAAGGATACCCATATCCATAACTCACCAACTAACAATTGACTAATCCCTCCACCGCGAGATATCGGTAGGAAACCTAAACCTTTATTAGTAAATTTATCCCTCCGCATGGGAGAATGACATAGTCGAAAATCTACCACGCGAATTGGACGCATGAGACCTTCAGCTTCCGTCAACTTTGGAGATCTGACTTTCGGAAACTTGCACATTACTCTTCCTTCACATGAAAATGGGATTCTTAGATCCATTGAATGATAGTCATATTGGAAACAGATCATTCCTTACGTACATTTTACCAAACCCTTTTGCATGCTGCATAGATACATTCTGCAATTACAGTATAATAGCGGAAAAGATCATCAATGTCAAACTTATAGTGTATGGTTATTGTCTTGATAAATTAATTTACAACAGTTCAACATTATAAGATATGCAATAATCGATCACTGATTAGTCTTGATAGAAGCATGCCTCAGAGCACGCTAGACAGCAACATCCTACTTACTCCATCTTAGGTCACGTAATTGTGTGCACATAGTCCAGAAATTGTTGTATATTATTTTTCTAGCGGTCGACACTACGCAACGAGAGCATCATTGGAGAAGCAAAGTCGGTAAAATTATTAGAATTTTCACAAGCTCTTCTTATCCCGCCAGAGCGTACTCGATTTTTGATGAATCATTCAATGGAGGACTTCTGGACTTGACTGCATCACGAAACATCCTTCTTGTCGTTTAAACCTTGCGAATAGGATTAGCTTCTTCTTTTCTTTTTCTTTTTCTTTTTGGCTTAAATTGGGAGAATAAAGAGAATTTATTTGCGTATCCCTATCAAGAACCCCAATATGTCTGAATAGCTAATTTGAAAAGACATTCTAAGCAGACAACGGTTAAAAGAGGCTTCCATTTTATAACAGTAAAGGATGTAAAAGTCCATGAGGATGAGGTAAAAGACAGGAAAACAAAAGTTCCTCGGATGTTTGTCGGTTTGCGTGGGGTATAAACCAATGATGGATATAGATAGCCATCGATCCGTCTCGCGATGTCATTCTGCCGGTGAGCAGCCAACCGCCGGCGACAATTGATGGATCTTGACTAGTGGCTGAGCGGCACCGCTGCCACCACCGGTCCACCACCGCTGCCACCACCTTTTCCATATATTAATTAGTTATCCATCATCAAAATATAAAAAAATCGGAAAATAATTTTTCGGAAATAGTTTTCTTTCAAATAAATAAACCCTACAATTGATTTGTGAATTCAATATATAAGAGATTGAATAATTATACTGGGTATTGACCATAAACACGACTTCATTTATAGATCGATGAAGCAATCATTGATTAAGCTTAGAGATAGTATTGTTCTCTTGGAAAAATAATACATGTTCACAGAAGATGAAAAACGAGGGATCGGGTTGAACTTACAAGATCTTATTTAAGATGCCCAAGGTGAAATTTTTTAGTACGTCCCTATCTTTAAGACGTAATTTTCCATTTATTAGATGGAAACAAATTGCCAAAAAAGAAATGTCAAAGTCGAGTATTGGAGAATATCAAACACCTAAACCCTCTTGGCCAAAAGGGCAATCCGACGCTCCTCAGAAAAAGTCGTGTGCCTATATATAGGACTGCATCCACCCCCAAGTGCCCACGCGATCACGGTCACATCCTCCGACAACCGCCTGGATGAGCCGGCTCGCCCGACCCGACCCAATAATCCACCACCATCCCTGCACCATTTCTCTTCACAGAGATGAAGAGCCATTTCATCACTAGAACTGGGGTTGAAGAACTCATCCTCATCTTCTCCTTCATGGCGGCCTTCTTGCTTCTCCAACTTCCCTTCGAGGAAGTAAATGGAAACCCGGTTCCGAAAGTTGTATTCTCGAAGAGACCTACGTGCTTCCACACCTACCTCCTGGCTCTCAACTTCGCGTTCACGGGGGCTGCGATGACCATGTCGTTGCGCGACAAGTGCCCCAAAGCGGCCGCCCATTGCCGGAGGCTTGCTTGCTTGGCTGCGGCGGCAGCAGTAGGAGCTTTGGCTTGGTCTGTGGCGGCAACAAGCTTAGGCCCTGTGCACTTTCCTGTGAGTCAGGTGGCGGAAGCTTCTGGGGGCTTTGAGTTCACCGGGAAAATAGAGGAGAATGAAAGGTGAAAGCTGATGATCAGTGACATATCATAAATAGTTACTTGCCTAGGCATATAAATCTATGTACACGCACTAATTACCCAGATTGAGACGATTCACGCGATCTTCTCCTTTTGTAATATCAGCTATTTTTTTTTTTTTTTTTCTGTTTTTGGTCAATTCTGAGAGGCTCTTGCAAGGCTCATGACTTCGGAAAGCATAAAATCATGTGTTTCTGTCAAGATCGGTTTGCTTCGGAAGAGATGTTCATGGAAACATGTTTTAGTTCATTTTCTTGCCAAATGAATAGACACACAAATGGGGAGGAGAAGATAAATTAAGTCTATTTGATGGAAGAGAGCAACCTTTCTAAAGCAAATGCAGAGCCCCCAGGCAAAACAATTATAGCAATAATTTACAGGAGGCAAGGAACCAAGAAAAAAGGGATAGATCTAACTGTTGATCTCGCTGTTTTAGTCTATGAACTCTTTATTTACTCGTCAAGAACTTTCTCAATGCCCAAGCAACGGCAAGAGGGTTCTCCAAATGAGCGGCATGTCCGCTCCCAGGAACTTCGAAGATCTCGCAGCTCAAATCTGGCGAGCCATCCCTGACTTCTCTATCATGGCGAATTTCATCAAACATTTTTTGAGCAATTGCCTTGAACTTCGCATCGCTTTCCCCCACAACAAGCAAAAGAGTCCCGCAGTGCTTCAAGTCTTCCTAAAGTGACGTAAACACAGAGAGAGAGAGAGAGAGAGAGAGAGAGAGAAGAAAATCAGGGGCCAAAACCTCAACTTTGCAAATGCCCAGCTTATTAATCAGTCAATTCAGCTTATAAACAAAAACAGCCATGAACTAAGATTGTTCTATTAGGTTTGACCATGAAAAGATTGGAATAAACTCACGGTTGCCTCCCAATGCTCAAATCAGATAGAACTTTTGCAAGACTATGTACATCAGTGTGCTGTAAGCAGCTCGAAACTATCTTCTACAAATGCGGGTGGCTCCTTAAGCTGTCAAGTAGAACACATACCTAAGTAAACGTTGATTCAAGTGCAGCAATAATTTTAGCTGAACAAGAATGAATCCTGAGTTGATTACAAACAAATGGGATTCAAAATACCTCTTCCACAGCTCTCCTTCATACCAAGAATCGAGAAAGACCGGTAAGCCATATGTAAGGAGAACTTGTGCTCTGTTATCATCTTTAGCACGGCCAAGTTTTCTTGCACCGGCATTCTTCAACCCAGGGCTTCCAGATATAATAACAGCTCCTTTAATCTTCATATCAAACATTTTCCTTAGTTAGCTATGTCAATCAGATGCATCATGCATTCATCAAACAATAAATCAGCAATTTTGACCATGCGTAACCTACCTTATCAGTATATTTCGAGGTCATATACAATGATATCCTTGCTCCCATCGAATATCCAATAAGAATAATCTTTTTAGAAGTCATCTGCTGTAGTAAGTTGCATAACACATCTGCAATAATCTCAATTGACAGTCTTGGTTTCTCAGCTGCTTCTTCAGTCGCATGTGATTGGTCAACTGAATTCCCGTGGCCAGGAAGGTCGATAGAAATGCATCTAGCTGATCCTGAAATGGCCTTCATTATTGGTATCCATTCTTCGCAAATTCCTAGAAAACCATGAAGGAACACAAGTACATGGTCCTGCTGCAGCATTTGGCACATTAACATTGGATTAATAAATAATGATGCTGCCTCCTAAGACGGCAGCTACATATGTCATTATCTTCAAGTGCTAATAGCTGGAGATCAATTTTTGTTCCCATCACACTTAGCCATTTTGCTGAGATTTGGTATGAAATGACAGACAGAAATAAAAGTGGAAATAAGATAAATTTATTTTCACTTACACATGAGATGTAAGCTAGCACCAGATTACAGTTCAAATAGTTTTGTCTATCAGGTCGTACTGCATGTTTGATAATTTTAAGATGCTGCCAGTCTTCCAAAAGGGCTTGCGTAATACTTATCCAGCACTCGAGGGTCAGTATTATTTGCAATAGGATGGAGACTGAAAATTGCAGAGACTGTGATTGTTTATGGCAATAATTGTCATTGGTTTTCTCAATGTCCTTCAAACCCAATGAGTTTCATGAAAGATCAGCCAATAGCAGGTTTGGTGATTAGAGGACCAGCTATATAAGGGAAGAAAACACTCAACACATTGCAGGATGTGAGGGAAATACAGACAGAACAAACAAGTTTACAGACTAACCCAGTTGCAAGAAGATGACCAAACAATTCATAACTAAGAGGAAGCTGTTACCTCTGGCTCAAAATTGCCAAGCTAATTGTATTACGAAGGGAAGAAACATCACTGATTCGACAAACTACCTGAAAAATTCACAGATGCAAAAACATCAACCAAACAAATCAGGGAGATGAAAACCAGTAACATCATAAGCACCAAGAGCAAAGCCAACGGCTGTGCTAAAACCATCAATGCTGCTAGCTCCTCCATTTGCAGCTATCCGTATCAGCTGATACTGTAGTCTTGAATTGAGCAAAATCGAGGTGACTTTGTCAGTAAAATTTGTCCGACTCTGTCCATACATGTCCATATCCCGAATTACCATGCAATTTCCAACAAATAGAACTTTCAACAGGTGAGAGTGTTTTTGAAATCACACAAGCAACTTGAGGTTCGGTTAAAGAGTGTTCAGCATCTATTTGAAAAGATAACTCCCGTGCAACCTGCGGAATAGGGGGGAAAGGCGGGCAAGGAGACGAATATTAATTAAAAGGCGAAAGAGCACTTTGTTAAACCCGCATCAAGCAGTAAATAAGACTAGGAATTTCCAGATGATCAAAACAAGTAGAGCACCATCGACATAAATCCTTTTACCATATTATTCACAGCTTCTAGTCGGTACTACCTATAAGCGCACGCCGGATTACACCCCCGCCCGAAGGGCCAGTTGACTTCGAGGGGAGAGCTCGGTCAAGAAGATATAAGCCTTGAGAAATCTGATGTCTTGGTGGATTGAGCTTTCTTACCTTATTGAGCACAGAATCAAGATTACCCTCAAATTCCTCCCATCTGATGATTGGTCAAAAGGAAACGCCCAAACAGAACTGAACCAGTCAGGTTTGGGTGGTTCCTGAGATCATCGATCCGGTTCCTGATTTTATAAAATTAAAGTAAATTTCAGTCTACGTCTTGATTTCAGGATTGGAACTGCACGTCCGGACCAAATCAATTACCATTATTATTATTATTTTAATATTTTTTCCTCTTAAGCCGAACGTCTCTCTGCACTTTGTCCTTTTCTTCGCGCTGGGGAACAATTGTCTCTGTCGCTCTCTCTGCATGCACGTCCTTCCGAAACTCCGATCATTGTTAAAACCCCTCGCGGGAAATGGCCAGGAACCCTCTCGATTGGACAATTCCGCAAAGCGGGAGCAGTCGAAGATTCGGCCAGCCAAGGAGTTCCTCGACCTCGTCAAGTCCATGGGCGAGGCCCGATCGGAGTTTAAGGAGGGCCGCATCATCCTCAACGAGATCCAAACCTTAAAGCGCTGGATTGTGGAGCGGAGCCCGTCATCCCCAAGTGCAAGATGAAGGAGTACATCATCATCCGGCACGTCTACGTCGAGATGCCGGGCCACGACGTGTCCTTCGGTTACATCCTCGCCGTCAAGATGACGCACGACGACGGCTTGCTACTCGAGATTGAGCTCGACGCCCTCCACTCCGTCACCACGGGGTGATCGTGATCCGTGCGAGTTCCGAGGCTGTCTTGAATGGGAAAAAGAAAGAGGAAGAAATGTGTGAGGGAAGCCACGGATCGATTTACCCACTTGATGGTCCAATTTCCAGAACCAGACTGCTTGGGAACCGATCACCCCTAAGTCCACCAGTCCACGAATTTGCTTGCAACTCCATGAGTGGGGCTTGAATTCTTCAATGGCAGGTTGATTGAAGATCTTTAGTGTGATTTTATATTGACTATTGCAGAAGCAAGCAATCGATTACACTCTAGATTTGTGTGGCTTAGTCCGGTCACTTACATCCATAGGGAGAACAAATAATTCCATTGTAAATCAAGTAATATGACATATAGCACAATCATTCAAATCACTCAAATACTTTTGATATTTTTCGGCCCTTAATTACATTTAATAACACAATGTTTAATTCCACAATTTTTTATGAAATAACCTCTCAATCTGATAAAAAATAATAATAAATCTTGCCTTAAGATCTATTTCACATTAAATTGTTTGGTCCCACGGAGAAAAACCCTCGCCAAGCACAAGATGAAAACGGTGAATCACCCTCCATTCACGGCCAAGTTCAAGAATAACATGCGTGTGTATATATAAATCTCCAAAGGGAACGTTCAGTGACCGAATTTAACAAGAAAGAAAATACAGGTAACAGATTCAGTCAACCCAGATACAAGTTGGACTTTCCTCTATTTTCTATTATCCTCGGCCGACATCAATAACACAGAGGATAATATCCATGAGTCTCAAAACAGACTTCATTTATTTATTTCTAAAATTCAGATTTTCGTTTCGGTGTCAAACTCCAAACATATTCTAATAGCAACATTCAAAGGGATAGTTATTGGTCGATACATAAATAATTTTGCTTCCGCAACGGATATTACATTAAATAAGGAAGAGACATAGGAATGCCCCGAGAAAAATAAAGTTTCGCCCATGGTTGGAGAATACAAAAGGGAGCAAAAAATGACACGTATTTTCATAACGTCGAGCCCAGGTCTCGCTCGTAATAATATTGTCCGCTTGGAGCTAGAAGCCCGCATGATTTTGTTCTTTTGGGCTTTACCCAGAAAAGGCATCATTATAAGTGTGATTAACTCCGATACCATTATGTCAAGCCCAAGTCCCGATCATAATGATATTATCCCCTTTGGGTCAGAGCCCACATGATTTTGTTCCTCTAGAAGAAATCTCGTTACAAATTAAGATAAGTGACATTCTATATATGACACTTCACTTCACCGCACCTAGACGACATGGAATTCGGTTCATTTATGCCCCCACACCATCTTAGAGTCATAGCCACATCTTGTCCGAGCCATAGTCTTAGAGTCGGAGCCGCATCTTGTCTAGACCCTCTCGGGCCTCATCAATCACTCTCGCTCTCGTAGGACCTGGTCGTTACATATATCGACATGGATGCATGATTAAGTCCTCTGTACATAACAGCAATTACAATGCATCCCGGAGCAAATGATTTGCCTTGAGTAAAATTAAAGGCCAAGCTTACCATAGGGGATGTCATCCTTGTATTTAAAGAATTGACAATTCGCAATAAAGGAGAGTACTCAAATCGAAAGAAGAAACGGTAGGTGGATGAGGACCAAAAGCTGGCTAAACCACCCAAGAGGCCCAAATCGAGATCCCAGTCAAAATAACTGAACTAAAAGGCCGTCTCAATTTTAGCCGATCGCCAAGAAGATTCCTTTTGGGTCCTTATTCTCAGGGACCAATGGTAGTCGTGGAACGTAAGGCCAAATGAAGGAAAAGCCTTAAATCGTTGCGATTGAGGTGTCCACACAAATTCGATGATATATTTCTTTTGAGAAGGATGCTTCTCGTCTCTGGACCGACCGACGAAAGCAGTCTTTAAGAGACGAGGGAATGCGAGGCTTGATAAAACAAGGACCTGAAAATTACCTAATCAGGGTAGAATTCATGGTCACTGAGCGTATATATATATATTGTCTTTGTTGGTCGGTTTCCCGAAGCTGATCAAGAAGACGAGTACATGGGAGTTTGATTCTCGGGCGACATTGTGATTCTGACGGGAAAAGAACGGATGTATCATCGGGAGGTTGAAGACAAGGTATGGGCATGGAAAATAAAATGCAACCCTGGACCTTGTATGCAATCAAATCAAAAAGGGGAACATACAGGCGATATATCGTCACCATTTTCACATGAAAAGAGAGATGTGGGAGTTCAAATCCCGACCTTTTCAGCAGGTTAGTGTGAGGACGATTTAATTTCAAGTATAGATTTTGATTCACGTATCTTATAAAGAGATAAGACAAAAGTTTGAAAATAAAATTTAAAATAATAATAAAGTAGGACCGACAAAAAAAAAACTCACAGATCAAGATGATTTGCCAGCCTTACTGATCAAGTTAAGATAGGGTGAAGATAAAGCATATGCGGGAGTGAAATGGGAAGCATAACTGGCATTTTGCCTGAGCATTTAAGAGGCAACGCTTGATATTTTTTATGATTTTTCTTTTTTGGTTGGTGATATTTTTTAAGATTAATTATACGAAAAATCTCAAATTGATATATTTGTGTTATATTTACCTCAAATTAATTTTTTAGTCACGAAAAATTCCAAATCAGTACATGTGATAAATTTACACCAAACTAATTTTTTAACTATCAAAAACCCCAACCTAATACATTTTTAATAATTTTATCTTCCCTTAGTTTCTATAAACTTATTAATACCACCAAAAATCACAAATTAATACACCCATCAACCACTGTATGTCACCAAATTCAACAATTTGTCGGTATGAATTTGCCACATGTGTACCAATTTTGGATTTTTGTTGATAAAAAAATTTTGTATAAATTTGTCTCATGTGTGTTAATTTTGGATTTTTCATTATGTTAACCATATTCTTTAACATAATTTTAATTCTTTTAGAAAGGGGCATATGTTGCACTAAAAAATAACTCAAGTCATTGTAAATTGATGTGGTGTTGGTATTGAGTTATCGACAAAGCAATTAACAAATACGATCACAAATCGATGGACTACCCATGCGAGATTGGGGCAACATTACCAACAACATTATTGACGAGTGATCATTGACCAAGATAGTTATCGATGCACAATGACGAATGGTCGTTTACAACATTTCGATCGATGATGGAATTAGGAGATATTTACGAAATTGTAACCATTTATGAATAGGGGCATGTAGTTTACGATACTAATCGGGAACGGTTGAAATTTGTAATCAATGAAAACTTGCATGATTTCTCAATTTCATTTTCATTTTATCCATTTATCAATTTCACCTTCACTCTTTAGATTTACCCTTATTTTACATTAGTGATCCTTGTTACCCAAATAATTTCTTGTCCGAATTCCACATAACCCGATTCATTTATTAAAAAAAAAAAACCAAAGATCCAATTTTTGGTGAAAGATAACCAGATACTATTTCAGCGAAACAAGTACATATTTAATTTTAGTTGAGTTTATGCACCATTGATGTCTCGATTAGAAATCTTCATCCAATTAAGGATGCAGATAAATTGTTAAAAGTAAAATTCCATTTGTTTCGCAAAACCTAAATGACCTAGAAATAAATCATAAAAATGATTGTTTGTATCACTTAAAATATATAATTAATGTAAAAGGTTTTCATCATCAATAATGATTTATGTATAAATATTTTCGTGGATAATAAAATTTAATTTTATTTATTTATTTTTATAAGCAATACAAACAATAATTTTAGAAAAATGTTTTGTAAATGATCCATTTTCTTATAAGTAAACTGAGTCCAAATGTGTTCTTAGTGGGAGGACTGAATGTGGTTTTTCATTCGATTATTAATATGATGGATTGGCCAAGACTCTGTTGTTCTTGAGTGATCATGGCGGAAACCAAGCTGTTCCGTAAGCTCCTCTTTTTTAAGTCTCGGAAGGTAAACCCTAACCGGGGGTCAGCTGATCTATCATCTCTGTCATGTACAAGTACAGGATTTTACCAATCTGTCCCTAATCTTCAGTCCAAGTGAGAAGAACGACGGTGCTGCGGACTAGATCGAGCGTGAAGGAAACCTAAATTGCCGCGGATTGGGTCATAAGGCCGGGTACATTGTGGGTACCCACCACGAGTTCTTCGGAGCATTTTGTCTTGACCATGGTAAATCTCTCTGTCATCCAAATGATGTAAATGGAATTCAAGATCTATTATTATTTCATGTACTGCTTCGTTCTTCAAATTGCCTTTGTCAATAATCGTGCATCACAAATTCAGCTTGATTTGTAGGCCAATTCGCTAACATTAGCATTTCTGAGTACCTGCTCAAGGAACTAATCAACAATTGAGAATGAAGGTGGGTTCTGTAGTCATCGATAAACCCCTAACACAAGAGACCTAGCATTGGAACGTGACGTCCGATTTTGCGAAAGATCATTTTATTATCGTGGTATTACCACATCCCACTGATATCATGGAAACCTCTAGAAAAAAAATCCTCCTGGCGTGGAATTGAATATTCAATTGAATTCATCTTATCCTAGCATCATAAAATGTATCGTTATAAGCCACCGCAATTGAACATTTGAATCAACGTATTGGCACCGAGCTTTAGGCACCAAGAACAATCAAATGCAAGTGACTGGGTTGGCCTGTCAATACTTCACGACTAAGCAACGGACGCAACACTCAACAGTCACAATCGTGTGAATGCAACTTCACCAACAGAGAAGCTTCGCATGAGGTCATTAGGCGATCCTTCGAGAGATTTTTAATAGGGTTTTTATTGACGTGAACAGGAGTTTTCAGATAAAATTTCCTGAACGAAGGTTAAATTCTAACGTATTATCTTATGAAATATAGTGAGTTGGAAGCTTTTCTAGTTTTGATGATGTCTCATAGAATTACAAATCAACGTGAATTGAATAAATTAAAAGAGAATTTATACATGGAATATAAGTTAAAAGTTAGGAAACAAACTATATATAATCAATTATTTGATATATTACATACATATATGAAAACCCTCTTACTTAAATATTTGAAAATCTAAATTAGAAAACTCTAACTAAAAGAAGAGGCTTTGAAATGTCAGTAAAATTTTGAGAAAAGTTTTATTAAGACACCAGCCATAATCAACCAACTAAAAAGTGGCACCGAAGTGCTGATTTAGTTGGACTAAATGATAGATTGCTATGAAATGTGAAACTTATCAACCAGCTATAAGTAAAATCATAAGTATAATTAAAATTATACTATATTAAAATCTAGATAACTTAACTTGCTTAAAAGTACAAGTAGACAAAAATTGAGAATTGTTACTAAAGTAAAATTTAACATTAATGCTGTAAACATCCAAATGAATAAGAAATTAAAAGATATGTGAAAAAGAATTATTAATACTTAGTATTCAATACAGTTGATCATTAAAAGAAACGAAGTTAGACTCTTACTAATAAAATATTCGGAAAAAAAAGCATAACTAAAGTTCATTTATTTGGTGGAAAATAAATGATTTAGAAAATGTTTTCCTAAAAACAATCATTTATCCCATTTATAAAAATAAATGAATAAAAAATATTTTCATCGTCCACATAAATATTTGGACATAAATTGGTGTTGATAATAAAGATAATTTTCACCGACTAATTATTTCAAACAATGTGAGCAATTACTTTTAGGAAACTATTTTATAAATCATTTATTTTTTGCAAAAAAAATAGAGCCTAAGTCGGAATGCTCTTAATGTAGGGCATTCTAAGATCACAAAAACATCATTCGAGAAAAAAAATTGATGTTTTATTAATTGTCGATACCATATTTACAGGGAATTATTGGGTTATATTACGTTAATGAAAAGAGACACAATAGTCATATGGGTGGCATGGAAAGTGGTGGACTAGTTTTCTTGTAAGATGTAGGGAGGGAATAGATTTAATTAGAGGAAAGCACGACCCTTCAATCAATAGTAGTGAATGTAAATTTTGATAAAACAAGAGAGTACAGGCGTTTTTCTTGTTCTAAGATAATGTGTGACATGTACAATAGTTCCTTTATTATCTGATTTCATAATAATACCTTACAAGGGACATAACACACAAAAGATGTGTGTTAATCAAGTGGTCATGTTATGACGCACACTTCTTACTAATAATGCTATATGTACCATAATTTTTCTACAATATTAATATGCAAAATATTTTGAGAAACTGTAAGTGGGCTTTTAGACAGGTAGATCATATACAACACCATATATTAATTTCATAAAGCAACATTCATATTACATATTTAGTATTCCTCTACTCGATCAAACTAAGAAAAGGACATACAAAAACGAGTTACTTAGACAGCACTGATTTGTTGACGGCAGGGTGGAACTCTCCCCAGGGATACACATCGCAAGAAGCTGTCAAAAATGTAAAATACGTATAAACCACACGTACATGGACATGCATGTATGACCTTGACCATCGCTCTTAATCTGCTCTCTAAAAGTGCCGATGAGAGGAGGGGCTCAACTGGGAGTGAGAATCATCGCCGCTATACATCCGATAAACGATCCCTGGTTCGGCCATCCCCGCTGTTCTCTTCCTCAATCGCCGTAGGAGGAACAAGGCACGAGAAAAGGGGCAAGCAAGAGAAGCCACAACACAGCCAACACGCCCACACGAGGCTGGGGGGAAGAATAGAGCTCACCAGCCCGAAGAAGGCAACCAAGATCGACCCCACTCCGAAATGCTCCGATGCGTTCGCAACCCGAGGGCAGATTCCACCCAGCAGCATGCCGTTCCAAGTGGCAGCGAATCCGATGGAGAGTGCGACCATGACCACGCTGGATTGCAGGTGGCTTAGCCCCTGGTGCTGATTGAAGAGGAGCCCCATGGCTATGGGAACGGCAAAACCCAGCACCGCCTTCCCCAACTCCTGACTCCGGAACGAGACCGCTATCAGGTGAAAAGGGGAGGGCCGGGACGAATCGGACGTTCTGGCCTGAGAATTTCCGGCGGTGGTTTCGCTTCTGGTTGCAATACCTAGATCGAGGCGTTCCCCGCTGTTCTCTTCCTCAACCGCCATCGGAGGGAAAAGGCATGAGAGCAAGGGCAAGCAAGAGAAGCCCCAGCACAGCCCACATGCCCACACGAGGCTGGGTGGAAGAAAAGAGCTCAGCAGCCCGAAGAAGGCGACCAAGATGGACCCAGCTCCGAAATGCTCCGATGCGCTCGCAACCCGAGGGCAGATTCCGCGCAGCAATATGCCGTTCCACGTGGCAGCGAATCCGAAGGAGAGCGCGAGCACGATCGAACTGGTTTGCAGGTGGGTCAACCCCTGGTGCTGGTTGAAGAGGAGACCGGTGGTCATGGGAACGGCGAAACCCAGTGCCGCCTTCCCTAGCTCCTGACTCTGGAACAGGACCGCTATTGGGTGAAGTGGGGAGGGCCGGGACGAATCGGACGTTCTGGCCTGAGAATTTCCGGCGGTTGAGCTTCTGGTTCCACACCCATTCTTTTTGTCCAACGTGCTTATGGCTGAATCATCGATTGTCAGCGAGACTTCATCTACGACGGAGATGGAATCGACCACCGGCTGGCATGTTGGGGTAGCACCACCGTGTGAAGCAGAAGCCGCCGGCTGGCATGTTAGGGTAGCGCCACCATGTGAAGCAAAAGCCGTGGTGGTGCGGTCTGGGATCTGATCCTTGCATGATGATGGAAGCGATGGAATATGGGAAGTGAGGTACTGGAAGAATGAGATGAGCCATGAAAGAGTCGCCAAAGTCCAGTGACCGGCCACTTCTCGTTCGGAGTAGTGCGTTTGCCCGATCAGGGCCGCGAAATAAGTTTGCAAGAAATATCTAATTGCACAAATATTAGAGGTTGTAATTGGGAAGAGCAGGACTCTCTCAAGGCACGATCTTTCAAGAGGCACGACAAGAATGAGAGAGATCAGATGGCGAGCAAGAAGTGTTTGGAGACTGGACTGGTTAATTGAGGTTCTGTTTGGTGGGGAATTTATAGAACCTTTGTCTCTTTCCAGAGGAACGTGAAAATCAGAAACAATTTCCCATCCGATGATTTTCAACCTTGAACCGCATCGTGGCGAGGGTTTCATGAAGCGTTCTGGCGGTATGGAGTCGATTAGTACGGATAGACATACATGCCCCAGCCCCACAGGACCTAGACCTTCTAGATTTCGTAGGTCCTCCATTCCACCAGATTACCTTTTTTTATGTTGGTCGTGTCGTTGACTCGTTACTGCTTTCCCCACTGCTACAATTAAAGCCCGAGTTATCCTTGGCTGATCGCAACTCCCCAGCTGATCCCCTCTTAGAATAGTTGCTTGGGAGTAGCGCTCCTTCTTCTTGACGCTCGGAGAAAATATTATTCGCGCCAAGCAGGATTTACATTAATCCATCGATTAATAAACTGTTTATCCAGCCAAAGTAATAGTGGAAATTAGCCCATCCTTTTTTCTAATTGGAATTGTAGGCATAAGTACAGCACAAATACCAAAAATTGACACGAGGGGACACTTAAGTACCAAAAATTATAAAATGTACACTTAAATGCCATTTTGTTTAAAAATTGAATCACTTAACTGCCAACTCCGGCGAAAGCTGTCGGAAATCTGACGTAACTTATTTTAATAATATAAATTGTTTACGTGGCTCGCCGGAAACTGAGTCGGCGAAAACTCAGCCAAAACGATGCCGTTTTGCGCCGACATGGCATTTTAAAAATATATTAATTAAAAAATATTAAATAATTATAAAATATATTATTATAAAATTGATTAATTTAAAAAAAAAAAAAAGATGAGGAAGGGGAAGATCCGGTGAGGGTGGTCGAACCCTCCCCTCCCCTTCCCTTTTTTTTTTTTTTAAATAAAATCGATTGTAATTATTTTTTTCTAGTCTCACTTGGACAATTTTTTTCTTAAAATTGCCACGTGAATTTTTTTTTTGAAAAACAAATGCTCCGTCGGAAATTAATTCGCCGGAAAATGGACATGTGGCGGTTTGGCCGAACTTTTTGCCATTGGCATTTAACTAATCATTTTTGCTCCGATTTTGACACTTAAGTGTACATTTTATAACTTTTGGCACTTAAGTGTCCCTCGTGCCAAGTTTTGGCACTATAGGGATTCGTACGTCCGGAATTGTATATAGGAATTAATCATTGGGAGTAGTCAACCGATCAGTACATAACTACGTACCGTACATGTAAGTGATCAAGTGCTTGGGCATGATCACTCACTTTGATAATCTACTTCATTAGTTTCCCACTCTTATCATTACATCCTCGTACACACATGTGTCATGGGCCGATCGTTTAGAATCAAAATCGTGCAGCGACTTAAGTTTTTTTGGATTGCTTGGGATCGTTGGAACGCCTAGGCCAAGCCTTTTTTGGATCGATCGATCACTTAAGCTCATTTGAATCATAAAAAGAAAAAGTTTAGAGAGAGAAATCTGGGAGATAATGAAACTCTGATTATCAAATGGTTAGGCAAATAAAATAAGGGAGATGACACTCATTTTTATACTAATGGCCCTCAGATTATAACCATTAATCGTTATTCGACCCGGCAAACGACATCGTATCTTCCCACTTACTAACTACCAACATTTAAACTGAGAGAGATCTAGACTTCGGCATAGTTACCGTCTCGCTCATCCTTAAGAACATTCAGAAGCTCTTGGAGAATCCCAGGGTGAATTGGGCATCTTTCCTCGTTCATGCACGATCCCTTGGTTACAGAAACCTCGGATCCGTGACACGTGCATATAAATTAGATTAGGAGATCTTCTCAATGTTTGACTCAAATACCCTTGAGGGCATGATTGATAAAGAGAATACTTCATTTTACTTTTCTACGTCATACTCTTTAAAAAAGTCTTGAGGCGCATGTGTGAGGGGTTAAGCAAAAGCAGTCACTGAAAAAATTGTAAGTCAAATCAAATATGTTGATGAGCTTAAACTTATACTCTTTCTTGATAATTTCCCTAAACGAATGCATCTTCTACTATACCTCCGAGCAAAATAGCAACTCCTACATGCATGATCTTGAAAGAGGTTATATAATTGAATTTTGAGAGATTTCTACGTTTTGTTTACCTATCCATGTTAGTCTTAGTTCCTACGCTTCAATAGGCTGTCCAAACCTAATAAAAGTAATGATTAGAATCTTCTAAAATTAGAAGAGAGGGATATATGGGGATAAGAAAATATTTGGTGGCCCAAAACTGCCACGAAGGCTAATTGGTTATTGATGTTGGCTAATAGTATCACCTAGAAAAGTGTGAATAGATATTTTCAAGAAACTTGACAAAATAATGCAAAAATAAATGCATCAAGTTTGATGTAAGAATGATCGAGTAAAACATGGTGTTGATATAGGCACAAATTAGTTATATCAAGCAATGTAGCACAATGCTTCTATCAAGCAATAAATAAAGCAAAGAGATAGAGAATGATACACACAAAGCTTATAGTGGTTTAGCTCGGTGCCAGCATACACTCACTTTCCCACACTAATAGCCAACTAGTTGGATTCCATTAGAAATCTTCTCAAAGTTATTTAGAACGTGCCACTTATACTCAAGCACTTCTCCTCAATGATGGTGTTGCCTATACCCAAATAGATAAGTCTCGCCGTCTCACACCTCAGTACAAAAAATAACATTGTCAACATCTTTGAAAGATTACAATTTGAATACTATTAGAAGACAATGTAAATATTATAAAGTTGTCTCTCTAAAATTGGATTGTTGAACTCTTGATCCATCTCTATTTTCAGCATTTTGATTTCCTTTTATACTCATCGCCATCTAATCTACTCATTGGACAATTGTAAGAAGATCAAAGTAGCCATTGAAGTTGATCAATCAAACTTTCCATAAATTTGGTCGCCCATACAATTAAATCTTCGGTTTCTAGAAATCGAGTGTCTATAGCTATGGAAAGTATCTTAACTTTGGGATGATTGTCAATCAATCACGATATCTCACGTGATTGAAATTTTGCGTAGATAATTTTTAGATTGATGACCAATCAAAATCTTCTAAAATAGAAGTCCATACAAGATCACAAGCTATCAAAGGGGTGAGATAAATATCTCAATATAATGATCTTGAAGATCATGACAAAGTTGCCGTTGCAAGTAGTGTAGGTGCTTTGCTTATTTCAATGGTCTATGGTTATATCAAGCTTTCCAATTATTTGATGATATTAGACTTTCGCCAGGCTTCTACTTATATCAGGCTTTTGCAAGTTCCTACTTGTATCAAGCTTCCGCAAACTTTTGCAATATCAGACTTTAGTTAATCCAACAGCCTCCCATTGGGCACGTTGAGAACGATGGTGATGTAGACACTATAGACTATTCGCCTTGGTAGCTCCAAATCTTTATGAACTTCCCATTCTTCTAGATTGTTCACTTAAGTAATATTTATAATCTTTTCACTCATCATATCAAGTTCTTTTTTACACAATATTACCTGAGACACAAACCACTTGATGTGTATATTAAGTTCTCAATGAATCATCGATTGTTTTATCAACTTCAAAATATATTAAGAAGATTTCTCAACACAAACAGATACCATTCTAGTTTATTTATCACAATATAAAATATCTACCTAAAATAACCTAATATCTCCGTCTTTTCACCCAAAAAATCTCATTTGTCACATTCTAGCTTGAACACGTCTTCAATTCCCACCCGCTTATTGCCCACATGCTCTTATTTGAAGCCATTAAACCGAGCTCAAGATGACCTAATGCATGACAAATTATTTTTAACCCTAGTAACTTTATATATACATTATAAACTCTAGTTAAATGATAGGGTGATTAAAATTACTCTTCAATAAAGAGTATAGAAGGAAGACAACAGGTAGAAATGCCATCTCCATTGATAAAGTTGTCGACGCTGACCAAGCCAACCAAAATTGGTCGAATGACACTAGTGACGGCCATGGATGAGCATCTACGTCAGTTACAAGCTGCTCATCCAATTTTGGATCTAGATAAATCCAGATCGAGCCTTGCTCATCTTAGTCTCCAAATGACAACCAGATTTGGTCAGATAATAATGACAACGACCATGGATGAGTGTTAGCGTTGCTTGCGAGCCTGATTCATCATGGCCAGTGACCCTACTGTCCACGCCACAAGCCATTTTCGTCATGGCCTCGAAAAGCAAAAGGAAAGTCAAAAAATGAGAGAAGAGAGTAACAAAGGAGGAGAAAATATTGGTTGGGTTGAATACTCCACGTAGGATTATGCAGCTCACCATTCAGCGATGGACACGTGTCCATCCGGCACTGCCAACCCTCTCTCTCCTCTTTCTCTCTGTCAATCCGGGCCCACGCAGCAGATGCTCTCTCTCCTCTCTCCTCTCTCCTCTCTCTCCCCACCTTTGTTTCTCTTCCGTTCGATTGCAAAGGAAAAAAAAATTGCTCTGTTCCTCCACGGCGTGGTCATGGTTCACGAGCAGAGGGGCATTTGCAGAGAAAAGAGAGAGAGCAGTGCGGAGGTTGCGAAGAGTGAGGGAAAGACGCGACGACGAAGCTTGGGGAGGCAACGGCGGAGGCGGTGTCGGCATTGGCGTTCACGAGCAGGGTGTGCTTCACGGAGGGGAGAGAGAGAGCGGAGCAGAGGTGGGGCTCGGGGAAGCTATGGCGGAGGCGGTGTGTCATGGTTTGCTAGCACAGAGGGTTTCGCGGAGGAGAGAGCTGAACTAAGCGATTTTTTTTTTTCAACAGGGAAAGAGAAAGGGGAAACGAGAGAGAAGAGAGGAGAGAGGAGAGAGGGGTCTGCTGTTGTGGGCCCAATTGATAGAGAGAAAGAGGAGAGAGAGGGTTTGCAGTACATTAAATTTGGATTGTGGGCCCAGGCGGACACGTGTCCATCGTTGAATGGTGAGCTGCATGGACCCACGTGGAGTATTCAACCCAACCAATATTTTCTCACAAAGGAGAGAGAATAAAATAAAAGGTGGGCCCACTTTAAACATGTGGCAATAATGATTGGAGTTATTGCCCACATGACAAAGCGGAATTACTTAATATTTTCTCCATCAAGACTTTGTTAGAACTCTAACTCCTCTCTCTCAACCACTGGAGTTTGTCCCAATGGCCAACCTTCCTACATTGAAAGGGAGAGACAGAGAATTCAAATCCCTATTTTTTCAAAGAGATTGAAATGGGAACGCTTAGAATATAGGTTTCAATTCCCATGCTTGGTAAAAAAGTATGACAAAGTATGACAAAGTTTGAGATTAGATTGAGAGTTAAAGTAAAATGGATAAAAAAAAAACTCATCTCTCTCCAATATCAATTAGCTATCCCTCTCCAACAAACCCATAGCGAAGGTTAGAAAGATTCTTCTTAAGCATTTGGGGGAGCGTGAGCCCACGAACCAGACGATGGTCCGCACCCTGTACGAGGCCCTTCAGTTCTGCGATTGCGGTGCCTTCCACAACATCATGGCTCATCGGCACCTCCTCTGCCATGTCGAATGACACCTTTCGCTTCATCCCTGACTTCGTCGTTTCCTTCAGTCCCACCATTCTCGCTGAGGGCTTCGACCCGACCAACTCCATCTTGTGGGTCAAGCCTAGACGATCTCTGCCAATAGGATGGTCACCCAAGTTAGGGATGCTTCAACACCTCGTTCACTGCCACCTGTCACCTGATTCAGCAACTCCCCACTGTCGGATTTGCGATAGTTGAGATTGCCTTGCTGCATTGCCGGTCGATGTGGCTATGGGTATTAAATGAGTTCATAACTTAAACTCAATCCACCTCTATAATTCTCTTTTTACTCTCTCTCACCCTCACTAAATTTTGGGCTTCCTTACTCCATTCCCTAACCTTAATTCGAATATGAGTTTCCTTAGATAAGACTAAATATAAAAGTATTTTAGTAATATAAGTCAAGATGAGCATAGCTGGATTGGGTACGGATCATTACATGTATATTGCATGGAAATGGATCAATTTAGCTTAGATTTTCTTCGACTCAACCTACCCGTTTGATAGGTCTATCTTTTCCTTCATTCCTATCTCACAAATTCGAAAACATTTTTACTATCTTACAAATTATGAAAAATAAACTTATGACCCATTTTGACGAGTCTAAATGCGGATGAGCAATGTATCTAGGCAGATTGGAAAGTCTATGCCCAGTCCAGCTCTTGATGGACCGCAATCTCATTGGTGGCGACATTCATGGCCTTGGAAATGTGGTCCTTGCCGATAGGAACCACTGTCAAGATAATTAAATATTAAATCACATCTTTATATAATAGTTTAAACTTTTAGAATAATTATCAATTATCTCACAAAATCCCATGCCTAATTTTCTTTTTGCTAATATTCTGAATGCAACATTATCTGGATATTGTTTTGATGAATTCTAGATTATAATATAAAATCAAGTCACACCAAAGAATATCATTGAAACTAGTCTACGATCAAATGAGTAAATGCCAATATAACATCTTTTTGAACTCTTCCTTCGCATTGTTCAAACAAATTATGAAAAAAAAAAATTGAAAGGGGATTTAAGGACATTTGGTTTTTAGTCACGAAAATAGATGGGACCCGATTTAATTGTTCTGTAGTTCAAGAGAAACTTGCCAATCAAGGCTGAGTTTCCCGTAATCCATTTCTAAACTAAAGGTGGAGAAGGGCCGTCGTGTAGCTGTCAATGACCGTGCCATTAGGGTTGCAGTTTCCAAATCTTATCTTAGTGTTAACCTCCCCAAAACCTGAGGGTGGAAGAGAGAAACCTTCGAGAGGATGACGAAAGCATTGACGACTTCTTTTCTAGACCAATACCGCGCATGAGCTAATCGTCGGGACACAACTAGACCGGAATGATCTTAATCAATTGCCTAATCATGCGAAAGTCTTCATCGGTCTTTGTCAGTTTTGATCGTGTGTTGTGGCCAGGCTGGCTGGTGGTCGGTTCGGGTTTGCAATTCCATGATCGTCCCCATCAAATCACGATGGACTCGGGGAAGACCCCACGAGCTGGACGCCCAAGAGCGAGCGTGCTCGCGCAAGCAAGCAACGTCATCGTCGGGCCTTCTTTCCTAATCCTGGCGGTCCGCTTGTGGTGGCAAAAAGAATTCCAAAAAACTATTTTCAAATATAAAAATTTGGAAAAAAAAAAATGGTTGAAAACTCTATCTTCTCCGATTAGGCATATGTAGGCCACATCCTCTGGACAGTCTCGATGCGAAATTCATGCGTTTGTCGTTCAATGTTACAGGTGAGTGGTGAGTTTCGCCGTCTATACTCTACCTATTAAAAAAATTCAGGATTATCATGAAAAAAAAAATCATAAATTAGTACATCTATAATATGTATACCCCAAAATTCCTAATCGATACACCTATGACAAATTTACCATCTATTAGTTTTCTTCAAATTTTACCATCAAATTACTTAGTTAAGTGACATGTAACAGTTTAGGGAGTATTAGCTATAAGTTTTACCCTTCGTTTGTCAAAGGTGTACCACGTTGTAGTTTTTCATGATATTAATTCAATTTAACGGAAACTAATAAATAGTAAATTTATTACAAATGAATTACTTTAGGGTCTTTGGTGGTTTAATTTTGGGTAAATTTGTTACAAGTATACCAGTTTAGGAGTTTTGATGATTAAAAAATTAGCTTTAGGTAAATTTTTGATAATTTGGGATTACTTTTTTTTGGTGTTGACCCAAAAATTAACATTGAACAAGAAGAATAATAGAGAAAATGAGAAAGTAAAAGGAAAGGGAAAAATAATGCTTTTGGATGAAAATACATCGATTAAGACTTCGGCTTCTCCAATTTCCCTTCAAGTGGAATTGGATTCTCGAAGAGACCCTCGTGCTTCCACACTTACATCCTGGCCCTCAATTCTTGCGTTCACCGGCAATGACGACATCATCATGCGAGAAGTGTCAATAGAGCCGCCACACATTGCCAGAGGCTTGCTTGTTTGGCCGCCACAGCGGGAGGGTGAAACTTTGAAACTTTGTCTGTGGCGGCAGCAGCGACCTCAGGACCTGTGAACTTTCCTGTGAGTCAGGTGGTGGAAGTTTATGGACTTTTGAGTCCATCAGGAATATAGAGGAGAACGAAATGTGAGCTGATAATGTTTGTAGTATTTGCATCTCGAGCCAGATTTTTTCGTGATCGGTGATATTTAAAATAGGGTTTTTTTCCCAAGAAAAAAAGGTTCCGGGTGCAAAAAGAAGAATAAATTCACATATGAGTTACCGACAAATGCCATCTTCTCCTTTTGTAAGATCACTTATTTTCTTCTGTTTTTGGTCAATACTGAGCTACTCTTGCAAGGCTCATGGATTCAGCCCAACGGATCAACCGAATTACCAATGTTAAAAGCATAAGATCATGTGCTTCCGTCAAGATTTGATTACTTCGCAAGAGATGTCCACAGAAACACGTTCTAGTTCATTCTTTGCCAAAATAATAAATAAAAATGAGGAGAAGATAAATTAGATCTTATTTGATGGAAGAGATCAATCTTTCCAAAGCAAAAGCAGAGCCTCCGGACAAAACAATTATTGCAGTAACACATGGTTGACCTTGCTGTTTTAGTCTATGAACTCTTTATTTACTCTTGTCAAGAACTTTCTCAATGCCCGAGCAACGGCAAGAGGGTTCTCCAAATGAGCGGCATGCCCGCTCCCAGGAACTTCGAAGATCTCGCAGCTCGAATCTGGCAATCCATCCCTGACTTCTCTATTGTGGCCAATTTCATCAAACATTTTTCGAGCAATTGCCTTGAACTTCATATCGCTTTCCCCCACAACAAGCAAAAGAGGAGTCTCGCAGTGCTTCAAGTCTTCCCAAAGTGACCTAAACACACACACAGCAGAAAATCAAGGGCCAAAACATCAACTTTGCAAATGCCGAGCTTATTAATCAGTCAATTCAGTTTATAAAGAAAAACAGCCATGAACTAAGATTGTTCTATTAGGTTTGACCATGAAAAGATTGGAATAAACTCACGGTTGCCTCCCAATGCTCAAATCAGATAGAGCTTTTGCAAGACCATGTACATCAGTGTGCTGTGAGCGGCTCAAAACTATCTTCTGAAAATGCGGATGGCTCCTTAAGCTGTCAAGTAGAACATATACCTAAGTGAACGTTGAGTCAAGTGCAGCAATAGTGTTAGCTGAACAAGAATGAATCCTGAGTTGATTACAAACAAATGGGATCCAGAATACCTCTTCCACAGCTCTCCTTCATACCAAGAATCGAGAAAGACCGGTAAGCCATATGTAAGGAGAACTTGTGCTCTGTTATCATCTTTAGCACGGCGAAGTTTTCTTGCACTGGCTTTCTTCAACCCAGGGCTTCCAGATCCAATAACAGCTCCTTTAATCTTCATAACAAACATTTTCCTTAATTAGCTATGTTAATCAAATGCATCATGCATTCATCAAATAATAAGTCAGCAATTTTGACCATGCGTAACCTACCTTGTCAGTAAATTTCAAGGTCATATACAATGATATCCTTGCTCCCATCGAATATCCAATAAGAATAATCTTCTTGGAAGTCATCTGTTGTAGTAAGTTGCATAACACATCTGCAATAATCTCAATAGAGAGTCTTGGCTTCTCAGCTGCTTCTTCAGTAGTACGTGATTGGTCAACTGAATTGCCGTGGCCAGGAAGGTTGATAGAAATGCATCTAGCTGATCCTGAAATGGCCTTCATTATTGGTATCCATTCTTCACAAGTTCCTAGAAAACCGTGAAGGAACACAAGTACATTGTCCTGCTGCAGCATTTGGCACATTAACATTGGATTAATAAATAATGAGGCTGGCTAGAACATGGCTACATATCTCATTATCTTCAGGGTGCCAATAGCTAGAGATCAATTATTTTCCCCATCACACTTGAGCCATTTCGCTAAGATTTGGTATCAAATGACAGACAGAAACGAAAGTAGAAATAAGAACTTCATTTCCCCTACACAAGACATAAGCTAGCACCATATTTACAGTTCTAAGAGTTTCATCTTTCATGTCATACTGCGAGTTAGATAATTTTAAGATACTACCAGTCTTTCTCAAATTATTACAGAGGATAATCTTCAAACATTGAGAAAACCATATGCACCTGAGCGCCACCTATATGCACCCGCATTTGTGGGGAAAAAATCGATAAGATACTTCTTGATACCAAGTATCTCACCTATGAGATGCTTTTTTGAACACGATTGATGATACCAAGCATGCAAGGAACATAAATGGGACAAAATAGTGTGATAATTACAGAAAAGACAACAATCAGAAGAAAGACTACATGTGCTCCTGCAGTGAAACAGTTATCATGAGGATATCCAGTTGTCAATAAGAAATATTTTAGGAATTTTCACTCACAGTTTCTTGCCCAACTTCGATCGTATTGATTGAATACTGATTGCCCTTTAAGTTCACCATCCAATTGTATCTACGGACTTCCTCATCAGTAGATTTTCTAACTATAACCTTGTGATTGACCTGAAAATTCTGCAGCAGTCTACTAGCATCAGCTATATTTGCTTCTACGCAGTCACTATTTGGATGATGAGAAATCTCCAGAGGATCAGTTGTCACATCATCTTTGAGCCATTGATAAGTCCCAAGACCATGTGCTATGGGTGAATCAACTTTGCAGTTCCTCGTTTTAGATAACTTTGCTTGCTGTAGATCAATATAATGGGAAAACAAAATGAATGCTGATAAACCCACACCACTTTCAAAGGTAGAGCTCACGACAGCCATCTTCTCCAGTTGCTGAGCCCACCGAGCGACCATAGCTGAGGTTTCAAATCCACCAAGCACACTTGGTTTAAGGACCTAAGAAACATGTGCATAACATAAACATGAAATCTTCCAAAAGGACTTGCATAATTTTAAATTTTTCTGAGCTTCCCCACCATAGTTGAGTACTAAACGAATACTTGAGCAAATAAAAGGGCTTCTAGCCTAACAAACACTTACGACAGCAACTATTCCTGGGTGAACATAATCTGCAAGCATTTTGAGGGGGTCATGTTTACAGTTTTCAATAGTCTCATCCAGAGCAACGGATAATCCACTCTCTTCGCAGAACTTTACAATATCATGTTCATCCTGGACTGGTTCCTACATGGATGAGAAAGACCAGATGCAGGCAAAAAAACCACTTCAGTAACTTGTCAGTGAAGATGTTGATTTAAAATTGATTGAGAAAAAAACTTGCAAAAGAGGTCAGTGCACACTCATAAAAAAGGGCCTCTGCAGTTTTTATCTCAAATGTTGTCCAACATTTCTACCATTCAACTCTAAGAAGCCATTGCGCCACCATTAAAGTGACAATTTCACTGGCATCAGTACCTCAATATACTGCAAATCACAGTTTTTAACAGAAGAGGAAAATCGGATTGCTTCTTCATAAGTCCACTTCCTATTGGCATCTGCACGGAGTTGAATCTTGTAGCCAACCTTCTTTCTCACTTCCTGTATAATAATAGCATCTTGAATTGGATCTGCCTGGCGTGCCACCTGTGTGAAAAAAAAATTGTAAACACCAACATAATTAATGCCGTGACACGAGAGCAAAGTTCTAAAAGAAAATCAGAATATTATAGTCATCAAAAAGCTAATTGGTGACAGTCTGATGCTTTAAAATAGGATGACAACATAACAGAGCAAGGACTGTATGGGTGCCTCATATGTATATCGCCAAGAAATGCAACAATTGTCTATTGAGGGGGTATGATCTATGCTCATTGACAATAATGGCTTGACTCAAGCTATTATAGATAGCTAAATCCTTTCTTGTCTTTATTCATGGTTATCAGGGGCCTCTTTCTCTATCAGAAGGGAGCTAGAGTTGATCAAGATCAACTCCTGACCAATCATTTGCAAAATGATGAACCGGGTAAATAAAAGTCACGATCAGAATAAAGGGAATTCACGGGGGTTGAAGTGCTTCCCCTGTCCTTGGTTCAAGTCCAGTTCATGAAGAGGACCCCTGTATGGCTATGAAAAAAAGAACTTTCTTCTTGAAGAGATATAAATTGAAATGGACATGGATTGTAAAAACGGAGTAGGGAATCCCGTTTTACACCTTTTTTTTCCCTTCAGGAAAATTAAGGCTATGAAAGAGAGACTAGAAAGACTGATCGAGATCAATCTATTTGTAGCACTACCTCCGTAACCATAAATCCCATCTAGTGGCACTAAGCCTGTGTAAAAGTGCGTCAGCTAATGAGTTAAGTGAAGGAGTGGGGTACTATCCAAGACATAAGTATGACCACAAAAGAAGATTCCATTGTCTTAGTTAGATCTGTAAGACCCCTAGTTGACAACCTTTATTTATTATGAGCCCAAACAACGTATTCAACAATTTCTTGCCAATAACCATGGTTGGAATGGTGCTAGTTGATGAGTTACTTGGGAAACAAGAAAAGGAAATTCGAATTCATTTGGACTATTTTCTCAATTCCAATAAAATGCAATAAAAGACAGATCAATGAAATTTCACAACATGCAAAACAAATAATGCTATTGATGAATTTAACTTACTTTCAACTTTATTGCTGAAAATCCCTCTTGAACAAGCATACTAGCAACTTGAGCCACCTCTTCAGGAGTCCCATGTGGATCAAGTAAAGCACATATCTTGACACCCTGTGACTTATCAGATAATACATCTCTATTGGTATGGCAACTAAGTATGTTTGACAAATTAGAATCTTGTTTTCCAGCAATGACATTGAGGATAGCCATTTCCAGACCGCATCTGACACTTGGGAAGATTGAACATGGCTGTACAAAAGTGACGAGATTAATGATGTCAAAATATTTTAAGTTAGGGAATTTTACTTCTATGGGCCTGTTTGTTTTCTTTCCAATTGTTCTGTTCTTTTGTTTTTTTGTTCGTAGGAATAGAAAAAGAACATAAATCTGTTTGGTAACATTCTCTAGTGTTTATATTCTCCGGAATAGAAAGTTGTTCTAAGGAATAGATTTGATATAGAAATAAAAAGTACAAAAAAGTAGCTTCTTGCTCCTGGGAACAATTTCTAGAAAATTATTTCTTGGGTTGCCGCTACTCGTGACCGCCGTCGGCTGCCGGGTGCAATCTCCACCACCCCGCCGCCACCACCACTGCTGACATCCGGCGGCGAGTGACCAGCGACCAACGGCGGGTGAATGGCAACCGGCTTCCAGCAGCCAACAGCTGGACGCAGTCACCGCGACCATCAGGAAAAAAATAATAATAATTTTTTGAGTCAATACCAAACGCATTTCTATTCTTTTTCTATTCTGAGAATAGAAAATTTGTTCAATTACCAAACATGTTGTTTTATTCAGAAATTGTTCTAGGGAGTAGAAATAAAAAAGAACTATTTCTCAAAAAAAATTATTTCCAGGAATAGAAATGTTACCAAAGACACCCTATATATTAAACTAATTCGCCTCTCCCTTCTTATGCATCACCAACCTAGGCCCTAGACATACCAATACTGAATGGAACCGCTACACCTACCATAATTCCCAATTCACTCCTTATCCAAGAAGAATATGACCCCTTAAGTGTAGGAAGCATATAATTAATCTTAGCTCCTTTCATCGCATGGATGAGAAACTGAAGCTGCTCTTCTACATCTTGCGGGTTTTCTTCATGAATTTCAAGAGGTGCAATCTGCCAAGCAACAAACCAATTTACTTGTTGACATCAATAGTCAAAATTCTACCCTAAACAGTCAAGTCCAAGAATCAACGTCAGAGTATGCTTTGTAAGG
The DNA here is from genome assembly GCA_014182895.1 of Angophora floribunda. Taxonomy (NCBI): domain Eukaryota; kingdom Viridiplantae; phylum Streptophyta; class Magnoliopsida; order Myrtales; family Myrtaceae; genus Angophora; species Angophora floribunda. Next base: position 27,388,821 of record CM024711.1, on the reverse strand, counting down.
GTGCACATGTACTTGTTTCACAAGATGTTGATTTTTTTGTGTTTTCATCAGGATAATTGAAGATGATCAGAGGAATTACCCTTTTGGTATTGATTTTGTACAAAAATTCCAAGAAAATACAGATAATACCCATAAGAATGCCTCACTCAGCATCCAACCACCTTCCCACAACATTTTGCAGATGAGTTGACATACTTAAGCTTTCTAGAAGGCAAATCAAGGTAATATAATCCCAGTTAAGTGGATATCAAGAGAATCTGCATTATTAACCTGCTATTTCTATGGAGAAGAATGAATTTGGATGCATTGATAGGTCGGCAAAACTCACCTCACCAAGCCCAACAGTACCATCTTCGAGATACAAATGCAACAGAAAGCCCTCTCTGTATGAAGTTGCACAATCGCAATCCATATCAGCTGAAGTGGGAGGTGCCACTAGCGGAATTCTGCCACCAAGAAGTTTTAAACAGTGACAGCATATAGAACCTTCTTAGTCAACAGAATTAATCTCATACTAGGGACTCAAAGTGAAGCCTGACCTGTACATGGAGAATTCCACCCTGAGAATTTCACAAACCAGGAACTGAGGTGAAAGTGAAATAGAGCCTGGTGAAGAAACCTTCAGAAGGATACGTAAAGCATCACTTGCTGCTTGTGAAGCAAAACTTCTTAAAGAACTGAAAAAGTACAAGCTACATCAGTAAAGGGAAATAACAGGTTTATGTAATGAAAGATATAAATCTCACAGCAAAGAATCTCATAACCTGTGAGTAATTGCATTTGCTTCAATGTAGCTTTGGACTTCAATGACACAATCCATTCTTTCATAGTCCGATTTTTTTAAAGCATCTTGAAATTCTTTCTTCGTGTGCACCAGGACATGCTTTACGCTGCACAAGTTTTCTTTAGTTGAAAGAAGCAACAATAAAACTCATTATAACTGCTACAAACAAGGAAAGAAAGTAGTTTGCAATAATGTCCAGCGTGGAACTCGGAATGGCTTCCCAAGTAGGGGCATTTCATATACAACCTTGGCTCTGGCTCGAATTTGCTGAAAAATGTCTGTTAATTATATTATTTGTTATGCAAAGTATAAAAAGTCTCACATACACGTTCTCTTTCCATGATGCGAAATCATTTTTGAGTTCACCTGAGTAAGAAGGATTGTTTTCTCTCGTCTATTTGCCCAAGACAGAATGCACTTAATACTCTGTTGGATATCCAAAGTCTCGTCACAGATGTTGTTGCATGCTTCTAAGCATAATGATCTTTTTCAGGTTTTTTTATACTAGTAACCAAATCACCTATCTTTTTAAAAGCAATAAGTAGGCATTGGCAGTGTTCTCAAATTTTATCCCTCGAAGCACATTTAAGAAGCAACAGAGTAGTTTGTGACTGTTTTATAGCAGAGAAGCAGAATGTGATTTAAAGTTGGTTAATGTCACCCAAAACCCCTATTTTCTATTTCGCAATTTGGTAAATTACGTAAATTCTTCAGTAAGTAAAATCAATATTTGCATTTCCACCAGGAAAAAAAAAAACAATAGTCGCATTGATTTTCTTAAGGTTAAGAGGAGATTCAGACAAAAATAAATAAGTGCAGCATTTTGATAATTCAAAGGCAACTGCTGCAAACAGTATGTTCCTCTGTTTCTGCCGTATTGTATGTACCATTATGACTCATTCAAACAACCAATTAGCAAACTTGCTGCCAACTTCGAGTTATTCTGAGCAAACATGTTCCTAGTAAAAGTTCCAATCCAACCTCAGCTTTTTCAGGCCACACGTGTCGTTGTTTTAGTCTCTCTTTCTTCATACCCTTTTGTCATTTCAGGGCAAATTCCTCATGTCCACTTGATTATAAAATAAACAGGAAAACATCTTTATCTTTTGGACCATACTGGCATTGGCATTCTACTTGGCAGTACAACTTTGCAAACTTTATTTTTTCATTAGCAAATTTTGTTTCAGTCTACCTGGAAGGATTTTGTAGGAAAATCACAACCCATAATCAAAACAGCCGTTTCAGAGATAACATTATCAATAAATCTCAGAAATGATGAATGTAAAAAGCACCACAGAAGAGCCAAAGTTATAAATCATAATCAATTTGTACTAGAAAATATATTTGATGCACTCCACTTGGAAGGTTGAGCAATTACCCATGAGCAAGACACAGCTCCCTAATTGAGACATTATGGGAAGTGTAGAAATACTTATCCAGCACTTGAGGATCAGCACTATTTGCGATAGGAAGGAGACTGAAAATGGCACCACCATGATTGTTTATGGCAATAATTGTCATTTGTTTTCTCAATGTCCTTCAAACACAATGAGTTTCATAAAAGATCAGAATATAGAAGGTTTGGTGATTAGGGGACCAGTTATAGAAGGGAGGAAAACACTAACACATTGCAGGAAATGAGGGAAATACAGACATAACTAACAAGTTTACAGACTAACCCAATTGCAAGGAGATGATCAAACATTTCATAACTAAGAGAAAGCTGTTACCTTTGGCTCAAAATTGCCAAGCCATTTGTGTCATGAAGGAAAGAAACATCACCGATTAGACAAACTACCTAAAAAAATTCACAGATCCAAAACATCAACCAAACAGATCAAGTAGATGAAAACTAGTAACAAAATCATAAGCACCAACTAAATGGATCAAATCCATCACATAATATTGGCCCCCTTGACATTGTGAAAAAATGAAAACCCAAACATGACAAGCCTGTAATCATACAACACAGAGGGGGAGAGACAGACAGACAGACAGACAGAGACAGAATACTAGCTAGCTGCTCAAAGTACAACGTAATAAATACATGTGACTAAACATCGATGAACAAGTGAAGTAACCTCGAACTAGATATTCAGGAGAAACCTCTAATGACAACTTTTGAGCAGTTGGCTTGCAAAACCTAATCTAGGAAGCATGGTTTCATATAATAAATGTATGAAAAGCATAATTGACTGCTAAAACTGTCAGTGTAATCTAATGGCCTGCATTGGGGGACAGATGCATCTTCTCTGTGTATATAATTGAGTGCTGGAGCATGAGTTCCATACCTCACTCCCTCTTGACGAATACTCCAGTCACTTAATCTTAAGAACTTTTGCTTTTGAGCAGCTAACTGTTCAGCCAATGGTGAAAATTACTCTCACGGTTCCAGGAAAAAGAGGTTCCACAAATGGCTTTTAGAAAACTAGGCAAAAGGATTTTGTAGTTTTTCTTTTATTATAAGAGACAACCACTTTAAAGTATTCCAAACAAGAGTGAAGGATATAATAAAAGCAAAGCGGTTTAATGACAATGGCCAAAAAAGTTCCTCATTACTTACTCGTTTGTTGCTACCAAGAGCAAAGCCAACAGCTGTGCTAAGTAAACCATCAATGCCACTAGCTCCTCTATTTCCAGCTATCTGTATCAGCTGATACTGTAGTCTTGAATTGAGCAACATTGGAGTGACCTTATCAGTAAAATTTGTCCGACTCTGTCCATACATATCCATATCCCGAATTACCATGCTGTTTCCAACAAATACAGCTTTTGTAGGTGAGAGTGTTTTTGAAATCACACAAGCAACTTGGGGTTCAGTTAAAGAGTGTTCAACATCGATTTGAAAAGATAACTCCCGTGCAACCTGTGGAACAGAGGGAAAAGGCAGGCAAGGAGACAAATATTAATTAAAAGGCAAAAGAGCACTTCGTTAAATGTGGACAGTGTACTGGGCTGTAGAAAATTAACAATTCCAAAGATTATTGAGAAAATAAGGTGTTATAAGTAGAATAAGTTGTACAATCAGTTTAACTAGACATTAAACAGTTTGAGATTTTATTTTTCCAGCTGCTAGCTTGATGAAAGATAGCTTTTGTCCAGTAATAGATAACTTTTTATGTTAAAGAATTTTTTTTTAATTAGATCAACATTAAGTAGTAAATAAAACTCAGAATTTCTGGATGAGACATAAATCCTTTACCATATTATTCAGAGCTTGTAGATATTCACTCCATGTACTGCTTTTGTATAAAATGTGACCTCTAAGAAGGACATCAACAAATCCAACAATGGAACTCTGGATCCTGTGCGTCATCATGTGTGATGGGTCATGGCGACATGGATGCTCATCAACCATGATATACAAACGTGGGGGGGAATTCTCTAGCATTTGAGCAACTCTTTTGCTTGTAATTTTACTTCCAATCTGTAAATAAATAGAAGTAAGGCAAAGATAAACATGGATCAGCATTTAAAGAATGCTTCATAATCAACAAGTAACAATAAGATGAGAATATGTTCCCAAGTTCTTCCCCAAGCTTGGTCAGTACTCTCACTTTCCAAGTAGCCTACAAAGGAAATGACTCTCTGCCTCCATTTGTTTTCTTTTCTAGCAAACTGTAAGAAGACTTTATAAAAAAACTTACATCTTTACCATTATTCCAACTGAAAGTATCCCCAGAAGCAAGATAATATTTCAGAAAGGAGTATAAATTAGCCATACTTGAGTGCAGCGAGAGTATTGCATGGTACCATTTGATGTATCTAGCACTTTGTAAGTGTTATACCAAGCAATATTTATCTGGCAATTGTCTACCAAAGAATAGTGAGAACATATACATCTAGCTGTAACAACAAACCATGCATACCTGAATTACTGCATCAACCTGCATCCAATTTTTGAAGGAATTTGAGACCAGAGCATGATCAAGATGATCTAGAAACAAAATGTTCTCCACAGATGAAATCCTTCTTAACCTTAAACCAGATAATATGTCGGCTACAACAGGCCAACGAAGTTGCTTAGCCAAGAGAAGAACTGCCCATATATCATCCTCTGAGTGGATTGCACCAAGTAATAGAAGCCCTCTGTCAGAAGCTTGAATTGACTTCAAAATCTCTTCCATTTGATGCGTAACATCAGTGTGTGAGTGGTAATGTTGCACTTGGACATACTTAGTAAATGGTTCAACATTGGCCATCCAAAAATCTAACCCATTCAGACAGCTAAACATCCACTTCTCTGGTCTTCCATCTAGAGGTTCCCGAAAAGGACAGTTAAGATGAACAGGGCCACGTGGCGCACAGGTTGCCCAATGCACAGCAGAATCAAGTGTTGTAAGTACCATTCGTGCAGGAATACAATCACTTGGCACAGGAAGACTGAAGAAGTACCTCACAAAAGAACCAAAATGGTTTACCTAGTATAGAAATTAAGGTGTGATTCACAAGGATGCACATTATAATCCGATGTTTACAAGTACATCAAGTATTGCCAAATTAAGTGGGTATTCCACTGAGTGATTAAATTATACCTGATTGACTGATTGGTTTGCTCCAACATCCTGCAGCTCTGGAGGACGGTCTGCAGTGAGTAATAGAAGAGGCATAAAATCTTGGCTGGCCTCAACAACCTGTGTCAAGATGGACATCATAACATAATCAACAACTGAGAACAGTAATTACAACTGAACAGCATCAATAATCAAACTGTCTGAGCAGATGGTGTTCAAAGGTAGCAACTATGTAAATCCCAGAACACTGGAGAAAACCAAGGTTGACTACAATACAACCCAGTTCATTCAGGGGGAAAAAAGAAAACCTTTCTTTCTTTTTTAAGTGCTAATAATTGAAATTGTGCTGTGAACGTTATTTTACTGGAAGTTCAGATGAATTGTTCTTGCACTTAATCTAACATAGTCAAAATGACCAAAATTTATAGGCATTTCAAATTTACAATTTTTTAGCTATTTAATAGAACTCACAGCAGGAAGAAGATTTGATACTGCAGTGCCTGATGTCGTTATTACAATAGCTGGTCTCCCAGATCCTCTTGCATAACCAATAGCGTGAAATGCCAGTGAACGCTCATCAAAGCAAGCAATACACGTAGCCAGAGGATGACTCGCTGCAGCAATAGCAAGTGGAGATGATCTCGATCCTGGAGCTATACAAAAGTACTGTAATGAAGAACAATCAGGCAAGCTTTTAATATAAAAGCTAATCAGGTAATATATATGTCTCACCGTCAAGCCAAGTCGGAAGCATTCTTCAATGATAAGTGAAGCCCACACTGCATTAATGTTGGCAAGATCCCGCACTGAGTAACTTCTTTCAGTTGCTTGTGACAGCTGGCAACAGAAAGAGACGTAAATTGAAAATGTTCACAACCAAGGTTTGCGATACTTTTCTTTCATCTGTGCTGGTGGAGTAGCCAACCAAATCCCACAATTACCAGACTTCAAGCATCATATGCTAAATCAAAGTTGAATTACACTTATAGTACCTTTAACAAACCAAATTCACTACTGGGCTTGTATTCCATTAAAAGCACAAGGTACCATAAGACTCAAAGCATGTGCGTTGAATCAGCTTCAATCAGTTAAGGATGCAGTTTCGCATCAAACGAAAAGACCTTATTAAAAACAAAGATTCGCATTATCTCTTCACTCTTAAGAAGCATTGTGACCATGAACACCTAGGGCAGTTCTATTTTCCTTCTTCTCAACTTAATTATGCTGCTGTCTGCTGTCCACCTGTGCTTAAATTAGAGAACTACAAGTCTCGGTACAAAATTAGAAATTTTCCTCATCATAAATTGCAAGAAGAAAGGCCGCATACCATATTACTTGATACAGTAATCTTCGGAGAAAGCCTGACAGTAAACTGAGAGGAAGATGAAGCCTCCTCCTGCAATAACGTTGACATAAAGAAGAATTGAGTTCATATAAAGTTGAACTCATTTACGAACATAAAACAGTCAATAATGATGAGGCAATTGTCAAGAATGAATAATTACCACAAAGAAGGAAATACCAGATCCATTGGGTCAGCTAAGACATTGATTGCATCTGGTGATGTCACATATCTGTGGACCTACACAGGACAAACAAAGTGATAATTGGGCTGAATTTGTGAAAGGAGGTCAGGAGAACACATCTCATTATTAAGGTTATGCATGGCTCATATATGCGTATCTTCAGAAGATGTGATATAATTCAGGTACATTACTTGCACCCTAGATGAAGGTGAGCTCTGTTGTATTTCAATTAAATTCACATTCCAATCACACAACATATTCTTGCATTGTGTGTAATTAAAATCCTAATAACGAATAAGCTGCTTGTCATCTAGTTTGACTTAGTCTAGAAAAATATATACATAACTGGGAAGAAGAGTGGCCTTGTACCATCAACGTTAAAGTATTATCCACCACACTGAGCTTTCCAAGAGTAGATCGTATAGAAGCAACAGGGAATTTCTCCCCAGTATTCTGAATATATGAGACCACCTGATGGAAGGAAAAGTAAAACAATGTGTGAAGAGAGACAGAACAATAAAGAGAATAGACATGACATAAGACGTGCAAGTTCCAGAGTACTACTTGATATAATGAGTATCACCATAGATTACAGAAGCAAGTGGAGGATAGTCAATTATCAAAGATCTCTTAAGTATTTATTAAGATCCTTTTCTTCCGCATGCAATAGATTACAGAAGCAAGTGGTACCTTGTTAATAAAATTAAATAACAATTTTGTCTGAAATAAATTTTAATGAAAAGTTGTGCAACAACACATGGAGCATACATCCAACAAAAAATGTGAATTTTCATAGACAACAACAGTATTAAAGAGCTGGTATGCCCTGCTGTTCTGCTGCACCAGCCCTTGTATTAAATAATATTCTTGATGACAAGCACCAAAAACAAGTCAAAATTGCAACCTAAATGTTTTATTTCATGACCCCACACATATAAGTATAATTCTAGACCAAGACACTGCTCAGATGCCACAATGCCAAGACCTGACATGGTTAGGTAATACAGTCCTCAGTAGAACTGGCAAAACAATCACAGATTACCTGCTGTGAAGATGACTCAAAAGAAACGAGAGCCTCCTCAAACGGACAGGAGGAAGGCCCACTCCAGGCCAGCGTTGCTGACAAAATAGAAACACCCTCACATTCATCCAGCTCAATCTGTCAGGATAGTCTGTTATAATTAATGAAGGAATTTATGCTTCTCCCACACATAATTTGCAATGCTTTTGGTTTTCTCGAGGACAAGAACACACTGTAGTGGCGAAAGAAAGACAAATAGGGATATTTACGCATTGGAACTTCGAAGACGTGTACAGGGAGCTCTTTTACCTGAGGAATGAAAAAGTAAAATGAGCCTGCCTCATGGTCCATGGAAGACAACTCTACGTTGAAATTAACATCCAGAAAACCATAAGCCTTTATCAGTGCCGAATCATTCGATAAATATCTGCAGATGAAATATGCAATCATTCTTTACATTAAGAGCAAAGACAATGATCGTAATAAAGTAACAAACCAGCTGCCAAAAGATTGAATTAACCAGTAAAGGAAATTAGTACATAGAAAATGGCCTTACAAATGAAAGGAAAATAGACCACTGAAATCCATGAACAAGAGTTGGTTTCAATCCACTGGGCATGAAAGCTCTAGTTATTTAAGAGGCATGATCTAAAGCTTGAACTTACTTCAAAGATTCAGTTTCTTTCCACTTATTTGGCACAAAGATTTTCAGTTTCCATGAAAAGTGAATCAAAATAATTGATAAGCCGTAAATATGATAGAAAGGAAAGCATACTCACCGCAGAGAAAGAGGCTAGCCAGCTTTTACTACTAATGGAAATTACAGTAAAAAGGAATTACGAGAACTATGCAACTTCTCGATCAGCTTCAAAAGGCGGAACATGGGAAACTACATAGCAATTGATAATGGAAGCAACCTCTCCTCAGTTGCTTCAACCTTAAAGAAATATCTAAGAATGGTCTAATTTCCACCTTTTTTATGACAAAGAGCTGACATGGGTAAATCTCCTTAGACCGACCTTGGCAGGTTGTAGAACTGACACTAACTTTTGACTGTCTTTCTTCGGATGGTGCAAAAATAGCTATTGAATCGTGGATACAATTTGATTGCCATTAGTAAAATCCCTGTACTACATGGACAATAAGACATTGACCTCCATGATGCTCTTTAAAACAAAAATATCCAATGCAAAAATCTTTGTAAGCCATAAGTGGGAAAAGTTATCTGGCACTAGTAGAACGAGCTTATTCCAGTTAATTAGCATTGTCAGAAGTAAGGGTCCAATTTGCCAACAGAAAATGCAATTAAACTCACATTCAAAAGCAAAAGGTCACAGATGGAAAAGGAATTGAACTAACCTTTTGATCTGAGTGGATTCTCCTGTCGCTCCCAAAGAAGAGTACCTGAAATAAGCAGCTGCCCCAATTCCAAAAGTTCCCCTGGCCTCATTCAAGTACAATGATTTATAGGTAGGCTCTTCCTCTTTGGACATAAAAAACAGAGGAAAGACCTTGGATGAATCAGGTTGAACGCAAAACCAATATAGAGCTTTCGCACTAGGGGGTACCATAACCTGCAAATTCATATTACCCGTCATAGTTTTCTTCTCTTTATAAAATGTACTTAGAACCCTCCAATTTTCTAGCAACAGTTTTTCTCTTCCTTTAGCAAAAGGGTACTTTTCCAATCAATGTCACGAGTTCTTATATGCCTCCACTCCTAAAAAAGCATTGATCGCAACCCCAAGCCCAGGCATTTAATATGGCCATACCGAGAATCTGAGAAATCCGCTAGCAGAAGGAGGAGGGTCCAACTTCAGCTTTTCAACAGCTTCTTTAATATTCTGGAGGCCGCGTTCAAGGGTCAATGCAGGGGGCAGAGTTCGCGTAATGCAATTCTCCACCACCAACTCACTGTCCTCGATAGCGGATAATGCATTGACATCAACAATATGACCGTCAAATCTCACCGCCTTGGCAACCTGAAGAAACGGCAAAGTAGTAGAGAAAACACAATGCATAAGAATTACAACAACAACCGAGCTAAGTGCCGAATGAATTTATAACAGGCAATGGCCCCCATAATCCCATGATCACATAATGCGCCAGCCCCATGGAGCAGTGAATCGACGCCCTCGTTCCACAACACTTCTCATACCAACATATAATGATTGTAAACCATAAAATCTCTGAATATGAGATTTTATAGGATTATCATCCATATGTTCTAAAAATTTAAATTGATAAAAGCATAATTCATTATTTAAATATATTATTGGTTTAAATGGATGCTTTTTAGTTTTGATATCATATAAAATTTTATGAAATTATTATTAATTTAAGTTATTTTGTAGAATGATTATTAATTATTTTAAAATTTTAAATTATTAAATGTACGTGTGATTTATTAGTTAAATATTTTAATAATAACTTCCTTACGAATCAAAGGCCGAGAAAATGGAAAGATCCTGTCGAAAGCAGTACGACCACATTGACACTCGAATTACAAACCGTATGGAACCAGAAAGAAGACCAACCTCTGCTTTCTGCATCTGACGTACGTGGAGAGCGGGGCGACGAGAGTCGAATGAAGTCGTGCAGAGGAGCGGCGAGGAGTTGGAGAGCGAGAGCGACGGAGAGGGGACCGAGAGGAAGGTGGGCGCTTGCGACAGCGTCAGATGAGGACCCATCAAAGAGCGACGAGAGAGGAATGCATCCGAAGAGTCGGCGGAAGGCTTCGGAGGTTGAAGATGAAGTGGTGCTGAAACAGAACTCGAACTGTGCACGGGGACGAGAGAGAGGAGGGAAGTGATGTGATGTCGAACGGATAAGGTGACAGGGGATTGACGATGCTTTCAGTAACGGAGGTGACCTGATGGCGGGGTAGGCGGGACTTGGATTGGATCGGGTTCTTAAAAAGGTCAATGCTGGAACCGCCCAAAACCAAATTGATAAATGAATCCATGTTTAGGCTTGTATAAATTGAACTTTACCATTACCTTCCACCTAATTGAATTTTGCAAGGCGTGCACTTTGACTTCCCTTTTTTTATTTTTTGAAATTTGGAATCTTTACAAGGAAATGATTTTGCTTTCGTTGTAGCTCAACAAAAACGGAAAACTAAAGTGATCGGGCCATGCTTAGGCCCATACAATTTATTTTGAACGGGGAAATTATCCATAAAATCCTAAATATATTACATTTTTATTAATTTAATTATAAACCTTTTTAATTTTATTAATTAAATTATAAAATTTTCACTTTTTATCAATTAAATCCATTCAGTCAATTTTTATAAAAAATTACTAATGTAAACATTAATTATGTCATATAGGATGATTAGCATTGATATAGACAATTTTAAATAATATTTTAATTTTTTTCCTTTTTTCCTTTCTCTCTTTTTCTCATCTTTTTATTCTTTTCTCTTCTTTTCCTTTTGTTCTTTCTTTTTCCCTCCATCAGTCCTCATCAATGGCTTGTGGAGGTCGCTAGCCTCAATTGCAGGGCCACCCTTGCTAGCCTCGAGCAAGGGATGCCCAACTTGAGTTGGTGAGAGCTTCCCAGCAAGGGCAAGGTTTGCCCTCCTTGGATCCTAGCAAAGGTTGTCCTTACTTGGGCAAGCATGGCCGCCCTTGCCTAGGCAAGCAAGGGCAACCCTTCTCAATTTAAGGAGGCCAACCCTTATCCCTGCCCTCACTCATCTTGGCGAGGCCTAGGCAAGCAATCCTTGCCCTCGCCAACCTAAGGCCAAGCGTCCCTTGCTTGAGGCCGGCAACCTCCACTGTCCGTCAACATGGCCTAGCATTGGCTAGCAATGGAAAAAATAAAAGTAAAGGGAAAAGAAGAGAAAATGAAAAATAAAAAAGGAAAATAAAAATTCAAAAAATATAAAAGCATTATTAATAATTATTTACATAAACGCTAGCTATGCCACATAGTAGGGCCAATGTCTATGTTAACGATTTTCAGCCAAAATTAGTCAAATAGATTTAATTGGTAAAACGTGAAAAATTTTACAACTTAATTGATAAAAATAAAATATTTATGACTAATTGACAAAAATGCAATAGATTTAAGATTTTTTTGATAATTTTCTCATCTTGATCAATGGGCATTATGGGCAAAAATTTTGCAAAAATTGGACCGGCATGAGGTCAATCAGGCTGGCTCAGCACAACCTACCAACACTTTGAGGTTGTGATAACGGTTGGGCCGACGATGAGGCGGCGATGGGGCAACCGAGGGGTGGGAGGAGGAAGAGGAAGAAGAAGAAAAAAAAAAAGAAAGGAAAAAAAGTGTTTCTTAAAATTGTTAGCCAACTTTTTTGTTTACTCCAAACATCTCCAGTCCAAGCTTAACAAGATTTGTGGTGGAGGGTCCTACTCGAATTCGGGACGAAAGAGATGAAACTATTGTCCATACTTGCGCCGCTGACCTCTCTTTTTAAAGGGCCCTTGGAACTTTTTTTTTTTTTTGGTCGAACCCTTGGAATTTACTTAGACTTATGAAAAGCAATTGCTATTTCAACTCGTATGATTTGATTTTTCTAGTTCAAAAAGTTACGTGTATAATATGGTGTAAACATGTTTGTGATCTCTTAACGAGTGTGACATGGGTAATCCATAAAAATCCTAAAAATATATTAACACTCTTTGTGCTTGTTAATACTAGTTAAATAAGGAAAAATTGCATTTTTCAGTTGTGTTTTTTCTCTCTTCAAGGACTGGAGGGCTTTGTGGTGGATTTCTGTTCAAAATTTTTTTGTTACTGCAAGTAGAGTCAAAGAAATATGAGCTTAAGGCACAGGCGATGGTTGAGCTCTCAGCTCCATTGGGGAGGATCGATTGCTTCTCTGGACGAAGTATGGATGAAGATCAGGTGAAAGATATATGCATATGAAGCAGGAAAACAAAGTCATTCATCAACTAGAAAGTGCTTCTCTGGTTCTATATTGCAGATTCTCGAAAACAAGAACGACAAGAAAGGATCCAAGCTTGGAAGAAAAGAGAAAAGGGGTGGAGAGAAAAATCAGCTCTTGATGTCTTGAGTGTAGATGTAGTCCAAGTGATCATCTGCCAAAGCTCTTCTCATCGAGCACTCTTCACTTCCTGCCACACTGCACGGTTCCTCGTTAACGCTCCCATCCCATTCCTCCTCCTGCAAGAAAAGAAACAGAAAAATTCGAAAAAAGTCAAAGAGAGACAATCGCGAGTCTAGTGTTTTTTTTTTTTGGCAAGAAAAGTCCTGGTATTCACTAACAGCTGCTGGTTTGAGCTGAAACCGAGATGCATGCATACTCGGGACAGACTCTTGCCCATCATGGCTCACGAAAACAGGTGCAGCTTCTGCTAATTTTGCTGATAATGATAGCAGGATCAGGAGGGCATTAATAATGGTGAGGACACTCCAGCCTTTCTCCATTGCTGCTCGAACTGAGAGAACGGACACAGCTTAGAGAGCTTGGAGTTATATATTTCGAAGTTCGTTAAAAAAACTTGGTGGGGATGATTCTCCCTCGATAGTTTATTCATCGGACTGCATGAAGGAGCATTGAATTTCATGCAGTTGCAACGCCCCCAAAGTCAAGAGCATCGGGCAGGCCCAACCCTCAGGTCAAACTAACATTTTTCTTCATCGTTGGGAACACCAACTCTTCAGGCGACATCAATTGAGAGTGCCGTTCTCCAATGTTTCCTCTCCTCCATGCAAGCAAGCTGTTGGGACTGTGCAGCAGCTACATAAAAGCACGGGCCGGTTCACGTGATGTCCGGAGTGCATCTAACCCCCTCGTATCTCCTCGTTGCACAGCATGAGATATAGAGCAACGTGCTCTATGTGGACGTTTCCGTTCAGACAGAATAAGAGGTTTTCGAGTTCTTTCTTGATCAGGCCGCAACCGGCTCGGATTGGATAAGAGCGTTTCCTCGGACTATGTTTCTCTGAGTAGTCTACGTGCCCGCTAAGTCTCCTTCCTTCATACTTTACTAGGTCTATTTTTAATGAACGGATGGTCTTCAACTAGTTAAGGGCAGTTTTAAGTAGACATGCACAAAACGGATTGCCCAAATCAGGGAATCACCCGGACCAAACCCCATTGGCCAGTGTAGTCCAGTTCTTGAGAGTGTTAGCCTGGTTTATGTTTCCAAGAGGGAACCGAACCAAACCAACAAAATATACATTTTTTTATTATTTCTTCAAAAGAATTAATAAAATATGAACTAAATATTATCATGTCTAATAGTACCATAAGTTACAACACAATAATTCTTTATTTATCATCGTTTCTATCAATATCTTAAAATTTGTCACTCTCACCGTGCACAACCACTCTTTAATGAAAAAAAAAAAAAAAATGGATTCTATTGAACTAAATCGGAATAGATTGGAACCAACGATTTGATCTAATTCCCAATCCTAGGACCAATCAGTCCAATCTCTAATTCCTAAAATTGAGAACTAGTCCATGAATCGATTACTCTTAGTTTTAAGTGAGGCAAATTACTCATTTGACTGTTGGCAAAGCGATTTTGTTTCTTTTTCTCTTGGACAAGATGAGGAGGAGAAGGGAAGGAATTGAACTCATGAATCAAGTATAAGAAATTCTTTCAAAACTTGATATGTCAACTGAAATGAATTTAGACGGTCGGATTGGCGAGACCCACTATTTTCAATTAGTCAAATTTAATTTAACATTTATGCTGCATTCATGTAAAAGGAATTTCCTTTTACCTCTTCACCTGCACTTATTAGTTCGCTTCCACAACTCACCTTCAAAATGGAATAAAATAATATTATTTAAATTTTCCGAAAGTTATCGATAAAATTATATACGATCTCACGACGTTTCGAACATTTCGGATTAATTAAAACTCGAAAGACCCGAATTATGGGGCCTGCTTGAAATCAGGCAAAAGAAAGATGGGCCTGCCCCAGATCGTTGGAATACCGCCAAAATCAGTTGGATATTTTCGCCTTCAAAAATCTCTCTCTCTCTCTCTCTGCCCAACTATCTTATCCTGGTGACAGACTATGGTCGGATGAGCACTTCATCGCGAGCTGTTCTTTGATCTTCAGCACTGACCTGAACTGATTCGAGACCATGGTGTGTTCCCCGGCGCCAATCTCTGCACTCTCCTTCAGTACCAGGTCTCCTCCCAAATCACAACCTTCGTACGCAAGCCCAGCATTGGCTCCCAGAGCCGTCGCCAAGGAGCTCTACTTCAACCGCGATGGTTCGGCCACCAAGAAACTCCTGGTCAGGCTCAACTCTCGAAATTCATTCAGCACGCCCCGAAATCAAGAAACCCATTTCCTTTTTCCACCTGTTTTTCCTTGTCTGACCCACAATATGTGATGGGCTTTAAAGTTTCTCTCCGTTCTTCCTCTCTTTCGGTGCAGGCTGGTGTGAACATGGTGGCGGCGCTGGTGGGCGTGACGTTAGGACCGAAAGGACGGAATGTGGTCTTGCAGAACAAGTATGGGCCTCCCAAGATTGTCAATGATGGTGAGACTGTTCTCAAGGAGGTATTGCCTTGTTCTAGCTGTTGCTTGTCTTCCTCGTGTGTGCTTTGAATCCCCATTTGTTTTGGCGATTGTTGACTCGGGGGATGATGTTGTCCTAATTCAATTATGCGTTTGGATTGGTTGGATCCCGCACGCTTATTGGTGCCTTCAAATAAATCAAGGGAAAAAAAATTCTTGCTTCTTCTAAGGGAGGATGGATGTAAAAGAAAAGTCACTGGTGCGGCGGCACTTAAAGGGATTTCTTAGCAGTTAGTTGACAAATGTTATAAATTAATTGATCAGAGTCGCAATTTTCATGGCTCGACTTTGATAAATTTAGCTTCACTAGTGGTAGGGTTCCTTGGGTGATGGATCACGTAATTTGCAGAATCTTTCAATTGGGTTTAGATGTTTAAAGTATTATCCCTTATGTGATATGACAATGTAGATAGAGTTGGAAGATCCTCTGGAGAATGTCGGGGTGAAATTGGTGAGGCAGGCTGGCGCAAGAACAAATGATCTTGCTGGGGATGGGTCCACTACTTCTGTGGTTCTTGCTCATGGCCTGATCTCAGAGGGTGTAAAGGTATGTTTCATCCGTTCTTTTGGATAGCCTATTGACTCCCTTTTGCTAGGAGAGGAACATTTCTTTCCTCAATGGCCAATTATCTTTGGATAGCTCTCACCCTTCGCCTTTCATTTTGAATCTTTTAGTTGAACTTTTTACTCGATCAAATGTCACTAATGGGGACTTAAGCAAATTCTCATTGCATTTTGCCAACTTGTTCGTTTTAACTTTAAACTTGCAAAGGTTGTTGCAGCTGGCATGAATCCTGTTCAAGTTGCTCGTGGGATTGAAAAGACTGCAAAGGCCCTTGTTACTGAGCTGAAGAAGATGTCCAGAGAGGTAAAGATTTTTTTCTTCTTCTTCTCCAAGTAACCTCTCTCATAGTTAGCAAAAGTAATATGGTTGACATATAGAGAAGGCTTTGAGCAGAGAGTGATGATAAATCTTGCGTTTGCATAATCTTGGTGCTTGCTTCTCATAAAGTACAGAAATGTCCTCGATACAGGTCGAGGATGATGAACTCATAGATGTTGCTGCAGTTAGTGCGGGGAATGATCATGCGGTGGGAAGCATGATATCTGATGCTTTTCGGCAAGTGGGTCGGAAAGGCGTTGTCACAATACAGAAAGGGAAGTGTGCCGAAAGCAGCCTACAAATCGTTGAAGGCATGCAATTTGACCGTGGATATCTGTCTTCTTACTTTGTGAACGACAGAAAGAAGATGACAGTGGAATTTCATGATTGCAAGGTAGCAATATATAATTTTTCCTCTATGTGTTATTTGGTTAAATGATAAGGAAGTATGGGATTTCTTTACAGATACTTTTGGTCGACAAAAAAATCACAAACCCAAAGGACATGTTTAAAATTATGGATACTGCTGTGAAAGAGAAGTATCCAATCCTCGTAGTCGCAGAAGGCATTGAACAGGAAGCTCTGGCTCCTCTAATAAGGAACAAACTCAGAGGCGTGCTGAAGGTGGCAGCTATTAAGGCTCCTGCATTTGGTGAACGCAAGAGCCATTGCTTAGATGATATTGCCATATTAACAGGAGGTACCATGCCCCGGATGGTATTTAAATCTTCAGTCTTGTCGCCTGTTGCACTTCAGAGTTTAGACTAATTCTTTCATTTTACTATTCCCTTTATTTGCCTTGCAGGCACTGTCGTTAGAGAAGATATGGGGTTGACTCTGGATAAAGCTACCAAGGAAGTACTGGGAACAGCTTCTAAGGTTGTGATAACCAAAAATTCAACATTGATAGTTACAGATGGAAGCACAAGAAAAGCTGTCAAGGAGAGAGTTTCTCAAATCAGAGGCCTTGTCAAGGTGCTTCTCCATCCCAACAAGAATATTGTGCTGATGACAGAGAAAATAATTGAAAAAAACCAGGGTTAAAAAATCATTATATGCGAAATAAAACTCATTATTCAGCTCAGACTAGAAAGTATCAAACTTTGAGGTGGATTTCGGGTGAAATATTGGTAGATGATGACAGCCCAAATTCATGCATCTTTTAGTGACTTATCACTTTTGACACAGTCCTAACTCCTAATAATAGCTACTCTGCGATGCCTAATGTGTTATCTTTTTTTTCTTTGGCAGAACACTGATGAAAATTTTCAAAAGAAGATACTGAATGAAAGAATAGCAAGGTTATCAGGAGGAATTGCTATTCTTCAAGTAATTTGAGTATATCTCTTTGTCGGCTTCTTGGTTTAATATTAATTCTGAGACCACTGTCTTCTATTGAAACTGACGAATTATACTGGTTTAAATAAAGGTGGGAGCTCAAACGCAAGTTGAGTTGAAGGATAAACAGCTGAGAATTGAAGATGCCTTGAATGCAACAAAGGTACATAATCATATCCTTTGATCTCTTACTGACTTCAGTTTTCTAGTACCAATGTCACAGCCAGTAAATTAGCATATTGCAGGCAGCAATTGAGGAAGGTGTCGTAGTTGGTGGCGGCTGTAGTCTTCTGAGACTGTCTACAAAGGTTGATTGCATCAAAGAATGTCTAGATAATGAAGAGCAGAAGGTAACTTTTTTCTTAGATATCTAATTGAATACCTAGATTTGTATAAAAGGACAACCTGATACTTTAAGAGGATTTTTGGTCAATAAATGTCCTATAAAGATAATATTGATGCTCTACTCGTGTTCTTTGTTCCTTATTGTTCAAAAAAGGATAATAAAGAGAATAAGTCACTCAAAATGAAATGAATGAATATGTTCACTATCCAATTAAAATAAGACTCCTTCTTCTTTCCAGATTTTTTTTTTCCTTACAATTATTCAAACAAAACATCTTAATTTTTTTTCCTAAAATCTTCAATGCAGATTGGAGCAGAAATTTTCAAGAAAGCTCTAAGCTACCCTGCAAGGCAGATAGCCAAAAATGCTGGTGTCAATGGAAGTGTGGTAGTAGAGAAGGTACTTTCTTAGAGATTCATCATTTTGTTACAAGTGTTTTAATAGCAAATCATGACTTCTAGTGCTTTCTCAACTGATTTTGCTCGATGTTGAGGTCAAAAGAAAAATTTAATTCTCCACATGGCCTGCATTTTGCAGGTCCTATCGAGTAACGCCACGAACTATGGATATAATGCTGCAAGGGACTGTTATGAGGATTTACTGGCAGCTGGAATAATGGATCCAACGAAGGTACTTAATCTTATAGATGTAACTTGTGTGCAAAGCATAATCTCGCTGGTTCTGAGGCAGATCAGCATGTGATATGTAGGAGGTTATTTTGTTGTAGCTTGAGGTGTTAAATATTGAGTTCAATTGGCTGACTACCAGATAAGTTAATTCTTCAACTTGCCGATATATCAGGACATTCTTGAGATTGATTTAATACTACAAGAATATTTAAATAATAAACTATACTTTCATCTAATAGCTTAAACTTTTAAAATAGTTGGCAATAGTCCTACAAAATCTCATTTGCTATCAAAGTGGGAGGTCATGAGTTCAAATCTTTTCAAGCCCCTATTTGCCTCCCCCATTAGATATTTCCATGCTTAGGCCAAAGTCTAGTCTACACATGAGGGGGAGTGTTAGAATATCTAAATAATAAATCATACATTCATCTAATAACTTAAAATTTTAAAACAGTTAACGGCAGTCCTACAAAATCTCACATATATAATTGATATTAACTCAGACAAAGTGTTTGTAGACAATCCTAAAGCAAGGGGTTGGAAAAAACTTTCCTGCTTTCAATGAACATATTCTCCTGCAGCTAGATATAGCTCATGCGTGTGCCCTTTGGCATTGTGACCTAGATCAAATGTAAATATGTAATAATCGTCTAGTTTATTTTGCTTAGATTTGGAAAGGCTTATGATTCAAAGCGTTAAATGGTACGCAGGTGGTAAGATGCTCTTTGGAGCACGCAGCATCTGTGGCAAAAACATTTCTAACCTCTGATGCAGTAGTAGTCGACATTAAGGAAGTAGAGCAGCCCATGCGGATGCCGATGCCGATAAGAAAGCCTCTTAGAAAACCAGGTAATGGTACTTTTTCTCTAAATTCACCTAATCGTTCACACAAATATCATCAATTTCTGCTATGATTCACTGGATTATAGTTTATCTTTCTGCAGGTATTCCCCGAGCAGGCATGCCCCTAATTGTATAGAGAGATTAACTGTTTCAGACTCGGGTTACTTGTAAATGCTTTAAGTACCACACCTTCACAAGGAGATGCCTTTTTTCCTTGTGGTACTTTATGGCAGTTACATAATGGTTGCACGACTGCTCTTGGTTTTGTTTGAGTTAGATGCTTATATGGGAAGCTTGTCAACAAAGCTTTATATCTACAGCAGAGCATATATCAAAGGAGAGATGGTCAGTACACAGCTTTTTGCCTCGGAAGAGAGTGATCGAATGTGAAAGAAGAAAGACATCACTTGTTGTGACCTGATGCACATTCATGGGAAATGTCAACTTCAAACTCTACTTTTCCAGGGTCAGAATTCATCTAACGGCAACATCTTGACTCTTTTCGATGGAAGCTCGCACTCATGTTACAATTTACATGGATAACCACTTGCTTACAAGCACGTTCCATGTGCTGCTAAAGTTTGGAAATAAGAAACTGGGTAAATAATAGTCTTGAAGTACTCAGATTCATCCACAATCTCCGTTCTTCTCTCACTGCGTATCAGTCTCCAATCCCTTCATCTGTGGGCATTGGAGCAACGCAGTGATTGTTCTTATGGACATAGTAATCTATTGGAGGGTTCATGCGACCCTAATGCATCACAACCATCTGTTTTGGTGGGTCTTATGAAGGACCTTATACGGTCTACCGGTTATAGCGCACCTGGCCCACATGAACCCATTGCATTCAATAATTACTGATATGAGTTGATGAACGACTGCAGCTAGTCAGAAGTGAATAAATACGCATAGAAGCCAGGTACTACGCATTTATTATTGATTGGATCATGGTGAGAGTTCGTTTCTAGAGACAAACAGGTGCTTGATGTATCTTACGAGAACTACTATTCATAAACTTAGATAGTGTCTTATGTTGATCTTTCACCTTCTCCCTCTTTTTATATTTTCTTTTTCCCAAATGAGCAACTTAATGCACAATAATTACATGGGGACAAGCTCGACCGACTGGTGACATGCCGACGCAGCCTTTTCATTCATTGGGCTTACCACAATTCATAAATGTTGTCCTCAAAGGGCTCAAAGACCTCAGCTTTCGGTTGGAACTAATATGAATGGATGGTAATGTTCACTTCAGCTCACAAAAGATCACCAACTACCTAAGAAAAGAAATAGTTCACCACCTTTAATATTGTTTTGGGTTTGCAATTTGC
Source organism: Angophora floribunda (assembly GCA_014182895.1). Taxonomy (NCBI): domain Eukaryota; kingdom Viridiplantae; phylum Streptophyta; class Magnoliopsida; order Myrtales; family Myrtaceae; genus Angophora; species Angophora floribunda. The sequence goes on along the minus strand of CM024711.1, from coordinate 27,368,061 downwards.
TGAATATAACATGTAGTGGAGCAAAGCTCGATCGGTTCCAGATTTTTCTCCGTCTATCCAAATTAATGAAATTGTGAATGGTGACAAGCAAAAGGACAAATGGGGCACTCACAGAACACCACTTGAGCACCAAATTCTTGCCTTGACCCCCTTACCGTTAAATGGTGCAGATTTCATATGGATCTCTCGTGATCGAACGGCTGAGGTGAATTCATCCACAATCGACCTGATCCACGTGTAATCCTTACACGTATTATGTGTCGACAATCCCACGACAAGTTTACTCTTACCTGTGAGAGTCCTCTGCTTTGGAGTTTGCGCTTTCTCTATCTTCTGCTCGTCTTCTGGATATTCTTTCTCGAGCTTATGTATATGGACATAGCAATAACGCCACAAGACACCGCACCAGAAAGAGCTCGATAACCGAGTCACCGAAAAGAAGTATATTCGAAAAAGAAACAAAGTTTCCGTTTTACTTGGAGTGCATTCGAAAGAGACTATACGGAAAAAACTTCGAGCAGACCAGAAAAGAGATATGCTGGGCTTGAGATTGATACTGGGGCTGAGCGTTAGAGGCGTTTTGGATGTGATCGTTGCTGGGGTTTCTCTGGCGATCGGGTTCGGGTTCTGGGTTTTCGTCACCTCCGTCCTCTGCTCTGTTGCTTTCTTTCGATGCGCCAAGCAAGCTTCTTGATCAAAGGTACGTGATGATCTGACTCTCCTTTCTCTTTTCTCTTCCTCTTATTCTTTCTTTTTCAGTTTGGCTTGCGTTTCGACGCAACTTACGTTTCTTCCTCTCTGGGTCTCTGTCTTTGATTGCTATGTGAACTTGGAAATGATTTTCTGATCATGTATCTCACTAATTAGAGTTATTACTATCGTTTCTCTTTTTCTTGACACTTGATTTGTGCACTCATTTTATAGTCATTAGAAGTAAGAGCACCTCTTAGCTTATTAGATTCATGGAGAGATGATTATAAGTTTGACAATGGAGACCCCGATTCACTAGAGTGGCGCTTCTGGACCGTAGCAAGAGGGTACACGATCGGGACCCAGTTTGCACGGGAGGTGGTTGAACGGCGATATGCTTGGAGAAGAGCTGTCATAAGCCACAGGATTAGCGTCCCGGGTATGTCATCGACTCGCACCGGCAGAGCGGGCTGCCAGCTACTTCTATCCAAGCCCAGAGGGATTACTTCGGAGCTCATACATATGAGATGATCCATATGCCGGGTGGTCTAAGATCGCAGAGAGGTCCAAAATTGAGATCATGCTACGGTCTGTGCATTTTCTGCAGAAGGAAAATATCAGACTGAGCAGTGAAGTTTATTTAAAGAGAGTAGTGTGCCCACGTTGGAAAAGCCTAGAGGTGTATAACTTTCATCTTATCTATCATCGCTTGGTGCAGAGCAATTCATCAACATCGACTTCGATCGAACAATTAATTTTCACTCGGCACTGGCCCTACTGCAAACCTTGGCATTTTCAGTGCTCGAGAAGTCTAGTTTGTTGTCTCTCACTAGACGACTTCTTGAATGCGCATTGCTCATTGAAATTTAGATTTCGCAGATCACAGGAATCCAAATCAAGCGACTTGTATATGAACAATAACAGCGCACCGAGGTTCACCCTCTGCTCGAAGGGGCGAGACAGGACCGTCTTCTGCTTTCGAATAGGAAGAAGCGAGTGGAGGAGAATCGAGTAACCATGTCTCCCTTCTGTGTCCCGTTTTCTTCACGCTCCGTAAGTTCTCTCCGCCATAGTTGCAGGAACTGAGAGGAGAGAGACAAAGGAAGTACATTCAAACAAAACATAAACTTCAATGTATTAAAAAGTGCCCACCTTAACTAACTTACATAAAGATGCTTACACAAAGTCATTCCAAGAAAAAACAATTATAATGTAATACATTGAGATGTTACCCTACATTAAGATTCTATCATAAAATATCGACAAAACGCTAAGCACGTTACGATTAAACTATGTGACGAATTATTATTAAATATTAAAATATGATCTACTTATCTAGTATTCTTTATTATACTGTCCTACAATTTACTATTTTTTATAACATTGCCCAAAAATATCATCAAGTTTCTACATGAAAAATCTGATAGTGACTAGGTAACTTTTTTATTTTCTAGGAGCTAAAAGTTAAAAGCTAGGTTCTAAATTTTCCAGAGAAGAAAAGAACCTCATGCAACTCATGTTCGATCATCTTTCAAAGCCATGCTTGCAAATTTTCACAAAAATGCCTAAAGTTCACGGCTTTTCCCGAATCTAGATCATCGACCGCATCGATTTAGGACAAAAAGAAAAATATCCTTTTTTTCCTCCAAAAGGAGAGGAGGGAGGGAGAAGCGGAGTTCATTGGGGCAGTATTGCAGCGCTGGCACGGTTTTGACTAATCAAATATTCCCTGCTTTTCTTCTTCGTCGTCGTCGTCGTCGTCGTCGTCGTCTTTCGTGCCCTCTTGGACAGACAAATTTTATATATAAATATATATAATAATATATATTTTTATTATTTTTATATAATTTCTGGGTCGATGTTAATCTCGTACTCATCCTCTCGTTCTTGAACCCATCGAGGATCGGATCCCGTCGTCCCAAGAGGCCATCCCATTGCGTCCGTCGTCGACGACCCCTCAATGATGCAGCGCCGCCCGCTGTGATCGTCTTGGTCCGCCCCTGAATCGGAAGCTCGGCATCGGGTTGAATTATTCTTTCAAGAAAAGTCATGGGTCCGATCCATGAAGCTCTGTCGGCGGAATGGGAGCGGGAATCCTATCCGGCGTACGCGGATTTCGCCCTCCTCCCTCTCTTCGCCCTCTTCTTCCCTTCGGTCCGGTTCTTCCTCGACCGATTCGTGTTCGAGGTACATCGCACGTCACCGCACCGCACCGCGATTTGATTTCTTGATCGATCCTCCTGCTTCCGAAAGCAGCCCTTTTTTTTTTCTTTTGTGCTTAAGGTTGTGGTCGAGGTTTGGAGTGAATGGAACCTTGGCTCCCTTTTCTGAGCGGATTAGTAGTCGGACTCCCTTTGCTGTTTCGGAAGTAATTGTGTCCGAGTTAGTTGATTTTCCTGTTTAGCTGGAAAGGTGCAGAGAGAGATGTCGTCTTATGGTGTTCGACCAATGGGACAAGAGAAAGAAGGGCCGTATCGATTACTATGAGCTGTGCAGTTGCGTGGATTGGTAATGGTGTAGTATTGCAGAAGCTTGATTGCAAAGTTGGGACTGTGTAGTAGATGCTCGTCTCCAATTTACAATTCCTCGGGAAAATGTTTCCTTGGTGCTACGCGAAATTTCTGAGCATTTATGGCACTGAAAGTGGGGAGCCTGTCTTGAAAATATCCGACATCTTCTGCAAAAGACGGAAAATATAATGTGATCATGATCTATATGGTCTCGTGGTGGGGAAATGATCATTTGAAGGTCTTTATGAATCTCAAATCCTGTGGGGCATTCATTTAACTCAACTTATGCATGTGTCCAGCCAATCTTCAATGCTTCAGAAGAACTTTAAAATTGCTTTGGTGTAGTGCAATTCCTTTTCTATACCCCATTCAGAATTCCAGAAACGTACTTTTTTATTTCTGGATTATGTTTTAGCAGCTGGTTGTGTGAGTATGTTTGCACTCTATCAACTTACGAGAACTTTCTTCTTTAATCTCTTCTGTCATCCCTTGTACCCATGAGATGAATATACTGCAAGGACGTACTACCATTAAATCTGGGCAGCTTCACGTCATCTTCTTTTTCTTTTTCATAATACAAGAAACTTGAATTATGTGTTATCTGAAAGATATATATTTTGCTCCCTTTCTACATGGATACTGCATCCACCATTTGCTATTGATATACATTTCTTCATAGTTTCTCCTTGAATTCCTCATAATGTCTGCATCCAACTTTGCAGAAAGCAGGCAGAAGGTTAATCTTTGGAAATGACTATCAGAGAATGGATCTTGACACAGATGATGGAAAGAAGAGGATAAGGAAATTCAAAGAATCAGCTTGGAAATGTATTTACTATCTTTCAGCTGAAGTGTTGGCTCTCTCTGTCACTTATGATGAGCCTTGGTTCTCTAATACTCTACATTTTTGGGTAGGACCAGGAAACCAGTCCTGGCCTGACCAAACAATTAAGTGAGATTCTGAACATCATGTGCGGCTGTTTAATTTCTTTAAGGCAATTTCCTGACTGGTTTTTGCACCTCAGGTTCAAACTGAAGGGATTGTATATGTATGCAGCTGGATTTTATACATATTCCATATTTGCTTTGATCTTTTGGGAAACAAGGCGATCTGACTTTGGGGTGTCAATGAGTCATCATGTAGCAACTCTCATCCTCATTGTGTTGTCTTACATATTAAGGTGACTTTCTACTTATTTTGTGGCTCCCTCTTCTTCTCTTAATAATGAGTCTATTATATGTTACCACTATAGAGTGCAAAGTTGTATAGTACCTTTCATATGTATTATGAGCAAGTTTTTTGTCCAAAAGAGGTAACAAAATAAATGGACCAAGATTGCCTCTGCAGTAGACTTGGATAAACAAGCAAACGAAAGATGAAAATTGAAACTTAATAAACTGAGAGAGATCTTTCAACAAAATTCAGGATGGAAATTTATGAAAAAGCACACTATATATGCTTCTGATTAGTTTAAAGGTGCCTTTTTGTCTGGGAGTGGTGTGCTTAGGGTCCTTATGAGTATTGCTGTCCAAGATGTCTAATTAATAGTTCCATATCAATCTTTGGCAGAACTGAACCTGTAAAACCAATTGCAGGGTCAATATTTCCTTTTAAGCAACTTCAGTATATTTCCTGGAAAGCTTTTTCCTTTTTTTGATGTATTTGGCCTTAGTTGCATGTATGTGGATTGAATGAATTAAGTTCTACAAGATCTGGCTGCTCACCTTCATTCACTTTTCCAATAAGCAAATTCAAGAATCCCTTTACTATCCTTCACAGTGAACACTAGGCATTATAGACAGAAACTTCCGATGCTTAGTAGGTTTCAGAGGGTCAAATCCTTAAGAATCATGTAGGGAATGCGTGAAACTTCAGTCTGAATTTAGATCAAAGGATGAGACAAGCAACAGTGCCTTATCAGCTGTTCCATCTGTTTATGTGTGCTCATTTTGTCTTTGTTAATTTGGACACATAAGAAAATGGTAGGGTTGCAACAGTGCATATTCAGTTGCTCAGATTTGTTTTTGTGTGCTTTCCCTTTGTTGTCAATCTAGATGCGCAAGACAATTTTAGAGGCCTAGTATGAGCAATGGAGAATTTTTTCTGAAGATTAGTGTAAATGGTCTGGTGAAACACTAATTGTTTTGTTCTCCTTCAATCTTTACTGGCAGGTTTGCTCGAGTTGGTTCAGTTGTTTTGGCTCTTCATGATGCCAGTGATGTCTTTTTGGAGGTAGGGAAGATGTCCAAATATGGCGGTGCTGAGACATTAGCAAGCTTCTCTTTTATACTTTTTGTCCTGTCTTGGATAATATTACGCCTCATTTACTACCCTTTCTGGATCCTTTGGAGTACTAGGTGAGTCTCAGTTCTTAGATGGCTTGTAACATGGATTTGGCAGATTCTTTTTGAAATTTTGGTTTTAAAAACCTGTTTTCAGAATCAAAAGAAAACCAATTCTGGGTTATCTCTTGGTGCAAATTGTGTTTGGCAAATTGTTTGCTGCAATGGATTTGGCACATGACTGAAAGTCCATGTCTGGGATTACTAATCTTCGCTCCACATGGTACATAATCAAATGCAAGCTTCACCAAATGATTGCTCTTGAAACCTAAATGTTCATCTGCAAATCTAGGACAAATTTTCTTCACATTGTGGATATGCCTACGTTAGTCCATATAGACAAAAAGTAGAGAGAGAGGGAATCATCCTCCATGACACTTCTTGCTAGTATGTGAGCAATGAGTGTGATTTTCACCCTTGTTTTATAACTGTTATCTTCTCATTTTCTTAATAGTCATTCATGGCGTTCCTTTTCTTTTTTTTCAACAAATTTTGGGGACAAGTAGTTGCTGTCCATTCTTTGACCCTGAATATCCTTATTTTTCATGCAGCTATGAGGTTATTCTTACGTTGGACAAGGAAAAGCACCGAATAGATGGACCACTCTTCTACTATATTTTCAACTCTCTGCTGTACTGTTTGCTTGTCCTTCATATATATTGGTGGGTCTTGATATATAGAATGCTTGTTAAGCAAATTCAAGCAAGAGGGAAAGTCAGCGATGATGTTAGATCTGGTGAGTATATCATTAGTATCCCAGATATCATTCTTCGGTTCTTGCAATCATTGGTTTTTGTGGAGACGAGAGTTCTGTTAAAGTGTACCCTCCTATGGATTCTTGATGGTAGTCAAGCAGACTAAAACATTTTCCACTTCTTCCTCACTCAGCTCAGTTCGTCCTATTGGCTTGCATGGCACTTCTGTGAAATTGGCCTTATCAACACTTTACTCGGTGGATGGACCTTTTTTTCCTTTGAAACATGAAAAGAAAACTGCAATGGAAATGAAAAGGAGGCAATTAGATAATGTGCTTTGTCCACTTGGTTTATTGTGCTTATGATGTACACTGGACTTTTCTAATTAGTCATTAACCATGAATAATTTTTCTTATTTGCAGATTCTGAAAGTGAAGATGATCATGAAGATTGAGCAGCGAGAGAAAATTTATGGAGATATTGCCACAACGAGGTAAACAAAGATTCAGAAAATTTACTTGGACATTTTAGGCTGCTCAAAAGCTTTTGTTTCTTGTTGTGCATTAAGCCTCCAGAACAGGAACGACCTTTTAAGTGAAGGCTGCATAAATAATTTGTTCTCGACAAGATACATGAATGGAAAACTTCCATATCATTTACTTGTTCTACCATAGTCAAACAGCACAAAATAATTGCCCGAGGATGTTACCTTCTGCATGCCTACGTTAAACATGAGTGAATAGTTTAAACCCAGCCTGTTACTTTTTGGCATTCGGCCTGATGGTTTGCTTTTTATCGTGCAGGCTATAATGTGCTACAATGTACATTGCCGAGAGGTTGCTGTACCACTATTCTTTTGAGGCTAATTACAGTTTGTTGGGATTTGTCTCTCATTCAGTCAAGTGCTGAAGCAATTAGAAAGATGTGATTACTAGGTGGACATGTCGGCATTTTGATTGGATCACCATCTCATATGGAATTGTTCAAGGAACTTGCTGGGAAGCGCATTCTCAAAATGGGCAATTCTTGAATTATAACGTATGTATAACATTATTTGACAGGCGCAATGGTGTCAGAGACCAGATTTTGGTTTAGAGAAGAGGTAGTTCTATTGGAAAGACAAGATATTCGTGTTTCGGTTGCTTGTGTACAATAAGGAAGCCAATTTGTTTCGTGCAATTTTTCTGTTTACTATTGTCGAATTTTCTCCTCCGAAGTGCAATACGTGCGGCATTGGACTTCATAGTGAATTTCATCTCGCGTTTATATGATTTATACCCCTAACTTGAAGGACTAAGATCGATACTTACTTGATTAATGATGTCAAATTATTTCTGCCGAATTTCCCCAATGCACAGCATCAAAAATCTGAGCTGCTTAAATTAGTTATCTTGATCCACACTCGTTGCTAATGAATAGAGGTGATCATTGGGTGAGTTTGCCAAGCCGGACTTGAAAGTCGGGCTTAATGTATCGCTGAAGCTATACCCCATTACATAAAATTTTATGGTAATTTTCCAGGTTCGGCCGAAGATGGGCAGGCTGGTTCATGTAAGAGCATAGCCCAAACCCGTCCATTAACTTCTCGGGCCTAGGCGGGCTTGGGCGGCCACCCACCATTGATCGACTTTGCTAATAAACTAGTTGCTTGAGAGACTTCACCCGTTTTGGGAACCAAAACATAAGAAACTCTGTTCAAGACAAGAGGCTATAGCAGCTGCACTAATAGTAGCTGTTCTGCACTTGGTTTGGTGACTTGCCCAAATCTAAAACCTCAAAAACTTTTGAGCCTCATGCGCACGTCTCTCTCTCTCTCTCTCTCTCTCTCTCTCAGAAAAAGAATTCTTGCTAATTTTAGTCTCGGCATTACCCACCAAACAGAGCATTAGTTGCATCTCCTCTTGACTTTGAGAAAACTTAATGCAATTTCCTTGAGCAGCCATGCAAAAACTAGAGTTGACCGTCTCTACGTTTGTTCATATATATCTTCGCACAGTTTCGGGAAATGCATATCAGCCAAACAACCGAGAATGGCAGGTTCGATTCATCTGAGAGTCCTCACGATGCAGTTCTTGGGCGTGATCGCCTTCATCTCTGGTATCATATGCTCTGGTGCGAGTGACCCTCCACTGACACTCGATTACTATGCATCTTCATGCCCGACCGTGTTTGACGTCATCCACAAAGAAATGGAATGTGCAGTGCTCTCAGATCCGCGCAACGCTGCGTTAGTAGTCCGACTACACTTTCATGACTGCTTCGTTCAGGTGCATTGCGTATATCATCATAATTCTATGCAATTTTCCATTCTCTCCTAGTTAAATGAAACACATACTTGGGAATGAAACTGGGGCAGTAGTGACATCAATCATGAAGCATAGATCAAATTGCAAAGGAAGATTTTCTTTTATTTTTTTAATCTTTTGGTCGCAATTTTTACTAGGGATGCGACGGTTCGGTTCTATTAGACGATACAGTCACGCTGCAAGGAGAGAAGACAGCGTCCCCAAATATAAACTCCCTAGATGGTTTTACTATCATCGATAGGATCAAGAACAAGGTGGAATCCGACTGCCCTGGAATTGTCTCGTGCGCTGATATATTGACAATTGCTGCTAGAGATGCTGTCATTCTGGTATGGATTGTTCCCTATCTCTGAGAACTCGTCATTTACATGTCAAATGATGTTCTGAAGTATAACCTCTGTGGCTGTCACTTGTTAACCGAGGAGACGGATCAGAAAAGCATTGTAACTAATATCGATTCTCTTTCGTACTTGTTAGGTGGGCGGACCATATTGGGATGTTCCGGTGGGGAGGAAGGACTCGAGAAGTGCAAGCTACGAGCTTGCAAACACTGACATACCAACTGCGAACGAAGGTCTCGCTTCCATCATTTCCAAGTTCATTTACCTTGGACTCTCTGTCACTGACACTGTCGTGCTTTCCGGTAATTATCAAGTTCCTATTCCTCTTCAGTGATTGATCAAATTACTCACCCAATGTAAGCTTATTGCCACAGAAAAAGCGGTGATTAAGGCGTGTATATAGTAAATTATGTCAGATTTTCATTAATTATATGCACATGCGTATCGCCAGGGGCTCACACGATTGGCATGGCACGCTGCGAGAACTACCGTGCGAGAATATATGGGGACTATGAATCAACATCGGGCGGTAGTCCATCCTCTGAAGCGCGCCTCAGCAAATTGAAGTCCACATGCCCAGCCGCAGGAGGGGGAGAGGACAACATCGCGCCGATGGACTATGAAACGCCCAATTTATTCGACAACTCCTACTACAATTTGCTCCTGAATGGAGAGGGATTGCTCAACTCTGACCAGGAACTGTATTCAAGTGTATTGGCCATTCAGACCAAGAAGATCGTGGAACAGTATGCGCATGACACGGCGGCTTTCTTTCAGCAGTTCTCCGAATCCATGGTCAAGATGGGGAACATCACGAATTCGGATAGCTTTGTCAATGGAGAAGTGAGGAAGAGCTGCAGATTTATCAATACATGATCACTGAGTTACGTGAAATGAAGACACGTTTGATTTCTTAATCTTTGTTGGTGATTTATCCAGAGTCGGACATACGCAAACTTGAGCTAATTATGATTAGCAAATTCATTTGGAAGTTTAAAAAGAATTCTTGCAATAGAGACGTACATTTCTCTTCGCACAGCCATTTGTAATGGTGTACCCAAATATCATGTGCAATTATTATGAAGTGAAAGTTGACAAGTCGATCTATTCTGATACTTAGAAAAGCTTTAAAAGTCACCGGGCGTTGAGCTGCAAAAAGGAGAAAACTTGTGCAACTATATTGAACGATATAGAGCCAGAAACTTGAAAACTTGTTTGGCCAACCAGGAACCAGGAACGACTAGTCCATATAAGGTTCTTTTATCTAGAATTGCCAACTACATCTCAGAAAATAGAGAATTCCTGTAAATGGACATCTCTCAGACATCTTGGACATTGACTTCAAGTCGAGTCTTTACATAGGTCTCTAACTATTTGCATCATTGTTGAAATAGCTTCAGGAAATACCTATGATAACGCGCATTAAATAGAGTACCTAAGAAAATACAAAAGAGAAAAAACCAAGTAGAAGAAGAAGAGAAGGAGAATAGGTGTACCTATGCTCTTGATAGCTGAATTTCTACGCCATATGAGTTTTTGTAAATCTTTCTCTGCGATAAGCAACAAGTTATTCACAAATATGGGCTATACAAGTCCTCTCCATAATTATGGGAAAATATAATAGAAATCGAGATTATCTTGGGGAGTTAATCCAGTCTGACGAAGCGGAGGTTGTACTCTTTTATAGCTCATGCACACAATTGAAGAAAGAACCATTTAAGGACTGGAAATTGTAGTGCACTAATGCACGCCACTGGAAGCTGTTTCAATTTGCATAAATATGATCTCTCAAACTCTAGAATATGTCATTCCAAATCCAACTTTTGGACCTCCATAACTCCAACGCCTCTCTGTCGCTTGCATTTAATCCATTATACTTTCATTTATTACAATCCCCTACAAACACCAGGTCTCTCTCTCTCAACAGTTCCATGACATACTCGTTGATCTTGACGGCCTTGTAAAGTGCCAAACAAAATACGAATGATTGGGAAACTTAGAAAAGATGGCCGAATTACAGAGAAGATGAAGCCCATAATGGGAAAGGAAATGTCTTAAGTACCAGGCATGTATGCAAGACTGTTGTGCAAAATTAGGGTTTCCTCGGAGATGAAAGACATGCATGTTCACAGTAGGCACATAAAACTCCCTCCGCCCGAGGCGAGACCTTTCCCACTTGAGGATCCTGTCCGAGATGCTGATGTACGGACCTCGCCCTTCGCAGTTGACGGCGATGCTCTCGGACCCAGTGATCTTCTAGAGGATCAGCTGGTGGTACTTGTTCCCGAGTTAACTCATGGGCAACCTCTCAAACGGCGAAACCAAACTCGGAGAGGCAACAAATACGAAGAAGAAGAAAGAAGAAGAAGAAGAAAGAGAAGGACTGTGTTAAAGACGTGGGTTCACGGTGTGGTCTCTTGGGAATTCAGATGCTTTTCTCTGATCATGCTCTTTCCAACTGCTTGGCCTTTAATACGAGCGAATTACGCCATCTTAAATTATCACAGTTGATGGTGTTGAAGCTGGCGCTCTTTTGTGTGTATTTTTCAGATTCAAGAAAGATTGACTATTCCTCTTTCTAGGCTTTGTTTTTCCTTCGTTTTGCTTTCGCATTAAGAGCAACAGAGAAAGTCTTTCGAAAAAAGCATGTAACTTGAGTATTGAGGTGTTAATGGCTAAGGGTGCTGAGAGTGTTGCAACTCAGACATGATTCTTATCTCCCTGAGAAGCGTGTAACTTGTGAGTAACGAGGCGTTAGCAGATTCTGGTCTAGAGAAGAGGTGGTTCTTTCGGAAGAACCAAAGTGCATCGTCGCTTGTGTACCATAGGAAAGCCTATCTATTTCGTGCAATTTTTCTGTTTACAATAAGAAGAGGCGAGCATTGGATTTACAGTGGATTTCATCTCGCACTTATGATAATTTATATCCCCAACTTGAAGGAACAAGATTTGTGTTCACTCGATCAATGATGTAACAAAACATTTGTGCCAAATTTCCAACGTACAGCATGACTATTGGCCTCAGATATGGATCTGTAGTCAAATTCTGTCGGTATGGTCTGGTAGGTCCTTCGATGGTTGATCTATATTGGCTGAATGAACTGTTCTTTGTTGCATCAGGTAGCTCATGACTTCGTCAAAGTTCGAGGAGAGCCAATTCAAACATTCACATTCTTTTTCTTCTAGTACACTTTAAGAATTAGTGACAAGGAACATTGCAATTCTAGTTGATGACTCAAAACTTTTGAGGATGCATACGTATACTAACTGTATGTATATTCCTTTCAAGACGTACATAACAAGATTTCTAGTTTGTTTAGAGTAAGACTAGCCATTCAGTGAATTCCATGCTCAGATGTTGCTTAAACTAATTAGTTGTCTCGATCCACACTTGTTGCTAATCAATAAAGGGGATCATTGGGCTCGGGTTTTGTTAGGTCAAGCCTGAAGTTCAGGCTTAATATGTCACTTGAGCCTACCCATTACATAAAATACATGTTGCAATTTCCGAGCCTACAAATATAGTGGGTTGGACTTTCTCATGTTAGGGCATTTTCAAGCCTAGACAGCCATCCACCACTTGATCACACATTTTGGGGAAAATTATCCAAAAGGTCTTAAACTTATTGCAACTGCACCATAGTTTGGACAATTTTCCCCACATTTTGTGACCAAGAACCCGAGAAAACTCTGTTCAAAACAAGAAGCTAAAACTGGTACCTGAATAGCAGCTATCATCACGATTGGTTTGGTGACTTCCCAATCTTAAACTTTATTCTTTTGAGCTACATGCGCACGTCTCTCTCTCTCTCTCTCTCTCTCTCTCTCTCTCTCTCAGAAGTCAGAACGATTATAAATAATTTTAGTCTCGGCATTACCCACCAAACAGAACAACATTAGTTGCATCCCCTCTTGACTTTAAGAAAACTTCATGCAAAATCCTAACAATCAGCCATGCAAGAACTGAAGTTGTACTTCTCTACGTTTGTACTTCTCTACGTTTGTACTTCTCTCCGTTTGTTCCTCTATATATTTCTACAAAGTTTCAGGGAATGCATTGTGAGGCGAAGAACCGACAATGGCAGCTTCATTTCGTCCCAGAATCCTCGCAATGCAGTTCTTGGCTGCCATCGCCTTCATTTCTGGTATTATACGTTCCAGTGCAGGCGACCCTCCACTGACGCTTGATTACTATGCATCCTCTTGCCCAACCGTGCTCAAAATCATCCGAGAAGAAATGGGACGTGAGGTGCTCTCAGATCAACGCAATGCTGCTCAAGTACTCCGACTTCACTTTCATGACTGCTTCGTTCAGGTGCATTGCGTATATCATAATTCTATGCAATTTTCCATTCTGTTGTAGTTAAATTGAACATGCACTTCAGAATGAAAGTACGTGTCAGTTGCAACAACCATCATGAAGGATAGATCGATCTGCAAAGGGAGAATTTTTTCTAAATGTTTTGGTTGCGATGTTTTATTAGGGATGCGATGGTTCAGTTCTGTTGGACGATACGGTCACGCTACGAGGAGAGAAGACGGCTTCCCCAAATATAAACTCTCTAAAAGGTTTTGAAATCATCGATAGGATCAAGAGCAAGGTTGAATCCGCCTGCCCCGGAATTGTCTCTTGTGCTGATATATTGACCATTGCTGCTAGAGATGCTGTCCTTCTGGTATAGATTGTCCCCCCCTTCTCTCTCTCGCTGAATTCCTCATTTACATGTCAAATAATGTTCTGAATCATAACCTCTGTAGCTGTTACTTGCTAACCAAGGAGAAATATCAGATGATCAATGTGACTCATATCGATTCTCTTTTGTACTTGTTAGGTGGGCGGACCATATTGGGATGTTCCAGTGGGGAGGAAGGACTCGAGAAGTGCGAGCTACGATCTTGCAAACACCAACATACCTACTCCAAATCAAGATCTCATTTCCATCATTTACAAGTTTCTTTACCTCGGCCTCTCTGTCACTGACACCGTCGCGCTTTCGGGTAATTATGAAGTTCCTATTTCTCTTAAGTGATCTATCGAATTACTCACCCAAGGCGAGTTTGTTGCCACAGAAGAAAGCGCACTGATTAAGACGTGTATATAGTACATTGCATGAGATTCTCCTTAACTAGTTGTGCGTGCAAATCGCTAGGGGCTCACACGATCGGCGTAGCACGATGTGAGAACTTCCGCACGAGAATATATGGGGACTACGAATTGACGTCGGGCAGTAGCCCATTATCTGAAGTGCACCTCAGCCAATTGAAGTCCACATGCCCGGCCACGGGAGGGGGAGATAACAACATCGCGCCGTTGGATTACGAAACGCCCTACACATTCGACAACTCCTACTACCATTTGCTCCTGAATGGAGAGGGATTGCTCAATTCTGACCAGGAACTGTATTCGAGTTTATTGGCCCTCCAGACCAGGAAGCTCGTGGAACAGTATGCGCTTGACCCAGCGGCCTTCTTTCAGCAGTTCTCCGTTTCCATGGTAAAGATGGGGAACCTCACGAATCCGGATAGCTTTGTCGATGGAGAAGTAAGGAAGAGTTGCAGATTCGTCAATGCATGATCAAAACGATATTAAGACTCGTTCGATTTCTTAATTTCTGTTGTTTATTTATCATATGCGAACTTGAGCCATTCATGATTAGCAAATTTATTTGGATGTTAGAACTATTCTTGTAATGGAGACGTGGATGTGTCTTCACCCACCCATTGGTAATGGCGAACCTGTGATCAAATATTGCGTGCAATTATTAAGAAATTGAGACTGACCGGCCGATCAAGTACGATGCATAGAACAGTTTTAAATATCACCCGGCGTTCAGCTGCAGAAAGGAGAAAAATTGTACGACTTTATAGATTGATACAGAGCCAGAATATTGAACTCTCCCCGTTACTAACCCTTGGGACTGAAATCACGAGAGAGAGACCACCACAACATGCACTCGCTCACCACCCGAACAAAAGGCATAAACACCCAAGAAAAGCCTTAATACGCCTTGAACTTACCCACACAGGGCATTGTCACGGACCCAATCCACAGCGTGTCTCCAAACTCTTCGACCTCGCTCACCGACTCGAATGCCCTCCCACATCCCCTGTCCAACACCTCCATGACTCTCCCTTCTTCGCTAATTTTCATTGAAACTGGGTCTTCGGTGAACCAAGGGATCTCATCACCATCAACATAACCCTGACCCGTTTTGGGAAGGACCGGTCCTCTTCCACTGTTGAGGACAACCAAGAACTCGCCCCTGTCGTTCCTCTTCATGTTGTCCGGGTACCTCGCGAGCTGAGGGTAGAAAACCTGTGCGGGCGTCGCGTGATTTCCTGTCTTGGAGGGTCGGAGAGGAATCTTAAGGAGCTGGAGGTTGCTCGTTTCGGCCACCACAAGGAAAGAGCTGTCCTTGCTTAGGGCTAGTCCGTTGGGGAAGGACAGTCCGCTGAGCAGGACCGTCACTCTCTTGGTGTGGGGGTCGTACTTGAGCACTCTCCCTGTTTTGTCTCCCTTCTCGATGGACAGCATGTAGTTCCTGATTACGATCGTGCGCAACCCAGATGAGCTATCCATATGTGAAGGTTTGCTTAATATGACATGGAGTTCAAACATCATAGCTCCCCAAGGTAGAACTTTAAACATCACACGAGAAAACTCATTCATAGAAAGACAGGAACGGGGCGTAATTTGGGCATGTCTCGACATTGACATATGCTCGTTTTCCTACAGCCTACGAGTGCAAGCCATGCTATATGTAGAAGCCATCCACACAGGTTTCGAGTCCGTTCATTATCAGAGCATCTCCCTAGTACGAGAGGTGCTCGTCTAGCTGAGGTTTCTCGTCGTGGGAAGGACCGTATACCTGTGTGTTCGTATACATACATACAGGAGAAGCTGCCATAAGTGATAGGACTAGCTAGGCCTTTAATAAGACAGGCAACGCGCGATGCGCATGGTGCGTGAGGTCCACACGCTTGCACCTAGTGCGCGTCTAACGCGCGTGGCGCGTGGAATCCACATGCCTGACGTGCAAAGCACGCGGGACGCGTGTGGGCATGTGATTTCCATACGCCTTCTTCTCCTTTACGCCTGTTTCACTCTATCGTTAGTTTCTCAAGCATTTAAAAACTCTTTGTTGCATCATATTTATCATTGACTTGTACATTTTTATTTGAAATTGCAGATATAGGCTTTCAGTATGACTTGAATTTGAAGCTGCTGGGCACAGGGCTCATGGGATTATGGAGAGTCACGGCATACAAATCTATCGAGTCTTTCTTGTTGTGGAGAAATACCACCAGATTGTTAGGTGGAAAATTTTGAGAAAGACGTGTTTTAGATGCTCTTGAGGATTTAATTACTCTTTGCTTCTATTCAGAATCACAATCTTTATCTCTTGTCTAGGGGTGTTAGTTTCTAATGTTAGAGCTGAGAAATGGCATTATCTTGCTTATGGACTAGTTGCATTGGATTCTGTCAAGATAAACTTTCTGATACATGAGGTAGTTGAAGGTAACTTTTGTGTATTGAGATGGAGAATGCTGATGATGTAAGATCCACAGACTACATAAGAGTCAATTCAATACTTACTGGTGGCCGAATCACTGTTCTTTCACCGTTTTTCACCAAGTTGTGATGAGAGAGCTTCCTTTAAAAACAGTTCCACAAGTATTACAAAGACACCCACATTCGCACAAGAAATGACAATTCAAAGAACTGGCCTTTCCTCAGAAAATCTCGGCAGTTGGACGAGCGAGTTGACTTGTGTGACACCTTCCAAACACGACCAGTCCTGGTCTTCAGCTGCAGCAAGTTCCGCATTTCCTTCAGATTCTATAGGGATCTTTCCATAGTTATCGTTTTCTTCTGAGGATCTTACTGTGAAGTTCCTCCGCAAAGATGGCTCAGCCTTCTGCCCATCATCTGATTCTAATGAGCTTTCTTTTATTTGGGTTTCCACGGAAATCTCTCCTCCAAAAACGGTACAAAAATAGGCAAAAACAAAAAAAAAAAAAGGAAGAACGGAAAAAAGCAATGAGCGCGGAAAGAGAAAATTTGGGATTCAAAATTTCAAAACCTTTCCAAGAGAAAGAAATGACTAAAACTACCTTCATTCATAAACGATAATATTTCAATAATCGAAAAATCACAAGTTCTCAAACTATACTCTAATATAACATGTAAGAGCAAAATCGATTCAATGCAAATCAAACCCTAATATTTGCATAAACATGACATCTAAGATCTTAGAACAACATGATTTTTTTAATATCATAATAAATGAAGAAATACCTTGATTCGTGATGATTTCTTATGAAAAATCAATTATAGATGAGAAATCCTTTGAAGAAATAGGTTTCTCTCTTGACCCATTAGGCTTTTTGATGTTCTTGATGGAGAAAAAACTATCATTTTTTCTAGGGTTAAATAGGGACAAATTTTTAATTGGAGCATTTTATAGTCACATCATTCATCAAGGTATACGGCAATGAGAATACATCTCTCTATTGACTAATAGGAATTTAACATTTAATAATTGTTAAACCTAAACCACATATGGGCCATTAATCACTTGACCCACAAAATCCAACAAAATGATCCTAGTTGAAGGTGTTGAAGCTGGCGCTTTTTTGTGTGTATTTTTCAAATTCATGAAAGATTGACTATTCCTCTTTTGAGGCTTTCTTTTTCCTTCGTTTAGCTTTCGCATTAAGTGCAACAGATAAAGTCTTTCGAAAGAAGCATGTAACTTGAGTATTGGGGTGTTAATGGCTAAGGGCGCTGAGAGTGTTGCAACCCAGACATGATTCTTATCTCCATGAGAAGCATGTGACTTGTGAGTAAGGAGGCGTTAGCAGATTCTGGTCTAGAGAAGAGGTGGTTCTTTCGGAAGATCCAAAGTGCATCATCGCTTGTGCACCGTAGGAAAGCCTATCTATTTCGTGCAATTTTTCTGTTTACAATAAGAAGAGGTGAGCATTGGATTTATAGTAGATTTCATCTCGCACTTATGATGATTTATAACCCTGACTTGAAGAAACAGGATCTGTCTTCACTCGTTCAATGATGTAACAAAACATGTGTGCCAAATTTCCATTGCACAACATAACTACTGACCTCAGATATGGAACTGTAGTCAAATTCTGTCGGTATGGTCTGGTAAGTCCTTCAATGGCTGATCTACATTGGCTAAATAAGATGTTCTTTGTTGCATCAGGTAGCTCATGACTTCGTCAAAGTTCGACGAGACCCAATCCAAACTTGCACATTGTTTTTCTTCTGGTACACTTCAGGAATTAGTGACAAGGAACATTGCATTTCTAGTTGATGACTCCAACTTTTGAGGATGCATACGTATACTAATCACCTGTATATTCCTCTGAAGACATACGTAAACAAGATTTCTAGTTCATTTAGAGTAAGGCCGACTGTTCAATGAATTCCACACTAAAGTGTTGCTTAATCTAATTAGTTGCCTCAATCCACACTTGTTGCTAATGAATAAAGGGGATCATTGGCCGGGCTCGGGTTTGGCTGGGTCAAGCCTAAAGGTCAAGCTTAATATGTTGCTCGAGCTTGCCAATCACATAAAATACATGTAGCAATTTCCGTGCCCGACAAATATAAGCAGGTTGGCCTTTCTCATAGAAGAGCATTTTTCAAGCCTGGACGGCCGCCCGCTAGTTGATCAATTACCCCAAAAGTCTTTAAACTTGATTTAATTGTGATTGACCACATTTTGGCCAATTTTCTCCACGTTATGTGATCAAAAATCCGAGAAAACTCTGTTCAAAGCAATAAGCTAAAACAAGTACCCTAGTAGCAGCTACCATCGCTATTGGTTCGGTGACTTCCCAAATCTTAAACTTTATTCTCTTGAGCTAAAACGAGTACCCTAATAGCAGCTATCATCGAGATTGGTTTGGTGACTTCCCAAATCTTAAACCATATTCTCTTGAGCCATATGCGCACGTCTCTCTCTCTCTCTCTCAGAAGTCAGAACGATTATAAGTAATTTTAGTCTCGGCATTACCCACCAAACAGAACAACATTAGTTGCATCCCCTCCTGACTATAACAAAACTTCATGCAAAATCCTAACAATCAGCCATGCAAGAACTGAAGTTGTACTTCTCTACGTTTGTACTTCTCTCCGTTTGTTCCCTTATATGTTTCCACAAAGTTTCAAGGAATGCATATCAGGCGAAGAACCGACAATGGCAGCTCAATTTCGTCCCAGAATCCTTGCAATGCAGTTCTTGGCTGCCATCGCCTTCATTTCTGGCATTACCCGTTCCGGTGCAAGTGACCCTCCACTAACGCTTGATTACTATGCATCCTCGTGCCCGTCTGTGCTCGAAATCATCCGAGAAGAAATGGAACGCGAGGTGCTCTTGGATCCGCACAACGCCGCTTTAGTACTCCGACTACACTTTCATGACTGCTTTGTCCAGGTGCATTGTCTCATAGTATTGAACACGTACTTCAGAATGTAAGTATGTGTAAGTAGTGACAACCATCCTGAAGCATAGGGTCAATCTGCAAAGGGAGAATGTTTTCTAAATGTTCTGGCTGTGATTTATATTAGGGATGCGACGGTTCAGTTCTGTTAGATGATATATTTACACTACGAGGAGAGAAGACAGCTTCCCCAAACATAAACTCTCTAAAAGGTTTCGAAATCATCGATAGGATCAAGGGCAAGGTTGAATTCGGCTGCCCCGGAATTGTCTCATGTGCTGATATATTGACCATTGCCGCTAGAGATGCTGTCCTTCTGGTATAGATTGTTCCCTCTCTCTCTCTCTCTGAATTCCTCAATTACATGTCAATTAAGGTTCTGAATTACAACCTCTGCAGCTGTTACTTGCTAATCAAGGAGAAATATCAGAAAATCAATGTGATTAATATCGATTCTCTTTGGTACTTTCTAGGTCGGCGGACCATATTGGGATGTTCCGCTGGGGAGGAAGGACTCGAGAAATGCGAGCTACGAGCTTGCAAACACCATACCTACTCCGAATCAAGGCCTCATTACCATCATTTACAAGTTCCTTTCCCTCGGCCTCTCCGTCACCGACACCGTCGCACTTTCTGGTAATTATTAAGTTCCTATTCCTCTTAAGGCGAGCTTATTGCCACAGAAGAAAGCGCATTGATTAAGACGTGTATATAATGCATTGCATGAGATTCTCCTAAAACTAAATGTACGTGCGAATCGCTAGGGGCTCACACGATCGGCATGGCACGCTGTGAGAACTTCCGCGCGAGAATATATGGGGACTATGAATTGACGTCGGGCGGTAGTCCATCATCTGAAGTGCGCCTCAGCCAACTGAAGTCCACATGCCCGGCCGCAGGAGGACGAGATAACAACATCGCGCCGTTGGACTACGAAACGCCCTACACATTCGACAACTCGTACTACCATTTGCTCCTGAATGGAGAGGGATTGCTTGATTCCGACCAGGAACTGTATTCGAGTTTATTGGCCATTCAGACCAGGAAGCTCGTGGAACAGTATGCGCTTGATTCGGTGGCCTTCTTTCGGCAGTTCTCCGTTTCCATGGTCAAGATGGGGAACCTCACGAATCCGGATAGCTTTGTCGATGGAGAAGTGAGGAAGTGTTGCAGATTCGTCAATGCATGATCAATACGATATGAAGGCTAGTTCGATTTCTTAATTTCTGTTGTTTATTTATCATATGCGAACTTAAGCCATTCATGATTAGCAAATTCACTGGGTTAATTCCAAAAAAAAAAAACATTAACTTTATATCGAGTACTAAATCTGGCCCAAACCTTTTTTTGTCTTGTAAAAATGCATTAACTTTAGGTCAAGTGTCAAATTTAGCCAAAACTTTTTTTTCTCGGAAAAAAGGACAAACTTTCACTTAAATCCCAAATCTAGCCCCATTTAATTTAGATCCATTGATTGTCTTCAGCAATAAATCCATATACACTTGCTAGCTAGATTTAAAGTACTATTCATTGTCCACTTGTTTGAGCCACAGTTTGGAGAATAACAACGAAACTGTTTATCGTCTCCTACAATTCACTAGCTAGTCAAAAAAATCTCTAAATTGAATTTCTCTAGCCAAACTTCATCATTATGTTGTAATATTAAGTTGTAGACCACCGCCCATGAAGAGACACCATGGATGAGATATGCCCATCTTACAACTAGAACATTTTTTTTCCTTAAAATAATGTTGATTTCAAATAGAGAGTCAATGGTGGGGACAAATTTAGGATAAGCATGAAAATTTGTGATTTTTTTTACGAGGCAAAAAAGGTTAGGGTCAAAATTGTCACTTGACTTAAAGTTGGTGATTTTTTATGAGACAAAAAAAAAATTCGACCTAAATTTGGCGCTCCACCTAAAATTGATGTTTTTAAGAGATAAAAAAAGTTTAGACCGATTTGACACTCAACATAAAATTAATGATTTTTAAAAGACAAAAAAATTTGGTTAGATTCAACACTTGATTTAAAATTAGTATGTTTTTTTTTTGGAATTAACCCCAAATTCATTTGGACATTAAAACTATCCTTGTAATGGAGACGTGGGTTTGTCTTCGCACAGCCATTGGTAATGGCGAACCTGTGACTAAATATTGGGTGCAATTACTATGAAATTAAGATAGCAGGTCGAACGAGGACGATGCATGGAACATTTTTAAGTGTCACCCGGCGTTGAGCTGCAGAAAGGAGAAAAATTGTACGACTACATTGATTGATACAGAGCCAGAATATTGAATTCTCACCCTTCCGTACCCTCGTTACGCTAGGAAGCCATCCAGAGAGACTGAAATCACAAGTATAACTGAGAGAGAGGGAGAGACCATAACAAGCACTCGCTTACCCCTTCAATAAAAGGCATAAACGCCCAAGAAAAGCCTTAATATGCCTTGAACTTACCCACATGGGGCATTGTCACGGACCCAATCCACAGCGTGCTTCCAAACTCTTCGACCTCGCTTACCGACTCCAACGCCGTCCCGAATCCCCCATCCAACACCTCCACGACTCTCCCTTCTTCGCTAATTTTCATCGCACCTGGGTCTTTGGTGAACCAAGGGATCTCATCACCATCAACATAACCCTGACCCTGCACCAATGCACCCTGATCTGGACCCTCCGTCTTGGGAAGGACCAGTCCTCTTCCACTGTTGAGGGCAACCCAGAACTCGCCCTTGTCGTTCCTCTTGATGTTGTCCGGGTACCTCGCGAGCTGAGGGTAGAAAATCTGTGCGGGCGTCGCGTGATGTCCTGTCTTGGAGAGTCTGAGAGGAATCTTGAGGAGCTGGAGGTTGCCAGTTTCGGCCACCACAAGGAAAGAGCTGTCCTTGCTTAGGGCTAGTCCGTTGGGGAAGGACAGTCCGCTGAGCAGGACCATCACTCTCTTGTTGTGGGGGTCGTACTCTCCCTGTTTTGTCTCCCTTCTCCATGGACAACATGTAGTTCCTGATTACGATCGTGCGCGACCCAGATGAGCTATCCATATGTGAAGGTTTGCTTAATATGACATGGAGTTCAAACATCATAGCTCCCCAAGGTAGAGCTTTAATCATCACATGAAAAAACTCATTCGTAGAAAGACATGAATGGGGCGTAATTTGGGCACGTCTCAACATTGACATACGCTCGTTTTTCTACAGCAAGCCATGCTATATGTAGAAGCCATGCACATGGGTTTCGAGGCGGTTCATTATCAGAGCATTTCCCTAGTACGAGACGCACTCATCTAGCCGAGGTTTCTCATCGCAAAAAGGACCATATTCATGCATGTTCATATACACATATACACGATAAGCTGTATAAGTGATAGAACTAGCTAGGCTTCAATAGGTAGCATAAAGATTTCCCACCGAGGCAATTATGCACCAACCCGAGCACAAGTTGCAACTCCAAATGGTAAAGAGAGGTTGACAGATGAGGTTGCAATTTAGAATTTGTAGGACCAGTCCCTCTCTTTGTCCTTCATTTATCACTTACACATATCCTTCCTCGTGGCTAATCCTGTCAAGTTGTTGTAACGGTCAAAATGATATATCGATGTATTTCGTCTAGACACTCGATATAATTTTCGATTCCCCCACATCGTCATCACTAGTCGTCTAATGTCATGTACGACCTATCCGTTTGGGTTTGTCTTTAATGCGATCCCCAGGATCAACTAAATAAATATTTCGGAGATTTCGAATTTTAATTCAGAAATTAGGAGCGGACACAAAAGGGCCTAATCATGTCAGAACGTCGGAGTTCCCAGGAGGAAGCAGAAGGTGAAGAAAATGACGGGTGAGAAATAATTTCTGTACTTGATGTTAGAAAGAAACAGAGAGCAAGCAGAGAAATTTAATATGATAATGTACCTTCTCTGGTAGACAGTCGTACTGTCCGTGAAATAAACAGCTCCCGTCCTGGCATCGATGTCGAACGCGTTGGTGAGGTTGAAAGGGACTCCGCCGGCGGATGTCGCAAGCTGCTCGGCGACGCCACCTCGGGGCCCGACCTTCAGAAGGCCGTAGTAGGCGTCCGCCATGTAGAGGTCGCACGTCGCGCCACTGAATTTGAGCCCCAGCGGCCGCCCGCATATCTGCTCCTTATCAGGGTCCGTGGAGCCGTCGCACGATCTCCTGTCCCTGACGATGAACGAGAGGAACTTGTTTCAGTCCCATGGTCAAGATGGTCACCATCATGCCTTTCGAGATCGTCCATGATCTATACAAATGTCGCTTCCTTCAGTTTCCCTTTGTCCTTCGGGCTTTCAATGTAGGGAGGAAATGCTAACGATATGAAACTTATATCAATTTAAATTTTTTTCCCCGAATTTTTCAGAATGAAAGTTTGCATCTTCGTATTTAGCAGTTATTTATGGTAAAAAAAGGTTTAACAGCCGGCAGCACGCATCTAATAAGTATTTAACCGATCTATGCTTCAATAATTTAACGGCCAAAGCTCATTTTGAGTTCCTTGATTAGGAACTGGCCAGTTAGGAGTAGCTACCTACTCTAATTAATTTTAACTTACTATTCTATGTGTTTGTGTGTGTGTGTGATATTTAATATAGAAAGTAAAACCTTCCGCAAGGGCTGTAATCCACACTTGAGGACAATATAACTAATACTAAATAAAGATCAAAGGTGATTAAGAAAAATTCCACATGATTTTTTTTTTGTAAGGTAAATTTGTATTAAACCAACCAGCAATTGTACAGACTAGGGATAGCGGTATCCATTTACACTCAGTTTAGGCAATCCTATTGAGTGGAATTAAAATTCCACATGATTTGTCCATCATATTTTTCTACAGTATCGTTTGTCTGTGTTGCTATAATTTCTAATGGGTAGATATATTACAATAGATTATCACATGGACCTCTAATGCATTACCCACAATGAAACATGGATCGAGCAAGTCACATAAGCAAAAAAAAAAAAAATGTCTCTCCTTACACCCTAAAACCATGAGGTTCTTCATCTACAAATGCCAACTATATCTCAAAAAACTAGAGAATATTTGTAGATCAACCGCTTCCGGACATCTTGAGCAATGACCTTGACTCAAACCGGACGGAGTACCCTAACTATTCGCGTTGTCGCTGAAAAACTTCAGGACGTATCCATCATAACGTGTCTCGAATAGGGTATTAGGGTATCTTAAAAAATATAATAGTAGAAAGAAAACAAGAAGAAGAAGAGGAGGAAAGGAAGAGGAAGAAGGGTAGCACCTACCCGCATGGCGGCTGAATTTCTAGTTCTAAGCCATATGAGACTTCGTCAACTTGATATGAGTGATAAATGAAGAGTTTTAATCCATGAATTTGGACTATTTTAACAATAGTCCTCCATATAGTTGTGGGAAAATAGAACAGAAATCGTTATTATTACATGGAGTTAGTCCGGTCTGACATCGGAGAGGTTGATTATTCTTTAGTCCGGTCTGACGTCGGAGAGGTTGATTATTCTTTTCCTTTTGCTTGTTCTTTTTCCCAAGAAACAGTTCAACGACGTATACCATCGACTTTAGGCTTACGCAAAACGCGAATCAGAATTTGGGATGCATGCATTGTGGAGAAGATGAAGCTCGTGAAGGGAAAGGGAGTGTCTAAAGTACTTGCAT
Source organism: Angophora floribunda (assembly GCA_014182895.1). NCBI lineage: Eukaryota > Viridiplantae > Streptophyta > Magnoliopsida > Myrtales > Myrtaceae > Angophora > Angophora floribunda. The sequence goes on along the minus strand of CM024711.1, from coordinate 27,343,045 downwards.
GCAAGAACGTTGTGCATGAAGCTAAATTTAGGGTTTTCTCGGGAGATGGAAAGACGTGCCTGTGCGCGGTAGGGACGGAGAACTCCCTCCACCCGAGGCGAGGCCCTTCCCACTTGAGGATCCTCCCGTCCGAGACGCCGACGTACGGGCCTCGGCCTTCGCAGTCGAAGGCGATGCTCTCGGGCCCAGTGACCTGCGTGAGGGCCAGCTGGTAATACCTGCTCCCCAGCTGGCTCGTGAACAGCGTCTCGAACGGCGAAACCAGACTCGGAGAGGCGACGAACACGGCGAGGAACAAGAAGGAGAAAGAGAGAGGGCCACGTTTCAGAAGAGGTTTCATGGTGCGTGTGCGGTCTCTTCTCCTTCGAGAGGGCACTCTGCACTATGCTGCTGTTGCAGAGGAAGGTGTCGTGTTGTGGAACGTGAAGCGATGTCTAAACATATAAGAAAAAGGTGATGGGGATTTAGATGCTCTTGTCCGATCTCGCTCCCTCCCTCCAACTGCTTGGCCTTTAATACGGGCGAACAGCGCCATCTTAAATGATCGCAGTTGGTGGCGTTGAAGCTAGCCCCCTCTACTTGTGTGTAATTTTCGGGTTCGGAAAAATCACACATGCCCCTTTTCTAGGCTTTGTTTTTAATTCGTTCAGGTCTCGCATTAAGAGCAGGAGATGAAGTCCTTCGACAGAAGTGGAAAACAAATAGTCTGAAACCATCTAGTCCTATTAAAAAAGCTTACTTCGATGCTGAGTATTATAACGCTGATTCACAAATCTTTTCTTTTCATCACCTTTTCTTTCTCTTTTGATATTTTTAAGGATATGTAATAGAATCAAGAACTGCCCGAAATTAGACTTGACCAGCCCAAAACTGACGGTTGTCATAATGATTGGCCCAGTTCGTGATTCTAATTTAATGGAATCAATGAGTATCGGTCTGATTCCTAGTTGTAGGTGTAGAGACACTCGCCCACTCGGACCAGATTAATACATACATACATACATATGTATTTAATATTTTTTAAGTTTTAATTTTTAATTTTTCAAATTAAAACCTTAGTTTCCTCTTGATCTCTCTCCATCTCGTAGCCTTGCCCACCTCTCTCACTCTTGTTCTTAGTGGCCTCTAGCCTCATTGATCGCTCTTGCTCTCGCTCTAAATTGCCTCTAGCCCCGTTGATCCCTCTCTCACTCTCACTCTCAGCCACCTTCAGCTTCCAACCTCATCGCTTGCCCTCAAGTCTCATGCCTCTTTTGAAATTGGGACATTTTGACAAGTTCCTTGGAACCAACTAGTGATTCCCAATTCCAAAATGGGAATTACTTGCCCTGAAACTAGTCACATCTTGATATTATGGAGCAACCACATATGATTTAGGAAATGACTTTTGTTTGGCCCGTTCTTTAAGCATAAATTACATGACTTACTTTCCTTTTCAAACGAAAGTAAATACTTAAAATTTACAAATTAGGAAAAATTTTCGTGAGATTAAATGAGCTTAATTAACCGTCCATACATGCATGTTTGAATGATTCGAATGATTCGACTTGATGTCTAGCAGAACTTTAGAAAGTTGAAATAAAAGTAAATAATTAGTATTACAAACAAAAGTCACTCATAGGAGAATACGTAGAAAAAGAAACAGAAATCATGTTAGCAGTGCATGTGAAACGTACTGGACCGGAGGTCTTGAACGCGTCACCTCCATACGATAATCATGTCTTGGATCGAAGCTAAAGCACGGCGCAAAAGATGTCGTCCATCCTTTCCATTTGGCACCATTCAAACACTTAAAAAAGAAAGTACCAATAGATCCATATGGATCGAATGACGCGCCGCATTCGTAAATGTGATCGAGGGAAGAATCTATGCTTTTGATTAAGGGATACATGCATGCATGTATACAGATATTGAATTTCGTTGCAATTGTAGGTAAGTAAATAGAAAAATTGTCCAGAAAGTTATAAACCTATCATACGGCAACCAATTGAATCATAAATCTTTTAATTTTGTCAATTTTATCTCAAACCTTTTTTTAATAAATTACCAATATAATCCTTCCGGCTAATTTTTATTGTAAGTGACTAACATGGCACTTTAATTAGTCCCGACCATCCCACATGATGTGACTAGCTAATATGAATAATTTTTAAATTTTTATTGATTTTCTTTTCTTTTCTTTTTTTCTTCTTTTTACATAGGGCCAATCATTGACCGAGGGCTGGCCACCCCCGTTGGCCCTTGATTGAAGCCCTCGCTAGTTGTAGGTGAGTGTCATCACCCTTGTTGTGGCCAGTGAGGGTGTTCCAGCCCTCACCCACCCTTGCGATGGCAAACAAGGGCCTCGAAGACAGCCTTGCCCATAGCCAGTGAGGGCTTTGTAGTTCTACCGTTCCTATGTAAAAAGAGAAAAACATAAAAAAAAATCGAAAAAAAAAATTTAAAATTCCAAATCAGCATTGTCCGAGCCTCGCCACGCCACGCCACATAAGACGGTTGACACTAATTGGAATGCTAGTGAGTAGTTTCCAATAAAAATTAACCGCGTAACTATATTGGTAATTTATTAAAAGGTTTAAAACAAAATTGGTAATTTCTTAAGAAGTTTAAGACTAAATTGATATAGTTGAAAGATTTAAAATTGAATTGGCAAATTATCAAAATTTAGGACTAAATTGACAAAATTGAAAAGTCTATGACTCAATTGACCAATAACTTAATTGACCATCATACAATAAATTTAAAAAAAATTTAGATATATTTTTTTTTCATGAGTAAACATTAGGTGCTCTCAAGAACCCCCGATGATCGTAGCATTTGACAGGGAAAATGTGTCGGAAACATTTCTAGCGACCATTCTCATGTCCCCAACTGAATTCCTCGGGTCATTTGATCCTGAAAGACAGATGGAAATGACGAGATTACCTCATCGTGGGGGAAAAGGACGGAGAGACCAGACAAGGGATGTTGTCTAGGTCGCCATTATTTTAAAGACGATAAGTTTCAGATATGTCTTTTAACACTCTTCATTCAATGCACGTTATAAAAAGGCTAACAATTTGACAGCACAGACTAAGGAAAAGAGCCAATGAATCAAAATGGGAAAGGCGGGTTGCTGTACTAATTCGCCTCCCATCGGCGGATTCATTACAGTCGTGATCCTGAATTATTAAAAGATAAAGACATGAATGGAACATGGAAGAGGGGCGCTAGCCCGAATGAACCGTTTCCGTGCATTATTTCTCTTCATTTTCGAGTCCATCAGGCGATCAACTTGCAGCCCAACTTGGTGCTGAACTCATCGTTGCCCCAATAATTTTCCACCTTCAATGAAAAAGTTGTCTAATTCCAATGTCAAACCCTGTTCAATTGCCTGCACCTGCCTGATTCATTGGGGTTGAATAATGTAAATCAGATATGGATAGTTTGAATATTTACTTATCTTAATAGCTATCTTATAAAACTTATAAATATCTCGGGAACTCTTAATGCCAAATACTCATATTCAAATATTACACATTTGCAGTTCCTTCATTCTTTTTCATCTAGGCATTTGTAAATTTCATCTAAATATCATTGGTATTTATTCAATAATTCCTACATCAGTTTTACCATAATGAAAATCATCATGCTAGAGATAAGTAAGATAGTTCTCTATGATATTTTCTTCTATTAAAAATAATAATGATTTTGTTGGTTTTTTGTATCTCTCAAGATTGTGTGTATATCTTTATTTGAATATGCATCTTTTGTTTGATATATGTTAACTTTGATAATAATCTTCACTATGATACATTGAAATATATAGAATATTTCTCAACCTTCTCTTATGCATTATTATTTTTTCCATGATATTAAAACAAGAGGATCTTCCAAACAATTAGCAATGATCATATCAAAATCTCACTCATCGAAATAGCCTATGACCTATGATTCATGTGAATGGGCCTCCTTTGTAAAACTTTGTAAGATCCATCCATCCATCGAAATTCTTACCACGTCACTCGGGCCAAAGTTTCTTGATCGTAGAAGTGAGGAGGAAAATTCAATTTCAACCACCAATCTTTTATAGATAAAAATAATACTAGCCTCACTAGAAGACACATTTTTTAACTATTTTTATCTTCGGTCGATTCTGCATTTGAACTTGTTAAGCAGTCCGATCCATTGATTCCCTGACCATTTTGTCGAAGATTCCCCTTTTCCTCATGTTGGATGATCATATTCAGCCCTAATTTTGATTAAAAATTGTTAATACAAATGCCGATAATGACACTAACTTGAACAATTTTTTTTAAACTTGATTTTTTTTATTCTTTCTTTTCATTTTCTTTTCCTATCAAGTCTGCCGAGGGTCATCGACCGACCCTAGTTGACCACAAGCGAGAGTTGGCCAGCGACCCTCACCAAACTTGCAAAAAAAAATTATAAAAATTGTCGGCATCAGAGATTTCCGACTAAAATTGATCGAATGGACTAAATTGATAAAATGTGAAAAAATTTAAGACTTAATTAGTACATTTAAAAATTTTAAAATAGAATTGATACAAATGTAGTATGTTTAGGATTTTTTTGATAATTTTGTTTAGAAATATGTATTCAAAACAAACAAACAAAAATCCGAGCAGGAAGGACATAAGTTCCCAGAAAATGCTGCAAATCTATGCGCGTGCAAGGCGTGGGCCCACATCAATGGCCACTCCCTATGATGACCGGCATTGATTCAAGGCACCATGTCAACTTGCCATTGACAGCTTTGATATGGTCAAAGATTTAGATGGCTAAGGCAATTTAATTAATCGTTCATGCACCGGACCTAATGCAAACTTCCATTCGAGTGCATTGATTCCGACATTAAAATGTGAATTGTCCCAAACTCAAAAAGAACAAAAGGAAAGTTTGAAAAATACAAGAAGGCTCTCAAAGGGAAACATGGAGCGATCTGAAGTTGAGGATAGTGAAGACGAATATGGAAACATTTGTCTTATGGCACATTCGGATTCGGATTCGAACTGGACTCGGACTCGGGCAGACAGAAATCGAGGTAAATCATTCGATATTCCTTTAGAAGTTTCAGATTATATAAATGAGCTTTGTTAATCTAAAAACTACTTTGAAAAGGATCTCCACATTAAAAAGGAAAATTACAAGTTGATTAAACAAAGCGATTTTTTGAAGGAAAATTTGGATGATTTCAAAAAGGAATTTTTGGAAATGAAGGGCAATCGAGAGGTTCTTTTTAAATGAAAATGAATCTATCAAAAGGATTTTTGAAGGCAAAAGGAAAATCAAGATTCTTTGCAAAAAGAGAATAATGTTTTCAAAAGGAATTTTTAGATATTACCACAAAGTTCTCAAAAGGATCAAAAACCCTTCAGCATATTCTTTCTATTCAAATTCCTTATTATGACAAGTCGGGACTTGGTTTTTTATAAAGAAAATGATTCACCATTGATTTTCTAAAGTCAAGGAAAGAATTAGACCGAGACCTCCTCGACAAGCTTACAAAAATCATTTCAAAAATAATTTTGTTAAACCCATTGGTAAAAATAATTTTAAATGTTCTAATTGTGGAGAAAAAGAACATTTTGAAAACAAATGTCCCTAAAGTCCTGAGACCTTCCAAAAGAATTGGATAGAAAAAGCTTATACTACTAACTATAATGGACCCAAGAAAATTTGGGTACAAAGAAAAATGAGTTCTTGTAAACATTGCCGGGTAAGCTTCAAAAGAAAGAAGAAATGGTACTTGGACGGTGGATATGTTTAGGATTTTTTTGATAATTTTGTTTAGAAAACAGAACTATGTATTCTTTTAAATCTAAAAGCAATATCCAAACAAAAACATTGTTTCTCATTTTCTCAACATTTGAAAGAAGGTTCAAAATGAAAAAGGTTACTCTATTTCAAGTATCAAAACGGCATTTTTTGGACAATTATCGGTACCAAATGGGTCTTGACAAAAAGTAAATGAACTTGGAAAAGTCATTAAATAAGGCAAGACTTGTGGCAAAGGTTATTCCCAATTAGGAATAGATTATGATGAAACCTTGCTCTTTTAAGACCTTTTTTTCATGCTTGTTATCCAAACTATCAAATGGATGTAAAGAGCCCTTTCTAAATGGGTTCATCGAGGAAGAAGTCTATGTGGAACAACCACTTCTCATGTTTTTCGGACCTGGACTGGTAGAAACAAGCACCTCGAGCCAGGCGACTCGGTAAGTTTTTATTAGACAACAACTTCAAGAAAGGTATGGTTGATACAACTTTATTTATCAAGAAAGTGGGTAGGACATCCTCTTAAAATGAAAGTTTGTGCAAGAACTTCTCAAAGTCTTTGCGAGATGTATGATGGGGAGAACTTACACTGCAGCAATCAAAACAAAGGAACATTTATTCATCAAATATTCCAAAAAGATTTGGTTAAGAAGTTTGGAATGGAAAACCGCTGAGAAGGCAGAACTCCAATATCTTCACAAAGCAGACAAAGGTACATTCGATTCTATATGTGAGAGATTAAATATTATTAACCCTTTTTATAAATCCTATAAGAGCGAGGACAAAGCCGTATTCTTTGGTAAGTTCCTTTAATCTGCATGATTGATTTGTATATTTTTGGCATATGTTTATTGAATATTTTTAAGTTTTAAATAATTGCCATTTTAATTTGCTTTGAATCAAACGGGGTATAAAACGTCTAAAGTCGGGACTTCTTTAACCCTTCGAACGTTTTGAAAACCTAACACAGAAAAAATCTTTCCTAAATCGATCCAATCTTCTCCAAAACCAAATCTCTTCGAACATGGCCTCGAGATCCATCCCGAGATCAAGATCTCCATCCCCAAGAAGGGATATGTATTCAAAACAAAAAACAAAAATCCGAGCAGGAAGGACATAAGTTCCCAGAAAATGCTGCAAATCTATGCGCGTGCAAGGCGTGGGCCCACATCAATGGCCACTCCCTATGATGACCGGCATTGATTCAAGGCACCATGTCAACTTGCCATTGACAGCTTTGATATGGTCAAAGATTTAGATGGCTAAGGCAATTTAATTAATCGTTCATGCACCGGACCTAATGCAAACTTCCATTCGAGTGCATTGATTCCGAGGCCGTACACAGCCCAATCAATTATCTTCTTTGACCATTCACTCCCATCAAAGCCACTTGCTTCTATGATCCTGTCGGCCAATGACGTCAATATTAGTCCTATATTTCGAAAACGCTTTGCGGTGTGCCAAATACATGCAAACCCAATTCATTTCAATTCTTAGATCGTACAGATCCCATGTTGGGCTCACCCACTTTAAGGGCTCGGACGTTGCTTCCTAGTTCCTCTCTTGACAATCCCATGTCATGAAGCATGAGATTGAAGTATCCCAAGCAGTGATTAAATTCCATATTGTAATACTACATATGTAGTAACTTTCGATATCGAGCTATGACTTTTTGAATGGAGAAACAAAGGATCGCATAACTTTGTTTGTCATTGTCAGAGTATCTCAAGCGATATATCATGAGTCATGATTCCTAAATGCAAAGATAATCAAGTCCCGGAGGGGAAAGGTTTAGGAGTTAATCAACGAGATTTCAGTTGTTGAGTTTTAGGATTGGAAATAAGAGTCTTGCTTGGCCTCCTTGGTTCTTCAGAAAACGTTTGAATAAGAAATGATTTGCTGTTTAAAATTTTGTTGGTGGGAGTAAAAGAGACTTCTCGGAAAGTTTAAGGCCGATTGAACCTTCAAAATGCTTTGCTTAATCAAATTTCTATAGTGCTAAAAGCTACGAGGCTGGAAGCCAGCTTTTCATTGCTAATACTATATTGTAATCTACCTTAGTTTATCGGTTATTTGAATCTTACATATGCGTGGTACATATAGTTTAGGAGCTCAATAGGAGAAAACACGTTATGCTTAGGTTAAGAGAATTCTCCAAGAAGTCTTACACCTATTATACGACTATCAATTCAATCATAAATATTTTAATTGTGCCTATTTAGTTTTAAATATTTTGACGATTTACCAATTTACTTTTAAACCTTTTGATGATTTGTTAATTCAGTCATTCCGACTAATTTTGACTAAAAGTCACTGATGTGGCAATAAGTTAGCTTCAATCGTCTTACGTGACACTAAAACTACTATTGATAATTTTTGTAATTTTTTTCTCTTTTTTTTTTCTTTTCTTTGTTTTTGTCTTTTTTTTTTTCCCTTTTTCCTCCACCAGCCATCACCGAGGCACTCGCCAGGGGGCGATGGAGGGAAAAAGAGAAAAAGAAAAAAGTAAAGTAAAGAACAAAAAAAGGAAAAAGGAAAAAAGGGAAAAAGACCAAAAGAAGAAAACACAGAAAAAATCAAAAACACAATTCAAAAAACTATTCATGTTAGTGGATTACCAATAAAAATCCAGCTAGAATAGCTTAATTGGCAAATCATTCAAATGTTGAGAACTAAATTGACAACCTGTCAAAATATTTACGATTAAATTGACACAATTCAAATAATTTTTAACTAAATTGATACAATCGAAAGATTTCGGACTGAATAAACCATCCCATAATAAATTTATAACTTTTTTTAGATAATTTTCCCAGCGTAGGTCGGTCAAGCCGTGGCCATTCCGTTTGCCACTCCATTTTCCCAGCGTAGGTCGGTCAATTGGTTTCTAGAAGGGTTACAAGTCAACGAGGGGTGAGGGGGTCAACAAAACTTCAGCCTCCACGAACGAGGGAAGAGAGAAGAATTCAACGATCTCGCGACGTCGACACGGCCAGGACTCTACTCGTGCAGTTCCACAGCATGGAGAAGTGGGGTGTCGTCAAAGTCAAAAGTCGAAGTCGTAGGAAACGCGCGTGGGAGATGGCCCGAAGGAATATGATTTTAAGATGCTGCGGATCATTCCCGACCTCGCTTTCCTACTCCTATTGCGTTCGTGCTGGCTTTCGTGGAAAGTCTCGCGTAGATTCCGCAGGCCAACGTCGGCATCTTGATTCCCTCACGACAAGGCAAAGTTTGGAGTCACCGCACCGAGTCTAAATCGGACTTTGGAATGGGGTCTTGGGTGTCGGGGGGTTCGGTTCGGGAATTCGAAGATCGCCAAAGTGCAAATCTCATAAATTGCGTGCAAACCGTTCTGGACTGAGGACACTGCCATTGGACTCTCCGGATGATGGGCCACTGCTTTTAAAAGAAACATTTGTCGGAAAGGAGAGGGAATAACTTAGCTACGTTGAGTTGACTAGACAAGTATATTTAATACGGCCATATGTGATATGATAGAAAATTCTAATAGAGAGAATATATGCGGCTTGGTATAAGATATTCTCCAAAGAATATATGTCTTTTCGCTCCTTTTCTAAAAGGGGTTTATTCATTGGCTTAATTTTTTGTTAAAGTAAATAAAGAAAGCAAAGGACTCGTGGGACTAAAGTACGTGAAATCATGGATCAGTGCCTGTTGAATCAAGCTTAATCTTATGGGGAGATTCTCTTAAGGCTGCAGATGCCTTCCAAGAAATCCTAAAGAACATTTACCAACATTTTTTTTTAAAAAAAGCACTGAATTGAGAGGGAAAATCGAGCTTTAAGCGAATAATTATTATTATTTAATGAGGTGATGGTGAATTCAATTGTGAAAATTGCTCGTTGCAATTGCAATCGCTTGATTCAATGCATGCCCGCAATTCTACATACAAGAAGTTCTTGCCACAAAAAACTTGCATTAGGGGAGAAGTTCTTGCCTTCATGATCACTTACAAGAAGTTTCTCTATCGTAAGTTTTTGGAGAAATCAATTCTCATTGATCTAATGGTAGAGATTGAAGTTTTCTGAATAGGTTATTTTAAATAATGAACTAGAAAAAAAATGTAGAATGAAAAAGATTGAACAACAATCTTGAATTGGTGAAAGGTTTTATGCGATGAAAAACAGAATTTTAAATAAAGGAAATTCTAACTATTTTTGAAAATACCCACTTAAATCATACCATGTAATTAGAATTATAATCGTAATATCTTTTTCCTAAATAAAATATACAACCCATGATTGTCTCGACTGTGCTAGTGAAAGCTCTAGAGAAGTTAGAATAGGAGTCTTGTATCTTTTCCTTTTCTTTTCAAGATATCTTTGATTACTGATTTTACACATCATGCCCATGGGAAGTTATGTAAAAGTTATATCTCTCACATTTTTCAACACTAAATTTTGTATATTTTCCGTTCTAAGGTCACCTTTTTAGAAAGAATTCTCATCTAATGATTCATATATTTTGGGGTTAAGAATGATTCATTCATCAAGTTTCAACATTCATGCGATTTGATCCTCTAACTTTTATTTTGTCAAATCAAGTTATTCAATTTTTTGAATTTATGTGAGGCACTCTAATAAATTTATAAAAAAAGAAAGAAAGATAAAGACATGGTTTATTATTTAATTATTCTAATACTCTCCCTCACACTCAGTCTGATCTTTTACCTAGTATTAAGTGTGGAAATTTATTTGGTGAGATAAATGGGGTTGGAAATATTTGAACTCAAGACTCTCAACTCTAATACCATGATAGTAGAATCACAACTGACTATTCTAAAAACTTAAGTTATAAGATAAATGTCTGGTTTATTATTTAAATATTCTAATAGTCAGGTGAATTGCAAGTGTACATTATTTACAAGTAATAAAATGAGGAGTTAGTATTGTTTTCATTGGGATTGTCTCTAATTATCCAATTACTTATCAAATGTGATTAATCCAAAGATCTAGCTAACCAAGTTGAAAAGGAAAATAAAAAGTGAACTACACCAATTAAAGGACTAAAACATAAAAGAGCTAAAACTTAAAAGGATTCAAAAATTAATTAAAATTGCAAAGTATACCTAATCTAAAGCAAACCAAAAATTAACAAAGCAAATTATCAAGATTTTAACTAAGATCACAAAGCGTTTGAACATCCAATTTCACTTAACCACTCACAATCAATTCTCTTAACTTGTCATACAACAAATTAATTCCCAATTGTGTTGGTGAAATTTTCTGAAGTTAGATTAAAAGTTCACATCAGTTTAATAATTCATAATTAAATATGTTAACCTACACTAATCTTAGCTAAGTTTAAACTACCTAAAAACTATCTAAAAACATTAAGTTATTATGGAAATTCCCAAATTCAATCTAAGTGGTCACAACCTAGATCTGCTACCGCAACCACACAAACAACCTAGCATATCTAGATCTATATTTAATTTATGGTTCAATATCACTAGTACACATGCATGCAATCTCCACCGAATATTATGCATACATCGAAAATCATTTAAAAAGTTCGTAAAACTTCCAAAAACATTAAGATCGTGACAGAGAACACCACAATTAAAATAATTATATTGTATGAGCAAGCCTTGAAAATCAATCAATTATGGTTAGGAATATAACTCTTAACAAAAAAAATTTAGAACATAGTTAAAGCTAAACTATCAATAAAAGTTAAAGAAAACATAATGCTAAATTAAAACAAATTCATAAATTTGAGTCATAAAGAGTCTTAAGTTTGTCTCATCCTTCTCTCTTTAACATACACCAATAAAATGGAAGAATTAAGGCTAACTAAGATAATCTAAAATCTCCCTCAAAGATGGTGTCTTGAAAGCTTGTTCGGCTCATGAAATATAGCCTCAAAAAATCTGCCTTTAGTTAGCCCCTATTAAGTCTTGAAAATGACTACTCCTTCTCTCATTGATTTTCATTGAATCTTCAAATTCTCCAAATTTTCTGATCTTGGTCGGCTTTTTTTTTCAAGATAAAATATTTTGGAAGATACTAGGGCGTAGCGATTGATTTGCAAATCCAATAGACACATGAGAAAATTATACATATGGTCCTAGCATGTTCTATAAATGGTGTACATACTCCCTTCTGAGTCCAAAAATTATATTTCCTACAAAATTCAATAAAATTATACGAGTACGAGAAAAATTAAAAGTTACTTTGTAAAAACAATTTAATATAATTAATTTCGTTAAATCAAAATTATTCTTGGAAAAAAAAAAAAATGCAGCTGGCGTTTGTCCCCAATTTTATGCTTCTCCTTTTAGCTTTTTAGGGCGGGAGATAGATATAAAGTAACTTTGCCCCTCTCTCTCCCTCCCCCTCTCGCTGTCTCTTCGTCGTCGGTGCTGTTGTTTCTGCTACAAAAGGAAAGGAGTTGTTCTTTGATCCCCCTCGACCCTTAGTCGGCCTTCAGGAAGAGAAGGTAAATATCACTTCTTTCCTCCCCATCGTCTCCGCCGAGTCTTCCGTCGCCGTCCGTGTTCTCCCCGTTTCTCCCAGATCTGCGCTTCTCTCTCTCTCTCTCTCTCCATCACCCCTGCCCGACCAGATCCATGCCGGCCTAATTCCGAGCGGGTCTCGATTCGCCTGCTCATTTGCCGTCTTGGGTTCGCGCCAAGTTCGCGCATTTCAGCTCGCCGTACCGATCTGTTCGGCTAATTGCCCCACTCCGGTTGGAGGGGCCAGGGGGCGTGTTCGTGAATGGATAGTTTGTTTTCGGTTCTTGTGACCCGTGAAGTGAAACGCTGAAAAGTAGCCTGCTTTGCTGATTTCTGTGGTCGGTTGTACGCTTTTCCTTTTGAGGCAGGTGTCGCGAAGGAGGCTTCTCAAGTGCGTACTCTGGTAAGGAACGGGGATGGGTTATATCGGGGCGCATGGAGTGGCCGCTTTGCATAGGTACAAGTACAGCGGCGTGGATCATTCTTACCTTGCGAAATACGTACTGCAGCCTTTCTGGAGTCGTTGCGTCAACTTCTTTCCGCTATGGATGCCGTGAGTACTTCTTGCCACCGTAATTGTTAATAAGCATCGTTGCCCTTGGAAAAGAGATGTTTGCCATGATCTAAAACAAGACTGAGGAGTATGTAAAATCACTGTTCTCGATTTTTTTTCGAGTGCTGGTCGGACAGAAAGAACATGACTTGGTAATTGAACGTTTCCACTTTCCAATCTTGGATTTTGGCATACTTTTCTTCCTTTCTCAGCACTCTGTATATCAGTATAATGATTCAGAGAAGGGTAAATAGCTTTTGTGTGCATCGGAATACGTTTTGCTTGCTCTTATGTGTACAATGCTTTAATTGTGCTGCCATTACATAATGATATTTTTCCTATTGCTCGCAATTGCTGACCCTCTGAACCTGTTGCTTTGCATGGTTTTCTGTGTCATCTCCAGGCCAAACATGGTAAGATATTCTATGTTGCGCTTGAGTATTTTGATTGGAGTTTCTTGTGAGTAATTCTGATTGTTTGATGAAATTGACTCCTTCATTGCTTTTCTCAGATTACACTGACCGGATTTTTGTTCCTCATGACCTCTGCGTTGCTTGGCTATGTGAGTGACTTCTCTTTAAAGATGACCAGTTCGGGACATAACTCATTCAATGAAACATTAGTGTGGTTCCTTTGTTGCCAGTGGCTATAATGAATTTGCAATATCAATTATTGATAGCTGTGTCTCCAGAGGTTGACTAGGTTTACTCTGAATCTGCTAATATCTCGATAAATAGACTTTTGTGCTTGTATCTAAAGTCAGAACAGATCTGCAGCCAGTTATGCCCTTAAGGATTTAGACCAGGATTCTCACTTCTTTGAAGATATGAACCAATAAAAATACGAAAGATTATTTTGTATTTATGATACCTTGATGGGTAATCAAGAGATTCCTCGAAATTGTCATTGATGGTTTTCTTTTATTGTTTCTCATTTAAGATGTTTGAAGATATACCTTTTCTGTTTTTTGGTTTAGTGTGGAGGCCTAGCATTGCTTATAGTGGCTAGTGTGGTGAATTTTTTACCTTACAAGGCAGTCTCCAGTTTACAGTTGTCTTGCATACATCTCCGCTTCCTTACTGAATTGGTGCTAGATATTTGTTTCTGAAAGAAATCCATGTGAAAGTGACCTAAACGTGGTGGGAGACACTCAAAGTTTTTATACCTGAAAAAGGACAAATGATGCTAGAAGCAGGTTTCTGAGATTAATTCCATGCTTACTTTTGTCATGATGCCTATGAGATTCTTTGAAGGCTTTGCTTATTTGGGTTAAGCATCTAAAGATCATTCTTTCTGCTGCATTTTACTTTTGCTGCTTCTTTCCTGCAGATATATTCTCCTCAATTGGATTCACCTCCGCCTAGATGGGTTCATTTTGCACATGGATTGCTTTTATTTCTCTACCAGGTATGCTCATGTGTATGAAAATCACTTTGCGCGCAAGTATGTGTCGATGCACAATCTATTCTTGCATCTTGAAATGTATTTAAATTGTCTCTTATGAAAAGACTTTTACTTTTTTATGATATTCTTTCTTTCTTGCGTGAATGCTATGTCCCAATCCATACTCTCATCATTCGCTTTTCATTTGAGAGTATTAAGTACCTGGGACAAATGTGATATCATGTTTACAACCTGGGCATTATGTCATGCAGGATCCTTTTAGATTTTTAAGTACTTTTTCCCCTCTTTGCTTTTCTCTATTGTGAAGAGATAGGAATAAATACATGCAGATCTTAACTCTCTCCTTTTCTCCCTTTTAAGTTTTTAAAATTAGACCAACTTTGACATTTACTGATATAGGGGAATTAGACGTGTAATGCACACATCCAAAATGAATGCACATGCATTGCACCAGAAGAAGTTACCAGTGACGATTTGAATAAAGTCTACTGCTGAAGTTACATATTTTTTATTGCCAATTTTCTGAGTGTTGCCAAACACCATCAGATCTCTTTTGTTCAATCTTTTGGTGAGCAGTCTTCCTCTTTAATCATGTTATTTTTCACCTCCTATAGGTTGTGAGAACTCTCTTGGATCTTAAACATTTTTCCTTGTCTAAATGATTGTTTGAATATCCGGTTTCTTCCTTTTCTTATAGTGATTTTTCCATTGAAATCACTTATCTAACTTCTGATGTCACCAGACATTTGATGCTGTTGATGGGAAGCAAGCTCGACGGACAAATTCTTCTAGCCCACTTGGGGAGCTCTTTGATCATGGTGATTCCCTTTTCATGTACTAGACAAATATATGCTACTTAACACTTGTTGTGGAAGTATGATGCACTGATTCCTGTTATTGCCAACTTCTTGCAGGATGTGATGCACTTGCATGTGCGGTATGTTTTCACATTTTCTTTGGGACACTGGTTACCCTTGGCAAGATAAATTCACCCAAGTTCTGTTTGCTATTGTTCAGTTTGAAGCCTTGGCTTTTGGGAGCACTGCCATGTGTGGAAGATACACTTTTTGGTTCTGGGTGATTTCGGCTGTACCATTTTATTGTGCTACATGGGAACAGTACGTAATTCAAGAAATACATCTTTATTCCCATTTTGATTATTAGAGTTAGGAGTTGGTTATTTATGCTGTGGTTGTGGACCCGTATGATCAAAATATTACATCATAATGTGTAATGCAGTTGTCTCCATTTATCTCATGTTCTTTTATTTTTTCTAAGAATTGTGACCACTTGGTTGGGACCTTAGGTTGACAAACTTTTCTGGGTTAATTGCAATGGCTTCTTTATTCCCCTGGATATGTTGTTCTTTTTATTCATAATTTCATTTTTTTCTTGCTTGTAGATATTAGTGGTCATGTTGGTTCTCTTAGTATGTGGACATGCATGATTTTTTGTTGTCTTTGGTTTTAGTACCGTGGAGAATTGGAAGAAGTTACTGAAAGAGGACCCTCATTGTCTTTTGGATGCAGCTATTTTACCAATACTCTTATTCTTCCAGCAATTAATGGACCAACAGAGGGTCTCATGATGATTTACGTGAGCCATTTTTTCACGGCTATTGTTGGTATGATCTTTTAGTCGCTGATACTTCCTTAAGCTCAAGTGGTCCTTGTAAATTTGATTTGAACGCTAGGTTTTGTTTCTATCTTCCTACTTTCATGTTAATAGATTATGCATATTTCTTTCTCATTCAGGTGCTGAGTGGTGGGCCCAGCAATTTGGGAAATCTATTCCGCTTATTGGTTGGGTGCCCTTCCTAAGCGGTAAGACTGCAGTGTTCATCTTGTTTCTTTTATCTCATCTACGTGAACAGTGTGTATTAAATATTTTGCAAAACTAATCAGTATATTAGTCCTTTAGGAACAGTCCTTTGATTTCTGAATTTTTATTCTTTGCATGATTCTTTCATTTGTTTGGGTGCATAGTAGAAAGTTATTGTAGCACCTGCTACTTTCTGTTTGTTGCTATCAAACTAGCTGTAAGGGTTCCAAGAGAAAGCCTTCTATTGCTTGATATGCATGACATATAGTAGAAAAGGCTTGATTTGTCTGTTTCATCCATTCAGTACATTAAGGATGATTATTTATGTGAGCCTATGATGGTTTATGCTTTAAATTGGAGGTGTTTGTTTTATTTACTACACATTGGGAATAAATTACCAGACACAAAATGATTTAATGGTTTCTTTGTTGTATGATTTTCTGGATGCAGCCTTATATATTGTTTTAGGTCTCATCAATGTTTCCCAGTTACTTTTTTTCTTAATAAAATTTGTTTTCTGTGCAATTCTTTTTGTCTGACCGATGCTTTTCTTCTAGTTTTTGATATTTCACATCATCTATTTCTTCTCTATATTTACGTAGCTTTTTTTCCCTTTTGGCTTCAGAAGTTCCTGCCTTTAAAGCTGTGCTGTTTTTGATGATAGCTTTTGCTGTCATACCCACAGTTACATTCAAGTAAGCAAAATTTTATTGTTTGTACTTTTCCTTTGCAGCATTTATTTGTATTACAGTTTATATTTTTGGTCTTATCATCATTGTTCCTTCTTGGAGGTGTCATACTAGTAGTTCATTGCTGAGCTCATCAGTACTGAGTAGGGCACATCTTGAAAATTTAAGCAGAAGACACTACCATACGAAATCGCGGCATCTAGTCTCATCAGTGTTTTAGACAGTAGTTAAAATAAGGATAGCTTGTACCTTGACCTACATCATCATTGGAGAAAGAGGCGAATTCTATTCTCTTTCTGTACCTCATATGTTCAACTTCATTTTGTTATGGTCTTTGTAGCATCTCAAATGTTTATAAGGTAGTTCAGGCAAGGAAAGGAAACATGTTGCTGGCACTGGCAATGGTACTGACATGACCTGCTCTTTTGTTCTCTTAGTCTGTGACTTGTTTTGCAACTGTACAATTGCTTGACTGATCTATTTTATTTTTCCCTCAGCTTTACCCATTTGCTGTTCTCCTGACAGGAGTGCTCGCATGGTATGGCTTAACTGTCATGCATTTTATATACTCTTTTGTGGTGTAATGGTCCTTCTCATGGCTACTTCTTGAACTGCACAGGGATTATTTGTCGCCATCAGATATAATGGGCAGATATCCTCATTTGGTTGTTGTGGGAACTGGACTTGCATTTGGGTTCCTTGTGGTAGGTAACATGTTTTGGGATTGTGTACTCAAGTCTTTCTGTTTTTTAAGAATTTGCAGGAAAATACTATGTGAAGAAGATTGAGATGATTAATTGTTCTTAGCAGTATCAGCATGATTACCTCTTCCCTAGAAAACCACATGAAAATCTAATTTGCTGATGTTAGGGTAAGAGAGTAATTCAATTTTATCTACCTTGATTGGTAGAGCCCCGTGTGACAAGGAAAATTGCATTTTTTCTGTTATGTTGAACAAAAAGCTGGTACATATAGGTAGCAGTAATTAGTTTGAAAAAGTTTGGTGTGTTTTTTCTAAAGCAATTGCAATTCTTACCTACTGTTCGTTTCCATCAGGGCATCTTTTCATGAAAAGACCTCCAGAATTACTGGATACCATTTTTCTCGTCATAGCTTGCCAGCCAATTTTACTTTGTCATAGAGTAGTAGCTAGCTCTACATCTCTTTACATTCTTACCATCACTATATGCTATGATGTGCGTCCCAAGTGCTTCAAGGTTGGCAAGGATGAGGAAATGTGGGAATAAATATTTGCTTGATACATAGGACAATTCCACCTGTAGACATCAATGCATTTTATGTATCTGTGAAGAATTGGATATTCACAAATGATTATTCTCTAGAAGAATGGTGGTCCTGATAAGAATCATCACATCTAGCATTCAGCCTTTTGTCAACATTTCCTCTTTCTTTTTTCTTTCCCGAATGGCCACTACTTTTTGCTGTAAGTACCACTTTCTGGCCTCTAGCCCTTGAAATTTAGTGTGTTTTCATACAGAGTTCCTAGGATTACTAATCTCACTTCCCCCTTTTAGAATTTATGGGCAGCATGATTTTGATGATTATTTTTCATGAGTTAAATGTCATCTTGAATATATTGTGTTTTGAGCTTTTTAGAATTTGAATTCTTAGGTATGTTTTATTTCCTATAAACATTGAAAGACAGCGTCCCTTGTGGGATGTTGTATATTGACATGTAATTTAGAGCTCATTGTTATTGCTCTTGCAGTGTCAAACTTATGCACTGCTGTGTCTACTCATTGGTTCTTCCTTCTGTTTCTACATTATTTCTTGACATAAGATCTTTTGACAGGGAAGGATGATTTTGGCCCATTTGTGCGATGAACCCAAGGGTTTAAAAACTAATATGTGCATGGTAAGAAGCATTTCATTGCTTAGATAACCATAATTTGGACATTTTATTCTTTTCTCCTTGCCAGAATTTATAATATAGGTGTGTTAAGAGGAAAATATGCTCCCTTATTTGATGGTTTAGGTTCATATTGAAACTAGGTAGCATTTCACTTGTCAACTTCAGTTAGTAAAGACTTGTTATGGACCCAGAACATCCCAGAATTATATCAAATGAGTGGTTCTGGACAGAACTCCCCAACTTGATTGCCGAAGCTGTTAACATTATATCTTTTTATACAGTCCATAGTTTGCTCAACCCCCCCCACCAAAAAAAGGGATCATTTTTTTTTTCTTTTTGGTGATAAGTAGGAAGCAGATCTCATGTTGGCTGGTGTTGGGCTTATTAATGATGTGTCTCTGGGAAGTGAGTGGAGCGTCACTGCTCCAGCATGTCTTTCTTAGAATCTATTGTTATTCATCACAATGGATAACTATTTGACAAGTGAAAAACACAATCTCTTTGGCTGGTGATGGGCTTTAATGATGTGCCCCCTGGACATTGTTCATATACTTCACAGCGAGGGAAAAACTGATTTATTTCTAGTGTTTGGCTAACTTCGGAAATTGGAAAATAAGGTAGAAGTTCAGCAAAATTAGACAGGAATTACTTGTTTATTGAGTCATATCTACACAAACTCACTAATATTTGTAATTTGTGATGGTGAGGGAAGCAAACTTTGTCTAATCTGATGATGAGGTATATGAGACAGATGATTTAGTATCAATAAGGGGAATGGTTGGCTTATTCCTTGGAATTTATCATACTCATTGGTTGCTTGAGAATTTGATTTGTTAGAGTTATCAAGTCAATTTTTATGGAAAACAGAATTACTAATCTGTCTTTACATCGGTGTAGTCTCTGCTGTACCTTCCTTTTGCCATTGCCAATGTCCTGACTGCTAAACTGAATGATGGGTATGTCTCATGGTGTTGTTCACTTAAATAATGTTTTTGTTTTGAATATCTTGGTGAGGAGATACCACTGCTTACATTCACTCTCATATCACAGAGTTCCTTTAGTGGATGAGTTGTGGGTTCTTCTGGGTTACTGTATTTTCACAGGTACATGACTTGCATTCTTAAACATGCTCAATTTAATTGATGCAATGATTCTATTTCTGATGGTGACTAACATGATAAAGTCTTAGTGTCACGAAAAGAATCTTGTGGCTGCAATATGCCTTTTTTCTTTTTTGGCATTAGGATAATTTGTTTGTTGCTTTAAGAAACTTCATTTTTTAATTGCCTATATAAAAGTTTCATGTTTCATATGCTAACTTTTTGACACTCTTGTTGAATACAGCGGGGCTCTACCTACATTTTGCTACATCCGTTATACATGAAATTACAACAGCCTTGGGAATCTGCTGCTTCAGGTATGGATGCAATATATTCAAGAAAGTATGCAATATGCTCCTTATGTTGGTTATGTTTTTCCCAGCCGACCTTGTCTCAAAATTAGATTTGTTGAGTGGAATTACTGGTAGTGGGGACACACAAGTCCGTGAAAACTCTGATGTTTATTTCATGTAGGATTTATGGAGAACTCAATCTGTGGTCTGGTAAATCACAATATTCACATGTATTTGTTTATTGTCAACATTCTTGGACTTCCACATTTCTGTGCCTTGATTGGTCACGAGTCACAAGATTATAGTGATTTTGATCATTTCTGTTGATTTTTCTCCTGCTTGCCAGCATCACTTCTCTCTGTTAATTTTGGTTGGTTTCAGTGTATTACTCTAATTTGCATTAACATTTTTGGTAATCTGAAGTTGCATAATAGAATGTTGACCTCTTCCAGTTCGTAGCGACTATACATTTTCTGCCTTCAGACTGTCTGTCACATCTTGTTCACATCACTGTGCCCATGTTCATACAATGTACCCATTATTTGTGACTGACTCATCGTTATTTCTCAACTACAGGATAACTAGGAAGGAAGCTTAGACTCTTTGACTTGGTTGGCTTTCAGGTATATCTCCATTCATTGCGTTGTTTCTGTCTCTTATGGTGATGAAATGAAAATTTTTTGTTTCAGTTACGCTTTACAGAGTTGCGTTTATCAATAATGTCTTTTTTCCTATTACTGTCATCTGCCTTTGTTGAAGTTATGCAGTGGATCAGGAAGTTCCGATGAAGAAAAGTGGAGGAAGTGGCTCATCCTTTTTCCTCAGTCACGGTTGTGAAGCTGTGGCAGATGGTCTAGCTCGACGACGCTTAGGACTATACTTTTCAATGATAGTATCAGGGGTTTTAGGCATGTAAAATATCCTAATGCAGTGTACTGTATTGGCTTTTTATTGAGAGGGCTGTTCGAGCTGAGAGAGAGCTTTTCAGCTTTTCTATTAGAGGGCTGAGCGATAACTATAAGCAATTATTGACGGTTGAGTATCCTTTTACTCCTAATTCCCCATTTTTTGTGCAACCATTCTGTACTTTTCAAAATACTTATTCAAAGCATTTTATTTTATTGTGTTTTTTCTTCCCAGGAAGGGGAGTTGTTAAATAGAAAACATATTGCCGCGGGTGTCATTTGATCACAATGCCTAACGTGTTTGGGCCTTTGATTGTGCTTGCGCATGTTTTTACTTTTGATTTTGCACGCAGAGGGAGACACAACGATGTTGGATTACCTCATGCTTAAGATGCACTTGAAACGTGAGCCTACTGACTCCATGTGAAGAGATCATAAGATTTTTGCAGCAATCTTAGCTGCCATTTACAATTTGATATATGGTTTTTGGTTCTGGGCCACTTTATGTAAGGCGTGAGAGACTGTTGTCTCTGTGTTCTTCAACTGTATATGGTCAATGAGAGATGGAGATGAGCTCTTACCAGGGCGCACTAGAGAAGGCGATCTCCTCGTCCTTTCGCTAAACAAAACTGTCTTGTGGGGTATTAAACTACTTGGATTTGTGGAGATTAAAGGTGGCGATGCCAACTCTTCGTTTTTGTTCTTTTGGGATTTGACAACCAGTTATTATAACCCCATAAAAGAGGTTTTTCTCATAGCACAAAGAAGACTCAACAAATGTAGTTGAATAGGTGATGACTACAATCTCAAGTGCCAACTTGTATGAATGTCTTTGTGTAGCAGGCATACCCACGTAAGAGTAACAATTGGAGAATCCATCCAATAAGAAACGAGAGTATCAAAATTCTAATGCAAAAGCTGACTATGATATATGACACCTATGAGTATTTTTCTTTCTTATACATGATATCAACAGCTTGTCAAAGTCTCGAACAAGCTTGATCTTACTTACGGTCTTATCTAGCATTGAAGGAAAGGAGTTTACAGACAATGTGAATGCATCCAAACAGTTGCACCTGCATCGCTTGAAGGGTCAGCAACTTTGAGTCCAGTCAACTGGCCAATTTATTTTCTTCATCTCTCCAAATCAACGCACCAAGATACTTGCACCGGTGCAACATGGATGCTGCATGTAATCAGTATTCAAGAACACCAACCTGGCGGAGGCAATTGATAGCAGATGAGGAGAGGATGCAGCTTGCAGAGGTGATTGCGAGAGTGTCAGGCTCTGTAGATGGGCACTTGGCAGTTGGCATCTGTTCCCCTTGATATCATACAACGGTTATTGTATTTGACCCAAACAAAAAAATACAGATGCGAATCTCTACAATGCCTTCTCCAGCCATCTTGGAAGTTTCAGCGAAGTTCTCATTCCAAGCCTTGTAAGGAACACTGAGTACAGTAGATGTAGCAGGAAAACTAGAAATATGGAGTTCAGCAGAAGCTGTTGAACAAAATAGCAAGCACACGAGACATTTTCAATGCATGAAAACAATGAATGGCCAGGAAAGATGATCCGATGACAGGAGGAATTGAAAGAGATAGAAGAGACCATACCACAACTCCAAATATCGCATATATTAGATTCATTGATGGAACTGTGTTGATGCCTGAAGCAGTGAACAAGAATGAAATGGAAGCATGAAGGTTTATGGTGATCTACAGGAATAGAGAATCTTGTCAGTTAACAGGTGCATGTAAAATTGTCAGGATAATTTACTATGTAGGGCATGAGGAATTACAAGATCAAGTATATTTTCTCTTATTAAGAATGAGGATATGAAAACATAACCCATGGCACACAGCGCTCGAACCTGCATGTCGAGTCATCATGAGTCAGAATAAAACCTGAAAACGGCTATATAACACCACAGCTTTGGAAAGATGCTAAGAATTCAGGGAATAACTAGCACTTATACAAGTGTGCAGATGAAGATTGAAGCATCCCAACTGGCTCCCATCCTGTTTAAACGCCAAATGTGAAGCTCAAGTTAATTGCATATCAATCACATTTGGTTCACCAGGATAACACACAACTGTGAAGCAAATCGACAAAGCATGCATTAAATATAAAAAAAGAAGTGTCAATCCTGTCAACTAAAAGACTTCAATTCCATGTACTCGCAAAACGAAAGATCTCGATTCAGATTCCAATTGACTGCAACATCTTGAGAACTAAAAGCACTAGTCAGTGTTTTTATGAAAACAAAAGAAGTTTTTGTCATAAGGCAAGACAGTAACAGCGTTAAGCCATATTCCACAGTTCTGTACCAATTGCATCTTCATGTTGAATTCTTTTGTTTTCAGAAAATGAAACACAGCATTAAAACATACTGCAGACAGTTCTGTACCAATTGCATCTTTGTGTTGGTTTCTTTTCCTTCCAGAAAATGAAATGAGTCTCTGTGCACAACAAATATCTAATAGCAGTATAACTACCTATTTGGGCATATCCATGGATCCAAATTTTAGTGGATGTGGAAACTAGGGGCTAAGGACTGTTTCAAATAAAGTAATGGCAGAAGGAGAAGGATAGTCATAGTGGTACATGTGAAAGCACAGGGTGTAAATAGGATGAAGATGTTTACACATGATCAACAACTTGTCTAGAGAGAAGCAAAAACTCCTAGCAATTATGTTCTTACCTCCATAAAGAACCGATTGTGAAACCAAGTAACCCATGCATAAGCTGCAACAGAGAATTTTGCTTGAGCAAAGTATGCTACAAATATTTTGCTTCAGACTGTAAAGTCTGAACTGAAATGTAAGAGAAGTATATAAAGCATTGAAAACCACTTTCTTTAGTGACAAATATGTCTGAGCAGATAAACAAGACTAGTCTCTCAGTGATGACCACAACAATATTCACACAATAACAAATATGGTACCTTCAAGAAAACCTGCCTCAACAAGCCTAGGAACCAATTATCAGTGAGAGATGTGAATAAGTACATGACAAAATCCATAAAGTCTACAAGCATTGAGTTTATTATTGAGCAAAACAATGAGGGATGGTACTCTACTTTAGGCCAAAAGGAAATTACATTGTGGCTCAACCATTAATAGAGTAACCAAGCACGCATTAAGTACTGAAAAATATCTTCACACTATCCGGAATTAGCGCAAAGATATATGCCCGTCAGGCAGAGTTCTGTAGCATCCTCAAACGGTACTGACCAGATAAGTTAATGCTTTCAGTGGACCAGAGAGGACAAGTAAGAGCACAGCTGTCGCAACCTGTGGAGAAAAACAAAGTGTTTGCAAATAACATCAGTCACAACTCAACTCAAAAAGATGAAATTTTTTAACAGCTAATAGGGTTCGAACCATAGTCTTCCTCCCAGCTGCAATGCCCCATCTCATTGAGGAGATTACTATCGGCAATCCGAAAAAGCAACCAAAGTAATTCTGTCCAAAGCGATATACTGCTCAGTAGACCATAAAGCAAACTGATAATCGCTAGATGAACATCAAGAAATTTGCACCGAATCAGCCACGAACAATACCCGAGAAACCCGGTCAAAAAACCCACCAAGACCAATGCTTCACGATCAACCACAATGCAGAGCTAAGCTCATTTAACGACGACCCACAATCATATTCACCCAAACTAACCTCAATTGAGAGCGAATTGCTGAGGAAGTATACTAGGCCGGAGAGCGCCGCGAACATGGAGCATTCCACCAGTCTCAGCGTGTTCTGATACACGACCCCGTCAACCGACAGGTCCTCCTCTGTCTCCGCGGCCACGCCGCCGAAGCACTCGCCCTCGTCATCGCCGTACGCCGGCGCGGCGCGTTTCGGGACGCCGGCGCGAGCTCTGAAGCCGCTGCTGCTGCAGGTTGCGGAGAGCGACGAGGAGACGGAGATGGGGCTCGAGCGCGACCTGGGTGGCCGAGGAAACGGAGGCGAGGGAAGAGGGAGGGGACGAGGGGCGGCGCGGTGCGTGAGAAGGGCGGTGCGGTCATGGTGAAGTCTCAGGAGATTCATGGCGAAAGACCAGAGCTGGCACTGAACCAACTCGCGATGACACAGAGAGAGAGAGAGAGAGAGAGAGAGAGAGGAGAATGGCTGGGCCGAGTTCCAAAAACTGGCTGAAATCAAAGGCCCATGGGCTTGAAGACGACGCATAATGGGCTTGAAGATAAAGAGTCGCCAGGCAAAGCCCAAAACCACACCATCACCGGAGTGAGGGAAAATAGCACTGGAACTCGATGAAATTTTCAAACTTTAGAGTCGACCATGTTCTCGCATTCTTAACAAGAGCATATTTCCAAAGTCGATTCACAAGAAAAATGTCTGGTTCTATCGAAATGCGCAAAGTTTTGTAGTTCTGATTTAATATCTATAGTTCTTAATTGATTTTCAACGGAACATAATTGAGACGTTAATATTTAAAAAATTTTAGCTTTTGAAATAAGAAATCATATTTTGCTCAAATACTATTGAAAATAGCATAGCACTTTACTTTGGACACGCAACCGAAACAAAAATTTCCAAGCTCAAGCCAAAGCCTGCTTAGAATGCGTTGTTATACCAAGACAAATTAGGTATACTAAGCTTGATTTACAAAGTGTTAAGTGGACATGATGCACCATATGCAAATATTTAGACAAACTTCCACATCCAATGCCTCAAGTGATGAAATTGTTTTAGATTTGTCTTTTCAGCCTATGTCGAGTCAAAGATGAAATGCCAAGAGAAAAATTTTCTTTGCGAGTGAAACTAATGCCTGTACCGATTGGGCATTGCTAACTTTTTTTTGGGAGTGAACATGGTCCCATCGAACCGAATTGAGTCTAGCCATGTTTGCTAGGATTTCGAGTGCAAAATTTGTTCTCCATCTACTGGTTTGCATTTCGGGATCTAAATGGGTAAAGCCACGGGTGCCTTGAAAAACGCACACGATGAATGGAATGAGACAATGTTATGCTCCTCGACATACGCACGCGATCGTGAAACATTCCTAAAACCTGAAAGCTTAAAGGCAAAAGGGGATTCTCTCGAGATGGGTGGGACGAACGAAATGAAAAAGAAATGGGGGGAGGGATATGTTTAAAAACCCTCAATGTGGAGGCATTGGCTTTTAAGCTTTTAATTCAGCGACGCTAATGATGCCGACCCGCACGAAACGCCCGCGGACCGTCGTGGCACGGCGGTGCTGGCCCGGCACTAGGAGGGAGCGCCACAGAAAAAAGTGGCGTCGCGTATTCACGTCGTCCTTCTCCTCAAATTGTGTCGGCCAAGCTGTCCGTAATCATGATCTCCTCCATACCCTCCATTTCTTTCCCATTAATTTATCGCTTTCCCTATCAAATTTCATTTTTTTTTTCATTTTTTTTCCGGGGAGTGGGGGGGCGGTAAAACGTAGGGAGAGACATTAATGGCAGTAGCAACAAAATAATTAGTGGAGATTAGACGGGGGCCGAGGGGACATCATGATGATGGATGATGGAGAGCCAATAAATAAATAAATAAATAAATAAAAAAAGCACTTTGCCAATAATTTTTTGACAGACACGCATTAATTTCCTTAAACGGACGTTTGTTTAATTCCCCTCCCCTCCCCTCCCCCGAGGTGGGGCCCGTGGAATGATGATGGTTGGGTGGGCGGGCGGGGGCTTATGATTTCCGGGGCATGCGAGCCGGCCCAATCATGGCCGTCCGGTCATTTTGGCCACCAGACGTGCTCTGGGAACTCCCCGGATGGATTATTGTCGTTGTTGTATTCCCTACGCTTCCGTTTTTCTCGTTCTTTCCTTCTTTTTCCGGGTGGAGTCCTTGACGTGAACGGATCCTCCGGCCGAGCCATGATCTTGTATATGTATTGTCGGACGTACACGATTGGTCTTCCGTCTTCATCTTCGACTTCGCCTTCCCTTTCAATTGTTTCGTGCACGGCATGGTACGGGAGCATCAAGCTGTAGTGATCTATCCTGAAAAGGTCGTCGAGCTAATAGGATAAGGGATTAGAATATGGATTCTCTCTGTTTAAAGAGAAGATCTTGGAATTATCTGTTTAGAGTGGACTGATTTCCGTTTTGCTTAAGGAATGTCGATTCTTAGTTTATGAAACTGGCCCACTTGATCTTGTAATCCATGATTTTTTCTTTTCTTTTGTTTATTCTATTCCCTAAAGTGAGAGTTTCCCAACATTTAATTAGGGTTTGCTTTAGAATAAAAAATATTGAAAATATATAAATTTTGACTAGTTTGTCAGTCTGATTTCTTATATGGAATTGAGAATTGAATCAATACCTTTCGAATCCTAGAATTGTCTTGATTAATCATATCCGATCTGGTTCCGAGGCTAGACCTAGATCAATACATACCCCGAAGAAAATCGATGCACATGATTTAGTCCACTGGGAAAATGATTTGTTGGCACATTCAATTTGATGCACGTGTTTTATTTCTATTTGTCTTTTGACTTCTCACTTCTCATTTTGTATTCTTTGGCCTCATTCTTCTCGCCACTACTGGCCCACCCTTGCACCGTTGGCACCTCCGATGATCTCCTCTTCTCCAACCCTCTGTTGAAGTAGCGATCATCATTGCCGATGTCAAAATTAGTGGGATTTGTATTACCGATCCACCAAAGTAATCTCTTATTTGAAAGACTGAAAAAAAAAAAAAAAAGGGAAAAATTTTAGGGATGGGGAAAAAAGAGTTCGAGTTATTTGGGTCCAACAAATAATTCAATGGGAAAAAATTTCACCAATCCGCCACTGGCACCGCCACCACACATTGGCAAACATTTCTACTATCATCGCTTGTCTTGTCTAGGCCGCGACCAATGCAAATCTATCCATACATCTAATTCGGATCGAGTGTGTGATGAGGGGTTTTATTGGAGTTTAGGCCTGTAGTTCAGATGGCCTATCGAGCAAGCAAGCAATCGATCAGTGCCGTTGAATCCGTACATCATCGGGTTTTTATATCAAATGATGAGCTCCGATTGCTCGTGATGGGCCGTGGAGTGCGTTGACCAACGTCTTTCCTAATCAACTCTCAATGCGAATGCCCCCTCCCGCCTGCTGTGCGGCGTGATCCGACGAGGGCATGCCTTGAAAGTTGGAAGGCTTATCATGCTGCCCATCACTGCCTCTCTTTTGCTTCATCATGGTCCCTCCCGGAGCATTTCCTATAGCTCCGATCTTTGGTCTCATTCCAGAGATGGTCCCCTTCTCCATCTTAGTGTCATTAGTTGCTATGCATTGAAATAATCTAAACTTGATCCTTGTGATTACTTTTTGAATTTGGCGATTTGATTTATGGACTTTCTTGAAAACATGGATAGAGACAACTAAATTTTTGCATTCTGGCTATAATGACTTGATTTGACAAGTGTGGAGAGTGGTCACGAGAGATCGAGAGCTTGGACAAAGAGAGACTCTTGACAAGTTTATGAGATGGGGAAATGGGATAGGAATGAGTCGAATTGAATAAGGTTATGTGAAAACTAGAATTAGCTTTATAGAGATACCCTTAATAAGTTTTGTTTTGAAATTCCAAAATGAAGCGAACTCGAGTCAGAACATTAATATGATAGGTGACTTTTGGAAAAGTATCTAACTGTATATCAAATAATAAAATTGTAAAGTTTGGTATGAGATTGATTAAAATAGACAATATTTCAAATGAATTAATTCAGAGATGTCATATAGCCTTAACCAATAGTGATGGGATTGAGCATGGATTATAATAGGTTGTCATGTCCATCACGGCTGGCGAGCTCGAGGTGTGTTGCAATCTTATGGCGAAAGTAAAGGGCAGTAGCATCTTAGTGTAATTGCAGAAGGGTCTATTCTCGAAATCAAATCTTGGTAAGTCAATGAAATTTGTCAATTCGGAGAGAAAGCAGATGCGGAAGGGGAAAATTCAAGAGCGAGCGACCCACACAAGCAGCACAGCGCAACACCACCGTCGGTCCGGGGGATACACGTGGTGAAGATCCATCGGGCAGAATCGACGTTCCATCATCATCATCGCCTGTCGAGCGGCAAAAAGCCGATCAGACAAACACGAGAGGGAGGGGGGAACAAGCGGGATGCGTGCTCTTTCTCTCTCTCTCTCGTGCTCCTTGGACGGGTTAATTTCAATGCCAACAACCCAACAACGACTGTCGAAAGCAGGACGCAGACAAGCCCCCTTCTCTTTCTCTCTCTCTCTCTCTCTCTCTGCAGAAAGAAAAAGATCCATGTCTTCTTTCACAAGAAAGTCAACAGAAACGCGCAGCAGGAATTGACAGATGCTGAGGCCACACGTTCCTTCAAATCATAAAACAAAACAAAACAAAACAAAAACCCTTTTCTCTTTTCTTTTGACAATGGAAATGGGCGGGACGCATCGCGCAGAACGACGACGAATCGTGAACCGAGGAAAGCCCTCCTAGAGTCCTAATGCCTTGAACACAATAATACTACCTGCAGAGCAGGAACAGCGACAATGCGACACTGCCTCCTTTTTTCTAATCATCTTTCGGCTTTGTTCGTCGTCGCTGGGGGGAGCACTGTTCCAGTACTCGCTGTTGAAAAAAGAAGACGTAAAGTTGACGCCTTTGTATCCTGTCTGTCAGTCCCACTCCCAATATGTGCGTCATTGTACCTCGCACTCCACCTCTTCTGTCATCAAGAAAAAGCTCTCCTCGCTCTATACCCTTTTGTTCCCAATTTCAAAATTTTCTTCTCTCTCTCTCTCTCTCTCTCTCTTCTTGATTTGCAGCGTCTTCGCTCCGACTTTTTCTTCGTGTTGATTTAGCTGGAGTTCTTGAAATCGTGGGTCGAGAGCTGAGCGTTTTTCCCATTCTCTGCATCGGAGAGCGAGCGAAGCTATGAAAGACAGGGGCAAAGCCGTGGAAGCGTACAGGGGCGGCGACGGCGGCGGCGACGGGTTCTTCGCCGACAACTACTACTCGTCGTCATCGGAGAACCCGTGCCGGAAGCACCCGGGCGCGTCCTCCGTCGGGGTCTGCGCCCACTGCCTGAAGGACCGCCTCGCAAGGCTTGTCTGCTCCGAGTGCGGCGAGCAGCGCCTTTCTTCCTCCTGCTCCTGCTCCTCCGACATCTCCTCCAACCGCAACTCCTGCACCGTCGAGGTCGGCAGCGTCGGCCGCATCTCCTTCTTGCTCGAGAGCGACAAGAGCGATCTCTTGCTCTCGCGCCAGATCAGCACCTCCTCGAAGCCCAGAGTCGGTGTTGCAGAGTACAGTAACAACAAAGCAGAGGAAGCTATGGTGTTCAAGAGGAGCAGCAGCAGTTGCGTGGAGATGAAGAGGGTTCACGGGATTTGGAGGATCGGGAAGCTCTTCAGAAGAAGAAGGATCGCAAGAAGAGCGTCGTCGATAATGGGTTCGATGCGAAGAGCGAGATGTGGGTCGTGGATCACCAGTCGAACGTGTCCAGATCGAGATCCCTCAGCAGCTTCAGGGGAGGCAAGAACAACTGTTATGGTTACGGCTCGGAGGACGGGGGCGATCACTGGACGTTTTCCGGGGCCAGGAGCTCCATTTCAGGGGCTAGGACCTCTAGCGTCAATGGCGGTCTCCTCCTCGATCCCGAGAGGAAGAGTTGCTTCAGCGAAGCGGAGTTCAGGCGAAGCGGGTTCAGCGAATCGGAGACGATCAGGAGGAGCTGCTTCAGCGAGGCGGAGCCAAGGAGGAGCGGGTTCAGCGAGGCCGAGCCTAGGAAGAGCGGCTTCGACGGCGGCGAGAGGAAGGAGCCCCTCGACCATCATCACGTCACTCCTAGCTTAGACCCCATTGGCAATAAACCCGCCACCAGGAGGATTTTCTCTCTCAAGGAAGGCGACTTCACCGGCGGGGACGACACGGGGTTCATCGACTTGAAGTTCTTCTCGACCGAGGCGAGGCAGGATCCGAAGATGGGCGCCCTCGGGAATTCGAGATCAGCGTTCGGGAGCATAAGAGGAGGCGGAGGTGATGGCGGCGTCACCGCGCTGGGTGGCGATTTCAGGAGCGGGTCGTGTCGGGTCACGGTGAGCGAGAAGGAGGTGAAGGTGAAGCAGGGGAGGAGGAGCTTCATGGGGTGGAGGTGGGGGTTCGGGCATCACCAGCACCACCCGAATTGGATGATGGCCGCCAAGAAGAGGGACGGGGCCGTGCTGTGTAAAGAATGAAGGACAGAGACCGGCGTTCACGATGACAATGCCGCGCCGTTCGGATCGGATCGATCTCTCTCGAATACTACGGTCCTTTTCGGGTTATTAGAGTCGATTACTTCCACTGCTATTTTCCAATATTTCGCCAGTCCTGCTCTTGTATCTGATAAGTTCGTTTCGGTTCAAGTGAGGGTGTGGAATCATCATCGAAAGACAGAAATAATAAGTAAAAGAACCAAGTGGGGGAAACAATAACGGTCTCGGGCTCTCTGTTTCCCTCTCTCTCTCTCTTTATTCAAACGCATGGGAATTTGCTTCTTGATTGGCGCTTCAAAGCTCGAACAGACGGCCATGGAGGAAATAACAATCCGCTTCATTTGCTTTCTTTTCGTGTGTTCTTGTTCCTGTGCCAAAATTACCAAGTCTTTAGAGGATCCCTGCTTCGGCATGGTCGATCTCTATGGTCGTCCCGATCAGGTTCTCTTGAAGTCTAAACGGAGCTATGGCGGGGACGAACAGGACGGGAAATGAATGATTTGCCGGAAGTTGACAGATGGATTCGGGTATTGCATCTTCTCTGCCCTCTGCATTGCTCACTTTAGCATCCCTAGGAGCGCCGATGGGCCCTTTTCGGCGGTGGAGGAGGTGAGGATGCATAATCTACCCCTTGCACCACCGCCGCGAGAAGTGCTCCGTGCACTGCACGGCGAGTTTCTCTACCATAATCCTTACTCAAATGAACACAGTTCGACATTACATGATAGATCTCTATGAGGAATGCAAATCCTGGTGGTTTTTGCCAAGACTGAATTGGGACTCGTTGAAGTGTAAATTGTTATAAAAAGGGCAAGGACACTTCGTTTCTAAAAGTGAGCGACGATATGATTGGGCTTCAGACCTCTAGGCCCAGGTTAAGGACCAACTAGTATTTTAGGCCCTTTGTATGCCCATAGCCACACTCTTACTTTTCTCAATTCCAATAAATGCAACTGGATCTGGTATGAATTCATGATCAGAACATATATGAACAGAATTTATAGTAGGGTCTCGAAAAATAAGTAATTTCTGTCGAGCCTTTATTCATTTTTTAGGTTCATTAGGATTTCTATCAGTTGGATCTTTTATTATCTCAGTAAGAATTTGATATCTTTAGTTCCGTCTCAACAAAAAAATTTTTTTTCCACAAGGGATTGTGATGTCTTTCTACAGTATCGCATGTCTCTTTATTAGTTCCTATTTCTGGTACACAATTTCGTGGAATGTAGGTAGTGGCTATGATCGATTCGATAGAAAAGAAGGAATAGTGTGTATTTTTCGTTGGGGATTTCCTGGAAAAAATCGTCGCATCTTTCTACGATTTCGTATGAAAGATATTCAGTCCATCCGAATCGAAGTTAAAGAGGGTATTAATACAAGTGGTGTCCTTTCTACATTTCATGGATGTTCCATATACGTATACTTTGGCTCAAATGAACATTTGGAAAAAAACTTTATTAAGCTATACTATGCTAAAGATAGAATAGAGAATTCTTGAATTTTTTTTTCCTTGCCAATGGGAAAGAATTTCTTCTTTAATTCAAGTTCATTTAAAAACACCTTAGCCAGTACGCATAAAAAAATAGGCCAATTTGGCAGTGATTCTCCTTAAAATGCATTGAGGCACAATAATTGACTAAACATCTGGGGTTAAAGCATTGTCTCGGTGTGGTGCACAAGAGCAATATCAAATCGAGGCAAATACTAATATGACCTCCAAATAATAGGGGTCAAGGTTGGCCAGTGAGACGATGGGGATAAGCTTCATTGTTGAGAAGGACACGGCCAAAATCACTAGCAAAGGCCCCTAAATAATGCTTGGTGATAAAGGAGGTATGGGTGTAGAGACAGCAAGGAGGTTTGCCTAAAAGCAGCCACCTTTGAAAGAGTGCATAATAACTCACTGATCCAGCACTCTTGCGCCGAAGATGAATGGGCCTAAGAGATTTGCCAAAGTCGCGAGATGTAAAATTACATCGGTAGAGAAGCGTTTTGCCTTAGTGGGAAGGACCCGCGAGAGCAAAGGTGGATGTGGAAGTGAGAATGACGGCTTGAGTAATCCAAACCTTGGTGAGAATCCAATGCCTTGAAAACCTACGAATTCCTTGAAGAAGGAAGATATAAGAGGGTCCTACGGAGAACGTAGTTAGAAATCCATAATGGACTTTGACCATAACGACCGAATTTATTATCTTCATGTATAATGATATTGGATTCCCTCGTAGAAAAGATCTCAAAATCATCTCAAACCTCCATTTTTTTCTTTTCTGGATTATTATATGATAATTTTTTAACTTTCCATATATAGAAATAGAAAGATATAGACTAGAAACGACATCTCTTATGTCAATGGACACCAAAGGGATATTAAATGAATGGAATTGCAATGTGAATGGAATTGCAGTGTGGATGAGACATGTTATCTCTTCCTCTCTTGTGCCTACATGCACTGACTTAAGCATCGGAGGGCCATCCAGACGTGCATCATACCACAGTGGTCGGAAATTGACTTAAAAACCTGTTTCATATGCCAGTACATAACAAAAACCGACTGGCCCGACAAAATCGGTCCAGATCCCATTCACGTGGTACTCTGGCCCATGTGTGGACATATATTTTCCTTAGCTTTCTTTCCAGGTGTATATAATGCGCTAGGTTTTACTAAAATGTCATAGGAGACACGACGGGGTCCGACCCTACTTCATGTGGTCCAAGACGGACCCGGTTTGGTTTTCTGGACCTCGGTTTTCGCCCCTTCATTTCGGGAAGGGAGGGATCCAACGCATCTCCTTGCTGCTTTTGAAGAGTAGGATTCAAAAGATCGGTCTCCTGATTTTTTCTGCGTTGCTTGATATCGCGAACTTCCATCCATCTTCGTGGCCCAAAGAAAGTGACTACGAGTATGAAGACACCGTACGTCTTTAACGAAAGATACAAGACGGGAATGTTTATAACGTTGTTGTCCGCAGAGATGTTTTGCATGCGTCTTCTTCCCTGGCCGCAGACAACGTCGGCATTATGCTTCAGCGACAGCCTTGCCACGTAGGTCAGGTAAGCTTTCAAGATCACCACCGCACATCTTTCGATGTACTCCGATCTAATTGCCACGGTACAACATCGATACATTTCCTCAAAAACTTAAGTTTTTATCAATATGGTTTGTTGAATATGACGTTGGAATGCATGGCATGAGTGCAAACCCGATGAGCCCTCCCATGTTTTTTGATGTGCCTATGACTCCTGCTACTTATTTGGTTAATTTTCATGGTTGTCCGTCTAATGTGGTTATGCTTCTTCCGATCTTTTACACTTCCACAACTCATCTTTTGGTCGTAGTAACGCTTGTACCTCCGTTGGCAAGGACGGGGACTGCAATACTCGATCGAGGTGGTCATTGGGCTTGGATCAAGCCTAATGTGTTAGACCCTAGATGGGCAAGCTGAACTTTCTCACGTGAGAACTTTGCCTAGGTTTGCCCATTTATCTTTAGGGACGGGGCAAGCTCAAGCTGACCAACTGCCTGGGGATTATCTCTGCTCCATAGCCTTGCCTCGTCTCGTGCCCATCCCTACACATGCAATACAGTTTTGGTGACGAGCTCATTAATCTCAATCCTTAGTCTCACAAATTGATTGAGTAATTATAGCTCAAATCAAGCATTTTGCAACTGATGGACAATTATTATTGTTAGAGATAAAATTTCCCTCAATTCTAATTATGTATATATCTTAGGATTGTGCATCATTTTTCTTGACTGATCTTATTTGATTATAATTAATATTATAATATTCCGTTGCTTTAAATAGTTATCATGTAATGACTATAAATAGGTTCGTGTACTTTCATTATTAACATATCAAATGTACAATAATGTCACGTCTAGGGGTGTCAAATGGGTGGGTCGGGTCTGGTTTGGTTTGGATCAGGTCGAAAATGGTTCGACTCATATCAACTCATTTAACTCGTTTTGACTCATTTTCATGCAATGTAAATTTAATGACCCATACTCGACCCGACCCATATTACCAACACATATTAATATTTAACTTAATTTAAGAAAATCTACTCTCACTTATTTAGCCCACTTTAAACTTTTCACATATAAAT
Organism: Angophora floribunda; assembly: GCA_014182895.1. Lineage (NCBI taxonomy): Eukaryota > Viridiplantae > Streptophyta > Magnoliopsida > Myrtales > Myrtaceae > Angophora > Angophora floribunda. The sequence continues at coordinate 27,307,826 of CM024711.1, read as the reverse complement.
TATTTGAATAAAAATTTCACATCAAATTTATAAAGTAAATTAAATAATAAAAAATTAATAAACAAAAAAAAATTGAAATTGAAATAGTTTTTTGGAAAATAATTTTTTTTAAAAATTGATTTTTTAATTATTTAAAAAAAAAAAAAATCGGCGATAGTGATGACAGTGATGGCGGGATTGGATGGAATGGTCGAAAACGTGTAGAGGATGAGATGGAAGGAGAGAGATGATGGATCTACCTAATAACTCACTCAATCCATATTTGATCAATATTTAATTTTCACTTGATCCATATTTAATCCATATTTAACTTTCACTTGATCCATATTTGACCTATTTAATTAAAAGTGAGTTATAATATTTTGACACCTCTAGTCACGTCTCTTTCTTTTGGCAGCATCTGAGTGTACATCTGAAGTCACATGGCATTGCATCCAAAGTCACATGGCATTGCCAGTTTCACGATGGTCATCACAAAGCCAATTGCAAAGGAAGGGTCGCTCTCATTTCTTGCCAAGTCCATAGCTTTCAGCTGTTCGAGACTCTTTTGCTACTTCTTTCGGAAAATACATACCACCACTAGACTCATCACTCTCTTGACATTTAACTGAAAATATCACCTTGCATAAGCTGCATGGCTCTCGTTTCTTCGCCAAGTCTGCAAGCTTCTAAAGCTACTCAAGACTTCTCCGCCGCTCGTTTTGTAAAACATACATCACCTCTGGAGCAAGATCTTGAAATCTCATGACGACGACATCTTGCGTAGGCTGCATTGCCCACGTTTCGAGAAACAGATCCCGACAAGATTTTAGTCTTTTGTCGCCTAGTGAACGCCAAACTGGCCTCCCGGGTGTTATTTGGATTTTTTTTTTTTACTTACATACTTTTGAATTTTTGAGATATGAGAAATATTTAAGATATTTTCTAGAGATATTGAAATTTTTCATATTTCTCATAGCATATATGGGAGATTCTTCATATATTCAATTGTACATATCTTGGTCGTACTTGATTAATTCGCTCCACCTCCTTTCTAGTTAACTCGCTCATGAATATGTTGCTTGATCTAGCACGAAAGTAAAACATCGTGCTATGCTCTTGTTGATACGACACATGGTTGCTATGATCAAGTAGAGGATGTGGTCTTGTCATGTGGCGGATCGTGTTCTTTGATCGATCCTAATTAATGTCGTAAAAATCAATTAGTTTAGATATTCACCTTATAAAACCTGTGAATAGGCTCATATACTTTTCATTGTTAACATATCGAAATATATAGAAATTTCTCATCCTGGATTATCCTTCATCTATGGGGATGGTGGGCTCCACCTAACATCCCTTTTGAGTTTGTTATTGATAAAATTATTAGGCACGATTCGACGGTGATGCTTATCATAAACACGACCCATCCCCATCCTCGAAAGCTGCATGACCTGGTTAGTGCTATTTATTGATCACCACCCACCACTTGCGCTTGCCCAACTAGCAGTGCTAGTTAAAGTTTTCACCAGAAGGGGCTCCAGGAGGATAAGCTGCTGCCGCATTAAACAGCGGGGAAAATAATCTCCAGGTTTCACTGTACGTACGTCTAGCGCACACACCCTTCCATATCTCGTTCGTACTTGGCTAGTGCTGTGGCGGAACGGTCCAGCCATTTACATCTGACTGATGCGTACTAGACTGCGGCAGCTCCATCACGTTAGACTGCTGCGGCTGCTCCGGACGGGGGTGGTTGAGCTGCATCAGTGAAATTCAGCTCTCAATTAAAAGCGCGCATGTGATCGTTTCCGAGTTCCGCGCAGCCTGATCGATGCTGTACTTCCTTATTTTGTCTTCGAAGGAGTCGGATTCATTTAAGGTCGTCCCCCGCCCTCATTCACGGGTTTCACCAACACCCGATGGGGTTAGCTCGGGCGCAGGAGAAGGATAATACAATAGGGTGGACATTCCCACGGAAACCATCTCGGGAAAGAGGTCGTTCGTGCAAGAGAAGAGAACGGGGAATTACCGGTGGAGATGGACATGACAGTGAAATAAGCTACGACCCTGCGTGAGGACTATTTTGTAGAGTGAGCATATCGAATCGACTGAATTGGGAAATTGTCTGGATTGGACCGGATCAGTCGGTTCTAGGTGGTTCCCAATTATAGGTGGGGGAATGGGACCAAATTAGGTTAACGGACCGGAACTACTATATATTTATTTTAATTTAGCAAAATATCCTAAAATAGTAACATGTCCAAATTTTTTTTTGAAGGAATGATTTATTTGGTCCAATATATGCCATTTTTCATAAGAAAGATTAATATTTAGAATGCCGACATTGACAAACAAAATTGTCAAGTGATCAATTCTATCAGTGGTCTGGTCCTATTCTCGATAGCAAGATTGTCACGATCCAATCATTAATCCCAAAAATGAAAGTATAATCTAGCTCTCGATTTCTCTAAATAGAATCGGATCAAATCATAAATCAATCATTTTTATTATTTTTGTGACAAGTTAAATTCAGGCACGTGTGAGTGAAATCCTTGAAAGGAGTGCACGATCGACAACGATGCTGTCTCAATGGCCTAGGGAAAAACCGGCCCTACTGCCTAGACGTTATAGGCACGTACATATGTTTGGCTAAGGGAGGCGATATGGCAATCTCGTCGCATTCCAAGTCATCGGGGGAAGAAAAGTCTAGGTGACATTTTATCCCGACGCGGAAGAATCAAAGCCATTCGCAAATAACGTCATTGCTCTCTTTCTCCTTGCGGTGTGGAAATTTAGGACGTTTGGACCGCGACGAGTTCGAAATGACATGCCCTTTTGCGATTGAATTGAACGGACGCAGCAACATCGGACATGCTGACAATGGCCTTAGTTGATGGGAAGTCTTTCCAATTTTTGGGCTTGTCTTTTTTCCTTTGCAAAGAAACACGGCATCCTTATTCAACCAAAATTATCACGGCGTGAAAAATAGGACGAATAATTTGGAAAGATGGATGAAAAGAAGAAGAAGAAAACACCGTGCTTCGATAGACCTTGTGGAAATGTTTTTGGGAGTCCTGTCCTCAGTGGATTTGAGAAAGTGCGCGACGATATTGCTTCTCAAGCACGGCCGGAATGAGGACGTTCCGGTTCGGTTGTGTTTCGAAACCCAAGCAAAGATCGAGGCGAATCGATGCTACTTGCGGAATTGTTTGGGAACGAGCTGGTGGGTTTGGTCAAGCTCGAGACTTGATCCGATAAAACCAAACTGAATATTCATCACCTCTGTTGAAATATCCCATGTTCCTTGATAAGTGGGGCTCATGCGTTTTTTATATACATGAACAAGTTCAGACTCTTAGGTTAGACATTTTAACAATCTCAATATCTAATTAATTAGTCAACCGACTGGAAAGAACCATGCATACTTAACAGTAGTCATATAGATGTAATAATCAAATATTGCTTCCATGTTTCGTACCAAATTTCATATAGAAAGAGAAGGTATACTTAGACTGATATATCGTCGCACTCTTATCTCAAAAAAAAAAATATCCAAGACCGAACCAATTAATTAAGCCCGTCCTTCCTTTTTCATGCTCCGGACGGGCGAGGCTTGAGTAGGTAAATAAAGACGGTAGGAGATATGCTGCATCCGCTCGCCATCAGTTCGTTCGAAGCAAGATTTTCCAACAGCCGAGGCGGCCGCAAGCATACGTCACTTTCGCATGCTTTCGAGGGAAACGCACGTGTACGACATGTTTAAAAGCCTGCATGAATCGATGGAGAAGTTCGGATCATTTAAAACTTTCGAGGGAAATACGCATGTACGACATGGTCGTCGTCTTCGAGAGGTTCAGCTGATAGAAGAAAGACGCATCGAGAAAGATGACTAGCCCTTGCTTTTTGAAACGAACAAAAGCGAGAGATGATGAATAGAGACAGACAGCATTCGAAACTCAGTCTACTGCTACTAAAAACATCATTTCATCAACCATACACGTCGTTCGCAATCGTACATATATGGACCGCACGCGTGGAGTCGGCCCCGGGCATTCGATATTCGAGGTGGGGAAGAACAGCGCCGACCGTCCGGGTGACTTCGTATCGCCTCCGCAGGCAGTCACCGTAGCCACCACGTTTCGTGGTCGCCGCCGGAGCCTAGGTCGTAGAACGCCAGGGTGATGACCTCCACCGCGGCCTCGGCGACGACGGTCACGCTCGCCCTGCGAGCCACGAACCTGCGGCACAGAGGGCACGTCGCGTTCTTGTAGCCGAGCCACCGGTCCAGGCAGGCCCTGTGGAAGACGTGGTCGCAGCACTTCAGCTCCCTCACCTCTTCCCCGGCCCCGACCTCGCACAGGCACACCGCGCACTCCGCAGGCGGCCCACCGCTGTACCGGGACGTGCCGAGCCCGTGGATCATTCCGAAGGCTCCTGGCTCGCCGTGGCCGGGCGAGTGGCCGAGGACGGAGGACCTCAGGGAGTAGTCGAGGGCCCATTTGAGCGCCCCGACGGGGGCGGACAGGCGGTCTGCCACGGCGGCGGAGAGAGGGAGGAGCTTGGGGACAGTGCGAGCGAGGGAGGAGGAGATCGCCCAGAGCGCGGCCGAGAGTGCGACGGTAGAGAGAGCGAAGATGAGTGGAGAAGACATGATTTGTACCGAAGAGGAAGCTTCGGCTGGGAAGTGTGTCACTTATGTGGTTGTAGAGGCAACGTGGGTGCCTTTTATAGGCAAAAATCCCGGGCCGACATTGCGAAGATAGAATCATTAGAATATTTAAATAATAATAATAAAAAATTACGTTTTCATTTAATAATTTAAAATTTTAAAAAGCTTGGCAGAATGTTTCGAAATATCAGAATCAGAGGTTTTGAATTCAAATATTTGTAAGCTCTATTTGTTAGTCCTGAGTTCAAATATTTATAAGCTTTATTTGCCGTTCTGATTAAAATTTTCATGCTTAGTACTAAGCAAAATATCAAAGTTCAAATCTTTCCACATCCCATTTGCCTTTCTAATTAAATTTTCCACGCTTAATACTAGATAAAAGATTGTCAAATAATAGTTTGTAGTAGTCCTATAAAAATCTTTCAAGAGTAATGTTAGACATGTACAACTCCTATACTGAAACAAACATATTAAGTGACGTGACAAGAATCCGTTAAGAGTGATGTTGGACGTGTATAACTCCCATGGTAAAACAAATGTATTAAGTGACGTAACAAATTGTAAATAGGTTTTTAATGGCGTATCTATATTCAACATTCGGCAAAGGAATAAAAATCATGTACTATTTTAATGCACAAGTTTTGATATATCTATGGCTAGGTTCCAAGTTGTAGATAGGTGGAACTAGGAATAAGTTTTTGTGTTTTTCTTGGTATACATGTCTTTGTGCGATTCTATAGTATTTTATGGCATTTGATAATAAATGTATAATTTGAAACTACGAGTCTAAACTTTTATTTTATGACTGAAAATTTTACGTTGTTAATGTTTAATATTCTTTATGTGTTTAAATTGTAAGTTATAGCCAATGAATTATAACAATAAGTGTTTATCATTAAATGTGATTGTTCACTACAATCATTCAATTAATAATACATGTGGAACTTGAGTAGATCTTGAAACCTGTGATATGGTAGATTTTAAGGTATACATGGTAGGTTACGGATTTTAAAAAATGAGGAATTTATTCTAAAGGATAAGTCCTAGGTAGAAATCATAGGTAATCTGGAACCACTCATCTTTATAGTGAAGAACTTGTCTCTTGGTCCATGGTAGATCAAGCGGCCAGAGATTTTTGATTTAACATGTGGTTGTGCTTTGCTCATGGATCAATTCGAGGTTGGCCCAATTTACGAAAGAACGTACTTAAATCACGGGAACAAAAGTAAGCGAATTTCCTCATAAGTTTGGTGCAGTGATCAAGACGTTTGGGCTTAGACTTTTGAGTTCGATTCATCCACCGCTGCTCGATTCCTTAAGATTTTTGAAGCTTCTCTTGAAGAGTCACGGTCGCTCGACTTTGAATCACCCGGTATGGTGTGGCCAGAGAGGACCGCGACCCTCGATTATGATCAAGCGATAACCGATAGGCATCGGACGCCTCATGTGAAAACACATAGTCACGACGGAGAGCATCAATCGACCTCAGCCACCGTCCTTCCTCGATCTTGGCCTGTTTCACGTTTTTCACCCCACGACAGTAACGGGGATTGCCAGGAGGAAGAGTCCACGGTCGGGTCCCTCCTAGACCCGGTCCCATTCCCGTCCTCACCCGAGTGCATAATTGTGCCGATTCCTGGACGAGACCCTGCCATCTCGTTCGAGTCATGGCCGACGGTGAACCGGAGGTCGCTTTCGTTTTTTGTCCCAACCTAGGATTCTGGGGAGGATCACGCGGCATTGTTCTTCGCGAGCAGCCCCTTGAAAAAAGTTTCAGTTGGCGGGATTGTTCCCAAGGGCTTCCCACTTCATTATATCGGGGGTCATGCGTCCTAGTATTTGATAGCTACCACACGGTCCAGGACAAGATTTCAAACCTAGGATCGAAAGATATGCTCTTCATTTAGAAGGCCGGATCATAATTTCTACGAATTGTGTCAATTGTGATTAGCTTAATGTGCTAGAAGAAGTTCATATACAAAACATGGAGTCAAAGTGACTGGATTACATAGAAAAAAAAAGGGGCACGCGAGCGGTCCAGTGCAATGAACAATGTCTTTATCTATTGAGGAATTGATTGAAGATATTATTTGCTTCTCCGTTCTCGATCATCAAACACATTAGGTGATGAGACACAACGAGAAAGAAACATTTCGTTTATATCCCTATCCGACTTTATATCGACTAGCCCTTCCCATAACTATCTTGGTTATATCCACTTGGAGGGGAGGAAGGGGGTTCTAACCTATTGCCTAGGCAGAGTAGAATTGCTGAGGAAAAGGCTGGATCAAGAAAAGGAGAGACTACGAGCCCCTTTGCCCCCACGCATCTAAGCAGTGCGCGTGGTTCATCGGTTCCACCGACTAGACCCTTAGAGTGATTCAGGAACTTGAGGCGTGCCTAGAGATCATTAATTAGAAATGACATCCTTTCTAAACCTCTCCCTAAACTCAGATGGTTGCCCATCCGTGAGGGTTGCTTGTAGTAGTTCTCAAATGGGACAACTAGTTAGGCTGCGTTCTTTATTTTTACTTGTCAGTGTCCGTATGTGTTACGCCCGTTGTTGATAGGTGAATAATTTTTTCCCCACCCCAATCGGGAATAAAAGATGTGATATTATGAGATCTTTCACTTAAGGACGAATTTCCTACCTATTTATTCCCTTTGAGCTATTTAAGAACTTGCTCGAGCCGCCTTGTCTGACTTTATACCGGTAGTCTGAATAAATGCTAAAGCAATGAAGCTAGATGGCTAGCGTTGTCTTAATCTTGTTCGGGGATACAACATGGACCGGAACATGTGATGCCCGCCAACGTGATGTCACATGCGCGTTTAAGGTCACTGGAGCGTCGCTCCTCTCCTTTGGCCAATCGCGCTCTTGGGAACAAGGAGCAGATTTGTCTAAAATTCGGCCTCATTAATATCTGGTCAGATGAGGTTTGGCAGACCCGTTCCTATCCTCACGTCCGCAACAGCAACAGATAAGTACAAGGCGTCGAGTGGTCCAGTTCCAGTCAACAAACGGTACATGTAGCTGTCTGAGCTATGATACACGAGGTACCTGTTCCTTTTATTTACAGACACAAGAAGACCAGGCAGCTTTTTACTTTCAGGTTCCGTATCTTAGATGGAGTGTCGCAGTTTCCTTTTTATTATTTGAATTTAATATTCTTCTGGAGAGTCACAATTCCAAGACACTATCAACGTGGTCGGTCTAATGATAAAGTGATCACGTATCTTCCACGAGATTACGGCTAGCTTTTTGATGAGGCTCCGGTGATGGGCTCGCAAATCTCGGGCTTTCGAATCGTGGGTAGTTGAATTTCAGACCGAATATCGTAGCGATCGAGAAATTTTTATGATAATTTGCAGAGGGTTCCGGTAGGTTTTGATCGGTTCGTGGAGAATGGGAATTGTGGGAAGGGAATCTGGCTGGGGACTCATACGGTTCCACTTTCGCAAGCACTTCTGTACTTAGAATGGAGGAAAAAGTTGGATAAGCCTCGAATCTTTCCCACTTCGGCTAGGCTTTTCGAGAATATGCCGAATGCCAGTACCTGGAAAATGAAGAACCCTGAAGAAACAGATGAAAATAGAAAGCGCACTTTCTCTCTCTTCCTCACTTCTCTCTCTCTCTCTCTCTCTCTCTCTCTCTCACAGAGTTGGCGTCAGCCCACGGCACCTTGTCGCCGTCGCAGCAGCTAACCGCATCGCCACCACTGCAACCACCGCGTCACTGTTGCCGCCTCTCTCGAGCTATAGTTCTCATTGTCCCCTCAACCCCATCGAAGCCGGGACAAGCAGCGGCCTCATCCCCACCGCCGGCACCACAAAAATGCTGCCTTGGTTTGCTTTGCCGCCTCATGTCCCATCTCCTCTATTGCAAAGGAGAGCCGCAAATATCCATAGGTTAAATGAGCAATGCTAAATATAAGTTACGATTGGAAAATTAAGATAGCCTTCAATTTGAATTCTGCGTATATCCTCAAGTGCTTCTTTCGAGTCTAAATCGTTCTAAGATAAATCTGATGAACAAATGATTGTTCTTTGGTTGTAATTTGACCATAAATTGAACAAACTTCCACAAAACAAGCTCTTTCAAAGATGGAGGAGATGTGAATGTGCATAAGAAGAGCGTGCCAGTTCCTAAGTGCGAAGGATTTCGTAATAAATGCTACTTCGATCTGAATGGCAAGAAATAGTAAAGTACTCTTGAGAAATAAATTCCATGACTGGAAACTGCAGAGGGAGCATGTGCGAAGAACACATCGATATACGAAAAGTAAATCGCAAACCCTAGAAACAAAATCACCGAGAAGTAAACTTCATTGAGATTAAAATGACTGGAAAGTTACAAACAGATCGACGCTGAACGAGCACATTAGAACAAACACAATGCCGGCATCCACAACGGACTCTACGAACGATAATTTCGAACCCTAAAACCGAAAGTGAAATTGAAAGGCATGGCTTATGAAGGAAAATACTCCAGAAGAGTCATCACATAGTTCGACCGCATCTTTTTCCTCTTATGTTTTTTTTCCCTTTTATACCCATAGGATTTCCTACTTTAAGGGCCCGTTTAGTTCGACTTTGAGCAAATATCTTTAGAAAATGTAAATATCTTTAGGTTAAAGAGGTTTTTCAAAATGCAAATAGTATTTGGTAAATTATATTTTTATATTGTATTGCGAAACAACTTTGGCCTAAATGTCGTTTGGCAAATATTACATTTTTTTTGGTAAAGTGGCAAATACTACATTTTGTAAAGGACTTTTGCTAAATTTTTTATTTAAAAAAATTGTAAAGATTTTTTTTTAATTTACTCATCGGTGGCCAATTTTGGCCGGCTGGCTGTCGGCCATCCTTTGGTGGCCAAGTTCGGTTGCTGGATAGCCTCACTTGAGATCGCGCAACCTTAGGCGGTGGTTGCTAGAGTCGGGTGACCCCTCAGGCGGTGGTCACCATTATCGAGGACCCCTTGGCCGGTGGTCATCGGCCTCATTGGCTCACCGAAGAAGATAAACAATGGTTGTGTGAAAAGTGTCAATTTGCATTTCGAAGATGCAACTTCCCAAAATAGTTTCGGATCTCTTAGGGTTAAAGGCCTTTATAGTCTTTTGGAGATACAATTGCATCTGGCCAAAGTCCTCCAAAAAATCAAACCAAACAGATTTGCATTTGGCCAAGGTCCTTTAGGTGCCTAAAGCCCATTTGCAAAGCCAAACCAAACGAGCCCTAAATCCTCCATGTTTCCACCATCTTTTCCACTTCCATGATTTCAGCAGCTCTCAGAGTATTCACGCGTCTTGCAATAATTTTGCACTAGGCAACAATACTCCATTCGTCAAAGTTTAGTGCTTTGTTTCTTTTGAATTAGGGACACCAAAAGAGATTGGCCGCGCTAAATCTACCCAAATCATGGATCTCACTCTCCACCTTCTCAATCTCTCAGCCTGCACCGCACCGCACCGCTCCGGTCGAGGTCGTTCGACTAGATTCCTCCTGGTTGTTTGTTCGGCATTTCGAGGTCCGGGAGAGGATGTAATGCAGCTGGAGATGCTTGGCGATGGAGCATTCTACAATTGCGGCTCTATTGGTGACTTCAATGCCGAGAGTTTTAACTCTGGTTGTTAGAATAGTTGTGTTATATTATTTGTCTGGCTGTATTGCTCATATCGTTAGAATTGATTCAATGAGCGGTTGCAAAGTCAATTGAAGAATGACGGCATTTCACCATGCTTGAGCTTGTCATTGGCAATTTCACTTAAGGGCTCAATCACCCATTTCACTTCCGTTTAGCTAGGACAAGTCGTAAACAACGCGTTGGTGTGGGCCCCTTGCTTGCCATTATTAGAAGAAGGTAAAAACAAAAAAACAAAAAACAAAAAACAAAAAACAAAATAGGCTTGGTGGAGGTAGAGAAGGTGTGGGATGGGACCCATAATTTCTTCATTTTCCATCTTGTAAGGGAGTGGATGAAGCAATTCCAACCCTGAATTTAGAGCCGCCCACGATAAAAATCTCCAGAACTTCCGGACAAGCTGGAAATCAATCTAACAGGCAATGACAAATAAGGATCAACCTAGTACGTGATAATATGTTCGAGTCTTAATTATTGATGTTACGTGTTTCGTTTGAGCTCTACATTGTCATTCAATGATCATATCTCTGTGATAGATGATGGATCGGATGTGTGCTTCGGAATTATATAATGATTAATTACTTTGAAACGAAAGGCATAGCCATCTCAATAGTCCAAAGCTCGACGGTACAATCGTTAGGTCCTCGGACGACCTCGGCATCGTGACAAAAGTCTTGGGTGGCCCCGTTTGGGATCTTCTCCTAGCATTTTCTTAGGAAATAGGAAGAGCATTCGCGCATGGATGGAGGGGAATTCTTAAGAATAATGACAAGAATCGAAAAAGGCCCACAAGCCGCGGAAGAACGGCTTGGGCAGTTTCTTTCGAACTGGGCCAGGCCCAAATAATCGTCGTGGGAGGACGGCTTGGGCCCGTTTTTCTTTCTGTTTTAATTGGAACGGAAGCGATTAAATCTTAGGAGAAGGGATTTCTTTTAAAACAATTAATGTTGTTATGACTATGAATTGATGTTTTGCACTTTAAAGTTTCGCTTCGGGAAGTACATTTGTTTCGTGAAAAATGAGTGATCTGAAATTTTTTTTCCTAAAATTGATTGTTTATAAAAATAAATTGATGAAGAATATTTTCATTGTCCATGAAAATATATAGGCATATATTGTTGTCAATAATAATTATATTTTTCATTGACTAATTATGTTAAGCGGTGCAAGTAATCAATTTTAGAAAATTATTTTTTAAATCATTCATCTTCTATGAAACAAAGTGATTCTTAATTTGATTCTTTTTGCTTCGGTGCTTTAGTTTTTTCATTCTCAAAACACTTGAATTTTTCATAACATGTGAAATTAGTCATGTGAATTCTCTCGTAATTTTCTTTTTTTGAAAATATTCTGAAAATTCGAGCATTATTATAAAAGCATGAAAATAGGAATTACTTTTTTGCTTTCAATCAAGCAAGCAAATTCGTCAGGCACAAGGAAATTTAGGTGTGTATATCTTTCAAGAGTTCCCTTGTGAGTTACGCTTGATATTCTCAATTCATGCATAAAATTGGCATGTCAAGTTCTATGGCAAATTGTAGGAGAATGCTAAAGTTAGCAAATCATTTAATCAGAACTCGTCATATCATTTAATATATCAATTAACTAATAATTATATTTTTGGAAAAAAAAACCTAATAATTAGGTTGACTTGACAAGGACTAACTGCTAAGTAACGGAGTAGCTTTCTTCCCTTGCCCGTCTTCCTAGGTGATAAAATAATTGCTCTAAGTCAATCCCGATTTTGGAATGGGCGAGTATGACCCACTTCGAAATTTGACGCTTGAATCAAAATTCATCCCATAAAAGAAATTCTAAACAAAATTAAAAAATCATTTTGAGTAAGGAGCGACATAAGATCTCACTTTCTCATAATCGATCGGGAAAAATTAATATTATCTTAAGCGATCGTTACACTTTATCATTGCATCGATCTCGAGTTTGTAAGATTATTAATTCCATCATCCCATGTGCATAAGAAATTATGAGACGAATTACGTGAGAGAATTAAATTCTTAAAAAAAAAAATAGAAGAAGAAGAAGAAGAGAGTAAATGGGCCTTTTTTTGCCTCACCGGTTCCTCCACGACCATTTCTTCGTCAAAGCGAATGAATTGGGATGAGAGGATATCGTGGAATTTTGTTGCTAATATCTTCAATTCCACGTGGAGCGCACTCATTGGTCGGGTGGCTGGCGAAAATTTCCTGCATGCAATACCTGTACCTTTACCTGCTACTCCTCGGTTCCGTTCCGAGTCCGACTTCCGATCGCGTCGCCTCCGTTTGCGCTCCCTTCCTGCATTTTCTGTCGACGCCTGACAGCGACCCTCCTCCCAATCTCTCTCTCCCTCTCTGAAAATGGCGGCGCACGGCGGCGGCGGCGGCGGCGGCGGCGATGAACCCTCGGGAGGCGCTCCGGGCTCGGAATCGCTTCGCATTTCACTGGTACTAAACCCATGTCGCGAGCTCCGTTTTGTCAGTGCGATCGCCGTTGGGACTCGAGTTGTGTGCCCGTCTGAGATCTCCTTCTCCTTCCTTCTTTCTTTTCTGGGTTCAACGGGAAACAGAGGATAGAAAAAGAACATCTTTTTCCGGCTCGTTTCGCCTGACGATGTACCGAGACGAAATGGGTTCGCCCGTGGTTGTCGTTCGGACTGGTTCCATTCCTGTTACATAGTTCTGGAGACAGCTTTCGCTGGCATTGCTGATGCTCGATTTCTGTCGAAGTACACAGGGCGAATCGCAGGTCGCGCCTGTGTTTTCTTGCGCCCGGCTGGCATTTACTTCTTGATCTTCTTTTATAAAAGAAGTTGCTTTTGTTATTTCACCGGAATAGAGGACTGCCTCGGTTGTGTTTTTGGGTTTTCTTCTCTGTCAGCGTTCGATCAAGAAACAGAGTATAGAACGCACTAGAATGAAAAGGGTTATCGATTGATGGGGTTTGCTTTTCCAGGGTCCGACACAGAAGCAGCTAAGGATTCAAGAGGAGGAGGCTACTGGAGAGAACGCGGGCTTTGCAGAGCTGCCCCCTGAGATAATCTCCAACATACTGTCAAGACTGCCAGTGAAGACGCTTCTGCGATTCAGGTCCGTTTCAAAGTGCTGGCGCTCCATCATCGACCACAGGTCGTTCGCTGATTTAGTCTTGGCTGAGTCACTCGGCCGCTCCGACGTCACCTCGCTCATATCCATCATCGGCAACATCGAGCCGAGTCGCTTGGGCCGCAGGTTTTTCAGCTTAGACCATCGAACTGGATTCGCGACTCCCTTGTGCCAACTGGACCAGACCATCAACTCGACCGGGCAGGATTCGCAAAGTGTCAACGGCTTAATTTGGTTCGACATTGGGGATCTTACATACCTATGCAACATCAGCACCAGAGAGGTCAGGGTACTTCCGCCTACGGGTCCCGATTTCCCCCATTTGCACCGCGGCATACACAGCTTCAGCGCCTTGGGTTTTGATCCTGTCACGAGACGGTACAAAGTCATGAAGACATGGGTCTCGAATGCTCTCAACCATTCGGGTGAAGTCATCACCGCGCACAAGATTCTGACATTGGGAACCAGTTCGTGGAGGAAAATTGATAGCGGCCTTATTGATTTTCCCTGGGGAGGCAGCGTCTGCATTAATGGAGCCATTCATTTCTTAACGCTTGACCTGATGAGCAACAAAATAATAGTGGCTTTCGATGTCGGGACTGAGAAATTTAGGACTTTGACATTGCCCGATGGTGCCCTGAATCAGGTGCATAAGATGAAGTTGATAGCATTTGGAGGCTGTTTGACGGTGCTAGACTTCGAACATCTGGAGGATGAGAACTCTATGATTATGTATATTCTGGAGGATTATAAAAATCAAGTTTGGACAGAACGTCGAATCGTGCTGCCCCGTAATTGGAAAGAGGATCTAAGGCATTCTGAGCGGTTTCTTATCAGTAGCGTCCGTGCTGGAGAAATCTTGCTCACTCCAAAGGTTACGACCGGTGAAGTGTATTTGCTGTCTTATGATGTAGAGAAGGGGACTCTGAAGAAGGTTCAAGTCCATGGTCTGCCCCCATCTCTATTGAGGAGTCCTGTGATCATTGCCTGTGCACCCATCGGATACGTGCATAGCATTTTGGCTTTGAGTGAGGATTGCTCATGAAGCTCAAAGATCCTTCCTTTATATAGCAGCAGTGTAGGCAAATAGCATTACTGCACGTATTTGATCTTCTGATGTGCTTTCAGGGTTGTGGTCTTCTAAAGGATGCCTTAATATATGTTGCATGTTCACTTTGACACTTAGAGCTGGTTTACATATCTTAAGATTCCGCTGTTTACAATCAATTCTTTTCCGTGCTTTCATCCAGCATTACTTTCCATGTTTATAGGCACCACCAATTGCTCATAATGTGCTTGATCGGCTTTGCTTGTTAGCATTTCTACAATTTTCATTTCTAAGTAGGCTCCTCAAATATCTTGACTCAGTTTATGTTGGGATCAACTAAAGTGATTGATGGAGACCTCCAGGGTAGGCGCTGAAATAGCTCTTCCAGAGGAAAGAAAGAAAATTGTTTCGTTTGAATGGGTTAGTGTAGGCCTTATCTCATCTACTTTGAACGCATCCATTTGTCAAAGCTCTGTCTTGGCCAATTTACAGGTTCTTTCCTATTTAGTCTTGAATTGAAAAGAGATTATCAATCTGCGCAATGTGACCAGATTATTAAACATTGAACTTCCTTAGATTTCTTTTATTTCTTGCTCTCTGGAAAGATCACTGCAATAATCTGCTGATTGTTGTCACCATTACCTGTTCAGCCATTACATTCATGAAGGGTGTTTCCATCTGCTGGTGTGCATTATCTAGAATTAGTGAGAAAAGTAAAGAGCCTTCATCAAATATTACAATGTGTGAGGGTTGAGAGGTATCACTCCTTGACACTAAGCTGATATAGACATTTGTCTACATCATCTTAGATGTCTATTACATTCCTAGACAACTAAATTTTTTTCCTTTATACTCTTCTTCTTGGGGTGTGTTTGTCATCAGTTATCACATCGGGTGATTGTCTGAAAGCCAAAGTTTTCCCCCTTGCTAATCTTGTGTAACTTGTAATAGTCGCTCACATCTGAAGTTGTTTTGATATCGCACTGAGAAGAATAATGGAAGAGTAACAACTCATTCAAGTGGCAAGAAGCTTGTCCAATGCTCGGTCACTTGCTGATATTGTAGATTGGTGTTACAGGACGCAAAGACCACCAACACAAGCAGATGCATCTGATTGATAGATGATTAGCTGAGGTTGAATTAATGACTTTCGCTGCGACCATGCGGCTGCTTTGTGCGATCTTCTCAAGTTGATGTCACTTGCTAGCATGTGCAGTGC
The DNA here is from genome assembly GCA_014182895.1 of Angophora floribunda. Lineage (NCBI taxonomy): Eukaryota > Viridiplantae > Streptophyta > Magnoliopsida > Myrtales > Myrtaceae > Angophora > Angophora floribunda. Next base: position 27,292,166 of record CM024711.1, on the reverse strand, counting down.
TCGCATATCTATTTCATGGCAGTGTAGATTCTGTGATTGATACCAGTGAAATACCCGTTCTATATCCCCATCTGCAGAATTCAACCTTCCTGTGGAGCCCGAAACATTTTAAGGAACACGATTGACTGTTGAGCTGTGGTGATGGATAATTAATTTGGGTGTGCATTAGGGTGCGCAGATTGTAACATCCGATGCACTCTAGATTGCCTCAAGAGGAAGGTTCAAATACAAAGTTGAGAATAATGATACGGAATAGAGAAATAAGAAATTTGAGTATATATTTTGATGTTTATATTAATTTTATTAGATAAAGTATTTTATATATATACAATCTTGAGAGGTATAGAGAATCAACAGAATTATCAAAATATTTGAGATAAATGTGTCACATGAATACAAGTTTGAAGTTTAGGGTAAATACATTAATACAAATTTGGGGTTTTGATTTCATAAAAAAAATTTGGATAAATTTATCGTACAAATACAATATTTAGGATTTTCGGCGTCACGAAAAAAATTTGGAGTTAATGCGTAACGTAAGTAGAAATTTAGCGTACATGCAATAGCATAATTTTTTTTTTTGGTAGCTTTTATCCTCGTTTGAAAGCTCTCCTTTTTCCGACAAAAAAAAAAAGCTCTCCTTTTAAAAGCGAGGCTCCCTCCGGTCGCTGGTTCGGCGATTCGCGGGCGGCGAAGATGGCGGATCAGGTCGAGAAGAAGCTGAGAACTCAGGAGGACGACGAGGTGAACGGGACGGACGGCAAGGCGGTCTTGCCGGAATTGCCCGTCCACATCATCCCGGACATACTCGTCAGGCTGCCCGTCAAGACGCTGCTGCGATTCAAGTGCGTCTCCAAGCCCTGGCGTTCCATGATCTCCGACCCTTCCTTCGCCGATTCGTTCCTGGCTCACTCCCTCGCTCGTCCGGCCGCCGCCTCCCTCGTTTCCATCTCGGACCTGTCCCGGCCAGAGCCGTCGCCTTACGAATTCTTCAGGTTGGACCACTGGACGGGGCTCTCCACTCCCGTTCCTCTGCCGAACATGCCTTCGGAGGTAACCGGGGACATCTCAGAAAGCGTCCATGGCTTCGTTTGCCTCGATGACGGAGATCTCACTCGCGTGTGTAACCCCAGCACCAGGGAAGTCGCAGTCCTCCCTCCCACCGGCCCCGATTTCCCCGCCCATCTCCGTGGCGAGATCGAAAGCTTCGCCGCGTTAGGTTACGATCCGGCCTCGAAACGGTACAAGGTCCTCAAGACGTGGATTCTGCTGGATCATGAAGTCGCTGCTCATAAGGTTCTGACGTTAGGTACTAATTCATGGAGGACAGTGGATGATTGCCCTATCCAGTTTCCCTGGGATGATTGCATCAGTGCAGAAGGGGCTATACATATTCTGACACATGACCTGATGGAGGAGAACATGGTCGTGACATTCGATGTCGCAAGCGAGAAGTTCAGGATGTTATTGCCTCCTGAAGGTGCCCGTCTGGTTGAGGTCGAGCTTAAGCTATTTAGAGAGCATCTGGCCTTGTTAGAGTGTCATGGAAGCCTTTGGGACGGCGGCATGATAACGATGTATGTTCTGGATGATTATGGGAGTCAGGCTTGGAAGGAGCTGAGAATGGTGCTGCCACATAGTTGGAAAGAGGACATAGGGCCTGGTAGAATGTTAAGCATTAGCATTCCGCGCAACGGCGATGGCGACATTTTGCTCATCCCCACGATTATAGAGGAGCAGTCCGAGGCGTATTTGGTCTCTTACAATGTCCAAAGCAAGAGGATGAAGAAGGTTCAAATCCATGGTCCCCCTTTTCACCGTTTTGATAAGGATAGGGCTTTTATCTTGACCTGCAGACCTTTTGATTTCGTGGACAATATCTTGTCATTGGATCATGTTTAGCTCCCGAAGCAGATGTAGTCGGAACTTCACTTGATTATATCATCCTAGTGGTATGCTATAGGTAAAGGAAAGTCGCGTGCATTACTGATCATATGTCGTTATTGTTGACCTTCATATGTCCTTATAGTCGTCGGAAGGTTGATGCGCATAAGGTCACCTTGTATTCTTACTGTACTGGAACATGTTATCCAACTTGCAGCATCCGAAGTGCACTATATGCTTTTGTAGATCAACTTCCGATCATCCCAGGGTAGTAATTTGCGTTGCTGACTGTTATATCTTGAACTTTTCATTTCTTCAGCAGTCATGAACAATGTCCCTGCTCAGTATATTTTCGAGTCTTTATGTACATGTGCAATCCATTCGCTCCTCCGCTAGCATCGAAACATATCTGCTTAATTTCAGTACTTCACTTGCTTGTGCCCTCTCGTTAGTTTTTGCATGGACTTTGATTTTCTGCCAAAGGGATTCTCAGAGTTGGGTTACATTAGTGTCTGATGAAAGATGGCGACCGAAAGACTGACTCCCCCGTGTTGTTGTGTCGCTGTGAGTTCTTGTAAGTAACATTTCTGTGAATCCATTCATTGTGATAAACATTCTTCTAGCCCGTTGACAAGTTCTTTCCTCTGTTTTTGAATGGAATAGACCCTGTTCACAGGGTTCTTTCTTCTCTTCTTGAATGAAAGAGCGATTGCTGTTTCGTTTAAGCCTTGCAAGAAAAGGAAAAGAATTTTTTGTTTACTCAACACTGGCGAGTTAACGACGGGACTCGAAGTAAATTTGGATCTTGTTTCAGACCGAAAAAAAAAAAATTGATCTTGTTTTATATGTTGGTACAACTTCTCATCATACTTACCGTACCATCATATGGTGAGAATTCTGTTTAGTATAGTTGTACGATGATTCCTCGTGTTCTTCATGCCTAGAATCATGTTATGTCACGTATTTACACTAGTCAGGTGTCATTAAAATGTATTGCCTTTTGATGTACTTAAGGCCAATTGTCGTATATTTTTGCTTAATTAATAAGATGTTTTGCCTAGGTGCATGACATTCAATCGTATTTAAGACCGACACCATCGTACATTTCTTTTTTTTTGATATGATGGGATATCTTACCAAAAACGTAGACATTTTATTAATATATATAACAGATGCGATATTGCATTCGCAAGCAAAAGAGTAATTGAACAAACATTGAATAATAATCCTTGTAGGTTTACAAGCAGCTGAATATTTATTTCATATTTATTTCATAAGGGATTGTTCAATCCAATCGTACTATACGTAATCCTTTAAAGGGTGTGTCATGAGTGAGTTATTTAAGCTTCATGCTTATATATGCGCGTTTCTCTCTATATACACAATATTTACCCAAGCATATGGTGTTTAGTTAGTACTTAAAGTCAAAATCGCACGACACTAATTTTTAATATGATGTGATATTTTGTAAAACGCACCACTTTGTATTATATAAAAAGTTCTAAACTTATTGCAGTTTTGTTAATTCAGTTATAAATCTTGACTTTTTACTAATTTAGTTTTAAACCTTTTCACTTCTTACCAATTGAGTCTATTTGGTCAATTTTGGTCGGAAAATGTTGACGTTGATGGATTGGCATTGACGCGGTATTTTTTAAATAATATTTTGAACTTTTGATGATTTTTTTCTTTTTTTGTCTTTATTTTTTTTTTGTTTTGTTTTGGATTTGGTCGGCAATGGCTGTTGGCCAACCTTGTGGGCTAGAGGCTAGGGCCGACGACTCTTGCCAGCTAGAGGCGAGGGTCGGTTGACCCTTGCTAGTCAGAGGCGAGGGCCAATTAACCCTTGTTGGCTCTAGGTGAGGGCAGTGACCTTGCTCAGGGTTGTCGCTTAGGCTGGTGAGGGCTACCATGCCCTCACTTGGCTAGATCTAGTAAGGGCATTGTGGTTCTCGCCATTTCTGGGCAAGGGCTCACGTGCCCTCGCTTTCACTAATGAGGGCATCACGACCCTTGCCGCCTAGAGCTGGTGAGGGTCAACCGACCCTTGCCTTTGGCTGGCGAGGGTTGCTGACACTCATCTTTAGCTAGCAAGAGTTGGTCAGCAATGGTTGCCAACCAAATGCAAGATGACAAGAAAAAGCAAAAAAAGTAAAAAAAAAGAAAAGAAAGAGAAAAACCATAAAAAATTCAAATTATTATTAAAATATTACTTAAAAAATGTCACATTAGGGTTGGTCTATTCACGTCAACATTTTTCTATCAAAATTGTTCGGATATACTGAATTGGCAAGAATTAAAAATGTTTAAGATTGAATCGACAAGATTTAAAGGTTTAAGACAGAATTGGCAAAAATGCAAAAATTTAGAACTTTTTGGACAATTTCTCTATTATAACCTCATATGTTAGAAATTTTTTTAGTCTGAAGTTACGGCGATTCATCACATTCCAAGCCAAATTACATATGTCTTGAAGAAGCCTTTAATGGCATGCCCTATTTGTTTGGCATTTCATAAGGTAAGAGCTGATGTGAACTGCTTGTTTCCACGTCCATGTTTGCATCATCTTCAATGAATTGATCTTTTGCTCATGAATGTGTTAAGGCGTTCTAAAAGATTCCCTTATCTTTGATTCGAGAGACTCGTTTGATTCTAGCTTATGCTCAGTCCACATCACTGTCTTCTCAATTTTCAACTATTTAATATAGTTGAGAATAATGATATGAAAGAGAGAAATAAGGAATTTGTATATATATATATATATATATATATATATATATATATATATTAATACAGAATACATCAACACTTTATTAAATAAATTCTAAGATAATATTTCAATCAAAATATGTACAATTAAAAGGAGAGATACGTGTAATCTTGACAGATACATATGATCAATGCAGAGTTGAAATATCTCTTGATGGAAATTTTCCTAGGAAATCCTAATTATCTCTTACATCTAGCTTGCGATGCAAAATGTGGCTTGTACAAGTTTGATGTCAATGTGTATAAGTTTCACATGATAAATATGTCAAATGGATACAATGTTGGGGATTTTGATGTCCAAAAAAAGTTTGGGTAAATGTATCACATGGATATAAGATTGAGGATTTTGGTGTCATAAAAGGGATAAGTAAGTGTGTCACATTGTACAAATTTGGGGCTAATGAATCATATAAGGATAAATTTGGGGTACATGTAATGGACACAATTAGGGTTTTTGGTTGCTCTTTTCTAGTTTGAGAGTTCTCCTTTTAAGTGAGGCTCCCTCCGGTCGCTGGTTCCGTGATTCCTGTGCGGCCAAGATGGCGGATCAGGGCGAGAAGAAGCTGAGAATTCAGGAGGACGAAGGGCGAACGGGAAGGACGGCGAGGCGGTCTCGCCGGAATTGCCCGTCCACGTCATTTCGGACATACACGTCAGGCTGCCCGTCAAGACGCTGCTGCGATTCAAGTGCGTCTCCAAGCCCTGGCGTTCCATGATCTCCGACCTTCCTTCGTCGATTCGTTCCTGGCTCGCTCCCTCGCTCGCCCAGCCGCCGCCTCCATCGTTTCCATCTCCGACCTGTCCAGGCCGGACCCGTTGCCTTACGAATTCTACAGGTTGGACCACCAGACGGGGCTCTCCACTCCCGTACCTCTGCCGAACATGCCTCCGGAGGTAACCGGGGCATCTCAGAAGGCGTCCATGGCTTCGTTTGCCTCGATGACGGAGATCTCACTCGCGTGTGTAACCCCAGCACTAGGGAAGTCGCAGTCCTCCCTCCCACCGGCCCTGATTTCCCCGCCGATCTCTGTGGCGAGATCGACAGCTTTGCCGCGTTAGGTTACGATCCGGCCTCGAAACGGTACAAGGTCCTCAAGACGTGGATTCTGCTGGATCATGCAGTCGGTGCTCATAAGGTTCTGACGCTAGGTACTAATTCATGGAGGACAGTGGATGATTGCCCTATCGATTTTCCCTGGGTTGATTGCGTCAGTGCCGAAGGGGCTATACATATTCTAACACATGACCTGAGGGAGAAGAACATGGTCGTGACATTCGATGTCGCGAGCGAGAAGTTCAGGATGTTATTGCCTCCTGAAGGTGCCCGCCTGGGTGAGATCGAGCTGAAGCTATTTAGGGAGCATCTGGCCTTGTTAGAGTGTCGTCGAGGCCTTTGGGACGATGGCACGATAACAATGTACGTTCTGGATGATTACGGGAGTCAGGCTTGGAAGGAGGTCAGAATGGTGCTGCCACACAGTTGGAACGAGGGGATAGGGCCTGGTAGAATGGTAAGAATTAGCATTCCGCGCAACGGCGATGGCAACATTTTGCTCATCCCCACGATTATAGAGGAGCAGTCCGAGGCGTATTTGGTCTCTTACAATGTCGAAAGCAAGAGGATGAAGAAGGTTCAAATCCATGGTCCCCCTTTTCACCGTTTTACTGAGGATGGGGCTTTTTTCTTGACCTGCAGACCTTTTGATTTCGTGGACAATATCTTGTCATTGGATCATGTTTAGCTCCCGAAGCAGATGTAGTCGGAACTTCACTTGATCATATCATCCTAGTGGTATTCTCTAGGTAAAGGAAAGTCGCGTGCATTACTGATCATATGTCATTATTGTCGACCTTCATATGTCCTTATAGTCGTCGGAAGGTTGATGCGCATAAGGTCACCTTGTACTCTTACTGTACTGGAACATGTTATCCAACTTGCAGTCCGAAGTGCACTATATGCTTTTGTAGATCGACTTCCAATCATCCCTGCTGAGTAATATGCGTTGCTGACTGGTATGTCGAGAACTTTCCATTTCTTCAGCAGTCAGGAACAATGTCATTACTCGGTATTTTTTCGAGTCTTTATTTACATTTGCAATCCTTTCGTTCTCCCTCTAGCATCGAAACATATCTGCTTAGTTTTTAGTACTTCACTTGCTGGTGCTCTCTTGTTAGCTTTCGCATGGACTTTGATTTCCTGCCGAAGGGATTGTTGGAGTTGGATTAGTGTCTGATGAAAGATTGCAGACCGAGAGATTGACTCCCTCGTGTTGTTTTGTTGCGTCTTAGGAGTTCTCGTAAGTATCATTTCAGTGAATCCATTCATTGTGATGAACATTTCTCCTAGCCCGTTGACAAAGTACTTTCTACTGTTTTTTTTAATGGGAGAACAGGTTCTTTCCTCTCTTTTTGAATGGAAGAGCGCGGCTGCTGTTTCATTTATGCTTCGCAATCAAATAAGAGCTGTCTAAGGTCGTAAATCCACGGATCATAATAATAAAAATAAAAGAAATTTTTGTATACTTGACCCCAGGGAGTTAACGATGGGAATAAATATATTGAAGTAAATTTGTATCTTGTTTAATATGTTGGCACAACTTTTCTTCGTACTTAGTGACATCCTACCATCGTAAAAGTGAGAATTCTATTTAGTATAGTTGTATAGCGATTCCTTGTATTCTTCCTAACCTAAAATCATGTTATGCCATGTATTTACACTATTCAGGTGTTATTAGAATGTCGTTCTTAAGGCCGATTGCCGTAAATTATTTCTTAATTAACATGACGTTTTGCCTAGGTGTATGACATTCAATCGTATTTAAGATTGATACCGTCATGCATTATTTTTTTTAATATGATGGGATATCTTACCAAAACATAGACATTCTATCTATCTATCTTCATCTATCTTGAATGAGATCTAAAGGTTTATAAGTGGCTTAATCTATCTTGTTCGATCCATATGTATTTGGATGCTATGTGTGTACATTGCATTTGCAATCAGTACTTTAAGTCAAAATCGTCTTACACTAATTTTTAATATGATGTCCGACCAAAAAACAAATTATGATGGATGTTTTGTAATTACGTATCACTTTGTATTATAAAAAAAAAAAAACATCGAACAAACATTGAATGAGATAATACTTTTGTTCGGCATTTTACAAGGTTTATAGGTTTCCGCATCATCTTCAAATGAATGCTACATTGAATGATTCCCATGTCTTGATTGGAGAAACTCATCTGGTTCCGGCTTATGCCGAGTTCGAGAAATAAGGAATTATAAATAAAATTATCAAAATATCTCTATACTGAGAAATCCCTAATTATCTCTAACAGCTCCTCTCGACTTTGAGCTTGAGTTTGAAATCAAGTCCAACAACGTCCAGCGGTTGAGATGTGGCGGCACAAACAAAACTTTCAATTTTAGCTAGTCTGAGGGTTGTGAACCTATTATTGGCTTCTCAAAACGATGCAAACAGCAAGTGGCAGATAGAGCTAGCTAGTGAAATGAACGACACGGCCTATGAAGTTGATCCGGCTGGCTTAAGAAAATAATTACTGTGCAATGCCGACTTGTACGACTGACATTAAAAGAAGGCCACCTTTCGTCATAAAGGCTCATTGGGCAAACACGCTGATAGGTTGGCGTCGAAACATGACCATCATGAAATAGATTTGTTTATGTGCTTAATAATATGGAAGAGAGAAATAAGGAATTTGTGTATATATTTCGACGTGAATATTAAAAAATAATACATCATAACTATTTAAGAATAATATCTCAATTAAGATATGTAAAATTTAAAAAAGATATACATGTAATTTTTCAAGAGATATGGATAATCAAAATATTTTGAAATCTCTCATAATCTCTAATGTGAGTGTTCTGCTCCTGTTTAAAAGCTAGGTGAGGTTCTATCCTGTCGTTGATTCACCTGCATGCTTGGCGAGGTTGATATTAGGATCATCGGCGAAAATGGCGGAAGAAGTGAATGGGAGAGATGGCAAGGCAGTCTCGCCGGAATTGCCCGCCGACATCATCCGCGACATACTTGTCAGGCTGCCCGTGAAGACGCTGCGGCGATTCAAGTGCGTCTCCAAGCCTGGCGTTCCATTATCTCCGACCCTTCCTTTGCCGATTCGTTCCTGGCTCGTTCCCTCGCTCGTCCAGCCATCGCTGGCCTCGTTTCCATCTACGACGGGTGGCGGCCGGAACTGACTTTTGCCAGTTCTTCAGGTTGGACCACCAGACGGGGCTTTCCACTCCCATACCTCTGCCGGACTTGCCTCCTGATTTGCTCGTGAAGATCTTAGAAAGCATCCATGGCTTCTTTATCCTCGCTGACAGAGATCTTACTCTCGTGTGTAACCCCAGCACCAGGGAAGTCGCAGCCCTCCCTCCCACCAGCCCTGTTTTTCCTGCCGATCTCCAGGGCAGCATCGAAAGCTTTGCTGCGTTAGGTTATGATCCGGCCTCGAAACAGTACAAAGTCCTCAAGACGTGGATTCTACACGTCCAACATGGTGATGAAGTTGCTGCTCATAAGGTTCTGACGCTAGTTACTAATTCATGGAGGAGAGTGGATGACTACCCTATCAAGTTTCCCTGGGATGATTGCATCAGTGCAAATGGGGCTATACATATTCTGACACATGACCTGATGGTGGAGAACATTGACCTGATGGTATAAAATTGAGAACATTTGTGTATTGCTGCATGAAGACAAATTCGAAACCAAATAACTTCTGCAAAGAGGATTCCAAAGTCAAAAGTGAAGCTCCTTTGTTCTTTCCTCATAAATGCTACTGCAGAGGGCTTTGGATGTCATTTTTCCTCCTGTTGAAGGGTGCTATTTGTCCTGAGGGAAGACTTGTCTTGCAGACTGAATCTTTCTTGTATTTAGATTTAATGAGCATCTGGCCTTGTTAGAGTTTTTTCTATTGTCGATTCCAAAATTTTCCTTTTTTTCTTTAGGGACGACACAATAACGATGTATGTTCTGGATGATTACGGGAGGCAGGCTTGGAAGGAGCTCAGAATGGTGCTGCCCCATAGTTGGCAAGAGGGCATAAGGCTTCCTAAGTTATTAAGCATTAGCATTCCGCGCAACGGCAACGGCGACATTTTGCTCGTCACCGGGCATATAAGCAAGCAGTCTAGGTGTCTTTGCTCTCTTACAATGTAGAAAGCAAAAGGACGGAGAAGGTTCAAATCCATGGTCCTCCTTTTCACCGTATTCACCAGTATAACGTCTTCCTCGTGAACTGCATACCTCTTGATTTGGTGGACAACACTGTCATTGAATCATCTTTTACTCGCGAAACAAATCTAGTTGAAACTTCGCTTAATTATATCCTAGTAGTATACTATAGGTAGGTTAAGTTGCATTACTGATCATCTGTCATTATCGTCCTCGGAAGTTCAATGCACATAAGATCGGCTCGTATTCTTACTGTACTGGAACATGTTAGCCAACTTGCGGCATCCAAAGTGCATAATTTTTTGTAGATTGACTTCTGAATCATCCCTGCAGAGTAATCTGCTTTGTGACTGTTATATCGTGAATTTTTCATTTCTTCAGACAATGTCCCTGTTCAGTACTTTTTTTCGAGTTCTTATGAACAAGTGCAATCCTTTTGCCCTCCCGCTGGCATCGAAACATTTCTGCTAGCTTTTGGCATTTTGGGAGTTCTTGGAACCGTCGTTTCAGTGAATCCATTCAGTGTCGTCCCTCTGTTTTTTGAATGGAAGAGGCCCTGTTCACAGGTTCTTTCCTCTGTTTTTCAATGAAAGAGCGATTTTCTGTTTCATTTATGCCTTGCTATTAAAAAAAAGCTGTCTAAGGTCGCAGACACACGGATCACTAAAAAAAGAAAAATAGAAAAGCTAAGAGTTTTCTAAATAGAGCTAACGACGGGACTAAATATATCGAAGTAAGTTTGGATTTTGTTTAGTACATCGGTACAAATTTTCATCGTAATTACCATTATAAAGTGAGAATTCTATTTAGTACAATTGTCCAACGATTCCTCATATTATCTTACTAGAATGTATGGCCTTTCGTTGGAGTTAAGGCCAATCGCCGCATATTTTTTCTTGATTAACACGATGTTTTGTCTAGGCGTATGGCATTCAATCGAATTTAAGGCCATAATCCTTGCATATGATCTTTTTAAAATGATGAGATATCTCACCCAAATTGTTAACATTCTATCGCACTTAAGGCTAATCATAGTCTATCTCCTTCTCATATCACATGACGTGTTACTATGTTTTACGGCATTTTATTGTACTTAAAGGCAAAATCTTCATATAGTATTTTTTTTTCTTTAATGTTACATGACATCTCACCAAAATATAATTACTCATGGCCAATCATGTATGATTTTTTTTTATACTTTTTATAAGAAATTTTACCAAGGTGGACAACATTCAATCATACCTCAAGTCAAAATTCTCACACATAAACTTTTGGGCTAACACCATTAAAAACCTCAAATTTCAAGTTATAACCTAATTTGCTCCCCAAACTTTGTTTTGTTTCGTTAAAAAATATCAATTCGAGCTTCGTTCCCAAATCTGTCCTCCATTATTTTTCTGTCCAATTACACCTTCAGCATCTGATGGGCCATTCACGTTCATCTACGTGTCTTTCTTTTGCATGTCATTCATGTGCCGCGATGGACAAATTGTGTGTTGACATCCAAAATAACTTTTGTTGTCACAGATTAGTCACAAGGAGTGTTGATACTCGAAATTACCCTTGCTGTCACATGGTGGTCACGAGGATAATAATAGTAGCAATCCAGCACATAATAGTCACAAAGACAAAGGGACCAAGGTTTTCAAGAACCTTTGGGCTAAGTGTCGATGGGTTTATGAGTTGAGATAAGTAATTCGATGGCAAGGTAGTTGATCAGGTCTTGAGATAGAAATGTGGATACAAAGTTCAAGATTTAAGTGGGAACAGTTGGTGCCGCACAGAATTAAAAGAGTGGTTATTGCTTGCTAATCAAGTCGTGTGAGCATTGTCAACAAGTCAGAGACAATAGGATATGAATAAGGCGGCTAAGAAAGGAGTAAAGAACATGGGAGAAACTAGGAGTGATTTTCAAGGAAGGATTAAATTATCAACAGTTACTAGATTGCCCTATAATACAACATACCATTCAACAAAGAGCCTCCAAACAACACAACAAATGCCTTTATGTTATCTTTACTTTTTTGTACTTTAGCTATAGTTTTTAGATTCCGTCGTTGATTAAATTATGGCATTCTACCTTTAGTCCAGCATCGTCTATTAAATTCCAACAAACCCAGTTTCGTCGATTAGATTTTAGCATTGTATTTTCTATCCAAGAGTGTTGCCATAATTCAAATTCAAATTTATGCCTAAATAAGTTGTGTCATTTATTAGATTTTGACATAATTTGGATTCCAAAATGTAAGTCACAACGGGCATGTATAATTTGTATCATTAATTAATTAGATTTCGACATAATTTATTACTAAAAGTTTTGGGCCATCAAGTTCTTTTCAGCATTGATCGTCAATGTTGTAATATATAAATTGGGAATAACATTTGCATTCGACATCTTTTATTCGGATTTGGCAGTCTCTTATAATAATAACCAAAACGCACCTTTCAGCGAAAGATTTTCATCGTGGGAACCAAAACTAACGAGACACCGTGTAAACCGACACTGTTCATCGTCTTCTTCGCACGGAACGGCTGGGCCACAGTTCATCGGCGCTCGCCCAGCCCCACCGAGACGTTCGACGCCCGCGCCACGACCTCCGACGATCATTCCGTGACTGCGGGCAGTCATCGGAATCATCTCCGGCTATCTCGGCTGAGGCCCCTCTTTCCTGTTCCAGTTTTTCAAGCTTCGAGAAGGCATTTTTATCAGCCATTACCTTCACTCAGTCGTCCCCGAAGCTTTGTAGATCCATTTCGTGCCCGGGCGACGACGAAACGAGCCCGAGCTCTCCTCTCTCACTCCCTCTCGCTCCGTCCCTAGAGGCGACCTCCATTAATGGAGTTATCTCTCCTCTTAAGCTGAACCGAGCAGAACCAAGATTCAGTTTAGCACATGCCCTTTGAGCTCTAACTCACGAATTCACCATCAAAGTCGAATCGTCTCGGCCTCAAAACCTCTGATGATTTCGACCATTTGCAGTCCTCAAAGCTCTCGGAGCCTCAACTTCTTTTTGGTAAGTCTCACTAAAAAAGCAGGTGAGAAAATGCATTAAGACCCATCATAACCGTTCCAACCCACGACGCGACCTCAATTTCCAGAGCAAGAACAGCTGAAATGCCCTCGCTGCGGTTCCACCAGCACCAAGCTCTGCTACTACAACAATTACCGGAGTCTTTTTTAGTCGCGCCACTTTTGCGTGAGCTGCCGTGGCTACGGGACTGCCGGCGGCGCCCACCGCCGGTGGTGGCATCCCGAAGGCCACCGGAGGGGGCTAAGTTGATGTCGTGGCTGGGTTGGTGGTGGTCTGTCATGGCGGAACCGGAAGAAAAAGACGGAAGGGAAACAAACAAGAAAAAGAAGAAAAAAACGAAAAATGATACGTGAGATTCTAATGGTATAATTCAGAGAGAAAAAAAATTCGGGAACGAAAAATTGGTTATTTTTAAGAGATAAAAAATGATTGGAGAACGAAAAGTTGGTTCATAAAAGTATGGATTTTTTAATGGACTTAAAAAAATGGCATACGAAGGCCGTACAAAACTGTCAAGCTCAACGTCGAAAGTATCGTACGATGATTTCCGATTTCATCCGAATTTTTTTATCATGTAAGTTATTTCTCACGCTGGTTATGGATGTAATGAAATCGAAAGAAACATCGGAGGAGCATCCCTTATTGGAGAGTATAAATCTTCTGTCAGGCTCCTCCTCTCCGACCTGCAACGGCAGGCCCTGTTTGATTGTTCGGCGTTTCCCAGGTAAGAGTTGATGGGGAAGCTACCTGTTTTCCATGTCCATCTCTGCATCATCTTCAAAGGGTTGATCTTTGCTCATGAAAGTTTCTTGGTGGGTTTAGGCGTTTGGACGATTCCCATGTCTTGATTCGAGAAAGTCAGGCTGGTTTAGGCTCGTGCTCGGTCCGCAACCCTGTCTTGATAATCTTCAACCGTTTCATGTGAATGATTTTGCCTCTGATCGAGAGCAGGGTGTTTTTCCGTCTGTTTGAAAATGTTGTCCTTTAGGTGTGGCTCTGTCCTGACGCTGGTTCGGTGATTCCCGTACTTGCTCAGCAGAATTGATAATAGGGTCTTCACCGAAGATGGCGGATCAGAGAGAGAAGAAGCTGAGAACTCAGAACGACGACGAGGTGACTGGGGGAGATGGCGAGGCAATTTCGGTGGAATTGCCGGTCGACATGGTTACGGACATACTTGTCAGGCTGCCCGTGAAGACGCTGCTGCAATTCAAGTGTGTCTCCAAGCCCTGGTGTTCCATTATCGCTGAACCCTTCTTTGCTGATTCGGTCCTGGCTAGTTTCCTCGCTCGCCCCTCCGTCAGCACCCTCGTTTCCATCTGCAACCCATTCGGGCCCGGCGGGTCGCTCTGCCGATTCTTCAGGTTGGACCACCAGACAGGGCTCTCCACTCCCATACCTCTACCGGACATGCCTTCTGGGCCACATGTGAAGGTCTTAGGAAGCATCAATGGCTTCATTTGCCTCAATGACCAAGATCTTACTCACCTGTGTAACCCCTGCACTAGAGAAATCGCCGCCCTTCCTCTCACTGGCCCCGATTTCCCCGCCCATCTCCTGGGCAAGATTGAAAGCTTTGCTGCATTAGGTTATGATCCAGCCTCGAAACGGTACAAGGTCCTCAAAACGTGGATTCTGTACCTCCAATATGGTGGTGTAGTTGCTGCTCATAAGGTTCTGACACTTGGTACTAATTCATGGAGGATAGTGGATGATTGCCCCATTAAGTCTCCCTGGGATGATTGTATCTGTGCAGAAGGAGCTATTCATATTCTGACATACGACAGGATGGACAGGAACGTTGTTGTTGTGACTTTCGACGTCGTGAGCGAGAAGTTTAGCATGTTATTGCCTCCTGGAGGTGCTGTAGGCAGTGCGAGAAAGTTTAAGTTGAAGCTATTTAGAGAGCATCTAGCCTTGTTAGAGTATCTATGCCTTTGGGACAATGACACGATTACGATGTATGTACTGGATGATTATGGGAGTCAGGCTTGGAAGGAGCTAAGAATTGTTCTGCCTAATAGTTGGAAAGACGGTATACTAGGTACTTCATTCTTCATTAGCATTACTCGCAATGGAGACATTTTGCTCTTCCACACAGTTCTGCACAGGCAGGCTGCATCATATTTGGTCTCTTACAATGTTGAAAGCAAGAGCATGAAGAAGGTTCAAATCCATGGTCCCCCTTGTCACCGGTTTAAGGGTCTAGCAGTCTTGAAATGTGCACCATTTGATTTCGTGGACAACATTTTGTCATTGAATCATCTTAACTTATGAAACAGATCTAGTTGAAACTTCACTTTGTTATATCCTATTGGTGTACTATAGAGGTAGGTAAGTTGCATACTATCATTCTCAGAAGTTTGATGAACGTGGGATTGTCTCGTATTCTTGCTGTACAGAACATGTTATCCAACTTGCAGCATCTAAAGTGCACTATATGCTTTTGCTGATCGACTTCCTATTATTCTGAGGGAGCAGGTTACTCTGTGACTGTTATTTTGTGAATTTTCCATTTCTTCAGCAGCCACCAACAATGTCCAGGTTGCGTATATTTTCGTTCTTTTGCATCGACATGTCAACATGTGCAATCCAGTCGCTCTCCTTCTGGTAAGTGACAATTGAAACATCTTTGCTAATTTTAGTGCTTCATTCGCCTGTGCTCTCTCATTAGCTTTTACATGGACCTTGATTTTCTGTTGAAGGGCTCTTCCAAGTTAGATTAGTGTCCGTTGAATAACATCAAGCGAATGATGAAACATTGCAGGTGAGATTTTGACTCCATTCTGTTGATGTCCATCTTAGAAGTTCTTGTTCAGAGCCAAAAATACAAAAAATCTTAAGGTGTTTTTGTAAGCGTCGTTTCAGCGAGTCCATTCATTGTGATAAACATTCTTCTAGCCCGTTGACAAGGTCTTTCCTCGGTTTTTGAATGGAAGAGACCCTGTTCACAAGCTCTTTCCTCGTTTGGATGAAAAAGAGAGATTGCTGTCCATTTTATGCCTTGCCATCAGATAGAAGTTGTCTCAGGTCCTGGATACGCACGTCTCTGTATGTATGTGTTCTTGGAGAAGCAAGTATTCACTAAAAATGCAGAGGAGTGCACAAACAAGTCATGGTGTTGGAGCTCCTTAAAGATATTGGCTTTGTAACGAGAGCGATCTCAATGAGCAAGACTGATTCTCTCAGTTCGTGCACATGCATTACATCTAAACGGCTCTTACCACTTCTTTTGTCGAGATGTCGTCTTCTGCCGATCAAAATCTCATCAGGATAATCAAGCTCTTTATTCAATTTTCGGTTCCTAAAAATCATCATACACCTGAATTAGTGACGAAGCATTAATACCCCAATATTCACTGGCTGACGATTAACATACGGAAGAATTTGGCTGTATTACCATCTTAAAGTAAAACTTCTATCAAGGAAAACTTCGACGTGGTTCCCCTTGAGTCGTCCCATTGCCATCAGCTTGCTGCGAATTTGGTACTGCCTAGTTGTGGATGGATTAAAATCAACATGAACGGTAGTGCATTTCAAGAACTCTGCAATGCGCGCTGCATTTTGCGCAATGCTGGGGGGTCAACCGTTATCTGGGTTTTTTGTTCCTCTTGGCTGGTGCTCTATTGTCATTGCAGAGCCCGTCGCCATTCAAGGACTTTCCATGGCGTTGAGCTTGGGTTTCTGTCGAGTCATCCGTGAGCACAATGCCCACCATCATGTCAAATCGACTCTTCTCTTCCATCGAGCCTCACCATCCACTTCCGACGCTTATCCGAGAATTGCCAGATCCTTATTCATCGAGACCCGACCTGCAAGCTGCAACATAGTTACGGCAAGGCAAAATTTTTGTACCGATTCGTTAGTGCTCTCTGTGCTTATGGTTATGTCGGATCCTCATTCATCGACGCCCAACCATCGCTTTCAGCAGCAACCAAGATTGCCACCCATTTTCCTCCCGATCCTGTTGATTCGACTTTCCAAATGCGTCCTCTTTTTAACTTATTCACCCAAAAATGATAGTCCGCTCGCGAAAACCGACGTGTCAAACATAGATCTCTTTTTCGATCAAAAATAAAACATAGATCTCTTCGTGCCGTCCTCTAATTATTGCCGACCCACATCATGGATGGAGACATAAGGCAACTTGTTTCAGCCTTACAGCCTGGCTTGCATAGCCTCCGAAATTAATCGTTTCGCCATGATTTTTGGTCACTCGGACGAGAGAATCTTGAATTGTCAACGGAAGCCGATACGCGGCCAGCAAAACCTTTTTGAGTTTTTACTAATGATAGAAGGACAAAAGATCGCACGCAGTCCCAATTCTCGTCCAAAACTCAAAGACCAATCAAACCCGGCAAGTTCTCATTTTTTCCACATCCACCGCAACGCGCATTCTGGCTTTGAACCATTCTCCAATACGCCTCCACCACAGAAACAAAGGAACATTCAGCCCTTCGTCTTAAACGAAACAAGAGAGAACAAGCCGGACATCTTCTTCAATGGCTGCTGCTTCTGCTTCTGCTGCTGCCCTCCAATCCGAGCAGCTGAAGCAGCTCCGGGACATCTTCGCGCGCTTCGACATGGACTCCGACGGCAGCCTCACGCAGCTCGAGCTCGCCGCCCTCCTCCGCTCCCTCGGCCTCAAGCCGACCGGCGACCAGATCCACGCCATCCTCGCCGACATGGACGCCAATGGCAACGGGGCGGTCGAGTTCGACGAGCTGGTCGGCGCCCTGCTGCCCGACATGACCGAGCAGGTCTTCCTCAACCAGGAGCAGCTGGTGGAGGTGTTCCGGCTGTTCGACCGCGACGGCAACGGGTACATCACGCCGGCCGAGCTGGCCGGGGCGATGGCCAAGATGGGTCATCCCCTGACGTACCGCGAGCTGTCGGAGATGATAAGGGACGCCGACACCAACGGCGACGGCGTCATCAGCTTCCAGGAGTTCGCCACCATCATGGCCCGATCCGCTATGGATTTTCTTGGCCTGAGTTAGCTTAGGAGGAGGGTGGTTCATCACGATCCAGTTTCCATGGGCGATCATGAACTGAGATCCGCCCAATGAAGATTGTGAATGATTTGACTTGGTCCCGGTTGACTTTTAGGATTTAGCTTGAACGTGTCTCTGGCCTGCAAGGCCTGCTGTCCAGGATGGAGAAGGAGAGTTCTGTACAAAGCAAATTGATGGCCAACCCTTGCTCCAAGTTTCCCGTATGTAAATTATTCCAATTGATCTATCTGCTAAACAGATGATTCGTCCCATTCGGCAATTCATGATTTCTGATATCTAAGTACTTCTCCGGGTCTCAGCTATTTTGATGGTGAATACATCGTGAGCATGCGCTGAGAAAGACATCACTTGAAGTAAGAAGAGACGCAAACCAGTCCGCAACTCTGTGTGAATTCCTCGACCGTGCGCTGTCAGCCTCTCCTTATTCACAGTCTGAATCAAATCGCCGCACGGAGTTGAACTGGTTTTTGTCTGGTTGATGCAATAAAATGTTGGTGCTGTTACCCTAAGCCTGTGTGCTATTCTATGGTGGATTTCTTCAGTTTCTTGCATAGTGGGGGAAAAACCAAGGATGCCACATTGTAGCAGAAAACCAAAAGAGCCATGATGTGAAATACAGAGAGAAGGGAAATAGTCAAATACTGAGATTGCTGATCCTCCATTGTTACCCCCTACGAACTAGACATTAACCCTTGTGACGTGCGAGTTGTGAGTAAATAAATGTATAAATAAAACTTCATTTGTCTTATGAAAAATAAATGATTTGAAAAATATTTTCTTAAAAATGATTGCTTATATTACTAAAAAAAAATTATTCAATCGAAAATATTTTCATTATCAACAAGAACACAAGCCTTGCTAAGCAAAATCAACTATTCGAGCCTCAAGGTCTTCGTCGATAAGGATTGCGTTGGAGCACAAGTTTTGATGCAAGAAGGGCAAATGACACTGGTGATGAAGCCAACCTAGACATTTTCGTGTGGACGATGAATCTGTTCACGTGATACAGGTGATCATTTTCGTAAGTGATAAAGATGATCATTTTCTGATAAATAAATGGAACGAATCTAGGCGTAATAATTATCTATGATAAACATGTTCAAAACATTCGATATAGTCTAGCCAATTTGGAAAGTCTATCAAAATCCTTTATAGTAAAAAGGTCAAAAGTTCACATTAGACCTATTAAGATGGGTGACTCGAGTTGGATTTGGGTTAGGTCATAAATGGTTTGATCCAAATTGACTCATTAATCCATTTATGACTCATTTATACATAATGCAAATTTATTGACCCATATTCGACCCGATCCATATTGATAATAGCCTAACACTACCATATTTGACCAAATATAGGAAAATTTATTCTTATGATTTTTTTAAAGATTATATAGATAAAATATTTGCAAATTTAGGAAAGTTTGTTTCTTATTTTTTTTTTTTAAAGAAAATGTATTGCTAAAACACTCTCATTTAATACAAATTTAGTGAACAATTTATATAATTCTTTTTTTTTTAAAAATTGAGGCTTCGTTTTTTTCTGAAAAATCTTTTTTGGAAGTCATTTTATAGGAAAATAACAATATTTTTAGGTGTTTGCCTAAAATTTGAAAATAATTTAAAAAATTGAAAAATCTTATTTGATTTTCCTTCATGTATTCCTTTTAATCTTTTTATTTTTTTTAAAATCGAAAATTTAATTATTTTAATTTTATATTTTAAAAATCTAATTTTATTTTAAAAAAATTATTTTAAAAAAAAATTTTAATTATAATTTCTCTTTTCCTTCTCTTCTGTTGATCACCATTCCAACTAGATCGAGCTTGCTAGATTGGTGAGGGTCAAGCCTCACCAGCTCGTCAGTGACCTTGACCTTTCCAGATTCAGCGAGCCCTTGCCCTCACTTGGCTAGTCGCCGGCCATCATGGCCAACGACTAGCTAAAGAAGGAAAAAAAATGGAAAAAAGAAAAAAATATATAATTTTGATTTTTATAATAAATATGTTTATAAGGTTATAAAGAGAAAGCAAGAAGGTGAACTATTTAAATGGGTTTAGAAATGGGTCATAAGTCCAATCCATATATAATCCATTTATTCTAAGCTTTCAATCTTTTAATCCATTTAACTAGTTTCTTTAAGATTTAAGTGACCCATTTATATGGGTCATAAATGGGTTTAAGACCCATTTTGGCACCTCTAGTTCACATTTACAAAACATTCCAATGGATTAGTAACTCTATGTATTTAGTCCAATGTATTTAGTAGATATGTGGAATAAATTGAGACGAGGGACAATGGATTTGTGTTCTTAATGCAAACAAAATCCTCTACCACTTCTTTAGAGACCTTGAATGTACCTTAGAATAGGTCAAAAATATTGAAGATAATATTAGTTTAAACTTGGAAGTTAAATTAAAGAATTCAGTTTGATGATATCTATCTTTTCATTAAACAAAAGAATCGAATAGATAAAATTCATTCATTTGAAATCGATCTCAAAACAGAGAAATTCACACTTTTTCATTCAAATCAGCTATGAGCTGAAGCAATTAAATATGGCTTACACATCAGTATTCAAATGTGGCTAACACAATACAAACGCACCCCCTGTCTATTTCTTGCACCAAGAAGAAGACCTTTCTAATAATATGAACTCTTATGCGTCATCGATAGAGACAATTCTTAGGTGTTTGTAATAATATATGGCCATTTGTTAAGTACACTCTGGAATAATTCAATTTTCGCATTACTGATTGCGCAGTACATGAAGGCATTAAGTACATTGAAAATTAAAAATTGTTTTTTAAATTGATTGTTTAACACATCTGACGAGGCACTTTTCGACAAGATCAATTCATGATAAACAAAGGAGCTGCACAACCTCAATTGACGATATATTTGCCTTCGATAATCCACTACAAAGAGAAGAAGATTGTGTACAGCATGTCTCCTATAATTTGAGAATCTACAGTATCTACAGCAAAGCTAACATATGGTACAGCTTTTTGTCCTCTACTTTTTTTCCTCCGCGCTGAATCAAGCAAATCTGAAGCTTGACAGCAGGTAATTCTTCAAAACATATTTACTCTGTATACCACATCCAGAGCGATTCAGCTCGGCACAAGCCAGTGCATTTCCATGCTCATAAAATCTATACTCTGAGGATTCTACAAAATTAGACGGCTCTGCAGGAACAAGTATTCCTGGATTGCAAGATTTACAGGACGAATTAACCATAAGCCATCTCTTGGTCATAATCACATTCGCCTCAACCTATCATCAAATCAGTCTTGCTTGGCGCTCGATCCACTGGATCCTTTGATTGTACATGGGAAAAAACTGCATCTGAATCACTAAGTAAGTGAAATATGGGATAATGCTGCAGATTGTCACGAAAAGCGTCACGACCCAAAAGGCTGGTGATGGTGCAAGGGCTTCAATAAGGAGCTTGTAGGCTGTAGTAGACAGAGTGGGAGACATGGCTCCATATACCAAACAGAAGAGGTACCAAAATATGATCGAGCCCCAGATGACTATATGCTGTATTACGGTGAAGTACCTTGTGGTAAGTGCCATCTGCAGATTCACCACCCATACGACACAGGTGTACATTGTTGCACCAAAGATATCCCTCCCAGCAACATGTCCATTGCTGTTGAATGCTTGGTGCTCCAGTGCGATTGTGCACAAGAAGAAAATTATAGCTCCGCTAGAGAACCCATTAAACATCCAGCTGATTATCCGGCCCCAGCGGAAGAGGCGATTTTGAACCCCTTCTTGGTATAGCCGGGGAAACTGCCACAAGAAAGTTGAAAATGAATTGAACTAAACAAAAATACTCCAAAAAAACAAAACAAAAAATCAAATTACTGTTTCCAACTGTTATCAATTAGCATTGAAAGGCAAAGCAAACAGGCCTTAATGATTAATGACCATGCTAGGCTGCTAAGAAATCTCAAAGGAAATTTTTGTTGACACGAGGTTTAAAGACAATCCAATGCGTCTAACCATATTAAATAAAAAATAAAAAATTCAAAGACATTTAGGGAGGTAAAAAGGCTGAACTTTAAAAATTCCCTGGATGCTTAAATTATGCCCATGCGCTGGAAAGAAAATCTCATTGCATATATTCTGTGGAGGATCATAACACGTGATATTTGCAATATGAATAGCTTGGCCATAAGATGTTTTCAACTGTAATAAAAGTTAAATATTAAGAAGGCAGGCATACCTCTAGACACAACCCTGCTGATACATCCTGATCAAAAACTCCCAGAGCAACCACAGGAAGTGATGAGAAGAAGACGTTATAAAGTGACAAAAACCAGTCATTGTATGCAGGTTGTCCTGAAAAGGCCGCATGTGCCTCATATAAGAAGAGGGAGAAACCAAACGTGATGTTCTTGAAGAAAAAGTAGCATATCTGGCAGAGAAAACCAAGAAACATTACCAAATGAAGCTTTACTTGATAAAAACAACATTTGTCTTCATCCTATGGATGGTATACATGTCTCTCATTCAAGAGACCAGATTATTTATTTATTAATTTATCTTGTTTTGCCAAAGAGATAATAACACGATGACAAATGATCATGTCCTTGTCATCGAATCAATTCGTAAAAGGACTAACCATCATTGAAATCCTTCTGTAACACCAATGCCCATGAACGAGTAGCAGGCGTTCGAGGTATCGAAACTGCGCAATTGCAATATCACTGGCCATGACTGCCTGGAGTTTAAACAACAACCAAAGAGAAACATAAAAGGCATCAGAAACCAACACAATTGTTGCAGGCGGATTACATAATTCTGGAGGTCTTATAATGGCATGTTAGGCACCTGCATTCCTTCAGCACCACTAATTCCAACTCCAATATCTGCTTCTTGAAGCATTCCCACATCATTGGCACCGTCACCAATAGCCAATGTTACTTTCCCAGTTCCGGACTTGACCAGTCTTGTGACCTATGTTTTATCAGTTGAGGCAATAAAATCAAATTATTTTTGCTAAGTTTATTACTCTAAAACATTATGCAAGTTATTTCATAGGATCATCTGTTTTGCTATGTTTAGTACAAAATAACATTTATGCAAGTGAGGTACCCCATCGGGAAATTTGAAATGAATATTATAACTCACCAATGCCTTCTGTTTTGGTGATGAGCGACAGCAAATAACAGATGCACAGCTGAGTGCCAGCTTTAGAAATGTGTCCTTTATGCCATCTTCCAGGATATAAACAAGTGATCTTCCATCAATGATTAAAGCAAGTTCTTCTGAGGCCCCACCCAATGAAGTCATCGCTTTCTTGATCTGCTTGTTAACACTGTCCTTTGATGCCTAAAAGAAAACCATCACTTCATTTAGTATCCATGTAGAATCATTTTAACTATGGATTTACCCACTGCCAATAGGTCACGCAACTGCCTTCTCTTGATCGAGCAACAGAAGAAAGTCATCAGCCAGAGGCAAGGAGCAGCACGTCACATTCTGTAAACTGCCATATACTTCATAGGGTATAATTAACAATGAGCCCATGAATCTAATTGGATTATGAAATTATATTACGAATTAGAAATTGATTTTACAGGAGGAATGCCAGCCACAGTTTTGACTTTTGAGTCAGCATGCGTAACTAGCACTTCAGGAGGATGCTAAATGTTTCTGCGTTTTCATTGTTGATGCATCTTTTCAACTCATTTAGAACTGAAGATGCCTTTAACCATCATTCCTACAAAGTTAAGCTCAACATGTATTTCCTGGGTCCAACAAAATTCCATCTTTTGCTGTCTTCAAAATCTCACTATGAAACCATGTCCGGTGAAGATCCCTTCTAACATCAATACCAACACAAAGTTTAAGTAGACAAGGCTTTTTTACTAGGTTATGCAAAATCCCTGAGCAAATAACATGGCCTAATATTTGTATAGTTCAGTGGACTTCCAACTATACTCCCTAACACTTCATGAACAGAAGAGAGCATGTAGAGTTTGGTGGATGAAACAGTTCAAAAGATAACCAAAATCATTTAGTGGTCAAAGAGATACCTTTGCTATAGCAGCCTTATCGTGCGACTTTTCTAGAGCCTGAATATCTGGCGTTTCTAAACTGATTATTATCTGCTTCATTTCTCGTCTGAGCAGACTGCAAGCAAACCTGCAAATTTATTTTTCCAAGTGAGGAAACCAGACATGCAAATATAGATAAGCTCATCATCAAACTATGACGTCTCAGTGTACCCAATGTTGATAGCAGTCTCCATCTTGTCTCCTGTCAAAACCCAGATCTTAATTCCAGCTTGGGCAAGCTTGAAAATGCAATCTGGCACCTGACAAGGAAAGAGGAAAACTTAATTCTCAAGCGCCAAAACATGTTCCAAGGCTGACTGACATTCCTCTAACAGCATTATGCATACAGGACACCCACCCCATTCTGCAGTTTGTCCTCAACAGCAGTGGCACCAAGAAGAGTAAATCTATTTTCAATCATCTCTGCCGCTTCAGCAATCAAAGCATCACGATCAGCACTAACTGAGTTCTTTGCCTCATTGAATTTCTTGTTGAACTTGTCGTATTCTTCCTCATCGAGTTCACGATAAGCAAGTACCAATGTCCTCAAGCCTGCATCAGCATATTCATGCACATGGTCCCTTGTATTCTTTTTCAAATCATTGTTGTCGTTGGAAAGCCTTTCAAACAGGACACTGCATTGAATATGCACCAATGATGGTTCAGAACACAAGGAAGGAGAACACTAGGACCTTCAAGTAGTCATGGTCCTAAACACAAACCTGTCAGCACCTTTACAGAGCAGTAGTATTTTTCCTTCCTTATCTCTTACAACAACAGACATCCGCTTTCTTGAGGTGTTGAATTCTAAGACATTTAGAAGCTGATATTCCCTGCAAAGAGGAAGTTTTATAAATAAAGAGAATATTAAAGATTAAGGATGAAAATAATCAACCCGAATGTCAGAATTCAGATATGCACCTAAAAAACAAACAGAATAAGCATTTTGAGACTTTGAGGTTAATAGCAAAAAAAGATCTTCCCAATTAAAAAGGAGAAATATAAGAAATATAAGTGGAAAGATCTTTAATGCAGTGAATTCTGATTCTAGTGCAAAGAGCTAAATATCAAGACAAATTGCACATTGCCATCCAGCAAGGGAAGTTTATCCGATATCACAAAAGATCATTTTTATATTTCCATCTACCTTTCAACTTTCGTTTTAGATACTGGATCCAGCTCATGTAGTGAGATACTTTTCTGTGTCCTCTTGTAGAACTCAAACCCAAGTTCTCTTGCCGCAACAACAAAAGCAGCTTCATCTGGTGATTCAGCTTCATATGAGACTTTTCCTGTCCTATCTTCCACTTCAGGTATGACCGTATGACAAAGTGCCAGCAAACGAAAGAAATTCTTTATGACATCTGCATGAGGCTCTTTTACCCAATTTCCACTCACGATCCTCTCATCATAAAAGTTGAAGCCTTTAATACGTTGTGGCTCTGCACCAGGGGAATGATAGATGTGGTCATGGCCATCCAGCTTGTCATTAGCTAAAGGTAAGCCATTCCTCCTACCCATAGCCCTCTCTACCTCCGTGACATTGCGGCCATAAGCTGTCCCAGCAATCGAACACTTGATGAATTCCATTTCATTGCAGGTCAGAGTTCCTGTCTTGTCTGAAAGTATTGTATCAACTTGGCCAAGTTCCTCATTCAAGTTTGAGGTGCGAGCACGAGCCGGTTTGTCAGCTTCTTCATAGTACATTTGAATGTCTTGATTAATGAAAGTGCTTTGAAGAATTTTGACAATTTCTATAGACACATATAAGGAGATCGGGATGAAATAGTTAAATAACATCAAAGCCGTCAAGAAGTGATAGATGGCAGCTGCAGGAGCTCTTTTAGGGTCAAAAAAAATGGTGGAGTGGTCCGGCCTAAGATACCACCTTTTCATCCTCCCATTTTCTAGGTCATTTTTAGTCCAAATGCCAAAGCAAATAGATCCAACAAGGGACATAGAAAATACCATTGAAAAGAGGAGATAGATGATCCTATCCATCTTCTTCTCAATTTTACTCCTCTTTGAAGGGGGATCAGTCGCATTTTGCATGACTTTGGTGTCATGACCAGTGAATATGACAGCCCCATATATATAATCTGTGTTCCGCAGTTTCGAGCCTCGGAGGAGAAGTTGCCGTGGAGAAAGGGAATACTGATTTGCTTCAAACTCCATGCGTCCAACAAAAGAATACAGATGTGCATTTGGGTCTTCACATTTGACAGATGCCTTGAAGTCCCGGAAGCTCAAGTCCGTACAATAGCCAGAGGTCACCTCCAAACCTTGTTTCATTTTCAAATTTGTCTCTCCATCAAGGTTCATGGTCTCAACATAACAAATAGCATCTTCATAACTAGATGAAAGCAAAAGAAGGTCTGCAGGAAAGAATTCATCCTTCTCTACCTTCACTATATCTCCCACTCTCAGGTTCTTCCATTCAGTGTAACCAAATACTCCATTATCCTTATGCACTCTCACCTTTCTACTGTTTACCTCAATATCCTGAAAAATAAATCACAGGCCAAATTACACATTTAAGAAGGCTAGGTTTGACAACTTAAATGAATGAAGAGTAATAATAATCATCATCAGCACATACAATCTTCCCCTAGGTCATTCTCAATTCAATAAATAAGCATCTCCGTCTTTGTTAGTCTGAGATTCACAATTTCAGATTCCTCTCTCCTTGTAATTTATGGATATTCATTTACTGAAGACTGAAATTGAAATGAAGAATTAACAATTGTATGTGAGAATAATTATGATATAGGACTCAATATTACAAGCACACATGCAAATATACATACCACGTGAAATCAGGGAACATGCTGGCATTCAAATCTGTCTAATACATTATGAAAACATCCAGAAAATCACACATGATATTATTTTTGGGAATCTTCTTTAGATGAAAATGCTTGCAGATTGATGTCTCTCATGAAGTTTCAACAGCCTGATAGAATGGAAAAACATCAATTGTTTCACATCTTAATCCGATGATTGCCAAATCCTTAACTAGATGCATCGCTCAAATTTAAGGTGCCGCCAAACATGTATCTTCCCAGCGGTTTCAAAATCTACAGCATTCAGTAGCAAAATGTTCAGCTCCTGTAGTTTGGAGATTAACGTTTAATATTATCATAAAGGTCCTGAGACACCATGTATACAACACAATACGGAGTTTCATATTCAGGAACAGACAATGAAAGTGGGTGGAACATAATTAAACACAAACAAGTCAAATCAAGAAAGCATAATGAGCACCTGCATCATTCGCCGCCAGTCTTCAATGCCTTCCTTGATCATGCTTAACCCTACAACAATGACAAGAGGGATAATGGCACTAACAGCTGTATAAGGCGCCAGGGGAGTGAAGGCCAGGGTACCAACAATGAGGAAGAAAAAATTGGCCACTCTTCTGAACTGCTCAAACAATGACTTAGGGAAGAAAGTTGCAAGTGTGTACTTTGTAGTCCTAACATAATTGGTCCCGTAATTTCTAATGCTAGCCTCGAAAGACTCTGGTTCGTTGCAGTAAACCACCCTCGAAAACCCTGGCCTTCCAATCCGGGATCATCTTCTTTTGGCAAAGAAGTTTTCCCACATCTGAAGGAATAGATTTTACTGAGAAGAAGCTTCCTTCTTCTTCCACCGGCCATCAATTAATCGTTTCACGGATCAGCACTACCAAGTACCGTACAGAAACCACAAACAACAACCCCAAGCAGACAGACCCAATTGCCAAAACAGAACAATGCTCTTTCCTAGATGATTATCCCACATAAACACAGCTCAGAAGGCATCAGATTAGATCCCACAACAGAGAATGAAGGAAAACGCCCGAATTCAACGCGCTGATCGCACCTCGGATCATGGAGAGACGCCCATAAAAGGGAAGGGGCGCAAAAGAAGAGCCGAGCGAATGTCGCGAGCGACAATGCAAAGCGAGGGGGAGAGAAGAAGGAACTCAAAAAAGCGAGATTTCTCCAAGAAAAGACTCAAGAAAAGAATAATCTTGGAGAGGAGAAGAAAAAAAAGGAGTGAAGCTGAATAAAATAACCGGGGCCCAGCGTTTCGCGACAAGCGACGATGTTCGTTCGTACGGCCAACGACATTACCGAGCTACGGAGAAGCTGGGAATGTAATCTCCGCCCCCGGAAAGAACCGTCGATTCAGCACCCAAGATATAAAAACATAAAAAAACCAAACTTTTTGCTACAGAAAACCTGAGTCGAACCAAAACCCACACACGACCCAGCGAGCGACGACCAAGAACGTGGTGCGAATGATGTTCTCTCTCTATCCCTCAAACATGGCGCAAGCGCGAGGCTTTTAATGGGTTCTCTCTTCTCTCTCTTTCTCTGTCTCTCGCAGCCATTTTTCTTGAGTCTTGACTTCGCATCGCGACTTTTCATTTCCGTTTCTTCTTCTTCTTCTGTTTCTCTCTCCCCTCTCCATCTCTCCTTACGCGTATTCGGGATTAACTATTCCTCGTATGATCTCATAATACTGAGAAACCTCTGACCCAAAAAAGAAAAATACCAAGAAACAGAGAAAAGAATACAAATTGGAAAGAGAAAGCGCTGTCGGATTCAGCAAAGAAATGTTCACGCCGTAGATTTTTGTGTTCGCCTTTCTAGAACCGAACGGAAAATGCGTTTTTCCTCGAGATGGCGAGCGCATTCCGAATTCCGCGGGAATCGGATACGCACGTCGGATCTAGAATAATGAAAGAAAGTGGGGTCGTTTTTCTTGAAATTGAAGATAAAAGAGGTAGAGACAAGGAATGGGGGTGGGGGTGTTAAAATGGGAACTGAATAAATAAATAAAAATAGCAGAAGAAGTTTTCCAATGACGGGGCCTCACGACCTTCTGGTGGGTTGGTGAAGCTTTCAATGTTACAGACTCGAGTTAGGTTGCAATTTGCTTATTTTCGAAAATTATGAAAATTAACAAGAATTTGAAAAAAGATAAAATACGCGTGTGCGTATGTGTGTGTCTATATATATATATGGAAATACTTTGCCATTGGTTAATTG
Source organism: Angophora floribunda (assembly GCA_014182895.1). Classification (NCBI taxonomy): domain Eukaryota; kingdom Viridiplantae; phylum Streptophyta; class Magnoliopsida; order Myrtales; family Myrtaceae; genus Angophora; species Angophora floribunda. The sequence goes on along the minus strand of CM024711.1, from coordinate 27,263,155 downwards.
CCAAAATCCCAAATATGGTTGTAACTTGAGAGCGATTGCCAATTTGCTCAATTACTGGTTTTGTCACTAAAGTTATTTATTTTAAGATTATAGAATTTGGATAGTACTAGTGATAATAATCAATAATAATGGCTTGTTGACCATATAGAATAAATAATGGGATTTAATTGAGCTAACATGATCTGCTACTACAATTTAAGAAAAGTCAAGGAGAAATTCTTTATTCATCCCTAAATTTATAATGAGGATATCAATTCGATCATAAAATTTTCATCACTGGTCGGCTGGAAGGATTATAGTGGAATTTTGTGTAAAATTTATGATTAAAATGATAAAGTTAAAAATTTTAAAATCAAAGGATTAATTAAATGATTTTCTCAAAAAAACAAAAAAAGGTATAGTCTCCTCAAAAGATGACATAAGGTACGACTGTTCCAATACACGAATTTTCCAACATGGATAACACCAATTACAATTTTGTTTTTCCAATCTGCACTTCCCACTTACCGAATCATACCGAATTAGTCATGAAATGGTTGGCGAGAAAAAATCATAAACGGTTGGCTCTTGTGTCATCTTATAAGGGAAGTATTTCTCGTACTTTATCCTGTTTCACACGAGAGGCATTCACATTCTTACTCCCTAAAGTGCCTAAGCCTTTAAGCTTCGAACCATTAGTGCAAACTAGTTTCATTAATGATTCCCTCTCCCTCTCTCTCGAAGAGACTCGGATGCACGAATGCATAGTGAATCATCGACAACACGCTGTGTGATCAAGGAACTTTGGCAACCTAACAATGGCAAAAACTTGTTAAGGACGTTTGGTGGAAGGCCGGCCAAAAATGGTCAACTTATTAAATATTAGGTTTATGTTCTATTTTTCTAATGTGAATTATGCGATGTTTATTATGTGAGAAGTTGACATACTATCTACAGAGGCCCGAACCAAGCTTGGAAACACGGTATGAATCACTAAACATCACAAACTCACATACACGACTTCAATCTGATTCGTCCTCTTGCTTTATTGGAAAATTAAGCACGAAGCCACTCGTCCACCTCGTTTTTATGGACTTTACTCAATGCCAAAGTACTACGCGTTCCTTTTTGGGCCGGTTTGGATTTGTTGATGTGTTAGAGAATCTAGCAAGATTAGTCAAGACGATTCACATACTTTCCTTTCTTCTGTAAGCCACCAAATCTTCTATCGTATCAATAAGAGTTCTTTTTCGTGATGACTAGGTTAGTTCTTCTCTTTTGAGTTATTTACTCAATGGCTGGTTGATTATTAAAGATTAAAGACGATTCACATACTTTCCTTTCTTCGAAAAATCTTTTATCGTATGTTCTTTTTCGTGAGATAGTTCTTCTCTTTTGAGTTATGGTCGGTTGATTATTAATTAAATGAAACTACCTATGTGGATAGATATAGCCTTTTTGACACTAGTACCATCCGTGCGTTTTGGTCCTCATCCATTGAGAGAAAATGGTAAAGTAGGATAAAATAAACAAAAGAAAAGAAGTAATCATCTCTCTATGCGTTTTGGCTCTCAACTCTCTAGATTTTTTGAGCTAAATAAGAAATTGAAACCAAACTTGTAAAGTGTCACGCTCTAGCCCGACTCCGACTGTCCCAACTCTTTTGTTTGGGTCTAATACATTTCGAGTCGAGTCGGGGCGGGCCAGAAGTGTGACCCTTTATGATTGGGGTCGGGTCGGGTAACATCAAAACCGACTCGACCCGACCCATTGACACCCCTACTTCTGGTGGATTGGTGAAGCTTAATGTTACAGACGCGAGTTAGGTTGCAATTTGCTTATTTTCGAAAATTATGAATCTTAAATTAACAAGAATTTGAAAAAAGATAAAATACGCGTGTGCGTATGTGTGTGTTCATATATATATTGGAAATACTTTGCCATTGGTTAATTGCCAAAAAACCAAATATGGTTGTAACTAGAGAGCGATTACCAAGGGTCCGCATGGTAACGTTTTATTCTCTAAGCAGTTTATCTTTCGAAATGTTTTTCTTGTTTCTTTTCCGGAATTGTTTCGAGTATTTGAGAGTGTTTGATAACGGTTCAAATTTTTTACTCCGGGAACAGAAATAAGTTTGATAAAAATTCCAATCTTTTGATTTTTTTAATTTTCTTTTTTTTCTCCCTTCTTTTGGTTGGCTGCCGTCGGCGAGGCCGAGCCTCGCACCGGCCGCCATTGGTGAGGCTCGGCCTCGCCCAGATCTGCAAGGCTCGCCTCCCCAGATCTGGGTGAGGAAGAAGAAGAAGAAGAAAAGGAAAGAGAAAGAAAAAAGAAAAAAAAGAAAGGAAAAAAAAAGTGTTTCTTAAAATTGTTCCTAGAAACAAGAAACAACTTTTTCTTTTTCGATTTCTACTTCAAACCCGCTCCTAGGAAATAAAAAATTTACCAAATGCGTTTACGTTCGTTCAGAACAAAAAATCCGCTCCCAGGAACAAAAGAACAGAAACAACTGTTTTTGGAAGCGTTACCATGCAAGTCTCAATTTGCCCAATTACTGGTTTTGTCACTAAAGTTATTTATTTTAAGATTATAGAATTTGGATAGTACTAGTGATAATAATCGATAATAATGGCTTGTTGACCAGATAGCATAAATAATGGAATTTAATTGAGCTAACAAGATCTTCTACTAGAACTTAAGAAAAGTTAAGGAGAAATTCTTTATTCATCCCTAAATTTATAATAAGGATATCAATTCGATCATAAAGTTTTCATCACTGGTTAGCTGGAAGGATTATAGTGGAATTTTGTGTAAATTTTATGATTAAATTGATAAAGTTAAAAAATTTAAAATCAAAGGATTAATTAAATGATTTTCTCGAAAAAAAAAAAGGAATAGTCTCCTCAGAAGATGACATAAGGTACGACTGTTTCAGTACACGAATTTTCCAACATGGATAACATCAATTACAATTTTGTTTTTCCAATCTGCACTTCCCATTTACCAAACCAAACCGAATTAGTCATGAAATGGTTGGCGAGAAAAAATCATAAACGGTTGTCTCTTGCGTCATCTTCTAAGGGAAGTGTTTCTCGTACTTTATCCTGTTTCACACGAGAGGCATTCACATTCTTATTCCCTAACGTGCCTAAGCCTTTAAGCTTCGAACCATTAGTGCAAACTAGTTTCATTAATGATTCCCTCTCCCTCTCTCTCGAAGAGACTCGGATGCACGAATGCATAGTGAATCATCGACAACATGCTGTGTGATCAAGGAACTTTGGCAACCTAACAATGGCAAAAACTTGTTAAGTACGTTTGGTGGAAGGCCGGCCAAAAATGGTCGACCTTATTAAATATTAGGTTTATGTTCTATTTTTCTAATGTAAATTATGTGATGTTTATTATGTGAGAGGTTGACATACTATCTAGAGGCTCGAACCGAGCTTGAAAACACGGTATGAATCACTAAACATCACAAACTCACGTACATGACTTCAATCTGATTCGTCCTCTTGCTTTATTGGAAAATTAAACACAAAGACACTCGTCCACCTCGTTTTTATGGACTTTACTTAATGCTAAAGTACTACGCGTTCCTTTTTGGGCCGGTTTGGATTTGTTGATGTGTTAGAGAATCTAGCAAGATTAGTCAAGACGATTCACGTACTTTCCATTCTTCTGTAAGCCACCAAATCTTCTATCGTATCAATAAGAGTTCTTTTTTGTGATGACTGGGTTAGTTCTACTCTTTTGAGTTATGGCCGGTTGATTATTAATTAAATGAAACTACCTATGTGTGTAGATATAGGCTTCACTGATTAAATTCTCTCTCTCATATTACCCCGAAACCCTAAAAGCAAACCCTAGTTACTTCGCTTTTGTCCCAAATGCTTTGGATCTCTACTTTCCCCTAAAGAATTCAACTATGGAAAGGATGATTCAGTTAATAATTTAGGGTCCAAATTCAAAATTTCTTTTTCAGACCAAAACATTCTTCTCTCGTTTGACTAGGAAGCATGTGAGGAAGAGGGGATTCGGGGGAGTCTATAAGTCACTACGATGTAGGCATAAGACGGCTTTGTCAACTTCTTAGTTGTCCGGCTAAAGCTGATCACTAATTCGGAAACCTATTCATCATCATGCTTTTTTAGACATATGGCCACATGAATACGATGAAGAGGAGAGGGAAGAAACCCAAAAGACGTTAAGAAAAATCGAATTAACAGCTGCGAATAAAATAATATTGACGCGCTTTGATCGCCTTATTCAATTTGGTGGCTACGCCGGCTCATCAACTCGACATCTGGAGGATGCACATGGTGCAAAACTAATGCACACCCTCTTTTGTTCGTGCTCTCCTATTCACGTCGCTGCAAAAAGAATGCTTATAATATGACTAACGATGGTCGTCTCAATTCATTGAGCCGAGCACGATCGTGCAAAGCTTTTGGACTTAGCGAAGAAAAGAAAGCCGAGTCAACGGAAAAGACTCTGGAGCAGTATCAGTGGCGAGTGAGGATTGGTCGTGGATGACAATTGACAGATCGAGAATCTTTCCTGAGTGCACGGATGATGGGGCGGGCCACCATCTCGTCCTGTTGGCGTATCGCCATTCACTTTCGACGTCAAAAAACTGTCAGGCCATGTCAATAAGCCAAAAGCTTCACAAAGTCCAAGGTGCATAGCAAGGTGGCCAACATTGATTGTCGATCTTTTCTTCGTACTGTCAATTATTGCGATGATTCGAGCGCAAGCAAGATTCACGCGGTGTGTCGTGGTGTCACGCCATCCACATGGGGGCGATGTGGATCCTGACTCTCGTGTGTCTAGCTTTTGTGCCGGGCGAATCGTCGAGCGGCACGAGTGTTCAAAACGACTTGCGGGGAGTTTCAGGAGAAGGTGTCGAGTCTTGCGAGGTGGAGGTCGGGGCTCCCCTTGGCTCTTCCGCGATCCGTGGATGCTTAAACTCATCGTGCATCTTGGACTGAAAATCGAATGGAGCATTAATCTCAATATGACTGGATACGATGGAGAGACGAGTATGCGGACATAACAATGGCTAACGATGCCGCCGACCATGAAATGCCACGGCTTAGCAGTATTGGACCCACGCCAAGCACAGCTTCTTTGCTCCAACTCGTGCTTGAAATGTTTTTGGTCACGAATTGAAGTCCATGTGGCCTGATTAAAAAATTTAAAATGGGGCCTTTTAGTAATTGTTGGATGGTCGACCAGGGGTCTATCTCATTTTCACCTTCATCCGTCTCTCGCAAATTCCACTCTTTAAGAAGAATATAAAAAATCCCAACCTTTTAACAAATTCATACTTTCTACTTATGATTTATCGCTATTTTGATATTGCTTTCCAGATTGTAAATCAATACATCTAGGCAAGTAGTGGCACTTCGATTCTTTCGTTGCCTCGTAGATGCATACACCCCCTACATGCCCACTCCCCTCGGGCAGCCACAAGATTTTCCGACAATGAACATTTGTTGTTGGAAGAAATTTAAAATCGAGGTCCTCCCCTCTTGTAAGAAGGAGGTAATGTGCACGATATGCGAGAAGCAATCATCCACCGAACCGAAGGGGGGATGAGCCACCTAAACATGGATCAAGAGAAACACAATGCTGAAATTGGGCCAACTTTGCTCGTATGTATGACGAACCATACGAGAAGCTCGTTTATGTATGATGGAGTAAGGAACTATAACAGATATATGGTTCCGCCGGGCAACCTTTCGACTTTGTCAAAGATCCGAGTCCGTCCATCATGTGCAAGGCGCATTGCAACCACAATTTAGGCCTGTTCCGCCATCGACGGGCGTGAGGAAGGACAAGGCCATGGTACAACGAGAACAAAAGAATGGAATCGGAGCATCCCTTTCTATAGGTGACTTTTGAGTCTCATTGACTTAGGATTTGTGCACACGATTTTGCATTCTATGGTTTCGTGGGTCACTGTACTCTGTCATTTTAAGAGGTGGTCATGTCCGCATTCTATACGGAAATCATGAGAGCGATTGGAGACTTGGTCGTCACGGTGCAATGTTGTTTCAAGTTTGTGGAGGATAAAAGTGCAAAACAAAAAAAAAAGAAGAAAAAAAAGAAGAAGAGAAAAATCGAAAACCAATCCGAATTGGATTTCGGTTTGGGTCATTTTCAGTTCGGATCGAAATACGGTTCGGTTCAAATGTACACCTTTCAGCTAGGGTTTACAAAAAAAAAATCCGAATTGAACTGTTGGCGCTCTAGTTAAAGGTACAGGATATGGAATTGCTTTGCATGTGAAGGGAAGAGAACACGACAAGCTTCCTGTCGATGTGAAAGCTTGGTGGAATTCCACTTATCTTACGTTGGAGAAGGTTTGCTATCAGATAAATAAATCAATGTCTGTCGAGCAACTAAGCATTGTCATTCGTGCTCTTGATTCTAATGGAATTAGTCAATAAAATGGGGCAATTTTCTTATGGCCACCAAGGATATATTGCTGTGTCATTAAGTCTAATCTAAAAGTTTAAATTAATAGGTAGATGAATATTTTAACACCCTTTCTCACATGTAGGCCAAATTAGAAGTAATATGTGAAATTTGACTAATGAAATTAAACATGCATGCGAAAGGAGTGGGATCTAATAATGATATTATGTTAGAAACTTCAACCCAAAAATTTAAATTGATAAGTTGAAGAAATTTCCAACGTGCTGAAATACTATAAAATTATTTGTCCTGAATGAGCTTGAAGCTCTATTTGTGCAATATTATGAAAATTCAGGCCTAGGGTAATCTGACTGATGGACGACATATCTCAGCAATAGCAAGGTTTTGGCTCGATAATCTCTATGGCACGTATGGTGCGTGATATGAACTGAGGAATCCAACCTTTGGATAGAGATGCATTAATCATCAAGCGGACTAACCACAAGAGTTTGGAACCTCACACCAATTAAGAAAATAATTTTTACTAGCATTTCGGTGCTGGCTATTGATAAGGTGGATAAATATCTCAGCAACTATGACCCTAAGTACATTGAAAAAATCGAGAGAGACCACATCATTGTTTTTGATAACGGTAGGCCGAAACTTCAAGTTTTCTATTCTTTTCATGGTGGCTCGTGACATATTTACCATATAAACCTCAACTATACTGTTGTCATCTACTTTCAACACTGGTGGATGGATCATGGGATCAATAGGCAAATGTCAAATAATATGAATCTAGAAATGACTATTGTCTACCCCTTTGGACTCTAGGAGGAAATGATGTGACAGGAACATGTTTGACAGTGTGCATCAGTGAATGGTGACATTATACATTGCAGTCATGTTGCGGGATTGCTCACACTGACATCTGCCTATACATTTATCTTTTTTCGAAAGCGTGAATCTACTCATATTTATACGAAGTTGTTTTTCTTTGATGCGCTCGTATTTCATCCAACTATATTTGTGTCTTGCAATATATATTAATTAAAAAAAAAGGGAAATTTTTCCTAAAAAAAGTTAATAAAAAGGTGAATACCACTAGCTATAAATAAGGTGCAAAATGAGGCTTTTTGAAACAGCGGAACACATGGGTGTTATGTATCGTGTATTCATGTATTGTCCTTGATATATGAAGTCATTAGTGCGTGTTGATTTGTTTGATTCTCCCTGCGGAAATTGTATAAAAAAAAATCCTAAATTACATGAATTTGTGATATTGTTTTTTTTTCCTAAATTTGTTGACAACTTTTTAAATCAAAGAAAGTGGAAAGTGGGCCAGGCCCGGCACCTTTGAGGGAGGACCGAGGAGGGCCTAAATGAGTAGCCTTTCCAACCACTCCAACTTTACCTAAACCATATCCACACGGGGAACACTGCTTCAACAGATGCAATGATGCTCCAAAATACCATGCCGTCGCCAACCCAATCCCCGTGTGGAAAGTGTTACCATTTTCGACATGCAGTATTAATTTGGATGGACAACCCAATCCCGTGTGCAAAGTGTTGCCATTTTGAAAAAGAACATGGAAAATTATAATGCTCGACATGCAGTGATTAATTTGGATGGACAACCCAATCCCGTGTGAAAAGTGCTGCCATTTTGAAAAACAACATGGAAAATTATAACGCTCGACATGCAGTGATTAATTTGGATGGACAACTCAATCCCATGTGAAAAGTGCTGCCATTTTGAAAAAGAACACGAAAAATTATAATGCTTGACATGCGGTGATTAATTTGGATGGACAACCCAATCCCGTGTGAAAAGTGCTGCCATTTTGAAAAAGAACATAAAAAATTATAATGCTCGACATGCAGTGATTAACTTGGATGGACAAAAATTCATTTTCCAAAAGCACCACAAAAAAAAATACTCTCCTTATCTTATTTACGATGGCTTACCTCACATGCTAAAATGCTTCAATGTATAAGGAAAAGGGTTCTCTTTTCCCTTTGATCCGGCCATGGAGACGGTTTAAATTGCTTCAGCAAAATAAGTTATGAATAAGCTCGCCAACCTAGCAAACATTCTGGGCAAAATTTGCTACTTTTAGGTCCTCCGAACTCCTTTGTTTTTTGCGTGATGCGCGGGCCTCCTTCAATTGGTGTTAAACAATCGTGACCGAAAATTTGATTCGAGGATCGGGATCAAGATAACGTCATAAACACGAAATAGACTTCAGGCATAATTCATATGCATCGATGCGGATTAATAGAGTTGAAAGTTTGATGATCTTATTTTACATGAGGAAACGAAGGATAGGTCTGAATCATAAATCCAATTGGGTTTACTGGGGCTGTTTTCATAGTCGTGGAGCCCAATTTTATATCACCAATTTCATAGAATGGAGATTAGCCCAAATCCGGGGGAGTCCAAGCCTAATCTGGTAGAAACTCAACCGAGTTCGCCCGACTCGGTGACTCGACTCAGCCACACTGACCATTCTTTCTCCGGCTGGTCATATCCTTTTCAAGAGATTCTCTGTGCAATCCGATTTACAACGCAGGCCCACAGATCACTCGCTCATGGTGTTTTCAGCTCCAACGTAGCAGAAAAAAGCTCCAGAATTTGCCTACCAAGGTGAGCCCTTTCGCTTCCCCTTGTCGCCGCACGCCGCGCGAATTCATGTATAGCTCGAAGTTTCTGTGTTATAGGAGCAAAGGTCCTCTTTCTTTCTCGTGCAATGACAATTCCTTCTTGTTGACCGATCGATGCGACAAGTACCCATTTGCCCATTCGTCGTCGTCGTGTTGCTGTGGTTGTTCTTGTTGCTGTGCGCGTCCTGCTTGCTGTGGGCATAGTAACTATAGGGTGGCTATAAGCCCTTCGTTGTTGTATGGGTTGAGGCAGTCCTCTTTGCTTCAGTGGTCAGCTTCTAGGAGGCTGTACATTGGCGGGGGAGACCGGTACAATTGCCGTCTCCCAGTCCACGGCATTGACCGGGAGGTCTCGGATTTGTATGAGGAAGGTTCTTGTGCGTTGAGGGAGAGAAGTGGTGAGAGGAGAAATGGGGGGAGGAGGAGGAGAATCAAGTGTATGGTTTCGGAGGAAAATGATCAAATTCGCCGGTTGAGCTGTATTGAGGATGCGGAGGCTGTGCTTAGTCTGTTGAGTGAAGAAGTAGATGAGGAGTGTTTTGATTCGAGAGGGAAACGAGGGAGCGGCTCGTTCAAGAGATATGAAGTGGAGAGGAAAAAGATTCATGGCAGTGAACATTCGCGAGGTAGAAAGAAAAAGGGGTCAGTTTCTAAGGGGAATAATTCAAAATGCAAACTTGACAGTATCAAGATTGAGTCGAGGGATGATGTTCGCATGCAGGACGAAGGAAGAGGAGATTTTAGGAGAGAGGAGAATTGCAGGCCAAAGAAAGAGGCCTCTAGTTGTTCATCTTATTATTCATTTTCATCTTCTGGTGGTTTTGAGAATGATGTAGAAGAGATTAGAGACAATGGATTTGTGGGGGAAACATCAAGTGGCCACTGTAAAGACTCAAGAAGGAGAGAAGAAAGTAAAACTGACAATGAGATATTGGAAGAAGACAGAATGTATAGAGAAGAAAGGGAGGAAAATGAGACCTTGGAGAAGAAAAAAGCCATGGCAAGGAGTAATGTAGAGTGGGATTGGAGAAAAAAGTCAGAAAAGAAACTCAATGAACTGTCGGTTGAAGAAGCACAATATCAGAAGGAATCCTTGCAAGGATGCAGTACAACCTCGAGAACCCATGATTATGATGATAGGAAATCTTCCATTTCCCGCACCCAATCCACTGGTGCGGAAAAGAAATCGACTTTTTCTGTGAACTTGGATTCTAGAGCATCTATTAGTCACAGACAAAACGGAAATGAAGATGTTAACATCTCTGATTTGGAAAGGAAAAGCAAAAGGAATAAAGAAGTTTGTGGAACCTGTGGCAGTGAGGTTAAAGTGTCATCCCAATCTGAAAAGCAGATCAGTAGCAGGGAGGAGAAACTAACGGCGTCTTCTGGTTCTATATTGAAGAATAGATATGAACATAGGAAACCGGCTGGCCATGTGGCTGAAAGAGATGAATTTGCTGGAAATACCCAGGGATTTTCTCAAAAGCTAGAAATCCAGGAGATGGACACTGAGGAGACTTCCAGCTTGCATAGAAAGTCTAGGAGGAATGATTGGGAGGTAAATGTGAATTTAGGCTCTAGCTCAGCTCAGAAGAGAGAAGAGCAAAGCCACCAAGATGATCAGATCACCACAAAAGGTAAATCTGGAAAATCCCAACAGGTTACTGAGCAATCAGAAAGCAACCAGACAGCTGAGGGGATGTCCGTTGTACAGTCTAATAGGATAAATTTGCAGCAGAGAACAAACGTGGTTTCATATTCATATCCGAGTGAAAGGGTGGCATGCTCAAGTGGTGAATCCCAGGATGACGTGAATAAATCAAAGTTTTGTGCTAGTGATATGGAAACAGCTCGTGGCTCCCAGCAAACCTCTGAAAAAAGAATGGCTAGTCAAGATACGAATTTAACATCAGTTGTGACCCTGTCTGGGGAAGCCCAGGACAGACAAAAGGAAAAAAGCAGAGGAAAACTCTTGCAGTCTGAGTCAGGTTCAGGCAGCATGCCTACAAGACTCACTAAACAATCTAGTTCTCATCAAAAAGTTGTAGAACGGCCTTCTAGCAACCAGAATATCAATTTGGTTTACCAACAGAATGTGCAAGTGATAAATCAGGAAGTCAACACAGTAAATTCACAATCTTTATTGACACCTCCACCTTCTCAGTCAGTGGCCAGGGGCTCTTCTTATGCTGATAAGACAAGTGGGATGCCAACTGAAGAGAATTTCTTGGAAAGTGGTTCTAATACCTTAAGTACACACAGAGAAACTCAAACTTCTGCTTTGCATGCCCAACTTGATAGTGGAGGCAGAAGAGATGGGAACCATGGGGAATCATTGTATAGCAGAAGTCATGAAGATGCTCTTGGATCAGCTCTTCGTATGGAGGAATCATCTGGAAAGTTTTTCAGGGAGTACATTAAGAAGGCCAGGCATGAAATAAGTAGTGAGGCTGAAGTAGATACATCTGATGCTAAGTCAGGATACGGTAGCAAAAATGACATCCAAGCTAGTTCCACTCAATATGGTTCAGAAGATGTTCAGCTAAAGAATCGTGACTCAAGGCATCCTTCTGGGAGTTCTGGATCAAAAGGACCTTCTGATGATATATGGCACGAAATTGATCCATCTATTCATGAAGTTTTGAAATTGGAGGAACCTGACAGCAGTACAACAAGTGGTCCTGTTGCTGTCAGGAGATCTGGCAGGTCCTTGTGGAATATCATGGCAGATATTGTTCGCCTGCGCTGGGGCTCACGAGCTGAATCATCCACTTTAGCTGCATGTTCAGGTGCAAAGAGTACAATGAATGAGTCTGTTAGCAGTGACGCATGGTTTTCTGGCCATGAGCACGGCGAAAACAATGGTGAGAATGTCAAGCGGGAAAGAAGCACGCCACAGAAAGTAACCTCTTCTGACCAGCTACAGCCCTTGCATTCTTTAACTAGAAACCATACGCATTCACCGAGAGGTGAAAAAAGAACACCATCTGAAGCTGAGATTCCATCTCCTGTTAGATCAGGAAGCAGTTCGGCAAAGACGATCTCCTCAGGTTCAGCACAACAGGAAGGAGACTTTGCTTCGCATGAAAAAGTACAGGACACCAATAGCCCTCCTCTTGCTTTGGAATTGGTGGAATCCTCATTACCTCAGCCTCCGAGAGTAACAACTCCTCCAAGAGAAGCATCTTCAGATACTGGTGAGGCCCTTTCAGCTGGTGGTGGCCTTCGTGAAGAGTTGGACCAAAATGCTGAAAAGTTAATTGAAGTTGGAGGAGCGGAGGTTATGAGTTCACCGTTGAAACAGAGGAAGTTTCAACGGGCCAAGCAAGTAACAAGAGATAGATTTGATGAATGGGAAGAGGCATACAGAGTTGAAAGTGAGCAGCGGAAGATTGATGAAATGTTCATGGGGGAAGCACTTGTGGAAGCAAAGAAAGCTGCTGAAAAGTGGGAAGTGCCAGTTGGAGCAGTACTGGTGCAACATGGGAAGATTATTGCTCGTGGATTCAACCTGTGAGTCTTAGAACTTAATGGCTTGTGCTTTCTGTTATCGATTGATGTTACTTCAGAATCACTTAACAATGAAATATAATATGTAGGGTGGAAGAGTTGAGGGACTCTACGGCCCATGCTGAAATGATATGTATAAAGGAGGCATCGAATGTTCTTCAGTCATGGAGACTTGCGGTAGAGTTCTGCTCCAAAGCTTATTAGTTATTGGTGTTTAAGTTTTGGACATTACATACTAGCTGTTTCTAGCATTAACATATGTGATTTGAGCCTCAGGGCAGCAGTTTTTGTGATAAGTTTTAGGAGCCAAAACCTGGAATTTTCTGGTAGAATTTCTGTTGATAGCATGAATAAAGGCAGGGAAAATGATACCTAAGCATATAAGATAAAAATTTGATATTCATTCCGAATTTGCATATTTTGAGCCTCTTTGTTGTTAAATAACTGAGTGCCGGCGAGACCACATCAAACTAAGTTTTTTCTTGTTGGCCGAACTATGTATTTGTGAACCTAATAGCTATTATTTCCCCAGGAGACAACATTATATGTGACATTGGAACCTTGTCCCATGTGTGCTGGAGCAATTCTTCAAGCTCGAGTCGACACTCTTGTTTGGGGCGCTCCCAACAAGCTTCTTGGAGCCGATGGCAGCTGGGTTAGGTATGTCGAATTCATTCTGCTACTTTTTGATGTTTTTTCCAACATAGATTATTGGTCTATCTTTGTTTCCGTAATATTTTTGGGTTCCCAGTTGGTTTTCTGTTGCTTGTATGGTGGTTACAAAATACTTTTCAGGGCTCCACCGAGATTGCTATATTGGCTTAGATAAAGCCAGATAACAATTTGGCTTCTATTGCTAGAGGGCTTATTGCAAGAATTGTTTAGTAGTAGCTGTCTAGCATCCATAATTTAAAGAACATTATTGGTTAGTATGAGCATCACCAACAAACGATGCTACGTACTGCTTTCATGGGAATATATATCTGCAGGAAACTTTACCGAGGCAGTTAACCCCAGCATATCCTGAAGACCCATCTTAAGGTGGCAACGTCAAGTTTTTCTTTGTCAATATTTCTCTTATGCTCCATGTTGGACAGGAGAGAAAGGGGAGTTGACTTAAATTAGGGTCGAAAATATGAAGAAGCTTGAAATTTTTGTGAGAAAGGGGGGAAATTTGAAAGTTTGCTCCCTAATATTCTTTCCTCGCTGAATCAATAAATTCTCAAACAATGCATTATGAATCGATGTAGACATTATTACTTGACCTCTATTTAGAACTGAGTACAAATAATTCATCTCCGTTTGCTTTATCACAGGCTTTTCCCGATTGGTGAAGGGGCGACTGCATCTGAAGGCACAGGCAAGCCGGCTCCTCCTGTACACCCATTTCACCCAAAAATGACCATCAGGCGAGGGGTGTTAGAATCAGAATGCGCAGACGCGATGCAGCAGTTCTTCCAGCTGAGAAGGAGGAAGAAAGACAAGAAATCAGAGCCAACTACCCCGCCTTCATGTCTTCCCATCTCGCCCCACCCATCAAAGCTGCTCAGCAAGATGCATGACATGTTCCACCTCATGTTTTGTTTGTGAAAGAAAAGTGTTGATTGCAAAAATAGTCACCAATCCAGAAGCACGTGAGAAAATCCTGTATCATACTGTAGGGGAATGAGCACATAAACCATGGTGAAAAGCCTGTGTCATTGTCCTTGTGAAATCACCTGTCTCAAATGTAAGTTGAGTTTTTGAATGGCCCTTCAGCCAAGTTTCTTGTAACCAAGAGGGATAAAAATGCGAAGAATTCTTTATTGTTCTTTGTACAAACATATTTGCGGCTATCATGAAAGATCATGCATCATTCACCTTGATTATCGACTTTTTTAAAGCTGTTTTATTCGTTGTGATTACCATCTATACGAGTGGCGGAGCATTTAGCACAGGAATGAGCTTGTACACTGTGTTGAGAACGTAAAGATGAAAGCATGGAAATCCCAAAGGGAAGCCAATAAACGCAAAGAGGTAATTGATATTTCATTTTCTAGCTGAATATGACGAAGACTGCATACCAATGATTAGATCCGAGGATAGATCCAAATTGTGGGTAGAAAGGGTTGGTGCTGCAATTTAGTAAATCTTATCAGTTGCTCTTTAACGTTGCTGATTTTCTTTTGCCACAAGATGGCAGATTCGAGAAAACCGCTTGAGTGAGATTTGAGGAACAGCAAGAGAAAAAAAGTGGGGCTCGTCTGTTTGGTGAGGAGGCAATTCAGCCTTTCTGATGTGGAAATTTTCATTTTCGAATTGAAAGCAGAAGATGAGCGGTTGGCGATTCTCTTTGCTTGGCAGCTTTCAGAAAAGCTCAAAACACTTCATCGGAAATCGAATTTGTTGGGGGGGAGGGGCGCAAAAGGTATTGTTACAGCAATTCAATCCAGAAGATATATCAACTTTTGGGAGGACATTGCTGTGCTCTGTAAGCTCCCAACTTAGAATTCACGAACCGACCGACCCCAATGTTCTTGTCATCACAGAGAGAGAGAGAGAGAGAGAGAGAGAGAGAGAGAGAGAGAGATCTCAATGCACAAATCGACACGTAAGGCTTAATCAGGAGAACATTACTTTAGTAAGTTTAACTTGAAGCCAAATTTGAATGTGATGCCTTTGTTATGAAGGAGGCTTTGAGATTACTAGTACCAACCAAGCCCCTCGAACAAACAAATTCTGAAGCAGAAAATCAGAAGGGATTCCATCTTATCTCATTTCTGGAGAGAAAATTACCATTAAGCCTACCATACAAATGCCAATTCATAAACTCTGTGTTACTAATATAGTTCTAAGCTTTTGTATATAATTCTAATATAGTCATCATAAATTTTCATAAACAATAGATCGAAATGATTATATTGAAATTTCGTGCAAAATATTGATTTATAACTGTATTGAAAAAATTGAAAAATTTAGAACTTAATTAATATTCATACTATAAAAGTTTATAATTGATTTGGCAATTATCTCTGCTTGTAGCTGACCATAAAGCTCTAGCGATTTACTAATTATTTGGTGAATGCGCGAAAGAGAGTCCTCTTCTCGCCGTGACAAGAAAAATTAAATAAGAACCCTCCTCAGAACCACCGTCTCATGAGAACTACACCTAAGCCTCATTCATTCTCCTGTTTCTCCAATCTTGAAGGTAGGAGTTCATGAGGCCCCTGCTCCAGGAGCTAACAGGTTGGCTGACAAGATGGCGCAACTGTTCTCCTAAACAACCTCATTTTAAATTCCTTCACTGCATTACAAGAACCTTAGAAACGATGCACCCATCAACCGAGGCCGACATCTCTCCCTCCACCAAACGCTCTGATCTTCTTAGGTCCCCCTCTTTCAGGATGCATATATAGAACCACTAGGTCCCTCCTCAGGAATCCCATCTCCATAAAATGGCCTTCGCATATTGGTATCAGATTTCAGCTATTATCCTCGCTTGTCAACTGGTAATCTCATATGCGCAAGGACCTGCTGCCTCACCTTCCAACCTTCCGCTAGCGCCGCCGGCTTCCACAACACTGCCACCAACAAGTTCAGCACCGTCTGCCCCTGTGACACCGACTCCAGTCCGACAGTATCCCCAACCCCAAAAGTTGCACCAGTGTCCAACCCACCAGTTTCGGCCCCTCAGCTTCCACCCCCTCAACCGCCGCAGAGCCCTCCCACCTCTACTCCTGCGCAACCACCAGCATTGCCTCCACCACCTGTTGCTTTGCCACCCCAACTGCCACCGCCCGTTTCACCACCAAAAGTATCCCCGTCACCAGCCCAAGCGCCACCGGCACCAGCACCAGCACCCCCTGTACCACCCCCATCACCGCCACCAGCACCTCCGCCAGTAGTGCCATCTCCTGCACCAGCACCCCCCAAACACAAGCACAGGCACAAGCACAGGCACAGAAGGCATCACGCACATGCGCCAGCACCCACAGTGCCCAGCCCCCCAGCTCCACCTACGGTTTCAGGAACAGAGGATACATCCCCAGCACCTTCACCAAACTTAGATCTGGTAATATAGCAAACAATTGATGCATGATCAAGTTTCAGTCATGATACCCATCAGCAGCATATTTTATAACAAATTATTTCTTGCTTGTATATAGAATGGAGGATTTGCCTTCCATCGACAAGGAAAGCTGGGGATGTGGGCAAGGATTGGATTTTCCGTGGCCATTCTGCTGGCAGTCAGAGGATGTGGCTTCTAGAGCAATTTGCTACCCCAGGACATGTTTACACTTGAAGTTGGCTTTATAAGAAAATTGGAGCCAATAGAACAAATAAAGGAAAATATGACCGAGAATTGTAAGTTGGCATTTTTGTATTCTTTCCACACGATGATATGCTATTGGACAATTCCAATTCTTTTTTCATTCAAAATAAGACCTTTACAAAGTCAGTCAATTCAACAAGAAGAGGTCCTCGCCATTTTGAACTTTAACAGGCTTGATCTTTATTGCTCCATCTCAATTTCTTCTCGCAAGTCATAGTCCACTACAAGGCCAAGATTGTCAACTAACTTGTGATGCCGAAGACAACCAGCACACTGATGAGAAGCATAAACAAAACATCAACCAAAAAGAAAAGACAGATTTTAAAAAGATGCAAAGTTAAGTCAAAGAAACACCGGTAAGAAGTAAAAACATGAGTTGCTGCTGTGGCTTCTTAACGTTATGATCATAACTTTATAAACGAAAAAAAAAAAAGGAAGACTGCAATAAAAAGGGACAGCCCTGGCATCAAATTTCACAACTCACCTTCATATTGATTCCTTCCTAGTTGTCTTATTTCTTTTTTAAACACCTGAGGACACTTCATGTTAAAAAGAGACAAACGAAGATGTAATGGAATGTTAAAAGTTGACCAACTACCAAATGCCACTCTTTGGAGTTTAAAGCCTCCTAAAATACAATCCGACGATCAATAGACTAATTATTTTTGTTGCTACGGCTGCTGTTGTTATTATTATTTTAAATCACTCACAATCTATTTTTAATTATCTTTTCTGCATATGTGGGTCAGGCAACTAGGACTTCTCTTTGGTACTATTCATTTTGGTTAAAAAAGAAAAAAAACAGTGAGCATAATGAGGTTATTCGAACCAAAGTAGTAAGTCCCCCAAACATTGCATATCTTCTTTTCAGTACCCAAAAAATCTTTTTAGATTCATAACTTACAAGATAAATTTTGCCAATGCCAAGAAAAAACTAACGAATAGGTTGCTCAAAGAAGAATTTACTACTGTGATAGCTTACCCTCAGAGCATTCAATTCCTTGTGAAATGTGAAACTTTTATTCTAATCATCACAAAACAACAAGATAGATCACATATAAAATGAAATAGTGTACATAGGAGTTACCTGTACAAATATAAGACCTCGTTCATAGGCTAACTTATTCACTAGCCTTTCTGTTCTTTCACCGCATTCATTACAAGTGAATTGTACAAGCAATCTTCTCCTTGGGTGTTCCAAATTAAGATGTAGACGCTGCCGAGAGGATGTAAATTAATTGTAAGAGGTCAATAGTGAGAAATGCTCAAGGCATGAAATAGCAAAGAAACATGCATCAATTCTTCTCCATCAAAGACCAAGTATGCAAAGGGTATGAGCACTTTATCCATAGCATAAATGCTCAAGAGTAAATCTATCTTCAATTATTAAAGGAAAATGACAAAAAGCAAAAGAACACTTTACATCCATGCCTTTTCTCTTGCAGGAAAAAGAAAAATGGAAATTCTATATGGAAAGAGTTATAAAATTCGGAACTCATTAAATAAGAGGACAATAAATGATCGGCAAATCTGAGTTTTTCTTCCGAAAGAACTTTTGGAGATGATTCAATCGTACTTTGCCCCCTCTTTCACACATATGCCTAAGGGAGATCCTAGAATCTAATCTTGCAAGAGATTCACATTTATAAATGAATCTCATGGTTTATGTTACACTCATATGAAATTCAAGAAAACAAGGTAAAGGCTGTTCAGACTACTAGAACGTTATGATGTGGCAAAGGTAGATGGCACAAGTTGAAACAGAAGCTCAGAGCATCTGCATTCTGCAGGGAAGTGACAACATAACGAGGTTATCACTCTCACTAGCATGTTAAACAACAAAATGAAATGTGATGTAGACTTCCTCCCTCTCCTGACAGCATCATTCTCTTGCATCATCTTGTGCTTTGCCAGCTATAAACCCCAACTTACGTTTCCAGAAGATAATAACTAACCAGTTGTTCAACTACAATAGAGAAGTGAAAAAAATGTTGCCATATGAAAGGCATCCTAGGGACCGACTACGGGTCTTTAGTTTCGGACCATTTCTTCTACTTCAAAAGCAAATACCAAACATTAATGCCATCACATGGACACACTGATCAGAAAAAAAAATACTATATCTTTGGTCCTAATGGATTAGGTTCATAAAGTGACTTCTCTATAAGATTCAGGCCCTTCCAATGCAAATAAACTCACTCGGAGTAACATAACAGTTCATCAAAATAATCATCGCATTTTGATTATATGTCATCGTACTTAATATCTGAACCTACCCAAAATTGGGATTTCACGACAACCTGACATAGCAGTAGCAATTCAGCAACTTGATACAAGTGTTCCAATTCAGACAAACACTTAATAAAGACCACATGGATATCCTCCTACAAAAGGGATTTGGGACAAGGCATTGGATCCACAACAGCACAGTCAAAGGAAAACGCAACCCAGAACCCGGAATCATCACATACCGCTGTCGAATCACTCGGGGACGATTCCGGGTCTGTCTCGGATTGACCCTCAAGCGAGCAGAACACTAAAGGCAAACCCAATCCTCGCTTTCTCGATCCGACCGTCGGGAGCGAAGCGCGCAACCTGCGGCACGAACTCAAAATTCAACTTTCAGGGCTACTAAATTGAGCAGGACCCTTGGACGACGGCGAAACGAAGATTAGAAAAGAGAGAGAAAGCGATTGAAGAAGGGTTCAGCCGTGGCCGGCGACCTGGAGGAAGAGGAGGCGAGGGCAGGGTTGTCTCTCGGAGGCCGAAGAGGACAGTACGAGGAGGAGGACGGAGGTCGATGAAGAAGGGCTCGTCGGGAAGAGGAGAGAGGGTGGATGGCCGGTCGGTAAACGGTAGTGACCGTTGCCGCCATTGAGCAGTGTTGCGCTGCCACTGCTCTTCTGCTTTCTGCAGCGCCAGCGGGAAGGGGCACGCCCAGTTCTACTCCTTTTCTCCCTAGTGATTTTTTATTTTTTATTCTATTTTTTGTAAAAACGCATAAAAAAGAGAATAAAAGATAAAAATTGAATCCTAAATTTGATTTCGGCTGCGGATTTTGAGTCTTCCTAGGAATGATTTTAAGCCCATATGGTCATTTTATTTGATTCATTATAACTCGAAAAAGTCTAATATATCTATTTACATAATAAAAAAGATAAAAAGACGGATTGTGATGATTGATCTTCTCTCAAAATTGTTATATGAGTTTCATTTTTACAACTGAATGTTTTGTTTGGGTCATAATCACGTTTTTTTTTGGCAAGTCTATCGCTATTGTCTCATCAGAAACGTTTTATACAAAAAGACGTTTTATAAGTAGATGAATTAAAAAAAATATACATATGTTTATATAAAAAGACGTTTTTCATTTAACTTATTATTGTTCTCAGCATGGCTAAAGTTGTTTCTAAAGATTTTTGGAACATCAATCTCGAATGTCTCATCCATAGAATTTAAAAAGAGTAAATTATGCTCCTTTGATCGGGAAAACCTTTAATTTCAATGTATTATAGCATTTTGTAAGGAATATAGATAAAGATGTAAAGAATTACAACAAGTTATTACTGAGATCTGTTCTTAGGATGAGTAATTATAGAATACCATTGTTGAATTTCATCTGCTATAAAAGGACAATTTTTATCTTTCTTCTTTTTTTGGCGCTTGTAGTTTCATTATAGATTTGAATACTCTAGGGCCAATGGAGTTATTGACTTATGCAAATGCGAAATCATGAGATGATGCTAGAGGATATGGAGCTGTAGGAGGTGTTGAGGCAAAGCTTGATAGCCGTCTTTCATGACCAATTTGAGCAAGTGATTTAGCGTTCAGCTGAACAGCTTCCACATATGGAACTCGTCAAAGCTGGCCCATACATTCCACCAAAGAAAAAAAAAAAAGCTGGCCTATACAGAGCAGGGCTTGTGGCAGGGCTTCTCTTTCAGAGCCGTCCCACATAAGTCTCGCTGTCACCCGGTACTAGACCCTCCATAGAAACTGGAAACATATACCTGTTCCTAGTTTAACACATCTAGAAACTTTTTCCCTTTGATTTGGTGTGACTGGTGGGAGACCTGGAGGTGATCTGCTGTTGATGATCATGGATCATGGAAATGGAAAACAGGAAAAGGTTCATTTCTTCTCCGTTTGGGAAGAGGGAAAGTTGGAGGGAAGGGAAATGATCGATTCTTCACCTTTTTTCCCTGGTCTCTTCCTGATGGAGATCGATGAGGAGGAACAGGTCGAGGTGATGGGGAACATAGTTGTGCTGGGAGCCGCTCTGTCGCTCATTTCGAGCATCATGATTGGGGTTGTCCTCGGTATGGTCGAACCTGGCAATCGCTGATCCATCCTCGCCATAGGTGGTCTCGCAGCAGAATTGGGATGACTTCTTTTCGATATGTGGTTGTCGCTGTTTCGAGCAGTTTTGCTGATCGATTAATTTATGCCAATAAGTACTGTTTTTTTCCCTTTTCTCTTGATCAGTTGACTACATTTTCCAAATAAGCTCTGTGCTTGTGTCAATTGTTTCTCCTTGGTTCTACTTGAAATATCAGATATGTGAATGGAAACAGTTGACAGCGACCAAAGGACATTGCAATCTTCCACTGCCGACATGGTGTCGAACAAATAAACAGAAAGAGGCGACAAGGAGGATGGATTAACAAGGTATCAATGCATTGATGGCTTTCTATCTCATCCACTTCATTCTTGGAATAAGGAAACAACAAAAATGTCACAAGTTTGAAGCATGTTCCTAAAGTGCACCGAATGCACAAAAATTGATTCGGCCAAGTTGTTCCATTAACTGATGCTGAGGCGAGAAAAGTCGATACCCATTTCCTGAAAGAAGTTGAAATGTCAAATTTCGAATTGTATTCTGCTTGCAAGTTAGGCCAATTGGTTGATCACCCTTCTTCATCCACTTCATGGAAGGGAAGGGGTACTGGCTTAACTGCTCTGAACTTTCCTGCATTGTTTAGATGCTCATTCTCCAACCTGAGCCAATCAAAAGTAGGCCTAATCAATTGACATAGTGGATACAGATCATAATTAATAAACCTTGGATGCCCAAATATTTCCACCATCCATACAAAACTTGAAAAGCCGAGATTTTGTTACCTGAAGAAATTCCACAGGCCTCTTCTGAGTACTTCCAGGGCTGCTAAAAATAGCCCCGTCACTCCATAATCGACATTTTCGAAACTATAATGGAGGACCGTTTGCAACCAAGCGAGCCTGAGAACGAGGTTCAAACCCTGCACGATTATTCAGAGATCTTTAAACTGCAAGGATAAATATGGTCAGTAGGAATCATTTGCGAAATGCTTGTTCTTAGTAAACATCTAGTTCTCTATCCTGTCTCCTGCGATGCGAAGCACCTTAGGCATCTAATTCTGCTTATCATCAAGTTGGGTTCTCTTATCTTTTCCTTGATTCCTTGGAACCATTATCATACTATGTCTTAGAAGAATATATTCAAATTCATCTTCTGAGATGTGACAATCGATATTGTCCTAATGTCCTGCATTAGACTTTTTTCACATCTTTTTATTTTTTCCATCTCTAGTTTTGTGTGCAATAAGCGAGAAAAAGAGAGGCCATAGTATATACCATTGACAAGTAGTAAACGAACTTTTGGCGAAGCATCAATTCGTTCCTCAGCCATTGGTTCTTTGAGTTAATCTGGAGCAAGCCCCAATCTCTTGCAAAGTCCCAGTACAATTGGTAAATTGTGGCACCACTCGAGATGACCACAACTAGGAAGAGCCCCACGAAGCTCTGTTCTTTCTCATAGGCTACTTTGGCTCCAGCTGCTAACATTGCCGACACGTACTTCCCCAGATTCACAAGATGGCTTGTGTCTCCTTCTTCAAACCATCGCCTAGCGCACTGCATATTTGATAGAGTAATATTCAACTGGGCCATTCCATCATATTCGTCTGCCAATTTCCTTAAGTAGTCAGCAATTGCTTAAGAAAAAGTGGAGGGTTTTAAATCGACCTGCATTGCCCTCAAGTAGTAGGGAAGAAAGGACACTGCATAGGCGAGGTCTCGGTAGTGCTTGTTCCGCATGCAATATCCATAGTCTTGAGTCCTATAGCTTCCGGTTATGTAATAGCAGGTTAAGTATTCTAAGTTTCTGAGCATCGGAATCTGCCAAAAGTATCAATCATATGCCGGTGAAGTCAACGATTTGATTTCTCTATGCCCCAATCCATGAGTAAAATTTCTATTGAGCAAAGCTCTACCTGACTGCAGAGTTGATCAGCCATGAAGAAGTCCAGCATAACCACCTGTGGAAAATTCAAAATCGAATTAGTCAGTCCGTTTGTTTATCCAGTGGATAGTCTTTGTTCAGTCAGAATTACTGGGCGTCGCTAGGCAGTCATGTTAAACTGGGATTTATGTTCATCATCTGAAGTCAGAGCCTATCGACCCACTTTCTTGTAGTATGCATATTATTTCACCAATTAGGGATACAAGAATATCGTACCTTGTAGAGGGGTGAGAAAATGATGTTCCTTATAACTTGAAGGAGACGATACCGACTAGATCGGTAGAAGATATTGCTTGGACATACAAGTAACAGAACGAAACTCTGCACGTTCAGAAACTTTTATCAGCAACAATTGTGATTAGTATAAGAGACTATGCATTGGTAATAAGTAGAATCTTACACAATCATGTTCGTGCATATTTATGCTTTTCCATCCTAACGGAGGAATTTGTTGGTACTTAATTTGCTAAGAGAGGAGAGAAAAAGTACCAGTAGCAGAAGCCCGGGGATTAACTGGACTTGTTCGTATGACGACCCTTTTGTGAGAAGAGACAGATGGACAAACATGACACCTACCACAACAGCCATCGACGCGGCACAAATTAGGAACACATCTCTGTACTTGAGCTCCTTGGTAGGGGTCAGTTCAAAGATGAAGCTATAATTTATACGTGCCTTTCGCCATGCGAAAATGTTGCATCCGTAGAGAAAGAAGTGCAGAAAGAACAGGCTGAACATGCTGCACATAGAGGGATCACTTCTTTTAGCTTCTTTTTGCCCGTTGTAATGAAGAGAAATGCTAAAAAATGACGGTACTTGCCTAAGAACGGGGTACACGGTTTCCATGTAAACTTCATCTCTGTGTCTCCTGTATTTGCCGGTGACATGAGCCATGATGACATATCCAGTGAAGAGCGCAATGAAGCAACCGGTGAAGAGCCCTGATGCATAACAGTGAGGCAAAACATTTTAAGGTTTTATGCATAACGTAATCATTTAGTTTTGCTGTTCCATCTTTTCTGTTTCTTGATTACTTTGAGTCACGGTATGCTATATTTCCATAGATTTTTCATTAGATAATTTTGCAGTCTATCACTCGTCCCTCCTCCATATTCGATTGAATCGCAAGACAGTATGCTTGCTTTTTCCAACGTCATTATTTTCTCATGGCAGAGCTGCAAAGGAAACTGCTTAATTTTAGTATTCCTTTCTTTTTTTTTCTTCAGTTGCAGTTAGTTGATAACTGGAAAACTGTCCTAACTCGGTAGATTTTAACATATTTACTACAGAAGTTAGGCCTAAAACTCCTTATCTAAGACCACCGATACATATTTTCTAGATTGAGACTAGCTTAATTTGTCATGAACTTAAATAACAAGTCTGTAAAATGATTTGTTAAGCCTTTCCACTTTCAAATCCTTTACGGCCATATCCAGTGCAAAGATGGTTATGTGTCGTACCATGGGACCAGGAACTATAATTCGACCAAAAACAATAAGTGCAGTGTGCAGCAGCAGTCATTTTACGAGCACTAATGTCCTGATGGGTCCAGCCACTATCTCTTTCAGTCTCTTGCTCTAAGATATTGTCCTAAGTTAAGAGACCACACAAGGTGACAAAAGATATGTTGTTTAAATATATCGCCATGAAGATTTAAATTTTCTGTATCTGAGCCGTATAACTGACCGACTAAAAAGGTAGTGCCATGTGACTCTGTACGCTGGAGTGGCTTCAGGTACTTCAGGGCTTTTCTTCTGTCAGCTTCAGCAAACTGCTTGACAAATAGCTCTTCAACTTCATCTCCCAAATGCATCACCTGTCATTTCTGACACTCAGTAAGAAAATTCCTTCACCTTACAAAGTTGTAAATGCACATCTATATAAGAGTTGGGGAAAGAACATATGATTTAAGGGTCATTCTTTGGGCAGATGAGAAAATTAGTAGAACGACCACTAGGTTTGGTCAGGTAAATACTAGGACGAAAGGATAAGTAGATACAAATCATCTAATGGGCCATTGTGCACATGATTTCATGGCATTCTTTGGCAGAAAGAAAGTAAATTTGGAATGTTCTTTTACCTTGTCAGAGCTATTGAAGTAGGAGCTCTCTACCACCTTCAGATAAATCGGAAGAACTTGCTTTCCTGTAATCTGAAACATTTATTGACAGAAGTTACAAGACCCAATTTCTCTGTTAAATGTGTAATAGTTATAGTATATATGCCTATGGGTACAAAGATAAAAGAGAAAAATGAATAACTATTTCACTTACCTTGTCAAACTTCTTCAAAATTTTTACAAATGCAAGCATGTTCAAGTTCCTGAATGAGAAATTGAATGACCTTATTAAGCACAAAGCTCACACAAGTACGTTAATGCATAAAAAAATGAGCAAACATACATGCCAAGGTACCTGTAAGTATTCAGATAACCCAACCCTTTGTAGAGTTCAATGAGAGCTTTTTTAATCATCTTCTCTGCATGCTGCAGCTTTGTCCTGTTAAGTTGCGTCTTGGTATTGCCTTCAGAGTTGCACTTCTTTGAGACCGGGCTGATCAGATCCTCTCGAACCAGGTCACTGATTGCTGAGAAGGCCCGAGATGGCGTCGTCAGAGGAATGTTCACCTTCAAGTTCTTCCCTTGATGGCTGAAAGACTGACTTGAGAGTGACCTCAGTTTATTACTGTACTCTATCTTTAGTGTTCTGGACTTCCCCCCCTCGTCCCATTTTGCAGACTCGCTCAATGGCAGCTCGTCACTTTTCCCAAGTTCATCCAATTCCAAGGATTTTTTCTCTTGCATTTGTTCTTGATCTTGTCCTTTAGCTATGGACTCCTCTGCCACGAGGAATGGGAAATATTAACAAGCAAGTTGTGATTCAACGTGAGCTTAATGAAAATTTTATGTTTTATGTGTTTGATAATGTGACCATAAAATTTGGCATTTGTAATGTAGCGTAGAACTACTTTTATCCTCATTTACCACAAAATATG
Source organism: Angophora floribunda (assembly GCA_014182895.1). Lineage (NCBI taxonomy): Eukaryota > Viridiplantae > Streptophyta > Magnoliopsida > Myrtales > Myrtaceae > Angophora > Angophora floribunda. The sequence goes on along the minus strand of CM024711.1, from coordinate 27,236,992 downwards.
GCACGGGAAATGGAAGCATCCTCCTCCCCGACATCATGGACCGACAAAGGATCTTTTCCACTTTGTTCACTGACAAATGCTTTGAACTCGACTAGGATCTCTATCTGCCTCTTCAGGGACTCTCCTCTGTCCAAGAACTCTCTCTCCTTGGTCCTGAAGAACTTGTTCACTTTGTTGAGCTGGTGATCCAGGCACGCAAAGAACTCCTTGGCTGCTTCAAGGTCTGAGAATTGCTCCACCAACTCAGTCTCATAAAAATCACCCTGTCTGTCTGAAGATGCAAGTTTCTTGTGCACCTGGTGTGAAATTAAGAAAGACAAGCACCAAGAAGCCATTACATCTTTAATGAAATAATTATCAGAGTGAAAAAATCCTTTTGGTTCTTGAGGAAGTGAGGAAAATACTTGAATGGCACCATCGGTCCTAGATTGGTGATGCCCAAAAGGACTGAGCTTCTTCAGAGATGAGAGGAACGAGTCAGCCTCAGTGACAGGAGTACGAGGATGATGTTCATGTTCGCTGCTGGGCAATGAGTTTGGTTGGGTGTTTATAAGAAAATGGATTCTTTTCAGGTCCTTCTTGAGCTGACAGTAATCAACAAAGGCCTCTTTCCACTCAGGCACAAGCTGACCTTCGTACTGCTTAGAAAAATTCACCATCTTGTTTTCTTTCAGCACTTCGAAAAATTTGAGATAGTAACGATGATGATGATGATATGTGTAGGACTCAGTGGCTGGTTATAGCCTGTGATGAGTATATCAGGGAAAGGCCATGATCGTGCTATATATGGCCTCCAAAAAGAGGGAGTGACTGATTGATACGGTGGTACAGAGAGATGCTCCAACCCCAAGCACCATTCGTATAATATCCTCCTTTTTTTGCACGTAGTATTCGATCCCCTGTGCTTCCTCCACTTGAGAACACACACACGCACAGTGTTACCGGTCGAGGTTTGCTGGAAAATGACCAAATCGCCGCCTCATGCGGCCGTGGCGCTTCTCTCTATCCCCTCTGTCGCGCTCTTTCTCTCTCTCTCTCTCTCTCTCTCTCTCTCTCTCTCTCTCGCTAGGACGAGCAAAAAAACGCTCACGTCTGTTACGGAAATGGTGGGGATTTAAAGTTTCATTTGGAATGAGTAGGGCCAAGAAGCATGCAGAAAATAATAATTTGTCTGTGGGGGAGAAAATAAGGTGCCCCTTGAATGTCGATTAGAAGTGTATGAAGAAATGAAAAACTAGTCTTTTTCATCAGGAATCTGCAAAAATATAGTTGGTTTTTCTTTTTATTTTGGAGCTGAAGCATTAGTGATGGTCCCTGGAGATTGCAAAGACTTGCAGAAGAGACCGATCATTGGCTTAGCTAACAAGACACCACTGTCAACTCCAATTGGACCAGCCCGATCTCCACTACTATTGATGAAAAAGAAAGCAAAAAGAATACCCCATTCCCCTTTTCCCAGTGGCAGTTCTCAAGGCCAGCAATGCTGGGTATACGAAAACCGGTTTAACGAGATTGAGACAGCCATCTGTGCTGCAGAGTTGATTATACTCTTTTAAGTTATATTACTTAATCATATACACATTTGCAGTTATCTGTCAAACCCTTTTACTCCCTTGGAGAGAGATGAATGAAGTTGTGAATGAAATATGGCAAGATAGTTTCTGGTTTGGGAAGAAATAAAAGAGGCTGGTTCCCAGCGTTCTCTGTTCCCATATTTCTGAACTACACAATCACCAACTTGCTGTCCACATGAAACCAGCTATTCCCATTTAGTACCTCTCTCTCTCTCTCTCTCCGTGTCAGATCATTAAATAATTGTGGAGAATCGACAACGTTCCTATGGTGGCTGACTCAAAAGATTTGCAGTTGTTCCCTATCTTGCCGTGCTTTTTCTCCCCCTTCCCCCCCATCCCTTTCCCTCCACGACCGCGCACCAGAGATTGTTAGGCGCTTCTAAAGCAAGACGTGCCCATTTTACTCCATCAAACGACCAATTGGCAGGTGTTATGAGCTTCCCATATTAGCTTTAAGAAACCGAATAATTTAGGCTTGCCAAATGTTGATTCGTCGTCCATGATGATGAAAATGTCGTGTGTTGTAGAAGCAGCTTCAAGGTTTTTCCAAAGAAATGTCGACCCAAACATGTAAGGAAGATAATGCAAAAAGTCACTAGGATATTTTTTTCGTGTCTGTGCTCTCAATTTTGACCTCATAAATTTTAGGAATAGCTCCGAACACTCAGTCCGTGTGCTCTTTTTTGTACGCAACCCGTTTCTATCATCGTTAGTTTGGATGGCGAGTCGATTTTTCAAATTAAGATTACCCAATCAATGGTAATGAAGTTAGGTAACATAAAGAAAAAGAGTGCGAGGACTGTGTACCATCTAGAAGCTCTAAAAATTCAGTCCGGTTTACTCCCACAAAAGCAGCCGAAGTAGCTTTAATATAGTTCAAGGCATCCATAATCGTCCCATAAGTAAGTGAAGAGTGATATCTAACGCAAAATTTGTGAATAACAACATGCACGGGTCCTCAAACGGGTCAACATATTCTTGGCTGCGAAGTAGCATGTGTGACGTATGGTGAATCAAGGCCAAACTTCATTTTAAAGATTATTTCTAAAATGAGTATCGGGAATCGCATCCTCATACTTGATCATATCATACCCAATTTAACTTAAGCATCTAGTCTCTCAAGTAGACATACAAAACACTTGTTAGAAGAATAGCATCGGACATTTTTTGATACCATTTTTACAAATTAGTTATATCATCACTTATGTATCACTTACTTTTCACCCTAATGCCACAAACTCTACTCTTCAACTCACAAGGGTATGGGAGAATTCAGTCATTGACATTCTCCTTCACCTAATTTCACAATGCCTTTCTTTGTTACTTTGCATTCCATGGCCATCAATGTCACTCCCTTGGAACTTCCATGAATGGCTGCACTTGCCCAATGGAACAACGCATTACACTCCATTGGTAGCTTCCCTTGATAAAAATTGTTACGAATCTCTAGTCACTTGTGCTTTCCCTGACAAGTGTGGCATCTAGAGCTAGCTACACTCACTTGGCACTTGGCAATACCTTCTTTCGCCTTCTAGGCTTCTCCTAGTCTTAGCAAACCAATGAAGGTTTCTCTCATTGTTGGAAATGAGGTAGGAAACCTCCTCTTTAGATTTGCCCATTGATCCAAGAAAGTTTTCTCTATTTAGTGAGCAATTTGCGCCCCCCCCCACCCCCCGAATCGCCATAGTAGAAGTTTAACGAGAGTCGCATTTTGTTTGAATCCTCTTAGCCCTAGGGATCACTACCGTCCTCATAGGACCGAATAGATAACAAACTTTCTTTGAATCACTCACCCATTTGAGGGATCTTGTTATGATACCATTTGTTATAGGCCGACAGGTTCTTAGGACTCCTAGCACAAATGTCCTGATGACACTCCTACAAATCAATCGTATCATCCCTTCTGCATCACTCACTCTTCACTCTAATATTATAAAGCTCCATCATTTAGCGCACAAGGGTACGGGAGAATGAAAGCTTATAATCAATAGACCAATCCAGTGATGAATTGTTACCGCAATTAGTTTTAAATCGCCAACTTGTTCGGACGACGAGTCAGAGCTATTTCTCTTTGTTTTGGCCAAATACCTGGGCCACGCATGTGTTTTCTCGGCATGCTGAATGAGATACTTCGTGCACTTACACAATTATCTAATTTAACACCAAATCCTTAAAGGTGTTGATACGCTCGACAACATGGTAAGCAAGCACGACTCATGAAATGAATAGGCCAAATGTCTCCTAGCTTATGTGCCCTTTAGAAACCTAGCAAAGGCCGCCAATACTTGGCCAAAGTGTTTCGACTAGGTCAGAACTATAGAACGTAGACAAGGAATACAAATGAACGTGTTAAGCCAACTCCAATTTCTTTTAGGGCGAGCATTGTCTCTTAATAGAAGCTCCCAAACCCACTTTTTCAGGATATCTTAGTTTATATATTCCAATTGGGAAAAAATATCTCAACCACTCATACAACTTTAGGTAAAGATAAATTGAAAAGCTTTGGTCCCACAAATGAAACAAAAAAATTTGAATTTAATCATGCAAGGTCTTTAGGGTCAATCAGACCAATCATAGGCCATGAAAATGATGGTCTGATTCAGATAGCATTTTTTTTTGGGTGCGCCCTTGTAGCTAAGCAATCCACCCCCTTGGTGTACCATTTTCTCTAGATCTTTTAATTACATTATCATCTCATCATATTATAAATTGTGTGGCCAAAAGCGTCTTGATTTGACCCCACATATCTATAGTGACCCTGGTGTATGTTGACTTGAGGGCAGTGTATGGGTCAGTGTAACTTTTTCAGTCAGTTGGTCGACTTACTTCGGCTCTCTCCTAAGACCCAACGAGACACTTGAGAGTGTCAAAAGCCCATTAGATAGACTATGTTTGGGAGGACCTGCAGAAGCATAATACCTTCGACTAAACAAATTATCAAGAGAGAATTCAAGTTTGAACTTGTCATCTAGTTGAACTCACTGTCACCGAAATACTAAAAATCTGTGGATTATAGACTGATTAAAATACATTAATGGCTGCACTTTACATGATATCCTTGATGGATAAATACACCTCAAAAAATCTTTCCCTTGAGGGTGACCCTCCTGTTTAGCCCACTTCCTTTTAATGTAGACATCCTTTCGTACCAACATTATCTCAATTCGAATCTTCATTTTAGACTGGCCAAGTTTGCTAGGCTAGCAGACATTAGAGAGGAACATTTTCACAGATATTATAACTCAATTGCCTTGGCCTAGACTGGTGCAGCTAGGAGCCAAGGGATCCCATCCACCACTTTGATTAAGGAGCCATGTTCGGGATATCTTACTTGAGATAATCACCAAATGCCAATTCAGACATTTTTGGGCCCAACCTAGTCAAACCATTGGCTTTTATACCACATGTTGGGCCAATCTAGGAAGAGTTCGATACTTATATGGGGAGATCAATAAGAGGGAGGGAGCTCAAATTTGGACATTATTAATATATCTAATGTATCTATTTTCACTCAAAATTTTTAATCATTTTCAATATCTTGGTGTTTTCTTCAACTTTGATACTTGGGAATTTCTCTAACTCAAGTCTCGTAGAAGCCCAAGCAATAATTGAAGATAGATAAAATTCATAGAAAAATCAATCAACAATAACCCTATGCTTTGATGAAACATTTAGGAGGTTTGAGTTATGAGTTAATTACGATATGTTAACTACTCTACTTTACATCATATCTTCAATGTGGAACTTTTTTGGCCTAACATATTCCTACATGTACCTCAACATGTTAATGTCATGGTATCGGGTACATAAGCTTGCTTGCCACATATATGAGTTGAGTAACATCGGAGGATGTGTGGGCCATTGCTTGTCGTCATAATCCCGCAACACTAGTCAATCAAATCAACTCACTTCAAGTTTCTTGACTCACACTCTATGAAAAGCTATTTTTTGATAGGAAACAATTCTATTCTCCATCAATTATATATTGTTTATTCTCAAGTAAATCTAATAATGAGTCTGAGAGTCTTTTAAATCCAATCATTTTGTGGAAAAAGACTAATTTTTTTAAAAAAATATTAGGGATAAGCCTGGGCATAGACTTTTAAATCAATTTACCCCACCCAATCATCAATCCATCCTACTATTTCTAAATGCTTTTATGTTGAACTATGAGATCTGGCCATGACTTGATAAATATATATGGGAAAAAGAGCTAGTTGGGGCAATTAAAAGCCTCTTCTATTCTCCCTTTTTCCCTAAGACTATACTTGACTTCTTCTCCCATGCACATGCGATGCAGGTTATGCGCGCTGTCATGCTTAATCAAAATTGGCCCTTCTGCCCGAGATCTTGTTGCCAAAATGAAAAATGAAAAATAAAGAGAGTGCGCGAAGATTTTTAAGTTCAGAATGATATAATAAGAACATGAACGAAGTGGATTTTCAGTCTAGCCAGCATGAGGACATTTAGAAATACATATGGGCAAAATCGCTTTTTAGTTTTCATTCTTAGGATTTGACCTTCTCAAATTCGATGATTTTAACAATTGAGAGTTGTCTCAATGACTAACCTTCCCACATGAGAAGGAGGAGGTGGGGAGATCGATTCTCCACATTTTTAGGGAGGACTGGGAGTGAGGATATTTAGTTACATGTGGGGGGTTCGACTCCCACGCTTTGCAAAGAAGCAAAGCAAAAATTTGAGGGTGTGTTGAAGATTAGAGTTTGATAGATAAGAAAAAAAGAAGAAGTCTAATGATTTCTGTCAGGAAAACCAGCATTTCCTTAAATCTCAAAAGGGCTAATAGTCTTTTTTTATACCTCAATATGAAATTCTTTTGATTTTGGTGGTAATTTGATTCATATTTTCACGTTAAAAATATAATTAGTCGAATTATGACACTCCCTATTTTCTTCTTCTTCTTCTTCTTTTTTTGGCATTATTGTGTTCTTTATCTCCTGTTTGATATGCTTACTTTCGGATGTTTCGTTTTTCTGTGTAAAACCGGACTTTTCTCGCCTGAGGAGTTGCTTAGAAATATTCTAGATAGGACCCGTCTTTCATTACTTTAATATTGCTATTACTATTATTCTTATTCTTCCTATTATTGTAAGGAAAGCAACGCAATCCGGTTCAAGGTTCCAAAGATTTCGTGACCGATGATGATACCTGGCATATGATTCTTTATTATTATGCTGCAAAAATGCTTCAAAACCAATTCGTGGATGCACCTCTTTCCAAAAAGAGAATATCCTAATCAATGGGTGAAAAGATTCTCATCTTGTCTCCCTTAAAGTGAGACTGACCAAAACTTTGGGTGCATTTGTTTGACTGAATACCTCATGGTAAATTCCATGTAAATCATTTTTTGGAAATATTATTAATTTTCAATTATTTTGTAATTTAAAGAAAGTGAGTTCCTTTTTACTAGATGGGGAAGTTGTCTTTTTCCAATCTAAAATTTGTTATTTTCAGTCCATAAAAAACGTTTTCCATAGATCAATTAGTTGTTTGTTATCCAAATATTGGAAAGTCGGTAAATAATATCTTGGAAAGAATTTCCCTTCAAATAAACAGACTACTCATCTCTCTCTACTATCGTCCTACACGTTGGCATATACTTTGTCCTACTAAATCTGGTAGAACATCCTTGTCCATTAGATATATTTTTGTGGAGCATATTTGTCACGATAGTATTAGACCTTAGCCACTTAGGGTTTCTAGGAAAAAATATGCTTGGCCTTTGCATCTTTCGTGCACACCATGATCCCTTAACTTGGAAATGCCTCCTGGAAGTGATTCGGATTCTTTCTTCTTATTTTTTTAAATGATCGATACGATAATCTTCCGGAGAGTTCTATGGAAGAATTTTGAGATTGGATTGAAAGCCATTTACTGATTTACCCGAATTGAACTTATACCATATGTTGGGGTATTTTGTAAAGTTAGGTCGGATCGTTGGCAATGATCTTGATATGCATGGTTTCTGAAGACATATGCAAGGAATCGAAATCTTCTTGTACGGAAGTCGAATAATCTAGACATAAAGAACAGGGTGCTGCAACAGTGCTCAAGTACTTAAGTAACTAATTAATTGTGGATATTTTGTTGCCTCTAGATAAAGAAAGATTAGTAGTTGCAGCGTTTTGTTTTTCTATTGCTACGTGCAATCAATGATTTATAAATCGAACAATTATTTCGTTATTAAGGGTGCTAATGATGAACATGACTCGCTTCACAATACGCGGAATTTAAAATTATTTGCTAATGATATAGACACATATCAATGCCCAATATTAATTTGGGATAAATTCACTATAAGTGTTCCAAGACTCTAGTAGAAGATATAATTAAATCTTAAAATTTGTAGGCAAGTCATGAAATTATCTTAATTTTTTTTTAATTAAGTCAATATAAACTTTTTCCATTAATTGTATTTGATGGAAATCCTACATGCATGGCTAGGCTACACATGCCACGCATGAATAATTTCTGTCGTAGACTAACCAGATGATTTGGTCCAACCTCTTTATAAAGTTTTAAGAATTGATTGTATCGAAATATCTTAGGACCGAACCGCACTTTCACCCACAACTTTTGAGACTTAATTCAAGTGCACTTAGCCTCAATCGCCGCACACAACTAGACTGTTCAACCTTATCTTATGGAATTGACAAAGACATACAGCATAATTACTAGTTAGCATATACACATGTTTGCCCTTAATTTCCATGAGCAAACCATCTCTCTTTCTCGCTGACTATTGTTGAAAAGGTACCAAGGTTGTCCGCCTCATTTTCAACATCAATGACAATAACACGGTTTTAAGCAGACCTGGTAGTTATTTAGGAATGCCTCTTTCGAAAATATCCTGGGAACAGCACTGCGGCCAAGTATGGTTTAATGCAGACATCGATTCCTCGAAAAATAGGAACCCGATAATTCCAATAATTTTCATATTTGGAGAGAAGTCGAAATGTAGATTCTGATTATGCATGGAATAGAATTCTTCAGGTGCGGAATTGAATTACCTATCAATAGTTAGTATAAACAGATTTCGATTCCACGTTACTATCACCATGAAACTATCAACAACCCAACTCCATGGAACGTGGATTACCTAACGTGGAATCAAGAAGCATTCGTCCTTGGGAAAGCGTAATTTTTGCCATCTGAACCATCGAAAAAGGAATCTCATTCTAGCTAAGGAATAATATTACGTAGAACGGGAATCGCTTGGGGATTCCTCCATCATCGAATGAAACGTGGTCTAATAGAGAAATATCTTCATGCAAGCTTTTGAAAATAGAAGCAAGTGATGCTGAAGAAACTATGAATGGTTCTCGTGAACTGATTCGGGAGTGGCTTTGCAGCAATTGACAATACGTTTCATCTGTCACTTTTGGAGGATTAGGAACAATACATGAATTTTGGGCCTATCCGGAGCTACCAATTGGCAAGAAAATATCGTATTGCTGCCTGCAATTATCTGGCTAGAGAAGGCCCGATACGAATGATGACACCGTCACCTTTCTCCTACTTCATCGCGGCGCATACGCATATGAAGACGCAAAATCAAATTGCTAGATTATATTAAGATTGATTGACGAAATCCATATATTAACTGATGTGATAGATTGTAAGTGTATCTTTAAATAAGTGAACAATATTTGACACCCAATAAATGTTGGCTAAATTACTTAAATACGATAATTTTTTGCCTATTTTAGTATAATTAATATATATATATATATATATATATATATATATATATATATATTACAAGAAAAACAAGAGATTTGCAATCTCGGTGGCACTATGCATCCTTTTTGAACTTATATTTTGCACCCTCTAGTTATGAATCATATACTTTATGCTCCCAAATTTTCCACAATTTCTCATTCTTCAAGGTGTAAAGTGTATTTTGACAAAAAAAGGGAGGTGTTGTCGCAACCTATTTTTCCTCATTCCGTAGGGGGAAATAAATTTATAAATAAGTTTAGGGGCATTGTCTAAAAGGTGGGTCCAGGACCCTCATTAAACATGGGTTCTCCCAAACCTATACTTCACATGACATTAGGTGTTTGTGAAAATCTTCAAATAAGTAGTTGCCACTAGCTTATTAGGGTCGGCTAGAAATCAGGCGAGGCATGGAAGAATACCTCACTTTCTACGCAACCAGATAATCTAGGATCGGAGACTTGATTACGCTAATTAACAAATTAGTGCCCTTTCGGTACCTAATCTTGTTCATTTCAAAAAGCCTTTTGTCAAGCAGTTTGGATTGATTTTAGATTTAACCACTAACATGTGAGGTGGTTATGCGGATGCGCAATTATCAAAATAGCAATCGACAATTAAAGAAAACATTAAATAAATTGCAAGAGAAAATAAACACTTAGCATTAAAAAATAAATAAATGGAAATTCTGATTAAACTAAGGGGGAAACCATAAACATTGCATCATAAGTGTACTATTAAAGGCAATTGCACCCAATGATTAAAATCCTAAGGTGAAGCCATAAAGGCTTGTTTAATTTTAAGCACAATTTTAGGCCGATGATATTCCAACACTTTTTAAGAGGAAATTGATCTAAGAATTATTTTAGAGTCTTTTAAGGAACTCTAAAACGAACTTGGAATTTTTGGGATTTTTGAAAAAAAATTTGGGGAATTTTCAATATTTTAATATTTTCGAATTTTTTAAACTCCTGATACCTAGGTTTGGGCCGGTTATCCTAGGTAGTGTGAACAATCAAATAATTGTGGGATATAACTGCAGCAGCTACTAATGAGAACGTCGATGTTACTATAACATGAGTTTGTAACACCCAAGTCTCACGAGGAGAGACGGAAACATTGTTGAGTGATACATGTATAAGTGTCTATCCACCTTCGCGGTCATTAAATTAAGTACTTAATTGAGCGGGCCAAACGAAGTCACGGGAGTTCAAACTCTCTTCCCCTTAAGCTTGGGCCGAAAGAAGATTCTCTTGACGTACGATGGAAGCTGGGATGGACTGACAACCAAGCGAAGCAGAGGAGAAAGAGATCGAACGGAAGTCTCCACTTGAACTTTGAGTCATGGTCTAACCCGTAGAAGCTGCAAGTAAAGCTCTGTCCTTTTGACGTTAATAATCTCACAAAAGTCTCTTTTTATGCCTCTGGCCCCGGAAGAAAACAGGCCTTGCTTCAATAGAGCTCTGTTCCTTATATCCCACGCTCGGGGGGGATTACAGTCAGAGTCAATTCTTATGTGATGTAGCAGCGTGATTATAGAGTGAATAAGAGGCGTGGTTGGTCATTAGAAAACAGAAAGAAGAAAGGAGAGGAGAGGAGCAACTGAAGGACGAACTGTCCGTGTCGCTTACGCATCCGTGGCTTTCCTTGCAATTATTAAACAGGCTTTGCATCGGTGCATAATTCCTCCTCGGAACATAAATTGAGCGACTAAGAAAAGAGCCGAGGAAACCACAAGAGAAATGGAGAGCAAGAAAATCTTTGTCATGGGTGCATTACTACTGTTTCTTTGGTGTATATAGTGGAAGTATTTTCTATGGTTCTGCGATCGAGGATATGATTTTCATATGTGTGCACCACCTTTTATTTTTCGGAATTTTGTAGGCATTTTCCTTGTCATATGAAACATGAAAAAATTATGGGGAAATTAACCCTTTGATACAGAAAATTCTGACAAAATTATTATAAAAAAAATCATTGGTTGTATCTATATAAAGTAATTGGTAAAAAAAAATTGAATGAGTACTCTAGACACGGTCAATTATTCCACTAAGACAATTCAATTCCATCGAATTTACTGGTTTTAAGCCATGCTAGCTCTTATTCATGTCTGCTCGAGCGTATTGTTGCATGCTGCCAATATTGACATAGGCGTGAATGGGAGCATCCCGGGAAGGGCCAATATGTTAGGCCCGATCCCTGCATCAGAGATGGGTGGCATGAAGTCGCAAGCGGGCCAACATGACACATCTCCAAGCCCAGTCGTCACCCACCCCGGCAATGCTAAAGTGAATGTCTCCACCCCCGTTTCTCCTACCGGTGCCACCCTCGAAAGGAAGCGTCACTAGCACCACTACCAGAATCAGTCTCGGTCGGGCCGCCTCCAAGATTAGCGTCAGAATAAAGATAATGTCTTCCTTTGTAAGGTTGTACTTCTGAAATGAATGTCTTTTATAGGGTTGTTCTCATTCTTGTTCGATTGAAGTGATAATGTATTCCTTTGTAAGGTTGTGCTTCTGAAATGAATGTCTTTTGTAGTTTGAGAAGTTGCAATTTCTTTTACACGTATCAAGAGCTGCGGATCAAGGTTTGTGATAAACAAAGAGGTATAGGAGAAGTTATCTCATGATTTATAAATCATAGGTATCAAGATCATCATAAAACTAAGCATGTGAATTTTATTATGGGGCACATATGATCAATGATGGTTACAAAACTTATGCTTTAAGCACATTGCACAATAAACCACAAACAACGATATTGGAGACAATTCCCAAGAAATGTAGCAAGAAAATGTAGAAAGGTCAGACCAAGATTCATGTGTCAAAACAGAAATCTAATCTAGTAGAAACTTTGCTCTTCCTCATTAATGAAGTCAATTAATTAAAGTTTCTAAAATCCACTGAAGTACTATAGAGTTGGTGCTTCTATATAAACTTGGCTCCTATTGATTAATGAGGTCAATTAACCATAATTTCTAAAATCCATTATATTATTATTCATTGAGTTTTATACAATAAATGAGGTAATATTGGTCGGGGCTAATCATACATTTAGAGAGGGGTGAATAGGTTATTTTAGAACAATAAAAAACTTTTGTAGAAAATAACAAGGTAAACTTTAACAATAGTGGAAACATATCAAATATATTATGTGTGCATGCTACTAATGAACAAATAACGATAATAGTGAGAAGATAAAAAATAACACGGAGACTTGTAGTGATTTTGCTTATAACCAAGCCTATATCCACTTTCCATGATTAATAACCAGAACAAGGCTAGAATCTACTAATAATATTCAAGGAAGTTACAATCAACATGTATTACTACTATTAAATGATAGATCATACTATCAGGACATATGAACAACTATCACTCTTGTACACTTACTCTTATCCCAATTATAAAGCAACAATAACGAAACACATAGAATAATCAGCAATAAACAACAACTATAACATGAACAAAGCACAGGAGAACACTCAAAGCAATGGTCTAGTTTTGCTCCTTTACCCAACCTTAGCACTTCTTTTGGTTGAACATATAGTTATCCAACCTAGATGACTATTTCCAACTCAGCCAATACGTACATTTGTAGTCTTTGATTCTTTTGTCATCTTTAAAACAACGTAAGGAATTTTTCCAATAATATTATATGTAATATACATATGAAAAATGTGGGGTTCTTTGTATTTATGATATGGGACTTGATTTCTTCCTTCATTATTCTTATGGTGAAAATATACAAATGGTCCATAAATTTTAGCTCAATGCGCAATGTCATCCCTAGACTTTTCATATTTTCTATGAAATTTTGAACTATTGGTAAATATTTAAAGTAGTTTTTCTGTTTGCTCAAATGACATGCCAAAAGTTATTTGGTGATATAAATTATTATATGCTGAGTTGGACATTTTAAAATAATAGTCAATATGTCTATCTTTCTGTCTATCTACTTTAGGAAAGGAAAACAAAAATTAGGGCATTAACATATCCATCATAACTTGATGACATGGATTTTTATATCTTGATTTGAGATTAATATCTTACTTAGATAATCCACCTGTTTTTTTTTTGCTTGTTCACATTTGAGCTTAACGGATTAGAAGTCACATCGGTATATTTTGTTAACTTGAATTAACGAAATGACAACATTAAGCATTTTCATATATATTAGGAATTATGTTGAATATTTATCAATAGTTAAGGGATGACATTGAAAAAATTAGAAGTCTAGGAATGACATTAGACATTGGACCAAAATTTAAGAACTATATGTGCCATTTTCCCCTATTTATGTTTTTGCTATTCTGATGATGGTCATTGGAGATTGTAAGCATTCGTTCCATTGTTCAAATATTTTTTCTTTGGATAATCATGTAGTTACTGTGTTATAGAAAATATCCATATCTATTTGAAATTTGATATTCATCCATTTAATTTACCCTTCTGCCCGTCCCAATACATTACCCATTAATTAAGGTTGACATGCTGGTCAACATTCTTTTTACCAGTCTTATGAATTGATAATTTCCTGGTCCTCAAATTCAAACTATGGCTATTGTTGCCATGCCCTTTGCTTTAATTCCTCTAAATAAATTCCTCTACATTACTAATTGACATGTAAATCATTTGGTCTTCCCATGACTTCTTTACGAGTAACTGGCTTTCATCCACAGTACAAGAATTTTGGGCCTATGCTGAAATTCCGTTTAGCTAGAAACAATAGTATGGGCCGCAATTTGTTCGACTAGAGGAGGCCCAATATTAATGATCACGATGCGACTTTTCTCCTTCACTTTGGCGCACACACCATTTGAAGACGAGAATCAAGTTGCTAGATATATTAGGATTGGCTTATTGAATTGATGTATTAACCGAAGCGACATATTGCAAGCATTTATTAAACGATAGCAATGAAAATATTCACCACCCGATAAACGTTGGCTGCATAAAATGTTATTAACAATTTCGTAGCCTATTTTATTATACCTCACATTTAAGACAAATTACAAGAGAGAGAGATTTATAGAAGTCATCATTAACTTTCTTGTTCACGACACTTCGCATCCTATGGTTTTAGAACTTATATTTTGCACCCTCTAGTTTCGCGTATTATACTTTTACGCTACCAATTTCCCATGATCTCTTATTCTTGACGGTGTTAAGTGCAGGCTTCTCGATACCAAGGGATGAGGTGTATATTTTACTAGGTCGTGATGCCAAATGAGGGAAAGAGAAAACTAACGCGTTTCACGGTACTTTCCCGAAAGAAAAACCTCCTTTTTCTCTTTTTGGGTTGAAGAATAGATTGATTAATTAATAAGTCAACTCTTGCTCCATTCCAAATCTCGTCAAATTAGATTAGGTAATTCAATTTATATTAAATCCTGTAACATCTCAAGTTCCATCGAAAGTGGGAGATAGATTATCGAATGTTAAACAAGTGTAGTCAACCTTTAAGCAGTCACAATTTTGAGTACTCCTTTTGAACTCCAGACGCATTAGGTTTGGGCCAGTTGTTACAAGTGGTGTGACCAATCAAAATCGCAAGACTTATTCTACATACTTATTGTAACTCCAGGATATAGCAGTAGACACCGATGAGAACGTCAATGTTTCGATATGTGGATTTGTAACACTCCAAGTTCGTAACACCCAAATCTCACATAAAATGACATAGAAATTGTCAAGTGATACATATATAAGTGCTGTTCACCTTCACGGTCACCTCCTTGAGTGCTCTTTTGTGGGGTTTGCCGATGGGGATGGACGAGGGACCTTCACAACTTTGGATAGAAATGAGGGGGCCATACGAAGTTACGGAAGTTCCAACTCTCTTCCCCTGAGTTTTGGGCCGAAAGAAAAATCTCTTCACGTACCAAGGGAAGAGGATAGATCGAACGGAAGTTTCCGTTTGAATTTCGTCATGGTTTCACACGTAGAATTTCTCGTTGGACGCGGTCCTACTATCGTAATCGATTCTTCTTACGTAAGTATGTCCCATCCTCGCGCTTTTGATATTAGTTCTCTGACGAAAGTCTCTGGCTCCGAAGAAAACAGCCGGGCTTTGATAACGACAGTGTTCCATACATCACGCACCAGCAGCCGTTGAAGTCAATTCAACCATGTGTCATGTAATAGTCTCGTTATAGTGAGGAAAACGGGGTTGGTCGTTAGCGATAGAGAGAGAGAGAGAGAGAGAGAGAGGTCGGTAGCTACACGGAACGAACTGTCGTGTGTGTCGCTTGCATATCCGGGGCTTTTCTTGGTTCGCATGCATTATCAAAGAGACTTTGCGTTGCTGAATAATTCTTCGTCAAAATCATAATCAAGCGACTGAGAAAAAAGAAGAGAGAACCACAGAAAACAAAAATGGAGAGCAAGAAAACCAGCGTCACGATTCCTACCCATCCTTGATGGCTGTTAGAGACAAAAAAAAACCTTGATGACTGTCGTTTAGTTTCTTTCTTCTGGGATTGTTTTTCACTCTGGTTTGATTGGATGATGATGTATTCTTTTGTAGACTCGTGTTTATACGATATCAATATTTGTTATAAAGGAAGAGGTTTTTGAGAAGTTATCACTTATCACATGATTTTTAACAATATGGATCAAGATTATCTTAACATTAATCACGGGAGTCATGCTATGGGGCTCATGATCAATGGTCCAAATATACCTCGTGGTTACAGAATTTTACACTTTTAGCAGATTGTTCAGTAACCACCAACGAAAGTATTTGAGACAGTTCCAAAGAAAAGTAACAGGAAAATATAGAGATCACACCAAGAATCATATGATCTTGATGCAAATCAGTACCTATGTCCATGAGAAGAGTAGCCAAAAAAGCACCACTATGCTTCTAGAGAACCACATGCTCAATTATTCAATGGTTCAAGTGTTTCCCAACCCTGAAGTACATGCAAGCAATCTCGCAAAATGTTCTCTCGTAATCTTTCATAGTTATTCCATCTAGAAACCTCAAAATCCTATTGAATGCTCTTGTAATCATCCCGCTACCGGGGACGCCACGCAAAATTCATCTTCGACTATTCTTGATTACTCATTTTGACCCAATCTCCAGTTTGGCAAGCACTTTAGACATGATTATTCAAAAATGGTGATGCGTGCCGCACGACAAGATTTGATTTACATCTTTTATGGAATTTTAGAACTGGATATTTTAGTTCTTTACCTCTCCGATCATGTTAGAATCTTAGATAAGATTGTTTGATGTTTAATTATTATAAAAAGAATTTTATAGAAATATTTATGTATTTTCCTAGTATTTGAGCTTTTTTATATGGAGGGTTTTGTAGTTAAAAGTATTTCTGATTGCACTTATAACAATAGCTTACCAGGGGGAACTGTTTTCTGCTTCCTTTTGGCATACATATGTGAGGGCGAGGAATGCATCCAATATATTATTAAATGAAGAGACATATTACAAGTACGTTTTTAACGAAGTGAACCATTTTCCATACTCGACAAGAGTTTGCCACTTCACTTAAAATAACAAATTTATAACCAGTTTCAATGTACCTAACAATTATTATATATGTGACAAATTACAAAAAAAAGGAGATTTATAAAAGTTATCACCAACTTTATGGTAAATAATACTCTGCAGCATATAGTTTAAAAACTTATATTTCTGCACCCACAAGTTTCAAATCATATATACTCTACACTCCCATTTTCCTTAGTTTCTCAATTTTCAAGGTGTACAGTGTAGGTTCTTTGATGCCGTAGTGTATATTTTATTAGGTCATTATGCAAAATTGTAGGGTAAAAGAAACTTGTGTGGCTCATGTTATTTTCCAAACAAAAAATTTGGATCATTTTGGTTTAGGAAAATAGTTTATCTAATGAATGACCTAACTCTCGCTCTGCTTGAATCTATCAAATTAGATCGACTAGGATTTTGCTTTTGAGAGCCTATAACTTACGTGGATTAAATAGGATTGTCACCTAACTTTGAAGGAAGAAAGATGAGGATGATAAAAGTTAGACGTGAAAGAAATTCATTCAAGACTTTTAATCATCTCTTCACGTTGGTTTCGGCCAAAAAAGCTCTCTTCGCCAACTATGGATGGTCAAAATGGTCAATGGAGACGAAATGGGCCAGACCGATGATCACTCAAGTCGAGGATAGAAAAAGACCACGTTTTACATGCACCTAGTGCATGCTCGTGTAAATCCATTTCAAGTCAATTGTTATTAGGGGTGACCATAGTGGGCCACCCAAATCGGGCTGGGGCCAAACCGGATTGAACCGGCCGGTTTGGTCTAGCTTCCCAAAGGTATTGATCCGGTTCTCGATTCCATAAAAATAGAACCGGTGATTTTCGGTTCGATTCCTAATTCCGAGGGGAATCAGATCAAACCAGACCGACTCTATTTTTTAAATGTATTTTTTAATTTCTTAAAATAGCAATAAATCCTCAAATATACTATTTTATATCTTAAACATGCATATATATAAACTTTTAATACAAGTGGAGTTTGACTTTTTAGCATGTGAGAACATATGCAATCGATTTTATTTTGACTGCCTGAGAATCGAACCGAATTGATCGGTTTGGAGCACGGCCACTCTTTATTGGAAAAAAAAAGTGGCTAGTTCCGCTAGACTGGACCGGAACCAATTGTCCGGTTCAGTTCCTAATCCTAGGATCAAATGGTCCGATTCCCTGGTTCCCAGTTCCACTTTGAAACTAGATCGAATCGGAAATTGATTATCTCTAATTGTTATGTAGACGTCATAGGAGATCCATAATATACAATGATTGAGACAAAGTGGGCTCTTATGCTCCGGATGGATCAAAAATATTTCCTAAAGGAAAACAACCAAGCAAATAAAAGAGAGATGTAACGGAAGCTTCCGCTTGAATTACGTCCCAAGTTTCCCGCCGAGAATTTCTCGCTGTACATGTTGAATTCTGTCCGTTAGCTTTAAGTTGAAATTTTCCAACACAAGACTTCTTTAATCTGGTTCTCAGTCTTTTAATACTAATATAAGTCCCCTCCAAGTCTCATGCTCGGAAGATAGCCTTGCTTTCACAACGAAAAGTTATCCTTGGAATTGAAGAAAAAGTCAATCACGTGTCCATTTCGTGTCAAAATACCTTTCGAAATTAATCAATCAGCAAATTGACAGAGAGTGCGAATGGGTCTTTTATTGATTCTTGGATAAGAAACGTAAACAACGTGAAATTTAAAGGTCCTGAGACTGGAAACAATCATTATCAGCCATGCAAAAGGTATTAGGATGTAAAGATGAATTGAAAGATAAAGTCAATTAACTTTCACAACAAAAAGTTATCCTCAGAATTGAAGAAAAGGTCAATTACGTTTCTACTTCGCCATAAAACATTGTTGAAATACCTTCAAAAATTAATCGATGAGCAAATTAATAGAGAGCGTGAATGGGTCTTTATTGATTCTTGGATAGGAAATGTAAACAACACGAAATTCAAAGGTACTAAGACCGGAAACAGTCGTTACCAGCTATATAATAGGTACTAGGATGTAAAGATAAACAGGAAGATAAAGTCAATTAACATTCACAACAAAAAGTTATCCTCGGAATTCAAGAAAAAAGTCAATTACGTGTCTATTTTGCCAGAAAATATTGTCGAAATACCTTCCGAAATTAATGGATGAGCAAATCGACAAAGAGTGAGGATGGGTCTTTTATTGATTCTTATATAGGAAACATAAATAACATGAAAATTAGAGGTGCAAAGATTGGGAAAATTGTTACCAACCATGTAAAAGGTACTAGGATGTAAAGATAAGCCGGAAGTAAAGTCATTTAACTTCCACAACGAAAAAGTTACCCTCTAAATTGAAGAAAAAATCAATTATGTGTCTGTTTTGCCAAAAAAAATATTGTCAAAAACCTTTCGAAATTAATTGATGAGCAATTCAACAAAGAGTGCGAATGAGTCTTTTTTCCTTTTTTAAAGGTACTTGGTTTAAAGCCATGTAGGATATATCATCTTATAATCTTCACTGATTAATTCCATATCTGGAAAAGGTTTTTATAGAGGATAGCATTTTCCATCATTACAAAAGATAATCCTAAGAACTCAAAAATTTTATCTCATTAATGAGTAAATTTATTTTCAAGTAGATAGGAAACACAAACAATGCAAAATTTAAAGGCACTAAAACTGGAAATAATTGTTACCAGCCATCTAAAAGGTACTAGGATTTAAAAATAAACCAAAAAATAAAAAAAAAAAAAAAGGTACTAGGATTTAAAAATAAACAAAGATAAAAGTGAGCAATTTGCGTCATTTGATTAATTGGTGGGACCTTTCCACAAGGGATGGTTATACAAATGATTTTTGAACTTTGACTCAATATGAATGTCGTTCTCAAACTTTTATTTGTTTAATGTTGTCTTTGAATTTATAGTACACATTCAATCTAGTCTCCAGATTATATGAAAATATCCAATGTTATCATTCAATTGATACCAATTCATGGAATTTGTCAATTTGGCTTCTAATCCATTAAATTTAAACAGTGAGCAATAGATAATGTTATACATATATTATCCACATAAGATAATCAACTCAAATTATGATATGATATTCCACATCATTAAATAGCATGGATAATTCATTTTCCAAGAACAAATTAAATGGAAAAAAATATTCATATTCTATTTTGAGTTGAACATCTTAAGAGAATAATTCATGTGTAACGTAATTTTTGTCTATCGTTCAAAGTACCAAATAATCAGCAAATTCCATTAACTTAAATTAATAGAAGGGTAATATTAGATAATTATATATAATTTAGGGACTAAATTATACAATTATCAAAAGTTCAAAAATCACATGCTCCATCATTCAAATGTACAGAATTGGAAATTAATTCAGCAAATTCCGTTAACTTGAATTAAAAGAATAGTAATATTGGATATTTTCATATAGTCTAGAAACTAGATTAAACATTTATAAAAGTTCAAAGACCACATTACACAAATTAAAAATTCATAGACTACATAACATATTAAACTATAATTTAGAGACCGCATTGAACAAATTAAAAGTTTAAAGACAACTTTGCATATTAGATTAACCATCCATGTCATTTTCCCTTCAAAAAACTACAATTTAAGTACTTATACCTATGTCGACGATGAACAAACGGTTACAAAGAAAATCAAACACATTCTGTATGGCTCTTACAATCTAGCAATCCCTCCTACAAACGGCTACAAGAAATAACGGACTCCAATACTCAACAAAGAAACCAAACACATTCTGCATGGCTCTTACAATCCAGCAATCCCTATCTACAAACTGCTACAAGAAATAACCAACTCCAAAATCACTCAACGATCACATCTTCTCTACTTCTTCACATTTGCCATTATTAGCTGCTCCCGTGCTCTTCGGTTCCACCACCCGATAGTTGCTTCGGGTTCACTTCTTCACGATTGCCATTATCAATTGCTCCCAAACTCTTTGGCTCCATTACTTGGACGGTTATTGCATTCCCATTTCGTTACGGTTCCTTCAATTGCGGCTTTTTTCTCAGCTAAATTAATCTTCATTTGTTGACATTTTTCTTCAAGACTTGGTCATATTTAGCCATATCCTCCGTCGATTAAAATTAATTTTTTTATCAACTGAGTGGGATTCATCAACTAGAAGCTCTCAACACTTAGCAAATTTGACCTCTGTCGCTTCTCACTCGGTTTCTCACTCGGTTTTCATGACCGAGTCGTCTTTCGAGGGCTTGGACATCTGGTCGGTTATTGAAAAAAAAGGGAAAAAAGAAAACGGAAAAGAGTGGTCGGTACTCGGTAGCGACGAGAAGTTGGGGTCGCTCTAATATCCGCGGCATTTCTTGGTTTCCCTATTTAAAGACAGGTTTGCATGGTGAATTCGTCAAGTCACAATCGAGCGACTCAAGGAAATGGAGAGCAAGAAAACCATTCATCTTCTCGCACTCATTCTCTCCCTTCTCATGATTGAAAAATCACTGGCATCCCAAATTCCGGCCGACAATTATCCTGCTCCTGGTACACTCTCTCTCTCTCTCTCGTTATTTTCCATTTTAGATAACTACATTTATTACGATATGACTTTTTCTTAGGCGTAATAGTTTTATTCTCCGGATTTTGGTAGGCACTTTCCTTTGTTGAAATGATTCAAAGCAGCTGGGGAAATTCATATGAGTACTCTAGATAGGATGAATTGTTTTCCTGATGCGATGCGATCGAACTGGTTCTTAATTTAAACCAATCTAACTTGTTAATTTATGTGTGCGTGATTGATCCTTCTCGTCCATGCAGACCATGACAGAAGTCATATAAAAGCGAACGGTAGCGAGCCGGACAGGGATGGCTCTTGGGGCGGCAACAGCACAGACCAGGGGACGCTCCAGGTGCCACCACCCGCGACAGAGACCAAGATCGTAGTTACGACCGCCGTTTCTCCCACAAGCGCCACTTCGAGGACCAGCGTCACTAGGAGCAGCAACACTTCAAGCACTACCAGCACTGGCGGAGGCACCGTTTCAAGATCCAGCTCCACAAGATCCAGCTCCACTAGAGTCAGCCAAAACAGCAGCGTCACTCGTCCTACATATCCTTGATGATTGCCGAGTGAAAAGCGAATAATTCTCAATGATTCCTGTTTCCTTCTCTTTCTTTGTAGCGTTGTTCTCACGCTTGTTTCGATTGAAGTGCTGCATCCTATCGTAGAGATGCGTCCTGTTAGCTTCACTATCCAGTTCACTATCCAGTTCACTTGTAAGGTTGTTCTTAATCTTGAAGTGAATATGTCTTTCTGTTTGAGAAAGTTGCAGATTTTCTTTATATTGCTAGAGGGGAACTTCAGTTTTAAGGCTATAAAAGCCACTAAGGTTGAGAAAGTGTAATTCTACTCCCTTAATCTAATGGCAACTCCATCTTTTCGGAGACGTTACAACCACGAGAAGTTCTGCATGTTATGCAACACCTTTTCGCAGAAGTGAGACAAATCTCACATCGAACTGACTGACGCGGGAAATATATTTACCCGGAACTATGCCTGAAAATATGTGTTAATTCTAAGATAAGACTTTCATGAATGGATTTGATGCGCTTTAAAAATCTGTATATAAACCATCTATCCTTCATTTTCTTTCGAAAAATTTCAAATAGCATTCTCGGTCTTGTATCAAATATCACCATAAAATTTCAAAGGTAACAATTTGCATTTTCGCAAACTAAGAAGACCAATTTCAACCTCGATTTGAGGCGGCAATTATTGCTCGCCTTAACTCTAGCGTCAACGGCATTTGGCAACCGTAGAGATCGGTGCCGTGAATTTTTTGTTTTCCATGCGCGACCAATTTAGGAAGGAAAATGACAATTTAGTAAATGGATCTGTCCCGGGAGATTAGTGTTTTTAAAAAAAATAAAAATTGTGTGGCTTTTTTGTGGGGCCAATTTCAGAAGGAAAAAGGCAATTTAACAAATGGGTCATGTTAATAATGGCTTACAGGATACTTGTTAATCATATTTAATAAGGAAAAGTTCTAATGTTCGACGTGATACCAGAGAGGGATTATTGGAAATAACAAACTTTCTTTATTGATGTACTCAACAAGTATCTTGGAAGGTAGTCCTTAACAAAATCCTTAATAACCAAGAATGGATGCAAAGATGCACCTTTGAATCTAATCATAGAGTTTAGGATGCAAAAATGTAGATTTTAAAAACTCATTCACGGCATTTGGTGTGACAGTAAAGAGTAGGATGGTATTTGTAATTTTCACTTGAGCTTTTCAATAACCATTCGAAGACAAGCTTTAAAATTCTTCTTTTTCTTTCTCTACATGCAATCTCGAAAATATTGGTGATTTTTCATGCTCACATAAATGAAATTTATTGCAAAATTTTAGAGATTTCCAATTTTGCCTATTGAAGTTGCAAATTAAGATAGACTTATAGAGCTTCATATTGTATCTTAAGAGTAGAACACGTAATCAATTTTGCTACACATGGAACTGGAAGAGAAAATAGAAGACATGTTTCCATGAACCTTGCTGGTACTTATCCTTCTTAATTCAAAGTTTGGTAATCTTTTAAAAATCTCATCAGTACTGCAAGGTGCTTCTAACAAGTAAACCCATATCATTTCATCTCACATAATTTTCTTCCGCCGATTTTATCTTTATAGTTATTTGGCTTATATATTGTCTAATTACTTCTTGAAATACAAATGGTCCTCTCGAAATCTACGTCTCCATCAATGTTAGTACATGATAGGTATAAAAATCCTCGCATAAAGAGAAAGTTACTTGAATTTGTATGAAAGTAAGGACTGAATTGATCAATTGACAAAACATAAAAGACAGTCAGTACAACTATATGATCTTATAAAAATACATGGATTGATGTAAAGGAAATTTAACAACACACATCATCTAGGCAAGTAAACAACATTCCAAATAAAAACGAGCACTCCTTTGGATATCCACGTCACTTATATAGTTTTATTCATCGATTGTAGCCTCTCAATTGCCACAACCACCTTTCCCAAAATGAAACTCTTTATCTTGAATGTTGTATAGTACGTTCTGGTTCCGCAGCTGCGCGTTGCCGATAATGACCAGGTCTTGCCTTTCCGACTTCAGCGAGTTCGGTGCGAAGGCCAAGCAAACTTGCGCATCATCGTTCTCTCGCCAAACTACGGCGGACTGGTCCAACGTAATGTCAGTGTTCTCGAATTGTAGGATCATCTTCGGCAACTTCACATTCTCCTGACCCCGAAGATCATAGCACGTGTCCAACAGTGGCGGCAGAGGCTTTGCAACGCGGTAGGTCGACATGTACTCGACGAATTCTGCGCGAACAGCCTTATAAATCGAGGGCGGCAACCGAGTGATGGTAGTCCCCGAGTCTATAATGGTCCTGGGAGTTGGAGACTCTGAAGAGAGGCTAACTGTCTGATTCCCAACGGCAATACCAAGGAGGTTGACAAAATAATAAGATGGGTTATCTTGGTCAATTATGAGAGGTGTGATTTTGTTTGTTTGGCAAGTACTAAGGGCTTTAAGCCCAAAAAGTAAGTACCCGCTTGAGCTCTCGCTGCCAGGGATGCAGTAGCAGAAGATATTGGAAAATTCTGATTCTACGCGGGAGATTAGGGTATTGTCTCCTTGTCCTAGGCCTAATACACCGGCCGTGGCTCCAAAATCGTCGCTGTAGCTTTGGCTGCAACCAAAGATGAAGCTCTGGAACTGGTATTCCGGAGTGAGGGTGAGGAGATCTTGGACATAGTAGCCATCGGAATGCGATCCATCTGCATAGTCGATCGAGTATTTGCACTCCGATGAATTGCATGGCGGGTTTGAGAATGTAGTAGACTCGGATGGCTCAAACAATGGGCCTTGCTGACCAGAGCAACTAGGACAAGGTTTACATTTGGCCCATGTAATGTCGCTGCCCGTGTCAAAGATTAGGGGCAGGTCGACTTTCGGGGTACCGAGGCCGACTGTGACCACAAACTCACCCGTTCCGGGAGAGCCGCCTTGGATCGGCACCTGGGCGTGCTCCCCATAATCCCCATTGGGCAGCGCACGAGATGGTCCTTGGATGTTCATGGAATTGACACGCGATTGGTCTCGGAGAAAAATGAGCCTGGAATCACGGGATTGACGGTTCGCGGCAAGTGGCGAGCAGGGCCCCTGCCTGTGTGCCAATGTCAATCCATGTCCCTCTGCTTGACCTGCAATCAATATGAATCATAACGTAAGTAATACTTGTAGCAGTCGGATCTTGAGACCGTGTCAACCATTATTATTCAATAATATGCATTTGGCAATGCCAAAACATGATGCAGAGCATTAAACATAGCGAACGAGACCTTTGCAAGTAGTTGCTGCCGTCAGCGGCTTCATTTCGACAACATGCTTATCATGCTCTTCATGATTTACCATCATTCTTCCCCATGCACATCTCTTCTCAACTTCGTGGCTAGAGAAAAGGAGGACGAGAAGAGGAAGAAGAAGATGGAGAAAAGTGTAACTGGCCATGGATGGACTTTGATCTGCTCAAGAACTCAGAGGGAGCTCGAGTATTTATAACTCGACGATGACGATTGTTGGATGATCCCACCGTGTAGGTATGAAATGGAAGAACGGAAAAGAACGGTCGAAATAAGCCGAAAGCAAAAGGTGGGTCCGTTGTTGACTTGGAACCTTCCCAGTTCGCATACCATATGAGTGTCGACTACTCCTAGTCTTTCATTTAGCCAACTGTCACCATGTCGTCAAGCGCACGTTAGACTTGGACGGTTAACTCACTGCCGCAGTAATTGCTGTTCCTCATTCTACATGTACTAATCTTATGTATTGACAGAGTATTTAAACATTAAACCATATCATTATCTACCTTAAATATTTAGAATCATTGATAGTAATCCCACGACATCTCACAAGATATTAGAGCACCCCAAAGTAATAGAATCATGATTAGACTAAGCATGAGGAGAAAAATGATAGAATATTTAGCCATATATTTACCTAACGATTTAAGCTTTTAGAATAATTGGTTGTGATTTCACAAAATCTCACATGTATTCATTAGGTCTTTTGTTATATGCTTGGACAAATTTTATGACATGTTGGTAGATAGAAAGTAGCGTGGCTTGAATGATAAAAACAATTTCAATATATGGCCCCTTTGAATTTGCATAGGATCAGACGATATATTCTATAAAAATAAAAATTTTATATTCTTTACTATATTTTAGTCACTTTTTTTTACTAATGCTTTAAATTTTGCACAATTACATGGAATTACCAACTTTTATTGTGCAATTCACCAGGTTTTGTCCAATTATAAACCAACTATTTTTGAGTTGCCGACTGATATTTGAGTTTATCAACATTATTTGGTATTTTTAATTCACCATATTGAGTTACCATTTTTATTTGCCTTATGAACAAACCCTTTTCTACCATTCAATTACCGACTAGTTTTACATCATCAACTCTTGTTTGAGTTAGTCCAATTTATTTGTCTATCTTTAAATTATCAATTTCCTTTTATTTCTGTAAAAAAAAAACTACCATTACCATATACAAACTTTTGTTTAACTTTCTTACCAATACTTTACATTTACCAACTATTATATGAAACTATGGACCTTTATTTGGGGACTTACCAACTACCTCAATTAAATAACCCAACAAAAAGTTGATAAATAAAAAGAGCAAAATAAATGTTGATAAGTAAGTCAAATAAGAGTAGATAACCTAAACTAACTGATAACTTAATCTGAGAAAGTTAGTAATTTCATATTAGAGTTGTTAAATATAAGGTGCACTAATAATGGCAAACATAAGTTAGTATTGAAAGAAAAATAAATTTGGTAAGTAACTCAATTGAGAGCTGGTAATACAAAACTAGTTGAAAACTTAAATAGAGAAAAGTTAGTAAATAATTTGAATTAAATTTATTAATTTTCATACAAAATTTTATAACTTTAAAGCGGCATTAGAAAATGCTAATAAAAGATTATAAATGAGAAGAAAAATGGTACATTAAAAAAATCAAATGAATGCCAATGGATAACGTTGATGAGACTTGGTAACTCCATACTAGGCATTCACTTAAGACGAAAAAACTTGGTAAGTCATGCTGATTAGCCAGTAAAAAGAGTTAATAAATGTAAGGGATTGCTAACAAAGGCAAATAAAAATTGGTAACTAGATAAAAAAAAAGGGCAAATGAGAGTTAATGACCCAAAATTAGCTGGTAATTTAATGTGATAAAAGTTGATAAAACACTCTAATTTAGGTTGATAATTTTATATAAGTATTTGTAAACAGAAAGAGTTGGTAAGTTACATAAATAAAAGTTGGCCAGTTAAGTTAGAAAATTTGCTTATATGCATACTAATAAAAAAAGTTTATAAAGTTTTGGCAAGTTACAAACAAAAAAAGTCACAAATCATTTTTCTACAAAAGCTTCTTTTGCACTAACCAATACTTATTGCAATTTACCGGAGCAAATGAAATTCATTTTTTTTTATACTACAATTTAGTAAATAAAACTAGATCGTTATAAAACATTAAAGAAAAATGAGTATGGTAAAAGATAGGCACGAAAAAAATTCTACAAGAATTTCAATTTTCTCCACATCTCTGTGGGCCCAAAAAAAAAAAAAAAATCTCACTTTGCGAACCATGGAAGATTGAAATGGTCAAGGGAACCAAAATGGAAAGGGCCCATCACCGTGCAAGGTAAGGCAGAAAACAGAAAAAGATATCAACTTTTACTCGCACTTTGCGAACCATGGAAGGTTGAAACGGTCAGCCGAAGCTGAAAGGACCAATGACCGTGCAAGTTAAGGCAAAAAACCAAAAAAAGAAATCAATTTTATGCAGCCATTACAAAGAATCTATTATATTTAATTTTTGAGATGGAGTGAGCGGTCCTGGTTCGGCCGCATTTAAGAACTTTTAATTAAAAAAGAAAAGAAGACAGAAACAACCAAGCAAAACTTGGAAGTTTCCGCTTGATCTAGAGTCCCCACGTTTCACGCGGACAAGTTCTCGTTGCGCGCCATCCCCAATTCCCCATTTCTAGAAGATGCAAGTCGACTCGACTTCTGTCCTTTAGTCCTGCCAGCTCTGATTCATACATGAGTCTAGTCGAGTCAGACCCTCAGTCTTTTAATACTAATTCTCGTCACAGAAGTTCCTTTCCAGCCTCTTGCTCGGAAGATGGCCTTTGCTTTATGTGGGCCCGGTTACCCTCGGAGTCGATGAACCGTCAACGACGTGTCTTTCGATGGCGAAACTATAATAAATAAAAAAGTGGTCTGTCGAAGAAATCAATCAGAAAGAGAGGTCGGTAGCTAACGAGACGTAGGGCGTCGCTTTTACATGTCCGCCGCTTTTCTCGGCTGACTATTTAACGAAGGCTTTGCATGGGTGAGAGAATTCAACGAAGTCTGAGACATCATTGAGCGAGCGACTCGAAGGAATGGAGAGCCACCAAATCTTTCATCTCTTTGCGCTTATTTTCTCTCTTCTAATGATTGAAAAATCGATGGCATCTCGAATTCTGTTCACGGATTATCCTCCTCGTCCTCCTCCAGGTACTCTCCCTCTCTCTCTCTCCTTTGTCGAATTGATTTAAAGTAGTAGAGGAATGTGACACGGTCGAGTCTGTACTTAATGTACGCCATGCTAACTTGTTCGATCTGTCGCACATGTAGAGTATGACCACAGGAAGATTGACTCGAAAGGGAACCCGATGCGCCAGGATTACACCTGTCAAAATGAATGTATAACCCATTTATAACCCATTTAAATATTAAATGGGTCAAACTTTCTTTTAGTATAACTCATTTATAACCAATTTAAAGAAAGCTTGACCCATTTATGACTCATTTAATATTTAAATGGGTCATAAATGGGTTATACACCCATTTTGATAGGTATATCTATAATTGGTTTAAAAATTAAAAAAACTAAAATACATGGGTTGTTGATGAACTTGAATAAGTTTAAAATCTTTAAAAAAGATTATAAAAATAAATTTTCCTAAATTTAGTTAAATAGAGAAATATTTTAACAATATGGGTCGGGTCGGGTATGGGTCGGGTATGGGTCAAAAATTTTATACTATGCTTAAATGGGTCATAAATGGGTTAATGGGTCAATTTGGGTCGGACCATTTATGACCCGACCCAAACCCAACCAAACCCACCCGTTTAACAGGTCTAGCCAGGATAACCAATGGACTAACCACGGCTCAGACCACGGGATGGTGCCTCCGCCTGTGATGCCGACCATGTCAGCGCAACCCGGCAAATCAGTCTACCAAGAAAGGGGTCCTGGTCGAGTTAGTGCCTCTCCTACAAGCACCACCTCGCGCATGAACTTCACTAGAAGCAGCAACTCGTCAAGCACCAGGGTCACCAACGCAGGCACCGTCTCAACATCCAGCTCCCGGCGCGTCAGTGCAAGAAGCAGCTCCAGCGTTACTAAATATCCTTGATGATTGCCAAGTAAAAAGCGAAAGTTCTTGATGATCGATGCTTTCTTTTCTTTCCTCTGGCTTTGTTCTCGCTCTTGTTTGATTAATGTGATGCATTCTTTCGTACAGTTGTGCCAAACTGTCCAGTTCACGTGTAAGTTTGTCCTTGATTCTGAAGAAAATCTGTCTTTTTGTATATATATCACACACACACACACACACACACACACACACACACACACACACACACACACACACACACACACACACACACACACACACACACACACACACACACACACACACACACACTTTCAATTTTCTTATATCAAATATCAATCACGAAATTATAGAAGCTACAATTTGCATGACCTCAGCTCTAAGGTCCGTGACAATTGGCACAAAGGGGAAAACAAGATGCGTTTACTAAATTGTTGTTTACCTTCCTAGAAGATTAGTCTAGTCCGGCTTTTCTTTTGGGGTGGGGATGATTGCATAAACGGGTTCTCATTAATAATTGCTTTTGGAACACTCATTAATTTATACTCGATGAGGAAAAAATTTCATCTCTGGTGCGCTCATCACACACGCTGTACAAGGAAGGCATTGTATTGGAAAGTATAAATTTTTGTCTGATTAGATATTTAACGAGGGTTTTCGTGAGGACACTTATTAGCAAAATTCTTAATAAATAAGCATGGATGGAAAGATGCAGCTCCAAATCTAATAGTAGAGTTTAAGATGCAATATATAGGTTTTTAAATCTCAAGATTGATAGTTGATACAAGAGTAAAAAGTGGGATGGTATTTATAATTGACTAAAATATGGGATTTTGCTGATACTGTTTCCTTTAACTTTTCAATACCTATTTGAATACAAAAGCCTTAAAGTTCTTTTTTCCCCCTTTCTCTACCTATACTCTCAAAAATACCAGAGATGTCTGTGCTTGCGTAAAATAAAATAAAATAAATTGAAAGCGCAAGGGATTTCTGATTGTCTCAATTCATTATGCAAATTAAGATAAATTTCTAGAGCTTCATATTTCAACTACAAGAGCGGAGTACGTTATCAATTATACTACTCATGGATGGGATAAGTCAACCATAGGACGATAGCCGACAACAATGGCAATCGAGTAGTTATTTGGCTTAGAAATTATCTAATTACAATTTATAATACGTATGATCCACACTAGGAGACCTGCGTCTGTATCAGTGTTAGTGCGAAATACACATAAATCCTCGTGCAAAAACAAAGGCACTCGAGTTTGTGCGACGGAAAGAACCGAATCGACTGGCGGGCAAAGCATAAGGACGGGTCATTGTTGCTATCTCAATCTTATAAAATACCCGGATCCCGTGAATCAAGTGTTGCGCGTTGGAAAACGATGTACGAAAGGCGAGTTGGGCCATGCTTCTCCCGAGGGAGACGGGCTCTCCGAAAGCGATGGAGGCAGTGGGACTTTTGACCAGGACCCCAGGTTTAACAATTATCGAAAGATGACAGGAGAGTTTGTCTAATTTGCTCCTTTTTCTTGTGTGGTCCAACTCGCGAGTTTTATTTATTTGTTTATTTTTTTTTTCAAGAGTGAAAAGGAGCAATCAACGTATAGATTGAGCAATCTAAGAGTCAAGGTTGATAATCGCATGACATGATTATTTGGGTGTGTTAACTCATCCTATAACGACTTGGTCAGATGAAGGTAGGGAGTGATCGTTGGGGCCAAAGACGTCCTAGACAAGGAGCAGCTCACGGCATACTTCCAGAATGGCGAAGAAGGCTGGAATAAAACAAATTGTGTACTGAACAAGGAGGAGAGCAATTCTAAAATATATATGTGAAAATTGGAATTAATTTACGGAGACACCTTGGAACTCCAAAGTTAAGCAAACTCAAGTTAAAGCACTACCGAGATAGGTAAACCTCTTAGGAAAATGCCTACATGTACACCAAAAGACAAATATGTGAGGTTTGATATGAAAGGATCAAAGCAGATCATATCTTGGTGAGTTAATCCAAGTACATCACATGTTCACCCAAAAGATCACAAAAGCTAGTTCAATACAGAATTAGACAAGCTTGTCATCAGCCCTAGCATTCCTATTCTACCACAATCTCTGGCATCACCGACAACCAGCGGTCTTGACGCTACTTGCAAAGTTGTTGCTGCCGTGCGATCCTTTTGATGGTGATAGATAACGAACGCCATTTAGCTTTGCCAATGTTGTTCAACTGTAGCTCGTTCCCGATCAAGCATCACCAGTACTGAAAGGGCAACTCTAGGAGATGATCTAGCAACAAATGCATCTCCAACGAAGCCTCCAACAAGTTTTAGCCAATGTCCAATCAACGTAGTGTATTGATTATTTTCTGTGCAGGTTCTCAATGCACTGGCTAGGCCTCACAGTGGTATAATCGTCACTCGACCACCAACTTTCCAACACCGGCTACTTACCAAGCAATGGTGAAGTTTCGGTCATACCCCATTCTTGGTTTGCAAGCCTCGTTGTTGCCCTTGTAAAAGCCGTGACTTGAATTAGGTAATCTCAATCTAAATTCGGTTCAAATTGTCGGTTTCCTAGTTTGTGATTTATATCTATTATGACTTGATGTGCTTTCCTATATTTAGACATTATCCGTTTAAGAAAATTGTAGTGTTGAGGGTCATTACAATCAAATATATATTGAGCCTAGAGACATTGGATTAGATTTTTTATTATCGTGACCTTATGTCTTGGGTTGTGATGAATTACATGCTTATATGGTTGTGTTCATTGCCTTTGTTGGTTTTATATTTGTAAATTTTCTCATTAATAAAATAAATAAATAAAGTTCACATTGCATGATAGTTTGATAGTTATGGCATTTTAGAATTGCATCCTAGCCACACGTAATTTTTTAGCTGAAATTTTCTAATGAGATTTAGTTTAGTTTAGTATTCTGAATATTTTAATAAAAAAATCATAAAAATCATAAAAAAGAACATGCATATACATATAGAA
The DNA here is from genome assembly GCA_014182895.1 of Angophora floribunda. Lineage (NCBI taxonomy): Eukaryota > Viridiplantae > Streptophyta > Magnoliopsida > Myrtales > Myrtaceae > Angophora > Angophora floribunda. The sequence goes on along the minus strand of CM024711.1, from coordinate 27,204,662 downwards.
TTACTTCGTCACTTATCCCATGTCACGTAGCGCATGCATATTTAGGGTTATTAGATTGCATACATGATATGATAGTTCAAGTTAGGTCATGTGAATTGCACGTCATATATCATTAGAATAAAAATCTTGCATGTCAAATTTATATTAAAACTGCACATAGTTCTTTTTTTAAAAACAAAAAAATTATATGTCATCTCATTTAGAAATCATGTTTAGGGCATGCATTTTTAGTGAATATTTTGTAGATTTTTTTTAAAGAACAAACCATAATAAAGTTATAGTTTGCTCTGCTTTAAATTGGTCATATAGAATATCATTTGGGTTTATTGGATGTTATTTGTTGATTGTGCACCTAAATGACCATTCTTACATGTTACTGGCTTAGATTAAAATTAACCAAAACTGCTTGCAAGATATTTTTGAAAATAATGAGAAAATGTATCGAAAATGCGTTAGATTTCCCTATACTTATTATACCTCCGGTTCACAAAAGTAAAGTATTCTCCCATACTTTACTTAGTTTTCTAATCAACATTAATTAGCAACGGCTCCTAATTAAATAAATTTGCATGTTTAAATGGATTAGCTTTTGAGTATCAAGTTGCAATTGGTAAGGCTTGGGAGAGTCTGTACTAATTTTTCAAACTTAATAATCCATTAGCATTCCCTTAGTGGTTCACCTTCGGGAAGGTTGCGACAATACTAAACAATACTTATAGAAATTTACCAATATGCAAAGGAAATTCATATGTTTTGATATAGAATGATAGAATTTTTCCTTATGGAAACTACAGTTTTTTGTTGTTGTCAAAACTACAGTTTTGTGGATAAAACATTTTTGTTATGAAATATTAAAGAAAAATGAATATAATAAAAGTTAGACGCAAAAGAAATTCTACAAGAGTTTCAATTATCTTCACATTCCTTTGGGAAAAATAAACTCGCGTAGGTATCACAAGGGTCCATAATTTATATGGTCCCGCTTACCCTCGGAGTTGCAAGTCGACTTCCGTCCTTTAGTTCTGCCTGCTTTAATTCATCCGACATGAGTCTTCTCGAGTCAATACTAATTCCTATCAAAGAAGCTTCTTGCTCGGACGATAGCCTTTGCTTTTTACGGTCCCGCTTACCCTCGGAGTTGACGAAAAGTCAAAAGCGGTTTTTGTATGGGTGTGAATCCGTCGAAATGGAGAAGGCTTTGCTTTAGATATCCGCGGCTTTTCTTGGTTGACTGTTTAAAGAAGGCTTTGCATGGGTGTGAATTCGTCGGAGTCAAGACATCATTGAGTTTCGTATTGCATTTAAGAGAGGAGCACTTTATCAATTTTTGCTACACAGGCATGAACCTTGCTTTATCCTGATTAATTCGAAGTTTGTTGATCTTTTAAAGTTCTCATTAATACTGCGAGGTGGCTCTTTTAATAGTCATTCCATGTTATTTCATCTCACATCATTTCTTCCGCCGATTTTATCTCTATAGTTATTTGGCTATACATTACCTATGTACTTTTTGAAATAAAAATGGTCCTGGAGGTCTACTGCTTCAATGTTCGTACATAATAGGCATAAAAATCCTCACACAAAGAGAATGTTACTTGAATATACATGAAAGTAAGGATCGAATCAACCAATTGACAAAGCATAAGGACAGTCGCTACAGCTTCATGATCTTATAAAAATACACAGATTGATGTAAAGGAAATTTAACAACACACATAACGCAAGTATGTGGCATGCGTGGCAAAACAATACTATTAATAAAAACAGGCACTTCTCTGGACATCCACGTCACTTATGTATTTTTCTTCATCAATTGTAGCCTCTCAATTGGCACAAGCACCTCTCCCAAAATGAAACACTTCATCTTGAATGTTGAAAAGTATGTTCAAGTTCCGCTGCTGCACGTTGCCGATAATAACCCGGTCTGGCCTTTCCTGGTTCGGCTTGAAGGCCAAGCAAACTTGCGCGTCGTCGTTATCCCGCCAGACTACGGCGGACGGGTCCAACGTAACGTCGGTTTTCTCAAATTGTAGGATCATCGTCGGCAACTTCACATTCTCCTGACCCCGAAGATCATAGCACGTGTCCAGTGTCGACAGAGGCTCTGCTTTGGGATACTTCGACATGTACTTGTCGAATTCTTCGCGAACAGCGTCATAAATCGAGGGTGGCAACCGAGTGAAGGTAGTCCCCGAGTCTATGATGGTCTTAGGAGGTGAAGACTCTGAAGAGAGGCTAAATTTCTGATTCCCAAGGGCAATACCAACTAGTTTGACAAAATAAAAAGATGGGTCATCTTGGTCGAATATCAGGGGTGTGGTATTTTCTGTTTGGCAATTAGTAAGGGCTTCAGACCCAAAAAGTAAGTACCCGTTCGAGCTCTCGCTGCCAGGGATGCAGTAGCAGAAGATATTGGAAAATTTTGGTTCTACGCTGGAGATTAAGGTATGGTCTCCTTGTCCTAGGCCTAATACACCGGACGTGGCGCCGAAATCGTCGCTGTAACTTTCGCTGCAACCAAAGATGAAGTCCTGGAACTGGTACTCCGGAGTGAGGGTGAGCAGATCTTGGACGTAGTAGCCATCGGAATGCGATTTATCTGCATAGTTGATCGAGTATTTGCATACCGATAAATTGCATGTTGCGTTTGAGGATGTGGTAGATTTGAATGGCTCAAACAATGGGCCTTGCTGACGAGAGCAACTAGGACAAGACTTGCATTTGGCCCATGTAATGTCGCTGCCCGTGTCGAAGATTAGGGGCAGGTCGACTTTCGGGGTCCCGAGGCCGACTGTGACCACAAACTCACTCGTTCCGGGAGAAAGGACGCGGATCGGCAGCCGGGCGTTCTCACCGTAATTTCCAGCGGTCAGCGCGCGAGATTGTCCTTGGATGTTTATGGAATCAACCCGCGACTGGTCTCGGCGAAAAATGTGCTTGGAATTGCGGGATTGACGGTTTGCGGCAAGCGGCGAGCAGGGTCCCTGTCTGTGTGCCAATGTCAATCCCCGTCCCTTTGCTTGATCTGCAATCAGTACAAATCATAATGTAAGTAATGCTTATAGCGGTCGAATCTCGAGACCATGTCAACCATTATTATTCAATAATATGCATTTAGCAATGCCGAAACATGGCCCAGGGTATTAAAAATAGAGAACGAGACCTTTGCAAGTAGTTGAAGCCGTCAGCGGCTTCATTTCGACAACATACTTATCATGTTCTTCATGATTCATCACCCTTCCCCATGCACATCTCTTCTCAACTTCGTGGCCAGAGAAAAGGAGAACGAGAAGAAGAAGCAGAAGATGGAGAAAACTGTAACTGGCCATGGATGGACTGTGATTTGCTCAAGGACTCAGAGGGAACTCGAGTATTTATAAATCGAAGATGACGATTGTTGGATGATCCAACCGCGTAGGTATGAAATGGAAGGACAGATAAGAAAGGTTGAAATAAGCCAAGAACAAAAGGTTTGGTCCCGTTGACTAGGAACCTTCACCGTTCACATACCTTTTGAGTGTCGACTGTTCCTAGTCTTTCGAATAGCCAACTGTCACCGTGTCGTCAAGCCAACGTTAGACTCGGTGGGTTGACTCACTGCTGCAATAAAAACTGCTCCTCATTTTGCATGTACTAATCTTATGTATTGACGGAGTATTTAAATAACAAACTATATATTTATCTAATAATTTAAATTTTTTGAATAATTGACAGTTATCACAAATGTGGTCGTTAAGATCAGACCAAGCGTAAGAAGAAAATGATAAAATATTTAACTACATATTCATTTAATAGATTAATCTTTTAGAAGAATTAATAGCGATCCAACAAAATCTTACAGTTGATCAGGTCTTTCCTCAATGAAGATTATGACATGCTGGTAGATAAAAAGGAGGGTGGCTTGAATGACAAAAACAATTTCGATTTATGGCCCCGTTGAATGTGCATGGGATTGGATAATATATTCCGTAGGAATGAAACTTATATATTCTTTAGTACATTTTATTTACTTTTTCTACTAATGCTTTAAATTTACCACCATTACGTGAAATCACCAACTTTTTTTTTTGTGCAACTCACCAAATTTTCTCCAATTAATTAACTAACTACTTTTGAGTAGGGATGATCGGTTCCTAATCCAATTTGATTTCAAGGTGGAACTGAGAATCGAAAATCGGACCGAGTGGATTGGCTCCCATTTTTTGAGACCAAGGACTAGACTGGACGGTTCTAGAACCGAGAACCAGACCGAATCGACTAGTCCGATCCAGGTCCAATAGAACCAACCATTTGGTAAAAAAAATTTAAAAAAATAGAATTATTATTATTTAAGGATTTATTGCATTTTTTAAAGAAATTAAAAATATATTTTTAAATAAAAAATAGTCGGTTTGGTGCGGTCCACCCCTCCCCCAAAAAAAAAAAAAACCAAGAGCTAGACCGAAAATCACCGGTTCCATTTTTATGGAATCAAGAACTGAACCGACACCTCTAGGAACTAAACCAAACCGGCCGATCCAGTCCTGTTCGAGCAGTTTCCGATTCGGGCGGTCCAATGTGCTCACCTCTACTTTTGAGTTACCGACTCTTATTTGAGTTCATCAACATTTATTTGGTATTATCAATTCACCATATTGAGTTACCATTCTCATTTGCCTTATTTATAAACCCTTTTCTACCATTCAATTATCAACTAGTTTCACGTTATTAACGGTTATTTGAGTTTTTAATAAAATAAAAAAAAACTCTTATTTGAGTTAGTCCAATTTATTTGTCTTTTTTTAAATTATCATTTTTTTGGCAAAAAGAGACTTTTCTTATTATCTACGAACTTTTATTTAACTTTTTTACAAAACTTTACATTTACCAGCTATTATATGAAATAACTGACCTTTATTTGGTCACTTACCAACTTTATCCCAATTAAACAACCCAATAGATTAGATGGTAAATAAAAAGAGCAAATAAACTTTGGTAGCGAGCTCAAATACAAGTTGGTAATCCAGAACTAAGTAATAACTTAATCGTAGAAAAGGTGATAAATCATGTAAATTAAAGTTAGTAATTTCATATCAGAGTTGATAAATTTAAAAGTTGGTAAAAATACTCTAGTTTAGGAAGTTAGTAATTTCATATCATAGTTGATAAATTTAAAAGTTGGCAAAAATACTCTAATTTAGGTGATAATTCATATAAGTATTAGTAAACACAAAGTGTCAGTAAATTATATATATAAAAGTTGGTAGGTTAAGTTAAAAATTTGCCTATTTGCAAACTAATAAAAAAAATTTGTAAAGTTTTGGCAAGTTACCAACGAAAAAAAAGTCACGAAACATTTTTTTTTACAAACAGTTCTTTTACACTAAACAATAATTATTGAAATTTATCAATATGCAGAGGAAATTCATATGTTTTGACACAGAATAATAGAATTCTTCTTTCTGTAACTACAGTTTTTTTGGGTCAAAACTATAGTTACGTGGATAAATTTTTTTTTATAAAACATTAAAGAAAAATGAAGATGGTAAAAATTAGACGCGAGAGAAACTCTACAAGAGTTTCAATTATCTTCACATTCCTTTGGGCAAAAGATAAGCTCACTTCACGGACCAAGGAAGGTTGAATCCATTTCGTTTCTATCATCATATTATGTAGATATCACAAGGATTCACAATATTTAATTCTTGAAAAGAAGTGGGTTCTCATGCTTCAGACGCAGATAAGAACTTTTAACTAAAAAAGAAAGAAGAAGAAGAATCAACCAAACAAAACGTGAGAAAGATGTAATGGAAGTTTCTTCTTGACCTAGAGTCCCCAGTTTCATGTGGAGAACACGTAGCACGCCATCCCAACAGTTCTTTTACACTGACCAATAGTTATTAAAATTTACCAGAGCAAAGGAAATTTTTACTTTTTATAGATCGTTATAAAACATTAAAGAAAAATGAATATGGTAAAAGATAGACACGAAAGAAATTCTATGAGAGTTTCATTTATGCTCACATCCCTTTGGGCAAAAAAAAATAAAAATCTCACTTCACAAACCATGGAAGGTTGAACTGGTCAAGGGAACCAAAGTGCACAAAGGGCCGATGACCGTGAAGGTTAAGGCAAAAAAACCAAAAAAGATATCAAGTTTTACACGCCCTTGATAAATCCATTTCATTTCAATGGTCGTTAAAAAAGAAAAGAAGACAAAGAAACAACCAAGCAAAACATAGGAGAGATGTAATGGAAGATTCCACTTGACCTAGAGTCCCCAAGTTTCACGCGGACAAGTTCTCGTTGCGCGCCATCCCAACTCCCGAGTTCTATAACGTTAATTCAGCCGACATGAGTCTTGTCGAGTCAAGTCCTCAGTCTTTTAATACTAATTCCCACAAAAGAGAAGTTCTTTTCCAGCCTCTTGCTCGGAGGATGGCCTTTGCTTTAACTGGTCCCAGTTACCCTCGGAGTTGACGTAATCAACGACGTGTCATTCAATAGCGAAACAAATAAAAAAAATGGTCGGTCGTTGAAAAAAAAAAACAAGAAAAAATCCCAAGTAAGAAGAAGAAATCGATCAGAAAGAGAGGTCGGTAGCTAACGACACGTACGGTGTCGCTTTTACATGTCCGCGGCTTTTCTATGTTGGCTATTTAAAGGCCTTGCATGGGTAGGAATTCGTCGAAGTCTAAGACATAATTGAGCGAGCGAGTCGAAGGAATGGAGAGCCACAAAAGCCTTCGTCTTCTTGCGCTTGTTTTCTCTCTTGTCATGATTGAAAAATCGATGGCGTCCCGAATTCTGTTGATGGATTATCCTCCTCCTCCTCCAGGTACTCTCTCTCTCCCCCCTATGTCGAATCGATTTGAAGTATTTGGGGGAATGCGACGCGGTCGAGTCTGTACTTAGTGTTAGCCGTGCTGACTAGTCCGATCCGCTGATCATGCAGACAATGACCACAGCAAGACCGCCGTGGCACCGGCCCCAATGAAACAGGATGGCCAATGGCACGGCGGCGGTTCAGGCCAGGGGACGGTCATGGTGCCTCCACCCGGAACGCAGACCAAGATGAAGCAAGCCAGCACACCAAACACGTCCGCGACATCCGTTGTGTCCGCCCCAAAAGATGCTCAAGTTGATGTCTCGGCTGCCGCCTCTCCTACGAGCGCCACCTCAAGCGCAAGCGTCACCAGCAACAGGAACTCGTCAAGCACCACGGTCACCAACGGAGGCACCGTCTCAACATCCAGCTCCCGGCGCGTCAGTGCAAGAAGCAGCTCCAGCGTTACTAAATATCCTTGATGATTGCCAAGTGAAAAGCGAAAGTTCTTGATGATCGACGCTTTCTTTTCTTTCTTCTGGGTTTGTTGTCACTCTTGTTTGATTGAAGCGATGCATTCTTTCGTACAGTTGTACCAAAATGTCCAGTTCACGTGTGGGGTTGTTATTGATTCTGAAGCGAATTTCTCTTTTTGTTTGAGAAAGTCGCAAATTTTCATTATATATGCAAATTTTACCTTCAATTTTCTTGCTCCCGTATCAAATACCAATCATGAAATTTCAAAGGCTGCGATTTGTATTTTTGCGAATGAAAACTCTATTCCGACCTCAGATTTGGCTACCATTGCCGGCCTCAGCTCTGAGGTCTGTGACAATTGGCACAAATGGGAGAACAAGGTGCATTTACTATATTGTCATTTACCTTCCTAGAAGATTAGTCTAGTTTGGCTTTTCTTTTGAGGTGGGGCGATTGCATAAGTGGGTTTTGGTTAATAATTGCTTTTGGAACACTCGTTAATTTATATGTGACGAGGAAAATTTCATCTCTAATGCACTCATGACACGCTATACGAGGAAAGAATTGTATTGGAAAGTATGAATATTTATTTTATGAGGTATTTAACGAGTGTTTTTGTGGGGCACTCATTAGCAAAATCTTTAATAAATAAGCATTGATGGGAAGATGTAGCTCAAAATCTAATAGTAGAATGCAAAATATACGTTTTTAAAACTCAAGATTGATAGTTGATACAAGAGCAAAAAGTGGGATGGTAATTATAGTTGAGTAAAATGTGAGATCTTGCTTATATTGTTTCCTTTAGCTTTTCAATACCTATATGAATACAAAAACCTTAAAGTTCTTCTTTTTTTTCCCTTTCTCTACTTATACTCTCGAAATACCAGAGATGTCTATGCTCGTGTAAAATAAAATCAATTGAAAACTTAAGGGATTTTCGATTTTCTCAATTCATTATGCAAATTAAGATAAGCTTCTAGAGCTTCAAATTGCAGCTCAAGAGCGGAGTACGTTATCAATTATACTACACATTGGGGGATAAGTCAACCTTAGAATGATAGCCGACAACAATGGCAACCGAGCAGTTATTTGGCTTATAAATGATCTAATTACAATTTATAATACGTATGGTCCACGCCAGGAGACCTTGCGTCTGCGTTATTGTTAGTGCGAAATACACATAAATCCTCGGGCAGGGAGAAAGGTAATGGAATTTGTGCCACGGAAAGAACCGAATCGATCGACGGGCCATTGCAGCTATCTTAATCTTAAAAAATACACGGATCACGCGAATCAAGTTTGCGCATTGGAAAAGAAGAGTTGGGCCATGCTTCTCCCGAGGGAGACGGGCTGTCCGAAAGTGATGGAGGCGGTGTGACCTTTGACTAGGACTCTAGGTTTAACAATTACAGAAAGATGACAGGAGAGTTTCTGTCTAATTTGCTACTTTTTCTTGAATCGTGACTTATATAAATAAAAGTCGGTAGGTTAAGTTAAAGATTTGCCTATTTGCAAACTAATAAAAATTGTTAATAAAGTTTTAGAAAGTTACCAATGAAAATAAGTCACAAATCATTTTTTTTTCACCAACAGTTCTTTTGCACTTATTAACACTTAAATTTTGACTATCCTACTTGTTCATCACATAAACATATTAAATATTTCATAACATTGCATTTAGGTAACAATAATATTTAAGATCAAATTTATTTGATTTAAAATTGTTCTAAAAAAATTTAAAATAAAATTTTAAAAAATAGAAAATATCAGCAATAAAAAGTGGAGGGAGATTTGAAAAAGAAAAGATTTTAAATTTTGAATAATAGAGCTAATTTTTTATTTGAGTCGATTTTTGAAAAAAAAAAATTTAAATGATGGAGCCATTTTTTAGTTGGGTAGTTTCCTCTCTATACGGAAGATCATCATTTGTTGAGTAAATATGTGCTATAATCATGAGGAATCTTCACTAAACAACAAAGTCTTTTTCTCTATAAATAGGGGGCGGCAAAGAAAAAAAATAAGGTGAAAAAAATAAGAGAGAGATGGGAAGAATTTGCCATCACTGTAGAGAGTGAGAGTTCGTAAGCCATTGTAGAGAGAGAGAAAAACAATAGAAATTTTTTTTTTCCTCTGTGATTTGTTGTCAATGGCCATCACATTCCACGATTGCCATTGCATCTGTGTTGCTAGCACACCTGTTCCAAAATCGTTTCCCATGAAGTCGGGATACTAGCACGTCCCGACGATGAAGGTTGCTGTCCCTCAAGATTAGTTGATCCCATTGACGTCAGAAGCTTTCTTCCAAGGCGTTTGCTGCCTCCTGATGAGTTTCCACAACGATTGACATTGCTCGTTGTTCGCTACTCTTTGCTGAGTTGCGCCGCTGCTCCTGCCGACAAAGAGTTGCGCACTACCCTTGCGATGCTAGTTCATTATGTAACTAGACGAGCTTGTCATTAGCCCTGGCATTCCTATTCTGCCACGATCTCTGGCATCACCTACAACCGGCGGTCTTCACGCCACTTGCAAAGTTGTTGCTGCCGTGCAATCCTTTTGATGGTGATAGATAATGAACGCCATTTAGCTTTGCCAATGTTGTTCAGCTATAGCTCGTTCCCAATCAAGCATCACCAGTATTGAAAGGGCAACTCCAAGAGATGATCTAGCAACAAATGCATCTCCAACAGAGCCTCCAACAAGTTTCAGCGAATGTCCAGTCAACGTGGTGTATTGATTCTTTTCTGTGCAGGTTCTCATTGCACTGGCTAGGCCTCACAATGGTATAATCGTCGCTCGACCACCAACTTTCCAACACCGGCTACTCACCAAGCAATGGTGAAGTTTCGGTCATACCCCATTCATTGGTTCGCAAGCCTCGTTGCTGCCCTCGTAAAAGCCGTGACTTCCATTAGGTAATGTCCTCAAACTAAATTCAGTTCAAATTTTCGGTTTCCTAGTTTGTGATTTAAATTTATTATGACTTGATGTGCTTTGCTATATTTAGACATTACCCGTTTAATAAAATTATTGTGTTGAGGGTCATGACAATCAGATATACTGAGCCTAGAGACATCAAATTAGATTTTTGATTATCATGACCTTTTGTCTTGGGTCGAGATGAATTACATGTTTATATGGTTGTGTTCATTGCCTATGCTGGTTTTATATTAGTAAATTTTCTCATTAATGAAGTAAATAAAAAAAGTTCACATTGCATGATATTTGATAGTTACATGTTTTAGAATTGCATCCTAGGCATACATAATTTTTTAGCTGAAATTTTCTAATGAGATTTAGTTTAGTTTAGTATTCTGAAATTTTTAATAAAAAAATATTAAAAATCATAAAAAGAACATGCATATCATATAGTAAGGCTCCGTTTGTTAACCATTATGTTTCTCTATTTTTATGCTCTTTTGTTCCCTGAAATAGAAAAAGAACAAAAATGCGTTTGGTAACGCCAACTGATTTTTCTATTTCCGGGAATAGAAAATTATTCATGGGAATAGATTTAGAGTAGAAATGAGAAATAGAAAAAAATAGCTTCTTATTCATGGGAATTTCTAAAAACTATTTCTTGAGGACTACTCACCACCTATAGCATACCGCCACTCGCCCATTGCCACCCACTACCTGCCGCCGTTGCTGCCACTGATCGCCAGTCGCCGATCTCCGCCACTTGTCGCTGGCCACCCCACCCGCTCGCCACCGATTGCCCACCAGTCATCGGCCTCTCACTGCTGCCCTTTGCTTGGCGGGCAGCGACCCAGCGATCAGCGACCCACGACCAGTGGGCAAGGGTCGTCGACTGCTGCCGCCGGTTGCCACCGCCACCCGCCAGTCTTCGCCGCTATCGGGGAAGAAAGAAATAAAAAAAAATTGTCAGTACCAAATGCATGTCTATTCTTTTTCTATTCCAAAAATAAGAAATTTTTGTAGTTATCAAATGCCTTATTTTACTTAGAAATTGTTCTAGGGAGTAGAAATAGAAAATAACTACTTCTCAAAAGAAATTGTTCCGAGTAGAAATATTACCAAACATATCCTAAATATCCTTGATGATTGCCAACTAAAAAGCAAAAGTTCTTGATGATCGACGCTCTCTATTCTTTCTTCTACATTTATATTCACTCTTGTTTGATTAAAGTGATTCATTTATTCTCACAATTGTACCAAAATGTCCAATTCACGTGTGAGACTATTCTTGATTCTGAAGCAAATCTGTCTTTTTGTTTGAGAAAATCGCAAATTTTCATTATATATATAGATCCGACCTTCAATTTTCTCACTTCAATATCAAATACCAATCACGAAATATCAAAAGCTACGATTTGCATTTTTGTGAACAAAAAACTCTATTCCGACCTCGAACTTGAGATGGGCAACCATTGCCAACCTCAGCTCTAAGATCCGCGACAATTGGCACAAAGGGAGATAAGTATAGCCCAAGAGCCAAAACTTGGCACGAGGGGACGCTTAAGTGCCGTTTTTCAAAACAAATGGATCATTTTAGTGCCAAGTCATCGGAACTCGAAATCCTACGTGGCAATTTTTTATTAATTTTCTTACCTACGTGGCTTGCTGGAAACTGAGTCGGCAAAAAATTAGCCAAAACGTCGTTGTTTTGTGTTGACGTGGATTTTAAAAATTATTAATTAAATAATATAAAAATTTAAAAAATTTATTATTATAAAATCGATTTTATTAAAAAAAAAGTTGGGGGAAGGGGAATTCGACGAGGGATGTGCAGCCCTCGCCACCGCCGTTGTTGCTACCCCACTATCACCGAGAAGGGTTGGCGACGGTGGGTGAGTGTCAACCAAGGTCGCGGGACCCTGGCTAGTGGCCGGCGACCTTGGCTGACTTGCGGCAGGGGCCTGCGAGCCCAAGCCCAGATTTGGGGCGAGGGTCGCCAGCCCTCGCCCAGCCAGGCCAAGGGCCTTCGCGGTCGCCGGCCACCGACCAAGGCCCGACGACCTCGGCTGACCCTCACCCACCGCCACCGGCGCTTCTCGATGATGGTGGGGTGGCGACGGTGGTGGTGGCAATTTATTTTTGTTAAAATCTCCTGTTTTTTTTAATAAAATCGATTTTAAATTTTTTTTAGTATGACTTGGCAATTTATTTTTGTTAAAATTGCCATGTGAATTTTTTATTTTGAAAAAATGCTCCATTAGAAAATGAAGTTGTCGAAAATTGACACGTGGCAGTTTGGCCGGATTTTTTCTCTGTTGGCACTTAACTGATCCATTTTGCTCGATTTTGACACTTAAGTGTCTCCCATGCCAAGTTTTGGCACTCCAGGGATCCGTACGTCAGCACAAAGGGGAGAACAAGATACATGTACTAAATTGTCGTTTACCTTCCTAGAAAATTAGTCTAGTTTGGCTTTTCTTTTGGGGTGGAGGCGATTTGTATAAATGGGTTCTCATTAATAATTGCTTTCGGAACACTCATTAATTTATGCTTGATCAGGAAAAAAGTTCTTCTCCGATGCACACATCACATGCTATACAAGGAAAGCATTGTATTGGAAAGGATAAATTTTTGTTTTATTAGATATTTAACAGAGTGTTTTTGCAGGAGCAAAATCCTCAATAAATAAGCATGGGTGGAAAGATGCAGCTCGAAATCTAATAGTAGAGTTTAAGGTGCAATATATGGATTTTTAAATCTCAAGATTGACAGTTGAACGAGAGTTAAAAGTGAGATGGTTTTTATAAGTGAGTAAAATGTGGGATGTTGCTGATATTGTTTCCTTTAGCTTTTCAATACCTATTTGAATACAAAAGCCTTAAAATTAATTTTTTCCTTTCCTTTCTCTACCTATACTCTCAAAAATATTAGGGTGTCTGTGCTCGTGTAAAGTAAAATCAATTGAAAACTTAAGGGATTTCTGACTTTCTCAATTCATTATGCAAATTAAGATAAACTTTCTAGAGCTTCATATTGCAGCTCGAGAGCGGAGTACGTCATCAATTATACTACACATCCCCCGGGGGGTGGGGGGGGGGGGCAAGTCAACCTTAGAATGGTAGCCGACAACAATGGCAATCAAGCAGTTACTTGGCTTATAAATTATCCAATTACAATTCATCATGCGTACGGTCCACACCAGGAGACCTACGTCTGTATCAGTGTTAGTGCAAAATACATATAAATCCTTGTGCATAGACAAAGGTACTGGAAATTGTGCAACGGAAAGAACCGAATCGACCGGCGGGCAAAGCATAAGAACGGGTCATTGTGGCTATCTTAATCTTATAAAATACACGGATCACGTGAATCAAGTGTTGCGCGTTGGAAAACAATGTACAAAAGTCGAGTTGGGCCATGCTTATCTCGAGGGAGACAGGCTGTCCGAAAGTGATGGAGGCAGTGGACTTTTGACTAGGACCCTAGGTTTAACAATTATAGAAAGATGACAGGAGAGTTTCCGTCTAATTTGCTCCTTTTTCTTGTGTGGTCCAACTTGCGAGTTTTATATATTTGTTTGTTTTTTTTCAAAGAGTGAAAAGGAGCGATCAACGTACAGATTGAGCAATCAAAGGTTCAAGGTCAATAATCGCATGATATGATCATTTGGGTGTGTTAACTCATCTTGTAACGACCTGATCAAATGAGGGTGAAGAGTGATCGTCGAGGCCAGAGAAGACCTAAACAAGGCACGACTCTTGACATACTTTTAGGATGGCAAAATTTGCAAGAATAAAATGAACCGTAATAGAGAGGAGAGTAATTCTGTAATATATATGTAAAAATTGAAATTAATTTATGAAGATGTCTTGAAACTCCAAAATTAAGCGAGCTCAAGTTAAAACACTATCGGGATGGGTAGCCTCTTAGAAAAGTGTCTGCATATATATCAAAGGATAAAATTATAAGGTTCGGTATGGGATGATCAAAGCAGATAATAGCTCGATGAGTTAAAGCTAAGTACATCGCACGTCCACCCAAAAGATCATAAAAGTCAGCAAGTTCGAAATTTCTGGCACTGGATATTGCCGTGTGAGGCTTTTCTTGTCCACTGCTGGGGACCGGGACCCAACCCCAAAGACACCACCGGCTACCAAGGTCAAGGAAGGACCATAAATGGCAAACGAGGTCGTTTCTCTTGCGATCATATTCTGCATTCTCCTTGGCTCGCACTGTTTTCACTCAAGGTCATCAGCCGCTTGAATTCTCGCAGGTGATTCTCCAACCGGCACATTTGTATCTCTCGTAATTACTTCATGTTGTGTTCTCTACTATCAATCCAGTTAGAGAACAGATCATACTCACACCATGTATGATGGATAAAAGTGTCGGGAATGACTAACCCCTTTCAATTCACGACGAACAAATTACGCAGGAATGTATGTCGATTCACCAGAGCACAATGGGCGAATCTTTGACTTCACAATGGTCTAAATATAATCACAAGAAAAGTATTCACATTCTACAGTGTAATGCTGGTTGTCTTCTCAAAATAGATAATAGAACCCTTTGTGTATTTTGTTTTATAAAGAGAGAGGAAACGTTCCTTTCTTCATAACATTTTGTTTTTGTCAATTGCATTAGAGGCCGTTATTTCCAAAAGTTGTCTTTTATACTTCTCTTAAAAGATAACAATTCATACCCCTTAAAAAGGTACTTCTCTAAAATACACTCTATCATAAACAATAAGTGCCTCTTAAATACATCCCATCATGGACGTACTGTCAAAATATAACATCTCCCACTCAAACATGATGGGCTTGATGATACTCAATCAAGAATATAATATATTTAATATTCATCTACTTTAGAAATAATTCTTACTAGCAAGAAAGCCGGGCAATCAATAAGTACATCTACACATGAGAGCTCTAATGAAGCACTCGTTAGAGATAACATAATGGTTACAACCCCAAAAAGAAAAAAATATTTGATGTCTCACAGTACTCCAGACATATTTTGCTACATTAGTTTAAGCATATCTATTCTTTAAAGACTATGCTTATATCCAAAATCACAAAAGGCAATTTAATTAGTCGACTAATAAATACACATGATAAATATAAAACAACAATAGTCTTCATTCATACTCATTTCTTTCTCCATTTCAGAACGACGACTTTCCTAGACACATTCGATAAAACCATATATGTTCATAACCACCAATAACATACTAAAGTAACAATATTGATGTGTCACTTTGAGAACATAGTCAGAAGTAACATATGACACAAAATAAGATAAATTATAAATTACCTCAAGGATTCACATAATGAGTAAATAAGGATAATTGTACTCATCTCTCCTATCAATCGAATAAAATATATGTAATATGAATTATATGCTATAATGGATTTCTCTTTCTATAATAGCATATGTCATTTATTAAATATATCTATTATATGGATCTTAGTCTATACATAGTCACGTGCTCATGTTTAGCTCAAGTGGTATATTAGCTCACTTTTTACAATGCTTAATTAAGTACTCGTATCCGGCTTCCTTCAAACATACATGATTGTGGGACTATCATGTTTGGTCTTATCACCTACGAATCATAGACCTCATTTTGATTCCAATCAAAGCAATGAAAATTATTTTATGAATTAAACTACTTTTCCAGCATCTATTATACATATCATCTCATCTCAACTTGCTAGTTATAGCACTTGAGGTAATTACTCTTGTAAGTGAACCAATCGTTGTCTGCTGACATACATTTCAATAATATATGTGTATTTGAGCTAGTCTCATGATGGATTCATCCTTGCCAATGAAACATCAATTCATTAAAAAATAAACAAGTACATACATATGTTCACATATACATAAACCAGTAATCATCAACAATATTATATATTACATTTCACATAATCTTAGAGATATCGTATGAATCAAAAATACATCTCTCCAAATAGCCTTTGTGAATGGATTAACAATCATCATGTTAGTTGAAACATATTATAAAACTATCTCTTTCTGCGTTATTATATCTCTAATAGAGTTATTATTTATGTCAACGTGTTTCACCCTATCATGATATTTGTGATCTTTTATATAGGTAATGGCTGCTTGACTATCATTGATCTTAGAACATCTGCAATAATGGCTAAATTTTTCAAGAAATGTTTTAGCTATACTACTCCTTGCACTGCAACAAAATATGCAACAAATTATGCCTCCATCGTAGACAAATAAACAGCCAAGCAAAATGCAGGAGAGATGCGATGGAAGTTTCCGCTTGACCCAAGTCTCACGCGGACAAGTTGTCGTTGCGCGCCGTCCCAACTCCCGAATTCTAGAAGATGCATGTCGACTTCTGTCCTTTAGCCCTGCCAGCTCTAATTCATCCGACATGAGTCTAGTCGAGTCAAATCCTCAGCCTTTTAATACCACTTCTCATCAAAGAAGTTCCTTTCGAGCCCCTTGCTCGGAAGATGGCCTTTGCTATATGGTCCCTTTTACCCTCGGAGTCGACGAACAGTCAACGACGTGTCATTCAACAGCGAAACTATAATAAATACAAAAGTGGTCGATCGAAGAACTCAATCGGAAAGAGAGGTCGGCAGCTAACGAGACGTAGGGCGTCGCTTTTACATTTCCGCGGCCTTTCTATGTTGGCTATTTAACGAAGGCTTCGCATGGGTGGGAATTCGTCCAAGTCTAAGACATCATTGAGCGAGCCACTCGAAGGAATGGAGAGCCACAAAACCCTTCATCTTCTTGCGCTCGTTTTCTCTCTTGTCATGATTGAAAAATCGATGGCATCCCGAATTCTGTTCACGGATTATCCTCCTCCTCCTCCAGGTACTCCTCTCCTTTGTCGAATCGATTTGAAGTAGTAGGGGGAGTGTAACGCGGTCGAGTCTGTACTTAGTGTTAGCCGTGCTGACTTGCTCGATCCGTTGCACATGCAGACAATGACCACAGCAAGATCGACCCGAAAGGGAGCCCACCACGCCAGGATAGCCACTGGAACGGCAACGGTTCGGACCAGGGGACGGTCATGGTGCCTCCGCCTGCAACGCAGACCAAGATGAAGCAAGCCGGCACACCAGACATGTCCGCGAAAGCCGTCGTGGTCGCCCCAAAAGATGCTCAAGTCGATGTCTCGGCCGCCGCCTCTCCTACGAGCGCCACCTCGAGCGCGAGCGTCACCCGCAACAGCAACTCGTCAAGCACCACGGTCACCAATGGAGGCACCGTCTCAACATCCAGCTCCGAGCGCTTCAGCGCAAGAAGCAGCTCCTCCGTTACTAAATATCCTTGATGATTGCCGAGTAAAAAGCGAAAGTTCTTGATGATCGTCGCTTTCTTTTCTTTCTTCTAGGTTTATTTCTACTTTTGTTTGATTGAAGCGATGCATTCTTTCGTACAGTTACCAAAATGTCCGATTCACGTGTGAGGTGTTGTAGATTCTGAAGCGAATCTATCTTTTCGTTTGAGAAAGTTGCAAATGTTCATTATTTATGCAAATTTGATCTTTAATTTTCTTGCTCTCATGGCAAATACCAATCACAAAATTTCAAAAGGTATGATTTGTATTTTTGCGAACGAAAACTCTATTCCCACCTCAGATTTGAGATGGGCGACCATCACCGGCCTGAGCTCTGAGGTCCGCAAAAATTGGCACAAAATGGAGAATAAGATGCATTTACTAAATTGTCATCTTCCTTTCTAGAAGATTAGCGTTGTTCAGCTTTTGTTTTGGGAGGGGTGCTGGGGGGCCGATGCATTAATGGATTCTCGTTAATAGTTGCTTTAGGCGCACTCGTTAATTTATACTTGATGGGGAAACATTCTATCTCTAATGCATTTATCCCATGCTATCGAGGAATTGGAAAGGATAATTTTTTGTTTTATTAGGTATTTATCAAATGTTTTTGCGGAGGCACTCTTTAGCAAAATTCTAAATAAATGAGCATGGAAAGATGCAGCTCGAAATCTAATAGTAGAAATCTAATAGTAAATTTCCATACGATTTATAATTGAGTAAAATGTGAAGAAAATATTGTATGATACGCGTGCGCCACGTCATCATCCGCTGACGGGGTGCACATTTTCCAATCAGTTGTTGACACGCGTCCTGTGTGGGACCCGCTGGAAAATAGAAGGCCGGTTCTCAGCTGGCTCGGCTGGGCTCGGCTGGGCTCGGCTGACAAAGAAGGACGGGTAATAAATGCGCATCTCCCGCTATTTTTTGGGGGGTTTTTGTTTTCCTCTCCTTCGTGGAAGAATGACCCAGACCGAGATGAGAGGCTTCCTCTGTTTCCCTCTCCGCGTGTCCCAACCTCCGCGCCTGTGCCTGCGCCTCCCCGAAGCCTTGCCGGCCGGTCTTCGGGAGCCCCGCCGGTCGCAACTGGCTCTCGAAAGATTTGTGCTCGTTTCGGTTTCTCTTCCGGACAAAGGAAAGAGAAGCAAATCCTCCCTTGCGAATACGAATCACCATTTCTTTCTCTTGGACGAAGGTTTTGAAATTTTGAATCTCAAATTTTCTCTTTCCGCGCTCGATGCTGCTCCGCCCTTCCCCGCCGTCACCGACGACGCACATTAAGGTCCTAATAAATGTGCTTCGTCGACGGACGGACCGGGCCAGGAGGGACGGGGGCAAAGATCTAGCCGTGGTGGGGCGGGAGTGGAGGCTGAGGCACTTGTCCACGCTGCGGATCCGGTCGGCGGTTGGGCTCGGTGATTGCGCGCTGGTCTCGAGCCTCAAGTCCCGACCGAAGGGAGGTCGTCGACTGGCCGAACTCCATCATTCAAGATGCGTTTGGGGCTTTCTTTTCTTCCCTTGTCTTCGTCGCTATGTTCAATAGGATGAAGGTTTTTCATGGGCACGGTTGGTGTTCTCTGGTGCTGGGCTCTTCTTTTCAGTTCCTTTTGCCTCTCGGTGCTTTCATCCAAAATATCTCATCCATTTCTTTTTTGTGGAACAAGGTTCTGTGTTTTCTCTGGCGTCCTTCTCTGGATTTAATAGCCGTTGCTGCCACGAGCTCCTTGGATATGGCGATGGAGGTGAAGGAAGTGGAGCTGGAACCGGAGTCAGAGGAGGATAGGGTGAGAAGGATAGGGGAGGCGGCGAGCGCCGGACATAAGAGTGGGGCAGGTGCCCAAGGCATGGAGGCATGAGGAGGCGGTATCACTGTACGTGGAGGAGGTGGAAGTTGGCAAGGCTGAACCTAGAATCATCAACAGTGGCCTCGTCAAGTATGTCCCTCTCCAAGAGCTTAAGGTACTCCTCTTGTCTCCGTGTATTGCAGTGGCTTGGTGCTGTACTTGAAGGTTGAGGATAACGTAGATGGTCCACATGTATGTTTGTACACTCAGCTTCATTAGATTGCCTCAGAGGTTTTGGATGATTGATTGATCGATCTACATTGGCCCTCTGTTTCGAGGTCTTGAGTAATTTATGGCTAGGAGTAAGCACCATTACTGCTCTTAAAGAGCATTGAATTGATTTGCTTCTCTTTGAGCAGAACGATGTGGAAAGAAGAGAAGGGATGAGATTAGTCACCACCTCAAACAAGAATGGAGAGAGCAAAGTTGGACTAACAATTTTTGTTGCTTGAATAAGGAGGGACAGAAATGAATGTAGCTGAAAAATAATCATCAGAATTAGTGAACTCTTCTTAGATCATCCTATTTTTGGGAAGATGGATATGGAATCGGCTAATGAGGGAGAAAAGATATCCTTCTGTACCTCTTCTGCTCCTTGCATGTGAATCAACCAAACAAGTGATTATCGCAGGCACTCCTTCAAATCCATTCTCTTCTCTTCGAATCTGTCCAACCGAACACAGTACTTGGTTTCCCTAGGAACATCATGAAGTGATCTAGTCTTCATTGCATAATGTAGCTTAATAGTCATTGAGGTTGGCTTCAATTGATGTGCACATTGGATGCGTGATTGCAGTGATTTGTGATCAAATATTCTGGTTGACGTGTTTTTGGCCAGCAATTTGATGTTCTCTGTGCATTTACCTTAAAACTCAAACATGTTGTTGCTTGCCTTATAATAGGTTTAATTAACTTGAGTTTAACCAGAGTTTTCATTCCCATTCTTTGAATATTTTCAAGTTGATAATCTGCCAAGAGTACTCTGAATCTAGCGGCTCATACATGATGAAATGGAAAGATAGTGGATATAATGTCTTGTAGCTGAGACAACCTCAGCACATGGTAGATCCTTCTTAGCTCAAGAAGCTGTATATGTTATTAGGAGACAGTAAAAGTCTGATGCTGTGCTGGATTGCTGATTTTTGCACTTATTGTTGCAAAATTCTCCTGCTTTCATTTGTTCAGGATACTAGTCTTATCAATGTCTGCAGGGATTCTAATAAACTAACTTTGTGGGGGTCATGTACAATATTCAGTGCAGTTGTGATGTTTCATATTAATGGGAAGTAATCCAGCTTTTAATCCTAGGATAGTTTGTATTGTTGATTTGATTGTAATTTTAGGATGGGCGAGCAACAGACCTTGATTAGCTTATCATACATACGGTAATTCTATTCTGCTTTGAGAAATGATTTTTCCAAAATTATAGAAATTCTTGTTGTTGTTAGGGGGAACAGTAAGGTTTTTAAGTTCGAGGGTCAATTCCTATAACATCCACCTGCTTATGGAAATTACCAGAAGACCCCTTGTTTTTGAAAAGTTGTGTAGACAGGCATCTCAATATCCATTATATTACTTGGATTAATAATGTATAAGCCTGTATTTTTTTCCCCCCAAATCTATACAAAAGTTCAGATCATAGGGGCATGA
The DNA here is from genome assembly GCA_014182895.1 of Angophora floribunda. Lineage (NCBI taxonomy): Eukaryota > Viridiplantae > Streptophyta > Magnoliopsida > Myrtales > Myrtaceae > Angophora > Angophora floribunda. Next base: position 27,183,637 of record CM024711.1, on the reverse strand, counting down.
TCCACATTCCAATCTTGTTGTAGGTTAACAAATGCAGATGCTAAAAATCTACTTTGATTAAAAGGTACCATACAAGTCACCTCATCGTGTCTTAATTTAATGGATTCAACAAATTTTAACAGGAGCGACAGAAGCAACCTTTTAATAAGAAGGGGTTCTCCTTATAGCTTCTCCGAATATGAGGGGCATCAAGGTAATTTACCAGAAATCTTCTATTGTTATTGTTCTTCGAAACTTCTCAGTAATCTAAATTTATTGGTGAGGATATGACCATTTACATTCAGCTTTTCTTAGCCAAGTTTCTAACTCGATCTACCTTTGCTATTCAAACATGAGATGTAGCTATAGTTGCTATTCATTACAATCGAGAGCCGGAAAAAGATCTGTTTAATTTAAATGGGGAAATTCTGATGATGACCTTGGCTGTCTGTTTTTTTTGTTCATTTAAGTTGGCTGGAAATGATGGATTATAATAAATGTAAGATCGGTGACTCTGTTTCTCATATTATTGCCTATGTTGAGGTCTTGGCATGTAAAAGACTCCATGCACTTCCTCTCACAGTATTTTGCAATAACTGCATATTGTTTCAGAGAAAGGGTAACATATGCTAGGCTTGGCCTTTGGTTATATATAGTCCATTTTGAAGGTCTGGGCTCTGAAGTGACCCTCATGGATTCAGTGTATTGTTAGTTTCTCGAGCATTTAAAAACTCTTTGTTGCATCATATTTATCATTGACTTGTACATTTTTATTTGAAATTGCATATATAGGCTTTCAGTTTGACTTGAATTTGAAGCTGCTAGGCACAGGGCTTATGGGATTATGGAGAGTCATGGCATACAAATCTAACTGTGTGTTTCTTGTTGTGGAGAAATACCACCAGATTGTTAGGTGGAAAATTTTGAGAAAGACATGTTTTAGATGCTCTTGAGGATTTAATTACTCTTTGCTTCTATTCAGGATCACAATCTTTATCTCTTTTCTGGGGGTGTTAGTTTCTATTGTTAGAGCTGAGAAATGGCATCATCTTGCATATGGACTAGTTGCATTGGATTCTGTCAAGATAAACTTTCTGAAACATGAGGTAGTTGAAGGTAACTTTTGTGTATTGAGATTGGGAGAATGTTGATGATGTAAGATCCACAGACTATATAACAGAGTCAATTCAATACTTACTGCTGGTTAATGTATGTGCTGGGATGTTGTCCTAGATACATAAATGATTATGATTGTACTTTCTGCATAATTTTTGAAGAACGGAATGCAATCACAGATGAGAAAGGAGGTGCTACGTACATGAAGTTAGTTGATGTGGGGAAACCAATATAAACAAAAATCAACTTGGTTGGAGAGAATTGGTTGTTTGCTCGCTTATGGAGAGTGCATTATTGGTTCTCAAGAGTGCAGATGTAAAGGACCATACATGAGACGAAACTATGCCTAGGTTCTTACTTGCTGGATCATACGAATTTCCTGTACTTTCAACATACTTATCTATCTTTTTTTAAATATGGGGGCCCTATGCTCTTCAACTGGTGTAAAAGCAATTAACAAGTGCAAAGATCAACCTTTGGGATGTCTACCGTCCTGCAGCATCCGCACCTGTTAATCTAGAAAGTGAGCTTCTTAAGGGCGCTTATTCTTGTGTTCTGTTAGTTCTCATGCTCTTCAATCATTCATTTGCTGGGAACACCTGTCAGGTCCTTACTTGAACTAGCAATAAATTTCTCGAGCTGTGATGAAAGAGTTTCCTTTAAAGGTAACAGTTCCACAAGTAGAGCAAAATACAACAGAATGAATGCTGATGTTAATAATTCACTCAAAAGAAGCTGTTCTACACAAAGCCCATCATGAATCCTGGAAGATCCATTCCTCCCTTGGATTTTTTGAGGCACAAAATCAGTTATGTTACAGTTACAAAGAGACCCACTTTCGTACAGGAAATGACAATTCAAAGAACTGGCCTTTCCTCGGAAAATCTCGGCAGTTGGATGAGCGACTTGACTCATGTGACACCTTCCAAGCCCGATCAGTCTTGGTCTTCAGCTGCAATAGGTTCCCCAATTCTTTCAAATTCTACAGGGATCTTTCCATAGTTATCGTTTTCTTCTGAGGATCTTACTGTGAAGTTCCTCTGCAGAGATGGCTCAGCCTTTTGCCCATCATCTGATTCTAATGCATTGCCTGAGTGATTGCTCAGTAAGGTTGCCAAGGAAAAACCTCGTTCTTCATAATCAGATTCTGAGTCCATTTTTCCATCTAGAAACAAACAAACAACAGCAGTCATTTTACCAAAAAAAAAAAAACTACAGCACAGTCGTCCATCTTTGAAGTTGGGTACATGAGTTTCCATTCACAAGCAGCTGAATCCACCAGGATCCAAAGTTAAACAAGCTCAAATTAGAGTACTACTAGGATGGATGACTTCCCAGGAAAGTCCCTGCATGTACACCAAAAGACAATACCGTGAGACTCGATGTAGGATGGGTCAAAATGAATAATATCTCCAATCCAAGTAGGTCACACATCCACCCAAAATATCATAAAAGTCAGCAAGTTTGAAATTCGTGGAACTAGGCATTGCCGTGTGAAGCTTTTCTCGTCCGCCGCTAGGGACCCAACCCCAAAGACGCCACCGGCTACCAAAGGTCAAGGAAGGACCAGAAATGGCTAACAAGTCCGTTTCTCTTGAGGCCATCTTTTTGCATTCTCCTTGGCTCGCACTGTCTTCGCTCAAGGTCATCGGCCGCTCATATTCTTAGAGATGATTCTCCAACCAGCACATTTATAACTCTCGCAATTACTTCATATCGTATTCTCTACTCTCAATCCGGTTAGAGAACGGATCATACTCACATCATATATTTGTACGTTAAATAGTACACATCGAATCCCTTCTGTTTTTTTTTTCATTTGAAGATGATGATCACAACAAAATTGGGGTGGCTGGGAGCATGCCGCTGCAAGATGGCTTGTGGAACGGCAATAGCTCTCCTTCAGGCAACATCTTGTTGTCTCCGCCAACCTCAGCCGCTCATATTCGCATGACTCCTCCTATGACCATTGCTGCAACCTCCAATGGCACTAATAGCGACCAAAATCCCAGACAGCGTCCCCTGATGGTTAGTTTTTGGCCTTTTGGTAATTCGGTGCCCTTCACAAAGCTGAAAGCACGAAGGAGGAAGAAAAGATTGTTTTTCCTCTTCATTCAATCGTTTTACTCAGTAATAATTGGTCATTGATGTATTTCTTTGAATAATGAAATAATCTCAGCTATTGCATACAAGTATATTTCTGGTAATGTTGATACAGGAAGGATCATCTCATTTATCTTAAAAAGAATCATATCGTTGAATTGTTTTTTGCCCCTACCATTTGGGATCCATGTTACCTTTAGTCCTTCATCGTCAAGAAATTCAAACCTCTAGCCTTGTCTTCATCCGCGCCACCATTAGCAGTCATCACCAGGTCGCGTGCCTGATGACTCTGATTAAAAGTTTGCCGTGATCACAAATACGGTGAAGAAGCATTTTTCTTATTAGGTGCATCTGGTGAATCATAAGACAATCTCGAGACTTGAGCACCAACTCGATGAAGCCCAACTCATTATCTTCTTGACAAGGCCACAGTATTCATTTGAATTGAAAAGGAAGATCTCCGTGTTCAAGAATCATAAGCCATTTTGTGGTCTAGTCCACTTCACTATATTGCATTGTGACATGCTACAACAATTTCACGCCTCATGACACAAGAAAGAGAGTAATTTGAAAGACAGAAAAGAAAGAAAAAAAATTCCAAGTCGTTCCCTTCATCAACTACAGCCTCTCAATTGCCACAACCACCATTCCCAAATTCGACCTTGTTATCTTGAACGTTATAAAGTATGTTCAGGTTCCGTTGCTGCACGCTGCCGATAATGACCAGGTCTGGCCTTCTCCAGTTTGGCGCGAAGGCTAAGCAAACCTGTGCATCACTCTCTCGCCAAACTACAGCAGATGGGTCCAAGCTAATGTCGGTTTTCTCAAATTGCAGGACCATCTTTGGCATGGTCACATTTGTCTGACCCCGAAGGTCATAGCAGGTTTCCAACAGTGGATGCAGAGGCGACGCGACAGGATAGTTGGCCATGTACCTGATGAATTCTGAGCGAACAGCTGAATAAATTGGGGGCGGCAACCGAGTGATGGTAGTCCCTGAGTCTATGATAGTCCTTGGAGGTGAGGATTGCTGTGACTGTGAAGAGAAGCTAATTTTCTGTTTCCCAAAGGCAATACCTACTAGGTTGACAAAATAAAAAGATGGGTTATTTGGATCACTTATGATAGGTGTGTAACTGTCCGTCTGGCAATTACTTAGGGCTTCCATTCCAAAAAGTAAGTACCCGTTTGAGGTCTCACGGCCAGGGATGCAATAGCAGAAGATTTGGGAAAATTCTGATGCTATCTGTGAGATTAAGGTAGTGCCTCCTTGTCCTAGGCCAAGTATACCGGCCATGGAGCCGAAATCCTGGCTATTATTTTGGCCACAACCGAATATGAAGTCTGGGAACTTGTACTCTGGAGTGAGGGTGAGCAGATCTCGGACATAGTAACCATTGGAATGCGATCCGTCTGCATAGTCGATTGAGTAGGTGCATTTCGATTCAGAGCATGGTGGGTTTGAGGATGTAGTAGACTTGGATGGCTCAAACAATGGGTCTTGCTGAGGATAGCAACCGGGACAAGGTCTACATTGGGTCCATGTAATGTCGCTGCCCGTGTCGAAGATTAGGGTCAGGTCAACTTTCGGGGTCCCAAGGCCAATTGTGACCACGAACTCGCCCGCTCCAGGAGAGCCGCCGTGGATCGGGAGCTGGGCATTTTCACCAAAATTCCCAGCAGTCAGCATGCGAGATTGTCCTAGGATGTTTATGGAATGGACTCGTGCTTGGTCTCGGAGAAAAATGACCTTGGAATTGCGCGATTGACGATTTGCAGCAAGTGGCGAATAGGGTCCCTGTCTGTGTGCTAATGTCAATCCACGTTTCTGTGCTTTACCTGCAATCAATTTAAATCATACCGTCATTTATGCCTACATCAATCGAATCTTGACACCATGTCAACCATTACTATCCAATGATATGCAATAGCAATGTCAGAACACGACCCAGAGAATTAAACATGGAAAATGAGACCTTTGCAAGTAGTTGCCGGTGTCAGCAACTTCATTTCGACAGCATAAGTGTCATGCTCTTCATGATTCGCCATTTCCCTTCCCCGTGAACATCTCTTCTCAATTTCATGGCTAGAGAACAGCAGGACGAGTAGAAGAAGATGGAAAAAGGTGTAACTGGCCATGGAAGGACTGTGATCTGCACAAGGACTTGAGAGGGCAGTCGAGTATTTATGAATCGACAATGATGATCGTTGGATGAGCCAACCGCGTAGATGTGAAATGGAAGACCAGAAAAGAACGGTCAAAATAAGCCAAAGCAAAAGGTTGGTCTGTTGACTTGGAGCCTTCTCAAGTCCATACCCTTTTGGGTATTGACCGTTTCTAGTCTTTCGCCATGAGAAGCCGCCGTCGCTGTGTCATAGCCGTTCACGCGGAGGCTTGGACAGTTAATTCGCCAGTGCAACAGTTGCTTCTCCCCATTTTACACGTATTAATCTTATGTATTTGCACAGAAATATCTTGAAGACTCCATCTGGTTTTCTGTGTGACAGGAAGAACCGAATTGAGCAATGGACAAAGCATAAGGATAGGCATCGCAGCTAATCTTAATATTGTAAAATACACAGTCCATAATTGCCTTTGGCTAAGGAGTTCCATCCTCAATATGTTCGACACTGGTATGGGCACAGATGATGCGAATCTGTGCCGCGGGCAGTTAAAAAATGTACGAAGTAGAAAGAGGGACCCGCCTTTAGATTTTCACGTCGCTGATATAGTATCTCATGTCAAGTGGTCATGAATACATGTAATCCAAGCGGTCAAGAAAGGCGGGTTGGATCAGGCTTCTCCCGAGGAAGACGGGCTTTCCGAAAACGATTGAGGCCGTGGACTTTGACTAGAACTCCAGGTTTTAAGAGCCGAACGGGGCGATCAACGCAGAGACTAATGACTTGACCGATTCTACGTGGCCTAAATAATGAAGTGAGTACGCTAAGAGTCGGGGCCGATAATCGCATGGTAATCGAGTGAAAGGAGATGATTAAGCTTCATTATTATTCAAATTGTGAATGTGAACTCATCCACCGAAAAGATCATAAAAGTCAGCTAGTTTGAAATTTGTGGAACTGGGCATTGCCGTGTTGAAGCTTTTCTTGTACACTGCTGGGGAGCCAACCCCAAAGACACCTCAGGCTACTCGATAACTTGATATTATATAATGCTCCTGGCTCTGGGTCTAGCCATCCCCCTTCAGTTGCCAAGATTAAGGAAGGACTAGAAATGGCTAACAAGTCCGTTTCTCTTGTGATCATCTTCTGCATTCTCCTTGGCTCGCTCTGCCTTCTCTCGAGGTCATCGGCCACTCAAATCCTCGCAGGTGATTCTCCAACCAGCACATTTGTGTCTCTCTCAATTACTTCGTATCTGTGTTCTCTATTCCCGATCCGGTTAGAGAACGGATCGTACTTGCAGTATGTATTCATACATTAAACAGTACATGTCGAATCCCTTTTCTTTTTTGCACACTACCCTTGTAACGCTAGTTCATTATGTAACTAGACGAGCTTGTCATTAGCCCTGGCATTCCTATTTTGCCATGATATCTAGCATCACCTACAACCAGCGGTCTTGACGCTACTTGCAAAGTTGCTGCCGTGCAATCCTTTTGATGGTGATGGATAATGAACGCCATTTAGCTTTGCCAATGTTGTTCAGCTGTAGCTCGTTCCCGATCAAGCATCACCAATATTGAAAAGGCAACTCCAAGAGATGATCTAGCAACAAATGCATCTCCAACAAAGCCTCCAACAAGTTTCAGCGAATGTCCAGTCAACGTGGTGTATTGATTCTTTTCTGTGCAGGTTCTCATTGCATCGGCTAGGCCTCACAGTGGTATAATCGTCGCTCGACCACCAACTTTCCATCACTGGCTACTCACCAAGCAATGGTGAAGTTTCGGTCATACCCCATTCATTGGTTCGCAAGCCTCGTTGTTGCCCTCGTAAAAGCCGTGACTTCCATTTTGTAATGTTCTCAAACTAAATTCGGTTCAAATTTTTGGTTTCCTAGTTTGCGATTTATATTTATTATGACTTGATGTGCTTTGCTATATTTAGACATTATCCGTTTAGGAAAATTGTCGTGTGGAGGGTCATGACAATCAGATATGCTGAGCCTAGAGACATCATATTAGATTTTTGATTATCATGACCTTTTGTCTTGAGTCGAGATGAATTACATGCTTATGTGGTTATGTTCATTGCCTATGTTGGTTTTATATTAGTAAATTTTCTCATTAATAAAATAAATAAATAAAAGTTCACATTGCATGATAGTTTGATAGTTACGTGTTTTAGAATTGCATCCTAGGCATAGTAATTTCTTAGCTGAAATTTTCTGATGAGATTTAGTTTAGTTTAGTTTAGTATTCTGAATTTAAAAATAATAATAATAAAAATCATAAAAAGAACATGCATATACATATAGTATTGTTACATCATTCATCCCATGTCACACAGTACATGCATATTTAGGATTATTAGATTGCATACATGTTATGATAGTTCAAGTGCACGTCATATATCATTAGAGTAAAAATCTTGCATATCAAATTTAGATTAAAATTGCACATAATTAATTTTAAAAAAATAGATATCATCTCATTTAGAAATCATGTTTAGAGCATGCATTTTTAGTGAATATTTTGTAGATTTTTTTAAAGAACAAACCATAATAAAGTTATAGTTTGCTCTGCTTTAAATTGGTCATAACTCATATAGATTATCATTTGGGTTTATTGGATGTTATTTTATTGATTGTGCATCCGAATAACCACTCTTACATGTTAGTAGCTTAGGTTAAAATTAACCAAAACCGCTTGCAAAATGTTTTTGAAAATAAAGAGAAAATGTATCGAAAGGGCATTGGATTAATCTAGCGTAACCATGTTCCTATATATATTATATCTCTTGTTCACAGAAGAAAGTATCATCTCATACTTTACTTGGTTTTCTAATCAATATTGATTAGCGGCAACTCCTAATTGAATAAATTTGCATGTTAAATGGGTTAACTTTTGAGTACCAAGTTGCAATTGGTGAGGCTTGGGAGAGTCCATACTAATTTTTCAAACTTAGTAATCCATTAGCGTTCCCTTGATTGTTCACATTCGGGAAGGTCACGACAACACTAAACAATACTTATAGAAATTTACCAATATGCAAGGGAAATTCATATGTTTTGATACAGAATGATAGAATTTTTCTTTACAGAAACTACAGTTTTTTTTGTGTGTCAAAACTACAGTTTTGTGGATAAAACATTTGAGTTATGAAATATTAAAGAAAAATTAATATAGTAAAAGTTAGATGCGAAAGAAATTCTACAAGAGTTTCAATTATCTTCACATTTCTTTGGGCAAAAAATAACTCACTTGGCGAAACGAGGAAGGTTGAATCCTTTCATTTCCATCATCCAATTACGTAGGTATCACAAGGGTCCATAATTTATATGGTCCCGCTTACCCTCGGAGTTGCAATTCGACTTCTGTCCTTTGGTTCTGCCTGCTTTAATTCATCCGACATGAGTCTTCTCGAGTCAATACTAATTCCTATCAAAGAAGCTTCTTTCGAGCCTCTTGCTAGGAAGATAGCCTTTGCTTTATACGGTCCCGCTTACCCTCGGAGTTGACGAAAAGTCAAAAGCGGTTTTTGTATGGGTGTGAATCCGTCGAAATGGAGAAGGCTTTGCTTTAGATATCCGCGGCTTTTCTTGGTTGACTGTTTAAAGAAGGCTTTGCATGGGTGTGAATTCGTCGGAGTCAAGACATCATTGAGCTTCGTATTGCATTTAAGAGAGGAGCACTTTATCAATTTTTGCTACACAGGCATGAACCTTGCTTTATCCTTATTAATTCGAAGTTTGTTGATCTTTTAAAGTTCTAATTAATACTGCAAGGTGGCTCTTTTAATAGTCATTCCATGTCATTTTATCTCACATTATTTCTTCCGCCGATTTTATCTCTAAAGTTATTTGGCTATACATTACCTATGTACTTTTTGAAATAAAAATGGTCCTGGAGGTCTACTGCGTCAATGTTCGTACATGATAGGCATAAAAATCCTCACACAAAGAGAATGTTACTTGAATATACATGAAAGTAAGGATCGAATCGACCAATTGACAAAGCATAAGGACAATCGCTACAGCTTCATGATCTTATAAAAATACACAGATTGATGTAAAGGAAATTTAACAACACACATAACGCAAGTACAAGGCTGGCACGCGTGGCAAAACAATACTATTAATAAAAACAGGCACTTCTCTGGACATCCACGTCATTTATGTATTTTTCTTCATCAATTGTAGCCTCTCAATTGGCACAAGCACCTCTCCCAAAATGAAACACTTCATCTTGAATGTTGAAAAGTATGTTCAGGTTCCGCTGCTGCACGTTGCCGATAATAACCCGGTCTGACCTTTCCTGGTTCGGCTTGAAGGCCAAGCAAACTTGCGCGTCGTCGTTATCCCGCCAGACTACGGCGGACGGGTCCAACGTAACGTCGGTTTTCTCAAATTGTAGGGTCATTGTCGGCAAATTCACATTCTCCTGACCCCGAAGATTATAGCACGTGTCCAGCGTCGGCCCTGTCAACGGAGACTTTGCTCTGGGATACTTCGACATGTACTTGTCGAATTCTTCGCGAACAGCGTTATAAATCGAGGGTGGCAACCGAGTGAAGGTAGTCCCCGAGTCTATGATGGTCTTAGGAGGTGAAGACTCTGAAGAGAGGCTAAATTTCTGATTCCCAAGGGCAATACCAACTAGGTTGACAAAATAAAAAGATGGGTCATCTTGGTCGAATATCAGGGGTGTGGTATTTTCTGTTTGGCAATTAGTAAGGGCTTCAGACCCAAAAAGTAAGTACCCGTTCGAGCTCTCGCTGCCAGGGATGCAGTAGCAGAAGATATTGGAAAATTTTGGTTCTACGCTGGAGATTAAGGTATGGTCTCCTCGTCCTAGGCCTAATACACCGGACGTGGCGCCGAAACCGTCGCTGTAACTTTCGCTGCAACCAAAGATGAAGTCCTGGAACTGGTACTCCGGAGTGAGGGTGAGAAGATCTTGGACGTAGTAGCCATCGGAATGCGATTTGTCTGCATAGTCGATCGAGTATTTGCACTCCGATGAATTGCATGGCGGGTTTGAGAATGTAGTAGACTCGGATGGCTCAAACAATGGGCCTTGTTGACCAGAGCAACTAGGACAAGGTTTACATTTGGCCCATGTAATGTCGCTGCCCGTGTCGAAGATTAGGGGCAGGTCGACTTTCGAGGTCCCAAGGCCAATTGTGACCACAAACTCACCCGCTCCAGGAGAAAGGACGCGGATCGGCAGCCGGGCATTCTCGCCGTAATTTCCAGCAGTCAGCATGCGAGATTGTCCTCGGATGTTTATGGAATCAACCCGCGATTGGTCTCGGAGAAAAATGACCTTGGAATTGCGCGATTGATGATTTGCAGCAAGTGGTGAACAGGGTCCCTGTCTGTGTGCTAATGTCAATCCACGTTTCTGTGCTTTGCCTGCAATCAAAATCATACTGTCATTTATGCCTATATCAGTCGAATCTTGACACCATGTCAACCATTACTATCCAATGATATGCAATAGCAATGTCAGAACACGACCCAGAGAATTAAACATGGAAAATGAGACCTTTGCAAGTAGTTGCCGGTGTCAGCGACTTCATTTCGACAGCATAAGTGTCATGCTCTTCATGATTCGCCATTTCCCTTCCCCATAAACATCTCTTCTCAATTTCATGGCTAGAGAACAGCAGGACGAGTAGAAGAAGATGGAAAAAGGTGTAACTGGCCATGGATGGACTGTGATTTGCACGAGGACTTGAGAGGGCAGTTGAGTATTTATGAATCGACAATGATGATTGTTGGATGAGCCAACCGCGTAGATGTGAAATGGAAGACCAGAAAAGAATGGTCGATATGAGCCGAAGCAAAAGGTTGGTCTGTTGACTTGGAGCCTTCTCAAGTCCACGCCCTTTCGAGTGTTGACCGCTTCTAGTCTTTCGCCATGAGAAGCCGCTGTCGCCGTGTCATAGCCGTTCACACGGAGACTTGGACTGTTAATTCGCCAGTGCAATAGTTGCTTCTCCCCATTTTACACGTATTAATCTTATGTATTTGCACAGAAATATCTTGAAGACTCCATCTGGTTTTCTGTGTGACAGGAAGAACCGAATTGAGCAATGGACAAAGCATAAGGATAGGCATAGCAGCTAATCTTAATATTGTAAAATACACAGTCCATAATTGCCTTTGGCTAAGGAGTTCCACCCTCAATATGTTCGACACTGGTATGGGCACAGATCATGTGAATCTATGCCGCGGGCAGTTAAAAAATGTAAGAAGTAGAAAGAGGGACCATCCTTTAGATGTTCACGTCGCTGATATAGTATCTCGTGTCAAGTGGTCATGAATACATGTAATCCAAGCGGTCAAGAAAGGCGCGTTGGATCAGGCTTCTCCCGAGGAAGACGGGCTCTCCGAAAACGATTGAGGCCGTGGACTTTGACTAGAACTCCAGGTTTTAAGAGCCGAACGGGGCGATCAACGCAGAGACTAATGACTTGACCGATTCTACGTGACCTAAATAATGAAGTGAGTACGCTAAGAGTCGGGGCGATAATCGCATGATAATCGAGTGAAAGGAGATGATTAAGCGTCATTATTATTCAAATTGTGAATGTGAACTCATCCACTTAAAAGATCATAAAAATCAGCAAGTTTGAAATTTGTGGAACTGGGCATTGCCGTGTTGAAGCTTTTTCTTGGACACCGCTGGGGAGCCAACCCCAAAGACACCTCAGGCTACTCGATAACTTGATATTATTAACGTTGCTGGCTCTGGGTCTAGCCATCCCCCTTCAGTTGCCAAGATTAAGGAAGGACTAGAAATTGCTAACAAGTCCATTTCTCTTGTGATCATCTTCCGCATTCTCCTTGGCTCGCACTGCCTTCTCTTGAGGTCATCAGCCGCTCGAATCCTCGCAGGTGATTCTCCAACCAGCACATTTGTGTCTGTCTCGATTACTTCATATCTGTGTTCTCTATTCTCGATCCGGTTAGAGAACGGATCATACTTGCGGGATGTGTTCATACATAAATAGTACATGTCGAATGCCTTTTCTTTTTCTTTTTTGCTTTGCAGATGATGATCACAACAAAATCGGGGAGGCCGGGAGCACGCCGAAGCAAGACAGCTCGTGGACTGGCAATAGCTCGCCTTCGGGCAACATTATGTTGTCTCTGCCAACCTCGGCTACTCATATTGCCATGGTTACTATTGTTTTTTTTTTTTTTGATACCCAGGGAACCCCGTACAGTCGGTAGTCGGCGAGTAAACCCTGGAGCGACGCTAGCGGAGGACCCACCACCCCGATGTCGCGCTTAAGATCCCGTGTGGCCAGCGGGATTCGACCCCCTCCACTGTCGTTAGTTTCATTGGAAAGTCTTATCCAACTGGGCCACCGCAGGCGGTGGTATGGTTACTATTGTTGAGACCTCTAATGGTACTAAAAGCGACCAAAATCCTAGACAGCGTCCCTGATGGTTAATTCCTGGCCTTTCGGTAATTTGGAGCCTCCACAAAGCAGTGGGCGCGAAGGAGGAAGAGAAGACTGTTTTCCCTCTTCACTCAATCGTTTTATACGGTATTAGTTTGTCGTTGATGTATTTCCTCGAACAATGGAATAATCTCAGTTGTTGCATACAAGTATATTTCTTGTAGTGTTAAAAAAACGACGGATCATCCCAATTATTGTAATAAATCACATCGTCGAATTGTTCTTTGCCCTTTCCCTTTGGGATCCATGTTGCCCTTAGTCCAATTTTTTTACCCAAAACAAAACAAGAGAGCAGAAAACTAACTATAGTTCGTTTCACGAGTTTCATGAGAAAATTACTAAACAAATCATAAATTTATTACACTTCTACCAATACAGTACTAAACTATTTAATATTATCAATTTAATTCCAGACCTCACGTTTTATTGTGTGTCACGACCGACATTAATATAGACTTTTTTTTAAAAAAAATTATATGAATTTTTTTTTTATATGTTTCCCTTTAGGATATTTATGGAACAGGCTCGCCCTTGGTCTAGGAGAAAAATGACCTTGGAATCGCGCAATTGACGATTCACGGCAAGTGGCGAACAAAGTCCCTCCCTATGTGCTGATGTGAATCCACGTCCCTGTACTTGACCCGCGATCAATTTTAATCATAGTGTCATTTATACCTATAGCAGCTGAATCTTGAGGGCGTGTCAACCATTACTATCCAATGATATGCAATCGCAATGTCGGAACATGACCCAGAGTGTTGATCATAGAAAATGAGACCTTTGCAAGTAGCTGCCGGTGTCAGCGACAACATTTCGACAGCAATAGTGTCACGCTCTTCATGATTCACCATTTCCCTTCCCCGTGAACATGTCTTCTCAACTTCATGGCTAGAGAACAGCAGAACGAGAAGAAGGAGATGGAAAAGGGGGTAACTGGCCATGGATGGACTGTGATTTGCACACTTAAGAGGGGAGTCGAGTGTATATGAATCGACAATGACGAGTGTTGGATGAGCCAACCGTGGAGACGTGAAACGGAAGGCCAGAAATGAATGGTCAATATGAGCCGAAGCAAAAGGTTGGTCTGTTGACTTAGACTTAGTTCATCAGGTTTTCTGCGTGACGGTAAGAACCGAATTGACCGATGGACAAAGCATAAGGATAGTCACCGCAGCAATCTTAATCCTGTAAAATACATGGTCCGTGTGCACTTTTGGCTAAGGATTTCCATCCTCAATATATCCAACACTGGTATAGGCACAGATCATGCGAATCTGTGAGGGAAACTCCTTTAGATATTCACGTCGCTGATATAGTATCTCATGACAAATGGTTGCGGATACATGTAATACAAGCGGCCAAGAAAAGGCAGGTTCGATCAGGCTTCTCTCGAGGGAGAGAGGCTGTCCGAAAACGATCGAGGCAGTGGACTTCTGACTAGAATTCCAGGTTTAACACCTATAGAAAGATGACCAGAGAGTTTCGTCTGGATTGCTCCCTTTTCTGGTGTGGTCAACACGCAAGTCTTAGTTATTTGTTTTCGAGAGAGAAACGGGGCGATCAACGCAAAGACTAATGACATGACCAATTCTACGTGGCCTAAATAATGAAGTGAGTACGCTAAGAGTCGGAGCTGATAATCCCGTGATAATCAAGTAAGTGGAGATGATTAAGCTTCATCATCATTCAAACCACCCAAAAAATCGCATTGCCGTGTTGAGGCTTATCTTGTCCACTGCTGGAGACCCAACGCCAAAGACCCCGCACGATACTCGATGACTTGATACTATATAATGCTTCTGGCTCTGGGTCTAGACATCCCCCTGCAGTTACCAAGATTAAGGACCAGAAATGGCTAGCAAGTCCGTTTCTCTTGTGATCATCTTCTTGATTCTCCTTGGCTCGCACTGCCTTCTCTCGAGGTTATCGGCCGCTCGAATCCTCACAGGTGATTCTCCAACCGGCACATTTATATCTCTCTTGATTGTTTCGTATACGTGTTCTCTATTCTCGATCTGGTTAGCAAACGGATCACACTAGCGTGATGTATTCATACATTCAATAGTATGTCGAATCCCTCTTTTTTCTTTTTTTTCTTTTGCAGATGATGATCACAATAAAATCGGGGCATCCGGGAGCACGCCGAGGCAAGACAGCTCGTGGAGCGGCAGCAGCTCGCCTTCGGGCAATATCCCGCCGTCTCCACCAACCGGTATCACTTCTAAACGCCTTGATGCTCGTGTCGCGGGCTGTCGTAATAGGGCTCAACGTGGTGTTCGTTATACTCCTTGCGAGCCTTCCAGGGCCTCTAATAATACTTACAGCCGCCAAAATCCTTACACACGCACTCCCTGATGGTTAATTCCTGGCCTTTTGGTAATTTGGAGCCCTTCACAAAGCAGTGAGCCCGAAGGAGGAAGAGAATATCGTTTTTATTCTTCATTTACTCGTTTTACTCAGTATTAGTTGGTCAGTGATGTATTTCCTCGTATAATGGAATAATCTCAGCTGTTGCATACAAGTATATTTCTTGTAACGTTGATGCACGACGGATCATCTCATTTATTGTAGAAGATCACATCGTTGAATTGCTCTTCGCCCTTTCCCTTTGGGATCTATGTTGCCCTCAATCCTACATCGTCAGGAAACTCAAATCTCTAGCCTCCTCTTGGTCCCGTGCCACCGTTACCAGTTATCACCAGGTTGCGCATCTGGTGGCTTTGATTAAAGGCTTGCTGTGTTAAAAAATGTGGCGACGAAGCACTTTTCTTATAAAGCGCGCCGGCGACACCAAAGACAATCTCAAGACTTGAGAAGCCAACTCAATAAATCCAAACAATGTAAGAAATAGAATGAGGGACACTCGTCGAATGGTCACGAACACATGCAATCCAAGGGGTCAAGAAAGGCGACTTGGATCAGGCTTCTCTCGAGGGAGACAGGCTGTTCGAAAATGATGGAGACTAATGACCCGACCGATTCTACTATATAGTCCCAAAGAGTAAAATGAGTACTCAGAGTCGGGGCCGACGATCGCATGATATGATCATTTGGGTGAATGTTAACTCGTCCACCCAAAAGGTCATCGAAGTCAGCAAGTTTTTTACATTTACCTAGTATTATATACAATTACCAAGCTTTATTTCCCTTGAAATAAGGAAAAAAGATTAAAAAAAAAAAGGAAGGAAAGGAAAGAAAAAAAAAAAGAAGAAAACAAATTCAGAAAATTTAACCAAAAATTGTAAAAATTATCGGGGTCGTTGTCGACCGTCCAACCTTGCCACATATAGGTAAATCGTAATATTAGTGATTCTTGACAAGATGTCAAAAAAAATTATGATTAAAGTGGCAAATTACCTAAAGGTATATGATTAAATTTGTACAATTGAAATATTTAATATTAAATTAACAACTGTACAATATATTTATAATTTTTTGAACAATTTTCTCGGAATTTTTCCCGAAAAGAAGAGAACCCGGCAAATATAGGAGGGGGATGCAGGGGAAGTTTCCGGTTGGCTTGAGTCCCACGTCTCGTGCGTAGAGTTTCTCGTTGCCCGCGCTTGCTCCACTGCAAAAATTCAAAAAGTTGCGAGTTTCGCATGAGCCTTTTTTGAGACAAGTCCTGTCTTCTAGTCCTATCACATCGAAATCTCTTGCACGGGAAGATACACGCGGCTTCTTCTTGGGTCCCTATTGAAGAGAGTTTTGCAATGCATGGTGGATCCATCCAAGTCATAATTGAGTTGCCTCAGAAAATGGAGAGCAGGAAAATCCGTTTTCTTACACTTGTTTTCTCTCTCCTCTTGGTAAAAAATGTGATGGCATCCCGAAATCCGGCCAAGACTAATCTTACTCCCGGTACCTCTCTCTCTTAAATTGGCCAATTTTACATAGAAACTCGGACAACAAAACGTGTAAGGTCAATTTATTGACACCTAGATCTTGACTATCCTACTTAAAAACTTCAAAATTACATTAAGCATTTCATAACATTGGATTTAGGTAACAATAATATTTAGGATCAAATTTATCTGACTTAAAATTGTTCTAATTTTTTTATAAAAAAAATCCTATAAAATAGAAAATATCAACAATAGAAAGTGGAGGGAGATTTGAGGTGGCGACCATCATTGGTACTACTACGAGGATGGCAGTTAGGGGTGAGCATCGGTCTAAGGTTGACCCTAGACCAACCCTGGATCGGCCCAATCCTATCGATCCTGGTCCAATTCCCAAGGGGACTGGGTCGGTCCTTGGTCCTGAGATCCCTGGATCAATACTATGCAGGTTGGTCCTCGGTCTTAGGAGTTTCGGGTTTGTCCAACCCAGACCAATCCCGGCCTTATATATTATATTACATATAATATATTTTTATTTATTCTAAAAAGTAAACCCTAATTCAAATGGCATCCTCCTCCAGTACCCTTGCTTCATTCTTTCTACTTTATCCTCTTAGTATTCAATTTGCCAAGTAAAATCGAAAGAAACAATTTCACTTGTGAGCAATATTGCCTCGCTTGCCACTTGACACTCACCTCGCTCACTTTTGGTCGCTCACCACTCAACACTCATTCCGCTTGCCATGCTCACCCCACTTGTTGCTTGATGCTTTTCTATTCGCCAACCTTGCTTGTTCCGAGTAAATCGTAAGGAAATGAAGCCCTAATTAGAAATTCTTTTCGCTCGTGAGCAACGCTCGTCTTGCGACTCTATAAGAAATCTTAATTGTTTTTATGGTTTCTTGCTTTTTAGCAAATGTGGAATTTTTGTTATTACCTTATTTTAAATTTGTTGAATACGTATTAGTATTTATAATTTAGTTAAAATCACAATATTGATAAATATATAATTTGAAATAATTGGTTTAATTTTCCAGAAATACAAAAAAATGAAAAAAAAATTAACAATTGGTCCTAGGTTAACCCTAGAACTGGACCGAACTCATTGGGTCGGTCCGGTTCTCGGTCCTAGTCTCAATAGGGTCGGTCATTGGTCTCAAAAATTGAGGACCGACGCCGTGTGGGTTGGTCCTAGGGTTAGGGGGTGGACCGGCTCAACCCGGATCGTGCTCACCCGTAATGGTAGCTATTGAAATAGAGGAGAGAGAGAGAGCACGGATGTAATGGCTTGATGGTTTTGGCACAGGGATATAATACAGTAAATAGATTTAAGTCCAAATCCAAAGACTCAATTTGATGTAAAATTCACAGTACTAAATCACCCGGCCGAGCCAAGGTGTCTGTATACTTCTCTGTACATGCGGCTTTTTTGTCTAGGAAAGCACCCGACGCCTTTTATACGTGCAATCACCAAGAATAACTTTGATCTGGGCCCACTCAATATTCTTCTTGTCTTCTGGAGTTGACGTCCATTGTACGTGACTGCTAAAGATGCCGAAATCTCGGTCAACCGGTCAAACTTGGATGGAATCTCACGCCACTGCATTTTATATAATTATAATCCAAGATAATTAACCGCAAAGGGCAACACCAAATTTTGAACCAAGTCAAAATCTTACAATGGATTTCGTACACGACTGAAGCTCGAAATATGATTTTAACGGGTAATGTGCTGGGGATGGTACAGGCGGGAGCTCACTCTTTTTCTTCACTACTTATTCTTCGGGGTATTACATATGTAGGAAAAACGCTAATTACCTTCGCGTGACCTCTCTCCTTTAAAAGCTCAAGTCTCGATAACCTCCGCTATATTTTCTTTCCCATTTTAGAATATATGCTACTCTTGTCTTTTAGAAAATCCGGTGATAGGCCCCTTATGCAAATTCAATTTTCTTCCCTTCCCTTGAATATATCCTCTTATTCAGCCCCTCAATATTTATTTCCTTTATTTAACCAAAGATTTCTTTCTTTTGACATATTTCACGGGTCCTTGTTCATAATTTTCCGGTCACGTTAGGATGATTAGGGGCTCGAGAAAATTCTACGCTCCTGCGAGCTTAGCTTGGGAAATTTAATTAAACCCAAAACCTCCTAGCTTAGGTCTGTCCAATTATGACACGATTTAAATTAAAATATTTATAATGTGCAAATGCAAATTAATAGTATCTTTATTTAGGGTTCGAGAATGATCCCTAATTTTTTATATAATAAATGACTAAAAAATTTTCTGTCAACATGCAAGCACATCTCTTCTCAACTTCGTGACTTGAGAAATGTAGGATGAGAATAAGAAGAGGAAGAAGGAGATGTAAAAAGAGTGTAATTGGCCATGGATGGACTGTGATTTGCTCGAGGACTTGGAGAGGACTCGAGGATTTTTAAATCGACGATGACGATTATTGGATGATCCAACCGCGTATGTGTGAAATGGAAGGACAGAAAAGAAAGACCGAAATAAGCCAAAAGCAAATGGTTTGGTCTGTTGTCGACTCGGAACCTTCCCAGTTTGCGTACTTTTTGAGTGTCAACTGTTCCTAGTCTTTCGCCACGAGAAGCCGACCAAGTCATCAAGCTGTCCTACTCAGGCACTTAAGTCACAAGAGCAATAGTTGCTGCTCCTCAATTCTAAATATACTAATCTTCTGTATTTTTGCAGAGAAATCTACGAGAATTGTGCTTTATTTATTTCAACAAAAATAAACGATTTAAAAAATATTTTCCTAAAAACGATTACTTGTATTGTGCATATAAATAAACGAAAAAAAATATTCGTTTCGTCTATGAAAATGTTTAGACGAAAATTATTTTCGATAATGAATACATTTTCCACCGGCTAATATTTGTAATAGTATAAGTAATTATTTTTAGGAAAATATTATCCAAATCATTCGTTTTTCATAAAATAAATGAATCCTTAGTGCACAAGTTATTCATCATCTAATTAACATTTATTCTCGATGAAGATTATGGCATATTTGGTAGATAGGAAGGAGCGTGGCTTGAATGACGACATGATCATGGTTTACAACCCCTTTGGATTTGGGTAGATCGGACAATCTACTCTGTGGGAGTAAAGAAATAACTTATTGTTTACAAATTTTCATTTATTTTTCTTATCAATGCCCTTAAATTTACCAATTATTATATAAAATTATGACTCCCCAAAGTTTATTCGATCAAGTGATTAACTAGATTTGGACTATCGACTCTAATTTGAATAGTTTATTTATGTTAATTTGGTGCTTTTGATTCACCATATTGAGTTACCACTTTTATTTGCCTTACTCGTCAACCCTTTTCTATGATTGATTACCAAATAATTATAGGTTAACAACTCTTGTTTGGATTGGTTGCACTTATTCTTTCTAAAATTGTAAACTTTTCCAATTAAAAAAAATAGCTTTTATTTAATATTTTACCAGCACTTTACATTTACCTACTACTATATACAATTACCAAGCTTTTATTTCCCTTGAAATAAGGAAAAAAGATAAAAGAGGAAGGAAAGGAAAGAAAAAAAAGAGGAAAAGATTCAGAAAATTTAATTGAAAATTGCAAAATTATCAATGTTGTTGTCGACTATCCGACCGTACCATATTTAGCTAGATCGTGACATCAGTGATTCTTAATAAATTATCAAAAAACTTATGATTAAAGTGAGAAATTACCTACAAGTATATGATTAAATTTATACAATTGAAATATTTAATATTAAATTAACAGCTATATAATATATTTATAATTTTTTGAACAATTTTCTCGGAATTTTTCCCGAAAAGAAGGGAACCCGGCAAGTATAGGAAGGGGGATGTAGGGGAAGTTTCCGGTTGGCTTGAGTCCCAATTCTAGCACGTAGAGTTTCTCGTTGCCCGCGCTCCACTGCAAAAATTCAAAAAATTGCGAGTTTCACGAGAGCCTTTTCCGAGTCAAGTCCTGCCTTTGAATCCTATCACATCGAAATCTCTTTTCCGGGAAGATACACGCGGCTTTTTCTCGGTTCCCTATTAAAAGAGAGTTTTGCAATCCATGGTGGATCCATCCAAGTCATAATTGAGTTTGCCTCAGAAAATGGAGAGCAGGAAAATCCGTTTTCTTACACTTGTTTTCTCTCTCCTCTTGGTAGAAAATGTGATGACATCCCGAATTCCGGCCAAGGCTACTAAGCCTACTCCTAGTACCTCTCTCTCTCTCTCTCTCTCTCCCCAGTTTTCATTTTAAATAAATAATTACATTTAGATTTTGTTTGTTTTGCGATAAATGAATAATTTAAAAATGATGTTTATATCAATTGAAATAATTAATCAATAGAAAATATTTTAATTATAGATTCTCAATATTTTCGTGGACACTAAAAATATTTTTCATTCATTTATTTTTATAAGCAATATAAACATTCACTTTTTGAAAAGCGTTTTCTGAATCATTCATTTTTCTCAAAAAAAACGGTGCATTAATTTGCCTGCATTCTCTATTATTATTGCGTCATAAGTTTCTCATTGGTGCATTTTTTTTTTCTTTGTGGGGTTTAGGTAGCCATTTTCCTTGTCGTATGAAGCGTGAACAAAGTACAGGAAAATTAATTCTTTCACTATGAGAGATTGTAATAGCAAAATACTTTATAAAAAAAAAACTTTATCTGATTGATTCGAAATAATTGGGAGACTTTTTACAAGGGTACTGTAGACACTATGAATTGACTCCCCAATGTGATGCAATCGAATTTGTAATTAATGTAAGCCAAGCTGACTGGTTATTTTATGTATGCGCGATGGATTGATCCATCGCACATGCAGTCACGGTTGGCGATGGGAGGGCTGCAAACGGGAGCCCGGCGTTCCGTGTTGCCGATGGGAGGGCTGCAAACGGGAGCCCGGCGATCCGTGATGGCGTTTGGAATCACGTCAATTCGGACCGCGAGATGGTCCCGCCTGGAGTAGATACCACGTTTTCGGGAGAAGGCCAACGGTACAAGTCCGCGAGAGGTGTTGCGGTCGCCCCGACCACCGCTGGAGTCAAAGTATCGACCGCCGTTTCTCCTACAAGCGCCGCTTCACGCAAGCAGCGTCACTAGCAGAGCCACCACTTCAAAAACCAGCTCCACTAGCGTCAGTTCAAACGGCAGCGTCCATATCATCAAACATCCTTGATGATTGCTGAGTAAAAAGGCAAAAATTCCTGAAGATTGTAGTCTTCTTTTTCTTTCTTCTGGGTTTTCTTCTCAATCTTGTTCGAGTAAAGTGATGTATTGTTTTGACGAGTTGTGCCTATTAGTATAATTGTCCGGTTCACATGTAAGGTTGGTCTTAATTTTGAAGGGAATATGTCTTTTTGTTTGAGAAAGTAGCAAATTTTCTTTATATATATAGATGGGACCTTCACTTTAAGGTGACAAATTACGGATGAGCAACCAGTTCTGTTTAACTCAAGAATGACCGTGAATTGTTACTCGATTGGTTCAAGGCCAATTCACGAGGGGATTGGTCCCACTACCAGTTCTAGAAACTGGGAGCTGGCATTGATCGGATCACTTTTGGTTTTATATCCTGAACCGGTCAATTTTACCTGGGAACTTGGATAACAAGACCTGCAAGGTTGACTCCATGGTAAGGTCTAGAACTAAGAATCTGGAAGGCTGGTTCCAAGGTAGAACTCGGAGCCAAATAGGTTTTGGATTGTTTTAACTCTAACTTTAAGTAGGCTACTTTTTACTCTCTTTTTTAAACTGAAAATATTTGATAAAATTGAATATGTTTGATATTTATTCTCAATTAGCAATAACATTATTCATGTTTGACACAATGCATACTATATAAAATAAAATGAAACTAAAAAGAAAAAGAAAAAAAATGGACCAATCAGTTTCATTTGGCATTCTAGGGTCAACAATGTCAAAGAGTAAGTTCCAAGTTTTAGATTTGAAATCCACCCTATTGGAGTTGATAACTCCCTCGACAAATGCACTAATGTTTAGAAGGTGTCCCTTGAGTCTAATGATAACTCGAGATGCATTGACAATTGTGCTTATTATCCATCAATTTGTTAGAATCAGTCAGACAAAGCTTAAGGTGACAGCACAGACAAGGAGGAATACAATTATTCACAGCCGTGCATGAAATTGTGTGTTAACTCTAAGATGTGACTTTCATGGAAGGAGTTCGCCTACTTTGAAAATTTGTATATATACCATCCGTTATTTGTTCTCTTTCGAAAAATTTCAATAACATTATCACTAGAGGTGAACAATTTTAAGTTATGTATAAATTTTATTTGAAATTTAGAAGTTACTCATTAGAACAAGTTCCTCATTTTTTTTTAACCTAGAACTTACCTTGCATATCTTAAAATCTGGGAACCCGTGTCGCAAGTTTCAAAGTTAGTTCCAAGATCTATCTAAGTTCCACCTATAATATTAATTGAGCAATTATAGTGCATCGTCACTTTTAATTTACCACCATTTGTTATTACAATCCACTAACTATAAATTATATTAAGTTTCAGTCATAAAATAAAAGTTTGGACTAGTAATTTCATGTTATACACTTATCATCAAATGTCATAGAATACTATAGAATCGCGTGAAGATATAGATAAAAAAAAAATACAAAAACTTGTTATAGGTTCCCTAATTTTTCGAATCTACTTAGCTATAACTTGAAATCTACCCGTTGAAAAATGTTTCCCAATTTTTGGAACCTAAATTTTACTATGCATACCTTGAAACTTAGAACCAAATAAATTCTTACTAATCCAGTTCTTCGATTCTAGATTCTACTCTAAAATTATACTCACCCCTAATTATCACTATCATATCAAATGCCATCACAAAAATGTTACAATTTGCATTTTGGCTAATTAAAAAAGACTTACTTTGACCTTGATTTGAGGTGGCAACCGCCACCGGTACTAGTAGAGGTAAGAGAGAGCATGGATGTAGTGACTTGATGGTTTTGGCAAAGCAATTAGTGTTTTTGTTTTTTTTCTACTATTTAGTAAATAGATTTAAACCCAAACACAAAATATTCACAGACAATCAACTCAATTTGATGTAAAATTCACACTACTAAATCACCCGGCCGAACCGAAGTGTCTGTATACTTCTCTGTACGTGCGGCTTTTTTGTCTAGGAAAGCACCCTACGCCTTTTATGTGTGCAATCGACAAAAGTAACTTCGATCTGGGCCCACCCAATATTCTTCTTGTCTCTTAGAGTTGACGTCCATCGTACGTGACCGTTAAAGACGTCGAAATCTCGGTCAACTCGTCAAACTTGGATGGATGATGACGCCACTGTATTTTGCATAATTATAATCCAAGATAGTTAACCGTAAAAGGTAACACCAAATTTTGAACCAAGTCAAAATCTTCCACGGAGAATGGATTTCGTGCACGACGCAAGCTTGAGATATAATTTTAACGGGTGATGTGCTGGAGATGGTGAAGACAGGAGCTCACTCTTGGGCATGTTATTCTCTATACGTAAGAGCTCTTTTTCTTTACTACATTCTCTTCAGCGTATTACGTTATGTGGGAATAGTAACAATTACCTTCGCGTAGCCTCCCTCTTTTATAAGCTCAAGTCTTAATAACCTCCACCATATATTCTTTCCTGTATTAGAATATACGCTATTCTTGCCTTTCAGGAATTCTGGTGAGGGCTCCTTACCCAAATTCAGATTTTCTTCCCTTCCCCTTAAATATATCCTGTTATTCAGCCCCTCAATATTTGTTTCCTTTTTTAACCAAAGATTTCTTTCTTTTGACATATTTAGCAAGTCCTTGTTCATAATTTTCTGTTCACGTTAGGGTGATTATGGGCTCGACGAAATTCTACACTCCCGCCAGCTTAGTTCAGGAAATTTCATTAAACCCAAAACCTCCTAGCTTAGGTCGGTCCAATTATGACACAATTTAAATTAAAAAAGTTTATAATTTGCAAATGTAAATTAATAGTATTTTTTTTTAGGGATCGGGATCAATCCCTTACTAATTATACAATGAATGACTAAAAAAATTTTCTGTCAACACGCATGCACATCTCTTCTCAACTTCGCAAATAGAGAAATGTAGGACGAGAATAAGAAGAGGAAGAAGGAGATGTGAAAAGAGTGTAATTGGCCGTGGATGGACTGAGATTTGCTCAAGGACTCGGAGGGGACTCGATGATTTGTAAATCGACGATGACAATTATTGGATGATCCAACCGCGTAGGTATGAAATGGGAGAACAGAAAAGAACGGCCGAATAAGCCAAAAGCAAAGGGTTGGTCTGTTGTTGATTTGGAACCTTCGCAGTTCGCATAGTTTTGGATGTCGACTATTCCTAGCCTTTCGCCATGAGAAACCGACCAAGTCATCAACTCTGTTCTCGCGGCAGACTCAGACACTTAAGTCACTAGTGCAATAGTTACTGCTCCTCAGTTCTAAATATACTAATCTTCTGTACTTTTGCAAAGAAATCTACGAGAATTGTACTCCGTTTGTTTCGCAAAAATAAATAATTCAGAGAATATTTTCTTAAAAATGATTGTTTGTGTCACGCATATAAATAAACGGACAAAAGTATTTGCTTCGTTCATGAAAATTCGACTGAAACGCAAAACTGAGTCCTAAGTCTCGCACGTAGAGTTTCTCGTTGCCCGTGTTCGACTGCCAAAATTCAACTGCGTTGCAAGTTTCACGGGAGCCTTTTCCGAGTCAAGTCCTGTCTTTAAATCCTATCACATCGAAATCTCTTGCACGGGAAGATGCACGCGGCTTTCGTTGGTTCCCTATTAAATCCGTTCGTCTTCTTACACTTGTTTTCTCCCTTCTCTTGATAGAAATTGGGATGACATCCTGAATTCCGGCTGAGATTCCTCTTGGTAGACTCTCTCTCTCTCTCTCTCTCTCTCTCTCTCTCTCTCTCTCTCTCTCTCTCTCTCTCTCTCTTCCAATTTAGATAGTTATACTTAATTCAACCTGCATTCTCCATTTTTAGTACAGTATAATTTTCATACCGGTCCATTTTTTTTTCTTTTTGGGATTTTGGTAACCATTTTTCTTGATGTATGAAACGCAAAGAAAATATAGGAAAATTAACTCTTTTTTAATCTTTTGGTATGGAAAATTGTAACAACGAAATCCTTAAAAGACCTTTATCCTATCGATTCAAAATTATTGGGAGAATTTTTACAAGAATGCTTAGGACACGATGAATTGAATCTCCAATGTGATGCTGTTAATATTGTATGTAATGTAAGCCATGCTGACCCGTTATTTATGCATGCGCGATCAATCCGATTCACGTGCAGACACGGGTAGCTATAGGCCTGCGAGAGGGAGCACATCGGTCAGGGATGGCCACTGGCAGGCTGTCGATTCGGACAGCAAGAAGGTCCTGGTGCCTCCGCCTGCAACAAATACCACGCTCTCGCGAGCGGGCCGACGGAAAGTCTCGATCGCCCCGACCAGCGCTAAAGTCAAAGTCTTGATCGCCGTCCCTCCCAAAAGCGCCACTTCACGCAAGCAGCGCTAAAGGCCGACGGAAAGTTATTTTACTCTCTTTTTTCTGAAAGTATTTGTTGAAATTAAATATGTTTGACAATTTTTCTCAAGCAGAAATAATAGTATTCATGTTTGACATATATATTAAATGAAACTAAAAAAAAAAAAAATATATTTTGGCCCCGATTGCTTCGGTTCCATGCTAGTCCGAGTCAACAAGATGAGTTCATGATTCCAAAAATTGGGAATCAATCTTGATTTGGTAGATCATAAGTTTTAAATTTGAAACCTACCCACCTTGATCTATTGACTCCTTAGATAAATGCACTAATGTTTAGAATGTATTCCTATAATGTAATAATAACTTGAGATGAATTGACAATTATGCATACAATGCAACAATTTGTTAGAATCAGTTAGACAAAGCTTAGAGCAACGGCACAGACAAGGAGAAATGCGGTTATTCATTAGTGTGCATGAAATTGTGTTTTAACTCTCTAAGATGTGACTTTCATGGAAGGATTTCACGTACTTTAAAAATCTATATATATATACCATCCACTCTTTATACTCTTTTGAAAAATTGGGGCCAATAATCGCACGATAATCGCGTGAAAGGAGATGATTAAGCTTCATTATTATTCAATTGTGAATGTGAACTCTGAGGTTGGCTAGCAAGAATCATCTAGAAAAGGGGTGAATAGGTGATACAATAAAATCTTATACAAAATAAAAATGCAGAATAAAACTGATGTGACTAGTATAAACACCTAGAGGGGGGGTGAATAGGTGTTGAGGAAGTTTACGCGCAAATAATATTAGTTTATTCTGATCCACAAACAGAAAGTAAATAGAGAGAGTTAGAGAAGATTGCAAACACTATTTATAGTGGTTCGGCTTTAGACAAGCCTACGTCCACTCTCCGGATAACCAGCCAATTGGCTGTATTTCACTATATGATCAACGGTGATTACACACTCTCGAGTGTTTATACTTGGTGATAATCAGTCTCACTAAGTCACTCTCTTTTGTAATATACTGAGATCACTCAAATACGCACTATGAACAACACTTGAAGAACGGAATCAGCTTTGGAATAATGTTCATCTACTCTACCCCCTAAGTCTCAACCTATCCTTAAATACTCTCCAAGCCACATTCGACCGTTGGCTCTTTCCTTGAGAGTTTTGTCTTCCCTTTCTTGGACAGACTTTATAAGGCAAGTCTTTTTGACCGTTGAGGGTAGATCAGATCCCCTTAGATTATGTTCGCCCATACAATCAGAATATGGGCTTCTATAAGTGCTCTATTCTTCTTTGGAAGTTGTCCACTAATTGATCCTGTCAATCAGATTAACATAACAGAATCAACATGAATAAGGTAAGTGAAATACTCTACCATTGGTGATCTTATCTTATAAATACATCTTAAGTCTGACAGTCTTAAGTTCTGAGTCTGCCTAGAATTTCAATCTGGTACGGTCAGACTTAAAATCTCAGTCTGATCGAGTATTCCGTCTGGTACGGACGGACTCTAAGACATCCCATGCTTTATCTTCTCGCAATTCTTTAAAGCCTAAGTCTTTCTGAGTTCTTTTCCTTCAAGAGTTTAGTAAGAATCTCATTCATAAAATGTTTTGTAAACATCAAAACGAGGAGTTTTCTCAACAAAAACTACTCAAGATAGAAAACTGGATGTCAACAGACGCAGCATGATTCAGAAGTCTGAACAATAATCAAATCTCAGAACAAAGTTCTAAATCTACTATGCAGAAGTCAGACTTTGAAGCACCCAATACATGTGCACTAAATTATAACAATAATCAATAAGAGATTAATTGATAAGAGAAATTGCACACGAATATTATAGTTCGGTTTAGATCAAGCCTACGTCCACTCTCTCACGCTAACAGCCTACTGGCTGGATTCCATTATATGATCAACAAGATATTACAACTTTGAGTACAAATACTCAGTGATAGATCACATTATCTCACTAAGTCACTTTTGTATACTTCTCTCACAATCACAAACTTTTAAACTCATATAAGATAAGTGTATATGGTCGAAGTACGCCTAGACTTGGGAATTATAGTTTCTATACTTTATCTCTTACTTGCTCTTCGGTCCCTTGATCTCATTATATACTCCTTCACTTCCAAACTAGCCGTTGGACAGTATCCAAAGGATCGTCTTCCAATATACCCGTTGGACAGAACTGTATTAAGAAGATTTGGTAGCCGTTGAGTGATAGAAGCAAAATACCCATCTTGATTCTGGTTGCTCATACAAGCAGAATCTAAGTTTCCATAAGAAGAGCTTCTTTATCAAGAAAGTCCTTATCTTTAGGATCCAATTGCCAATCAATTAGATTGACTCAATCAAATCTATTTTGGTGTAGAATCCAAACCAGATTACTAGCCGTTACATATTCTGGGTCTGCGTCTTGTTATGTTAGATTGTCCCATTCTGAACTCGCTTCGTTCTGAACATGTATCCCAGTCTACTCTTGTGTTATTCTGAGCTTGTCACATTCTGGACTTATCACATTTTAGACCTTTTCCGTCTGTATGTAAATTCTAAGTCCGTTCCATCTGAAGTAGACTTTTTAGTCTATATTTGAGTCTGAACGTATTCATCATCAGAGTCTATATCTAATAGATTTATCCTTAATGTCCGAACAGATTTAGCCATAGAATATCGACTTTGTTCAGCTTCAACAATGAGTCTATCTTCTGGTTCTTCAAAGTATGATCTTTGATAAAATCATTTATATGTTCTATCATCTGCATAGCGGTTTGTTTGTATTTTGCCTATTTACTCAATCATCAAACATATTAGTAGCATTTGATTTATTTTGTCATCTTCCAAACATCATAAGGGATTTCCCTAACAAACTCATCCACCCAAAAGATCATAAAAGTCAGCAAGTTTGAAATTTGTGAAATTGGGCATTGCCGTGTTGAAGCTTTTCTTGGACACTACTGGGGAGCCAACCCCAAAGACACTTCAGGCTACTCGATAACTTGATATCATATAATGCTCCTGGCTCTGGGTCTAGCCATCTCCCTTCAGTTGCCAAGATTAAGGAAGGACTAGAAATGGCTAACAAGTCCATTTCTCTTGTGATCATTTTATGCATTCTCCTTGGCTCGCACTGCCTTCTCTCGGGGTCATCAACCGCTCGAATCCTCGCAGGTGATTCTCCAACCATCACATTTGTGTCTCTCTCGATTACTTTGTATCTGTGTTCTCTATTCTCGATCCGGTTAGAGAACGGATCATACTTGCGGGATGTATTCATACATTAAATAGTACATGTCAAATCCCTTTTCTTTTTCTTTTTTGCTTTGCAGATGATGATCACAACAAAATCGGGGCGGCCGGGAGCTCGCCAAAGCAAGACGGCTCTTGGACTGGCAATAGCTCTTCTTCAGGCAAAATTATGTTGTCTCCACCAACCTCGGCTACTCATATTGCCATGGGTACTATTGTTGCGACCTCTAATGGTACTAAAAGCGACCAAAATCCTAGACGGCATCCCTGATGGTTAATTCCTGGCCTTTCGGTAATTTAGAGCCCTTCACAAAGTAGTGAGCACAAAGGAGGAAGAGAAGATTGTTTTTCCTCTTCACTCAATCGTTTTATACAGTATTGTCACGACCTATTTTTTCCATCCGCAGGGGAAAGGAATATCTGAATAAATAGGTTTAGGGGTATTATCCATAGAGTGAGTCGAGAACTCTCATTAGACATGGGCTCTCCCAAGCCCATACCTTGCGTGACATTGGGTGTTCATGAAAATTTTCTAACGAGGAGTGGCCACTAGCCTATTGGGGTCGGCTAGAAACCAAGCAAGGCATGGGAGTGTGCCTCACTTTCTACGCAACCAGAGAATCTAAGGTCGGAGACTTGATTACACTAATTAGTTAATTAATGCCCTTTCGATACCTAATCTTGTTCATTTCAAAAAAAAATTTGTTAGGCAATTTGGATTTATTTTAAACTTAACCACTAACATGTGAGGTGATCATGTGGACGTGCAATCATCAAAATCACAATCAGCAATTAAAAAAAACATTACATAAATTGTAAGGGAAAATAAACACCTAGCATTAAAAGATAAATAAATGGCCATCCTAATTAATGTAATGGGGAAACCATAATCATTGCATCCTAAGCGTGCATTCAAGGGCAATTATATTCGAAAATAATTAAAACTCTAAGATGAAGCCGTATGGGCTCGTTCACTTTTAAGCACAATTTTAGACCGATGATTTTCCGACATTTTTTAAAGAGAAAATTGGCCAAGAATTATTTTAAAGCTTCTTAGGGAACTCTAAAACAAACTTGGAATTTTTGGGATTTTTGAAAACTTTTTCTTTTTTTTTTTTTGGAATTTCTAATATTTTAATATTTTCGATTTTTTTAAATATTTTTTTCCAAAAATTTTCATAAATTTTCAAGATTCTGAATTTCCCTTGAATTTCCTGAAATTTCGAAATTTTTCATGATTTTTTAAATTTTTTTATTGTTTTTATATTTTCTGAATTTTTTTAATTTTAATAGATTTTGTTTTTTTAATAAATAATTCGGACCGGGTCAAAGGACCCGGCCCTACTAGACTGACCCGGGCCCTGTCGGTCCGGGTTGGGCCAAAGTAACCGGGCCGCACTCTCCCTCCAAAGCCCGCTCGAAAAAAAAACAAAATTAAAAACCCACAAAATTTTAATAAAGACAGCCCATTCCCCAGCTTTGCTCTCGGCCCAGCCATTCCCCCTATGTCTGGCGTGGGTCCAGGCCCGATCGACAAAGCCTCGGCCCAGCCTCTTCCTTATTTTAATTTATGGCCCTTCTGCTTTTTGTCTTTTCTTTTTGTTTTTTTTTTTTTTTTTTTATGGCCTGGTCTTCTCCTCCATGCATGCCCATGTACGTCTTCTCCCCATACTTCTTCTTCCCGAAGCTGCAGCGACCGCCACTCTCTTTCGCCGACCTTCGGATCGCCTGGCGTCGGTCGTTCCGTCCGACCTACGCCGAGCGCTGCCGGCGACCAGCTGACCGGCATTCCGAGAGCCGTCGGACGGACTCCGGCGAGCTACGACAAAAAACTTTCCGATCCGAACAGCACGGGGTAACGCTCCGAAAAGCGAGGAAGACGCCAAAAATAATGCGTGGTCACCGTATACCTCCTAGCGACGCAGAAAATCTAAAGGCCGAACTCCGGTCAAGGGCTAGGGTCGGTTTTCTCGGTGGGGCATTTCGTCGAACGGTTAACGGGCACAACAGATTTCCGGCTCAACCGGGCCTCGAACACACCTTGGGGGTCTTCGAACATGGCATACGAGGGACGTGGGAACAAAATGCGAGGACGATGAGGGCCGGAGATTGCGCGAGCCGGTCGGCCGCGAGCTCCGGCCCGGTATTTTCCAGAAATAAAGCAACCGAGGTTCAGGGAGACTTACCTCGTTCGGGGACGGGCTGCGGCTAACGAACGGACTCCGACGGCGTTCAAACGCTCTTCTGGGTTCGCTCTCTCACCTCTGATTTCGCCCTGCCTCCTCGCTCCAGCTGCGACTAAACACCGGCGGGCTTCAAGGAAAAAGAGCGGAGGCACGGCAACGGGACGTGGACCTCGGGTCAGGCGTGGCTGCCGGCGGTCTCTCACTCTCTCCCTCTGCTCTCTCCTTCTCAATCTCTCCGTCCCTCCCCTCTCTCTCTTGGTTCTGCCTTTCCTTTTTTTGGTGTCGTTCTCCTTTTTTCTTCTTCTACTCTTTCTCCTCCTTTTCTGCCTTCTCTCCTGCTGCCTTCTGCTCTCCTCTCTGCTCTTTTTTCTTTTCTGCTTGCTCGCCTGCTGTGACTTGCTGCTTCAGCCTTGCTGCTGTTCTGACTCACTGCTGCTGCCTTTTTGGCTGACTTGCTGCCTTCTCTTTCTGCTGCAGGTCCCGCGCGTGGAGGAGAAAGAAGCAAGAAGAAAGCGGACGGCCGGGCCGGGAAAGGAAGAAAAAAGGAAAGAAGAAGAATGGGCCAAGCCCATGCGGGGGAAAAGAAGGAAAAGAAAGGGGCCGGGTAGGCCCAGCCCGGACCCGCCTTTTTTCTCTCTCTTTTTTAAATTTTAATTAATTTTTTATTTTTTTATTTTTGATTTTTTTAAATTTTAAAGCTACTCATGCAAATGCTCCTAATATCTATATGTGATGCAGTTTCAATGAATTTTGTTAAGGGATTAAAAATTAATCCCTAATTTTTCAATGCAATTAATAAACACTTAAATGAGTAGCCAAAATTTAAGTGTCAACAAGTATTAGTTTGTCGTTGATGTATTTCCTCGAACAATGGAATAATCTCAGTTGTTGCATACAAGTATATTTCTTGTAATGTTAAAAAACGACGGATCATCCCAATTATTGTAAAAAATCACATCGTCGAATTGTTCTTTGCCATTTCCCTTTGGGATCCATGTTGCCCTCAGTCCAATTTTTTACCCCCAAAAAAAAAAAAAAAAAAAGAGCAGAAAACTAATTACAGTTCGTTTCACGAGTTTCATGAGAAAATTACTAAACAAATCATAAATTTATTACACTTCTACTAATACAGTACTAAACTATTCAATAATATCAATTTAATTCCAGACCTCACGTCTTATTATGTGTCACGGCCGACATTAATATAGACTCTTTTTTTTTTAAAATTATATGAATTATTTTATTTTATTTCCCTTTAGGATATTTATGGAACAGACTCGCCCTTGGTCTCGGAGAAAAATGACCTTGGAATCGCGCGATTGACGATTCACAGCAAGTGGCGAACAAAGTCCCTGCCTATGTGCTGATGTGAATCCACGTCCCTGTGCTTGACCTGCGTTCAATTTTAATCATAGTGTCATTTATACGTATAGCTGCTGAATCTTGAGGGTATGTCAACCATTACTATCCAATGATATGCAATCGCCATGTCGGAACACGACCCAGAGTGTTAATCATAGAAAATGAGACCTTTGCAAGTAGCTGCCGGTGTCAGCGACTCCATTTCGACAGCAAAAGTGTCCCGCTCTTCATGATTCGCCATTTCCCTTCCCCGTGAACATGTCTTCTCAACTTCATGGCTAGAGAACAGCAGGACGAGAAGAAGGAGATGGAAAAAGGGGTAACTGGCCATGGATGGACTGTGATCTGCACACTTGAGAGGGGAGTCGAGTATATATGAATCGACAATGACGAGTGTCGGATGAGCCAACCGTGGAGACGTGAAACGGAAGGCCAGAAATGAATGGTCAATATGAGCCGAAGCAAAAGGTTGGTCTGTTGACTTGGAATTGGAACCTTCTCAAGTCCACGCCCTTTCGAGTGTTGACCGTTTCTAGTCTTTCGCCATGAGAAGCAGCCGTCGCCATGTCATCAAGCTGTCCTCGCGGAAGCTTGGATAGTTAACTCGCCGGTGCAATAGTTGCTTCTCCTCATTTTACATGTACTAATCTTGTTTATTTGCACAGAAATATAGACTTAGTTCATCAGGTTTTCTGCGTGACGGTAAGAACCGAATTGACCGATGGACAAAGCATAAGGATAGTCACCGCAGCAATCTTAATCCTGTAAAATACATGGTCCGTGTGCACTTTTGGCTAAGGATTTCCATCCTCAATATATCCAACACTGGTATAGGCACAGATCATGCGAATCTGTGAGGGAAACTCCTTTAGATATTCACATCGCTGATATAGTATCTCATGACAAATAATTGCGAATACATGTAATACAAGCGGCCAAGAAAGGCAGGTTCGATCAGGCTTCTCTCGAGGGAGAGAGGCTGTCCGAAAAAGATTGAAGCAGTGGACTTCTGACTAGAACTCTAGGTTTAACACCTATAGAAAGATGACCAGAGAGTTTCGTCTGGATTACTCCCTTTTCTGGTTTGGTCCAACGCGCAAGTCTTAGTTATTTGTTTTCGAGAGAGAAACGGGGCGATCAACGCAAAGACTAATGACATGACCGATTCTACGTGGCCTAAATAATGAAGTGAGTACGCTAAGAGTCGGGGCTGATAATCCCGTGATAATCAAGTAAGTGGAGATGATTAAGCTTCATCATCATTCAAACCA
This sequence comes from Angophora floribunda, assembly GCA_014182895.1. Lineage (NCBI taxonomy): Eukaryota > Viridiplantae > Streptophyta > Magnoliopsida > Myrtales > Myrtaceae > Angophora > Angophora floribunda. The sequence goes on along the minus strand of CM024711.1, from coordinate 27,149,361 downwards.
TCCAAAAAATCACATCGCCGTGTTGAGGCTTTTCTTGTCCGGTGCTGGAGACCCAACCCCAAAGACCCCGCACGATACTCGACGACTTGATACTATAAAATGCTTCTGGCTCTGGGTCTAGACATCGCCCGCAGTTACCAAGATTGAGGACCAGAAATGGCTAACAAGTCCGTTTCTCTTGTGATCATCTTCTGCATTCTCCTTGGCTCGCACTGCCTTCTCTCGAGGTCATCAGCCGCTCGAATCCTCACAGGTGATTCTCCAACCGAAACATTTATATCTCTCTCGATTGTTTCGTATCCGTGTTCTCTATTCTCAATCTGGTTAGCGAACGGATCACACTCGCGTGATGTATTCATATGTTTAGTAGTACATGTCGAATCCCTCTTTTTTCTTTTTTTTCTTTTGCAGATGATGATCACAATAAAATCGGGGCAGTTGGGAAAAAGCCGAAGCCAGACGGCTCATGGAGCGGCAGCAGCACGCCTTCGGGCAACAACCCGCGGTCTCCGCCAACCTATATCTATCCTCGTGCCATTCGTCCTCATTCCACTCGTCCTGCTTCTTGCGGTCGTGCCATGGCCCGTTATAATCGTTACAGTTGTATCCCGGCCTCTCATAATCCTTACTATCGTACTACTCCCTGATGGTTAATTCCTTGCCTTTTGGTAATTTGGAGCCCTTCACAAAGTAATGAGCACGAAGGAGGAAGAGATGCTCGTTTTTCCTCTTCATTTACTCGTTTTACTCAGTATTAGTTGGTCATTGATGTATTTCCTCGTATAATGGAATAACCTCTGCTGTTGCATACAAGTATATTTCTTGTAACGTTGGTACACGACGGATCATCTCATTTATCGTAGTAGATCACGTCGTTGAATTGTTCTTTGCCCTTTCCCTTTGGGATCCATGTTGCCCTCAGTCCTACATCGTCAGGAAACTCAAACCTCTAGCCTCCTCTTGGCCCCGTGCCACCGTTACCAGTTATCACCAGTTTGCGCATCCGGTGGCTTTGATCAAAGGCTTGCTGTGTTAAAAAATGTGGCGATGAAGCACTTTTCTTATAAAGTGCACCGGCGACACCAAAGACAATCTCAAGACTTGAGAAGCCAACTCAATAAATCCAAACAATGTAAGAAATAGAATGAGGGACACTCGTTGAATGGTCACGAACACATCAATCCAAGGGGTCAAGAAAGGCGACTTGGATCAGGCTTCTCTTGAGGGAGACAGGCTGTTCGAAAATGACGGAGACTAACGACCCGACGGATTCTACTATATAGTCCAAAGAGTAAAATGAGTACTCAGAGTCGGGGCCGATGATCGCATGATATGATCATTTGGGTGAATGTTAACTCGTCCACCCAAAAGGTCATCGAACTCAGCAAGTTTTTTACATGTACCTAGTATTATATACAATTACCAAGCTTTATTTCCCTTGAAATAAGGAAAAAAGATAAAAGAGGAAGGAAAGGAAAGAAAAAAAAATTCAGAAAATTTAACTGAAAATTGTAAAAATTATCAGTGTCGTGGTCGACCGTTCGACCGTGCCACATCTAAGTAAATCATAATATCAGTGATTCTTAACAAATTGTCAATAAATTTATGATTAAAATGACAAATTATGTAAAGATATATGATTAAATTTGTACAATTGAAATATTTAATACTAAATTGATAGCTATATAATATATTTATAATTTTTTGAACAATTTTCTCAGAATTTTTCCAAAAAGAAGAGAACCCGGCAAATGTAGGAGGGGGATGTAGGGGAAGTTTCCGGTTGGCTTGAGTCTACACTTGTCAAAATGAGTGCATAACCCATTTATGACCTATTTAAATATTAAATGTGTCATAAATGGGTTAGGCTTTCTTTTTCAATCACATATAATGGATTTAAAACTAAAAAGACTAAAATCCATGGGTCGTTAATGGGTCAAAGTTTAATCCTACCTAGAACCCATTAGAACCCAACTACTCCTCGATCCTCTAAAATGACTCCTCTCCTCAAAACGACAAAACCTTCCTCATCGCATGGCAGCGGGTCATTTCACTCCCACCACTAGCACAGCAACTCCTCTCGCTCACACAGCAGCGCGTCATCTCACTCACACCGCTAGCATAGTAGCTCCTCTCGCTTGCATGGCAGCGTCGTCGCACGCGATTGCCACCATCGTTGAACCTCTCTCGATCTTTGACTTCCGCTCGCGCTCATACAACCTCAACCGCCGCGCCTTGCTAGCTTGATTAGTCATCAAAACTCAGGTGAGTCTCGCTCCCTCGTATGTGTGCGTGATTTAAAAAAAAATTAAAAAAATAAAAATAAAAATTATTAAGAATTCGATTTAAAAAAAACAATTTTAAAGGAACATAATCTTTAAAAAAGATTATAAGAATAAGTTTTCATAAGTTTAGTTAGATGAGAAGTGTTTTAACAATATGGGTCAGGTTAGGTACAGGTTGAGTTGGATTGAGTATGGATCAAAAATTTTATACTATGCTTATGACTCGACCCACCCATTTAACAGGTCTACTTGAGTCCCGCGTCTCGTGCATAGAGTTTCTCGTTTTTTTTTTTTTTTTTTGGTAAAGCGTAGAGTTTCTCGTTGCCCGCGCTCCACTGCAAAAATTCAAAAAGTTGCTAGTTTCACAGGAGCCTTTTCCGAGTCAAGTCCTGTCTTTTAGTCCTACCACATCGAAATCTCTTGCACGGGAAGACACACGGAGAAAACGCGGCTTTTTCTTGGTTCCCTATTAAAGAGAGTTTTGCAATGCACAGTGGATTCATCCGAGTCATAATTGAGTTGCCTCAGAAAATGGAGAGCGGGAAAATCCGTTTTCTTACACTTGTTTTCTCTCTCCTCTTCGTAGAAAATGTGATGACATCCCGTATTCCGGCCAAGGCTAAGCTTACTTACTCCTGGTACCTCTCTCTCTCTCTCTCTCTCCCCAGTTTTCATCTTAAATAATTACATTTAGGTTTTGTTTGTTTTGCGATAAATGAATAATTTAAAAACGATGTTTGTATCAATTGAAATAATTAATTGATAGAAAATATTTTAATTATAGATTCTCAATATTTTCGTGGACACTAAAAGTATTTTTCATCCATTCATTTTTGTAAACAATACAAACGTTTACTTTTAAGAAAAGCATTTTCCGAATCATTTATTCTTCGTGAAACAAATGATACATTAATTCGCCTATATTCTCTATAATTATTGCAACATAGTTTCTCATTGGTCCATAATTTTTTTTTCTTTGTGGGGTTTAGGTAGCCATGCTCTTTGTCGTATGAAACGTGAAGAAAGTATGGGAAAATTAATTCTTTCGGCCTGAGAGATTGCAATAGCAAAATCCTTGATCACATGTATAATTAAAATATTTTCTATTGATCAGGGGAGTCTGCGAACGGGAGCCCGCTGATCCCTGATGGCGTTTGGAATCAAGTCAATTCGGACCGCGAGATGGTCCCGCCTGGAGTAAATACCACGTTTTCGGGAGCAGGCCGACGGTACAAGTCCGCGAGAGGTGTTGCGGTCGCCCCGACCACCGCTGGAGTCAAAGTATCGACCGCCGTTTCTCCTACAAGCGCCGCTTCACGCAAGCAGCGTCACTAGCAGAGCCACCACTTCAAAAACCAGCTCCACTAGCGTCAGTTCAAACGGCAGCGTCCATATCATCAAACATCCTTGATGATTGCTGAGTAAAAAGGAAAAAATTCCTGAAGATTGTAGTCTTCTTTTTCTTTCTTCTGGGTTTTCTTCTCAATCTTGTTCGAGTAAAGTGATGTATTGTTTTGAAGAGTTGTGCCTATTAGTGTAACTGTCCAGTTCACATGTAAGGTTGGTCTTAATTTTGAAGGGAATATGTCTTTTTGTTTGAGAAAGTAGCAAATTTTCTTTATATATATAGATGGGACCTTCACTTTAAGGTGACAAATTACGGATGAGCAACCGGTTCTGTATAACTCAAGAACATGTGTGAATTGTTACTCGGTTGGTTCATATTCAGTTCACGAGGGGACTAGTCCCACTACTAGTTCCAAAAACTGGGAGCTGGCATTAATCGAATCACTTTTGGTTTTATATCCTAAACTGGTCAATTTCACCTGGGAACTTGGACAACAAGACCTGTAAGGCTAACTCTAGAGTAGGGCCTAGAACTTAGAATCTAGAAGGCTGGTTCCAAGGTAGAACCCCGAGCCGAATAATTTTGAACTATTTTATCCCTAACTTTAAGTAGGTTATTTTTTACTCTCTTTTTTAAACTGAAAATATTTGATAAAATTGAATATGTTTGATATTTATTCTCAATTAGCAATAACATTATTCATGTTTGACACAATGCATACTATATAAAATAAAATGAAACTAAAAAGAAAAAGAAAAAAAATGGACCAATCGGTTTCATTTGGCATTCTAGGGTCAACAACGTCAAAGAGTAAGTTCCAAGTTTTAGATTTGAAATCCACCCATATTGGAGTTGATAACTCCCTAGTCAAATGCACTAATGTTTAGAAGGTGTCCCCTTAGTCTAATGATAACTCGAGATGCATTGACAGTTGTGCTTATTATCCATCAATTTGTTAGAATCAGTCAAACAAAGCTCAAGGTGACAGCACAGATGAGGAGGAATACAATTATTCACAGCTGTGCATGAAATTGTGTGTCAACTCTAACACGCGACTTTCATGGAAGGAGTTCGCGTGTTAGAGGCGAACAATTTCCAGTTTTGTATAAATTTTATTTGAAACTTAGAAGCTACTCGTTAAAACAAGTTCCTCATTTTTTTGAACCTAGAACCTACCTTGCATATCTTAAAATCTGAAAACTTATGTCGCAAGTTTCAAAGTCAATTCCAAGATCTATCTAAGTTCCACCTATAATATTAATTGAGCAATTATAGTGCATTGTCACTTTTAATTTACCACAATCTGTTATTACAATCCACTAACCATAATTTATATTAAGTTTCAGTTATAAAATGAAAGTTTAGACTAGTAATTTCATGTTATATACTTATCATCAAACACCATAGCATACTATAGAATCGTGCGAAAATATAGATAAAAAAAATACAAAAACTTGTTATAGGTTCCCTAATTTTTCGAATCAACTTAGCTATAACTTGAAATCTACTCGTTGAAAGAGGTTTCCTAATTTTTGAAACCTAAATTTTACTATGCATACCTTGGAACCTAGAAACTAGATAAATTCTTACCAATCCGGTTCTTCGATTCTAGATTTTACTCTAAAATTATATTCACCCCTAATTATCGCTATCATATCAAATGCCGTCACAAAAATGTTACAATTTGCATTTTTGCAAATTAAAAAAGACTTATTTTGACCTTGATTTGAGGTGGCAACCGCCACTGGTACCAGTTGAGGTGAGGGAGAGCATGGATGTAGTGACTTGATGGTTTTGGCAAAGCATTTAGTGTTTTTGTTTTTTTTCTACTATTTAGTAAATAGATTCAAACCAAAACACAAAATATTCACAGACAATCAACTCAATTTGATGTAAAATACACTACTAAATCACCCGGCCGAACCGAAGTGTCTGTATACTTCTCTGTACGTGCGGCTTTTTTTGTCTAGGAAAGTACCCTACGCCTTTTATGTGTGCAATCGACAAAAGAAACTTCCATCTGGGCCCACCCAATATTCTTCTTGTCTCTTAGAGTTGACGTCCATCGTACGTGACTGTTAAAGACGTCGAAATCTCGGTCAACCCGTCAAACTTGGATGGAAGATGACGCCACTGTATTTTACATAATTATAATCTAAGATAGTTAACCGTAAAAGGTAACACCAAATTTTGAACCAAGTCAAAATCTTCCACGGAGAATGGATTTCGTACACGACTCAAGCTTGAGATATAATTTTAACAGGTGATGTGCTGGAGATGGTGGAGACGGGAGCTCACTCTTGGGCGTGTTATTTTCTGTACGTGAGAGCTCTTTTTTTTTTACTACATTCTCGTATTACGTTATGTGGGAATAGCGGCCATTACCTTCGTGTGGCCTCCCTCTTTTATAAGCTCAAGTCTTAATAACCTCCACCATATATTCTTTCCTGTATTAGAATATATGCTATTCTTGCCTTTCAGGAATTCTGGTGAAGGGCTCCTTACGCAAATTCAGATTTTCTTCCCTTCCCTTAAATATATCCTGTTATTCAGCCCCGCAATATTTTTTTCCTTTATTTAACCAAATATTTCTTTCTTTTGACATATTTAGCAAGTCCTTGTTCATTATTTTCTGGTCACGTTAGGATGATTATGGGCTTGACGAAATTCTACACTCCCGCCAGCTTAGTTCAGGAAATTTCATTAAACCCAAAACCTCCTAGCTTAGGTTGGTCCAATTATGACACAATTTAAATTAAAAAAATTATAATTTGCAAATGTAAATTAATAGTATTTTTTGTCAATGAATGACTAAAAAAATTTTCTGTCAACACGCATGCACATCTCCTCAACTTCGCGAATAGAGAAATGTAGGACGAGAATAAGAAGAGGAAGAAGGAGATGTAAAAAGAGTGTAATTGGCCGTGGATGGACTGAGATTTGCTCAAGGACTTGGAGGGGACTCGATGATTTATAAATCGACGATGACGATTATTGGATGATCCAACCGCGTAGGTATGAAATGGGAGAACAGAAAAGAACGGCCGAATAAGCCAAAAGCAAAGGGTTGGTCTGTTGTTAAAACCTTCGCAGTTCGCATACTTTTGGATGTCGACTACTCCTACCCTTTCGCCATGAGAAACCGACCAAGTCATCAAAGCTGTTCTCGCGGCAGACTCAGACACTTGAGTCACTAGTGCAATAGTTACTGCTCCTCAGTTCTAAATATACTAATCTTCTGTACTTTTTCAGAGAAATCTATGAGAATTGTACTCCGTTAGTTTCGCAAAAATAAATAACTCAGAATATTTTCTTAAAAATAATTGCTTGTATCATGCATATAAATAAACGAATAAAAATATTCGCTTCGTTCGTGAAAATTCAACTAAGTCCCAAAACTGAGTCCTAAGTCTCGCACGTAGAGTTTCTCGTTGCCCGCGTTTGACTGCCAAAATTCAACTGAGTTGCAAGTTTCACGGGAGCCTTTTCGAGTCAAGTCCTGTCTTTAAATCCTATCACATCGAAATCTCTTGCACGGGAAGATGCACGCGGCTTTCGTTGGTTCCCTATTAAAGAGAGTTTTGCAATGCATAGTGGATTCATCCGAGTCATAGTTGAGTTGCCTCAGAAAATGGAGAGCAAGAAAATCCGTTGTCTTCTTACACTTGTTTTCTCCCTTCTCTTGATAGAAAATGTGATGGCATCCCGAATTCCGGCCGAGATTCCTCTTGGTAGACTCTCTCTCTTTCATTTTCCAATTTAGATAGTTATATTTAATTTAACCTGCATTCTCCATTTTTATTACGGTATAATTTTCATACCTTTCCTTTTTTTTTTCTTTTTGGGATTTTGGTAACCATTTTTGTTGATCTATGAAACGCAAAGAAAATATAGGAAAATTAACTCTTTTTTTAATCTTTTGGTATGAAAAATTGCAACAACGAAATCCTTAAAAGACCTTTATCCAATCGATTCAAAATTATTGGGAAAATTTTCACGAGAATGCTTAGGACACGATGAATTGAATCCCCAATGTGATGCTATTAAATTTGTATGTAATGTAAGCCATGCTGACTCGTTATTTATGTATGCGCGATCAATCCGTCTCACGTGCAGACACGGATAGCTATAGGCCTGCGAGAGGGAGCACGTCGGTCAGGGATGGCCAATGGCAGGCTGTCGATTCGGACAGCAAGAAGGTCCTGGTGCCTCCGCCTGCAACAAATACCACGCTCTCGCGAGCGGGCCGACGGAACAAGTCCGCGAGAAGTGTCGCGGTCGCCCCGACCAGTGCTAAAGTCGAAGTCTCGATCGCCGTCCCTCCTAGAAGCGCCACTTCACGCAAGCAGCGTCCCTAGCAAGAGCCACCGCTTCCAAAACCAGCTCCACTAGCGTCAGTTCAAACAGCAGCGTCGATATCATCAAACATCCTTGATGATTGCTTCGTGAAAAAGCAAAAATTCTTGATGATTGTGGTTTTCTTTTTTCTTTCTTCTGGATTTTCTTCTCAATCCTGTGTTGAGTAAGGTGATTTATTGTTTTGAAAAGTTGTGCCTATTAGTATAACTGTTCGGTCCTCGTGTAAGGTTGGTCTTAATTTTGAAGTGAACATGTCTTTTTGTTTGAGAAAGTTGCAAATTTACTTTACATATATATAGATGGCACCTTCACCTTTAAGTGATAGATTTACGGGTGAGAAACCAATTCTGTTCAAATTGAGAACCAATCTCTTTCGATTTTATATCCTGAACCAGTTAATTTTACTTAGAAACATGGACAACTCCAGGTTAGAGCCTTGAATTGAGAACTCGAAAGGTTGGTTCCGGAGTAAAACCTAGAAGCGAATATATTTTGAACCGGTTTATCCCTAACTTTAAGTAAGTTATTTTACTCTCTTTTTTTCTAAAAGTAAATTTTGAAATTAAATATGTTTGACAATTATTCTCAAGCATAAATAATAGTATTCATGTTTGACATATATATTAAATGAAACTAAAAAAAAGGCCCTGATTGCTTCGATTCCATGCTAGCCCAGAGTTAACAAGATCAGTTCATGATTCCAAAAATTGGGAATCAATCTTGATTTGGTAGATCCTAAGTTTTAAATTTGGAACCTACCCACCTTGGATCTGTTGACTCCTTAGATAAATGCACTAATGTTTAGAATGTATTCCTATAATGTAATAATAACTTGAGATGCATTGACAATTATGCATACAATGCAACAATTTGTTAGAACCAGTCAGACAAAGCTCAAAGCAACGGCATAGACAAGGAGAAATGCGGTTATTCACTAGTGTGCATGAAATTGTGTTTTAACTCTAGATGTGACTTTCATGGAAGGATTTCACGTACTTTGAAAATCTATTTATATACCATCCGTTGTTTACACTCTTTCGAATAATTTAAGTAACATTATCACTATTGTATCAAATGGCCGTCACAAAATTTCAAAATAGTTACAATTTGCATTTTTGCAAACGAAAATAAACTTATTTCAACCTTGATTTGAGGCAGCAACTGTCACTGGCATCCACCAGAGGTCGGCAGCAGATGGCACGGAGGTGAGATAGAGAGCATGGATGTAGTTGCTCGATGGTCTTGGTGCATCGAGAACAATGAATTCCAAATCAAGTGTGCCAATCTCTTTTTCTCCGTCTAGATTCTAACTATGGAGATCTTGGGGTGATGTTTTCATGACTTACATCCATGTTACCTTCAGTCCTACACTGTCAAAGATCTTTAAAACTCTGAGCTTGTCTTTGCTGCACATTGCTGTTGCCAGTGGCCACCCAGTTTCGCACCCGGTGGCTTTGATCAAAAGTCTGCCATGTTTGCAAATGCGATGGTGAGGCATTTTTTTTATTGACTACGTTCGGTGAAGCGGAAGACGTTGAGACTCGAGAAGCCAACTCAATAAATCTGAACTGAAATATCTTCCTGATGAGGTCACGGAAATCATTTCAATTGAACAAGTTCATCTCTGTGTTTAAGAATCATAAGCTATTTTGCGATCTATTCCAGTCCACTAAATTGCATAGTCACATGCTACGCCATTATTTCACACTTTATGACCCAAGAAACCATGTATTTCGAAAAACAGAGAAAGAAAAGATTGCAATAGTTTCCTTCATCAATTGTAGCCGCTCAATTGCCACAATTACCATTCCCAAATTCAATCTTTCCATCCTGAACGTTGTAAAGTATGTTCAGGTTTCGCTGCTGATGTTGCCGATTATGATCAAATTATTTCTCCGGTTTGGAGCGAAGGCCAAACAAACTTGCGCATCGCTCTCTCGCCAAACTACAGCAGAGGTGTCCGAGCTAACGTCGGTATTCTCAAATTGTAGGACCATCTTCGGCAGGCTCACATTCGTTTGACCCCGAAGATCATAGCAGGTGTCCAACGGTGTCCACATAGGCTCTGCAACAGGATAGTTCGACATGTAATTGGTGAACTCTGCGCGAATGGCCAAGTAGATGGGGGCGGCAGCCAAGTGAAGGTAGTCCCCGAGTCTATGATGGTCCTAGGAGGTGGAGACTATGAAGAGAGGCTAACCTTCTGATTCCCAAGGGCAATTCCAACTAGGTTGACAAAATGAAAAGACGGGTTATTTTGGTCGAATATGAGGGGTGTGGTATTTTCTGTTTGGCAATTACTAAGGGCTTCAGACCCAAAAAGTAAGTACCCATTTGATCTCTCACTGCCACGGATGCAATAGCAGAAGATTCGGGCAAATTCTGATGCTCTGTCCCATTAAGGTTGTGCGTCATCGTCCTAAGCCTAACATACCGGCAGTGGTGCCGAAATCGGTGGGCTATTATTTTGGCCGCAACCGAAGATGAATATCTGGCGGTACTTCGAAATGAGGGTGAGAATATCTTGGACGTGGTAACCGTCAGAGTGTGACTCGTCAGCATAGTCGATCGAGTATGTGCATTTCGGTGCAGAGCACCGTGGCTTTGAGTATGTGGTGGACTTGGATGGATCGTACAAGGGGTCTTGTTGACGATAGCAACCAGGACAAGGTTCACATTGGGTCCATGTAATGTCGCTGCCCGTGTCAAAAATTAGGATCAGGTCGACTTTCAGGGTCCCAAGGCCGATGGTAACCACGAACTCGCCCGCTCCGAGAGAGCCACCATGGATCGGCAGCCGGTCTTCTTCGTTGGAATTCCCAGTGGGCAGCGCTCGAGATTGTCCAAGGATGTTCATGGATGCAACTGGTCTCGGAGAAGAATGAGCCTGAAATCGCAGGATTGACAGTTACCGGCAAGCAGTGAACAAGGTCCATGCCTGTGTGCTAATGTCAATCCGCGACCCTTTGCTTGACCTGCAATCAGTTTAAATCATAATTTCATTTATACTTATAGCGATTAATTCTCAACACCATGTCAACCATTACTATCCAATAAGATGCATTAGCAACTTCAGAACATGACCCAGAGGATTAAACGTAGAAAATGAAACCTTCGCAAGTAGTTGCCGGTGTCAGCGACTTCATTTCGACAGCAAAAGTGCCATGCTCTTCATGATTCACCATTTCCCTTCCCCATGCACATCTCTTCTCAACTTCGTGACTAGAGGACAGCAGGACGAGAAGAAGAAGAATATGGAAAAAAGTGTAAATGGCCATGGATGGACTGTGATTTGCTCGAGAACTCAGAGGAGACTTGAATACTTATGAATTGACAATGACGATTGCTGGATGATCCAACCGCTTAGAAAGGAAGTGAAAGGGAGGAAATGAATGGTCAAAATAAGCCACGGCAAAAGGTTGGACTGTTGACTTGGAACCTTCAGAAGTCACACGCTCGACTGTTCCGAGTCATTCGCCATGAGAAGCCGTGGTCACCATGTGATCAACCCGTCATCACGGCAGACTCAGACGGTTAAAAGTACGTTTGATAATCCTTCTGTTCACAAAAACAATTTAGATGTTCACGTTGCTGATATAATAGTATCTCATGTCAAGTGGTCATGAATACATCTAATCCAAACGGTCAAGAAAGACGGGTCGGATCAGGCTTCTTCCGAGGGAGAAAGGCTCTCCGAAAACGATTGAGGCTGTGGACTTTGACTAGAACTCCAGGTTTTAAGAGCGAAACGGGCAATCGACGCAGGGACTAATGACATGATCGATTCTACGTGGCCTAAACAATGAAGTGAGTACTCTAAGATTCAGGGCCTATAATCGCATGATAATCGAGTGAAAGGAGATGATTAAGCTTCATTATTATTCAAATTGTGAATGTGAACTCATCCACCCAAAAGATCATAAAAGTACACTGCTGGGGAGCCAACCCCAAAGACACCTCAGGCTACTCGATAACTTGATATTATATAATGCTCCTGGCTCTGGATCTAGCCATCCCCCTTCAGTTGCCAAGATTAAGGAAGGACTAGAAATGGCTAACAAGTCCGTTTCTCTTGTGATCATCTTCTGCATTCTCCTTGGCTCGCACTGCCTTCTCTCCAGGTCATTGGCTGCTCGAATCCTCGCAGATGATTCTCCAACTGGCACATTTATATCTCTCTCGATTGTTTCGTATCCGTGTTCTCTATTCTCAATCCGGTTTGTGAACAGATCATACTCAGCATGATGTGTTCATATGTTAAGTATACATGTTGAATCCCTCTCCTTTTTTCTTCTTCTTTTTTCTCTTTTGCAGATGATTATCACAATTAAATCAGGGCGGTTGGGAGCAAGCCGAAGCGAGATGGCTCGTGGACCGGCAGTAGCTCGCCTTCTGGCGACATCCCGTGGTCTCCGCCAACCTATATCCCTCGTACTGCCATTCGCCCTTACAGCCGCCTATATCCTAGATAGCGTCCCTGATGGTTAATTCCTGGCCTTTTGATAATTTGGAGCCCTTCACAAAGCAGTGAGCACGAAGGAGGAAGAGAAGATTGCTCCTCTCCATTTACTGGTTTTACTCAGTATTAGTTGGTCATTGATGTATTTCCTCGTACAATGGAATAATCTCAGCTGTTGCATACAAGTATATTTCGTTGGTACACGATGGATCATCTCATTTATTGTAGTAGATCACATCGTCGAATTGTTCTTTGCCCTCTCCCTTTGGGATCCATGTTGCCCTCAGTCCTTGTAATATTTCAGCTCTTTGACTGGTGGGACCCACTTGTTCTTTTCTTTTCTTTTTAAATAGAGAAGAAGAAAGTGAGTTGAAAAGTCAAAAGAAGAGGAGAGAGAATAAGTGGGGTTTTCTCTCCCATTTACGGAAGTCAAAATCAGTCGGGAGAAAGAAAGAACAAGAGAGAAAAGGGAAGAAAAGGAAAGAAGAAGAAAGGGAAAGAAGGAGAGGGTTTCGCACGTGCGTGTTACAGGAGCCTCGCAAAGCCGACTCGACTATTTTGCGCAATACCCGCTGAGTACACGTATTTCTTGTTCCTCCAATTGAAGATTTTTTCGGTTTATGGCTCAAATTCGGAATATTGGAAATATTAAGTGGCAAAGTCCGATTTTTGAGTTGTTGAGCCATGAAAATTTATAAGAATAGTAGTTTAGGACGTCATGGACCCATAAGATTTTACGGAATTTGATTTGAATTTTTGGTTTGTCCGAAACGGAATTTTGAACTTTTGCCAGTAGGATGAATAGTATGAGTGCCGTCACTTTGAATTTGATTTTGTCGATTTTGGCTCAAATTTGGGTTGTTCAACTCATGGACTACCATTCAAGAGTAAGAGAATAAGAAGGAGGTTAGTTTCCAAAGCGCTCGGTATGAGCCCCTTCTTGGATAAGACAATAAAGAAATTAACAAAACACCAAGTGTTCCGAGTGATTTGATATTACAACAATAATCGTCAAAGCTATAATAACCGGAGACAAGTCATTGTAAAAGGATCGAAAAAACTTGATAAAAACAGAATACACTCTTTTTTTTTTTTATCGTTCTTTAGTTATTTTTATTTCACATTTACTTTTAAGTTGTGTTAAATCTATCTTTGATTTATCACCATTAGAGTGGAATCCATGTCTTCCTTTCCAAAATAACAACTGATACACAATAAAGCCAAAGAGCCAACCTTTGCGAAAGATATTTTGTGCGAGAACCTTATCCGCCAAGTAATATTAGATAACTATCATTTGAATCAGGAAATAAATCTAAAAATTCAAAAGAGAGAATATCCCACTTCATAATTTCGATTATTTTGATCTTATTAAAAAAAGTAACAATTTTTTTATCTTAAACTTACAATAGAAGGAATTAAAATTTCAAATTGTCAAAAAGATTTCTTTCCTTTTTTTTTTCTATTTCTCTTTTATATTAAAAAAAAAAGCAGAACTCATCTTCTTCAATGCTCTCGCAATGTCGACCTATAGCTCCTCTCCTCCTCCTCCTCCTCGTCGGTGTGAAACGCCTGGGATGAGCTCACTCCCTCTCGGCCTCCTCCACAACGTCCTCTCTCGCCTACCCGCCATATCGCTCCTCAAGCTCAGGTCCATCTGCCGAGAATGGCGCGACATCATCGACGATCCGTACTTCGCCACCATGCAAAACGCAAGCGGCATCAAAACTACCCGGATGCTGCAGTCTTTTTGGGCGTGCCGCAGTGAGGACTTCTTGCCTTTGCTGCCCAAAATTGATGCGATGGATGGGTTCCGCAAAGCCCTAGCTTCGTGTGACGGGATGCTCTGCTTCGAGCATAACGCCGTGACCTATCTTCTCAACCCTCTGACCCGAGAAATCGCCGAGCTGACGAGTGTCGAGCCGTCTTGGCTGCACAGTATTGGAATCGGGGTGGACCGCCTGACCTGCCGGTACAAGATCGTGCGCTTGAGTTGGCCAGTGCCATCGATCGAGCCTAGAGCCACTTAGGGCAGAGGTCCTCGATCAGGGCTCGCGGTCATGGAGGGGCATAGGGAGAGCCCCTTCCGGCATCATCCCCAGAAACCCCGTGTTCGCCGCTGGATCGATCCACTGGATAGCCCGCCAGTGGATCCGCAGAGGCGGCTGCGGCCGTATCAGGATCTGTTCCTTCGACATCGCGAAGGAGAAGTTCGCGTGGACTCCATGCCCGAAGAAGCTTGGAACGGACGTGCACCTGGTGGACCTCCAGGGTGTTCTGGGGCTCGTCCACTGCTCGCGCGGGGGGAGGACAGACTTGTGGGCGAAAGGGGAGAGTGGGCGGTGGATGAAGGAGTATAGTGTCCGTCTGCCGGTGCCAGTGGGTCACCACTCACTTTCACTTTATGCTCTGGGCTGCGGTCGTCGAAAGATCGCTCTCTTATACTGGACACCACTTCGGACCTCGCGTGCGAAGATCCCGTCCACGCCCGGGATGGGCTTCTTGACTACTTATGAGCCCGGGACTGACGAGCAGAGAGACGACGCGTGGCAGTTTCGGCGGGACCCACCTCTAGGCAGCGTCACCTTGAGTTTGCTTTCGCCGGCCAAGTTGTGGAATGTCGACCGCAGCACCTTGAGTTTGCCTTCGCCGCCCAAGCCCGAGTAAATTTTGCTCCTTTCATCGAGAAGAAAAAGTTTGTCAGGGAAAGAGGCCATCACGCGCGGTCCCAATTGACTGATTGGAGGTACTAACCACGAGAATGTTTCTAATTTTTTGCTTGGTCGAAAGAAGATTAATTACTATTTTCTTTTTATTAGTTCTGATATTATATTGTCAAAGCTCATGAGATTACATACATTGTCATTCTTTTGAAATTTTCAATCCAAGTTTTTGGTGATCCAAATGAAAATTGTGTAGCTTATTGAGCAGCCATGTCCGATTTGCATGTATGTAATATTGCATTAATGATTTCAAGATAAGATAGAAGAAATACTATTCACCTTTCTTAATGATTCTAGTGACCAAATCTGACACACAACACCTATATCGAAATTTGCAAAGAGTTCTCTCAAGTAATTGGTAACACATACCGATAAAATCAATAAGCATAGCTTTTAAAAATTTGAATTGCACTTTCACTAGTGCTGCGGCTAGCTCCAATCAAAATCTTGTGGGATTTAAATTGCAAACTAATATCGGGTTGTTGCATCCATCACCATCCATGGAAGTCATTGTCCCAAGTTGCTAGGTTGAAAACTATTGACACATGGAAGTCATTGTCCTAAGTTGCAAGGTTTTAAACTATTGACATAGACGTAAGGTCAGTCGCCTCCTAGAAGAGGACATCTTTCCTCATTGAAAAAAAAAGAAGAAAAAAGAATTAAAAATTATTTTTTTGTAAATTACAAAAACTGTTGGTCCACATGAATGATCTCTAACTAAAATGGCTCTCAATTGATAAATTACCAAACTTTTTATGATTAAATTAGCAAATTTAAAAGGTTTAAGACTAAATTTGCATCCATAAAATAGATTTAAGATTTTTTTGGTAATTTCTCTTTATTTTTAAATTTTATCTACTTTTTAAAATATATAAGTTCGAACATGGGAAAGTAGTTAAAAGAAATTATCTTCAAATCTTATTTTTAAATGATATAGCTAATTTTGAAGATATTTCGACAGTAAATCTAAGGAAAACCGTTCTAACTTAGAATTTGGAGCCCCGTTTGATGTGTTTTATCTTTGAAAAATATATCTTAAGTCAGTGGGAATCTCACTTAAAAAAAAAACTCTGAATTATTTATGAAGTTGATTTTGTTTGCTCTTTAGTATTTATAATGTGCAAGATAGCTTATTTTATTACACGAAAATATTAGTTGATTTTAATATATTATAAATGAATCACTGATGAATAAATTAATTAATATATATATATATTTGAGAATTAAATTCAAATAATAGTTTATAAATTATTCCGCGAGTGGAGTAATGGTTCTCAAATGGAGAAATCAAAGCCAGAAAAAAGGAGAAAACGGATGAGCAAAGAAATGGAAAAATATGTATAATGGCAAGTGAAAAAGGATGAGAAAAGGAATATACAAAGAGCTATTGCGACCTTGATTATGCAGAGGCTGTTTACAATGTTCGCTTATATAGATTAAAAGATTGCTTAAAAATGATGCTTGAAATGCCAAAGTTTATTTCTATAATGGTAGTAGTGCATTCCTCATTAGCGCATACTGAGTAAGGGCGTATTTGTTGTCATTTTCCCCCAACATGCGCATGTAAAATAGTGGAGTAGAACATAAAGCCATTGATTTTACTAACCAAAGTAAAATAATCGAGTAAAACTCCCGACCGGAGGGAGAATTACCAAAAAAGTCCTAAACCTATTGTAATTGTGCCAATTCAATTCCTAAACATTTTGCGATTGTACCAATTTAGTCCATCCGGCCGGAGTTGATGTGGACACCAGCTGGCACGAGCAACAATATTTTAATTATTTTTTATTTTTTTATTATTTTCCGAAGATCACGAAAGGGATCATCAACGAACCTTCCCACCATCTAATCGAAACGAGTTACCGGGAGGAACGGAATCGACGAGCTCAATTCGTCACGCAACTTCAAGAGCTTGTCCTCCGGATTCCAGGGGAAGTAGGTGTCTCCAATGCGGTAGAGGTTGTTCGTAGCTTCGGCCGCGGCCGCGAGCAAGCTCACTTCGGGTTGAGTGCTCATTCCGGTCGCCGGCGCGGAGGAATCGCGGTCGATCCAAGTGGCGAGGGATGGACGAGCGGCTTGAAGACGGCACCGGTGGGATCGAGGAGAGAGGAATCGCTTCAAACGACCTCGTTTGCATTTCGTTTATCGCGCTCTGAAGCTTTTGCTGGTTGTTGCAAATTAGCCCTCCGAGCTTTTTCGGTCATTGCAATCCGGTCCTCTATCTTCTTCAATTTGTGCAATTAAATCCTTCGTCACGGAAGTCATAAAAAATCGCTAAGGTGACCTCGCCGACGGGGCAAAAAGATTTGGACAAATGACGCTGACGTGGGGGCTCATGGGAAAATCAATTATTTTCAAAAGAAAATGATATTGATAGTACGGTGGCCATTATTGTATTTGTGCTCAGAAAAAAGTATGAAAATAGAAAGAGACGGCAACTTAAAACATAACTTTCCGTGGCGTTCTAAACTCAATTTGCTCGTGCATTTCGTTTCACTTGTATGTCTTCGGCTCATCCGTCTTGTTGTGCATGCCTCAATGAGATCGCTGCAAAGGCTTGCACATTTCGAAAAAGCATGGAGAAGCCATTGCCGTTGCTTGTCGGCTTGTAACTCATGGTCTTGTCACGCTCTGCGGCCTCATTGCACAATTTCCCCGCAATCTTCACGTTCGGGGACTTGATCTTCAACATGGGGAACAATCGCTTCAACCAGAACAGCACGGCCCAAACCGATTTCCTGCCCTACAAGTCGAGCATCTTCCACCACCTGACAGGGAGGTTCACCAATGGAAGGATCATCGGCGACTTCATGTGTGAGTTCGCCAACTTTAAGGGGAAAATACAAAAAAAAATCTTAAATGTATTGTATTGGTACAAAGGTTTAAAAATAAATTGATATCGATATGATAAGTTGATAACTTTTTCTTTGTATTTCCATGAGTAAATTTCTAGAATAAGTGGCAAAAAAGGAAAATGTGGGAGCTCAACTTTACTAGTGCTGGGAGTGGTGTCGTAAGAGACACAGACGAGGACATGGGAAAGAAGACATGCCCAGATTTTCATCATTTGAATTATATTCATGAGCATAGATTTTGGTGTTTATTAGTATTGATCTCATGAATTCTATTCTTCACTTTACACGACAATTTCCGTCCTGACAAGCGAATGAATGCTGACTTCGCGATAGGGAGTGATGCCGATCCCGGACCGGCTACAACAATTCCGGGCCCTAGTCGAGCGATACGAAGTGGACAAGAAATCGGCCCGCCGATCCCTCTTCCTCCTCGTGTCTTTGCTCGAACGACGCGTTCAGTTATTTCCTCCCTCTCGGCGCCCCAACCCGCGACCCTGACACGTAGGTGCAGGCCATGCTCGCCGAGGTTTTTGCTGGGCCCCGTCCAGTGCGTCCCCGCTCAAGCTCTCCTGCCGGGGGCGCCGTAGGCCGGTGCTACGGGAAGATGAATTCGATGGTCAAGAAGTGCAACCATGGCTTGTAGAGCTTGGCCAAGCACGTGCCTATTAAGTACCCCGGTTCCATTTGCGTTTACGGTGCAGTGTGCGATATTGTTCGGCGGATTCACGCTCTCCTTGCACGCTATGGTACGTAACCTCACATCTACACCGTATGATCAGAATCAAATTCGTCGCAAAGGTAGCAACACTTCCGTTACAAAGTATGTCCTCAAACTCAGCACGTACCTCCTGTAGTAGCATGCACAAAGCATAACCGGGATACGAGATATACAAGCGAGCGATTCATGTCTCTGTGCTGTAAGGTCTTTCCGACGTATCGAGCGTGTGCTGCAGCGGCGGGATGCTAAGCACTTCTTGTTCTGGGATTACTTCCATCGGTTGGAGACTCGGAGCATGCTTATCACCTCATCTCCGCAGCCTTATGGGGAGGCAAGCCATCTCGGATTCAGCCGATGAATCTGAGCACGCTAGCCAACATTAGCATCTCTCTCTCTCTCTCTCTCTCTCTCGCTCGCTCGCTTGATGAGTTCGAAGGAAATTACGGCATCCCACCTTTGATCGATCAACTTGCACGAACATTTGGTTTCAGCCTCAAGACTCAGAACTTGCAAGAACCCATTGTACCAACTTTTTTAACTATTACCAACCCATACGAGTATCAACTTTTCTCCCATTAAGTTGCCAACTACTGTTTAAGTTAACTACCAACCTTTATCTAGTTTTTTTTTTTAATTCTTAATTTCTCTTGTCTTTAACAAAAGGAAGGAAAAAAAAAACTTTTCTTATCTTTTATAAATCTTTATTTACCTTTTTCACCAACTTCTTAAATTTGCCAAATTTTCCTATCTCCTTTTTATAAAAACAATTATAAATGATTTACTGGCTTTATTTATTTCTCTTATCATTGATTCAAACTCACCAAATATAATATCAGATTATCAAACTTTTATTTGTATAAGTTACCAATTTCTTTTTTTTCCCGATTTTGGGCACCATTTCTTATATGAGTTGTTTATAAACCTTATTTTGTTTTTTCATGAACTTACCAACCGTTCTAATAGGTAAAGTGGGCAGGTCCACCACAATTTGATCTTCTTCGTTCCTGCGATCTAGTTAATCACCGTGGTCCGCATCCAAATAGCTATTTGATAAGTAACCACATATGTATTCGCATGCGAGTTCTTTATATGAATATGAAAATGCGAAAAGAAAATCATTTCTTACCACGAGGAAGGCTAGTTTAGATACATAAATTCTTTTTATAAAAAACAAAAAAAGAATTCATGCTAACTTAAGAACCGAGTAAGGTACGATCCAAAAATTCGGGTGGTGTGAGGAGTCGAATGTGTGCTTTGCACATAATCCACGCCCGTGTCCGCTCCTAAAACCACTGAGCTTACTCGTGGGGTGGAAACAAAATTAGTTGCCTTCTACTTTTTACCATTCAATGGCGTCAGAACTTTTCCCCTCAGCGCTGGTGTTGTTCGAATCTCATGAAGGGACAGGCTGGGGTTGTCCATAAGTGTTTTACAGCGACGCTGAATTCTTGAGCTACTTCATCGGTGGCAAATGACATGAGCCCATCAGAGAAAATGCAAGTGGCTGAAGGAGCATCTGGGGCTGATGCGGTGTGGTTTAGATTAGAGATGAGGTCGGAAAACGGAGCGGACATGTTTTTTCTTTCCGAGAGCAAGAAGGTCTTGGCTCGAGTCTACTTCAGAGAAAGGATGGCTATCTTGAGTAAGCATGGATGGCTGTACTCGGTGTTCGCAAAGGACATATAGAAACCTTCTGTGTATAGAAGCTTCGCTAGTTTTAGCATTGCTCCTGTGGAGCTGGGACACAAACAGCATGGGTTCTATTTCTCGTAGCTGTGGCTGATTGGGTGTCCATGTCTCTCTCTCTCTGTGGTGGCTCTAGTTCAAAGCATGGTCCAGGAAAGAAAAGCTGATTTGGGTGGTCAGTCTTATTTTCAGATGAGGGGGAAAGATGCAATGCAAATCAGGCAGAACCGAAAGTCTATGATATTAAGTTTCTATGCTTCTCCGCATGTAGGCGTAGTTGCTCTACTGAACGAAATGTACTTCTTACGATTTCATTTAATCTATAAGCAGGCTACGGCTTTGAAGGATCAAGGTGAAAACTTGCCATGCGCATATGACAAGCATGGGTGTCATTAAAGGATAATTGACGGACGATTATTTTCCAAGGAATGGGAGATGAATTATCTAGTTGTAATTACCGTGGTAATGTGATATAAACTGTTAAAACCAACGAACCTGTGCAATATGTTGGAAAAGAGAAATCTCCATACTGAAAGCAGCTTTCTAGAGCAGTAGTTGTCATTGGGGAATCGCATGCTTTTGTTGAAATAGAAGATCTAGGATGGGAATAGAGTACATTCATAGAGATCTCCTCAAGAACCTGGAGCAAGTGTCCTAAGCTGGCCGGACCTCGTGTCGGGTGCAACTTTGACATTGTAATAGCCGAATCAATTACCCGAGTCTAGAAGGACTGCGGGCTTTAATTCTCCGGCACTTTTTTCCTAGAACATTTTTGTAGAACAGATCCCTGTTATATGATTTCCCAAAGAAGGCTAACAAATAAATGCAGGGTTATCACAGTTTTCCATATTGCAATTGCTAGGCATAGGACCATAGGTTCGACTAAATAGATCATCCAAGTTCGGATGATCGTTAATGCGAACATCAATCAAATTTGCGAACCGAATTGACAAAAAAAAAAAAGGAGACGCATTGCATAGACAAGCAATCACGGGAATCATCACGAATTGTCACCTCCACTGAGACTAACGTCCTCAAGAGCTGTATCGATGCTCTAGCTTGTCTAATTCCAACAAGGTCCAGCCTCACCTGATCGGGCGAGGCCAAGCTCACCCAATGCTAGTGAGGCCTGAGCTCGCTTGAGGCCACCTCAAGTGAGCTCGGCCCTCGCTAGATCTAGCGAGCTGGAGCCTCGCCCTATGAGGCTCTATCTTGCTTGCGGCCAATCACCAGCCAGCGACTAATCAAATAAAGAAGATGAAAAAGAGAAAAGGAAAATAAAAATAAAAATATCAAAAAATAATTAAAATATCAATTTTTTAGAAAAAGAAAAAAATTTGGTAAAAGAAAGTGAAGTGAAAGAATGTGCAGAAAATATTTTCCTCTTTCTCAAAAATACCCCTATTTTAGGAGGCTTTTTTTCCTTTGATGGAAAATATTTTCACAATTGATTTATTTTCTGTGAAACAAACATCATAAGATCCAAAATTTATTTTTCTGAAAATTATTTTCCATGAAATGAACAGAGCTTTTATGTAAATCATGTGCCGGAAATTGATTAGATATAGATATTGAAATATATTTTAGGCCTTTTCAAACCCAAAATTGCTTTTATAGGCGTTTTGTTAGTTCATAGGGTCATTTTATTAGTGTTAAGGCGTAATTTGGTTATCTCATAGTTGAGGTAGAGTTTTATCATATTTTAACTTATTCCTCAATTATTTGTTAGTACCGCAAGTTTGATGAGTCAAGTACCGTTTTATTGGGTCGTAAGCAACGAGGTGAATGGTATTATATCTCCTTTGAATTTGTAAAATTCATGTTGAGAAATTCTATGGATTATATATGGTATGGGATTATGAAATGACATTATTATTGCATAAAAGTCGGATCAGGCATGGATTACTTTTTGATTGTTTATAAACGTTTGGAAAGCATATTATGCAAAGTATTGAAAGGCAAAATATATTTGTAATTGCTTTGCAAATGGTTTATGGAAAAGTATGTGAATGACTTGAGAAATAGTGGATGACGATGTTGCAAAAACGTATTTGCTTGGTTCATGATATTAATTTCTAAATTGGATTTCTGGTATTTGAGGATGGTTATTTTGCTCATTATTGCTGTGAGCCCATTAAGAGGCATGTTGCAATGCATACCGGTTTTAGGATATCCTTCTGGGCCGAGCCACCGGCATTATAGGTGGAGACCTTGCTAAGAGGGGAATTGTGGTCGCCTTGCGTTATGTCGTGACCATGGTAAGAGATTGAGCAATAGATTAATCAATGGATGGACCATTGACGTATGATTTTTAAATGGAGATTATTCAATGAACTTGACCATTGATTCTTGTATCGTAATAGTTGTTTAAATGAGTTTTTCATATGAGTATAGAAGTAACTCCTATATGATTCCTTATGTATTTTATACATTTGATTGGGTTAAAAATAATTTGGTATTACTATATATTCATGCATGGTGCTTGTCAAATCTACTTAGAAGATATGTACTACTCACTGAGTTGTGGTTACTCATTCCACTCACCCTTTATGTTTTAGGTTCCTCGGTTAGCGACAAGTAAAACGAGAGCGCTATTGGGGGAAACTTTTGATTCTTTTTGGGTATGACTTAAGGAAGAAATGTGTATAGTGTTTGTTATATTTTGGGTTGGTTGAGTTCTGGTTGTAAATGTTATTTTGGAGGATTATAGAAACTCTAATGTGTAACCAACGTGTTGGTCTATATATATGTTGTTGGTTATATTATTGAGACTGCGTCCTTTGTATCGAGGGACGGCCGTGTCATATTTCATTTTCTTGCAGTTTTGGGGTGTGACAGTCCTACATCGCCAGGAAACTCAAACCTCTAGCCTCGTCTTGGCCCCATGCCGCCATTACCAGTGATCACCAGGTTGCGTGTCCAGTGGCTTTGATTAAATGCTTGCCATATTTGCAAATGCAATGATGAAGCATTTTTCTTGTAAAGTGCACCGGCGACACCGAAGACAATCTCAAGACTTGAGAAGCCAACTCCATAAATCCAAACTGATTTTTCTTCAAGAGGAGGCCACAAAAATCATTTAAATTGAACAAGATCTGTGTGTTCAAGAATCATAAGCCATTGTGTCCTCTAGTCCAATTTCCCTAGATCGTATTGTGACATGCTACAACAATTTCCCACCTCATGCACGCTGCCGAATAATGACCAAGTCCGGCCTTCTCCGGTAGCCAAGCAAACCTGCGCATCGCTCATCCGCCAAACTACGGTGTACGGGTCCAAGTTAACATCGGTTTTCTCAAATTGTAGGACCAACTTCAGGCTTTTACACATCCTTCTGACCCTGAAGATCATAGCGAGTGTCCAACAGTGTCGATAAAAGGCCATGCGACGGGATAGTTCGACATGTACTTGATAAATTCCGCGCGAACAGCCGAATAAATTGGGGGCGGCAGCCGCGGGATGGTAGTCCCGAAGCAATACCTAGTAGGTTGACCAAAAAAAAAAAAAAAAATGGGTTATTTTGGTCACTTATGATAGGTCCGTCACTGTCTGTTTGGCATTAACGCAGGGCTTCAAGCCCAAAAAGTAAGTACCCATTTGAGCTCTCACTGCCGGGGATGTAATAGCAGAAGATTTGGGAAAATTCCAATGCTATCTGTGAGATTAAGGTTGTGCCTCCTTGTCCTAGGCCAAGTATACCGGCCATGGTGCTGAAATCGTGGCTATTTTTTAGGCCGGCACTGAATATGAAGTTTGGGAACTTGTACTCCAGAGTGAGGGTGAGTAGATCCCGGACGTGGTAATCATCACAATGTGATCCACTTGCATAGTCGATTGAGTAGGTACATTTCGAAGCGGATAATGGTGGTTTTGATGATGTAGTAGACTTGGATGGCTCGAACAGTGGGGGATAGCAACTAGGACAAGGATCACATTGCGTCCAATTAATGTCGCTGCCCGGGTCGAATGGTCTGGTCAACTTTCGGGTTCCCAAGGCCAATCGCAACCCCAAACTCACCTACTCTGGGAGAGCCGGTGTGGATTGGCAACTGGGCGTTTTCGCCAGATACCCAGTGGGCAACACGCGAGATTTTCCTACGATGTTCTTGCAACAGACCCACGATTGGCCTCGGATTAGCTTGGAGTTCGCGTCAAGTGGCAACAGGGTCCCTACCTATGTGCCAATGTCAATCCATGTTCCTTTGCTTGAATTGCAATCAACTCGAATCATAATGTCATTTACACTTGTAGCAGTTGTATCTTGAGACCACGTCAACCATTTTGATTCAATAATTTGCATTTGGCAATGTCGAAAATGACCCGGTTAATGAACATTGAAAAGGAGCCCTTTGCAAGTAGTTGCCGGTGTCACTGACTTCATTTTGACGGAACAAATGTCACGCTCTTCATGATTCACCATTTTCCTTCCGCATGGACATCTCTTCTCAACTTCGTGACTAGACAAAAGGAGGACGAGAAGAAGAAGATAGAAAAAGGTGTAATTGGCCACAGATGGACTGTGATTTGCACAAGGACTGAGAGGGGAGTTTACTATATATGAACTGACAGTGATGACCGGGATGAACCAACCGCGTAGATAGGAAATGGATGGCCAGAAAAGATTGGCCAAAACAAGCCGAAGCAGACGGGTTGGTCCGTTGACTTGGAACCTTCTCAAGTCATACCCTTTTGAGTGTCGACTTTTCCTAGTCTTTCGCCATGAGAGATCGCTGTCGCCATGTCATAAAGCCATTATCATGGCAGCTCGGACGGTTGAAACACCAGTGCAATAATTGCTTCTCCCCGTCTTACTTGTGTTAATGCTGTGCATCTGCACAGAATTATCTTGAATACTTACTTCATCTGGTTTCCTGGGCGACAGTAAGAACTGAATCGACCAATGGACAAAACACAATGACAGTCATTGCAGCTACCTTAATCCTGTCCTGTTAAATACGCAGATCAAGTGAATCTGTGCCGCGCGCAGTAAAACGATGTAAGAAATAGAGTTGGGGACCCTCGTTGAATGGTCACGAGTACATGCAATCCAACGGGTCAAGAAAGGCGACTTGGATCAGGCTTCTCTCGAGGAAGACAGGCTGTCCGAAAATGAGTGGAGACTAACGACCCGACCGATTCCACTATATAGTCCAAATAGTAAAATGAGTACTCTGAGAGTCGGGCCCGATGATCGCATGATATGATCATTTGGGTGAATGTTAACTCGTCCACCCCAAAGATCGTCGAAGTCAGCAAGTTTGAAATTTGTGGAACTGGGAATTGCCGTGTTGAAGCTTTTTCTTGTCCACTGCTGGGGACCCAACCCCAAAGACACCACAGGCTACTCGATAGCTTGATATCATATAAAGCTCTGGCTATGGGTCTAGACGTCCCCCTTCAGTCACGAGAATTAAGGAAGCACCAGAAATGGCTAACAAGTCGGTTTCTCTTGTGATCCTCTTCTGCATTCTCCAGGGCTCGCCCCGTCTTCCCTCTAGGTCATCGGCCGCTCGAATCCTCACGGGTGATTCTCCGACTGGCACATTTGTATCTCTCTCAATTACTTCATACCGTGCTCCCTTTTCTCAATCCAGTTAGGGAACAAATCATACTCGCATCATGTATTCATACGTTAAATAGTACATGTCGAATCCCTTCTTCTTTTTTCCATTTGCAGATGATGATCACAACAAAATTGGGGCAGGCGGGAGCCCACCGCAGCGAGATGGCTCGTGGAATGGCAATAGCTCACCCTCAGGCGACATCCTGATGACTCCGCCAACCACAGCCATTCATATTGGCAAAGCTGCGCCGGGGGCAGCACAGACCGTGATTGCGCGATCTGGCCAACCAAGCACGCCTGTGAGGACCGTCATTGGGCAATCTGGCCAACCAAGCACCCCGGATGAGGCCATGGTCGTTCCAACCAACGCTAATGGTACTAATAGTGACCAAAATCCTAGACAGCGTCCCTGATGGTTAATTCTCGGCCTTTTGGTAATTCGGCGCCCTTCACAAAGCAGTAAGCACGGAGGAGGAAGAGAAGATTGCTTTTCCTCTTCATTTAATCGTTTTACCTAGTATTAATGGGTCATTGATGTATTTCTTCGAATAATGGAATAATCTCAGCTATTGCATACAAGTATATTTGTCGTAAAGTTGACACACGACAGATTATCTCATTTGTTGTAATAAATCACATCGTTGAATTTTTCTTTGCCCTTTCCATTTGGGATCCATGTTACCCTTGGTCCTTCCTTGTCGATAAATTCAAGCCTTTAGCCTCATCGTCGCCCCGCGCCGCCATAACCAGTTATCACCAGGTTGTGGGCCTAGTGGCTCTGATTTAAAAGCTTGTCGTGTTCTCAAATGCGGTGATGAAGCATTTTTCTTATTAAGCGATTCCAGTGACGTGGAAGACAATCTCTAGACTTGAGAAGCCACCGATTTGGGTCGTTAAGTTTATAATAGGTAAGTTTTCTTGTTTTTGTTCGTTAAGTTAGGTTCATAATCAATTATGTTTATAAGTTAAGTGCATCCGGTGACACGGAAGACGATCTTGAGATTTGAGAAGCCACCTGTGTTAAGTTTATAATCAGTTAAGTTTACAATCTCGAGACTATCTTTGTCCTGATGCTTCATTGGCTGTTGCACCTTATCTTTATAATCAATTAAGTTTTCTCGTTTTTGTTCTTTTTGCACAATTGGCAACACCTCTGTTACCACCGATTTGAGTCGTTTGGACTCTAATGAAATGACCACTTAACTATCATTTTTAATAATTGCAATTACCTCCCCTGTTTTCAGGCAGTTATAATCGCTCTTGGAAACAAGTCAAAGTTGGGGCATGTTAATGACTTGGTCAAACTCCTTCTTATCACTAATCCTAAATATGCTGAATGGCAAGCTATTGACAATCTTGTCATGAATTTTTGATTTCATGAATCCTTAGATTTATGAGTCTTTTTGTGTTTTCTAGAATCTGTTGATGTGTATACTCAGTGAGAAGAACAAGATCATATATTTCAGTTGCTTGCTAGTATTCAACTTGAATAGGAAGATGTTAAGAGACAAATTCTTATGAGTACTACTCTATCATCATTTACTAATGTTCTGTGCCACTATTGAACGAGAAGAAACTAGACAAAGGGTGATGAATATTGAACCAAACCCAGAGGGAGAACTAGTAGAGAGTTTGGCTGATGCAACTAATGTTGGCAACTAAACTAGCACTAGCACTAGTTTTAATGGCAACAAAGGGAAAGCCTGCTGCCGTGATGCCAAGTTTCATTGTTCCCATTGCAGCAAATATGGGCATACACAAGATCGTTATAGGGATCTACACCCTCACTTGCAACCTAGTAAGGGCAAGGCTGCAAATAGATTGCCAATCCTTAGGTTACTGGTCAAGTCACTACTACAATCTTCAAACATCTCCAAGACAAATAGTCTTTGCAACTCCAACAACTAATTGTTAAGGCTAACAAAGCAACCTAGAAAGGGGTTGAATAGGTTGAGTGTTGACAGATTAAAACTTTTCAAAATATTAACAAATTAGTACTCACTATGGTATTCCAAATAAATCAGTATATGTGATGTTGGCAAATAAATTTGAGTAATATTAAAAACATATCACACAAGGATGTATAATGGTTTGACTTATGACCAAGCCTACGTCTGCAAGTTATGACTGGCTAATGTAGTGCCCTTCACTTGACTATTAAAAATCATATTTAAGTCAATATAAAGGTGTGCAAATTTAGTATAATTTCATTAATCTAGCCGAAGTAGGGGACTATAAAAGTTTTTTTAATGTAGGCTACATTAATTGATATTGAAATTTATCATTTACAAGGTTGGTCTAATAAGATAAGATATAAAGATTATTCATTATTCTAATATAGGATTGGCTTGTGTGAGTCGAGTAAAGCCTGACTTGTGATGAGAGATTCTATGACTAAAAACTATGTAAATAGTACTCAAGTGTCTCATTTGACCTAATGCACAAATAACCTGTCATAAGAGGCAGTAATTGAACGCAATTCATGAGTAGTAATCTCATTGAGCCAGTGATATAGAAGGCAACAAAACCAACTCAATATATCCAAACTGAAATGTCTTCCTGATGAGGCCATAGAAATCATTTGAATTGAACAAGTTCATCTATGTGTTCAAGAATCACAAGTTATTGTGTGATCTAGTCCAATCCACTAAATTGCATACTCACGTGCTACGCCATTATTTCATACTTTATGACCCAAGAAACCATGTATTTCGAAAAACAAACAAAGAAAGGATTGCAATCTCAATTGCCACAATTACCCTTCCCAAATTCAATCTTTCCATCTTGAACGTTGTAAAGTATGTTCAGGTTCCGCTGCTGCACGTTGCCGATTATGATCAGGTTATTTCTCTGGTTTGGCATGAAGGCCAAGCAAACTTGCGCATCGCTCTCTCGCCAAACTACGGCGGAGGGGTCCAAGCTAACGTCGGTATTATCAAATTGTAGGACCATCTTTGGCAGGCTCACATTTTTCTGACCCCGAAGATCATAGCAGGAGTCCAACAGTGTCGACAAAGGCTCTGCAACAGGATAGTTCGACATGTAATTGGCGAACTCCGTGCGAATGGCCAAGTAAATCGGAGGCGGCAGCCGAGTGAAGGTAGTCCCCGAGTCTATGATGGTCCTAGGAGGTGGAGACTCTGAAGAGAGGCTAAACTTCTGATTCCCAAGGGCAATACCAACTAGGTTGACAAAATAAAACGATGGGTAATTTTGGTCAAATATGAGAGGTGTGGTGTTTTCTGTTTCGCAATTCCTAAAGGCTTCGAACCCAAAAAGTAAGTACCCATTTGAGCTCTCACTGCCAGGGATGCAATAGCAGAAGATTCGGGCAAATTCCGATGCTGTCTGTTCGATTAAGGTTGTGCGTCCTCCTCCTAGGCCTAATATACCGGCAGTCCTGCCGAAACCGTGGCTATTATTTTGGCCGCAACCGAAGACGAATGCCCACCGGGACTCCGGAGTGAGGGTGAGTATATCTTGGACGTAGTAGCCGTCAGAGTGTGACTCGTCAGCATAGTCGATCGAGTATGTGCATTTCGATAAAGTGCATCGTGGCTTTGAGTATGTGGTGGACTTGGATGGATCGAACAAGGGGTCTTGTTGAGTGTAGCAACTAGGACAAGGTTCGCACTGGGTCCATGTAATCTCGCTGCCCGTGTCGAAGATTAGGGTCAGGTCAACTTTCGGGGTCCCAAGGCCAATGGTAACCACGAACTCGCCCGCTCCGGGAGAGACACCGTGGATCGGCAGCCGGGCTCCTTCATCGGAATTGCCAGCAGCCAGCGCTCGAGATTGTCCTAAGATGTTTATCGAACGAACCCGCAGCTGGTCTCGGAGAAGAATGAGCCTGGAATCGCGGGATTGATGGTTACCAGCAAGCGGCGAACAAGGTCCATACCTGTGTGCCAATGTCAATCCGCGTCCCTTTGCTTGACCTGCAATCAGTTTAAATCATAATTTCATTTATGCTTATAGCGATTAATTCTTAACACCGTGTCAACCATTACTATCCAATAAGATGTATTAGCAACGTCGGAACATGACCCAGAGGATTAAACGTAGAAAGTGAAACCTTTGCAAGTAGTTGCCGGTGTCAGCGACTTCATTTCGACAGCATAAGTGTCATGCTCTTCGTGATTCACCATTTCCCTTCCCCATGCACATCTCTTCTCAACTTCGTGACTAGAGAACAGCAGGACGAGAAGAAGAAGATGGAATAAATTGTAACTGGCCATGGATAGACTATGATTTGCCCGAGAGCTCAGAGGAGACTTGAGTATTTATGAATTGACAATGACGATTGCTGGTATGATCCAACAGCTTAGATGGGAAATGAAAGGCCGGGAATGAATGGTCAAAATGAGTCACGGCAAAAGGTTGGACTGTTGACTTGGAACTTTCAGAAATCACACGCTTTCCAGCGTCGACGGTTCCGAGTCAATTGCCATGAGAAGCCGCCATCGCTATGTCATCAACCCGTTATCACAGCATATTCAATTAGTTAAAAATACTTTTGGTAACCATTATGTTCCAAGAACTATTTTTCTCAGAATTTCTCCTAGAGAATAGAATAAAAAAAATTATAAAGAATCATTTATAAGAGAAATTCTTAAAAAAAATCATTTCTTTTAACCTTTTTAATTTTCTTTTTTCTTTTTTCTTTTTTCTTTTCTTTTCTTCTTCTTCCTTCCTCGTGGGGCAAGGTCCAGTGAGCTCGTTGGAGGCTCACCTAGCCACCACGAGACTCAACCTCACCCAGTCGGCATGAGGTCAACTTCACCTTAGCCTGGCTAGGCCTACCTCGCCAAAGCCTCGTGGTGGCTAGGCCTGCCTCGCCAAAGCCTCGTGGTGGCTAGGCGAGCTTGCCGGACCTTGCCCTGCCCTAACAAGCCTCCAATGACCACTTAGGAGGAGAAGAAGAGAGAAGAAAAAAAATTAAAAAGAAGAGAAAAATAAGAAAAATAAGTTAGCTAGTTGCCAGACAGATCATAATTTATTGGTGCAGTGATTGTCGCTCCTCATTTTACATGTACTAATCTTATGCATTTGCACAGAAGAATCTTGGAGAATTAATTCATCAGGTTTCTTTTTCATCTGCCTGAGTGACACATATTCTCGACGAGGATTAGAACATGTTTGGTAGATAGAAAGGAGCGTGGCTTGAATGACAACCGGATTTCGATTTACGACCCTTTCAAATCTGGGTAGGATCGGACTATCTGTTCTGCAGGAAGAACTCATTATACGGACCAAACATAAAAGAATCTTTTATCTGTGGCCTTTCCTTTTGCCGCGGCTTGCGAACAAGAAAGCAAATTTGACCTTGGCACGCTATATGGCCAGCAAATGAGCTTGATGGATTGTCTTCACCCGG
Organism: Angophora floribunda; assembly: GCA_014182895.1. Classification (NCBI taxonomy): domain Eukaryota; kingdom Viridiplantae; phylum Streptophyta; class Magnoliopsida; order Myrtales; family Myrtaceae; genus Angophora; species Angophora floribunda. The sequence continues at coordinate 27,117,991 of CM024711.1, read as the reverse complement.
CCTTCTAAGTTTCTTCCTCTATGTATTCCATTGCAAGGAGAACGATCTCTTTGTTGAAAAGCTTTGCTTCTTCAGACAAAAGAGGTAGAAACTCAGCGAGCAGTTTCCTTGTTTACATTACTGAGATTGATTTTTCCTCTACTTTCTTTTCTCGTGAAGCAAATCCACAGAAAAATACAGATCATGGGTTTCTCTGCTTTGCCTCCAAGTGAAACTTGCATGGAACTTTTCTCTGTGCAAAGTTGACACGGTTTGCAGTTCAATTATATGTCAAGTGAGTCGTCATAGTTGCTGTTTATTACGATCCTTTGACATTCCTCAGTGAACACCTCATGTTGGAACCCAGAATCCTGCTCATTCCATTAAGATTATGGATTAATGGTTTAGTGCCTCATAGATGTACTTGCCGAATTTCTACTGAAAGGGCACACTAGCAACTGCAGAACGATAATGGCTTGATGCATACTAATAAGTGGTGGAGTTCAATTGTTATTTCCAACAAGCCATATCACAAGATAAAAGACAGAAAACCACCGAGCAACATGTGGTTTACACAACATAAAAAGCAAAAACATCAACTTAATTCTTCATAGTGTTCTTGCAAAAGTATCACTGCTTCGCTGCTGCTTTTCCACCTTTCCCCTGTATACCACAATCGAAACAGCGTATTGTTAGGTACTGTCTTCAGAGAAACTCTAGTCTTAGACAGTGAAAAAGGATTGTCAAAAGAATTTTCACACTCGACTACCTTCTTCTTAGGTTCTTGAGGCTTTGGTGAAGCCTTCTTTGAACCTGATGACTTGGAAGAGCTCTTGGAAGAGCTCTTCGATGGCCCATCACTAACCTTGGCGGGCTCCTTCTTTACCTGCCCGAAGAGTTGAGTGCCCACTGCTTTCTCGGCCTTTGCTGATGCCATCGTCTTTGAAACTACTGGCGCTGAACTATGTAGTTTTCTTGTGTTGATGCTTCTCTTGTTGCCAAGCGAGGCACATAACCTCCTTTATATACACCTACTTTGACAGCAGTAGAATAGGCAGCCATCGAGAAGCGGAATTAGAATCATAGCAAATCACCAACTGAATGTCGACCTTTTGAGGGAATAGGAATAACCAATCTTGACAGCATAATTAGGCTATAGCATCGGATGCTTTGCTACGATCACTCACTGATGATCTTACGCAACAGATGCATATTTTTGTGCCAAATGCATGTAATACTTCAACATCTAAATCTATCATGCATCGATACTCTGAAGATATTTTCCCCTCAAAACTAGTTTCTAAGAGTATCTGCTGATATAGTAAAGTGAAGATAGAGCATAACAAAACGATTGGCAAAGGGAGCATCCTTGCGAAATGAACCTGGTTTCCTGCCCATTACGGAGATTAAAAATATTATGTACTATTCCCTTTTTGGAGCACCAGGTTTGAACACGGTGAGGAGTCGCAGCCTATAAAATACTCGTAGGTGTTACCTGTATGGAATGATTTTTGAAGCTCAAACCTTATATATTGTACTCAAATGGAGCGGAATGTAGCCTAAAAGCTACAAACTGTGTTGAGATACTACTTGGAGTCGACTACCTTGTCGGAATCAATGTGAACATCACCCTCGGAGGAAAAACAACAGCGTTGTCCTCTTTCACGTGCAAACTAGAAAAATGAGGTGAGACAAGAATTTCTTGCAAGTAGGATCGAAAGGAAATTGATAAGTAAAAACCACATCAAGAACATCTCGATGTGAAGAAAGAAAAACTCCCCCGGATACCATGTTCATTGTTAAAGAGAACCCCGTCCAAATCTTAACTATTAGGTAAAGGCATCACAGATAACGATTTCGATGTAGAAATGTAGATGGAGGATCTGCAATGAAGACCATGATTTTGCCAGAACCACTGGTTGATCAGTGAAGGAGCACTTGCTATCTGCAGGCTCTTTTGAGGGGTGCATCAGATGCTTTGCTTAAGCATCACTGGGATGCGTATTCCAGCAAAACTATCGAACACATGTAGTACATGAACCGTTGCATTCAGATTACAGTTTGGGAATAAAGTGAAAACACTGTATTGAGGTCATCTAGGGCCAAGCCAGTCCCCTGAGCCCATGTGATCTCTCTGCACCCACCTCAAGCGACACCAGTCAATATCTGCCTTTGAAAATGATCCTAAGGGGGCAACATCCTACACAGAATCTTGAGTTTGAACTCTTTCCAAAATGGATATCTCGAGATGATTTTATTATGCACAATCAGTCTATCCCTCTCACCCATGCGATGTGAATACGGGGCTAGGATTGAATCAGTTGTGAATCGATCGTCACGGTTGTCAAATGCGAAAACAGAGAACTCAAGCGTTTAGAGAATGATATGTTCTTTAAACCCTTATAATCGAATTTACAATTATCATATGCAACCTATGGCGACTTCAATCACAATCCAGTCAACATCAGTCTATTGCCTTCGATCATCAGATCTAATATGATCTTCATTAATCATCCTGTAGCTTAATTAACAAATAAACCTGTAAAACAATAATCCTCTGTTACCGCCCAGTCAGTGTGGTTGACCCGCCCTCAGTGCAATATAGGCCAATAGCCGATAGCCCACCAACATCACGGCCATGGCTACCAGGTCCTGCCACAAATTATCAAGCCCCAAGCAACTAATCGCCGGAAAATCCACGACTCTGCATAGTTTACCAGCTCCACAATAATACACTTCGTTCACGGAGTACTGCACTCCCACAAGCAGCTCATAGCAGTAATGACTGAAAGAAACATACTTCAGCCAGGCGATAAAGCTTGGCATGTGCTGTATGTAGTACCCACCCGCCAGTAGAAACACAAGCATCGTGACTGAAGCCAATGTGGTGCCTTGCTTCGCATCCATGAGGATTGCCCCAAGGGCCAACCCTAGCCCCTGCGAGACGAGCACGTTGAACAGGATTATCAAGAGCGTCAGCACGAAGGCCACTAGTGATGGCTTGAGGCCGCCCATCCAGTAGGTAACCGTCACGAATATAGTGGGGAGCACCAGCTCCATCGGGAGATCTCCAGCAATCCGAGCAAAATAATAGGACGAGAGACGGTACATGCCCGACGACCGCTCCTTTATGAGCATAGGCCGCTCTAGAGGGAATGCAAAGACCGCATTAAACAGAGGAAAGAATCCCCAGAAGATGGAGAAAAAGAAGAGTAGCCCAACCTGTTCATTAACAAAACCAAGATTAAGGATCAGTAACAGGGCTTTCAAAGTTCATAAAGAAAATCATAACTAGCTACGACCAAAGCAACCCTACATGTTCACTTTATGGGAGAGATTTCACTCTGACCAATTCAACAATATTGAAATTTTCGCACTACAAGATTGGAAATCTAATGACCAATTGCTCATTAGGAATTTGATGGTACACAGTCTGTCATAAAATCCAGTCATGATGACACAGGAAGAGCATCCTAGCAGCAATAAGAAGTCACTCCTTGAAATTCCTAAAAGAGAATGATCTTGCAAGACGGAGAACTCTACCTGGTCTTGTATATGTGAAGTGTCAGATTTCCACCAAAGCAGACCTGAGAGAACGGAGACTGACATGACCTGGAAGATCCTTAAACCCGAATATGACTCGTGCTTCCTTTCCCGTAAACCTCGACTGAGCAGCACCATGAATTGCTCCCACCATGATGTCATCCAGAAGGTCTCGTCCCCTGCGTTGCAAAGCAGAATAATTGAGTTCTACTAGTTCCGTTAGGCTGCTCCATATATCCTCGGTCTAGGAACTAATTTTTTTCCAGAAAAACAGATCATCTATTATATCAGTGATGTGACTTACTTCTGAGAGATGACGTCTTCCTTGACGGATGTGCATCTTGGTCTTGAGAATGTTGGTTAATTTCTGCCTTCAATGCAGGATATAAGTTCTTTTTATACGACGATATAAGAGATTGTTTGATGGAGTTCTGCTCGTCGTGATACTCCAATTTGTTGTGAAATTCCTGCTGATCATCATGCCTCAAATCCGGCTTGATACCTACATTTGAAACACAAAATTCATTGCTTGAAGGCTTAACAACATTGAAAAAGGAGCCAAAAAACCTTTCACAGAGCCCAAAAGATGGTAGAACATTCTTTTGACCAGCTCAGCTTAATATTATTCTATGCCTAAATCTAGATGACAATCAGATGGTAAAAGCACAACAAAAACCACACATTTTTCCGTGTAAACAGTCGGGTCAACTGGATTGCAGGATATGACTAGCAGCAAGATAAACGTCTAATTCAGTGAACAGCTGCATAATTTGTGCACCTTATCAGAAACTCACACTGTAGAAACATTTAGATATGTTCTCTATTGCTTGTTCAGTCCGTCTTGACAGCGGCCTTTTTATGGTGGGGGCAAATGCTTGATCAGTAAAGACTCAAGCAATTCAACTGGGTATTACTGTCTACACTAATCCTCAACATGCTGGAAATAAAAACACCGGACCGAGCAATTCCACTTAGTAAGGTTCCATATGATGCAGATAGGGAAAACTAGAATGTTTTCAATATTAGCTATGCTTATTCTTTCGCTCATTTTGATTTCTTGATATCCGTTATGTGACCTTGACAAACACTCATCCTTAATTTTTTTAAATTTTATTTGAAGGCATCCTCCAGGTTTATGAAGTTTACTTTTCACCTGTACTAGATTTGGATTTGAGACACCGTTCCTCCTTAGATTAAATAATTAAAATAGAAAGAAAGAAGAAAAAATAGATGACATTAACTAATCATAAAACATCAATGAAGTATGACAGAAGCTAGCAAGAATATTTACACACGTTCATCCCCGAATCGTGCCTCTTTAAGTTTTCGAAAAAGCTTGTTATCTTTAGATAGGAGAAAAACGTGACATGCACGATCGTTCCCTCAAGACATACAACAGAATGCAACAGCAATTGAAATCTTCAACAGAAAAGGATACAAACACATACCATTAGCAAGATCAAGCAGGAAATCGGCCGGATTGACGAAATCGAACCCAGGCAAGTACCCGAGCGACCCAAAGTACTCCATGACCCGGCACGCGCTGCCACAGTAGATCGGCCACCCTTCCGTCAGCACGACCACCTTATCAAACATCCGGTACAACCTGCTTGAAGGCTGGTGGATGGTGGTCACCACGGTCCGCCCGCCCCGGGCCAGCACCCGCAACTGGGCCACGATTCGCTGGGCAGTGGTCGAGTCGAGGCCTGAGGTGGGCTCGTCCAGCAGCAGGAGGCTGGGGTTCACTAGCAGCTCAAGCCCGATGCTGACCCGCTTGCGCTCGCCGCCGGACACACCGCGCACCAGCGGCCCACCCACAACATTGGTCCGGCACCGCACCAGGCCCAACTCCGCTATGATCATCTCTGCCTGCTCAACCTTCTCTTGGCGGGTGAGCTCTTTGGGCAGCCTCAGCAAGGCGGCATAGGTCAGCGTCTCCAGGACGGTCAAGTGGGGATACAAAACGTCATCCTGCGAGACAAAGCCGATCTTGCGCTTGACGGAGCTCGAGAAAAGGTGCCCGTTGTAGGTTATGGCGCCGGTGATCTTCCCGGGCAGCCGGCCGGCAAGGGCCGTCAGTAGGGTAGTCTTGCCGCTCCCAGAGGGCCCAAGCATCGCCAGCAGCTCTCCTGGCCGGGCCATGCCGGTGACACCATTCAGGACGTTCCGGGTCAGTTTGGGCTCGTTCGGGGCGCAACAGCTGCTCCTGTTGGTCTCAAGCTTGATGTTGTAGCCAACGTCTTCGAACTGCGAAGAAGTTTAACGAGGCTAAATATATTTTCTATATCGTTTCTCTCGATTTTCATTGCGAAAACTTTTGAGAGCGCACGATCATCGAGTGCAACCATTCACAGAGAGAGTTTACCTTGAGAGTGATGGGATATAGAGACCGGTGGAGGAACGAGAATTTGACCGGGGCGGGAGGTTCGTCGGCATCGGGGGGCGAGCCACATGGGGACGGGCTCACATTGCTGGAGGTGAATGCTGGCTCGGCGTGGACTGAGACGTTGTTTTCATTGCGGCTCGGGATGACGACGACCGCAAGGTCAGTTTCTTGCTGAGGAGGCATTTGCATCATTTCAGGCGATTGAAGAAGAAGAAGAAGAGAAGAGAATGGTGGAGTCCAAGAAGCTCAGAGAAGGAGAAAAGAAGAACACAATTGTTCTGAATGGCTCTGAAAGCTATGAGAGAGAGAGGGAAAGAGAGAGAGGAAGAGTCACATGCAAGGAGAAGTGGGTGATGTGAGATTGTAAAGTGAAGGAAGGCACGAGAAGCGAAATATGGTTTGGGGGAGTTCATGATTCTATATAAAGCCATGGAGCTACTACCACTGTTACAATGCTCGACTCCAACCCCCCAAAACCAAAAAAAGTCAATTATAGTGACTTTATTGTCTCTTCCCAAATAATTACACAAGGTGAGAAATTTGTAGCCAATAAGGTTAATCCAAATCAATATTGTGGGTTGCAAATTTTGTCCACCACATAATACTTTTTAGGATTACTATCGCGAAAAATTGCAAACCGGTATACATAAAACAAATTTATCCCAAATTAATTCTTGATCACCAAAAACTCTAAATTATTACACTTGTGATGAATTTATCATCCATTAATTTCCGTTAAATTTTACCCTCAAATTATTGAGTTGGATGATACGTGGTAGTTAATGGATATAACAATTTTGGGTTTTACTCTCCGTTTGTCATAAATGTACTAGTTTGTGATTTTTCATGATATTAATTCAATTTAGTGAAAACTAACAAATGATAAATTTGTTATAAATATATCATATTGAGGTTTTTTGTGGTCAAAAATTTAGTTTCGGATAAATTTGTCACGGATATACTAGTTTGAGTTTTTTTTTGTACTAACTCTACTTTTAATACATCTTGGTTAATTATGTACATTATGTTGGAAGCACGCATTAGAAAAGCCAACTATGATACTACTCCAAACCACGTCAATTTCTCTATGGAGATTTTGTAAGATCACTACAAAAATAGAAGATCCTAAGTTCAAATCTTTTTTGACCCTTTATTTGCCTCCTTGAAGTCTAGCTTAAACACGAGGGAGTATTAGAGTTTTTAAATATTAAACTATGCCTCCATATTAGTTTAAGCATTTAAAATTGTTGCAATTGTGCCATAAAATCTTACATGGTATATCTTATTTAAATTCTTATGTGTATACTATTTATCCAATAATGTGATACATTGTCGTGGATGATGATATATCCATCAACTCTTAACAAATAAAAAGAAAATACATCAAATGCTTATCAAAAGATTCCGTAAAAAAAATTCAAATATATGAAATTGAAAAATAATTATGAAGAAATCACCAGTTTATAAGTAGACAAGTGAATATGGATAAGAGAGAAGAAATCATTCAACTCTCAAGAAGGTCCTGACAGCAAATAACTTGCAAGCAGTTTCCTCTCCAAATCGATGGCACAAAGGTGAGGGAGGATTCAGACAAAATGAGGAAATTTCAAGAGGGGGAATGTAACATTCTTGCTTTAGGCTTTCGTGTTTTCTTTTACTTATATTATCTTACATGTTTGAAATGTTATATGTATTTATGATATGATTCAATATATATTGGAATCTTATGTCTTGTTTTTTCCTTTAACTGGAGGACATACCAACATTGCGAAATCGTATCCATTTTCAGTAAACTTCACATAAAGTATCATAAAATTTGATTAATGTGGATATTTATTCTACTATAGTTTTTTACATATTATTACTCTTACAAAAATTTATGTCAACGCCGGTACATGGAATAATATGACGCGTATAACTTTTGACCCATGCGATGCACGGGCATCTTGCTAGTGTTTACATATTTCTTCGACCCTCTTTTTGCATTAATTTATTGAAATTGCAGTATCAATGCCTTCACAAAGCATCGATAAGTGACTTGATTATTGAGTCCAACTGTCCAAGTACCAGCCCCTGCAATGACTAATCAGGGATCAATTATTTAGGTCGATTGCCATTCTAATTCTAAAGGGGAAAAAGAAGCTCAATAGAGTCAACATGAATCGATAATATAAAATAGAAAAAAAACATGTCAATGGTCTGACTTTTTTTTAATATCAAACAATTCAATTTTCAGAACATATATTCAAATAATGTAGATTCCATTCGTACAAAATCAAACTGAAGTCATAACGTGTATTTCGACAAGAAAGTTAAAAAATATATTTTTAAATTTTTACTTTGACACTGACTTATAAACCTGCTTGGAATCGAAAAAAATGGCTTACTGCTGTTACTTATGACTTTTCTTTTATAAGTCATAATTGAAAAAAAAAGTTTCAAAAATGTATTGAGAGAATTATATATGATTGAAAGTTCGATTTTTGAGAATACATATAAAATTTGTAAAATACAAAAAGTTATTGAAAGTAGAATTGGTGATTGAAACAATTGATCTTGAACTTACAAGCCTTCGGCAAGAGAAGATAATATCAGACAATGCGAAGTGGCAAGTAAATGATGACCAAAATCAGAGCCATACCATAAAACTAGACGTCACCGAAAGTACGATTGAGGAGGATATAGCGATGACTTAAGTTCCACTTCCATTAAACAAAAAACAAAAGTGGGTTTCCCGAAATGCATATCCTACACACAAACTTGAACAGTATGCTGGTTAGATTATGTTCTCAACAACACTAGTGCTCTCAAACTAATAATCTAATACAACGGATTATAATAAAGAATTTTCCGGGGTATTTCATAATCATATTTAATAAGAAAATATTTTGATTTTCGATACACTAATTACACACAACGGAAAAATGAGTGTCGTAACTCTCATAAATTCAATGGATGAGAGCGGAGCACAAATTCAATACATGAAGATTAGATCACGACGATGATGATTTTTAATGAACAAAACCGAGGTCCCTATATTCAAATCTTCTACAAGCCTGTCGATGCAATTTTTACCGCAAAAGTTTCGGCCGTAAAAAGGAGTGTCCTAACTCTCATAACCGCGACACTTTCAGAACTGCAACGCCTTGTAGCAGTTTTCAGCACGTCACCTAACCGGGTTTTACGGTTCTTAACTTTACAACATATAATCAAGCATTGAGTTAAAGCACTTAAACCAGCACAACGACAGCACGGAACAACTACATCAAAACGGCCTCCGCGTATATTGCGCTGTTTTTTGAACTTTTGATGACGATGATGCGAGAAATCTACTCGATACCGCGTGTACTCAATTTGTTGTAAAATCTTGTCCAAAAGAGACAGCACGGGAAAACGAAAAGGAAGGCACAAAAGAGTCACGTAAACAAGATCCAACTTTAGCTACATGTTGCAGGTTGGTGGAGACAGATGCTGGGCACCCAAAGATAATATATGCAAAAAGAATAAAACGTTGTACTTGAGCATAATAGCTCAAATAGCGGGGCACATGGAGAATATATGGAGGAGCAATGCATTAGAATTTCGCAGATCGGTGTGCACAACTTGCCTCCGGAGCGGTGTTACGAATTTCGCTTTGATATTTATATGGACCCAAGAACTTAAATAATCATCTCCAGCTCGCACATTCACGTTTATAAACCATGTCAGTGCATCACTCTCAGTAACCCTAACATTTATTCCGTACTTAGTTCTGCAATATCTCAGGATAGACCAAGAATTAATGAAATGAAAAAGCAGTGAACGATATGATGGCAGTCATATTCAAAGTGTTGGGACTGAAACAAAGCTCTAAGTTGGCCCATCTCTCTCTCTTTCTCTCTCTCTCTCTCTCTCTCTCTCTCTCTCTCTCTCAACGTTCGACAGAAGGCAAGGGGTATCTTCTTTCGTTGGGGGGTGGCAGAGAAAAGAGAGAAGTGCTCGGTTCTTCATTCTTTCCTCTTCTTTTTTCTCCCTTTCCTTTTGATAATTATTCATTCCTTTTCATGTGTCGAGTTCCGATTCCATGGAAGAGATAATGGGGAAGAGACTGTGTCGCCGTTTCCTGTGGAAGGTGGTGGTGTCACCATCGATTCAAAGCCACTCAACTTTTGACTTTCGCCCTTTCTTAATTTCTTCTTTCAGTCTTTCGGGTGGGACACTCGCATTCGCTCCTATTGCATGGAGTTACGTCCGCTCGCGAATTACTTCTTGTCCTCCTAGGTGAGATTGAACATAATGTGCGTAAGCCGGTTTCAATTTAGTGCTTTTGGTTCATCTTTACGATGGATTATTCTAGTCAGCAAAGGCTGCATTGGTCGCGTGGAGAGACGTAGCAATGAAATATTTTGGGTGACGCGCACCAAGGTCAAATTCATTGCCATTATTCTATGTCTTGTGACTGATGAATTGCTCCACCGCATGCCTATTCTATTTTTATTCTTCTTGTCTTCTGCATTTCGTAGGACAGAACGAGGCATCTCGAATTTTTTAGGCAAGAGGACTGTTTAATGGGAAAACGCATTAGAGTACCTGACGCAAAGATTTTCCGAAAGAATCGGCATTGTGCAAATGAAAGGAGGGAAAATTACCAAAAAAAAAGGATTGAATATATTGTATTTGTGTCAATTTAATATTAAGCCTTTCAATTGTATCAATTAAATCCTAAAATTTCTGATAACTTGCTAATTTACTCCTTTCAATCAACTTTGGCCGGAAATTGCCAACATGAATGCCAATCGTCCTATGTGACAGACACTAAGGTAGACAAATTTTTTTTAAAATGAATTTTTTATTTTTTTATTTTTTTATTTATTTCTTTATTTCTTTATCTTTTTCCATGTTCCTTCGCCGATTGTCAAGCCTTGACGAGAGTCAACCTCATTGGCCTCAAGACCATGGCTAGTGAGGCTCAAACTCATAGATCCCAGTGAGGCTCCATCTCACTATATCCTAGCAATGTTAACCCTAAATTGTGATCAGTCACCAACCATTGCCAAGACCCAATGACATGAGGAGGAAGAAGCAAAACGGAAATAATTAAAAAAAAAAATTTTTCAAGGTTAATTTAAGAAAAACCTGAAATTAATACACTTATAATAAATTTACCATCCATTAATTTTTGTTAAATTTAATGCCAAATTACTAAGTTTAAAGATACATACAGTTGACAAGTGTACTAGTATGGAGTTTTATGCTTTATTTGTCATAAGTGTACCAATTTGTGATTTTTTTATGATATTCATCCAATTTAACAAAAATTAATGGAGGATAAATTTGTCACAAACATATCAATTTGGGGCTTTTTGTGGTTAAAATATTAATTTGGGATAAATTTATCATAAGTATACCAGTTTAGAGTTTTCTATAGTCAAATAATTAGTTTAGAGTAAATTTATTATGTGTATACTAGTTTAGGGGTTTTTGTAATACTAAGCTTTTTTCTAATTATAAAAATTGTCCACATCAATATTGGTTGTATCACGTAGAACACAGGTATCCACTATGGTAAATTCTAACCAAAATTAGCTAAAAGGACTAAATTTATAAATTATCAAAAAGTTTATGACTAAATTAACATAATTGAAATGTTTAAGTGCATTAAATTTAGACTGCTTTGGTAATTTTTCCAATGAAAATCATAGTAAATTCGATGAATAAATGTAGATTAGTTTCAGACAAGAAAAACTCAAAACACTCATCTTGAAATGATCTTTTGGGACTGCATCATACCATTATGACAACCAAGAAAGCAAAGAATGATGCTTGTAAAGCTTTTTTCAAAGTGCGGTATATTTCACATTATTAATAGGATATGATCTTCTTCTTTTTCCGAAATATAGGCATGGCATCATTTTAATCATACTATCCGTGAAAGAAAAAACTAACGGATAATGCATCCCAATAATACATATCAAATATAAATCCCACAAAAGGAAAAGGCTCTCGAATTTCCAAGAGTAATCAAAACTATAGGATAGGTAATCTCATTAAGTCAAAATTGCTTAAAAATACGGTGATTGTCTCCAATAGGACACTTCCTTCGGATGCTAAGTGGGAATATCTAATAGCCTTTTTTCTTTTTCGTGGGTCTCTTGCTTTTGTCCTTTGCCCCTTTCGTTGTGAGTCACCAAATAGAAATTGGGTTCTTGATGCACGAGCGCCAAGTGTCCAGCTTTTTTTCTTTGAGGGACAACTAATCAAAGCTCTCCTTTAGAAAAAAAACCCCCCTCTTTTATCTTTCTTTCTGAGCCATGAGACCCGAAAAGGATGATGTGAATTGATACACGTTGCGACTTCCAAGTGATCGTGCTCACTTTCTATCTTCTTCCTTCGCCTTCTCCTCCTCCTCTCTCCTTTACCCCACATTTCATGTTTTCCTACAGTCCCATGCTATTGGCTCATCTGGATTCCTCTGCTAACTACCATTTTCAGGATGGCAATTCGCTTTATTCGTTGATTTTGAGCTGAAGAAGCTTACGCGTCATCATGGTTTGTTTACTCCTGTGGTCTTTTAAAGAAGGGACAATTTACATCTCGAATTCGAATTCATTTTTTTTCTTTCAAATGGTCAACATATTGACAATTTAGTTAGGAGATCAGATGGACTCACACAAAAAAAGAAAAATACCAACTTTAACATGGAACATCCCACACATATGCAGAACAAATGTGTACAAATGCACATGCATTGGCAAATTATTAAAAGTTTTAGAACTAAATTGGAAAAATTGAAAATTTCATAAATGGATTAGCTATCACACGATCGGGTTAGAACTTTTTTTGATAATTATCCCTCCTTTTCCCTCATCATAGAAGACAATTCCATGGAAAGATTACTCTATTCGCACGTGGTTAGCGACTTTATGATCGGATTGAAAACCACAAAAAGGAAAACATAATCTCTTCATAAAGCAATCGACATTACGTAAAAAAGCCGAATCTCGTATTTTCAGGCAGATATTCGCATTCAATAAAGGTCGATATTGATCCTTATCCTCAATATGACTTTCAAGAACCTTTACCTTAGAAACTTTCACTTTCCCTGTCAAAATGAATGTGACCACCTTCAAATGAATTGTTGCCTCATATTTTACTACATGTGGCTCTCAAAAAGGAAGTTATGATAGTGAGATTATTGTTCATCCTCAATATGACTCGAGATATCGTAGTTACACGCCACATTCATCGTCGGCGGCCCCTCCCTCTCAATAGTCGATAGTGATATGCGTAATTTCTCTAAAATCTAAGGGGATTTTCGTTAACTAGAGAAGATCTTTATCCTAAATTCAAATGATTGTCCAGACATGCGTCATTCTCCGAGGGACGAAAAGAAAAGAGATGCAAATTGAATTTCTTGTGGTTGGTTTAAAGTTGTAGGAGGAAAGTATTAACCACTACCTTTTCTTTTTCCTTTCCCTTTCTATTTTTTTTTTCCCCTTTTGAAGTACCCGACACAATGGAGACATAAACAACCATTAGAGTATGGACAAGGAACAGTGGATTTTTCTTTGGCATGAGCAGTCAGCATTAGCAAGGCCAGTGTCTTACCCAGAATCGTATTCATCTCATTGTCCCGATTACAAAGACTCCATGATTTGTCACGCTACGTCTCCATAGCTTCTACTGCAAAACAGTCGCTACGACTTGGGAGTGTGTCAAAAAGCGGCAAAAATCACGAGTCGCTGTTCGACCTAATGGACCTGAGGCTTCCTTTAATAAAAGACAATGTGGAGTGCGAGATCGACCCATCTTCCCCTCTCAGTGCTTCTCACCATGCTGTACAATAATGGTGTCCATGCTCGTGCCCAAAAAAGGAGATTATTCAGAAGATGCCATCATTTTCATAGATTTCGTAATGTATTCTCTCGTAATGGGCTGGCCAAAAGTATTGGTGAATTTGACACGTTAGTGAAGAGCCCCCACACAAAAACAGCACTTTGGTTTGTTTTCTGTTTTTTCAATGTTTTGTCGCTCTTGCGACGCTTCGACGACAACAGGCAAACATGCGACTTCGATAGTAGGAAACTCCCCCACCCACTCGGGTGCTTATCTGCTTAACAGCACCTCTCCTTTTCCACGAGAAAGCGATTTCGAATGTTTAGGTCTTTGCTATAATCGAGAGAGATATGCGCCATGGAACAAGGCTCAAGCAATTTTGGCGTTTGGCGGGAGCTAGCTCCTTTTTTTTCATTTTCTTTTCTTTTCTTTTCTTTTCTTTTACTGGAGAGTACGATAGAGGAATAAAAGAAGCGAAAACTCGAAGCCTGTACTTTCTTCCATGACGGAACTCGCAAGTGAACTGGCATCACATGAAAATTGGGGAGAAAAGAGATACCTCTTTATATACATTGAGCGCATGATATCAAACCCTAGGGCTTATCACGTAAGTTCATCTTTTACACAATGCCAGACCAGATGATATTCCTGAATCTTTTTGTTCCCCAAACGTTGCAAGACAGGTAGTCGAGTCCAACGTGGACATGGGAAAGGCAAGCAAAGATGGAAATGTCTGGAATATTTGATCCCAGTTTGCGACATGAAGGTACATCATGCGACGACATCGTCAAGGTTCGATCATGCGCCGGGCGGATTTCTCAGGTGGTCCACCGCCACGTCTAATGGGACATGTACTAGCCCTCCGTTCTTGACATAGTTCAGATACTTCTTTATCGTTTTCTTTCCTTAATTCATTTTCCTTCCCCTGCTTTCTTCCTCGTAACATCTGTGGGATGGAGAGTTTGTTGGGTATTTGTTACCAATGCGTGTTAAAGAGGTATTGTTAAGTTGGATGTTAGAAAGGACCGCGCACTCAAGACTACATTCGCGAAATAAATGAAAAATGACTTACAAACAGAGAAAACAATACATCAAAATTTACATAGTTCGGTATGAATGTTGACACTTACTCCATGAGAAAAAGTGAAGCAATGGTTTAATATTTAATTATTCCATCACCCCTCTCCCCTCACACTTAATTTGGTCTGTTTACCTAATACTATGTATGGACAATTTGAAGCCAATGAGATTTGGAAACATTTGAATTTAAGACCCCCAACTCTAATACCAACTATCCTAAAAACTTCAGCTGTTAAATAAGGACATGGTTTATTAATTAAATATTCTAATGTCCACCTCATACTTAGTCAAGTCTTTTTGCTTAGTACTAGATGTGAAAATGTACTATTAAACTATTAGATGAATATGTTGTTTAATATTTAATTATTCTATCACTCCAATTCACACTTAGTCTGGTTTTTTTGCGTAGTACTAAGCGTTGGCTTATTTAATTGAGAAGGCAAATGAAGCTTAGAAGGATATGAACTAAAAATATCCAACTTTGATACCATGTGAGATTTTGTGAGACTATAGTCATTTATTCTAAAAACTTAAGCTATTAGATAAATGCATGGTTTATTATTTAAATATTCTAACATAAACAATAGAAAATACAAGTCAAAAGCTCTCTCACACCAAAGCTCCGATCTGATTACTACCAATCAGTCCTTACAGTGTTTCACTCAATCCTCAAACGTTTGCCTCACGAAACTCTCAAAGAGAAACCTTAGAAACGCCCTTAAGAGACTCAAATGTGTAAAGTGTAAAGTGGGAGTTATATCTATCGAGTTGGCAGCATCTCCCCAGCGCCTAGGCTCAGGTCTAGTGTGCTTGAGCATTTCCAGGCTCCAAGTCGGGCGCTTGGCCGCTTTTCCCCGAGCACCTGGCTAATGGCCCCGTCCCTCGGCGTATGGCCCGACTACTTCCCTAATTGCCCGACCAAGTGGCGCATCTTTGCCTAGCACCTATCACATCTTCAATTTCCATCTTATGCTCCCTCGGATTCCCCATTAAACTCCTACTCGGGCATATCTCAGAGCTTCAATCCTCATTGGGGTCGATAGCCCAAGTTCAAGACATTCTCAGAAGATGTAAAAGTATGCTGCTTGGCATCACGTATTTTGTTATCGAAATACCTTGAAATTTAGTGGACAACTTCCTAGAACTAGAAGCAGCGACTAGACGTTGCAGCTCTAGGTTCACAACCATTAAGACTAGCACCGGTAAAAAGGTTGTAGCATTTAATTTTATCATGATATCAAAATTAGAGGTCTCAAGTTTGATCTCTCATAGTTTTCCCCCTTTTGACCTATTTTTGGGGTTTCTTTATTTTTACTTGTCGAGTTTCACCCAATGGCAAAAGCAAAAATCTAGATCAAGGAGCAAGAACAAAAAAAAAAGATAATGTTAGAAATATTATCTCGATAAGGATAGAAAAATAAACAAATTTCATGCGAAATTCAATCTTGTATTAAAAGCAACACTGAGCCTCAACCACTTGGGGAGGGAACCAGCCCCCGGTAAGTCTATCGTTGCTGTCCACAATTCTTGTGATCAACGCTTATGTGTATCCATGCTATAAGGATACGATCCGATAAAAGACCCTTTCGAATTTATCATGCTCTATCTTAGGTTTAGCAAAACAACGCAATGGGAGCAAATAAGTAGAATCCGAGCCTATTGTGTGTACTTTTTCTTCAGACAGAGTATAAAACAGATGATAATTAAAAATAAATATATGAATAACTCGAAAAGGAAGGAAAAAAAAACATTGACAATCGCTACTAACGGTCACATCAATTGCCTAAGCAAAGGTGACCACTATGTCGTGGTCGCCAACCATCAACCATTACCAACGGTGTATGTTATAATGACTTGTTTTTTAAACTTCCGTCGTCCTATTAAGATGAGACAAATTTATCGCGATACAAACTTTTCTCCAAGTCGTTCGAGTCCCCATCCAGATTATCCAATCCAACACGGCTGCTCCGAAGTAAACAGCCGTCCAGGGCTACCTTACAAACTATACCCACCCATCACTAAGGCGAAGATATTAAGCACCGACTCTTCCAACAACGCATGTTACTTATTACAGAATCGAGCCTTCAATTATTAACTCCACTCTCTAACTTCCTAGCATATCGTGTCCGTACGGACAAAGCACAAATTCGCCACGTTTTACTCGCGGTTAATTAATCAATAGAACTATTCTCTCCTCATTTAGAGGTAGATATAACCAGCAACATCTGCACCGATGCTTTCGGCCCATGAAATAAGTGACTTCTTCGTGGCAGGGCTCCACTTCCACACATTATCATAAGATATAACATAACATAATACACACACATATATAGATATGTTTATGTATATGTATTTGCTAATGTTAAAAAAAATCAACTAAAAAAATTTGAGCTAATAAGTGAAGAAAAATCACATGAATATAAAGAGTATATAGGAGTTGTTATCAAATAATGTACGATAATATTTCAACATCTTTTCTCATGTCAAATCAGATTAGAAGCGACACGTGGAATTTGACTGATGGTGGTGGATGCACATATCCAAAAAGGGATAGCACTAACTTCAATATTATATCAAAAAGTTCAACCCAACAACTTAAACTTTCGAAATAATTGACAATGATCCACAAGATATCACATTGTGTCATAACACAAAATCTTAAATTAAAATCTTTTTCCAAACCCCTTATTTGCCTCCCATTTTAGTCTCAACCAAATTTAGATTACACTTAAAGGAGAGTGTTAGGGTATTTAACTATTAAATTACATCATTATCTAACTACTTAAATTTTTAGTACAAATTATAATGATTCCATAAAATTTCATGTCTAATTTGCTTATTATCATATCAAATTGCCACTTTGAGCCTCACAAGGCTAAAAGTGAAGCATTTATTAAATCAACCACATTAGCATTCGGGTACGAAACCTCCCCCCTTTCGCTTTCGTCCCCCTCAAGGCCTCACTACCTTTTAGCATCGTCTTGGCTTTAAATCTTCCTTGCTTTATCATGGTCTCTCCCCAATACAATAAAACTCGAAAGCTGCTTTAAGCAGCGAATCGCACACGAGGTGACGTGCTGGGTGATGCTGGCAAATTGCCTATGTGGCGGGTCGAGGATCTCGGAATCAAAGTGGAAGTGGGGTTGAGTTGGCTTTCGGACCACTTCTGATGCTAGTGGTCCCGAAATCCCATGCGACGGTGGGATCGACGATCATGGATCACACGTGATCATCGGTTCGCCTTTCGTTTTGATATCGAGAGGACATCATTGATTGTGCTGTTGTTCCATCCGTCTAATTATTAAGCCTTAGTCCTTTCATCTGCCACCTATGTACGATAATACCCCATTTTTTAACATCCGTTCTCCTGCCTTTTCGCCCGCTCTTTCGTCGGGGGTTGACTTAATCGCGATCTAATGATGATAATTGCATTATACGGCTGACCACCTTGCACTAATGATGTTTTTTCGGGATCACTTAGTGGAGGCTGGTGATGATGCACATTGAGTTCCGGGAACCATGTTACAAGAGTGGCTCTCTTGTCGACTACCCAAGATAAGGATGCTATGATTTTTCATACACTAATGTTTTCAGGACACATGTACGGTTAATGTCTTGAAAGTCCAAAGGTTTCACATTAAGTAATCTTGACAAGTGCCTTAAGGTGCACTCAGTCTTTTGATCTATGTTAATGGTTGAACACATTATTTCAATTCGAAAAATCACTTATTAATTTAGAATATCTTCCACATAGATTAACCTTAGAGTTATTCCCTTTCTCTATCAATGGAACCTAATCGACAATTTGTCCTTGTTCATGGAGATCAGCCGAAAGGTCCAAATACTCTATATCATTGTTAAAATAAAACATCATACATAATACTAATTAAAATTGACTGGAAAGTTGAAAAATATAAATATATGGAATTAAAGAATAAAACTCTATTTGAGGAGAGATAGAGTTGAGTCGGTCATCAAAGGCAATTCGATTGTCATCTTGTTTTGCCCCTTCAAATCCTTCTAGATCATATATTATTATATATGTCCAATTTTTAGTCTTAGAACAAGTTCCAACCCAATGTGAGAGGGGAAGTTATATTTTGATATTAATCCATGCTTTCATTTAAAATTTTTGATATTTCTGTTGCAAATAATGCAATATTCCATGATTAACATACTACATAAGGTTCCATAGTTACTAATTCTTTCCACATTTAGATATGAAAATCATCGTCAAAACTATATGTATATAGATTAACATTTAGGACATAAGCATCTTTCATTAGGACTAATATTAGACTAGAGTTGAGCAGGCGCTACACACATTCGCAAAGGTGTATAAATATGTACAAAAAAATAGTATATTGAAGGTTGCCTAAAAAAGAAAAGGGTAGTTTTTTTTTATTTATGGAGACGATGAGTGAGAATAGCTATTCTTTGAAGGCAGCAAGTGGATGCTTTGGTTGTCGATAGAACCTTAAATGTTAATTTTTTTTCTTAGTATTTGATTAACGTTAGTTTTGCAATGATTATAAAGTGAGTTAATCAAGTGCTTTGACTCACTATTTAGAAGTTATATTATACTCAAAGCATTTACTTTGGACATTATTCGGTGTCTTACACAGTCACCCTCACATAACCAACTTGAATTTCAACTACGATTTAGACCCATTCTTACCGAAATCAAATTTCCCTTGTGTGCCATATGCGCTTAGACTCGACTCTTTCCCATTTTTATTTCCAATGTAATATTTGTCCGTTTCCATGTAAAAGCAAACTCTCCAAATTGGAGATCAACCACCAAAGAGATGAGCACCATTTTTGCTTTCATCTCCTTAAAACAAAAGGAAGGAAGAAAAACTTTTGGTATAACTTGAGGTCATTGGTGTCTGGATGAATTGATTATTTACCTATAAAGAAGCGAAAATGGAACATCTTATCTCTTGATTTGAACCGACCTAGCCGACTCTATGCTTTTTAGGGGTTGAAGTAGACTTGCTCACTCTAATCATAACTGTGATATTGGGAAAAGAAATTAGTCTATGACTTGTCAATGAGTTGCGAACAAATAACTTCTTTCTTTTTATAATTAGACGGTTGTAAGAAAGTCCATAGAATATCTTGTACGTCCCATGAGCTTAAATCCAGACTATTAGTCTATTTAGGTGGTCTTAAGTCGGAACAATTTTTAGGTGTCTCGTAAGATTTGAATGAACGACCTCTAATTTTTTAAACTGAAAATCCCCATATCCTAACCAATTGTACCAGTCCTGAACGATTAAGAATCACCTCAAAGTCTTTGAAGGTGCAGAACAATGTCGAGCGGCACCTCCGAGAGTATCCAAGTTGAGATCGATGCACATGCGCAGATTCGCTCTGATCAAAGGGTATGCCGCCGTCTCTTCCGCAAAATGTTCAGGCTCTCATTGACTTGTTGAGCTCCACGATACCATTGGCCCCCCTCGCAATCTCCAAAGAATTCTCACGAAAGATCGCCTAACTTTCTCACGTTAGTCTTTGTCTCGCATTCTGTTCAATGGAAAGAATTGGCCAACGTGCATAGTCCAAAAACTGTTTTCCTTTAGCATCGACAGCTCTTGATCATGTCATGTGAGTATAAATGCACGATTTGGTCCAGAGTCGGTGTGTTCTTTTGACTTACGCATTGGAAACTGTCAAATGAAAGCTCTATGTTCGGATGAAAAATGCCCCACTTCTGGCTTGCAACTACAGACTTTCATACATAAAGAATGCACATCTAAAAGTTATGTTAGTCTGTACAAAGAATGCAGTTTATTCCTTGTCTCGGAGGAGAGTCATTACTGAATGTCGAAGGGAGAAGAGGATAAACACACAAATATGCAGAATTCTATTGTTTCGTATCTAAAAATATGAATTCTTTCATGAGAATTAGTAAGCATCGCAAAACAGTTCGTAGAAAGATGGTTGATTCTTTTCTTTTCAGGTAATTTGTTGATAACTTACCCATATTTTCATAAAATCATCCATTCCTTTGGTGGTTTTGCAAATTGGCAATCTTTATTCCAACTTACCCACTTGTAATAGGGGCACTTCTCTCTCTAGCTGCCAAATGGATCAGTCTTTTCTTTGCACAGTAAATTGTACATGAAAAAAAAACATTCTTCCAATTTTTGGTGATGAATATGGGAAAAGGAATATCAAACTTTAATCCCCTAAGAAGGAAAACAAGAAGGGGGAAAAAAAGAAAAAGGAAACGAAAAATTCCAATGCATCTATTTGTACTATGAATTAGGTTAGGCAAGGCTGCACTTCCCTATGCACCCCTAAAGTTGCCACATTTCAACCATGCATTAGACCCCAAAATAAAATGAACCGATCCTTTATTGATTTCAAGAATCTGAAGAAAAGATTGTAGAAGTGACTCTCCACTCAAATAATACGTGCAAGACCATGAGAATGTGTCACCAAGTTGAAAATTCCCTGGGGAATTCAGATCAAGCTGGACACCACTGAAGTTCTAAGAAAAGCTCTTTTGGTCATCTCACGGAGCTTCGACTATAGTACCGCATATGTTGTTTAGAGACGCATAACATTGATTGATTTGAGCCTCATCTCTCCGAATTTGTTGCGAGGGTTATGTTCTTGAGGGACACATGGCATCTTTGGCGAGTGCGCAACAGGGAAATGATTACAGAGGTGTCAATTCAGATATGACTTTGCCATTGAACAATTGTAAGGTACCATTGGCTTGTAAAGTTGATTTACTAATCGATATGACAAAACCTTAAATGGGTATTTTGAGAAATTAACCATATAAAGTACTCGATAAGAATCTTCCTTTAGACTTTTGGGAGATGAAATGATGTTATTATAGTGTTGTGCATAGTATTATTCCTAAGCCAGTGCTGTGTCATTTTTGAGTTAATTATGTTAATTCCACAAAACTCATGGCTTGTCCCTGCGAAATCAGGAAAGTTTAACAAAGCCCACCGAGTTAGACGTGGCCACACTTGTGACCACCACATGTCGCACAAGTAGGCAAGGCCCCTGTAAAGTCATGCCTTGCAATGGGCTGCGGACCTCACAAACCCAACAAGAAGGGCCCAATTTGGAGTTTGGGTTAATGAAGGCCACTCCATGCAAAACCTAGAGAGACATTATCGGTTGATTTTGGTGCATACGAGCCCAACTCACATGACCGTTGCCCGTCGGATCAGGTGGATTTCACATAAAACCCTAGTTGTAGCCTTGACTTAGGTACAAGAAATAATTAGAAAAATCTAACCAAATAAATTCTAAATGAACATCAAATAAAATCACCAAAAGCTTTGAACTTACCAAAAGACAATGAGACAACTTTCGATTGAGTACCTCCATTTTTTCTATATAAAGCCTTGTGTATTTTGCCTGGTTGTTGGCTTGATTTGCTACTCTTAGTGTTCTCGGATTGCGGCACCTTTCCACTCAGTAGGATAGCCTAAACTGAGTGTAAATGGGTGCCGCTATCCCTAGTCTGTACAATTACTGGTTGGTTTAATACAAGTTCACTTTACCAAAAAAAAAAAATTCGACTGGGATGAACCTCTGTTTGGAACCAGATAAATGAAGGGAAAAGACATGATTTGGAAGGGTTAGACATGAGTTTGGCATCTATTTGAAGAGTTCAAAGAGTTATGTTTTTGGAGGGACTAGGAAAACTCCTTCCTCACAACTTGTAGATGAGAAAATGACACAAATAATCTCTATAACTTAGACCTACTGCGCAATGTCATCCTTAAAATATTAATTCGTTCAAATAGCCCTTGAATTTTTGTGTTTCATGCTTTCTTAATTAAATTTAGTTAAATCTATAAATTTAGCAAGATTATTAACACGACACAACAACTCTAAATGAGGTTGTACATTTAATCATAATGTTAAATACATTTAAATGGAAATATTGTAATATTTATAAAGATCAAAAAGGTAAAAAAAAAAAAAATAAAAAGATAGTCATATTTTTGTTGATTTAAGAGATAGATTGAAACAAACAAAAAATATTACATATCTAGGTAAAAGAGTAATTATGAAACTTTTGATTTCTGATGAAAAGTTGAGGAACTTAATTGAACAAATTGAAAATTTAGAGACTAAATTGAGCATTTCAAAGTAGTTTTAGGACTACATCCATAGATGACATTACATATTAGCCAAAGATTTGGGAATATTTGTGTTATTTTTCCTTTTGGAATCACTAATGGTGTTGATTTTGGACTCTCCTGCACAATTTGTTATTTGGAAAATAAAATGCAGTTGTCATTTCTGGACGAAGAAATGGATTTGTTCCAATTTAATGAAAGAATTGCCTACTAGTGACGTGTCCCTGAAAAAGAACATTCTTCTTCCACATTTGGTGATGAACCCAGGAAAAAGAATCTCCAACTTTAATTCCCTAATAGGCAAAAAAAGGGGGGGGACAAAAGAAAGAGAAAAAAAAAAATAGAGAACTCATGCACTCTCTAGTGGAGAGTCTCTAGGCACCCCTAAAAATGCTATATTTCAATCATGCAATAGACCCTAAAATCCTTTTGTGATGTCGAGAATCTGAAGAAAAGATTGGAGAGGTGACTTCCCACTCAAATGATACATGGAAGAACATGAGAATGTGTCACTAATCAGAAAATGCTCTGGGGAATTCAGATCAAGCTGGACACCACCGAAGTAGCAAGAAGAGCACTTTTGGTCATCTCAAAGAGCTTCCATAATGGTAAAGCATATGTTGTTTTGATTGATTTGCTACAAATTCGTAGGGATGGTAATGTTCTTGAGGGACAATTGGCATCTTTATTGAGTGCACGACTTTACTTTTTCATTGAGTAATTCCAAAAATCTAAGATCAGCTTATAGAGTTGATGTACCAAGCCGTACGATAATATTTCAAATGGGTGCTTTGGTAAATTAACCGTATTCAAGTACTCAATAAGGATATTCCTTTATACTTTTAGGAGCCAAAATGATTTCAGAAATTAGCCTTTAATATCTATAGTATCATTCCCAGGTCAGTTTTGTGTCATTCTTGGGTTAATTATGCTCATTCTACATAACCCGTGAATTGTCCCTGCGAAATCAGGTATATCAACAGAACCCACCAAATTAAATCTGGCTTACCTCCACATATCTCGCTCAGGTATGCAAGGTCCTTGTAAAGTTGGTGCCTTGAAATGGGCTACGGGCCTCACAAACCCATCAAGGAGGGCCCAATTTGGAGTTTGGGCTAATGAAAGCCGGTCCATACAGTATCCACAGAAACATTGACTGCAGTTCCCGGTGCACAGAAGCCCAGCTCACATCCACCGTTATCCGTCAGATAGGGTCGATTCCATGGAAGGCCCCTCTTATCTAAACCGAGCGTCGGACTAGCCTTTTTCCCAAAACTACAAGGCTGCAACTATCCACATAACCTCTTTGATGTATTTTTTAGGAGGAAGCCCACATTTAGGAAAGTTTTGAGCATGTGAATTGCTCCACAAACCGGATGGATCATGTAAGGCACAGAGTTAAACCCAAGTGAATACCCAAGTGCAGACTTATTTGCTTTTGATGGTACGTGGAACCCAAGTCAATTTTTGCGGCATATTTAAC
Organism: Angophora floribunda; assembly: GCA_014182895.1. NCBI lineage: Eukaryota > Viridiplantae > Streptophyta > Magnoliopsida > Myrtales > Myrtaceae > Angophora > Angophora floribunda. The sequence continues at coordinate 27,093,585 of CM024711.1, read as the reverse complement.
GTATATACTAACATTTGATAAATTTATTTATATTACTTGCCTCTTCTTCACATGGACTTTCCGTCTATGTTGGAGTACATATAATTAGGAGTGAGTATGGTGTGGTTGGTACACTTATGATGTAAACAAACCAAACTGCTTTACTACAATTTAAGAAGAGTAAAACCAAACCAAATCATATTGTAGTTGGGAATAAAACCAAAAAAACATTTTGGTTCTTGATTTTCTGTAATTTCATGAGCTTAAGCTCACTATACTAGCTTGGAAGGAGAATTAATTACATGAAAAGACCAAAATTTAGCCTCATACTAATTCATAAATTCATGCAAAACAAAAATCAAACCTACTTCTAATTTACCAAATAGGCTACTTAATGTATAGATAATAAAAGTAATCAAAACATTATAGTTTATACAATACGTCCTGGTTTAATTTTTTTTAACGAAAGTCGAAACCGAATCAAACCACAAAGAATGCTTTGGTTTGTGAACCATTTTTTTTCCTTTTTAAAAAAGTACTCTCAAACCGAAATGGTCCATCAAGAATATTGTGGTCCGATGTGATTAACGGTTCGAACCATTTTTATCTCACCTCCTACAGATAATGCTCGCCCAACTATTTACCTCCAATAGGCGGGAGCAATGTGTTCCAAGCCGATTCGCCTTCCCCGGACAAGCCGAACAAGCAAACCGGGGTTGAAATTAGGATCTAGTGACAATACTAATTACGGCACGAAAACTCAAGTAATCATTCATGGTACTATTGCAATTTGAGTTCGACCAAGCGTATGGGAGGGCCGCCAGGGCGTGAAAAAAAAAATGGAAGTCAAAGCTTAGAGAGGTTACTCGGTCTATACTTGTAGAAGAAGGGTGGTCACAAAAGTCGTGGGGTTGCGTCATGCATTGACTAAAGGCTGTGAGCGAAGAATGGACGGTCCATTTCATTTTTTATTTTTTTTATTCATCGGATAGTTATGCTCTATACCTTATTTTATTTTTAATCATGACCAAAGGACGATTATTCCACTCATTTAGGTATTAGAAGAAAGGCACGTGGTGATGTATGTGGTGATGCGAGTTGCTGAATTTAGCAATTTTTAGGCTTAGAAGAAAGGCACATATGATGCATATGATGATCGAGTTTTTATTTTATTTTTAATTTTCTTTATTTTTTGGTCATATGGGACAATTTTTCTTTTCTTTTTTGGTTGCCCAAAATTTGGTCTTCGGAGATTTGGACAACAAAGAAAAAGAAATTGGCAAAAATACCCAAAAAAAAGGAAAATCACCTCAATTCTCACCCTTGTATCACACGCCACCCACCGTCATTGACCGACAATAGCCTCAAGGTGTCCAAGTCCGACCACTGTTGACGGTGGCCATTTCGTGGCTATTCGGCCATTGGCAACGACAGAGAATTTCTTGGCATCCTTGTCTACGACTTCCACTCTTGATTCAATTTTCCGCATTTTGAAAAGTCATTCTGAAATTGGATAATCAAATTTGTCTAATTATATTTGTGAGTTAGTTTAATTATGATGTGCGAGTCTTGAGTTCCAAAGGCTTTGGGAAACTGCAGAAGCTACGGTGAAGAAGAATCTGAGTGGAATCGGATGTTCCAAACCATGTACAGTTTGGTAAGGGTGATCAGTTCCCAATCCAATCCAATCTTCCCAAAAATAGAAAATTGGACCAAGGAAATCATTTCCCAATTTTTGGGACCATGAACTAAACCGACTAATCTTGAAATCGAGAACTAGACCAAATAAACTGAATGGGTCCGATTCCAATAGATCAATCACTTGTTATCATTTTATTGAAAATAAATTTAAATAAATAAATGAAAATAAATAAATAAATATATATATATATGTCTCATCTGGGTTTCCAAATTGAGAAAATAACAGCATAATGGGAAAGAGATGGGAAAATAATGAAGCTAATGACAAATCAATTGTTCAAAAATTTTATAAAAATATTAAAAAAGTATACATAAATAGTCAGTTTGCTCTTATCAATCTAGTCGGTCCAATTTCTACCTTGGAACTGAGAACTAAACCAATTGACCACCGGTTCCAAAATAGGAAATAGGGACTGGACCAACACCCCTGAGACCACCCAGAATTGGTCTTGGTTTGAGCAGTTCCTATTGCATACCCCTATGATTTGGATGCTTGACCTTAAGAAAATTCAATGTCAGAGCGTCCAAACAAGCCAAATGACCATCCATATCTGTGTCGAACGTCCTAATTGCAATAGTTTTGGCATCCGATGCCCATCCGTGGCATTTCAAACGCATGATGGCAAAAGAGTTTGGCGACTTCACCGAGCCATTCAGAAATCACCCGTTTCCCCCTCTCAAAAAAAGTCTTTGTGAACAAGGACATGAACAAACCCTTCTCAATCTCTTGGCCAATCATCTCCTTTGCGTCTCTCGTTTTGAAGGGAAAAGAAGTCTCGTCAAACCAGACATTACCTCTCACTCGTTCATTTGTCTCGCTCCCTCCCTTTGCTTCTAAACACGAAATTGCTCCCACCGCTATTTGGACAGCACAATCAAACGTTTTATAATTGCAGCCAATGTTAGGTTTTACTTGCTGTCCGAGACATCCGATTTTTCAATTGGACAAACCGACAAAATCTAAGTTACCAAACTCTAAATGCCCTTTTGACCAATAACAACACGCGAACAAAACGCAGCCAGTCGGAAGATTTAAGAGTCCGTTTTTCTATATTCTATTCTATTTTCTTGTTTGTACACCTCCGCGACAGCTAAGTCTAGTGCTCAGATTTCTGGCAACACCACTAGTGACCGAGTCACCGACGTGCTTTCCCTACCTTCTCTCCGAACGATTTGGACCGAAGTCCAATTATGGACCGACCTAGTCCCAACATTTACTTGCCTAACAAACGCTACTTCCCACAGGAAAAATTATCAAATCAGTGCTAGTTTTATTGTACGTTAATCAATTCAATTTTGCGCAATATTGTCCAACATAATCCTTATAGAGTCATATCCGGAAAGACTATATTGAAATTCCGCATAAAGGTTTAAGATTACATTGACAAAATCGAAATATTTATGATTAAATTGACATATATATAATGGGTTTTGGACTCTGATTCGGTAACTATCCCCACTTACCATGTGATTAACGAGAGTGGTTGGGTTGAAGTTAGCCACGCTAAGTAAGGAGAAACGGTCAAGAGGGGAGACAAGTACGCCTCCTTTTTGGTGTCGGGTTGGGAAAATTCGGGACAATCAAAGTCAAATAAAGAACGGTTTACTTAGTATGCTGAGGATATTAAAATTGACTAGTGTGGGGGAGCTAGATACGGATGTATGTCGTGGCATGCTTTGAATTCTCGCTACTGGCCTTGCTTTCCACGTAACTTGGGCACTTTTCTTTCCGTAAGGAAGTCTCGGATCTGACATTAACGTATAATGCTTTATTTAATCTGCCAACGATGTGGTGGACAGAATCGAACATTCAAACTATGCAGGAACTCGTGTTTTGTTTAAGTGAGACTTATGGGTTTCGTAAATCTTAAAATGCAATTGGCTTCATCTAATAGATTTAGCTTATGTGAGGCCGACTTGCTTACCAAATATCTAACCATTCTCATCGACAATAGGTGCGAGCAAGTACCCTTGAAAGTAAAATTCTCTTTCAGGACGGCTAATGCTAAGACACGTCATTTTCGGCCAAAGATCTGGATATATATGAACAAGTTGTATGTAGTCTAATCCAATGCTTCTCTATGGATCCGTTGAGAAGCCTTAAACATCGAGAATACGATGTTATTGCTTGGACTATGTCATGTCAACGAAAATGATCGAATTCCGTGAGCTGGAATCACTAGCTTTTTGCTCCGTCTTTCTTAATATTTGACCGGCGGTGGTATTTTTTTGAAATGTGTTGATCATTTATTATTATTATTATTATTATTATGACCGGATCAAGCGATGGCGTTGTTTCCACATAGGGTCATCACCTGCTTATCCCAAAAAGAAGCCAAATCAAAATTTTCCTAAAACACGGCTTACGTTTTTACCAAATCGAGGTTAAGGAACCAATAGGGAATGAATATCGCGATGACTTCAACGCCTAGATCTTGGAACTTTTTACCGATGACGAAAAAAGAACTCGCAAGGGACCGATAACGACGTCTTGCTGCGGAGAAGAACATCTGGTGCGGTTTGACCAGTTCAAGATTTTCCAGCAGAAACGCAGGGTTCGATTCATGTTCGAGCTTTTTTACTCGGTCCGCTGTCGGTGAATTAGCTGTCCGCCCACCGGCGCACGTATTCGGGGCAGCGGCACGTGACTTCTAGGTTTGACCCGGCAAGATATGAAACTTGCTGGCCAAGTACCTCGACGCGAGGGGCGGTAACAGGACTTGGCAAAGCACCGGTCAAATGTCGTAGGGTCGAGCACGGGCTTTCAAGCGCGCCGGCGTCGGCGGGCCAGGTCGGAGAGAAACGGGTACCATGAAACGCGACGAATGATGGCGCGGAACACGAAGGGAAACCGGACACGAACACGAACGTCGCGTCTCGAATGGGAATTAGACCTAGTGGAGGGCGGACAAAAGCCTAGTCTAGTCCAAGCGAACGGAGCTGGCCCTCGGCTCGACTGCGTGGGCTCCCCACTGCAAGTCGCCAGCGTTTCGCCATTTTCAAAGTCAAAAGTCGGAGAGATGGAGAGAGAGAGAGCGGAGCACACCAAGATGATACGCAGTCAAATCTTTATACAAAAAATCAAACGTGTATGTATAATGCAATATTGTATAACAACCTTGAACCCTAATATTTCATGAAAGAATGATTTGACACATGCTAATCGACCCGCTTCCGTCGACCCTATTATGCATTCCCTAATCGACGAGCCGTCGAGATTGACGAAGCGTATGCATAGACTAGGACTCTGGCCAAAAAGAAATAATCAAGAAATGTATACACATACAGTATCTGACCAGGAACCGCGATGCTCAGCGAAAGAACCCGGGCTTTCGGCGAGGATTCCGAACGAAGCTTCTCCGATCCTGTCAGAACCAATGAACGAATGAATGAAACGAGTCAACGGGCGGAGATCCGGTCAACGGACAGCAGCCGCCGGCGGAGGAAACGCGCGTGTGGGCCTTCCGGAGATCCAACCAGTTCATGTCCCGGGCGTGGAGGTGGTGGCGGAGTTGTGCCGGGGAGAAGGGCCGCTGGGCGGCACGGTCGAGCCTCTGGGGAGGTAGCTGAAGATGCTACCCCGGTGGCTGAAGGCGGTCTTGTGGGTACGATGATGGCGCGGGACGTGAGGGGGAGCGGGGAGGGGCAGCGTCGCCATGGTCGGGCCAGGCCGAGCGGCGGCGCATGTGCCGGCGGCGAGGAGGACGAGGAGGAGGACGAAGGCGCACCAGGCCTTGCGTGCGAGATCCATCGCCGGGTGGAAGGGGGGGAGGGTGACCGGAGACGGCGAAGGGACGGAGGAAGAGGCGACGAGAGAGAGAGAGAGAGAGATGGGTTTGAAGCTGATGGGGAATGAGATGGAGAAGGTGCGGAGAGAGGGTGGGGCTTTTTATACTTGAGCACGCAATCGGAGCCCCGAACCCGGAAATGGCTCCGAATTGTAGCGGAACCCGAAGTGAAATGCACGCAACAGCCAGCGATTTTTCCAAAAATTAGAGAGGCAAAATGATAAAAAAAAAATTGGGGACAAATTACATAATCTAAATGGTAATCCGATTGCAGTTGGTTTTTTTCAAAAAGGCGATTTCGCGATGGCTATTCAAAATGGTCACGACAGCTCGAGCAATTGGAAAGGAAGAATAGGGAAATTGCATTTCATCCGGGGATAAACACCGCGTTTCCCCCCGATTCTTATCTCGAAGAGGCGTGAGGAGCAAGCGTCGTCTTTGTCTTGGCAAAAGGCAAGGGCCTCGTCGATACGACGGGCTTTCGGTCGTCGTACCGCGTTTTCTCGGGCGGTTAGTTGGGTCGTAAGGACGGGTTGACCTCCACCTCCTCCAAAGTCAGCTATACGACCTCGTCATAGCTTCGCGCCCGCCGCGCGAGTAGACTTCTATAAAAAAATCACGCCTTAGAAAATTCAAACGGTCGGGTCTTGCCTTTAGCTTCCTTCTGAAGCAAACATCTTAAGATCGAATTCACAGGAAATAAGGGTACATTTAGTAATATTATTACTTTTGGAAATAATTCATTTTGAGAAATAGTTTTTTTTATTTCTACTCCCTAAAATAATTTTTGAATAAAACAATGTTTTATTTTTGGAATAGAAATATGTGTGGTACCGATAAATTTTTTTTTCTCGATGGTGACGAGCGAGCAACAAGTGGTGGGCGACAAGCAGTGATGGGCGGCAACCGGCTACCGACAAGCAATGACCACCAGTCGGCGGTCATTGGGCAAAGGCCGACAATCGGCAGCCAATGAGCAAATTGCCGGCGACCGCTGGCGGGTGGAGGTCGACAAGCAATGGTCTACAAACAACGGTCGATCGTGAATAATGATCCAAGAAATAATTTCTAAAAATTATTCCTGGGAACAAGAATTTATTTTTTTCTACTTCTCATTTCTATTCCAAATCTATTTCATATAACAATTTTTTATTTTGAGAAATAAAAAAATTAATCGACATTACTAAATTTATATTATTTCTCTATTTCGGGGAAAATAAAAAAACAGAAAAATAAAGAAGGAGAAACATTATCAAACGGAGCTAGAGGGGCAAGGTTGAAAATAGAGCCGGTCCGAGGGTCCATAGTGCTGCATTTTCTCCTGTTGATCATTCGGAGTCAGAGCAACAGGCAGCACATTTTTCGATGAGTGATGCTATTTTTACAGTTGTCACCATGATAAAGTTTGAGATTCAATGAAATTAAAGTAAAATTACACGACATAAGCTTTTCGATTTATGGCCCCCATCAATCTCGCCAATTCTATTTGCCTTCTCGTCATCCTTTCTAGGTGCGCGTTCAGTTCACGAATTGTATGTGCGGGATCTTACAATTTCCTTTTACTTAAATGGAAATTTTCTTTTGGTTTTTGGTCTTGATGTAAATTAAAAGAGTCGATATGAAAAAAAAAACAGTTTAAATGTATCATGGCATCTATTTATTCATTTTCAATTTTGGTTTCAAAATTATTGGTTGGATCAGCAAAGTGAGGACTCGGAGTGCGTTCACGATAAGAAATCAAGTGGACATAATTCGACCACATAAACAAGTCCACTAAAATGAAATCTATTGCGTGAGAAGCTCACGTAAGAAACCCTGAACCTCTTCTCTATGGGCTCCACCACCAGTTCTAATCTTTTTTATTTTTTATTTTATTTGAACCACTAAATTTCCTTGGCGATAATATTAATATTTGACTCTAGGGTTTTAGATAAAAACAACAGAAGAAATCTCAATAGATATCTTGAGAGACCCTAATCGATTGGTAAAATCAATGCGAGGTACATTTCGCCCGAGGAAATGTTGAATTCTAAATCTATAATTTCATATTCACATTTGTAGATATTTTAATTTCAAGATCATATTGTAATAAAAAGTAATTTACTCAGGATGCCCAAGTTCAAACATAGATGGGGATAAGGTTGCGAAAGAGTTTTTTTTTAGAGTTCAAACAAGCAGATGAAATTTAAGGACGAGTCTGGGTCGCACACCTTTAATCGACAAGAGTGGACAAATTATGTAACGGGATTACTCTAGAAAAGATTAGTTGAAATTCTATATTATTGTTGGAGTTTATTTTCGATTGCAAAATCTATTGTTTTAAATGGGTTTAGAATCCTTGAACCTATTTATGTGCTCATTTCGAATTTAACCGTTTCCATTTTTTTGTGAATTGTAAAACTCAGTTAATTAGGGCTAACATTAAGTTTTTGATTGTAAAAATGCTTGTTTAGTTTATTTTCGATTGTAGAATCTATTATTTAAAATTGGTTTAGAATACTTGAACCTATTTATGTGTACATTTCCAATCTACTTGTTTCCATTTTTTTGTGAATTTTAAAACTCTATGTTAATTATGGTTAGAATTAAGTTTTCAATTATAGAAATGCTTGTTTTATTTCCTTAGAAACTATCACCCTAATAAGTTTTGAGGTTGAATGTTGGAGTTTTCAAGCATTCACAGCTCAATTATGTTCATACTACATAACCCATGAATTGCCCCTGTCATCACAGGAATATCAACAAAACCAACTAAACTAAATTTGGCTTGCCACAGTACAAAAAATTATTTAGAAAATTATAAATTTATTGTACTTTTATGAATTCATTGTTAATTTTTTTTAATTTTACTAATTAAATTCTAAAATTTGTAACATAACTGAAACTGAAGTCGATAATTTTTAATAATATTTTACTATTTTTTGAATTTTTTCTTTTATTTATTATTTTTAACTTATTTCTCTTGATCATCTTCTCCTTCGGAATTTCATCCGCACAAAAATTTCTCCTTTGGAATCGGAACCGTCTTCAAAGTTTACCATGACATGCCATTGTCGGAGAGGGTCGCCGGACCCTGTCGCCGGCCTCGGGCTTGAATCGGCGGGAAAAGCAGAGCCTAAACACCGGAAACGCAGCAACCCAACAAACAACACTGTAAAATCCAAAAACCCAGCAAAATCGGTAGCAAAAGCAAACCAAATAGAATCAAAACACCAGAAACCCAGCAAATGTAGGTGTTCTTGGCAAGAATCGGCAGCAGAAGCAGAGCCAATACACCAGAAACGCAGCAAACAACACTATAATATCCAGAAGGTCGAAGCGCATGAGCTCGTGCCCGAGTCGCTAGAACCGATTCACACAAATAACCACGAATTAGATATAATCAAGCTTGCCTCGCCCAGATCTGGGCAAGGCCTGCGGCCGGCGAGGGTGTCCCAGCCCTCGCCGGCCGCGAACACCCTCGCCGGGAATGGCATGTCGAAGTGAACTTGGAAGTTCCGAAGGAGAAGATTTTAGTTTTTGGACGAAATTCTAAAGGAGAAGACGATCGGGAAAGATAAATTAAATAAAAAATAAAAAGAATATTCAAAAAATTCAAAAAAATCAAAGTACTATTAAAAATTGTAATGCTGGACGTGCCAGGTGGAACGCATGGCGCGTAGGCGACTTGTTTAGAACTTATTTAGTAAAATTAAAAAAATTGTAATTGAAATGAAATACTAAAAGTGTTAAGACTTTTCACCTTTTACACAATTTTCCCTTCCACTATCGCTCAGGTATGCAAGGTCCATGTAGAGTTGGTGCCTTGAAATGGGCTATGGGCCTCACAAACCCATCACGAAGGGCCCAATTTGGAGTTGGGGCTAATGAAAGCTACTCCATACAATATCCACAGAAACATTATCAGCTGTCCCATCGAAAAAATTGTCAAAAAAAAGTCATAAACCTATTTACGGTGTCTTGGTTCGGTCCTAAACCTTTTTTTGGCCAATTCAATCTTAACCTTTTGCGGTGTCTTGGTTAGTCCGTCCATCCAGCCCAAATTTGGCCGGCTGGCGTGAAGCCGCACGTGAACGCCGACCTAGCGGCACAATATTTTAATAATTTTTAATAATTTTTTGATTTTTTAATTATTTTTCGAATTTTTTATTGTTTTTAAAATTTTCTTTTTTTTTTTTTTTCTTTTTTCCCCTCCCCCCCCCCGTCGACGGCGGTGGCCGGCCGCGCCAACGAGGCCGCCGGCCACTTGCGCGCGAGGGCCGCGAAGCCCTCGCCGTGACCTCTCCTGCACTGAGGCCGCCGGCGAGGGTCGCGGCCCGACCGCCCGCCCGATCGGGCGAAGCGGCCTCGCCCGGCCTCGCCCGGCCGGGCGGCGGCCACGACCCTTGCCGCGGCCCCAGTGTCAGGCGAGGCGCGACCTTGCCCAGTGGCCGGCGTCCACGTCAGCTCCAGCTGGCCAAATTTGGCCAAGTGGACTCAACTAGCACAATCGCAAAAGGTTTAGGACTAAATCGATAAAAAAAAAAGTTTAAGACTGAATTGGCACAACTGCAATAGGTTTAAGACTTTGTTGGCAATTCTCCCGTCCCCATCGCATATAAGCCTGCCTCATATCCACTATTTATTATCCGTTAGATCAGATAGATTCCACATCACGTCATATTATTTAAACCATGCACGGGACAAATTTTTTTCCAAACCTACAAGATTGCAATCATCCACTTAAACTCTTTCTTGTATTTTTTAGGAGGAAGCCCTCATTTAGGAAAATCTTGAGCACATGAATTGCTCGACCAATGTTATGAATCATACCGTACGCGAGTCAAAATCCAAGTGAATAATCCAAGTGCAAATTTATTTGCTTTCGATGGTATGTGGAACCCAATATGTACTTAGTGAATTGACCTTACATGGGTCCGCTTCCTAACCATCAAGTCAATTTGACGGCATATTACCTTACTTACTAACGTTTAATGAATTTATTTATATTATTTGTCTCTTCTCTATATGGAGTACATCTAATTAGAGGTGAATACAGTGCGGTTGGTACGGTTTTCACGTAAACAAATCAAACTGCTTAAATATAATTTAAGAAAAGTTAAAACCAAAACCAAATCATGTTTAAATTAGGAACGAAACCAAAACATTTTTGTCGGATGGTTCGGCAATGGAACCATATCGTTCTTTTTCACATTTTTTATCTTCATTTTCTGTAATTTCATGAGCTTTTAAGTTCACTATGCTAGCTTGGAAGGAGAATTAATTATATGAAAAGACCAAAACTTACCCTCATACTAATTCATAAATTCACACAAAAAAATCAAATTTACTTATTTTTTACCAAATAGGCTACTTAGTGTATAGATAATAAATGTAATTAAAACATTAATAGATTGTACAATACGATTCGCAGCTCGATATGATTTTAAGAAGAGTTGAAACCAAATCAAATCGCAAAGAAATACTTCGGTTTGTGAACCGTTCTATTTTTTTTTTTCAAAAAAAGTACTCTCAAACTGAACTACCCAGCAAAGAATAACTTGGTTCGATATGATTAACGGTTTATCTCACCCCTACCAATAACACTCGGCCTGATTATTCTCGTTAGATAGGTGGGAACATCGTGTTCCGAGCCAGGTCTCCTTCCCACGGCGGGAACAAGCCGAACAAGTGAACCGGGTTGGATTAGGATCTAATGACACTATTTAGAGCACGAAAACCTATCCAAGTCGTCTGCCTTTGGCCATTGTCATAGTCAAAAGCAGGGGAGATGCAGAGATGGAGAGCGCAAAGAAAACCAGGATGATACACCGTCAAATCTCTATGCAAACGATCGAACGTGTATATTATGTGTAATATTGTATGACAACGACCTTTACCCGAATATGTCACGAAAGAATTCTGTAACACATGCTCATCGAACTGCTTCCGTCGACCCTATCGTGCAGTCACCAATCGACGAGCAGCCGTCGAGCTTGACGGACCGTATACATAGACCAGACTCTGGCGAAAAAGAATAATAAAGAAAATGAATTCCTGTACAGTATCTAATGAGGAACCGCCAAGCCAAAGAACAGAACCCAAACTTTTGGCCAGGATTCCGAAGAAAGGCTTCTGCGATCCCTTCAGAACCAATGAAGGAACGAATGCAACGAGTCAACGTGTTGTAGAGGTGGTAACGTAACGCGCGTGTAGGCTTCCAAAAAGACTCGAACCCCTTTAGTTTCCCGGCGTGGAGTCGTGTATCGGCGACGGCCCGGAAGGCGGCACCGGCGTATCTCTGGGGAGGTAGCTGAAGATGTGGTCCCGGTAGCGGAAGCCGGTCTTGTAGGGATGCTGGCACGCGCCGTTCGGGGGAGCCGTGACGGACATAATCGTCGCGGTCGGGGTCGGAAGGAGCCGAGCGGCAGCTCCGGCGAGGAGCAGGAGGAGGAGGAGGACGGCGCAGGAGGCCTTACGTGCGAGATCCATCGCGGGGGTGATATGGAGACGATGAAGAGACGATGAGAGAAGAGATGATGAGAGAGAGAGAGTGAGAGAGAGAGGAGATGGGCTTATTAAACTTGGTGGAGAGGGGGAGGGGGTTTTATAGAGGGGCATGTTGGAGATGAAGGGCGGAGATGCGTCGAGGAAATCGAACGGAAGCGGTGGAGAAAATGGAAGTGGGGACGCACGCGGCACGCGAGAAGGCCCGGAATTTTCCCAATCCTCCCGAGTCCGACCGACGCCAGGGGAGGGGCAAAATGTAGAGAGAGAGAAAGAGAGAGAGAGAGAGATGGGGAGGGATTACGTAGGTACGTACGCGGTTAATGCGATTGGTTTTGTGTTATTTTTTAAAAGTCAAATTTGGCCAATCCATCATTTACTCAAAAAATGGCGAGGGAGAAATGGCCCTTTGGAGTCGTGAGGAGAAAGCCTTGGGTAGCAAGGGAAGGGACGACCCCCGCTGTGGCTTCTGGTCTTCCCGCGTTTTTTCTTTTTGAACTTTCTTTATGGATGGGTGGGTGGTTGGGAGGGGGATAAGGACGAGTAGGAGGAGCGATTCGACCCGTCTGTAGTTTTCGCCAGCTACGCGACCTGGCAGTTAGTGATTTACTCATTTACCCTCGTGGTTATGTTTATTTATTACTTCTCTTCGAAGCAAAGATCACAGGATCGAATTCATGGGAAATTAAGGGGCGGCTGTGAAGACGGGAAAATTGTTCAAAAAGTCCTAAATTTATCATATTTTTATCAATTTGATTTTAAACTTTTCAATTTTACAAACGTTTTTCACATTTTATTAATCAAGTCAATTTGATCAATTTTGATTGAAAATAGCTAACAATTATATTTTTTAATAATATTGTAATGATATTTTGAATTCTTTATATTTTTTTAACTATTCTTTGCTTTTTTGCAGTTTTCGAAGTTTAGGCAAAATGTAAAAAAAATTGGAATTCAATTAATAAAATTGAAAAGTGCATGATTAAATTGGCAAAAGTGTAATGATTTTAGAACTTCTTGGACAATTTTATCAAATGAAAATAGATTCAGGGTGCAAAGCACCATCTTTTCTCTTGTTAATTCAAAGTGAAAGCGGAGTACTCAACTCGACAAGAGATGGTACATTTCAACGAAAGATGCAATTTCACTACATCCAAAACTCAACCTTGACCATGTAAAATCCATGACTCAAGCTCTTCAATTTATGAGTCTCATCAATCTATCCAGTTGTCTAGCTGTGCTCAATTCATGAATTAGAGACACATGATATTACAATTTCCTTCCACTCAGATGTTTTTTTTTTCACTTCTCGTTTCCAATGTCACATGAAAGAGCCTAGACGAACAAAAATCGATTTAAATGTGTTATGGCGTTTGTTTTGTTCTCAATTTTGGCTTCAAAATTATTGGTTGCATCAGCAAAGTGAAAGTTCGAGGTGCGTTCGTGATAGAAATCATATGGACATAATTCGACCACATAAACGAGTCGCTAAGAATGAAATCTCTTGCGTGAGAAGCTCTAGTAAGAAACCATGAAACCTCCCCTTTGTGGGCTCCAACACTTGTTCTAATCCTTCCATTTTTATTCTATCGGAACCACTAAATTTCATTGGCAATCAAGGGGACCCCATCCATTTGGTGAAATGGTGGATGCATTTCCCCCCAAGGAAAACGTGGAGTTCCAAACCTCTAATTTTATATACTTTATTAGGTGTTTTTTATTTCGAGATCGGATCATCATACAAAGTAATTTCCCGTGCATATCCAAGTCCGAACATAGATGGCGATACTGACATATATGGCTATGAAAGATCTTTTTGGAGAATTCACGACAAGCAGATGAAATCTAAGGTTGGGTCTAGGCCGTGCACTTTCAATCAATGAGAGAGGAGAAATTATGCAGTCGTGTCGTCCATCCGAGTTTTAATCCCTTTTTTTTTATATATTTAAGTCATTTGATTTCTACATTTCGAAAAATATATAATAATAAGAATGTTTTCCAGATCCAATTTTCTGTTTTAACAAATTTCTACCCGTGTATTTCATCTCGTGCCAATCAACTTGTCCACATGATCATTGAATTTTTATTTTATAAAAAAGGAGGGGAAGAAAAATACTAGAAATTTATGAAGACGTGGAATTAAAAAATAATGGTCTCTGGTGTCACAAGAATTAAGGATAGAGATGGGCGTTGAATTGACTATTTGGCACACCGATTCTTTCTGAAGCCGTCCTCTAATCTTTGGCCACATCATCGTCAGCCAGAATGTTCCGTCAGTGAGCTGGAGGTGAATACATACTGTCCTTATTCGATCCACGACATCTCTTTTTTGTTTTCTCCCTCTAGTGTCATGAATTTATTTCGCACCTTTTAGATTACCTTTAAGCCATGCTCAAGCCAATCTCGGCCCCAAGCTCGACCACTCGTTGAGCTCAAAACAGAAACCAAATTGCCTCCCCTCTCCCTTCCCCAACCGGAAAGCCAGGGACAGGTTTAGGCCAGGACCCAAAAGAGAGTCGGGGTCAGACCCGACCCGATTCGGGCTTTTGAGCTTCCAACTATTTATAACTCTCATGCACATTGTATCCACTTTTGAGTTTCGATGAAACTTCTACTTCATATCAAGTTTATTATATACCGATCTGAATAGTTAAATACACAAGATTCGCATGATATTTATAAAGAATTCCCGACTTAGGTCACTCGATTTGTGCGACGGAGGCGCTTTTTCTCCACGACCCGCCGGTAGATATTCTCGTACATGACGACAATAAAGAAGGGAAGAGCAAAGGCATTTTCCTTAATTTCTGGTCCGCTGTTCCTTCTTCTTCTTCATGTGCTCCGACCGATCACCTCTTCCGGTGGGCTTCTTCGGACGATAATACGGTTTTCCTTTTTATTGGGCCACGTAGCGATCAGCCTGTCCATGAAGCATTCTTGAGAACGAGCAGAAATCAAGCGCTGAAGAACTTAAAAAATTGTCCATCTTGAAGTTACTTCAAATTCCATTGTCCAATCCAATTTTCCCTTGCACGCGAACCGGCTAGTTTGCTTTGTCCGTGATGATTATTCGAGTCCAAAGTTTGCATGTAATTGTCCAAAGAAAGTACATGAAGTACGAATGATTCGGTTCAAAAGCATATCATTCCCTAAACTGCAGCCAAGAGAAACTCTAAACAATTTGCTAAAGGTATTCACATCATTAGTGTCGTGAAGAAATTCACTCTAATTAAGACTTAAGCAAAAGTTGATCAAATCTAGACCTATCAAAATGGGCTTATATTTTTTGGGCCAGGTTATTATATAAATTAGTTATATTTAATAAGTGGGTGATAAATGGATTTAGAATGATGAAACTCAAAATAATATAGGTATTAAAAGGGTTCGTAACTTACTTACACTCAACTCACTTCTATGATTCTTTTTTCACTCCCTTTTGCTTTAATTTGATCTCATGCTCACTAATTCCGTGCACTCATCCAATTTCAGCATGAGTTTTTCTAGATTAGGTTAATATAGAGGTATTTTAGTAATTTGGCTCAAATCGGGTTTGGATTGAGTATAAGTCGAGTCGGATAAGGGACACTAGATTTGTATTACAAAAAAATGGGGTTAAAACCAATGAAATCAATTAATTTATGCTCTAATATTTCTGATTCGACCTATTCATTTGATGGATCTATTAAATCATAAGTTCTATATCGATCACTATTCTACATAATCATTTGTCTCACAAAATAATGAGAACTGTCCGCAGGGAGACAAAGAAGTCTTGTAGAAAGGGCGAAATCAAACGTATAGGAAATAATATGCAGGACATCCATTTAGCACTTCTCCAATGTCCCAAGAACAATAGGAGGATTCGATGCCTCATGCTTGAGTAGAAAGATGGTACACGGCGCCGGAACGGTTGAGACTCAATTCGATACTCGAGCACACACACATGTCATCATCTTTCAATTTAAAGAAGAGAGGTCCACATCAGTACACAAACCTCTGCGTACAATCATCACAGGCTGTTTAGGAACTAGAACTGTTAAAATTGATCATAAACCCATATTATAACTCACTTTTAGTTAAATAGGTCATATATGGGTTAAGTGAAAATTAAATATGAGTCATAAATGAATCTTAAAAAGTAAAGCAAAAATAGAAATTAATGTTAATGGATTATTTAGAAACCCATTTTAGAATCCAAGTCCTTCCTCCCCTACGTCCTCTATTCTCTCTCCTTCCATTCACCAATCGCAATAGCAATACCTCCTTCCTCCTTTGCAACCACCGCCCACCCCTACCTCTCTCTTTCTTCTCTCTCTCTTCCTCCTCTACAGTCACTACCCACTCTCTCTCTCTCTCTCCCCCCCCAAAAAAATTCAAACACTTCACATTGCATCCATGGCAACCCAACCTACTCCGATCCAAAACTCGATGCCAGCGGGCTTGTTCCACCTCTAGCACATGAGCAACAAGGAGCTCCGGAAGGTGTTCGACTAGCTCAATGCCAATGGCGATGGCAAGATCCTCACTGACGAGCTCTCCCAAGTCCTCACCACCATGAACTCCAACGTCCCTGCACCGACTCAATCGTGCATGGTCAAGATCAACGTCGATAGGGATGGCTTCATCAGCCTCCCTAAGTTCACCGCCCTCCGTCAATCCGGGTCCTCCACCGAATTCAACCATTGTGACACCTCAGAACTCTACGACCAAGACCGGAATGGCCTCATCTCCTCCAATATCAATTTTTTATTTACCAATTTTTTTTTATTTAATTTAATTGTTTATTAATTGTTTATTATTCTATTTTTTATTGTTAAATTATTTATATATAAATGCATTTTTATATTTTATTTACTAATTTTTATTGTTTTATTTAATTTTCTTAATTTGATGTGAAGTTTGTGTGTGTGTGTGTGTGTGTGTTATGAAGAGCTTAAAGTGGATTCAATGGTAGGAGTGGGTTTTTCTAGATTGAGTTAAACATTAATGTTTTTGGTAATATGAATCGGGTCGGGTACAAGTTGGGTTGAGTATAAATCATCAAATTTACATTACATAAAAATAAGTTAAATTGGTTAATATGGGTCGGACCATTTTCGACCCAACCCAAACTCAACCGACCAGACCTAACCCACTCATTTGACAGCCCTAGTAGAACCCAAGCACAAACACACAGAGAGAGAGAGAGAGAGAGATGTAGGTTGGGCTGGGTTTCATACTGCAAAAGTCTATCACTCTCTACACTTCACTTTCATTAGATATAAGATAGAGAAAATGACATAAATAGTCACTAGACTTTGGCTCAATGTGCAATTTGGTCCATTAACTTTAACTCAATGTGTAATGTGTTCCCTGAACTTATAATTTGCTCAATGTAGTCCATGAATTTTTGGTACATGTTCAATATAGTCCATGAATTATATGAAGATGTTCAATGTGATCCATTTCCATTAATTCAACACCCTTGCTGGCCACTAGATAGAATTGGTAGTAAAAGCAGAGCCAAAACACTGGAAACGCAGCAAACAACAAGAAGAAACCTAGTAACCTAGCAAACAACCCTATAAAATTCAGAAACCCAACAAAAGCAAAGCAAATAGAGTCAAAACACCAAAAAACTAGCAAACGTAGGTGTTATTGGCAAGAATCGGCAACAAAAGAAGAGCCAATACACCGGCAAACAACACTATAAAATCGAGAAAATTACCCAAAAAATCCTAAACCTATTACAATTGTACAAATTTAGTCTTAAACTTATTTTTTTGGCCAATTGAATCATAAATCTTTTGTAATTGTGCCAATTCAGTCCATGCAACCAAATTTGGCCGATCGACACCGGTGTATAATTTTTGAATATTATTTTATTTTTTCTAATTTTTTAATATTTTCTCTTTTTTTTCCTCTCCACCCTCTTTCTTCGGTGATCGACCAAAAGGAAGAGCCGGTCACCAAACTGAGGGCAAGCTTGCCTCGCCGTCGTTGGGCAAGGGTCACCCGGCCACTAGCGAAGTAAGCCTGCCGGATCTAGCTAGGGTGAGCCTCACCAGCGGATCGATGAGCTCACCCTTGCCCAGATTTGGAAAGGGCTCGCCCTTGCCAATGGCTAGACGGCCCTCACCCGATAATAGTAGGGCGAGTCCGCCCTTAGTCTAGCCTAATCGACCGCTTCAATCCGATGACTGGCCATCCCCTCTAGCTGGTTGCCGGAAAAAGGAGGGAGGAGAGGGGAAAAAATTCAAAAAAAAAGAGAAGATTAAAAAATTCAAAAAAAATATATTAAAAAATTATCCATTGGCCGGCCAAAGTTGGCTAGATGGATTGAATTGACATAATTGTAAAAGATTTAGAATCGAATTAGCTAAAAAAAAAATTCATAACTGAATTGAAAAAATTGCAATAGATTTAGGACTGTTTTAGTAATTTTCTCCTATAAAATCTAGAAGGTCAAAGCGCATGAGCTGGTGCTCGAGTTGTTGGAATTGATTCACACAAATAACCACGAACTAGACAATCAAGGCTACCTGGCCTAGATCTAGGCAAGGCTTGCGGTCGGCGAGGGTGTCCCGGCCCTTGCTAGCAATGGCATGTCGAGGTGAACTTGGAAGTTCCAAAGGGAAAGATTCTATTTTCTAGACGAAGTTCCAAAGGAGAAGACGATCGAGAGAGATGAATAAAAAAAAAATAATAATTCAAAAAATATTATTAAAATTTGTTCACTTTAATGCTAGCCATGCCACGTTGGATAGCCGACATCCATGTCAATAATTTCGGATCAAAATTGGCAAAAATGAAAAAGGTTTGGAGCTCAATTGGCAAAATAGAAAAATTTAAGATTAAATTGATAAAAGCATGATGGGTTTAGGATTTTTTAGACAATTTTCATTAGTCGCATATCACTTAGGTATGCAAGGTCCTTGTAAAGTTGGTACCTTGAAATGGGCTGTGGGCCTCACAATCCCATCACGAGGGGCCCAATTTGGAGTTGGGGCTAATGAAAGCCTCTCCATACAAGATCCAAAAAACGTTATCAATTGTTCCTGCCACATATAAGCCTAACTCATATTCACTATTATCCATTGGATCAGATAGATTCCATGTAATGTCATCTTTTTTAAACCATGCATGGGACAAAAATTTTTCCAAACCTACAAGACTGGAATTATACACATAAACTCTTTCATGTGTTTTTTTAGGAGGAAGCCCAAATTTAGGAAAATCTTGGGCAAGTGAATTGCTCAACTAATGTTATGAATCATACAATAATATCATAACACCCTATCTCACGTCAAGTCGGATTAGAAGCGACACATGGAATTTGACTGATGATGGTGGATGCACATATCCAAAAAGGGATAACACCAACTTCAATATTATATGAAAAAGTTCAACCCAACAACTTAAACTTTTAAAATAATTGATAGTGGTCCACAAGATCTCACATTGTGTTATAACACAAGATCTTAAATTAAAATCTTTTTCCAAACCTCTTATTTGCCTCCCATTTTAGTCTCAGCCAAAATTTAGATTACACTTAAAGGAGAGTGTTAGGATATTTAACTATTAAATTACATCATTATCTAATTACTTAAATTTTTAGTACAAATGACAGTAATTACATAAAATTTCATGTCTAATTTGCATATTACCGTATCAAATTGCCACTTTGAGCCTCACAAGGCTAAAAGTGAAGCATTTATTAAATCAACCACATTAGCATTCGGGTACGAAACCTCCCCCCTTTCGCTTTCGTCCCCCTCAAGGCCTCACTACCTTTTAGCATCGTCTTGACTTTAAATCTTCCTTGCTTTATCATGCTCTCTCCCCGATACAATAAACCTCGAAAGCCGCTTTAAGCAGCGAATCGCACACGAGGTGACGTGCTGGGTGATGCTGGCAAATTGCCTATGTGGCGGGTCAAGGATCTCGGAATCAAAGTGGATTTCTCTGTGGGTGGAGAGAAGTGGAAGGAGAAGGGGGGTTGAGTTGGCTTTCGGACCAATTCTTATGCTAGTGGTCCCGAAATCCCATGCGACGGTGGGATCGACGATCATGGATCACACGTGATCATCGGTTCGCCTTTCGTTTTAATGTCGAGAGGACATCATTTGATTGTGCTGTTGTTCCATCCGTCTAATTATTAAGCCTTGGTCCTTTCATCTGCCACCTATGTACGATAATACCCATTTTTTAACATCCGTTCTCCTGCCTTTTCACCCGCTCTTTCGTCGGGGATGGACTTAATCGCGATCTAATGAGGATAATTGCATTATACGGCTGACCACCTTGCACTAATGATGGTTTTTCAGGATCACTTAGTGGAGGCAGGTGATAATGCACATTGAGATCCGAGAACCATGTTACAAGAGTGGCTCTTTTGTCGACTACCCAAGATAAGGAATGTTATGATTTTTCATGCACTAATGTTTTCGGGACAGATGTACGGTTAATGTCTTGAAAGTACAAAGGTTTCACATTAAGTAATCTTGACAAGTGCCTTAAGGTGCACTTAGTCTTTTGATCTATGTCAGTGATTGAACACATTATTTCAATTCGAAAGATCACTTATTAATTTAGAATATCTTCTACACAGATTAACTTTAAAGTTATTCCCTTTCTCTATCAATGGAACCTAATCGACAATTTGTCCTTCTCATGGAGATCAATCAAAAGGTCCAAATACTCTGAATCAATGTTAAAATAAAACATTATACATAATACTAATTAAAGTCGACTGGAAATTTGAAAAAATAAATATATGGAATTAAAGAATGAAACTCTATTTGAGGAGAGATAGAGTTGAGTTGGTCATCAAAGGCAATTCGATTGTCATCTTGTTTTGCCCCTTCAAATCCTTCTAGATCATATATTATTATATATGTCCAATTTTTAGTCTTAGAACAAGTTCCAACCTAGTGTGAGAGGGAAAGTTATATTTTGATATTAATCCATGCTTTCATTTTAAAAATTTGATATTTCTGTTGCAAATAATGCAATATTCCATGATTAACATACTACATAAGGTTCCATAGTTACTAATTCTTTCCACATCTAGGTATGAAAATAATCGTCAAAACTATATGTATATAGATTAACAGTTAGGACATAAGCATCTTTCATTAGGACTAATATTAGACTAGAGTTGAGCAGGTGCTACACACATTCGCAAAGGTGAATAAAGATGTACAAAAAAAAATAGTATATTGAAGGTTGCCTAAAAAAGAAAAGGGTAGTTTATTTTTTATTTTTTATGGAGACGATGAGTAAGAATAGCTATTCTTTGAAGGCAGCAGGCGGCGGTGGAGGAAACGCGCGTGTGGGCCTCCCGGAGATCCAACCCGTTCAGGTCCCTGGCGCGGAGGCGGTGGCGGAGTTGTGCGGGGGAGTAGGGCCAGAGGGTGGAACAGTCGAGCCTCTGGGAAGGTAGCTGAAGATGCTGCCGCGGTGGCGGAAGGCGGTCTTGTGGGGACGATGATGGCGCGGGCCGTGAGAGGGAGCCGGGAGGGGCAGTGTCACCATGGTCGGGACGGACCGAGTGGCAGCACATGTGCCGGCGGCGAGGAGGACGAGGGCGAGGACGAAGGCGACCCAGGCTTTGCGTGCGCGATCCATCGCGGGGGTGATCCGGAGACGGCGAAGGGACGGAGGAAGAGTCGTGAGAGAGAGAGGGGGAGGGGGAGGGGTTTTGAAGCTGGTAGGTTTTTCCCTTCTTTTGAATGTGGGAAATGAGATAGAGAGCCGGGGGAGAGGCGGTCGGGCTTTTTATACACGCCCAATCGGAGCCCCGACCAGGAAATGAAGGGGGCACCAATCTTAACTACCAACAACACATTTTAAAGTTGTGTGAGCTCCAACCTAAAATGGACAATATTGTTGGTAAGTGAGGCCAGAGATCGGCCCTTGCGAATTCAGGGTCCAAAGTACTGTCTTTTCTCATGTTGATTCAAAGTCAAAGCGATGTACTCAAACTTGACGAGAGACAGCACATTTAGATGGGTGATAAAGTTCGAGATTGAATCCGTAGTTCAATTAAGGGTTCTTGGCTCTATAAAGTTACGTGATCCAAGTTCTTTAATTTATAGGTCCCCATTAGGGATGATCAATTACAGGTCCGATCACTACCTAGGACACTAGCAAGTCCGCCCTTATGTAAAGTTACGTGACCCGAGTTCTTCTATTTATGGGTCCCCATTAGGGATGATTGAAACTCTCGACATGATAAAGTTCAAGATTGAATGTTTGAGTTTTTGAGCATCCATAGTTCAATTAAGGGTTCTTGGCTATGTAAAATTATGTGACCTGAGTTCTTCAATTTATGGGTCCCCATTAAGTGTGATCGGTTCTAGATCCAGTCAATCCCTAAGACACTAGTGACTTTGCCCATATGTAAAGTTACATGACCCGAGTTCTTCAATTTATAAGTTCTCATTAGGAGTGATTGGTTCTAGATTCGTACAAGTTCCACTTGAAACCTAAACCTACTAATTGGAACAGATTTCTTATTTTTTGGAACTTGAAAACTATCTTGCATATTTTGAAACATAGAACCTACCCTATCACCAATTTCAATGTCTATCTAAGTTCCGTTTGTATTATTAATCAAAAGATTATAATGAATCATCACATATTATAACTACTACTTATTGTTAATCCATTGACCACAACTCATTTTTAGATGGACAAATAATATGAAAATATTAACAAAGTAAAAATCTTACTCATAGAATGAAAATTTAGACTAATGGCTCCATATTATACATTATTATCGAATGCCACGGAACACTGTGAGACTAGGAAATGTGGCAAAAAAGTCTTAAACATTTTTTGCATTTATGCAAATTTAGTCCTAAATCTTTCATTAATGTCAATTTAGTCATAAACATTTTATTGATGTCAATTTAGCCATAAAATTTTGACTTCATGCCAATTTAGTCATAAAACTTTTGATCTAATGCCAATTCAGTCATTTTGGCTAGATATTGCTAAGTGGATGCCTATCAGCTAAAGTGGCACATTTGGCGATGTGGATAACTTGTAATAATATTTTAATATTTTTATGAATTATTTCTTTATTTATTTATTTCCTTTTTTCCTTTCCTTTTCTTCTTTTCTTTCCCCTCTCCTCCTCCTTCCTCCAACTAGTTGCCCAAAAGAAAAGGAAAAATAAATAAATAAATCTGAAAAACAATAATATGTTATTAAAACTTGTTCACATCAGCGGTCCATGTCACTTTAACCAATTGACATCCGCGTCAGCAATATCTAATTAAAATTAGCCGGAAGAATTGAATTGCACTAATTCAAAAGTTTTAGAATTCAATTGGCACAAAGTTAAAATGTTTAAGACTAAATCGACATCAATAAAATATTTATGACTAAATTGGTATCAAAATTAAATTGGCAGCAATAAAAGGTTTAGAACTAAATTGGTACAAATGCAAAATATTTGAAATTTTTCTAACATTTTTCTCATAATGCGTGAAGATGTAGACCAAGAAAATTCTAAAATCTTATTCTAAGTTTAAGTTTCAAGTTTCAAGTTCCATCTGCTTAAAATTTGGAATCTACCCATTGAAACAAATTCTCCAATTTTTGAAATCTGACATTTACCCTGCATATCTTGAAGTTCGAAATCAGACTACTTAGGAACTATGCTCATC
Source organism: Angophora floribunda (assembly GCA_014182895.1). NCBI lineage: Eukaryota > Viridiplantae > Streptophyta > Magnoliopsida > Myrtales > Myrtaceae > Angophora > Angophora floribunda. Next base: position 27,069,974 of record CM024711.1, on the reverse strand, counting down.
GCTAGTCCCCATCAATCTCGCTAATACTCTTTGCCTTCTCCTCATCTTTTCTAGGGGTGTTCTCGGTTCGCGAATCAAATGAGCGTGACTTTACAATTTCCTTCTACTCAAATGGATTTTTCTCTCACTTCTGTTTTTTGATGTAACGTGAATGAGTCGAGGTGAACAAAGATCGATTTAAACATATCATGGCATTTATTTATTCATTTTCAATTTTGGCCTCAAAATTACTGGTTAAATCAGCAATGTGGGGATTCAAGGCGCATTCGCGATGGAAATCGAGTGGACATAATTCGACCACATAAACCAGTCCGCTAAAATGGAATCTTTTGCGTGAGAAACTATAAAACTCTTCTTTGTGGGCTCCACCACTCGTTCTAGTCTTTTTTATATATTATACTTTATTGAAACCACTAAATTTCCTTAGCGATAATATTAATATTTGACTCTAGGGTTTTAGATAAAAACAACAGAAGAATCTCAGTGGATATCCCCGAGGGACCCTCGTCGATTGGTAAAATCGGCGGGGTACATTTCGCCCGAGGAAATGTCGAGTTCTAATCCTCTAATTTCATATGCACATTCGAGAGGTATTTTAATTTCAAGATTGGATCGTAATACAAAGTAATTTCCTAAGGATGCCCTAGTCCGAACATAGACAGCAATATGGTTGCAAAAGTGTGTTTTTTGGAAAGTTCAAACAAGTAGATGACATCTAAGGACAGGTCTAGGCGGCACACTTCCAATTGAAGAGAGTGGACAAATTATGTAACGGGATCACCCTAGAAAAGGTTATTTGAAATGCTATATTATCAATGGAGTTTATTTTCGATTGCAGAATTTATCGTTTTAAATGGGTTTAGAATCCTTGAACCTATTTATGTGTACATTTCAAATTTATCCGTTTCCATTTTTTTATGAATTTTAAAACTCTATGTTAATTAGGGTTAACATTAAGTTTCTGATTGTAGAAATGCTCGTTTAGTTTATTTTTTTATTTCAGAATCTACTATTTTAAATGGGTTTAGAATCCTTGAACCTATTTACATGTCCATTTCAAATTTACCCATTTCCCTTTTTTTGTGAATTTTAAAACTCTATGTTAATTAGGTGTAACACTAAGGCTCCATTTGGCAACGTTTTTATTTCTCTATTTTTCTGTTCTTTTGTTCCCTGGAATAGAAAAAGAACATAAATGTGTTTGGTAACGCAAACTGATTTTTCTATCCCCGGGAATAGGAAATTGTTCCTGGAAATAAATTTGGAGTAGAAATGAGAAGTAAAAAAAACTAGCTTCTTATTCCTAGGAACAATTTCTAGAAACTATTTCTTGGGGACTTCTCACCCTTATAACACGCGACCACCCACCCACCGCCGCCGCCCGCCACCGATCGTCGCCAATGGCCGCTGCCGGTCACTGCTGCCGGCCGCCAACCGACGTTTAGCCGCACCACTGCCGGTCATCGCCCGCCCGCCGCCGCCGCCATTGTCAAGGAAGAAAGAAATAAAAAAAAAAAAAAATTTGTCGATACCAAACGCATTTATATTCTTTTTTCTATTCCGAGAACAAAAAAAATTTCGTAGTTACCAAACGCCCTATTTTACTCGAAATTGTTCCAAGGGTAGAAAATAGAAAAGAACTATTTCTAAAAAAAGAACTGCTCCTTAAGTAGTAGAAATGTTATCAAACGCACCCTAAGTTTCTTATTGTAGAAATGTTATCAAACGCACCCTAAGTTTCTTATTGTAGAAATGTTTGTTTAATTTATTTTCTATTGTAGAATTTATTGTTTTAAATGGATTTAGAATCTTGAACCTGTTTATGTGTACATTTCAAATTTACCCGTTTCTTTTTTTTAAAAATTTTAAAACTCTATATTAATTAGGGTTAACATTAAGTTTCCGATTGTAGAAATGCTTATTTAGTTTATTTTCGATTACAGAATCTATTGTTTAAAATGGGTTTAGAATCCTTCAATCTATTTATGCGTACATTTCGAATTTACCCACTTCCCATTTTTTGTAAATTTTAAAACTCTATGTTAATTAGGGTTAACATTGAGTTTCAGATTTACTTTTTTAGTATATTTTGATTGCAGAATCTATTGTTTTAAACGGATTTGAATCCTTGAACCTATTTATGTGTACATTTGGAATTTACCCATTTGCCTTTTTTGTGAATTTTAAAACTCTATGTTAATTTGGGTTAATATTAAGTTTTCAATCGTAGAAATGTTTGTTTTATTTCCTTAGAAACTCTTGCCCCAATAAGGTTTGAGATTGAATGTTTGAGTTTTCAAGCATCAACAGCCCAATTATGTTCATTTTGCCTAACCCATGAATTGCCCCCAATGAAATTAGGAATACTAACAAAAACCAACCAAACTAAATTTGGCTTGTTAAAAAAATTATAAATATATTGTATTTTTGTCAATTCAATATTAAATATTTTAATTTTACTAATTGAGTCCTAGATTGTTTTTTGTCAAGTCCAACATGAAATTGACGTTAATAATTTTTAATAATGTTTTAATTTTTTTGAATGTTTTTCTTTTTTTATTATTTTTTAAAATTTCTCTCGATCATGTTCTCCTATCCCAAAAAAAAAAAAAAAAATTCTCCTTTGGAATCGGAACCGTCTTCCAAGTTTACCATGACATGCCATTGTCGGAGAGGGTCGCCGGACCCTGTCGCCGGCCTCGGGCTTGAATCGGCGGGAAAAGCAGAGCCTAAACACCGGAAACGCAGCAACCCAACAAACAACACTGTAAAATCCAAAAACCCAGCAAAATCGGTAGCAAAAGCAAACCAAATGGAATCAAAACACCAGAAACCCAGCAAATGTAGGTGTTCTTGGCAAGAATCGGCAGCAAAAGCAGAGCCAATACACCAGAAACGCAGCAAACAACACTATAATATCCAGAAGGTCGAAGCGCATGAGCTCGTGCCCGAGTCGCTAGAACCGATTCACACAAATAACCACGAATTAGATATAATCAAGCTTGCCTCGCCCAGATCTGAAAATTTTAAAGGAGAGGATTTTAGTTTTTGGACGAAATTCTAAAGGAGATATCAAAAAAATCAAAATATTATTAAAAATTGTAATGCTGGAGGTGCCAGGTGGAACAGATGGCGTGTAGGCGACTTGTTTAGAACTTATTTAGTAAAATTAAAAAAATTGTAATTGAAATGAAATAGTAAAAGTGTTAAGACTTTTCACCTTTTACACAATTTTCCCTTCCACTATCGCTCAGGTATGCAAGGTCCATGTAGAGTTGGTGCCTTGAAATGGGCTATGGGCCTCACAAACCCATCACGAAGGGCCCAATTTGGAGTTGGGGCTAATGAAAGCTACTCCATACAATATCCACAGAAACATTATCAGCTGTCCCCATCGCATATAAGCCTGCCTCATATCCACTGTTTATTATCCGTCAGATCAGATAGATTCCACATCACGTCATATTATTTAAAACATGCACGGGACAAATTTTTTTCCAAACCTACAAGATTGCAATCATCCACTTAAACTCTTTCTTGTATTTTTTAGGAGGAAGCCCTCATTTAGGAAAATCATGAGCACATGAATTGCTCGACCAATGTTATGAATCATACAACACGCGAGTCAAAATCCAAGTGAATAATCCAAGTGCAAACTTATTTGCTTTTGATGGTATGTGGAACCCAATATGTACTTAGTGAACTGACCTTACATGGGTCCACTTCCTAACCATCAAGTCAATTTCACGGCATATTACCTTATGTACTAACATTTAATGAAACCATATCGTTCTTTTTGACATTTTTTATCTTCATTTTCTGTAATTTCATGAGCTTTTAAGTTCACTATGCTAGCTTGGAAGGAGAATTAATTATATGAAAAGACCAAAACTTACCCTCATACTAATTCATAAATTCATACGGTACAAAAAAAATCAAATTTACTTCTTTTTTACCAAATAGGCTACTTAGTGTATAGATAACAAATGTAATTAAAACATTAATAGATCGTACAATACGATTCACGGCTCGATATGATTTTAAGGAAAGTCGAAACCAAATCAAATCGCAAAGAAATACTTCAGTTTGGAACCGTTCTATTTTTATTTTTTTTCAAAAAGAGTACTCTTAGACCGAATCACCCCGCAAAGAATAACTTGGTTCGACATGATTAACGGTTTATCTCACCCCTACTGATAGCACTCGGCCTGATTATTCACGTTAGATAGGTGGGAACATCGTGTTCCGAGCCAGGTCTCCTTCCCACGGCAGGAACAAGCCGAAAAGGGAACCGGGTTGGATTAGGATCTAATGACACTATTTAGAGCACGAAAACCTAAGTCATTATTCGTTGTGATTATGCAGTTTGAGTTGACCAAGCACATCGGCGGGCCGCCAGGAAGTGAAGCAAACGACGGAAGTCAAAACTTTAGACAGGTTACTCGGTCTATGCGGCGAGAAGCGTGGTCGCAAAAGTCGTGGGATGGCGCTCATCCGTTGACTACAGCTGTGAATGAGGAGAATGGACCGACCTAGGAATGATACTGATCCTAGGATTGACATCACGTTGAACGAGGGATTAGACCTGATAGTGAGCGGACCAAACCCAGGACTAGTCTAAGCAAATGGGGCCTCGGCTCGTTGAACGACTTCTCGTGGGTTTCCCATTCCAAGTCGTCTGCCTTTGGCCATTGTCATAGTCAAAAGCAGGGGAGATGCAGAGATGGAGAGCGCAAAGAAAACCAGGATGATACACCGTCAAATCTCTACGCAAACGATCGAACGTGTATATTATGTGTAATATTGTATGACAACGACCTTTAGCCGAATATGTCACGAAAGAATTCTGTAACACATGCTAATCGAACTGCTTCCGTCGACCCTATCGTGCAGTCACCAATTGACGAGCAGCCGTCGAGCTTGACGGACCGCATACATAGACCAGACTCTGGGGAAAAAGAATAATCAAGAAAATGTATTCCTATACAGTATCTAGTGAAGGAACGAATGCAACGAGTCAACATGTGTAGAGGTGGTAACGTAACGCGCGTGTAGGCTTCCAAAAAGACTCGAACCCCTTTAGTTTCCCGGCGTGGAGTTGTGCCTCGGCGACGGATCGGAAGGCGGCACCGGCGTATCTCTGGGGAGGTAGCTGAAGATGTGGTCCCGGTACCGGAAGCCGGTCTTGTGGGGATGCTGGCGAGCGCCGTTCGGGGGGAGCCGTGACGGACATAGTCGTCGCGGTCGGGGTCGGAAGGAGCCGAGCGGCAGCACCGGCGAGGAGCAGGAGGAGGAGGAGGACGGCGCAGGAGGCTTTGCGTGCGAGATCCATCGCGGGGGTGATATGGAGACGATGAAGAGACGATGAAGAGAGAGAGAGAGAGAGAGATGGGTTTATGAAACTCGGTGGAGAGGGGCAGGGGGGTTTTATAGAAGGGCGGAGATGCGTCGAGGAAATCGAACGGAAGCGGTGGAGAAAATGGAAGTGTCCCGCACGCGAGAAGTCTCGGAATTTTCCCAGTCCTCCGAGTCCGACCGACGCCGAGGGGGGACAAAATGTAGAGAGAGAGAGAGAGAGAGAGAGATGGGGAGGGATTAAATAGGTACGTACGCGGTTAATGCGATTGGTATTGTTTTTTGTTTTTTTTAAAGTCAAATATGGCCAATCCATCATTTACTCAAAAAATGGTGAGGGAGAAATGGCCCTTTGGAGTCGTGAGGAGAAAGCCTTGCGTAGCAAGGGAAGGGACGACCCCCGCTGTGGCTTCTGGTCTTACCGCGTTTTTATTTTTTGAACTTTCTTTATGGGTGGGGGTTGGGAGGGGGAGGAGGAGGAAGAGGAGGAGCGATTCGACACGTCCGTAGTTTTCGCCAGCTACACGACTTGCCAGAGTTAGTGATTTACTCATTTACCCTCGTGGTTATGTTTATTCATTACTTCTCTCGAAAGTGTATATCGCGAGATCGAATTCATGGGAAATTAAGGGACGGAGGTGAAGACGGGAAAATTATTCAAAAAATCTTAAATTTATTTCACTTTTGTCAATTCGCTTTTAAATCTTTAAATTTTGCTAATTGAGTTATAAACATTTTTATATTTTACCAATTAAGTCTATTTAGCCAATTTTAGCCGAAAATTGTTAACATGCACATTTTTTAATAATATTTTGAATTTTTTATAATTTTTTTTTACTGTTCTTTGCTTTTTTGAGATTTTCGAAATTTATGACTCAATTGACAAAAGTTAAAAATATATGGGATTCAATTAACAAAATTAAAAGTTGTATGATTGAATTGACAAAAGTATAATAGTTTTAGAATTTCTTGGACAATTTTATCAAGTGAAAATAGATTCAACGTCCAAAGTACCATCTTTTCTCTTGTTAATTCGGAGTGAAAGCAAAGTACTCGACTCGACAAGAGATGGCACATTTCAACAAATGATGCAATTTTTACTACATCCAAAACTCTACCTTGACCGTGTAAAATCATGTGACTCGAGCGCTTCCATTTACGGGTCCCCATCAATTTATCTAGTTGCCAAGCTACACTCAATTCATGAATTAGAGACACATGATATTACAATTTCCTTCTACTCAAATGCTTTTTTTTCACATCTCGTTTCTAATGTCACACGAAACAGCCTAGACCAACAAAACTCGATTTAAATGCGTTATGGCGTTTGAATCTGGGCTTCAAAATTATTGGTTGCGTTAGCAAAGTGAAAATTCGGGGTACGTTCGTGATGGAAATCATATGGACATAATTCGACCACATAAACGAGTCGCTAAGAATGAAATCTCTAGCATGAGAAGTTCTCGTAAGAAACCGTGAAACCTCCCCTGTGTGGGCTCCAACACTTGTTCTAATCCTTCCATTGTTATTCTATTGGAACCACTAAATTTCATTGGCGATCAAGGGGACCCCCATCCATTTGGTGAAATGGTGGATGCATTTCCCCCCAAGGAAAATGTCGAGTTCCAAACCTCTAATTTCATATACTTTCTTAGGTGTTTTTGATTTCGAGATCAAATCATCATACAAAGTAATTTCCCGTGCATACCCAAGTCCAAACATAGATGGCGATACTGACATATATGGCTACGAAAGATCTTTTTGGAGAATTCACAACAAGCAGATGAAATCTAAGGTTGGGTCTAGGCCGTGCACTTTCGATCGATGAGAGGGGAGAAATTATGCAGTCGTGTTAATTCCAGAAAAAAAAAAAGCCATTCAAAGTGCTATATTGTCGCTAGAGCTTATTTTTTTATCACATAATCTATTGCTTTCAATGAGTTTAGAACTCCCTTTTTTTATATATTTAAGCCATTTGATTTCTACATTTCGAATTTAGTTGTTTCCTCTTTTTTGTGAATTTTAGATTTCTCTTTGTTAATTAGGGTTAATGTATAGTTTCGATTGTAGAAATGCTTATTTTATTTCGTAGGAAGATAAATAACGAGAATTAACGTGTCAAAATATAATAATAAGAATGTTTTCCGGATCCAATTTTCTGTTTTATCAAATTTCTACCCATGTATTTCATCTCATGCCAATCAACTTGTCCACATGATCATTGAATTTTTTTTTTATAAAAAAGGAGGGGAAGACAACCACCGCCTTGGTGGCCACGATGGTTTGGGCTCTCTCCCCCACGAAGGGGAGGGGTTCGAATCCTCTCACGGTCACTTGGGGCCGTAAGTGGTTAATGGAGCACGAATTGAAGTATAACAAGAAACCCCTACCTTCAACATTTTGAAAGCTCATTGGGGAAATGTAAAAACTGTTTGGTAAACTATGCTTTAAAAAGCAACTTTGAATGAAATGCTGTTTGGTAGAAAATATATTTGAAAAGCCCATTTGAATTGATATTTGCTTCTTAATTTTTATTTGTTTGAAATTGACAAAAATAATGTATGCAACTCTTTTAATTTAAATTTTGACATCAACGCTAAAAAAATCAAATGAAAAAAAATCACATCAAAGTAATTGAAAAAAAAAATACCTTCATTACAATTAATGGGATAAGTATGTCTGAGGAAAGAAATTCATTATCCTTAAAAATTACAAATATCCTTAAATTACAAACATACTATGTTCAACAAACCTTGATACATTCTCAAATATTTATTTTCTGTTCACATGCAAAACCTATATAAAAGTTCAAATGTTCCTGTCATATATAGAATTAAAGGTCATTGTAGCACATGTGCGACCATGCCTTTCGGCCACAAAGATGATTTGTCTGGCTCGCTTGACTCCCTATATGAAGTGGAAGAAGAATCCTTTAAGTGACCTTCCAGGCCTCCTTCAGCAATTGCATTCATGAATTCTGAAAGTGATTGAGGTCTCGATATTTCACTATCATTAACCTTAGCTAAGCCCATCAGCATCTTCACGACTGTCAACATGGATAGTCGAAGCCTTGGTATACCCAGGGTGCAGAGAAGACCAATCTTCATGAATAGGCATGCCTCTTACTTATCATGTTGCCCATCTAGAGATGTGTCCACTAAGATCATTAGCTCCCCTTTCTCATGCAGCTTCTATGCCTGTAACTAGGGGTGTCAAAAAAACCTATCCAACCCGACCCGAACATGACCCGAACACGACCCGAACATGATCCGAACACGACCCGAACATGAAATAAGTATGGTATATGTTTCGGGTCTTAATACTGTTTGGGTAACAATTATAAACACAAATGGAATACATATTTTAGGTCAAGTTAGGGTTGGAATATTGTTCCGATACAAACACATTAAAAGCTTCAACCCAAACACATTCACCCAAGCTATTTCCTCTACAACTCCTTCTACTCAACACATCTTATCTCACGGGTTCGTCGTCGTCTGCCCCCATCAATCTCTCTCCCTCTCCCCCCCTCTCTCTCTCCCCATCTTTCATATGATTTGCTTCTTTTTCGCGGCCGACGTAGAACTTTAGAAGAGGAAGTATTATCTATCTGCGGAGATGTTCACGGACGAGTTGGACGAGATCTCGCGGCGTCACATAAAAGCATTTCGAATTTCTTTTGTCATATTTTTTATTAAAAAATTATCTGCCAACGGAGATATTCACGGACGAGTTGGACGAGGCCTCGCAATGTCACGTAAGAATATTTCGAATTTCTTTTGTCATATTTCTTATTAAAAAATTATTTGTCTGCGGAGATATTCACGGACGGATTGGACGAGATTTCGCGGTGTCACGGTTCATGGACAGGTTGGACGAGGTCTCGCGGTGTTACGGTTCATGGACAGGTTGGACGAGGTCTCGCGGCATCACGTAAGAGTATTTCGAATTCCCTTTGTGATATTTTTTAATAAAAATCCCGAAACCTGACCCGAACCGACCCATTTTTTTTGCTCCATGTTTTATACATTTCGGGTCGGGTCGGTTCGGGGAAAATGCCATTACCCTTATTGTTCGGGTCGGGTCAGGTAACATCAAGACCCGACCCGACCCGACCTGTTGACACCCCTACTTGTAACACAATGTACATGTAGATCAAGGGGTATGCACATTTGCAGCATCACAACCCAATTTCCAAGCCAAAAAGAGCAAAGAAAATCTCCAAATTCCAAGCCCCTCTATCAACATAATCCCTATTAAACACAAAGAAACTAGTTGAAAGTTACAAATGGGACTTTGCTAATTCACAATTCAATCTGCGTGAATCTCTCCCAAATTCACAATGTTCAGCACAATTGTATCTGTGCCAAAATGGATAAGTCAGCAATCAATGGCTAATAATGAGAACAACTCAAGCTAAGCATGACAAGCATCGCCGGGCAAGCTCAGCCCAAATACTTCCAATTAAAGAGATTACCAATTAAAGCACAAAAAGAAGCACCACAACAATAAAATCCACAAGTTCACATATTCTGCAAAAGAAATAGCATAAATCGAGCGAAGTCCAAACTTTTCACACAAGTTGCGTGGTTCACACTGCCACAATCGAGCAGCTTCAATAGCATCCTCGAAGTAATGCATCCACAATGCAGGCGCTACCACTTTGTATTTGAATCAAATCATCATAAACAAATTAGGCGGGCTCTGAGCCGTGTCCTCAAAGATTGATTGCTCACCTTGCCACAAGAAGCGCACTCCCTCCATCTAGAGTCCTTCGAGTGGGAAACATCACAAAACATAGCCTGCTCAAACGCAAACCTGGAAGCAGTCAAATTCGACATTAGTGACTGCTGTTCATTGACACGGCTAAGCATCCAAAGCACCTCTTTGCTCATCACTAGGACTAGATGAACATTCAAAATTGATATCAAGACGACGAGGGAAACCGCTATGAAGTCCAGTAGAACTGAGAAAATCAAAAGTCAAACCAACGGACGAAAGAGGAGGTGAGACAAAAGTTACCCGCACTTATCGCAGAGAGTGGCGAGTTGACCAGATCGAAGAGGCCAACCTCTCTTCCACTCGATTGAACCCGTATCCTCGAACAGCACATTCATGCACTTCTACGACAACCCATTCTCTGTCATCGATAACCCCAACGGCACACAATTTCAGTGGAATCCAATCCGAAACAAAACCCTAAACAACATCCTCCGAGAGCTCGAGCCGAGTCAACTGGTCAAACGCCACGACATGCCGCAGCGGCGAAACAAAACAGCGAAAGAAAATAGGCGAGAACCGACCTCAGTCCGGCTCCAAATGCCTCACGCGAAACAGAGCGGGAACAGAGCTCGCTAAGCAGCAAATCTGAGAAACTATCGGCATCCCATGAGAGATCGCTCGTCACTTTCAATTCGGGTCAGTCAGCCGGCGGCCGAGGAGGTCAGTCGGCGTCCTCGAAGGCCACCACCTGACCTCCTCGGCCGCGGCCGCCGAACAAGCAAGAAGCCCACGAAGAAGAAGGCGGCCACCCCCGCGGCGGCGCTGGTGGCGGCGGCCGAGTTCTGCAACCTTCGCTGGACGTTGACGAGGGGATGCCACCGGCCGACGGTGGGACTCTCTGCGTCGATTCCCGACGTCACTTACTAGGCTCTGTTCTTGATTCTAAGAGAGATGGATCGAAGGCTGCGCTGGATCTGGGGCTTTAATTTTTAAAAGGGTAAAATCGGAATTTTAGTAAAGTTGTATGTGTAAAATAGGCAACTCACTAATTTTCATTAATTGGAGCCCTCGGCATTCCGAAAATATCTGAAAAGCTTCAAAGCAAGTGAACAACTTGCTTTCACTGAAAAACTGGAAATGGTTGCTTGCCGCAAACGCCAAATTTTCCCCAACTTTGGGGTCTGAATGAGCTTTCTAAATGCTCTACCAAACGCACCCTATGTCTGTTTGAAACTTAGGGAGTCAGGAATCTTGCTCCGTTAACAAAGAATTTGGGTTCTCCGAGCAAGAGGGGACAAGGAACCTAGAAGATGATGTGCAAATGAAGAAGAACATGAAGAAGAGTTTGGGGTTTTTTTTTTAGGGTTTGTTAATTTCTATCAATATTTTTTTGATAAAATTGCCCTTATTCCAACCATTAGAAATGCCACACTCGTTAGCCGGTGAATATTTGGCTAGCTGGCGATTTGAGGTCTTTATTTTAGACTGATTTTAGCTACTTGGGGACTTTATTTGAGACAACGGCCACTTGGGGTCTTTATTTGAGAAAATAGGTTTACTTTGAGTCATTTTTTGAAAATTTCTCAAAAAAGAGAGACAAATACTAGAAAATTATGAACTCGTGGAATTAAAAAGTAATGGTCTCTAGCGTCACAAGAATTAAGTATAGAGATGGGCGTTGAATTGATTATTTGGCACATTGATTCTTGCCGAAACGTCCTCTAATCCTTGGAACATCATCGTCAGCCAGAACGTTCCGTCGGTGAGCTGGAGGTGAATACATATTGTCCCGATTCGATCCATGACATCTCTTTTTTGTTTTCTCCCTCTAGTGTGATGAATTTATTTCGTACCTTTTAGATTACCTTTAAGCCATGCTCAAGCCAATCTCGGCCCCAAGCTCGACCACTCGTCGAGATTCAAAACAGAAACCAATTGCCTCCCCTCTCCCTTCCCCAACCGGAAAGCCAGGGACAGGTTTAGGCCAGGACCCAAAAGAGAGTTGGGGTCAGACCCGACCCGATTCGGGCTTTTGAGCCTCCAACTATTTTTAACTCTCATGCACGTTGTATCCACTTTTGAGTTTCGATGAAACTTCTACTTCATACCGAGTTTATTATATACCGATCTGAATAGTTAAATACACAAGATCCGCATGATATCTATAGAGAAATCCCGACTTAGGTCACTCGATTCGTGCGACAGCGGAGCTTTTTCTCCACGACCCGCCGGTAGATATTCTCGTACATGACGACAATAAAGAAGGGAAGAGCAAAGGCATTTTCCTTGATTTCTGGTCCGCTGTTCCTTCTTCTTCTTCATGTGCTCCGACCGATCACCTCTTCCGGCGGGCTTCTTCGGACGATAATACGGTTTTCCTTTTTATTGGGCCACGTAGCGATCAGCCTGTCCATGAAGCATTCTTGAGAACGAGCAGAAATCAAGCGCTGAAGAACTTAAAAAATTGTCCATCTTGAAGTTACTTCAAATTCCATCGTCCAATCCAATTTTCCCTTGCACGCGAACCGGCTAGTTTGCTTTGTCCGTGATGATTATAGTCCAAAGTTCGAATGTAATTGTCCAAAGAAAGTACATGAAGTACAAATGATTCGGTTCAAAAGCATATCATTCCCTAAACTGCGGGCAAGAGAAACTCAAAATGATTTGCTAAAGGTATTCACATCATTAGTGTCATGAAGAAATTCAATGTAATTAAGACTTAACCAAAAGTTAATCAAATCTAGACCAATCAAAATGGGCTTATATTTCTTAGGCCAAGTTATTATATAAGTTAGTTATATTTAATAAGTGGGTTGTAAATGGATTTAGGATAATGAAATTCAAAATAATATGGGTATTAAAAGGGTTCACAACTTACTTATACTCAATACGCTTCTATGACTTTCTTTTTACTCCATCTCGCTCTCATTTGATCTCACGCTCACTTATTCCATGCTCTCATCTCAAGTTGAGTATGAGTTTTCCTAAATTAGGTTAAATATAGAGGTATTTTAGCAATTTGGGTCAAATTAGGTTTGGCTTGAGTATAAGTCGAATTAGATATAGGACACTAGATTTGTATTGCATAAAAATTGGTTAAAACGAATGAAATCAATTCTTTTGTGCTGTAATATTTCTGATCCGACCTACTCAGTGGATGGATCTATTAAATCATAAGTTCTATATCGGTCACTATTCTACATAATCATTTGTCTCACAAAATAATGAGAACTGTCCCTAGGAGGGAGACAAAGAAGTCTCGCAGAAAGGGTGAAATCAAACGTATAGGAAATAATATGTAGTACATCCATTTAGCACTTCTCCAATGTCCCAAGAACAATAGGAGGATTCGATGGCTCATGCTTGAGCAGAAAGATGGTGCGCAGCGCAGGAACGGCTGCAACTCAATTCGACGCGCAAGCACACACGCATGTCATCACCATCGTCTTTCAATTTAAAGAAGAGAGGTCCACAATAGTACACAAACCTCCGCGTACAATCATCACAGGCTGTGTAGGAACTAGAGCTGTCAAAATGGGTTATAAACCTATATTATAACTCATTTTTAGTTAAATTGATCATATATGAGTTAAGTGAAAATTAAATATGTGTAAGGACCCGAACCTAAGCCTGCACAGCTTTATTCTCTAGGCTTCACCCAAAAACGCGTTGTAAGGGGAAAGGGGCCCAGCACAATGTTGTCCTCTTTGGATGCCCCACATAGGACCCACCTCCATGGTCATCTCGCCAACAGGCCCCTCAAGACTTTGTTTTCAGCGCAACATAAGCATATGTGAAACGCGTTACACAGGATACATAACTCAAGTCTTATCAACTAGCCGAAGACTCCCTCTAAGGAGATGTGAGACAAGAGACGCACCCCTCCCTGTGCACATCTGGGGACTCTGCCCGGCGCATCGCCGCCTGGGCCATCACAATCTCCCCCCTTCAAGCATATCGTCTGCATTGTGGCCCCACATGTGGTCAGAAGTTGGCTCTGATATCATTTGTAAGAACCCAAGCCTATCATTGTGTAATATTGTTCGCTTTGGATCGAGACCTACACGGCTTTGTTCTCTAGGCTTCGTCCAAAAACACATTGTCTAGGGAAAGGGGCCCGGCAAAATATTGTTCTCTTTAGGTGCCCTACACAGGACCCACTTCCATGGTCATCCCGCCGACGGGCCCCTCAAGGCTTTGTTTTCAGCACGGCAGAAGCCTATGTGAAACGTGTTACACAAAATATAGAACCCAAGGCTTATCAACTAGTTTATGACTCCCTCCTAGACAATGTGGGACAAGAGATACGCCTCTCCCTACACACGTCCGGGGACTCAGCCACATGCATTGCTGCATGAGTCGTCACATATGGGTCACAAATGAGTCTTATAAAGAAAAGCAAAAATAGAAATGAGTGTTAATGGATTATTTAGAAACCCAATTTTGAATCCAAGTCCTTCCTCCCCTGCGTTCTCTATTCTCTCTCCTTCCATTCACAGATCACGATGCCTCCTTCATCCTCCGCAACCACCGCCCACCCCTACCTCTCACTTTCTTCTCTCTCTCTTCCTCCTCTACAGTCACTGCCCACCCCACTCTCCCTCTCTCTTCACACTGCATCCATGGCAACCCAACCAACTCCGATCCAAAACTCAACACCGGTGTGCTCGTTCCACCTCTAGCACAGGAGCAACAAGGAGCTTCGGAAGGTGTTCAACCAGCTCGATGCCAACGGTGATGGCAAGATCCTCACTAATGAGCTCTCCCAAGTCCTCACCACCATCAACTCCGACATCCCCTGCACCGACTCAATCATGCCATGGTCAAGATCAATGCCGATAGGGACAGTTTCATCAGCCTTTGCCGAGTTCGACCATTATGACACCTTGGAACTCTACGACCAAGACCGGAATGGCCTCATCTCCTCCAACATCAATTTTTTATTTATTTAATTTAATTTTTATTGTTTATTAGTCTAATTTTTTATCGTTAAATTATATATAATATATAAAAATACATTTGTATATTTTATTTACTAATATTTATTGTTTAATTTACCTTTTTTAAATTTGATGTGAAGTTTGTGTGTGTGTGTGTGTGTGTGTGTGTGTGTGTGTGTGTGTGTGTGTGTGTGTGTGTGTGTGTTAGTGTTATGAAGAGCTTAAAGTGGATTAAATAGGTAGGAGTGGGTTTTTCTAGATTGAGTTAAATATTAATGTTTCTTGATAATATGAATCAGGTCGGGTTCAGGTCGGGTTCAGGTCGGGTCAGGTATAGATCATCAAATTTACATTGTATAAAAATGAGTTAAAACAAGTTAAACGGGTTAACATGGGTTGGGCCATTTTTGACCTAACCCAAACTGCACCAACCAAACCCAACCCACTCATTTGACGGCCCTAGTAGGAACCCAAGTAGAGAGAGAGAGAGAGAGAGAGAGAGAGAGAGATGGGTTTCATACTGCAAAAGTCTAGGCAAGATTTATTGCACTTTTGTCAATTCGATATTAAACCTTTCAATTTTACCAATTAGTCACAAACGTTTTTCACATTTTATCAATTGAGTCCATCTAACCAATTTTGATCGAAAATAGTTAACATGAATTTTTAAAATAATATTTTAATGATATTTTGAATTCTTTATATTTTTTTTATTGTTCTTTGCTTTTTTGCGGTTTTCGAAGTTTAGGCAAAATGTAAAAAGATTTGAAATTCAATTAACAAAATTGAAAGGTGCATGATTGAATTGACAAAAGTGTAATAGTTTTAGAACTTCTTGGACAATTTTATCAAATGAAAATCGATTCAAGGCCCAAAGTACCATCTTTTCTCTTGTTAATTCGAAGTGAAAGCAGAGTATTCGACTTGACAAGAGATGGCACCTTTTGATGAAAGATGCAATTTTTTCTACATCCAAAACTCGACCTTGACTATGTAAAATCACGTGTCTCGAGCTCTTCGATTTACAGCCCCATCAATCTATCCAGTTGTCTAGCCATGCTCGATTCATGAATTAGAGACACATGATTTACAATTTCCTTGTACTCAGATTTTTTTTTTCACTTCTCATTTCTAATGTCACATGAAAGAGCCTAGACAAGCCAAAAATCGATTTAAATGTGTTATGGCGTTTGTTTTGTTCTCAACTATTGCCTGGACCATGCCATGTCAACGAAAATTATCGAATTCCATGAGCTGGAATCACTAGCTTTTGATCCGTCTTTCTTAATATTTGACCGGCGGTGGTATGTTTTTTCAAATGTGTTAATCATTTGTTGTTGTTGTTGTTGTTGTTGTTGTTGTTATTATTATTATTATTAACGCCTAGATGACATTATCGGTCCCCTGCGTGTTCTTTTTTCCTGCGTGTTCCTTTTTCCTCATCGGTAAAAAGTTCCAAGATCTAGGCGTTGAAGTCATCGCGATATTCATTCCCTATTGGTCCCTTAACCTCGATTTGGTAAAAACGTAAGCCGTGTTTTAGGAAAATTTTGATTTGGCTTCTTTTTGGGGTAAGCAGGTGATGACCCTATGTGGAAACAACGCCATCGCTTGATCCAGTGCGGAGAAGAACATCTGGTGCGGTTTGACCAGTTCAAGATTTTCCAGCAGAAACGCAGGGTTCGATTCATGTTCGAGCTTTTTTACTCGGTCCGCTGTCGGTGAATTAGCTGTCCGCGCACCGGCGCACGTATTCGGGGCAGCGGCACGTGACTTCTAGGTTTGACCCGGCAAGATATGAAACTTGCAGGCCAAGTACCTCGACGCGAGGGGCGGTAACAGGACTTGGCAAAGCACCGGTCAAACGTCGTAGGGTCGAGCGCGGGTTTTCATCCGCACCGGCGTCGGCGGGCCAGGTCGGAGAGAAACGGATACCATGAAACGCGATGAATGATGGCGCGGAACACGAAGGGAAACCGGACACGAACACGAACGTCGCGTCTCGAATGGGAATTAGACCTAGTGGAGGGCGGACAAAAGCCTAGTCTAGTCCAAGAAAACGGAGCTGGCCCTCGGCTCGACTGCGTGGGCTCCCCACTGCAAGTCGCCAGCGTTTCGCCATTTTCAAAGTCAAAAGTCGGAGAGAGAGAGAGAGAGAGAGAGAGAGAGCGGAGCACACCAAGATGATACGCAGTCAAATCTTTACACAAAAAATCAAACGTGTAAATATAATGCAACTTTGTATAACAGCCTTCGACCCTAATATGTAATGAAACAAGCAAATCGAGCAGCCTTTGCGACCCATTTATGCAGTCCCTAACCGATGAGCCGTCGATATTGACGAAGCGTATGCAAAGACTAGGACTCTGGCCAAAAAGAAATAATCAAGAAATGTATACACATACAGTATCTGACCAGGAACCCCGAAGCTCGACGAAAGAACCAGGCTCTTCTGGCGAGGATGCCGGAGAAGGCATCTGCGATCCTGTCAGAAACAATGAAGAATAAATGAAACAAGTCAACAGGCGGAGAGCCAGTCAACAGGAGGAGGCGGCGGTGGAGGAAACGCGCGTGTGGGCCTTCCGGAGGTCCAACCTGCTCAGGTCCCCGGCGCGGAGGCGGTGGCGGAGTTTCCCCGGTGAGAAGGACCGGTGGGCGGCACGGTCGAGCCTCGGGGAAGGTAGCTGAAGATGCTGCCCCGGTGGCTGAAGGCGGTCTTGTGGGGACGATGATGGCGCGGGCCGTGAGGGGGAGCCGAGAGGGGCAGCGTCGCCATGGTCGGGACGGGCCGAGCGGCGGCGCATGTGCCGGCGGCGAGGAGGAGGAGGAGGAGGACGAAGGCGCCCCAGGCTTTGCGTGTGCGATCCATCGCGGGGGGTGATCCGGAGACGGCGGAGGGACGGAGGAAGAGTCGGCGAGAGAGGGAGGGGGGTTTTGAAGCTGGTAGGTCTTTCCCTTATTTTGAATGTGGGAAATGAGATAGAGAGCGGGGCGCGAGGGGGTCGGGCTTTTATGCACACGCAATCGGAGCCCCGACCCGGAAATGAAGGGGGAGGATGCGCCCGAGGAGCCGAAGGGAAGTGTTGGAGAAGGTGAAGTGAATTGTACGCAACAGCCCGAAACGTTTCTATAGTCAACGCCGGGGAGGCCAAAAATTAGAGAGAAAAAGAGAAAAAAAAATGGGGAGAAATTACACGATATACATGGTTATCCGATTGCATTTGGGTTTTTTTCAACAGCCGACTTCGAGATCGCTATTTTAAAATGGTCACGGCTGGTTGAAGATGTAAAGGAAAGAATTAGGGAAACATCACGCGTCTCGTCTTCGTCTTGGAAAGTAGCCGTGAGACGACGCCCCGCCCCAACTTTTCGTCGTCCCCGCGTCCTCGGTGGTTGTTTGGGGCGTTAGCCGGTTGACCTCCAAAGTCCAAAGTCAGCGATCTGACACGTACGTCCTCATTTCGCAAGCCGCGCAATTAGACTTCCGTAGCAACCACGCCCAGAAAATTCAAATATGGTCATCTTATTGTTTCACTTCTTTTCAAAGCAAAAGATTGGGAGCTCGAATTCATGAAAAATAAGGGGCGGAGGCAAGAATAGATCTTGTAAAGATCCGATCCTGCAAGGAATGGGTCAAGAACACACCTCGTAAGGATGGCAAAGGGGGTAGGAATGAATCAAATCTCTCGTCACCTAAAGAATATAAGGTGATATATCATATAAAGAGTAGCATCACTCTTAATTAGCAACAAGCTAAAGCGGACAATATTGTTGGAAGTGAGGCCAGAGGTCGACCCTTACAAATTTGGGGTCCAAAGTACTATCTCTTCTCATGTTGATTCAAAGTCGATGCAATATACTCAAACTTGACAAGAGACGGCACATTTAGATGGGTGATAAAGGTTGAGATTGATTGTTTGAGTTTTCGAGCATCCATAATTCAATCAAGGGTTCTCGACGATATAAAGTTACGAGACCCACGTTCTTCAATTTATGGGTCCCCATTAAGGGTGATCAATTCCAGGTCCGATCAATCCTTAGGACACTAGCAAGCTTGTCCTCATGTAACGTTACATGACCCGAGTTCTTTTATTTATGGGTCCCCATTAGGGGTCATCAAAACTCTCAACATGATAAAGTTCAAGATTGAATGTTTGAGTTTTTGAGCATCCATAGTTCAATTAAGGGTTCTCGGCTATGTAAAGTTATTTGACCCAAGTTCTTCAATTTATGGGTCCCCAGTAAAGGTGATCGGTTCCAGATCCAATCAATCCCTAAGACACTAGTGAGTCCTTCCTTATGTAAAGTTACGTGACCCGAGTTCTTCGATTTATATGTCCCCATTAGGAGTGATTGGTTCTAGGTCCGTATAAGTTCCACCTGAAACCTAAAACCTACCCATTGGAATAGATTTCTTATTTTTTGGAACTTGAAAACTATCTTGCACATTTTGAAACTTAGGACCTACCCAGTCACATATTTCAATGTCTATCTAGGTTCCATCTATATTATTAATCAAATGATTGCAATGAATCATCACATGTTATAACCATCACTTATTGATAATCCACTGATCATAACTTATATTTAGATAGACGAAGAATATGAAAACATTAATAAAGTAAAAATCTTAGTTATATAATAGAAGTTCAGACTAGTGGCTCCATATTATACACTCATTATCGGATGCTACGAAACATTGTGAGATTGGGAAAAGTGGCAAAAAGTCTTAAACATTTTTACATTTGTGTCAATTTAGTTATAAACTTTTTGACTTTGTGCCAATTTAGTCCTAAGACTTTTTATCTAATGTCAATTCAATCATTTTGGCTAATTTTGGTCAAATATTGTTGAATGGATGCCAATTAGCTAACGTGGGACATTCGGCGTTGATATGGATTACTTGTAATAATATTTTAATATTTTTTCAATTTATTTATTTATTTCTTTTCTTTTCTTTTTCTCTTTTCTTTCCCCTCTCCTCATCCTTCCTATCACCCAAAAGAAAAGGAAAAGTTAATAAATAAATAATTCAAAAAATATTAAAATATCATTAAAAGCTATTCACTTCAGCGGCGTCTATGTCACTTCAGCCAACCAGCATCCATGTAAGTAATATCTAGCCAAAATTAGCCGGAAAGATTGAAGTAGCACTAATTAAAAAGTTTTAGAAATAAATTGACACAAAGTTAAAATGTTTAAGACTAAATTGACACCAATAAAAGATTTAGCATTAAATTGGCACCAAAACTAAATTTGTACAAATAAAATGTTTACGATTAAATTGGCACAAATACAAAATGTTTAGGACTTTTTTAACACTTTTTACCAGAACGCCTGAAGATATAGATCAAGAAAAATAAAAAAAATTATTCTTGAAATTTGGAACTTCTACTCAAGAACCATGCTCACCACTAGTCCCCATTAATCTCGCTAATTCTCTTTGCCTTCTCCTCATCCCTTCTAGGTGTTCTCGGTTCACAAGTTTAATGAGTGTGACTTTATAGTTTCCTTCTATTCAAATGGATTTTTCTCTCATTTCTGGTTTTCGATGTAACGCAAATGAGTCGAGGTGAACAAAAATCGATTTAAAGGTATCATGGCATTTATTTATTCATTTTCAATTCAGGCTTCAAAATTATTGGTTACATTAGCAAAGTGAGGATTCAAGGCGCATTCGCGATGGAAATCGAGTGGACATAATTCGAGCACATAAACAAGTCTGCTAAAATGGAATCTTTTGCGTCAGAAGCTCTCGTAAGAAATCGTAAAACTCTTCTTTGTGGGCTCCACCACTATTCTAATCTTTTTTATTTTTTATTTTATTGGAACCACTAAATTTCCGACGATAATATTAATATTTGACTCTAGGGGTTTAGATAAAAACAATAGAAGAATCTCAGTAGATATCCCCGAGGGACCCTCGTTGACTGGTAAAATCGGTGGGGTACATTTCAAATTTATCCGTTTCCATTTTTTTGTGAATTTTAAAACTCTATGTTAATTAGGGTTAACATTAAGTTTATGATTGTAGAAATGCTTGTTTAGTTTATTTTTTATTGTAGAATCTATTGTTTTAAATGGTTTAGAATCCTTGAACCTGTTTATGTGTACATTTCAAATTTACCCATTTCCCTTTTTTTGCAAATTTTAAAACTCCATATTAATTAGGGTTAACATTAGTTTCTGATTGTAGAAATGCTTATTTGGTTTATTTTCGATTGCAGAATCTATTGTTTTAAATGGGTTTAGAATCCTTGAATCTATGTATGTGTCATTTCGAATTTACCCGTTTCCCATTTTTTTGTAAATTTAAAACTCTATGTTAATTAGGGTTAACATTAAGTTTCAGATTTAGTTGTTTAGTTTATTTTTTATAGCAGAACCTATTGTTTTAAATGGGTTTGAATCCTTGAACCTATTTATGTCTACATTTCGAATTTAACCATTTCCTTTTTTTTTTGTGAATTTTAAAACTCTATGTTAATTTGGGTTAATATTAAGTTTTTGATCGTAGAAATGCTTGTTTAATTTCCTTAGAAACTCTTGCCTGATAAGGTTTGAGATTGAATGTTTGGGTTTTCAAGCATCCATAGCTCAATTATGTTCACACTACCCATGAATTGCCCTAGTGAAATCAAGAATATCCAAAAAACCAATCAAACTCAATTTGGCTTGCCACGACATATGAAAAATTATTTTAAAAAATCATAAATTTATTACATTTTTATCGATTCAATATTAAATTTTTTAATTTTATTAATTGAATCCTAATTTTTTTTACTTTCTGTCAAGTCCAACATAGTGTAGCATAGCTGAAGCCAACGTTGATAATTTTTAATATTTTTTGAATTCTTTCTTTATGGGTGGGTGGCTCGGAGGGGAGGGGACGGGGACGGGGACGGGGAGGACGAGGAGGAGCAATTTGACCCGTCTGTAGTTTTCGCGAGCTGCACGACTTGGCAGGTTAGTGATTTACTCATTTACCCTTGCAGTTATCTTTATTTATCACTTCTCTCCGAAGCAAAGATCACGGGATCGAATTCATGGGAAATTAAGGGGCAAAGGTGAAGACAGGAAAATTATTCAAAAATTCCTAAATCTAATGGAATTTTTATCGATTCGGTCTTAAACCTTTCAATTTTATCAGTTGAGTTATAAATATTTTTCACATTTTATCAATTGAGTACATATGTCCAATTTTGCTCGAAAATAACTGACATTGATATTTTTTAATAATATTTTAATGATATTTTGGATTATTTTTTTTATTGTTCTTTGCTTTTTTGCGATTTTCGAAGTTTAGGCAAGATGTAAAAATATTTGGAATTCAATTAACAAAATTAAAAGGTACATGATTAAATTGGAAAAAGTGCAAAAATTTTAGAACTTCTTAGACAATTTTCTCAAATGAAAATAGGTTCAAGGTCCAAAGTACCATCTTTTCTCTTGTTAATTCGAAGTGAAAGCAGAGTACTCGACTTGACAAGAGATGGCACATTTCAACGAAAGATGCAATTTTTACTACATCCAAAACTCTACCTTGACCATGTAAAATCACGTGACTCGAGCTCTTCAATTTACGAGTCCCTATCAATCTATCCAGTTGTCTAGCTGTGCCCAATTCACGAATTAGAGACACATGATTTTACAATTTCCTTCTACTCGGATATTTTTTTTTAACTTCTCGTTTTCAATGAATTAGAGACACATTTGATGAATTTATTTATGTTACTTGCCTCTTCACCGCATGGACTTTCCATGTACGTCGGAGTACATATAATTGGGGAAGAGTACGGCGCGGTTGGTACGGTTTTCACGTAAACAAACTTCTTAAATATAGTTTAAGAAAAGTCAAAGCCAAAACTAAATCATATTTTAGTTAGGAATGAAACCAAAAACATATTTGTCGGATGGTTCGGCAATGGAACCACATGGTTCTTTTTCACTCTTTTGTCTTCATTTTCTGTAATTTCATGAGCTTAAGCTCACTCTACTAGCTTGGAAGGAGAATTAATTATATGAAAAGACCAAAATTTACCCTCATAAATTCATAAATTTGTACGATACAAAAAATCAAACCTACTTCTATTTTACCAAATAGGCTACTTAGCTTATAGATAATAAATGTTATTAAAACATTAATAGATTGTACTATACGGTTTCACGGCTCGGTTTGATTTTGATTTTAAGGAAAGTCGAAACCGAATCAAACTGCAAAGAAATGCTTCGCTTTGTGAACCGTTTCATTTTTTTTTCAAAAAGTACCTTTGAACCGAATCAATCCGCCGAGAATAATTTGGTTCGATATGATTAACGGTTTGAACCGTTTTTATCTCACCCCCTAAGGATCCCGCTCTGCCTGATAATTCGCCTTAGATAGGTGGGAACATCGTGTTCCGAGCCAGGTCGTCTTCCCACGGCGGGAACAAGCCGAACAAGTGAACCGGGCTGGATTAGGATCTAATGACACTATTTAGAGCACGAAAACCTAGAATTATTCGTTGTGATTATGCAATTTGAGTTGACCGAGCACTCGGTCTATAAAGCGCGAAAGATGGTCGCAAAAGTCGTGGGATGGCGCTCATACATTGACTCCAGCTGTGAATGAGGAGAATGGACCGACCTAGGAATGATACTAATCCTAGGATTGACATCACGTTGAACGAGGAATTAGACCTAATAGAGAGCGGACCAGAGCCAGGTCGAGTCTAAGCAAATGGGGCTGGCCACTCGGCTCGTTGAACGACTTCGTGGGTTCCCCACTGCAAGTCGCCTGCCTTTCGCTATTGTCAAAGCCAAAAGTCGGAGACATGAGATAGAGTAAACCAAGATGATACACAGCCAGATCTTTATGCAAACGATCGAACGTGTATATCGTGTATATCGTGTAATATCGTATAATATCGTATAACAACAACCTTTATCCTAATATGTCCCGAAAGAATTCTTTCGCACATGCGAATCGAACAGCTTCCGTCGACCCTATCATGCAGTCACTAACCGACGACCAGCCGTCGAGCTTGACGAACCGTATACATAGACCAGACTCTGGCGAAAAAGAATAATCAAGAAATGTATTCCTATACAGTATCTAATGAGGAACCGCGAAGCGCAACGAAAGAATCCAGGCTTTCGGCGAGGAGTCCGAAGGAAGGCTTCTGCGATCCCTTCGAAACCAATGAAGGAATGAATGCAACGAGTCAACATGTGCAGAGGTCGTAACGCGCGTGTAGGGAGTCCAAAAAGACTCGAACCCGTTCAGTTCCCCAGCGTGGAGGCGACCTCGGAGTCGTGCCGGGGCGACGGTCCGGAAGGCGGCACGGTCGATTCTCTGGGGAGGTAGCTGAAGATGAGGCCCCGGTGGCGGAAGCCGGTCTTGTGGGGATGCTGGCGCGCGCCGTTCGGGGGAGCCGTGACGGACGTCGTCATCGTGGTCGCGGTCGCAGTCGTGGTCGGGGTCGGAACGAGCCGAGCGGCAGCACCCGCCAGGAGCAGGAGGAGGAGAAGGAAGGCGCACGAGGCTTTGCCCATCGTGGGGGGGTGATCTCTGCCGGAGACGACGAAGAGACGGAGGAAAAGGCGATGAGAGAGAGAGAGAGAGAGAGATGGGTTTAAACTCGGAAGGGTTTTCTCTTCTTCTTTTTTGTGAATGTGGGTGTGAGGGAGAGGGGAAAAGAGGAGAGAGCTTTTATAGACGCGATCGAAGCGGGAAGCGTTGGTGAAAATGAAGGGAAGTGCACGCGAAAAGCGTCGGAATTTTCCAATGCTCCGAGCGACGCTGTGGAGGGGCAGAAGTAGAGAGAGCGAGGGAGGAAAACGAGAAGATTTAAAAAAGAGAGAAAAAGATAAGGGACGAATCACAAACATTACATTTCATTTCATTACATACGCGTTAATGCGTGCTTTTATTTTATTTTTTTAAAGTCAATTCGGCGATCATTATTCAAAAAAAAAAAATACTCGTTTTATTTTATCTGTGGGAAATTGCCTTTCCTCTGGGACGAACACGCATATCCCCTCTGGAGGCGTGAAGCACAAGCCTTGCCTACCAAGGGAACGGGCGGTGACGTGACGTGACGCTCCCTCGCCACGGCCTTTGCGGTCTTCCCGCGTTTTCTTGGGTGGTTGGTTGGGAGGTGCCGGTGGAACGCCCCCAAGGGCGTCCGTATTTTTCTCAAGCCGCGCGATTCGGCAGATTGGTACAATTACTAATGTATCTCTCGGCCGGCTTATTTTTTCAATTCTTTTTGAAGATCACGAGATTGAATTCATGGGAAATAAGGGGGTAGAGGTGAAAATGAGAAAATTATTCAAATCTTAAATTTATTACATCTTTGTCAATTGTGTTTTAAATCATTTTACCATCGTCAATTGAGCACATTAAACGGAAATTGCTAATGTAGACATTTTTGTATATTATTAATGATGTATTGAATTTTTATGATTTTTTTGCAGTCTCTTTTTTTTAAAACTTTTCTTTGTTTTTTTTTAAGGGCGAGCACCCCCTCGCCCCTCCAAAACCCCAAAAAACAAAGAAAAGTTCAAAACAATAAAATATTAATTAAAAGTGCCAAGTTAGCACTAACCATTTGATTGAATGGACTTAATTGGTAAAATTAAAAAAATTTCATCTGAATTGATAAAAGTACAATATGTTTTTTTGGATAATTTTCTAGGGTGAAAATAAATTCAAGTCCAAAGTACTGTCTTTTTTCATGTTGGTTTAGAGACGAGAGATGGCTCATTTTGACAAGTGATGTGATTTTTATTATGGTTAATGCAAAATTACGCTACTCGAGTTCTTCGATTTATGGGTCCCCATCAATCTATCTTATACTCTAGGTGTGCTCGGTTCATAAATCAGATACACATAATTTTACAATTTCCTACTACTCAAATGTTTTTTTTTTTCACTTCTCATTTCCACTGTCACATAAAAGAGCCAAGACGAAGAAAAATCGATTTAAATGTATTATGGCATTTATTTATTTTCTCAATTTTGGCTTCAAAATTATTAGTCACGTCAGCAAAGTGAAAATTCGGGGCGTGTTGGTGATGGAAATCATATGGACATAATTCAGCCACATAAACAAGTCGCTAAAAATGAAATCTCTTGCGTGAGAAGCTCTCCTAAGAAATCGTAAAACCTCCTTGTGGTGGGCTCCACCATTAATCCTAATCCTTTCATTTTTATTTTATTGGGTGATCGGTTCTCAATTCGATCCGGTTTCAAGATGGAACTGAGAACTAGACTGGGAGGACCAATTTTCATTTTCAAGGACCGGAATTGGACCGGACGGTCCTAGGACTAGGAACCGAACCAACCGATCGATTGACCGATCGACCGACCGGTCTAGTCTAGTCTAGTCCAATGGAACGGAACATTTACTAAAAAAATTTAAAAAATTTAAAAATACTAGAATTATCATTATTTTAGAGTTTATTGCATTTTTTAAGAAATTAAAAATATTTTTTTAAATAAAAAAATTCGGTCTAGTCCATCGGTCTAGTTCGATTCCATCCCGGAATTGAGAACTGGATCGAAAATCACCAATTCCATTTTTATGGAACCAGGAATCGACCAACATCCTCGGGAATCGGACCAAACCGGTTGGTCCAATCCAATTGAAGAACAGTCAAATATGCTCACCCCTACTAAATTTCATTGGCGATACTATTTCCCTCTAGAGTTTTTAATAAGAAAAAGAAACAAGAGAATCTCAGCGGACGTCTCCCGACCTTCAATCCCTAAATTGACGTATTTGCTTAGGTCAAGGAGCCCTCATCCATTTGGTGAAATGGTGGATGTATTTCCCCCCACGGAAAACGTAGAGTTCCAAACCTCTAATTTCATATACTTTCTTAAGTGTCTTTGATTTTGAGATCAGATCGTCATACAAAGTAATTTCTCATTAAATACCCAAGTCTGAACATAGACGGCGATGATGATGTATATGGTTGCGAAAGATCTTTTGAAGAGATCACAACAAGCAAAGGAAATCTAAGGACAGGTCTAGGTCACATGCTTTCAATCAATTAGAGGGGAGAAATTATGTTGCTATGTCAACTCCAATAAATATCATTTGAAGTGCTATATTGTCACTAGAGCTTTTTTTGTTTTATTGCAAACTCTATCGCTTTCAATGGGTTTAGAATCCCCTTTTTACATATTTGAGCTTATTAATTTGTCCATTTCGAATTTATCCGTTTCCCTTTTTTGTGAATTTTAGATCTTTCTATTAATTAGTGTTAATGTGAAATTCCAATTGTAGAAATACTCGTTTTATTTCATAGGAAGATAAATTTCAAGAATTATCATCTGGGAATATAATAGTAGGAATTTTTTCCATATGCAATTTTCTGTATTAACAAATTTTTACTCATGTACTTTATCTCGCGCCAATCAAGATCGACTTGTCCACATGATCATTGATTTATTTTTTAGAGAGGGGGGAGGGGGGAATAATAGAAAATTATGAAGGTGTGGAATTAAAAAATAATGGTCTCTGACATCACAAGAATGAAGGATAGAGATGGGCATTGAATTGACTAGATTTGGCACATCGATTCTTGCAACATCATAGTCAGCCAGAATGTTCTGCCGTCCAAGCCAAAGGCGAATGCACATCGTCCCGATTCGATCCATGACATTTTCTTCCCCCCAGTTCTATGAATTTATTTCGTAATTTTTACATTACCTTTAAGCCACACTCGAGCCAATCTTGGCCCCGGGCTCGACCACCCGTCAAGCTCAAAACAGAAATCAAATTGCCCCCTCTTCCCCACCAGGAAAGCCAGGGACGGGTTTAGGCCAGCACCCGAAAGAGAGTTAGGTCCAACCCGATTCGCTCTTTCAAGCCTCCAGCTATTTTTAACTCTTGCGCGTTGTACCCGTGTTTGAGTTTCGATGAAACTTTCTGCTTGGTACCGAGTTTATTATAGACCAATCTGAATAGTTAAACACACAAGATCCGCGTGATATCTATAAAGAAATCCTGACTTAGATCACCCGATACGTGCGATGGCGGCCCTTTTTCTCAACGACCCGCCGGCAGATATTCTCGTCCATGACGACAATAAAGAAGGAAAGAACAGAGACATTTTCCTAGTTTTCTGGGTCCGCTGTTCCTCCTCCTTCATGTCTCCGACCAACCAATCACCTCTGTTGGACTTCTTCGGACGACAAAACGGTTTTCCTTTTATTGGGCCACGTAGCGAACAGCCTGTCCACGAAGCATTCTTGAGAACGAGCAGAATCAAGCTCCGAAGAACTTTAAAAAATTGTCCATCTTGAAGTTACTTCAAATTGCAAAGTCCAATCCACTTTTCGTTTGCACGCGAACCGGCTTAGATTGCTTTCACCTATAAAAATTATTCAGGTCCAAAATTCGAATGTAATTGTCCAAAGAAAGTAGATGGAGTACAAATGATTCGGTTTGAAAGCATATCATTCCCAAAATCACAGGCCTGAAAAGCTAGAAATGATTTGCTAATGGTATTCACATCATTAGGGTCATGAAAGAACTCACTCTAATTAAGACTCAACTAAAAGGTAATCAAATCTAGATCTATCAAAATGGGCTTATATTTATTGGGTCAGGTTTGTACAAGTTGGTTATATTTAATAAGTAGGTAATAAATGGAATTAGAATGGTGAAATCCAAAATAATGTGTGTTGAAAGGGTTTATAATTGACTTATACCCAACCCACTTCTATGGCTCACTCTTCACTCCCTTTGGCTCTCATTTGATCTCACACTTACTCATTACATGCTCTCACCTTAATTTGAGTATGGGTTTGTCTAGATTAAGTTAAATATAGAGGTATTTTAGTAATTTGGGTTAGATCGGGTTTGGGTCAGTATGAACTAGATCGGATATTAGACACTAGATTTATATTGTATGAAAATTGGTCAAAATGAATGAAATATATTAATTTGGGTCCTAATATTTTCGATCCAACCTACTCGTTTGATAGGTTCATCGGATCATAGGTTATGTATTGGTCACTGTTCTACATAATCATTTATCTCACAAAATAATGAGAATCGTCCCCTAGGAGGGAGACAAAGAAGTCCTGCAGAAAGAGTGAAATCAAACGTACAGGAAATAATATGCCGGACATCCATAGCACTCCTCCAACGTCCCTTGAATAATAGGAGTATCCGGTAGACCATGCTCGAGCAGAAAGATGGTACGCAGCGCAGGAACGGCTGAGACCCCATATGACACAGACACACACACACATTGTCATCATCTTTGAATTTAAAGAAGAGAGGTCCACAGCAGTACACAAGCCTCTGCCTACAAACTTCACAGTCTGTGTAGGAACCAAGTACACAGAGAGAGAGAGAGAGAGAGCTGTAGGTTGGGCTGCGTTTCATGCTGCAAAAGTCTATCACTCCCTACACTTCGCTTTCATTGCATTTAAGATACCCTAGTAACTGCTAGGCCTCTCTCTTTGGAGGTAACGCAGTTCTGAGGACCAGCAAGAAAATTTCCAAGGCCCTTTCACTTTCTCTCACTGGGCAAATATTCCCCCCCAAGCATTGGACCTTTTTTTTCTTTTTTTTCATAGGCATGTACCGGAGAGAAAAAGGCCAAGTTGGTTGGGTGGGGTATCCCTCAGAGGAGCGAAGTGAATGATGAATGTTTCCCATTAAGCAACCATTCCATCATTAACAAATCTCATGGATTTGGGAGGAGAGAAATGTGATCTTTAGGTATATAATCACTAAGAAAACCATTAGCTCAACGGCACTGCTAAAATGTCAGAATTTAACTCGACAGGAACTCACGTTGCCCTCCTAAAAGTTGCTCTTTTCCTCCTGGTGATCTCTGGCCTCCAGGATATTGAGGGGTTTTCATGATTATGCAAGAGAGTACTAGCCCTTGGAACAGGCACATTGGGTTTTGATGATTGCGTTCATTCATTGTGATATTGTACTCCAGCAGAACAGAAGTATTTTGTCGACTAATATTAACCCTGAAAAAGCCCAAATCTTGATCAAAGCTGAATAATCGTGGACAACCCGAATCAGGAAATTGAACTTGAATGTATGCATGCCAACAAAAAGAAACGCTAGAATCACATTTTGCATATGAGCTTACGAGTAAATTAATGGTTAGTTGTATTAGAAAGATTTGACTCTTTTTTTCTGTGCCTCCAAGGCTTCTTCTTCATCTATCCCTTGGTTGCTACAGGTAGTAGTAGAGAGAGGCCTACCCTACAGTATGTGCTCAACAACTATTCCTCCCGCTGAGGAAATGAAGATCACAAATTCAAACCATAATCATCTAATAACGCTTTAGAACGATAAGCAGCAACATTACTATCTCCACCAGAAAAGGACACCACAACCCATAATAACCACCACCGTGTCTTGAACATCCCAAAGATGTCATGAAATGGACATTTTGCTCCACTCGGCCACCGCCCAACTTGGCCTCTGAGCTGGGCTCATTAACCACGTTGCCCTGTTCCTGACAGGGCTTGACCCCTAATGGCTTGTGGCTCGTTGATAGTGACTCGGTCCGGTAACACAGGCCAGGATTGTCCCAGGCCCCAAAGCGCCTCTGCATCTTTCCATAGAACCATTTAGAGAATTTGAGCTCCCCGGTGAAGTTGTTGCCGTTCAGGTACAGAGCATTGATGCTGGGCAATGTTGCCAATTCCGGTGAGATGTGACCACCGAGGTGGTTGTTGCTGAGACCCAGAAACCTGAGTTTTTTCAGCTTAGAGATCGACTCAGGAATGCCCCCTGTAAAACCCATCTGTGAAAGGTCCAAAGTGACCAGGCCCTGCAATTTTTCCCACTCTAGGATTCTCAGGTCTCCTCCTATTGGGTTGTTGGCCAAGATCAGCTCTTGCAGTGAGCACATTGATTCGAGTGACTGAGTCAAGCCACCTGAGAGCTTGTTGTTCCTC
The DNA here is from genome assembly GCA_014182895.1 of Angophora floribunda. Classification (NCBI taxonomy): domain Eukaryota; kingdom Viridiplantae; phylum Streptophyta; class Magnoliopsida; order Myrtales; family Myrtaceae; genus Angophora; species Angophora floribunda. The sequence goes on along the minus strand of CM024711.1, from coordinate 27,039,026 downwards.
AGGTCCAAAAGGGTCAAGTTCTTGAGCTTGCCCAGCTCCATCGGCAGCTTCCCTTCTAATAGATTGTTGCTCAAGTCCAGCTTCAGGAGTGAAGTCAAACCCCCGAGAGCCGAAGTCAAAGGCCCGGACAGAGAATTACTGCTCAAATCAAGGATTAATAGCTTGGACAATCCGCTGAAACTGTCCGGGATGGGGCCCGTGAGTGAGTTCCCCCCAAGGACTAGCCGCTTCAAGTTTGGTAAGCTACCGATGTTCGGAGGCACATTGCCGCTCAAACCATTCTCTAGGATCACCAGTGATTGGAGGTTAACGAGCTGGCCAAAGCAAGATGGTATTTGCCCGACGAGCCCGGGGTTCGAACGGAACTCCAACGACTCCAAGCTTTCCGCCAGATTTCCCCAGCTTTCAGGAGGTATCATGACGGGATTTTGGGGAGGCGAGACAAAGCAACCGAAGAAGGAGAGGGATTTCAGGTGAGTGAGCTTGAAGACGTGTGGTGTGAAGACAGGGTTGGCCGAGCAAACAAGGGAATTCTCATGAACTGGTCCGACGTTGAGGGTGGTGACATACCAAAGCCCATCAAATAGATCACAGGACACTCCCTGTCAAAAAGACAAGCGAAGCAGAGGTCATTTCTCATGGCAAAACTAAAGCTTTCACAACGATGAACTCGACCTGCATAATAATCATCTAATAAATCGGCTAAGAGCTAGCAGTGCGCGTTAACATTATCATATTGATGGAGAGTTAAATGTGAGACCTACGTGAAAGCGATTAAAGCTAAGACAGTAAATGAGTGCAACAACCTTAACTCAATCTGAACTAAACAGCATTGCAATTTCAAACATGTCTTCAAGATTGGTAATTGCAATTGCTTGTTTTTTTATTTTTTCACCCGTTGGGTGAAAAGTTTCCTTTGGTGGTCCAAAACTTCTACTCTGTATCTTGTTCTACGCCTATAGCACAGTACAGTACGGTAGAGATTTGCCAATGTCACAGCGAAGATTTGCATCCCACAATAAAAATGTGATAGTACTGTGAATACCTGTATGGGAGTCCATCCACAAGGGTCTGGATAGAGATCCGACCCGTTCCACCAGTTGCCCACAAACCCTTGTATGGCAGAATACAGAGCCTGCCTCTCTGTTTCCTCCATTGGAGCTTCGTCTGTGTCTCCTGCCTCTCCATGCCAAGCAGCGACGAAACACACCCCCAAAATGATGAGCCAACTAAAGCTCTTCATAGTTCCCGTGTGTGTCCGTGTATCGAGAGAGAGAGAGAGAGAGAGAAATGAGAACTCAGAAGTTGATGGACAAGAGAAAGACAGATATGGGTCCCTCGAGAATTAGCTGATGTTCTTCCAGAATGGAAGTTCCAGCGGTGAGGAGTATTTTGAACCTTGAGAGAGAGAGAGAGAGAGAGAGGGGGGGGGAGTTCAAACCTTGAGCTCAGGATTCAGTGATTATATAGAAATGGCAAGGAAAGGTGTGGCATTAGGAATAAGAAGAAGAACCCAAAAAGCGTCTCTGGAAGCAGAGAAAGTGTAAATTCTCCACAGTAAATATTGAAGAGGAGGAGAGGGGGAGAGATCGAGGGAGAGAGGGTAGTGAAATAAATGAGGGGGAGGGAAGGAAGTACGTAGGAGCAGCTTCTGCTTTTCTTTTCTGCATTGTGAATGTCTCTCATCAGACACCCATGATGGCCGTTCGCTGTTTTTTTTACACAGGCATCTAGTATATAGGCTATAATAATTATGTCTAAAAGGATTTCTAAAAAAACACAACGAGAGGGAGAGGGAGAGAGAGAGAGAGAGGAAAAGGCAAAGCTTTGAAAGGAATTGGTTGATGATTTTTTTGTTAGGAGGGAAGGCTATGTGGGACTCGGTTAGTTATATTATACCAGCTGGGTCAGGACCAGTATGCGAGGGTTTCGAGATGAGACGAGGGGGACCAGAGAGAGGGAGAGATGCATTTAAAACAAAAGAAATGGTGGTAGTTGAATTGAAAAATTCATCTTTTATAACTTGCAAAGTAAACTGCCACTGATGGTTGAGTTTAGCTCACTTGACTTAAATCTCATCATATAAATTACTGAGCTTGATTCTAAACTCCTTTACATAATGGTTTCTAGTGGGTGCGAAACAAAGTAGACGAGAAATGCAGAGAGAGAGAGAGAGAGAGAGGGGCAGGGACGGGATTTGGGCTGTGTTGAGTGCCTGTGACTGAGAGCTATTCTGGCTGTCTACTTTTTGGGCTGCTGGTTTGTTAGAGCAGTGAAATCTGATCACTCAGCGAAAGGACAAAAAGAGCCACTGAGAAGTGGGGCGCACAGATTGGCCCGAAGTGGGCCAAGTCGTGGCTTTGTCTCCTTCCGGCGGTGCAATTTCCCTCTTCCATTTCGAGGGGTACTGTAATAGATGTGCCAACTGCCAAGTCATCTTCTTGCTCACCTTCAGAACTAAAAAAAAGGTCTTTTGGTACTATGGAAAATAGGTTGTATTTCGTCAATAGCTCAATGCCGTGAAAATTTATTTCTAAATATGTGAAAATGTGTCACCTCATTGGTACAAGAGTCAAATTATGGATGACTCTTGTGTTTCGCTTATGTTGGACTGTGCTCCCATGACAAATCCAAAGTTATCGATTTTATTATTGCTTTTTTGTTTGCAGCTCGAAAAGGGTATATAAGAGTTTGACAAATAAGTTGGTTTCGACATGACCTACCTTGGGTCGAGCTTTAAAATCTCGAACAACATTAGCAAATTGCATTATGTTCAATAAATTGAATAACAATGTCTTTTCGTGTCTATGCATGTACCCCATGAACACACATACCACGAGTACCATAAAACCTTTTGAGCTAGAAGCTCAGGACAGGAGATACAGAGGATTGCAGCCTTCCTTCTGAGCTAACCAACAAAATAGCACATGAAGGCAGCCAAGTTCACGTACTGAATATGTAAAGAGCGACCCTTTCTTTGTCGTGGTTATATTTCCGGACCCCATGTACATTTATTTTGTAGTTGTTTGTTGTCTCCCCTTTTCCTTCTTTCCTTCCTTCCATATGTGTAATGTGATTGCGAAGTTCAAGTTGGCTAAACCCAAGATGACACGATTCTACTTGACTTCTAGGGTTTGATTTACCATACCAAACATAGAAGAAGAGTAAGTCCAGATGGAAGGATCACAACCATTGTCTAATGGAGTGTGACAAGTTCGGTTACTATTATTTTTGTATCTATTTCTTCTATTCGTACTTTAGTTGATTCGATTCAATGTCTTGATGCTAAAGAAAAAAGATGGGTAGTTGAAATGGGTAATGCCAGATATATTAAGATCAATCTACAAGATGAGGAGATAAAGCATAATAAGATTGCGCGATTATTAACCATCGAAGAATAGTTAAATTTGCATGCGGACAGATGATGGAACAAGAATCAAAGCTATGACAGATATAAAACAACTAAAACGTCACATGCATGTATGACAGCCAGAGGAGCTTGCTTATGCAGAATATTCATTAGGACAGCTAGATGAAGAGCTTTCTGAACAACCATTAAACCTATCATGGAGCTTCCTCTGTTTCCTAAACACATTACCAAAAGCGAATTCATTCTGGTCCTGGAAACATGCAAAATGGCTAAACAGAAAATACCATTCTCCTCAACCTGAGCCTGCTCGGCAACTCTATTAAGTCATGGTGCCGCACACAACAAAGGCTCAAAGTGGAGAGGGCAATCTCTTCTGGGGCCTTTCTCAGGTCAGAGATCCGAGAGAAACCGGGCTGAATGCAAGACGAGGGAGGTGAAACAGAGTGGCCTCCTAGGACAGAGGTTCGCCAACAACGATTGCAAAGGGCTCTATCTGAATGCGCCTGAATAAACATATGATAGTCATGGGAATCGGTCCACAAAACCTATATCCATCAAACCACCGGGGTCAATTCAGTCACGGAACAATCTAATCCAAGCGGAACTCACTAAAATTGTCAGATGCTTGTGATCCCCGCTTCAGGCGCAGCCTTTGGGATCTTGTGGTATACTATCATCCTCATATTTCGGTGTCATGGGAAACTCACACTAGCGGAGAACATGCTGACGGTATTTGTGAATCTCTTCCCTTCCAGCAACTATACCAAATCAGAATCGATCAGGTTGGGCCCTTTGGCAAAACGTAATGGCAAGTGCATCTCAATCTCAAAGTAAGCAACGGTTCCAGTGAGTCCTGGGATGGTTGAGAGTCTTTCCCCATAATATGCTAGCCATCACCTCTCTGACAGGACCATCTTTGTGGAATAGTCTATCCTTCCGTTGCTGATAATATGGAATTACCATAGTCCTCAACGACAGAAATGCCTGTGTATCTATCTTCTCTAGGGTCAATGTGGGCAGGAAGAAGCACTAGGCAGGTTGAGACAATCAGAGCCTTTTCTTCGGCCAACTAGGAAGTAACAACCTTGGGAAATTGGAGTGTGGACCAGTAGGTATCGCCCAGGAAAACCCACAGAAACCCAAAATCTACAGTGAGGGAGAGAGAGAGAGAGAGAGGGCGGTAGCGAACAGGGAATAGCCCCCACACTACTTTTCTTTCTTCATTTTTATGGAGCCAAGGCCCTGATTATAGACTGACAAGTCACTTTCTGCCTTGCTTTTTTTCTCATCTCAGACTGGCCCAGCCGACATTTAATGGCCGCCTCATTTGATTCCACAACATAATCGATTATTGAATTATATTTATGCTCGTTCCATCCTAGAAGAAAGGCGGAAAGCAACCCACTTTTTGATCCTGGGGCTGGCCCCCTTTCTTTTTCTTTCTTTTTCTCTTGTAACAGGGAAGGGACGGGTCCATCCTTTGATGGATATGGTAAACCTTTGATCGGGACGGCGTAGAGTATAGTTTTACTCGAAGTGACAGGAACAGATCCAAACAAGTCGATTGCCCGTCTCCAAATTCATCTCTTCATGTCGCTCCTACTTCGAATCAATTCAAATTGAACGGCACAAGTAAAAGATGCCCTCTGAATGGTCGCCTCTCCCATCCCCGAGAGTACCTCCGGATAAAAGGTGTAATAGAAGGTACATCATCTTTCACCTCTCCTTTCAAAGGTGAGATCTTAGGACGAAATTGGCCCCCAAAATCATGAGCCAAGTAATATACTTCCGAAATGGAAAATCATCAAGCCGAAAAAAAGAGGAGAAAAAAGATAAGCAAAGAAACGGAAAAATATGCACAATGACAGGTGGAAAAGGATGATAAAAGGAATATCTAAATAGATATTGTGATGTTAATTATGCTAAGGCGATTTAGATTGTTTGCTTATATCAGTTAACAAATTACCTAAAAATGATAAGTGCAATTTCAAATTTCATTTTTATCATGGTAATAGCGCATTCCTATTAAGGGCACGTTTGTCATTGTTTTCCCACAATAGACGTTGGAATTTACCTAAAATCATTGATCATAAAGATATATTCACTAAAAATCCTAAAACTTATTACAAAAACTCGAGTTTCAACACTTTCAAAAAATACCATCAAATCTTAAAACTTATCAAATTGTTGCAATCAAATCCTTATATTAACTCTGTCTAATTTGGCTAACAGAAAATTAAGAAAACACAAACATATTCTCGACACCTGCCTTGTGAAGGGCACAAGAGCATGTATTTGAGACTTCAGATCTGAGGAAATAACCTGAAACAGCTAAATTTTTTTTAGAGACGCTACTTGCTTTGATCCGATCTAATGAGCTTTTAGAAGGCTTCAAAGCAACTATTTTCGCATAACAGAGCTGCAAACAGATCTTCAAATCATGCCGCAACTTCATCACTACACAAATTCACGTCATTTGCCATCAATCAATTCATAATATCATCTAGGCATGCCAACCGGCAACAATTATGCACCTAGAAACTTAGGAGAAAAGGAACAGACAAAAAACTACTCCAAAGCACCTACATGCCTCCCTAAACTCACAAAAAATACGGGTTGAACGAAAAGAAGATGCTCAAGCCTCTATTGTGGTAAAGAATTTAATCTACGGTTTTACAATTTTGACCAGCCCCTTCCTGCTGCTCAAGCTGCATGTCGATCGAGGAGCACTTGAGGCAAATCTCCTGAAAGTTCGGCACTTATGTTGTGAAAAAGGTCCAGATCTTCTTTCCTATAGACGCTGCACCAGGATGCTCCAACTCATCATCATAATCGTCATCAGCCTCATTAAGTGCACTCCCATTCTCATCTTCACCAGACAATTCCTCCGTACCGACCATTTCTTCATTTCCATCTGGCTTGGCTAAATTTACATTGTCATCAACAACATTTACTGTTGTGAACTGCACGAGAACAAGCAGTGAAATCAAGAACTATCTTAAGTATGCCTTAATTGTTGCTTCAAAGAACTCTTCTCTGAAATGGTTGGAGCTGGGGAAGACGGAAACTTTACCCTGACAACCTTCTGCTGTGATAACTCCACAGTCCTCAAACTTGTGACCTGTGTCAAGTGCATTTGATTATGACGTTCATCACTGTTTTGTGATGGCACGTTATTATCTTCTCCATTAATTGCTACTTCCCCTCCGCCACTGGCAGCTTCTACTTTTCCATCTTGATTTAAGTCAACTGAGGCTTCCTCTGCTGCCACATTGCCTGCACTGATGGATGCCAGCATCAAAAGTCCTAATGAGTCGGAAACAAATTTAACCAGATTTGCCTTATGGCGACGCTAAGATAATATCATGCACAAGAATTTTGGGGCATTCACTTACGTTTTCTGTCGTCTGAGATTGTATCGCTTTTGCCCAGGAGTCTGCACAGCGGACACATGGACAGTTTGTCGTCTCTTCTTACGCCCACCAGCCGTAACACTATTGGAGGGTCCTTCACTATCACCCCCGTCCTGCTCACTTTCTGTTATTTGAGAGCTTTCTGCATGTTGCCGCTTCCTCATAACATTACTTACTGCTTTCCCCTTATGAACTAAATCAGCCTGGTCTGCCTTGCTTGTTTCGGTAAGCAGCATATCCTTTGACCCATCGCCTAGAAAAGCCTTGGCATCTTCAACCACTGCCTTTACTGATCTTGTTCTGTGAATTCCATTGTTTCTCTTCCCACCTTTTCGTTGACTCTTTTTCACCTCAGAATGCTGAGAATCTTCCGGCAGATCAGGCATCTGATCATGCAGATAGCTACTGTCATCAAGAGATGGTGTGCACCCATCATCAACTTCTTTAATGACATCGACAGACTTAAATTTTTGGTTGGAAGTTGCCACCTCAACTTTTCCTGATGATGGTTCTGCTTCATCTTCAATAATGCCGTGTCCTTTGTTTGTTTCCTCATTTCCAGCCATACTCAACCTTCCATGGTTCTCTTCCAGGTTAAAATTTTTATGCGACTGTGGGGAAGCAGAATCATCCTCAATTTTTTTACTTGGAGATAGATTGAAGATTTTGGATGTGCACTTACGCACCCAAGACATGCGGCTTTTAGAATCTGAATGAACCAAACCAGGTTCATCGGGAGACTTTTCCACAGAAGGGCTCGTCCTACTACAAGGCTTCTCTGACAACTCTTCCACCAGCCTAGGCAGTGGGAGAATCTCTTTATCCCCATTTGAGGTAACTGTAGATCAGAGAGTGTAAATTCCCTAGCATCATCTCCACATTTCTCGCAACTCTTGAACTTCTCAACAAACGAAAGGAAGCGGCTTCTTTCCTTAATTAACTCTTCCCTTTGATCCTTCAGCTTCTGGCTGAGAAGAAATAGCTGATCAATGTCTTCACGCACTTTAATCTGATTTTCATCCAGCTGTTTCTTATTGATCACAAGGACCTGTTTATCTTTCTCTATCCTGTGCTTCTCAGACCTAATTTCGTCCAGTTCTCTCAGAGCACTTTCTTTCAACTCATTTATGCTTTTAAGCTCCTTCTCCTTCTCAAGCTCAAATTGTTTCTCCCAAAGAACCGCCTTTTTCTCTGTCTCCTCCTGCCGCTTTTGAAGACTAGTTTCAAGATCCACTTTCATCAACTCAAACTCCCGGAGCATTTGATTGCGCTCATTCTGCACTTTTTCAGATAAATCGGATTCCTCATGTTTCATCTTGGCAGCAAATGAGTCTTTCTCCAATTTTATTTCTTCCAACTCTCTCTGCATATACTCCTCCATTTCATGTCTCTCCCTTTTCAACCTTTCTTGTTCAGAAGACTGCCATTTTCCAGACTTCTCTTTCTGTTCCAGAAACTTTCTTTGCTCCTCAATAACTGCAGCTCTTTTCTCATCCAAGGCTTCCCACTCTTTCTCAAATTTCTCTCTCTCTTCTTTCAGCTCTTCACTTTCTCTAAGAAGCGACTCCTGTTGAGATTGGCACTTTTCTATTTCCATCTTTAATTCTGCTTGCAAGCGGAGATGTTCCGACCTCTCCTCATCATTTAATCTGAGGTTTTCACTCTCCTCTTTTATCTCCAGCTTCTTTTCAGCAATATCTGCTTTTATTTTCTCAATTTCATCTTTGAGGTTCTTCAAAGCCTCTTTCTCAGCAGATAACTGTTTCTTCTCCACCTCCAGTTTCTTCTCCTCGGCTTTCATGGACTTCTCCTTCTCTTTCAATATTTTCAACATTGACTCAAGTTCCTTATCTTTCTCCTTAAATCTCTCTGTCTTTGCCTCCAAAGCAGACTCTCGCTTCCCCAACTTCTGTTCTTTGTGGTTTATTTCTACTTCCTTCCGCTCGATTTCTTCTCTCTTGATTTTCAATTCCTTGTCAAGAGATTTTCTCCTCTCTTCCAATTCAGTCTCAAAGCTGAGCATTTTACCATCCAGAAGGGCCTTTTGCTCATCGACAACTTTCTGGATCTCCACCTACACAGCAAGCAGGAATCAATTCTACACTGCTAGAGATGAGCTATAACACACCATATCATCCCATCCACTCAAATCCATCATCTAAAGTGAAGACTATCATGATAAAACTTACCTAAATAAAATTAACCAGAACAAAAAGAACAGAAAACAAAACATAGGGCACCCACAGTAAAGCTCACAAATTACCCCTAAAGATAGAACGACCAACACACAAGCATGGAAGAAAACCCCTATGCAAAATGTTCATTCACATAATTCACAAAATAAGTTATTCAATAAGAGTTGTTTCTACTTAACAGTACTAGTTCTGCTTTATCCTGCGCAGGGACCTAATATTTAACATTCACAACACCAAGCAACATGGGATTGGGTCTACTCAATTAAATATAGAGTGATTTAGCACAAATTGTAGTTTTTTCAAACTATTAAAAACAAAATATACTCATTTAAAAACCTCTATATCAAATGGATACAGGAAAAGAATCATCATCGATCCTCAGTGCACAAGAATACGAGTTGCCAACCTATCATTATCTCCCCTTTCCCACGGAGAAAATGCCTTTCATGCTAATCATACTTGTGTTAAATCATAAGCAGCATTAATGATGAGGACAAGAAGCATGGGGCATGGCAGTTTTATAAATTAGTACTTGCGAAAATAATAGAGAAATTCCATCCAAAAAAAAGCATGGGGCATGGCAATTTTATAAATTAGTACTTGCAAAAATAATATACCAATTCTGTCCAAAAAAAACCTTATCCAACACGGACAAGAAAATGAATGAAGTATGAATACTATTCACTTTGAGATACAAAATAAAGATCACAAGTAGAAAAAACATCAAATCCAAGTCCATTTTCAAAAACTTTCTACAGCACATAATACATCAATAATTTCTAGAGAAAGATTATGCATACAACTCACACTTTCTCTCAGATTCAGCTTGTTCTCCAATGCATATAGCTTTTCCTCGTTCGATCTTATAATGCTTTCTTTTGAAAGTACTTCCTGCAACCAAATTGATGGTTGAACTAAGCGACTATCAAAAAAAATATGATATAGGTTGATTGCAAAAGAGAACCAGCAGCACTGAACAGTAAACTTACCTTTTCTTTTGCAGCCAAGTCCACTAAACTTTGATTTATATGTTTCTCTTTCTCAGACAACATTGATTTGGATGACTCCATGTTTGTGTAAGCTTCTTCAATATCCCTCTCCTTTTGCATAAGAAGTTGGTCGATTTCATTTGCCTTTTCCTCCTTCTCATTAAGGATTCTCCGATCCTCGCATAGCTTCTTTTCCCTTTCCTGCAACTTTTGATCCCACTCTCGTAAATCTTCTCTCTGTTTATAAAACGAGGCCTTGTGTGCTTCTTGCCTGCCAAAAAAGAGCAGATTTGCAACATCACTTGCTAAATTTTTCTTACAACTATAGCAATGTAAACAATGCTATCATGCATGATGCATCAAGATGCATGGGTTGAAAAGAGCATACTCAGTTTTCAAAGACAAACGCTCCCTTTGAAGTACACTTTCACGTGCCTCCATCTCTTGCATCTTCAAGTCCAATTGTGAACTTTTTCTGCTGACCTCCGCAAGCTTGGCATCAACGTCATGCAGCTTCTCTTTCACCTCCAATGACCGATCCTCAATTCCAGTAGTCAAAGCATTTGCTTGAGCCAACTTCTTCTCGGAATCAAGCTTCATTCTGTCCTGCTCATTATGTATTTCGTGCAGAGCCTTCTCAAGCTGCATAAACAAGGTTCATATATCTAACAAAATTATGGAAGACTTCATTGGCTAATCACATTCACTTCCAGTGCTCACATGAGAGAAGATATATTCAAGCAATCAAGTTGAGGAATGGCTCTTGTTATATCTTCCCATTTGCAGTGCAACTCTTCTGGCAAAGGAAGAAACAAAGATAATGCTGGACTTTTTATACTATAATAGGAAAATATGGTCCCACAGTGCGATGTATTAAAACCAATGTCAACAATCTATTATTTACTCTAGACATAAATTTGTCTAAAACATGCCTATGCATGTCCTGCTACTCTATGCGTGCGCAAGTGTAATCAAATACCTTCATGTCTAAGAAGGGTCAAATTGTTGGGAAAGGGAGTGTAGCTCCATAATGGCATGAAAGGAGCTCACAAAATAAATAATTACTTTCCATTTTACACTTGGCTTTTACAGAGGAGTAGAGAACTTACTTTAAAGAAGATAGTGACTTGTTGCCACAAAACTGAAAATTCAATTTAATGAAAGGAGCAAGCTCTTACCAAATTATACCATAACCACACAAAAATCAAAAGGAGCTAAAACAGCACTCTTGTTAACCTTTTTTGGCACAACAAGGTTCTCATCAATAATTCGTGAAAATATAGAGCACGGACAAAGAGCTTGAACTTGTTCCTGAGAATGGGTAGATCACTCTTAGATTCATCAACCACCAGATTAACACAATCAACCAGTGTGGCTAATCCACCCTCCAATCAAGCAAACACAAACTGTTAATTTATATGATGGAGTTGGCTACAATAGTCAATAAAATTGTCTAGAAATAGAAAAATTGAACATTTTCACAGAAGTCCTACTTTACTAAGACAGACCAATTGCAAGAAGAGAAACAGGGTGGAAAAAAAAGAAAGACACAAGTCCTATATTCGAGAAGTGCCTAATTAAGCAGGGCATTGATCATAGACTCTGCAGGCAGTTATATACTCCTGATGAACACACATAAAAAAAAGAAAGACACAAGTCCTATATTTGAGAAGTGCCTAATTAAGCAGGGCATTGATCATAGACTCTGCAGGCAGTTATATACTCCTGATGAACACACATAATCACACAGGCGATCTACCACTAATGCAATAATTCAGGTTAACTAGACTAGAGAAAATCCTGACTTGATCAATCCCAGTGCCGACAGTTGATTCCGTGTCCACAAGGATGAAATATTGTAATCCAGCACTCAGCAACAACTTGGACTAACTAGTCCAGAGAAAATTCTGCAATTGAACCCCACTGCCTACTTTTGATTCCTTATGCATAAGAACAGAATACTATAGAGCAAAAGATATTATTGGGCAAGATATTTACAGAACATAAAGCAGCACAGAGAAATACCCAAGATTTATGTCTTCTGAATTCTAACATGAATGGCAACACATAATTTAGCAATCGCAAGCACACTAGTGCTCCAGCAAGAGTTCTCCAAGCTTATGTCAGATCATCATCTCATGATTAAGCTTGTTTTACCTTTTAACTATCCAATTTAGCATTCCCTAGTGCCCATGAACGTAGTTTTGGCAACACAAATTCAGCAAAGAGTTTGTCACTAGTTGACTGTATTTCCAAAGTAAAAACAATTAAAATTTGTACGATGCATAATATACAGCATTCAAATAACAGAAAGTTCAAATTGCAAGACCATCAGCAAGAAGTAGCATACATCTGCCACACATTGCCTTTCAAAAGCCAAGGCTTTCCTCAGATCTTATGCCTCCAGAATTCTAACATGAATAGCAACACATAAATTGGCAATCAGAATTAAACAAATGCTCCAGCAAGAGTTCTCCACAGGGAGTACGGTCATTATGCAAGATCATAGAAGAATTATCTTGCAATTGAGTTTGTGTTACCTTTAAACTATCCACGATTTAGCAATCCCTAGTGCCCATGAACGAAATTTTAGCAACACAAATTCAGTGGACAATTTGGCATTAATTAACTGTATTTCCTAAATATAAGACTGCTAAAATGCAATGCAAAATGTAGAGCATTCGACTAAGAGAAAATTCAAATTGCAAGACTATCAGCAAAAAGTAGCATACATCTGCCACGCACTGTCTTTCAAGAGCCAAGGCTTTCCTCAGATTTTCCTCTTTCTTCTCAGCTTCAGACATTGCAATCAGATGTGCTGATTGTTCTCGTTTAAGGAGCTGTTGTGCTTCTGATAATGCTTGACCTAACTCTTCAAACTTCAGGTTCCACTCCTTTTTCTCGATCAGAAGTAGCCCCATATTATACTGATAATCAAATAGCTGCAAAAGACTTCTATTTAAGTTAACAACAACTGCCAGATCACAGTAAGAATACGGAAATCAATTCCTAATTGCCAGAAGCTTAACCTAATTCAACACTACATATACAAATAAACATGACATTTTGTGGCAATTACACATCAAAAAGTTGGCAAAAGTACACCTCCACAGCAAAACTCACCGAAAAACAACAATGCCATCATCCAAAATAACAGACGCAATTCTTCCAACTATTAATGCAGACATCATATCATGATAAATCATCAAATGAGAAATGTTAAGTATAAGCAACATATTGCATGTTCATCTCAGCAGGATCAAGCCAAAGATCAGCTGTCATTCAAGCCATATTTGAGAGGCTCATCTTGCCCCCACTTTGACAAATTCCAAAGAACCCCATAACTCTCCTACTTTTGGGATTCCCACTAACCCTGCTTACAGAAATGGTAACTTAACTAAGAAAATTTAAGGGTAGTTTTCCCCAACATAGGTTGATAAGTCTTGTGACTGCTAAACTGCCAAGTCCACTTAAATACTAATAACATGTTAACAAGTCATCTCAGGACCAACTGCGCACTTTATGGCATCCATGCCCTTTCACGTCCCATGCCATGCCATAATTGCACAAGATGCTTCTTGAATTGTAGCAAGCAAAGACGTGATCCCACGACATATCACATCATACCTCCCCTACGATGGTTTGATTTGTCAATGAATCAGCTGTTACACAAGTAATAAGCCCACCTATCCCAAACTGCACCTCATGCTCTGCTTACTCAGGATGGGTATTTACATAGCATAATCTCCATTCAGCTAATCAGTTTGATTTATCAATGGATCAGATGTTGACAAGCAATGAGCCCACCTATCCCCAACTGCATCTAATGCTCTGTTTACTTGAGTAGGTGATTACCCATAATATAATTTCCATCCGGCAAATAAGTGCATAAAACATTATAATACTGTTGCAAGAAGCAACTACCAACCCAACAAAAGCTAATTATTCTAGCACAACTGATATCCAAGAACCCATTCAGGACATTAACTACTCCAAACCTTAGAAATATTCAAAAAGCAATAAACCATAATCTACCATATCCATCAAATTTACCTCTTTCTCGAGCTTGGTGACCTTCTCAGCGATCGCCTGGCGGTCCTTCCTGTCCATCTCCGCTTCATCCAACAAACCCACCTCCCTAAACCGCCTCCAGTCCTCCATATCCTCCAACCCAACATTCCCCATCACATTCCCATCCAGCGAGGCCACCGGCGGCGGCGGCGGCGGCGGCCCATCGAGGAAAGCCACCGCCTTTCCCTTGCCGCCGCCGCCGCTCCTCGCGGCCTCGGTCCGCGGCGTCAGCGAGATCGCCGGGTACGCCTTCCTCTGGGGAGTAAACATCCTAAACGGAACAAAGAACCGGAAACCCACCACAGACCTCAACGACCCATCAACGAGAAAATGCGCAAGAACCCAGAAAGACGACTTCTTGGAAACCCTAGAAGGGAGGGAGGAAAAGCACTGGTCCCAACTCGAGCGCTCCGCAACGGGAGAGAATCAGAGGAGTGAGAAGGAGAGAATTTGAACGGGGTTGCTACTGTGTTTCTAGAGAGAGAAGAAAGAGAGAGATGGAGAATTCGTGGAACGAGAGAGCGTGCGGCTAGTTTCCGTCGGAAGGACGCAGAAACCGCAACCGGGGAAAACAATATATGCAGCTGCAAGGCCAAACTTTTACTCAAAATATTAAGGGAGTGTTGTTTTTTTTCCTTTTTATTATTAATATTAAAGAAAAAGCAAGGCTCCACATTTTTCATCACCATAAGTTGTTTTTTATTACACGTGTTTTACTTTTCGAGGGAAAAAGCCATGTGAAATCTCAAGGTACGCACATTTACCCCGAAAATTTTTTATCACATGAAAAATCTCAAATTATATTTATTGTGATATATTTATTACTCTAAACTTTTTCTCATGATTTAAAAAATTATATATTTATATTTATATGACATGTTTACCCTCCGTCAATTTTTCATTAAATGACTTTCGATCAAAAAATGGTGTTTTTATTTATAAGTTGCTTGTAGACTATGATAACACTATTTACTTAACAGTTCTCATTGATAGAACTTTATTGGAAGGTAAATGTGATGTTTCGTGTTATAGAAAATGTTGTAGGATACATGTGTTGTAATGAGCATGATTTATGATTTTTTTTGTGGCTTTTGCCCTTCACTTTTTCCTAAGATTGTAGATTGGGGACTTTTTTATTTATTCAAAAGCATGCGCCCGAAACTTTAAAATTGCATAATTATGAATATCTAGAGTCGTTAGATGTGCATTCGATAACATTTTTGTTCCCACTAACAATTTCTATTCGGAAATAATTTTTTCTTTTTATATTCTTTATACAAGTTTTTGAGTAGCTGCATAAAATTTATATTCTCGAAATAAAATAAGAGTAGAAATGCATTTAGTGTGACCCTAAAATTTCTGTTTCCCAATTTCTTTTTATTTAGTTATAAAAATATCAATGGAGACTTAACATTTCATGTTTGGATAAAACCAAACTTTTGTGAGTTTTAGTTGATCAAAATATTCTAAAATGGCTCAAGAAAATCTAATGCAATTAGAAATGGTAGTAGAGAGTTCTACTTATTTATAACTCACAATATGAGAAGGCCGATAGTAAATATTTGGGTATTACAATAAACATGTGCATAAACCTTCTAAGCTTTTTTTAACTACAAGAATAAGACAAACATTGCTAGGTGAAATGGGCAATGATGGAACAACTTAGGATAGAGGTGATCCTAAAGTTGGTGCGCTCATTTGCACAAACTCATCATACGTTTAAGCAAATGACATCGAAAATTCATAAATTACAAGCTTATTCAACTGCTATGAACACAAGACACGTGATAATACAAAAGACTTATTTAGAACAAACTAATTTTCTATTAAAAAAGAATTGCAAATGATCCTAAATATGTCTCCGGTCCAATAAAATCTTCAGAGAAGAAGAAGATCAAAGTGGCAAGCTTTTGTGACCTAGCATTGTTTCTAAAAGAAAACAACATTAAAAACCCATATTGTAAAACTCTTAAAGTTTATTCAATTTTGAATCCAATTTTCATCAAAAGATTTTCACATTTTTTATGCTAAACTAATTCTAAATTCCAAAATCTAGTAAAAATGTTTTTCCTAAATTTCTGAATTTTTAATTTAAAAAATGGGGACTCGGATTGAGTTAGGAAACCAGATCTTGTGTCGCTTGTGTAAAGACTAGCATCATGTTGCATTGAGTTTATTTTTCTAAAATTACCTCTCTTTTTTCTCGGAAACAAAGAAGTAAGTTATTTATTTATTTATTGAACAAATTTCAAATCTATTCACTAATCACTAATCTATTTCAAGGAATAGAAAAATTCATTTACGTTATCAATGAAGTCCTTTTTATTTCTGTTCTAGGAAATAAAACAACAGAAAAACAGATAAATAGAAATGGTATTAAACGCGCTTCAAGTCTTGTTATTTTTCAAATTTTAAATAACATTCTTTTTCTTTTTCAAAATTTTATAGACGCCCTAGCTATAGATCTCTTCGAACGAGTGCCTCCACTCTCTCCCATGGCGGGAGAGAGTTTCCTCGTCTGAGGAAGAAGACGGCGACGAGAGCGGCATCTACAGCTACGACTACACCGGCAACCTGCCCAATGAGTGGTTGGCCCACGTTTTCCACTTCATCGGCACGGGTGACCGGAAGCGGTGCTCCGCTGTGTGCTACCGGTGCCTCCGCGTTAACGGGGAGAACTGGCGTCGAAGCTGATGCTCAACGCCCATGCCAAGCTGCTCGTTCCTCCTGTCCATCTTCTCACACGCTTCAATGCTGTCGAGAAGCTCGCACTCCGGCATGATCGGAAGATGATCAGCCTGGTGACGAAGTGCTGATCCTAATCTCCCTCTGAGTGTTGGAGCCTCTAAAAATTATCACTTACATTGCTTGAAATAACTAGACAATGAAAAATATTTTTACTATCAATAACAATTATTTTCTAAATATTATCGTGAATGGTAATATTATTCTTCATTCATTCATTTTCAGGAGCGATAAAGGCGATTATTTTTAAGAAAATATTTGTTCGAATTCTCCATTTTTCGCGAAATAAACACACCTTAAAAGGCCACTAGTGAAGAAGAGAAAACCGGAAAAAAGAAAAAAAATGTAAACGACGAAAATAAAATGTCAACCCAATCAAAGCAAGCCACATGGGAAGTCATGCCATTTTTTGACACTGATATAATCATTTCCGGCCCTTATGTAAAAAAAAATTATACTTTATGTTCTTATTTTGAAAAAAATAAGAGCCCTTATTTGGACTTTTCCCCACTTTTAATTACTTTACCAATTCTTATAGAGGTAAGAAAGTCATATCCATAAATTGAATAGAAAATTAATTACTTGCAACTACAAGCGAGATGTGTTGAGATTGTGAAACATTTTAAGGAAGTTAGTCAACATTTTAAAAATCTGAAAGCAATGGCAGCTAAATAAATTTCTTATTATAAGGGGAAAAAACCCCCAAATGGCAAGAAATCCAAGAATTATTGGAAAAATGCTGAGGTGGGCCTCATATGGAAAGAAATCCAATAATAATATTTACCTAAGAAAGTTTAGGTGGAGAGGTTTGGGATAAGCATTGGAATATTTCCGAAATTGATAGTCTGTTTTTCTTGCAACTCAATAGTTAAAAGAGGGGCATGTTTGTTTCCAATTTTTTTAAAGTAGAAAAAATACTTTTGTATTTTTGACAAAATAATATATATATATATATATAAATTTTGAAAAGTTAGCAAGGTTTTTTTGACAAAAAGAAGAAGAAGAGTTACTAGGGTTTATACGATTGTACGTACTCTTGATGGCATTTTGCACAAGTAAAAGCCTTATCCCAGATGCTGGAAAATAGAAAGTACAGACAAATTTTACTCCAAACACACTATTTTGTGCGAAATTGTAATCTAATAACTATTGCGACCATAATACGATGGAGAGAATATGATATTATTGAAAAATAACTATTACTTTGGCCCGAGCAAGAGATTAACAAATAATGGTTATCGCTGCAAAAGGAAAAACACACGAATCATAGCTGTAGTAGGCCATTGCCGTAATAATGTTTTAAGATATCTGGGGAACCAACGCGTTAAATAGAGGCGTTTAGTGGCGTGCAGGAAGCAGTTGTGCTGTTGTTGGTAGGCACAACTGCGGGAGTCGATGCGGACACACCGCAGCGTGAAGATGCGGACAAGGGAGGAGGACGGAATTAGCAGTGCTCAAGTTTCCCTTCAACTCAAAGGCCGCCTTTCACTTACGCATCGACGGGAGATGCAGTTCCTCGGCATTCAAAATACTTACCAGTTTTGGAGAAAATCACACGAGTGAAAAAATGGATGAAGCATCGAAATAGAGGTACCGATCACATTCCTTTGTCAAAAGCATCCGACGAAAAGCTCGAGAAATTTTTCAGGAGAAAAAAATCAGCTTTTTCAACGAGTAATTCTTCGTTCAAATTTTTCGCACATCATTTGTGACTCGTTCTCTTGATTTTCTCTGGCTATGGATCAAAAGCCAAAATCCATATTTTTTTTTGAAAAACACCACCAAAAACCCTAAATTATGCCTACCGTGACACATTTAGCTAAACATTTTTTCCATATAAAAAAACCCTAAACTCGTACATAGATAACACATTTACGCTAAACTTATACTAGTGTGATTTGGTTCGCCAATTTTTTTTTGAAACGGAAGACCTTAAATTGTATTAATATGATACATTTACCTCAAAAATTTGAGGTTAAAATGTATCATAAATACAAGTTTATGGTTTTTTGTCATAAAAAATTAATTTGAGACGAATCTATCGCAAAAAAAGTTTAGAATAAATGCCTTTCACATGAATATAAAGTTTGGGTTTTCATGTTGCAAAATAAAAGTTTGGATATATGTGTCGCAGTAAACATAGTTTAAAGTTTTTGGTGATCTTTTTCTTTTTTGTTGTTCTCATTTTGGTTTTTTTTTTCACTTGGATCCTCTTACTTCATTTCCTAAGAAGAGAGAAAAAAAAATCCAGGAAATCCCACACGACGTGGAGATCCCCGATTGGCTACAAAATCTGGGAAATGAATTTTGAAAGAAAATCTGGAGAAGGCGGCAAAATAAGATAAACCCGTCCCCAAAATTCCGGAGAGCTTCCCCCTACATATAAGATCTAACGGCATGATAAAGTCACACACACACAAGCGAGAAAAGAGAGCAGTCTCTCCCCAAGCCCTTTCCCCCCAAATCCCCAATTTCTAAACCCTAAATCGAAGCATGCGAAGTTTCTATTGTGACATCCTAGATTAACTTATAGAGGTGTTGTTCATTTTGACCCGTCCCATATCGAGCATCATAGTTTTATTCTTAAGCATACAGACATGCACTTTCCTAAGAGTTACTCATCTTAGTAGTGCTTTATCCTGAACTCGCTTAACTTTGAGATTCCAAAGTAAAACTTACCGTTACATGACAATGCACCTCCGTGAATTAATTCCAATTTTTCACATATATATGACAAGCATGCTCTCCCCCTTTTCAATGCATAATTCGGTTCATTTTTGCCTCTCTTCGCCATTCTAGAAGCCTGTCAGGAGGCGCTCCTTATCCAAGTCCTCTAGCCCCAATGACCACTTCTTGCCCTCGTCGGATTGGGATGTTACATCTAATTCTCTAATTCTTGCTCAATTTGTCCAGCAATACCATAGAATGTCATATCTTTTATGTGGGCATGCTACACGAATAATTGCAAGCCACTGATCATCCCAATTATTAGGGAAGAATCGTAATAATCATTGGTTTAAGTGAAGATTTCCTTTTCTTTTTGCGACATTTCGCTTAGCATACACTAAATGTATATTTGCATCAAGAGTGCCAAAATAATATAAGTAAAATCTTCATTACATTATGATATAACCTATCCCTTTAAAAGAAAATTTTCAAATAATAGCTTAAAGTGTCATCATTTTCTCAAATAGATGTTTGAAATGGACCTTATGTCAAATAAGAACTTGAAAGTGACTATGTCAATCTCAAATGACAAATAAGCTGACCTCATTGGTCGTTAACTAGCTAAATATTCCAATCAATCAAGGATATTTTCACAAAAGACCATTTTTATAATAAATTTTTGGGTGCGTTTGTTTTAATGAAAGTAGTTTCCCGGAAAAGTGTTTTCTGGACTTTCCACTGTTTGTTTTTTCGAAAACGATTTGGTCAATGGAAAATACTTTCCAGTCAACATAAATATCATGTATTGTTTTAGGAAAATGAATTCATGTGCATGGAAAGGGGAAAACATTTTCCCTCTTTATCAGGTCTTTAGGTCATTTCCTTTTTATTAGGTCATATTTGTCCTTTTCTTTTACTCTCCAAAATCTCTTCTTCTTTTTTTATACTAGTGTAAATTGTTAATTTAAATGTTATTCAATCATTTTCCAAATGCGATCCAAACGTTTGAAAACATTTTTAATTACATATCATCAAACACAAGAAAACTAATCATTTTCCATGAAAATGATTTCCTGGAAAACATTTTCCAAAAATGGTACGATTTCCGCGAAACAAACGTACTCTTTATTTGTACTTTATCTTCTTTTCCTTTTTCTCTTATCCCTTTTCTTTTTATCTTTTCCAGTGAGCATTAGTAACCCTCATTAGTTGCCGGCAAGGGCTGCGACCCCTATCCAAGTCCTTATTAGGCATGGGCAAGGCGACCCTCGCCCAAATCTAGCGAGGGGGGCCCTTGCTGGTCACTTTTAAAGCAAGTTCATTTGTCGTCAACCTCTAGCAAGGTGACCCTTGCCCAAATTTGGAAGGGCTCTAGCCTCATCTATGGCCAACGATGGTAGCCTCACTTAGGGAGGATCACCTAACCCAAGTGAGGTCATCCTTCACTTGTGGCAGACAAGGTAACCCTCACCAAATTAGGTGAGGGCAACCCTAGCCTAGTCCTTGTCGGGCATTGCCAATGGCTAGTCCCTCCGCTCGGCAATTAACCACCAACAAAGAAGAAGAGAAATCTAGAAAAAATTCAAGAAAGGTAAACAATGAAATGCCTTAACCAACTAAAATGTCATGCACTTTTTTTAAATTGACATAGCTCTTTCATGTCCTTATTTGAAACAAAACCCACTTTACACTTTTATTTGAGAAAATGATGGCACTTCAAGCCTTTATTTGAAATTTTCTCCACTTTAAATGACCTCACCAATAATTTCAATAGAGGAATGAAAGTCATATCTAAAAATCGAGCACGAAATTAATTACTTGAAACTACAAGCAAGATGTGTTGAGATTGCAAAACATTTTAAGGAAGTTAGTTAACATTTCAAAAATCTGAAATTAATGGCAACTAAATTAATTTCTTATTATAAGGGGTAAATTTCATACCCTTATTTGAAACAAAATCCATTTCACGTCCTTATTTAAGAAAATGATGGTATTTCAGGCCATTATTTGGAATTTTCTCCACTTTAAATTACTTCACCGATAATTTCAATAGAGGTATGAAAATCATATCTAAAAATCGAGTGCAAAATTAAACTTGCAACTATGAGCAAGATGTGTTGAGATTGTGAAACATTTTAAGGAAGTTAATTAACTTTAAAAATATGAAATTAATGGAAGCTAAATAAATTCTTATTTTAAGGGGTAAATTTAATACCATTATTTGAAACAAAATCTACTTCACATCCTTATTTGAGAAAATAATAGCACTTCAAGCTTTTATTTAGAATTTTCTCCACTTTATTTACTTTACCAATAATTTCGATAGCGGTAAGAAAGTCATATCTAAAAATCGAATGCGAAATTAATTACTTGCAACTATGAGTAAGATGTGTTGAGATTACGAAACATTTTAAGGAAGTTAATTAACATTTTAAAATATATGAAATTAATGGCAGCTAAATAAAAATTTTATTATAAGAGATAAATTTCATACCCTTATTTGAAATAAAATCAATTTCATGCTCTTATTTGAGAAAATAAGAACATTTTTGGCACTTGTGTGGAATTTTCCCCACTTTAAATTACTTCACCAATAATTTCGATAGAGATATGAAAGTCATATCTACAAATCCAGGGTGAAATTACTTACTTGCAACTACAAACAAGATGTGTTGAGATCGTGAAGCATTTTAAGAAGTTATTTAACATTTTTAAAATCTGAAATTAATGGCATCTAAATAAATTTCTTACTATAAGGGGTTAAAAAACCCAAATGGCAATAAATCCAACAATTATTGGAAAAATGTCGAGGTGGGCCTCATATGGAAAGAAATCCAATAATAATATAAACGGAAGAAAGTTCAGTTGGAGGCTTAGGATAAGCATTGGTATATTTCCGAAATTGATCGTGCGTTTTTCTCGCAAGTCCCATATTTTTAAAGTTAAAAAGAAGAAGTCAGTTTTGCATTTTTTCGACCAAAAACAAAAGTTACAAGCGTTTATATGATTGTAGGTACTCTTAAAATTTAGGTGCAAGAGTAAAAAGGCCTTGTCCGAAATGCTGAATAGTAGAAAGTATAACAAATATTACTCCAAACACATTTTTTTTATGTGAAATTGTAATTTAATTGCTGTTGTGATCGTAATAAAATGGAGGGAGAATATGATATTATCAAAAATAACTATTACTTTAGCCCGAATAAGAGATTAAGAAACAATAATTACCGTCGCATAAGGAGAAATGCATGATTTGTAGTTGTATAAGGCCATTGCCGTGATGGTATTTTAGAATATCGGCTGAACAAATTCGTTAAATAGGGGCGTTTAGTGGCGTGTAGGGAGCAGAGTCGTCTTGTTGCTAGTAGGCGACACATTGCGATTTGAAGATGCAAACAGGGGAGGAGGATGGAATTAGCAGTGCTTGAGCTTCCTTTCAACTCGAAGGTGGCCCTTCACCTAGAAAAAATGGGGAAGCATGGAAACAGAGGTACCCAGCATATTCCGGTGTCGAAATCATCCAAAAAAGTTGGGGCAAATTTTTAGGAGAAAATAAGAGATCATCTCTATGATTTTTCGATTTCCTTTTCCTTAAACGTGTAATTTTTTTCATTCAATTTTTTCACGCGAGTTTAAGCCTAACAATTATATTTTCTTCCATTGGTGTTCACGAATTCGATTTAAATCGAAGGAGAAAAATAGCATAATCATGTTTTTTTTTCTTTCTCTGATTACGGATAGAAAGCCACAAATTAACAATTTTTTATAAGAAAAAACCACAAAAAACCAAAAACTATGCCTACTATAACACATCCTAAATTTGTACCCATCCGACACATTTACATCCAAACTTGTACTAGGGTGATACAGCTTCCCTAAAATTTTTCCATGACACCAAAAATTCTAAACTTATATCTGTATGATACATTTATAAGATTATGGTTTTTTGTAATAAAAAATTAATTTGGAATAAATATGTCACAAAAAAAGTTTACGATATATACATGGTTACATGGATATAAATCTGGGTTTTTTGCTTCAAAGAAAAAGTTTGGGTATATATGTCGCAGTGAATATAGTTTAGAGTTTTTTGTAGCATTTCTCCCCAATTTTTTTCTTTGTTTCTTTTTCTTTTTACCTCGGATCCTTCAAATTCATTTCCTAGAGAGAGAGAGAAAGAAGAAGAATAAATAGGAAATGCCACATGACGTGGAGATCCCCGATTGGCCAGAAAATCCATTTAATGAATTTTGTAAGAAAATCTGGAGAAAGAAGGCAAAATAATAAGGGAAAATGCCATAAAAAAAACCCCAAACTATGCCATTTGGGACAATTTTACTTTGAATTTTTTTTTTTGCTATAAAAAATCCCAAATTATATCACTTAGGACAATTTTACTTTTAATTTTTTTTTGTGCCACTAAAAATCTCAAACTATGCCACTTGGGATAATTTTACCTTGAACTCTTTTTTGCGCCACAAAAAAACTTAAACTATACTACTTGGGACATATTTACCCCAAACTCATTAACTAAAAGACATTTTCGTCCTTTTACTTTTTTTACTTTCTTCCCTTCTATCATGGTTGGTAGAGGGAAGCCGGCGAGGGCCATCCTTGTAAGGGAGGGTCACCTCCGACCGGGTGATGGTCGCCCCTGCCGGACGCTAAGGAGGGCTGCCCTCATCATATGCCGGCGTCGGCAAGGGTGGCCCTCATCGACTTCGCTCTGCTAGTCATGGCAAAGAGAAAATGAAGAGAAAAAAGAAGAAGTAAAAAGATAAAAATGCCCTTCAGTTAAAAAGTTTGGAGTAAATGTGTCCCAAGTGATATTGTTTAAAGTTTTTTGTGTTACAAGAAAAAATTTAGGGTAAAATTGTCCCAAGTAGCATAGTTTAAGGTTTTTGATAGTATAAAAAAAGTTTAGGGTAAAATTATTCAAAGTGGTATAATTTGGGGTTTTTGATGGCATGGAAAAAGGCTTAAAATAAAATTGTCTCAAGTGGTATAGTTTGGATTTTTGGTGGCATTTTTCTAAATAATAATAACCCATCCGAAATTCCGAAGAACCCTTCCCTATATAATATCTAACGGCACGATAAAACCACACAACACACGGCGACCCCGAGAGAGAGAGAAAGAGCAGTCTCTTCCTTTTCCCCCAAAATCCCCAATTTCTCAACCCTAAATCGACTTCCCAAGTTACCTCCGTGTTATTTTGGATTTTCTTTGGATTTCTCTCTTCTTTGACTCGCGACCGAGCGAGGGAATCGGGAGAACTCCGATTGCCGCGACCCCTCCCCCTCCCTCCCCAATTGGAACGGCGAGACAGCCGCCTGGTATGGCGACGGAGAGCTCCTCCTCCGCGAGATCGAATTCGACGGCGGACTCGTACATAGGGAGCTTGATTAGCTTGACGTCCAAGAGCGAGATCAGATACGAGGGCGTCCTCTACAACATTAACACCGAGGAGTCCAGTATCGGCCTCAGAAACGGTATTTTCAGGGGCCCTGTCCTCTTTCTTTCGATTTCCGTCGTTTATCTGTCGCTTGAAGGGGATGCGCGGGGTTCCACGCCTGGTTTTGGGTTAATCTTGGTCGGCGATCTGGGTTTTGTGCCGTTCTGGGCTTTTCGTCGAGTGGGTTTTGGTCGAAGTTGGATTTGAGATGGTGAGACGGCAGGAACTTTTCTTGTTTTCTCGTAGGCAGGGTTAAAAAGGAGAAGGAGTCCTCATTTCTCAATTTTAAGCCGTCATGGTTTTGCGCATTTTTGTCAGTGGATGATTTACGTGCTAGTACATTTTTTAGGTCGAAGAATCTAAGTGAGAGAGCTGCGGAAACGACGTCTGTGTAATTGTGCTGTTTGTCCGAGCTTGCTTTTAAATCTGCATAGTAGTGCGTCTGTCCAAGGTTGCTTTCAAGTCAGACGGGGCACATTTCGGACTAGGAACGTTTTCTAGTATCAAAAGAACCTGATAATATGGAGCAGTGTCCGTTTGGATTTTGCTGTATCTTATTCATTGTGGCCTGATACGTTTAAGACGGGGCTATGTTCTTGCCCAAATGATAGCAGTAGCTTGAGTTGCTTGTTGATGCACTGCACTGATGCACTGCACACGCCCTCCATAATCACATGGGATTGTGGTATTGAGATGGGTCACATGAGT
Source organism: Angophora floribunda (assembly GCA_014182895.1). Lineage (NCBI taxonomy): Eukaryota > Viridiplantae > Streptophyta > Magnoliopsida > Myrtales > Myrtaceae > Angophora > Angophora floribunda. The sequence continues at coordinate 27,013,416 of CM024711.1, read as the reverse complement.
AGCTAACACTTGTCCCCTTCCTGGTGGATGCAGTAGATGATGCATGATATTTTCTTTTTATATGCATATGTTTGTTGGCAGTAGCTGACTGAAAGTGGCTGACACTCTGATATTGAAGATTTAAATACTGGGATGTCTATATTATGTTTTTATCCCTGTAAATGCTTCTTCCAACAGCGTACTGCAAACCATTTGCGTCTATCACGTTGTAGTCATCACTGGTGTTTGTTCTTGATAAATGCCGTTTGTCAAATTTGTATTGCTAAATATTTATTTTTGTTGAGCTGCCCATTTCCTTTTTCGCAGTACGGTCGTTTGGAACAGAAGGACGGAAAAAAGATGGACCGCAAGTACCACCAAGTGACAAAGTTTACGAATACATATTGTTCCGAGGAAGTGACATCAAGGTATGTTATACATCCATGAATCACAGTTATGAATAATAGAATGAGTGTTTGTTTTAATATCTTCAAGCAAATTCGAAAATAGAATAACAAAAAGGTTTGTAACTTGGGGCAGTCAACAGTTATTCCCTTCATCTGCATCAGCCAGGTTGTAGTCACCCGCTCACAATGCATAATTTCTCTTTAAGTTCTGGTTGCATCAGCCTTTTGATGTGGCTTGCGTTGAACATAGCCTAAGTTGCGTTTCATCCTTCCTTTATTCTTTTAATTGGAAGCTAGAATTTGAAGTAGAATATTATGCCATCCCATGTGCTAACAACAAAATAAAGGTTATGGAATCCTTTTCTTGTGGCTTGGCTTAGACTATTTCTGAGTTCTGTTTGTCCTTTTTTTTTCTCTTCATTTGGAAGCTGGAGTTGGAAGTGGAATATGAAGCTTGCTCACTTGTTTAACAATGATTGACATAGTTGCAGAATTCTTGTCATGTATTATTCCATCTCGTTTATTGTTCTTCATTTGGCCTTTCCCTCAGAAGTGATATGTACTGGTAATGTAGCTAAGTTTTCGTTTGTCATGTTCTCTCATCAGATACATTCTCTGTGCTTCCCTTTTTGCAGGATTTGCAGGTTAAATCCTCTCCACCTGTTCAGCCTGCACCTGCACCTGCACCCCCTATTAATAATGACCCAGCAATCATACAGGTACTCAAGTTGATAACATTTTTTACTCTATAATTAAATAAATGGAATCTCATTGCTGTGTTTCAACATTTTTGCAGTCTCACTACCCTCGTCCGGTGTCAACATCTACGAGTTTGCCTCCCGCTGCTAGTGGACCACCCTTACCTGACATTGGCTCCAACACAGCACAAATGGCATTACCTGCCTCGAACTTTCAAGGAGGCCTTCCTTTATATCAACCACCTGGAGGGAATATAGGGTCATGGGGTGCTCCCCCGGCCCCAGGTGCAAATAATAGTGGGATTATGCCCATGTATTGGCAAGGATATTATCCTGCCAATGGGCTTCCTCATATTAATCAGCAGCCTCTGCTTCGGCCACCACCAGGGCTATCTATGCCTCCTTCTCTGCAGCAGCCAATGCAGTATCCTGGCTTTAATGCTTCTTTCCCTGGTGGAGCTTCGAACTTGCCAGTTCCACACTTGCCAGAGGTCCCATCTCCTTTGCTTCCTGTTAGCAGCAGTTCACTCAACATGACTTCCATTACCTCATCTGCTACTCTTCCGTCAACTCTCTCTACTGTTTCATCAACTACAACATCTTCAGATTTCCTATCGAGTGTCATGCTCAATAAGGCACCGATCTCTGCCCTTCCTGCAGTCAGTCTGAGTGCTAATTTGCCATCGCTCCCTCCTCTGATGACTACCCCGGAAATTAGCAACATGATTCCCCCTATATCTAACAAGCCCAATGTATTTGCTGGTCCAACTTTGCAGTATCAAAGTACTGCTCAATCCACTTCCTCCATTTTGGGGCCATCTAATGCTGTCAATCCGGAGGCTCCTGTACAGATGCCAACATCGACGCCAATACCTTCATTGATAACGCCTGGTCAGCTCCTACAGTCTGGACCCACTACCACCCCTTCTTCTCAACCTTCACAAATTGCTCACAAGGATGTGGAGGTGGTTCAAGTCTCACCATCGGTGGTTCAAGTTTCGCCATCATCACCACAGCCATTGGCACCAGTTGCTTCAGAAGCTCAACCTCCTATATTGCCTTTGCCTCCACCTGCACGTGGTGCTTATAAGGTTGTATTTGCTATATGCATATTCTAAATTTGCACGCACATGGCATGTGTCTGAAAGCATAATCTTCTTTTTACTTATGTACTTGTATTTTTGTTCATCTGCACATAGTTTCATTCTGTTCTTAAGATTCTGCATCTACTTAGTGGTCTCTTGAAAATTATGCTGAGTATATAAGGCATATTGAGATAAATCTGTTCATGTGAATTACTACTGGCCTGAAGCCTGCCGTGTGCTTGTTGCACTCTGTTTTTTTATCATTAGTTTTCTTGTAACTAACATGAATATTCTATTCATGTGAATTACTACTGGCCTGAAGCCTCTAATTAAAATGTTTTTTTTTTTGTGATTAGAATGCTTTTGATTTTTATTTCCCACTTTGAGAATATAAAAGTCTTTTCTTTTTTTCTGTGGTTTGAAGTTTTGTCTGGTGCGTTCTGTGGTAATTTGTAAGGCAGTATACTCGCATGAGTTCTCTCCAAAACTGCTTAATAAACCTTAGCTAGGTGTTTTAACATGGATTTTCTCTTTTCACCAGCAGAATGGATTTCCATTTCAGAATCGTTATGGACAGAGAGGTCGTGAAAGGGGAAGAGGAGCTCGGGTAATTTTTCTGTGTTTCATTTGTCAAACGGTTTCCTTGCTTCTTTGAGAACTCATAATGATTATATAATGGAACCATCTACGTACTCATTTAGGGTCCCTCGATAGGTACTTCTGTCGGTGTCTGTGTTATTCTTGCTTCATATGCATTGGCAGCAGTTTTATTGAACTGAGCCTCTTATGATTACTTGGGTTCTGACAATTGGAAGTAGACAAAGCTGGCAAGCCTCATGTATTTGGTTAAAACAAAAGTGTTTTAACTGCTATTTGTACCTCCATTTCTTTAAGGATTAAGCGTTGGTTTTCAATGGTGGAATTAACATTTTAAGTTCATTCCTACATTTTCTTTCGGTTTTAAGATTGAGTAGTTTTATGAGTGATTTGTCTTTCTAGCGGAAGAACTGAAAGTCAAAATTAGTTTTCGACATTAGTGATACTAAACGTGGTAAGATGCTCTCATATTTGTGCTTTAATTTCTGTGCATGATGGTGATATCTGCTGTCTTGGTTTGATAGAGTAGCGGTATTATTTGTGCAACTGCCAACAGCTAGTCTGTATGTTTTCTTGATCCAAAGATAACCTGGAGTTTGACAATATAAATGTTAACTGAATGTGGAGCAGGGTTCACGTCCAGTCACTAGATTTACTGAGGATTTTGATTTTACGGCAATGAATGAAAAATTCAACAAGGATGAAGTATGGGGTCACCTTGGTAAGAGTAAAGGTCATTCCAAGGACAAAGATGTCGAGGGCGATGTAAGCGATGAGGATAATTATTATGATGAAGAGGTTAGTGAGCTACCAAATATGGAGGTCAAGGTATGTTTGCTAGTTTTTACAATACCTTTTATCTCCTGGATATTTGTTGGAAGCGGACTGCTACTGCTTCCTTTATTTCACTATGTTTTTCTGCTGGGCAGCCTGTCTACAACAAGGATGATTTCTTTGATTCACTCTCTTGCAATGCGCTTGATCATGGATCAAACAGTGGAAGGCCCAAGTTTTCTGAGCAAATGAAGATAGACACAGAGGTATTGTTCCCGTTGAATTTTATCAAGTGGCCTCATTGTGTAATTTACGTGTATGTATCGTTTTTTGTCTACAGACTTTTGGTGAATTCTCAAGGCATAGGGGTGGTCGAGGCGGCCGTGGTCCTGGTCGTGGCGGTCGTACTCGGGGCTACTATGGGAGGGGTTATAACTATACCGGAAGAGGCCGAGGAAGAGCGGTTTATGGCCGTGCTTCATAGAGGTTGTCATGGCCTATGTGCTTCTCAGGGTTAGAGGTTTAATAACTTGCTGGAACTGGAAACTAGCTTAGCTCTATGCTCTTGATCTTTGCGTATTTGGTTTTGAGTCTGATCAGTCTTTTATAATGGTGAGCCGCTTGAGGGGCACTGTGTGTTCTGCTTAGAATTGTTTGCACCAATATTGGAAGCAGGATTTTCAGTTTTATGAAATATTAGATGGTGATTTTGTTGGAATCTTCTATCTTTTTACTCATTTCAAATTGCGAGGGGAGACATCTGAAGTGAATCTTTGTTAGCCTGCCCCAGGAAGGATCTTCTCCTGCTATAGCAACGAGTCCGTGGCTTCAGGCCAAGCTGGGGTGAGCCCGAAATAGATTTTATCCTAAAGTTTTTGGGGGATGGAAGGAGAAGCAATTGGATGGGCATAGTCACCTGGAAAGGGTAGCTTAACAAAGCAATGGAACTGTGCCGAAGCATGTCCTTTCATGCTTCACACCTCTTAGACGATATTTTCATTTGGTATTTGGCAATTATGGTACTCTTATTCAACCAAGAACTGGGCTAGAAATGGTACTGAATGTGTCGTTCCTTCCTCATCTTTTACTACTTAAAGCCATTCTCGCACTTTCTTTTCTTGAAAAGAGAAGTCAGGAGCACATTAGACAATTTAACAACCAAAAACCAACATATCCCTATTGAATTATTGAGGCTTGATAATAAGAAATTTCCGAACGTTGCTCAGCACCTCCCTTGGTCATGTCATAACTCAATGCCACAATGCGACGGCCCATGATGTCGAGAGGGGGACGGTTGCCCGACTCACCTCTGCCTACCTCATGAAGAAAGCCCCATCGGGAACGGGTTCTTATTTAATAGTCAATTCATGTGAGTGGCATGTGAGTACATTAATGCCACATTTGGCACTACTCCAAAACTGCACGAAATCGACAAGTAGGAGAAATATAGAATATGTATCTCTCGACGACTCCTCTGTCCGAATAAATAAAGTTGCCAAAGCTAAGAGAAAAGTAAAAGGACAGCCTTTGCTCTGCTCCGATCAGTCGCGCCACGGCGTATCTACAGACTCCCTTCAGGTGTCGGTGGATGGTGACTGAGCGAGTGGGAGCTCCATTTCTGAGCTCTAAGAAGGCCTTACAAGAATATAATGGGGAATTCTTCTTCTTCCCCTTCTCTGTTCGTTGTCCTCCTGTTTGCAAGAATCTGTGGAGTGGTAGTGGCAATGCTCGTGCTCTCTTGGGCTCTCGCCTTCAAATCTAGCTTCCTCCCTCGCTCCTCCTCTCAAGAAGACCTCCTTTATTCTGTATTCCCTCTTCATCCGTCTCCCTCTCTCTCTCTCTCTCTCTCTCTCTGCATGCTTTCGGTTGTGAATTTGAGTAAGTGGGTGTTTCTTTTTTTTTCAAACAGATTCTTCACCCACTGTTGATGGTCATCGGCTTCATTCTCATTAGTGGAGAAGGTAACCAAGATACAGACTTTTAGCTGGTGAACTGAAATGAGAAAGAAGCCTTCCCATTTTGCAATTCTGCTCTCTCTGAATTTCTTTCTCTTTTCTTTGTTGCTTTTTTCCTCCTCTAAATGTGGGTCTTCTCTGTTTCAGCGATCTTGGTCCACAGATGGTTGCCAGGCTCGAGGAACATGAAGAAATCGGTGCATCTGTGGCTTCAAGGAGTGGCTCTGGGAAGTGGGGTTTTCGGCATTTGGACAAAGTTCCACGGCCAAGATGGGGTTCTGGGTAATTTCTACAGCTTGCATTCTTGGATGGGCTTGATCTGCGTCTCCTTGTTTGGAGTTCAGGTTTTTCACTTTCCCTCTTCATTTTTTTTCTTTTTCTCATGGGAATGTCATGTTTTCTCTCACCAAAACATTTCTCGAATTTTTTTAATTGCTGCCAGCTTTACCAGTTGATAAGTAGTCGAGAAGGGTGTTGAAAACGGTGTATCGTAGTCTAGGATCTGCACTAAACCCTCTGCATTTCTTTCTGGGTGTATTTTGGCCACTTCATTTTGATTCTCAGCTGATAAGTGATTCGTGATATGTCAGCCAAGATCAAACGGATTTTTCCGACAAGAAAATGAAGGCTAACTAGTGATAACCAGCTTGCTTGTGGTTATCTGTTTTCATTTAGATTTTGTTCTTATCCTATTAGTGAATAATCAAAGGCATCTTTACGAGTTGTTTAATGGCTTGGTCATAAGTGTCTGTTTCTGTGGAACGATGAAAAGAGCAGATTCTTGGTGGAGGATTTAAGTAGATCATCCCATGGACCAAGTTTAAATGAGTTGTCAGATCGTATTATTATAAAAATTGCAGTGGCTTGTTCGTCTAGAAAATGTATGGGGGGGTATATGATGTCGTTATAAAAGGCCTACTCTGGGAATATAGTAATAGGTAATAGCATTATTGCGTCCTCCTTTCGGAAATTGAGTATGACGTCACTTTCTAGGCATCCAAGGTACACGTAGCCCCCAACACCATTTGTTTGTGAACTGTAGAAGAAGGCTACTCCTGTCTCATAACTAGGCGTCCATTTTGGGCCACATTAGTAAGCATCAAGCTGGGTTTGCCCATTCACTGTAATCAAGCATGGTGGCCCTAACCATGACCAGCCCAATGCTTCCCTCCCCGCTTCATACGCTACTTCTCTAAATGCTAAACCTAATCTTATCTGTTATCAAAATGGAGAAAACAGTCTCTGTAATGGTCGTGTCAAATTTCGTTTTCGTTTGGCATCGACCTCAGATTCTCTCATTAGCATGTAAAGCCATCATATTGCCATTTGCGGGTGTTTTGATTTCCTTAATTTTCAGTTCGACCCCAATCAATGCCTGCGGATGCCTCAACGAATGGTGGTGAAGGGCAAAACATTGCTTTCCCAGCAGCACTCAGGCATCACAGAAATAAAAAATCCCAAACTACCTTTATAATGTCCAATTGTTCATGCATCTAGGTCTGATAAACTTCATGGTGAACTTCTTCACCCAGTGACACAACATCTTGTTAGTCAAATGTGCAAAACCAACAGCTTACCTTTAGGTTCACACGTGGATGCTTCCACTCACATACGGTGACGTTATGTGGTCGACAACCCTTAGTTTCTTTTCAGCATTCAAGGCACGGGTGATCTTCTTATACATGGCCAGAGTTTTTCCAGGTCTTAACTAAGCAACTGACATTTCGTATCTTCCTGTTCACATTTCAGTGGTTGATGGGTTTCCTGAGCTTCTGGCACAGAGGAGAGGCACGGTTGATAAGAATGAAGGTGTTGCCATGGCACGTCTTCCTCGGACTCTACACCTATGGCTTGGCTGTGGCCACCGCAGAGACCGGACTTCTAGAGAAGTTGACTTTCCTACAGACGAGGAGAAACGTAGACAAGCACAGTTCAGAGTCCATGGTCGTGAACAGTCTCGGTCTGGGATTGGCCCTGCTCAGCGGGATCGTCATATTGGCTGCAGTTTCTCCAAAGTACCAATCTCTTCAAACTAAGCTCATGTACTCACGCTCTGAACCCAAGAACTTGACTTCCTAGTTTGGTGGTCATGTGGTGGGGAGGTGAACGTAAATAGTGTGACTGTTCCATTGCAATCTGATTTCTTCATACCTTGGTTACCACAGCTCCGGTTCTCGCTTGTCATTGACTCAGATTTCCTCTGCCAATGTTGACATCTGCGGAGTGTATTTTTCACACTTCAACTTCCACTGCTGATTCAAACCCACAAGGCAGACGATGTTAGGGAAACATCATTTGAAAAATCCTTAACTTGCCTCATACAAACTTTTAGGATTCTTTATTCACCTGTATCTCTTGTCGAGACTCTTGGACGAGGTTTTTAATGACCGTAAATGCTTTTAGTACCTGTATTTACAATGTGCATAACCAAAAAACCAAGAGAATGACAAAGTGGGGTTTAAATTCCATTTGTTTCACACAAAATGAATTATTTGAAAAATATTTTCTTAAAAATGATTGCTTATATTATTTGAAGTAATTAATCGAGGGAAAATGTATGTCTAAATAATTTTGTAGACGATGAAAATACTTTTTATTCATTAATTTTTTAAATGATATAAACAATTATTTTTAAAAGATTGTTTTAAAATCATTCATTGTTTACGAAAAAAATGTACCAATTCAATTTATCGGTTCACATTTGTTATTTTTATTTGAACTTTCATAACTTTAGGTTCAACTAACTAGATCACGCTAAATGAGAAACATTTTTGGTGTGGCAACTAGATCAAAGGGCAGTAGAGAAATAATTGAATAGGAAACAAGCTTTTTTTTTTTAAATTAAAATTCAAAATTAATTGGAAAACATGTCAAAGCGCAATTAGCTTATCTCATCGTATCTATCATAAATTAATACATTAAATATTCTTTTTTTTGGTGAATAAGGATAATGAGTCTTCCTGTCTTTGTTGAAATATGCTTCTTAAAGAATTCGAATTTCTATTTCACATCGTACGAATGATTATAATTTCACATATACATTAATCATGAATGATTCTTCTACTGTATTCTCTTATAAGTATTTTCTAGCTAATTTTCATAATGAAACATATGATTGCAATGCATTTGCCCTCATATTATTCGCTGTCATTTTTTTTCTTTATTACCGTGCTTACAATTTATCATTTGGATCTTTTAGGGAGCAGTTCTCTTTGTCCGAAAATGAGCACGCACAAAATAGTTCAGGAGGAAAATAAAACAAAAAAAAGAAAAATCTGGAAAAGGTACCATTTTGACGTCTCGTTGAGAATGTCACCGAATCCCTGCGATCTTCATGTTCTACATCTCGACTCCTTCTCTGCTCCAATGTCCGATCACGCGTGTTCGCTCCATACCCACTTCACATAACCCCTAAAAATCGCTTCTTTGTTCTTTCTTCTTCGCGAACAATGACCTTCTCAGCTGCATTGGTCACTCCTCCCGACCGCTTCTTTCCGTCCTCCGCCGGCGCTCGCTCCCTCTCGCTCTGCCGTCGCTTCCCCATCGTCGTCGGACTCGGCCACCTCCGGTGCTCGAGGCATAGGCCGCTTCGCCTCTCGGCTTCGCTCGCCGAGAGGAGCCTCGACCTCTCGTGGGCCGACGGGGATTGCACGAGCTCCGATTCCGATTTCAACGGCTGGGCCGTGGTCGAATCTCAGCCGCAGAGGAAGAGAAAGGGTATTTTTCTTTGTGGGTTTCTCGCGTTTGAACTTGCGTGATGATCACATTTTTTTTCCGTTGTGCAGGATTGCGGACGTATGTTATTGGGGCCGTTGGGACTTCATTCGCTGTTTTAGTTGCTGTAATCGCTCAGTACTCGCTGTCTAGATATGGTAATTGGTATTTTGTTCTTCAAACTGCGTGGTTTTGTACTTCACTTGTGGCTAAGTTAGCTGGCAGAGAATTGATTGGTGCGAGTGATATGGGTTCTCCTAGGTATAATGGGTTTTGGGACGATGCCAATGCATATACGGTGATGGTTTGAGCAACTTGTTAGGTTTATTATTTCATTTGTTATTGTAGGGTATAGTTTTCGTTTATTCGACCGGTTGCATTCTTGGAGAAGTCTTGTTGAATCAGACTGAAACTGAAGCTATTTCAAGTGAAGAATTGGACTCTGGTTTATCAGATGGAAACATTCTTTCCCAGGATAGGCCAGAGGGTTTATCTGATTCAGCCAGCAACAATGTGGTTTCAGGTACTTTCACGTGACTGTTTCTGATTAGTGCTGTCCCCTATCAGGGCCTTTCTAAATTTTGCAGTTTTTAGATGGAGAGAATCACTGTGCATGTGTTGAGTTATATTTAGTTTCTGTGGATGGATATTTGTTGGAGTCCCATTGGATCATTTGGATACTTTTGACTGGGCAAGTTCCTTTCCTCAGACAGCTTAGCATCAAGGGATAAGCAGGAGCGAGTTATAGTTCCAGTTGCCGTAGATTCTACTCAGCAGGAAGCTGTGATGGTTCTGGAGAGACTGCAGGTTCGTTATTAGAAGCAAAAGAAAATCACATGTCTAGGAAGTCTCGCCTTTTACTTATAAAAAGGTCTCATATTTACTTTGATGTTACTCTTGCATAACGATCTTCACCCCATTTTCGTGTTAAGCATTGTCAGTATTTTGCTGCTTCTGCCTTGATTTCCTGATGTGACATTCCCCTCTAAGTTTGATGAGGCAAGCTCAGTCATTTTCCGGTTCTTGGGCTAGAATGTTGTTTGTCTTGTGAGGAACGGCAAATTGCTAAGAAAGTGTTGGAATTCATAACCGACAGAACTAGAGCTTTCAGGGGACTCTTTCTTTCCTTTTGAGTTGCTTATTTTTGCTGGCCATGGTCATGAATACCTTCCAGTTCTTTTACTTACCTGTAATGTTAGGCATTGAGGTTGCCCTTTTTTGGTTGGTAAATGCATTGAGGGTGTCTATTGTTACCTATGAAGGTTCATTTTATTCTGAGCATGATCATGAATGCCATTAAGGCGTGCAGATCATGGAGGAAGACACCAGGGCCAACGAATTGTGCACTAGAAGGGAATATGCTAGATGGCTAGTTCGATTAAGTTCTTCATTGGAAAGGTATTGATTGAAGCTAGTTCCTTTGGATATTCTTGACTTCTTGTACTTTATTTAGAATATTCAATTATCTAGCATGCTAAACCATCAATTGACAATAGGCACCCAAAACGTAGAATTGTTCCATCCGTGTCACTTTCTGGGTCCAAAGTTGCTGCCTTTGATGACGTGAGTATTGAAGACCCAGACTTTGGCGCCATCCAAGGTGAGTTGAAACTCTTTTTATCTTTTTGGATGGCTATCTACTTAATGCACAAAAAATCTGAGTCTTTGTTTGAATATTTAATTAAGCGCTAGCGGAGGCTGGTATCATTCCTAGCAAGCTCTCAGGGGAAAAATCCGGTTCTTTCTTCTCAGATAGGCACAGCATGTTATTCTTTCCTGATAGGTATATCACCTCCATGATTTGGATTTTTTCTTTTTTGAACATTCCCTTCCCACTCTAAGGCATTAATCTTTTGGGCAGGTTTATCTCACGACAAGATCTGATAAACTGGAGGGTGCAATTAGAATATGATTTTGTTCCGGGACTAGAAGAAGAGGTACAGTACATCATGCATTGTTTACAGATTACTTCATTTCTAGTTTACATTTATTTCCATGATGTGGATGCTTCATTGGTGTTTTAAAGCACTTAAAGTGTAACTTGTTTACAGTCCAGATATCAAAGAAAAAGGTTGGCTTCATGGATATGAGGGAGATCAGTCCAATATCGGCAGAATTTTTCATGGACTTGTTGGCTGGTGACAGGAGCATAATGAGAAAAGTTTTTGGTCTGTTCCTCTTAATCCTTCTCCCAAGTCTCTCACTGCCTATACTGACACATGTTCCCTAGTATGGCTAGCTAATTTGTGAGTCTAGTTCTGTGTTTTAGTATCTGAACAGATCTTGTTAAGATAATATCTTCAGGGTCATGCTGCAGACATTTGTAACAGAAATAATGCTCGGTTTCCTTGTGTTAATTTTATTGGAGCTTTGTGCAATATTTTATCATGAACCTATTGAACAGTTGTATACTACATGGTTAGCACCATTCATGTATTAAGTGCAAGTAATTTTTGAGAGTATCATATGCAGATCTGATGTGGATCTGATCATTCAGTGTTAAAAATCCACATTCTACAGGACAGAGCAAGCGATTTCAACCTAATAAACCTTCCACAAAAGCACAAGCTGCCGTAGCACTAGCCAGTGGCCAGATGACATCAGCAATTCAGACAGAACTAGCTAGACTGGAGACAGAGAATTTTTCGAGGTTGGTTGAGATGGAAGAAATTAGGTTGGAGTTGATTGAACGGGGTGACATAAAGAGGCTCTGGGATGAGAGGCTGACAGAAGAAGAAGCCCGTGGTGTGGAAGTTGAAAAGATTTATCTTGTGGCTATTGCTGATTTAGAGCAAGAGAAGATAATTCAGCAGAAGAGCTTCCAAGAGCATATGAAGGAGAAAGCAGCTTTGGATTGTCAGAAGGAACTGACTTGCAACCTTAGAGAAGAAGTTGATGAGATGTCAGACAGGCTTGCATCGGAGAGAGCCATCTATGTTCGTGAGCAATTTGAGATGCAAGATACTATCAGGGATTTAGAGACCAATCATGAAAGGATGCTGGATACGAAATCTATTCTGGGAGCTGAGATAGAAGCTTTGCGGATTCTTAGGTAATGTACCTCTGTGGATAATTTGAAAGCATGCATACTCAACACTGTTACTCTGGCTCCTATTAAAAAGCTCACATACCAGTCTCATAAGGTTCCAGCTTGCGTGCGAGTATGGCTTCTTAGTTATGGGGCATTTCATCCCAAGGTTGAGCATGCCATGTCAGCCTTTGATGTTATGATTGCGTTAAAACCAAACCTTCATTGTGGAAATAATTTCCAATACTGTGACAATTTGTCCTTTAAGCATGTGCTCATTCAATATCCTATCTCCATCTGCAGCAATCTGAACATGGAATTTTTCATTTAGCCGTGCTTTTAAATGTCCAACCAGTGTCCCATGTCTTGTGCATCTATTCAAAGGCTATGTCCCATGTCTAGGTGGAAGAACGAGTCGTAAACTTTCTTGAAACCGACAGCAGCACCAGCATCCACGTCTATGTTGACTTTTCTATACCTAATCAGGTCATCAATTGGTCCTTGCTGATATTATGTGCATTCTCTCTTTGTAATTAGTCTGTCTAGGAATATTATCCTGATGATGGCATCAATGGTGATGGGAGAACTGAGTTGTCTTCTACATTGCTATTTGTTGCCCATGTTCTATAGTCCTCTGCATGATGGAAATGATTTGCACAGGTCTTGGGTGGAAGATGAAGCAAGGAAAACCCAGGCCCGTGCTAAGGTGCTAGAGGAGCTTGGAAGAAGGTGGAGATGGGAGGGCCATGCATGATAAAGTAGTGTACAGTGGGTGGCTACTTGATATGCTTCTAGCTTTTCAGCTACAAGGGCAAAATTCCGATTTACCTTTCATGTATCACACATTCCGTCTAGCGCTAGATGCGGCTATAGGATATGATTTTTCTTTGTCTGGCAGGACAAAGAAGGTTGATTTTGCTGTCTCCCCCTCCCCTCCCCCCCCCAAAAAAAAAAAAATCCCCACCCAACACTGTGTGTCCCTCTCTTTGTTTGTCTATTAACTGTCTGAAAAGAAATCCTTTGAACAGTATCATTGATGCCGTGCTTCGAGATTCTTTAGTCATTTTTTCTTTTCGTATGCTTCATCTAGGTGTAAATTTTCTTTTACTGTCTAAGAAAGAGCTTCGTTCGTTATCTCAATTATTTCACTTGTATATCGTTCCTTTCATTAATCAGTTGCAAGAGGAGAACGGATGTCATATGTTGTCAAATACGTTGGATGATGAGCTAGATAAGCTAAATATCTTGTTGTATTAGGATGTTTCAGTAGCCACTATGTTCATGTAAACAATTTTTGTTAAGTAACGATTTATTTTTATTCTATTCCTTGGACGAATTTCTGACCATGTGAAGATATTTGATAATTACCCAAAATTTCTATTTTCGGAATAAAAATGTGTTTGATATGATCATAACTTAGAATTTTTTTAAATATTATATTACTTTTTATTATTTTTTTCTCTTTTTTCTTCTCATTTCTTTTTTTTTCCTTTTTTTTTTTCTTTTTTTCTTCTTCAACCTTTACCCGGCCGCTGGTCTTGGGATGGTTGGTGGTCTTGCCTTGGCCAGGCAATGCCAACCTCGTGATGGCCTGGTGGCCTCACCTTGGTTGGGCAAGGTCAACTTTACTAGGGGCCGAAGCCGAAGATGCTCTAGCATAGTTGCCAGCTCTCGTCTGGCTAGTCATTAGTCATGACCAAGGCTGGCAACTCACTAAATGTTGAAGAAAAAGGAAGTCATTAGTCATGACCAATAAGCTGGCAACCTCGTGATCGTTTATATTTACTTCTTGATTTTATTATAAATTTATTTTTGAAAACAAAAAAGTTATTAAATAAATTTTTATTTCTTTATTTTTTTTCGGCAAAGTTTATAAAAGAATAGAATCTGTTACTATTTTGCACGTTGCCGAATAGATCGTTAATTCAGTGACTTGCTTCCGGGAACTAAACCCGGAAGGCATATCATGGAGGGGCGTAGAAAGTCAATTACCTGATTTTACTTTTTAGTTGGTAGTATTTTTAGCCCTTCTCAAGCGAAGCTGAAGACACAACTGATTCCATTCTAAAAACCATGAAGAAAATGCGACACTCTTGACTCCGTTGTAAGGCATATCGTTGGAGGCCTTACTAGGTCCGAAAATTTGCAGACTAAGTTAGGACCTTCAGTTTCGCATCTATTAAGTTGCCGTATTGACGATTCGGAGGCAAGGGGCAGAACCAAGATTTGGTATGGCTTTTGAGGACCAAGTTCCAATATTGTCATTTAAAGGGTTTATTCGGAGGGTCTTATCAGCCCGTGACTGCGTGTCTATGTGATGATCTCAGTAGATCCAATCAGTTTTCCATCTACCGTCTAATGTAAATAAACCATAAGTGCCGTGCCGCACGTAGCGCTGCTAATGAGTCCCTTTTATACACCCTCGACGAACACTGAAACAATAAAACGAATGTCAAGGTAGAGAAGAAACTCAAGTCTCCTGTTTGGCAGTTCCGATGAAAGTCTGGTTCAACAAATGGAACATAAAGACCTTACAGCATGCGCCATCAAAAATTTCAATAGCCAAACGACTTTTCTGAGAAAGATTGCCACTACTGCTGTTAAAGCCGGATGAAAGAATGGTCAATTTTAAACTACTCAATAAGACACTGAAGGAGAGAAGTTGGTTGCATCCCTATCGCATGGTGATGACGAGGCTTCGATCCACAAATTTGGCACCTCCTACCTTCCCTTGAATATTTGGAGGCAGATGAATGACACGTCTTTGATCCCCAGCCTCCACCAGCAACTCGGATCCTCCCCTATACTGCATTTGTCAAGTTGTTGACATTGCATATTAGCTTACTGGTGAGGGACAAAAGTATATGATCATGACCTAACATCATCAACTATCAACTATCAACTATCAACTATCAACTATCAACAGAGTTTTATTAACTTATGGGGCAGGGCCAAGAATCTCTCTGCCACTTATGCCTTCTATACTTAGGATCTTTCTATTACCATGATGCAAACTAGTTCTCCACCTCGATTATTCTTAAATGCTGCCTCAACTAAGAAGCATCTTTAAATACATATTTCACTCCCTCCCACCCAAAGGTAGAGACTTCCTATAGCATAAGCATCGTGACTTTTAGAAGTCTCCTTCAACAGTTCTCAAGTAGAATTGCAACTCTTCTAGAAAGGGGAAAAAAACTCTTCCAAGACTGTAGATCTTAGCAAAACCTACGTTTATGAAAATGAAACAATCTTAAGTAGAGATATACAGAAGCTGAGCTTACTTGGTAAAGCTTGATCTCAGATTTATGGAACCCAGGCAAGAGTAGAGTCACCAACTTCTTCACTGGATCAAACTTGACTGATGGCATTGAAATGCTGCTTGCCGGCAATGAAAGAAGCTCTTGTGCTTTATTACTTGAAGAGTCTGACATTATTGCATCCCAATCTGCTGGGGAAGCAAATGAAAGGTGCGGAATGAGAGTAGATGGCACTGGTGCAAAGGTCTCTTTAAGTCTTTCTGTTGACTCTCCAGCTTCATTGGGAGAAGCAATACCAAAAGCACCAGATATAAGAGCACCGGCTTGGATTGTGCTACCCCAATAACGCAATGCAGAGTCCACAGAGGCTTGATTTTGGGGGTCCACCACAAGAAAGCATCTAAATTTATGCGGATCAGAGAATGCAGAAGTTCCTCTCTGCATTACTTGCAATCAATATCTTGATGATTGTTAAAAAAAATCATGGGGCATGCCGAGCACAAGAGAATATTTTAGTTATTTAGTACCTCTAACATTTTGTCCAGTGCGTCCCATATTCTTGCACTTGTATTAACGTTAAGAGTGGATTTGCTCCCAGTTAAACTCATGGCTTCATCTATCAGGCTTAAGACTGAAGGACCCGCCAATCTTCCCAGATCAGTCTTCTCGGCTATGCTTCGCAAGTATTTTAAGTACAGCCTATGTAGCCAAATAACTTTCATTTAGAGAGAGAGAGAGAGAGAGAGAGAGAGAGAAGTTCTTCTGACCTCGCTTTACTGGGTGTGCCAATCATCCTCAGGGTTTCCTCTGTGCTGATACCATCGTAGACTATCATGTCAAATGTTTCTCTTTGTTTTCCTTGAGATTCATTCCACAAGAACCTGACATATCTTTCGAGTTCTAATGCTGAAAAAATGGAGTCCATCCCAGGAAGTACCCCAAGCTCTTCTCCCACCACCTACTACATTTAGGAGAAAGCGGCATAAAAATATGTTCAACAAGAGAGACCCAAACCTTTTCTTTTCTGTGATGCAACCAGAAGTCGGATCACATACCTACCCCTTCAAGAACTCCATTTGTCATATTAAGGTGGGAATCTGCTTCCTGAAGCCGCTTGAGAGGTTCAAGAAGCATCTGTCAACTCATCAAAGATATTGCAGTCTCAGGAAGATACACAGTTTAGCGGCTATCAACATAAAAGCATAAAGAGGTCAAAAGACATACTTTTGTGGTCTCCAATCGAACAGCCGAGAGGTTGTCCTTGCATCTACTTGGAGAAGTTCCAATCTTACAATTCAAAAGATACTCAGCAGTGGTGTCTGGTGAATGTATCACCAAGCATGTCTTAAGCCCCGCCATTGCAAAGTGCTGATCTTGAGCATCAATATTAAGGCATGAGCATAACAACGAAGACCACAGTTAACCAGGCTTCGCAAAATAAACCACCCTAACGAGGTGGGTGGACGAAGGAGAACGGCATACTAACAGCAATCCAGCAACAGACATTTTCACACTTTGACATCATCATACGACTGTCCAGAGCTCAACAAGAGCTTGAAAGATAAGAAAAGCCATCCACCTGAATTAACAAGAACTGATTTTTCTAGCAAGTACGCAAAAATGAAATCCTTCATTTGGTCCAATCCAATTTTGCTATCAGGAACGTATCCGGCGATTACGACCTCGCACTGGGGCATTTATATCTTTGCAAGAGCACAACCTCAGTTTAAGAAGCCGGAAAACATGAACAAACAGAAGACCAAGTCCATCCAAGCTCAAACGCCACCAATTACATTCACCCTAAAACCAAAGACTATATTGGAATCAAGAACCAAACAAAGACCAGAAATGAAGAGTGCCCATGTTTACCTGAGCAGCGAAAATGGCCGACGTGGTCTTTCCAGACCCACCTTTCCCCAGAAAGGTGACCAATTTAGTAGATCGCTCCTTGTCCTTGCCCTTGTCATCGGCAGAGGACACGGCCCTGATCAAAACACGACCTCGTCTTCCACGAGCTCTGCGCGCGGCGATCGGCATCGAGAAAGTAAAAGGGCAGGCGGGTTCTGCAATCAGGACGGAGGACGATGAGAAAGACAGCGCCATTGTTGAGCTTGGCTTTTGCCGAAAAGTCTCGATCTTTTCCGCTTGGACAGTGGCCGGGGGTTCACCACGGAGGATGAAAGGCAGTTTTGTTTTGTCGGGGCGCAAATTTCTTTAGTTGAAAAAAATAAAATAAACTTCACACCTGCTTTTCTAGGCTAATATCCTAATTTCAATAATAAATCATTTTAAATTTATTCTATATAATCTCTAAAACTTTAACCCGACATGTAATATTATCATTGTACTTTTCATTTATTCAATACGTGGTCTCTATACTTTTGGTAATTATTCTATATAATTTTTAAAATTTTAACGCGATATGTAATATTATCATTTGACTTTCCATTTATTTAATACGTGGTCTCTATAATATCAAATAAACTTCTCAGCCCCAAAATTGCCATTGTGGGGTGAGGACAGCCCCGGAAGTTATTAAGTAGGCCAGCAAGCTTTTCCCAAGCGATGTGGGACTCCCTTCCGCAAGGGCTTCACATGTCATTTCATTAATTCAAGTTTAGGGACAATATTAAATATTTTCTTAAAGTTCAAAAACTAAATTGAATATGTATAAAAAGCGTAAGACCACATTAAATAAATTAAAGATTCATGGACGATATTACACATTATGTTAAATTTTAAGAATCATATTGAACAAATTTAAAGTTTATGCATTAGATTGTGTATTGGGTCAAAGTTCGAAAACCATTTATGTTGTTATCTTTAAATTGTGCGAAGGTGTTTCTAAAGAGTGGAAGATCTAGATGATTTTGGGGGTTGTTTAATTTAATTTTGATTTTGCATTCTTTGGCACTTTGGAATTATAAATTAAAATATATTCAAATATTTAATATATGCATTAATCAGAAAGTAGTAAAGTAATTAGAGGGGATTACCTCCGATTAAGGAAATGAGAAAAAAAAAACATGAACCTAAACTAATTAGCTAGAGGTTCCTACGATGACGCCTGCATCAGCCTCAACTAAATCGCATCTTTTTGTTTCAATCCATGAGCAACAAAACCATGAACCGATGGAACACCAACCATGAGTGCCGCTTGTTTTGCACCTTAAAATGTCGGGACATGAAAGGGACAAGGAATATCATGATGTGATTTAAACCGCAAGATAATGACATGCGATGTAACAATTCAATCTGATCAATGCGAGTAGATCCACAATTCAAGCTCCGTGTAGGATGGACAAGCATGTATTAGTTACTCAAAAGGCATATGCACAGACAGTTCACTCCAAAAATGCAAGCTGTTAGAGTGCGGTGCAAAATATGGTGCAAAATTATTTTATGTCCTTGGCACTCTCTCTTGCATGAAGGTTCACTCGATGAAAAAGGACTTAAGATATGCAAATTCTAGGGAAAATTATCCAAAAAAGTCATTGACTTATTATACAACGGTCAATTCAAATATAACATTTCAATCGTACCAAATTAGTCTTAAATATTTTGATAATTTGCTGATTCGGTTTTAAATATTTTAATTGTACTAATTTAATTCTAAACATTTTTTTGTTCAAAGTGTTGGTAAGGGCTTCATGGTCCTCGCCTAGGGTTGGTAAGATTGATACAGTCGAAAGATCTATGATTGCATTAACTGTTGTACATTAGATTTAGGATTTTTTTAATAATTTTCTCACAAACCTTATGACTATGGTCAAAAGAGGGAGATCTACGAAGAGGGGAAATGGGGGGTGTAAGAAATCAAAATCAAGAACCCTAATTCCAATACCAACTCAAAGTAAGATGCCCGGCTGTTTACTCCAAAAGATTGATCCACAATGCGTTGTGCGATATTCGAACGCCGACTCCCGCACGGCATCATTTCTGGATGAGAATCGAACATGATGTTAATGGCGCACGACCAACCTGAACAAATAGAATTATATGAAGTGTATTGGGAGCTATACGAGTCCATATGATACAGAAAGCACGGATTTCACCATCTGTACCGGGGATCGTCATTCTCGAGTTTCGATATTCCGCACGCATCGGAAAGTCACCGACAACCGCGTCACCAAACACCTCGCCAAGAGTCGGCAAACCCTACCTAGCGAATTGGCAATTGCGACTTCCGATCATTCATGTGCGACGTCTCTTTCTTCTAGATGGTTTCGCCATCACCGGCCATCAGTTTCCAGGCGGGTCTTGAAGGCAGTTGCTCTGGATTTCTTCAGATTCTATGTGATGGAGAAAGAAAGGTGCGCAGAAGCTTATTCCCATTTCTCATGATTCGTCGGCGGTCAATATCCGCCGACCACGATACTGGCAGAAATTATATCCATAGAACTTAAATTTTTTAACTAATGTAAACCCTAAGGTTCGTGCATAAAGATATGAAATCGCAAAGTTCCCGCGGAAGAATTTATGATTGTTGATCTCGAATTCTTAAAGTTCGACCAAGCTAATGAAATTTTACAATCAAAAGCGGTGGACAACTGTGGTCCTTTTGTTTATCTCTCTAGCATATTTTAGCTTGATAGATAAGGGAATATTTCTTGAAGCAATTTATATACAATAATTTAAACAGTTTTTTATTTATAAGAAATAAAAAAAATAAAGGTAGTGATGATGACCCTAAATATACAATTTCTATATAGTCATGATTCAAGATGCATAGTGCAAAAATAAAGGTAGTGATGATGGCCCTAAATATATGAATGAAGCAGGTTCAAGATCTACAAATAGAGGGACACAAGGGCCCGGAGATGATAGTTATGATTCATGGGTTACGACTAAGAAAAACATACTGAGATGCTTAATTAATCAAATTTAAATTAGGTTTTGCTATTTCCCTCACCTTTTCAATCTATATTTACATTTCGGCCCCAAAAAGATTAATATTTTCATCCGAGATAGATTGTAAAGTATAAGCCAGAGAGGTGACTCAAAAGCATATCATTTATTCAAATTTTGATTCGGGGCATGATCCAAATCAAGAAGTTTGCACAAGAATAATCTCAGTTATATATTCCGACCTTATAAGTAATTAAGTTGAATTTCTTGTTTTGACTCCAAAAGTAATTCATTAATAATTTTGATCAAAAGTGGCACTCGAGCACCTATTTAAATAACTATAAGTGGAGAATTCATGTTTCTAATATACCGGTTATTCTGTGAATGCATATTTGATGTTTTGAATCTCTAATATACATTTCGTATACTCTCGACGTCACCCATTGCTCTACTAACTCTACTTTGCTCAACTAATCATTAATAAGCATTTCAGCCAACCCATACTTAAGATTGGAAGTGATCAGAAGAAAATTCAAATAAATCGATCCGTCAAACTATCAGAAAAAACCTTGAAAAATAATTAAATAAATGAACCCCCAAGCAATCATATAATATATATGTATATGTAAGCCAATCGCGTGCCAAGAAAATTTCCCCTTTCTTTTTTATTTTATTTTTTGGGGAGCCTAAGAGACAAGCTTTGGTTAATCATCTATAATCATCAAAGTTAGCGAAGCTTTCAACCCTAACTACCCTCATTAGGATCCGTCATTATGGCGCAGCTAGATATTCTCCTTCCCAAAGCCATTGCCGTGCCGTCCCAGCTACTCATGTCCCTCACCACCGCAGCGCTTTGATGACGAATTCTTAACAGCAAAATATTCAAAAACCAATATAATTCCTGATCGAACACCAATGTTTTTTTTTTTTTTTTTTTTGGTAATTGTAAGTATAATCGAACACCAATGTTCATCATCACAAAAAAGGAAAAAATATATATGTATATTATAGTTGAACTAAACCCAAGATTATGTTCTCATAACACAATAGTGACAACTCAATGCATGTACAAGGTGGAGCTGACGAAAGATCATGTTCTCTGGAACCCCAGGCGTACAGTGCAGATCATCATGGATGGTTTCAGAGAGATATGATTTCCATGCAGTTTACAGCGATGCAAAACTTGCCACTGGGGATTGAATATGCATCAATCAGTGGTGCAGCGGGTTCGGCCCTGTGGGGACCAGCCGCTTCTCCACGCCGTAGCGGGGGTCGACCTCGCCACCATCATCGGGCGGCTCCGGCAGGTGGCCCTTCCCACGGCGTTTCCGAAACGGGGCGAAGTCGAACTTGCTGGCCAAGACCTTCCGGTTGATGGAACCGCGGTGGTGAGAGGTTGAGGTTGAGGTTGAGGTTGAGGAGGAGGATGAAGATGGGGGGGATCCGGTCCTGGTGCCGATACCGACGGCGTGCTGTATGTTGCTGAGATGCGACCTGGACTTGTAGAACTCGAGAAGCAACAGCAAGAGGAGGGATAGCCAGAGCATGGTGAATAGGGCATGAGGGAGCTTCGGGGTCATGGTGGTGGAGGGTGGAGGAGGAGGAGGAGGGTGGAGTGGGCGGCGAGAGGAAGCATGGAGGAGGAAAAAGCCAGGGACAGCTATTAGAGAGAGAGAGAGAGAGAGAGAATAATTTGATGGAAGATGATGTGAGGAAGGTTAATGAAATTGATATGTGTTGTGGCCTTTTGGCTTGTTTAGGGTAATAAGTTGTGAGAACCTTTTGATGTGCTTATATTTATGGAGAGAGAGAGAGAGGGGAGGGAGAGAGAGAGAGGGAGAGGGGAAGGTAGACCCACTTTCCAATGAGAGTTTCTTTAAACTTAAGCAACATAAACTTAACAGTAATCATCATCGATTGTCAAACCTCCTATCATTTTTATTAATTTGTCTTGGATTACGCTAATTATGCCATCTTTTTGAGGATCTCTCTCATCTTATATTATGTCAGAAATCCATCATGTAGGGAGAGACCTTCATATTATTAACCCCACCCAAATCATATTGAAATACCATAGATTTACAGTCAAATCATATGATGAGAAATATGTTCAAATGTGCTGATGACCTTCTCTATGAAGTGGACAAAATTTTGCTCATTAGCAGCTGCTTGCTATATAAAACAATTGGTTTTCAGAAATCGTGATGAGATTTTGCATGGTTATAAACGACTTCAGATGTTTGTATACATGAGGAAGTGGATGAACTCCAATGTCAGGGTTTGAAACTTCGATGGCCAAGGACAGACCTTATGGATCTAGATGAGTTGGGACATCGGGTCAGTCTTCCCCTATTAGATCGTTCCCAAACAATGAGGCACGTGAGCATGGCACTTGATCATTACCAACCACTTTATCTCTAATATTTATTTCTCCCATTGGACATGCAAATTATTTTAAAATACAATCGATTTTGGCCTGTTGCAGCCATCATTAGGAATAATGTCAGCTCCCGACTAATTTGACGTGGGTGGCCATCCCAACCTTAAGAGTTCCCTACGAAGATATCCTTTACGTCTCAAGATCCCTCGCCCAAATATCCCAATGCCTTCTAAGCAATCTCATTGTATCAATACTTTTGCATCTCTCGCACTTACTTCAACATGGCACCCCAAAATCCCATATTTTAAACCATACGAGTATTGGAGAAATCTGACCATAACACCCACACCATAAGAGGTGGTCATAGTTACTTAGAAATTACAACGAGTCTCGTGGTGGCTGTCTGAGGACAATAGTGATCGATGTCTCGAAATCACTAAGTTCACTCGTTCTCAACGTGACTTAATAACTTTTCCATCGTTCGTTAAATTCATACGTTCCATCACATTATAATAAAATTTATCCCATCCCAAATCCCGCATCCTTTATCTCATCCCATTCGGTTCCCTAACGAAATTGCCGGAACAATGATTTCTCGTGCATCAAACTCCAAGAAATCTTTCTACGTGTACGCTCTGTCGGTGCAGAAAGTGGTCATCAAACATAGGTGATGGTCTGATTGAATGGCAAGAAGTGGTGGGGAATACGCATTCCATTTTATCCGTGGACAAAGCAATGTATGAACAGTAGTACCGGGTAAAGTGAGAGAACTCCATGAGGAGAAAATAAGCACAATACGCGAGAGAGAGAGAGAGAGAGAGAGAGAGAGAGAGAGAGAGAGAGATGGCTTCCTAGAATAAGTTATTATCAAAGTTAAACATGAGCAACTTCGAAATCAAATGGAAATGATGTTAACGACTGTACATGATGTAACAAAACAAACCACTTTTACCTCGTTTCTTAATGAGAAATAGTACGGCAATGCACTAAATTTCTCGGCCACCATGAAGAGGTAGCGAACACGCGAGCTTTGAAGGTAACATGACCAAATAACCCCATTTTCCTTCTTTTGATTATTGTATATTTGTTTGAACGAAATTTTTTTTTAACAAATTAATTTTCTTGACTTCCATGCATTTGATTTGCTAAAAATGATCCATCATGAAAATTCATTTACAATCAAAGAATTTATACATGCTTGATGTTAAGAAAATGAATTACCTAATTCGAAGAGAGGGAAATATTTTCCTGAAAGATAAATGGTGAATTGCTAGCTACTAATTTAAAGTAGGAAATTGAGACACTAGCTTGCGGGTTTCGTATTTTTTGTCTCTGACTTGGTGGGATTTCCAAAAGTTTAAAAAGGCACAAGATGAGAGATTTATACATATTATATATATATATATATAAAACAATAATATTCAGACAAAACGAGATCTATTTTTCTATTTTATTTAATGAAACAAATGATAATACATTAAGTAATATATAAAGGATTCAATTGCAACTTTTAAAAATAGTGGATATTTTATTCAGCCAAAGAAAAGATTTGGTATATATGTTCCAAAATTAAATAAATTTCAGAACTCAAAGAAACCGCGATGTTAAAACTTACTATGCTTGGAACTTCCACTTATTTTAGGGATTTATAATCGATTAACATATAACTATGGAAAAAGGGATATTAGTTAAAAACTCACTTTAGTCTAGAACTTACAAATGTTTTTTCACTAATAATACGATGCGGTTTCTTCGTATATATATTTTTCAACTTGAACTCTAGCATTGTGTAATTTGATAGTAATTTTCTAGAAGAAAACAATATGCCATGATGATGGTACAAGGAATTTTATTAATTTTCACTCACCTACTTGGATCATATGGGTTATCTTAGTTATATTGAAAATTTGATTCGCAATCAAAGAAGAATTGAGGGTTTTTATTCGTCATGGTACTTACTATTATTTTGTTATAAAATAAACTACTTCACTATACATTAACTCTTATTATCCATATAAAATGATGTAGGATCAGGTGTCATGTGGTCATATAATTTTTGTTAATCAACCAAACATACAATTGAAACTCCCTTTTTTTTCCCAAACTTTAACTCATGCAATCCTAAGATTGATCTTGTAATGTTGTAGGTCCTTCCACATCTTCATCTATGAGGTTCAAATCCACAGGGTAATTTTTTTGTCTACCAATTCATTATTCATATTTCAATCTTGTCTTTAATTCACTAGTTTTTATACATAATTGATATCGCTAATCTTGATTTTAGGTCATCAAAAAATCCTTCTAGAGAAATTTGATCCGATCGAAAAGAATGAGAAGTCATTCGATACTCAACACTTCCGTCATTAGTTGCAAAGCCAACATTTCGAGTGGTTTTCCATTTTTGAATTTTAAATAGATCTTTCTAGAGACATTGATGATTTTCTTCTAGTTAGTTTAATATTTTTCTACTTGCCATTAGCTATATATCGTCTACTTAATTGTTTTTTTCTTTTTATATTCAAGAAATTTCACTTACTGAGATTTGTGAAAGTTTCCCTTTTAGATCGTTCCTTTCTTGGACCTTTTTAAAAATCCTCTAATCTCAAGAAATTATGGCTAGTATCAGAATTATAATCTAACGGCACCGTTTTGGTAGCCGGGGTCCTAAAAGTAGAGAGAGAAAAGGGGCTGAGTTGGCGGCAACCGGCTAACGGCGTCGTATCGCAGCTCCATTTATACGGCGTCGGATTGAAATATCCTTCGTGCTCTTTCTTCTCCGCGAGAGATCGTTCGTCTCCAAAGGTGCCAGAGCAGTCCCCGAGGAGAGAGAGGGAGGGAGAGGAAGTTTCAGCGCCGAAATTCATCCGAAGTCGAAGCAGATATGGTGCGTTACCTTCGTTTTTCTCTTCAATTCGATGGTAGCAACGGTTGGTTTGGCGATTACGGTTGTCGATTGCGTTGTTCCCCCTTTGGGCGAGCGATTAGGGTTTCGGTCGATTTTGCTGATTTGATCTCTGGGGTTTTGATGCGATTCGTGTTGGTAGATTAGTCCACACGCGTTACGTGTAGGTTTTTTCGCGGCTGTTGCTCGATTTTTCCTCGTCATGAGGTGGTCGTCCGTTTCGTTTCGATGCAAACGTGGAAAAGGGTCTGTCGGATCAGTGGCAAACTCCTGAAGGTCGTTTTTTTGTGTTCGAGTTTGAATTTTGGAGCTGCTTTGAGGTGGTATTTTTAGATCCTTGGGGATGATCTGCTCTGCAGCAGATCAGGGCTGTGATCCATTCGCTCCAATTGTCTTGTCTTTTGTTAGAGTCTCCTTTCTTGAGCTGTCTTTGGTCTATTTTAGTTAGCACGACAGGGTTATTGTAGATATTGCAGAAGCTATGAGTGACATATTGTTGTCGCAATTGACCATTACATGTGGAGGCTGAATGATGCTTCAGCGTTACTACGCAAATCGCTGATTTCTTTGGGACTAAGCTTTCCTTTTCTTTTTGAATTTTGCAGTCTTCACTAGCAGCTGCAAGAGCTGACAATTTCTATTACCCTCCAGAATGGACCCCAGACCAGGTATCAATTCCAACTTTCAACTTCAGCGTTCTCATATTTTAGCATTTTGTATCTTGAGTTCTTACATTGCTCGTATTTCAGGGTTCTTTGAACAAGTTCCATGGTCAACATGCTTTGAGAGAAAGAGCACGGAAATTGGACCAGGGCATCTTGATCATAAGGTAACTATTTATGTATAATTAGGGTTTCCCTTGTTTATGTCTTTCTTTTTGTAAAAAAGTCATCAGGTTTAATGTGAATGCAATCTCTTACAATGTACTTGGTCTTGGGCATCAGTATTACTTGGAAGCATATGGTCTCATTAATACGTTAATTATTAACAGCAGTGGAAAATGAGTCCTGTTTTTGAGAGAAGCAGCTTAATGTGTGTCTTGGCTATTTTTGTTGTGTCTGTACCTGCCAAAGCTTATACAGTCATGAACTAATCCTCCCAGTTTGTGTACATCCCTCTTCCAACGTTCCTGTTTTAGGATCATGTGTAGATCGGTGTTTTTGTGGGTTTTTCATTTCTGATTTCATAGGTGGTTCAAGGTCACTCACGTTCACATGTTTTTTTGCTTTAGTGTTGAGGTAGCTGGCATTCAGGAGTGATCTTTCTCTTTGTATGAGTAAATGTTTCCATTGGCTTGTTTTCTTCCCTAGATACATGAGATGAGAATTAGGAATACTGTTTTGGATCTTTTGGGAATAGTGAATCACAAGTTGCTCCTTTCTCCAAGTTACAGCCTCTCAGGTTAAATCTAAGTGAGGAATCTCTTGTCTAATGTAGTGAAAGCGTGCAGTTGGAGGAGACCTTTTGGTCTTATATTTGTAACATTTTTCAGCAAGAATATGTTTTCTGTGGCGAGCTAACACTAATACGTGTGGTACAAAGTTGGGAGTTGTGAATTGCTAATATATGTTAAATTTTTCTGACATTTTTAGGTTCGAGATGCCCTTCAATATATGGTGTGGTGGATGCAATTCTATGATTGCAAAAGGTGTTCGGTTCAATGCTGAGAAAAAGCAAGTGGGGAACTATTATTCTACAAAGGTATGCTTCCTTTGAAGACTCAATGCTTTCTGGTTGAGTAAGTTAAATTTAGAGATTCAGGGCATTGCTGTAGACTACCAGATATGTCCCATTCACGCAAAAAATGGCATGATAATTAAAATGATAATCTATGTGGTCAATGATGGGAGAACTTTGATAAGATCCTAGGTTTTTTAATAAAATTTTGTTTAAAAAATCCCCTAGAGCACTTGTTAAACAACAAAATCAAAAAAGTATTACCGTTTCCAATGTATTGATTGTCCTCGTGACATGTACAATCCATGCTTCGAAAATTGAATAAATTCTTATTAAGTATTTCAAACAAGTCCTCCATCAACAAGACCCTTTTTAATATAAATTTTTGGGACCTAGTAATAATGATTTTTGTTATTTTTTATTTTTTTATGTATGAAGATATGGAGCTTCACAATGAAATCGGCCTGCTGCAAGCATCAAATTGTGATTCAAACGGATCCAAAGAATTGTGAATATGTGATTATCAGTGGGGCTCAACGAAAGACTGAAGAGTATGACATTGAGGATGCAGAAACTTTTGCACTTCCTGCAGATGAAGGTAGGCGATTTTCTCCTACATTATATAACGAATCTTTTTATAAATAAATGGTGTGAGCCATTCCAGCTATTTTCCCATTGTAATTTCTAAGTGATTTGTTCAGTTGCAACAGAGTTGCTTGTGATTTTGTGTCGGCACCGTTTGTATGGAGTAGGTTTTACTTTGCACTCTTTGCCTTTTTCAAATCTGGTGGGGCACGCACTTAGACTAGATTTTTATAATTTAAACATCTAAAATTTTCACTACATATAAATGCTAAGATTTGGATTTCATATATTATGTTTTCCAGTCACCTTTTTTTAAAGTCGAATAGTGTTTCGGATTTTGGCAGAACAGTGGAAAAGTAGCCTCTGGCTTTATATAAGTCAAAATTAACCCGTAGACGTTGACTCCCTTTTCTGGCTCAATATTTTGTTGTTCAGAAAGAGGCAAGCTTGCCGATCCTTTTTACCGTCTTGAACACCAAGAGGAAGATTTGCAGAAGAAGAAAGAAGCCGAGCCAGTTCTAGTGCGCCTTCAACGCATATCAGATGCTAGGCATGCAGATGACTACTCTCTGAACAAGGCCTTACGGGCGCAACTTAGAGTATGTTTCTGAGTTATCCCAAGTTATTTCTTCTTTTTTAATGTTCTTTTGTTTTTCAAATTTTGACATGACTGTCCATTTCCAGAGTCAAAAGAAGCGGATTGCTGAAGAAGAGACTGCTTCCAGGAAGAAGGGCCTTGGCATACGACTGCTTCCAGCAACAGAGGAAGACACTGCTACCGCAGCAAAAGTGAAGTTTTCGTCCAAGTTTGAGAGGAACAGGAAGGACAAGCGGGCACTGATAAATGCTGCTTCTATATTTTCTTCCTCCGGGTCTGCAGCATCAGATAAAAGCAGACTGGTCCTGGAATCCAAGAGGAGGAAAATTAGGGCCAGCACAACTTCTAATTTGTTGGCAGGCGGATTTAAGCCATCAGCACTGTCGGGCAATGGCATCTCTTCAAGTAGACACAAGAGCAGCTCAGTGCCAGTGAGAAAGTTCTAATTGTTTGTAGTGTAGTACCATAATACTCTCGAAGTTTGGCTTTTGCCTGAGAGCTTCGCTTCTGTGGAATGCCGATCAAGCTTTTGTATATATCTACAGATGTGGTGTGGACTCTTGCTTTTTTGGGGTACTGTTGTGCAGCAGTAATCCATTATGGTTTATTTGTCGGGCTCTACTCTTTGTTCTGTATTGACAATCCTGTCCTGTTATATAGTATGATACTAGTAAGGATAAGACAATTATGTGCTGACAATTCCTTTTACCTTGTTAGCTGCTATGTTGCCCTCGTGGAGCCTTAAAGGTTTGATTGAGTGAAGTATTGCACAATGGGAAATCTGGGTTTCTAGGTCAGGCTACCCAATTGCAATTTATCTTCGGCTAGGCTACAAAGAAGGGTATTCCTCGCGAATCCCTTGATCTTGTTCTAAATTGCCTACAGTTGATAGGATCAAATCGATAAACTTAGTTTGATGGCAAATTGAGTCATAATATCTTCTTATGTTTATCCAAAGAAAAGTTGGATGGCTGATAAGAATGGAGGTTCTGCTCTTGAATTTAGGATTCTCAGGTGATCCATGCACTCCCCCGAAGACCTAATATTTTTTGTTGACTAACTTATGCAAACTTCTCATTTATATGTTCGACAGCATGCATTAAAACTAAATTAGAGTTTTTCGTGCAGTCTTGGATAACATAAAGCCCGAGTAATCTTGAAAGAGGCCGAGGGGGGATGAGCGTGCGGTTAAATGGCCCGACGCCTCCATTCGAAAGTGACATTGCACAGCTTGGCGCGCGCAGAGACTGTACATTAAGTTCTCTTCATTTTTAATAGGTTAACTGTAGCACTGAGATAACGTCGTATAGACTTCTGGAGATCCTGTCCCTACGTGAAATCCAAGCCCACGCCTCCCTCCACCATTCTCAAGAAACCAAATCCTACTTCTACACCAAGAATGGATGACAGAAACCCTACACGATGGCGACGGTAGACTTCTTTGTGGAGTAGTTCTGGGAAAATTATTAGCCTCTGCGCTCCTCGGCGCATCAAAATCTGCCCGTTTCACATCCCCAGTACGAAGAGATCGGATAAGAGGCTGAAATCGCGCAACATCATTTTCTTTATCACCAGTCCTGAGAAATCAATGCGATTGGTACCATTTGATTGTGCACATCATGTTCTTGTAGACTCTTATTTTTCACGGGACGGGTATTAGTACCATTTGATAGTGACATGGAGGTGTAATAAATCAATGTGATTGGAGCGCCACAGTAGATACCATGCACATCTTCTGAATTATGTGATTGATCCATTATATCATATTGACCGCATAATTCGCATATAAAGTAATTCTTGTTATCATATTGCGGGGACGGGGAGTTAATGTTACTCGCCTCGGAACCAATGGCCATTGCAAGTACTATCTCAGCCCATATTACTAACAACCCCACATAGTTTCTCAAGGCAAGAGAAATCCCTAGCGGAAGGAGGCGTACTACTCGGGCAACGATCGTGTCTTGCTTGTCCTCTGTTGGGTTCCTAGTATTTTGCTGATCACTGACAAAATGGATCGTGGACGTGCTAGGGATGATACTATCATAGCCATATGCAATATCACGGTACCGATATTTCGGCATCCATGACCCCAGCCATTCCGTACACCGACACGCGATAAATCTGACCCCGAGAAAGAACCAGCAAAAAAATTGAAAATTTTGTGCATTTGTCATAGCAAAACTCTTATCTTGGTTCTGCAGACCGTGTCAGGAGGGGCTCTCTGACAGAGAATACGCGAGCGTTGTCCTTAAGATATAGAGAGCAATCGATGATATCTATTCACAGAGCCTAACGTGGCGAGCTAGGTTTCTTCTTCTTCGTCGTCTTCTTTTTCTTCTTCTCACCAACGAGTAGTCGCTTTGTCTTGGCCGCTGCTTCTTGTCCCTTCTTTTCCCCGTATACCACCGAGTTCGGTTTGCAGAAAACAGGAATGATCCTGTGTTCAGACAACTGCCAAGAAGGTGCACGGTCCTTATTTGCATTTGAACCTGTGAGCTCTCTCTCTCTCTCTCTCTCTCTTTCCATTTGATATGTTGCAGAGCCCTTGTTGAAAGGCTATGAATTTTGGTCGTGGGGGATGGTTGCTGTTGATTCATATTTAGTTTTTGATAAATGTGATTCATATGTTTTCTTTATTCCTGCTGTATTTACTCGTAAACGAGGTTTTCTTAACTCGTGCATTCGAGATGTTCCTTATCATATTTAACCAAAAAAAAATTGTCAATTTTCCTTGGCATGTGTGATCAGCACATTAAAACTGGACAATCTTTTTTTTTAGATACTTAAAAATTGTTCCGAGATACCAGTTAACAAAATCTATTTAAAAAATATATCCGCTTTTCTATACATTATTGTACGAGATTTTTCTCTGGTTATGGAATAAGAGTAAGTATAAAGTAAATTCCAATATGGATTGAAATCCTCTACATTTTAAGAAGTAAATATATTAGGTAAAGTCACCCGTTGGCTCAAAATACCCCTACTCTTTAAAGGATTTTATGCATGAGACCGCACACCAAGAAAGACCGTAGTGTCATACGGACAAGAACAGGTACGGTCGGGGTAGTGGTGAAATGGGAATAGGGAAATAGGGAAAAGAAGAAGGAAAGAAAAAGGAGGAAAAAGGGAATGGGATAATCAATTTGGACCGTCCATTTGCATGGGAGACGACGTGTCTAAATTTTAGAAGGTAAACTGACCTAAATATAGAAGATTCAATCCTTTTGACATGATCAAATTTAATTGTGACATGACAACATCATAAAGTGAGATCTATCACTCAATCGTACGCACATATTGTAGTGTATGTGTACCAAACTCACCTTATGGTTTCTGATGAAGCTATGAATTAGTGATAAATTAGATCCCCTTCATCAAAATCTACCTTCTCTCTTTTACCTTGGCACTGATTTTGCACCCAGGATGTGTGGCTTTGTGTGGTGTGTGGATTTTGATTTTTCCCTCAGCAAATCTGACGTGTGCTTGGAAATTATAATCTCACTGAAGATGTTTTCAGTGCGGAGGTTGCCTAAAACCATGCTTCAACGCTAGGTATCATGATATTGTAGGATAGAACCAGATTATGTTCTTAAAATAAACTCAATGCATGGGATCAAAGCCTAGATTCTGACAAAACTGGATATAGTATATGGACCTTGGGTTTGATATGAGAAACCGACGAAAAAGAACGGAACTAAGTTGAGTGGAGATTGCAATTATAAGCAAATGAATGCACGACCGCTGACAAGAACAGGCCGACCTGATGCAAGCCAAAGCATTCAGAGAGGACGATTAGTCGACTGTCACGATTCATTACTGTTTGATTTGATGATCTTTCACCCTAGAGAAAAATTTGAAAGATGGATTACGACAAGTGAGTGTCATGAATCATGACGACGCAGGGCCGAATAATTTCACGGAGGTGATCATACAAAGGGCAATAGGTCGTTGACAAGCAACACAACACAAACATTCTGTATTTATGCGGTTCAGACGAACAAGTCATGCAATTTTCACATCAAAATACCTTATTTATCACTCTGAATGTGTGTCTTCCCAGAAATATGCGGCGCACAGAGACCCAAAACATATAAAATCAGCAATAGATGTCTCCATGCAGCATCTGCATAACATACTATGGTGTAATGCTGAGCAAAAACGTTCAGTGGAGTTTCCCTGCTTAATACCCAGGAAAACCAAAAGGTATGCCTTTGATCTCATTCCTGTGCCAGGAGCTGTTGAGTGTAGCATGCTCAGTATACTAATGAAACTTTATCAGCTTCGTCCATATAAAAATATAACTTAAGCAAATATAATGCATAGTAAATATCTACATATACTATGAATCTATGGGAAAGTAAAAAATAGAGGCAAAGTTTCATTTTGCAATTTTTTCTCCTCCTCGGGACTGTGTATGTAACTTTAGTTCATTATTTTGGCAAACCAGATATATAGCACCGGCAGGTTTTTTATGTAATGCAGAACTTAGTAGTTGCTCATATTCATGATTCAACTTCGAGTACAGAAAAGATTAAGGGCTACATCCATCTCATCAGGCAAATGTACCAAAAAATTGCTAGGGAGTTAATTAGACCAAAATTCAACCTTGCCCAATGTACCTTATGAGGAAACAGATATCACGGTGACTATTGTACAAGCATACTCAAGTAATGATACCTTGCATGCATTGTGTAGAGTCGCAGCCCTTAAGAATGTATAATGTCTTGAGATATCTATGAATCTCATTAAAAATGCTCAATTGTCTCGAAATTAAAATAAAAATATCATGTTTAGACATAGATACGTGCCGTGCATAAGTGAAGTGATCCATCCACAAAACAAGAAAGGGTTTTTTGTCTATGCACCATAGCTTAAGAGAGCCGCAGAGTGAATTTCTATCTCATATTCTCTCTCAAAAACTTCAGCACATTACAGCCATACAGCTTGGTGGTGTGCCTAAAGTTCGCTAAGTAATATTTAGCTCATAATATTGAAAAAACAAAAGATAGATGGTGAGGAAGATCTTTTACAATATTGTTGTCCACAAAGAGGTGCTATTACACGCTCGTTCCAAGAGTGATTTAGAGATGTAAATCACTGAAGCTATTTCTGTTCTTGCGTATTCTTGGAAACCATCGAGTCTTCCTTCAACGTACATGGTGCTACCGTATGTCTTCATATGATTAGCTTAACAATTCTCAATATGTTCATCTGAGTTAGACATTGGTATTGATTTCTTTTACAACGTTTACCAAGATATTACTTCAATGTCAACAAAATATTTGCCAAAATTTGTTAATGACATGTTTTTTTGTTTCACAAGCACTGCGTCTGCTCATTTGCAACATCCATAGTCATCACGAGGCATATGCGAAATATGAATTAGGAAACCTAGCACATGCAACCTACCTACTGATCATCGCTCCATATATGAATGCTAGTTAGGAATTTAACTAGTAAAAGACTAAAAGCGGTCCATGATTTTTCATTGAGATGCAAATTTTTCTGCTAAGAAAAAGACAGCTGTGAAGAGATTAGAAACAACTGCTTCAAAACAAAACTTATCATTCAGCTCTCACATTGAATTGCTTTGACATAAGAAACCATTCCCAGCATGATATCCAATTTGCCTAGGGATTAGAAAATTATAGACAGGATAACCAAAGGGATTTGTAGAAATATGATGCACAAACCACGGCACTTCAAACTTTCTTATCGAATGCACAAAACACTCCAGAAAAAGTTTTTTCACTCTACCTACAAAAAGGAAATTAGACAAAACAACCAGCCTCTGAGATATCACCTAGTGTGGTTTGAGATGGTGGCATATGAAGAATTGTCCAATCGCAGGGAGGAGATCAGAATCAAAACTCCAGTTTGGGCCTTTCGATCTTCTTTCCATTTTCAACAATTTTTATTAAACTCATGAACTAGTGTTTTGTGAGGATATGGCTGAGAAAATCTAGGGTTCTGTTCTTGGCCAAATAAAGGTGTTACTGTCAAACTCTTGAATGATACCTGCCAGGAGATCTGTGTTTCTCATCGCAGGACTCAGACCGCTTGTTTCAGGATAGTAGTTTGCCATCTCGGCACTGCTTGTCGCTGCTGTGGCATCATACAAGAACTTGTCAATGATGCTCAATGAGTCGTCCATCTCCGACGCGAATTGCCCATATTCTTGCGCCGAGTCGTCGTTGTTGATCGGTTGCTGGTGGGCACAGAAACCATCAGCACCGGAGAGCTCCGATGCATTTGGGTTTCTTTCTCTGGTCCTCTCTCTTGCTCTCTCCCTCGCCTTTTCCCTTCCCCTAGCATCGCAAGATTTTATTTTTTCTTTCCTATTGCTAACATGTTCTTTTCCGTGTTCTGCTTCAGCTTCTGCTTGAGCCTCCTTTACATCGCTGCCACAATCTTTTTGCTTGGTTTTGTTTCGGCCTTCCAGATCCTTGATGGAGCTCCTGGACTTGGAGAGGAGCCACTCGATGGTCTTGCTCGCCTTATCGAACCCCAACATGTCCTGCAGACCAAAGAACTTCCTCGACACCTGCACCGACAACCTTATCCTCCGGTCTCGCAGCCCTTGCAACGTCCGGATCTTGCTGTGCCGGTCCTTCTTGCCGGCGTTCCTCTTCCGAGGCGACGCTTTCTTGTTCTTCACGGGATCAACAACCTCGACCCCATTTGCATCGCCGCGAGATCTCGGAGGCGTGGTCCGATCGGAAGCCGCGAAGCTAGTGAACTCGGCATCGGGTGGTGCAACATGTTGTTGCGAGAAGTAGTGATGGAAAGAGGATAACGCGCCGTCGATGTGGTTAGGTACAGAAGGGAAGGGAGCGAAGGGTGAGGGGCGGCCACCTGCTTCTTGATTTCCAGAGGATTCGGCAACCGCTAGGGCTTCTTCTGTGGGAAGAAATGGGTTATGACGACCATCGCTGCTCGCGGAAAACATGCTTGACGATCTGAAATTTTTTGCAGACAAACAGAGAGAGAGAGAGAGAGAGGATAAAAAGATCACAGGGGAAGGTGGAATGCCGAGAGAGAGGAAGGAGACTTGTTATGACGGTAACTGCGAAGCAAGCTGGGTCATATTTGCATGTTCATGAATAACGCTGGATCACTGGCCAGAGATATTTTGAGGAGCATTTTGAGGAGCAAATGAGTCGGTTGTATTCATCGCAGATGTGATCATTGTCGTCAATTATTTCCAGTTTGAAGGAGAGTGGGGGAGGGAGAGAGAAAGAGAGAGGAAGAGACACATAGCAGATGATAATTTCACGTGGGGCGAAGGGGGGGGGGGGGAGGGTTATTGCCATGATGCGGACTTTTTTTAAAGTCCTGAGCTCACAGAGAGAGACAGAGAGAGAGAGAGCTACTTGACGAAGACAGCTATAGAAAAACCCTAGATAGAGATAGAGAGAAAAAGCAAAAACCCTAGCTAGAGATAGAGAGAGATAGAGATAACAGATGGAAAAGATGAGGTAGGAGAGGTAGTAGTAAGTAGGCGGGTACATACATAAAGAGAAAGGATTGTTTGACTGGGAGACCAAGGTGTCATCGTTCATCGAACTCCCTATCTCTCTCTCTCGGATTCCTCCAGGAATTTTAAGTTCGCCTCGTGCTTTTCTTCCTCCTTTTCTTTTCCTTTTTCTTAACCATCCTCGGCTGTGGCCCTGAGACTATTCGTTTGCCACTGCGGGGAAAAGAGCTGATCGAAGCTCCGGCCCTCGTGTGATCTTATTGACTTGCTTCAATTCATTTGCTGAATTTGAGATGCGGTTTACTAATTTGAAAAATGAATCATATCATGCGGTGAGTAAAAGAAGCATTAAAAATGTACTTTGTCGATAACAGTTCACATATATCCGTTTTCAAATATCATTAGCATATCTTTACACAAAAGTAATATTTAAAGATGAACATAAAGATAATTACTATGAAGGTACAAAAGTAATATTTAAAGGTAAAATTTGGGCACGTGTTTAGTATTTTCAAAAGTGGAAGTACAGAAGCGGATCAAGTAGGTTTTGTTTATATTTTCCCTCCAAAAAACTGTCATATAAGGTGACATATGAAAATTTATTGCCTATTATGGTTCTTTTTCTGTTTTTATTTATTTATTGTTTTTGTCTTTTTTACCTCACCCCTGGCATTACTCATGTATGATGGATTTGCACAGTACTGCATTTTCTAACCCATGGAACGCTACTCTACATTCTCTATGTTTAGGAGTGCTTGTATCAAAATGGGCTAAAGTAGCATTATATACTCGAGAAGAATTTAGCCAAAAGAAGCTAGAACCCTAGCGCCACCCATCTCTATCTTCCCCTTCCCCTTTAGCTTGAGGGATAGTGGCGTTGGCACAGTGGCTATAGAGGAAATGAGACAGCGGCTTTTGGAGTTCTTTCTTCTTCTTTTTTCTTCTCAAGATAACATTTCTTTCGTTTCTCCAAAAAAACATATGAGATACAACATTGTCCAACTGCAAATCAAGACAAATACCAGACAAATTTTAGATAATAAGATGAATCATCATAATATTTGGGGTCACAAACTCTAAAACTGAAACCAATGATCGATCGCCAAATCCGTCTTCATTAATGAGCACATATGGAGGTTTTCACCTCTAGCAATTAATATGGCTTTGCCTTTCAATAGTGCACACTAAGTTATGGCATTCTCAACACCTTATGTGAATTTTTTTGGAAATCATTACCAAGTATTCTAAAAACTTAAGTTACTAAATAAAATTCTTGTTTATTATTTAAATGTTCTAACACTCCCCATCATATTATAGTTGCCTATCATTAAGTGTGAAAATTTAATTGGAGAAACAAATGGGATTTGAAAAAATTTGAACTTGAGACCTCCAGTTCTGATATTATGTAAAATTTTAATTATTCTAAAAGTTGTATTTGTTAGATGAATGCGTGGTTTATTATTCAAATGTTCTAACACATTTGACAAAAGTAAAAAAGTTGAATGAGCACAAATCTGAGGTTTCTGAGAGTGAAATCTTCACAAACCTCTTTCGATCCCTTTTAAAACTAAATTTGTACAACAATGAAATCTATGGAAATCAAAACCTTGAAATTACACATGTAAAAAGCCCCAAATCTAGACTATATTGGAATAGAAACCTCTCTAAAACAAGAGAAATAATCTTCCAGTTCTAGACTAAATCGGAAGAGAAAACTCCACATAACATGAGGAAAATAAGACAGAGAAATAGAGGACCAAAATAGTCAAAGCAAAATGGGGAAAAGGGCAAAAAGGGAAGGGAGGGAGGGAACTAACTCAAACGCTCCGTTCCATGGAGGTTGAAGAAGGCAGCTACTGAAAGATAGGAGGGAGAGGAGACAATATAGGGTTTCATAGAGCGAGGGATGCCTGTTGGAGTTGGTTAGATTGAGAGATACTGAAGATTTTTCTTGTCGGTTCCTAGGTTTGCATATTGGAATTTTCCTATGTAACTTGTGAGGTAGATAATTTAGGGCATTGGATGTTTGCTATGTTCATGTGCCATCCATCTAAAGGAATAAATTAAAGCCTATAAAGAGATAAATTAAGACCTAAGTGGCAAAGATCTCAAATTTTGTCTGAACTCGTTCTAATAAGTTGAACTTGTTACATCATAAGAAATAGCGAGACTCTCGCTTAATTTCCATGAATTGGCATAACCTGATTTGTCGTAGGCTGTTCCCACCTAATTTTTGTAGAAGATAATTGTGGACTTGGTGTCAAGACCATTCCAGCTCACCTAAGGCTAAGGAAGCCTGAAAAGCAATATGATTGGGTCATCATAGATTGGGCCAAGTATAGACCTGACTCAACGGGAGAAAACCTTCACAAGCAACTTTCCCGATAGATAACCTGGACAACATATTACGATGCACCTTAATGCCAATTCCCGTTTAAATCAACCCAAAGATGATTGCCAGTCGAGATTCTTTTTCTTTTCTTTTTCAAGAGAAAGAGCTATGTGTTTTAGGAAACCTTACTGGAGTTTACAACTTAATATGGTAATTTTTTTATTGATTATGGACCATTTAACACGCGAGCCTCACTTGCTTCAGTACCAAGTAGGAAAAAGTAGCGCCATTTGTTTCCCAAAACTACACTTGGCTACTATAATATCTATTTATTTTTGTAACCACCGCCAATTTTTATCTCTAAATGTATAAACACCCTCATGTCATTCCACAGGTGTCAATATCGTCCTAATAGTAAATAAGCTTTGAAACGACAACTTTTTTTTTTTCACGCGGGGCTTCTCATTTTATTTTGGGGCTAATTCCAAAAAAAAGTATTAACTTTAGCTCAAGGGACAAATCTACCCAAACTTTTTTTTGTCTTATGGAAAAACACCAATGTTATGTCGAGGGACAAATCTAATCCAAACTTTTTTTCATCTTGTAAAAAAGTATTAATTTTAGGTTGAGTGACAAATCTAGCCTAAGCTTTTTTTTTGTCTTGTAAAAAAGTAATAACTTTAGGTTGGATGACAATTCCGACCTTAAATTTTTTTATCTTGTAAAAAATCACAAACTTTCACTTTTATCCCAAATTTGACCCCTACCATTAACTCTTTATTTAAAGTTAACATTGTTTCAGGAAAAAAAGTTCTTGACAAATCTTGTCCATGGCATCTCTCAATGGATGGTGGGCTATAGCTTCATATTATGACAAAAGAGCTAAGTCTGACAATTCAATATGGAGTTTTTTTGACTTGTCAATAAAGTATAGGAGATGATAAATAACTTTGTCGTTATTTTCTAAACTATGGCTCAAATAAGAAAATAATGAATAGTGCTTTAAATCCAATCAGCAAGTGCATATGGATTCATTGCTAAGGACAATTAATGAATCTAAGTTAAGGGGCCAAATCTAAAATATAAGTAAAAGTTGGTGATTGTTTTTAACAAAAAAAATTGGGGTCATCACTCGACCTAAAGTTAGTGTTTTTTTATGCGACGAAAAAAAGTTTAGGTCAGATTTGTCACTCAATCTAAAATTGATGTTTTTTACAAGACAAAAAATTTTTTTGCCAAATTTGTCCGTTGACATAAATTGATGCTTTTTAATAAAAAAATTAGCCCTTTTATTTTGAGAACGACATCACTAAATAAAATAAAACAAATTAAAAAGAAAAATCCCACCTCATTAGGTCGGAAAAGCAGTTGCGGCCGCACATACTATAATCGGTGCATTTTGCTAATGCGAATCGCAAGTATACATTTTATTTACGGGAATAAGGCCCGCTCGAACATTTCTCGGGAGGTCGGGAGGTCGGGACATGGCCAGTAGTAGCAGCAGCAGCAGGGGTGGGGACGCATCCCCTCGCGCGGTACACGTGTCGGGCAGGGAGTGGTCGGTCAAAAGAGCGGACGGATAGAATCGCCCATTATCATTGGATGCTAAAATGGTTAAAAACCCCTCACGTGCGTAGCCGCCGATCAATCCCCTTTCTAATCTGGTTCAAATCCGACCTGCACCATTCCTCGTCTCGCTCTTCTTCCGCTAAACTTCTGTCTCTCTTTCTCTCTCTCTCTCGATCTCGATCAGACCAGCCCCCAACCACAATGGCGACTCCTTCACTCCCCTGTCTCCTCCTCCTGTCCTTCCTCCTCGCCTCCCCGCATCTCTCCGCCGCCTCCCGCGGCTCGTTCCTCAAGCTCCCCCTCCTCCACCGCTCCTCCCCCGCCCCCCAGCTCCTCCGCCGCGGCCGCTCATCCGGGTCCCCCGTCACCTCCGGCGCCCCATTCGGCGCCGGCCAGTACTTCGTCGCCCTCCACCTCGGCACCCCTCCCCAGCGCCTCCTCCTCATCGCGGACACCGGCAGCGACCTCGTCTGGGCCCGCTGCTCCGCCTGCCGCGGCGCCGGATGCTCCCGCCGCGCCCCCGGCTCCGCCTTCCTCGCCCGCCGCTCCTCCTCCTTCCGCCCCCACCACTGCTACTCCGCCTCCTGCCGGCTCGTCCCCCGCCCCTCCTCCCCCCCCCCCTGCAACCGCACCAGCCTCCACAGCGCGTGCCGCTACGAGTACACCTACTCCGACGGCTCGCTGTCGAGCGGCTTCTTCTCCAGAGAGACCGTCACCCTGAACACGACGAGCGCCAAGACCAAGGCGGCGGCGGCGAGGCTCAAGGGGCTCGCCTTCGGCTGCGGGTTCCAGGTGTCGGGTCCGAGCGTAACCGGGTCGAGCTTCAATGGGGCCCAGGGAGTCATGGGCCTGGGCCGTGGGCCCATCTCGTTCGCCTCCCAGCTCGGCCGCCGCTTCGGCAGCAGCAAGTTCTCCTACTGCCTCATGGACTACGCTCTCTCTCCCCCGCCCACCAGCTACCTCATCATCGGCGACGGCCCCGGAGAAGAGAATGCCACCGCCTCCTCCTCCCTCGCATTCACCCCGCTGCTCGCCAACCCCCTCTCGCCCACGTTCTACTACGTCGGCATCAAGAGCGTGTCCGTCGAAGACGAGCGGCTGCCCATCGACCCCTCCGTCTGGTCCCTCGACGACCTCGGCAACGGCGGCACCATCCTCGACTCCGGCACGACCCTCACGTTCCTGGCGGACCCGGGATACCGCCCGATCCTCGCGGCGATGAGGCGGCGCGTGGGGCTGCCGGCGGCGGAGGGGGCGCCGCCGGGATTCGACCTGTGCGTGAACGTGACGGGGGCCGTGCGGCCGAGGATGCCGAGGCTGAGCTTCGAGATGGAGGGCGGGGCGGTGTTCGCGCCGCCGGCGAGGAACTACTTCATAGAGGTGGCGGATGGGGTGAGTTGCCTGGCGGTGCAGCCGGTGGGGACGGCGGAGGGGGCCGGGTTCTCGGTGATCGGGAACGTGATGCAGCAGGGTTTCCTGTGGGAGTTCGATGGCGACAGGTCACGGCTCGGTTTTTCACGTCGGGGCTGTGCCGCGTCGTGACTCGGGCGAGTGCGGACTGAGTTCGGCCCCCCCCGTGTTTCCATGTTAGGTGAGGCTTTTGTGGTGGTGGCGGTGGTGGTGGGGGGGATCGAACTAGCGAAATGATTCCTTCCCGATTTTTCCCACATTCTTTTTGCATTTTTCATCATCATTTTTCGTCTTTTTATCACGATTGGACACCACTTCTTGCCAGATGAAAAAGGCTCAGTTCTTTTGTGTTTTTTTCCCTCCCGAATTAGTTGGATGTGGTGATCATGTGCCGACTGTCGGGGTCAAAACCCCGCTGTCGCCGATTATCGTGCAAGACCTTGCGACGTGACATCGAAGGGCCTTAGGTTTACTCCAGGTGAACTTTCCACGTCATGTGATAAACCATATACTTCATACTAGATCTATGGGCAACAATCGGTGGTAAACCATATATTTTCATATTAGATCTAAGTAACGGGCAACAATCGGTAGGCATTGTTATATCAAGAAAAATCATGGCATGCCATCTATTTACCTTGATATTTGAAATTAATTGATAAGATTAGTCCAAATTTCTAACATAGGATATCAAAATGTTATAAACAACTTTGAAGGGTGTCCACCCAAGAACGTGCTAAGGACGAGAATGACAACCATTATGTTCCATAAATAAATTTCTATCTCACAAATAGATTTTTTTATTTCTTTTCTCCAGACGAATTTCTAAGTAAAAATATACATTTAATAACAATAAAAAAAATTTATTCCGATAATATAAATTCCTTTGATAAAATACAAAATTTCTCTATCTCCAATAGTGGTGGGTACTGCTGCACGGTAGCAGCGGACAGCAATCGACAATGGCAGATGGCGACTGGCAATGACAAGTGCATGGCCGGCTAGTAGTAAGGGCATGCGATGAGAAAAATATTTATTTCTCATTTATATTCTAGAAATAAAGAAATAGAAAATTTTAATTTTTCATTTTTGTTGCAAACTTGTTTATGGACAATAAATTTGTTCCAAAAATAAAAAAATGAAATTACGTTATCAAAGAACTTCTATTCCGAACCTATTTTAGGAAAAAAAAAAAAGATTTGATAAAAATAAAATGATTATGATGCACATCATAAATAAGCAGGCCATCTTGTACTCCTTTTGCTACTAAACCTTTTAAAAAAATACCTTTATCTCTTCAAATTATTTATCATATTCAGCATATGTACTTTTTTTGGATTAAATTGTTTTGCCTAATCTGAATTTTGCAATAGACGCAGTTTGGCATTTTTCGAATTCAAAACTCACAAAACTATCACATCGCTAAAATGTGGACACGTGAATTTACACCTATTTTGTCATTTTCCAGAATTCAAAATAATATTTTAAAATTTTGGCAAGAAAGTAAGAATAATATTTATTGCTTTGCTCTTAAGATTTAGGAAAAAAACCACAAAAATCCTAGGCAATGCTCGCTATAACACATTTACTTTAAAAAAAAATCACACAAAAAACACTAAATTTGTACCCATATGACATATTTACCACAAACTTGTATTAGTGTGAGGGGTAAATTTGTAACATAAGTATAAATTCTAGGATTTTTTATGTCGTAAAAAATTTGGAGTGAATAAAACATAGAGATATAAAATTGAGGTTTTTTGTGTCATAAACACATAACTTAGTTTTCTTTTATGGCTTTTCTTCTGAAATTTATAGAGTTAATACTTCGAAAAATTCCACCAAATTGATGTACTTATAACAAATTTATCCAAAAATCAATTTTTTTATTATGAAAAACCCTAAACCGGTACATTTATAATAAATTTACCTCAAATGACCACAAAAAATTTTAAATTGATATATTTGTGAGAAATTTATTTCAAATTAATTTTTGACCTTTAAAAACTCAAACTAGTGCATTTGTGACAAATATACTATCCGTTAAATTGAATATCACAAAAAACTACAAAATTTATCAAACTGTGACAAACAAAAAGTAAAATCATAAATTGGTATCTTTAAGTCAACCTACATATCATCAAACTCGCAATTTGATAATAAAATATTACAAAAATTAACGGTGGATAAATTTTTCAGTGTACTAATTTGAAGTAATTAGTTTAGTTTATGATAGTCAAAGAATATATTTATGGTAAATGTATTACATATATATCTATCTGGAGTTTTTAAGGGTATTAATCCATATTTATATCTTTGTTTGCAAATCGGAGAAAGACTAACCCCACTTTTTCTTTTTTTTTGGTACTTTCGATCGGTCCAACGTGAGGTAGTGTCATCTCGAGCGAGGGCGAGAACCGTGCGATTGAGTCGGAGATTCGATCCACGATTTTCAAAATAAATGAGTGAAAAGTCAAATGGGATCTGACGTGCTGACCAAAACAAAATGGACCTGACATTCCGAACAAAATAAATAAATTGGGATCTGACATTTCTTGCTTTTTTTATGGTTACTTTTATTTTACTTGATTATCATATCGTCCTTGTTTATTATTATTATTATTATTTGTTTATTATTATTATTATTATTATTATTATTTAGTTTTGGTCAGAATGTCATCAGACCTTGTTTCAATCAACAGAGCCATCTCAAACGTATCCTTTCCTCTGATGGCAGGTGACATTTGACCTGATTTTTATTTTTGTCAGAAAAAATTGCATTCCCAATTTCAGTACATAGAGCCTCACTTATTTTGGAAAAAAAGTTACTGTTGAAAGGATAAAAATGTTGATGTACACAAATAACAAGTAATA
The DNA here is from genome assembly GCA_014182895.1 of Angophora floribunda. Classification (NCBI taxonomy): domain Eukaryota; kingdom Viridiplantae; phylum Streptophyta; class Magnoliopsida; order Myrtales; family Myrtaceae; genus Angophora; species Angophora floribunda. The sequence goes on along the minus strand of CM024711.1, from coordinate 26,969,270 downwards.
TATTGAAATATAAATGATTACATGATACAACTCGTTATATATAATATACATTTAAAATAATTTTATTTAGTGAACATTAAATCTTTTTAAAATAATTAGGCAGAGTAATGCTCGTAAGATTTTGATTTTTTTTTAAGAGGATACAACCAAAAATCCAAAATTATGTCATTTTAGATAATTTTACCTCGAACAATTTTTTTACTATTAAAATGCCAAACTATACTACTAGAGATAAATTTATCTTGAACTTTTATTTGTGCCACTAAAAATTCCAAATTATGGCTACATTGACACAATTACACTAAATTTTCTTTCGTGATACAAAAAATATGAACTTATACTCGTGTGACGTATTTACTCTTACACTCTTTGATTGAAAGGTATTTTCGTCTTTTTCCTTTTTTTTTTTTTTCCTTCTTCTCTCTTTCCTACCGCCGACCATGGCAAAGGGAAGTTGGCAAGGGTAGCTTTCGCTAGCGTCGGAGTTGGGCAAGGGCCACCATCACATGGGCCCTCACCCACCCATGCAATGGTGGCCCTCATTGTCTTCCCTCCGCCATGGCCAGCGGAGGGAAGAGAGAAAAGGAAAAAAAAAAGAAAAAAAAAAAAAGAAAAAAGACGAAAATGCCATTCCGTCAAAGAGTTTGAGGTAAATGTGTTATATGAGTATAAGTTTAGGATTTTTTATGTCACAAAAGAAAATTTAGAGTGAATGTATTATTGTATGTTCAGTGTGGGGTTTTTAGTGACACAAATAAAAGTTCCAAATAAATTTGACCCGAGTAACATAATTTGAGATTTTTAATGGTATAAAAAAAAAGTTTGGGATATAATTGTCCCGAATGGCATAGTTCATGGTTTTGGTATTATTTTCCCTTTTTTTTTTTATATTTGTAGAATATGTATAAGTTTGAAATACTATAAATCATGATTATCATGAAAATTTTGGTAGTTACGTATGTATTTATATATACTTAAAAAATAGTACTGAAATATTTTTCCAATGTAGGGAGCTTGATGGCCCGCCCTACCCCGCCTCAGACTAGGCAAATGACAAAGCGGAGCATCCGCCTCACGGGGTAGGGATGGGAAATGTGATCACCATTCGTGCCTCGTGCTTATCCTTGGATAAAGCAAAGGCATGAATGCAAATGTACATGCATTGGAAATATATATCTAGATCTATATTTACCGATATTGGCAAAGAAAATCTAGATAAATAATTAAGAGGGTTAAATATCAATTAATTAATGGAAATTTGCTTAACTTGGTCTTAGATGGTGAGTAAGTTTGCTCATCTCTTTTATTAAAAATGAGGAACTGCGTTTTAAAATCACCTAGAGATGGATTTGTTGAGGCGCCTTGAAATTGATTTGAACAACAAACCACTAAACCAAAAGGTTGTGTTTGGCTATCAAAATAAAATTTATGATATGATAAAATTCATAATATTTTTCATTTGATACCCACTCATGATAAGATAAAGTCATATATAAAAGGGGATATAGGCAAAATAGAATTATTTTGTGGGAGAGGTGGGATAAAAGTCAATAAGATTTCTAGTAATCATAATAGAAAAGTTATTTTCTTTAAATAAGAAACTTCTTATGAACAAAATTAAAATTATATCTCAACATAAATAATATCTAAATTCTTATATAAGAAATTCATAATAACAAAAAATAAAAATTTATTTTAAATTTAATCTTATTTTTTATTTATTCGAATTTAATTCTACCTTATAATATAAATTCAATATATAAATAGGTAAATTATTACAATTTACTATTTAATAAATTTTTATTAGAGAATGATGGAAGGGGAAGAAAGAAAAAATAAAAAATAAAAAAAGAGATGAAAATAAAATAAAAAGTAAATAAAAGTAAAGTTGGCAAGAGTATTACAAGAGATTTTTACTATCTTTGTTTATAACATTTTTTGTTCATTTATATTGATTGGCCATTTATACAAAATAATGTACATTATATGATGTGAAATATTCGACTTTATTACTACAATTATCACGCAGTGGATAGGATATAATAAAATTATTGAATTTAATATTCTATCCTATTTAGTCCTATCATGGCTAGAATTTTGGATGGTCAAACATAACCAAAGATAAGATTCCTTGGATAAAATGTCTACCAAGAAATTTCATAATAACACAAATTTTAGTGAGCAAGTAGCTATGATAGTTGATTAAATTAACTTAGGCTTTATTTATTTCGCGAAAAATGAATAATTAAAAAATATTTCCCCTAGAATAATCACTTGAAATAAAATGTCAATGGAAATTATTTTTATTATCAAAAAAACAATTTATTTTAAATATTTTTTTGAACGATGAAAATATTTTTAAGAGTCATTGATTTTTTGTGCGCAATATGAGATATAGTTTTTGAATTTTATTCTTAGATCATTCATTCTTCGCAAAAACAAACAAAGTTTTAATCTTCTTAAATTAAGAAGACACATCCTCGTGTGTACTTATTCCTTCTCGTTTTTCCCCCTATGTAGCCAAATATACTTCACACCAATCACAATCGTCCATTCGACCTCTTATCTATTCAAACATTATTTGCATCTCACGCCGTGTGTCAATCGATCCTTAGCCCTCACGGACACTCCTGGGGCCCGACACGAATAGTTCCCCGAATGACGGGCGGGCAGACGGACGTGACCTGTAGAATTCCGTCCGGCTTGAGGAGATCGGAGACACGATCGTAGGTCACGGTAACATGGAGTTAAGGCAAAGGTCCGACGTACACGGTGCACATTGAATGGCTTGCAAACCCAGCTATGCGAGGGGTGATGCAGGGTCATTTAATTTGCAGATCCATGCCTCAACCCGCGGCAACAAAAAGTACAGATCCCCATTAAATCGTCCCACGCTCGTCTCGTCAGGAGCCCCACCATTTTCTTTGGAGCCTCCGCAACTTCCATACGCCCTTCCTAGACATTAAACGTCAAAATTAGTGACATTCGTGGTCAAACTCTTTTAAGGATGATCGGGTGATATTATTTGAAATAATTAATTAATGAAAAGTATTTTTATTATTCATTCATTTTTTACGAAATAAATGTAGCCCGACGCTTCTTTATACGTTCGTTTGGTTTTTTTCTAATCATTCTCACCACATTCGAGTTCATCATAAGTGGAGATTGAGATTGAGAGCGACCGAATGAATTTGGAGTTGATAGTCTCGCCGTGAAGTTCGCGGGCACCAATGATTCGTACCTAAATCATTTGAATCATTTCTCTCTATTTAAAAGATGATTGCGGGGGTGGGGGTTGGGGAGGAAAACGATTTATGTGGAGACAGCTGTCGCGGTGGGAGCGAAGGTCGGGCTACTCTTTAATACCCCACTCGCGTAAAATCCCTTTCGCCAGGATCCGAGATCGATAGATTTGGAGAGAGAAGCACTCTCTTCGCATCCATATTGGGGACAGGGGATTGCCGGCATTGAAAATTTGCAGAGATATACATACAGTTTCGTTAGATCACGTGGGCTCGGGCCGATGGGCTTATATACCGTGCCGGGTCGAGGATCCACTGCTTAAGGGAAGCCAATGCCTACCCGACCCGACCCGTTGTGGAACCCGACACCAAGGACGATCAACGTCATGTCTGCCGAGATCTAAGAACAGCACCTATCGATTAGCCTAGTTGAGATGGGTATATGAAGGAACGATGGGTATTGAAGGCCTGATTGTGGGCAGGGTCGTGAGCATCGTAGGGTCACTCTGAATTCCGGTTCGTGATGCCAAAATCGTCCTTGTAGCTACTCGTTTTCTCCATGGACATTTCAGGCTCTTTCTTTCATGGGAACATCAGAAGCATTATTGATATCATATCAATCGGGCTGGGATGCCCGACGTAGATGGACCTTCACCATGGGCCAAAGTTCAGCCAGCAGCTACAGCCTTTCTGTCCCCATCAACCAGATAATGCTGGAGACATGTTGCACTCTGCCAATAGTAAAAGCCCATGGACATAGTTGCGTTCGGCCCATGGGCTCTTCCCTTAAGGCCTCAGGTTCTTTTTAACTTGTTTCTTTTGCTCCTTTTAGACTTGGCAATCGGGATGGTTCAGGTTCGGGTCGTCCGGGTCGGCATTATAAAGCGGATCGTTTTTAAAGGGGGCGGGCTGATGTTCGACCAACCCATATCCGACTCTGTTCAAACCGGGTCGACCCTTTTCCTAACTCAATTTCTTGTCTTTTTTTTTCCTTTGATATGCAGTTGTTTCATCTTAATAAATATCTTCGATGAACTGATAAATAAAAAGTTTATGTATGGATAGCAAATTTTGGATGATTATAAATAACTGCAGAACTAGTTCGCTTGATGCATCATAGTGACAAATAAATAGCAATTTGAAAACTTTCAATGTCTAAAATGCAAAAGAAATTTAATCTCATAAAAAAAAAGTCAATATTGAAATCAAATATCACACCAAGCGCTATAATTTCAAACTACAAAGGAAAACATGAATGAAATGTTAATGAAATTTAATATGACGCTATCCAACATTAAGTTCTAATGAGAAAAAGTGACACCTTGATGACATAATATAAATCGTACATTTCTCCAATATACTATATGTATGTTAGCTAACAGGCATCCTATAATTTTGGCTATTTCAATTCTCAAACGTGACTATAGTGATTTAAGTTATACAGGAAAAGATCATTCATGCGTCGAGTCAAGATTATCCATGTTGTACGTTTGTAGCTTTCTTTGTCTTTGTCACTCTCTTGGAATATGCCATTCTCATTGATCTCAAGCAACAGCCATGACCCTATATTCCGAACTGTGAAGAAACCAAGCACACCTAGACAATTTTGTTCAGGCAATGATGAATTCTGGTTCAGCTGGCCAAAGGACAGCTACAAAGCTTATGACTAACAAACACATTGCATCATTGCATCTTTGTGGAAAATGTTTTGTACCGTGGTGCAACTGAGCCAAAGGGGAAGAAGTATGGCTAACCATTGGCAAGGCTAATAATGATGTGTGTGGTACTGTCTTTTCAGGAGGAAGGAAGAAGGAGGGGGGGGGGGGGGGGGGGGATAAGTGAAGATCAGGAGTTTTTTTTTTTTAACTTGGAGGTAAGTGAAACAGAGGAGGTTGAAAAAAAGTAAAGTTTGTTTGTAGAATTGCAAACTGAGATAAAAGGCTCTTGACTTTTTAGAGGGATCAATCGAGAACATACATGACATTATGTGTGGAGGGAAAAAGAAGTTGATGGTTGAAGAAAAAGAGTCGGAAAGTTCTCATTATGAGTAATTCATGGATCTAATCTTTGGTGGGATTTGTTGATGATGGATGTATCATAGAAAATTGCATTGCAAACCCCCGACCAAAAACTTACGAATGTCAATGAAATAGCGATGTTAGGAATGACAATTCAGATTAAGTCGATGATCAGTTTATTTTGTTATGTGAAAAAGAAAGAAAGATGTGCTAATGGAAAAATAATCTGAATATGGCCCATAATAATGGAACTATCGCCATCAAAGGTAGGTTCTATATGTAACATAAAGAATCCATTTCATTTGATGGCTCAAAAGGTCTTAGGTTAATATCTACTAAACACAAAATAAAGAAATCCGAAAAAAGATCTTGAGCTGATCGACATGTGCATGAACGATTAGCCAAATCGACAAATTGGTCCACAAGATCAAAGGAAACCCTAGGTAGGGTTTGGTGAATTCAGAGGGTCAACATAAGCTAATGCTAATGAATCATGTCACCCATTTAAGCTAAATGCTAACTAATCATGTCGCCCAACATTCGGACGGAAAGTGTCACAAATACACTTCTTCTGGGGTTTTCATTGATCAGAGATTCTGAAGTCGCTTTTTGTCTGTTTGTCCTTTTCTCATAGCTTTTGCAGGGGGACGAAAAGTGGTTTATCATTTTGATCATTGATTAAGCTTCTTGATTGAGTTTAATTAAATGAGGACCTGCCCATCCCCCAAATTAAGCATGGGACTCCTCGCAATGATGCGTGCATGTGCATCGAAACGCGACGCGTATCGGCGAAGCGTGAGTGATTGTTTGAAGATGAGAGAGATTACATGGTTTTGCCCTTTATATATGATAACCTGCAAGTGGGTAGGGATGGAGAAAATTGCTAAGTAATTCATTCCCATGTTCATATCCTCTCTCTCTCTCTCCCCAATTACTTTTCTATCGAACGAATGAAGTAATCCGTCCCTTGCTCACCGGATCAAGTCAATCTTACTCACCAGATCAAGTCAATCCTAGACTAGATTGAATAATTTAAGTCGATCCTATTTAAGGCTATCAAACAAGTTCAATCTTATCAAGCGTAGAATTCTTAACTTTCAGCACTTAATTGGGTTATCAAATTAGGCCCTTAGACAGTACTAAAGGTGAGTGATTCGAGGTTTTGTACATTTTTCACCTGAAATCAGAGACCTACTCATTGGAACAAATTTTTTAGATTTTTTTTTCTAGAACCTATCATGTCACAGGTTTTAGGGTCTATTTAAGTTCCAACTATTATTAATTGAACGATTGTTGTGAATTATCACTTTTAATTACCATCAAGTTAATTACCATCACTTGTTACTACAATTCACATACTACAACTTATATTTAGAGACACGAAAATTATGAAATATTAACAAAATAAAAATCTTAATTATAAAATGAAAATTCAGACTAATAGTTCTAGATTAAATACTTAGTATCATACGTCATTGAATACCACATGATCTCATGAATATATAGACAAAAAAAAAATACAAAAACTTATTTCGGGTTTCAGATTCTACCTACCTATAACCTAGATAATTTTTTAAGCCTGAAAGCTATTCTATATATCTTGGAACCTGGAATCGGACAAGTTTCCAACGGTTCAGTTCTTTGTTTCCACTGTGCTTTCCCTTAGATAGTACGATTAGAGTCAAACCAAAGTACAACCACATAAGATCCTTTTGCAAACTTCGGACACACCATAGTGCTCGAGAAACTGAGTTACCTAGCTTTTTGTTCATCGGGGTCATGTATAAAGCGACATCACCTTACCAAGGTCCTAGAGCAGGGAGGTACAATGATAGCAATTCGTGATCGATCATGGCGTATGATTCAATCAACAACAAACGCCCTCTTTGTACCGGCGTGCTTTCTACACGAGTCTTGACTTACGTTTCAAGCAACCAGCTAGGCCGATAGCCTTCTTTTCGAGTCAACAATCAAAAGGTTGGGGGGGGATCAAAAAAGGCACACCCCCCCGCATTCTCTAGACAAAAAGTCAGGAGAAGGCTCTTCACTTTCGGCTTTGGGACAAATGAATATTCAGCATCATGCGTCGCTTTTTTGGTACTTGCGAGTATAAATATAAATAAATAAATATAATATATAATATTAAAGTGATTGGGTGATGATAATAGTAACGAGATCATGTAACCCTTGGAAAGTCTTTCAAAGACTTTCCCCTTTTTTATTTTTAGACAACCTTTTCCTTCGTCTATACTTCTTCATATTCTTTCTCAGCTAACCCTGAAGCTACTACTTGTATCCAATATTCTGATATAAATAAATGGATGGAAGTAGTCAAAATGGAATGATGTTCTCCTGAGAACTTCTAATGATTTTATTTTCTTCCGAACTGGCATCTCTATGGATTTCTTGCTTTCCAGATGAACTATAATCAATGGAAAACACAAAGCATCAAATAGGAAATGGATAACAGGGGCACTCGAGAATTTCTCAGTTAGAGGTTTACTTTCCGACCCGCATTTTACTTTTTTTTAATTCTTTCGTTTGATTTAACATTACTTTTGATCTGACCTTATTTTAGCATTTGATAAATTGCAGCACAGATACAAATTTAATCAAATAAGTGCGCATAATCAGTGATTAATATAAGTGATTCAAGCTGTTGACGTGATTGTTGAAGCTCTGATTTTAAGATTGGATAAAAATTACTATTCTCCACATTCATGGAATAGTGTTTCACTGCACATCATATAGCTAAACTGAATTTTACATATCTCGTGATGTTTCGTAATTCTTTTATTTGAGGTGCTTCATGCCAATTGAAACAAATTCCGATACAAAAGATATGTATTGCTAAGTAAAATATTTATACCGGTTAGGATTTTAGTATGATATATTCGAAAAGAGAAAAGAAAATGAAGTTGGAGGGTGTGTGATTAGGGAAATTGAGGGAACGCACTGTCCCACTTTGGGAATACACTTCATGGAAACTTGGGCGCATTCTTTTGACTCTACATAGCCCAAACTCAGACAAGGGAATAAAAATCCCCTATGATTGAGACTGGTCCTACTTATGAACTATCTATGTCTCTCAGGAGTCAGTGCATCATTCCTGCTGCGTCCTCATCTGTCTGGTTGGGCTATTTCTTTTTCTTTTCTCTTTTTTAACTTCTTTCTTGAAAAAGCTTACATAATTTTAACCCACCGTTTATTTTTTGGCGTGATGAATAATCAAATATCGGTGAAAGATGGGTATATTTCTAAATCAAATGTGTTTGAGTAGTCTCTTTCGGAAGGAAGCGTACCAACACTTGTTTTCTAGCGTGGGAGTTGCTCAGTGAAAAAGGCTGTGATTTTCGTTCGGGTCCCAGCGGGAGATCTCCTTTGATTTGGGAAGAACTGTGGCCGTCCACGTTGTTGACTTCTTACCTACTGTTTAGGCACAATCAAAGGGTCTTCCTCTTCCCCCCTTTCTTTGACAGGAGATGTAGCGGTCCGCCAATTTTCAGTATCTGTCCAACCCCCGGACCTGCAATCACGTAGAAAGCTTTAACTTTGCTTCTTTGATGGGAAAAGAGCGCATTGTTAGGGCTCTCTTTTAGCAACAAGATTCTCCTATACCTTAGGTCTTGCTCCCTCATTATTTAGTTTTCCTTTATTAGAACACAGTAAGAGAAAATTCGGTCAACTAGTGTTCTCTCACATTCAAATTCCTGGTCAATTTATTCCTAATGCAGGAGCGCTTGTACTTCTAAAGAACCCAAAACTCGAATTTTAACAACGAGGGTCGCTGCCAAAAAAGGGTTTCGGAGACATGTCGTCCCAAACCTGCAAAACTTGTTAGTCACGAACGAGGAATGCGCTCTCTGGTTGTGGTTGGTTGAGTTCTAGTTTCTTGGATTGCTGCTGTGTTCAGCTTCTTCTAGCTCTTGGACCATGCTGAAAAAGAACTTGTCTGGCAAACGTTTTGAAGCTTTTCTGGTGTATAGCGTCTCATTCTTCGTGAATCAGAACGTCCTCCGCCTACTGCTTTTGACCCTCTCAGTTATCATTCTTCCTGTCCACTTTTCCCATGTCCTCAAGTTGAAAACAGTAGCTGATTCTTTATCGCATATGTCTATATCTACCCACGCGATGAACAGAGGTGTAGCCAGGGCTTGTGCCCAATTTATAATTACATGGAAATTTAGGTTTATTTACTTTTATTGCATATAGCAACGCATCTGTATGATGTTTTATTGGCTTGTGAGCTTGTCCACAATTTTCACTTCGTATATGCGTGTTATATATATGATGCCTCGGTTTCCGACATAATTGCGAGATCCTTCTGTGGAGACGATCATCCAGAAGCCATATGCAATGGAGTCTATTCGGTTAACTTGCTATTAAATGGTCAAACCATGCGATAAAAAATTAGACTATAGTGAAAAAAATAAAAACGATCCATTGTAGAGTAAACGAACATAAACAATATGTGCTATTTAGTTCGATATGCCCAAGGGATAAACATTATGATTCCCTATCCAAGTGACAATCCCTAAAATGTTTCATACAGTTACCCTTAAGTGTTACATATATCTTTAATTTTGAAAGGAAGTTTCCTAGTTTGAGTAGATTTCCTAATTTGGAGTCTCCTAATTTAGACCCAATTCATTTTCATATAAGGAGTGAGTGTTCTTACAAAGAGTATACAAGGGGCACTTGTGCTCGTGAATCACATCCCAAGTGTTTGAAGTTGTGAAAATCTTGTATTAAGATCTTGTGTAATTCTTTTGTAATTGAGAGATTATTTTGTGGGGAATTGTGAGAGGTAAACACTTATAGGTTTTTGGATGTGTAATTGGAGACTAGGAGGCACTGAGAATATTTGAGTGATTCAATTGTGGTTAGCAATCTCCGATGTATCGCTTAATTTAAGTGAAATTCTATGTTGTTCTCCTCTTGGATGAAACAATGCAAACTTGATGTCTAATTTATTTTCCCGATCTATTTACTTTATTGTTTGATCAGTTATTTTTGCAACAATTGGTATCAGAGTTAGGCTTGATTGAGTTGAAGTAAATCGATGGTGATAGAAAAAAGAAAAGTGAAAATCAATAAATTTGATGAAAATGATTTTAATTTTTGAAAGATACAAATTGAGGATTATCTTTACCAAAGGAATTTGTACTTACCCTTGTTTGGGGAGAAACCAGATTCAATGGAGGAAGTTGATGGATAGACTAGCATTAAATGTCATTCGGCTGACATGTCTTGACCACTGTAGGTTTGATGAATGCCCTATCAAATGTATACAAGAATTCTTTATATGATAAAAAATGTTTGCTTGATGCAATGTTTATTCAACTTAAAGATGTGTGAAGGTGCATTGGTTGCTCATCATATCAATTGCTCATCATATCAATGAATTCAATGTAGCATTTAGTCAATTGACATTAGTTGATATTGACTTTGAAGATGATGTAAGTGCTTTGATTTTATTAATCTCATTGCCTAATAGTTGGAATATTACTATTACTATTGTTAGTAATTTCTTTGGGTCTAGAACCTTGATAAGGTTCATGATTAATTCAAAGTGAGGACTTGTAGTAGAGATTCTAATGAACTCATGTCTTTGTTTTAATAGATGAAGATAGAGAAAGAACTACTACCAATGTTAGTATGAGTAATGGGGATCTTAATAGATGAAGCCAGTCTATCACTAATAGTGTTATTTGTTGGAGTCATGGCAAGATGGGGCATCTTAGAAGGGATTGCTTTAAGCTGAAGAATGAGAAGATTAAGGGAATTAAGGTTAGTCTACATATGATGTTGTAGCTTTAGCTGACGGTAGTTGGGATGGCGCTAATGATGGAAAGATTATAGATTCTAGTTGTTTGTCTCTTAATAGAAATAAATGAAGAAGAATATGATTTCCTTAAGTACCTTGAATTTAGTTGTGCGTTGGTGTATTTTGGAAGTGGAGTTCTGAAGATAGTGGTCTTTTTGAGCTTCAAGGTGAGATGGTGAAATTTTTGCATAGAGATGATGGATGCATTTGTTCAAGATTTTGAATTGTGGCATATGCATTTGTGGCACATTAATGAAGAAACTTTGAAGATTCTATGTGAAAAAAATTGGCCATAAAATGTAAAAAAAACAAAATATATGGTGCTATAACTTGAGCAAACAACGAAAAGTGCAATTTAGTACAATTATCGAGAAAACCGTGTAGATTGCAGAGTTGGTTCATTTGGATGTTCTGCAAACTATTGCGGTTTCCTTCAAGGCAAAAAGCTAGATTTAAGCTAGCAATCATAGATGACTACTTAAGGAAGATTTGGGTGTTTGTATTAAGCCACAAGTTTGATATTGTTGGGATCAAGTAGTAAGGAGCTTTGATAAAAAATAATACATGTAAAATGATTAAGCATGTGTAGACTAGCAGTAGAATAAAGTTATGCTTGGAGCTTTAAAACAAATTCTGCATGAAGGAAAGTATAGTGAAATATTATACTTGTGCTAGTAAACCATAATAGGTTGTAGAGTTGGTAAACATAACATCACTAAAGAAGACTCGTAAAATACTTTATAGTGCTAGTATAACTAGGAAATTTTTAGCGGATGCGCTTAGTATTGCAAGTTACCTAGTGAATAGATCTCCATCAACTACGATTGGATACCAGGTAAAGTCGTTGATTATTTTGTTTTTAGCATATTTGGTTGCTTGGGTTATGTTCGAATTAGTAATGGTAAAGCTCAATGGAAGCGTAAGAAAGTGTATAGTTTTTGGCTATACATAAGGTGAGCAAGGCTATTGGTTGTGGTGCCTAAATTATATTCACTTATTGTGAGCAGAGAAGTTTCATTTGACAAGTTTCCACTATTTCTCATTAGGAGTGATTGTGGTAGTATTTATACGAATTTGGATGATTTTTAGCTTGAGGTAGAGTTACAAATAGAAACTCATGAGGGCGTGAGTACTAGCATGGTAATTGATACATATGATGTTTGTAGTGAGGTGGAACCTAAAGAGCCAAGGGTTGCTGTGACTAATGAATGTGACGAGATGCGTATTTGATCTCCTAATAAATATAGATGCAATGATGATTTTACTTTGTTTGAAGTTCACAATGTTGTGTCGAAAATCCTTTTGTAATAATTAAAAGTGCAAGCAGAGTTAGTGTTTTGATGAGGTCCATGGCTATAGTAAAGTTCAAAGAAGGCTTAGACATGGAAGATGTCTATGACGGTTGAGCCCATGAAGGGCCATGGAAGAGTACTAGTGAAGTTCAAGTTATTGTAAAAAAAACTATGGCTTGACTCAAATGTTGAGTTAAGCTGGAGATTCTTGAAAAAATGTTTTGAGTTTGAGCCTAGAAAGGACACGTTCCTTAATTAAAGCAGGTTTCCTAATTTGGGAGATTTCTTATTTCCAATCTAATTCTTTTCCACATAAAAAGTAGGTGTTCGTTGTGAAGAATATCTAATAGGAGCTTGTACTTATGAATTACATTCCGAGTGTTTGAAGTTATGCAAATCTTGTATCAAGATTTTGTGTACTTTTTTTATGAAATCGAGAGATTATTTCACAAAAAATTGCAATGGTTAAATATTTTATGGGTTATTAGGTATAAGTTGGGGCTAGGAAATAATGAGGTATTTGAGTGACTCTAGTGTGATTATAATTTTTGATATATTGCTAATTTATAATGCAATTCTATGCTGCTCTCTTTATGAATGTGTATCCTACCGATTAAACCATGTAAATTTAATGTTAAATTGATTTTCTTATTTTATCTAATTTATTGGTCGATCGCTTGTTTTCGCAATAATGCAATGGAGATGACTCTTGCACAATTCAAAACGAGCACGGTGCTTTTCAAAGCCATGTGAGCATTTCGTGCCGATGATCGGACTGGATGGGGCCGACCGAAGTTATTAGAGATTGCGGGAATGGAACCGCAACATGCACGATTTACTTTCATATGAATGCGGGGGTGGTCTTTTCTACATACATTTCTCTGCTCCCTCATTCACAAAGACCCAAAAAGAAAAGAAAAGAATGACAAAGTCGTGCCCATTCATTTCTACTGGACCACGCGACTCGATCCCTTTGCATTCAAATAAATACAAAAGTAGCAGCCACACATCCACTGGGCTTGAACCTGAGCTTTATACTCCAATTATTCCTCTGTGATTCTTCCCTCCTCACATGGATTATGCGCAGCACTCAGTGGACCACGACCCTTCAGTCCTATATACTAACATTGTTCATTGCACCGATGATTCCCGCTAGAGAGAGAGAGAGAGAGAGAGAGAGAGAGAGAGAGAGAGAGAGAGAGAGAGTTGGGTTATACTGTTGTGCTGTCGTGCATATGTATGAAAGAACCTTAAATAAGCTTAATTAAACAGTACTTTACTTACATCTCGACTTAATGTCCCCACGAATCATAATATCATTAGTAGAAGTGACTAGTTGTTTTATTTTATTTTTCTCTAGGATGTGTGGCTTTCGTTGAACTTCCTTTTCTTTTCGCTCGGAGGTTGATAGCTACACATGACTGCTGAGAAAAAGGGAGTTGGAAACTTGCAGCTGCCATTAACCTGACCTGAGATGAGTTATCACGTCGATGACACGGTGTTTAGGGATAGAAATCAAAGTTTTTGTTTCAGAAGTTTAAACCGCCTGGTGGCGAGTTCCACAAATTAAATAACTAATAATGCGAGTATTTGTGAAAATGATAGCACCGACACCAACAAGAACATGAGAGTAACAAGTGGGAAAAAGGTTATAAAGAGTATTGCGATTCAACCCAAGATAGTTGTCCAAAAGTTCTAAATCTACTATATAGCGGTCAATTCAATTTTCATTTTTTCAATTGTGCCATGTTAGAATAATTAAATATTAAACCACACATTTATCTAATAGCTTAATTTTTTAAAAACAATTAGTAGTGTTCTCACAAATTTTCACATGGTATCAGAGTTGGAGATTCTGAATTTGAATTTTTTCAAGCCTCATTTGCCTCCCTAATTAAATTTTTATTTTTAGTATTAGGCAAAAAGACTAGACCAAGCGTGAGAGGGAGTATTAGAATAATTAAATATTAAATCACGCATTTATCTAATAACTCAAGTTTTTATAACAGTTGGTAGTGATTTTATCAAAATCTCATATGCCAATTTAGATATAAACATTTTAATGATTTATCAATTTAATTATTCCGGCCAATTATGGCCGGAAATTGCTAATGTGGCTGCCAACTATCTTGCGTAGTGTGGATGTAGAATGTTTTTACATTTTGTAAAAAAAAATTCTGAAATTTTTCTTCTTCTTTTTTCCCTTTCTTGTTCCTCTTTTCTCCTTTTATTTTCCTTTCACTTATGGCTGGTATGCCATGGATAGCAACTGGTCATAGGCGAGGGTCGCCTCGGCAGCCTAGGCACAAGTCACCCTTTTCATAAAGAGTACTATGTTTCAAATCCGGGGCATGTGCCATATCATACGAGATTGAATCTCCTTCCCTAAAGAAAAAAAAGGTTACCGTAAACAGATTAGTCTACTATTAGTACATGTCTTAACGAAAAGGTTCACTGATACCACATATATTTCAAATTCTTATTTTTAGATTTCAATATTATCTTTTGTTATTAGAAAATAGCCATATGATACATTTTCTTGATATGTAAGTTGGTTTTTAATGTATTTCCAATTTTGAGAACAGTGTTGCCTGTTTGAACTTCGTATTTTAGGTAAATCCTCTTTTCTTGATCTGAAAATGTTATATCCTTGGAGTCGACTACCGAGGTGGTGATTCGGCTTGAAGATCTAGATTAGCTGGTCTCTTTCTTGTCTATCCTCCGTATTAGGGTTTCTAACCTCGCCAAGACAGAATATCCTTTTTCCATTTGTTCTCTGGTTCCATACATCCCGGCCATCCTTACTTTTATGTCAACTTATGATTTAGCCATGCTTTACTTTGTGTACTAAAAACATTCATAAATCTAAGAAAGTACACAAAATCTAACTAAACCTCGCACTTTACTGTTAAGAACGAAAAAGTTTGCACATGCATTGCTGCATGTTAGCGTCTGCTCTTGCGTGATTAATCATTGGAAGGACAGAGTGCACAGAGGAAATCAACTAATTAATTTTCATAAAGCGTACCCGCCATCAATTTGAACACGCTGGATAGGACTATTGAGGCATATGCGTTCGCATAGTCTCGAGGGTTACTTCAAGAGAACGAGTGCGTGCGGTGATTCGGATTCAAATCTCATGTGAGGAATGGATGGGAACATGTGAGTTTTACTTTTCATGGAACCAACCCTTGATTAAAAATTTTCCTGTTTAATCGAATTGAATCAAATAACTCCAATTACTCATATGTTTGATGATATCATATATGTTGTGCCGATTTACTCAGCAAGTGGTGATCACATGTATTGTAATCCAGGCCCGTTGTATCGGGACCAAAAGGATCGATGGATGTTGATCGTGACATGTAGCATTTACATATCACATTGTGAGGGACAGATGGCTGGTGTGGTGATGGACATTTCCTATTGGACTTGATTCCTAATGCCTTTGGTGGGCTTATCTTGTTCCTAAAAATATTTGCAAACATGCCTTAAAAAATGGATTATTATTCCTTGCTTTACCGGCGTAACCTCAGATATAACTTAGTTTTTTCTGCCTGTCTCTTCTAATAGATGAATTAATTAAAGACTTTGTGAACTTTTCACGTGAGGATATCAAAATGGCACAATTTTTACCAAATCGAAATTCAGTCAAGATCTTCAAATCCGAAGAATAATCACTGCAAAAGGATTTGGCTATTAAAAAAAAATCACCAAAACGGGTTGTCATGGTTGAAGCCTGAAGATGAGTTGAGCTTCATGAATTCTTCAATCTTGAAGGTCATCCTCATGCTCAAGTTCACCAGGCAATGGCGTTTGGTCGTGTCCATCTAGTGCTCAATAGCCATTAGAATTCTCGGAATTTCTTCTCGTGCTTTTTTTTCTTTCCTTTTTGCGCAATGCTTTTCGCGTTTCAAATTAACAAAGCTCAGTTGCGCAGCCTTCTTCAACCATCACCCTGACATGCCATTGCTCAATTCTACGCACCTTCTTCTTTTTCCTATTTCTAGTCCAAATCCGTGCGGGGTTCTTTTCCCTCTTTCGAATCCGCTGGTCTAGTTGTTCTTTTAGGCCAAAGAATTGTAGGTTAGTTCAGAGGAGAAATTATTTTTTTAGATCTGCAGTGTCTCCTCTCACGAACCTAGTTTGGCAGTGTTAGCTTTAGAAAAACAAAGGAAAGAAGTCAACAACTTTCGCCTGGAACTGAATGCGTGTAACCGGAATTACATCGAAAGAGCACGTATAACACATCCATGCAATAACGAAATGAGAAGGCCAATGATGGATATCTAGTCTCAAAGATTATACTTTCATACCGTGGAAACATCGTTGTAAGGCGATCCTTCCAACTCAATTTGAAGTCTTAAATCATTAGAAACAGGAGCTTGCAAGGCATTCGACGTCCTCAACCTCACTTTGACAGACACCGTAGGTAGATTGTCCCACCCGAGCATGCTGTCGACACGATATTGTCCATTGACATGGTGCTGGCATTCGGCGCCATCGGCATCCTCTTGGCTTTAACCAACATTTTGCTAACTTGAATCGTACAAGCCTTTTTCCTACTAATTTAGAAATTCATTTCCAAACAGAATGGACATATAAGCTTGGGAAAGGTTATGTATATTAGCACAATCCATGCTCATGCTGGCCAAAAATAAATAAATAAAAAGAACGAGAACATTACGTTAATGCGTGGATATTACATAAAAAAAAATGGACAGTTTGTACGACATCCTATGTCATCTCTACAACATATCACGAGAGCAATCCTCAAACGAAGCAATCGCACCACGTGGCTCACATACCCACATAATCTTCTACAGGTCCTATTTGTTAAATGCGTACGTCATGACAGCGTGGGGTTGATGTCATGATAAACCCCACAAACTAGGGCTTCGCTTCTCATGGGTACATGTTGAGATAGTGGAAGGTGCTGTTATCATCAAACCTTTGAAACTTTGGAGAGATGTAAATTAGTAGATTATAGAATTGAATCGGCAAAAAAAGGGGGGGGGTGAAAAGATGAAAGCATGGGGACCAAATCGAAAAGTACCCATGCGTGCTCCTGGGAGAAAAAGAAATATTTTTTCCTTCTTCCTCTTCTTTTTTATTAAATGAATTTGAAAATAATGAAATCGAAAAGAGGGTCGGTCGTCTTCTTCTCTCGGCATCTAGACATGCCCTAGCAAATAGCGGCGTAGCAGTGGGAGAGACACGAAAGAAGAGCACTGACCTAATCAGTCCGTACTGCTCTTATTTTAGCCGAGTTGAAGCTCCAAAGCAAGATGGCGCACATTGGAATAAATAATGTCAAGAGCGTATGGATTTGTTCCATCGATTCTAGCATTATGAAAACTTATTTTGTCGATAAGGTTTAACGCGCGACAAATGGAGGGACGAGAAATGCTCGGTCTTGTAATATTTTATACTCTTTCGCGCTAGGATATGGTCTGATTTTAGTTTTTTAAGAGACAAAAAGGAAGTTCCCTTTCGATCCTCCCGTCAAAATCAGAGGTAAAAGAAAATTATGAAAAGGGTCTGAATGGCTTTAACGACCTTAGTTATTCTGGAGACTCAAAAGTCGAATGTCTTGTCTTGGACGAAATGTAGCTTGAGTATCATCTTAGCGTGAGATGTCTTGCGACAAAAACACGCACAATCTCTGTCCGAACCCTATTATGCTGTTAAAAGGTTAAATGAAAAGCGACTAGGTTTAATGATTTCCTGTTATCGCTTTTGTTAGCCAACCCTGATTATGACTGTGTAATTACTCAGACCTTGTTGGTCAAGAGAGCTTCGAGGCGATGATCGCCCCTTTTCATGGCCTCTTTTTCCTTTTCCCTTCTAATTATTTATTTGAACATTTTATTTATTTTTGCCTTTTGGCCCTTGCCTTTTTTTTTTGCCAAAAATAATCACGGGGGTCAATTGTTTTTCACCTCTTTAAGCCAGACCAGATTACAGGAGACGAAATAGGAGGAAATGTGTACAAAATCATAGTTCATGAGACGTGGAATAAAGCAGTGATTGTATTGAAGGCACGGGTTACCACGCCACATGTTAAAAAACGGAAAAAGGAGAAAAGGAGAAGCGACTAGAAACATCATTATTTCCATTGTGCCTGGGCCTCCTCTTGCCTTCTTAACTCAATAAGAGCGAACAACTATTTTATTTCCATAGCTTTAGAGTTTCTTTTTCGCCAATCTAACGTGAGGAAATTTACATAAAGAACATGAAGAAGGGGCCGGAGTAGGGATATACTTTGTTGATGGCTAATCCGGTATACCCGTTAATTATAATATACGAAAATATTGCATTAACCTTAATGCATTATTTTCTGGGGGTGATTAACATAGTTTGTAACTGAAACTTTCCCCATAATGTCTGCATAGCAAATGTCTTGAAGTTACTCCTCTTAGGTTGTCACTAAATTTTCCTTTTTTGTCCATAAGGAAATATCCCATACACAATTGATGGTAGATGTGCGTGCAATAGATTTTAAAAAATTAACAATACTTTGGGGGTGACGAGAGAGACAAATGAGTGACAATAATCTTTTTAAACTCTTAATTACATACCCACTGAGAAAAAAATTGTTTTTGGTGTTACACACAATTAGATGATATTCGGAACAATTTTTATTTTTTTTATCTCATTGTTGAGGAGATTTTCTCTCGAAGTCCTCGAGTCTCGAGAAAGGTTAGCATCCAGCAACATATCAAAGACGGGTTGAAATAAAGAGGATATCAAAGGAGGAACGGACAATTATAATATACATGGATGTTGAGTGGTAGGCGAGGAGTGCTGAGTTACTTGTTTTGGAGATTTTCTCAATGGTTCGTTGCTCTCGTCAATAATAGGGCTAAATTCCAGACGTTCAATTACAAAAATCCCCCAAAACGAATGGAATGATGGGGTATTTGTTGCCGTATGACTAAGATGATTGACTGATAGGATCATGCCATGTGGCAATCCTGGCATAGAGAACCAACAGAAAATCGATTGCCACACGTCGAGGGACACGCGTTGATTGTGGGCTGTCGTGTGTCAGGAGGACTTGAGCAACACTGATTCCATTAGAAAGAGTTAAGGAATAGGTCGAGTCATCCCTAACCAACCTTGCTTCAAGCACGTCAAGCCAAAACTCTCGAAAATATCCAGAATGGACAATAATAGCCAAGGATCCTACAACCTATCTTAAGTCATCCTTGCACCAAGCAATGCTTAAATGCAGTTTATTAATGCAATTATCATATGTATTTTCACTTAAAAGCTCC
Source organism: Angophora floribunda (assembly GCA_014182895.1). NCBI lineage: Eukaryota > Viridiplantae > Streptophyta > Magnoliopsida > Myrtales > Myrtaceae > Angophora > Angophora floribunda. The sequence continues at coordinate 26,949,611 of CM024711.1, read as the reverse complement.
AACTATTAAGTCATATTAGTCAATTAGATTTATGAATCGCTCTACGACACATGTGCAACTTTTGTTTCGTCAATATATGAATCTTTAAAGACACTATAATGTCCATGAATGCTTTAGCCATTGTTTCACCAATGTTTCCACATATGCATTTCTAAAGACATTATAATGTCAATGAATGGATTAGCCATTCTAGAGTTGGACATATAGAGACACGGGCACTCCATTTCCTTCCAACATTTTGAAAACCTAAACAATCATGCGAAATGAACATCTTCTCCAACATATATATCCCGACCCACCTCTGTATGATATCGTTGCTGGAATTGATGGGGAGGGGCCTTGTTGATTAAGATGTAAGTGATTCTGTAGCTAGCACAGTGTGTGCCCTTGTCTCTATGAAACATAATATACAATCATACTCTCTCTCTCTCTCTCATGAGTGTATTGACCTACTGAAACCGAGAAAGTTATACGTGGAGAAACTGTTGAGGAAGGCCGAGAGAGAGAGAGAGAGGGGGGGTGGAGTGTGTTCCAAGACACAATGATTACAAGGTCTTGGGATGGCGTGGAAATAGCGAGCGAGTATGGAAGAACGTGGGGGCTTGACCGAGGTAGAAAAGGTGGCTACGGTGCCTCCGCGATTATAAAATAAAAAAATCGACCAATAAACAAATAATACACAAGTAAAACAAAGGGAAAATTAAAAGGAAAAGAGAGAGAGAGAAAAGAGAACGATAGATAGAACATAGCTGTGCCTTTTATCATGACGATGCATCAGCCTTTTCCGAGGCTTCGGTCGGTCGACAATCTGTGTGTTGCCTTCACTGTGCTTGCTTTGTGTTTTAGCTTCTCTCTCTCTCTCTCTCTCTCTCTGACCTACGGTCATGTGTTCACAGAATGTAATTATACACATTGAACCAATCACAAAGCAACATATTTTAGTATTCTTTCGGAGCATATAAGCAGGGGAAAAAAGAAAGATAGAAAGAAAGAAAGAAAGAAAGAAAGAAAGGGGGATCACCCCCACCACCCCCACCAATATCTTTTGATAGCTACATGTACATGTTGATGGAGAATGCCGTAAGAAGAAAGGAAAGTTGAGGCCCCCTAGACTATATACTTAGAGTGGTGCAAATTAGAAAAATCAAAACGCCCAAAAGGAAAAAAAGAAAAAAAGAAAAAGAAAAAGAAAGACAGAGGGAACAAAAAGATACCAACAAAACCCACGAGAGAGAGAGAGAGGCTCAGTTGAAGGCAATGAGGATAAAAAGGGGTCTCATCAAGTCCCCCACACACTACACACTCAAAGGCGATGACAGACAAACCTACCCAGTGAAAGAGATTGAGAGAGAGAGAGAGATTCACATAACTGGTCTTAAACCTTGGCTTTTTCCTCTCCACCACCACTAGCGAGTGCTGGAGAGAGCTCTCAAACCCCAAACAAGAGAGAGAGAGAGAGAGCTCTCAAACCCCAAACAAGAGAGAGAGAGAGAGAACAAGAGAGCAACAAAGAGAATCAACTCCTTCCTTCTTCATCAGTTGTCCATCAAGCTTCCCTGTCCTACCATCCATCCTTTCCCAGAAAGTAAAACTCTTTCTCCGATTACCCTTTTGTGCTTTTCGTCCATACGAGGGCATACCAACTTTGAAAAAACTTCCGTTTTGCTTTCATTTTTTTGCTTCCTTATCAGAAGGAAGGAAAGAAGAAGAAGAAGAAGAAGAAGCACCCACAAAGGCCGCGAGGAAGAAAGAAGCCTCTCGCTTTGTCTTCTCTTTGGTCTTTCTTGAATTTAGCTTGTGGGATTTTAGTAGGTGGGTATGAGTGGAAAGATTGAAGAAGATCAAGGAGAGTGTTCGCAAACCATCAACAATTTCCACAACACCCCTCACCACCTCCAAGATCACTACCATCACCAACAACAGCTGCTCCTCCAGATGCACCACCACCACCACCACCACCAAAACGACCACGCTTTTGGCGGCGCTGTCTTCCACCCGGACCTCCAAGTCCCACCGTCCGTCCTCCCGTGGCCCCTCCCGCAGGCCCACCCAGCCTTCAACCCTGTCCGCGAGCCCGACCCCTTCCTCCTCCCTCCCCCGCCGCCTTTGCCACCGTCGCCCTACGGCGGCTTCTTCAACCGAAGGGCCACTCCCTTGCAGTTCGCCTATGACGGCGGCCCAGCTTCGGACCATCTCCGGATCCTATCGGACGCCCTTGCGGCGGGCGCAGCGGCTCATCCAGGTGCCACTGCCACCGTGGCGCCGTTTGGTCTCCAAGCCGAGCTGGGGAAGATGACGGCCCAAGAGATAATGGACGCCAAAGCCCTGGCCGCCTCCAAGAGCCACAGCGAGGCCGAGAGGAGGAGGCGAGAGAGGATCAACAACCACCTCGCGAAGCTGCGGAGCTTACTCCCCAGCACCACCAAAGTAAGCAAAAGAGAGAAAAAAAATGTTTCGCATACATATTTTTCTTTTCGCTCGATGATCGTGTTGTCATGTTCAACCCACGCAAATGAAACGCCCGGCAGAATTGCACGCGCACTCAAAGAACGAAAAGCACAAAAGAAAAGAGAAATCGAATGGCACTTATATAGTTTTAGTTACATTCAGCACGCGTATAGCGTGGAAGGCGTATTTTATGCTCTGAGTGTCGTGTCCAAAACCCTTTTTAGTTTTTGTCTTTAAACAATAACGAACATTCTTCGCTCTCTCTTTTCAGATTGAGAGAGAAATCTGGCTAGAGATCTCCTTGGTTAGATTCTCTTTAACGTTTGCTAGTTCCTCGTTAGACATAGTAGACAACGTAGACAGCGCCCTTCAAATCAAAACCTCTCTCTCTGGACATAAAACTGCACTCTCCCATGTATTGCTAATAACCCACCTTTCCTTTTTGTTTGATCGATGGCGAAGATTTTGTTTTTTTTTTCACTTTTCTCTTTTTTGCTACTCGACACTTTTGGTCTTCCATCTCCGAATCTTCGGGGGTAGTTCCGAGGAGGCCATAATCGAAAAGGGAGAGAGGCGTTAATGTCGCTGGGCTGACATGATAAAGAGGAACCATTTTAGCAGTCGAAAAGGCTTCCCATGGATAATTCTTGCCGGATATCAACCACTCCGAGTCCCCTTCTTTTTTGCCTTTCTTGTTTAGATAAACGAAGGATGACAAGAAATAAAGAGGAAAGAGACAAGCTAGCGATTTTGTCAGTCCATTGCACAAAATTTCCCTTCCCCCAAGCATAAAAGAAAAAGATTTCACCATGAAAACGCAAGCTTCCATCCTCATTTTATATGCGTCAGACGATAGGGTATTCTAAAACCAAGATGATGATGTACATGATAGTATGCTTCGTTTCATACTTTTAGATGGTAAGAGAATGCACTTGACTAGCTATATGGAAAACCATGCAAAATGACTTTCTTTCGTCTGGCGACTGTTCTCATTCCGGTTTCTTTATTTTCTTTTGACGTGATGCGAACAGACGGATAAGGCGTCATTGCTAGCGGAAGTGATCCAGCACGTGAAGGAGCTGAAGCGCCAGACGTCCCTGATCGCTGAGTCGAGCCTGATCCCGACGGAGACTGATGAGCTCACCGTGGACGCGTCGGATGAAGAAGTCGACGGCAAGCTTGTGATCAAGGCGTCGCTGTGCTGTGAGGACCGGTCCGACCTCTTGCCTGACCTCATCAAGACCCTGAAGGCATTGCGGCTGAGGACACTGAAGGCTGAAATCACCACGCTCGGCGGGCGCGTGAGGAACGTCTTGTTCATCACCGGCGATCACGATGAGGACTTGAGCTGCAACAATGGGGAGCACCAAGAACAGCAGCAACACATACAACAGTACTCGATAAGTTCGATACAGGAGGCACTCAAGGGAGTGATAGAGAAAGCTGGTGGGGGCGACGAATCCTCTTCTGGGAATGTTAAGAGGCAAAGGACTAACGTCAATATCCTCGAACACAGGTCTCTCTAACAATGTCGACCATATCTAAATCTTCTTCTAACTTCCTTTTTCTCCTTCTCTACTCTTTCTTTCTTTCTCATTGTCCTTATGCTTGCTGGTGTTTCTTTTTTTTTTTTTCTTTTTTTCTTTGGAGGGTTTCGGTTTGTGCTTGTGTCTCTCGGCCACTAAAACAGCCGGCAATATGATGGTGCTTTTTTTTTTTACCACGTACGCGGCTCCATTTAATGGAGAAACAAGAGGCAAAAAAGATGGCGTTGTACATGTGTGGTTGGTGGAGGGAAAATTCCCACATTATTTTCTGGTGCTTCTGGTCTCGTTCGGGCTTTTGGCAGAGAGAGAGAGAGATGGAAGAGCGAGAAATCTTTTTCGTGACAAGAGAAAACTTCTGAGAAAATCCCATTCAAGGAAATGTGAGGAATTGATTGTTCTAGGGTTTTTCATCTGAGTTGGGTTCAGTTTATGTCTGTCGATCTCCTGGCTGTTCTTCTTGCTGTATATGGAGAGCGTGTACGACGTGCGACGTGTGCCATCTTGTCTCTCTAGGTTGCGTGACGATGCTGTTCTCGTCCCAACCTTCACCATCACCATCACCATCGTCACCGTCTTCTCCAATGGATCATGTTTTCAAGGGTTTTTATTTTCACCACAGCCTTGTTTTGCTATATGAAGAAACGGAACCCCAATGAGGCATGCTGGTTCTGCGTTTCATAGTGTATAGCCATTTTGCAGCAGGCTAGTTTAGGGAATGTTGTGCTCTTCAGGATCATCATCGTTCCTGTACTTATTACATGCATGTGTGGAGCTGGGAACTGTTTCCGGTCTTTGTTTTTTCCTTTCTTTGGTTCTGGAGTGGTCTTGTCCCATGTTGATTCGGATGTGCATGCGAGTATATTATTTAATGACATGGTGTTCTTACTTGTAATGCTCTAATGTTTTTATATTTTCTTTGTTGGATCTAGTGTCTTAGTAAAGTACAGTTCAGTTAAAATTATTCAATTTTCAAGATAGTGATTCTGTATGATACAAAAGTAATCAGTGTATTGAAAATCATAAAAAATTTCTTAATATTATTTGATAAGTGTATATGGATATTCGTTCTTAAATAACCGATAATAAAATCTTTGTTGTTTTTGACTTTTTTCTCTCTTTTCTTAATTTTTTTTTTGTTATTATTCTTTACTCCTCATAATGTGAGAGAAGGGACAATATGACTAGCACACAAGTCTCTGGCACGTCCTTGGAAAGGGGAGAGGACTGCTAGGTCCACAATCCCACTATTGATTACATTGCCTTGGTACTCTACTTAAGAAATTTGTCGAAATTGTTCACACATCAAACATGGCAATGTGGTGGGGTAGACTGAAAGTTATGTAAACGAATACAACATTTTTAGGATTTTACTATATGGTGTCGTTTTTTCCCCCCTAATAAGTTGGCGCTTACGTTTGAAAGTAGCAAAGAGGGTTAAAATAATTTGAAATGCTCCTTTGCCAAGTTGCCAACATAGATGACAATACAAATTAGTAAATGTTTTCCAACTTTATGTATACCACAACAGGTACCTTCTTTTCTGTGCGAACCACAATTCAAAGAGTACTTAAAACTATATTGACAACGCATCCCTATTTCATTAAAATCTTCAATTTGCAAATTGTATAACTTCATTATATTGCATGCAGTATACATTTGGTGTTGCTATTATGTGAGTTTTGTCCATCCAAAATATTTAAAACCACAAACTAGAACTTAATAGAATTTTAAAAAGCTCAAATCAACAATAAAGAAGGCCTAAAATTTAAATTTAGGCTTCAAAATTAACCAAACTTGTATATTATTTGCCATTTTTGTCATTGTTTGTGTTCTTCTACTGAATAAATGTTCAGGCTATGTCCTACTTGAGACATTAGGTACCTTAAAGGTCCACAAACTATAACTGAGATTGCACATTTAACATTTCTTGGTATTGAATATACTTATGCTATTTTTAATGCATTTTTGCCATTTTGATTGAGTAATTTTGGTTCTCTCCTTAATCCTATTTCTGTACTAATTTTATCTGCCACGCGGGTGCACGTACTTTTTATTCAGGAAAATTTTGCCTAAAAGTTTTCCGTTATTAACTTTTTGCCTAAAAATTTTCCGTTGTTAACTTTAAACCTAATTTGCAGTAGTTAAACTGCAATAAAACCTAATTGTATGTAAAATTTGTCATAAGTACTTTATGTAAAATCAAAACAACTTATTAAGGCTGACTTTCCAGCCAAAAAAAAAAATTATGTTAAGGCCGACAAAGTACATCGATAATTATTGTTTGTTTGACAATTTGAGAGTTATAGATGGTAATAAATATACTTATGCTATTTTTCATGCATTTTTGCCATTTTGAGTGAGTAATTTTGGTTCTCTCCTTAATCCTATTTCTGTATTAATTTTATGCGCCATGCTGGTGCACGTACTTTTTATTTAGGAAAATTTTGCCTAAAAATTTTCCATCATTAACTTTTTGCCTAACAATTTTCCGTTATTAACTTTAAACCTAATTCGCAGTAGTTAAACTGCAATAAAACCTAATTGTATGTAAATTTGCCATAAGTACATTTATGTAAAATAAAAAAACTTATCAAGGCTGACTTTCCAGCCAAAAAAAACAAAATTCTTGTTGAGGCTGATGAAGTACATCGATAGTTATTGTTTGTTTGACAATTTGAGAGTTATAGATGGTATCGAATATATTTATGCTATTTTTTAATGCATTTTTGCCATTTTGATTGAGTAATTTTGGTTCTCTCCTTAATCCTATTTCTATACTAATTTTATGCACCATGCCGGTGCACGTACTTTTTATTTAGGAAAATTTTTCCTAAAATTTTTCCATTATTAACTTTAAACCTAATTCGCAGTAGTTAAACTGCAATAAAAACCTAATTGTATGTAAAATTTGCCATAAGTACATTTATATAAAATCAAAACAACTTATTAAGGCTGACTTTCTACCCAAATTTTTTTTCTTGTTAAGGCTGACGAAGTACATCGATAATTATTGTTTGTTCGACAATTTGAGAGTTATAGATTATAAATAATGAAGGAAATCGTGTGCAGGTCATATCATTTTTTACAACCAACTACCAAAAGAAATCTCTCTTTTGTCATCTCTCATAGTGATATTGGAAGAAGCAAAAGCTTGATATGTTTTCTAGCAAAAGCATCACGATGTATTCATGATGCTTACGTAACTGTTTTTAATTTATTATGAGAATAATGATTTATTTTGAAATATAAAAAATAAAAAAATTATTGTGGAATCTACTTCTTCAAAAACTTATAACTCAAAACATATTGTTATTCTCACTGTAGTCCAAAGATGGGTATGCTAACAAAGCCCTTTGTGCAAATCTCTAATTCATCATTATTATTTTCCATGTTCGCTAATCTTCTTTGGTATTTATGTATTGGAAAATTACCAAAAAAATCATAAATATATCACACTATACCAGTTTAGTTATAAAATTTTTAATTATATCAATTTAGTGTTATAATTTGTGATGAATTTTCAATTTAGTCATTCTAACTAATTTTGATTGAAAATTGCTGACACGGTGGTCTAGTCAGCAATGATCATCCTACATGGCTCAATCGACCTTGATGAGACAATCATTTTCTTTTTTTCCCCTACCCCTTGGTCGGTGACCTTTGCCTTGGCACCATGGCCCTCACTTGGATTTGAGCAAGGGTGTGGAGGCCCTCACTTGTGGCTAGCTAGGGCTGCAATGCCCTTAGCAAGACAATGTGATGGTCATCGGCCTAGGGTTAGGAAATAAAAAAGGAAATAAAGAAGAAAAAAAAGACATTTAGGAAATTAAAAAACAAAATAAAAAATCGTTTACATTAGTATTGGATGTGCTAGTAGGACAACTGACATTGACTAGATTACTACTACATTAGGGATTTCCAACCAAAATTATTTAGAGAGACTAAATAGGCAAATTGTCAAAAGGACTAATTGACATGATTAAAATGTTTATAATTGAATTGGCAAGTCGTAAACAAATTTAAAACTAAATTGATCAAATTGAAAGGCTTAACACTAAATTGATATTAATACAATAAGTTTAAGAATTTTTTGGAAATTTTCACAGTGGGTACAACCTCCACCTCACATCCAACGAATAATAATTGATCCCCTCAGCATCGCTCATTGCATGCGAAACTTTGCACTTTCGGAAGTGCGACATGTCTCTTTCGATCCGACTTAACTTTTCAAACGAATCAGTGGTGAAAAATTTGATAGGTACCGTGCTCTTTAAGCAACTTGAGAACCTGAGATGTTTAGGCAAATCATGTGCGACTTGAATGCTTGATCGACCATAGTCAAATCGATACACATTTGGTGTTCATGATTTCTCGAGACGACGTAAGCGATCCCAACTTTCACCTCATTCGGTTTTCTCAATTGGGCTGGGCCTACCGAATGCCCAAAGCGAGCAGTTCGACCGTGCTTGAACTTTGAACCTCGCCATCAGCCTTTTAAGCCGTAAAATAAAACCTGCCATGATTAGCCCAAATTTGGGTTTGATCTCCACTGGAACATGTCCTATGTTAAATCCTACTATAGTGTACTTTTTCGCCATTGGTCAGATAGACTTGAACAGAACATGATGATATTTCCCTGAAAACATGTCGAAGCTCCGACAAGTTCTAAAGCAAGCCATTATCATGTGATGAGGATGACATTCAGACTATCTAAACAACAGAGATGGGCAGTGAGTTTTGAAACAGTATTTATCCTTGGTATGAAGAAATTCGTTTCTTAGTTGAGTTACAGGAGCCGAACATGTGACGTGTACAGAGTACCGACACTAGTCTCATCTTTGAAGAGCTGTAGAAGTATTGTTTCATCCCTGCATTGCCTCATTGTCACGTCAAATTTTAGATCTTGTGCTCCCAGGACCTTCGCAAAGGACCATCACCTTCCCGATCAATTTCCAGTCTTTGATAGGGACGAAAAGCGAGGTTGGCCTGTCAAAGATGAAAGATCTAATGGAAGTTCATTAAAGTGATCGGAACAATGTGAGAGTCTGGGGTTCTCTCGAGACCTCCGACAGGGCAAAAGCATGAGAAATCTAGACAGTGATCAAGCTTTTTGCCAACCAGGAGAGTAACTTCCTAAGGAAATCTTCGAGAATGTGGGGTCGATGGATTCTTTAGCTGCCCAACAGAGTCCATGCACCGTCCAGTTCTGGATCAAAGCAGCCAAGTTAAGTGAAACCAGAAGTACCGAAAAGCAGCACACCTTGACATGATTTGGAAGGGCAATAAAGGAAGGCCAAACTCCTATTGCTTAAATGTGTAGAAAATATATACTCAGCTTCTTGAATGACCCGCCCAGTTTCTTCTCAAACTGGTCTGAAAATGGAAACTCACCAGTTCCCTCAATGGATGTGAATTGGCTCATTTGCTTGATGAGCTAATATTTGTGTTCTCTAATTTTTCAGCGAGCCATTCACTCAATACTTCCAAATCCACAAGTCTCTGTTACTACTCACTCGAAGTTTCCACTTAAAATTAAGACAAGCATCTCGGTTAAATAGAGAAATAAAAAGAAAACAAGATAGTTTGACTGCAAAGAAGAAATGTTCCAAGTGGCGTCGCAATAATTTCAGGTGTCAACGGGATCTCACCACTAGCAAACCCTGTTACCAAAATCTGTGCTCCCCTGTTGAGAAGCTTCATGGATTCTTTCTTCGGTAAGCTTTCCTCCTTCTGGATCATACAATACATCAACCCCTTTAAACTTCTTTGCCTGGAGGAACTCCTTGACACTTGAAATGACGTTCTCATTACTCAAGTCTTCTCCATGGTCGACACCCATGGACTCAAAAAACCGCATCTTTTCAGCTCCCCTACAAGTTACACATGTGCAGCGGATGCCGCTTCCATTACTTTCCAGGATAGCAGCGAATTTGTTTCGATCCAAGACTACCAATCTACAAGGAGTAAAGGGCATACAATTTGAAAGTGGCCAATACCTGGCAACGGCAATGACAACGGCTCCACAAACCTTTCCGATTTGCACCGCTGTAGTTCCAACACCCCCAGCTGCACCGAGAACAAGCAAGACCTACATTTTGATCATTCACAACTGGCATTAACTAAACAGAACATGTGTGGCCGGAATCACCTGGTGGGAAAGATGCCGAACTAAATCCATTGGGTACTAAAAAATACTTGAAGATAATCAATAATAGGCCTGACCAGAGGTCAAACTGAGCTCTGTGAACAAGAGCAATATGTGAAGCTCCAAATGCATAGTTTGGAGTTTTTGATGGCTTTTGTCCTTATTATTTTTCACCCGGAAGCAAGTAACTACATCCGTTTAGCAGACGTTGCTGGATCAACCTGAGGCGTGGCGGAGAGTTTTACACAATTCAATGATTATCTTCCGAACCGAGGGAACAAGGCATGTATAAAGATCAAGAATTTCCATTTCTTTGGCCAATCAAGTCAAGAATTGCTCGGCCTAATAATTATCCATCTTCCACTCAGAATATTGCATCTTTACAGCTCCTGCGTCATCATGGTGCTCAAAGAACACTAGCCCATGTGAGTGGGAAGGTGTTTCAGAGTCAAAGTTTTAATCTTTTACGAGGTGATGGTTCTTCGACAATCAAGGTCAGCAAAAGGTTCCTATCTTGGCAACATGAGAAAACTAAACTCAAGTTCACATCTTTAGCTTGTAGCTCTTGCTTCTACTTCTTCAGTGAGTGGCTTCCTATCTTGGCAACATGAAAAAACCAAACTCAAGTTCACATCTTAAGCTTGTAGCTCTTGCTTCTACTTCTTCAGTGAGTGGCTCACGTAAATCCATCAGCAGTCTCTGTGCTTTTGAGTCAATTTTATATTTTCTTGGGTGAATTTGTGTAAATCAGCATTCTTCGGTTTTCTGTTCTGTGTTGTAGCCATAAGAGTACTTGAGCTGAATGGCATGTGGAGAATTGTTGAGCAAATCGATGAGTAGCTGGACTTTTTCTTCTCAAGTACTTGGTTTAGTTGGTTATATAGCACAAGGCACAACATTGAATGTTCGTTGGAGTGTCAATGGGGTGCAGAGTAAAAATTTGAACAGCAAGTTTCAATTTTTTTTTCTTTATTACTTTGTTGTTAATTCAACAGGAACAGTGAATAAAGCATGGAAATTGATGGTTTTTTTTACTGGTCGCTCAGTCGAGTGGCAAGCTATGAGATTGACTCTTTAAGACGTGATGATGCGGAGGGATTATTGGATGCAAGGAAGAAGGAAAAGAAGACAGTTGCTGGCACAGATCAAGAAGAGACCCATCACTCCTTGCGGATCCCGACAGTTGTTTTTGCCAGTTTAGAGGGGTCCACATACACCACGAGGTTTATGATGTGGCATCGCAAGCACGTGACTCTTCGGAAAGGGCGAGTCACGCGCAAATGCCTCATATTCCTATGATTTTGTTGCACGGGTTTGGAGCTTCTGTCTTCTCCTGGAATAAGAGGCATGAAGCGTTTGGCCGGGCTCACTAGTCACTGGTTCCAGAATTCTCGCTTTTGATAGACCGGCTTTTGGATTGACACCGAGGGTTAAATCTGTTGAGCTTTCATCTAGAAGCAAGGATGAGAAGCCTCTAGATCCACAGACGCTGGCATTTTCAGTGCTAGCCACCATGTATATCATTGACTTCTTGGCATCAGATAGAGCAATTTTGGTGGGGTAGGTAATGTGTCACTTATGCATTCTTTGTTACCTATCCACCTCTCTTTTGGATTGCATGCGGTCATTGAGCTGTCCAATTTCCAGTTTTGTTGATTATGCACGCGGCTCTCAACCCCATATCTGGAAATAGTCCGCACAACCCATCAGCTGCCAAATATTGCGGGAGAATTCTTTTCCCCCTTTTTGTTGCGTCATTTTGCTATGCGTTGTTATTAGACAGATGAACTTCCGAACAAAATTGTTGTTCAGGCATTCCGCTGGTTGCCTTGTGGCAGTCAATACCTACTTTGAGGTTCCAGAACTGTTGCTGTGCTAATTCTTGTAGCACCTCCTATTATTGCACCATATTTTTCACAGAGAGGCGACAAAGGTAGTGATCTAGGAAGAGGAAAAAGAAAGATATGAGATCATCTGGTTTGGATGCTGCAGGAAACCTATTCTTGAGAATCTTCAGGTTCTTGTCACAGACGATTACACTTCGGAGGTGCTAGTGCTAATGGTGAAGGGGATTGGAGGCATGCTTTCCCCTTTATATAAGAAACTGTTATCGACTTTCCTGCGCTCTGCTTTTGCTGTTATGCCGGTAAAGTTTCTTTCTAGACTCACTTCATATATGCAATCCTTTTAGAGTTTTAATTTCATATTGTTACGTGTTATTCCTTTTGTTGAAATCTGCAGCACAAATTTCATCAGTAATTGCTTGCATTTTCTCTTTTTTCCATGGAGGTGTTACCTCATGTCTTTCTTGTAGATTGGCAAAGATTAATAGTAGTACACATTTAAGCGACTGGGTCATGGGCTCAATGGCGACTTTAGTTATTACCATGTTTCATTCTTCCAACATTGGATGTGGAATGTGGTATGGATTTTCTGATTTAAATGTGTTTTAAACTCATTGCTAGACAGTAAGTGGTAACTACACTATAGTAGATAGCATTATGGGATCCCTAGCTGTAGAATCTCTGCTATAATGATGTCGATGTCTTTTCATGGTTTTCAGGTAAGGATGGTAATTGAAAATTCTGGTATAGCTGCAATGAGAAATGCATGGCATGATCCAAACAGAATCAACGACCATGTCCCACATGGATATGCAAAGATATCGGTAATGTCACAATAGCTCTGATCTTCTTTATATTGTGTTGGAGGGGAAATGGACTAAGAGTGCTTTGTCCAACTAACTTCCTTCGCTTAAACGTGACTGCATTTTATTGATAAAACCTCATTTCAGCCATTAAGGAGTGAGTATTGGGACAGAGCTCTCCTGGAGCACACCACTGCAATGCTTTTGACTACCGGCTGCGAATCAAAACCCCAACTTGTAGAAAGACTCCATGAAATCTCTTGTCCAGGTGACAACGCAAACCTTATATGTAATGTGCAGTCTTAAGAGAATATATTCCAGGAAGGCTACTAAGCGAAAACTGGGGAGGAGATTAGAACTGTGAGGTGAGGACACCTTAAGGAGACCAACTGATCACAATTAGTGCCTACTCTAGTTGTGGATCGGCTATGCTAAGTCCAGGACATCAATTATCTTGAGCAGAATCAAAGTTTCAGTAGAGATTAAACTAGATTGTTGGCTTGTCACGCCTGATGTAATTGGAGCGAACATAATCACCTTCTAAACTTCCTCCAGTGGCTCTGCAAGTCTGGGACTGAAAAATGCTCTTTTCTATCATAGCCAAGGCAGTCCATCATAGTCCCTCTCTACAAGTTCTATCCAAGTCTTCAAAAGTTTTCATTTCCATTAATACCTCCATCTCCACAGGGTCTAAACTGCACAAACATCGAATCTTCATTCTGAATAAGCTACTTTGCACTAATGAAAAAGAACAATCCCACTGTTGTAGTCATGTCATCTCTTTTATTGCTAAGGACAGGAAAATTGCTGGGTCTAGATTTCGGTATTAAAGAAGAGAAAGACATCGAAAGGTAATGAATTCAGATATCGGTTCACAAATTACTTCCCACCAAAGAAAGAAGTTTTACTGGGGTGTCAGTTTCCAACTGGCCTAGGAATGATCGATTCATTGACTTGCTTCTAATGTCTTTGCCTCTTCCGATGCAGTTTTAATTGTCACAAGCAACAGATGGCCGACTCATTCCATCCTGGAATGCCGAGAGACTTTCACTAGCCAGACTGGGATCATGTCTTGAAGTAATTAAGCAATGTGGACACCTGCCCCATGGGGAAAAAGTGGAAGAGCTTGTTTCTGCTGTTGAGAAGTTTCTCCAAAGGGCTTTCGGGGGTTCACAGGAGCAACGGATTCTGCAAGCTGTATCTTGGCATTCCTGTAGTTGCAGAAGACCATTCCTCTTTCTGCTTCAAGCAGACATCATGGATCTACTGAGAAAGAGTTGGTCTTCTAAATGCTTCAAGCATTCATGCTCTAGAATCCAGATGATGGCCAATAATTTTGGAAATTTTTAGGTCACTGAAACAAGAAAATTATTCGTTGCTATTGCAGAAATTGACATGCATTATTTTTACTATTTTTGGGAGCTTAGTACTATGTATTAATCTGTAAAATGCCTGTGGCAAAATCTTATGAATGGCATTCCTATGCTGTACAGTAAACTGTGCTTGAGGTCTTTCTTGTACAATCTGTGCTTGCGCGTCCGTCAGGTTTCATGCAATTAAACTTATGCAAGACAAGCAAATCATTGAATGGTCTAACTGTGCAGATTCACCCATAAGGTGGGAGCAATTTCGATGCCATGAGATGATCACTTTATGTAGTAAAAAAAGAAAAAAATTGTCCAATGTCCTCGCCAGATTTGGTTAGGCGAGGGCTCGGCGGCTCTCATCAATTCTGGGCAAGGGCTCACGTACCCTTGCTTCGGCCGGCACAGCGTCACTGCCCTCACCTATGGCCGGTGATGGTCGGCCGGCCCCCACCTGTGGCCAACGTGAGTCAATCAGCCACCCTCACTAGCCAAACTCCAACCCCCACCAAAAAAAGTTTAAAAAAGAAAGAAAGAAAGAAATCATAAAAAATTTGAAAAATTATTAAAATATCATTTAAAAATGCCATGTCGGCCTCAATTGTCCACGTTGGCAAATTCCAACTCAATTGACAAGAAATGAAAAGGTTTAAGACTGATTTGAAAATTGAAAAATTTAAGACTGAATTGGTAAAAGTGTAATAAATTTATAATTTTTTGAATAATTTTTCCATGAAGAAAGGCGATGGATTTCCTTTGGATCTCATTATCTCCCATCTTAAATCAAAACTATAAAGAACTCGTGCTGTTGAGGTGGCTTGCATTCAAATACAAATGAATCACTTTAACATATGTCCTAACAATGGATGTACTAGCTAGTTGAACAAACTTAATGAACGTTTATTCGACATTAAATCACTTGATGTGCAATATATATTTCGAAGGGTGCAAAGTTAACGGACATAATCATAGTTTTCCAATATTTTATTGACCAACGATTGTTTTCCCATATCATAGACAGAGGATAGCTAAATTGCCACGCTTTAAGCATGTCTCACATGTTCGTGAACTTGGAACATTTGAAAGCTGTTACATAAAACATATGACTATCGTTTCTGATCACATTTGGGAAGTTTCATAAATTAGATTGTTAATGCTGAAAGAGTAGTACATCCATCTCCACTATGTGTTCTAGAATTCTTTCATTATCACCATCCATATCTTAAATTGTACAATTTGTATCCAAATAGAGGCCCCAAAAGAAATACAATTTGAGTTACTAAGCCGCATGTGTCGCTATACCAGAGGACACGATTCAAGTGGCTTTCTACACATGCAAGCAACCGCATGCACGTGCAAAGTAATCGACGCAGTTCTGGATATACTTGGCTTGCTAATCACCTAGAGTTCCCCGGACAGTAAAGATGACAACGGACGCAACGACGAGAAGGAAGAGCAAAGAAGAATGAAAAGCCAGCCTTCTCAACATTTTATTCAAACGATTCAAGTTACTGGGACAATCAGGTCCGGCATGCCATTCGATGTAAGCCCCAAAAAACAACAATTGGAACAACATGCTAAAACGGAAACGTGATGTACACTATCTCGTCCTCCAAAAATACGAGCAAGATGGGTCTGAGTAGCTATCCTAACAAGAAAGAAATTTATGAATTCGGGAGAACAAACCAGTTGCCACCAAAAAATTTTACAACACTTCCGTAAAATAAAGGACTAAAAGGCCTGCCTTCTCTACGAATGTCCCTTGGCCCAAAAGGGCACATGATGCGCAGATAAAGATTGGAATGGAACCAGACTTTAAATGTAGGTAGAGAGAGATTAAAGTGACACTTTTAGCAGCGAAATAGCAG
Organism: Angophora floribunda; assembly: GCA_014182895.1. Taxonomy (NCBI): domain Eukaryota; kingdom Viridiplantae; phylum Streptophyta; class Magnoliopsida; order Myrtales; family Myrtaceae; genus Angophora; species Angophora floribunda. The sequence goes on along the minus strand of CM024711.1, from coordinate 26,933,592 downwards.
CAATTGAGATTAATGGCTGCTCTTTTTGTCCATACGCATGCTTTACCCTGCTGGTCGTGCTTTGTCATCATGTTTCTGACCTAGATGTCACACCGGTCAGAATTAGCTGGCCCAAGACGCTGTCTCATAATGCCTCCTTGAGATGGAATGTTCTGACTATTTCCCTAGCATTGTCATACTCGTTCAGCTCGACCAGCATCCTCTTTATCCTTCGGGCAAGCCCACTGGTCTCCCCCTCGGTTGCCCCAAACGTGTGCTTTTTGTGCAGATTCTTTCCCAGTGAAAGCACATAATCAACCAGGGGCTGGAGCTTGGCACTGCATTGATGTACTCGCATTAGCATTTGACACAAAATGAAAGATCAATAATCCTGCTTCACCAAATCATGCAACCATAGATCTTGCTAATCCTTTTTACCTTGATATATAATCATAATAATCTAATTGAAGATCAGCATGTAATCCAATCTGATTCTGATTTTGATTCTGATTACGTAGGCCCAAAAATACTAAAAAGGAAAAGACTGCAATATCAACTGGCAACTGACTCATTACCAGAGACACTTACACTGGCCAATCATTTCTCTCTCTAAATAATTGAGATTACTCTTGCATTATCGAGCACTCTGCTGTCTCTCCATAACACCAGAGTACAGGAGGAGGCACCAATATGACTCAATAATTAAAGAGTGGAGGACACACAATTCTGAAATTAATACATGTTCACTGTTCAACATCAGCCGCTAAACCTACAAAAATGTAAGTAGCAGGGGACAGCATGGAAAATTGATTGCATCAAGAAGAGCGAGACGCTTGTTATTGTGGGATGTCACCCATTAAGTTCCATAGAAAATGAATAACCAAACAAAACTCATATAGAGCAGTCAAAGATCAGACTCAACTAAAGAAAAGGTGCATACAAAGTGAATCCCAGAAGAAGACGGTTTATTGAAAAGATAATAAGAAACCAACACAAAGATGACAATTTTTGTATAATTGTTCTTAGGGTCAGTCAAAGATCAAATCATTCACTTGCCCTGAACATCTAGAAATCAGACACTCCAATGCACCTTTGAGCACATAATAAAAAAGAAACCTTTCGTACTTACAAGCCATAAGAGACAAGAGCTAGAAGAGAGTCGAGATCAAACTATTTGCCAAATAAATAACCCTCTGAGCAATGAATAATGTCTTTAGGAATGAAACTAATCGACTTGTACAACCAGAGTCACCAGAAAACAAATAGTAAAAATAAACTTAACCAGAATCACTTAATGCTATATTAACATTATTATGCACCAATTGCAAATGCGAAATTAGTAACTCAGATTAAGGTTAGTCATAAGTCTCCTAAAAAGAAGTAATTCATTACCTGCGATCACCAGACACACTTGGACCAGCCCAAACACCAGATAAAGATGCAATGATCCTTTCGGTCCTTGTCACTGCATCATGAATATCTGATCTGATGCTCCGAACATGAGGCAAGATTTTTCCACCTAAAAGCTCATCAAGAGCAAGCTTCTCCAGAGCCGGTAATGCAAGGATTTCTTTCCACAGACATATATTCCTCAACAGACGGACAGACATGCCAAAGCGGTATGCTGCCAGCCGTGCAGCACCTGGCACGGCCTTCATTACTAGAGGGCTCCAAGTTGGCACCTGTGGATAGAACATCAAAGAAGTCATATTAAAAATCTACAACGAGCTGAATGCATGTATATCAAAATAAACCATTTAATAACACATACAATAAGTTTTGCAACAGCATCTGCCAAGCGAGTACGGACTGCAACCAACAACTCAGCTAGAGCCTCACTGGAAGCTGGGACATAATTTGTGACCAAAGTTGTAGCAGCCACAGCATGCTTCGTCTCTTTTGTACTAAGCATGTCCCAGGAATGCGCTATTTCATGATGCAAAATGGGAAGTGCAACCTTCTCCACCAATCCCGGAACAAGATTAGAATCAGCATCATCAGGGGCAAAATCACTTCCATCTTGTGGCAGACCATAATCAAACAGCAATGAATGCCTAAAAAGGTGAAAATAAGCTTCAGTCTGAGTTTGCCACTAAATGCCAATACATAATTAAGCGCAAGTTCCATAGAAAATACAAGACAGGTTAATTATTCAATCAATTTAGAGATATCTCACTTCCACATGACTACAAATATTAGCAAGAGGCAAGCTAATACTTTACCATTTCATCTCGAAGAAATCAGAATCCTCATGTAATGGGTCCCACTTCAAAAGTTCCAGCCGAACATATGGAGAGAAGATATTGGGAACACTAAGTGACATATAGGCATCACGATAGCTCGAAGAATAGTCTCTTTTCCATTTTTCAAACCGCTGTTTAACCTCTGAGAGCTGGGCATATTCCTCAGCAGTGTCATCAAATATTTGATCAGCGGTCTGAAGCAATAAATCCCTATTTGACTTGTATGCTCTACTCTCACTATCGCTCTCATCAGTGCTAGATTCTCCCTCTATTTTCTGATGAGGAGCGTCCAACTCCATTGATGACGATCTCTTGGAATCAAATCGAGCTTTCCTCCGTTGACGAGCCCCAGCCCTCCGTGTCATATCCATTCGTTTCTGCAAGTTCATATCTCTACCAAACTCATCCAACTTTACTGGCACATTATTTTGTTCTCTCATTGCAGCAACTGCAGCCTGCCCTGCACTTGTTGCGGCAGCTATTGTTGCAGCACTGCTATCACCTTTTCTGAATACCAGCGTGGCTGCATTAACAGCTACTTCTATCTCCACCATTTCATCATCATTATCAGCCAATCTTCTTTCGAGTATAGTTGTCGCACGTTCTTCATTTAATTTCTGCATCTGTTCCTCGAGTTCCTCAATATATGGAGCTTTGTCCTAGAAGAGTGAAGCAATGATATATACTCTCAGTAAGTAATCAATTGGAGCGACAACTACAAATTCATGAAATAAGGTGTCTTTGCAAGCAAGAGAACTCAATACGTAAGAAGAAAAACCAAATTGACCTTTTTCCTAACTTCTAACATAAAGTTGTAAAAGAATGCCATCCCTACTAACATTTACCCATGTCTGCTTCTCTATGAATACTGGTGCAACGTGTGTGCATGCGGGTGTGCTTTTTTTCATTTTTTGAGGTGCGTGTGTGCATGTGTGTGAGAGAGAGAGAAACCTTTCCCATGGATCAAAGGTAATTAACAAAGAAGGTAAAAGTATATTGGTAAAAGAAAAACAAAATAAAGCCATACCTGCAAGAACTTACATATAACAGAAATATAGTCACGAAGCTTTTGCATAAACATGTACTTCTCACCAGCAGCAGATAGAGACTTCTCAAGTGCAGTAATATTCAACAATGAGGAAGACAAATTCTCATCAGTCTTTGCCAAAGATGACATGGTTTTGCTATGTGATTCCTGACAGAAAGCAAAAGAATCATATACATATTTAGCACCTCTGAACTTCAAGGAGAAAAGTGTTTTCTTCATACATCAGGTCAAATAACAGATTGCCTCTATTGAGAAGAAGGGAACCACTAGCCTGGTTTAACATTCTTGGAAGAAAAAGGAACCTTCATCCTGACGAATCTTGAAAGGACAGAAGAATGCCAAACATTTGCAAAACCATTTAGCAAGCAAAACACAGAAATAAGATCTACAAGGGCATATGAACTCATTCTCTCTCTTAGCAGGCAAAGATTTCGATCCATGCTATTCAAAGAAAAGGAGAAAGGTCTGGTATCAGCCTCAATAACAATCCGCAATCCTGATTCAACATACACATGCTCTTTCAGCGCCTGGATCAAAGTCCAATACTTGACCAGATTCATGCAAAAAAAAAAAATGCACCGACCAAGTGCAACATGGCAAAAGGTAGTTCACAGATAAACTCAAGCTTTTACAACTAAGGAAAGCAAACCAATGTTTCTAGAGAATTAGAAAAAAAAAACATGTGATGTGCCCATGCTCCATTCAAAGCAGCGATTATCTTATTATCTGTATGGACATCAAGGAGTAGTGGATATGACAACATTATTTTGATTTCCCAACCCAAGAAGCTATATCAACCCAGCCCTCATGAGATGCAGTTAAAGATCCTTTTTTGATATATAACATAACAACAAGCTCACACAAGAGTCATAATCACAGACTTAAGCTCACAGCTCTGACCAACTAACGTAAAAACAGGTTCTATCTAATAGCCTCCAAACTCTCCCCACATCAAGATAACCAATCAATAAACATAACTCACTACAACCAGACAGAACTCACTAAGAGCCCACTCTGTACTAAATTCATTTTTCATTTCATCCTACATCAATGCTAACTATTTGCAGAAGCAAGTAGTAAAATCACAGTGCCGGAAACAAAACCAGAGAAATTACCTCCAGCCTCCTCGCATTATCGCTCAAAGCCTTCATCGCAAGCTCAGCCTGCTGTGGAATTGACATAGCATCCAACCCCTGCCCAGCAACCATTGCTCCTCCTATGCTTGGAGGAGGGGGGCAGATGCCCCAATGCTTGGTGCAGGACCATAATCAACTGCAGGAGCTGTATATGCATACTTCTGTGGCTGCTGCACATTAGGCACCACAGGAACAGTACTAATGTTACTAGCACTGGTTAGTCCCCTGGTAGTTCCATCATCCATTCTCTTCCCTAATCCCTTCCTAAACTGCTCCTCTTCCCATATTTTTTCCTCCTCGTCTTCATCATCCTGAAGCTCAGTCCCTTTTCTCAAGGGAGCATCCACCACCCTATCATCAAAACTCTCGAAAACACCCTTCTTTCCACCCTCAATCTTCTCTCCGAACATGGAGATCCGCCCCTGAAACTCTGGCTCCTCATCACTCAACCCCTCAGCAGCACCGTGATTACTCCCTCCATCCAATGAAATATAGTCCGGTGCAGCAGGCCGCGATTGCCTCAGTCGTTCTCTCTTTGCTCTTATTGCATTTATCATCGCCTGATCAGGAAACGATGACCCGGACAAATCCTGCCCCTTCGCGATTCCAATCGCAGCCAACCGTCTTTCTGCATCATCCCTATACAAACCTTCCCCTTTCTCCTCCAATGCCTTTCCCTTTTCACCCTCTTCCTCATCAGAGCTCAATTCATCCACTTGCTTCAATGTTTGTTCATCTACAGCATTGGGTTTCACGAGACCCTTCAAAACAATGACGGGTTCTGATTTACGGTCGGGCTTGGACTCCGATGGTGCAGCATAGCGGGAGCTGCTTGACGAAGCAAGGGTCCTCGTGTTTTTTTGGAGTTCACGCAGGGCTTCTTTAGTGTAAGTGCCGGCTTGAGGAAGGACATTCGAAGGCAAAGGAGTGGCAGGTGATTGGCGGTCCTTGAGGGAAGATATTTTGTGAGAAGAGGAGGACAAAGGTTTGCTTGAGCGAGAGGAGGGTTTGGAGCGAGAGCGAGGTTCAGTTTCATCATTACCTTCATCGTCAGCAAAGCTCAGAAGCTTCGGGGCCTGGGGTTTCTTAGGTTTAGGAGGAACTTTGGTGGCTGTGGTGGCTGATTTTGAAGAGATCTTCGTGGCTGCGGCAGCGGCTCCATTGGGTTCATCGTTGTCATCTTCATCGTCGCCAGCACGGCGGCGGAAGTTTTTGCCACGGGAGGAGCTCATGGCGGTAGAGATTGGCAAGTGGAGCACAAGAGGTTTTGGGAAGGAGCAGAAGGAATGGGGTTGAGGCTGCTTTGGTTCAGCTGGGGAAAGCCTTTGGGGGTTGCAAAGGACTTTATAGCCTAAAGGGTTTTCATGAAAGGATACATCTACTCGACTTTCTTCATTTTCTATCTCTATCAGCCTCTTGACTGCAGATTCTGAAAATGATGCAGTTTGCTGCCAGTAAGTTCAAATTCATAATTAACCATAGGTAAGCCAAAGTTATCTGAGGATGCCTTCTCTGTGATTAGCATCTGAACATCATCAACCCGGATTGAGACCTGCCAAAGGAGGCACATGATGTAATGGTATTGTCAGCATTAATTCAACTTATAATCATGGAAAACTAACAGAGATCAAGAACACCAATGTTGAGAGTTTAGTATTAACAATTACATAATATTTATTTTCAACCATCCTTCTGAAAAGATATAATACATGTGGAACTGGAATCGCTACATCTTTCGTGAACGTCTTCTACTGCTTCTTAATTATTAAATTGCTGGTATATTCTAGGTAATTGAGAAGCCAATGGAGTTCGGTACGATTAAAAAGCAAAGGGGGCCACTGATGCTAGTGCTTAAAAGAATGTCTGTGAGATACGTGCTGACGTGAGGCTGGTCTCTAACTACTTCAAGTCACAGAATTCCAAGTTGTCACAGAGCAGTTCCCAACCCCTCTCTCTCGCGCGCGCGCTCCCGCTACAATATGCAACTAACAGCCTAATACAGCTCTGGATGGATTACGGCTCCAAAATTCCAATAAGTCACGGCAAAACAAAAATTTAATGTCGCCGTCGATTTTCCCAATACATAGAAACTTAAGAGATTCGACACAAAGAGGCAACAGCCATAGCAAGCTAGAGAGATTTTTTACCTCTCGATTGCTGTCCGAGGCGAGGCTCGAGCGCGCGAGCAGAGGGGCGCAAGGCGAGTCTCGAGCGAACGAGCGAGGGCCGCCAGGCGAGCCGAGACGCGTCTCCGGCGAGGCCAGCCGAGGCGAGTCTCCGGCGAGGCGAGCAAGCGGGGCTCGCGATCAGCGAGGCTGGAGCGAGAGCGCAGATTAGGGAGCGGTGGGGACTGGAGAAAGACGAGAGGAAAACAGAGAACAGTGGCAGCAATATTAAGAAAAAAGAATTAGGGTTTTATCGGGCCGGTTACCGGTCTGACCGGCTTCCGGCTGAACTTGCCCGGCCGGCTCCCGGGTTCGCATGACTGAAAAATAATTCAAGTATGAACAATCCATTTAATTCTACGATTAATATTTTTTCGGTGTAATTCAATCATTTTATTTATAATAAAAAATAAAGGTGATTAATCATCAGCATATATTAGATTCCAGTTTTTCATAAAAAATAAATGATTTAAAATATTTCTCCAAAGACAATCGATTGAGTCAATTACAAAAATTATTGAATAACAAATATTTTCATCATCCGCATATATATAAACATAAATTGTTGTTGATGATAAAAAAAAGATTTTTCATTGACCAAATATTTTCAGAAAATATTTTTGAACCCATTCATTTTTTAAGAAAAATAATTAGGTTTCTATATATTCATGTTACATTTGATCATCTAAATTTATAACCAACATAGAATTGAATAGACCATGATATGAAATCTTGAGAATTTTGTTATACCATATCTACTATTCTGTGATTACAATTTTAAAGTCTAATCAAATCACATTATATCATATACATTATTTGATATAAAATGATATATCAATATAAATGAACCAAAAATTTATAGATAGAAATTACAAAAATCTCTTGTAACAGTCTTGGTTGTTTATTCTATTAGCTTATTTATTTTATCTTTCTCTCTCTTTTTAATTAATTTCATTTTTATTTATTTCCTCCCCTTCATTATTCTTTAATAATTTTTCACTAAATAATAAATTGTACTAATATACCTAAAATACTAAAGTACCTAAAATATGTTATAGATATAAATATATATTTTATATATTATACATTGAATTTATATTATGAGATAGAATTAAATTTAAATATAAATTAAAAATCAGATGAAATTAAAAAAAATAAAATTTTTTTTTTTTTTTCTTTTAAATTTCTTGTGTTAGAATTTAAATATTATTTATATTAAAATATATTTATAATTTTGTTAATTTATGGAATTTGTTATTCAAGAAATACTATAAATATTAAAAATCTTATATATCTTTATCCCACCTCTTTCGTGAGATCATTTTATCTGTCATATATTCCCTTTATATCCAATTTTATTATGTCTTGAGCAGACACCAAATGTAGGACAAGATAAATTTATCCTATTTCGAATTTTATCCCAATTACCAAATGCAATCTTAATGACTTTTAGAGGAAGTGATTCCTTTATATCATAATGAGGGGTGGTTTTCCTCTTGTCATTTTTAATTTATGAAAAACATTTTTCGCAGATATATTAGTCTCCTCATAAATGAGATTCCTCTTTGTCGAGATAGGGAAAAAGAGGACCGAAGGAAAGGAAAAAAAATACCAGGTAGTTGACTACGGTTTACTTTGACCAGTTCTAAGCGCACGAGCTTCTGGTGCGACCGCGCGACAGAGGAATCGCTCGTTTTACCGCCCACTCGCAGCCTCGTCTCGACATTGATTAAAGTTCGTTTTCTTTTCTTTTTTTTGTCGGAATTAAGGTTCCATTAATTTTTTTTTTTTTAAAGTAAAAAGTTCACATAAATTCTTCGGATGCTAATCAAAAAAGGCAAATTTAAAGCCGACCCATTACGCGATTATAGAAAAAGCAAAAAAAAAAAAAAAAATGAAAAAGGCAGTAGACAAACACTCCAATGCAACACCCACTCCTTTTTGTTTTTTATTATTCGCTTTGCTTGCATCACAGGAAGGATTCAAACTTTGGGAGGAGCGAGACGAGGCGCCCACCTCCTGATCGCCGTCGCTCTCTTCGCTCGACATGGCTGGGTAAGCGAACATGGGGGTTATCGGTTCGCAGTGTTCATTAGCATCGACCCTTGCAAAAGACCGCGCTTGCTGACGCGCGATCGAAAAGTTGGTTCTTTTGTGCGCGTTTCGTGCGGATGTTTCGAGCTTTTCGAGAGATTGGCCTCCTTCCTGCGATTTGGAAGACGAATGGACTAATGGGTATCGGTTTGTTTGCCGAGGGATGAACTCTCTGCGCTCGACCGACCCCCCTCCCCCTTTTTTTTCTGTTTTCCTGGCCAAAAAGAATGGGAAAAAAAAGAGTTACTTGACGCGCTGTTGTTACAGTTTGAGCTCTGTGTTGATTGGAATCTAGGGAAATGGAGCTGGTTATGCAATTTTTACCGAGCGTCAATTTTGACTCTGCGGTCGTGGATATAAAGTAGTGTGTTTTGCTCGGATAGATCGGCTAGGTTGTAGTCTGCAGTCTGCACAATGCTGATTTTAAATGCGCTTGTTATGCTCAGCGCAAAATATAGTCCAGGTGGCTGATCATTGAGATAAGTTTGGTCCAATGACGTACCCTTTGGGTCGGTTGATGAATAGATGAGTTTTGCAACCCGTGTGCTAGTTCTTTTCTCTCTAACAACATCAATTGGACTTGTTTGTGTCATCTGTATTCAGATCACCTATATAGTATTTACTCCTATAGTTAAGCATTTGTTGCAGTCCTTTTCCATGATTAATTAGCCACGTCTCTTGATGAGAAGGTGCCTTGTTTGGGATGGCTGCTCTTGCAAAGTGATGTGCCTTTGGATGCTTAACATTCTTGTCTGTGTGTTTGATAATGTTTTGCATTGCATTCCTTATGTATTACCTTCGCACATGTCTGATAGAAACAGGCAAAGCCATTGGTATACATATGGTTGCCTTTTGTTTGACATTTTGGTTGCTACCCATATCATGCACTCTTTTCCCATTCAAATCCTGATTTTTAATTAGACGAATCAAAGACATAGTTTGCAGATTGCAAGAGATATCTGAATAGTAGTCGTTTGTGAGATAGTAAGGACTATTTCTGAAAGCATTTGGTACCATGAACAACAAATTTTTTGCTTTAAACATTACCTAGAAAATTGATATCTATAAAAAAAATTACCTATCGTTACTCGATAAACTTTTAACGTGTTGATTTTATCATATCCTGTCAAAATTTCCATTATCTTTCAAGAAAGAATGTCACACCTCATAAATGGATAGTGGGTTCATAGCAATTGTAGGCCTGTAGCCATACCTTTAAAGAAAACAATTGTTGTGGTAAACCTGATGCCATTAGTTGCCTGAGTTGCGATTTTGAATAAGGTAGCATATGTACTGATTTTAGGGAGACAGGAGGGCATACATTTTGTTGGTCCTACAGCTTTGAATTGAATTACATCTTGCTTGAGAATTATTTTATGACATGCTTGTCATTCCATGTCTATTTTTCCTTTCAGCAGTTTCTTTTAAGCATCTATTTCATTGTTTGGCTCTCAAGATGTGCTTGTATAAGATCATATGGTGATGTTCATGTGTTTTATTTGGGGCTAACTCTAGCTAACCTCTAGTGCGGTGTGCTCAGAAGATTTACTGTACTTCTTTTTGTAACATATGCAGACCATCCTGGCTGGTGGACAGTAATAGAATCGCAACAAAAATCAGGAGCGCTTCTGGTGCATCTGATCCTGAGAAAGTAAAATGGAAAAGCAATCCAACTAGAGCCTGTCCAAATTGCCAACATGTCATTGATAACAGTGATGTATGTTGCTCCTGTCTTGCTTGTTACTGTCTCCTTAAATTCTGCTTTTAAGTTAGCAAATGTATGGAGTGTTGGACAGTTTTATGTCAATATAGGTTTCGATGGTCATCTATCAGTTCAGATATGTCAGTAAACTGATTTTGCAGAATTTGGCTAAATGAGTGAGCAGATGATGTTTTAAGAGCTTGAGATCTTTTTCTTCCTCCCCTTTGTTTATCCCCTTCTCTTTAAATCCACTCTTTGCATATCTCCAGGCTTCTTTTTATTTGTACTTGGTCTTTGAACTCTTTATCATACTTTTGTAAATATCTTAGGAGCTCACCTTTTTATGCAAGTCATTCTTTATATTATAGTTTCTCTGTTAGATTGATACAATATGCATCATGATCTGTATTCTGAGTTTCTGAGTACTCATCAATAAGTTTGTTATTTTGTAGCTCTTAGCTAGCTTTCTTTTCTCCACTCTTAGGATTTTTTTTTTCTGGGTCCATCGAAGTTGTCATTTGCTTCTTCTACACTTTTAGGATTTCTAAGTTGTTCGGCGTCCATATACCAAATATAGTAGCCGTGACATATCTTTCTCTTGCATTTGGGAGGTTTTCTTATTTCATAATTGAGTATATGGTATCTCCATGTTCATGTGATTGCTGGACATCTGCCCAGTCAAATGCACCTCTTATTGAGTTTTTTGAACCAAGTGCAGTTATGATCTCATTTGAGTTAATTGCCCTGGTGGTGGGTACTGTAGGTGGGGACCATGCCTGACTTCAGATTTTGACAAATTTCTTTTGCTGGAAGACTCATCAATGCACGACTTAGGGTGTGACATGCCCCTAAATTTTTTCCCTTGACTTTAGACATACCTGAAAGATGTAAATATGACTTGTTTCCGTTGTTTTGCTTTGGGTTTATAAGGTCGCATTCTCACCCCTTTGGCTCATAGTGTCTTTAAGTAACATTAAATCTGACAAAAACCTTTTATATTTGGTAGCCTCAACTTCTGACATCTATTTTGATCTTTTGCTTGCCTACTTGAATTGATTTTGTCTTTCTCACGAATTCTAATTTTTTTTTACTTATAATCTTCAAAGCTATTCTCTTTATTAAAGTGAAACTTCCATATGCAAAATCATCTGGGCTTTCGCAATCTCCCCTTCTCCAGGTTGCACAGGAGTGGCCAGGATTACCTAGGGGTGTGAAGTTTGATCCATCTGACTCAGAAATTATGTATCATTTGCTTACAAAAGCTGGGTTGGAAGGTTTGAAATCCCATCCTTTTATCAATGAGTTTATACCTACTGTCAATGAAGATGATGGGATCTGTTATACGCATCCTCAGAATTTACCAGGTGAGCAAAATATTCTACTACTTGTTGTGGGGATAGTTCTTGTACTTGATCTGAGCTTGAGTACATCCCACAGGTGTTAAACAAGATGGAAGTGTAGCTCACTTTTTTCACCGGTCCATTAAAGCTTACAATACTGGGACTAGAAAGCGTCGAAAGATTCTTGGTGATGATTTTGGCGATGTTCGTTGGCATAAGACGGGCAAGACTAAACCAGTCATGGTTGATGGTGTTCAAAAGGGGTGGAAAAAGATTATGGTCTTGTACACGAATCTGGTCAGGGGAGGAAAATCTGAAAAAACTAACTGGAAGATGCACCAGTATCACCTGGGAACTGAAGAGGATGAGAAGGATGGTGAGTTTGTGATATCTAAAATTTTCTATGATCATCAGCAGCAACAGCTCGAGCAAGGTGAAAAAAATGAACAAAATAATTGTGAAAGAGTTTATGCTACAACAACAAAAGTAGATCCAGTGACTCCAAAGTCTCTGACGCCCGACCCACCTCGTACGGAGAGGCGATCTTGTGATTCTGATCCAGTTCAGGATTCTGCTTGTGGAGGTCCCCTTGCTCAGGTAAAACTACTATTTCTCCATGTCTATCTATATATCTATATGAAAGTGGGCAATGCTTGTGCCAGTTTAGCCATGTGCCCAACTCACATGCATCCTGGCAAATCTTTAAATTTCAGGCATATTTTGCACGTTTTGGTAATAAGTCTCTAATAATATTATGCATTTTTGTTAATAATATTAAAAATAATTTGTGTATGTATATATACAGAATCCATCTGGAAATATCTGTATATAATTAGATGAATAATCAATTCAATTTTGGTGCAAAAGTTCTGGTATATTTGCATGAGCTATATAGTTCTTCTGGTAATATTCCTTATCCCGATGTTCATTATATATTGTTTTTCCATTTATTGGAATCATTCATTTCAAGAGCATCTCTAGAGAAATATCAAATGTTTAAAATGTTATATTCCATGATTGCTAGATTTTGGTATTAAATGTTTGAAAATAATGTGAGGGCACCTTTTGACATAATATGTCATATTTGACTCATCTTATTGAGAGACAGATTGCATACTTGATAATGTAGGAATTCCAACTGAACGCTATAGCACTAAATCTGTGCTAAATGACATGATTATAGAAGTTTAACAATGTAGGGATACCCATTATAACATGATCACTATATTTGACAAATAAATGATATTAGAGGATTAGTAAAAAAATTATTCATCATCACAGAAGAATTATACATGCTTTTCTGATAAATGAACATTAGCAAATTAATTATAAGTTACCCCTTAATACAAAAGGTTTGTTGAAGAATTCATTTATGTTAAAAGAGCACTATAAAACATATATATGCTAGAGGATTGTTATTTAGGTTATATAACATGATACCTTTTATTTGATCAATTCAAGATATTAGAGGATCAATAAAAAGATTAATTACCAGAGAATTATAGCTTACCTCTGACTGATAAGTGAACATTTTGAAATGACCTTTTGTTATAAAAAAAATAAATTCATAGTACATTTTTGAAGTGTCACATAACATGCTTGTGCATCCTTTATTAATAAATATGACTGAAAACTTGATGACCTTGTGATTGAAAGCATAATTAGAGCTAACTCTCATCACTTTGCAATTTAGATATTTGTGAAAAGAGTTGAATAATATGGCTAAATGCATAATTATATTATGTTAGGTGACCATTAAAGGATTAAAATATATTACACATTCCCATATTCTGTAAATATGTATGGCTAAATGCATAATTACCAATGACTGTTATGAGTCAATGCATGATTAGAGATAACTTTATTGAGATAATTTTTTAATAGTTATGATAATTACACTTCAAAAATCATGTAAAATAACATTAAAGGCCCATTAATTTAAAATTGTTAGTTATTTAGATATGATTAATGAATTGTCAAAGATAACTCCTGTCACTTTATAGTTTGTGAAGATAATTCCTGTTGCTTTATGTAATTGGTGAGATTAAACATTGAATTAAGGATTACAGTAAGTATTTTAATAAACTTTTGAAAGAGTTTCAATATTATATTGATTTGAATAAGTCTTAAAGAAATACTCACGATAGAGTATGCTTCACGAATACTTTATAGTATTGTATGTACAAAAAGGCCATCCATCATAAAAAAATAAATTAGTAGCACATATTTAAAAGATAAAATAGTATTATACATGATAAAAATAAATTAGCAAATCAACAAAAAATAGGTTATTTGTGATTTCAAAAGAGTTATATAAAAGAAAAATATGTGCCTAGGTGTGGCGTCACCAAAAAAGACGAGATAGATAAATATTAGATTGACATTTAATCAACTTAGTTACATTTGGGAATAGAAACTAAAACTTTGCGCTGATAATTTTCACCAAAGGTGCTGCTTTGCCAAGATATATATGATAAGTGGGTATGTGATTGCGCTAATTGAAGGAAAAACATAAGGCAGTTCCAATGGACTTTGTAAAGCGATCTAGATACACTTCCGGTCGACATTTAGTGTCTTTAATTTTTAACTTAGAAGTGTTGATGTATTCAAATTAAATTAACAATCAATATGCTGGATTATGTAAAAAAATATAGTCTTAGACCCATGCAATATGCAGACATCTTGCTAATATACACCTGTGTCTAGGGAGAGATTTTGTTTCCTCAACAAATAAATGCATGTGGACACACACATATGTAAATCCAGCGCAGCTCTGGCTTACACCACCATCGTGAGAGCATATATGATTACGTGAAGAGCAATTTGTATTGTGAAATTCAACATACACATTCCCCACCTGCTATTTTACTGATCCATATTTTCCTGGCCTAATTTTATTCTAGGATCTTCAAGAGAGGGAGAGAGAAAAAAGTCAAAGGTTACATCTTTACTCATTAACTTAGCAAAAGAGTGCATAAGATGGCTCTATTTATAGAGCATGAGAGATACTGAAAAAATCGTAATTTATTTATTTATGACCACAATTGACTATTATTTATACATATATATGAACACTTGTGGCCTCCTTTTGTTTAATACTTAATTTGGATAATATCAAAGAGTGATCTTAGTGAGATAGTGCGAACTGGTTGATTAATGAGAAAATCACATCATGTTCATGCGATTTCATCATGATTAAGGGGTTATCACTAATCAGTAGAGTTCTTATTCCCCTTTTGTTGACATACATGTTTGAATTAAAATTTAGAGTACTCATTCTTTTTTGCCTTTTGCTGCTTGCAACCAAAGCACGTTGAGATGCAGTGTGCAGATCTTGATGGTCCACTGGAAATAGAAAATCCCCAGCATCATGAGCCAACCATAGAAAATTCTGCTCCACAAATGACGGTAGATGATGATCACCAGGCTGAGGAAGACTCAAAATGGTGGGATAGTGAGTCACAGAATCTACTGGATTCACAACAGCTTGTGGAGGGATTGTCCTTATGTGACGAGCTTCTTCAATCTCAATCTCCTAATAGAGATGGAGACATGAACCACCATGTGGAGTCGAAAAAAAGACCCCTTCTTTCTGATTATGCTAAATTAGGACCTGAAGACTTGAAGAAGGATCTGGAGGAGTGCCACAATCTGGCGGTTGATCCAGCAAATATTGAGCTTGATACCCCTCCTGATTTTCGATTGAGCCAGCTGGTACAAACCCTTCCTCTTATGAATTGCTCCCTTTTTATTTTCTCAAGTATTATATGATTTTCATTTCGCTTGCTCTCCATGTGCTTTTTAGGAATTTGGATCACAGGATAGCTTTGTCGCTTGGGGCGGGAGCAAGGTGGTTGACTAGATAGGATTGGGGTAGTTTTTTGATGTCAAGTTCATGCAAAAATTGGCCTCCATCGCCTCCTAATTCGTACCTTTGTAATCATGGATTTTTTGGGAACTCGAGATGTAAGTAATGGCGGTGCAGCTTTTGTTTCTATGTCTTCTGAACTGAATCTCTTCTCACATTGGCAAACACGTATATGTTATAACACATGTTTGTATATGAAGCTTATTTCCTAATGGTTGCCAGATACGTACAACAGATTTATTCCTGGGTGGTTAATTGTTTCTTCAATTTCTTGTTTGATCTCAAATAGATTTTGTAGAACCGTGTGCTCCGATTTTACTTTTCACAAACTTGCAATGTCTGACTGGAAATTCTCATTCTAGCCTCTAGGTTGGAATGGGTCCTAATTGGATTGTTTTGTTAGCTAAACCCATGAGTCATGAGCATGGCAAGGTATCCTCTTTGTACCTCATCTTCCCTCCAGTAGAAGCTGATCATGAGAGATTTGAATATCTAATTCTAGCCAAATGAGTTTCACTCTCAGATGATGTAGCCTGATCAAATCTTCTCCTGTCCTACAATACCACCATGACATTTGGTGCTTTGTCCACTTTCTTCTTTGGAACATTTAAAATCTATGCATGTCTGCATTCCGATGTCTGATTCATGAAAATGGCTATTGGTTGAGAGACGGCTGATTAGTATCTCAGATAGGAATGTGCATCCAAAGTACGTAACTCCTTGTAGTTGTGAGTTGGTGTCTGCCAATACTGAATGGAACTAAAAAATATTCATGGATTGAGTTGAGCCAGAGTTGTGGGTATAGCTATCTGACTTATGGATCACGACATTCAGCAAGAAATTGCTTGAGAAGAACCTCTGATGAATTGCCCCACCCTTTCTGGAGGGCCAGGATGCTTGTGGGAAGCTCCTTTAAATAACCCATAGAGACAAGCCAGATGTTTCTGCGTGATTGTAGTGAAATGTTTCAGCTGGACTTGTTGGTTTGTTTTGGTTCAATGTTTTCTTCGCAAAGACATGAACGATTTTGGGACATGCTGTGCTGTTAAAGAGGCCATTGTTCTGAGTTACTGATGAATCTGATGAGCCTCTCTCTTTATGCCATTGCTGTTGAAAACAGACAAAACTGGGACAACGAATGGTTGGGCATGGAATGTTATGTCGCATATAGGCAGAGCGTTTGTAACCTGATTTCTCTCGGTCAAGCTCGACCTCGATGGAAGCCATTGCGTAATCAGTGACCCGATTGAAGATGACTGTGTATACTTTGTACCCAAGTACTGGGGAAAGTTGTGCTGAAGGACTGAAACTGAACTTCAATCGCATTCTGGCCACAAGGGTTAAAAGAAAGAACTTAAATTGCACATTGCTGCCATATTTTCATAAGATACTTTGAATGCTGTTCGATTGTACTTAACTATTCTCTGGTTTGAGCTGAACCTAAGTTTCCCAATATATTTTTGTCTTTGCCGTCACTACATTACATATGAAAAGGGTTAAAGAAGGAGAGGAGATGCCTCATCTACTTCTGCTAGATAAGAAGATAAACTAGGAAGATACTCAGAGAGAGAGAGAGAGCCCATAATTGTTTACAGACCAATGCGGAGTTGTTTTCTTGGCAAGTAGACATGCAACACATGGGGTTGATGTCGACACACGCTGGGCCTCGCACTCAGAGTATTGACAAGGACTATCCATTGCTATCCGTTCAAATGACATTACGCAATATACAAAATGACATGACATACTAAATTCCTGGATCACCCCACACGGCCCTTAATGTTCTGTCTTGGATGAATGGTTTGGTGCGCTAAATATAACTTGTGATGTTAACTGATGTAAAAAGATAAAAGAGTTTGCACGAGCTCTGTAGACACTCGTGCGGGACTGACATTATTTGGGGAGCGGTGATGATGACGAGGATGAAAGGGAGTAGGGGGAGGAGGAGAATCAAAAGGCCAACGAAAAGAAACCAGTCACATGGTGGGGAGAGAGAAAGAGATGGCGCACGTGGGCTTGATAAAGGCCTGTCATAGCTTTGACCAATCACGTTCATCTCTGTCCTTGTCCTCTCTATTTCTCTCTCTGGTGTGGCCGACAAGAGAATATTAGATGAGCCCCATGCAGCTTCTGTATCTGTTGACCTCTTCACCATTCTCTCTCTGACCCACAGTTGAGATACCCAACTGATATCTCTCTCTCTCGATATCCAGAAAATGGGAAAAACAGTTTATATTGCATTGTGGAAAAGTAAAAGAAATCATATTAGTCTTTATGTAATCAACTTTTGATAATTTTGAGTAAACATCAATGCTCTTGACTCACCATTTACCTGCAAAAGGAAAATTTGAACTCGACTTTACTTCTTTTTCAGGAAACATATTGCATAGGTAATATGCTCAGCAAAATATCCTAAATCGAGGTAAGTTCGCAAGGGCATGTGAAAAGAATCCTAATAAATATCAATATAGGGTTATTTGGTCAGAGATTTTCTCACATATCTTCCTCAAATATGAGGATGACAGAAAGGACAGATCAAATAAAAGCAACTTTATTTGTGCTTCATTTTTCCTTTGGCCAGTGCACTTCCTTTTTGCTCTCGCTCATGCAAGTCCATGGAAACAAACAAAAATCGGACACGATTGCCTATTGGATGGATGCGTTCTAAGACCATACACGTGGCATGAGCACTGAGGAAAAATAACTATCATTATCACAAACGTCCAAAATTCCATCTACCCACTAACCTCCAGTTGTGATACTGATCATAAGAAAAGAAATCCCGTGTTTGGTTGAAGTTAAAACTGATTAGGGATAGGATTGTGGATGCAATTTGTCTTTAAATGTCGTTTGGTTGAGGACAACACTATCAAGATTTACAGATTACAGGGAATATATGATGTTTCTCCACGCTGAGATATAGTAGAAATGCCAAAGTTCCGTTTCAGATAACAACTGCCCACAGAAGCCCAGCCGAGGTAGGTATTACTTGGAAAGAACAGTTCAGCACAAGAGGTATTATCACTGGAAATTTATCGTTGCAGATTGCAGAAGATAGTACTTGAAATTTAGAAGATATGCCCTTCATATTCAATTTCCAATAAAAGAAGAAGAGCATTGATTCACTCATGGAAGGGTCCGGATCTAATTTTAATCAAACACCTAGGGCATAGTAACTGTGCGAGGGAATTGGAGCGCCTTTTCAGCTCAAGGAGTCGGACTCCATAACAATTTCCCAGAAGAAGAAGAACAAATGATTCCACTTGAGTTCGGGTTATGGTGTTCCCACATATATATACAGCTGGGGCACAGGGACCTCTTAGCATGCTAAGTGCCTAAGCCACTTTTTGGATTTGCATAAAAGAAAGAAAGATTAGGGTTTGGAACTTGGGATTTAATTGGAGATATCAGAAAGTACAAAGACAAACGCCAAATAATTTGGCACTTTTAATGATTATTTGGGCCTTCACAGTAGTCAAACAGATTGAGATACACCCTCTTTTGTGCAGACTAGATCTTGTCCAAATGAGATCACTTTTGGCTGATGATTCACTCATACCCTTTATAATGAAGCTCAATTATAGCATGGAAAGCACCAAAAAGAGACAGAAAACAAAATGGACAAAATGTAGGACTATGTTCACTGATGCTGACCGGAAGATGATGGAGGAGGAACTTGGAAACTCAAGGGCACTTGAAGATTCAAATTGTTCAGAAAATAAGGCGAGCGCTCAGCTAGGACATTAGGCAAAGATTGCCCTGAAAGACCAAGGAAAGCGAATATCCAAATCATGGAACTCTCAACCATGTGTCCAGGTTTATCAGGGCTACGCAGTTTTGACCCATGAGCATGTCTTCAATTCACACTTTGGAGAGGGAAAAAGTTGTAGAGACCATATATAAGGAGAAGAACGAGTACGAACAATGATTGGAAGTGGAAAAAATGCGGTAGAATTATAAGAGCTTTTTGATTAAGCTGAAGCTATCCGATTTACATATGTAGCCAATTAGGCCAAGTGATACAAAACTTGCTAAGTCTTTCCTTCAAAATATCGTCGCCATTGCCATCGCCACCACCGCCCATGTCGCTATGTACACTCCACCAAAAAAAATTGGAAAAGAAGATAGAAAATCCTCTGATTCCCCCCCCAAAAATTTAGACGTTTTTCAGTCATGCCAACAGAGGAGCATGACCACACATCTCCTGATGATGTAGAGCTTGGCCTTCTGTTCTCTGAGAGCCCCACCAAGCCCTCTGCTTGATAGCCTCCTCTTGGAGCTTCCAATGCTTGGGCTGCTCTTCATCTTTGTGCTAACTTCACAGAAGAAGAAGGAGAAGAAGATTGATGATTTCTTTTGAGAGAGAGAGAGAGAGAGTTGAGTTGTTGATTGATTTTGGTTGCAAATGTGTATTTGAGGCTGGTGACTCCGGGTGATTGAGCCATACGGTTCTTATAGGAGACGGAGGGCCGTGGTCCCAACCCACATTGGTCTAGTAAAGAGCCAACGATGGGGCATGAAAGGGCGTGCCCTTGTCCCCTAACCCACCAGACAAGCCCCATCTGGGTCCACAACCCCAACACCATGCAAAACTCATTAAAAAATCGACCCCAAACAAGCCCTAACGTGATCGGTATTGGTCTGGTCATGCACATACCTTTTTTTATCTTTTGATCACTTCTTGTCGTAGGCACCACCCACCAGCATACTGGGTCGGCCACTGTTTCCCTATACCTTAAAAACCCCATCTTTTTTCTTCTTTTATCATCAGTTGCATTCAATAAGGGGTCTGATTACCGCGGGGTGGGGGGGGGGGAGGGCGATGATAATACAGCCTTGTGTCTTCATGTGCTTGGACTAGACTCTTTTTTTCTATTTCCCATTTGTGTCACATCCTTTGTTGTTGGATTGAATCCACCTAAACAGGCAAATATGGGGTCATCATTACAATCAGTTGGATCCTACACAACACTGCACACATATTCTCCCTCTATTACTTGCAAGCTTGGGTCGGGCAATAATGAGGCTCATCTTGGGAAGCCTTTGACTAATCCTAGAGAGGGAGAACCAGAAATAAGAATTGACATGTGGGGACATTGAGTTGCAATTATGTGAAACAGCAAGGTAAGTGATAATGTTATTCTAATCCACAGGACCGTAGTCCGGAAATTATTGCATGTTCTAGGTCAGGATTGAAGGAACCAATCAACCATCCCTACTTATTTTTCGAGTCCCCCTTCAACCCAACTTGGCTCCTCCTATGGATGGTGCACTTATTAATAATCTATTGAAAATACCGTTGTGTATGGCAATGTCACAAACATGCAGCGAACACATGTAGTTTTTTTATGGTGAAACCATTGCTCTGTCCCTCGGCTACATTTCTTTCACAGACCATCCGTTCTAAAATAATTCCACGCCCCTCAAAATGAAGAACAAAGGTTTTTCCCCGTAAACGGATTAATCTGCACACTCAATTTATTAAGTCAAATCGAATAGTCAATTAGGACCGTACATAAACTAGGGAAGAGGCGACAGAAACATACATCGTATTTCCATTTGATAATTTGTTTTCAGATTTCTCAGGCGAATCAAATAGTGTGATGTGCCTCATAGGAAACAGCTACTTCCCATAGTCAAAGAAGTGGATATCAAGATTTTGACCGGCATTTTTTCAATCAAATTGAACCGTGCCTAAATATACGCCTTTTCATGTAAAGAGCTCAAAGCCCAATCAGTCAGTGTTTGCGTTTACAGATGGGAATATGAAATAATTAGTTAACAAGATCAATGCAGGGAGAGAGAGCCACTTGCTTGGTCTCGTGTTCCACCCACTTTTGATCAGGACAATCTCTGCACTAAGCCTCATTAAACTAAGCGAAGCTGCAAATTTTATACTGATTTTCTCTGAACAAAACTAAGCTGTCAATCTCGGTTTGAGTATCAGTTCTCAGTAACTTTGTTGCTTTTTCCATCCTTTTTCATCTGTGCTTTTCAGAGGGAGACATGAAGATTCTCTCTTTCGGTGTCTGTCAAGTCTCAAATTCATGGTACATGCCTTGTATGCATTAGCTGTTCGTAGGATCTTGAACTCATTAATGCTGGGCTAATTGTTTTTGTGTTCCCTCAACTTTTGTCCATTTCTCGATTTATAATAGTTATGGACCAAGAAATTATGTTTTCACCACCATGTTCACACTTATAAGCATTGCCAAACTCGGTCATGTCAGTTTGTCTTTTTGTGTGAAAAATTGTGACCAAACTTAAGGAAAGATGAGAATTCAACATACCCAAAAAAGCTTTGAGGATTGAACCATCACAGTGTGGACAAAGCTTTAATAAATTATTCTCCACGATCAGAGCGTCCCAGGTTTATTTTGAAGTGTTCTATGCTGGGTTCTGATGTACTGTCTGTATGTAAAGAAATGGGCTTGTTGTACTCCACAGGTCAGAGTTGCACGTGAAGTCCTCGTGATGCACAATGCCATTGCCTCTTCCAGACTCAACATTATCCTACACTTCGTAAACTCATTCCAAGGTTTGAATCACATTGATTATTCCTACTCCATCAAAACACTTGTTTTTGGCAATACATTAACGACAAAGCCTTCTTGATCTCTTCAATCTTTCAATGGCCAATGACTTAGCATGTACGTGAGCTCCGCAAATTATTCCATATTCCATATGCATAACAACGGATCAATAGTACGGCTCAACCAGTAATACAGTTGTATCCTTACGTGTGCATCAGATATTTGACAGAATATGATCTGAAAGGAAGCTCGTATGAAGGTCATTGACATGTTGAGTATGAAGATAAATACTGTATTATTGCCGCACCAGCAGATGCGAAAAATATATGCACACCGTGCTTGTTCGTTGTTCTGTTGACTGGATAGCCAGCAAGGTAATCGTTGGTTTATGATGGAGTACAGGAGTTGAGTTGTGAGAAGCAATCCTTGAGCCTTGGAGATCCTCAATGTGCCTCATTGAATGGCAAGCGAGTGCCGTGGCTAACAAAAAGCATTATTTGGACTTGAGTTCTGAAAAAGCGATCCTTGAGCCGTAGAGATCACTACAAAGAAAATTAGAATTTCAGCCATTTGATGGTGTTCTTAGAAGCATTTGGGTTAAACCTAAAAGAAGCTGGCAAAAGTGTGATGTGCGATAGCACATGTTGGATGAGAAACACCTGATTGTATTTGATATCATTATAAACTTTATAACACTATGAAAAAATGAAAAGACATGAATTCAAAGTACTCCAGTTTTCTAATAAGCAAAAATTAACGACATCTATTTCTTTTTAACTTAGAGCATCACTCTATTCCTTTGATATAGTTACGATGGCTAGACAAAATTTACATGAAGATTAGAAAAGGTGTGCACATATATACAAACTTCATTCCTCCCTAGGGATCCACCGGCTCCACCAGAGGCTCTTTCGGCGCTGGTTGAGCTCATCCATGCTCTCATTTAATGTTCTTATAATCTTCCTTTGAAGACGGAGAGCTGAGGCTAGTGCATTTCTTTGATTTGTTGCCTTCTGGTTCGGTGCCATTTCCTGCACAAAAGAAGTACACGAAGGTCTTATAGAAGATTCCAGTGATTCACGGGAGGATGAAATAGAGAGGTGCAATGAGCAAAGTGTGTTCTGATCAAATTATACCATTACCCCATTTGTTGTCAAAACTACTTGGCCTTCTGTAGACTTATTTTCTTCTTTCTTTAGTCAAGTTATCGATAAAATGAGCTATCACGCTTACAAGTAGCTTAGTAGCATACCTCTGTGTCCAAAAGCAGAGAAAAAGTGGAAAAGAAAGACCTTTGGCAATGGGTGGAGTGTGAGTTCTTTGAATGGAGTGTCCTCAGTGTAATTTATAAGTGAAAAACTACAGTAACTCAGAATAGTTTAGATACTGACTGTAAGCTCCTGAAGCTGAGCTTCGGTGAAACCACCATCCTGCTCTGTCCCTGACTTAGCCATCAGCCGAATTACCCATTTGGCAGCCTCCTCATAATCCTGTTGCGTGGCTTTGAAGAGCTGCAACCTCAGTTTCTGCATGAAGGATAAAACCAATAGTCCTTCTCTGTCGAAGTATGGATGAGCCAATGCTGCTTTCGCACTAGTTCTTTGCCTTGGTTTGTAGCGAACCATTGATGTCAGAAGTTCCCATCCTATCCCACCATCTAAATCTAACAGCTCGAACCCCCGCCTTAGGTCGGGGCTGGCGCGGGGTTCTAAGCTTCTTCTCCAAGCGACCAAATCATAGTCACACCTTTTGAGCTGCCGGTTGAACTGTATGAGACTACTATCAGTCCTTAATGACGGAAACGCCTGTATGGAGAGCAGGCTGCCTTGAGTTAATGTTGCTTATTGCATCAAACAAACCACATATACAGCATAGTAGGAGATAAATCTACAGGAGTTTTAGCTTTGTACCTGATACATCTGAAACTATACGCAAGTGATGTGCAGTTCTGGCTTTCAAAAATCTAGTGTCCTACTACATGACCAATTTATTTAGCCATCTCCCAAGGTCCACAATAATATACCTACTTTAGTTTATTCTTGAATTAACTGGCTGGTGTTGTAATTAAATGACACCTACACAAGATTTTCCAACTTTAAATGTTGAGATTTTTTTTTTTTGGTCGGATTATTACTTCAAGGTCTGAAGTATCAACATCAGCTTTTTGCAGGTCTACCATTGACAAAGCACATAAACATAAATCTCATGCCCTTACTGAAAATCGAAAATTTTGCTCAATTTGCATGTACATTTATCTTCATTGCATATTAGCTTCATATAGCTAATATTTGTGAAAAATTTTAAAAGTGAACCCAAGGAGGGAGACAGCCAGTGGTGTGAATAAAAGGTTGAAGTCATGTAGAGAGATTTCTAGGCGTCAACAATACTTGCAAGGACAAGCTGATCAACCATTTGAAGATAGATTTTCCTCTGGATAATATCAAATTGCAGCTACAACAAGTTTCAATTCAGACATGCTAGCTCACCATTTGTAGAAAAATGAGACCAGTGCTGTAGATATCAAATCTGTCTGGCAAATTCATCTGTTTTAGGGAAGCCATCAGAGCTAGAAAAACATTAAAACAAAACAAAAAGAAACTTGATGTACATTAGTCAATCTTAACAGTCTCATGGCAGATGTCACACCTGCCATAAAACGGGGGAAAGAGCAGTAGCCACTGGAGCTGAAGGAGCAGAGGGAGTTTGTGTGCTCATAATGTATTGTTCTGGTGCAGCATACCTAAGAAGTGACAAACCAAAGAGAATTGTCACATGTTATACAAGGCACAGTGTCAAAGCAATCTAGAAAATCAGGCAACTCAAAACAACCGGTTAGAGAGGTCAGAGTACAAGAGAAAAATATACATTATTAAAATATGGAAACCATAGCACATCCACCACTTCAATCAGGTATTGATTTTCAAGAAACAGACAATACTTCTTGTTTAAAGACTGGGAGATGCAGGGTCTCCTTTTCTTCTGAGAGGCAACATGCCTTCTAAGTTGTTTTTCTCCTCTGAATTCTGGCCAACGAAGTCAAAGATACAATCTTTGCATTCCCTATGAACATGGAAAGAATTACACTTGTATAGTATCAAGATTTTCATACAAATTTTCTTGGCATGCTTATACAAGACCAGCATTCAACGGTACTTGCACGTTTGCGGACACTTGAGATTGAAAAAGTTACAACCAACAGGTTCAGTAAAACCATTTATAAGGGTGACTGTCGTGCTGTTGGCATGCAGATGATAACCAACCCAAGCACCCTTGCTCCCCAAAATGGAACCTTCGACATATTTAAACAAATCTTAGACATTTTTGCTGGGACCTGATTAGGAAGGACCATTTACTGCATTACATCATATAATGTCTCCAAATGAAGTAATTAACTCTGTTATACAAAGCATGGATTTTCAAGACTAAAAAAAGTAGAATGTAAGATGAGTTTCTGAAGTATTGTCAGGTAATTTTGTCAACATTGTTCTACATGCATGTCTTGTCCACGCGATCAAGATCTACATGCTGATGAGATACCGCATTTACAAAATGTTAAGGATGATACCTTGGATCTAATAGAAATTCCTTTGGAATATAATTGATACCCACTCTAAGATCTGCAGCTGCTCCAAGATCAATTATCTTGAATGTACGAGAACCTGCTCAATTTCAGGGGTAACATGTTGTGGTGAATGAAATATCAATTTTTTTTCTGAAGAGAAGAAACACAATCAAGCTGTTGTTAACATGCTATCAATACCTTCAGAAAATATAATATTCTGTGGCTTAATATCCCTATGCACAATGCCTGTCGAATGAAGACTGTCCAGGCAAAAGAGGATCTGTCTCATGATAGTTTGAATGATCCTATTCTCCCTTTCAATTCCTTTCGGCAAGTCCTGTACCTCCCCGAGAATCATTGTTTCTACCTGACAAGAAATTTAATCATAATTGAAGATGGTGATCAAGGACGTAGACCAATCTACCAAGGTGAGGCTAAATGTAAATCTGAAACAAATGAAGCACAAAGGCAATGGACAGAAATATAAAATGAACATAATCAGGTATTACAACCACCTTCCTTTGTTGAATATCCACCACACAGCATTTAGATAAGCATCTCAGATTCTACGTTCAGTGCCTCAATAGCCATGCCATTGATTGCAAAGAAAAATAATCATTGTAAACATGACTATATGTAGCACAACTTCGATTGCTACATCCTATGCTTATAAGAAAAATTGTCGAGCTCTGACCAAAAGAATAAAGAAATTGCAATAAATGAAGATGGTAAGAGGTGAAAGTAAGAGCTACTAACATTATAAGGAAATTCTTTGCTCTGCATCAAATCTGCAAGTGTAGATTCCCCTTCAAATCGCCATATAAGCCAATATTCTCCTCCTTTCTTTGAAGAACTCTGGAATCATTTTCAATTTTTTGGGGGACAATTCAGAGAGAAGATACAATGTGGACTAGCAATGAAGCAAACTTGTGATAGTGTTTTCTCTATCTTTATATTTCCATGTGAATTAAAAGTAAGCCCGCAATTAAGCCAAGAGTCTATATAGAGCAATACCTCTAGAAAGCCATATACAAAATCGGCACAGCTACTAGCACTAGCTCTGCGGATGCGTTCATTCATCCAAATCTCGACCGCACCATATTCAGTAGCCTTCTTCAATACCAAGTCTCCTTCCTTCTGTTCAAGAGCAAACATCAAGAAGGAATTAATACATTGAGTTCACATCCACAACAGCATGGAGCCCATTTCACCTTTGCCACCGTGAAGTGTACACACGAGTCTGCACACTTGCGTGCCTGCTGGCACTTCTTAATCACCTCACATTATACAAAAACCCAAAAATGATTTTCACAATGATCAGCGAGTGTTAATAAACAAGAGCACCCAGCTTTGAGCCATCACGCAGCAAACAACCTGAAATTCACACCTAACACTTTCTTTTGGGCCCTAAGGACAGAGACTCAATATCAGGAGTCCTGTAAGCTATACTTACATTTGAAGAAGACTTCTTAGCCAGTGAAACCCTATAAACCACACCAAAGGCTCCCTCGCCCAACTTCTTCCCCAGCACGAAATCATCCTGTTCAAACACCCCAACTTCATTTAAACAATCACTCAGACTCCACCAATATTACAACTTTCTTTAGTTTCCAACTCCACACTGACCTTCTTGAAGGTGGGTCTGAACAATCTCTCGACAAAAGCAAGAAAAAACATGTCAAAGAACCCAGGAGCCACACCAGGAGTCGCCCACAGGTATGACAGAGCCCCAAGAGCCAAGACCGCACCTGGGGCCGTGAGCGTCAGGCCACTGGACTTGGGGAGTGTGCTTCGGTAGATGATGTCCCCACACTCCATGACCGTGCACGGAAGGCCCACGCCGACACCCAGAAACAGGTCCTTGACCGCATCGATCAGGTGCGCCCCTGAGGCGAGAACGAGGGCTTTGGGGCTTGAAACGAGGGTCTTGAGGGGAAGTCTGATGGTGAGCTTCTTGCCCAGAAATGGGGTTGTCGTCGGATTGGAGGACGGCTTGTGAGACTGGAGCTTGATGGTGGTGGCCATGCCGACTCCTCCTGATGCCACGACGGTGGCCATGCGGAGGCAGAGGCTGTGTGGGCGCAGTGTCTTGGTAGAGGACTGACAAAGCAGATTGCTTGCCCAAAGAAAAAAAAAACGTTGGCTTAAAATTGAGACCACAAGTATTGATTTTTCTTCTTTTTTCCTGGGGCAATTTTGGGCGCGTAACGACAGTTAGTTCTGGTAATATATGTGGAGAGGAAGAGACGGAGTGGATGGAGGAATAGTGTACGCCACAAGCCGTGCGTTTGACGTAAAATGGATCGGGTTGGGCTTTTGGGCGGGCGCTATAATATCTTTTGGATAACGTGCAGCAGTGTCTTCCTTCTTGTTTTCGCAGATGTAGCAAATTCAGCAACACGACAATGGTTTGTGTAATACGGTGTCTAAACTCATTTCCGACATCTTCGTCAGAGAATTGAGACCGTTTCTGGATGACTTGATGAATCCTAATCAGGCCAGCTTCGTACCCGGAAGGAGAACTCATGACAGTGTCATTATGGTTAAGGAGATTCTCTGCATCCAGATTTAAAAATACCAACAGAGAAGAAAGAGAATGTCCTGTGGATGTCCTGAGTTATCTTATCGAGAGGGAATGTGAGAAAGGTAACTGGACTACTATATAAGAACATCCCAGAGGAAGTCCTGCCTTCTCAGACAGTAAGTAATTGACACTCTGAATGGTCCTAGGGAGACGTCCGGACGGAATAAGTCTTGAAAAGTCCATGGTTCACTTCTCTAATAATCTCTCTCGGCAGGGGAAGGAAGGCTTAACTCTGCTGATTTCAGATTCATTATCAACAAAATGAGGGGTAAGTTGACTGAATGGGGTGCCGATAGATAATCTTCGCCAATCCATCCAACGTCCTCCAGAGCACTCAGTTAAAAATAGAGCCTTTTTAACAACTGGAAGCATCGATCAGTCTTTTTTGCTATGATGCTTCAGACGTAATTGAGGGTCCTGAATTGCATATTATAGTGATAAAATCTCAGCGGTGGGCTCGTCGTTCGAGACGACCTTAACTAAGCTCAGACAGGCGGGAGGAACGACCCACCATCGGTCTTCTTGTCATCGAAATACTAACATCAGATACAATGTTTAAGGTCAGGGGCTCAAGTTGGTCGAGCCCACGATGCTTGAATGCATGCCATAAATAGGTGCGACCCGAAGCTCTAGCCATGAGGTCAGGTGTGCTCGGCAAAAGTCATTCGGGGTCTCGAAACATGTACTTGGGCCTTGCGTGGACCCTTGCAGTTATAGACGCCGTGCTTCTGCCTCATGTTCTTCGTTTCTTTTGGAGATAAAAAGAACCTGTAGTGTCCAAACTTCTGCAGAATGTTCGATCCCATTCTCGCACTTCGTTTTTTTCCCATCCTCTCTCTCTCTCTTTTGATATTCTACTCTACTGTTTTTTCGCTTTTAGGAAGCATCTGGTAAGGTTTTAAATTTTTATTTTATTTTGTTCTTTTGTTCCCTAAAATATAAAAAGAATAAAAATTCATTTGATAATGTCAGTTATTGTTTTTATTTCTAAGAATAGAAAATTATTTCGATGAACAAAAAAAAAGTAAAAAAAAAGTAACTTCTTATTGCAAAGAACAATTTTTGGAACAAGTCCTTTTCTTTCTATTCTTTTTTGCTTTTCTTCTTCTTCATCTTCTAATCAGTCCTTGCTACCGCTGGTTGTCACCATCGCCGAAAAAAGAAGAGAGGAAAAAAATCTCAAAAATTATTTAAAAATTAAAATAAATTTTATGTCACAAAAAATTTATGAGTTGTACAAAACAGATTCTTATTCTTTTTTTTATTTTATTTCGAGAATAATTTTTTTTTTTTTTTACTTAGAAATTATTCCAAAATAAAAATTAAAAAAATAACTATTTTAAAAATGTTAAAAATGTTAGTAGAAATATTCTAATTGTATGAAAATGGGGGTTTGTCATGTGACGCGCCCAGAAAGCACGCCTTAAATGCTGGAAAATTGAAGGAGAAGCTCGTGAGATATCTCTCTCCCCGGATAATCGTTGCCCACTAGGACCGGAAAAACAAGTCAAATGAAATACCGAGAAGGAGAAGAGGAAGCCGCTTTAACTCATCCCTTTCCTCGTTGTCTTCAACCCTGCCAATTTAATGCCGCTTACACAGCCTCGAATTGATGCCAAGGAACCACTTCTGCTACTGAGGTTAAGGCAAAAGTAACTCTCCGGGTCCACCCACGGGTCGGCCGACCGGAAATATAAAGGCGAAAGTTGAAACCAAAACACGGGCTAACCGGCGCTACCAGAATTCTCTACGCATGCTCTCAAATGTGCTCTTCTGGAAATAATGGTTAAGGGTGTGCAACCAAATTTGTTATGCCCGAAAATTGGACTGATCATCGGAAAAACTGGTTCAAGAATAGGTTCCAGTGAATACTCACTTGGAAACTAGACCAGATCGTCATGTTTTGAATCTATTTTGGGACCGATTTTATAAGCTACAAAACCAAAACCTTAATTTCTTTTTCTCCTAAATTCTAACCTATGTATTAAAGATGGACAGTTCTAGATTCCGTGCAGATTTCACTTTGAACCTATAACCTAACAGTTGGAACATGTTGCTCATTTTTTAGAACTTGAAACTTACTCTGTCACTAGGTTCAAAGGTCTATCCAGATTCTATCTATTTTGTTAATTGAATGATTGTAATGATCATCATATTTAATTATCATCACTTATTACTATAATTCATTTACTATAACTTATATTTTGATATATAAAAAAAATGAAACATTAATAAAGAAAAATTTCGTAGTCATAAAATGGAAATTCTAACTAGTGGTTGTAAATTATACACTAGTCATCAAACACTATGAAATATTGCAAGATTGCACAAAGAAATAGACAAAAAAAAAATACAAAACTTGTTTAAAGTTCTAGGTGACAAGTTATAGGTTTCACCAACCGAGAATCCGAAATTTATCCATTAAAATATATTCCCCAATTTTTAGAACATGGAACCTATCATATACAACTTGGAACTTAGAATCAAATAAGTTCCTACTAATCCGATTCTCAGATTCTAGGTTCTACCTTGAAATCATATTCACCCTTTGCTCTACACTCTTTCGTCCTTTCTCAAAACTTCTTACTAGTTTTTTCTCTTCCCCCAAATTTTTATGATGAATGGAAAATAGAGTTTTAAAATTTATGTTTTATGTTACTTGTTTAAACTTTTCATTATTTATAATTGTACATGACTAAATATTCATCTTATAGATTATTGTTTTTTATAGATAAGGATTTCTTTTATTCATATTTTACTTTAAATCATTTGTTAATTATAGCCTCATACGAACAAAACATATTCTTAAGTCTACCTTATAAACGGATTGGAAAAATAGAGTAGACTGCAGAATCGATTCTAGGCAAACAAGATAGATTCTATGGTCAAAAAACTACAAATCAATCATAACATGATAGATTCCAAGTTCCAACTTTGAAACTTACTTACCCTGGAATCAATCAATCCTATTAATGATCACTACCTTCCTGTAGGTCATTTTGATCATCATCATAGGAGCTCTAGATGCGCCATAAAGTCTCTCAAGATTCAAGTGGCCTCGAGTCCAACTCGATTGACAAATAATGATCTTAATGAGGACATGATTTTGTGTCCCCACGATTTATTAGAAATAGCATACGGATTAGTTGGAGTGCTTTGCTCAGTGATGGGCTCTTCATTAAATTCTTAGCCGACCTTAGCAAGCAAAGCATAGCTGTTGCAAAAAAAAAAAAATTCCGAAAGGAAATCGACAGGAACCGAAGAAGATCCAAATCGAATGCGGCTGAAAATAAATGCGTTGGCACGTGGGGTTGTATTGTACTAAAACTAGAATTTAATTTTGTAATTACTAATTACGAAGGCTTGTCCCTTTTGTGCGCGTCCACCGCATGATTCCTTGGTCGGGTCACGGGTGAGAGCTCACTCCTACCTAATTCGAACAGGGACAAAATTATTTGTCTGAAATTCTATAATTCTTTATAATCGATTTTTTGTTAGTTTACTGTTTTCGGCCAAACTTTATGTTGTTTCTGACAGAACAATTTTCCTTTAATGATTGATCTTTCAAAAAAAATTATTTTTTATTATTTTTTAGAAGTCCTATAAATGATTATCAAATCGCAATCGGGTTCTAAAACTTTCAGAAAAGTGTAACCAAGTCTTACAACTCATCACGAAAACATAATCAATTCATAAAGCTTTCAAGAAGTGCAATTCGAGTCATAAAACTTGTCAAATTTATACAATCAAGTCTTTCCTGTATGTTTGACAAATTGAAAATATAAATAATTTTTAGGATTTAATTACATCAACTTAATAAAATTTAGGATTTGAATTGTACTTTTTAAAATTTTTATAACTTAATTGTGCTTTTCCTGATAGATTTTAGGACTTTCGGTGTTCTTATTCTTTTATTTATTTATTTTGCATTCTAACAAACCTTCAGCATATTCTATTACCTGGTTGAGAGTACATGTATAATTGAAGGAAAGAGACTTTTTATTTTTATTTTCCCCCTTTTTGTTTTTCCTTTGAATTTCAACTCTGCCCATCTAATTTAACTTGATTGCATCAACATTATAAATTTGAGGATTCATTGTACTTTTTGAATATTTTGTGACTCAATTATACTTTGCGACAAGTTTTAAGACTTTTGATACACTTGGTCCTTTATTTATTTATTTTTTGCATTTCAATGAGTCTTCAACATATTATATTACCTAGTTGAGAGTACATAAATAATTGAAGGAGAGGAAAGATTTTTGTCTTTTTTCCCCTTTTGATCCCTATTTTTCCCTTGAATTTCAGCCATACCCATCTAATTTAATTGGGATTCCTTTGCATTGCCCTCAGTCACGTGGCGCGCGTGTTCTATTCTGCTTATTTAAAACAGGTTTTCGGCGTTATTAAGGGAGAAAACCTTCAATTAAGGGGTCTTGCACATGGAAATAGCCCGCACATGTGCGATTCCTCGTACATGACATGAGATTGGACGACTAAAGTTATCTCGGCATTTGATTAATCACTAACGGTCCAATGATATTAATGATGGGTTTAATACTAGCCGTTCTAATTTTGCAATTAAAAAAATTAATCCCTCGATGCTGTTTTGAGTAATAATTAAAAAAGAGCTATCCATTTTCGAGGAAAAAAGAGTTTTTGAAGTAAACTTATAAGGTAACTCCAATTAATAGATAAAATCTGAAAGCAATGAAGAAATGATAAATGGGCGAACGATATGCAGACAAATAGGTGCTAAAAATAGGAAAATGAAGTGTTAATCCACGGAACCAACATATTTAAAGGCCAAAATCAACCTAAAAAAGGTATTGTATTAGATCGTGATATGGTATTCGGATGAGTTTAGAGGTTTGATATATTACGCGCCCCACATCAAAACATTGAGAAAAGGGTATGATGTGTGCATTGAAATGTGTGTGATGGTTACTTAATTTTTCGTTTGTTCCACTTAGACCAGTCAAAAGATAGTTTGGGTTGGATTGAAATTCGCTAAACCCAAATCAACTCATTTAATTCATTTTGACATATTTTCATGTAGTACAAATTTAACAAATTATACTCGACTTGACTCATGTTATTAAAAAGCTTCAATATTTGACCCATATTATTAAAACTCATACCTAAGCTAAGGTAAAAGCATGGGGTGAGCAAGAGCCAAATCGAGTCAGAGATGAAAGAAAGCAAAGTAGAGAATGAGTTATAGATGTAGGTTGAGTTTAAGTAAGTTGAGAATCAATTTAATCCCTATATTATTTTGGGTATATTACCATTTTTAAAGTCATATATCATCCATTTATTGAATACAATCAATGCATATAACTACTCGACCCATCAAATATGAGTTAAGAAAATTTGTTTATAATCCATCCGACAGGTCCACTCCATACATGAGTCTCTATTCATTGAGATTCTTTGCTAAATTTCCAACATTGGCATGGCACATCGAACTTTGAGAGGATCAATAAGCAATATATGAGAGGTGATCGGTTTCCGATCCGATTCGATTCCAAGGTGGAACCAAGAATTGGATTAGGAGGACTGATTGCAATTTTGAAATCGGGGATCAAACTGTTTGGTTTTAGAATCCAAATCAAACCGAACCATTGATTTCGGTTTAGTCCAATGGAACTGGCCACTTTTTTTCCACTAAAGAGTGGTCGTACATAACGGAATAAAGTGACAAATCTTAATATATTGATGAAAACAATGATGAGTGAAAAGTTATCGTGCCATAATTCACAATACCATTAAATGATATAGTATTTAATTTATATTTTATTAATTTTTTAAGAAATAATAATAATAAAATGTATATATAATCGGTTCAGTCCGGATACCGCCTACCGATTCCACTTTTATGAATCGGGAACCAAACAGACACTCTAAAAATCGGAACGAATGGGCTCGGATCGTCCGACCTGAATCGTCCAATCCGGACGATTCTCGGTTTTGGCGCGATCCATCTTGCATACCCTTTTTACGATATATGCCTTTAAAAATGGAGACCCGCAGAATGCATCCGGTGCTTGATGGTGAGAGATTTAATTTAGCCGAAGTCCACCTGTTGACCATGTGACTTCCCCCGTTCTTGGGGCTACCAATTTTGGTCAAATCCAGCTCGTCTGCATGGATGCCTTGATAGAGTGAGCAAACCATTTTTCTGAACCCTTTTTGGTTCGGCACTTGAAATTGAAGATCCCTAAAAAGGAAATTAAAAATATTTAGAAAAACGGAATAGAAAAAGGGAAAATTCACGCTTACGTATGTCTCAGCTGTCAACCCTCCTCCCCTGCCGCCCCCTCTCCTTTTCAATACAGCCAATTTTTTTTTTTTCAAAAAAATATTCACTCCCTTTGGTTGGACTCTTTTTCTTTATTTATTGAATATTATTATCATCATCATTATTATAATTAATATTATATCACAAATTTGGATTCCCTTTTCTTTATTCCTCCTCCTTTTTTTCCCCTTTATACCCAAATGGCTATTCTGGCGCAGATCTGACGTCTTGAATGAAGCCTCCATTCTCTGGCCCTTCCCGAAAAAAAAAAAAAAAAAAAAAAGGAGGGAGAGAGATCAATTTCATTAAATTCTTCACCATCCTTTTCTAGGGTTCACGAGATGAGATGGCCCAAGTTTCTTTCACCACTTCTTCTCTCGCTTTTCCTTGCACGCATGGATGCGATACAGTAAATCATCATGTGAACTCAAACGTGATCGTTCGTCGCCATTTTCGGTGGATACGAAGATTACCCGAATTCAGTTTGCCGGAAAAATAATAAGAGAAGGGTCTCATCAACCGGTACCTCCATTCGTGTTTTGCAAAAATATGCTTTCGTTTTGATGCATCAATGATGTTCGATACTAGTAAAATAATGTGATAGGAACAATTAATCTTCCCTTTTGGAGCATTGATTAGGCCATGATGCACCCTATGGTGCGGTCTCGACGGAAACTCCCTCTCTTAGGCAAAGCTGTTGTGACATTAATAGAGAAGTCACTCTTGGATTTGAGATGGCTACTAATTATTTCTCGGTCAATTCTTTCAATTTCGAGGTCTTTGTCTCAATCCATATTAGAATTTCAAAGTTGACACCGACTCTAGTAACTTTTTTCCTTAATTATCTCGAGTTCAATTTAAAAAATTAAGATTTGGCCTTTCATTTTGGGCTAAGAAAAAATCAGTCTCTAATTTTTTTTCCCAAATTTCTTAAAAATGTACAATGTCATGTTTTCATTAATTCAAGTTCGGGAACAAACATGGAACGTTCTAATTACCATCCGACAACTAAATTGAACAGGGACTCCATCGAACAAAAATTAAAATTCCAGAGGCCACAGTGTATATCAAACTAAAATTGAAGACCACGTCGAAACAAATAAAAATTTTAAAGTACAACATTACACATCAAATTAAACTTTGTAAATCACGTTTTTCCCTCAGGTGGGGGAGCCCGAATTCAATGATTGTCTTAACTCCGAACTGGAAATAGTGGTTGGGGGTGTCACAATTACCGAAGAAGAGTCCCCCCAAATTCCGTCCGTCGCTCGCGAGCCCCCGAATCTCGTCTCGACGCGCTCCCCATCCATCCGTATTCCGTCATCATCTTTAGCTTTCTCGCTTTCTCCACTGTCTCCCCTGCCAACTTTCTCATCCCTCGCTTTCGCACTCTGCATTCTCTCCCCTTTTTCCACAATCCATCTCTGGTTTTTCTGCAACACTCCCCCCAATAGCCAAGCAGAGGAGAAGAAGAAGAAGAAGAAGAAGAGCAGAAGCAGTGTGAGAGAGAAAGAGAGAGAGTGAGCAGGAGGAGCTATGTTCTCTCTCTTCTCGAACTCCCTCTTCTTCGCCTTCCTCCTCTCCGCTTCCGTTTCCGCTGCTGCCGCTCCATATCCATACGGCAATGTGTCGTACCACATAGACTGCGGCGGCCACGCCCCCGCCGTCGACTCCTTCAACACCACGTGGCTCCCCGACCGCTTCTTCACCGGCGGGGCGGCCGCCGTCGTCTCCGAGCCCCTCCACTTCCGGCAGCCCCAGGAGAAGACCCTCCGCTACTTCCCCCTCTCCTCCGGCAAGAAGAACTGCTACGTCATCCCCGGCCTCCCCCCCGGCCGCTACTACCTCCGCACCTTCACCGTCTACGACAACTACGACGGCAAGTCCCACCCCCCGAGCTTCGACGCCTCCGTCGAGGGCACCCTCGTCTTCAGCTGGCGCTCCCCCTGGGCCCCCGGCCTCGCCCGCGACGGCGCCTACTCCGATCTCTTCGCCTTCGTCCGCGACGGCGAGGCCGACGTCTGCTTCTACAGCATTGCCACCGACCCCCCCGTGGTCGGATCTCTGTCGCTCGTTCAAGTCGATCCCTTGTCTTACGATTCGGCGTCCAATGGTAGTAATTTCATACTGGTCAACTACGGGAGACTGGACTGTGGCTCCGGCCAATGGGGGCCGGGTTTCAGCGACGACGAGGACTACTTCGGTCGGTCTTGGCAGTCGGATTACAACTCCCGGACCGCCAACACGCGTAAAATCATCGATGCCATCTCGACCGCGAGCAGCATCACGGGGACCAATCAGCAACCTAATTATTTCCCCTTGAAATTGTACCAGACTGCGGTGACAGCGGGTCAAATGGGGGCCCTGGAGTATGACTTGGATGTGGACGCTAAGCTGGATTACTTGTTGTGGTTCCACTTCGCGGAGATCGATCCGGGAGTGAACAAGGCAGGCCAGAGGGTGTTTGATGTCCTGGTGAATGGAGCGAACGCGACCAGGATCGATATCTATAAGGAGGTGGGACGATTCGCGGCTTTCGATTGGCATTATACTGTAAAGAATTTGAGCAGCACTGTTTTGAATGTGAAGCTGGTGCCTGTTGTTGGTGCCCCATTGCTTAGCGGAATTGAGAACTATGCGCTGGTCCCTGCCGATCTCGCTACTGATCCTCAGCAAGGTATGCACTTGGCAGTAAATTGATGATGATTTTGGCCGGTGTATATGGTTTTGACTTTTCTTGTTAGGTAGATGATGTGTCAGTCAAAAGAATACTTTGACCAAATCATTCTTCTCATTCTTCTTCTTCTTCTCCTTCTTCTTCTTCTTCTTCTAATTTTGATTTTTTTTTTTTGGGCGGTGTAATTAAAAGTAGAAAACTTGCCGGATATATCTGAATTTGGAACCGGAATTTGGGCATTTGCACAAATGGGCATTTGAGTGGATCTTTAGTTGGCGACTGTTGGAAATGCAGTTTTAATTCATTCTCTCTTCAGAGAGTTCACTTCAACTACTCATGTCAAATAAAGAATGCTTGAGTGTATAGTTGAAAGGAAATATCAAAATACATGTCTTTTCCTTTTGAACGATCCATATTTGTGGCAATGAAATACTACTGTTCCTCCTCAAGTGAAATATGATACCAGAGATACCTTGCTTATGTATCCATACGAAGAATGGTCAACATTTGACTCGAAATATTACTTGTCCCTTTGAAGTTGAAGCACATGATCTTTCAGATATTCTTTTGTATAAAGGTCTCTACATGGCCAAATGGAATATTTCTGGTATCAATGCCTGCTTCTCAATTTTCTCTTCTATTGTAAGATGGGAACTCTTAAATGGTTGTCCTATACATTGACACTCTAGGAGTAACTTTTATCTCTTGCAATCAGATGGTAATGATAACGCTTGAGGAGAGATTATTGAAAAGACTTCTTTATTATTGGCAGTGATTGCTATGAGATCATTGAAGGAGTCGCTTCGTGTTCCTGATAGAATGGGTTGGAATGGTGATCCTTGTGCTCCTACAAATTGGGATGCTTGGGAAGGAGTGACATGCCAAACCAACAAGGACAAAACTGCCCTTGTGATATATCA
This sequence comes from Angophora floribunda, assembly GCA_014182895.1. Taxonomy (NCBI): domain Eukaryota; kingdom Viridiplantae; phylum Streptophyta; class Magnoliopsida; order Myrtales; family Myrtaceae; genus Angophora; species Angophora floribunda. The sequence continues at coordinate 26,895,440 of CM024711.1, read as the reverse complement.
GATGTAAGCAATCGTTTATCATCTGCTTTACTTGAAACTTTTAGGAATTTAGACAATGAAGATAGCTGCAGAATGGCTTCAAGCTGTAGTTGTTGCTTCTTTTGCTGTTACGCTGCATCATGTAGATCGGTATTTAATTTACTCAAATATGGATCATCTTCCTTAAGAATAGCATGGAATCTAGAATTCTGGAACTAGGATATATTTGGTGGTCTGTATTGTACTTCGGAAAAAGCAGGTTTGACATTAGGGATTAGGGCCAGAACAGGGTAACCTTGGACAATGAGATTATAGAAATAATTTTGTTAATAGTTCATAAGCAGAAGTATAGATGTCTCTCTCTTTATTCCTGTTGCAAGCATCTCACACTGTGTGTGCGCGTGTGTGTGTGTGTCTCTCTCTCAATGCAAATTAATTTTGGTTCTTCCCATTGGGCTTTAACAATGTAAAGATACATGCACCTTTCAGAGATCTCGGAAGTCAAGGCTTGAAGGGCTTTGTAAGTGAACAAATTGTCCTCCTGTCAAACTTGGTTAGCCTGTAAGTATCAGCCATCAAATCTGTGCTTTCATGGTTCCAAAATTACTACTGTTACATTACGTCAGAGAATAATGCTTCAAATATGGTCCTTTTTTGTTATTCTGTTTTTTGATGTGTTTTTAATAAGCCATTTGTTCTCTTCAGCTCATTTCCATCCTCTTAACACTTTCAAGAGGAAGGGAATTGGTTGCTAAGGCTACTAAACTAATGTCTGGAAAAAATCATCTGTTATGTAGACATCATCATCTCCTTTCAACAAGACTTGATTGGCAAAAATCATTGCCCACCTACAGGATCCACATTAAGTTATGTCTGTCTAGTTCTGAGAGAGATTTGGAGCATCGTGATGAAGAGATATTACAGATTCTTGTCATTATCAAAACTTTCAATTTAACCATTTTTTTTTTTTTTTAAAAATAAAAAGCAACAAGAGTATTCCTGACTGATGCATGTCTTGCATCCTAAGTTTGCCCCTCACTAGTGATAATTCTCACATCACTGGAAGTCTCAGGCAAGAAGCTAGTAGTGACAAGTGCATGAAGAATGCTTTTGGTTTGCAAACGTGTTGAAAATGTGCACCTACAAGTTATTTCTTTTTCCTTTTTATTTCATGTTATGGCACAGCCACCGGCCATTTGGTTGTCATCAAAGCCTTCCTGCTTTTGTTGTAATCTTGGGGTTCTTGTTTTCATAGTCTTACCAATATGAAGTGTCGTTCAGGGCATTCTCTATAGAGAGAAGCAGAAAATGTTTTTCATTGTGTACCTACAAAATCGGAATATTAAACTACACCCAGATCTCAATTTTTCATCTCTAAATTTAATTGGTCTACTGCTCCTTTTCCTTTTCAGAGAAGGGAAATCACTGTGCTGGCATTCTCTAAAGGACATACTGATGATTTTTCTTACTGACTGCAGGAATTTAAGTTCCAATTCTTTAGGGGTAGTCTTCCATCTGGGCTTGGTCAAAAATCTCTTGTGCGACTGTAAGTATTTGAAGCTTGGTTAGTTTACAATGCTAATATTTTAATCATAATTGCCAAAAGTTTTTTAAAATTCGTGAGTTTAATATTATTGCATCAAATGCATTTATATTGTTGCTTTTATTTGTACATCGTTGTGGTTGCTAAAATTGCATGCTGCTCTTACTGGAGAAGGATTCTTTCTCCTGAGATGTATTGTGGTAAGAGCCCTGCTGCAAAAATCACGTGAGTAGTGAAGAGCTTACATGTTGTAGATTTTATGTGAAAAATATTAATCAAGGGTCCTGATAAGAATTCTGTGCTCTCATTGTCTACCATTTTCATCGTAGGAGCAGCTAGAAAAAATCTGGGTGGAGGGGTTGGCAAAAGTAGGGGTTGTGAAGAAAAATATATCATCTTTCACATAAAGCACAAAAGCATGCTTCCGGCACTGACTGAAAAGAAAGGGAGGGGGGGGGGGGTTTGTGGTGCTAAAAGAGAAGAATGGGGATCAACATCATCTGCTTGAGGATTTCCTATCTCTGGTGGAAGTTATGTAGATTATATATCACTCAGCCATTATGGTAGGATTGTCCAAATGGCAGGACATTTAGATTTTCCCAATAAGTGCTCAAATCTGACACACTGGAGATGGAACCTATTCGACTCTCTTTAAGTTTTAATTACTTCAGAAATATGAGCGAGGTTTCAATATATCGCAATTATATATATTAATGATATTATGGGATATGAAATCATCCTGCTGTCATTTCATTGGGGAATTGGATTCCCTAGATGAATTGGGTGTTTTCAATTCTCTGTGTCTGCCAGATACTTATGCGTCCCTTTTGTCAACAGATGATTAAAAGTTCAGGGTAGACCCCCTGTTCTTTGTTGCATTAGTGTAGATACTTAGGCTTGCACATGCGTAGTGTACTATTCTTAGTAGACTTTTCATGATTGGTGATTGTATCTTCCCTGAAAATGCAGGTATAATTGAATTACTTAATCTTAAGTTAGGAAAAAAAATAACTGACAACAGAAAAGTTCAGTATAAATAGTAAGTTCAGAGGCTGCTATCTAGGCAGTGCATCTCCAATGGAATGTCACCCTAGATTAGGCAGAAATTAACTTATTGTGTACGAGTCATCTTAAGGTTTGATTGAGTCAAGCCCCTATTCAGTTCATAAAACCACTCAGAGTGCTCTTGTGATTTTATTTTGAGTATGTCAACCATATCCTTTTTATCATTCCCATTTGGTGGGCTCGGGTATGCATGAGGCCCAAAGATCAGCAATGCAATGGCTATCTGTATAATTTTTTCTGAGCCTGCATCTGTAGCATTGAGGTCACATTCCTCACCATTTCTTTTTTTATTCTGTTGTTTTCTTTTCGTTTTTCGTAATATACGTGGATGTTCTTTCTTCCTTGATATAATTTGTTTTTATAAGTGTGCATGTATTACTATACATCTTCAAAAGCAGCTTACCTGCTGCAAAGACTGTTGAGCAAACATACTTATCTTTTGTTAATTGCATTTTGCAGGGACTTATCCAATAATCAATTAGTGGGTTCCATTCCAGATAGTCTAGCAGCTTCAAACCTGCAGCTTGTGTAAGTGTTTTCCCTATTTTTAGTGCTGGTAAAAGTTAAGCATTGTTTTTTTATTTATAACATAAAGGGTGGATGCAACAATGCTAATTAGCATATGAAAAATGATAGATGTTGCAATCTACCTAGTGAGTGTTTTCCCTTTGTTTAGTCTTGATAAAGTTAAGCATTGTTTTTTTTTTTGTAATATAAAGGGTGGATGTGACAATGCTAATTAGCATATGAAAAATGATGGATGTTACAATCAACCTAAGTATTGTTCACGTAGACCTAGAAGAGGTCCTATTGATGCACTTCTCTTTCCTCCTTTTGCCTATCTTGAATGATAAATGACTTTAATTAATTAAATGTATTGTCTTCTTCTCCATATGGTGAAAAGGCGTGACTTAGTTGTTGGAGTTGAATAGTAGGAGGATAGAGTCAACAACACAATAGAGGATGGGTGATTTTAGAAATCATGTACTCAAAAGTACCAATTTGGAGAAAAGCACCTAGACTAAATTATTTCTGCAAGGACACCGACAATTTTATCATCTCTAGTGGAAATTACGCTTACATGAGGTTGATTGGTTTTCTCCAAAGTGCAGCATATGATACCCTGAATTTTGTGCATCCTTGCTGCTGCTCTTGACTATTGCTTGAAAGTTGTTATGTTGTGAAGATGTTAAGGAAGCAAGTGGATGATTTTAAGATTCTGCAACTGCCTCGTTGCAATTCTTTCTTTTCTTTGATGTTCCAGATTATTAAATGGTAACCAACTGGAGGGAAGAGTACCAGAAGAAGTCTACTCAATTGGTGTTCATGGTGGAGAAATAGAGTATGTTAACTTAAAATTTGCACATTATGTTCTTATTATCTCTTTCCACTAAGTCCTGTTGGGAAAAATTTGTCATTTCCATGGCTTAACACAACTTAATGTGCATTTGGAGATGTAACAAATAGTTTCATAACAAGTGTCTAGAGTCATAATTCATGTTCTGGGTCTGGAAAATGTATAATTTCCATAGTTTTCTGAATTGATGCATTCTTTATGCCTTTTTTTTTGGTTCTCTAATATACTATCCTACTTTATGAGTCGGATAACTCTCTAAACTTATTCTCTGTTGTACAGCCTCTCTGGTAACAAAGGCTTGTGTGGTGTACCTTCTTTGCCTGCATGTCCTCTATTTTGGGAACATGGCGGCTTGTCCACTGGTGGTAAAATTGCCATAGCCATATCGTGTCTTGTTGTACTCTCTGTGCTGCTTTTGGTGGTATACATATGCTGCATAAGAAGGGGGAGGCATGATTATGACTTTGCGCCTCATGAATTGATGGGTAAGTTTATGTTAGAAACCACTGTTTTATCCTTGTACATATTTTCTCTTTTGCACCCTATGCTCTGCATGTTCAACCTAACCATATTCTGAGGAGAGAAAGCTGTGACTGCTTGATATGCCTAACTCTGTCTTATTAAACCAATTTATCCTTACACTTAGCACATTGTGCATGATACTCCAAATACGCTGAGGGACACATGATGGCTGCAGCTTCTTGCATAGCGTTTCTGATTATGGTTATCCCATTATACGTATTTCTCTGAGGATGTCAAAACTTCTTATTTTTTGAGAATCACTATAAAGTGTGAAGCTTAGTTCTTCCAGGCTCAAACTGAAATGTTCGGTCAACCCAAAATAAAACTAAATGTGGATAGTTTTATGGTGTTTAGTGCATGATTTCCTGCTTCCAAGGAACTTGACCTGTATATATTTCGACTTACTTCTTGCTGTTGGATAGCATTATGATACTATGGTAGTTTTGGCCGGGAAATTGCTAATTCAATTGCTTCTTAAATCTAATAGATGTAAAAAAAAAAATCTAATGAAAAAAATACTTCCATCATCATTTCCATTGACTGCATATCAACATTTTCCTTTTTTGGGTTGAAACTCCTTACCAACATTAGCCACCTTAGTTTCACAGATTAATCAATTATAGCAATGTGATGATAAAGAGAAGGTGAATGAGGTGTTGACCAACTAAGATTTAAGAGATAATGTCCTTCTCTAGTCGAAGTAGTTAAACTTTCATAGGCTAGGGCCCCTTACCTTAATTATGTCCCTGCTAATTGGTTGAGTGTCGAATCCAAGAGTAATGAAAGTTACAGCATTGTTGAAGGTGTTCAAGTTAATCACTATGGTCATCTACCGATAATATGTCTGTACACGTACTAATTTTAGTTCTTTCCTTTCTCTATTTACTCAAGAAATTTCAGTCTCTTTCTCATGAAAGAGAAAGGTAATTCACTGGTCAGTTGATTCTCAGTTACTGAGACAATTTTGGAGGCATACGTCCAGACTCCAGTGATAGGTAGATTATATCATATATGATCGCTTATGATATACCTCTTTCAGTTCAGTTCGAGTTCTGCTCCTCAAAAACACGGTTAACATAGTCTTTGACATTGAGTCAGTCGCTTGGAATGGTCTCTTGCATTCTTTTGATGAGATTCAGTTTGCATAATACACTTCACAGTTGTAGCTCTGCATCTTGCTTGTCATTACTGACCTTTTAGCTTGTGGCTAGGAAATCTTGTTTCTTCTCTCATCTCTTGTTTGTTAGACAATGTTCTTTCCTGTAATTGGAGATGAAGCAAGTGTAGCTAACTGCTTTTGTTGTGTAAATCCATACATTAAGTCCTAAGAGCATGTAGTTATGCCTCTTTCAAAGTCCAAAAGGCCTACTTTATGATATGCACGTTATCTATATCATGCCTGGTTGTTAAGGTGATCTTGCTCTGTTGTGAATCTCGGTATTTTTCACTGCTCATAAAAATCTGTACAACTGTTGGAACTGTATGTTTTGACAGTCATTTTACTGGTCACGGCTGCTTAATCAAAAAGTTAATCAGTTTTCCTTAACTACACTGTATTGCTAATTAGTTGATGTAGATGCTTCAATTTCTGCAAGTCTTCTATTAATGCAAGTTTATTGTGATTCATCAAGTCTTCTATTAATGCATGTTTATTGCGGTTCATCCTTCTACAGCGCTCTCTGCGAAGAGAAACCGGTATCAGAGACAAAAGTCGCTAATGGTCCTAGAGATGGAAAGCCAACATGCTAAAATACTGCCATCGAATTTAAGTCCCCATTGACAGCCTCCAGTAGTGAGAACATCAATTTTGACAGTATTTTTACCACAAAGGAGCATAAATGGACCTCGTCTGGTTATATAAATTTGATCAAAAGAGATGCAAGTGGCAGCAGCACCTACAGCAAGGTTGACTTGTAGGTCTGAGGTTGGCTTCTTCTTCCAGACAATTTGCCTCTTCAAATGGGTCACAAGAAGTTTCATAATCTGTACAATGCATTGTATCATTGATGGAATATAGCTACATTGTATCATACCACGGTTCTGACATAAGATGGATACTTGCTGTGAATTGACAGTTCAAGTTATGTAAATGGCTTCACTCACTCGTGTCAAGTGGTCCTGTTACATCACATCAGTACTCAGTCTATGATTAATTTCTGGCTGTTTCACCCTATACAGTGGGCTCTTTAGCTGAATAACAAGGGCTGGTCCATCTTTGGTGTACTCGTGTGAAAATTTGTTTCTGTTTTTTTCTGTACAGTAGGTTCATTCCTCCTTCTCTTCTGTAATCAGAGAATCCTCTAATTTTGGAGTTTCTACCCAAGCAAATTGTTGCTCAGTATGGTGTCTTGGGGAATTATGTCTTTGTACACAAGACTACAACAGCATTGTGTAGTTCACCGCGCTGTCTTTCTTCCAACTGGCAAAACATGGCGTTTTGATCACTGCACAAAGTAAATGCTTCATGTTAGTACGGTTTACTGCCCCAGATCGCTGCACATTGAAATCTTGTGTGGATTCAAACCTAATTTCTCACAAGGTTTTGAAGGTTCGGTTCTCTCCAGCCACATTATTCAAACAAAAATCTGTGACAACCAATTAGTCATCGTTGCTCTTTGGTCATTGATTTGTAACATTATATTATTTCAGAATAGGAAGAAAGTATCTCATGCATTGACTATAATGTGTCTTTGCGTGTTCTCTTCTGGGAAAGTTCACTCAATTTCTCGGGGCAAACGAATATCCACGACCGACCCGAATTTAGGCCTGGCTACTACTTTCATCCCCAGATGGCTATGCATGACTTTGAAATTTAAACTTGTCAAAGCTCAAACCTAATTGAATTCCACCGCCCACCGCCCCCATTGACATTTGCGAAGCATTCAATGAAACCCAAGTGAAATTATATTTATTCATTGCTGGAGACTTTTGACAAAATTTGCAAGGTCAAACGCTTGCAGGGAAGATCAGGCGGCTTAGTTGTCACAGCCTGGATTCTTTGTCCGGCTACGTTAGACTAATATTTCACCGAAAACTTAAAAGCAAGGCTAGCCCGTATTCAAATGTTGTTGCAGAGGGGCTAAAGCATGTAACATATGACTGAAGGAATCTGTCTGATCATTTCACGTAGATCCTGCCATAATTGTCGAAATTGTCTTTTTCGGGGTTCGGATTCCAGTTGGGGGTTCTCTAACCAAGAAACGTGGACCTATTTTATAAGTGCCACGACCCACTTCCAGCAACTTGTCCCCTTCAATCGTGGTCGTCCATTCTTGACTGGTTCTTGGCTATCTATAAAGGAAAAAAAAAAAAAAAAGATGGGAAGAGGATGATATTTCCTCACTAAGTCTTCCTGTCCTGCTGATATTATTTTTTGGGTTGCAGGAAAAATAAGGACGTGTTCAAGGAGCCCCCAGCTTAGACGTCAAGTCTCTTGTCCTATTGATTTATGTTGTTTGTTCCATATATGTCAACTTGCTCACAGAGAGAGACAGAGAAAGAGAGAGTGACGCCGATGTATATAGTGTTAGATGCTTTCAAAGAAAACGATTAGGCATGTAAAGTATCTAAGACAAATGCTACTTAGACGCACCAATCGGAGTCGAGTTCGAAGCCTTTCCCTTAACCAGTAAAGCCAGAGTTTAGTGTTTTCTAATGCAAGTGTACGTACTATAAGACTTTTTTCCCCCATGTGGGCGATGGAATAATCTTTGTTTTTACACGTAAGTGATGACACAGCTCAATGACTTCAAGAGGCAAAGCTGCAATAAAGTACTCGGCCCTTAACTGTACTCTAAAGCCCTCTCTCCCTCCCTCTCCCTCTCCAGTTTAAGTGGGGATCTTGAATATCCCCTTTTGACCAGACGCAACCTCATCTTTCGTGGATTGCTGAGGACGCATCGCTAGAATAATCGCTCTCCGTCGTCGCACGCCATACCATAACGATGCAAAGCATGCATGAAAACGCGTCTGCCTTGCCCCATCTTCTGAGTCTAAATGATTTAGAAAAGAGCTGTAACGTTTGAAAAACCAAGTGCAGCCACGTGGTGGTTCCGGATACCACCAAAGTTTAACCTGAGAAAACCGATATCTTTGCCATTAAGATAATCAGCTTCCCGATAGTGTCAAGTTGTGTGAATGCGTAGCTGCTTCCGTTTCCATCCGTTAGTCAATTGTTCTCTGTGAAGGGCCGGATTCAGGAGTTGATTTCTCGATGATTAAATTATACAAGTGTGTATATGTATAAGTACATGCATGTAGCTAGCAGATGCTTTCTGATCAGGCAGGCGTACATGTGCGTATCCCGTGGGCCATTAGGTTATATTTTTCTAATGATTATCATGTTCCCGTTCCTTATGAAGAAAAGAAGACCATGCTTGTCCTAGTCATAAGTAGGGTAAACCTAAACCAGCAACAGATTCTTCCCTCGAATTCCAAAATACAGGTCGCGTGAGAACTTCCCCTTGTTTCTCTATAGTGGATCCTTTGGTTTTTAGCTGACCATAATAAGAAAAAACCAACCTCTCTTCTCCAATCTATCAATTCATTCGCCAAACCTTAAAAGTATCGTTTGATTAGGTCTTGTGAATAAATATAGTCAAGTTACGGAAAAGGGTCAACTTCATATGATACACTTCAAATTGCAATCTTCCTATCTCTTCGAGATTAAAGGCGTGGATACATTCAAAGCCATTTGCTCTTATGGTAGGGCTCCATCTGGTACTGAACTTCCACGCGTCGGTCGTCCCATGTGCATGACCGTTTCCTTATGATTGCTCCACTAAAGCATCGCGAACATGTCCACTTACTTTTCTGCGTTGGAATTACCGTAAACTCACCATCATCCATCGTACGTAAAGTAAAAGGACGAGAACACAGACATTGGAGAGATGGACAAATACGACGGTGTGTACATAAACATCCGGTCAAAGACTAAACATGCAGCTGAGAACATCAGAGATCTACAGCCGCAGCGGACCAGAAGATGTCTGCACCAACAGGCGAGCGCCACCGCCCAATCGGCCCCCTCCCCATCCCATCCTTTCCATGAAACTAGAGATCTGACATCTAATCATTCTTTAAGAAAATCAAGGCACGCCCTGCTCCGCCTTCCTCACACTTTAGTTTGACTTTTCTTCCACCGATGCTGCCAAAAGGAGCCCAAAACCAAAACCACAAACCCCTCTTTGGTCATATCATGATGTCGTTCATCATAGGAGGACCTCACATTTCAAACTTCCAGCGTGTCGAGCGAGAAAAATGAGGAGAAGAAACGCGTAATGCGGAGTGCAATCCACGGTTTCGTTCAATTCATAGGACATGCCAAAAGCCTAAAAAAACAAAAAACAGAGGAATCAAATCAAGCCAAAAAGAAAAAGAGAAAAAAGAGGTACCTTCATTTTTTTTTATAATGTACACATAAAATATATGATGCGCAAAACAAATGGGCATTTTGTTGACTTGATTGACCTCGATAGTTGCATAAAGTCTCCTCCTCCCTCCATTACCATCGCCCCACTTGGACACCCCCCTCCCCACTATTATTTACAAAAAATTCCACGTAGGAATAGTATAGATGGGCATATGTTACGTGACCATGCACTTGCCATTTTATATCTCGATATAATTCATAAAATAAACCGTAAGTTTGGCAAGTAGCATCTGATGTGAACAGGAGCCGATTACGATTTGACCTAGGAAAAGATAGGAATCGAGGCTTATCTGCTACACTGAAAATTAAAATCCATAAGGAAAAAATAATTAATCTGGGGCCTCATTATTTGACTTTGTAACGCGGCGTTTTATGGGAGCCCTGTCGGCAACATATTCCTCCCCCAAAAGTACAAGAAATTAGGGTTCGTCCTTTTAAATTCCCAAGTTGAATATTAGCTCAATAAAGTAGTACATCCCTTCGATGCTACACGTAATATTACTATTATTTCGACCGTGTTAGGATTTGCGAGTATCTCTTTATATCTTTTTGGAATTTCACGGGAGATCTTTTCGTGTGGGTCAGGTCCAAATCAGATGTTCTCGAGACTTTTAATAAGTCTAGCGCATCGAGTTAATCTTTAGGGATCCTAATTTAATGAGACTTCGAGTCTGGCCGCTCGATTTTCTAACAAGGTAGTTTTATTGTTTGACTAACCCAATCGATGCTCTCGATTGCTTGAACTCAAATCAGGCAACGCGATTATTAGTGAGGGTTTTATTGGCCGAAACAAATCTGAAGATTCAATTTGAAATGATCGACTTTTTAATGATCACGCCGTTCTCATTCCTATATGCTTTTGGTGCTACAACGAGTGGTTGATGCATAGTGGATGCGGGTTAAGATAAATATCTATATATATATATACATACGTGATTTTTAAAGCGGGTCTTGATTATTTCTGTTGGCCGACGTGTAATTGGGAGAAAACTCAACCAAAGCGGATTCGATGGTGATCGAGGACAACGTTTGCTGCACGAAAACCGGCGACCGGGTCAAAGTAAACTCGACCCGTGGGATGGGACTCAATTTTTGGTGGCGGGCCCCACCCCTGAGAATGGGAGAGGGCCTTCGATGCTGACGTGGCAGCCGGCGATACGACAGCCTTGCTGACGTGGACGGAGAATTTATTTTTTAAAAAAACTTTTTGGGGTGGAAAAAAGGGGAGAGAGAAATAATTGCACCTTATCTCTTCGAGTGAAAGACACCATCTGTCAGCCAAGCCAATGGGATGAGCTCTGTGGGATACAGGGAGGTTGTGGTGGCCCACCATTTATGACGTCATCATCACATCCTATCGAATTTTTCGACTTTCTTAGAGTCAACAAATGCGACTTCAATTAGTTTCGACTCGCTCGAGAGATTCAATGCTTTAGTTGAGATTACGCAGTTTGATCCGATTTTTGGCAATTCTTTTTTGGGTAGAGAGATGATAATGATTAATCGCTATACATGGATCATCTCACGGAAATGAAATAGACCTAACTTTTGACATATAATATATAGGCGAGCATCTTAACACGCTCCTAAGTCCATCCTTAAAAATTGAGTGCCCAATGATTTATTCAAAACACACAGGGATGCTATTCGAACATTGAGTGAGTGTTTTCGATAACCTCTTATCCCTTTCTCAGCGAAAAATTAACATACGTCTCTCCATACTCGAGAAAAGGACATGGAACTCTCATCACTTCTTCCACTTTTGTCACCATGCCTCTATTTTCTAGAGATACATGTTGGCATCCTATGCCTAAACCCATCAACGAAAACCACCAAATTACCCCCCACCAATTCATGATTTACCTACACGCCATTTTTTTCTGTACTATCCATCATGACTCGCAGCCATTCCCCAATTGACCGCAACCTATGCCACCACCGTCGATGATGTCGACCCCCCCTCTCATGTGCTCATCACTATCCCCTCGACCTGAGGTCACCGGTCGTCACGGACGACCTCGCCCGACTCAGTCTAGGGAGGGGTCGACAAGAGCTCAAAGTCGGGTGCCCGATACCAGATCCAATTAACGTCGCGTACAGCACAATCCGGCATTAATTGCTAGGATGGCATCGAGGTCTTGGACCCTATATTCCATAGTGAGCTAAGTCAAGTCTCTCCCGTGAGAGACATAACCTTTTGAAGCATACCAAAAACAACAAGCGAAAGCAAACCCTAGGAGAAGAATAGTCCTTGGAGAAAATTTTGCCCCGGACGTCGACTTTTCTTTCTTTTCTCCGTGAGGTCCACAAATGGACGGATCAACAATTTCAACTCCGTCGGTGGGCCGATGCTAGATGGAAATCACTCACCATTCCGACCGAGTCCTCGAGATCGATTGATTTTGACTCCGTCTTGGTGCTGAAAGATTGTGATATGAAAGTACGGTAGTGGCAAATACTACTAAGACGACCTCCACGAAGTCGTCCTTCGCACCAACCAAGCACCGATTGGATTCTCGAGTTCGTTCTCGAGGTCAAATTTCTCCTATGTACATCTATAATTTCGTAGGTCAACCGATGGCATCCGTCCGGGGAAGTTCATACCCACTAGTCAACTCAAGGAGCTATTCAAGCCAAGCAGGAGGCATTTGAACTATTAATTTTTACTTTCACGGATGCTAAATCCAGGTCGTAACGTTTCCCCTTAACCCATGATCAAAATCATGTTTCCTCGTGACACCGCGACGTGTCGTTTTAAATTATTTTATAATTAGAAATCACGTCAATCAATACCTGAATGAATTAATGAATACGATGGCTTAAATGATGGATCTGATAATAGTTGGTGAGATGCGATTGATTATGAGGTTAGGATGCTTGTAGCGTTCGAGCAGTGATGCCGCCATTAGCGAAATAATTCCTATCAAAGAAGAAAATTACAAGTAGCTAGTCCGTTACTAAACTAATCACTTGAAAGTCTAGGTGGTGAGGCGACCACGTAGTTTGACCCGAAAGTCCGGGTCTCTCTGTCCACGTCGGCATGAGAGGGATTAAGCAAGCAGTCAATCAGTCGGCTCCGCTTGTTTGTCGATTTTCGAGCTAGTCTTTTTTCTTTTCTTTTTTGCCTTTTTAAAATTTGAATTTATTTTTTGTTTAATAATTATATTTTGGTGCATGGTTTATTGTGCGTGCAAGTAGCGTGATAGGCGTGTGAACAGATTAATGCGTGTGGTCGACGTCTTGACCCAAGCAGAAAGTTCCAAAAAACATAAATAATTTTGGCGCATTTCCTTCTTTCTCTCTCCCCAAAATAGTAATATTTTTTTCCGAGAAGCAGAAAATATAATAAAGAAAAAAGAGCTACATAAATTTAGTAGTGCCTATTATGATGTGGATAGCACTAGATATAATTCTTTAGACCATGGCTCTCTCTTTTTTTTTCCAACCCTTCATGGATTTATTTTTCTAAGGATGAAAATTAAGAAAATAATATTCTTGAGGATTGATCCTAAAAACCGATGCACCTTAGACCAACTGGTAATTTCCTTACCATGGAATGAAAATTGAAAGATTGTGTGTATTTCCTCTTTTATTTTTCATTGGAGGAAGCTTTTCCCATCTTTCGACTAATCATATGATTGTCGGGTTACTGATATGGTCATCATCCAACTTCTCTCAAGGAGAAGATAGCGGTCATTTCTTGGGCGGTGACAGCGACACCGGAGTGAAAGAAGGAGAAGTTCGTGGTTGTTTCCTTGGTAGCACGGAAGGTAAAAAATAGGGCCAAGGGACCGAGCAGACCTTTGAGCAAAAGGAGGGAGAAAGAGAAAGTTAGGGTAGTTTATACTTTCATTCCTCACTTCTTTTCTTTTATGGCGAAGTCAACATTTACATTAAATTTCGTCGTCCAAGTTAACTGTACTGTCGTCTACGTTGGCATTTCCTTATATGATCTGGCAGGAGAAAACTAATTTGCCCTGAATTTGGTACCAAAAAATAGTACGGGGACCACAGTTGTAATGAGTAAAAAGTACAAGGGTCAAAAATGAATTTTGTTGAGAATACAAGGACCATTTCTTTTCTTTCTTGGGTGGTGGCGGCTTGATCGGAATATTTATTATAGAGCACATATGTATTGATGACGACGACTTTAATATATGAAAAGTAGTTGAACTTGTTGTCATCAATCATCCAACGGCAAAATGCTTAATGTTGATCCTCTCATCATCTTTCTCACCTCTAAAAAAAAATATCTCAAAAGGGTCCATAGTTAGGTACGGCCGAGATCATCACATAGCCAAAAAGGAATGGTCTCAAAAATTTAAAGCTTTTTGAGCTTATGGGCAACTCACATCACGAAATTTCACATCACACCTGATCAACGTAACACATTTTAAGCGCGCAGCCATGTTTATACTATCAATTTAATCACGTAAATCCTTAATCAAGTTCGCAATCTTACAAGAAGAAAAGGGTTGCGTTTTGTCTTCCCCAAGGCAATCAATCCCGTTTCATTGGCCACATTAGTTAAAATCTCGTGGACCCTCTCGACCTAAGATTCGATATTTTCAATAGGGCGCACCCCCTCATTGGAGCGAACGAGCGGTGGTGTCGATGGCAGTTGGAACGGCAGCAGCGGCAGAAGCAGCACGGGTCGTCGGTGGACATCGAGGTGGCGGATCCATCAACGGGTCAGTATCAAATGTCATTTCCAACCAAAGAGGTCGATCGATCGATCGATCGATCCAGCCTAAGAGGTGGAAAAGTGGAACATGTGTCGCACGATATCATTGTTTATTAACCCCACGAACGATGAAACCACACGTTTCGATATCATGCGGCAACAGCAAAAAGGAAACGATACGCACGAACATCGCTATCCCCCGAAGCTCGTGTCCGATTCCCTCGTCCGCCATTGGCCGCCAGATATCTGTCGCCAATTCGGATTTATCCCCATAAACAATCCTCCTCCCATCGACCATCGCGAATGGCCATTGGCGTATATAAAACTCTTGCAGGGAATTTCTCCCCTCTTTGTTTTTTTTCCGTTCGGGGTCCTTTACATGACGCGCGCACGAACTGGGGGGAGATGCTAGAAAGCGAAAAAGAGCACCGGTGGCACGCTTATTAAATTGGCGAGCGAGAGGCGAAAGCGGGATTGAGGAAAAAGTATGATTATTCTTTCGGCGATGATATCCAAAAGATAAGGATGCATGAGTTAAGCATTCGCGATCGCCAACTCAGGAGATAAACCCACCACCACGACATAGATCGGACCAATAGCGAAGGCCGGAATTTCCGATAGGCCATCATTAAGAATTCGTGGGGGTGAAGGAGATGATGGCAGATTAGAAGCTAAAGTGCACCCAACAGTGCCCGCCAAAAGCTTTATCTGAATCGACGAGCTTTATCTAGATCAAAAGGGAGCAGCCTCGGCTTTTAATGGTACGTGGTAGTTGGTCACCACGCAAATTGAACTCTCTTTCTTTTTTGTTTGCCACCCTACTTCCAAATAAAATTCGAGGTGAGGATGAGGAGAGATTATGCTTTAAGATATGCTCGGTAGATTTCATTGTGCAGACCGGCAGCATCACCGAAGATAAGCTATTCTAATTTTAGTGTATAAAGAAAATAAAGGAGTGATAAGAAAGATTGTGCATCATACATTGCCACATTTGTGTATCTTGAGGCAAGATCGTACATCCCGCATTGCACCGTGATGTCAAAAGGAGGATGCCTCCTTTTTCTTGTATACCGAGATGACTTTGGGACGATAGATTCTAGATCCACAAATTAGGTCAAGATAAGATTTGTTCTCCATTTGTCTTAGTAATGGAGAAATCATGACTTGAGTGTACCGTGCTTGTACCAAATGAGTTCGAGATTATTAAATGTGGTGGGTTGGCACCGGAGATGACGTTGGTGTACTGTGCATGTGTTGAACGAGTTCGTGATTATTGAATGTGGTGGGTCGTGCCGAATTTAATGGTCCATATTCGTTTTTAGTAGATGTACGAAATTCGCCAGATGATGTCTCAATGATGTGTGTTAAATGATGTTCTAGGGTATCATACGTACAATTTAAATAGACTGAGCATTTATTAGGAGAAAAAACATTAGATTGAGTATAAACCGTCCGTACTGATATTTTGTATAGTCAAAGTACGTTTGTTCAAAGGAACGAATGCAATATATAAGACCTAAATATATATTTTTTTGTTAGCCAATTAAATCATAAAGCTTTAAAAAGAATGTACGATCGAAAATCAACATCGACCGTAGCGGCATTTCTTCACCGAGAAATCAGACTCCTCAATTGGGCTAAAACATACGGTCTAGGCATTCATCAAACACCTAACGACATTAAATCATTTGAATAACCCACTTGAATCCGATCCCCCGTTTATCACGACCCTCCCGTCAATCGCTCAGGGTAACATCCGTCGCAATTTACCCCCCAACAAGCGACGTCTCAATCCGTGGGGACAGACGGTTTTAGGGAACGATAGGTCAGCCCGCGTGCATCCGAACATAGACAGAAACGACACGTTTAAAGAACAAAGAACTAAGTCGACTGTAATAACGACGGCAACAGAAGAAAAGAAAGAAAGAAAATCAATGGTGCCGGTCTGTCATGGGTCCGACATTTCCCACTCGGTAGAAGGGAAAGGAAAAGGTGGTGGCGATATAATTCGGAGAAATTCATTCGGAAAATTAGAACGGGGAATTAAAGATGAGAGGGCGACCGGACCTTTTCCGTATCCGCCCGACCCCAACCGCCGTACGACGTCCTCCTGTTTTCCCTCGAGAAACCCACGACGCTGGACGAGGGAGAGAGGAGGAAAAGAAAGAAAGTAATAATCATGTCCTCCTAGGAAGAAAAAAAAACAGAAGAGATGTAATGATGTGTCCAAAACAGTAATTTCATATGGGGAGATGGAGGGGAGGGGGGATTTGGCAGGTATGGAGAAATTAAATTATAAAAAAAAATTAAATATGGGGAGTGGATAAAGAAAGACGCGTGAAGAATCTATTAGCGGGCCCCGCCCCGCGGGAGGGGAGAGATATCGCGTCGACCTCGGGCACGGGGGTGAAATGGTAATTCCGCCCGCTTACCCACCGTCTCCGGGGGCGCTCGGTTTCCCGTCAACTTGCACTTGCGGCGTGGGGCCTCCCCCCCCTCGGCCTTCTTTCTAGACCCTGGGATCGTCCGTACGGAATTCCCCTCCGCCGCCCCGACTCGGTATAATATCGCCTCGTGCTCTTCTGATTCGTTCGAATGATTTAACAGAAGCTCGACTCCTTTTATTTTATTTTATTTTATTTTTCAACCTTTGCGATGGCAAGGGAGGAGAGCAATTCTAGTGGATATTTTGATCGGGGTTGGTCAGCTATATTGTTTCGAGACAACCGTGCATGAGAGATGATCCGTGTTGATTGCATTTTTCAAAGCGAGCTTGTCTCCGTAGGATGTGAAAAGGAATTGTCGAATATGGAATTGAATGGAGACAATTTGACGATGTGTAGACATGTGATGGTTCGGCTTTAAGAATCACGCATGAACATATGGTGGAGATGGGATTAAATTTCTGTCCCCGGTGATCAATCATAGAAATTATGGGAGAAAGATCAAAATCGAGGGTTTGTTTTTTCTAGGACTTTAAATATAGACCGCGACTTGAGTCGCGACCATATGTGAATCACGGGCGCAATCCGACAAGAGCCACGGGTGTCAAACGAATCGAGGAGCATCGACCGGAGCCTGTCGCACCGCACATTTTTCTCCTAATACCGCTTTCCTCGAGCGACACATTTCGACGTACGAATTCCCTCCCCTTTTCGAGTTATCCACATGAAAAACGAGAATTTCGAACGGAACGCGGGACGGGGCTTAGGGGGTCCTTTTCTTTCGTCACTGGGGACACGCGAAGGGTGAGCTCCCGTCCCTCTATTGGCTCAGAAAGCGCAGCTCGTCACTTTCCCTCCCCCACTCGGCCTCTTGTGAAATCTCACTTCCGTTCTCGCCGGTGGGTCGGGACGAATCCCTGTGGGACGAAATTCACGGGTGCAGGGAAAATCGCGACGCGAAATAGCACTAATTCCCGAGATGAGTTCGCGAACAATTATTGCGGCCCCCCTTGATCGTGGGACGTACCGTGAGGGGACGGATGGGTTCGTGCATGAACGATGTCAATTTGGGCGACGGAACAAGCGAACAAAACAAGCGAGGGAGAGAGAGAGTGAGAGAGAGAGAGAGAGAGAGAGAGGTGATAATGTTTGGAGCGGGTGGGTAATGGGGAGCAAAGAGAGAGAGAGAGAAAAAACTAAGGTTCGAACCTGGCCGAAAAAGACAAAAGGCTGGGCGAAGGGGGGAGTTTGCGAGGGCGAATCGGAGGGCGCCAGGTCAGCGTCGGATTTATGGATGGAGGGAGGAGGGAGGAGGGAGGAGAGAGAGAGAGAGAGGAGGGAGGGGTGTTGCTCCTAGTTGTTGGATGATGAGCCCATCCATCTGTCCTTCGAGTTTATCCATCTGGGAGGGGCGGGACCCGCGACCCATCCAAGTGGATAATCTCTGCTGCTGCAAAGCTACAAGAGCTAGAGAGAGACGGAGAGAGACGGAGAGAGATAGAGGATACCGGTGGGAAAGTAGCGAATACCGCCCTCGGTTCGTGATGCAACTTGCGGGAGGTGGTGGTGGTGACGGTGTTGATGGTTTCGGGGGATCGGGATCGGGATCGGGATTGGTGGGGATTGGGGGGGTAGGGGAAGCGACGGTGAATGATGACGGAGCTAAAGATCTTAACGATAGAATATTATTAGAGTAGGCTATTGGCCGATGGTGAAGCCAAGGCTATTTTTAACCCACGTAGTAAGAAGAGACAGGGAGAGAGGCCATGCTGGAGAACAGCAGCAGCAGCAGCAGCAGCAGCAAAAGGCGTCAAAGCTCAGGAGGGGGGATGCACCTACCAGGAACTCGGCGCAATAGGTCATGTGAACCCCCCATCAACTTGCTGACTCCCGGGACCCCACCCTCGCTCATACTTCCACCCCTGTTTATCAAAATTTCATTTTCTTTTCCACCAAATAAATAAAATAAAATAAACAATGCTCGCCCCTTTCCTGGAATCCTAAATTCTCACGCACATCCGGATCACTCGAATCCGATCGGGATTACAAATCCTGTGGGAAAGATTGGCACAGTGCGGTTTTGATGAAGAGGGAGATTGGGTTTTAGTTTCAAGGTGCATAGATGGGGATTTGATCCTTGAATCAGAATGCACATGTTATTTGCACGCTCTATTAATATTAGAAAGTTAGATACAGCATCAGAATTGCCCCGAGAGAATGTACATGGAGATCTCCGCTTCCATCATAGGCCTCGTGAAAGCTTCTCGGTCGAGCTATGGGGAATTTCATGTAGAGGGTCACAAGCCGATCAATAGGTTTAAAAACTTGAGTTCACAATTGATAGATGAGCATGTCATTGACTACTTACTTAAGGTAAGTTTTTTTGCTCGAAATGAAATAACCAAAGAGCGTGGAATTATGGAATAACTTAACTTTAATGACAATTGACGACAAAAATGATTGGAAAGTAAATATAGGGTTAGTACCGGTTAAGTACGTCAAATTGATTTACAAGCTGATTCACTCTAGATGATAAGACATGTTTCATATAATAAATTGAATAAACGACAATATATTCAACATTAGGGAAATACTGTTGAATGTCAGGCTGATTGTTTATATCAGTATCAGATCCTTACTATAACTGATCATTGATTAGAAGATGAAATTCTGTGAGTCTACTCTCTCTCACTCTCACTTTCTCTCTCTAGCTCTTAGACCCATGATGATGAATCTTCCTGGTACCTCACCATCCCCTTGCCCCCTCCATGGAGTTGACCCACCCACAACCACATCCCTATATCTCCCCATATATCACACACACACACACAAACAAATACTAAATTTAAACTGTATTTCTCTTCAAATACAAACATATGAAACTAAGAAACACTTGCCCTGTTCCCCTGCCCACCTTCTCTCTAGTCTCTATATATATATTCCCCACATTCCTTGCTTTCCACCAAGCCAACTCATCCATCCATCCATCCATCTCAATCTCTCTCTCTCTCTCTCTCTCTCTCTCTCTCTCGATCTCAACTAAGACAAAACCAATACTCAACCCAACTGCAACACGCACAGCAATGGATGGCATCAGCTGCACCGACGAGAGCACCACCAGCAGCGACTCTCCATCCGTCACCCCCCCTCCGGGCCTCCATTCGCCCCCGCCAAGCCCTCCCCCCCCCGCCGGAGAGCCTCTGCCGCGTCGGCAGCGGGTTCAGCGCCGTCCTCGACCCCGCCCCTGACGGCGGAGCCGAGGCCGAGTCCCACAAGAAGCTCCCCTCCTCCAAGTACAAGGGCGTCGTTCCCCAGCCCAACGGCCGCTGGGGGGCCCAAATCTACGAGAAGCACCAGCGCGTCTGGCTCGGCACCTTCAACGAGGAGGAGGACGCCGCCCGCGCCTACGACATCGCCGCCCAGCGCTTCCGCGGCCGCGACGCCGTCACCAACTTCAAGCCCGATGGCGCCGAGGACCCGGCCGAGGCCGCCTTCCTGGTCACCCACTCCAAGGCTGAGATCGTCGACATGCTGCGCAAGCACACGTACCGCGACGAGCTCGAGCAGAGCAAGCGGAGCTTCGCGGGCTCCGCCGCGGAGCGGGCCGGGAGGGGCGGGTTCGGGCCAGGCCGGACGGAGGGGGCGGCGGCCCGGGAGCAACTGTTCGAGAAGGCCGTGACGCCGAGCGACGTGGGGAAGCTGAACCGGCTGGTGATCCCGAAGCAGCACGCGGAGAAGCACTTCCCGCTGCCGGGCGGGCCGACGGCGACGATGAAGGGCGTCCTCCTCAACTTCGAGGACGTCGGCGGGAAGGTCTGGCGGTTCCGGTATTCGTACTGGAACAGCAGCCAGAGCTACGTGCTCACCAAGGGCTGGAGCCGGTTCGTGAAGGAGAAGAACCTGAAGGCCGGCGACACCGTCTGCTTCCAGCGGTCCACCGGGCCGGAGAAGCAGCTCTACATCGACTTCAAGCCGCGGAGCCAGGCGTCGGCGAGCCCGGCCGCACAGCCGCCGCCCGTACAGATGGTGAGGCTGTTCGGGGTGAACATAATGGAGGTGCCCTACTGCGGCGGTGGGAAGAGAATGAGGGATGTGGACCTGTTGTCGTTCGAGTGTAGGAAGAAGCAGCAGATGGTGGTTGGTGCTTTGTAGCATCTTTTACATCTTCCACATCTTCGATCTTTTTCTTTGAATTTCTTGCCCTAGGTTTTGAGTCTTTTTCCTTAGTTGTTAATCATGTTTTGTGAATTATGTGAGAAAGAAAGAGAGGGAGGGGGGAGGTTATGTTGTAGATCCAAATCAATTGTATATTTTTACAGGATAGATGTTGAAGGTGGGGAGGAAGAAGAAGAAGAAGAAAAGGCTGAAAAAAAAATTAGGTGCAAAGAAGGAGACAGTTTCCTTGGAAAAATAGAAAATAATCAACAGTCAAGTTGCACCCTTTTAACATGTGAGCTTGCAAAATTCTTCTCTCTCTCTCTCTCTCTCTCTCTAAATTAGATGTTTTTTTTTTCAATTTTTTGGTTCCATATAAGGTCAATAGACATATGTACCTTGTAAATAAAAGTGATCATGAGTTTTCTGTATGGTGCTCCTCTTTTTTTGGGGGGAGAAAAAAAATAATTGATTCTCATTTTGGCACACTATCCAACTTGCTCTCTTTACTTTCAATTTTGCCATGTTGAGCAAAATGTGTATGTTGCTTTCTAGAAAATATCTGGTCGGTAAGAAACCACTTTTGGTGGTCGTCTCCATGAGTTATAAGCTTGCACCCCTCTCTCCCACAGTTATTTATTTATTTATTAATTTTGGGCGTCCGACCCATTTCCCAAAGTTGCTCGGTCATTTTATTGGCAAGCTTCTTTTGACGTAATTTTCTGAGCTTTCAGTATACTCTATAGTATTCACTTGTAAAGAATTGGGTAATTTCAGTTCACGGAGGGGATCGCCCTCTCAATTCGCTTTCTATTGTCTTTTGAAATGAGGTCGAAGTTTGAGCCGCAACACTAGTTCTAGCGAGTGGAAGAACCTAGGGAGCTTCCTGGGATTAGCCAAGAGGATTGTAATGTAATTATCAATTAACTGTGGATATTGACAATTCTACCTAGTTGATTAGATCCAAATCCAACACACGGCGATTGAACAATCAACCCCAATTTCTTGCGCTCGATATGGAGATCGATCATCAGATTTCTCCTCACGATTAGACCTGTAATAAACCTAAAAAACTCGAGAAAGAATTCAAATTGGTCTCAACTTCATCGTTCTTAGTTACATTCATTACCAGTGTTTCATGGCGTCAAATTTATCTATATATGTATCGAAAAGATGAGAAAAAGCAAATATAAAGTTAAAAAGGGTTGATAAGATTAATGTGTCGACCATGTATGGTTTGGAACCAGCGGCGCAGCTAGATAAGCATGAGAAATCAAAATGCTTTTTTGAGATGGGCAAGTTCACTTTTGCCTCCATTGTTAATCTTATTACAGAGCACTGCGGCTGTCTTCTGTTTCTCTTTTGATTAGTGACAGGTAAGTTCCGGCTTTAAATTTTATTCGCACGTAACGTTTCGATTCGGCCGACGCTGGTGTCGGTACCCTTTTCCTGTAGGAGAAAAGCGCAAACGGAATTCGACGATGGGTTTTGTCAAAACTGTTGGTGCATCAGTTGCAGAGTGCAGGGTATGACCTACTGAACCTTTCTTCTTCTTCTTCTTCTTCTTCTTTCTCTCTCCATTCTTGGCTTATCTTGAGTCATTCGTTAGGTCGTCTTCCACACTGTAACGAGACCAAAGCGCACCACGGATGTTGTCGGAAGAGAGGAAGGAAGATTCGATCAAGCAGCGGGAGTCGGGCGAAAATGCAGAGGCATTCTCTGTCGCGGGTTTAATGGCTAAAAAAGAACGGTGGTGCCGTTGCCAGCCATGAAAGAATCGAAGCGAGCTGAATCCGACTCGAAACCAGCAAAATATCGCGCGCGAGCTGTGGGATATATTGTCGGGTATGTATTCTCTGTACGGTCCATGGAGGATCGCTAATCAAACGTTAAACAACCGAAAAGGTCTGTCGCTCGTTGTTAGGGTTGCTTCGACAGGGCTTTCGGAATAATGTCACGCGGCTGATTATATTCCGTAATCTTGTTATCAAGAATCATTCAGGATGCTGATTGTAATCGCCAAGCTGGATGGGTCAAGTCTTGCTACTGCGCCTCCATATTCCTACTCGTAGTTGACCGACGACGATCTGCATGTGTCCGTGTATAGGTATATATATGTGTGTATATATACATGTGCTAGTATTAGGTCCATATACGTGTCTTCTTCGATGTATGCGTGCATGTATCTTCGACGTAGATAAGTTCATGCAACGTCCCCCTCGACTGGGCTCTATCTCAAAGGCCACGAGACATCTCTCATTTCTAAGGCCCAAAAGGAGAAATTGCTGTTGAAATAAACTTCGACTATAATGATCCCGTGACACGAGGGTTTGAGAATGATAAATAATTGGGTGACAATCTTTAACGTATCATGAGAATAATAATATATTCCGAACCATAAAAAATCAAATAACAAAAAATTAATATTTATTGTGGAGTTCGCTTCTTTCCAAAATTTATGATTCACAATAAATTGTTATCCTCATAGTAACCCAAAACTATTATACTAGCAAAGCTTTTCAAGAATAGTAGTATCTTCGTCTTGCAAGAAAATGCTACCAATCGGTTCTTACTTTCTTTCGATCGGGTTCCTTACTTTGATTGTAATCACTCGATGCATTGAACTTTCTGCGTCTTCCACCATCGATGCATCACGACTGATTCCTCTCGATTTCAAGCGAGTCTCCACACGGCAATGAAGTTGGTGTCTAGAAACGGGCCACGTGGGGCAGTTCCCTGAATTATGGAGCGGATCAAAGCGCATCAACCGAAAAGAAAAGAAAAATCGAAAAATCGTAATGCCTTTGATGATGACTGACATCCAAATTATGCGACTTGACCGTAAATCAGCTAGACTTCGGTGACCAAGAATAAATTTAGTTAAGAAACGGTCAATTCACCGGTAGAATAACGGATATTTCTCCAATAACATAGATAAATAGCTTATGTGATTTTCTTTAAATTATTATGAGAAGAAAAACCTATTTTCGCTCAAAAATAATAAATAATAAATAATTAAAAATTATTATGAAATTTACTTCTTCAAGAATATATGACTCATAATATGCCGTTACTTTTACAGTAGTCCAAAGACCTTTTATCTTAGCAAAGCCTGTATAGTATTTTCCTTTTCCCGTTAGATTTAGGGGCATGATCTATTTTCTTTGTTCAGTCAAAGAGAGCACATCCCTTCCGTCATGAATATTGACCCGTGATTTCTTCGAAGGCCTTGTTTGAGTCTGCCTCGGTCCACCCATTGGGGTCTTCTTCCCACTACCAAGTCAATAAAAAGCAAGCTCGACTTGAACAAAACCATCTTTCTTCTTTTCCCTTAGTAAATTGAAAGGAAAAATGACACAAATAGTATATAAAATTTAACATAATATGCAATATAGTTTATGAACTTTAATTTATTCAATTTGGTCCTTGAACTTTTGTCCGATATGCAATGTGGTTCTTGAACTTCCAATCTGTTCAATATGGTTTCTACATTTTTAATACACATTCAACTTAATCCATGAATTATATGAAAATGTTTAATACTGTCCTTTAAACAAATTTAAAGTTCAAAGATCACATTGCACATTGGGCAAAAATTAAGGGACCGCATTAGACAAATTATAAATCTAGGGATCATATTAAATATTGAATTAAAGTTTAGGAATTATTTGTGTTATTATTCCCAAACCGAAACGTTGATAAGGGTCAAGTATGGACGGGTGGGCTCGTCCCCGCGGCTCCACCGATATCGCCTGAGCCCTTGGAAAATCCAATCCCTGGGCCCAATCAAAGGGCCCAACGAAAGGTCCATGGCCCTGCCCTGCCTTCGTTTTCAGGCCCGGCCCACTCATCGAGCTCGATATTATCGCATTTCACCATCTGTCCGTCTCTCCGCATCATCGTAGTTCATCTCCACAGTCCAAAGCTTCTTCTTGGCGCACAGAGAGGGCGATGGCAGTTGTCGACTCCCTCGCGCTCTCGGCGTCTCTGCGGCGCCCGTCTTCATCGCCGTCGCCGTCGTCGAAGTCTTCCCTCTTTGCCGCGTCCCCGCTCGCTCTCCCGCCCGCTCGCGTTTCCGGTTCGTGTTCTAAAGTTCTTATTTTTTAAAAAACTTTTTCGTAGTTTTTTTTCGGCGTGCTGCTGCTGCTGGTCTTGTTATGGGTGACGCAGTGGTCCTGCTAAGTTGATGAAAGCTTGATTATGGGTTCTTGGATGAATTTGGGGTCGCTAGAGCACTGTCGTTCGATGTTTATGCGTGGGGAGTTCGGTGGTAGTAGAGCTGCTAATGTTTGGTGTGACAAGGCCTTTTCTGTTCGCATTTTCAGTAGAGCCGACATGTCCGAACGGGCGACTGGTCATCGTTTCCAAGAAGGTATCTGGCTTGGAGGAGGCCATGAGAATCAGGAGGTACCTTTTTACATACATTAAAGATGAGGACCCTCTTGGCATCGAGTGTGTACTGTATAAATGTATGTGGTAACAAGGGACAAAGCCGATTCTTAGCAAACATTGGGTTTCTGCTTGATGTCGATTGGCATTTTCATATAACTTTGTTTGTTTGTCTCGAAGATTTGTCCATTGCACGGAAGCGTTAGTTATTCGGACCCTATTTCGAATTCCCTTCCCCTGGAAAGGTCCATTTAGAATGGTGGCATGCCCTGCGCAATTGGGCTGCTGGCACCTTAGCCGATTAATTGTTAAAACTCTGTAAATGTCTTGTCCAATTCATTTATATGATCCTGGTAATTGAATTCATTATCTAAACCAAACATGGTGACTGGTTCTGCTAGCATTTAACACACAGAACTGTAGATTGTTAGGAATAAGGATTGATCTAAAGTGATTTACTTGGCTGGATGATTTCTTGCTCTTAGATGTTACTTTCTCATTCTGTCTAAGGTTTTTTCCCCCCTTCTCTCCTTACTGCTGATTTGTGGTTATTTTGCACTGATATAAATCTGTCATTATAAAAACCCCAGAGAACGCGAACTACGGAGCACAAAAAGGTTCAAGAGAAGGCCACCTTTAAGGCGTGGAAGGGTATCTCCACGTCTTCCTGTGCCTGACCACATACCAAAGCCTCCTTATTTTGAAACACAGTTGCTTCCAGAGCTTGCTAGTGAACATCAAATTCATGATTCTGATGGCATTGCTCACATGAGAGCTGCATCTGAGCTTGCTGCGCGTGTTCTTGATTTTGCTGGGAAATTGGTCAAGGTGAGACTATGCTTAATGAGAGCAGTTTCTGCTTTGGAATTTAGAAATATACTACCAGAATGTAGAAATATTTTGGTACAAGCTGACAAGGAAATCAATGATGGCCTTAGTCTAAGTACTTGGAGTGAAAGGTTATCTTCTAGTGATGGAAACACATGCTCTTTCTTGTGGTTGAATTTTCTGAAGCAGGGTAGTGAAGGAAATAATGGATTGTTCCAAGGGCATTTGAAGTTGACACAAGTAGAACTAGGATGACAAGTAACAATAACTGCCATTATACCAAATGAAACATTTCGCTTCCGGAAAGAAATATGAGACTTCATGTTCTAATGGTTATTTGTGCTCCTTTTTTTAGGGGAATTTTGCGCTTAACTTTGCTTTTATTTTGCTAGCCATCAGTGACGACGGATGAAATAGATAAAGCAGTGCACCAGATGATTATTGAAGCTGGTGCTTATCCTTCACCTCTTGGCTATGGAGGATTTCCCAAGAGTGTATGCACATCAGTTAATGAATGCATGTGCCATGGAATACCAGATTCTCGTCAACTACAGGTCTGTGTTGGCTCATTGTTCTCAACTAAGAAGCCCATTTTTTTTATCTTATCAGTGATCACAATCTTATGCAGGATGGTGATATTATAAACATCGACGTGACTGTCTACTTAAATGTAAGTGTTTTTTAATCAATTATTGGCTGAATGTTGTACTTAATACTTGTAACTTGCAAAGTCATATTAGTCTTGTTACTCTTGTATGCCTTGATCTAAATTCATTCAATTAGCTATTACTGGAGGGGATAGAGTCTGCATGTGTCTAGAGGAGGTCAATGTAAGTTTTATTGATCATCTTTGCTATCTATCTCTTTCAGAGATGCACATTCTGGGCTGCACCTGCAGACAGAAGGTGGATCAGTGTAATCTAATGAAGAGATCAGCTTTTAATGATTGTTTGTTTGAATATTCTAGCAGTCACTTGAAAGTAAGAAAAAGACGTGTCAATGTCATATGTTGATGAAGGAAGAAAATGATGACATTCAATTTTAAACCTGTATATGCACAAGCAAGTACATGTCTTGTCCTCATTAATTCTAAGACATGGGCTATCATGTCTGTTTTAAATTACTCAAGTTCATCCTGTTGAGATTCAATAGCGGTCCCCTCCCCTCCTCCCTCCTGTCCATGTTCATTTGCCTGGGTTATGGTCTGCAATTTGGTCATCCCTGTCTCATGAGAGGTCGATGTTTCTGTATCGTTAGTCTAATTGGACTTTATTCTCATGACGTTGTCAGCATCAAGTTCCCTTAACCAAAGCTAAAACTTCTGTACAATAGCGGAGTAGGTTGTCTTCTCTGATGCAAATTCTCTCCATATCTGTTAGGGTTATCATGGAGACACATCAAAGACATTTCTCTGTGGGAATGTCAGTGATGCACTTAAGAAACTCGTGCAGGTAAAAATTTGCTTACAGTTTGGATTGGTATCGCTACTTCTTCTTGTCCATCTCCTATAGTGTTCACACTGTGCTTGTCATGGTAGGTTACTGAAGAGTGCATGGAAAGAGGCATAGCAGTTTGCAAAGATGGTGCAAGTTTTAAGAAAATTGGAAAGAGAATAAGGTTTGTTTCAGCTTCTTTACAAATGTTGGTCAAGAGTTTCTCTGTAAATTTTGTCCATGTTGACTCACTTTGGATGCTTGACTTTTGTATTGAGAATTGGCTTTGGAAGTTGTAAATTGAAAATTAGGAAAATTCGTTTCCTCAGTTGCAAATATAGTAGCACGAAAGTTGCATGTCTTTTGGGTCAGTGACATATGGTACAAGTAAACAGTTAGCTATATTACAGTTTCTGCTTAATTGCATTCTTCCAGCGGAAAAATTATAGATATCATCAGGAAAGTTCCTTAGGTTTGCTGTATCCCAAAACATACTACTTAAGTATAGCATTCATGTGTATTCTCTATACTGGATGCTGGACTAATTTGCTCACTAAAATTCAGATCTTATTTGCACGGAACCATGAGTGGTTTGACTGTTCTAGTCCAAAACCATATGCATCTCAGTTAGTTTAAATCTAGTAGAACTTTGATCAAGATCCACAAACAATACTGCAGCAAGAGTTGCTTAGATGTTACGATAAACACAAACTTTTGACAGGTCTAGAAATGACTTGAACGAGATAAATTTGAAAGTAGAATATACTTTTTCTTTGTCACAGATTTATGTGGAAAAATGGGATAAGGCTAAAAAGGTGTGGGGTATATGTGAGCAGAAACACTGCAAAACAATGAAATGATCTCAAAATGTCATTCTCTTAAACTAGTCACTTCCATCTTTATTTGAATATGATTTCCATCTTAAATAAAGAATTTTTCCGCTGTTTTTTTAGATTATTACGGGATGAGAAGTTTGATGTTCTTTTCTAAAGGAAACATAGTTTTCAGTTGCTACTAGTTATTATTAATAGGATATGGGCATCAGATATTCTTTTGACTGCATCTACAAATTTGAGAAGAATCAAAGGAAGTGTCAGTTCAATTTGCATGGCATAGAACATTTGTCACTGAGCAGTTTTAGCTGAATGGAGAATACAATCTCAGAGCCTGTCTTGTGGGTTATTCTGCTGCTGTTTACATTTGTGCCATTGTTTGGTGGATATTTCAGATTTGGCATGCTTGGGTAAGCATGAACTGCTTAACCTTGTTACTTGTTTTGGGGAACAGTCGCCTGAACTTTTTTATGTGTCTTTATGCCTCCAGTGAGCATGCCGAGAAATATGGCTTAGGAGTGGTCGAGCGTTTTGTTGGGCATGGAGTTGGAACCATATTTCATTCTCAGCCAATAATTTATCATCATCGTAAGCTCTTCCCTAATTTCTTTATCTACTCCCCTTAATTGTTGGATTAGGAAAAGCTAGACTGGTGATAGAAGAACGAGTATGAAACGCTGTGGCATGACCACCATATACAAAAATGCGTCAACTGGCGTTGAGAAATCGTGGATGTTGAACCTGAAACCAAAACTTGGTTTGCTTTTCTTGACATGTCCATGCTTTATCGGGCAGGGAACGAAGAGCCTGGAACCATGGTTGAGGGACAGACATTCACGATAGGTGAGTTTCATCGCCATATATTTCCTGAGAAACTCTTGAGAACCTTTGATTTGCATGTCAGTCGAAGTTAGCTGAAACATTTTCTCTCATTTGCCGCCGATGATAACTGTGAAATGTTGGTGCGCAGAACCAATCCTTACATTGGGAAGTATAGAGTGCAGAACGTGGCCGGACAACTGGACAACTCTCACGGCCGACGGCAGCCCTGCCGCGCAGTTTGAACACACCATTTTGATCACCAGAACTGGAGCTGAAATTCTGACCAAGTGCTGAGAAAAATTTTTGTCCCTCATTTTGTTTTGTGGGGTTTTAGCAGAAGTTCAGTTTCGCTCTCTTATGTAGTCCGAGCAAAGTGTACAGAAAGTTCCTCAGAGGTTGCAAATGCTTCTGATGTCCAATTCTCCTCAATTTAGTATTTTATTTTACTTTATTTTATTTTTTGGCCAAAATCCAAACTTTGTAAATGAACCTTCATCCCCAAATCAAAATCTTAATTGGGTTTAATCCGATTAATTGGTGCAATATTCAATTAGTTTCGTTCCACCTCCGGATTTCGTCACGCAATAATTAGGGTCAAGGCAGTGCCGTCCTCCTATTGGCGCGTGCGTCGCACGCTCCCATGAGAGCGGGTGCAGTGGACCCACGGGAAGCGCGAGATAAGGAAAAAAGGCACAGGAATCTGGTTGGGCTTGAGCTTGGGTTTGGGCTTGGGCTGGGCTTGACCCTTAGACGGACCGTAGAGCCGCGCGCAGCGGTGACGTCTCACGACGCGGCGGGGGCACGCGGTGCAATTCACGCTCCCGGGGATTCCGAATTCCTCCACTCTTGTACGCGTGCCGACCGCTTGTGGATGGGATCCCCGACCGAACCCAAAGTATATTCGGTTTTCTTTGGACAAAGGTGGACTGGCGCTTCCATGATGTGTGTTCCTTTCGATATTTTTCAATCTCGAGATAATTGTCCAAAAAGTTCTATACTTATTATATGGCTACTGTTTCAATACTAAACATTTCCATTGTACTAATTTAGTCATAAATTTGAACTTTTTGGCGATTCGTCAATTTAGTCTTAAAAATCTTTTAATGATTTGTTGATTTAGTCATTCCAATTAATTTTAGGCCTAAAATTTCTAATGTAAATGCCAGTTGATCTCTGGCCATCCTATGTTGTTATGGACAAATTTTACATTTTACATTTTTTTCCTTTTCTTTCTCGTTGGCTTATGGCCAAGCCATAGGTACTCGGTAGACCCATCAAATGGGTGGGTCGGGTCCGGTTGGGTTTGGGTCGGGTTGAAAATGGTCCGATCCATATTGATCAATTTAACCCGTTTTGACCCAAATTCATGTAATGTAAATCTAGTGACCCATACCCGACCCGACCCGACCCGTATTGCTAAAAGCTATTATTATTGTAAAGAAACCTAAACTCACTCTAAGCTCTATGTTAAATGACTCACTCAACCCATATTTGACGACACAATGTTTTGAAAGAAAGGCTTCCATAATTAATATTTAACTTTCACTTGACCCATATTCAACTTTCACTTGACTCATTTAACTAAAAGTGAGTCATAATATGGGTTTATGACACATTTTGACACCTCTAGTACTCGACCATGATCCTAACTGGCCAAAAAGAAAGAAAAGAAAAGAAAAAGGAAGGATTTAAAAAATAAATGTAAAAATCACATAGGATAGTCAATGGTCGACGGCATCAATGATTCACGGCCACCCTTTTGCATGATACGTACAAGACACGTTATTGAGAGTGTTAGTTGAGCTTGATTGCATCAATGTCAATCCACTTATACATAGGGATAGGGAAAGTACAAAAAAAGTCACAAATTAATTATATGAGTATCAATTTAATCATAAATTTGTTAATTAAGCCAATTTAAACATAGACCTTTTGCATTTATACCAATTGAAATTGGCTGAAAATCATTGGCGTGGACATTGGCTTTTTTGTGTAGTATGACTAGCATTGATGTGAACATTTTTTTTTTTTTTTTCTTTCTTTTTTTCCCTTCCATTTTGGCTGGTGAAGGTTGTGGCCCTTGCTCGTGGCCAATGAGGCCACCATGGCCTCCTTACCAGCTTTGGGCGAGGCAATCCTCACCAATGACCAAAGAGGGTTTACTGGCCAAAATGAAAGAAAGGACAAAAACAAATAATTAAAGTTGTAAAAAATTCAAAAAATTAAAATATAATAAAAAAATATCCACGTTAGTGCTGGTTAAGCAATGTAATGTGATTGTCATCTACATCAACGATTTTCGGCTAAAATTGGCCATATGGACTCAGTTAACACAAATATAAATGGTTTAGAACTTAATTGATCTAATTAAAAGGTGTATAACTAATTTGGTACCATTATAATAGGTTTGAAACTTTTATGTTGCTTTCCCATTTATAGCAATCGGTAACAATTGGTGTCATTCGAAGTAAATCCATGCAACTAAGTTCCTTAAGTTCACGTGACATCTTAAAATCTATTTTGACAATGTCGATATATGATCCTAATGCATTTGTACATATACATATACGAGTAAATCTACATTTTATTTGACCAAAAAAAAAAAAAAAACTTGCATTTTAAAGTGTATGTCACTCATTTAATAAATGTATCATATGAGATTTTGTAAGATCATTATTAACTATTATAACAGTTTAAGATGTGATTAATACTCTCCTTAGCTTCTAGGACAGCTAGTGGCTGTTTTATAAAAAAATTCATGGTTTTAGAGAATGAGGTCACGATTCAAATTTTTCCAAACCCATATTTAACTCTCCAATTACATATTTTTATGCTCTAAGCTCAAATTAAAGTCCAGCCTGCTCGTGAGAATAACATCTAAATATTTAAATTTTAAATCATTGTATTAATCTAACAGTTTAAACTTTCAAAACAATTTAGATGTAATCTCACAAAATCTCTTGTATTGCATTCAAATTCCAAAAATATGCACGATCCGATGACCGCGTTAAATTCGGGAGGACATGTTTGTGACCCGACACACACGTGACAAAAAAAAGATACGAATCGCACAAGCCCTACCGTGCATGATTAGGCCACCTTTCGTTCCCGTTATTCACATGTATCATGGCTCTTTCCCCTCCGAGCGTTGCTGTTGGAATTCCACTTCCGACTAGAAATGATGCCGGATCCACACGCCTCCACCCGTTCGTTCAAGTTCAAGTTCAAGGTAGGCATTCATCGCCATCGTCAAACCGGTGCAAGTGCCATCACACAAAGAGACAAAAGCACGCATCATTTTCCCCCACTTCAACGTTCGACCTCTCGACGTCTTCGCTTGTGGAGTCCGAGCTTCTGCCCGGTCACGCCCTCAATAAGAAAATCAACAGAATCTCCTTTCTGCTCGATTTCACCAAAGCCTTGATCTTTAACTTGCATGGTTTTGCGCTCCTAGAGTTGGGAATTTCGGATAGCGGACAAGGGAACAAATGGTTTTAGTATCTTTGTGATAATAACATTCGCGCCTAACAAGACACGTCGCGGCACTTGATGTTATGTTGGTAATCATGTCGACTTAGCTGCCATCGAATTCGCATGAGACAACTGCCGTAGAGGTCTTCTAAGATACTATCGGAAAAGGCGACTCTCTTGAAGCTTGGTCGATTGCCAAAAGACGACATACCCAATTAGGATGTTCTATCGACGACCCTCTTGTCCTGGTGAAAAATCCAATCGCTCTCGATGCGTGCCATAGATAGCCTGTCTAGAAGATGGCACACCTGATGGAATCGAGAGGGATGGGATCAAGGGCTTTGAAGCAATGAAGCATATACCGGAAAGATACAAAAGCAACATAATACGATCGACTCATGTGTCGCATTGTTATCTTAGATGGGTATTTTTTTGATTCTTTTGTCAGTCTAATGTACAAAATGTCGGTCTATACTTTCCTCTTTCGACGTGATGGACAATGTGTTAATTTTTGTCTTATTTTCTCAAATTTTACCATAGGCTTAATGTCACGCCCTTACGCATCATCATCAAACGGGTGTCCAAACCCACGAATACAGATAGTGATAAATTTGACTTGATTCCGAAAAACTAAAGAGCCGTCCAGACTTTTTTCCTTTTCAACGTGTCGGTCTCCGTACCAGCTTTCACCTTTGTCCATTACTTCCTGTGAATTTAGTCTCTGAATCACATGCCTATAAACAGAAATCACTAGTCACGGCAATTATTTCTCTAGACCATCAGAATAATTAATCAACAAGAAAGAATGGAAATTATGATTGTAGGAGCATTCCTAGACATCATAGGTGCTTTTATTTTCCGAAAAATGAATAATTTAACAATTGTTTCTCTTTAAAATGATCGTTTGTCTAGTTTACAAAAATGAATAGGTGAAATCTGATTCTATCATTCATGAATATGTTTAGATATAAGTTATTTTTGATAAAGAAAATATTTTTATTGACTAATTATATCGAGTAATATAAAAAATTATTTTTAGAAAACATTTTTCAAAATTGTTCTTTTTTATGAAACAAATGAAACCTATAGATGCAAATGACTTATCCCTTGGATAGGTTCAAAGTGATTCACATGAACTAAGCAAAATAAGAATTTGAAACCATTTGATATCCATATGGAGACTATAATGTTGGATCTCTTTATATTTATTTTTCGAGAAAATAACACGAATGGTCTCTAAACTTTATCACAATATTTGATGTGATATATGAATTTTTAATTTGTTCAATGTGATTTCTAAATTTTAATTTAAGGTATAGTGTGGTCCTTGAAATTTTAATTTGTTTAATGTAGTCCATGAATTTTTGATACCCACAATTTAGCCCCTAAACTATACAAAATTGTTCAATTATAGTCGGGGACTAAATGTGACATGTATTAAAAGTTTAGGGACTATGTTAAATAAATTAGAAGTTCATGAGCGAACATTACATATTAGGTTAAAGTTTATTGACCACATTAAATAAATTTAAAGTTTACAAATCACTTTGAACATTGGATCAATGTTAACGGATCATTTGTAACGTTATCCATTATTTTTAAGATAATTCAAGGGCACACCAGTTGCCTAGAGGGGAACTAATCTAGCAACCCGTCACAAAGCTCCCCCTTAAGTTTGAGTTCTTCAATGCAAGAGCTGAGTCCACAACCATCTATTCATGAGCCGAAAGCAAGAAAAATGCCCCTTACCACTTGGGCAATCCTAGAGTGGGGCAGACCCCTTTATTAGCAAGTTTGATTCGGTCATGGAACTCGATGGAGAAGAATTTCGTACATTGTGCAATAAACTGCATAAAGAGGCCTTAAAACGTTGACCGTTTATAAATTGAAAACTTAAGATTTGATGTAAATATCGAGGACTCAAAAGTAAGCCTGGACCTGGTCACTGCTAAAATTCATGCGTCGGAAATCATACCGGGACGATTACCAAATTACTTGACTTTAGATTCCTGACGCCAGAGTTCCACTGTCATCGGGCTCAAACCCGGTTCGAGCAATGTCCGAATTGGCAATCCAACAATAAAGGGCCGAATTCTCTTTAAAGAAAAGGGCATTAACTTTTGGCTTTTGCACGATTAAAAGGGAGGAGGAAGACGCCTAAACTTCTACTCACGGTAGAAAACTGGCAGCCGGTTAAGCCTGTCGTCTACTTTTTTGACGCTAGAAAAAGTTGACGTCTCATCAGGCGCGCCCCGTGCACCTCCCGGTCCGACCTCTGTCGATTGCTGATTTTTGGGGCAAAGGAGGGAGGGAGGACTCAACCTTCGTCGATGGGTCGCATTCCGTCCCTCGAAACCGGGCTCAACGGTCGTTAACCAGAAGCATCATCGATCGTTCTTCCAGATCCCGCAAGTCACATTTGGGGTTGGTCGAGGGGGGCGACAACAAGGTTTCGATCCAACCAGCCCGCCCCAGGACGTTCGTTCAACGGACGAGTGTCGTGTCCGTCAGAACGCCACAACAATCGACGCCACCCCACGAAACGACCCTGCTTCCGGAGTCGTTATTAACAAGGAAAAGAAACGCGAATCGGTAACGATAACCACGAAACAACTCCCCAAGAGAGGGAGAGGGGGAAGGAGGATTAGGTCGAGGACAGATCAAAGAAGCGTCATTTCATTTTTTTGATCTTATCCCCAAGATAGAGAAGAGAGAGAAAGATGGTGAGGTGATGTCGAAATCGCAGCCCCACAGATGAAACGACGAGGGGGCGGAATCACGCCCCACCCCAACTGGAATATTCATCCCCCCTTCTCTCTCTCTCTCTCTCTCTCCTACGAATGATAAAAGTAAGTTTCTCTCTCCTCCTCCGCCTATTTTCCCATTGAAAGGATTTAAGATAAGCAAATGGGAAAGAACCCTAGGGAAACCGCCTTCCTCCCCCATCAGAGATTCCTTTTCGTATGCGACGCCCCGACCTCGGTGCTGCGCTCTCCACCATCCGATCGGTCTTTCTCTCTTTTCTCTCTCTTTATCTAGAGAGAGAGACGACCGGAAACTGAAAAAGAAAACAATCGAGAAACGATAAAAGAAAATTATATTCTTGTACACCGGGAGTCATATTCCGTTTCTTGATTCTATTTAGATCCCATATTCTTACACCCCCTCCCCCTCCGACCCCCCCTCTCCTCTTCCTCCACTTTCCTTGTTCGGATCTCTCTATGCTGCCTCAGAACAACTCCATATAACCCTCCTTGTCCTTCCAGACTCATCAGAGGAGAGAGAGAGACCCAGAAACAGTAAAGAAGAGAGAGAAGAGAAAAAGAAAGAAAGAAGAGGGAAAAAAATATATAGAAAGACATGGATAATAATCATCAATTCCAGAAAATGCAGAGCTACATGGAAGCGTTGGAGGATGAGAAGCGCAAGATCCAAGTCTTCCAACGCGAGCTCCCTCTTTGCTTGGAGCTTGTCAACCAAGGTACTGATCGTGTGACCGGGTAAACTTTTCTTCCGAGTTTTCTTGCTTTTTATACGAAGGGGATGATGATGGAAAAGGCTGGATCTTTTTCGTCTGGGTGTTGCAGCGATCGAGGCGTGCAGGCAGCAGTTATCCGGGACGACCACGGAGTACATGCAGGGAGGCCAATCCCAGTGTTCGGACCAAACTTCGACTGACGGACCGGTTTTGGCGGAATTCATTCCTATCAAGAGAAATTGCTCGGCTTCTGATGACGATGAAGAAGAATTGGATGAGCAACATTCGCACGAGAAGCCTAAGAGCGACAGCGCCGCTGATAAAAAGAAATCTGACTGGCTCAGATCTGCCCAGCTTTGGAATCAGACCACCTCAGGTCCAACTCTTCAACAGGTAAAGCAAAAGAAAAGATTCCATTTTCTTGGGAAAATTATTATTTTGGGGATAAAAATGGAAGAAAAGAATAGAACGAAGAGATAATATTTTTGGGTTTCTGGTTTTTATGGGATTTTCGGTTCCGGTGTGAATGCAGGAGGCTACACCGAGAAGGGTGTCAGTGGTGGAGGTGACGAGAAATGGCGGGGCTTTTCAGCCTTTTCTTAAAGAGAACAAGAGCCCTGTGAAGACCACCAGCAGCCATGATAATAATCATCAGAACGAAAAGAACCAATCTTTGATCGAATTACATTCGCCGATCCCGGTTGCAGCCACGAGCTCAACGGCGGACACCACGAAGGGCAACGGCAACAGCAACAGCAACAGCAACGGCAACGGCAACGGCAACGGCACCAGGAAGGAGGATAAGGAAGGGCAGACTCAGAGGAAGCAACGGCGGTGCTGGTCGCCGGAGCTGCACCGGCGGTTCCTGCAAGCTCTCCATCAGCTCGGTGGATCACACAGTATGTCATTTATATTTACCCAAGTCAAAGCAAGAATCCAGCTGAAACTAAATCAGTTTGGTTTCTAGCCGTTCTTTTTACCTGGGCTTTCTCGACTTCGTCAATTAGAACGTGCATTTTGCACCAGTGGGGGAGGGATCTGATTCGGAAAACGTCGTTCGTTTCTTGCAGCTGCGACCCCAAAGCAGATTAGGGAGCTGATGAAGGTGGACGGCCTCACTAACGACGAAGTCAAAAGCCATTTACAGGTTGGTTAGATTGCCTAAGTTTAGCACATATCTCGTTCTTTCCTTTTCATTGATCATGGAATATTCCGATTCCTGTTTTTCTCTTTCCTGCGCCTTCCCTGTATCCTGGTTTACTGTCGCATCTTAGAGGCTGGCGAACTCGAATTTGAAGAGCAGTACGCACCATTTCATCACATACCAAACTAATCTCGTCTCATAAGGGTCGAGATCATTTCTTAACTCTCTAATCTAAGCCACGCCACGCCACGCCACGCCACGCCACAACACACCGCACGAGTTCGACAACATTCAACGAGAATTTGCAGGAAAAAGGGAAGGCGAATTTATGCTTAGCTTGATAGGCAAGTCATCACAAAAGCAAAACCGATTAAAGAATTTTTCTACTGTTAGAAGTAAAGGTGCTTCTTTTTTCGTCCGCTTTAGTCTCGTTTTAGCAAAGAACAGATTCTAGCTGCGATTAAACATTAAAGTCGATTGTTGTTTCTCTTGGGTTTTCTTCAGAAATACCGTTTGCACACCAGAAGACCGAGCCCGACCATCCAACACAACGGCAACTCTCAAGCCCCACAGTTCGTGGTGGTGGGCGGCATATGGATGCCGCCGGCGGAGTACGCGGCGGCCACCTCCGGGGAGGCGGCGAAGCCCAGCCCTTCGCCGGCCGGGGTCTACGCGCCGCTGGCGATCTCCGCGGCGCCGCAGCAGCAGAGGAACTCGCCTGAGGATCACTCGCCGTCGCATTCGGAAGGAAGAGGGAGCCACAGTGCCGGGGATGCGCATTCCAAATCGCCCTCCACGTCTTCCTCTACTCACACCGCCGCATCTTCTCCTGTGGATTGATTTTGATTCTTTCCTTGTCTGAGCGCAGAGTGGCAAGAAAGAAAGAAAAAAGTTTTGTAAAAAATAATGTTAAAAATTGAGGAATTGTAATGTTATAGGTATTGAGGATTTTTTTATTTAAAAAAGGTCAATATGAGACAATAAGCATTTCCAATTTCGAGCGATTTAACGTTGAATGGACAAAACAAAGTATGAAGAAATTTCATCAAAGGAATTTCTAAAGTTTATTATTATTATTATTATTTGGGGCAACTTACATTTTAAGTTTCCCTAAGTGCATTCTAAGTAAGATATATCTGGATAAATAAAGTACGAAAAAGAATCTGAATTTGGGACCTCTTGACCATTCAATATCACGGTTCCTAACATTAACTCACAGCTTCTTTGCATTATTAACACTTAATATCGGTGTCACACCTAAGCAACAACGACAATAATTGTAATAATAATGGCAACAACATAGTCCTTGAAAATTTAATCCGCATTTATTTGCTTTTGAATCCAAAACTCATTTTCCTTTCCACTAGGCCTAGAACATTTGGGTCGTACAGGTGCACTTCATTTGTCATGATCCGACGCGTTGTAGTGCACATGTATTGTCTAAACATCGAGTTTCTTTTATAACGATATAAATGGAAGGGAACCTTCCTCTCGGAGGGAAAGAGTGTTAGACAAGGGTTGGATAGGTCCACCATCCTTACCTACAATAATCAATGCCTTATCAAAAAATCTTGACCCCGGGAGGGGGAGGGAGAACTTGCCATTCAAGATATATATATTTGTCGATCACAATTCATGTCGTGAGACTTATCTATTTATATATTTATACTTACGCCTAATCAAATGCCACTTGTCCTGCAAGTTTCGTAAGATTGCCGTGGACTTTCAAATGAAAACGTGACTTTAATATTTAAATATCGCGATAAATGAGTCTAGAAATATTCGAACTCGGAATCTTCCACTCTGATACAATGTAAATCACGTTGAGGTTTCAAAAGTTTTCGACTTTTCGATAAATCGGTGATTTAATAAAATGTGAACATGAGATGGTAGACAAGAAAGTAAGATTGGGGGGTTGCGTGGGAATCACTTCTCTCCTACTCCTAGACCATGAAAAGTTGTGCCCTATCTAACTCCACCTTCACGGAAAGGAAAAAAAATCCTCATTACCGTGGGCAAAGGAAGGGGAAAGAAGCATGATTCAACTCCCATCCTCCATTTGGCCTTTGCATAAGCTCAAACGTCTCCATTCCTTCTAAATAAAGTAGGAAAACCTCTCTCTATTTGACCTTAGTTTTATGCTTTGGTCTCACCAGATCTCCCCTTTTGGCCATGGTGGATGCCCTAATTCCCCTTCCTCTCTTATGAATCAAGGAACTCAATTTCCAAAATTAGGATCTCCACCTCTAACTATGATCAACATTACTGGACTCTAGCGGGATGCGTTATGTGAATCAAACCCTTTCTCGTATGATATAATATGGAACCTGGGTTTCGGGTTTTCGAGAGAAAGGACTGCAGCACAGCACGGGATTTCTTTTCGCCAACTTTCTTCCTTTTCTTTTGTTCACTAAATGCAACGATTGGACAAAATTCAATCATATATTTCGACCAATCAACGGAAAACTTATACCCATTTTAAATCACAAAAAAATGAAAGACATGACGCCCGGCATCATCAATTTCAAGCTCCACTGGCTAAG
Source organism: Angophora floribunda (assembly GCA_014182895.1). NCBI lineage: Eukaryota > Viridiplantae > Streptophyta > Magnoliopsida > Myrtales > Myrtaceae > Angophora > Angophora floribunda. The sequence goes on along the minus strand of CM024711.1, from coordinate 26,855,319 downwards.
ATTAGCTAACATCATTTTCCAAGATTAGTCGCATATAGTTTTAATTTAAGGGAAAACGACAGGAAACCAGGTCTTGCGCAAAGCAACCGCCGGTTTAGGTGCAATTTAAATCATTCAAAACATGAAAAATTACTTTAATTAAATTTTTCTAAGAATTGAATTGAAGGGCCAAGCCTATCGCGTTACTAGCAAATTAGCTGGAAAGTTTCATTCAGCACCGGCAATACGTGCTTCTATCCAAATCCGTGGCGTCATCGCACATCGCAATTGATTTTGATTTTGATTTTTATAATTAAACAAGCTTTGCATGCCATGCCGGTGATTAAATAAAACCTGTGGTTTAATAATATCTTGGCGGCTAAGAATCTAACTAAACTACTCATTAAAAAAGGGGAAAAATTATCCTCGGACCCACGCACAAATTTATCTATATTTATATGTACATATTTACTAGAAATTCTAAAATTTATCACGAAAATACAATTGAATTTTAAAATTTACAAAAAGTACAATCGAGTTTCAAAATCCTTTGATAAGATTGAGTGAGGGCTGGTGACCCTCGATCGATTTGGGGAAAGACTTGTTTTGGGTTTAATTGTATCGATTTGACAAGTTTTAACACTTGCTTGGACATTTTGTAAATTTTATGATATAATTACATCTTCGTTCGTGACAAATTTAAGACTTTTATTTCATTTATTTTTTAATTTTTTTATTTACGTGGGATGCGCTGGACAATTGATGGAATTTTTCTTATGATTAGCTAAAACGAGAGGGAGAGAGAGGGAGAGAGAGAAACGAGCGCATAAGGTATCATTCGGCTGAGAGAGAGAAAGAGAGGGGAAGAGTGCATGAGGGATGATTCGGATGCTTCGTCTCGGATTCCTCATCGAGGGACGAATCAGACGGGGACAAAATCGATTTCGATTGTACTCCTCCGATCCGAATGCCAAAATTCGAATTCGGACAAAAACCAACCAAATCAATAATTTAAGGAAAAAAAAAAACAGAGAGAGAGAGAGAGAGAGAGAGAGAGAGAGAGAGAGGAAATTATGCTGTCTACCTGAGGGAATATTCCGGATAATGAGGCAATAAATTAAACTAAAAAAAAGTTCGGTGCACCTATAATAAAAGAAGAGAAGAAGAAGAAAAAGAAGGGGAGGGTTTTTATCATTTCCGTGTGCGGAGCGGAGTATATTCCCCCACTCCCCGGCATTTGTTTAAGTTATCTCGTGAAGGGGAGGAGATGCGACGGATGAGTGAGGGGAGAGGAGATATTCGGGGTCCTTCGGAATCTTTCCTTTTTTTTTTTTTATTTTAAAAAAAAACGTTGTTGTCCGCTGCAGAGGATTTCCGCACATTGAATGATCGCGATCGAGATGGATGGATTTGGTACAAACGTGGGACCCCACCCAAACCCAACCGCATCCGCATCCGCATCCGCCGCTGTCGCGTAGCTCTATCTCTTCTGACGCGACCCGGTCGATGAAACGGGATTCCGTCCGGACGGTAAATTCCACCTCCGGCGATCCCCGATGGGACTGCGCAACTAGATCGATTCTGCTACAGAAATCGGATCGCATCGCATCGGATCGTCTTGAAAAACGGTCCGATTTTAGATTCCTGATGAAATCGAGGGACCGAGTGAAGAATGGCCGGAAACCGACCGAATTTAGAATCGGTTTCATAAAACCTAAAAAAGCCCTAATATTCCTTTTCGTACTCTCTCTCTCCCTCTCTCTCTCTTCTTCTTTCTCTGTTCTCTCCAATCACTGGTATCTCTCGCGACTGACCCTCCTCCTCATTGGCTCGTTCAAGCCTTGCAAACCTAACTCGCTTGTGACTCGCCTTTGCTCGCTTGCCATTGTTCATCTTTTACTATAAAGCAGTTTCGTTCCTTTTATTATTTTTCTTTAAAAAATAATAAAAATTAACAAAAGAAAAATGGATTCAACCATAAAAATAAGGTAAGTTCCTAGCCAAATATGGTCAATTCTAAATTTAAAAAATTAAGAATCAATTATAATATGATAGGTTTGAAATTGATCACTCTTGATTCTCAATGAAGCGATTAAGCTTGATGCAAGGTGTGCAGCCTTTTGATCGATCTAAAACAATTTGATTTCTTTGAAAACGGGTTTACCGTATCATTAGTCGTTGCATGAATAATGATTTGAGGGCGATATTGTTGTTGTTATTTATGGATTTAATTATTCACATTGTTTAAAAGGGGGATATCATGTGGATCAGCGGTCTAAAACGTGGAAGCTCGGTTTAAAATAGTTGGGAGAGAAGACTTGGATATCGAATTTACTTTATTTTTCCCTCCATCGGAAGTAGACGTTCATTGTATTATTATTATTTTTCAAACCTTTGTGGATTTATTAAATCAAATTTCGAGTACGAAGAAGATAGGCATTGGATCCACGGGATGAGGACGCTGACATAATAGTACAAGACATTAAATTAAAAATAAATAAATGTAGAGATAGACTAATTAGAGGGGAGAAATTTGGATGGCCCTTTGGGCGAATCTAAGGGCCAGATGACCTTTGGCTGTAACCTAGGGACCACTAGCGTCGAGATGGAGTTTTAGAAAAAAGAGAGACGAGGCGGGGGACAAAAAGAGATTTCTTGGTTTATCTGGGGGCAAAAGGGTAAAATTTGGAGGGGAATCCTCGGAATATTCGATGAATATACAGGATACATTGATAATTGTGTTTTGTTTTTTGTTTTTTTTTAATTAGAGGGATCTGTGTCTAGGTGTTGCGACCATGGATAGATCGCGACTTTTGTCAATAGTAAAGTTAAGTCTTATTTAATGAATAATGAGCAATGCGTGGACCATGCCCTCTCTCTTTCTCTCTCTCTCTCACACACATTATTCATTATCGTGACATCTAACTAAATTTTTGACCCAAAAAAAAAAAAAACATCTAAGTAAATTGACTGGACATGGTATAAGTCAATATCAAAAATTTGAACGTTTGCATGTTATATAAATATAAATATATGTAAGTATGTAATTTCATTTTAAAAATACCTCTTCTTTTGATGGTATATTTTGGGGCCAATAAAATAATCCTCCCCCTCCAAAAAAAAGAAAAGTTTACCCCCTTTGAAAAGTCAGCCATTTTCCCCTCTTTTCCAAGCAACGAATATCAACCATTTCATGGCTCAAGAGAGGGAGTGGCTTCTTGGCCAAAACCCAAAAGTTGGGGAAAAGTACCCCCAAAAAATTTAAAGTCACCTCACTTGTATCGTTACCATTCTAAATATTTTAATTACGCCAATTAAAATCTAAACATTTTCATAATTTGTTTAATTAATTTTAAACCTTTTTGCATACTTTGTTAATTGAATTTATCTGGTAAATTTTGGCTCGAAATCATCAATGTGGATGTTGAGCATCTTACATGATACAATTGGCGCTGATGTTGACATTAATAATATCTTGATAAAATTTTGAATTTTGAATTTCTTTTCTTTTCTTTGTTTTATTTTATTTTTTGATTCCCTTTTGGCCAAAAGCGAGGGCATCCTGGTCCTTGCCTAATCGGGGTGAAGATTGCAACGTCAAGCCCTCATTGATCTGAGCATCACGGCCTTAACCAGATCTGAGCACGGACCCATGCGCATTCGTTTGCTTAGTGAAGGTCGACCAATGAACTTTGCCAGCCCTCAATCAAAAGAAGAAAAGGAAAAGAAAATACACATTAAAATATTATTTAAAAAAATCCCTATTCATGTTGATCTTTCACATCGTTGATTTCCGGTTAAAATTAGACAAATGGACTCGAAGCAAAATGCAAAAAGGTCTACGATTCAATTAACATAATTAAAAGATTTATAACTGAATTGATATAAATATAATAGGTTCAAGTATATTTTCGTACTTTTCTCCTAAGGAGGAAGCTTCTATTTCGGAATATCCACAGAATTTAACCCCGCTTTGTGTAGCCCATGATAAATATATATTTAGATGCATGCATCAGCATCATGTAGTTTTCTTCGCTCGGAGAGCAGGTGAGTTCTATTCGGTGAAATAACAAGAACAGGATTTCCGAAGACCGCATCCCAAGACTAAAATGACAGCTAAACCTAAGCATATTCTCCCCCGCTTCCACGTAAGAATCCTTAGCGCAGCGGTAGATGCTCCGTAACTTCGAAGCAAAGCTAGCGAATAGCGTTGGACGAACAAGACTCCATGATGCATGGAGCCGAAAGCACACGAAGGAACCGGACAAAAGCGACGCCTGCTGTACTTTGTGCTCCTTCATCGACCTATCGCAGCCCCTAGGAGCCAGGAGACTTGGATAAAAAAGAGGAAAGAAGAAGAAGAAGAAGAAGAGGAGGAGTAGTAGTGTAGGCTTATGAATGCTTGAGGATGCACTGAACCACTTTGTCACCTAAAGCAGGTTTCGGAATTGGATCCTGAAAGTTATTTTAATGATGCGCATGGCAATGAGAAAAATCATTTGAGTTTAAGGGATCGACACGGTGCAGGCCATGCTCGCTCGAGTGTTTCATTGGTGTGAGTTCTAAATAAAAATGATGCGCACAATGAAGTTGGGGAATTTGTTGTGTGTATTCCGACGTGTATATATGTATATATTAATGAAGAATACGTTGGTCTATTTATAGGTTTAATTAGATAACTATTCTTGAATAATATCTTAATCAAGATATGCACAATCAAAGAAGATATGTATATAATATTGAAAGATATGAAAATGATAAAGTATGTCCAATAACAAAAATTATCCTAGAAAAACCCCTAATGATCTTGAATATCCCCTCAAACTCAAAGTGACTAAGTCCGTTCGAGTTTAAGATCAAGTCAAATAGTATCCGGCAATTGAGATGTGGCCAATGAGGTGGTATCCAACTAATTGTTTGTGGCGAAGCTTCTAAATCTAGCTGTTCTAAGTGTAGCAAGCCTGATGGTGGTATTGGCTTCACGAAACGAAGCAATGACGCAAGGTGGAGGAATCGAAGGAGAAACAAGAAGCGGCTAATAGCGATTAGCTTGTGAAACAATAACTGAGCAACATGACCTATATGATTGGCTTGGGAAAATAGTTATTGAGCAATGAGGCCTAACATCAAAAGAAAGGCCAATTCCATGAAAAAAGGTTCAATTGGGTGATGTTGATGTGGTGCCGGTTGGAGTGAACTCGATTAAGTTCTTCCTTAGAGATTTGTTGAGCGGTGGGGATATATTTTATTTGGGTGTGTACTAAGTAGTAGGGGTGCACCTATTGTACTAGGGTTGCATTTGAAAGGAAGTGTTAATACCGAGTTAAGAATGATGATGATGATGATGCAGAATATATGAATGTGAAATTTGTGTATGTTTAGATAATATAATATTTAAATATTAAATCACATATTTCTCTAATAATTTAAGCTTTTAAATAATTTATAATGATCCCATCAAATCTCATAGGTCCTATGGACGGATAATGCATTGGGTATTCGTTTTTTGGAACAATTACGATTTGCTTTATGAGATTTGTCTCTTATATTGGTTTAACCGTCTGAAGATTGTAATTATTATAGGTGCATTTTTTGTGCAAACCCAATCACGCGTCACATAATTAACGATTGTATACATTATAACTATCCAAAGGACATCATATATGCTAGCCTCCATCTGCCCTACTATTCATTTTGGTCATATGAGGCCTCTTCCGCCAAGGAAACGATCGAGGAGTCGTAATCACTCAGTAATCCTTTCCTAAGGTCCCAGGAGTGCTGCTGCACGAGCCATCCAAGGAAGCTTCGAAGCACAGCCCAACCAAAACCAAAGCCCGCTAACAGACAACCTTTTGTCTCGGTGGAATAGTATGTATGTTTCAACTATGAATCCGGCGTTTATGTCCGCGCAGACAATTTTGAATAGCCCCTCTTGTGTCAGGCAATCTCCCACGTAGAAGGTCCGAGCATGTTCCTTAACACTTACTTCGCACGCACGCACGCAGGCAATCGAGCATTACGCGTATGGAAACTGGGAAGATGATGCCGTAAAGATGTCGAAGCGACAATCGAGGAGCACGGTCATAATCCTAAGGCAAGACAAGGCAGAATCCCAAGAAGAGTGCGATGTGATAAATCCGGCTTCACGGGGCATGCCACAATCTAGCATCCCTTTATTTCTCCAGCCCATGCTTAGCTCGATAATTTGACTAAAGATTGGTTCACATTCATGGCAAATTTTATATTAGGTGCGGGAACAATTTCTGGCCAAAGCCCGGGTCGTGCCACATGGTATAACTTGGTTCATCTTTGTATATAAAGCAAATCCAACGCAGGTTAAGCTGCTTGCACTGGCCAGGTGCATAGTTAGATATCCTGATATTACCTATTAAATGAGTGGGTCTAATTGAAAATGATCCAACTCATATTAACCAATTTAACTCGTTTTGACCATATTTATGTACGGTAAATTTAGTAACCTATACTTGATACAACCCGTATTTCTAAAAAATGCACGGTCGTGCGCAGCATTGACATTCCGTATACCCTGCCAATCCCGATCTCGACCAGCCCTCCGCCATCTGCAGCAAGGACGTCCCACTCAACCCAACCCACAATACTTGGGCCTAGATCTACGGGCCTTGCCTATCGACCCCGCCCTATCAGAAGCTTTCGCTCATCGTGTATTACCACGACAGTGGTTTCATCTAGTGCTTCCCGGCCAACTTGGTACATCACGTTTTCTGTTCCCTCATGGCAACCAATCTCGACGCTGTCAATGTCTTCCCCAGCTATAGCCTCGCTCCGGAGCATCACCTCCCTGCGGCCTACGATAATGCCGTGGAGGCCCTCCTCTGGGTCAAGACTGCCAAGGAGGTGTGGCTTCGCAAGCGCATCAACCGAAGCAACCCACAGCACGGTCAAGCCGAAGCAGGTATTGGAAAGGTGAAGGGAATAAGAAGGTTGATGCATGCAGAGGCTAGTCTCGGTCAAAGACTGGTTGATCGAGAGAGAGAGAGAGAGGACAGACCACACCTTTTAAGATTGAGTTGCCTGATGAGGAGGATAACGAGTCGACATCAATCGAAGGAATAAAGGCGTGAAGGCAAGTGCAGTGGACGGAGCGTGGCAGAGGTGGAGGTGGAGGCATGAAGCTGCGAAGGTGGGCAACGAAGTGTTGTACTTGATTGTATGAGTTGGGAATGCTTTGTATTAGATTACCCACTTAATGTTTTAAATGGATCAAAAAAGAATGCCTGACCCATTTTTGACTTATAAAAAACATCTTAATACTTTTTTGACCCATTTTAATTGGGTCTTAACCCACAAATCAGCGCCCCAGATCTTACTATTGCTTAGCAAAACCTGCTGTCAGTTGCACCTTTGATCAGGCTAGGCTACAGAAGCTTTCAACTGAGAAAAGGAAGTTACGAGTCATAAAGCGGACATGTGAACGAGTGCATCGTCTCTCCTGAGGACTCAAGACTCACCTTCTCACTAAGCAAATTCGAGAACTAGGGATAGCATCAAGTGAAAGAATCGTTTATAACTAAATTTGCACTCCAAACATAATGACTGTTTTAACAGTCTAGCATTGTTAGGCATGCTGCCTACTTGTACAGCACGTATGGGTGTGAGAGAGAGGGAGGACGTATGATCCCCTTCCCAAATGGGTCATCAATGTAGGTTACAACAAAAGAGCCAATTTATTCACGCACAAGAGGACTGAGGTTGTGCCAAGCCTTGCCTTTGTAAGTAGCCTTCTGCGTGACATTTTGCTGGATAATATCAATGCTGTCTACTCACTGTGAGTAATCAAGCTTCATAAGGGATATATTCATAACTATATCAAAGTCCCAGAGCTGTCATGGCTTGATGATCTGCAAGCAACATAAAAGACAGAGAAAGTTCATACGCATAGGAAGGAGCTTATGTACTATAGCACATCATTCCAAATCACACGACAAATCGTCCTGTTCCTCGTTGAAAAAACTATTTATGGCATGCTTGAGTCAACTGGAAGTTGGAATTTTCCACGTTGATTTATAAAAGATGACTACTTACCACTAGGAAGCATGTGTCAGGGTTCTACAGAAGAAAGGAAAGACTGAATCCCAAAAATGATGAACAGAACTCCACCTGAGAGGCCAACCTTAAGAAAAGAAAGATGAATGTTGGAGTCACATAATTGTCCATAGAAGTGAAGATAGATATGCAGACAAGAAGCGGCAATTCTTACAAATTTTTCAGATATCTGAGCTGCTAAGCTCTTCCCTCCAATGACAGCTGCAGTAGTGCATAATGCTTGTCCACTGAGAAATGAAAAAACAATGCCACTAACAAATTGCATCACTGATGTATGGAAATAACCCATTATCTCTTGCAAAAAGAAAGGCTGAATGGAATATGAATGGGCGAAACATTTGATGAACAAGTGATACAAATACTGCCTTACTACAAGGATGCATGTTTAGTGGGGAGACACAAGTTTGACACGGACCACAGCAGATGATATATGATATAAGAGCAAATGGTAGCCGATAAAAGTTCTTGAAACTGCTTAGGGAAGTCCGGCACCATGTTAACAGGCCATTCCCAGTTCTACTCCAACGCCCCAACATGCATTTGAGAAGTGACCTAGCTCCACTAGAATCTTAGAACACAAGTGCAATGACATGACATGGCCCATCCATTTGCCATGAGCATTGATTCAGAAATAAAGAACAGCAGCTCCTTACTCCAGAGCTTTATAAAAAATCTAAAAAATTTCCACTACTCCATGATCATAGTGCTTTCTTCCAAAAATCATCCCATCACAGTAAAAACAGAAGATTTTTACAAACAAATGCCTAAAGGAAAGGCTGGCCTGGCAATGCTTAAGTATAGTTGGGCCAAACTTATATGCATAAAAACTCCACCAAAAGGTCTTAGCAAACAAAAACATATTAATGTCAGCCCAACTTAAGTGCACAAAAACTCGACCAAAATATAAGCCTCCAGCAAATATGTCACATATTAATGTCACGGATCGCATGGCTGCACCCTCTTAGAGGGTTCCATGACCATTCTATATTATAATCAAAGGCCATCGCCTCAGAAACCTTTGAAGAGGCTGACTGCAGTTTAGGAGGTTACAACATATGTTGCTAGGCCATACTAGTACCTAAGAAACGTATTCACTGACTTCCTTTGAAATATTTGTACGTGTGGTCCAGGAAGAGAGGAGGGGTTTTTTTTTTGGGGGGGGTGTGGAACCAGTGCCTGCCAGATATACAAGAAAAGCACAAAGCCTACCTGATAGTCAAGAAAGTACAAGCAATTCCCCCCGATGCAAAAGCTAGATAGATAAAGATGAATCTTACAGTATTCCACCAAGAACGACACCAAATGGGTTCTCATCTGCAGCCAAACCAATGGTCGCTAGCTGAAAAGAAATTTCATCAACACGATCACAGTAAAGTCAGTTTGATTGGGGAATAAGGTAAATTATCAGCTTCCTCAGGGAGACACTTGCCTGGCTCTTGTCACCCCATTCGCCAAAGAATGTGAGAGAAAATGCCTGCAGCAAGGGAAGGAACTTCTTCATCAGGAAAAGGTTCAACTTTCCAAACTTTACATGCACTGTAGTTGGAAAAGTCAAAAACCTTCAAAAATATTGGAGAAAAGAACTGCGAGAGAAATGGTCTTCTCCTCTTCTTCACTGCATCGTCACCCTGGGAAAGGGAATCCTCAGTACACTCGAAGGATTGGTGGATGGAATAAGTACTATCATGCAGTAGAAACAATGGAGATGAATCGCTACAGTGACAGGATGAAATCATATGCAAATTAATTCCCGCACGACTTGATTTTGTACAAACAAGGAAACACTGGCCGTTTCTTGGTCAACGAAAGTTTCGGCTGCTGGGGCAGTTGCTGCTTGGGTTTGATTATAATTGTCCAACGTAATGAAGATCTTGGTTGGTTTCTTTGCTTTTTTCCTTTCCCATTCTAGTTGTTTTAGACAAAAAGCAATCTTGGAGTTTTTCAAGGGCATAGAAGGATCCATCCACATCAGTTAGCAAAGATGACTTCTTTTCTTCCCTTTGCCTTGCAGATGGAGGCAATGTCAATGGATACTTACAGTTTGGTAGAGATGTCGGCATTTTTCACATATTAACATTGAAAAGGCCATGGAACCAATGAATGGTCGCCTAGTTTGAATTACGTGAGTTACAACTTCATTCTAATAAGGCAATTTTATTGATCACCTTGTCACTCTCCTTATTTGCCCCTGCATTGGCCTTGTTTAAGTCGGCATCCTAAGAAATGAAAAAGATGTAGTCAAAAGGGACAGATCAAACTTTTAAGTACATGCAAACTTATATTAGTATTAAACTAACCAGTTTCGCTTCAACTTCGTTTAATTCTTCAGCATCTCTGTTGAGTAAAACAGAATTTAAGTTCAGCACTAAAAGCTACTTTCATAAAAAATGAGAATCAAACTAGCCTTTCCTTGTAAAGAATGGCAGCCATATAGGTTTCAGCAACACATGGAATATCAAAAAGTTAAAAAGGAAAGAAAAGAGATGTATACCCTCCATCATGGAATCCATCCCACAAAGACCAGAAGCCAAACCCAAAGAACAACAACGTCGTGACATGATGTGCCCACTTCTGAGAAATCTGCAAGGTCAAGGCTGCAAGATCACAGCATGCTCCATCCAAAGAAGATAAACAGAACCAAACAAGACTGTCTCTTGACACATCTATAGCAATGGATGAACAGGAGAACAACAGGATACAAGTACTTGACCCAACAGATTGATCCAAGCTCATAAGTTCCATGGATTGATGTGGAATAAAAATTAAGAAGATAATAATACAACCAAGATCATCAGAAGAAGTGTAGACTACTTAGTTACTTAGCCTTGATACCTTTCCTCTACTCTTGGCCGCTAGCTATTTAAGGGTCTTGAGTTTTGACACAGCCAGAGACCACAAAGCTTACATCCAGCACTGTCAAGCCCATAACTCTCTGACTCAGAAAATGCTAAAAGACATGATGTGGATTTAAACCTTAAAAGCCTTGTATCTTAGACTGTAAGAGTGAACTAGGACACAACTGGCCTGGCCCCTGTCTGACCTAGGTGCCTCATCAAATAGGACAGAAGCTAGACTACAGGTAGAATACTTTATGAAATGGGCGGAGTAGCAGAAAATATAGCCAGAAAGGCTATTTCAATAGCGGCGTCCAAAATGCCTATACGAACTCAATTTAATCAAATTTGAGTTGATAGTCTGATGCACTCTAAAATACTCCGTGTTGGATTTCACAACAGAACCTAACACAAAAGATGATGCAAAGTGCTTGGATGTAAATTGCTAGAAAGAAGTCAAGGAGCTCAATTTTTTCACATTAACTTAAAAAAAAAGAGAGACGCGAGAAAGACTGGGTAAATGCAGAATCAAAAGAAAAACAGCTCGAATACTTCAATACAAATCATTTAGGCATTACAATTGTGTTCTCGCACAATATCCGAGTCCTCTGTAAAATATTTACTCATTTAGACAAGATTCCAGTCACTCGAAAGGTCAGAAGTCCAAATTATCACTACATTCACTCATAAGACAGTATGATAACCTTAAAGAGACTATAGAAAGAAGAATGAGCAAATGAAGTCCATACCAAATTGGGAGCAGCCCAACCAACGAGAACAGATAGAGCAGTCATTACCTACACATCAATGAAAACTCCAGCACTTATCAATCAAAGATCACCAAAAAGAGTGCAAAACTACATGACAGGTAATAAAAATACTTACGATCAAAGCCGCCAAACAACCTGACAAAACAAGTCTTCTCGGATGGCGCATTGCCAAGATCTAGGAATGCACATATGAAGCACTTTAGAATGGACAGATGCATCTATACTCCAATGTACTTCAAGATTCACTAGGAAGGTAGAAAGTTCGATGCATTTCTAATACACCAATGATATAGAGAGAAGGACACTAAAAACAGAGAATTTCCATTTTCCATCATTGACATAGATAAGGGGGAAAAAGGATTTACCAGAAGATAAAGATAACGTTGTAATTAATTACCAAAAATTACACGAAGCACACAGTTGCCAGGGGGTGGCGGTCACAGCCAGTGCCAGCCCCCTCGGTCTACCCCTACTAATCTCGGGAATCACACTTCAGTAGGTGGAGGCAAGTCTAAATTCTCCACACAAACCATGCCATGGAGAAATTGGCACCAGAGTCTTTCCTAACACATTCATCACACAAATTCAATTTGCCATTTTGAGTGCCTAGCGAGTCCTCAACGTCTTCAGCTCTAAGTTCTTCTGTCGGGGCTATGAACATGTTGTAAGAAAGAGCACTTTGTGGAGTCAAGATTTGAGCTGACATCATAATTGGCCAAAGCTGACTATTGGAGCCTTTTTTTTTTTTTTGAGAACCATCAAGCATTGCAACCAGTGAGCACAGTGCTCCATTTAATTTTGTAAAAACCAACATCTCACCATATCAGACCATTCTTTTTTCCTTCTTTATTTTTGGAGGGGGGAGGGGGAGTCGGACGAATTGAGTTTTTCCAATAATTTCTCTAACACAAACAAGCAGACACCGAGCTAGAGTCAACCCCCCGACTTCAAACGAGCAGAAGAATCGTTAGCGCCCCTCAAAATCAATCTCATTCCACCTATAAAGACTCCCCGCAGATTACAGTTCGAGAAAACAAGAGCGAACAAAAAGTCAATGAAACAATAGCGGATCACAACGACGGTACGACTCACCGCGGCAGCGAAGAACGTCTTGTCCCCGATCTCAGAGAGCACCGTCATGGCGAGGGACTTGGAGAATCCCTGAACCCACGTAACGAAGCGCGATCCAACTCGTCAGTCCCGGCCAACAAGAGCGCGATCAAGAACCGAAAAAGATACGAGCGGAACCAATTTACCTGCAGAATGGAGCTCATCTTCACGGAGCTCCGGGGCAGAGGAGCGAGGAGCGACGGGGAGAAGAAGAAGACGGAGAAGACACGCGAGCTGGGTCGTCGTCAGGTCTCCGTCACCGCCGGCTGCATGCCTTTCTTCGGAATCGCCAAGGAGGCCACAGAAGCAGCAGAAGCGCAGACTTTGACTACGGACACGCGGCAAGAAATGGAAGAATTACCTACCTTTTTTTTTTTTTTTTTTAAAAAGTTGCTCGCGCAACACGACGCCGTTTTTTTGTCCTACTCGATAATCGCTCCTTAAATTTTACGAATTCTTTTTACGTTCTTTTAACATATATAATTACTAATAAATAAATCGATTTGGAATCACGAGCAATATCCCACGAAATTTTTTTGCCGATATAATCTTTGTTTAGGACAAAGCCAAATGATCACTTTTCCCCCTTGTTTTTCCCTTTTTTTCTCACTCGTACGGATCTCGCAAAAACGGCAAAGAACACACGCAAAAACAGAGAAAAGAAAAAGCAAAAAAGAAGAAATACAGGATAAAATAATTGACCCCTCAAAATTTAATTCCTCGGAAGTAACTTGCCGTGAGCGAAGAACTCACGCGTGGCTTTGTCGGGATGGGATTGGAAGGTCAAAGACAAAAGTGGCAAGCAAAAGACGTCCGTTGTCCTTTTTTTAATTTGGCCCTGGGAATAGACTTCGCATTAAATTGGAAAGTTCGATAACGTAAGCGACTGATGAATCTTGGAGCATCGGCGACATTATTCATTTCGATCTTACGTCATCGGACAGCAAAATCGGGGAAAAAAGGAAAAAAAAAGAAGAAAAAAAACACAAAAATATCTCTCGTCTCCGGGACTTGGTCAGCGGCTCGATTGCATCGTCGTCGTCGTTCACGTGGTGCGGTTTCGAGCGGCCGGGACGGCAGCGTATTTAATGAAATGAAGGATGAAGTACTTTCCTAGGTCATATCGACGAAGGATTTTCCTCGAAAATATATTCGGACATTCGAAATTAGGAGTGGCAGTCCCAAAAGGTTCAAACGTGGAAAGCCTTCGTACCGAGAAATAAGGGTCGTTATCAATGAGAAATTCCAGAACCGGTAGTTCCCGAAAATTAATTTTCATCCAGTAAAAAAATTCACATTGATGTCCGGCCCATATTTACCCTTCTCCGACATTGGATGCCTTATTATATGTCAACACTTGTAGAAGATGATTGTAAAATCGTACTGATAGTGACAAGAGCGACACAAAAAATTCACATGTGCGTTTTGATGGGGGCATTGGACGTAATGTTAATATGGAGGATAGATTTGGGTTGTGTATAATGATTTGAGATTTTTCACGTGACGGAAATTGGATTTGAACCAATGTATGATGAGATACTAATTTTGGATCTTTAAATGTATTATTACCATTGTGCATGAGAAAAGAATGATTCGCTTGCGAATCATCGTTTTTAGATAATCATGCATAGTCAATGGATAATGGCCAAAATCAATTTGAGCTCAACATCGAAAAATTACGTCCGGTCCATGTCAAGTCAAACATCTCTAAGCCCTTTTTTTTATATATAATTTTTATCATTGGTTGATTGGCATATGATAAGTTACAAACATGGACAAAATAACTTGGTATTACAATACTTGTGTCATAATTTTACTTCAATTTTCTAGAGAATGGAAAATGATGCAAATGGTCCATAAATTTGTTGTCATTAAAATTAATTTGTTCAATATGGTTCATAAATTTTGGATGCATTTTTAATTGAGTTCATGAACTTACAAAAATGTTCAATGTTCTCGAACTTGATAAATGGAAAGATAACATTAGATACCTTCGTATGGGTTAATACCACAAATTAATTTTTTGACCACATAAAAAACCCAAATCTAATTCATTCGTTACAAATTTAGCATCCATTAGTTTTTGTTAAATTGAACTAGTACTATAAAAAATAACAAATTGATACACTTGTGATAGAAGAAAGGTAAAACCTCAAACTGATATATTCGTAAACTGTCGCATATCATCTAATTTAGTAATATGACGGTAAAATTTAATGAAAAATAACGAGAGGTAAGTGTATCAAATTGAGTTTTTTGATTGTAAAAAAAAATTTAATCTAAAGTAAATTTGATGTAAATATATTAATTTATTGATTAAATTGAATACTTCTCGTAAGTTTATAGATGATATTAAACAGATTAAAAATTTAAATATAATATTATGTATTAAATTAAAATTTAGAACTTATTTATGTCATTATTGACCTTAGAACCATGGCGAGGGGGCGTGTTCGGAATGATTGCTGGGACGTCAAGGGAGCGATATAAATGTCGGGAGACGGTCCCTGCTGCTGCTGCTGCTGCTGCTGCTGTACAAGGAGGAACACCTCTGTTTCTCGCCCGAGCCCCCCCTCGCATGATGAAGAGGTTTCGTCCAAGCAATGCCTTGGCCTTTATGAATCCCCCCCAGGAAACCCACCACCCCGCAACGTAATAAATAGCGAGTGCGTCGAAGTCGCCGCTGTTCTTTGTTTTCTTTTGTCTCGGTTTGCTGTCGTGTACTTATTATCCCGCCACACTCTCTCTCTTCTCTACTCTACTCTACACTACTGTCTCTCTGAGATCGCATCTCATCACCATCCCATCACTTCTTGCTCTGACATTTAACTAGAGCTGGAGAGACTTCCGTGTACGGTACACTATTCCTGGATAGAGAGAGAGAGAGAGAGAGAGAGAGAGAGAGAGCGCGCGCGCGAGAGAGAGATGCGGAATCAATAGGGGAGCATCGCTCTAGGCTCTAGAGAGAGAGAGAGAGAGAGAGAGAGAGAAAGAATCGAGCTGATTACAGAGAGAATCAGAGTATCAGAGAGGGGGAGGGGGGGTCCTGCGTCTTGGCTTTTTGGTGTCTGCGCTTCTCTCGCCCTCCTTTTGCAGGGCGCGGCCTGGCCTGACTCGTGAAATCTGTCAAAGAAGAGAAGCAATTTCTAAAAGATTAATGCGAGATCGATGCGACGAAGCTGAAAGATGCTTTGTGGCAGTGACCCCACTTTATGATTCATCGAGAGGTTTGTGGGTTGGCAGGTGCCTCTGTAGCTCTTGCTTTCCACCAGCTAAGTAAAAGACTCGATTTTTAATTTACCGGTTAAAATTTTTTCATCTTGACAACCGAAGTTAGCGGTTGTCAATTCCTCGCGATTACAACGTGCAAATAAATTTTATGTTTGAACCCTCGATTCCTAGTTTGGGCCTCTAGATAATTCCCTATTTTATAATATTGAACCAGATGACTATAAGAATATGTATCATCTTTTTTCATTGATGCACTTTGATTAGAAATCCGCTCAATCTTTTCAAAAGATTTGCTGACATGTGCCCTATTTCGCGAAAGCAATTTCGTCGCCACGTGGCCTTATAGCCGTCGCTTTCTTGGAAAAACAAGTCAAGTTTTGGTAAAAAGTGCATTGTCCGATCATAGCACAATTGGTAATTGAAATTAAAGCTTTACCAATCCGGCTGTAGGATCAACTAAAGCGCAATCGATGACCATGAACAGGTTTTACCCCCTAGGTAATAACGCTTTAAAAAGCAATTCTAGATCGCTCGTTCGCGGGTTGCTTTCAAGCCAAAAAAAATATAGTAGTGTCATTAGGTGGATTTACTGCAGTTTTTCTTCCCCCTCCTCCTATGCTCCTTTAATAAACTAGAAGTAGAATCTCATTTGGCCGGTGGTGAGTCGACATGCGCATGTGGAATAAAGTTTTTGGTGCCTGAAAGTTTTCACCTTTTCGCTCATGCAGGGGCCTAATTCTAAGTCCCTAATTGTCTACCATTATTGTCAATATCCACCTGCTGGGCTCCATTGATATCTGCAAAGCTTTTAAGCTTGCACTGATTTCCGGGGAATAAGGGCCGGTTATTCCCAGGGAGTTCTATTCGCGGATGGTGCATGGCCGAATCATATATACCTCGAGCACTTTTCCTGCCGTCATCATGCAATAGGAGGGAAGGAAGGAGGAGCGAGGGAGGGAGGGAGGGGTGTGGTGGGGGAGACTCCATGGGGAAGCACTAGAATAAAGAAAGAAAAAGAGGAGGGAGAAATTTCGAGGAGTGCGCATCGGGAAACGGAAATCCCGAGTCAGAGAGCAATAATAAAAAGAGGGCTCTGGCCTTGGTAAATTATTTAAGTGTCGTTCAAGAAAATGAGCCGTACTGATACGCTATCCTGTTGTTCTTAAAGATACAACCGGAAGATTTCGTTTTTTTCCGCTTTCTCGGGCTCATCCTCTGATTCTGTTCTCTCTCTGTCTCTCTGTCTCTGCTTCTTTCTTCTCGAACATGATTCCGTGATATCACCCTCATACCCAGTCGTCTTCTTTCTCTGTCCCTGATCGTGTCTCTGTTGTTAGAGAGAGAGAGAGAGAGAGAGGGGGGAGGGGGGAGAGAGAGAGAGTGACACTGTTGATTGAAAGAAACATGCAGAGCTTCAAAGCGGCTCCAACGAACCCCGACATATATTGCCAAGCTTCCTTCTTTCTCAGGTTCTGTCTTCTCCCTTCGTTTGTCTCTTCTTTTTCAGCTGAATTCGAGCGGTGGTCGCTCTTCGAAGGTTTTGGGTTTTGGGGAGATGACACGTTAGTGAATGCGAATGTGTGTCTCTGTTTTTGTTGGGAGACGAAACAGAGGTGACGATGTGATGAGCCGGAACCATACCCGGTTCGCGGATCTCGGCGAGTTCGAACAGTCTGTTGCTGCATTTCATCACGAAGATGCTGTTGATTTAAGCCCAAGTATTCCCTCTCTCTCTCTCTCTCTCTCTCTCTCTCTGTTTTTGGAAAATTCATATGTTCGTTTGAGGGTTTCTTTTAAAAATGCAGTAGCTTGGCCTTTTGGCCTCTTTCTCGGCTGGCTTTCAGTTGCTCTAACCGATTCCTAATATTAAATACACGCAGGCTCTGCCTTCAGCCTTAAACCCAACAACAGCATCGCTTTTGTTGCAAACAATCTGAGCTATGGAGGCTTGAACACGGTGCCTCTTAAACTCCACCCACCTCTCTCTCTCTCTCTCTCTCTGTGATACGCAATTTTTAGGCATTGTGAAGAAGAACGAGCTGTGATCCTGTTGTGATTTTTTTTGCACAGTGCATGAGCTCTTCGGGAGTAGTGACAGTGTCTTCAGGAGGAGGAGGAGGAGGAGGAGGAGGAGGGTGCGTGGAAATGGGGGAGATTTACGAGAAAGGAGGAAACGGTGCGTCGTTGGGGAATGTGCAGGGTATTGAGAACTGGGCTGACTCGGGCATTGCAGCTCCAGACAACAGCCAACAGACTGATACATCTACGGATGTCGACACTGATGACAAACGCCATGTAAACGATGTTTCTCCACTTCTTCTCTCGCAAGTTTTGCTATGTTATGGTCTTTTCATTTTTGTCTGTTTTCCCAATTTTATCGGCAGATGGGTTTAGTTTTAGCTTATCGACTGATCAACTTGGGTACATGAAATGTATCAATTTTCATGGGGAGTTGTAAGCATATTAAAACAGAAGGGGTTTCAACGCTCTTGAGATAATGCTTGTCTGCGTGTTTATGCGTGCAGTTATATAGGGTTCAGCGAGGAGCGCTCGTGGCTGTTGACTCTGCGGATCAACCTAAAATGAGAATGAGTGATGTTAAGGTGGTCCCCGTTTTTTATTTTTTCACTGTGTGTTCTGGTTGCTAGAGTGGGTGCTATGAGCATGTGTGGATTTAGAGTGTTGGTAAAACCTCTCATGCCTCTTTCTTGCTTCAGATGCTCCGCAGACTGGCCCAAAATAGAGAAGCTGCGAGAAAGAGTCGACTTAGAAAGAAGGTACTTTCATGGTTCTTTTGTATTCATGTCGTGATCATGTCTCCATCAGCTCTCTATCTCCCAAATTGGAAGAGCAAAGTGTAAAGCAAATGAAGGATGAAACATGATGGTTAACTTAGCTTTCAGTGGAATTTGAATGGCCTTGCCATGGGGGAGGGGAGGTTTTATTCGCTATGTATCCTTGTGCTTTCATCTTTTGGGAAGTTTTGATTATGTAAAACCACTGAGCGATTTCTGGCACCTACAATCTTCTTCCATATTGGCCTTTTTTTGTATCTGTACAACCGATATCTTTTTTTTTTGGAGGTTGATAAACTGTATAATTTCAATATGCTATTATTCAACGTTTAAAGATTTCAATTTTCATAGATTTTCTGAACTTGGGGAGATGCTAGAATAGCTGCAGAGGTGTCAACTCAAGTCAGAATTCTGACTGTTCTGGGGATCCCTCTCTCAAAGAGAATTTATAAGAACAGTATCACAACTATCTGTGTTGGGCTTTTGAATGTTTGAATTCATATAATTTTTCTGATAGGGAGACATACCTGAAGTTTGGTACTAGGATAAATTTTGCCTTTTGATTTCCTGTAGGCATATGTTCAGCAACTGGAAAATAGTAGGCTCAGGCTTTTGCAACTGGAACAGGAGCTTCAACAAGCACGGCAGCAGGTGACGGGAGCTCCGATATTTGCATGTGAAAAGTTTATTCATTCATTCTCAGCTTGTGAGTTCAACAACTCATATTCTCTGTTGTTCGGATTCTGTTTCCATGCAGGGTATATTTGCTGCTTCTGGAATTCCTGGGGATCTCAGTCATAACATGGCTGCCGCTGGCAATGGTGAGGGATGAGAGGCAGAGGTTTTAGTCCTTTTTTTTTTTTTGAGTTTCTTTCCCAGGTTTTAAGCTGCTGCAGTGCATCTATTTAGTGCAGTTCCTTTCTGTCTCCATATGCACTTCTCTTTTCTGATCAGCTTGGGTCTTTTCTGTCCATTTCTGATTGATAAACAGTTGCTAATTAATATGGAAAGATCAAAGCACTGCTATACATCTCACTTGAGATATGTGCTCCTGTTGCCTGCATCGAGAAGTTGACCAACATGGGTCTTCTCATAGTATAGAAGGGAAAATATTGGCTCTTTGATATTTATTCTGATAACGGGTAAATGACTCGATTGGTGGTTTGCAGTTTATACAAAAAATGAAGAGAAAAGGATAAGTTTCTTTAGCTTTGGTCGTGTGAATTCTTGTGGTAGAGGATGTCATCCGGCGCATTCATCTATGCATGCGGTTACCGGTCATGGTGTTTCTAGTGGCTCATTTTGTGGGAAGTAATGGATGCTGGGGGGGTATTCTTGTTTTTTTCTTATTAGGTTGACCCTCCTGGATGCTCTCTGAAGAAGGGTTTTACTGATCGGATTACTCAATATATCAAATTAATTTACTTGAAAGTTTGACCAAGTGATTTCTCACATTTTTAGTCTTTCAGGGGCCATGGCCTTCGACACCGACTATGCTCGGTGGCTCGATGAGCATCAACGGCTGATCAGTGAGCTAAGATCTGGAATGAACTCCCAATTGAACGACAATGAACTCCGGATCCTCGTGCAGGCTGTGATGCTTCACTACAACGAGATATTTAGACTGAAGAACATTGGTGCAAAAGCTGATGTGTTCCATATACTCTCCGGCATGTGGAAGACGCCTGCTGAGCGGTGTTTCATGTGGTTGGGCGGGTTCCGTTCATCTGAACTTCTCAAGGTGATCGATTTCTTTACAAGCTCCTCCGTGTTGACTAAGATTGAAGGGTGTTGTGGGAATCTAATCTGTTGCTGTCCACGTAATTTTGGACCTTCAGATACTCGGGAACCACCTTGAGCCTTTGACGGAACAACAGTTGATGGGCATATGTAATCTGCAGCAGTCTTCGCAGCAGGCCGAAGATGCTTTATCTCAGGGAATGGAAGCTCTGCAGCAGTCTCTCGTGGAGACACTTTCTTCGGCCGCACTGAGTCCTACTGCTTCGGGAAATGTTGCAGATTACATGGGCCAAATGGCTATTGCAATGGGCAAATTGGCCACGCTCGAAAACTTCGTTCACCAGGTGCTACGCTAATTACGCAAGCCATGCCTTTCGAAATATCTGAAGTCAAGCTTATTGTATTTGATATTAGTTATGTCTATTGAGACTCGAATTCTTTTTTGTTCCTTGTCTTTTAGGCTGACCTCTTGAGACAGCAAACGCTCCAGCAGATGCATCGGATATTAACTGCCCGCCAAGCAGCCCGTGCTCTTCTCGTCATCAACGACTACATCTCGCGACTCCGAGCTCTAAGCTCGTTATGGTTAGCTCGTCCTAGGACCGAAAACATCTGCTCTGCGAAACTCTTCTGATGTAATCGATTGTTTTGATCGAGATTAACATTTCCAGTGGGGGATCCGCTTGTGACCGCTGACTGCGACCATGGCGATTCGGGCCGCATTTATATAAAAGCTATCTTAGTCGAAAACAGAGTTCTGCATGGTGGTTCACGGCTTCAAGAATAAGATCTTATGAGAAGGGAAGTGCTCGCGGAATGGATGGATGAGGGCGATCGTGTAATTAGTTGTAACATGAACTGCTTGACAATCATGAACCGGAAGCAGTTTTTGCGTTTGCACTGGATCTCTTTGGGCAAAAATAGGCGACAGGGTGTGAAAAATCTCATGTTTCTTTCACTCATAAAACCATGTTCCGGAGCAAGAAAACAAATTTATTCTCTATTTATTAAACTGCCATAATAGTTCGCCAAGATGTCTTTTTGGAGATCCACGCAAACGGGTCGCCATGGCGGCGGCGGCGGCTTGAGTTTATTTCTTCTGAACTGGCTTCTTGGCCTTCTTCTTCTTCTTCCTGGCCGTTCTTACTGTATGTACCGAGGAAGAGAAAATGATATGGCGTCAGTCAGAGGCGGATCGAACGCTTGTTTTTAAATGTTTGATGTTCCTATCTAGTCACAGCAGAAGAATCGATCGATCCATGACCATGAGAAAAGGAAGAAGAAGCGGCCTTAGAGACGCACCTTGACGACCCTCTCCTTTTCCCGCTGTCACGCTCGGAATGAACACTCCCGTCCCGCTCCCGCTCCTCAGGGCCCAAGCTGGCGACGACTCAGCATCGCTGCTGTTCATCTGCCAATCAGAACAGCTCATGGGGGACGGCGCAGCGACCTGGCACGACGAGCCTTGATTCATCGAGCCATCCGAAGTCAGCTGCAGGATCTGTCGCCACAGCTCGGCATAGGAATCGCCATCATCCTCCTCCACCGACGACCAGCCAAGGAGACCCAGGGCAGGGTCCTGGGCGGTCGAGATGCCAGGATGGAAGCAGGCCATGGAGGGAGATTTCGCAGACATGGGTATCTATTTGGTCTGATGAAGACGTTGATGATGATGATGATAATGATGATGAACATGTAGGCACAGCACCTCTGTATATATAGAGGTACAAAAGGAGAGGTGAAACGTCTGACATATTGAAATCCCAGGGTCTGCAAGAGAAATGGTTCGGTGAAACGTCTCCAAATGGAAAGCGGTCCACGGAATCTCTTGCCCGTTCTTGGACACTAGTCCATCGTCCCTTCTTTTAATCGTACCATTGACCTAGTTGCGCATTTTGACCGGGGTTAACTAGTTAGGACGACTTGACTCTAGAAGCAACAATTTTAATCAGGGAATCTTTTGCGACTCTTACACTTACATTATTTTTCCAATTCCCGTCCTCAGATAGATGCGCATAACCTTCTGGAAACTTAAGATGTTAATTTCGAGAAAGCGGCGCGGGAAGTTTGGAATGCCGTTACCGAGTCTAAATACGGTTGATGCATTATCGACCACCGACTAACGGGCGAGCGTGCTAATGATTGGAACTCGACGCTTCGATCTTTTCACGCGTTCTTTCCATACTCAGATTCTCAAGACTTTAGAGGGCGAGAGGATCTCGCCTTCAGCCCTTAGGCTACGCGTCGACCGGCGAGGAGGAGAACCGGGGAATGGAAGAATCGGATTATGAAACGGAAACCCAAATACGGGTTTGCTGTGAAAAAGCATCAGGGAGGATGGAAACTGAGATCTGATACGTTGTGGCAATTGTTGTCAGGTTCATTAATGCTGCTTGCAATGAAGAGGGGTTGCTTGTTTTTTTCGAGCGAGAGGATTCCTGAGGATCCTTTTGCTTGGCCTGGGGGTTAAACAGCGTGCGCTCGCGGGTTTTCCAAATGCGATTTGATGTCGGTGAGGGGCGCCTTCCTGAAGAGGGAAAGATAATCGTGCGTGTGTATCGTTCGTTTGTCACCTGCGAAAAGAAACCGCGTTTCCTTTCCAGGGGCAGTTACCCGATCGGTTTTCTGTCAGGATGTGGATTCAATCCTGAAATTTTTTATTTCGATTTTGCTGACTTGGTTTTAAACCATTTGCATGGAATTCTTATAGTCTTTCCCAAATATTGATGTCTGAAAAAAATCGCTGATGTGGCGATGCATAGACTACTCACATTGGCTCGGGGTGTGCATGGAACTAGGCTGGCCTAGGAACCTAATTGGACCGGACCCAATTGGCCAATTCCTAATTCTAAATTTTTGAATTGGGAATAATTGGTCCGATTATTGGTTTGAGGTATGGAATTGAATCACCTGGATAGCACCGGTCCAATATAAGTTTTCCTAAAATTTGAATTTTCTTTAAAAGAGTAAAGAAAAAAGGAAATTCCCAAAACCTTAAACTGTACTTAGTCCAACTCGGGAATCAAACCAAATCAGGAAGTGGACTAGGAACAGCCGATTCGTATACTCCACTTCCCAATTCTAGGGTGAAATTGGCCCGACTCAGAAGTTAATCACCCTTAAAAAATTTATGACCAAACTAACCTCCTGAGAATCAAATGGACAATTTTCCCTTCCATCCTACGCAAGAGTAAAGTTTTGGGAAAGCAATTCAGAAGAGCGTTTGGAACCCACGGAGCCCCCTTTGGGCTATAAAATGAAAAGGGTATTTGGTGAAAATGCTTGTGCAAAAAAGTCTTTGGGCAAAAGCTCGGAAGTCAAAGCTAATCTCTCCAAAACCACCACACTAGTTCCATCCAGCACAAGATCGGGCGACCTTCCAACGGTGAACGGTGAACGACGATCAACGAACGGTACTGTGAATATACGGATTCTCTTCTTTTCTTTTATTCATTTTTTCTTGATTACTGTCCACGTAAGAAACGTTTAATCCTCATGATTAATCATAAACTACACGAGCAAACTATTCGTTAAATTTTTTATAAGATGAAATCCTTAAAGTGAAATACTAGATCCCAGCCTTGGGCCACTTCAGGCCGAGGGGCGCTATCCGTGCAATGGTGGTGGCCTCCGTGGTGGCAACAATCGTGTACGTGATGATGGCAATGGGGACAGCGATGGCGATGGGGATGTGATGGCGGTGGTGGCGGTGTCGGCGTGGGGCCAAAGTTGATGTGACGGCGGTGGCGGAGGGAGGGGGGAAAGCGGGCGGAGAAGGGGAAGAGAATATATTTGTCGAAACGATGATCCCAGGTGCTTAACGCAGGAAGATCGATGCAAATGGACGCACGTGAGGGAGGCATGCGATAAATACATTTATAACATTCCACGTTATTATTTGCAAAACGAACAACATTTATGATCGAGCTATGCATGGAGGCAGCGCCGACGGCGAGCAACGCATAGATTCGCCCTAAGCCTTTCGAACATCTGATCAAACAGAAGCACAATCGATCCTGCTCATTACATCCACGTCGCCATCCAACAGCTTCAGTCTTCCATTGTTGCGGATCGGAAGTCGGGCGCGAATCCCACTTAGCCCCGTCGCTAGATTATTCTATGGTCGAACTCGAATCTGCAGAAAGTAAATTCTTCATCACGCATATAAACCTTGGTCTGTATTCTACAGTTCATTCCATGGACCTTGATCCTCCATCGATCGTAATTCAACTGGACATGGACAACCTCATCTCCCTTTTAGACCTCCAAGTAGTCATGGACAAATACTTGCTGCTGTTCTCGCTCTGATCCACTTGCCTGTAAATCCTTTTCCTCCCATAGCTTGCGCTCTGATCTGCAATCACACCCGCCGTTCACGATATCAATCTATATATCCTCATAAGATCATTGAAAAAACAGCAAGAAAGATCAACGAATGCTCGAGGAAGATGAAATCGCTCAATATTTACCCGACGCGTGGCGCGGTCTTGACTTGACGATGCTAGGAATGAAAACCCCGGTTCCGCTGCTCTTCTGCCATGAGCTCGAGATGCAATTCGGCACGAGAGAACCGGCGTTCCTCTTCTCCCACGAATTAGAATCTCCCGAACCCTTCGAACAAGCCAAGGAATTAGCCTTCGTCGCGTCATCATTATAAGCTCTGGTGACGCTGCCCCGGCGCCTGGTCTCGAGAAAACCCTCGTCCTCGTCTTCCTCGGCCGTCAACTCGAGGATCTGCCTCTCGAGCTCGGCGTAGTAAACGTCGTCGTCCTCACGCCGGTCGAGGTCGAAGGTGGCCATGCCGGACTGGAGAGGAGCGAGGCGGGAGACCATTTTCTTTTCCTTCCGACGGTACACGGAATCCGATTCAGACCGGTCGAGATGGGGAAAGAGATATGGAACTGCTTTCACTTTTGGTTGAGAAAATTTTCAGACGGAGGCATATATAGAGGGAGTTGTTGAAGAAGGTGGGAGTGTTTGGGGTCAACCAAACACACAATTTTGATTAACATAAGCAGCAACCGATTAGGTGAACTCGAACCAACATGGATCCAAGCCCCGAGAATATTTTCTGCATGTCTCTCGCGTACTTCGGCATCCCGTCCAGTAGTTAGTCGCCCCCTTGACCGCTCTTTTCCTCGCTTATACAATTCGATAGAATAGTCCGATCGTGACGTGCCGATGCATGCCCAGGAGAAGGAGAGAGAAAGCCAGAGACTTCAGCAAAACCCAAATGCGGAATCGACGAGTACAAAAGCAGAACATGAGCGCGAAGATATGCCCGCGAGTCGTCGCTTTCGACGCGAAGAAAGGGGATGAGACGAAGAAGATGGTTCTCCGAAACGTCACTGCTGTCGAACCGAACCATGTTTGATGTTCGTGCATCTGGCTGAGTCGCCATCTCGGACGACAGCGACAGCGATGATGATGACAATGATGACAGTAAAACCCACACAAATCGCGACATCTGTTATGGTTTTTCCTTAGGGCGGAAAAGATAGGTTAACGTTAGTTAAGAGCATCAGAGTGCAGGTGCGCTACCGCATCTGTAAAGCCGAGAAAGCCTCTACGGTCCATTCGAACTCCTAAGAAAAAACATAGAAATACCTTCAGTTAGTCAACGTACGGTTTAGCGGCCAACATCATGTCACCGTTTCTCGTTCATTTTGTGGTTCTTTTTTTTAAGTTCCAATGATTAAATTAACGTCGACGTGTTATCCATATGACTACAAACTAATTGAATCGATAACGAAGAATGATCAGATGAGTACTTTGGATTGGAGAATCTTTCGGTAAGCGCCCCCCAATTACGAATGCACAGCTGATTAAATGAATATAATTAGTTTACTTGTCCGTTCCTTACTGCATTTCCCAACGCTCAGGCGAATGCGAATGGAAAGAAATGTCAATCTGTCACCCCCTTTCAAATCTTATCCTGTTGAGAACATCACACCCAATAAAGATATGTTTGTTGGGGGATCGTGACCCAAATGATTTTGGTAGTAATTGAGCATGGAGATTTTTTTCTTTTAACAGCATTACTGATCTTCTTTAAGATAATACTCTTCGGAAACCTTAGCGCTTATATTTAGGACATGTTTGTTTGGACTATTCTAGAAGCAAAAGGCAGTTTTTCTTTTTTTTTTCGTTGTAATTTAAAATATCGTTCAAACTAAAAAAAAATGATTTAATGAATTATGGATGAATTTTACGTGACAATATTTATGTGTCGTGAAAATTTATGGTGGTTCGAGTTAAAAAATTAATATGCTACCGCCACAAGATTTAAGGGAAGAAATACAAAGTACAAGTCCATAGGATATATACCCTTGACTATCATGTACCTCAAGGGTATAGGGGGGAAATTGTCCAAAAAGTCTTACACTTATTGCATTTTCATCAATTCAATCATAAAATTTTCAATTATATCAATTGAGTCCATCCGATTGATTTAAATCGGAAATTATTGACGTGGATGCTAATAGTGTCACGTGGCCGATGCTGAGATGGACAATTTTTTATAATATTTTTATTTTTATTTTTTTTTCTTTTTTTCCACCAAGTTTGGCGAGGGTGAGTCGACCCTCACTGACCACAGGCGAGGGCCATGATCAAGGGTCGGCCAGCCCTTGCTAGCTTGGTAGAAAAAATGGAAATGAAAAAGAAGAAAAAATAATAAAAACTTGGGAATTTTTTTAAAAGATTATTCATGTTAACATCGTCATGTCATGTAGTACTACTAGTGTTTATGTTAACGATTTCTGGCTAAAATTGATTGAATAGACCTAATTGACAAAATATGAAAATGCTTATTACTCAATTAGCAAAATTGAAAAATTTAGAATTGAATTGATAAAAGTGTAATTAGTTTAGGACTTTTTGGACTATTTTTCCTAGGGATAAACCATCACATGACCTTCAAACCACTTGTTGTTGCTACCTAAGCATGAAGAACCCACCACAAGACCTTGTCTCCTTAACTTCCAAGAATTTTATTAGACTAAGGCTTCGTTTATTTCATTGAAAATGGGACATTTCTGGAAAATATTTTCCTAAAAGTATTTTTTGGGAAAATAACAATACTATCTATTGTTTAATTGAGATTTGAAAATAAAATAAAAATATTTTTTGTTATTTGGTAAAGAAAATCTGATTTGATCTTCCTAACTAGATATATATTATTGAGCGCTAATAATATGCATATAGGTAGCCGAGCTATGGGCACCAAGGTCTAAGGTCTAGCCTTGATGGACCTAGACCAGGGCTTGGCCTCGATAGAGTTGGGCATTGGGGACCAGAGCTTGGCCTCTGGGGGCTTGCTCTAGCCTCAATGGACCCAAGTTTAGGCACTGAGATCCTAGGCTTGGGTTTGACCTTGATTGAACTGGGTGCAGGCAACAGGGTCTTGAGCCTGGCTTTGATTGACCCAGGCAAGCATTGACGTCCCGAACCGAACCTCAATGGACTCGATACTTGGGCATATGTGCTGAGGACTTGAGTAGAGACGCCATCCTGAGCTAGGCACCGAGGTATGAACTTTTTCCATTCGTGCAATTGGACAATCAAATCCTTAAATTACACATTTTTGTTCACGTTTGTCCTTTTCTAATAGAGACACAGACTCAAAATGCTTTTGTGGCTATTGATAAGTGGGGGACTAATGCCACGCTAGCTCCCATGTGGCTGCCAAAATGCTCTGGCACACTAATTGAATTCTCGAAAAATTAAAATTTCCCAAAGGTTACATTTTCTTCATAAAGGAAAAAGGGGGAAAATAAAAAATAAAAGAACAAATTCAATTTGGACTGCCGACACCATAAGAACAGAGAAGTGGCGGATCCCGATCGAACTTCAGCGACAGCATTGATGCTCCCATTTCTACGCTCATTGAATTCTATCTAAACACAGTCTTCACCTTCCATGCTCAATAGGAGCTGAGTCCCGGCCTGAACAAGCACACACGAGAGGGAGAGAGAGAAAGCACTAGCGGCTATGTCTTAAATTGCGATTCTTGGAAATCCAAAATCTTGGCCATAGAAAATTTTGGATAAGTTGATCAAAAGTCTTGGGATATGTCACGAAAGTGCGAGCAAATTTTAAAATTTTGAAAAAAATATAATCATATCCTTAAACTTGTTAAATGGGTATGATCAAATTATTTATTAATTCCATGAGACAAACGGTGCTGATATGGTGCCAAATCAAAAGATAATTTTCAAATTTTCAAAAATCAGAAGATAAAAGAATTTTAAAAAAGAAAAAAGATCACGAAAGAAAAAAGTGTACATGTTTTTTTCTTTTTAAGGAATGGAAGAAACCCTGTCGAGCGCCTGCAGGGTTGGTGAGTGCCGCCGGCCCTCGTCTGCATCACGCGGTGGTGGAGGCTACGTGACATGGGGAGGGCTTGCGAGGGTTCGTATAAGAGGTCTGATGCGTATTTCCGAACACAACGATGGGTTTTTTGCATGGAAGACTCGGTTTTGTTGGATGGCGATGGTTTGCTCCGAATTTTTATGGTCACCATCTGGGGCTGCCGCCCCACAAATCTTTAGCTTTTCGTTCGCCAGAGCCGAACCGGATCTCAAGATCACTCCTCTTTCTGTTCCGACACCAACACCGCTCCAGATTCTCAAAAGGGCGTTCATAAATTTGCTGCCTGATTTACAGAATTCGAAGCAATGTCCACGAATCATTCGAGTAAGGTCTCGCGGTCTGGTTCCGTGAAGACGGGATCTCAAGGGTTGGAGGTATTGTTTGGGGGGGGCGCGTTGGTGGCGATGAAACGGCGTCGCGCCTATCCCTCTACAGCCGCACGCTCCATGAGGTCCAGAACCAGCTGGGAAGCATGAAGCCTAACGAGCTTTTCTCGAGAGCGTGGAGGCCAATTGAGGCCCAAATGCGGGCGCTGCTGACCTCGAGAGGATGCAGTTCGGCCTACTTGCTCTGCTGCGATCTCGTGGGCTCGTGGCAAGAAAGACTCTGGACGAGGCGCGGAAAGATATTCAGTAGGCAGGGCTAGATTGCCGATGGCAGTGATGAGAGCAAGAAACAGCAGGAGGACAACAGCGATGTCGACCAAGATCCATGGCCTTCGTCGGCTGACAGGACACTTGAGGACTTCGCAGGAATGGTTTTCCTTTCCTTTTCTTTTCAATATCTTTGTAATATTTTTTCTTATGTGGCGCTTGATCCGCGTTATGTGTCCTAATTAAATATTAAAATGATTCGTATCAGCCTTTTTCGTTAACTAATTTATACGGAGTCAAAATAGAGACTTACTTATATTAATTTGATAAGTTTTGAGATTTGATTAGTACTTTTTTAAAATTTTAGGATTTAATTATATTCTTATCTTAGACATGTGTTAGTGGGGCAACCCTAACTGTCGAGTGAAGTACTACAAAAAGGCGGCTTGCACATGGTGATGGGGATCACAACCTTACATACACCACTACTGAGTTCCCTAGAGTAGAAAAATGTTATATTTGGTTGTTTGGATTTCTAGTTAGGATAAGACTAAATAAGATAGAATATAGAATCCAACGATTTTGCCATATTATATTTATTTTTTGGTAATTGCAATAATAAAATTGGATATATTCACGTTATATCAGCGTCATATTAATATAAATAAACAAAATTTTTACAAATGGAGATGATAAAATCTCTTTCGATACTTTTGCCTACATTATTTTAATTTGCTTTTTTTTTAATGATAGTTTCCTCTCTTTTTTAATTAATTAATTAATTATTTCTTTCTTACCCTTTCATCGTGCTCTAATAAAATTTTACTAAATACAAAAATGTACTAATATACCTAAAATACTAAAATATATAATAAAATGTAGTAAATATACCGAAAATATGTAATAAATATATTTATATTTGCATATTGAATTTATATTATAAAATAGAATTAAATTCGTATATAAAAAGAAAATTAAGATTAAATTAAGATAAATAAATTATTATTTTTGGTTATTTTGAATTTCTTATATTAGAATTCAAATATTACTTATATTGAAATATAATTTTAATTTTGTTAATTTAAGAAGTTTGTTATTCAAGAAAAATAACTTTCGTATTATAGGTATTAGAAATCATATACACCTTCATTCCACCTCCTCTATAGAATTTTATCCAATTTATATCCTTCTTATATCTAACTTAATCCCATTTTGAGTAGGCACCAAACGCAAAATATGATAAAATTTATCATATCTTGAATTTTATCCTAATTGCCATATGTAGCCAAAGAGTATTCACGTGGTGCAAACACGACATCTAAGTAAGAGAAATCATCTCCCATCTTTGTTGCCATGAGAAAATACATTTAATGTATGCTATTATATGTTTGCTTGATATAAGGACTTTTAAACTCTAAATTCATTACTCAATCTTTTGAAAATGCAAATCACGGAGATTAGAGACAAACCATCTCCCATCTTTGTTTCCACCAGGAAACACATCTTTTCATAATGGTTGCCTGACCGAGTCGGGGTGTGATGATCCAAATCAACTGTTCCCGCATTGTAATTTTGAATAACTTCTGCGTTTGAATTTTCAGAAAGCTCGTGCGCTAGCCTATACACACTTCACGAGACGTTTCTCGGACATAATACAACCATTCGCACATGCATGTGCAAAGTTGATTAATTACGTAAAAAAAAAAAAAAAATAGATCGATAGCCGCCTAGAAAAGAAAAAAATTGAGTTACTTTTGGAGTTGCGGAAATAAGGGAGGATGGTTATTCTCTGAGTGAAGCAAGTAGGTGTTTGCGGTGCAGGTGCAACTTAATTGCTAAAATTTTCTTACTATTATATAAATAGTAGATTTGGAAAGAATAATACTGAGTCAATTGAGCGTTTTGCCATAATATATAGAGGATATAAATACAAATATAAAATATAAATTAGCTGGTTATCTAGTGGGCCTTCGGCCTTTCAGCTTATTGGAAGGTTGATGGACTTCTCTGGACTACGTTTGTTTTCACCTTTTATGAATAATAGATGTTTATTTAAAATAATTTAGTTAAATTTACTTTTTTTTAGGAGAAATCTTAATGAAGCTATTGGCTCGAATTAGGCGTCATTTGGATGATTATTTTTTTATTTCCATTAGAATAAATGATAACATTATCTTGTATAATTTGTTTTTAGCTTAACTAGAAGTTTCTTGGCTAAGAATAATGTTTGTTTACACCTAATAATAGATGTTTACTTAACATAATTTAACAAATCAATGTTGGTCATGTCTAACTTTATAGCTTCTTCTTCTTTTATTTTCATTTTATCGCCCTGTCATACTTTTCAATTACAAAATGAGTACAAGAAACACATTTTAAAATGAATATTCAAATATAAAAAGTGCAATGAATATAAGATACATTATTCATCACGTACATATTTGGACAAGAAAAAAAGGAGAAGAACGAAAGGAAATAGTATAATAGTGTTTTTGGTCGGATAATAGTGTGAACTTTAATGTGGCACATATTAAAACCTACATAGATGCATATACTTTGGTAATTGCATAAATCAATCACTTACAAGATGAGCTTTAAAAAAAAAAAGAAATTCAACTTCGAAATAACTTCTTTTTCTTTTTTTTCGAGTGATCTTGAAATAGCCTTGAGAAATCTCGATTGGTTGTGGTGTGAAGAAAAAGAAAATGCACGTTCGCTCAAATAGAAGAGATTCACCATCCTTTGGTGCCAAAATTTCCTTCTATTAATGTAAATAATATATGGATCGAATCTTTCATTCGTTTTTTTTTCTTTTTTGAAATCACCGGTTTTAGCAGTAGACATTCAAGCCGTGTTTTTTTTGTGGAAAAATAAATTAAAAAAAGAGGGTCAATATATTTTCTTTTTTGGTCGGAATTGTCAGTATAAACGTAACAAAATGGCCAATTGGAGAAGGAGAGAGTGGGGCTTTTAGCCTCTGGAAAAAGTCAAAGTCTACCCATCATTGTGCCAAAGTCAACTCCAGCTGGGAGTGGCAAGGACAGGAGAGAGAGAGAGAAGACTGCTGAGACGATATCTTGGATTCTTAATACACCCTATTCTGTAATCCTATTTTAATTATGCTCGAAGCAAGCTCAGCAACAT
This sequence comes from Angophora floribunda, assembly GCA_014182895.1. NCBI lineage: Eukaryota > Viridiplantae > Streptophyta > Magnoliopsida > Myrtales > Myrtaceae > Angophora > Angophora floribunda. The sequence continues at coordinate 26,822,665 of CM024711.1, read as the reverse complement.
GCCCGAGAGACAGCCGAAAATAGCAGCCGGAATCTGTACTGAAGTCAACAAATACTATAGAAGCAAAGACAAATATAACATTCACACGACATGCGCGTAACTTCTCTCTCTCACGTTTGTTTACTTTAGAAATTGAGGTTATGCATCGTTGTAGTTGATTAAGGATGATGGTATGAGTTTGATTCGTTGTTATCGCGCTTCTTTAAGATGTCAGTTGATATGAGGGGACAGAGATTTGCCTGAGGGGGCAATGTGTGCATATTACATCAAGTTCTCTAGGTAATTCGTGAATGGAAAAGGAAAAAAACATTGAAGCCAAACCCCTTTATATAAATGCTTTTGAAAGGAAAAGAAAATGGGAAGGAGAGTTTGTATAGAGAGAGAGAGGAAAAAATGGCCAGCCTCCCATCTGAAACACCTACTCCTCCTCCTCCCGAATGCCTGGCCATTTACCTACTTAAGTCCCCAGCCAAAACCATTCTTGGAATATAAATTCCTTTTCTACCACCACGATACCGTCGTCGCCACTGCCCCTGCGCCGCCGGCATGGTGGTGGTGGTGGTGAGCGGCGGATGGAAAAAAACTTCTTCGGGTGAGAAGTAAGAATGATAAAAATAATTTTTTTTTATTTCTATTTCAAACATCTTACACCACCCACCAGACTGGCCACCACGAGGTGAACGTGCCCACAAATTCACCAAAACCATCCTTATGCACCGCCACTACTGTGTCGCCATTGTCACTGGCATTGCAAGTGTCGTATGCTCCATCGCCATCTTATTCCGCCCACTAGACTGGCCACCAGGAGGTGAACGTGCCCACATTGAACTATTACCGGAGCAGCCATGATCTACCTTCAGTTCAACCAGCCACGAGCCAACAATACTGGCGGGAATGTCGGGACTCGGGGCCGTGCAATGTCATCATCATCAGTCCCGGCAACAAACGAGCCCCGTGGCAGCTCTGCAGAGTTACAATCCTGCTCCTGCCTCAGTGTATACCTCCCCAGCAGTGGCCCAAAACGTTGCTCCAGCAAGTGCAGCATCCACCTACGGTAAAAATGCTCCTAACAACCTGATTAATCTTAACAACGGTTCTATGAATAACTACACGAACGTGGAGCAATGGACCAACGGCCTCTTCGACTGCATGCAAGATCCCTCCAACGGTATGTTCTTCTTGAAACATGTAAACCAACGTCTCGATCTGTTTGAATTTAATGAAAATGGGACGCCCCGTCTGTTACCTGTCATAGATTCAACCTTCGAAGAAGTAAAGAGTTTTTGTATGTGTCGCGTTCGTGTTTTTAGGGCAGATCTAGTTCAAATATTTTATTTTGCAGCCTTCATCATGGCGCTGTTTCCATGCATAACTTTCGGGCAGATCGCAGATGGGCTCGACAATGGCCACACGAGTAAGCTTTACTGGTTTGCGATGCATATGCCATTCGTTACTTATTATGAGCAAAAACCAGAGGTCGTCGTTTCTTCTGTTTTGTGACATGAAAATGCAGACTGCATCACCAGTGGAATCGTCTATACCTTCTCGCCTTTTTTATTGTTGCAGACATACCGCATGAAACTGAGGCAGAGATTCCAGTTGCCGGAGATCCCTACCTCGGATTACGTTACCCATTTAGTGTTCGAGCCTTGTGCTCTCTGTCAAGAATACTGCGAGCTTAAAACCGTTGCATTGACCCTGCGCTTAGTATGTAATGTTAACTGTTCTAATGGCATTCCAGGATCGACATAGCTAGAAACTTGTGCGTAACAACCAAGAAAGAAGAAGATACGTGTACCTGTTTTCGAATCCATCGAACTTGATGCAGAATAATGTCGATTGGGCCTTTGAATGCTATCGATCTTCTCCTCTATCGCTCTCAAAGCCCTGGCCTGATGAGATGGCCTCTCTTCTTCCCATGACCCCTCCTTATATAAGGTGGTATGTGGGTAACTTCAAAGAGAAGTTCTTCCAAGAGAATTCACTTTCTAGAAGTTACTTCCGAGAGAGGGTTACTTCTTAAGAGGGTTAGAGAAGGGACTTTAATGCTATTTACACATGTCAAAATAAGTGCATAACCTATTTATGACCCATTTAAATATTAAATGGGTAATAAATGAGTTAAGCTTTCTTTTAGTCTTTTTAGTTTTAAACTTATCTAAAAGAAAACCTAATCCATTTAATATTTAAATGGGTCATAAATGAGTTATATATCCATTTTGATAGGTATACCTATAATGGGTTTAAAATTAAAAAGACTAAAATACATGGGTCGTTAATGGGTCAAAGTTTAAACTTACTTAGAACCCTACTATTCGTCAGTTCTTAGAGATGACTCATCTCATTTTCGCTCTCAAATCAACATAAAAAAACTTTCCTCATTGCATGACAGTGTGTCGTCTTGCTCGCATGACGGTGCTATCGCACGTGGTCGCCACCATCGTCGGATGGTGGCTTGATTGGCCATCAAAACCCAGGTGAGTCTTGTTCTCCCATATGTGCACGTGATTTTTAAAAAATAAAAAAAATAATTTCAAATATTTAAAATAAAAATTATTAATAATTCGATTTTCTTAAAAAATAAACAATATTAAATGAATATAATCTTTTTTTTAAAGATTATAAGAATAAGTTTTCCTAAGTTTAGTTAGATAGGGAAGTGTTTTAACAATATGAGTCAGGTCGGGTATGGGTTGGGTATGGGTCAAAAATTTTATACTATACTTAAATGGGTCATAAATAGGTTAATGAGTCAATTTGAGTCGGATTATTTATGACTCGACCCAAATCCGACCCGACCCACCCGTTTAATAGGTCTAGCGCTATTTATAGAGTTTCTGACTAGGTTCTCTTATCATGGGTTGGGCCCAACTTTCCATTCCACAAGTCGGGCCATATCGACTATTAAGAAAAACTTATATTTCATTTCAACAAACTAATCCCATAAAACGGCAAATTACAATATCAATTAATGTAGCCCACATAAGGAAAACTCTTACATGTAACACTTTGATGGTGAACTAAATTACTGCAGACATTTATAGTTTAAGTATTATGCTATTCTTAGATTTTTTTGTAAAATATTTAGGATAGATAATAGCATTTAGGGTATTGAGTATTCATTCATAAATTGCTGGTTTCATGTCAGGATATCATGGCAATCTACAAGAACTCCAAAGCCAACAAGGCGGTTCTCCAAAAACGACACCACCTAAGAACCAGGCGATTACCGCCTGATTAGGAGTTTTCGTTGAATGAAGATCACGCAATTTTTAGAAATCCATCTTGTCCAAGGCAATCTGCTGCACTTCTTGTGCTAATCGTTCCAGCTCTTTATCATTGCTCGATAAGTCGGAAATCTATTCAGAAACAAACCAAAAACAAGGGATAGGAAGCCCATAACCTTTTTTGAGTGAAAAAAATAAGAACAAGATAGAGGAAAAGAGATTGTTTTTGCAATTACCAAAAAAAAGAAGAAGGAAAAACAAGCCCCATTCAAACAAATTAGGTCCCCCACGTCACTCAATGGCGGTTCTTCTTTTCTTCCTTTCGCCGTTTTTTCTGGTTATATCCTCAAAGAGACGCGACCCTTCGCAAAGACACATTCATTGCTTCTCTCTGCTCTCATACTTTTCACGTTAAAACCACCGTCCCGGAACGATTCTCTCTCTCTCTCTCTCGGACATATAGCAACTCTCCATCCCAAGCACCGATCCATGTACAATCACCATCCACAAGAACGGGAGATGGGTTCCCCGTCTCCCGCACCGTCGGCGCCGCTGGAACCACCGACACCACCTTCGCCTTTTCAACATCGGCCGCCAGAGCATGGCCAATCGGCAAGCCATTACTTCACTGATGGCATCGATCCGTACATGGAGTTGTATGAACTGAGGAAGGCGCGCGGCGACCTGGAGGAAGAACCGGCCCCGATCAGTTCCAGTGGCATCGGCTGTGGCGGGAGCAGCGGTTCGGCCAATCCTTCATCATCTCCAGCCGCTTGGTCCACCGGTCTTTGCAACTGTTGCGACGACTTCAGCAGTTGTGCGTACTTATTCAACGCCATTCTAATCTGAAGTCCGAACTCCAACTCTGTGAAACATTTCTTTACTTCAGAAGAGACAAATCACGAAAAATCTCATGTTAAGCAGTCGAATGCATTCTTCCCTCCATTTTGCCCGAGGCCTGTCGTCCAAATTTGCGTGAATTTAAGCCTATTTTCGAATTTGCATATATGGGAAGTACATAAGCGGACGTTCAACTTTTTGGGAGTATGTTACAGTCAAATACAACTTGCATTTGATACCAATTACCATGCCTTTTGTCTAGAACACGATCCATGGATGTATCAAAGCAAGGAAGTAGCATGTTTGCAATTAACGAATGGATTAATACTATTTAAATTCAATGTCCGATGCAGGTTGCTTGACATGCTGGTGTCCGTGCATTACGTTTGGGCGAATCACGGAAATGGTTGATAGGGGGTCAACTTGTAAGTCGCCGGAAAAGCAGATTTTCATTTTGCACTCTACTACCTAAATATCATGCCTTGGTCCCACAAAGCTTTCTCTAGACAGTGGCATCTATATGTCCGATTGATTTTGCTACCAAAGAATATCCTTCAATATACAAATGGCATTCATTAATGCGAACTGAATTTATACACAGGCCACGCGGTGCATAGTAAATTGAGCATTGAAAGGAAAGGGCATCATATGATTAGCTAGCTTCAGGCTTGTCATGGTAATATGTGGTAATCTAAATCATGATAATATGTGTTCCTTGCAAATGGGCATGCAGCGTGCGGGGTGAGCAGTGCGCTGTATGCGCTGATAATGTGCGTGACGGGGTGTCCGTGCATGTATTCGTGCTTCTACCGGTCGAAGTTGAGAGGGCAATACTTCCTGCAAGAGAGGCCGTGCGCCGATTGCTGCGTCCACTGTTGCTGCGAGGAGTGTGCCCTTTGCCAAGAATACAGACAGCTCAAGAGCCTTGGCTTTGATCCTTCCATAGGTCTCTCTCTCTCTCTCTCTCTCTCTCTCTCTCTCTCTCTCTCGTTTCAATTATTGTGGTTCATGCATAAGCTTTCAACGAAATCCATGTTTCCACGAGCAACAGTTTTGAAGGAAAATTGGCAAGCGTGTCATGTATACATTTTGATATATGGAACATGGCATGACGATGCTGCTGCTTGCTTAGGAAATTTTCAAATTCTGTTGTGAAAATGTGATGTTCTCGCACCTCTGAACTAATCTGGTGATGGGTTCGGAACTGGAATAGGTTGGCATGGCAACATGGAAAAGCAGAGACGGCTCGCTGCGATGCCTCCCGGCATGGAGAAGGGTATGAAGCGGTAGGGAGGCATGTTGGAAATATAGGGACCGAGAGTCGGCTTTGGAATGTTTCATGATCAATGTGCATTAAGTTTTGTTTTGTGAAAAGATGGTGAGTTCTGTTGATTGCTTGACGGTCACGGTTATCTGAAGCTGACATTTTGTAATTAACAATGGTTTGGTTTCTCGTTCCGTTTTAGTGGTATGTAGAAGAATATCGGATTCTCCAAAGTTATAAAATAATCAATCCTAAAATTGTATGATTCGGTCATGAAAGGAGACTGTACAATAAACTACTTTTTGCTGATATCAGAAGTTACTTTCTTTTCCATGAAATCTCGTGTACAAATATCACCTATTGGACAATCACCTTGATGAGGACGCAATCATAACCGGACCATATATCAGCCAAGGCTTTGGGAGCTCGTTTCATCTGGATGCCACTTGAGATTGACCAATCCTCTTGGGCAACATGATGGTCCGAGGTCGAGGCTCATCATGTGATAATTTTTTTGGTCCGTCGATTCCCAAAATGGCTATCTATTTCTTGCTCAAATGAGTGTTCCAGATGCTGGGGAAAAGTTCCTCCTGCAAATTTAAGAAGACTAAGTAAAACGAGTGTATCTTTATTATATGTCATGTGGGTATGCGCATATCTACTAGTGGACCGTGAAGGCAGCGAAGAAGATATGAATAAAGAGCAAAAACAAGTTCTCTTTTTTAGAAGGATGTTTCCATGGATGTAAGAAAGAGAATATGACGATGCATCTCTAGTTCCTTTCTTTTTAAGTAGTAATAGGATCAAAAAGGAAAGTATAAAAAATTCTATACACACATAGACACAAAATCTTGGAAAGTTACTAGGGATGATCGGCTCCTGATTCGGTCAAGTTGTGAAGTGGAATTGGGAACCGAGGACCGAATCATTTGGTCCTAGGATTAGAAACCAGAGCCTATTGTCGGTTTCAATTTGGTCTGGTTCGATGGAATCAACCACTCTTTTTTTTTTTCAGTAAATGGTGACCATGTTCTAAAACAATCGATCTAGTTTGGTTCTTGAGTGGTCTCAATAAAATGAATCACATCCCACATGTTAAAAATTCAAACTTTATTTGTGTTTAAGTTTATATATGTGTGTTTAAGAAATAAAATAGTCTATTTGAGGATTTATTTTTATTTTTAAGAAATTAAAAAGATATATTTTAAAAAAAAGTTAGTCCGATTCTCCCTTCGAATTGGGAATTGGACCGAAAATCACTGATTCCTTTTTTATAGAACCGAGAATGGGACCATTGCCTTCGGGAATTAGACCAAACTGGCCGGTCTGGTCCAGTATTAGTTTGGGCAGTTCAATATACTCACCCCTAAAAGTTACTCACAAAAAAGAAAAGAAAAAACTAAATTAGATAGCATAACAATCAAGAATTGCTCAAATTATCAACTCACGAAAGATCATACGAATTAAAGAGAACTAAAGTAACAAACACAATAATCTTCGTCTTCCATATGAAAAATCATCACTTAGGCATAAACACATGTCATGAACATGAAATCCAAGACGCAAAGGCAAACCGAGGATTATAGGTGTCTATGCTATTCCAAGGTGCGAATACGACTCTATACATGTGCGTTCTTCATCGAGGGTCAATTATCTCTGCACCGAAGAATTCCATTACCTCGACTAGGAGTGGGGGATGGGTCTGGTCCTCCTCCTCCTCCTTCTTCTCCTTCGGACGGAGATTCCATAACTTCTTGGGATCAAGACCTTTCTCACTATATAAAAGGGAAGGAAGGGTTAGGGTTTCGAAGGGAGAAGACTTGAGAGGGTTGTGGCGTGTAGGGTTTGAGAAGGGAGGGTCGGTATTTGTAGGCGTTGGAGGGCTACACGATACGTGGAAGTTCCCCCGCTCCACCAAAAGAGAGAGAGAAGAAAAAACAGGGGTTTTAATTGTGCGGGGGTTGAGAGCCCGCGAGGGCGAGCGACCGGTCCGAGGTAAGAATGCCTCAACCCCCCGTCTTCATCAGCAAACCCCGCACCTCTCAGAGACTTTATACAATACAACACAGACGCGTGTTGGCTTAAGTTCTAGTTCAGGACGACTCTCGCGAACCAAGTCAATCATCATCGAATGCATGCATTTACATTGGATTCTGCCAAAAAGCATTTATATGTATAACCCAGAGAGAGAGAGAGAGAGAGAGAGAGAGAGAGAGAGAGGAGTTGGAGTTGGAGTTGGCTTTCTCCACTTTCTACTAATGTTGATTGCTTCTCCCAAAATACATGCAGAAGTGAGATCCAGATATTTCGGGTGTGGCATTTAACCATGTACATTCTAAAATAAGTGCACAACGCCACATTAAGAAGATAAAAGAGATGGTAATAGCGAGTGTTTTCAAGATACTTATTCAGTATACTAAAAGATCAATTTTTATGATATTGACTTTATATAATTTGGCTTGAAAATTGTAATAATTTCTTTATTAGTCACTTAGAGCATGCATAATAACTATTCTATATCTAACTAAAATTATTTTTTTGTTCTAGAAATAATATAGTTGAGTTTTTTTTTTATGTGTTATTGATATTTTGCATCTAGAAATATCCGACGGTGACCCAAAATTTACACGCTCTCATCACCACATGCGTATTTGAGAAATTAGCCAACCGGTCGCCAAACCTTGTGAGCAACCTCCTCTCTTATTCAAGGAATCCCTATGAGCAACCCCACTTGCACACAGTTAACTTAGACACATAATTGAAAGAATCCGAATTCCTTCTCGTCATCTTTTCTCCCTATCTTTGCCTAGCTTATTCACCGCTACTGTGGTCGGTCCCCCAAACCACCACCACCACCGGCAGTACCTTTGCCTAACCCCCCCTCCCTTCCTCTCTCTCTCGCACAAGAACAACCTGAAAATCCAAAGAACACTCACAAGTTTCACAAACCGATTAAGTTCAAACCTTCAATCAGTACATATTGTCCTAATTTATAGAGGTTTTCCTTTAATACATGGAATTTGACCTCGTGACCTCCAATTCCCGAGCATAAAATTCCCCTGAACTCTAGCCAACTCGGCTAATTCGTTCGATCCCGTTAGGTGAAACCTTATGCTGCCGATTGGTGATGCACACGAACGAGCAACACGTGTTTTAACAGAAGGCAAACACGGTCCAAAAGAGACGACCGGAGGAATTGTATGATAGGGTTTATGGTCCCCGTTTGGCTGTCGGGCATGATGGGTAAGGTCGCTGGCATTCTTAACAAGGCCACGTCCCAACCGAAGAGGAACCGTCATGAGTTCTGTTCCAGTACAGTGACCGATGAGAGGAGACTTTGGTATTGTGCCTTATCCCTAATTCTGTCGATCGAGTATTGGTCGAGAGATGGGGTGGGAGGCTTGTGATTTGATGCATTGTCATTTCACACATTCTATTCATATCTCTCTTTCAACCCAACGATCGGCAAGTCGCAAATTTCACGCGAAAGGTGGGCAGCTCCTGTCCTCTCAACGACTTTCCATCATCATAATTGCCCCTTTGCTTACACATACTAGCAACGCTCTACTAGAGAAATGCTTGCATAACCGTATAACGTTGTAATGGTGAAATGCTAACAACAAAACCAGATGGGTGGAAAAGAAAATGTACAGGTCAAAGCAGGGTCAAAGCGAGGCCCTCATCTGCTTTTGTGGCCGGCATTTTACTGTTGCACTGTAACTGTAAATTTTTTGGTTTGGGTAAATTAATTAGTTTTTTGCCATTTAAGTGCCGAAAAGTCGAAAAATAATTTTTCAGAAACAATTTTCTTTCAAATAAATTCTCAGTTATGTGAAATGGCCGTTCCTTTATAACCCCTCAGGGACAAGCAATTTCTTTGATTCGGTTGGGAATCGAACGAAAAAGATTAACCTTTTCATCAATAATGGACCGAAAATGGAACAGTTATTACTCCATATGAACGGAGCACACAGTTCGATGTTTTGTGGTGGCTTGTGTTTGTCCACACAATGCAACAGCACAAGCCACATTGACCTCATGTCTGCGCGGTGAATCTCGTAACCCTGATCCGCATACATGTTTCCGCCATTGATGTCCATACTAAAGAATCTATTAACAATCTCTCTCTTTCTCTCTCTCATATCATTTTTACTCCACCGCTAGGTAGCCATAGCCGCTGCCGACAACCTGGTTATCAAAACTCACATGATTTGGATTCACACGAGAGCATTTATCAGAGAATCCTCGTTCTTGGAATGTCTGATCAGTTCTAGGGTGTTAGTTGGCCTGATCCCACCAACCCGTGTACCGCTGCAGCAACCGACGGAGAACTCCTGTTCTTATCAGTGCAGTGTTAGATCTACTGTCGTTCCTAATGGACGTGTTTGTTTTTGGACCGAATGTTTGGGGCAAGAGTGTTGAAATGGGGACAGACAACGTCGATTTGGTGTCTCTTTCATGCGGCTGTGCTGTTGTGACTTGCCGCACTGTGGTTGGTTCATGATTTCGCTCATGGCCGACGCAAGTAGTTGGAAAATTTAAGAACGCCACAAGATCATATGACTCGGACAAACCGGTTTTATCGTTCAATTGCCAGTGCAGATCTGTATTTGGCAGTGAAAAAACCATGGCTTTCGTTTTGATTCCCCTCGTATAAACTCATACTCCGGTATTCCGTCGATCCATCAATTATCTTTCTTGACTTCTTTAATCTATCTACCAAGATATGCCCATTCCCTCTATACCGATCGCATCGCTGAGTTTTGAAGACAATCATTGGTAATTTGCCGTTTTCGGTCATGGAAAGATTGAACAACTCTTGCCTCGGATTGGGATTGCAGAGAACGAATTGTCTTCCATCACAAGGATACTAAATCCACGTAAGGTTAAAATGTACGAAAGTGTTGGGAAGAACCCGGTTTTAATTTCTTCAATAGCTAAATTTAATTCAGGATTAATTTCTCTCCCGAAAAACTAGATGGACCAAAACCAACTTAGCCTCAACAACAACCAGCTAATATACCCTCACAATATGCAAATATAATACGGAAATAATAAGAAGATAAGGCCAACAAGAACTCCAAGAATTTAACGTGAAAAACCCAACTGGGAAAAATCACGAACCACCCAAAAATCTTTCACTAATCACAAAGAATAGTAGGATGCATCAATTATATTTCTCTAGTGACACACTAGAAGATTAACATAAATATTATAATTACAGTTTCTCGTTACAAAGATAAATCAACAAATTCAGAGTCAGAAAAATCTAACTGAAATAGGAGAATTCGAAGACGATTCTTGATGAATGAAGACCATCAACTTGTAGCCATTGGTCTCACGACGAACATATTCAAATTTGAGTAAATTCCGTCGATGTCTTGTCTTCAAAACAAGATCGCAAAAATCTCTCCTTTTTCTTTCTTTCTTCTCTGCTCTCTCTCTTTCTTTGGTGGCTGTTTTCTCGTCTTTTTCCACTGTGCACGTCGAGCACACCTTTTGAAAAATACTGCACAAAGGTTGTTCTTCCTTTTCCCATTTCAACTGTTTCATTATTATTATTATTATTATTATTATTATTATTATTATTATTATTATTATTTTTGTGTTAGCTGGGCCCCACAAGAGGTGGACCCAGTCAACAGAAAGAGATTGTCTGGCCAAAATAGAAATCGAATTGAAAGATGCTTAACCCTATTGTAGCATGAAAAATCACCCCCAAAACCTAAGCAGTTCAAGGGTGTTAAAATAGACTTTTACTTTTTACTTAATCCAAATCTTGCAATTGATGCACTTTGACTCTTTTTCTTTTTTAATTATCTTGTAACACTTAAAACTCTTACAAGATACAAAATATTGACACGTGTAGAATTACGTGTAATTTTTCATAATCTTTTGAAACATGGCTAATATTTCAAATTTTGACAGGTTTGTTTTGCTAAAGCATAAACACACATTTCCGTGGTCTCTATGTCACTTTCTGGATGTTTATTCCAGGACGACTTTCCTCGTCGAATCGACAGTATGAAACTAGAAAGAGGCATTCGATCTGCATTTCTATATAAGTAACCTTCTTACGTTCAAATAAAAGAGGAAGAAAGATGAGCAGAAGGGCTTGGCTCATATGATGAAATTCACTAGTCGTTTGTGTGTGGACCAATATTGACCTAATAATCAAAAAGGTTAAGTGCTGTATCATAGGAACAATGAAAATTATAAAAAATAAAAAAGTGACCTACGGTCGTATTGTCTCCATCAGTGACAAATGGCTTAGATAGCAATGGAGTCATTCTGAATTGGATTAGCAATTCTTAGGTCAGGCAAAGACTCTAATCGAAGAAGATTAGATGTTAATATAAAATAAAGCTTCTTTTCAGCTTGCGTGACCAAGAACTCATCCCCCTTCTTCAAAGCAAACTTTTAGGAATTGTACTGGAACCTCGTTGCTGCGAGACACGGTAATCCAAACTCTCCATAGGGGACCGAAGTAACGGCGCAGGTCTCTGTAAATTTCTGTTGTAAAGCGCTTATGAACATCTATATAAAGTTTGGATGCCGACATTCTGAAAGAAATTCAGAGCATTATTAAGGTTTTGTCCTGCTTGGACCAGAAGAGCATTGCGAAGGCTAACTCACATGCATTCACCAACATACAAAAAGAAGGGTCCATTGGTACGATGCTTCATGAAATGCTACGTCATAGGTGTGCTTGGCTGTCGGAGAAACACGATGTGACTCATCTGTATACTCGAAGGTACTATGAAGAGTGAAAAAAAGCTCATAAGCAGATGTTATGACTTTTACCACTACTGGGGAGGACATTTTTCTGCCAATGTAATGAACGTGGAATATACGAGGTGAAAGTTTCTTGCTCTTATTGATATTACAAGAAGATGGACTTGAAGGAACTTCACGGAAAAGAGAACGTGCAAAAAGTTCACTGGTAAGAACAGGGTAATGTAGGTATTCCCAACACCAGACAGCAAGCCACTGGATAAGCAGCGTTTCGTCATCGTGATAGAGGACATGAGAAGTTGAATCAACTAGAAAGAAACTCCCCAAATGTTCTTGACAACAAGACTGTGAACTACATCCAAGTGGTATAGTTAGGCATAATTCTTGTCTTGATCAAAACAGAGAAGGTAGGCAATCAAACCAACAACCGGAACAAATCTAAGATAATTCACAATTCCGGTCTTGCTATCCTGAATGTTTTGTAGGTTGTCACCTATTAGCCAAGGCTGGAAGACTGTGTAAAGTACTATATCCCATACGAAGGCATATGCCAACCTCTCAGAACCGAGGTAGCTTACCAAGAAGTCCAACCTGTCTGCTATGCTACCGAAATCACCATCACTTCTGCCAAAGAGTGCCCACAATACTGAAATCAGACAGACTCCTCCACCTATCAGTCCAACAACGGATGCACCATTCGTCAGCACTGAGCCTAACTGAGAGAGCTTGCCTGGAGTTTTGTCCCGCTCAGCCTCATTTAGTCGGATGGCCATGTAAGGAATTAGGAATGCTGCATCATGATAGAGTAAAGAATTACTTGAAGGGAAGTGTAACCACCAATAAGAATGTCGAGAAGATCATTAATAACAAAAAGGAGAAGAAAAGTGGCAAGTAAGAGATATTGTAGTTTCTCCTCTTGATTTGTTTGTTCATATAACTTGCAATTCCCTACTAATAATTATGAGATACAGTCTCAAATAATGATTGGCCTGAAGGAAATATCTTAAATTTGAAGCCTGACATTCGTATTGCTCATTCAATTAAATTTACTAGAGAAGCATACTGTTTGTGAGGAACATCTGCAGGCCCCATAAAATGTCCAGGGAGCCTTTGTATCTGTCCTTTCTGAGATCGGTGAATAGCAGAGGAGCAAACATGAACGTCCAACCAATGACGAAATTAAAGAGGCCTTCAGACATCTGATGGGGGAGCAAATGGCCAACAAAACAACGAGGGAGACTACATCAGCTAGTGTTGAGCAAGATAACAAGAGATGACGATGTAATGTAAACCGTTCCTTTGAGAATCCTTACCGGGTGGAGGACCGGGGCATTAATCACATTAATCCCAACTACCCTGCCAAAAATTTTACCGCACAAATCAAGTTCACTTTACCAAGAGGAATATATAACTTTGCACATGTTGCCAGCGACAAAAGTAGGTTTGTTCCCTCAGTCGGTGATTAAAATGCAAAGAGGGCATATGAGGAGCATAAAATTATAGAGTTGACAGTATCTAAAATTCGAAAGCCCATGTTCACATTGCCTGCATCCATGAATGCAACTAGTGCAAACTGAAATCACAGCAACTCTGGAGATTAAAGTTCAAATGCGGTTCCTGCTCCACACCATGCATACATCTCAAGTATCCACTCGCATTATGAGGAGAATTCTATCTGTCATGCAAGAGATACTGAAAAAACCTTTCACCCCATTAAGTCATGACTTATAAGAATGTCCCTCAAAGTCGGCCATGCCCACAATGTGAACTAAAACAATCCTGTCATCTGTCAAGTATCAACCAACCCATTGAGATGCCCTCTTATTTGCCCAGAAACGGAAACATAATCTAACCAATCAAGAACTAGTGCTGTACTGCAGATAACTAATAAGCATCTAGTCCCTCCAAAAGTTGCTCAAACCAACGGACCGTGAATATGAACAGCACACAATAGGGGTTACCAAAGAGATATCACACACCTTGGATATTGAAAGAGCTGAACATGAAAACCATTATGCAAAGAAATCACTAAGAAAGGTTCAGCTTACCAGAGTTCATCAGGGGCAGTATGAAGAAGAAATTCAGAGAGAGCCCCACAAGAGAATTCACCGTTTCAGAACTGATCGCCCACACTGGATCTCCCTATTCACATATTCCCCCAGGAGAAAAATCTCACTCCACATTCGATTCCCAACTTCGCAATATTGAAGTTGAAGTCAAAGGCACACAACGAATTTAATATGAGCTCGAAAACTCGAAACGTCATCAACTTACCGGGGCATAAGGGAGGAGAAAGAGCCACAGGATGTAGACCGCCTCGGCTACCCACAGGATAATCTGAAGCGCTCGCCGCGAACTACCTCCCCCGCCCTCTACGGCGTCGGAGACCGCGTCGCCTCTCCGGCGGGAAGCGCGGCGGGCGGAGGCGAGGGAGCGGGAGGGACGGATAGGGTCGGACGCGGGCGGCGGTTTCGGGAGCCACGTTCCGGTGCTCAAGCGTGGCGGGGCTTGCTCTCTGCTCGGTGGGCGCCAGTGGTCACGAGCGGCCGAAGCCGAAGGTCTGGAGAAGGAGGACGGAGAGTCCGGAAGGCGGCGAGAAACATTTCGCGCGAACGGCGGAGGAGAACGGCGGGTTGCCGCCACCGGAGTCATCCCCACGCTCCCGTGGCTGATTCTCGGCGAGATATTTGCTCGGACCACCGAACGACCCCCGAACCATCAACTACATTGGTGAAGTTGGGAGTGCCGATTGACGTGGACAAGCTGTGATCTTAAAAAGAGAATTTATCATCGGTTTTGTTTTTTCTTGGCCAGATCCTATGGACTTCCTTGGACCTGAGTGGAGTCCTTCTTGAGACTTAAAATATAGAATATTTTTATATTATTGAGTAAAAAATACAACTTAAAACAATAAGGGATACGAAGCATACGGGTATCGACACATTAAAATAAAAAATGTAACTGGGATAGACCCTTTCAATGGAGAGATTATCACTAGTAGCTCTTGCAATTGGAAACAACTCTAGAGAAGGAAAGGTTGAAAAAGTTGACCTCTCAAGTTTGCCTCACTCAAATCTATGACCCTCTTATAAGTTCCGAATTGATGAGTACTTGAATTTGTTCAAAACATTTAATTTTTTTTAATTAAAAATGATTTTTTCTACATATTATCATATTGTGTCGATGAGGTCGCTCTCATAATTATCACCAATCATACCAAATTGATAAAAGGGTTGTGCTTTAAATCGAGTAAAAAAATTATTGGCTAGTCATAAATAAGAAACTGATTAATATAATGAAAAATCCCAAATTAGTTATTATAAAAAATTATAAACCGGTACATTTGTAAAAAAATTGTCATCCACTAGTTTCCATTAAATTGGATTAATACCATAAAAAATCACAAATCAATACATCTATAACAAGTGGGGGGTAAAACCCCAAATCAACACACTCATAATTTGCCATGTGTTATCAACTCAGCAATTTAACGATAAAATTTAACAAAAATTAATGGAAAATAAATTTATCATAGGTGTGTTAGTTTGAAGATTTTGGTGACCAAAAAATTAATTTAGGATAAATTTGTCATAAGTATACCAATTTGAAGTTTTTTTGTGATATTAGTCCTTTAAAAAAAACGTCATGCTAATTTCATCCACAAATTAGCTCTATACAAATCCTTAAAAAATTAGATGACAAAAGCGCCCTTATAAGTCTTGTGCCCCTTTCTCTGTCAGTGCTGCTCACATTTGTAGACTTGTCTCTTGCCACACCCTGTTGCCGTTGCCAGCCTTTGCACACTACCATTGTCATGCATCACTCGTGCCTCGCCTCCTCCCCAATTCTCTCTCTCTCTCTCTACTTCGAGCGCATGCCACCGTGATCAAATCGAGGCGTACGAGGTGGTCAAACCTCAGATGAACTTAGTAGCCAAAATGTGAGGTCTCACCGACAACCTGCGCCGGTGAGCATAGAGTAACGCAAGCAGAGCGAACGAGAGATGAAGGAGAGCGAGGGATCGGTCATCGATTGCCATCAACGGATCGAAGGATCGATGGAAAAACCCGACAAACATCAACAAGCAACTCGCGGCCTAGTCCGAAAGCAATGGGGGCTGGCCAGTGGCCAGGACGATCTCGCCGGCCGTACGGTGGGCCGACCTTCCCGAGCCCGATATTCAGGCCCAGTGGGCCTGAACCGGATCCGAACCTTCCGACGCAAGCTTCGCTCCCATCACCGTCATTAAAAATACAAATCTCCCTCCTTCTCTCTTTCTCAACTCCACTTCGAGAGGGACTCCCTTTCCCGCCCATTCCGCGTAGCAGCAATGGCGCCCAAATCCAGCAGCACCGAAGGTAATCCATCTCGATCGATCGATCGATCGAACTCTCGGATCTCTCTCTCGTGTTCTCGAATCGTCGATTCCCGTCGTCTCTCGGTGTCCGATTCCGAGTTCCCATCTGTCATTTCCATCTGCCTTGCTTGGTGTTCGTTTCGTCATCTGCGATTACTGATATGATAACGCCTCGCTCTTCGATGCGTTATTCTTGTTTCTTGTGCAGAAATCGTTCTCACCTTCGTCAATGAGGTAAGCCATGCTTTCCCTTCCTCTGGCCCTGCTCGAATCCTTCCTCAATCAACGGGGTACGAGGAGGTTATCGCGTAGAGGCGGTTAGGTTTCACTTCGAATCCTACGAGATTGGAGGTTTCTGATTATTTCGGTGCTTAGAGACTGGTTGTGAATGCTGGTTTTTCTCGAATTAGCATGGTTCGGTTAGCTTAATTGTTCTCATTCTCGACGCCATCTGGATTTCGAAGCACAAACCATTAAATGCTTTATCAAAAGTTTCTGATGGAAGTACAGATCGCAAAGGGTCTCGTCGGGGTATGCCATGTTCTATGTTGATTTGATACGTCATTTTTCCTCCACCTTCCTGAAACCAGCAAAACAGGCCGTTAAATTCCCAAAATGTGGCTGATTCTCTGCAAAAGTTTAACCTCAAGAAGTCGGCAGTCCAGAAGGCACTGGATACTCTTGCTGATAACGGACGAATATCTTCTAAGGAGTATGGTAAGCAGAAGATATACCTCGCTCGGCAGGACCAGTTTGATATTCCGAACAACGAGGAGCTCAATCAGATGAAGGCAGAAAATGCCCAGTTGCAGAAACAACTTGAAGATTATAGGAAGGCAATCAGTGAGCTTGATGGAGGTGCCACCTTTATTCCCACTTGCTAGTCTTTGCACAGTAGCATCGATTTGTTGGTCTTTCCTTTTGTTTTTCGTTTGTAAGGGAATTGTTCAATGGTAGCAGTCTTTGTCGCATGGAACAATAGTAAAGGTGGTCTGCAGAGATCCCTGTAGTACTCGATCTCACATGAAATTTGTTTTTGTTGCAGAAATAAGAGCTTTGCAGTCAAATCTTACTCTGGAACAGATACGCGACAAGGAAATTAAACTCAGATCAGAAGTGAGACATTTGGAAGCACTTGGTTCTTCCACATAAAAATTTCTTTTAGTAGATACTGGGACTTTGCCTAAATAATTCCATTCCAGGTGAAGGTGATGGACGAAAAATTGGAGAAGTTGCGTGGAGGAGTCACCCTTGTGAAACCGGAAGAGCGGAAGGCTGTACAGGATATGTTTGCGGAAAAGATTAGACAGTGGAGAACACGCAAGAGGATGTTCAAAGATCTATGGGACACCATAACTGAGAACTCACCCAAGGATCTGAAAGAATTCAAGGTTCTCTCCTTTTATTTATTCTCGAGAACATACTTTTGAGGGAGTAATCAAGTCTTAAGTCTAAAACTTGCTGGTGTTCTTACAGGATGAACTTGGGCTAGAGTATGATGAAGATGTCGGTGTCTGTTTGCAGTCCCTCTGCAACTTGCAGCAAAACGGCAAGAAGCGGCCTAGAAGCCAATAAGTGGTTGTTTGTCTTTCTCCGGTGGCGACCTGGGATGTATATTGCTATGCTTCCTCAGAGATATACTGATGCAGATATGTAAACTATTCCATGCTTTGACCATCCGAAGCTATTCTCTTCTATGTTCAATCAATGAGTATATATATGACAGCTTTCGAAAACATATCAATGAGCCTGTGACACTATAATCAGGGGAGCATCAATGACTACAGAAAGGCTAGGATTTTGTGTGTGATATTTCACTCATGATTAGCTATTGAAGTTATTATTGCCATAATTTTATAATTTGTTTTGATATAATCACATGTGACGTGCATAAATTTTAATTGTAATAATAAACAAACGATCAATATAAAAATATGACAGAGGCCTTGTCTGTGCAGAAAGATAAGGAAAATTTACTAATGCAGAATGCCATGGGAGCACAGAAATACACTCACAATAAGATCACAAGAATTGTTTAGCCGTTGGCTTATTTTTGGTACAGGGCCAATGCAATTCAAAATTCAAATAGCATGTAGAGCAAAAAAAATTGCTTACATCAACTGCAATGTATAATGAAGAACGGAGAGAAAGAAAAGAAAACAAAAGAAAAAGGCATGCAATAGGAACAATTCTCATCATGGCTTCACAAACTCACAACATGACGTGCCTGATCTTCTCAGTAGCCACGAACTTGTCTGGTCCTGACCGAGAATGGTCTCCCTTCTAAGTTCAATTGCACATTTTGCACCTTCGATGCTTCAGCAGCATGTGTCGTGGTGAGACCAGGGTCCACATCCATCTTCCTACCAGCCCAGAACCTTGAATGGATTTGCTTCTGAGATGAGCGGCGAGGGGTGGCTTCAACTTTACCGCTGTCTTTGGACTTGCCATCATCCTGGTTTGGCAATCCAGCATAAGTGCGTCCTCCATCTTCTCTCTCGTCTTCGCTCTTATCAAAGATCACCTCCTCTGCGTGGCCTGTCTCATCTGAGGAAGTCACCTCAATTTCCTCCAACTTTGAACTCGAAGAAGAGATTGATTGCTTCAATCCTCCTGGATTTACGTCAAGAGACGGCATGTCTGAAACTTGATGCTCATCATCCACTGCTCCTCCTTGTGCTTCCAATTTATCCGCAGACTCAACCTTGTGGAATGATTTTGCCTTTGGGGTATCTGGACTGTTGCGATCATCTGGATCATGGGATCCAGACCGAGAGAGTTCAACTGCCGCTCTTGCAGCAGCTGCTGCATAAGCAGCTGATTCGAAAGCAGCCTGAGCTGCATCAGCCACATCCTTGTACTTCTTCTTCATTTGGAATGAATCAGAAGACGAGTCCTCTTTCCCTCCTGGAGATGAACTCTGCAATCCCTCCGCAAGCTCTGGCTTCTTGTCAAGACATGTTTTATCCTGCATTGAAAAGCGTTGGCTAGTTAGGAATCATATTTTGCGTTGACTCTTTGTATGAGAGAGAGCATGTTCTCTCGAACATTTCCTACCTCGGAAGTACTGGGAGCATCATCCTCCAGATGCAGTGCAATGCCATTCTCGGCAGCAATTTCTTTCAGCGCCTTCACTCTGCTCTCCCAGCTTGGCTGCCTTGTCGATAGCTTCGTCACCAACTGCAGGAACCCCATGTTTTTCTTATTCGCAAACGTAATAGATGACAGGCTAAATCACAACGAAGACTTATAGTAGCACAGGATCGACTTGAAAAGTGAAGAAGACATCACCAACTAACCTCACACTGTATAAACCACTAAAAGGAACTCGCTATAGCACTAGTGCTTCTACAGTTCAGTTCACTGACTCAGTTTAAATCAAACTTCAATTTCAAAAACGAACGAAGCTCCTAGGATTTGCTATCAAACAGAAAAATCACATCTTTGGCCAAAGAACACAGCAAAATTACACTGGACCGGGTGGACATGCAACTTCCGTCCAATCTTTAACTCTTCGGAGTCTATCTCTCCTACCATGATCAGAACATCAATGTGCTGTAGATCCAGGGCAGAAAACCAAAAGACGTACCTTGAGATTCACGGCACAATGGTTCCGCAATTCGAACGCACGAGCCACGAACTCCTTGCCGAAGTGCGAGGCGAAGACGGTGCGAATCTCCTGGAGCTCCGGAAAGTCTCCGCACCTCGAAGACGCGTAGATTAAGCTCGATATCGCCTCCTTCAACTCCTCAGGACATTCTCTGCGAGTTCCAGTCAATGACGAAAAGGATAAGAAGGGAAGGCACGAGGGAGGAAAAGAAAAAAGAATCGAATCCAATCGAATCAAGGCGCGTACTTTTCTTGTTCGATGAGGTCGGCCCTCTCCATCAAGAGATTGCAGTAGCTCTCCATCTGGTCGTAGGCGTCCAACATGTTCTGCTCCTTGACCACTTGCTCCACCTGTCGTCCAAAAATAAAAACAGAGAGAGGCAAACTTTCAGACGATGCGCAAAGCCGGAACGCGAACCCAGTTCAGATCATCGGCAAGAGGAGGAATGGCTTACCCGGAGGAGAGCGCGCTCGTGGTGGCCGAGCTGAAGGAGCTGGAGGACGTCGTTGCGGGACAGGGAGAGGCGGGACTGGCGCTGTGTCTTAAGGACGGCGAGGCGGGAGACGGCGAGGTTGACGAGGGGCTTGAACTTGGCCACCCGGCTGGCGCGCCCCAGGAGCCGATCTAGCTTTCTCCCCATCTGTCGTCTGCTGCTCCCGGGTGACGTCACGCGCTCAAGAGCAGACAGACAGAGACAGACAGAGGGAGAGAGACGGAGAGAGAGAATGTACGTACGTGAATATGCAGAAGTTATGCACAGGAGGACAAGCAAGCGCAGGCTTGATTTCGCCTTTTGAAGTGATGACGAAGGAGGAAGTGTAGTTCAAAGCGTGTTCTTGGAGAGAGGGGGATTTTCTTAGGAGCTAAGTCTTTCCTTCGGCCGGAGGCGAAATGAAGGGGAAATAAAGAAATGGGTTTTACGCGGTTTGGGTTTGAAACCTTCCGCCGTCCTCCTTCGACGAAGGGAGGGACTTAGCTTCCTTTCAGTCCACAAATTGCAAACAGGTCCCTGTCACGCACTTTAATTGCCATGAAAGTACAGACGCCATCTGATTTCCGTCCTGTTCTTTCCCATTTTGGCATGCCCTCTTTTTTCTTTACCGGATATTACCATAGAAATCACACATCGACGTAATCATATCATACCAAATTAATTTTCGAATCGCGAAAAATCATGAGTTAGTCAGGTGCCATCTTCAAGAGGGAAAGAGGAGATCTTAGCTGTTTGCATCAGGTTTTCTATATTAGCAGATTTTAGTTGTCTGTCACATGTTTTCCATATTAGGAATTTGATAAAGAAATTGGACAGAAATTAGTAGAGGTAGAATCTTCACGAATGTACCACTTTCATATCCTTTTGCAAATAGTAAAATTAGTTTGAAATAAATATGGCACAATTAAACTAATTTGGGATTTTTTGTATATTAATTCAAATTTTTTTTTGGCTAACTTGTGCCTTAATATGGAGGTCATCACATTTGTGGATGTACTTTGTAAAATTTGGATATATACATGTGTTCCTATAAGTTGCTATGACCTAGTGCCAAAGGTCATTATGGACTCTTTCAAACATAGATTGTAATTAATCCACATTACCATTTTCAACCTTCACTGACTTGGGCCAAAAACAGACAGGAAATTATTATAAGCATTTCATTTGACTTTTTCAAAACCCAACAACTTCCAGCACGGGGTTGCAAAGTAGTTCGTAAACATATGGGGGGCCTCATTGTGATTCCATATATTTAGGGGCCTCATTGCAATTCGGCCGACGTTCACATTGCAGCAAATTAATCATCCCCAATATTTATATGATTGTCAAGGTCTGTAGTTAGTATACGTCATTGGCATCGGTTTCATAATACTATATTATGTTCACATTGCAGCAAATGGTCTTCCGACGCTCTCCGAGTTTCATATATCTTACTGATAAAGTGACAATCCATGTGAGTTGGATTTCACTCGACTCGGGGAGGTGCTATTCGCTTGTGTTTTAGAACGTTCTGAAGTGTGAAGAAGAAAAAAGCGCGCAAGCAGACGACTCGTTCGAAGTGGAACGTTGATGGCGTTGAAAATGCTACCTGCAGGAAGTTTCGTGAGGGCTTCCGCTCCCATTTAATCTATTGTCCCGATGCCGGGATTGTTGAAAATGGAGGGCAGAGCTCAAGACCTCGAAGCTCTGCTGATCAGGACTGCAATTGAACTGGTTCAATCTCGATGCTTGGACTTAGATTACTTACGTGTGCTTGAGTATTAAGTTTCAATTTGTTTTCCAGAAAATAACTTTCAAGAAAACGAAACACCAAAAATGCAGGTTCCATGAGCAAATCACAAGTCAAAATCGACAATTTGGATGGATAGTTTTGATGTTTGACAGCACAGGCTTCTATGCATTATCTTAAATGGCTCTCTGCTGATGGGGTCGGCTCGAGCTGACTGGGCCGAGAGCTCACCCGTTCTGGTGTGCCCCGGCCGAAAAGTGTTGCTGACCCCGGCCAGGCTATGCGCGTTCGATTTGGTGAAAGTCCATAGGATTGAACGGCCATATGCTGACTTACATGCCACGCTCAAGATTGAAAAAAGGCGAAACTTTACTCACAAGAACAATAACGCGATTTCTCAAACAAAATTGACCCTGTGATTTCGTGCATCTGTGTTTAAATCAGCAACGTAGGACGTGGAGAACCACGATTTCGATCTGTACATTCAGCGGGAGGAGAGACGGAAGAGCCGTTTGATGGTGGCGACCTTGTTGAGCTTGAGAGGGTTTCGGTACACGACGGGGACCGGCGGTCGCCGGAGACCCTTGACGCCATTCTGGTTGTTGGGATATTTACAAGAGAGGATCACCTTCTTCTCCAGCATATTCACCACGACGGACTCTGTTTCTGCAGAATCGACAAAACCTCAACAAATTATACGATCTGGGGCTGGCGAGACAGCACCGCATACGTAGGCTATACGACAGAGATGATGCGAACGAAGAGATCCGAGGAGCGAAATAGCCGAAAGATCAAAAAGTAAAGAGGCCCAATGATGTCAAGTAGGAATTTCAGGATCGCAAAAGATGCGGACTTGGGGAGCCCTGTCGTGGATTTCATCATTGAAGATAAGCAAAACGGTGGTCTCATAATCATGAGCAAGATCACTAGCAGGGAAAGATAATGTACGCACTCGAGATTAGAGGATGGTGATGTTATGCATAATAAAGATAATCCATGAAATTGATATGACATGCGACAAACCGAGCAGTAAAATAAGAATCTAAAGAAGCGAATCATATTCGACGCCTAATAAGAATTTGTCACATTATTTAATAATATAAGTTCTGGGGAAGGCATTATACGCTTCTGCGGCATATCACTTAATATATAATAACAATTGAAAAATGGAAAAGAAAACTCACATGACTGAGCCAAGTACCTGCCCGGGACCAGGCCCGTCAGGGTCCCATGTTGGCAAAAGAAAAACATAGGGTATATGGAGACAATGGTACCTGGGCATACCAGATTTACAGGGTCTTCACATTCTAGCGGTACTTGAGCAGAAGCTTTTCTGCAAATTTTGGGGTCGGGAATCGGAACCTAAGGGAATGAGGGTAAAAACATATCCTTCCCTGACCGTTTCCGCCATCAGCGTTTGCTGAAGTTTTCACGGGGATATTTTCCAGGTCTGGCAATTTCCATGTGAAAGAAGCTTTCTTGAAAGTAACATCGTTTCATTTCAGGGAGTAAATTGCTTCGATTGTTAGACTGATTCTACTAGATCGTAAAGGATTACCCAACAAGTCGAAGTTCCCACCTTGAACGAGTTAATATATGTACTGATGGGCCGTTAAGACTCGCATCCTAAGACAAGACCCCGAAATAGTTCATCAAAAAACCAGAGACGGCGAATTCTACAAGCTCAACTCGAAAGAGAACAGAATAAGAAAGCCGTTTCGTTAAAAGAAAATGGAGAACAAGATAGCTCGAAAGGTAAAAGAAAGGATCTTTGTCGTTACCGCTCATGCGAGACATAACATCAGCAACTCGCTTCTGGCACTCCGCGCATCGTATATCAGCTGACAGGACCACCTCCTGCATCTGCAGTCCCCCAAACATTCACCCCATTTCTTCAATTAGTCTCCTTCGTCTAAACAGCATCGCCTAATAACCGAACACACCCCAACCAAGAGAGAGAGAGAGAGAGAGAGTACAAACAAGAGGCATGGTCAAGGACTCGATGGAGGCCAAGCTGGTCTTGGTGGCGACGTTGGGGGAGCCGATGCTCTGCTTCGAATGGTCGACCCTTTTTATCCGTAGCCCCTCGTTTGGCAGATCGTCGTCCCCGAAAGCCATGGCCATCTCGGCTTGGATTATTTTAAACGGGGCTTCGTCTAATCAACACCGAAAGGCCATCTTCTTCTCCTCCTTCATAAAGAGAAAGGAGGAAGGTGGAGAGTTCACGACGGCATGACAGGGAGAGAAGCAAGTCAGGAGGGCTTGTCCGAAACAGGGAGTGAGGAGCAAGTGAAAACGATTCGGGACCAGTCGTTCCCCCTCCCTCCAGCTCTGATGGAACTCTTATCTTCTCCTCCTTCCTTCTTCTTCCTCCTTCCTTGTTTTAGATGCTTCCGAATGTTGGAGAACAGGGGAGGAGAGAGAGAGAGACAGAGACAGAGACAGAGAGAGATCAGGACATGTTTCGGAGCTGGAGTACAGCAGAGTAGTAAAGTGAAAAAGGCTTTCTTGTGCTCCTGTTGACAAAGGATGTTGCTTTTACCTCTCTTAGCCCCCCACCACCAAACCCCTCTCTTTTTTTTTTTTTATTTTCTTGGCCACATAATTACCTCGTTGGAATTAGATTTATATAACGGGGCCTGGTTAACAAATGTCAATTACCTAAATGAAAAAATAATAATTTCCAATACAATTATATGGGTCATAATACGGGTAAGTAATGTTTTAATAATTAAAGATTTTTTCTATTAAGCATGCTTAATAAGTCTCCTTGAGCACATGTGACCCCCACAATAGAAAGAAAATACAGGAAGCAATGTGATATGATTTTTATTTTAGGTGTCTCAATGCTTCTCACTTATTTGGGGGGATAATGACAGTATCGGCACTAGAATTATAGTATAGCGGTCATTTTGGTGCTGAACCATTCAAGCAATCATTTAAGTACCATTACTTTTAAAGAGTAATTATTGAAGTGATTCCGATAATCTAATTTGTTGAAAAATCCGACTAACACACTTTTAATAAGAAGTTCATGGGAGTCATTCAAATGGATGTTTTGAACAAAAGAAATAGCTCTGAAATGATCTTTCTTGAAATTTTGGCACTATATTGATTGGTAATGAAGTTTCAACACAAATAATTATAAAAATTGCGTGGCACAAAACATATGTACCCTATGCACCCAATGTCTTTGAATGCACCAATTTTCCACGAGTTGATAAGGTCAGGTTGAACTAATTTGCAGCCTATCCTGACAAAGGCTTCGGACTTCTTTTAATTTGAAATAGATTGAGACAATGCAAATGCGAAGTTAGGGATGGTAGGTGAAGAAAAAAAATACCGGGATAAATGCGTGAAGTTAGATCTTTGGAGTCACTTAAATGATTGTTTCTTGAAAAGTGACGGTACTTAAACAATTTGTGAAGAAGCTCATGCACCAAAATGGATGTCATGAATTAATTTCGACACACTACAATCCTTTCCCCTATATTTAGGATTCGGTAATAATTCATCTCATCATTTCACAATCGGATTCTTTCTATCTCCGACATTGAATCTCCACAAATCATGGTTAACGCCTTTCCGCAGGATCAGATTCCAAACCCAAGGTTTATTCGGTGCAATTAATGAAGCCACGGAATCATTCCTCATCATAGGTTTTGCTAAAGAGATGCGGACTTTCAAGCAATCCACCAATAACAAAAGCAAAACACCGTGGACCACCCGGGGGAGGGTTTGCCCCACCCCACCGGAGAATGGCGAAACGATGCTTCCCATCTTCGTTGTTTTGTGGCAGATTTTCACTGCTGTTCTCTGTCCTTTCTGATGCGAAGCGAAATGGGATTAGCCCCATTAATCTGCGGATGGTTTAGCAGCGAAGGAGGAGGAATGAACTCGCGATAGGTCGCGTCGAGGCCAAAAAAGTCTAGGGCGTACTCGCCATCGGATCCTGATGCATACCGGTCCCGCTTTGAAAACTCGGGCCGAGGACGGCTTTTGTACCGTTGCAGTCTTTGCCTACCTTTTCTACCTCGGCCAGCATAGGATTCATTATCCAGGCGCATCATTACATCACCCATGATGACACGGAAACGCATGGTCCGTCGATTCCACCTCCAATGCTGGAGCCGGAAGATGCTCCAGGCCAGAAGAATCGAAGCTAGAAACGGACAAACTCTCTTTAACGCGGTTGGTTGGGCCGGTTCGAACTCCCTTTTTAACCATCCCCCCACATGGCTAGTCATTACACAAAGATTTGATTAATCAATTCATTAATCAGTTGATGAGTCGTCTTGTGGATAAGGTTTTTAATGGCATGTTGGTTGATGATGACAAAGCCCGATCACCATATAAAGTGGGAGATGAAGTGCTCTTTCTTTTTCACTGTGAAGTTTCGCTTTAGACACGCCAGGGAAGGTAGAGCCAAGTGGTGCGTGCAATCGCAAGTAGACTCCCGATTGGATGATACGTGACCGGCCGAGACAGATCATGAGGGGCGTTTCGAATTGGAGCCGAAGGCCAGGACATGAGGTGACAGGTAGATGTTATTGGTAGTATACGATGAGCAAGCTGTTAAAAAGAGTTAAAAAATTTATAGAGCTATTAG
Organism: Angophora floribunda; assembly: GCA_014182895.1. Lineage (NCBI taxonomy): Eukaryota > Viridiplantae > Streptophyta > Magnoliopsida > Myrtales > Myrtaceae > Angophora > Angophora floribunda. The sequence continues at coordinate 26,795,801 of CM024711.1, read as the reverse complement.
CTGGAGGAGCTGTACATGTGCACATTGTGCTGTGATGGCTCAAATTTTTGGAGTATATGGTCACGCTCTCAATTTCAAGTTGGTCTTGGAGCTAAAAGGTTTTGAGTTCGATTCATTGCACCCCTTTTCGTCCATTTATGGTATTCGCATATAAGGATCCATTTTTAAGACCATCATCAAATTGGGCAATGCATGGAGTGAAATGACAAGGCTGAGAAAGACAGTTTGCATATCTTGAGAGTGCAAGGAGGCCAAAAGGATATGGACTAGCCTAAAAGTGGAACCAACCAGTTTGGTTCGATTCCTGTAGTATCGGTCCAAATTTTGAGTCCTAAAAATGAAATTAGTGTATGGGCAATTTGATTCCCGATTCTTATAGGGAACTAGACTAGATCCTAGAAATTGGACCAAATCGACTAAATATATTTTTGATTTTATTATTTCTATAAAAATAGTAAAATGTGAACTAGATACAATATTGGTCTAGTTCCAAGTAGTGGGAAAAAAGTAATGAGAAAAAAAAAAAGTGAATGATTTATTATATTGAACCAGATCAAATCATCAATCTGGTTCCCAACCCTAGGACCAATTAATCCAATCTCTAGTTCCGAATTACTGGAATTGGTCTTCTCGAGTCCACCTTAGAACCAGATCAAACCAAGAACCAATCACCCCTCTTGGATAGGCTCATTAGGGTATTTCTAGCAAATCCCTGGGCTTTGGCCAAAACAGCCCAGAACGAGACGATGTTCATTAGGTCCAGGCCGGCCAAATGGATCATGGGTCCGGGCATTTCGATCCGGCCCATGAACATCTCTAGCGCGAAGCGTCTTCCACGCCGTCGCAGTTGGATCGAGCCGAGCTCCGGTAAACACAGGCCTGGCCCAGTATCAGCCCGAATGAAATTTCGAAGCTTCCCCTGCCCTGTCCGTCCCTCTGCACAGCATGGTTTGGTTCGTTAATGGCGATGAAAACAGAGTGATGTAGCTCCCAAGTTCCGTCTGCTCCCTCCCAAGTTCCAGCCAACCTCCTCCTCGTCTTCTCCGCCCGCTTCCCCCTCTACATATCTGACATCCCCCGCTTCACCTCCATCTCTCTCTCTCTCTCTCTCTGTGACAATGGCCTCTTCCCTTCTCTCTCCTCCCTCCTCCGCCACCACCATCTCCTTCTCCTCCTCCCTTTCCACCCCTCTCCCCTGGCGCCCCTCCTCCGCATTCCCCCGCCGCGCCGGCGGCCGCGGCGGGGGCTGGAGATCCCTCTCCGTCCAATCCAAGATCCGCGAGATCTTCATGCCGGCCCTCAGCTCCACCATGACCGAGGGCAAGATCGTCTCCTGGGTCAAGTCCGAGGGCGACGTCCTCTCCAAGGGCGAGAGCGTCGTGGTCGTCGAGTCCGACAAGGCCGACATGGACGTCGAGACCTTCTACGACGGCATCCTCGCCGCCATCGTCGTCCCCGAGGGCGATAGCGCCCCCGTCGGCGCCCCCATTGGCCTCCTCGCCGAGACCGAGGACGAGGTCGCCGAGGCCAAGGCCAAGGCCGCCGCCAAATCGGGCTCTTCTTCCTCTTCTCCTTCCGCTCCTCCTGCCGCCCCGGCGGCCGAGACCCCCGCCGTCACTTCGAATCCTGCCCCGGCGATTGCTCAGCCTCCGCCGCGAACGGCTGCTCCGGTGGACGGGCCAAGAAAGATTGTGGCGACTCCCTCTGCGAAGAAGCTCGCCAAGCAGCACAAGGTGGACATTAACAAGGTGACAGGTAAGATTTTTGTTGAATACCACATCATCGCAAAATCATAATACGATAGAACCACATCATTCAGCAGAGTGAGACGTTGGTCCTTGATATGGTAATTGGCACGATTGAGTGTAGCTGATCATGTGTGGTGGCAGGTACCGGTCCGTACGGGAGAATTACGCCGGCAGACGTGGAAGCGGCTGCTGGAATCCAGCCGTCCAAGCCAGCTGTTACAGTTACTGCTGCTCCAGCGGGTGCAGCAGAGCCAGCTCCAGCTGCTGCCGCTCCACCAAAATCTGCTGCCTCTGCTCCGCCTCCACTTCCAGGATCTACAGTGGTGCCATTCACCACGATGCAGGCTGCCGTGTCGAAGAACATGCTGGAGAGTCTCTCAGTACCGACTTTTAGAGTTGGATACCCGGTGACAACTGATGCGCTCGATGCTCTCTACGAGAAGGTAGATTCTGCGCTCGATATGCAGCCTTCGGTGTGCTATTTCTGGATCATGATATGATGAGGAATATAGTTGGAGAGATTGTTAACGAAGTGTATAAGTATGTATTCTTCAGTTAGGGTGTGTCAATCTTGATCTAATTTTATACCCTTTGGCATTTGGTGAGATAGTCCCACCTGCTCAATAGTTGCTTTTTATTGGTATAAATCTTTTGTTCGCTCTCTATATTTAGGTGAAACCAAAGGGTGTGACCATGACTGCTATATTGGCAAAGGCTGCTGCAATGGCACTTGTTCAGCATCCAGTTGTGAATGCCAGTTGCAAAGATGGGAAGAGCTTCACTTACAATAGCAACATTAATATTGCTGTTGCAGTGGCCATTAACGGCGGGTTGATCACACCTGTGCTTCAAGATGCAGATAAGGTTTGATTTCTCAAGCTTGCTGTGCCTTTGTTCCTCTTGCTAAAATGGAAAGCAAATGGATTGATTTGATGCATACAATTTTCACTTATCAATTTTGGTTTTACTTGATAATATTTGGTACAGTTGGATCTTTACTTGCTGTCTCAAAAATGGAAAGAGCTGGTGGAGAAAGCCCGCTCAAAGCAACTTCAGCCACATGAATATAACTCAGGTTCCACCATTCAATATATCTTTTGTTTCTCATTTCTATATGTGCAACTCTGATAGCTGGTTTGTTAATGTCACTATTCTTCAATACTCAGGATTATGGTTTTTCTGTCTATTTGAATGTTTTAGGCACATTTACTCTTTCCAACCTGGGCATGTTTGGAGTGGACAGATTTGATGCAATTCTTCCTCCAGGCCAGGTGAGTCATGCGGTTGTGATTTCCAACTTTACTGAACTGAGGACTTTATTAAAGTTGTGAGAAGCTTATTAGCTGTCTGCTGAATTTTTTTCTTATATTTAGGGGGCTATCATGGCTGTGGGAGCATCAAAGCCAACTGTTGTAGCTGATGCCGATGGATTCTTCAGTGTCAAAAGTAAAATGCTGGTGAGTGTTTGCATCTTCCCTGCAATTTTCCAAACTATCCAGTTTATTATGTAATGAAGGCTCAGTATCCCTACTAGAGCGAGCATATTTGTGATTAATAAGCATTCCTTTACTGCATGAGGCATGATTATACATCAAGCATTGAAAATTAGTTTAAAAATTATATAGAACTGGGGTCCTTATCTGCTACTAATACACCTGTTGTTGCTGTTGCCTTTGTAAGAATATTGGGAGCTGAGGATTTCTCATTTCTATTTTGAGAAAATCTCTGTTAGCAAATTCCAAGATAAAAACTTAGTTGGAAGCAAATAGGAATTGGATCTAAAATGCCAATCCCTCTTTGGAGCCAGATACCACCTCAATTAGTCAGAGAGAAAATAATGGTCTAGTTCAATGGATGTTATTGATAAATTGACATGGCTTGCTGCTTGTCTCCTAGAAACTATGTTCCAACTAATGACAGGTAGTTTACTGCCTGTCGTAATCCTATATGTAAAGTGGACCCATAATCTTTTATATTCTGCATAATTCTTTCCAAATTTTATCTTTGTTGAGGATGTCACACATTATAGACTGATATAGGCGCTGTCCTAATTTGTCACGTACAAACAGATCAAGATTTACAGTTCAAGGTTCAATTTAATAATTACTTGTGTTATGTTATATTATCACTATATTATCAGAACTCAAATGTCCTTACTCTTGGAACCTGTTCAGTAAAATTGAAAATTGTGCTGAAAATATATGACCTGAACTTTAAGTGTTGATAATTTTAAGTGCTGAAAATAGAATGAAAAAGTTATTTGATGATATTAAAAAATAGATAGCTGAGTATGGTGAATCTCTTATCAGCTATAGAAAAAAGACCATCATTGGTAGGTTTTGTCAATACATTTGGCAAGATTATGATTACCATCAATTATCTTTAATTAAATGAACTAAGTAACCCCTCCCTTACTTACTAGACTAAGTGGATATTTGACTTAATTGAATCATTTTAAGTTGATTTTACTAAAGGTTATCAAACAAGCTTAATGTCATTGTGCTCCTGGCTAAGCTCTTTGAGGCTCAATTTGAGTTCCATGGAGCTTCACCCTAGAGAGAGGGAGGGCGAGAGAAAGAGATTTTGAGTCCAGAATGAAGCTTCTTGCCAAGATCTGTGAGGCCCGATTTGAGATCATGGTGGGCATTTTGGTGTTTTCTGGCTCTTCTCTGTTGATGTATAAGGTTTTGGTCGAGATTGCCTATGTTGATCCAATAAGTTCTTCCTTTTTTCGGTATGGAGCGTCTCTTGTGAAGAGGATGATTTTGAGTCCAGAATGAAAACCATGTCTTCGTTGAGGACTAAAAATTGTGATAGCACAACAATGGGTGTTTCCACATCTTCAGTGTTAAAAAGAGGAAGAATAGGAAGCACATTCAGGGTAACCATTTAGAGTTCTTCCAAAGACCACTCAAGACAGACTCTAAAATCTTTAAGAGCATTTAAGTTTTGTGATTCTGTTTAACCTGCTGCTTTACTGATAGTTATCTCTGAAAAGCTGCATTTGGGTTTTTATAATCCTAATCATGCTACCATCATAAACTTTTTTTATGGCAAGTTGTTATTTGACTTTGCATTTCATCATGATCTCAGCTTGCCATTTTGGACATTTCAAGTTGTTTTTCATGATCTTGTTAGCTACCTTTGCGGAGCTTAACTAATTGAATCTAGTGCAGAAAATTTTAACCGTGGGAAACAAATTTCAGGTGAATGTTACGGCAGATCACAGGATCGTCTATGGTGCTGACTTGGCTGCCTTCCTCCAGACCTTCTCAAAGATTGTCGAGAATCCTGAAAGCCTTACATTGTAATGAGGTTTGTATCAGTTTGGACTGGATTGTCCAAGCCATATTCTTTGGATGCGGCTGTTGCTTCACTGTCACTTTTTGTCTTGTATTTTCATTTTTTTTTCTCTAATTTGTGAGGAACTCACACAGAACTTTGATAGATTTTGAAAGAGGGTAATAAACTTCGCTGAAGTTTTGAGCTGAGCGTTGAATATGCCCTCCTTATTGTTACGAAAATGTAGATTACTTTTTCTTGTATGGTCGCAGCTGAGTTCTGCAGCCTAATGGCCATTTGCTTATGGATAGGGCTATCTGCATGGCTTAAATTGAGTCTACTTTTGATGTTCTGACGGAAGATTGTTCATTTAGCTAGAGAAGAAAACGGCCGAAGAGGCCATTTAACACTTAAAATTATTTTCGTGGCCGGAATTTTGCAATCCTAGTAGATCTTGATGGAGTTAGAGACATCTAAACAAAAGTGGGCACTACATGTCGGTTTGTACAAACCCTTCAGACCAACGGGAAAACACAGTATCAAAGCGACATGGGTGAGGGTAGAACTGGAAACTTGAAAATCAAACCAATGGTGTAGGTTCCAAAGATTGGGAAACTAGTTCCGATTGTGGATTCCAAAGTTCTAAGTGGAATTGAGAACTTGCGACTTCAAACAAATCTTGATGTTTTTCTTGTTATATGTCTCAACGTGATCTTATAGCATTTCGTGGTGATCTTAAATGTGTAGCATTTTATTGCATTTTATGATATCGAATGATAAATGTGTAATCCGAAATCATTAATCTGAATTTTCATCTTTGGCAATTTATATCACTGAGATTTTTATTTTATTAATATTTCATAATTTTGTATGTCTATCGTTCTTTAACTAAACAGAATAATGAAGGATGCAAACTCCAAATCCTTTTATAGATCATGTATTATGACAACACTTCTTGTGTTAGGACTTTGCAGCCTTTAATGGATCCAACGAAGTTGTGTATAACCAAATTTGCAAGCATTAATGGATTGGTAACATTTATGGAGATTTATTTTGTAATAACTCAAGGGGGCGGATCATGCATCATGCTGGGACCACAATAATAATGGAGTAATTGACCGATTCACAGCTTTCCAAGACTTTTATTTATTTTCAGTCTCTTTGGTTACACGTGTCGATCAATCATCCCTTCTTTCCTCCATCAAGTGTTTGTAACTACTTCATATTTCATCTGAGAATCCCTTGAATATCCTTTTACATAATAGCTTTGTGTCATAGTGCATCCTAACGTAAGCAGAAGCTGCAGAAAAATTGGCGGTATTCGCTCCTAGATAAGGTGTTCCCACCATAAAGCTGTGTTTACATGAAGGAAGGGAGTGAAGAGAGATAGAGAGATCGTAGGTGCCAAAATTGTCTGAAAAGTCTTTGTTCTGTACAAAGAGAGACTGGTCGAAGCTATCAACATGAATGAAGCGAGGTGTATCGGTTCACCAGTCCAAGCTAATATTTCTGGATATGTATAACTTATCAATGTACTGTATGACTGGGATCGAGGCCTCAATATACCTTCTCATCTTCTTCTCAGCCGTCTCATCTGCAATGAGATTATTGGAAGTTTGAGATCTCTGAAGGACAAAGCAAGATCAGGAGGATTATTTATGACCGATCAACCTGATTCAATAGCATATTTAAGACAGAAACTGCTAATGCGTAATTTGCCTCATAATGTTGTTTTGCAGAAGAACCAGTTAAAGGGCTTAGAATCTTTGAATTGCTTATACAAGAACCTTGTCGTGAGACACAATGCTGCATCTGATAAAAGGATTAATGCCATTGGTTCGTGCAATTGTCTCATGTAACACGAACACACAAAAGGTTTCCAGCAATAACTACGCAGCTTACCAGGTCTAATGACATCCTACAGTTAATGGATGTATGATGATATTCTGTAGCTCCTTATAATTTTATAACCAATTCAACTCCCACCTTCTCGTTTTGGTCAACATTCTAAAGTTATGGTTTTTAACATGCAAGAAGTTAGTCAAGCAATGTAGTTTTCTGACTTGGAAACTAGCAATCATCGGCTTTCAAGAAAACACTTTAAAAATCATACATAGAAGTTGTAAAAGTGATCAATACAGAAAATTGTTTTTACAGAAGAATAGTGGAAAGTGAGAAGGAGGACCGATATGCATGCAGTATCATCCCAACTCACCAGTTTCATTGAGCTTTAGCAAAAGTTGATCCCTGTATGGAAGAGCATACATTCCAGCATAAACAGCTGTCCTGATTGCCCATGTGTGGAATGGCGCACAAACTTGCGTATAGGCTGTGGTAGCCGCATCCTTTAGTGAGTAATCGCTAGAAAAGAAAAAGAGAGGAAGCTTTTACTATTGAACAAGACCAATCTTGTATATGAGATTACATCTGCAGGAGACTGTAACTTTGGACAATTTGACTAAAGGGCAATGGACTTCTTTAACTCAGATCACAAATTATTATTATCTACTTATCATCTTATCCTCATTCATTGCGAAAATCATAGCTCGATTGGGAAGAATCTTTGCAAACGCTAGCAGCAAAATGACTTCGACCTCAGTCTACTAAATAGACATACATACAATCATGACTGACCTTGAAAAGAAAAGATTAAAAATCATGTGAACTTTCATAGTAATGAGCAAGGTTGTCATCATAGTTTAAACCTAGACTATAGCATACGGATTTCCAAAATAAATTGACAAATGAGTGGGAATTCTTCTAGTCAGTAGCTGCTTCTTTCATCACTGAACTCTTGCGGGCAGTCATCTATAGTTTTCTGTATATAGGCTAGTTAATGGGAAATCTTGCACACACACACATAATTTTCTTACTAAACCTTTGGAGTGCAGTGGCTCTGATGTTTCTTTGGTTCCATGACATAGAGGAGTTACCGTAGAAGATTTTTCCGCTAACGATGAAGTTCTAAATGTCCTGCTGGTCTGGTCATAAAGGGGAGGAAGAAAATTTTGGCCGACTTATTCTTGAGATCACCCCTAAAGGCTCTACATCAATGCTCCTTCAGAGTAAATTGTGCCACACACCCATTGTGAGAACTCCTGAAAATTCGGATTAAGGGATAAAGAACCTCTTTCCTGTTTACTAGTACCTAAAAGGTTGATAGAATCCTAAAACTTCAAACTCTTAAGTACGTGATGCTGAGACATAACAAACATATGATCAAAAGCAGGTCTCCAAATTAATCAATTCCCTGGTAGAAATGGAATTTCCTTCCACAAATTTAAATGATAATATGCAATTAAACAGAGAGAGAGAGAGAGAGCATACTCAGAAGACAAAAACTGCTCAAATAGAGCTCTGATGAGATCAAGGCCCTGCCTAACTCGACGTAAGTTACGTGTATGACTTCCAGGAGTTCTCACTGTATTATTTGCAACATCGAGATCCAGTATGTTTTGTAATGTTCGATGTGTCTTTGATGCCTCCACAAGATCACGTACCTTGGAGAGTCAATTACTAAGTCAGTGGAAGAAAGGTCACAAGAATAGTACATGGAAACGGTAACTCATTCCATCATAGCACAGATACTCCATAGGTCGATAAGTAGCCACTCCGAATACATCATTTCCAACTCACACAACTTATAATTTCCTATTCTGCAAATTCCAGCTCAATGAAAAAAGTCGACAACCATTATCAAAAAGTCATGTCTTGGAAATCCCACACCAATCACTGGAAATCCTAATTATAGCATTTCAACCGGCATGACATTTCCCCTTTCACCTAGAAGACCTCAAGTTCAACTCATGAGTTGAAGATTGACGAGAATCTACCCCGTAACACAGCAAACTCAAGCAGGTTATCGAATCATGTAAAACTGCTGACATATCACCTGAACAACCATGCGCGATCCTGCATTAGCAACAGAGTGTCCTGAACCATTTTGAGAATTCATACCAACCCAACACATGACAAAGCCGCGAGCACAAGTACAAAAAGATCTCTCTTTTTCCGCATAATTAATGCCAGTGATTTTAGGACCGGCGTAGGAGATACTTTGTAAAGTGCGGTGACAAGCTGTAAGCGAAATCCGAGAACCGATGAGAATCCAAAATATCGTTCCGTGGACCAATTTGGAATATTAGCTACTCTTCGTGCATTTCACTATCTACGTATATTCCATCACCATACACACAACAGCCACCAGGAACAACTGAAGATGAACAGCGGAGCAAATGAAGAATTCGAACAATCGGAGACGAACACAGCATAAACACCAAATTTCCCTCCAGAGCATTGCTCTAGCAATTTACAATCGAAACAGAACAGAGTCGAATTCAAAGCTCGCGAAACAAAGAATCGCGACGAACTCACCTTGGCGACGTACTCCATCTCGGCGAACTTGAAGGCGAGGCCGAGGCAACCGAAAAGAACAGAGACCAGGGAGCAGGCGTCGCAGAACTTGTCCAAGCGGAGCTCCACGCTCCCGTTTTCGTCGGGCCGCAGGAGGAGGCCGGCCATCTCCTCGAACGCCTCCGCGATCCCAGAGAGGGGCGTGCCGGGGGGACCCGGCGGGCGGCGGTGGGGGGAGGCGCCGCTCCGGCATCTCCCTCCGTCTGCTCGTTCACCCATCATCATTTGCGTGCGGGCTATCGTCGCATCTCCGCGTGGGGAATTTTGGGGAGAAGAGAGGGGATGGTTGCGTGCGTGTGTTGGATGGAGGCTTTCCGAGATATGAGCGAAGAAAGGGAGAGGAGGTGGGAACGGGAGGTGTCGGTACACGGAGGGACGCTACTCGTGCGGGTTGCCGAAGGCCATAGAGACTCCGTCTGTTTGTCTGTCTGTCTGTCTGCCCGCATGGACTTTTCTCTTTCTCTTTCTATCCAGGTCTTGCACGAAAGCTCTTCTTCTTTCCTGTCAATCTGAACCTTCTGACGTGAGAAAATTCATTAAGGAAAATGACACCAAATGGCCCTAGACTTTGTTTCAATACAATAGGTTGATTGAACTTTAACCCAATGTGATCCCTAAATTTTATACATATGTTCAATCTAGTTCTTACACTATATGAAAATGTTCAATGTTATCCTTCAACTGAGAACTAAATTGTTTAATGACCACATTTGGTCAAAGTTCGTAAATTATTTATGTCATTATCCTTTCAGGCTTACTATACCCGCCATATGTGATATTTTGCTATGAGTTTGGTCCCTTTCATTGAAATTGCATCTGCATTATTAAATTAAATACTTATTTAAGTAATTTGGTTAAAATTGGGTAGTTTAATGACACAATCAATTGATTTATTCCTCTTAATTATGAGGAAATTCAATGGAATAAATAATTCCCTATTAATTTAATATTATCGGAATTAGAGGAGGCAAAATGGGTCTAGAATCCATACCTTAACCCATATTTGGCAAAATGGGTTGTAAATGGGTGGCCTTAAGTTATTAAAAATAAAAACAGCATAAATGTGTTGTACATGGGTTACCTAACAACTTAATGGGTCTCAAATGGGTTCATAAGTAACCCATTTCTGACCCATAAGACATATTAGGTTGAGTTAGACTTAAGAGATGCCAAGCCAATTTTTGTGTTTTATTTTTTCCTTTTCACTTTTTCTTCTAAGTCCGGTGAGGGTTGGGTGAGGGCCAACCAGCCCTCGCCAACCACGGGCGAGGGCCACAAAGCCCTCATTAGTAATGGGCAAGGGTCATGGCCCTCATCTAGATGGCCACTAGGCAAGGGCTTTGCGGTTCTCGCAAGGTTAGGCACCAAATTTGGGCACGGTTGCCGCCCCTCGCTTGTGGTCAACGAGGGTTGGCTAGCCCTCTGATGTGATCAACGAGGGTCGAAGGGACCCTCACCTGACTTAGAAGAAAAAAAGGAAAATAAAAATATTTAAAATGCTTTTATTTTTCTTAAAATCATTCACTAAATTTGTATTGCATGGAAGTATTTAGAAATATATATATATATATATATATTTTAAAAAAAAATCATTACAAATAGGTTTTCCTTATATTATATTCGATATGGAAAGTGTTTTAGCAATACAAGTCAGGTCACATATGGGTTGGATCAAAATAAATGAGTTAATTTGGGCCGAATCATTTTCGAGCCGGCCTATCCATTAGAGGTGTGCAAAACGGATTACCTAAACCAGGAACTACCCAGACCGACAAGATGGTTCAATTTGTAAGAGTGCCAATCTAGTTCCCGATTCCTAAAAGTGAAACTAGTGTTTAGGTGGTTCGATTTCTAGCTCTCGGTTCCAAGAGGGAACCGGACCAGACCGATACTTTTTTATTATTTCTTCAAAAAATTAGTAAATTATGAATTAAAAATTATATTGTCTAATGGTACCAAAAATTACGACACAATAGCTTTTCACTCATCATTCCTTTCGTCAACATATTGAGATTTGTCATTCTCTTGTTGTGCATGATCACTTTTTAGTAGGAAAAAAAAAAGTAGCTAATTCCATTGGATCAGACCAGAACAGATCGAAATCAACGGTCCAATCCGATTTCTAGTTATAGGACCAAACGGTCTATAGTCCCCTGTTCCCAATTTTGGGAACCGGTTTGGTTCCGGTTCCACCTTGGAGTTGGACCAGATTGGAAACCGATCACCTCTACTATTCATTCGACAAGTCTAAACAAACATCCATGAAGAAATGCAAGAAAACCAATCAAAACTAAAATAAAATCGCCGATCTGGAGTCTATACGGAATGGCGTCGGGTGGGGATTTCGCCTTCAATCCGAGCGGTGCGCCGGCCCGAGGAAGGCAGGCGGTGGCTATTGTTCTCTAGCCGCTTAAATGCATTCAAAGTTTGCTCGATATGACTATTTTGTATATCTGTTTCCTCGCTCGAAGATCGAAATTTTCAACCGAACCCAGTTCACTGAGTTCCAGCTAATCAAGTTGAATTAGCACAGAGAATGCTAACTGCTAAGCATAGTAGGACCGGCTAGATCGCGGGGAACTATGTATGTGTGCTCTTTTTCTGCGAGAAGTTCCTTCCATGTCCTTGAGAGCGTAGTCAAGGGGATGAAGGTCGCAGCAAGGAGGCGCGAGAAAAAGAAGGGAGGTTTCTTATCTTTCTACTTCCATTACGTGTCAGGAGCCTTTACAGGAATCATGACTCGCGGCGAGCGGGGCAGGGGATCCTCGTCCTCCCACCACTCCTAGTGCGATCCTAAAAAGAGTATATACAGTCACATCATCAAGTGACCCAAATAGAGTAACTGCGCCTACAGAATAACCTCCCTTTATAACTAAGCATCACCTAAATTTTGGCAAGCTCGACCCCCTAGTCAGTGGTGCAGCGTTTTCTTCCCCGTCACCAAGGAATATGGAAGACGACAGAGTTTCCCCTATCCGCCCGGGAGTTGGCTGAATGGCTCGCTCTTGGGTTTTCCTTAAATTTTTTGAAGACCTGCTCAGGTCTTTAACCTCCCACTATAACTAAGTACCAACTAAACTTTGGCAAGCTCGACAGTGGTTTTATCTTCATCTCCTTTGCCCTTCGTAGCCTCCACGCTGTGGATCTGTACTGGCTTGAACGTGTAGAACCTGGCCACGCAAACGTAGTACACCAGATTCAGACCCTGCATCAGGGTCAGCAGCCAGTAGAAGTACTCCAGCTTCCCTCGGTTCAGGTTGTCGTCTGGAAGCCAGTTGGACCCATCGGGCCGGGCGCTGTACTTGTGCACGATCGTGACCATGAAGGTGCTCAAGTAGTTCCCGGCGGAGATCGTCGTCCAGAAGAGCGCGGTCGCCGTGCTCCTCATGCTCTCCGGGGCTTGGTCGTAGAAGAACTCGAGGTGCCCGATCGCCATGAAGGCCTCTGCGATCCCGTGGAGCCCGTACTGGGGCATGAGCCAGAACACCGACATGGGTATCATGGCGTGGGGAGAGTCCAGCAGCCCATGGGCCTCCGCGTAGTGCTTTCGCTTGACCTCGACGAAGCCCGCGACGAGGGTGGCCAGGATGGAAATGAAGTATCCAATCCCCATGCGCTTGAGGAAGCTGATCCCGCGGTCGAGGCCCGTGAAGCGGCGGGCCACCGGGACGAGGAGGCGGTCGTAGGCTGCTATAGTGATCAGCATGAAGGTCATTGTGAAGACCGACATGGAGGCCGCGGGGATCTGGAAGTGGCGGCCGAGGTGGCGGTCCACGGTCTTGGCCTGCTGGAGGGAGAAAGTGCCCTGCTGCGCGTAGGCGGTGTAGAGGAGGATGCCGGATGCCCATATCGGGGCCATCCGGATCACCGTCTTGAGCTCTTCGACTCGATGGACCGTGTTCAACCTCCATAAGTTGGGTGACTTCACATCATCCTCCGGAGCAACGATGGCCGCTTTGTCGAGGAACCTGGAAGTTTGATCAACCAATTAGTGATGGCTATAGCCATAGTTTGACATACGATAGGACAGATTTCAGGAAACAAAATGAGTTATGAATAGGAAAGAACAGAATCATATATTGTGCAGTTGATGGTGTATGAGGGTCTAATACTTTAATTAATTATGTTGTAACGAGACCAATTTGTCCTGGCTTAACCTTAAGACAAAACACAATCTACATGTGCCTAAATTCAGAGATCATACCCTCATCTGTCTGTTTAATTTGGCCTTCGAGAGCTACCGAACGTTAGTTAAAAAAGATGAAGGAGCAAGAGTCCATAACTCACCCCTATATCAGGACAAACGACGAGGTATCATCCTTGTAGACTTTCACAGCATCCATGCAAATGAAAAACGACAGGCGACAGCCGAGCGACAGAGACCCTTCAGAGGAAAGGATCAAAATACCACGTGCTCTGGACCATCTTACGTACATGTCCCCAGAGGTCACATGCGTAGGTACGTGCAGACGACTCAAGACTCGGCTCTTTCATAGACTCTACTCGAAGCGTGCGCTACTTCTCAGTGGGATTCCATGACATGTGGTCACAGAGGAACGCAGTAAAATGACAATGGTCTCCGCGGGCCTGGTGCGATGAGAGCCGGAAGCCTCATCGTCCCACCATGCCACGACTCTATCAGGAGCTCAACCAGGACCATCGAAACGAAACGCAGGACGGACGCGTGCGCCTGACATTCGTAAATCTGTCCGGATTTCTTTGTTTCGAAATGGAATGAGATGAATTCGGACGTCTGCCTTTTTTCAGAAGAGAACATCATCATCGTTCTGGACAGTCGTGATGAACTTTGACGTTGCGAATCACATGATATCCACAAATGGAATCTCTTCGTCTGCAAAGTTTGTCACGGAGTAATCGACTGTTCAGGACACATCATCAGTGATTTCCTTCGCTCTTTTCCCTTTTTTCCTGGGCTAATCTCTGATTGTCTTCTTCGTTCAATAAGAGAGAGATTAGATAACCTACTAGTTTCACGGGACACAATCATTCGGCCGTTGAAACTTCCACATCCTAAACGAAGGTAGGATTTCTCTATTTTACATATAAGACCGAAGCTGTTATCATCTTAAATTAACACGGAACGGGTCTCATCAATCATTGCTCGACGTTACTGTGCAGACCGTGCGAGTTTTCAACGCGTGCCTTCTCGCGAGAGACAAGACGACAAAAAGCACACGTCGTCGATTGCACGACGTTTTCGACGACTCATGTTTCGACAAAACTAGGCTGGCCGACAAAATCAATATGATTATTGGCTTTAGTAAGGGAGGTCGCAAAACCCGTTTGAGCGTTGTATCAAGGTAAAATTATTGTTCGTATAGCATGTTTAAGTACGTAGGAATTCAATGATTTTCTTCCCTCCTAGTAAGCATAAAAGTTTACATAGACGTAAGCCGGACTTGATGATGATCCATTAAATGATCCGAGCTCCTAAAATAAAGTGAATCTGATTTAGGTGCACCTTATGAAATTCTTAAAAGTTGATATGATCGATTACTTATGTTTGTCAAATCCACTTCATTATGCTTTCATTTATGTTATTTCATGATAGAGAGAACTTACTTGACATGATTGGTGTGGACAAGCCTCCCATCGAGTGAAATTGAGGCGTCGAGCTCTTCATTCTCATATAATAATCTCGAATCCGTCACCATTGCTAACCTCCTCTTCCTGAACGAAGCCACACAAACCTGCAGCAACCGGGTGAACGGGCTGCCTGCCGGATCTATCATCCGGTACAACTGGTACCCGCCAATTAAGGTGATGACCGAGAGGAACATCAAGATGGTCGGGATCCCGAGACCCCAGCCCCATCCGATGTTGTCCTGAATATAAACGAGCACCGTCACCGCCAGCAGTATAGACACCCCCATCACAAAGTAGTACCAATTGAAGTACTTCCACGTCTTGGTAGACTGCTTTGGGTCATTAATGTCGAATTGGTCCGCCCCAAAGGCGACCACGCAGGGACGAATCCCGCCAGACCCGAGGGCTCCGACCAGGAGGGCCATGTAGAGGACGGCGAGCTGGCCGGCGCTGGCTTGTTGGCACACTTGGTCGCCCGTGCATGGGGGTGGCCTCAGCTGGGGGAGTGCGGCGGATAGGGTCAAAAGGGTCATTCCCTGTCAACAGAATAAGGACAAATCATTGATCAATAATGGAATGGACGGGGTCCTACAGGGTTGTAAAATGTTTAAATCGGTGGTTGCGTCTGTTTAATGAGTAGGTCTCGCATAATCAATCCAGTAGAATATCTATTTTATAGCATCCTAGGATTCACGCTTCCATTAAGTAAGAACTTGGTGATTCAAACGTCGGGGAAGCGAGGATACACATGGACATAGATATATGGCCAAGGTCTAGTGGGTGACTTGACAGCGGCGGTGGCCAGCCCCACTGTCGTTTATGAAATGACTGCCGAGAAGTGGAGGAGGAGGATGAGGATGAGAAAGAAAAGAGATTTTCCTTGTGTGCTAGGTTCCTGAGATTTAAATCACGTTAAGTGAGTTCTATAATTGAATGGACATGTGTCATGATTTTACGATAAAGACGGCATATTAGTCCACAATGAATGACAACTTATCTGTTTGTAACAAGGGCGCATCATGATTTCTAATCATCTAGTAATACTTATATTTAAGCACTAGATGTACCTATACGTATAAAGTGTACTCCCTCGTAAAAGTAACCTGTGGACAATCTGAAGTAGGTTTAAATCGCCTGTCTAGGAGGAAGCTCCTCTAGATAGTAGCTACACGTATTGTTTCTTTTATGATTTTCGGTCGCTCGCTTTTGAGCTTTGACATTGACGATACCTTACCATAGCAAGAAACCTAATGACAACTAAATTCAACTGAAGTATAATTAACACCGAGAAAGACGTAAACCTCATGTTTATTTACCCGTTGAAAACCTTGACGACTCCATCTACCCAGAGTGAGCAAATACCCTTAGGACTCCAATCATGCTTCTCCAATTATTGAAAAAATCAAATCGATGGTGTCTCCATTTTTGTAAACATGTATGGTCAAGAGTCTTTTCAGTTTTCTCCTTTTTTTTCCGGAAGCCATGGTCAGGGTTTGTATATGGAGAGCTATCTTAAGGGGTAACAGTCATATGTGGATCTCATTTCTTCAGTGTCCCTTTCATAAGTAGTGTGTATACGGGTAAAAAGTGCAAACAAGTTAAGTGCAAAGCCGCTTCAATTATTGCATAAGTTGCAACAGAGGAAATTTATGTACACAGAATACGAAACTCAACCGTAAATTATCAAAAATCAGGAAGTGATTTTTGCGCACGCCCTCAGGAATTCGGTTTTAGCAAAGTGGAGGACTTGTAAGGTTGATTCTTGCAGAGGTTTACAGAAATTATATTTGCATAAGCTTTCAAAATCAGATGAAGTTGCTCTGAACGACCACCAGTTTAAGATAAAGAGAAGTTTTGCATACGGTCCTCGAATCCATCTTGTTTATATCACCATGGTCATACGATTTCCAAAGAAAGAAAAGGTCATTCCTTATCTTGTTTATATCACCATTATTATACCGTCTCCGACGAGAAGAAAAGGCCACCCGTCGTACAACTTCGACTTCTTCTCCGACTTTGTCTGAAGACACGCACACGGAGAAACAAAGAGTAGTTAAACTTACAACTACGGAGATAATGGAGGCGACGGTGACGGTCCAGAAGCGCCCGGCATAGGCGTCGGCGACGAAAGCACCGATCAGCGGCGTGAGGCTGGCGGTGCCGCCGAAGTTGGTGAGGGTGTTGGCCGCTTTCGTCAATGGCATGTGGAGTTGGCCCGTCAAGTAGCTTAGCATGTTCGCGTTGAAACCCACCACCGCCAATTTATCGCACACCTCATTCGCTTCACCAATACAATTAACGTAATCAAAGAAACATTCAAGAAGATTAGGAGAAGTAGAAGAATAAGAAGAGATGATCGTGATCGTGATCGTGATGAGGGAGCCTAGTTAACTCACAGAAAATGAAGGGCATAGTGATCATCCCTCCCTTTTTCCTTCCCCTTCCCCGGCTTCCTTCCTCCTCCATTTCTCTATCTCCTTCGCTTCTTCTTCTTTTTTCCTTTTAATTTCTCTCCTCCGTTTTCCTATGGTTCTTTCAGTGCTCAAAGTGCCTCGGATTCCATGCCATTTATAGTGCTCTTGATGAAGTGATTAAACACCGATCTTTGGATATGCTTCGATTCTATTGGCGTGATTTCTTTATTTTATTTTCTTTTTTTAATAACCCCTTTTGCCATGGCGAATAAGTAGCCACGAGAGTAATCCAGCACGGTGATGACAAAGGCTTCTTTTTTTATTTTTCAATTTTTTATGGGGGGTGTTTTAGCCGTGCATTGAGACGAGGATATTTTTGTCGTGTCGAAGAGATATGATCGTGCAAAATGTGAACAAATGACCATTGCTCCAATAATTGAATCACCAGCAGCCCGAACAAAACAAAGATGTGAGGACATTGGGTTAAAATTTGTGATATGAAATATATCGACCGGAAAACTCAAAACGTCTACGGTGATTTTTTATAAAATTGAAGACGTCAGAACATTTTTGTCAGCTTGGAATACTTCTTTCGGGCAATGGGATTTTGCTCATTTGGAAATTAAATATCTGTTATCAAATAGAAAGTTAAACTTTAGTAATGATGATAGGGTTTTTCTTTTTTGGGACATTAGGTTCACATGACATGTTTTGTTTTTGCCACAGTTCGTTGAGAAACATGGATTGAGAAAGAGGCGGATCGGAAGTGGAGAGTTTGAGCCCCACACATACCATCATCTTTAAATTGTTGGGAGGCTAAATGAGGAATCAAAACTTATCAGGAAAAAAACAATGTCATGATGCTAAATGGATATAATTCATGAAATATTTTTATCCTTTCTTTAAAATAATCGACATCATGTTCATGACCAAACCAAATAGTCATCTCATCATTTTATTTTTTTTGGCAATGTTTGTTGAGGAATCCACTTGTTATTTCCCTCAATTATTCTTACTGTAATTTTTCATAAATTATGCTAGTTTTTGTAGAACAAGGAAACCCACCTGAATTAATAAACTCAAAATTTTCAAATACATCCCTAATGAATTAATTCATGCACCATGTCTAACTGCTGATTTGTTCCTTGCAAACAGTTCAAATGGCGTAATGGTTGGTTCTACTCTCTGTCTGAGAAGGCAATTGCAGAAGGGAAACCTGATCCCTGCCCCCTACATACTGCTTGGCTCAGAGAAATAAAAGTAATCTAGACATCAATGAACCCATTGTCAGATTTCATGGAAATGGCTATCAATATGCATGACTAGGAGAGAGTGTTGGAGTGATGAAAATCCGGTTTTTGTACCTCATCTTCAACTAGAAAATAACAACACATGCTTTACCAGTTGATTCTTCTTTTCGCGTGTACAGTGGTGAAGCTCCTTGGTATCTCAACTGGTCTTGTCTGAGCCAGAACTACACGAAAATGTAGTCTAAATACAACATGTTGGGGCATAACTATTTCACATAGGCTCCTCGGAATTTTTAGTAATGGTCACCACCACTTTTCGCTTGTCATGCGTGACTCAATTTAATGTCGTCTGATTGGGTTTTATGCATTAGACTCGAGCTTTGAAAGGAAAATTCTTTGCAAATGGTATTAAGGTGAATTAAAACTTATCGGGGTCCTTGAATTCAAGAGGATCGTCAGTGCAGATGTAACTTTTGTAGGTGCAAAGTTCACTATATACTTCCTGGGGCAAGATACATATTACATGTACAGCTGAGGGCTCCTCTCGCCCAAACGAACAAAATAAGTTACAAGAAAGACAATGGAATGTTTGGTTACAGCTCTTATGTTCACATTACGAAGGATACGGAGGATATCTTCTTGTCAACGAGGGGAAAACGATGAGTAGGTCCGATATCGTAACCCCCGCAGGTTTTTCATTGTTATTTTCAACATTTGGCCCATGTTGACTGTCAAGATTTTACCACCATCTAGAGAGATCATTCATATGTAATCAAAACAGTTACCGAGTACAGACATCAAAACTTGTATAATGTGGGAAAGCCGAGACACCAGAAATAAGGCAAATAATTACTCTAATCGCAATGTATTAAGTGACTCTAAATAAAGAATAGATGGCCGGAAAAGACGCAAGCTCACTCAAATTGGGTAGTTCTCACGTCAAAATCATCAGTGGTACGTGGTTGTGTGTAGGAGATCGCTCGGTAGAAATTTCCAACTTCTCTTTTTCGTTAAGCACAGAGAATCTGCCAACTCGATACATCATGGTTTCAATCTAAGCGCGACTGTCGTTCACCCTTTCAATCATGTCTCTGTCGGCACTACTTACATTCCATAGCTTTCCCCGATACCTTTGCTTGGGCAACCCTGCACGCGTGGACGACTCTTTCTCTTTGTTGATTAGCAAATGACAAGTGAGTGAAGCTATTCCTGAAAGATTCTTGGGGAGGGACGAAAAAGGAATTCATGCCCGACATATTTAAGTTCAGTACCCAGAGGGTAACTTTTTGCTAATTGTACATTCATATGATTTATTTATAGCGTTAACGTGAATACCCCTTTTTTGGGTTAGCCGCATCAGTGTAAAAAGAGATGAGAAGATAGAATCTAGATGGAACACGTGAGACTAAATTAATCAAATATTGGCATAAGAGAACAGCACAAATTCCAAAACTTCGTATGGAGAACCCTTAAGTGCTAAAAGCTCTGAAATATGCACTTAAATATCATTTTTTTAAAAAAAATTGGACATTTAAGTGTCAAATTCAGCAAAAGTGACCGGAAATCTTATGTGACTTTTTTTTAAATAATACAAGTCACTTACGTGGCTTGCCGAAAAGCTAAATTAGCTTAAACTCAGCCAAAATGACGTCGTTTTAGCTTGAATTCAATTTTTAATATAAATATTAATTAAATAATATATTTTAAAAAAAAAAAAAAAAAAAAAGCACAACACGGGTAGGGGGCTCCCCCGCCTATGGCCACCCCCTATCATTGGTGGGGCGGCGGTGATGACTGCGAGGTTCATCGGTGCCTAGGTAAGGGCCGATAGACCCTTGCTAGAAGTCGGGAGAAGGCGGCCTCTCCCAAATTTGGGCGAGGATGAGCAACCCTTGCCCAAATCTAGGAGAGGGTCGCCGCTCACCTACCCTCTCTTGACGCCTACTAGTCCTCGCCTCCCATCAGCGAGGGTCGCCGACCATCACCGCCACTCCACTGACGATGGGGTGGTGGCCACAAGCTAGGAAGACCCCTCCTACCTGTGCTATCTCTCTCTCTCTCTCCTTTTTTTTAAAATTTAATTTAATTAATTTTCATATTAAAAATAGAATTCAAGCAAAACAACGTCATTCTAGTGGAATCTAGTCACATTAGCACCCAAAATGACATCGTTTTGAGCGCATGTCATTAGGAAAGTGCACTATGCAATTTGACTGAATTTTCTTACCGTTGATGCTTAACTAATCCATTTAGCTCCAATTTCAATACTTAAGCGTATCTTCCCGAACTTTTGACACTTAAGTGTCTTCCTGTATCAAGTTTTGACACCCCACACCTCATCAAATGTCATGAAACAACCAAACGTTATCACGTGACTTTTGCACGGCGAAGTAATTTTGTGCATCGTATCATGCAAAAATAACAATGTTTTCAGAAGAGAGACACGTGCGCGTTTTTGAAACGAGAGTAGAGGAGTTGCTTCGGAAATGTTGAAACCTTTTACATGTATACATTATGGAAAATGGGTAGAAGTTGCACTAGTGCGGCAAAAGTGTGTGTACTTACGCAGAATAACAATTTTCTATTAAATAGAAATTGAAAAGTTTAAAAGATAGAAGAATTGTTAATGGGATATAGTGGTTCGGTCTTCCACTTGTCATACTCCACACTCTCTCACACTAATTGCCCCAAAAAGGCTAGAAATTCCCCATGTAATCTTTGAGATGCTGTGGCTTGTATAAAATGTGCTATTTCTACTTGAAGCTTCTAGAATTGCTTCTATGTACTCGAGCAATTCTCACAACACTATATGACTCTCCTTTCATATTACAAGAGAATTACAATCAGAATTCACTCAACATTAAAACAAGAAAGCATGATATCTAATGCAACTGAAAAAGAGTTAATCCTAAGCTTCTAAAATGTCGCCGACTTTGATTTGTTTGTAAAAACTATTAAGCTCCAAAATAGCCATTGGTCCAACCTTCTTTGATCATCAGAGCCGTCCTTGCGAATCATCATAAACCCTTTCCCAAAGTAGAGCACTTTGCTTCTCAAGTTTATCTAAGATCTCTTTTGCTTATCTAATAATGGTAAAACCGGTCTTATTTATTCCAGAGTTGTTTTTAGCGAATTCCAACACTTGAAAATAGTGGTAAAACACCAACTTTAAGTCCAATTAAAATTGATAAAGAGCCCGGAGGCTCGTATGTGGAACCGTCCACTTTGTCTATAATATGTATTGCTTCTGCAAAGTTGTCCTTCGAACTTTTCATGAACTTTCTGGAAACAGGTTTTTTCAAGCAAATTGACGTCGTCATTTTTTATAAATCTGTTCGCCTCCTATTGGTCTATGCAAGCTTTAACGAACTCTCGTTTACAACTTGTTCTCCTTCTACAAAGGTCATTCCAGATTTACACACATTTCCCGTCTGATAGCTTGATCTCCTTCTGCAAAGTGAAAGCCTGTCCCTACTTTAGACGTCCGGTTGTTAATACTATCTGAATATGGCTTGCGTCTATAATAAGTTGTTCATTTTAGCACACTCAAATACACGTAATAGGAAACTTTGATTATTTTTTTCCGTCTTCGAAACATTGCAAGGGATTTTCTCAATAATATATGCAGACACAATGTCCGGACGGCTTCTTCTAGTCTTGACTTATTTTCTTGCAATTTACCAGCAGAAATTATTTCCTAATGTGAGTGAATACGTTGTTCAATAATCAAATCATTTATAGCTTGTCATGGCAAAAGTTATCCTTCCTCGCTTCTTGTATGTTCATACTGGAAGGCATTGTCTGGCCTCTTGTTCATCTTCTTCTTCGGGCAAACTTCTTTCCCGTTACGTATTAAGATGGTAGGGCCGAAACTCAATATTTATATTAAAGATCATTTCATACCGATCTACACATGTTTTGACAATCATTGCAGCATTCTTGGTAAGTTGTATTAAATTTCGATAACTTACATGGCTTAGCTTTTCCCCCCGTGTTGTCATCAAGTGGGAGACGTTGAACCATCATTCTATATGTTGTCCAGACTCTAAACTAGAGGGAACGTAACATCATCGTTCTGTTCATACGTATATGCTTTTCTAGAATTACATGAACTGAAGGCCTGCAATTTTGTCTGTTTAGCGGTGCGTCGCTGTTCTTGAACAAAAAGAAGCTAACGAAAAGAGAAGAACGAGGAGGCGACCTCACAGTTCAAAAGGCATCGCAACAGTTGGTCCTAGTCCTCGCTCTCCATCACCGAGAAATCTTTCTTTCATCATCCAATAAGTAACAAGTGACGACATATCGCGCTCGCGGAGCATAAACAGACCTCGAAGAGAATAGTTCCGTGGGTCCATTGAGTTCTGAACATCTCTGTAAGAGATGATGGGGGAGATGATGCAAGCAACCCCAACCCCATTAACAGATCATGGAGCTCGATAGCTCTTTGTCCCAGAGCTCGAAAGGCGCTTTGTCGCCACTCCTGTGTATTAATGTGCAAGCGCCACCTTTCTATCATCATCCGTCTTTGGCCGGTGGGGGATCTTCAAATCACGTGTCTGTCTTGCCCTCTTTGGTTAGTGTGGAGTCGTGAACGATGAGATCCCGGTCAATGTGATCTCGACCTGGCTCTGGGGTCGACCACCTCGAATGTCGACCTAAGTCGCTGCTGGTCTATTCCCATCTCTGGGGCCACTTTCTTTCGTCATATGTAGGCAAGCGCAAGTTGGCTTCGTTTGGCTGGATTTGGAGCATCGGGAGGGCCGATCACTGCCCATGTCCAATCAAAGTGTGAATCGAGATGCATGAATTTTTAACTATCTCGTTAAGAGAGATTTTTCTTTTTCCTAGGTTTTGGCAAGATAGTAGACAGTTCACACGAGAGAGAGAGAGATAGAGAGATGCACCACCGCTACTGTGATGGCTATCCTGCCTCCTTACGCCATTCTATTTTAAGCACTGTTAGGGGCATTGAAATTTGAAGAATAGGTGCGCTAGATTCAATCTAAGAAAATGGTTTATTAACTAACAGTATCGATTGAAAGGAGAGCTTCTAGATGTTATCCGACGCATTGGAAATGAGTACACGAGTAACTACTCGTAACACAAACAAACGACAAATTTATAGTATGGTGATAATTCAAAATGAGTTGATTTGCAAATGAGAAAATAGTGAATACAAACACCCAAATTTACTAAACAAAAAATTATCTAATTAGATAACTTCAATAGATAAATTTATATCTACAAACTTACGAAGATAAGTCCAAAATCTTATCTGATCATTATTGAAAGTGAAAATAAATTCACCTAGATTTCTTAATACTCTCTAAAATTCTAAAAAAATCCTAGAATTAATTTAAATATAATAAAGAAAGAAAACATCAACTAATGAAAATGTGAGACTATTTTGGCACCCTAGATGGCTGGAAACACACTTCACAATCAGAACGGACCAAACTAACCTTCATTTATAGCTATTTAAAGTAATGGATCCACGTGAATAACTTTCCTCCGTTATTTATGTAAAAGTTACTAAAATGAGAGCTCATTTCCTTTTGAAAGTAATTTTACTAAAATAAGAGTTTCTTCTTATTTAAAGAGGCATCATTGGACTATATCTCTTCGTCGGACCAATCCTCGTATGTTCCTCAGACTTTAGGTATGAATAGATTGCATCGTCCCACGAAACAAGACCAGTTCTAGTTTAAATCTCTTTGTCCAATTTCCCCTCACGACCAATTGGAATGACTTCAGTTTTTACAGCAAGTTTTCCACTGAAGCCGCGACCGACGAACGACATCTCAAATTCGTTGTTGTCGTCATCCATCGTATCGTCACGTCATGCTTTGATTTCTGGTAGGGATCGATTGAATGGAAGAACAGCAATAATTACATACAGCTTGATTTTTGGCATAATCTCCCCGGGGGAGGGGGTGGGGGTGTTAAGTCAAAGACAATAAATGATTGGAAAGAGACGGCTATCGGGATGAAAAGAAGCTGTGTTTCTTAAAATTGTCATTGAAATAAAAGAAAAAAATTTGAAAGGCATACAACATCTTTTAGTTTTTTGTTTTCCTTTGACATAATGGAGATATCGATTTTAGACCCTAAAGTTGAGGGCCGTATAGTCCGTTCAAACCAAAAAAAAAATTGAGTATCTAGCCATTCAGGCTACATTTAATCGTCTAGATTTATCGTTGGTATAGAACTGAATATGACAAAATATAAAATCCATGAGATTTTGCTATATCTAATCCACTATTTTGTGATTGCAGTAATAAAGTTATATATATTTATATCATATCATATATATTATTTGGTATAAATAGCATATTAATATAAATGAACCATAAATTTTACAAATGAAGATGGCAAACATATATCTCGCGACACTCGTGTATACTATATTTTTATTTGTTTTTAATTTTATTTTACTCTCTCTTTTAATTAATTTATTTCTTCTCCTTCCACCATTCTTTAATAAAATTTTATTAATTAGAATAATGTACTAATATACCTAAAATATTAAAACACCTAAAAAAATATGTAATAAATATATATTTATATTGAATTTATATCATAAAATATAATTAAATTAGAATATATAAATAAAATAAGATTAAATTAAAAAACCAAACTTTCATTTTTTTTTTATTTTGAATTTCTTATATTAACATTTAAAACATTATTAATATTGAAATATTTTTTTAGATTTGTTAATGTAAGAATTTTTTTGAGAATAATAAATTTCTTATTATGAAATTAGAAATCATATCCACCTCTATCTTACCTCTCCCATAAGATAATTTTATCTAGCCTATATCCTCCCATATTCGACTTTATCCTATCTTGATCAAGTACCAAATGCAAGATAAGATAAATTATATTATATCCTAAATTTAATCCTAACCGCCAAACGCAACCTTAGGGTATGAAAGTAGCACCACCCCAATACCTTATAAGTTGAGATTGGTGAACCTAGTGGTGCCAAAATCCGCATTCTTGTGTTGTTTCAAGTTAAGGATATAGAGTTAGATAGGTCGATATAAATATAATCAGTTGATTAAGTATATCGGAATCTCAATGCAAACACAATCAATTTAACATATATGTAACCCCAACAAGTGTCGCAATTGGTCAAATTAGGTTAGGACAATCCAAAACGTGCTCATATCTAGCGACAACAAAGCAGTGGTGGAACAAATCCTGGGCCAGGTAGAGCTGGGGTGGGCTTCTTACAATTTGGTCCAAGACTATCACCTAATGTTGGCCCAACATCCACAGGTTCATTTAATTTTTGAGCCAAGGGAGTCCAACAGAATAGTGGATTGGGTAGCCACTAATCACCGAGCTGGTAGGCTTCCCCAAAATTGGGTGTCAATGCCCCCTCCCTCGCTTATGTCTCTTTTATGCTTAGACTTTCGCCTTGCATGTAGTTCTTCTTCTGGTTAATGATCAATGAAGTATTTTCCCGACCAAAAAAAAAAAAAAATCCAAAACGTAACAATTCGGATAACGTTCTGAGGAAAAATTTCATTTTTTGTGACTTTAATAAATGAAATTGACGTCATTGATATGGTTACTACACAGTGTCGGTTAATTAAGGAGGGGACCAGCAAGATCTTGAAATCTGTCTATTTTCTACATCAGTTTATGAGAAAATTCAACTTTTATTATAATTAAACTAAAAATATAAAATGATAATAATAGATAATGATGATTATATTCTGATACCTACTTATAATATAGTCACTGGTAAAGAATAAATCCAATACATTTTAATTAAATAGGTGAATATGGGTCATATTATTAATCAAGTCAAAGCGGTACATACGACTAAAGAGATCAAGTTCAGGTTATCCAAATTAAATTCAAACACGATCCGTTTGATAATCGTGTTGAGCTGGTTGACACGGCCGCAACATGAACGCAATTAGCTCAAACTCGAGTTTCGCGTCACTTTATCGCGATAGAAATCGTCGCTCCCAAAGGTGGACTTAAGGT
Source organism: Angophora floribunda (assembly GCA_014182895.1). NCBI lineage: Eukaryota > Viridiplantae > Streptophyta > Magnoliopsida > Myrtales > Myrtaceae > Angophora > Angophora floribunda. Next base: position 26,769,083 of record CM024711.1, on the reverse strand, counting down.
TTGGAGATTTAGGCGACGAATGTGGCAAAGATGATTTGGAAATCATGGGCCTGTGACGAAGACAGCTCGATCAGGCTTGCCTCGCACTTCAAGCACTGCGGGCCTATCGGCTCTAATCGTAATGGGCCACGCCAGCCTGCCGATTAGCTGGATCATGGGCCTAGCGGGCTCGGATGAGAGGATTTACCTATAAGGTCCGACTCACTTGATTTGGTCTCGAATCAGGCCCTCCAAAGCCCAAAAATTACTGCATTTTTCTTTTGTCGGTTCATAAATGGGCCTAACAGCGAATGAGGCCCAAGTGTAGGTTGAAAAAGCTTGAGGAGGAGGAGCGAGGAGAGGAATATCTTAAAAGAACAAAATAACATATGAAATAGAAATGTACAATTCATTACGTGTGCATTTTGCTTTGCTGAAAACGGGGCCATGCTATTCTTGAAAGTTTAGAAAAAGGTAAAGAAAATGAAAAAGCTTTTCTTATTAAAAGTTACGTGAACATGCGATTCGTGGCACCGGGTTTAGGAAAGGTTAGTTAGAGAGCATTGACCGTCTCATTCTTTAGAACGCTTGATTCCAACGTGGTACTAGGTAAGAAAATTCCCGGGAGCACAGACCCCTGCAGCACTTCCCGGACAACAAGGTAAAAAGAAAAACGCCTCGTCAATACAACATCCTGGTCCGAACCGGGAAACAAAAAAAAAGAAAAAAAGAAAAACAGCATCCTGGAATTAACGCTTTAGGGTTTCATACACGTAACTACGTAAGTCTCGAAAGAAAAAAATTAATACAATACAAAAGCTCGGTTCATGAAGACCAATGCTACCATAGCGATCGAGCGTGCGTGCAAGCTTCGTAGTTTCATATGATCTGATGACGATGACATGAATCTCCATGGACCGAGTCTTACAAACATTGTCTCCATTTACTTCTACGAAGGTCACCTCGATGATCTGCTCCTGTCCATGCTGCAGCCTCCGATTTGCTGCGTTTGCTCATCTGTGCTCTATGAACCGGAAGTGACGTTGGCTTCGGACGACGGTTCGGAGTTGAGATCCAGAGCCAGGTCGTCGCTCCTCCTCCCCCGTGGAGGAGTTCCGTCGTCCTCCGGAAGAGCCTCCAGCTCGGACAGCGTCAACCTGCGCGACCCCTCGCCTTTCTTGCCCTTCTCGAAGTACTTGACCGCCGCGTGTATCCTCCTCAGGATGGCGTAGAACTCCTCCACCTCCTCCTCCGTCGCCGCCGCCACCGCCCCCGCCGCCTTCTCTCCCGCGGGGGCACTCTCCGGTCCCTTCGCCCTCTTCTTCCCGCCGCTCGCCGCGCCGCCGTCTTCCCGCTTCCTCCTCCCGTCCATGTCCTCCTCCCGTGCGAGCCTGTAGTGCAAGCAACCGTCACCCGGAAAAAGCCAAAGAAAGAAAGAAAGAAATGGAGTTTCGATGATGGAGAGGGCTGTCGTGCTTCTTGCGAGTTCTCGAGGATCGGATGGATGCTTTTAACGCGATGGGACGGTCAGGTCTGGCGATTTCGCAGCAGGGGAACGTGCGTGGACGGTCGGGATCATGCCAATCAGTGACGCCATTGACTTCCACGAGGGATGGTGTGACGTGACGAAGATGAAGCAAGCAGTGACGCGGGACGACTGGAAAAAAATAAAACGTGAGGCACCGCCGTTGAAAAGTCAAAAGTCTATGGTCCTCCATTTCCGCAACTTTCACACGGGACGGACGAAGGGCCAATGGGCGGAGAAGGAAAGAGACAAAGCGATGTGGAGTGCCGCGAGCCTGGGTGCGCTGGTCTCCGTTCCCCCTTAAAATACCGTCGCCCACGATTTGCGGAGTTGATGAAAGATTTACTGGCGGTTATTCTTAAGAGAATATTTTCTACGTCATCGTTCGCCGGGAAAGCTTCCTCGAACAAATATTTTTTACTAAAGGGGCAAATTTTCAGCTTTTATTTAAATCAGGAAGAAAGCGACTAATTCTATTCTAGTGATAATAAATAAAAGACACATAACGTGCAATCAAAAGTAAATGTACAGTATAAAAGAAAAGATAAAAAGATAAGCATACTTGTGATTGATTATCTGTCAAAATGTCCCCTACAATGATGTCTCTTCCGCTATTTATAGCTAATTTTACAAATAATCGCTCTTTAGAAGTTATTATTTCAATTTGAAATTGTTCGGAAGTTTTGATACTGTGTTGGTAACCATTTTGTCTTATCCACGGTATCATCGGTGCAGACTTCTTCAAAACCGCCCTTATACTTTCTTCTTACCCTTGAGCGATAACTAGTACCGAACCATCAGCACCTTGGGCAGTAGGCTTCACTCCCTTGTCGATCCATTTCTGTGTCTTGGGTTTGATGGGCTTCATCATCTATCCATGCCCAATGAGCCAATTTCAGTGATAACAATTATTCATTTTCCACAAAATAAACAAAGCCTTACTTTCATACAATTTGAAGTCATTTGATCGCTTTGAATCTTAGAGATCAAGTGAGGTTGAAGAGAGAGCTGTGGAGATGGATTGGGTTGAAATAAGTTGTGAACCCATTTAGACCATATATTATTTTAGGCCTTACCTTTTGAAACTTATTAATGACCCATTTATTGATATTAACTTGTAACCCAACCCATCAAACATTGATTTATAACCCGTTTTGATAAATCTCGTTAGGAATTACATTGGCTTTACTCAAGCTTGCACTAGGTTGTGCAATGGTAACATGCTCGCATCAAAATAAGTAATGGCTATAACTAAAGCCGAACATCATGATCGTTGGTATGAAACGGCTATGGCAGTGTCTTGAGAGAATTGTTGCAATCCATCGTCACTTAGCACTCTTTTGTTGATAAAAGAGTTGACAAGATGCACTTGAGCATGTTGGTGGGTGCGTAGATTACTTTTCGAAAAGATAATAATAATAATCATCTCGCTTATGGTGGTGATTATTCGACAACAATGATAGTATCTCGAGCATGATTACCGCCCAAGAAAGGAGACTAATAGTTTAGAAGCGCTATCGTCTCGGATAAAGAAAAATTATTAGGTGCTCCCCAGAGCATCGCCTGACTACCTACTAATTAATCATATAGTAATATTGACGGTCATGAAATTTCTTGATTTTACTAGAGTTTGGTATCCCACAATTTGCTAGGTACGTGCACGTCACTCAGCCTTTGCTAGAGCATCCAATAATTTCTCTACGAATAGGATTTGCGACATAAGGTGAAAGACACTCTCGATTATAACTAAAACGAACATTAATTGTTTGTATCAAGACATTTTGATGTAGAATAAACCGACCAGATGATATGGCGGGTTTGTATTGCGGAGAATTGACCATTTGAAGAAAAAAATTATTTTTTCAAAGTGATCACCCGTATCATGGAAAAATTATCCAAAAAGCTCAAAACCTATTGAGCTTTTGTTAATTTAGTCTCAAATCTTTTAATTTTACTAATTTAGTCTTGAACTTTTTAGTTTCTTCTAATTGAGTCCATCCAATCAATTTTAACCAAAAATTGCTAAAATAAGCATTAACACTGTTACATAGGACGTTCGACACTAATGTGGACAATTTTATTTATAACATTTTTTTTCTTCTTCCTTTTGCTTGCCACTGGCTAACTATATGTGATGGTTGACCACTGGCCATGGCTAGGCCATTTGGCCTCATTCAGGCAAGGCCTCCACTCATTGAGCGAAAGCAACACCTAGTGAGGCAACCTTGGCCTGGACGAGGGCTCCCCTTGCCAAGGCTTGCCTGGGTGGGCCTCGCCTATGGTGGGTGAGGCCAGTTTGCCCAACCATTGGCAAAAGTAAGAAGAAAGGGGAAAAAGAAGAAGAAGGAAAAAAAATCATAATAAATAAAATAACTGGAAAAAATATTAAAATATTATGAAAAATTGGTTGGATGGACTCATATTTTGCAAAATGTGAAAAGGTTTATGATTAAAATGACAAAAACAAAAGGTGTAAGGCTGATTTGACGATAAGCACTAGGTTTATGACTTTATGAATAATTTTCCCCTCATATCAAATGTTCAAGCTGGTCTACCTCAACAGGTCTAAGCCCGGCCCACGCCAAGATTATGGACCACTTCTTTCTACGGAGCAACGAAGCTGGCTTTGCTTTCCAGGGAGCGTCGGCAGCGGGCTGAGAATTTGTGGACAAGAGCCATCTGAACGACGCGCCGTTCCTCTTTCGGTGGGCTCATTCGATCGGGTCTTCTCCACCTCATGCTCAGAGCCTCTTCATTAAGCCCATCAGTTTGGGCCTTTTCTCGTCGGTCGGATTTCGACCCCCGCGGCGCGGCAACAACGTTAGCCCCCGCGACGATTCGACCGGAGGTAGGGCCGACGTTCCAAAGTCAAAAGCATCTTTGCTGTCAAGCACTTCTACCCGATGGCTCGAATTCGAGGCCGGGAGGATGGTCCGGTGTCGTGACGAAATGTCTGAAATAATTTTTCCGTTCGACCAATCACCACTGCGCGCATCGCATCGCATCGCCTCGCCTAACTTCTTCTTCTTATGGAGAACTGTCCTTTTTTTGTGATTTCTCTTTTTTTTCACGGTCGAGCTGAATCGAGAAAATGCTTTACCGGCAAAGCCCGAACATCTCCGACATGCGCTCGTGATCGGCCCTTTCTGAATCTAATGCAGAACCCCATCGAGGATTCGCATGTTGGATGTCCTCGCGTCTTTCTTTTGCTACTTGTTCATCGCGCGCGCGCGCGTTCAATAATTCATCGGCTCCCCCACCTTCGTCAATAATGTCTGTCCGTCGCGGCCCAGGCAGGACGCACCTCTTTAAAGTACTTCATTCATCATCAGCTTCCTCCTTTCTTTCTTTGTTTTTGTTTTTTTGTTTTTTTTTTATCAGCTTCCTTCTTCACGCTGTTTTCCCGCTTTTTTTTTTACTTTCATTAATTTTTGGAAGGGGCCTTTTGGCAGTTACCGCGAAGGAATTGGTCCCATGATTTTTATTTTTATTTTTGTCTTCGTATGATGTGTTTCTACAATTTTTAAAGAAAAAAAATAAGCCTTCGTTTATTTATAAATTATTACAGGGTTTTTAATATGATTAATATCACACAAAAATCTAAATTATTCTCACCATGATACAAATACCCCGACTTATTTTTTTGTATAACTAAAAATTCTAAACTTACTCATAAAAAATCCCAAATTATATTAGCATAATAGATATCCCGTGGATGTATCATAATAGAAGATATATCAAGTTAAGATAGTTTTGTCATGATGAGTACAATTTGAATTTTTTTCTTTTTATAGAATTTGCCTGTTTTAACATCTTATATTGCTCTATTTCTAACAAATAATATTGCAGTCAACTTACATTATTATAGCAAAGAATGGGTTCCCGTTCAATCATAAAAAATTGCTAATGAATGATGATTGACGGGGCTCCCCATTTTAGGTATGGTGAGGACAACTTCAAAGGACGAAGCTTCGGTGTCCCCAACCTACTCAGGCTACCTCGTATTCACATCAAAATCGATTCCGATCAAGACTCGATCCGATTTAGAAAGATCACAAAACCGTGATCTCGAGAATTCTTTCCTCTCGACGGTCTCTCTTGCTCCGATAGCGAGGTCATGTATCGGCTTGTAGTGGCGTGCGAACTAAAAGCTAACTTTGGACCATACGACGTGATGATAGCAACTGGTCAGATTCAAATCGGACCAATGGCAACTTCACTCCAATCTCCATGCCATCTAACACGGGCATCGCGGAGCGCAGGAATCCAATGAACCTAGAGAGACGATGATTCAGAAGACGGTACCAAAAATACCCACGATGCTTTAATCAACGATGGTGATTAAGTGAGTTAGATTGAACAATTATCGGTACGAGCAAATCCTGACGTGACGCGTGGCGGGGATAGGGAGGTGCTCCACGTACGCTTTTGCCCTTGTTTTTTTAAATGTTATCTTCAGGAGACCCACGAACCAAGGGGGAGGACATCTATCTCTCAGGCATGTTATGTAAAGACAATTCCGTGCCTAGGGATCAATTTTATCTTTTATCTTAGGACGAATTATTCCGCTGAGAAAAAAAGGGTAATTTATTATTTATTATTATTATAAAGGTTTCTTCATTCGGCGGGAGAGGGAGGCTCCTGGCCTGTCCCCCACCTGAGCACTGTCGCTCTTCTGAATAATCAGCGATTTGGCCCTTTTCTTTAATTTTACTCATGTGTCGTTTTATCGAAATTGAGGAAAGTGTTGTTGGATTCGAGAGTTGGCAAATCGAAGCATATGATTTTGTCTTTCTTCTGGCGGGAGAGAGTTTCTCTTTCTTCCGTTTTCCAGTTTTTTTTGACTTTTTGCGCTAGGTGCATCGGCAGCGTTTCAGCTCTGGACACAACTTAACGTCGGCAGTGCAATTTTTCAGATTTTTTTCGATATGTCTGATGGGATTTTATCAACTCCGGTTGATATAATCGAGTCGTTTCATCGGTAATTATGTTTAATAAGCATGGTAATGTGAAATTTCAGCGTTAGGAAAATGAAAAATGAAACTGACGATGAGAAACGGAAAGTGCAAAACACGTTGAATGTGCCAAAACGCATTTTTCACGGGAAAAAGAGAAGAAATAAATGACGCCGGTCACCACCCAACCGTATTCTTTCCTCTCCTGCCCTTTGCCCACCCCTCTGCATCCGCCGCAGCGCTGTCAACATCTCCTCCTCCTCCTCCTCGTCGACGGGATACTAAGAGCAGTCGCCGCCCCTCTGACGACCGCCCTTGCAGCGGTTCTGAGTGCCAGGGATGGGCCCATCGTCGCTGCACGTCTCTCTCGAAGATTCTGTTCTCTCTCTCTGTCTCTGTGGATTATGCGAGCCTAACACTTGCCGTGGCGGCCTTGGAGGAACTTGCTGTTGTTGAGGGCCTCTCGTTGCGTTTAGTTTTTAGGTTGTACTCGCCGCTCACCAGTCACCACGTAGGACCGAACAATGCATTCTGATTTAGTACTCAATAGCGTCCAAGATCATAAAGATATATAAATTTTTTATTTTCTGTTTGGGTCGAATCCAAGATCATAAGATAATGGCAGGGAAATGCTGGCCACCGCACATCTTAAGCAAAGGTCACGAGACCCGTGTTCTACGCGACAAATCCAAACGTTACCTGCTCCTCCCTCTCTCTCTCTCTCTCTCTCTCGAACGTGACAAAGATGAAGTAAAAGTTATCTCGGAGATCGTTATCGGCACATCTCTGCCAAATTTGACAGAGAGATACGCAGAGCGATTCATACGCATTCTGAAAGGTTTCTTCGTTCTTGGGTTTTGGGGCATCCACGCGCGTCCCCCGTTTCTGCTCCGGCTGAGATAACGAGGCAAGATCCAAAGTCGTTTCGGTATTTGTATGGTGACTGGCTCGTCGTGGAGGCAATGTGCTGGACTATATGATTCTTTTTTGTTTTCAGGGTAAAACAAGGTCCGTTCTTTTCGCTGGCCTAAAAATGGGATTTGCAAGGCAGGACTTTTTCGCCGTTGGGAGAAAAACCATGAGAAGTTAAGAGGTCTGGGACTGTGAGGCTCCTGTAATCACGGTCGACTTTGGTCGATCGACCTAACATCACAAGCTTCGCCGAGCACGTGCGCATGTCTACTGAATTCGTTCGGAGGGGGACAAATAATCTACGAAATTTGCCCTCGAACTCTCATTAGCCGAAAAACGACGGTGTAGAAAAAAGTAACTTTTACACAGGAACTTTTGTACGAGTGGTGACTTGTCAATCCCACACGTTTGTGTCGGTGAGAGTTCTGCTGTAACAAGCTCGTTGGCTAAATTTGCCAGGAAGGCATATTCCTCTGGAACGAGTTCAGTTTCCATTGAAAATGACAATGGAGATGGAAAAAGGAGACATCTTTTTGACTCACAAATCACATCCTCCGGCCAGGCAAAAAGAAACAGTGGGATGAACTTCGCGATCCTCATCAATAAAGTTACTGTTAGCCAAAATAAATGTAATGAAATAACTTTCTGGCAAAGATAAAATCTTCCATGTAAAGAACATATAAAGAAAAAATATGATAAGTTCGTCCACTTTGGAAACTGTGGATGCACTCGCTAAGAGCACAAGTATTGCTTATGTGGTCCTGACGTGGTCAAGAGATTGGGATTAGTTGATAGAAACATTGGATATATTTTTCACTAAATTGGAAACTCTTGAAATTGCTTAGATATTTTCCGCAATAATCCAGAGCTGGAAAGGGCAAAAGGAGAAAGATCTTCACTGAGAGACGGAGACAGAGAGGGTTCACTTGGCAAGAGAAATGGACTGATCCCACCTCCCATGTGTCTCCCCTATCCACGGCTCCTCCAAACTCCCTATTAAACCCGTCCCTCTCTCGAGTACAGTCCCAGCAAAACCCCCCGGTCTGAACTCCCAAGTTCAGTCTCGAAGCAGAGCACTCGGAGCCTCCGATTGGGTCCCGACCGAAATGTTGCCTTCTCTCCCGATTCTCCTCCTCCCCCTCCTCCTGTGCATTGCCCCTGCACACTCCGCTCACGACGGCTCGGCCAAGGTCGGCTATGGCTACCGCCTCGTCTCCATCGAAGAAACCCCCGACGGCGGCCTCCTCGGCCACCTCCAACTCAACAAGAAGTCCTCCATCTACGGCCCCGACATTCCCTACTTGCAGCTCTTCGTCAAGTACGCCATCAGAAAGTCCCCATTTTTAAGCTTCGCCTCGCCATCGAGAAACGACCTGTTTCTATTTCTTCACTGAACTCGCGTGTCTGTGTGTGTATGTGTGTGAGTGATTGATTGATTGATTTCTTTTGTGGCTTTTGCAGGCACGAGACGCAGGACCGGCTGAGGGTGCACATCACGGACGCAGAGAAGCAGAGGTGGGAGGTCCCCTACAGCCTCCTTCCCCGTGACCAGCCGCCGCCCCCGTCGCCGGCCGTCACGTGGTCCCGGAAGACGACCCCGCCGGTCGCGACCTCCGAGTACTCCGGCTCCCAGTTCATCTTCAGCTACACGACCAACCCTTTCACCTTCGCCGTCAAGAGGAAGTCCGACGGGCAGACCCTCTTCAACTCCGCCGCCGACGACTCCGACCCGTACAGCACCCTCGTCTTCAAGGACCAGTACCTCGAGATATCCACGAAGCTGCCCGCGGACGCCTCCCTGTACGGCCTGGGAGAGAACTCGCAGCCCCACGGGATCAAGCTGTATCCGAACGACCCGTACACGCTGTACACGACGGACGTCTCGGCGATCAACCTGAACACGGACCTGTACGGCGCTCACCCGGTGTACATGGACCTGAGGAACGTGGGCGGGAAGGCCTCGGCGCACGGCGTGCTGTTGCTCAACAGCAACGGCATGGACGTGTTCTACAGAGGGACCTCGCTGACATACAAGGTGATCGGAGGAATGCTGGACCTCTACTTCTTCCCTGGCCCAACGCCTCTCGCCGTCGTCGACCAGTACACGCAGCTCATCGGCCGGCCGGCTCCGATGCCCTACTGGGCTTTTGGTATAAATCGCTTACTTGCTCTCTTTTTTTATTGTTATTATTATTACCAGTAAACGAGTTACTTTTACTTAGAAGGTTAGCCAGTAACACTGGAAACTTATTAGTGATAAAGTAAAGATATCTTGAATATACTAAACTTGCAGGGTCTTATGTCTGATGAATGTTTTAGGAATCGGATATTTTGTATTCATCATGCTTTGATAATTCATACTAATTGCTCTGTTTGTGTATTATTTTAGGGGAGATGTGGGCTTGACTCAATTAGGCTAAGATAATTACCTATTTAAAAAAAATTGTAAAAGATTGCAATGTGCTTGCTTTGCATTGGGATTGATTTGTTGGTAGGCAGATCATTAATTCGGTGGGTATGGCATTGAATGAACGCTTCTGTTTTTGCCCCCACCGTCAGTTTCTTTCTATCCACCTCACAGGAGGACCTCGGTTTCACGTTGCTGTATTGTTTCTTTTATCGGTCTTGGAATGTGGAATCATTGACTACTTTACTTGCGTGGTTGATGGGAGTTGAGGTGTGATATTTTATACCCGCATGTCGTGTGAAATATTTTATTGGGCACGTTGATGTCTTTTTGCATTCGGCTTTAGTCTGTCGTTCGGTTTGTGCCGGCAGGCATGTGTTCTTTGGGTATAAATTTGGCACCTCATTGTCGGTATATATAGTTGGACCTATCACATTTCATTAGCCTATGGTGGAATAAAAGGACTTCTGATTATTGCATCCATCCTAGAATAAGATCATACTCTACAGCAACTTGTACATTTTGGTACTCGGTCAGAAGTTATGTAGTTGATGATATGAATGGATACATATTAAGTAATTGAATTGGCTAAGTTCAGAACTGGTGCAAACTGCAATGGTTTATGGTCCTTTCTTAAGGATTGATGTGGAGGTACCCTCTTTTCATTAAATAGATGGTTTTTAAGGACCATCTGAGTGGCATGTTACGACACCCTGAGTGCTGCTCCTAGTTGATAATTCGATCACAACTTGTGTGGAAGTGGAGCTATATATTTCTTTCATTTTCAAGTGTAGGTCTGGTTGGTCCATTTTCCTGTTTTCACTTCAATGTCCTTTATGACTCCATCTGTTTATTTATCATGCGAATTTTGGTAAACGATGACCAGGCAAAGGCTCGATCTTTTAATCATATCTGCACGCAAAATGAACTGTCGGTCCGCATAAAAGATGAGGCGATGTGCGAAAAGATGAAGGATCTTATGCTGCCGTGCTGGTCTGGGCACTTGTTTACATTTGTTTACTTTATGATAGCCTAAAATCTTGACCTTTACATGGACAACTTTTGAACGTAGGCCAACTGGTGGACCCCTGAAAGCAATCATGGCCTGAATTTGTGCTACTCTTATCCTTTTCTTATGTGCCTTTTTCTACTAGACGTGGAGACTGGACCATTGCCATCAGATTCCTATCACGATGCTTGCAAACACGTGTTATTAGATCAGATTTTGATTATCTCGGCGGAAATTATGGCGGCGATATCAAAATTATATTTCTAGATTGTTGTTCAACATCACAACTATGGAATCTAGTGCAAAACATTATAGGCAAACACATTATCACTTCATTGAAATCTTAGTTCATACTGTAGAAGGAAAGCATGCAACGAAACTTTTCCGTTGGATTGAAAAGAGTCACCTGTGAATTATTTCTTTTGCTTATTGATGATCTGTTGGATGTGGTTTAGGAGATTATTTCTTCTTGATCAATGCAGCACTTAAAATTTTAGATTTAGTTTCCTAGAGCAGGAGATGGTGTTTGCTCCTCCCTAATTGCTTATACTCTCAGTTACCTGCACAGAATGTCATGCTTTCAAATAATATCCATAGATGATTGGAAAATACGTGTGTAAAGCTATGTATTTACCGTCTCTCTGCTTTTGGTTTCTACAGGGTTTCATCAGTGCAGATGGGGCTATCATAACCTCTCCGTTGTGGAAGACGTGGTTGCAAACTACCAAAAAGCTAAAATTCCGCTCGATGTGATTTGGAACGACGATGATCACATGGATGGCCACAAGGATTTCACCCTGAACCCCATCAATTATCCCCGTCCGAAGCTTCTGGCTTTCCTGGAGAAGATCCACAACATGGGCATGAAGTACATTGTCATTATCGATCCAGGAATCGGCATCAACTCCACCTACGGTGTATACCAAAGAGGGTTGGCCAATGATGTCTTCATCAAACATGACGGCGAGAACTATATTGCCCAAGTCTGGCCAGGTGCTGTCAATTTCCCCGACTTTCTTAACCCAAAAACTGTAGAGTGGTGGGGTGATGAAGTCCGACGCTTTCATGAGCTTGTCCCTGTCGATGGCCTGTGGATCGACATGAATGAAGCTTCCAATTTCTGTTCGGGTACGTGCAAGATCCCCGTGGGCAGGATATGCCCCAACGGAACTGGGCCAGGCTGGATCTGTTGCTTGGACTGCAAGAATATTACCGATACCAGATGGGACGATCCGCCTTACAAGATAAATGCTTCTGGATTGCAAGTACCAATAGGTTTTAAAACCATAGCTACAAGTGCTGTCCATTACAATGGTGTATTAGAGTATGATGCTCATAGTCTATATGGCTTCTCACAGTCAATTGCAACTCACAAAGCACTCCAAGGGCTCGAGGGAAAGAGACCCTTCATATTGTCACGCTCGACTTTCGTGGGCTCCGGGAAGTATGTCGCTCACTGGACCGGAGATAATAAAGGAACTTGGGAAGATCTGAAGTATTCTATCTCCACTATGCTGAATTTTGGCATTTTTGGAGTGCCCATGGTCGGTTCGGATATATGCGGCTTCTATCCAGCCCCGACTGAGGAGCTCTGCAACCGTTGGATTGAAGTAGGTGCCTTTTACCCATTCTCAAGGGACCATGCGAACTACTATTCCCCTAGACAGGAGCTTTATCAATGGGAATCGGTAGCTGAATCTGCTAGGAATGCTCTTGGGATGAGATATAGGCTCCTACCTTACTTGTACACTCTCAGCCATGAAGCTCATACAACTGGAGCTCCGATCGCACGGCCTCTTTTCTTTTCTTTCCCCGATTATGTGAAGACTTACAGTTTGAGCACCCAGTTTTTGCTCGGTAGTGGAGTCATGGTATCTCCTGTGCTTGAGCAGGGTTCTACGGAGGTCAAGGCCCTCTTTCCTCCTGGTACATGGTTCAGCTTGTTCGATATGACGCAGGCCATATCGTCGAAAGAGGGGCAGTATGTCACCCTTGATACGCCTTTGCACGCAGTGAATGTTCACGCATATCAGAACATGATCATCCCAATGCAGCAAGGTGGGTTGATATCCAGGGAAGCGAGAAGAACGCCGTTTAGCCTTGTGGTGACTTTCCCAGCTGGAGGCCAGGAGGCTCAAGCGAAAGGGCAGTTGTTCCTCGATGATGACGAGCTCCCGGAGATGAAACTGGGGGCGGGTCTTCCACGTACATCGACTTTTACGCGACTATAAGCCAGGGGAAGGTCAAGCTGTGGTCGCAAGTGCAGGAGGGCGAGTTTGCATTGAAGAATGGTTGGATCGTGCAGAAGGTGTCCGTGTTAGGATTGGACGGTGTTGGGGCATCCAACCTCGAGATCGATGGAGCTGCAGAGAACGTGGAAATGAGTGTTTCGCCACAGAACGTCTTGGCGCCACTCTCTGACGTCCAAGATACGAAGAGCAGCATGTTGGTCGAGATCAGCGGACTCAAGTTGCCTCTGGGGAAGAACTTCGCCATGTCGTGGGAGATGGGAAAGAAAAGTTAGGATCTCAGAGTAGTAGATTTCCAGAATAACCCAGTATTCGCAATCGATTTAGTCTTCTTTTACTTCTGTCGTCGGTTGCCTATTTTCTAGAGTCTCTTCATGGAAAGGAGATGAGTTCAAAGAGAGATTGCTCATCCTTTTCCAATCGAGGGAAAAAAAGAGAGAAAAATGTAACCAAAGAGCGAGTGTCTCATCTTTTCCATTGTCTGCTTGAAATAAATGTCGCCCCGTTTTCAGTACGTTTTCTGCTTCCAGTTTTGCTCACTGCAATCGCATTTAAGATGGGGTTGTAAGCTGAGGACGATGTTGCTGAGTTGTAGATGCACATTTACTCGACAATTCTGCCTAGGCAAATGCACACCCATACCCCGCATAGCTTTTCGACACTGCCATCGATTGGTTTAACTTAGTCTGCCGAAGCGGCTTTTCTTCAGCAGACCGCGTTCTTCGTTCGATGAACCCGCAAGGATCTGAGCATAAATTTCTGGGATGGGTTTCATCCTCAGAAGCTCCCAAAACGAGGCTGCCATCCATAATCATCCTGGACCTCGTTCTGGGCCGAAGACTCTCAAGGCTTGCGTTTCTCCAGCGCATGAACAGTGCAAGAGATGCTGCCTGGACTGGACTTTTAATACACACTGGACCACACGACAATGGGGATAAACACATTCGCTTTAATATTACCTGCATTAAATCCATTGAAGTTTTATTATCCATATTAAGTTGTTGCGTGATAACTATGATAATCGCCCAATTTCAAATAACCGTCATGGTGGGAGACTTTACCTGTAAGGATTTGAATGGGCATGTAAATAGGTCATCTAAGCCAAACTCTCTCATTATTCTAATTATTTGATAATTTGATAACATAGTATCAATGTTGAGAGGGCGATTGGCTAGAAATACCTATTCATGACTGTTTAAGTTTTGCATATTTATTTTTAATTTCATCAATGGTTGGAGGTTAGTACAAAATTTACATGTTATCGCTTCAATCATGATTATTGGGATGTTTAGTTTTACGCAAATTTCTAACAACACAAACATAATGAAATCCTATAGTCTGCATAGTATATTCTTCCTAATTTAATCATAGAAGAAATAGTTGCAATAGGTGACCAGAAATGCAAACATCTTTTTAATGGTATGTATTAAAGGTGCTGATATAGCACATGTGGAAATAAGTTACCAACCCACGTTCCATTTCAATGCAAATGTGAGTCAATACTGTAGTGGAGTAAAGTATCAATCTGCATAGTTCTAATTTCCCCATAAAAGAAATAAACCTCTTTCAGCTTAATTATTATAGTGCAAAAACCGAACTAAAAGAAGCACAAATAGGGACTCCCCGTTGTTTTACCTTTCAATTCGATTATTACCTTATACATTTCAATCTTGCTGATACAAGAGATATTACGATTAGAACATGTCAAGTCATGCACTGGACTAATGAAATAATGCCCAAACTAGACTTTTAAAAAGGAGATTTTCTAATTCAAATGAGCTAAAGTCATAAGTATGAGAACTCATAGATAACTTATCATGCTTGAAAATGATCAATTTGAAGCTTATTTAAAGGAAAATCTCACCATAAGAGGGAAATGAAATGATTCATAGCATAAGGGAAACGGGGGGAAGGGTACCCAAAATGATGGACAAGGCCCAAAAAATTATGTTCCAATCTTGTTCACCTCAGCACATTTTTCGGAGAGGTGCTTTAGAGCCTATTTGAAGTAGGTGTGGATGAACCGTAAAGGTGTAGTGAACGTGCGGTGTTATATGTTTGGAAATCGAAACACCTTAAAGCTGGATGGGACAGTTTCTTGAAAGCTGCTAGAAACTGTTGTAAGCGTTGGATGTATTGTAGTTGTTGAGGTGCTTGTCGAACGCGCTGAAAAGTCACGGCACCTATTTTCACAACTGAAAAACCATTGCCAAAAAGCTTTATCAGAGATCCTCTTACCTAAACAACATTACAGAGATTTTCCTGTAAATAAGCTTCGAATTGATCATTTTCACAGGATGTTGTTGCCCATAAGAAATGAACAGTGCAAGAGATACTGCCAACCCTGGACTTTTAATACTCACCGGACCGAATGGGGATAAACACAAACATAGGGAAATCCTATAGTCTGCGTAATAGCCTCTTCCCACTTTAATCGTGTAAGAAATAGTCGCAGTGAGGGACTGGAAATGCGGAGAAGGCACACATCCTTTTAAGGATACGTATTAAAGACGCCGATATTGCACATGTGGAAATAAGTTATCAACCCATGTTCGATTCCGATATGAATGTGACTCCAAAGTTACAATCAATTAAGATATCGATCTTTATAGTTCCGATTCGCCCATAAAAAGCGAACATTGTCTACTTAACTATTACAGTGCAGAAACAAGTCAATCTACTGCTCGAGTCACTAAGCCGAACCAAAAGAAGCAAAGAATAGCGACTCTCCCGGTTATTTTCTACTTTTCGATTCGATGATTATTTCCTTAAAACTTTTCAATCCCGCCGACAAAGTAGACATTACGATTAAAGCATCTAAGTCATGCACGTGACTACTTGGAATGCCCCACCGTCGCCACCACGTTGACGATCTTCCACAAATACCGTTCTGGACTACTATGGTGTTGCTGACCGTGGCCGTACACTCGGTTGCTCTTGTTGAAATCAAAGCGCCCTCACTCAAAACCACAAATTCTTTTTACATCGTGCGCACGAGTAGGTAAATTTTCATGGCCCATGAAAGATCTGCCGAACATTGTCACGCTTTTATGAGTGAAGAAATTCAAACGTGTCCTAAATTGGTTGATTGGTCTAACGTTGTCCCAAAATTTGATTGAAATCACATTTCGAGGATCGCCTTTTCTTTTAGGAACAAGGAATTGGAATTGTTTGATTTTGCAGACCATTAAGAACCACACGAATCGCATCTTCTCTCTTTTCCCCATCTCTATCTTTTGACTCAAGTCGGGGGAAATTTCGGAAGCAAACGCGTCATTTTCGATCTCTTATACTCTAATCCTAAGAATCGTGATCGAATAAGTCAAATGACAGCACCATATCAACAACCAGGGGGCCTACCTTGAATCGTCACCAAGATAAGGGTCGTTTCCAATTAATAGGAACTGTCTACGCCTATTTGGCAATGTCACAGGCAATCGATGGTGCTTACATGCCCCGTTTATCTGATTTCATGTTTTTTTCTCTTTCAAGATGGGGGAATACCCTTTAAATGCTCCACATTCTAAAAATCCCGACATTCGAATTGAATTAGGATAAAGTTTTTTAAGGTTCGTTTAGATCTATAATTTCTTTTGCTGTAGTTCTAGAATCAGGATCAAGAAGTCAGATGGTAGCGCCACGTCACACAGGTCGGCTCCTCTCTCTAAAGAGAGATAAGAGAGAGGGGCGAAACGCAAGAGGAAGAGAGGGGAAGGGGGGTTCCCAACCCGACTAAACCAAGAACAATTCATCCGCATTTTAGTGTCGGAATCAAAACCCCAACTGCCCCACTCACCAAACCATTAACTACCTCCACCCAATCGAAAAATCATAACCCATGGCTCGTGCTCCTCTCGCCTTCGGAACTGGACCTCAGTCGAAGCGGATGCCCGGTCCGAACTCCGGTCCGGATGCTCCCGGACCCCCCGGGGTTCGGCTCCATTATTTTCATGGGTAAAATAATTAGATTCGAAAGCCCGTATCTTGGAAATGCAATACTCGAACAGTGCCCACCGAGGCAGTCACGCCGCCGGTCCAAATACGGTATCACATACGGTGGAATCCAGCGAGGTAATCGAATCTGATCTGTACCCTACAGCTAGTTCACTTCCCCCACATGAACTAATAAAGATGCGAGCAACCACGCCCCGATAGCATGTGATTATTAATCCATCATGGGTAGGACGACATCATAAATGTTCACACACCCTATGAAAACCTCATGGTTGGTGGGCGGAAGGGCAAAGGAGGAGGAGAGACATCAATTGCCCGGAAGAAGTTTCGATCCGAAACGAGCAAAATCGTACGGACGCCTCCCAACCCCCTACCCAACAAGAACTCCTTCGTCCCACATCGTCCGGCAGGAAGCTGGGCCTCGATGCGCTGTCCGCAGTACTCCCTGCACTGTCCACCTAACGCGGCGAGCTGCAATTTTCATGGGGAAAAATTTCTGACAGAACCGTGTTTCTGAATCCATCAAAATGTCGTCGTTTTTTTTTTTTTTTCCTTTTTGTAAATTAGGCATTTGAATTGTTTTTGAATCACGAGAAATTACTCCCTCGATGTCTAATATTTGCGGAAACGATGTTCGATCTCGCGACGGGCGATATCTGTCGAAAAGGGCGAAAAAGCAAAAGATGCCGATGCCCATCCGACCCCCAGCGAGCACTTTCGCTGCAATTACCTAACCCCTGGGGCCATCAGGGAGCCGCCCCGGTTCCTCTTACTCATCATCGAGGCCCAACGGGGGCCGTACACGTGCCGGGGGAGGGCGGGCCGCGTGTCGTCCTCGGCCCACCTCGAGTTCACCGAGGGGAGAGTGGGCGGCGGGGCCCCACCCCCCCACGCTCCCTTTTGGCGCCAAGAGAAGGGGCGGGGGTGGGCTCCACGGTGGCGTCATTGGCGGGAAATGGAAGCGATCTTGGCGGTCCGCTGCGGGGACGGCGAGAGATCAGAGGTTGCGTAACGGACTCCTCCTTCCTCTTTATTACGAGTCAACCAGCGTGGAGGAGAGGGACTGTGACCCTTTTTTTTTTTCCTCCTATTTTTGGGGATTGCACGCATTTTCTTTGGCCCAGAGGAAACGGAAAATAAAAATAAAAACAGAGACTAGTCTAAATCCTCCACAAATGCGTAATTTCCCTAAAATCAATCGAAATTTACGTTCGGTTATAATTATTTGTATCCAACATGATCATTTATACTATAGTTAGACTTGCCTAATGAGTGAAAAGACCCTATTTGAAAAATGATTCGATTCAAATTGTCTTGTTCAACCAGCTTTGACATATTTCCGTACAAAAAAAATTTAGTGACTCATTCCCGATACATATTCATCCCGCTCATTTTACTAAAATCCTCATATATTTAAGCTAATTTAGGACAACTAATAACCAAATTAAAGTGAGATCATAGAACAAGCGAACGTGAGATTTAATCATAAGATCTTACTATTCCAAACCCATTTACTGAAAATAATGATCTATATAACAACTTAGCCTATCAAATACGAGTTAAAAAAGATATCTATGATCTATTTTGACATATTTGATTAGAGCTAACCAAGTAATTAGCTTTGTAGATTTGAATGGAATATGAATCGATTTTTTTTTTTGGGTCAAAGGATCGAATTTGAGTATGCTACTTCTTCTAATATGTCAGATCCAAGTCCTATAGACGAGTGCTCTTTAAATTATTGGTAAACACGGCTTTTATCAGAAAACATACGGCTCTGATGGGTGGGTGCATCGCAAGAATAATTTATTTCATTACTTAACAGATGTTAGGAAATCTTGTTGATTGTGCGCAAGCTACTAGCGCGAGAGCCTAGGCTCGATGCCTCGCCATTATCAAACCCGATTCAAAATTTGGTTAGTCAAAGGGGGGATGGGCAATAAATAATACAGCACCAACGTGACCCGAAATGGCCCGCGTCGATCCATGCATGGGCATCATGATGATGCTAATGATGCATCCCATGCATGGATGGGAGGAATGGTGGATGTACGGACGAGAGGGAGCATGTCACGACCTTCACGTGATGGGATTTGAATACTCTTCGGGGACGAATTTTCTTTAAATTGGACAGAATCCTGGGAGAGGTGTGATTCGTCTTTTCCCCAGCACAAGCGGGTACGGTCGGACGAGGTACCGGGGATCGGGTGTTGCTGGCCGTCGGATCTCTGGGATTGGCCCATCTTTGTGCGGACACAGTCACGTGGCGCAGGCTTTTTGTCCTGAGATGAAGGAAATAAAAAGAAAAGCCCTTTTTTCCTTGTATATTCTTTTTTTTTTTTTGTCGAAAGTTGTATATTTTATTGAAGGAATTAATAATTAGAAAAGTATTAGGAAAAAATGGCGAAGTAATTATTTTATGCGGCCAGCAATGAGCATTGTAATGCGATAAGGCGGCGGTATCTTAGGAACGAAGGGAGCGCAGATGGATGCCTATCGTCTACCAAAAGTAAAATTATACCCTCCCGGTTGGTGGGTATTCATGAAAATTCCAAAAAGGAATTTTTCCAGACCGACCCTTCCGTAAACGAGCACGCGACCGTCATATGACCATATCCATTATCGAATCTTTGGGTTTGGTCAGGAGTGACTCTGATTTGAATAATCGTTTCCTCCAAATAAATCTGGCCTTGGCTAACGGATGAAAATGGGTGTCGGCAATCGCCCGTACATCTCAGAAGGGTTTTTTTTTTTTTGCGACCGATAATAAGCTGGGGTCTGAGTGGCACACGGTATTTTACTTGGCAAGTGTCTTGAGAAAGAGAAAAATTATACCTCTGCGAGTACTTCGAAAAAGGATGTGCCGTGAGGGTCTTTCATAATTTTCACTTTTACTATTGAAGAAGAACCTTATGATTTTGAATAAACGGCAAAAAGAAAGAAAACAGTTGAATAATGGGAAAAGGACTTCTATTAGGCTTTTTGTGTACTTTTTTGTTAAAAAACATCCATGTGCCTTTTGGTCAAACCGAGCATCTTCTTACAATTTGTGATGCTGTCGAATTCAATTGCGTTTGACCATGGCCGGAAGGGAAGAGCCGGTACGCATTTGACCCGATTGCAATTGTGCTATCTTTTTTCCCAAAGTGAGAGTGACGAACTCGAGTGATTAGGCATTGAAATCTCGCGTTGGGATAAAAGGAGTGCCTTAATGGCCAAACGTGCTCAAAAAGAAAACTTCAAGATTTTTATGGGCTTTTTGTTATGATTGTCCCATCTTTTTTCTATAAATGCCATCCACATCTTTTTTCAAATTTTCACATATAAAAAGCTATAATTCGGAAGAGAAAGTCAAAAAGTAGCTGATAAACGCATGTGGATGAGGTTAACTTGCCGGCCGGTCGAATTAAATTGAAACCTTACTCGGTTTCAAGATAAGATTTATGAGCAAGTCTTTTAAATATTGCGCAATTGCTTTATTGACATACCTTTGTGCTTGAACTTCTCTTTTTTCTCTTTCATGATAAGGAAGCCTAGCTGCTAGCTAGTGGGTGAACTCCAGATACAACGTAGACATGAGCTATAATTTGTAATCGATAACCCAAACAAAAGAAATTAACATGCCGTGACATGAGAAATCCTATGCTCATTGTGCAAGTTGACTAACTCGGTGTTGTTTTATCTGGCAATTCTTTTTCCAGATGCATCAAAATATACTTAATTTCTTTATATAATAAAAACGAATTCAAGAGATACTTTGCGAGTTCAAAACTATTCAAATGAATTTCACAATGAGCAACATGGATTATTTATCACGATGTGACATCAAAATGAGATATTGATTGTAATTCAAAAATAAAGACAAGCTTAGATAATTTATAATAAAGCAAGGAGTTCATAGACGACAATTACCTTTTCCCATGAACAAAGCATGATTTCTCAATTTGATCTGTGGTTGTCGAATCCAATTTGATAAAAAAAAAAGTCCTCAATTGCTAATTACGGCCACTCATTCTAAGTCAATGTGTGATTACATTATCGACGTTCCTTACTAGGTAGACACATTATTATAGTAAAAAAAGAAAGAAATAAATCGAAACCGCATATGGTAGCTTTAGGATTAAATTTGCGATGCCCCACCCCACTATCGCTATCGCCATTTTTCTGAATTGGGGAAAATATAATCTTTCCCTTTTTAGCCCATACAGCAAATAATATATTTATTCTTGGTCGTGAATATTTTAAATTATATAATTTTTAGCCGGGAAAAAAGAAGAAAAGGCAGACGTACTTACGTACGTCACTTTTCACACTCTAGCGGCAGACTAAGTGGCATGACCGTAAATAATAGGCAAGACGAGCCCCACTTTCGCAAGAGGCCGCGACAGAATTCCCCATCTCGACTCGCGGCGAGACGTTTTTCTAGAAGCACTTGCTGGGGCCACGGCCGATCTCCTCGCGGGCGCGTGCTTCCCACGCCGCGCCGGGGCGACTCAGCCCAACCCGACCGACGGTGGAGCGCGGGGCTCAGCGCGTCCGGTTCGCACGCGCGGCGAGCGGCGCGTCGATCAGGGTGGGCACGAGGGCGGATGTCCCGAATTTAGGCATCGCCATGCGCATGATGTTATTTGCTGGGGACTGAGTGGGATGAGTCATGCGCTGGGGATGGCGCATGTCCTCTGTCCGGACCCCAGCCCCATAGGGCAAATGAATTTCGACAGCTAATGGTGGATTTTTCTTACCAAACATAAAAAAAATTCCAGAAAAAGTCAATTAATTAAATGGACCGGCTATTTTTTTCTATTTCGAAAAATATTTCTATTCGAGGCCTTTATTTAATATGGGCAATTTGACCGCTTGGAGGGAGGGTTTTAGGAAGAGACAGAGAGAGAAACTGCTGCCGCCGCAGGGACGATAGACCAGTAAAACACAGAGAGAGAGAGAGAGAGAGAGAGAGAGAGGGCTTCAGTGGGAGGTACTGATTTTTATTATCTTTATTTTATATTTTTCGCGACGATTTCGAGGGGTTTTTCGGGTGAATTTCATTATATTTTTCTCCAATTATATCTTTTTTCTTTAGGTTTGTTGCTGTTTGTTATGGAGATTTGCGCTTTTTCGAATTTCTTTGCGACATTCTAGTAAAGAGGTAGGAAGAGGAGGAGGAAAAAAAACAAAATCAAAGTTGGTCTGTTTTACAGTGTTCCGAGGGGTGGTGGGCAAAATTTTAGATTGGCGGTTGGGTTGGCCAAGGCCGAGGGCCTTCTATATAACCCCGGTACTTGTCTGCCTCTTTTCTCTCCTAGAACTCATCTTTGATTTTTCGTCGAATTCGGAAGAGAAAATCTCGGCCATAGATTCCTCATCTCCTGGGCTTTCCTTCTTTTCGCTTTCTCTCTTTCGCTTTTGCTTCTATCTTGTTGAATCTCATACGATATTTTTTTTTTGGGATTTTCCTTCTCTCTCTGCGCTTGCGGAACAGTGAGCTACTGAGAGAGAAAGAAAAGGGGGGAGAGAGTAGTGGTGGAGAGGATTTATGTTGGTGGGTTTTGGATTGGCAGTGATTGGGGTTCTGTTTTGGCTCTGGGTCGTGTCTGTTTCCTCTTTTCCTCCTTCGCAATCATCGTCTTCTTCTTTGGCATCTGCTGCTGCGCTCGGTGCTCTCCGCTTCATGCTTTTGTGCCGCTTCCGGCCGAGGTCAAATCTGGTTCCTTCGTCTGCTTCGATGCGTTTGAGGCCAAGAAGGTCAGTGGGGTTCTTGCCCTTTTGGGTTTTTTTTCGCGTGTATACGTTTACTTTCCATCGCTGTGTTGGGTTTTTTTTTCCTGTAGATTTCGTGTTCAATCACATCGAATCTGAAGTTTTTGTGTTGGGTTTTGTGTTTTTCTTGTGGGGTTTTTGCAGGACTTGTTCTGGCGTCGAGTGCTTTGGGGGTTTTCACATAAAGCGATTTTCCAATCTATTCTTGTTCTTGAGAGGGGGTCTCACTTAATATCGCTTCGGTCTTACACCGATTTGCTCGCTCTTTGGCCCCTTTTTCCGGTTCTTTATTTTTTGTTTTCTCTTGAAGATATTTATTTGCTTCGAGGCCATCGTTGAGAGGGGGGTTTTTGGTGAGGGTTTTACGGTCACAGGGATGCCAGAGCCTGTGATTCAGCCTCTAGACCACAAAGATCTCTTCAAGAAACAGAAGAAGATGCCAAGGTTCAACACCGCAGAGTCCAGAATGGTGAGGAAGATCCGGGTTTTCTGTCAAGATCCTGAAGCGACCGACGATTCCTCGAGCGAAGACGAGTCGGACTGCCGGAAACGTGATGCCAAGCTTTTCGTTCGGGAGATCAGTCTCCCGTTCTTCTCCTCCCACCGTGCCAGTCACCTTCCGAGCGAGAGCTCTTGCCAAGACAGCAACAACGGCTTCAGAAACCCCGAAAAGAGGAAGAGGGTCACGCCGAAAGTCGAGGCGGGCACGAAGAGGAGGCCGTCCAATTCGCCTTTCAAGGGCGTACGGCAGAGAAAATGGGGGAAGTGGGCTGCCGAGATTCGTGACCCATTCCACCGTGGGTCTCGGATTTGGCTCGGAACCTACAACACCCCCGAGGAAGCCGCGGAAGCATACGAGAACAAGAGGCTTGAATTCGAGGCTCTGGCAGCAGCTGGTTCGGCTGCTAAGGCGGAAGACGCATCCTCCTCGCACTCGCAGAACAGACCATCCACTTCTGAAGACTCGGAGAGCGTCCTGTCGCACACTTCCCCGGCTTCCGTCCTCGATCTGGACACTTCCGCATCAAACTCGACTAAAGAAGCCATTGCTGATGCCGGTGAAGAGAACGTGGGGAAACCCTGCCTGGAACTCGTTGAGGAGGAGCCATTGCTGTTGCTGGATGATGATGCTGTCAAGGATTTTGACCTCGGGAAGGAGTTTGAATGCCTGTTTAACGACGGGTTCGGTGGGGGTCTCTGGGATGATTTCAACGACTTTGCTGACATACCCTTGCACGGATTCGACGAGAACGGACCGACCGAGCTCCCGGACTTCGATTTCGAGCTGGAGAATGATGACATTGGCCATTGGATTGAGGAGCAGCCATCCCGTAATATTGGATGACCATAAGTTTTGCAGCTAATAGGTATTTTACTGGTAGTATTAGTAATTAGTATGAAGCATATTGTCTATTTCGTTAGCGAGTACAATCTCGAGAACTGAGAATGGAGTTCTGGAGAGTGGTTTTGTCGTATGGTGAGTTCAATTTATTCGTTTGTAACTAGGAGAAAGATTCGCGTGTGAGGAGGGATTGAGTGAGAGGTGGGGGAGAAATCCCTTTTGGGTTTTCTAGTGCTATTTGAGCCGTCCCAAAGGGGGTTTTTTCATTTTCTTCCCTTGAGAGAGTGTTCTGCAATGTTCTTACATCTGAGGAAGGAGAAACACTCAAATCTCCTACTCACGCGTTGTGCTTTGCTCTCTATATTTATTGTCTGATGACGGGTTAAATTTAAGGTGGAAAAACTTTTGTTTGGCCGATCAGTTTCAAGTGTTTGATCTCATGCCCTCTGTTCTGGCATTTCAATTTGGTTTGCGCGATGTGATTTGATTTGGTGTTCGATGTTCTTGTTCTGGGTTTGTGCTTGGGTTGTTAAATTTCGAGGCCAGCTGACATGTAGGGATGGATCCAAAATATCAAATGGTTCTTGGTGGAAGATCGGAAATATTTGGGGAGCCGGCTGAATCTTTTGGATTGTCTGGTGAAAATTCATACTGTAGGTCGTTTTCCTGATTGTCTTGAATATTTCGATGATTCCTTCCAAATTGAAGGTTTAATTCAGTTTCTTCTTGCTCTGAAAAGGTGGGCATTTAACCATTCATTAGCCCTTGGTGTTTTCTGGGTTAGTGATTGCTCACGTGAGTGTTCATCACTGGGATTTCAACTGATCACGTGAGGGGGAGGACAAGGCACGTTTCCGGAGTCAGTGACCGCCCGATGGGTTTTTTCTTATCGACAGAAAGAAGAAACGGAAAAGCACGTGTCGCGATGAAGATCAGCTGCTAGTCCGTCGTCGCACGTACAAAACAAAATCTGAGAAAAAGATTGTACTCGCATTCGACAATTTTAGCTGCTAGTCTCTCGCCTTGTAGCGTGCCAGCTGGTGTAGAATATTGATATCGACAGGCGAGAGGAGTGGCGACTCGCTAATGAAAATATGCACGGTGTGAAAACTGCCACGGATAGGAACCGACATACGATGCTCTGTAGCACCTCCTTTTATATTTATTAATCATCTCGTCTTGCAAATGGTTCCTGTGCTCAAAAGCATCCGAGGAGAGGCAAAACTGAAACGGTCGCTTTTAGCCGATGTTGGTTCGTTCGAGAATCACGGAAGTTTCAGCGTGGGTTACTGAGAAGTTGATTGGGTATTTTCACGAGAAGGAGCTAATATCGAACGGGAACAATTCTTTCAACAGTAGAACGGAGGAAGACCCACTACCAACTTGCTCATCCATCTTCCGCCCTCTTCCTCCTCGAGGAGGTACACACACGGATGGCTAACGTACCGGGCCGCGGGGTCGGGACCAGAATCTCTTTTCGTCGATTCGTCACGGGTGTGCTTTCATCCATTGTGTTTTTCCTTTTTTTCCGCATTTCGTTTCGGCGCTGTATCGGATAACGAAGAGGGGCAGGTGAAGAGAGGGGAAATAGATGAGATAGAGAGAGAGGGGAAGGGAGGTGGCTAAGTGGGGGCAGTACCCTTTTGAGCTTAGCTGTCCTCCAATGTCAGATTCGAGAGTGAACTATCGACGATGGACGGCCTATCATCAAATTGTCCGAAGAAGGGTGGGCCACGGCTCCACCCCCACCCCAGAATTCCCGCCAAGTTGTTAATAAAGAGGGAAATCTTGCGACAGACGGCTACATAGGAGGGGAAGGCGACGAGTGTCGGATGACTCAGCACGTCGTCCCTGCCAACCTGCACGTGCCACTCGTGCTGGGCTGCTGGGGTCAACATTGAGTGTGGCCAAAGGGATATGGAGGAGCCACAAAGTCAACGAGAGGGAGATGGCGAGAGAGAGAGAGAGAGAGAGAGAGAGAGAGAGAGAGAGAGATGTTTTGCTTCATGATTGGAGTCATTCGCCCCCATTAATCGAGGATGTTTAGGATTGAGTCTTATATTATTTGCCCTCCTCCTTCTGTGTTGTCCCACTTGATTGATTGATTGATAGATATTTGGGATAGGGAAATGGGAGGCTTTTCCCAAAGATGCAATGTGGAGATTTTTGACGTTTTGTGTGTAAGTTGAGATCTAGTCATCTCGCGGTTTGAGTCCAACTGCCTATTTAGTCGTGTGAAAAAGTTAAAAGATCTCGTTGCTCACGTCAAAAGTCATCGAAGAAATTCTTTCTTTATTTTAATTATGCTTTTGAGCGACAACTTGAAATTTTTCTCTTTTCGATTGAGTGGCCATGGTTTTTTTTGGTAATTCTGCTGTTAAGCAAACTCCTTGTAGAGTATTACCTTGTACTTACCGGGTAGTGGTCCAGATTGAATTTCTAGATCACTTCATCTTCGTTCAAAATGGTTGTTTGTGATGTAATCTCTTGCGTCTTAATATGATAAGGATTCAGTTGTTGAATTTGTGATTTCGCTAGTTTATCTGACAACATATAATTGAAATGAAGATGACCCAGTTAGACAATTCCTTAGATATGACTGTTAGGTATGAATAATGTCCCTATCACAATATATAGATATATATAGATATATATCTTGTTAAAAATAGAAAGTATCTTTGCTCAAAAGGTCAAACGTCCCTCGATGTTGGATCCATCGGTTGATGGGAGCTTTCATCATGACGTTTCGGGGTTTCTTTCATTTTAATAAGCGGAAGAGCCCATGTCCTGCCGCAAAAGGGAAGAACAAGAATTCATCGGGTAGAAGTCAGTTCCCGAAAGAGAGTAAGGCAATCGGATCAGTGAAGTCCTATTATAAATGATGGTGGCGGCGGCCGTCCCTGGCCAGGGACGAGTGGCATAGCTGGTGGTGCGGGGAGGCCAGAGGCACCGGACCGTGTGATTGGATGTGATGTCGACTCCATGTATGTGTGTGAGAAAGAGAGTTTTTATTAGATGAGATGGAAAATCCTGCGTTTTGTCAGGGATGTATGCATAATAATTTTTTTGGCTAATAATGTGTTTACCAGAGGGATTGAGAAAATTTCTGTCCTAACTTTCGACCCACACTAGATATCCGAAGTTCCGTGGCGAAGTTCTCTTCCAAAACCAGACAACATTGCTTACTAAAGCATTCGCCTTTTCGGCTAATAGCGGTACACGTCCGAATGCTTACCAAACAAGCAAAAAAACAAATGGAGCGCCTTCATTCTAATATCTCCAGAAACCTAAGAACCGATTCCGCAGCACACTCGAGGAATCGCTTTCGATCGCTGTTCATGGCGGACCCATCTTTCCAACATCTCATCGTCAAGGTTCCAATGATGTTCCTTCTCATTGGACAGCAAAAGAGAAAAAGAAGCTTACAAAAGCTTCCTTCGCATTAAAATATCATGCGCCACCTTCCTCGAGGCTTCGCTCGTCGCGGGTGGTGCGTGCTTACCCGGTTCGGGAATACTTAAACGCAGCTACGCGAGCCTCTTTCCAAAGCGCCCGCAAGCCAATTTTGACTTTCTTGGTTAGAATAAGTAAAATTATCATATTAACTTTATTAAAAGTTAGATGACTTCAGATACTATGGCGTAGGTTGATGCGGACAGCAAATTGGTGTTTTCGGCAGTATTTCTTATTAAAGATCTAGTGTATTCGTTACTCAACACATGTTGAAGTTCAACCTTGAGCGGTACAAAAGAGTCAACATGGAAATTTAAGGTAAGAGACCGCATTCAAACGCACCCTAACTTGGTGAATGTCCCCCTACGAAACCGTCAAGGAAGTGAGCTCCAAAACGTGTGCTTGGCTACCCTTAGCATGGTGAGACGACAATCCCATGACTTTGAATCGAAATGGGTCAATTCTCCACCTTTGATTTCCCTTGAAAGCCACTCGATCTATTTGGCCTATTCCCTTTGATGAAACTAGAATTGAAAACTCTCATTTTGTAGGATGATGGATCGTTTTCTTTTTTTGTTTAAATCATCAATTCCAACGAATGATACCTTAATATTATCGATTTATGAAGGGCTAGAAATAATAATAAAAAAGAAAAAAGGGTTAAGAACTCCAAAAAGTAAGAAAGTGTGTATATAAAGGCACCCCTAGTATGTCTTTGAACATTTAATCGATTTTTCTAAAGGCATTAAGGATATCTTTTGAGCTGAAGAGAATATTCTTCTATATTTTCAAAATGCAACATGCTTTAGAATGATCCTTATCCTTAAGCCCTTTATTCTTTCTTCATATCCAAGGAATCTCACTTAATTGACCATGAAAATAGATATAAGGATTGGAAATGACTTCCATTATTTAGACTTCAAAAGATACTTCCATTAACGTTCATGCTGATCAAGAGACAAGTTTGGCTTATATGGTCTCTACTTTGAAACCAAGGCTGCCTTCACAGATATTCTTTGTCTTGGAAGCTCTTAATGAAGTTGTCAAACATATGCTCCAGAGATTTCCATTATCTTCCCATGGTCAATATAAAATTTAGGATAAGACAAGTATCTTTTGTTTAGTGACTATTTAAGATAGGATGAAATTGGATATAAAAGGGATATAGCCTAAATAAAATTATTTCATAGGGAAGGTGGGACAAAGGTGGATAGGAATTTTAATATTTATTATAAGAAATTTATTTTTCTTGAATAACAAACTTTTAAATTAATAAAATTAAAATAATATTTGAACTTTAATAAATATAATTTAAAATAATAAAAACAACAACAAAAAATTTTCCTTTTTTATATATTCATATTTTTATTTATATATTTAAATTTAACAAATAGTTATTTATTTTTTGTATTTATTACATATTTTAGGTATATTAGTATAAGTTTACCATATAATAAAAAAATTTTGGAGAATGATTTGAGGGGGAAAAACAAATAAAAAAGAAAATAATTAAAAAAGAGAGGAAAAAATAATGAAAAATAAGCAAATAAAATTGAAGTTGGTAAGACTGTTAAGGGAGATTATCATCATCTCCATTTATGTAATTTTTAAGTTCATTTGCACTGTTATATCATTTATATCAAATAATTGATATATTAAAATGTGAATATATCCACTTTTATCATTACGATTCACCAAACAATGGATAAGATATTGTAAATGACCTATCTTGGTTAAATATCCAAACGACCAAATGTAACATTTATTCTTTCTTCATATCCGAGGAATCTCCCTTAATTAACCATGAACATAGATATAAGGATTGTAAATGACTTCCATTTTTTAGACTTCGGAAAATACTTCCATCATCATTCATGCTGATCTAGACAAGTCTGGTTTTCCGAGGAAATATGATTTCTGCTCTGAAACCAGGGCTGCCTTCACAGATATCCTGTGTCTTGGAAGCTCTTCATGAAGTCGTCAAACATCAGCTCCAGAGATTTCAATGGAGGAAGCCCCAGCTCGGTTATCTTGCCGCAGTCCACGCTGTGTGGGTTATCATCTCCTCTCTGGCTGCTGCACCTGCAATTTCGGGCGAAGAAAAAACTCTCTGCAGGTTAATGGCTATGGATGCATGCAGTAAGTTGCAACTGGATGCAGCGAAAGACAAGATGCCTGAGCATGCTCGACATGTGATTGATTCGATTTGATAGCATGCGTCCAATCGGTGATATCTCGAAAGAGACATGGTGATGGTTAGGGAAGTTTGGTGTTTTGATACTCACTTGTTCTCAAAGGGGTATTGTGGATACTTGGCCTTCAGCATCTCAATGATTTGAGACCAGTGAGCCACCGTGCTTGAGCATATCAGCCTGCCTGAGGCTCTCTTATCCTCCATAGCCAAGACATGTGCGGCAACCACGTCATGGACGTGCACGAACCCGACTGTCGTGTTAGGGTACTCGCCTCGTGAACCTGGCAAGATCGTCTGAAGACTTAATTTCACCTCACCCATGAAAGAAAGAAATGTACTTCTAACAATTTGATCAGCTTTTAAAGGAGAAATAGATTCTCCTCGTCGGTTCAAGTGAAAGCTGCATCATCAACCAATTTGATCTACTTTTAAAGTTATTAAAACAGGTGTGTACTAATTAACAAGCAGCGCATCGGATCTAATGTACTTCAGCACAACTTGCAGTGCTGAACTAACGGATGCGATGACTTGACAACATACTGATGCTGATATGAATTGCTGAACAGATGGAGGACAATTCACGAATCGGATCAGGGAAGTCCATGGTCGGTGCGATGCTGGCGATGGTTGAACTAACCTTTCACAATGGAAAGTGTCAAGAGCAGCGAACTCGTTGGTTGCCGAGTGAGCAATGGACCAACTACAAAAGCCGGATTCACCACCACAAGATCGATCCCATTTTGTTCTGCCAATTTCCACGCTTCCGTCTCTGCAATGGTTTTTGCGTATGCATACCAAAGCTGCACCAGAGGAAGAAGCAACAATAGCGTCAGTACTAGGTAGTGTAGAGTTTCTGATTAGAGAACCTGATGCGATCATTCTCACATTGTAGCGTGTGCAGTACTCGGTGTCGCTCCAGTGCGATTCGTTGAGGGGCGAAACCTGCTGAACGTTGTCTCGGTATCTTATCGCGGAGCAGGAAGAGGTATGAACGACCCTCTTCAAGCTGCTCGCTCTCGCACAGGATTTGAGCACGTTCACCGTGCCCTTTATACATGGATCGATTAAATTTGCCTGAAATTGCACGCCAAGAATCATCCAAAGGAATCGGGAAAAAAATGTTTAAGCTCGGCCAGTATTACATTGTGCATTTCGATTTTTAAAGATCCTTAAGTTCGACCAGAGTTCTGACATCCGGCAACACGATCACACTCTTCAAGCGGAGCTTAAATATTCACACACTTGATCTGTTACAGAAAAAACACATCTCATCGTTCTTCGGCACTGTAATATTCGATGAAAATCTTAACCTGACCGGAAATTAGAAGCACTGGATTCGGGGGATCTCGCGTATTCAACTGATCAGAGTACTCAGTCCGCCATGACTAGGTACAGACCGCCCTCAAGGGTGTTTTATGTGACAATCTCTACTTTCGCAATCTAATACTGAATGATTTTCAATCTTCTATACCTGCTTGCGATGAGAATGTCATCGAATCACAATAATCAATATCTTGTATTGCATCAGGATCATGCGCAGTTTACTTATTACTAAAGCAAACAGAAGCCGACCAGCAGGGCAAAGATTTTACCCGGACATTGTCATCATAAGGGACGATAACTGGGGAGGCAGTATGGAAAACGCCATCAACGCCACGAACGGCCTCGTCGAAGCTTCCTTCCACCATCAGATCTGCTTTCGTTATTCTCAGCCTCTCTTTAGCTCCCTTGAACTCCTTCAGATGCCCAACCTTGGCCTCGTCCCCTGGTTGCCCCAGAAAAAGACAGACACACGATATAAAGATCGCCTCCTTTTCTCTTGTGAGACAACAGCGAAAGAGACCAACTAGGGTGCCTTTTTCCCAACCAGGGTCTCTGACCGTAGCCCGAACAGTGTGTCCATTCTCGAGCAGGGACTTCACCAGATGCCCCGCGATGAACCCTGTTCCTCCGGTCACGCAGTACTCCGGCATTTCTCTCTCTCTCTCTCTCTCTCTCTCTCTCTCTCTCGGAGACACTCAACAGAGACGGACACAGAGCAAAAGCAGGGGAATGCGCGAGTCAACTGTCTCTGAAGCTCTGTGGTTGAGTGGTGTGGTTGAGTCATCACCAGGAGCGCAATTTGCTGTCTTTAATCTGATTCGATCATCGATCACTATTTTAATATAGTTTCCGACAGGCTACACGTCTCATGGATCTACCAAAAGCGGACGACTCCGTGCCTTCAGAAGCTGCATTTATTTATCGATGATGTTTGGCGCTTGTTGGCTAGAATTCGAGGGATGTGATGTCAGAGTCGAGATACGTTTGGTGAAAGGAATATTATGCGGGGGGAAGGCGCGTCGGTTGAGTGAGGTCATTAGGTGCTCCAGGGATTTCACGTGATACGTTCGAGAAAATATCGTTGAAGCGGGGGAGTGGGTAACCGGTTCCATGATAATCACTCTTAACAATGCCTAAGATTCTCCGAGAGATTACACTCGAAGCTCTCCATAATGCAATTACAAGTATCATCTCTCGCGTCTCGCATTGAATTAATCATTTTGAATGGTTGAAATTGGTGAAATGACATATGGATTCTGAAAGTCTTAATTATTCGGATCTCTCGAGCTAACATGAATTCGAGTATAGATAAACTTCTTGACTCCTTGATAAGCTTTCTCATGTTTTGCCAATTAAAATCTTTGTTCTCTGTGTAAGAAAAGGAAAATATAAAATTTTCTTTTAGTGAGAATTCTTCAGTTAAATTTGGTGGTTTAGATTTGAATTTGATTATTCTATTTAATATTTGGTAACACCCTTTTAACCGGATATATTTGAATAAGAAATCCGCATAGGGGTGGGATAAACTCAGATAGATGTAAAACTCCACCTAAGGCAAGACTCATTGTCCTTAGCGTTTCTCATCGGGAGCACCCTACCACCACTTCGGCATACGTCCTCCACTCCAACGTCCTGGAGTGTCCTCCTCGACAATGCCCTTACTCATGGCTTGTGTGGCTTGCTTAATTAGTTGGTTTT
This sequence comes from Angophora floribunda, assembly GCA_014182895.1. NCBI lineage: Eukaryota > Viridiplantae > Streptophyta > Magnoliopsida > Myrtales > Myrtaceae > Angophora > Angophora floribunda. The sequence goes on along the minus strand of CM024711.1, from coordinate 26,736,326 downwards.
CTAGTTTTTTTACCATCACTGAATCATCTCTTGGTTCCTCTTTCTACTTCTCCTCTAATTACTCATTCTAGACCATTGTTCCACGATCTCCCTTGGTTGACTTTAACTAAGCGCTTACCAATTGTTTGATGAAATGCTACACAGAGATTTTCTTCTCTTAAGTTCAGAATTTTGCTTAATGGAAGAGGTCACCCACCTCCATTTCGCTCTGTGCCTTGCCCTCCTCCATTACAATCGGGGGAGTAGCTCCCCTGTTTAAAGCTTCCATCAAGTATATGATTTGATATTTTTACAATTCAAATGATATTTAGAAGATTTCATTTATCCTATCTTATCCAATTCGAATTGAGATGACCAAACACAGATCCTAAAACTTTTGTGGGAGTAATTTTCTATTGAGTGCTCAAGTGTCGTTCATAATTGGTATCTTAGTCATTTCTGGTAAATCAAATCTCAGGTCCTTTTTCGAAAATGTAATTCTTAGTTATATTTCCTTTGAGAGGATTCAAAAGAATTCACTTCTTGATTTTTAGTCCTCTTTTTCTTCTCACAAGTACTATCTGCTTTCGAAAACTTTAGAGGGATATCAACTTCGATGCCCTGTCTGACTTTTGTTCAACGATCGATATCCATCCTGAATTATGCTAGTCTTTGTACTTTTGGGAATTCACTTTTCTTAGCAACAAAACAGAAGAAAGAATTCACTTTTCTTAGAGGTGGCGCCAGGTCACACTTCTTAATTTTCTGGAGAGCCTAGTCAGTGATTGACTGGACAAAATAATTTGACTTGGACTACCACGTCATGTCCTTCTCCTTCCAAATTCAATAAACATCGCCATCAACCAACCGCAGCAGTACCATCCAACCACAACCACCGGCGAGCGGCCTGTACCGCAGTGCTGCTTCTCTCTCTCTCTCTCTCCCATTGCGGCGTATCTTTCTCTCTGATCTAGGGCTGTGCCGCAGCGAGGCGCGCAACCTCGAGCCTTATGTCCTCGCAGCCTCAACCGTGCATCAGAACCGAGGTCAAGAAGAAGACACATTAGCAGGGGGAGAAGGCACATTCAATAAGTAAAGAGGCTCCCAAGCATGTGCTTGATTTCATCAGCAGGGGGAGAAGACACATTCGAGAACCATAAAATAAGACATCAGGTTTGCAAATGGCTTCCATTATTTAGCTGAGTTTCGGATTATTCGATCTCTGCTCTTAGTCAGAACAGGACCGCCTTCACAGAAAGCCTCTGTCCTGGAAGCTCTTGATGCAGTCATCAAACATCTGCTCGAGAGATTTCAATGGAGGAAGCCCCAGCTCCATTATCTTGCCACAGTCCATGCTGTGCGGATTATCATCTCCACTCTGGCTGCTGCACCTACAATGTTTGAAAGGGAGAAAAACTCCGCAAGGTCAGTGTTATGGATTCATGTAGAAGATACAGCTAAGTACAGTCAAGGATGTCGCCAAAGTCGAGCAAAGTAATGGCGGCCTTTGTAGTTACATACTCACTTGTTCTCATAGGGGTATTGAGGATACTTGGCCCTCAGCATCTCGATGATTTGAGACCAGTGAGCCACTGAGCTTGAACAAATGAGCCTGCCCGAGGCTCTCTTTTCCTCCATGGCCAAGATGTGCGCAGCAACCACGTCGTCAATGTGCACAAACCCAATCGTCATGTTGGGGTACTCGCCTTGTAAACCTGGCGATAGCACCTACAGACTTAAAATTTTCCTCGCCAGTGAAAGAAATAAATATACTTGTAAGGATATCCTGGTTGCCAAAGCGTGGAACCGGCATCATCATCCAATTTGATCAGGTTTCAAAGTTATTCAAACAGGTGTACTAATTAACAAGCAGTGCATCGGAACTGATGTACTTCAGCACAACATTTTGCAGCGTGGAACCAGTGGATGCAATGACCGGTTGACGTATTAATGTTGATATGAATTGCTTAACTGACGGAGGACAATTCGTGAATTGGATAAGGGAAGTCCTTGGTGGGTGCGACGCCAGTGACGGTAAAACTAACCTTTCACAATGGCAAGTGTCAGAAGCAGTGTACTAGTCGGTTGCGGAGCGAGCAATGGTCCGATCACTAAAGACGGGTTCACCACCACTAGATCAATCCCATACTGTTCTGCCGCTTTCCACGCTTCCTTCTCTGCAATGGTTTTCGCATATGCATACCAAAGCTGCACCAAGTGAAGCAACAATAGTTCATCGCAGTACTCAGTATCCAAGAGTTTTCTAATTAGAGAACACACTCCAGTAGATCTCACATTGTGGCGTTTACAGTACTCGGTATCGCTCCAGTGCGATTCGTTGAGGGGCGAAACCTGCTGAACGTCGTCTCGGTATCTTATCGCAGAGCATGAAGAAGTGAGAACGACCCTCTTCACGCTACTCGCTTTCGAACAGGATTTGAGTACGTTCAAGGTGCCGTTTATGCTTGGATCAATTAAATTTGCCTGAAATTGCACTCCAAGAATCACCCAGAAGAGTCAGAATCAGACAGAGTCAGGCCAGTGATACCAAGATTTTACCTGGACGTTGTCATCGTAAGGGACGAGGACAGGGGAGGCGGTGTGGAAGACACCATCAACGCCATGGACGGCCGCGTCAAAGCTTCCTTCCACGGTCAGATCCGCTTTCATAATCCTCAGCCTCTCTTTGGCTCCCTTCAGCTCCTTCAGAAACCCAACCTTGCCATCATCCCCTGTTTTTCCGAAACGCAATGAAAGAGATTTTCAGCCTCTTTTCTCTGGCGAGCAAACGGCGAAAAAAGACCGGCTATACACTACTCGTTCGTTTCCCTTACCGGGGTCTCGGACCGTCGTCCGAACGGCATGTCCATCCTCGAGGAGGGACTTCACCAGATACGCCGCGATGAACCCTGTTCCTCCGGTGACGCAGTATTCCGCCATCCTCTCTCAGGAAACGCGCACACGGAGACACGGAAACAGGAGCAAAAGCGGGCGCACGCGTGATTCAACCGTCCCCGTTAGCTACTGGTTTATGTAATAGGAAATGGGTCGCGCCGAGGTCGAGGCGTCACGAGGGACGCACTTCTCCCTCCCCTCGTCTTTTTAACCTGCTTCGATTATCATGTCAATCGCGGTAGTTACGGAAAGACTAGGCACGTTTCGAGGATATGCCGAACCTGGTCCGCGTCGAAGCCTACAAAAGGGGCAGCGGTTTGTCAGAAGGAAATCATAGCGTGTTGGCTAAATTCCAAAGGAAAGGATGTCAAGAGTCCCACGTACTTTGCAGAGGAAATGGTCAGTGTTTTGCTTATTATGTAGCGAAGTATACTGTATATGCTTCTTAGCAGAAGACTTTTGCTTGTAGATATCACAAGGAGTCTAAAGGCTCTTTTTAAGAAAATGGATCCTGACATCGGTGGGAATATGCGGGGGCGGACTTAGTGGGTGGAGCATAGGTTGGGAAAAGTTGGGTGCTCAAACAAATTCCCCGTGATGCTTTCAAGATAAAAAAAATAAAAATTAAATTGGGAGGAAAAAGGGCATCGATTCCGGTCCATCTTATAGTCACTATCAACATAGCAAGAGCTTGAAAGCACCGACAAGTGCCTCCGGTGACAGTCCGATAACCCGGTGCCTTATTTAGATGCGGTCTTTATTTTAATATGTTAGTACTCGTATACCTTGCTTATCGGATTCTCAGATAGTATATTTTTTCCCTAATGAGCAGGAATATGAGAGGTTACATTGGGAGTCTCACCCTAAGGACTCTTTTCCCTATTTATTTCCTTCTCCCTTAACCTTTTAAGAATTTGTCCAAGTCCATCGGTCCATCTTATGATCACTCAAAAAAATGTTACGGTTATTTGAGATGGATGTGAATATTCTCGATAAGGCAATTAAAAAGTTATCTCCACGGTTCACAGCGCATTCTTGTGTGGATTGATTGATCTGAATCCTCATATTGGTGGATGACTTGTGAGTTTAGCATATTTTATCACTTGGATCGCTTGGTCCAACATGAACCCAATTCTTCTTTTTATTTTTTGTGAGCACTCGAGGGTGAATCATGATCGCTAATTTTAGTCTCTTTGTTTATCTCACGACTTTTGTTTTTTAAAAGCTGCGGAAGTAGTGACCGTGGATATAGTATGGTGCCACGGAAGTACTTAATTCAAATAACATAACGATTAAATACAAAACGAGTAGGCTCGATTAAAAACCTTTTATAGCTTCTTCGAATCCATTAAAAAATGAAACCTTCATAAATTAAGTTCAATCTCTAGTGACTTCTCTCGAGTTGGTGAAGTCCAATGAAGTTCAGTCGGCTTCAATAATCCCATGCAAGCCCAACCCAACAACAAAAGAACAAGACATGGAAGATTTTCTTTTTAGCTTTATGAAAACAATAACAAAGGAGGAGCTCGGTAAAAAGGATAGGGAATGTGAACAAGTTAAGATACTAAGAGTGCATTTGGTAATCATTTTATTCCTGAAAATGATTTTTGCTCAAAAATAGTTTTTTTTGAATTTGTCCTCCGGACAAATTTCTGAATATTTAAAGAATTTGGTAACCGTCTAAAACTTCTATTTTAGCAATAGAAATTCATATAATACAACCCTCACATGTTTTTGTGATTTAAAAATTCTTTTAATTTTTAAATAAATTTATTACAATTTTCTTTTTTACTTTTTTTTTTTTCCCTCTTTTCTATTTTTCCTTCTCTTCTTCTTCCTTGGACCTTGGTGACCAGCCACATGAGAGCTGGCGAGGCTCGCTGTATCTTGCCGGGCCAGTTGCTGGCCATCGCCACTAGCGATTGGCTAGAGGAAGAGAAAAAGAAAGAAAGAAAAAGAAAAAAAGAAAAGAAAATGGTTTTGGCTTGATTCTAGAGTTGTTTAGGGATAAAGAATTTTTCTTACATCTTGATTCTATTTTAAATCTATTCAAAAAAAAAAAATTAACAAATGAATTTCTATTTTTTTTTTTTTTTATTTCAGGGAATAAAAGACTAAAATCATACACTGTTTGACACGTTGTCAACCAGGCCCGAAGATTTTTTTTTTTAGGCCTTAAGAGTTTTTTTTTTTTCGGTCCTATTGTACTTCTACTTTAACTCTTATCGTCAAACTTTTGCTCTATCTCTTTACAAAGTATATGAGTCAAAATTTATATTTGAAACTAAATCATCATCACTCCAAACCCCTTTGAGAAGATGGAGATTCAAACCCCCCACTTCCTCCTTTCTATGTGGGAAGGGTGTCCACTGAAATAAATTCTAGTGATTTCTAAGAGTTCGTTTATTTTATAGAAAATAAGTGATTTTAAAATATTTTCTTAAATGATCATTTAGATTGCTTAAAAAAATGAACTAATGAAAAAGATTTTCATTGTCCATGAAAATATTCATATATAAATTATTGTCAATAATGAAAATATTTTTCAATAACTAATTATTTTAAGCGATATAAATAATCATTTTTAGTAAAAAAAAATTTCAAATTATTTATTTTTTAAAACAAATTGAGTCTAATAATAATAATAATAATAATAATAATAATAAACATCTACTTATCTAAGTAATCTACTTATCACACAAATAGCAATAGCCAATTGATAGATAAACGAACAAACAAATAGAGATGTATCTTTCTTAGAGCATCTAACCAACCTCTCGCTTCACGAAGGAAGTATAGGGCCATTTCAAATTTTCATTACTCAGTTGCCAAATGCTTTTAGGTTTCAGTGAATTAATTCATTCTCGAGAAAAATGAAATCACATAGTAGTAATATAGGCCAATATATGCTAACGAACTCCAAGCCCCAACTTAAGTTAACTAATATCATAAATCACTTGATAAGGTTAGGATGCGAGACGGATAGATTTCTAAGTAGATCGACAATGGAATTTGCATCGCACTCCATACACAAATCACCTAGTCTCGGTTAGATTCATATTGTAGTAACTTCCAACACCACCCTTTTTTCCAAAAAAAAAGAATAAGCTGACTTCCAACACATCGAAAACATCTTATCTAGTCGCTCCACCGGTTGAATCGACCTGAGGATCCTCACGAAGGTCATCAAATTCGTTCCATCGCCTTTCTTTTTCTTTTTATGTTTTCGTTTCATTGGCATTCATTCCCCTAACCCAATCGATTCCTGATGAGTTTTGTTCTGTCAATTGTCACAATTGCATTGTACATAATGCCATGAGGCAAACACAGAGGCAAAATGAAGTGCCGTGTGGTGAGTACTCGAGCGAACATCCTCTCAGCTCTGTTCTTAGCTATAGCACGAAAGATTCACTAAGATCAGGGCTTCTTTTTTTTCCCCTTGGCCATGGTAAGATTAAGGTATTGAGAGACGCAATAAGTGGCTCCTCCTCCTTCCACGAAAAGCTTGGATTGGGCTCCGTCGCCGGCGGCCACTGAAACTTGGGCTGGCTGAACTCATCATGGATGAGCTGGATCTCTTATCCTCACCATTTTCTGGCCTTATATAAACAATGGAATTAAACTTGGGCTCATCCCTGATAGCCCTGAAACTTGGGCTGGTCCTGGACGATGTCTTTCTCTCACCATTTTCTTGACTCATGAACAGTAAAAACAAAACTCGGGCTCGGCCCTAATATGTTAAAATGATCGAAAATAGGTCGGGGCAAAAAATACGAAGGAAGGAGCAGGCAGCCGGGCCGGATTGGGATCGGTTCGGGTGCCATTGCGTTACAAACATGGAGATAATTTGCACGAGTAGCAGGATGGACGAAGAGCAATAGTTCATAAATGGGAATGATTTGCAAGTATCCGCAGCTCGGTGAATCCTCCCTGGTGGATTGGCTTGTCCCGCCAGCGCTCCTAGAGCGCTTTCCATAAGATTGGAACCCAAGATCACCGAAATAGGAGTAAATTTTCCTTACTGTTTAGGTCGGGCACCATGTTGGATTCAGATTTGTTATTTATCTTTGCTATTACAGGCTTGAGCTGACCAAAATGTTGCATGGATTTATTTGGATTTTCTCTCATTGTTGAAGTTTCTTTGTTACACAAGGAGATACAAAAAACCGCATGCCTATGCAATAGTTCTCAGTAGGACTTTTTTTCTTTGTTAATATTCTAAACAAGCCAACGTTTATTTGCATTCGTTTATGTATTTTTTATGTTCCGATTCTTAATAATAATTTTCTTTGTCCATTGAGCAGTTAAATGTCAAAGCAATACCAAAATGTTATTACCTGAACTTATTACAGTAGGAATGGCAAGCATTGATTACTAAGAGGATCTTGCTAACAAGTGTCTTCGAGGCACTTAATAATCATACTTATGCTCCATTTGTTTCGCTGAAAAATGAATGATTTGGAAAATATTTTCCAAAAATAATCGATTGTAATGCTTAAAATAATTAGTCAATGAAAAATATTTTAATTACCAATAACAATTTATGTCTAAATATTTTCATGGATGATAAAAAAAATTCTTTTTCCATTCATTTCTATAAATGATACAAGCTCATTTTTATAGAAATACTTTACAGATCATTCATTTTTTGTGAAACAAATGGAATTTCGTCATGGAAATATTTTGATTGTTAATACATAGATCATGCATAACACGAGAGAAATAGTGTATAAAATAATTTTTTATTTAATTAGGTATTTAACAAGTGCTTGGGCATTTATTAACAAAATTCTTATTAAACTCTTTTTATTTAATGGTTCATAAAATAACAATGATTTTTAACAATATCCTGACTAAATGGTTTTCTTCAGTTAGTTTATATAAATATGCACATATTGTATCAGAAGAAAATTTGCCTAGACGTGTAAATCATAGAATTGTCATTAGTTTTATATGATTTTCTGGAATTAATTATTCTGCTGATTGAGTGGTGAGATGACAATTTTGTCTTAAAATAAATGAAATTTAGTTCGTTATATTTCATATTCTTTAGAGCAAATAAAATTCATATATTACTTTTCCTTTTTTTGTTATACTGCCTTTTCAGATTGGCTGTTTGGGGCATGTTCGCTTTCCTCTAAACTTTTTGGAAACAAACAAAATTTTGATCGTACAAATATGTAATAAATCAATTAATTAATTGTACGTGTTAATATCTTTATGTTTTCAAAGATTTTCAGCGTCTGATCAAATGAAAATACAAGATTTGAGGAAAAAGAAGGGATGGTGATAACTCTATTTTTAATAGAGTATTCTTGCTTATTTATACTTGATATTTGCTAAATTTTGAGAAATTTTTGGGTGAATTTAATTGCGACTCACGTAATTTTTATTTTGTATGAAATATTTTCAAAAATATTGCAATATCTTTCAGAATATTTCATCTTGAAGAAAAAGGCAGCAAATCAGATATTTGGAGAATTTGACCATGATTGAAGATAAAGTTCAAAGAAAATCAAGGATGAATCTTTTCCAAATCTAAACTTTTTGGAGGCTAACAAACAAAATTTTGATCGTTACAAATATGTAATAAATCAATTAATTAATTTTTACTATGTTTTAAATTTCTTTTGTGTTAATATCTTTATGTTTTCAAAGATTTTCAGATACGTCTGATCAAATGAAAAATACAAGATTTGAGGAAAAAATTCACCTAAGAAGTCGAAATTTTTTTTCGCCAAAAACAGAATCGACGTTTCTTTAGATTAATTTTAATTAGCCAGACCTTTTATATATTTTAGTATTTTAATTAGCTTCATTCCAGGTTATTTTGCTTATTCATGCTTTTTATTAAGCTCTTTTTTTTGGCGCCGTTCTTGCCGGGATTGTTTTGACTAGGGATGGCAATGCCGTTATGTTGTTATTAATTATGAATGGCAATGGCTGAAATAGAATAATGACACAAATATTCCTTTTGTAGATTTTGAAAGGAGAAGGAGATCCTAGCAATGAGGCTGTTGAATGAGGAATGTTCGGCCATCCTTCAAAATAAGCTACCACCAAAATTAAAAGATCCGAGGGGAGTTTTACTATTCCATGCATAAATGGTAATGCATTATTTTGATACGGGAAGAGCTCTCATTGATGTACAACAAGGAAAATTGATCCTTAGAGTGGGAGAAGATCAAGTCACTTTCAATGTCCTCAAAGCCATGAAAAACCCTGAGGGACCAAGTGATTGCTTGAAGATAGATACCATAGACAAGGAAGTAAAGACCGTGTTGACCACAACTCAAGATCCTATAGAGGCATGTTTGGTTCAGCCAAAGAGAAAGAAATTGAGCATGAAGAAATTAGGAGGCCGTTGAGTTTTTAGAAGCAAATCCACTATGTCCGAGATGGAAATCACAAAATTTGAAGAATTGGAGTCAAGTGCAAAAGAAGCCCAAGCCTTCCATTGAAGAACCACCTACTCTTAAGCTTAAACCTTTACCTTCTTATTTAAAATATGCTTTTCTTGATGGTGATTCTTATCCAGTGATTATTTCTTCTTCTTTGACAGGGGTGATGGAGGAGAAGTTACTTAGAGTGCTTAGAGAGCATAAGAGTGCAATTGGATGGACCATTGCAGATATAAAAGGAATAAGCCCTTCAATTTGCATGCACAAAATTCTGATGAAGGAGCAATACAAACCAGTCATCCAACCACAAAGGAGGCTCAATCCGAAAATGCAAGAAGTTGTGAAGGCTGAAGTAATTAAGTTACTCGATGCAGCTTTAAAGTATTTGTTGGCAAAGAAGGATGCGAAACCAAGGTTAATTCGTTGGATCTTGTTGCTTCAAGAGTTTGATTTGGAGATTAAGGACAAAGAAAGGGACCGAGAATCTTGTGGCCGATCACCTATCTAGGTTGCCGAATGCCCCTAGCGATGAGGTACCGATTTTGGATGACTTTCTGATGAATCACTATTTTCCTTGAAAATCGAAACTCCATGGTATGCAGATATTGTGAACTATTTGGTAAGTGACATCTTTCCCCCGACTTTAATTATCAACAAAAAGAAAAGTTTCTCTCCGATGTTAGACACTACTTTTGGGAGGATCCATACTTGTTTAAGGTATGTGCTGATCGAATAATTAGTTTTGCGTTGTGTTGCTAAGGAAGAAATCCTAACATTCTTTTTCATTGCCATGATGGAGAGGCGGGTGGTCACTATGGTGCCACCAAAACTGCTGCTAAAATTTTACAATGTGGTTTTTATTGGCCTACTCTTTTTAAGGATGCACATGCTTATGTTTCCCATTGTGATAGGTGTCAAAGGACTGAAATATATCTAGAAGGCATGAGATGCCCTTAAACAATATCATGGTGTGTGAATTATTTGATGTTTGGGGCATTGACTTCATGGGTCCGTTTCCACCTTCTTTTGGTAACACTTACATATTAGTTGCTTGTGGTATGTGTCTAAATGGGTAGAGCCGTGGCTTTGCACTCTAATGATGCTAGGGTTGTTTGTAATTTCTTGAAAAAATACATCTTTACTCGATTTGGCACACCTAAGGCTATTATAAGTGACCAAGGCACACACTTCATGAATAAACAATTTGAGTCACTTCTGCATAAATATGGAGTCACTCATAAGGTAGCTACGCTATCATCCCCCAAACTAGTGGTCAAGCGAGATATCTAATAGGGAGATAAAAAGAATTTTGGAAAAGACTGTGAATACTAATAGGAAGGATTGGGCAAGGAAACTTGATGATGCTTTATGGGCTTATAGAACTGCTTTCAAAACTCCTATTGGTATGTCACCTTTTCGACTTTTGTATGGTAAAGCATGCCATTTACCTGTTGAGTTGGAGCATAAAGCATATTGGGCTTTGCAAAAACTAAACTTTGATATGCGAGGCAATAGGTGAAAAGATTGCTTCAGTTAGATGAATTGGAAGAGATACGCAATGATGCATACGAAAGTGCAAGAATTTACAAAGAGAAAAACGAAGAGATGGCACGATCGACACATCTTAAGAAAAGAGTTTCATGTGGGTGAAAAAGTTTTGTTATATAACTCTCGTCTTCGTTTGTTTCGAGGAAAGTTGAAGTCTAGATGGACCGGTCCTTACACCATCACCAAAGTATTTCCTTTTGAGTTGTTGAGATTATCAATGATAATGAGGGGACTTTCAAAGTAAACGGTCATAGGCTCAAGCACTACTATGGAGGAGGTTTCGATGCTCAAACATCTGCCATCACCTTGGTTCCACCTACTTAGAAGCATGGGAAGAGTTCGGCTGCGAACTATAAAGCAAGCGCTTCTTGGGAGGCAACCCAAGTTTTTAAGTTTTTATTTTTATTTTTCTTGGTTTTGCATTTTGTTTAAAAAAATTGAAAAAAAAAAAAAGAAGAAGAATTTTTGTGATGATGAATTTTCTATTTTGCGGAGATAGTAGTGTGCACGTAGGCGGGGGGGATTAGGAACGTTTGGCCATGCGATCATGAAGCTAAGAATTTTTTTTTGAGCAACCTTCAACAACACATCCCAACCATTCATCACCTTCTTGGCGTGATTCAACATGAACAATTGTCATCTTTACATCTCCGGGGGAGTATTTCGAACTTTACTCTAATTTGTTTGTCTCATTTTTTGTATTTAATTTTTTATTTTACGCATTGAGGACAATACTTCATTCTAAGTTGGGGGTAGGGGATCGAAAATTTTGAATTTTTGTGTGTTAAAACTTTTGCTATTCTTGAAAATATTTGCGCTTATTTAAAATTTTTGAAATATTTTGAAGCAAACTGTATAGGAGATAATAATTTTGAACCGTAATCTACAAGATTGATATCCTTTTCATGGTTATGAGTTGTTGCGATTTTTAGGGAATATAAATCTTGTTCAATTGATTATTGATATATGAGTTAGTCTTAATCTTAATTATGCAATCCATATTTTGAGCACTTATCCCTGCCTTTTGAGTTATGTGTGCTTAGAAAAGATCAATGGGAAGTATGTGATTCTTTAGAACTCACCTAAGTCTTAGAATTTGTTTGATATTCTCTTGAAATTAATATGCTATACTCAATCAAGAAGGTGATATAGGCATTCTTTGGATCGTTTGAGCCTTTCAAGCCCCACCTTATTACTTGATCCTAGTACCCTTTTGAGCTTAATTGGCCTATTTTTCTTTGATGACCTTATAATGCTGATTCAAATGTATTACTTTTACCTTATACTCCATAATCATGTTTATCCTTAAAGCTACTTTAATAGTTATGGATTCTTGATATGTCTGAAGTTGAAAAGCTTGAAATAGTCATGAAAAAAAAAAAAAAAAAAAGAAAAGAAAAGAAAAAAAAGTGCAAGTTATGAAGTGAAAGTTGTTTACTCTAGTACGGCTCATACGGATCCCTACCGCTAACTTTCAACTTGAGTGAGCCTTTTGGATACTCAATGGGTTAGCATTGCACTATGTAAGGGACTTAGGAAGAAACTTCGCCGTATAGTGTGGAAAGAGAAATAATAGAAGCTTTAAAGTGTTGAGTGTTTGTGAATTGCATGGCTATAATAGTGTAAGCATATGGATGATGTGTCTTGAATCCTATTTAATTCAAATGCTTTGAGAATTGATATGTTTATGGGGTTTTATTGAACTTAAAAATCCTTTATACCCTCCCTTTAGCCAAGCCACATTATAAGCCTTAAAGACCTATTGATTTTTGAATGAGTATTAGTTTTCAATAGTGGAGAGAGAATTGAAAAACAAATCTATGAGACTTGGTTAGTGGATCTTGAGTTTAGAGTGTTGCATATCAACTTGATTTATTTGAGCATACATGATTTGGAAAGTCAAGGGGCACACATACACACGGATTGCATGGTTAAGGTTAAACATAGCTTATGTATTGATTTTGGGTTGATGGGATTTATTTTTTTCCTTTGAGTTGTGATTTCACGTAATTATAAATGGATATTGATAATTGGAGATGAGGTTTGTTTATTGTTTGCTTGAGGACTAGCAAATTTCTAAGTTGGGGGTAATTGATAACTCTATTTTTAATGTTATTAATTATGAATGGGAAATAGAATAATGATAATTCTCGCCATTCAAGTCCTAAGTCCCATCATCGTCTTTCCACCTAAATGCAATAATGTGCATAGTGAAGTTGACTCGACGTAATTTAATAGAAGGACCTTGCCTTTTCATCACAATCTCATATAATCTAACTCAAGTGTGCATAAATGGTAATGCATAGTCTATTTTTATGTTACAATAACTCATTCTAATACAACCTTTTCCATGTGTATGCTCAGGTGCATCGTTCGAATATGATTTTTTATCCTCATCACTTTATTCAGATTATGAGAAATTCACCTACTTCAAACAGAATGTCTCCCGAGAATTAATTTCAATTTGAAAAGTTATGGATTTCGATTAACAAGTGTCCCTATGGCGCTATTTAAGTTAAAACCGAAACTGAAGACAAACCCTTTTTCAAAATACCTCAATGATACAAGAATAACACTATTGGACCAGATCAAACAACTTCAGCTAACGAACCCTATAATCTCACAAACAAATACAATTCGACTTAGACTCGAGAAGTGCTTGGACAGAACCGTTCGGTATTTGGCAAAAGCCGTCGCGTTTCTTCCATGCTCCACCGGGGAAGGGCAGCTGTCCGATAATTAATGAGAGAACACATAATCGTCATCGTCGTCTAATTATGCGGCACATGCGTGGAACGCTTCCCTGCGTGCGTGGGTGATAACAAGGATCATCAATCGGATCGCTCCCAAATTAATTGTGGACATCGCCATTCCGGGGAGTAGGAGGTAGTTGGGAAGATGGTTGTTGTTCCAACCCCTCTCCCCCCTTTATGTCGATCGAATTCGTTCCTTTCGCCATTACGTCAGCCCGGGTCTTATCGGAATTGAATAATTCCGAGGCTTTGGTAAACTTCGGGTGAGTAAAACGGAACGTGATTGGCAGCGGGTTCATTTTTCCATCTCTTAGGAAGAATGACTAAACCATGAGGTTAAACAACCATCCGCAAACCCTATGTGTTAGTGCTAATCATGTTCTCCGCTTGGTGAAAGTTAGGGATCAATGATTCAAATCAATGAATGATGACAAAATTTGACTGCCTATGCAAATCTATAAGGCGAAACGTAGTACTCAAGCAATAAAATTAAACAATCAACAATAAAGATAAAGATAAAAGATAAAGAATGAGCGGAAAACAAAAAGAAACCTGCAAAAGTGTAATTGATACGTTGATCAGTCGGAGTAATTAGGAAGGAAGAGGAGGCATTCTAAGGATACAATCTAAGTTTGGACCGAAGGAACGAGGCGGGGAGATTAGGAGAGATGGTAAAGTCGATTTTGTGTTCATTTTGAATCTCTCCTGGAGGGATTTGTAAATTGATAAAAAAAACTTTTTCCATCTCATTTAAATATTTATTTTATATTTATTTCTAAATACATAAAATAATATATGTCGTAATCCTTTTTCTTCATTTTTTCCCTCGTTAGCATCCAAATATTGTTATAACCCTCTTTTTTTTTCCTTTTAATCATTCAAAATTTGTGACCAAGAAAAATCATTCAAATTCATTATTTTCCATCCTAACCACCGCTTCCAATAAAGTATAAATATCCACTTACCTATAAGTTTGCTGATGGGATTGCCGAGGTTAGCTAGGTTAGCTCAAGTGAAAATAACAAATTTTAAATTATTAAGGATAACCAATAATATGAATTGAAGTAAAATTGATAATTTAATCATAACTAATGCTCAATTGATCTCATCATTTCAATTAATATCGAATGCATATCTAAATGAAGGAATCTTTAATGCGACTCTAGGAGTCAGTGGCGGATGGCGTGTTTTTATAAATGTTAAAGGAAATTAGGTTTTGATTAAAATAATGACAGTAATTATCAAGGGGTCTCTTAGTATCATCCCCAATTTCTCCCTTGTTTGAATTCAATAAACCCACTATATAAACGCAAAGTTTTAAATATTGCTTTGCTATAGTGAGCAACCCACCGCATTCGCCGGTGCCAATGGTATCAATCATTTATAGATATAGATAAAGATGCTAAACTTTGGCTTCGCAATTAGGTTTTAATTAAACCTTATTAAGAATGTGCCTGGGACACGTCCATTGACATGCTTCCACCTACATTTGTGTGCGCACAAAACCTCGGTGCTGGCCAATCCTACCCAGATCAAACGCAATCAAACAAGGGGCCGAATCATGTTGGCTTGCACGCTTTTCCTGGACAGGAACTATTCACCTAATTTCTCCTTTTCCGAAATATACAACTCATTTCGTGTTTCTCCCGAATTGAGCATAAATCTCCAGCCATCAATGTCCCTGTTCGTCATGGTACCTCCCCTCTATATTTATGTAGTGCACCCAGGAAGGACATGTTTTGGTAAGTCTCACTTTCATCCACTGACGACTCTTAACTTATAATGCATTCATCAACCCTCTGTAGCTTTCATAATTGAACGCGAATTTTGCATTTTCCATTTTCCATTTTCCATGGTGCGTCGGAGGGGACCCCTTCATCGCAAGCATGAGGACTTGGTCCGAAAGTCGATTAGCGCACGTTAGTTAGTCGTCTTGTTCGTCCTTTGCCATCTTGATCTGAAAAATTCGAAAGGCCAATGACGGCGGTGACTTGATGCGAAGATTGCTTAGTTTTTCAGGTAAAATGCTGCTGTTCTGCATAATATGGTTTGACTGAGACCTGGCCGGCATGCTTATGAGAGAATGCAAGTGATGGGAGTGAACAGCAAGACTTCTTATTAGGTTAAAACATATTAAAAAGCTTCACATTTTCGTAGGTTTTCCCCCCTTTTACCACTACATTTTTCATATCCCTAGAATGGTTTATTAAGTTTTTACCAATTTGTGGGTACAAATTCAAATCGAAAAATATATTTTTCACTTTTGTATTTTTGGATATATATATATATATATATATATATATATATATATTTATATATATTTGGGGGGTTAGTTTGTTTTAGCACTCCTCGAAAATCATGAACTAGTTACAACGATAGGTGCCTCACCAGAGATCATGAGAAAATGTGGATTTTAGGTTGCATGGACAGTCTACTGGATCTCATCAGGATGGCACGCACTCTTTTGTCGGCTTTCCTTAACAAGCTCATTAATTTGACACCAACCTAGCTTTGATTAAGTACTTCAAAAGACGGCTGAAATAGTTAATATCACTGTGCATGGAGAAAATCATTGGTTCTATCTTTATTCTAATGTACAGATGTCCATTCAATCTTCAAATTTTTGATTTTATCAATATAATCTTAAACCGTCGTGCGAAGTTTCAACGTAGTCATTTTAACTATTTAATGCCGAGAAAAACAGCGACCTGGCAATCAATGTAAGATGTCAATTTAAGTAAAGTTGCCAACATCAGATGGTAAGAGATGACTGGACACTACATTAGTAATTCCCAATGGCAATTGTCAGAATGATTACGTTAAAATTTTGCGTAAAGGTTAATGACTATACTGATAAAATTGAAAAGTTAAAAACTGAATTGATATTTGTACAATCGGTTAAAGATTGATTTGGTAATTATCCCTTTGTACATGAACCTAAATTGTTTCTGTAATTCTGTTTTCCATTATTTCAAATATTAAGCTCCATTGCATAAAGAACATTTTAAGTATATCAATTTGTCCCTAATTTCAATAAATGCTACTTCTAAAATTTCGGCGAGTCAATTGATTTGGAGAAACAGCAAAACGTGGGAGCATCTCGATTAGGTTACAATAGTTTGTGAAAACGATTCTACTCTTTTGTACTTGTTTCTAATCAAGTCTCTATACTTTTAATTTGTCAAATTTAAATCCTCAACTTTTACACTTATATGATACATTTATCATCCGTCAATGTTTCATTAATAAGAACTGCTGAAAATTTGTCTACGTGGACACCAAAAAGCAAACGATGTTCACATGATGTCAATGTGACTTAAGTAAAATAAAAACAAAGTTATTTTGGCTGAAAAATCATTTAATAAGACTTTGATGGAATGTAAATGTGTGAGTGTGGGGGTTTCTTTTATGTGACAAGAAAAAAATTTAGGATAAATATGTCACAATTAACAGAATTCATGATTTTTGACTTCACAAAAATAAGTTCAAGATAAATGTGTCACGACGAACATAATTTAACGTTCTCAATGGATTTTTCTCAATTTTTTAATCAATTCCTTTTGGATATCAAATCTTGTCAAATCCAACTATTATGAGCTATCAAATGACGTCATAGTGTGAACATGAATAAATATTTGCAATGTGAGCATCCGCATTGGCTACATGTTTATCCACCGCCAAACTTCGAACTTAGGTTAAATTTCTCCACCTACGTTGGCATGTTTCCATTGTGTTATATCTTGGGGTCATCCGATGGCCACATCACCAAAGCCTAAGAGCTCTTTAATTGCTCTATCGCCACAGGACACCACTACAACCGCACCTATTAAATTAGTCATATTCGCCCCTTAAATTCGAGCCCCCCACCCCTTCCCACTAAAACGAATTCGATTGGCGACCTTGTGACCTCCCAGCTAAGCACTTACGTTGTCATCATTTCGTGGGAGAGACGGTTTGACCATGAGCAAGAATTTAGTGAGTAAAAGTTCAGAACAAAACCAATTCATCATCAAACTCGACTTAAAAGTCTACAAAGCAGAGCAATTTCAGCTAATTGCTTACAAATCAAATGCATAAAAGAGGAGAACAAATCTACCTTTTGTACACGTCTTTTCATGCCTTTCCCAATCAAGTCCCCATACTTTTAAATCATCTAACTTAATCCTCTACCATCATAATTTTTCTAATCATGTCCTTGGGATACCAAATCCGGGCTGACTCCAGTTGCTATGGGCCGCTAGATGACACCGCACTGCAACGTAAATAAGATTTTTCCAACGTGGACATCTCTATTGCCTATATTCATATTCATTGTCGAATTTCGAACTTCGGTTAAATTTCTCCACCTATGCCCACACGTTCTCGTTGTGTCATGCTTTGGTGTCATATGATGGCCACATCAGCTAGATTTGTCTAGATTTGATATGAAAGGATCTCGATTATAATACTTATTAAATTAGAAGGACATAGTAAGATAACTTTAAATTAAATGAACTTGATTAAAAAAGAAAGCAAGAAAATATATAGTAGAATAGCATAACTTTTCCCGAAAGACGCTACTTTAGGAGACTCCTTCCAACTCCAACATAAAAAGCAAAAAAAGAAAAGAAAAGGACAGTTTTGACTTTGGAGAGCACAAAATAATGCGACCCCTATTTTCTTCTTCTAATAATGATTCATCTCAAATAAAGTCTCATTTATACATAGAACAATACTAAAAATCAATACTTGATCATGCTCTTTCGACTGCATAATCTATAGACAAATAGACAATCCGATAATTAATAAGCCGGGATGACCTGTACACAGGTTTAAACTCCACGGGGTCCTTTGTCCCTATGATCGGGAGCTTTCATTGCTGGGAAAAACGACTAGAGCTAGAAAATGCAAAAACACAAGCCATTCTCCATCCTTTTGGCTGTTTTCCGGCAATAGCAACCGCACCTATTAATTAGTTGGGTCAATTCCAAAAAAAACCCTAAACTTTAGGTCCAGTTGCAAATATACCTCGAACTTTTTTTTGTCTCAAGAAAAACCTCAAACTTTAGGTTTAGTCCCAAATCTGCCCCAAACTTTTCTTTTGTCTAAAAAAAAAACTCTAAACTTTAATTTTAGTCCCAAATCTACCATGAATTTTGTTTTGTCTAAAAAAATCTCAAATTAGTACACATATGACAAATTTACCTAAAATTATTTTTTTCATCACCAAAACAAATTACCATATATTATTTTCTATTAAATTTTACTGTCAAATTTCTAAATTAAATAACACGTCGCAATTAACGGGTATACTAATTTGGGGTTTTACCCTCCGTTTGTACTAAACAAATCACCAATTTTTGATCTATTCTCAAATATACCCCATGGTCTAGTCCCAACTTAACAGGGCATTTCCACATAGATAATAAATACACATAAAAAAGATGTCATAGAAAATTATTTTCAAAATAAAACCATTTTAGGACATAAAAAATTAGGGATTACTAATACAGTTTTTGGACAGAGGCTAACGAGGGTAAATTTAGGATTAGAGTAAAATTTAGTGATTTTCTTTTTGACAAAAAAAATTGGGATAGATTTGAGAATAGACTAAGAATTTGAGGTTTTTTCTGAGACAAAAGAAAAGTTTGGGGTAGATTTGAGACTAAATCTAAAGTTTGGGGTTTTTTCTGAGACAAAGAAAAGTTTGGGGCAAATTTGGGACTGAACCAAAAGTTTGGGGTTTTTCTTGAGACAAAAAAAAATTTGGGGTATATTTGAGACTGAACCTAAAATTTGAGGTTTTTTTGGAATTGACCCTTAATTAGTTCGTGGCATTTTGTCCCTTGAACTCGAGCCACCATCGGACTGAATTCGACTGACGACCTTGCGACCTCTCCAGCCAAAAAGTCTTCGCGTCGCATCATCATTTCGTTGGGCGTTCCCTGGTCCTGTTCATCTCGCCTTTCGCCCCGGCTGCATGAATATCGAGAAAGATCACGTCTTTGAATTGGTCTTTGCATTTCGATAGGTCAAGCAAAACCAAAATTGGAAGAGAATGGTCTGACCTTGAGTCAATTGCGTCTTAAACGCCATTGATAAGAGGATATTATATCTTAAACGAGGATTGGAAGTGGCAACATGGAGAAAGTGAAGTTCTCAAAGAGACATAATGACACGACACTCTTACATTGATTAGTTTCTTTGCGACTTGCATGAACAACTTAAATTTAATCCGGTAGATTTATACGTAGGTTTGATACGATTCTCGGGAAATTTGAACCAAAGTTACAAATTTATTATACTTTTACCAATTCAATCATAAACTTTTTCACATTTTATTAATTCAGTCTTAAACCATTTTATATTTTGCCAATTAAGTTCATCTGATCAATTTTGATCATAAATTGTTGACGTGAATATTTTTTAATAATATTTTGAATTTTTTATGATTTTTTTTGCAACGGTCGCTTGTCACCCTTATCAACCCTAAATCCAAAATTGGAAAAAAAACAAAGAAAAGTAAAAATAAAAACATAAAGAATTCAAATTGTTATGAAAATATTATTAAAAAAGTGTCATGTTAGTCGTTCAAGTCAATAATTTCCGATCAAATTTGGTCGGATTGACTTAATTGGTAAAATGTGAAAAAGTTTAGGAATTGATTGGTAAAAGTACAATAAATTTAGGATATTTTGGATAATTTTTCCTGTGATCCTCTTATCATAATTCTAGTAACTATGTACATATATATAATAATAAAAAAAAGGATTATTGCTGGCTAAAAGTGACACGTAGGATTCTAATTTGTGAGGAGCGGTCATTTTCCATGCAACGAGCACTTTTCTTGCGCTTCGCGCGCATTTTGCTTCCAACTACAATTTGTACTTGCCTCATTAAATGCCATGAATTTCGCGCTAGAAAAAATAAAAACAGCAATTTCAATGGGTTTTGATGTTGCGGATGGCAATCGTGGGAATTTTTTAGCATCGTTTTGTAAATCTTCTTTCCATGGACTTTCTTGAAGATTTTATTGTTCTCTCAATATTGCCATAACGTTGATCATCATAGGAAGGATGCTATCATCCACGCGAAACAATGTTTATATGCAATGAATGGAAATAATGCTCCTCAGGGACCAGTTAAAAGATTTTAAGAAAGTTAGGGCAAGTGTAGACATTCCCAATTCTTGTGGGGAGCAAAATGACAAAAGAGAATTTTCTAGGACAAAACTGAAGGGTTTGATGAAATATTCCTGAATTTCACGGTTGCGATAGGATAGATCTGTTTCGAGGTATTAGTTTAGGAGCTTTTAAGATGCATTGAAAAGCTTAGATTAAATTTATCCAAGAGGACATAACTAAGGGCCTTTCCTCAGTGCCATGTGACCTCAAAAAATACTAAATAAGATAAGCTAACAATTTTAGTCATTCAAATTAGCTAGAGCATCCGACCAAAAAATAAAATTAGATAGAGTAAATGATAATGCTCGATTTATGATTTTTTTGAAAATATTCGTATTGTTAATGCGTGTGACGGTTGAGAACAGTTACATCGAGACTCATCGATGATATCAATGTACGAAATCTACTCGTACGTGGAAAATAGACATAATGGAGTCTACCCATACGTGGGCTGTCTCCGGTGTATCTCAAAATTTTGGTTATAACATGCAAGAGCAATCATTACCAGTTGAATAGTCAGAAAACAGATGTCCTACTGATGTAGAGTTTCTCTCTTGGACCCCACAAGTATCGACGTATGTTTGGTTTCGTTTGGTCATCGGTAGGGATTACATAAATACTACTAGAAATACAAGAATACTTAAAAGTACATGCCAGATCCTAGATTCTCAATGCCCCAACCATTTATCCAACGGTCTATGCCCTAAATATACGAGGCAGGTAGCTGGACATAGTTTCCAGGAACACGACCATCGAGCTAACTAATTAACTGACCCGAAAAAAATCTAACTAATTATAATTAGGGCAATAGCCACAAAAAGAAAACTATAATTATTGTGACACATTTTAATAAGCTTTTTCTGTATCACCAAAAATCCCAAATTAGAACATAGATGGATGCTCGAAAACAAATGGTATTGACATAATATTCACATGGTATAAATGAAATAAAAATGACATTATTTTGGCTTAAAAATCATCTAGTATGTTACAAGAAAAAAATTAGGATAAACGTGTCAAAGTATGCATAATTTAGAGTAAAATTAGGATAAATATGCCATAATAGTCATGATTTTGAGTTTTTTCTGGGACTTTTTCTCTTGTACTATCTAGAATACTTTATTTTTCCTGTTCTGAATTTGTTTCGACCTAACCCATGAAAGAAAAGAAACAGTCCACTTTCATGGTTTTGAAGCGGGTGAGACTAAAATTCTACTGGAACCCTACTATGCCTTGTTTAGTACTCGATGACACGGACGTAATGCAAGGACGCCTCGAAACCCTTAGTTGTCCGATGTATCATTGTTATAGCCGGTAAATTTCTCATATAGGGAGTGGGACTAAAGTTGAAGCTGCCACTCACGTTGGGAAAAATCAAATCCACAAAAATCAATGCATATATAACCAAGATGCATGGGTGTGTAGACTCGGTTATTTGGAAGCCCATAAAACACCCTGCAAGCCCCATGAACTGGTCAATTCCAGACCTCTAGTCTATGCAAGTGGCTGTGACTCAATGCGGTTTGCATGCAATTAGTAAAATTCGAATGAGTGATCTCTATATTCTAAGTTGGAAATCTACCGCCACCCCCAAATAGGGGATCGAAAGTGTAAGGCTATTTTAGTAATGGCATATAAGTTACAATAGATTCATACCGAAAATACTACACCACATGATGCGGGAATCCCGGGTGATATGTTTGATTAATCAGCCGCCTCGCCTAAAGAATGGGAAGTTACAGGGACGAGGTTGTAAGGAGATTTTATCTGCAGTGATTACGCGGCATTGCATTTTTGTTCAGGTTTCACTTGCGCACGCAAGCTACAGAGCCCGAAACGGGGCAGGACTTTCGCACTTGCCAGCGGTGACTGTTGCATGCACCGACTGCATACGCCTTCGTTTCGTATAAGCGTGAGTCGCATGTGAACGGGGTCTACTACGTCGTATACGATGGGATTTCGTGGTGACTTCCTCTTACACTTTATGATGTTGTTTCGAGGTTTCTGCATTGGGGTTTTGCTTTGACCTAACATGGGATCGCCTTTTGCTCAAGTGATCACGGACCTTCTTTCTTCTCTCTCTCTCTCTCTCTCTCTCTCTCTCTCTCTAGCTTCGGCCAACTCCCGCCCTCCCTCTTTCGGTTTCGTGCCGCGAGATACAAAACCCCACGCGAGTTGAATAATTTGTACGTGAAACCCAGAAGCCCCCTCGTGTTGGTTTTCCGCTGTCTGTCCTTTTGCTCTTTTTCTCGCTTCGTCGAACCGCCCGGGGGGGCCATGTGCTCCGAGCCGCGCATGAGCTCCCGCATAATGGGAAGTCAACAATGGCATCTTTCCAACCCCCCAACGTGCGCTACTAGAGGACAGATCCGAGCTTCACTAATGGGAATGCCATTCTTCGAAAGGCCAGCGGCTCATCACTCCGTGCAGAAGACCGACGTGAGATCGAAAAAGATGAATCAGATTACCTATGACGAAAATAACAAGTTGGCTTGGAGAGAGAGAGAAAGAAAGAGAGGGGCCTTTCCATAATTGGGTCAACCAACGAAGCTAAGGGAGAGCTGAAAGATGCTAAGTAGCACAAGTTACTGTGACGGATACACCCAACAAATAGCTGAATTAGTTGGGGGTTTAGAACGTGCATCCGTGTGTGGAATGGACGGAGAGAGATACACAGAGAGTTATGAAACGACGAATGGCTCGCCCCCAAAGTCATTATTATATTTGAAGTGGGGGGCGTTGAGTGAGGGAGCGTAGAGTATGCCCTCCGCATTTAATCCCCTCATCTGCCTCTCCCCCTCCATTCAATTGCCTCACCACCCTCCTTGCCCCTCCGCCTTTATATCTCTCTCTCCTCCTCTCCCCCCTCCCTAAATAACTCCCTCCAAAACTCAACTCCCCCCCCCCCCAAACCCCCTGGCTCGTTCACCGTCGAGCTCTCTCTTTCTCTCGCTCTCGCTCGGACGACCATGGCTCGGAGCCTGCCGGACTTCTCCAACTCGGTGAAGCTCAAGTACGTGAAGCTGGGGTACCAGTACCTGGTGAACCACATTATCCCCCTCACCCTCCTCCCCGTCATGGCTGGCGTCCTGATGGAGGTCCTCCGCCTCGGCCCCGACGAGATCCTCGGCCTCTGGCGCTCCCTCCACTTCGACCTCGTCCAGATCCTCTGCTCCGCCTTCGTCATCATCTTCGTCGCCACCGTCTACTTCATGTCCAAGCCCCGCACCATCTTCCTCGTCGACTACGCCTGCTACAAGCCCCCCGTCACCTGCCGCGTCCCCTTCTCCACCTTCATGGAGCACTCCCGCCTCATCCTCAAGGACAAGCCCAAGAGCGTCGAGTTCCAGATGCGCATCCTCGAGCGCTCCGGCCTTGGCGAGGAGACCTGCCTCCCCCCCGCCATCCACTATATCCCCCCCAGCCCCACCATGGACACCGCCCGCGGCGAGGCCGAGCTCGTCATCTTCTCCGCCATGGACTCCCTCTTCCAGAAGACCGGCCTTAAGCCCAAGGACATCGACATCCTCATCGTCAACTGCAGCCTCTTCTCCCCCACGCCCTCCCTCTCCGCCATGGTCATCAACAAATACAAGCTCCGCAGCAACATCAAGAGCTTCAACCTGTCTGGCATGGGTTGCAGCGCTAGCCCGATTTCCATCGACCTCGCCCGTGATCTCCTCCAGGTCCACCCCAACTCCAACGCTGTCATCGTTAGCACCGAGATCATCACCCCGAACTATTACCAGGGCAACGAGCGCGCCATGCTGCTGCCCAACTGCCTGTTCCGCATGGGTGGTGCTGCGATCCTGCTGTCGAACCGGAAGTCCGACCGGAGGCGAGCCAAGTACCGGCTGGTGCACGTGGTGAGGACGCACAAGGGGGCCGACGACAAGGCGTACAGGTGCGTGTACGAGGAGGAGGACAAGGAGGGCAAGGTGGGAATATCTCTGTCCAAGGACCTGATGGCGATTGCGGGGGAGGCGCTCAAGTCCAACATCACCACGATCGGCCCGCTGGTGCTACCAGCGTCGGAGCAACTACTCTTCCTGCTGACCCTCATCGGCCGCAAGATCTTCAACCCCAAGTGGAAGCCCTACATCCCGGACTTCAAGCAGGCGTTCGAGCACTTCTGCATCCATGCGGGCGGACGGGCGGTCATCGACGAGCTCCAGAAGAACCTGCAGCTGTCGGCCGAGCACGTGGAGGCCTCACGGATGACACTGCACCGTTTTGGCAACACGTCGTCGTCTTCGCTATGGTACGAGTTGGGGTACATCGAGGCCAAGGGGCGGATGAAGAAGGGGGACAGGGTTTGGCAGATCGCGTTCGGGAGCGGTTTCAAGTGCAACAGTGCCGTGTGGAAGTGCAACCGGACCATCAAGACGCCCACTGACGGGCCGTGGGCCGATTGCATCGACCGATACCCGGTCCACATCCCCGAAGTGGTCAAGCTCTGAGCGGCCGAGAGGGATGGAAAGAAGAAGGACAAGAAGAATTATATCATTGAGCCATCAAGCAAAAAGGGTTTGATTGGTGGATCGGGATTATATGGAAATAGCTCGCTCTCTCTCTCTCTGGGTTTCTCTACTTTTTCTTTTGGCCTTTCCTGTCTTTGATTTCAGTTATTTGCTAAATCAGAGTGGATTTGCATTTACTCCTTCCTCCCTTGATCTCTCACCCTCAGTCACCAGTCAGTCTCGATATCTCCCTTTCTCTCTCTCTCTCTTCCCATTCGTAAGCATCATCAACATCATCTCTGTATTCCCATCCCACCTTCCATCTCTCTCTCTCTCTCTGCTAAAGCCTTTGTCTTCTTGGGGTCATCGACAGTGGATTCTCTCTCTGCTGCTATAAATTTGCATAGATACTCTCTCCAAATGTCCTCCTCCTTTTCTTTACCGTGTATTGAATTTTCACTACCCATTGTAACGCCAACTGCATAGATGAAAGTTAGACACAGGAAACAAGTGGTTATTATTACCTAGTGCGAGAAAAGGAGACGATAGATGGTTCATGGAACTTTCATCTATATTATGTAATTTTCTCCCAAGTTGTACTCTGGAAAATGAACTCGACGGATTACATAAGTTGGTGCATTTGGTAATCATAGGATGTCCTTTTGGTCTTTGGATGTTGCCTCTTGTGATGCTATGTGGTGTTTTCAATGCTTACTTTTTCTCCATCCCTAGAACATATCTTGAAACTACTAACCTGTTCTTCAATAAAAGCTAGTTCGTCGATCAAGTATTGAATGACTCCCATGAATCAGATAGTGCCACACGTCCCACCTACCGAATAAACCAGCTATGCCCTAACATGTAAAATGGATGCATAAGGATGTTATCCAATCTGTCTCGATGTAATTTTTTATGAAAAATCTCAACATCATATTTGTCTAGAAAAAAAAATTGCGTTGCTATAGGAGTAAACTTGCTTATCAGTAGAAATAATTGGTGGCAAAGTTTTATATATTCTAGTGCAAATTAGTTCTTCTTCTTTTTTTCTGACATATTTGACTCTCAGCCAGGATTTATATGGCTTTTGTCTCGGAGCTGAGGACTGTGATTTGACGGCTAAAGGAAGCAGTTATATAAAGGTGAAATTTGTCTAACATTTTATTAAGTGCAAGTGGCTGACGGACCAATTAAAAATCCTCATTTGGGGAGTGCAAAAATTAGAGAACACATGTCCTGATTGGAGTAACGTTTCATCATACTTCGATGAACAGACAACATTGCGATGGCGAATAAAGAGGTCGACAAACAAGAAATTCCTCGAAGTTCCGAGGAATCAACTTCGATAAAGTTTCAAATATAATATAGGAAATCCCTTCACTCGCACCAACTTCTTGGATAGGTCATTCATCATTCTATACTAGCTCATGCGGATCACATTGATTGAAGATGCTTGCTCTGGAGCACTTGAAAAGTTGTGAACATGGTTTCTAAATTAATGCCCGTCCTAATATTTAAATAGTTCAGCATTTTTCTAATAAGTAGAAAATGATTTGGCCGAGGATGTAAATAAAGAAAGTGACTATAGAATAAGGCAAGTGCAAGTTCACTACTGATTCGAATTCGAAATGCTAAGGCCCTTTAGCAATTCAAGTATTGTAACAAGAATCAGGTGGTTATATGTCAGATTTCATCCTTGAAATCGACTTACCTTATCCTTGACCATTTGAAAGGGCAAAATTCTACAAATTACCCTTATCGTTTTGCTTTTTCGCCTTTTTCTCGTGCCACTCTCATATTATATCCAACTTACATATTTGGTACTCGAATTGCATTTTTCTTGATCAGAACTTGACTTACTACACCGATCCTAATTTGAACAATTACTCTTCTTTCAAGTTGAAGTCTCAGTTACCTATACAGTTGAAGTGAGGAAAATTATCCAAAAAATCCTAAACCTATTATATTATTGTTAATTTAATCTTAAACTTTTTAATTTATGATTTTCCAATGTAATCCATTCGACGGCCAACGGTTGATGTGAACGTAAAACAATGTTGTGTTGCAATTTTATTTTTAATTTTATTTTCTTGTCTTTTTTCTTTTTCCCTCACTATTCATCTTCCTCGGAAAGGGCTGGTGAGGGCATCCTTGCCCAAGTGAGGGCGTTGAGGCCCTCACCTCTCTTTCCTGCATCTTGAGCGACTCACTTCACCATCACCTCCTTTTCCTTCGACCAAGACCCATGTATTTGAGCTCGCTCCAACTTTTCAAGGCTCTCAAAGCTCGTTCAACTTCAATGGAGAACGACTGCGATTCTCTCAGAAATAGCGAATTAGTCTCTGCATTGGCGAGCAACTTCGTTGACGTCAAGCTATCTCCTCTCGAATACATGCCGTCGACATAGCTCATGTCCAGTCGAGCATTCACTCTAGCTTTGTCTCTGTCAATGGGCGCATTGTTGACAGGGTCTTCGATTATGTCAAAGTTGGAGATGTGGTTGATTGCACGACCTCCGAACTGTAACCTCTTGGGTGGGGGCTTGGCGTCCCTTGCTTGTGGCTGTCAGGGGTTGCTGGCCATCATTGACGCCCCCAGCGACTCCGCCGGTCCTTTCTGGAGAATATGAAAAGTGATGGAAAAGGAAGAGAAAGAGAAAAGAGAAGAAAAGAAAAGTAATAATTAATAAAAAATTTCAAAATGATATTGTTTTGAGTGGAATCGGAGATGTCAAACAATTGACCATTCTGTGCAAGATAGTTGGCGCTAACTAGACATCCACATCAGCGATTTCTTATATAAATTGACCAAGTGGATTATATTAGGAACCGTCAAAAGATTTAGGATACATTTACCAAATTTGAAAGTTCAAAATTGAATTGGTCATCGCATATTAAATCTGAGACTTTTCCAATAGTTTTCAACTTCAAGTGAAAAATTCTGTTGACTTGTATATTTCAAATACAATGACATCAACCTATATCGATGCATTGGTGATGGGGTGCAATTGCATTCATTGCCTCGAGTTATCCTTTCCTCAGACCCACTGCCCCAAACATTGCCCGAGAAATGTGGCAACTTCGTTTACATCCGTAGGCGTGGATGGTCCTTCCCAGTTGTCCAAAGTGTAGCCGATCCATTTAATGGCCAAGCTCCTCCAGTTGGCAGTGAGATGGATGTGCTTACTTTTCTGGTTGACCATTTATTGCTGGCTTGCAATTCACACACACTGCTCCTCGTTCTCCTTCTCTTTCTTCCTCTTCTTCTTTCTCCTCCTTTATGAGGATCGTCTTCTTGAATTTGGTATCGTCTTATAACCAGATTGGGTTGCGGATTAATATGACCCCCATGGTTGTATGTCATTTTTTGCGACCACACTTTCATGGAAATGGACTGTCTGAGCACATTAAGTTGAAAGACTAGAACCGCCTACCATTGGAAAGTATTATAAAAGTTCCATCTAAAGTTCCTCCTCCTTTATGAGTAAGAATTAAAGTACGACTAACAAAAAAATAAATGTGGGAAGTGGCATTTTTTGTGCCTGGCCTTGCAATCCTTCTTCAATACAGTCCTTCAATTTATAACCTCCACAATCGAGTTCTTCAATATGTGGAATTTTTTCATTAAAGTCTCTTGGTCTCTAGTTTCAGAAAATTGCAGTTGATGTACCTATAGATGCCAGCCAATAGTATGATGTTAAAAATAGGTATCATACTCATAATGGATAATTATTACGCTGACCAAAATTGTAGGAACAAGAATTGAAGATATACTTAAGCATATTTTCATTAACTTACAACAATATATTCCATCTTTTTGGGTTAATCAAAGTGAAAAAGGCTCCAGTTTTAATTGCATAAACTATTGATGTAATCTACTGTATGTATTTTATGTGTTAGAACAAGTAAGAATATCCATGAGCCTATTTATAGGCTTTATTGAATGACTATTTGAATAACATGCAATCAAAGATATACATAATTAAAGAGAAAAATGGAGAATCTCCTAAATATACACATCATCGTCATGAGATGTATGGAAAATCAAAATAAGGATATTAAATATCTCAGGAAATCCTAAGTATCTCTAACACACCCCTCAACTCAAGGTGATTGGATAAAAATCTTGAAAATGCCTAGGTAGATCAACAAAACGGTTTGCTGACGTCTGTTGCACAAGCTATGTGGCAAGAGGTTGCCGTCACAAAGTTTCAGGATCTAGATCATCTAAGGGCAATACGTTTGGTGATGATGTCTGTTTTCCGAAACAAACATCCTCAAACAGCTTTTGAAGTTGTGAACTTGGCAGAGAAACAAGAGCAATGGGCCTATGCGCCTGGCTTGACGACCATCATAGAGAAACGTGGCCTATGTGACTGGCATTGTTATGAAATAGACTCGATGACGCTCCCATAAATAACACTTCCTTATGTAACAAGGCTCTATAGACTATGCCAAATAGAATAAGCAGATGTGGTTCCTCTCTCGAGTTGAATGAAGGATATTAGGACTTACTTAAAGAATGGATGCGCACTTGGGTGTGTACGGGATGCAATAAGAAATATAACCAAGATAATAAGTACACGCGGAAGAAATAATTAAGAAATTTCTATAAATCTCGATGATCTATGCTGATAAAAAGTTCACGAGTCTATTTATAAATTTTATTGGATGACTGTGTAGGTAATATATCATTAAAGCATATGCAAATACACATCATTAATAGATATGGAAAATCAAGATAAATTTCTAATAAATCTTAGTAAATATTTGGTATGTTTGAAGGTTATGCATTTGCTTTTATGTTCAAATGCTTTCCTGGTGTATAACTTTTCCCGCTTATTCTAATTGGTTTTTTTTTTAATGAGCGTCTTTTAAGGCATTCGTCAGGTACCCATTTAAAAAGAACTGTAATTTGAAAATCGAAGCATTTATTTTACGAGTATACTTAGCAAATACCTTAGAGCGCTTTTAAATAAGACCCGTTCTAAGCATATTAATTTAGCGCAAGAGCAGCTTAGTAATTTTAGAGAAAAGGGTTTCCAATGAACGCATACATTTCTATCAACTAAAGACGAAAATGCATCTATTTAACACAGGTTGAGGACCGCAATGAACTATTTAAAACTTCAGATTAAGACCCAAACAGTGCTCTAAGTATAGCTTAAAAGAACTAAACGACATAATTTTTGCCCCAAAGACGCCATGTTTGGCGAATAGAAACTCCAACAGTTTGGCCAGGAATATATTCTCGTTTGGTTGCGGGTTGGTTGGAACGACAGTTAAGGTTCAATCATCTACCGCAACTTCCAACCGCTGAGGTGGTCAAAACCCTAACCCCACTGGAAAACAACTCTCGCTTTTTAGCTGCATTTGGCTTTGACTTCAGTCACATTAGGAAGCAGACTGGCTGCTGTTAGTCAGCATGTATTCAAGTAATGGATCCTTATGAACGAGCGACGTGTCTTTCAACCTGAAAGAAGATACCGAAGCTCCTAGACACCCATGTCAAGAATGTTCGGGGTTTTAATGCATATTAAGGATGGTTGGCCTAAAAGTTGACTGCATTTTGCAGGCGCGGAGAGAGAGAGAGAGAGAGAGAGAGAGTTTAGGTAGGGGGGGGGGGCATTCGGTGCTTTTTCGAGCTTAGCTGGTGCTTGGTCTGAAACAAACCTGACCACAAACATGCTCCTCAAAGGTTCGCGGTAATTGAAGTAATGGTTATTTATTGCTTTTGCAGTGATTCCCATGGCGCTCATTAAAGCCCTCTCTGCAATCTCACTGGTTTCGCCACTGTGGTGCCAGGTGGACTGTCTGTCCTCGTTTTTAATTCTGAATCGTTGAATGAATTTGTTTGAATAGATAGGAAGTTTCCATTGGCATCGGTTTACTGTGTCTGTCATCTGCTGTAAAATCAAGCATTGGTCAAGATCAACATAAACAGTAAGAATGCGTGCGTGTTTGAAAATTGGGAAAGAACCACTTTTTGAAAAAGAAAAGATCTTTGTTGCAAGTACTCTCCAGACATTAATAAATCAAAAGAATTAATCAAGAAATATTTAATATTTTGAAATATTGATTTTGCATATCACAAATATAGTAAGCACGCTAGAAATAGATAGTTTACATCAAAATTGATGGTTTACATTGACAACCGGAGTTAATATATTTATTTGGGAATGCCTACATTTTTTTCATGACTAGCAATAATGAACAGTATTATATTTATTAAGCAATGTTGTCAAATTTTTTTTACTAATAGTGAAGAATTTCGCTATTTAGTAGTTTCATTTGATGAATGGATCCTAATAATAATTTCAATTCACAATTGAAACTTGCCATATTATTTTATAAATAAGACATTTTAAACTTTTAAGGAGTTTAAACTGATGAATGGAGGGACAAATTTAATGTTATAAATATTCTAACGCTAGTATGTCGCTCCTCACTCACAAGCTAGTATATATATTAACCAAAACCGAAGCATGAAATCGATCATCAAGGAGAGGCACTCGTCTGGAGTCTAAATATTGAATTCCAAAACCTTGTGATATAATACCATACCACACATTATGTGCATGTCAAGTTACCATTATGCTTACTTTAACGTGAAGTTTGTAACCTGAGTTTTAATTGTAATTATTTGTTTGATTCTATTGTTCCAAAAAAAAATTGGGAGGCCTTGAGGACAATATTTAAACTCTTAGATGGAGCTATAGAGTCAATATTTAACGACAAAATACTTAGGAAAGGATCGTTAGTATAGATTAGGTCCAAAAGGCCCAAAAGTTTAAAATTGAGGCCTAACGAGCAAAAAGCCCACTAGACCCGTGCTCAGAAGCATTTTTTTATTATTATTGTTTTGGGCCCAAGTCGTCAAAGCTATCTGTACATTCGATTTATGATCTACTTCCCATTTGCATCGAGATTGCATTTTGGTTCCGTGCTCATTTTTAATTTTTGGATGACTTTTATAATTTCAGTGTCTCCTTTTCTTCCGGAAAATGAACTTGTGGATTTATAAATAATAATTTAAAAACTATTTACTTCCATGCTTTTTCAATGTCTCATATTATTTAGGACTTTCTTTCTCGTTTACTTTATTAACGAGTTCGCTTTATTAGCTTAACATTGAGAATTAAAAAAGGTGTTGAAGTCATGCAGATGAGTTTGGACCAAATTAAGTGTAAAGTTAGATTTTGCCTTCCCCCCTCCTCCCCAAGGCATGCGAAACATACACAAAACCTGGACTGAATTAAGTGTAAAGTTAGCCGTTTCCACACTAACTCTCCTAACTGCTGCTCGATATTCTTTTGAGCTTCTAGGTGGCTTATTTCTCTTGTAAATCTTGACTTATTTTTTCATCCTTCTACATCTTAGAAATACATACTCTCTCTCATTTTGTTCTTGTTGTACTTAAATAGTGCGTCGTGCATACTAATTGAAAGGGACAACGGGGTTCTACCTTTGGTACTCTATAAACATAAGGCCAAAATTATCCTCGCGAATAGTGCTTACACGGCCGAGACATTTGTCATTTTTGGATTTCTGGTGATTTTCGAAATTTTCACCATATGTCCCGCATTTACTTGAGATTTACTTCAAGGAAATATTAAAAAAAAGTGGGGGGGTCGGCGATATCCTCCGTAGTTTCAGCACCGCCCGACAACTCATCTCGATCGCTCCAAAAATAAGGGGAGGTGGCACATGTCGTTGAACGAGTCCGACCATGCCAGCTCTTGTCTGCCCTTTTCGCATGCTTTGAGTTGGACCGATCCAGCTTCAAGACAACTCAAAGACCCGCAAAGAGACATCTACTTGAGAGGAATTTTCTTTCTTCTGCCAAAAGAGTTTTGAGTAAGAATCCAATGCACCCAACATTTATCCTTAAATCTGATGGATTCTGCGCAGCATCCATTTGCTCCCTTCCGCTATAGGCGGAGAAAATGCATTTCCAGTGCACTTTCATTTTTCTGATTTTCATTAGATTATAAAATTTGAGACTCCCGGAATTTTCACAATATTTAAATTCACCACTTAGATATACATATAAATTTTCTCCAACTTTTGCTAATTTTATGACGAAAAAATAAAAGTCTACTTTTGACTTATGCATAACTACGGGGGTAGGTTTGGTGGAGAATTTCCCAAACAATGTCCAAGTCAAACACTTTATTTTAAATCCTTTTACTTTACCAACCCCCCACATCACTTTGTTTCGTTCTCCAAATTAAAGCTGTAGTCTTCTTGCTCCTTGAAGACTTCAACCTAATTTGTACCAAAGCCATAAAAAGGCTAAATAGTGGTACAAAAATTGCCAGATTAAAAAGGTGAGCTACAAGAAAGAACAGGGGTTTAAAATTTTTAAGTGCCACAAAACATCTAATATACAATATTGAATTTTGCACATTAAGTCTATCCACAAAAATACTATCTGATTTATTTAATCAGCTCATCGTATGATTAAAGATTTTTTTTTCAAATAAAAGTCCAAGAGTTTCACCAAGAAAAAGTAAAGTATGGAGGGAAATCTCCATAATAAGCAGTAAACTTGACATTACGAAAAAGAAAATATCTTTTTTAGGATATTAATATAGTTTTAAAATTTTCATCTTTTCAATAATACCTGAAATAATGAGTACTAAACTTACCTCTATGAGAATATGAAAAAACATATCTATATATTCATGCAAATTGATATGTCATGCCTGGCATGTAATGTGTCACGTATACCAAAAATATATCGATGTATCTCAAGAATATTATAGAGATAAAAATTGACTTTATCACTTGCAACACGTTGCACCGTAGAGTGTAAAATTATTTTGACTCCATAAAAAACAAAAAGATACCGCCTATACCCAAATAAAAATCAATATTTTCATAAGGAAGCCATTGAAGGGTTTCCAACAAATTGCGATGTGGTTGTAGATGGATCGAATTGTAATACAGTAAATAAGTCCATGGTATTTGATTATCTAGTAATGGCATATATTATTTTCAAGTGATACTCCCTTTCCCTTAAAAAATGTTCAGAATTATTGTCATTTTTGTAAAAATTCTATCTTTTCAAATAAGTGAAATGTGCAAGAGGAGATGAGCAAGTTTTAAATAAACATATGATTTCAATAACTTTTAAAAAACAAAACCCATGTTAAGCACGAGTAATTATACTTATTTTTCCATAAAAATTACACATGCTCCAATTAATTACTTTGAAAGAACTGAATGAGGAGCTGTATCTGTATGAACAATGGGGGAAAAGGTACTTAGCCTCTGGTAATCTGCGCCAGAAGAAACCTTTGACCAACCGTACAAATCAGCAAGGCCAGACGGCTGAAATATCATTTGAAAAACCCCAAAAAACTTCAACCCCAAGCTGGCACGAAGACGAACAAAAGGTGCTAGTGCTAGCTGGAGAATGCTTCCCTACGCGGCGAGCATCGATTCTAAAACCACCTATCCATAAATGCCTCCTTAGATCAAATGAAAGGACCATCCTTTTATTATTTTTAAACTAAGGAAACTCCTGGCGCCAGGCAGCACCTGAATTGCAAGACAAGCAAGGATCTTAACCTTTCATTTTAGCAGAAAAAGAAATGCTTTTAGCTTGTGATTTTCAATATTGAAAACAGTCAATGACCCAAAACTCAACCACCTATATGAAAAAGAAAAAGAAATAAGATGAAACCCTTACCAATCCACCAAACTCAAAGTAGCTTTCAACGTGGAAAACCAAGACCAAATGAGCTGCGAAGCAAAGACGCGTGCAAAGTCTCGATCGTTGGTTTTCGCGACTCTTTTAGATCGCCAGCTACCAACTCCTCAAAATGTCTCCTCATTCCATTTTCGTCTAGCATGTTCCCAATTTTATCAACCATGGGGCTCAACCACATTTGGACACCCTTGAAACATTTATAACTTGATTCGGAATGTATGATCTCAATGGGCCATCGACATAGTTGATTGGGACGATCAAGCATCATAAATAACACAAGATATTCATAGTGAGGTCCATGGAAAAAGTGATGGGACTTGTCTGAAGATAATTTCGAAAGAAGAAGCTTTTCACGGTGTCTTCACTGCAAATCAATTGGGAGATTTTCTTTCTTCGAGTTTAAAAGCCACAAGAAAAGTTTCACCAGCAAAATTGAGATTATCTTTTCAATGTTGATATATATATTTAAATGACCATACTCAATTCATACTTAATTGAATATATCTGTCTTAAAACTATTTTCTAGAAACATATCAGTTAAGTTACTATTGTCCAATACCTAAATACCGGCTTCATCCTAATTGCATGCCTTGTCCTTGATAACATAGATATGGATAGATGGATAAATACATAGATATCTTCGAATTTTTTTGCGAAAGGATCTAATCGAAGAATCTTGCGGGATCTCCTACAGCCGCCCGTGATCTTGTTAGGTCTGCCGGATCACATAAATGGTGGAAGGTCTGACCTATAAAATGGGTAGAGAATAGATTTTTTGACCAATTGAGGTAGGTGAAGATTGGAATTTGAAGATCCTAAACACAAAAATAAGAAAAGGAGAGCAGTTAATGCAAAGCTAAGACCAAGCCCTTTGCATAAAAAAAATGAATCTACACGGCATAACAGTCCACGTTCACCAGGAAACACGCGAACGCCTCGGCATAAAAAGAGGTTGAGGCAGAGCATGACTCTGTCGCCGAACCAGAACCAGAAACAGAACTGCAACAATCTTCCTCCCGACTTGTCCTTAGCAACATCGAGAGAGAGAGGGAGACGAAGAGAGAGATGGGAGTAGGAGAGAGGAAGGGGTCGGTGTTGGAGGATCTGATACAGAGAGCGGGCGGGTGCGCCGTGGTCGACGGCGGGTTCGCCACGCAGCTCGAGAAGCACGGGGCCACCATCAACGACCCTCTCTGGAGCGCCCTTTGCCTGATCAAAGACCCTCATCTCATCAAGCGAGTGAGTCCGAGTCCTGGTTGCTCTCTCTCTCTCTCTCTCGATGCATGATGTGACTCGTATCGCTTTTGTGCGCATCGGTGGGATCGTTTGATCGGATTGTTTCACACTGGTGGTGTAAGAAAATGTTTTCTTTCCGTCCCGGAAGAGTAGTGATACAGAATTTCTGGTGTAATGCAGGTCCACATGGAGTACTTGGAGGCTGGTGCTAATGTCCTGATCACCTCTTCCTATCAGGTACATATGACCTTCTGTTCAATTCCTAGAAGGGGTTAATCTTTCTTAAGTTGTTTTATTATTCAATTTTTGTTTAGCTTGGAGGATCGAAAGAAAAAGATCAAACACTGTTCCATTTCATTTGAGTGACAGAGTCTGTTTTCTAGAGACAAAGCAATGTTCTTCCTTTTCCTTTGATCATTCCCCTGCATTGAGTCTGTTCAAAGTTTGCATTTTTGCTTGTAATTCCAATGAT
The DNA here is from genome assembly GCA_014182895.1 of Angophora floribunda. Classification (NCBI taxonomy): domain Eukaryota; kingdom Viridiplantae; phylum Streptophyta; class Magnoliopsida; order Myrtales; family Myrtaceae; genus Angophora; species Angophora floribunda. Next base: position 26,699,705 of record CM024711.1, on the reverse strand, counting down.
AAATGCAAGTCCCGCGTTTTATGGTGGAAATCGGAAACAACCGGTGCATTCTTAGCCAGCAGAGCATGAGTTTCTTGATTTGCACCCAGAGGATGCCATTAAGGAAACTGTGCAGCTCATCTAAAAGAGGGTTAAGTGCGACGTTCTTGTTGTAGATATTTGCTTCTCTCTTCGTTTAGGTTCATCTCGTAAGTGCAAACGCAGAACACCAGAGTAGATTTGGGCCATTTGGCATAGAGTTTTGTCTTTCCTTCTATTGAAAAACACAGATTAGTATTTTGCATATTTTCTTGCTCAAAATAAATGTGCTTATTCCAGTTTTCATCCAGATTTCACAGTCTCTGCAAATCTCCAGTTCTAGCCATTTCATTTTCTTGCCACTTAAAAATGCAAATTCTAACATCCAGATGCGAAGAACTCTGTTATTATTATTATCACTATTACTAATTTTGGGTCAGACTGTTTAATTTTGCAGAAATGAAATATTTGTCCGTTTAAATTAACTGAGAATGATCCTGTGAGTATGGAACTTTTGCTTGTCTCTGGGATTTCATAATATACCAATTTATGAACGGATCTGTTTATTTCTCGTACACTCAAGGATTGCTGCTTCATATTAGGCTTGGACTAATTGGTCCAAGAGGCATTACTGTAGGTATAAAAAACATAGAAACTGTTCCACTAACAATACTATGCTAATAGCCATTTTTTGTTCTGTGGTTGTGTTCTGGTAAATTTTGCAATACTAGGAAGACATTTGATCAATATTTGGTTTACTTAAGCTCATAACTTGCATAATGTTTCGCTATCCTCTCACTGGAAAGTGGAGATGACAAAGTTAATAATTCCATCACCACTTTGGCTAATGCTTTGCTATTCGTGCCAGGCCACTATTCCAGGGTTTCTGTCCAGGGGACTGTCCATGGAAGAAGCAGAGTCATTACTAGAAAAGAGTGTCAAGTTGGCCATTGAAGCCCGCGACAAGTTCTGGGATTCCTTGAAGGAGGTTCCTGGACATAGCTACAATCGGGCCTTGGTGGCTGCATCGATTGGTAGCTATGGAGCTTATCTTGCTGATGGCTCAGAGTATAGGTGAGGGTCAACTATTCTGATGAGACTAACACACCACGCAGGAAGCTGGTTGAGAGTAATCTGGATAATTTGCTTGTCTCAGTAGTCATATTCACTTGTATCTGTACTCAATATCTGCATTTCCGTTCCCAGCGGTTGTTATGGACCAGATACTAGTTTGGAAAAACTCAAGGACTTTCACCGGCGTAGATTGCAACTCCTTGTTAATGCTGGTGCAGATTTGCTGGCCTTTGAGACTATTCCTAACAAATTGGAAGCTCAGGTATGTTCTTTTCTTATCAGAATTGTCTGTATTTTCTCAAATCTAAAATTCAAATTAAATACATTATACATTAGTCTTATATATGAAGATGCTGAGCATCAGCAGCATGTGATTGGCCAACATTACACTATGTCCTAATTGAAATGGGATTGTGAGAATGTTATTGTGATGCTACTTGGTCTTTCAAAATCAGTACCTTCTCTAACATTTTGTTAAAAACAATATTATTCTGGCATTTGAAGGAGTTGACTCAAGTTTTAGTGTTTGAAATATTATGCATCTATGAGTATGACTTAACTAAATGAAGAAAAGTGTGGTCTTGGCATGAGCTTTCTTGGAGTTATTTTTTGAAAGGGGGAAGCTTTATTTTCAAGCATCTTAGCATCTTAGTTCCATGACAAGGTGAAAACTTCTATCAGTGGTTCTGCATTGTCTCGTTTAGCAAAAGACATTCTGTATTGTCTCAAATATGGTAATCTGGTGATGATCGTCTAAGATGTTTGTGTGATCTTTGGTACCCATTACCAAATCATCATCTTGGGTCAATATTCATGATCATAAGTGGCAAACTTTGCTTTGCATGTAGCCACTTTTGAAGGACTACCAGTCATGGAAGACTAGTGCTTCAACCAATTATCTGTATAATAATTTTTAGGAGCTTCTGTCTTATGTTTATGAGGACAGAACCTGGAAAATAATGTCTACTTATCATATAAAAGCTGATTTTCACTTACCATAAGATGTACATGGCTTTTGCTCTGCATCTCTCTTTGTCCTTAACGAATGTTGGGTTTCGGAATCATTGTATAGGCTTGTGCTGAGTTGCTCGAAGAGGAGAATATCGAAATTCCATCCTGGATTTGCTTCAGCTCGGTGGATGGCGAAAATGCACCATCTGGAGAGAGTTTTGAGGATTGTCTGGATATATTGAACAAGAGCAATAAAGTCGATGCAATTGGGATAAACTGTGCACCGCCCCATTTCATTGAAAGCCTAATAGGCAAATTTAAAAGGGTAAATCAATCTACCTGTCTATTGAAGAATTGATGAAGCCATTATGTCAATTATTCTCAACTTGGCCTTACGTAGTTCTATATCACCGATGTGCTAATTTCCTCTAATTCAGTTGACAAGCAAGGCAATAGTTGTGTATCCCAACAGTGGCGAGGTATGGGATGGCAGAGCTAAGAGATGGCTGGTAAGTTGCATTCTCTATCTCTCTCCCTCTATATTGAACATATTCAATTTCTCCCCTTTTGAGTTTGTTCCTAATTAAGATCGCAAACGTCTTTTTAATCCGCCACAGCCATCCAAGTGCTTTGGTGACGACAAATTCGAGCTGTTTGCTGCAAGATGGCGCGATGCTGGAGCCCAGCTCATCGGTGGTTGTTGCCGAACAACGCCTTCAACAGTTCAGGCTATTTCAAATGCATTGAGAGGATTAACGGAAGCTAATCTAGACTCTTACCCACTTTAGAGAAGGCACCTCTGACCCCCTAAGTTTTGGCTGCCATCTAGATTGGCAGCTCGGAAATATATATTCAGCTCATAGATATAGCAAGTCAAATTTATTCTTTTCTGTCTTCGTTCTTAGTATTTCATGCCGAGACTTCAGATGCAAGTCCTACAGCACAGTCCTCAATGTCTACCAGAGGGATTAGTCTCCGGCTGATGTTACTGATGTGAGCTTAAAAAAGCCTCTGCGCATGTGCTTGTGAACTCAATGTCTATAAGCTCTTAGCTTTGGTAGGTCGCAAGCGAGGCCCTTTCGGTAACTGAGGTTAAATCGCCCAGCTGGGATGGAGCATCACAGGTCGTGAAACGTGAAAGCGATGCAGCACAAATGGCTGTCCACTTCTGTCGTAATACGAACCAGCAAGTACCAATCAATCAAACCAGATAAAGACCCAAACAGCATCATTCTCAGGACGGTTGATGCTCCTCAAATGTACAGACGAGAGGCAGTAACATAACATGAGCAAGGCCCGCAAAAAGAAATGGGTAAACCACATGCGATGACAACAGCTGGTTAAATACGCATTTCGACAAACCTGATGACTTTTGACATCTACTTTCGCGAGATGAGGAGTCCTGAGCAAGTTTTAAATTCTACAGTTGAGGCGATCTGGATCTGTTTCGTGGCAAAACAAAAGGATTTGTTCTTAATTGCAAAAATATGGTCCCGCATCTTTTGGAAGAAGATCCAAGGTTAAGTTGTCGGCAGCAAATTACAGTAATAGCCAAGGCCTTTCCGAGTAACGGGTCATTTTCTTACGGGAATATTGACTCCAATAAATTGGGAGGATCTTAATCTAGTGTGGACACATACCACAGATAACATCTTCCTAGGGTCGGAATTTTAACTAGGTGAATCTAAGCAAACAATTCCTTTCTAGGACCTAAATTGCCTATAACTCCAATTTGATTAAAAAAAAAAAAAAAGACATGAATTTTCTAATCAACAAACGGGAAGTTCGACCGTCGAGCCTACCCTTTAGGACAAGTCGATTGCAAGGCACTCATTGACCAGGCATATAAATGACTAACTTAACAACTGAGCTCAGAAAAGTCATAAATACGATCTAAACTCTAAACCACACCAATAACTCATTCCGCAACCTCAAAATATCATTCGAATATCTAGTAAAAATATCGTCCAAAAACTCTCCCTCGGATTGAAACTTTGACAGATAGGTAGATAGCCACATGCAGTCTCTTTCAGGGCAGAGAATATGTCGAGAGAAACTCCAATTACCCCCATTATTGCGGATAGTTATTATTGACTTTGTACATATACTCCGAGATTCTCCGTTTTGATGAGCTCTCCACATCATCTTTATCCTAAAGGTTTTTCCAGACCTTTATCTTCTCAGACATGTAAAACCACAGCCAAGTGACTGTTCCGCCTGTCCATCTCGAGCTGGTCAAGCTCTTTTGCCTGTTGCTCTTCGTCATTCCATGCCCGGAGCCAAGAGGTCTCTTTCTGTACTGTTCTTTGAGAAGAATTGGGGGAAAGTTATTGCCGTCTCATGAGCGTTTCAATCGAGCGACGGACAGCGAAGGAAGCGACGACTTGTCAGTAGGTGGACAAAAGGACCATCTTCTTCTATCTAGAAAGTCTATTTGGTCTTTGGACAAGTTGCACAAAATGATTCCATGTTCGGGTTTATAGTTTTCCTCATTTGGGCTCCATTTATTTCGTGAAAAATGACTTATTTGAAAAATATTTTCTTGTAAAACATCGACTACATTGTGTTCCAAACTTCATGTTTCTCAATTAATCTCATTCTGGACATTTCTCGTGGGAAAGCAATCCACGTTTTACGGCCGCCCCCGAAGCAATCTTGATTTCTTGGTATTTTAAGATTCATTCCAATCCCTGCGAATCGACCACGCTCTAAGAACACGCAGTGGACATGCCACATCAGCCCGCGCTTATATATATCGGCTTTTTAGTTATTAGCAATAAGTATTAGACTTAGTCAATAAGAGTGAAGTTGATCAATTAACAAAAAAATCAACAATTTGAAGGGAATTGACAACTCACTAAGAAAGCCATCAACAACCCTGGTTATCGACCAAAGCCTTTATGAAGACTTGAGAAGTTGATCAATTAAATCAACAACAACGGGCAATCGATACGAAGACGTATCTGCAAGGTAGTTATGTTTTCTTGCCACTAATTTAGAGAGTTTTAACTTCTTGTATCCGCCATCATGAAGTTATTTGTTATTTAAATTTCAAAATTGTAATCGCTGCCACATCATACTCTTTGTAATCCCATCTCATATAATCCTCATATATTTATCTTTACTTGTACTTTTTGCAATTTAAATGTCTTTCAATTCCCATACTTTAGTCGTAATTTTAGTTATCACATCATTGATTGAATTTTGGCGTATATCTTAGTTGTTTTTTTAGATCCTCATCATCAATTAAATTCCAACATTGTATTTTTATCATCACACTTTGTTGTCGATGAAATTCTGATAACGTATATGTCATCGGACTTTATTGTTGATTAAATATTATTGAAGCATTTATGTTCCTTTGGGTTTCATTTATATAACTCATGTCCACGATCATTATGGAACCCGTCTCCTTTTAACAATAATCGAAGAAAGAATTTCGGTGAAAGATACTTTGTTGACAATTCAATTTCGGTGAAACATCTTCTTGGCAAGCCTAGTAGGACAACTTATGCTCAATTTGAGGAAATTTAGTACCAAGAACAAAGAATCATCCAAAGCTTGATAATGCTGCGTTCAAAGATCCTAATGGTAGTGACAAGGCTGCGCACTCCGGATCTTTAACCATTAATTGAACGGAAGGGGACAAATCTTTCCCGATGTCTCAATGAAGATCGGTTGAGAGAAGTTACACCAAATCCTCATATGTTAGCTATTATGAAGAGATTGTTTAAAGAGCAACGGAACAATATAGCCAAAAATATTGTGAGTCGCATGTCAAATGTTGATCAAGCCTTATCGTCATCAATGCCATGAATGATGTTTTCTCAAGGCTAGGATCGTCCAATCAACCACCACTATCTAATTAGTAGTAACAGGGTATGTTCTTAATCTCTCTTCATTTGTTGATACCAATAATATTGTTTAGAGTAGCCAACCCCTATAAGAATTATGCAAAGACCTGAATCTTCTAACAAGGTCATAATGATGAGAATAATCGGGCCAATCTTGGTCAAGATAACCAAATTAGTGACAATAATTTGGCAAAATTTTGAAGATATAAGGCCAATTCCACCCAATGTGAATATTCCTATTAGGCCTTACATGTCAATTAACTTCAAAAATTTGGAAAGACTAACATTAATGCATCGAGTGCAAAATGGCTAGCCAAATCCACGATTGAACCTTGAACAATTCATCGAAGAAGTTCAATAGTGATTGGGGTTAGACAAAAGTGTTATCATACTTATTTGTAGAAATCCGCATCTTGAACGGATGGATAACCAATTAGCCATTTTCAAGAGGTTTTGAAGTCCTTGAATCTGTCATTTTTACCGGCGAAGATGAATAATTGACTATCGAACACATTGATTGATTTATAGCCTAGTGCAAAGAGGTAAGGATAAATGGATTTTTAAGATTTTGGTTATTTCTTTTATCATTGTCAAAAACTGTTTTTACTTGATACACGAATTTACCACCTAATTTAATGTGTAATTGAGCAAAGATAGAGAGACAATTCCATTCTTGATTTTATAGAACAATACATGAGATATCAATTATTGATTTGGTCGCACTCTATCAGTATAATAACGAATCAGTCCATCAATTTGTTAGTCAATTTAAAAAGGCTAGAGATAGATGCTTTACTTGACTCTCAAAGAAAGAATTTGTAAATTTGGCTTTCAATAGATTAAAATTTAATCTTAGAGAAAAAGTACAAAAGCAGAGTGTTTTGCCAATTTATTGTCCTTGGCTACTAGGGTGTCTAGGTACGAGAGGACTGACATAAAGGGCCACGTGAAAACTTACACAACGTGAATTTCATGGAAAAAAAGTACCAAATGATGAACCTGACCATGATAAGATTCGACAAGGAAATATCAAATTTGCCAATGAAAATGGGGTATGATGACTCTTAATTGTCTAATTTAAAATTATCAAATGATCGATAAATCATTCTATTCTTTAAAAGGAACATGTGTTTACATCAAAAAATAAAATCAAGCTTAGTTGATAAGAGCAAATTTTAATCAGTAATGAACAAAACAATCAACAATTCGCTAAGGAAATCATCAATAACCTCATTTATCCATGAAAAACTTTATCAAAACTTAAGAAGTTGATCAACCAAGTCGTTGACAATGCACAATCGACACAAAGATGTAACTGCTAGAAAATTATGTTTCATTGCCACTAATTTGGTGAGATTTAACCTCTTGTGGACACTTATTCTAGATAATAGGGGCTGGTAGATAATACAACTTTTTGTAACCACCATTGGGGAGTTATTTGTTATCTAAATTCCAAAATTATAATCAATGTGTGCTACCATCCACTGTGGGCTATAAATACCCACATCGTACTCTTTGTAAGCCTCTCTCAATAAATCACATAATATTCTCGCAAATTTATCTTTATCTTTATTTTTAACAATTTAAATATCTTTCAATTCCTTGTACATTAATCGTAGTTTTAAATATCTTGTTGTCAATTGAATTTTGGAATGTATCTTAATTGTAGTTTTCAAATTTCCATCATTGATTACATTTCGACAAAGCTCTGAATATCATTAAGTTTTATCATTGATTAAACTCCATTGAAGCATATATTGTTCCTTGTGTTCCATTGATACAATTACTAGTTGAAATTGCCATAGAATCCGTCTCTTCTTAATAAATAAATAAAAATTAGCGAAAGACACTCTATCAACATATAACTCTTTAAAAATTTTAAGCGATAAATACATTGAAAATTCTGAAACTTGTCATCAAAGTACAATAGGATTTAAAACTTTAAAAAAGTGTAATTATGTCATAAAACTTGTCACGAAAATACAATCGAGTCCTAAAAATTTTAAGAATTAAATCAATTCCAAAAACTTGTTCAATTGATCCTATCAAGTCCTTATATTAATTATACTTTCGTGATAAGTTTTAAGATTCAAATGTATTTTCAAAAAAAATTAAAATTCAATTGCACTCTTAAAATTTAAAAGTCGATAGCACATTTTGAAAGTTTTAAAGACTTAATAACATCATCATAATACATTTTAAAGCTCTCAATGTATTTATCCCAATTTTTTATCCCGCTGTTTTGACCAGAAGTCATGGAAATTCACATTCACCTAACTATGCTATGGAGTACTATTTTGAAAAGGTCTAGATGTCCATGGAAGAGAGAATCATTGGTGAAGGTAGTTGGTGTTTGGGAGGGGGACCGCTTGGCGCTTACCACATAGGCGCGGGTCCCACCCTTCCCCCAAATGTAAACAACGATCCGTCCCCTTCTAAAATTATCTCAGACGTGATTGAAGAGGATCACGAATTGACTCTCACTCCCCCCGCTCCCCTTACGATCTCATCCCCATCCCCTCCTCGTGGGCCCCCCCGGAAATCCCCCGCATTTGACCGTCGTCCAATCACGGCGCTCCGCTCCGGATGACCCTCGGGAGCAGCCAATGGGGTTCCAGATAAGGCATGGACGTGGGCCCTGAAAAGTGCACTCCTTTTTCTCCGACTTTCCTCGCCAAAAAGTGCACCCCTCCCCGGTATCAGGACGCGTCCCCTCCTCCTGTCAGAAAAGCGCAACTCCTGCGGGTCCCGGAACCAAAAAAATTTCTTATAATCGCTCCACCGGGCTCCTCCTTCCGCGGCCTGACTAGATCCTTTCGCCGTTAATTTCTTGGAAAAACTTGCGAGAGCGCCGGCGGCCTCGGTTGATGATCGCATGAGTCCGTCCGTGATGATTCCCCACAAGAACGCGGCGAATGCTTTCAGCGGCAAGACCGCCCGGGCCTGCGACAACTGCATCCAGAGGCGGGCTCGATGGTACTGCGCGGCCGACGACGCGTTCCTCTGCCAGTCCTGCGACCGCTCCGTCCACTCGGCCAACCCTCTGGCCAGCCGCCACGAGCGGGTCCGCCTGAAGACGGCGGCCACCCCGCAGAAGCACCTCAGCGAGTTCCCGTCGCGCAGGAAGCCGTCGTCGTGGCACCGCGGCTTCACCAAGAAGCCGCGGACGCCCCGCGGCGCGAAGTCCGCGCTCCGCCGGGCGCACAAGCCGGAGAGCGCTGCCCGGAACCCTTTCCCCGTCGTTCCCGAAGTCGGTGGGGATGAGACGTCGAACGAGGAGAGCGAGGAGCATCTTCTCTATAGGGTTCCGGCTTATGATCCTTTCGTCTCGGAAATGTGCACCTCGAAAGGAGCTGAGGCGACTGCGTTTTGCGCCGAACCAGAAACTGCCATGGCCTTCAGCGGATCAGGCAACGGCGACAACCGAAGCAAAGGGTTGACCATCGAAGAGGAGAATTTGCAAGGGTTTCTCCCGTCGGATGCGGACCTCGCGGAATTTGCAGCCGACGTCGAGAGCCTTCTCGGTCGAGAGCTCGATACCGAGTCCTTCGGGATAGAAGGACTGGGTTTTGTAGATTGTAAAGAGCGAGACGATAACTCGATGGACTGTTCCTTAGGTAGCGGCGGAGTGATTAAACTCGAGGAGAAAGAGGGTGTCGAGGAGGTCGTGGTGGAAGTGGGCCACGGCGACATGGAGATGGACGTGAGCAAGGAGACATTTGAGCTGAATTTCGACTACGATTCTCCGACGACATGCGGTGATGAAGAAGAAGAAGCGAAGGTGATCATCCAACTGGAACAGGAAAACAACGTGGTGAATTGCGGCGGAGATGAAGGGACTAACATCAACAGCGAAGTGAGGAAGAAGAAGAAGAGGGAGATTTTCTTGAGGCTCGATTACGAAGCAGTGATATCGGCATGGGCTGGCCAGGGTTCGCCGTGGACCACCGGAGACCGGCCCGACTTCAGTCCGGACAACTGCTGGACCGACTTCATGGTACAACCCTCACCTAAATACTGTTAAAGTACTGTTAGTGGTAAATATAATAGATGACACCATACATGCAAACTTGAGAAAGTGGAGAGGCAGTAAGCGCCCAGAAAAGACAAGTCAACTAAAAGCTTTTTCTGCTGAATAATTCAAATAGTGCACAGTACACGAACAAAAGCACAGAGTCACAGACAAAATACATGTTCTCCCTTCCTGATGTTTCGGTGCACTTCCATACGAAACTTTGCATCACATTAACTTGCACATAGTATACATATCATCTACCTTTATAGGACCTTATTTATTGAACTATGTTACATTTAGTGATGCAAGTATTTATGAGAGCGCCCATCTCGAAATCTGTCAGTTGTTCATACAGAATTCATGACTTAGGTACCTGGGAACAACCACTAGATTTGGTCATATAATTAAACTGATTTCCTTCATTCTTCCTCTCTTCCATATTGACGTGTTTTGGAATTCCTCTCAATGTTCAGGGCATGTCTGGATTGGAATTTCAAAACCTCTATGGCGAAGCTGGAGCGTGCGGGGGGCACATGGGCATTGGTGATGCGGGGCGGGAGGCGAAGGTGTTGAGGTACAGGGAGAAGCGGAGGACGAGGCTGTTCTCCAAGAAGATCCGGTACGAGGTCCGCAAGCTGAACGCAGAGAAGAGGCCTCGAATGAAAGGGAGGTTCGTGAAGAGGCCTTCATCCGCATCATCGTCGGCACCTGCTTTTCCTCTGCTCAATAAATGAAACTCTCTCCATCGGTCATCAATGAAGCTATGCCTGGTCATGGAATAGCTAATGACCTAACAGCAAAGTGACGCCACTGTTAAAAGCTACCTCCTGGGTCCAGCCAAGTTTGCTTATCTATATCCACGTCCACTTCGTGGAGACCTGGGGGTCGCTAGATTCTGTGTTAATCCAATAAAAACCTGAAGCTAAGAAGCTCTCTTTTTGGTCTGGCCTCAGTTTTGTCTCTGCGAAGAAGTGGAGCTTCTGTTCTTTCTGGTCTTTTTGTACATACAAACGAAAGAAAGGCTACAAGTCAAAATGCTTCCATTGTTTTAGGATTGGAAGCATTGAATTACTTGGATAATTATGGAGGGAAAGATGGCAAAAGATATGTAAAAAGGCTAATTTTCTTTTTCGATTAGAAGATGAATGCGCACACATACACAGATCCGATGGTCCAATAGAATGGACACAAAAGATGAGCGAAAATGATAGAATGTTGCATGAATGCAATTTATATACTAAACCGACTAGCCAATATCAAGAAATATTAAGTTTGCTGCCATATTATCCGACTGAGAATATTAACTTGTTCTGTCTATATAGGCAGTTTTAATTTGTTGATAGTAGACATGCGGAAAATTTCTCGTTCAAGGTGATGACACAAAGGAGTATAATAACAAGATAATGAGATTTATAAAGTGGTCACACCGCATCTGCTATAAACTAAGCATACTTTCAGGTATATTGACACCGTTTGATTTAGTTTAGTAGTATCCCAGAAAGAACCTTAGAAACACTCTCAAGAAGGTTCGAACGTGTAATCTAAGAAAATAGCCAAAAGAACGGAGTTTTAAACCGAGTCCTGAGGTTTAGTACGCACCGAGAGCACTATACTATGCTCGACACAGATGCCCGACACTCTGTGGCCGGGGTCACCAACTGTGGCCAAGCAAGTCCATCCTTGAACAGTCTGCAAGAAGTTCCTTGAACAGCCTGCAAGAAGTCGACTCGGGCCTTTTTGTTGGACTCTGTTTGGCCAAAACTGAAAATATATTCAACACTGACCGGTCAAATTCCTAATTGAACTGGTGTTTTAAGAGCTTGACGATGAGAGCTTAAATCGTCCAGTTGAAGTTCCAGGAAAAAGTAGAATATTTGGATACCGAAAGTAACTAACAATCGAAGGCATTCAGCATAAGAAATATCCAACAGACTCTCTATAATTAACGACTGTCGGCATCTCTCACCAGTGTTCTCTAGTTTTGTTCTTCTCCGTCGATATCATGAGAGAAAACCCTAAAATGGTAGAATAACACCATCCCGACTCAACGGACATGTCACACGACAAAGTGGATGATGCGAAACCTCGAGCACAATTCCCATGAAAGAATTCCATGGAAGGAGATGAAATTCCTCAACGAATGGGAGAGAGTAGTTTTCCCACAAGACAAAATCTCAGTGGGGTCGACACCGACGATTGGGAGGGAGCGTATGGCGGTGGCCCATGAGTATAAATGAAAGCTTGGCCTTTCTTCTCTAATTGCTCGAGAATGAAATGTGGGAATGGTCCCCCAAAAGCGTCAAGATCGCACTTCTGGATATTGGAAAAAAATGGGAAAATATCGGCTGCCCTCTTTACTTTTCACTCCCATTATCACTTTGCATCGATTGTTTTCCGCGATAACATTCTCCATCCTAAGACAAGATCACATGAGGATCAATACCAGGTCACCTTCCCTCTGAAAAACCACCAAGCAAACCCCAACTCCGAAATTGCAACAAAACCTATCTCCAGAGGCAATTTTTTATTTTATTTTTACCGAATACAGCATGAATTCCAGGTAATCTTAGGATGCGATTGGCTTGAATTAGAAAATTTAGTCGATGCAATACTTAGCTCCAAGGGTCCCTACTTTGTACAATTTCCACTACTTATTAAAAATGTCCTCAAATGTAGGGGTGTGCATGGTCCGGGTAGGCAGTTCCACCCCGAAACCGGGAATTGCCCGCTAAGAACTAGTTCTAAAAAATTGGAATCGAGAACCGGACCATCGGACTGGTCCAGTTCCCGGGTGGGTCCATGGAACCGGCAGAGAGAGGTGAAGCGGTAGGGAGGGGCGGAGGAGGGGAAGGGTGGGCACGGATCATCGGCTAAGGTGGACGAGCAGTGGGAGAGGACAAAGATGGTTCGGTGACGACAAGGTAGAGCGGAGGAGGGTGAGGGGAGAGAGGGGGAGCGAGAGGTGGGATAAGATGGTGAAGATGGTGGAGAGAAGATCCATGTCTCTTTAGAGAGAGAATGGACACAAACATAGTTCGAAGTGACTCGATCCAACGAGGCAATGAAAGATAATAAACACAAACGGTGAATTATAGTAAAAAATCAAGAACAAAAAACAAAATAATAATGACGGACAATTTCTTTGAAGGTTCTTGGAACCTAACTCAACAAAAGTGAAGAAATTGTTATGAATGTTTAAAGATGGTGTTGATTGTGCAAAGGACGCAAAAGAAAGAGAAGAAATAGTGTCGTAATTGAAGAGAAAGAGAAAAGTAGAGATAAAGTGGGGAGAGAGAGAGAGAGAGGAGAGAGACAAATTTTAAAAAATATACATATATATGAGTGTATCAGTTTGATTCGAGTGAGCAAATCGGGAGCTGAACCGATACTCACCGGTTCCTATTATTTAGAACCGGGAACCGGACCGATCCTTATGGGAATTGCCGGTTCTAAACCGGTTCGGTCTGGTTCCAGGTGGTCCGGATGGTTCCTGATTCTTTTGCACATCCCTACTCAAATGGGTCATCTTGTTTGGTGGAATCATAAGTTGGGTCTTGACCCCCTAGATAGTAGGCTTTAACCCAAGACATGCTATCATCCTAGATCAGACACGTACCCTTTCTTCCCTCCATAATATCATCAAGGTACTCACCTAAGCAGTCCAGACTTGAAAATTTACAAGACATACAAGACAAAAATACGGAAGTACTATATATCGAATTTATTGTGAATTGTTGATTTTTAGAGTTAGAAAAAAATAACAACTAAGTGTTTATAATAGCTCAACTCTAATTAGGGTTGTATATATTTACTTATAGGAGTGACTAATTATAAAAATTGGTACCAATAAAAATATAATTACATAAATATCCTATAGTACAAATCGATTGCACATTAATATAAACACCATGTAATCCATCTTGAGCCCGGGGGTCGAGGATAAGACACTCCACGACAAGGTGCAAGTAGTCAGGAGCCAGTTCGCAAATTAGCAGGTGCACGGTCAATCAAGTACATATCCCTCCCATTTATTAAATATTTTTGAACAAAAAGTACCCGTCGCTTTTTGTAAATATTCATGATGATGTACGAAAAGGGCGACCGAGTCCATATGAAAGAATTTCCCCTTATATCTGGCCTTTCAGGTCGGTCAGGGGGGAAGAAGGAAAACAAAAGGTTGATGGGCGACATCACGGTGAGTCGTGACCGGCCTAAAGATTCCAAATATTTCCCGAGGTGACAATTTATTGGGCCAGCAAATAACTCGGCCATCAAATTAAAAGAATGTTCAAATTTGATGCATTGCGACTCTCGTCACAAGCCCACTCCACAGCACCAGGCCATTAGGGCTGTGTATGTACTAATTTATGTATTTTACCTCCAAAAATTATTGATTCTCATCATTGAGAAATTTGCCCTTATATCGCCAAAAATAGAATACTTTGAATTGATTACTCGAATCTGGCTAGAGAATAAAGGTCGTCTTGACTTGCTAAGCGAGAGAGTCGTGGTCTTCTTTAGTGGCTAAGCAAGGGTTGGCCCCCTCATCTCGATCCCATGAAGCCTATTGGCAAAATAAGGGTGGTGACTGCCCTACCCCTATCCCTACTCCCTACTCTCTCTCTCTCTCACTCAATTTTTTTCTAGCTTTGACTATGCTACTAATGTGGTTTCCCTTAACTAGCGTCACATTTGTGCTACATGTTAAGAAAAAAATTTAAACAAAAAGAAAGTTATTCAAAAGTAATGAAACTAAAGAGCCAATGGAAATACTTGATTGCACTTGATTGACAATTTTTAGATTTTGATTGACTATTTGAAAGTTTTGAATTAGCTAGTACTTTAATTACAAATTTTACGATTTTCGATATGCTTAATCTTTTATTTATTACTCAAATGCGACCTTGGAAAGCCTAATTTTCAAACTTCATGTGAGGATCCACTCATGTTTCTGTCTTGTGTTGTGTTTGCAAGTATGAATGTCAACTCTCTTTGATATTTCCTATTCCGAACAACTCGTAATATTGTAACGCCGGACAGTAGGAATAACACTGCGCAGTCCAAAACAATGACTAAGATTGAGCCGTTTGGAATAAAGTGAGATTTACATTTTCAATGCATCAAAAGTGTATAAAAAACGAGAAAATTGGTGTTTTAAATTATAATTGAAATTTTTCTTTATATGGGGGTAAGAGATAATAGCGGACCTAGCGAGGCCAGTAGTGGCCCCTGCTCCCCTAGGTCCAAAAAGTTTTAAAAATTAGATGGAAAAAGTTTTTCCAAAAGAAATTATATATAATATTTATATGACAAAAATACCCGGGCCGCTCTAACCTCGATTTTTTGGTGTGCGGTTGTCCAGAAGACCATATATCTACTAAAGTATTAATTGAAAATGTCAATTGTCGTACCATGACAATACAAACAGTGCATTTTAGCGGAACAATCGCGGGTATAGTGTTAGCCATGCCATTTCCTCTCTGATTTGCAATTGATCTTTATATTTTAGACTTGACCAAATGCAGGCTAATCATAAATATGATAGTTAGAGTAGACATACGAAAAAGTAAGCCCTCTGGGTACCAATTAAAATGATTATGATCTTTGCATCTGCTCACGCTAATTGCTATGTATAATCATTTTTATTCCTAAGCAAGCTGGATGTTGCTAAAAATTCATCAACTTTATAAAAACTTGTGAGGTACATATAAATTGTTTTATCATCAAAAGGATTGGATTTCCTAGATATATGAAAGGTATCTAGCTTGTAGAGTGTTTCATGAATTTAACCAGTCCATGAGGCTCACTAAATGTTTCACAAGCCTCCAAATAATCGGAACTTCAAGTCCATGCCATAGAATATAAAAGAAGAAGAAAAAGAAAATGACACTTCTACAAATTATTCATTAGATGTGCTGATAGATCATTAATTTAAGGTGATAAATTGAAAACGATGGACATATTACGCATACGAAGGAACTTTTAGAAAAGAAAAGAGAATCTCAACCCTTTTTCTAATTAGGAAACGCCTCCCGGCTCTTTTGCCTTCGTCATTATGCAAGCTTCTTGATGTGGTAACCAGCTTTTCTTACTAAACTAAGACTCCCCTGATCAAATATCTAAGTGGATCCACCTACTCATCGACTCATCTGCATGATTTTCTCGATGCAACTTAAATGATCGATGCATAATACACTTGGTACGACGAGGGTAAAGCTCGATTTAAACTTCCTGCCATGAAATAAAGGCAATACGCCAGCGCACACACCGTACCCAAAATGGAACATGGTTAAAGAGAACCCTCTTAGGTGCTTGTCATCTAGCTTTCATAAGTGCCCCTCGCCTCCTTTAATTCTGACTTTTCATTAATCCTCAACTCAACTATCAAACTATCAAACAACTTCGCAACCTCTCTCGACTAGGCCGTGTCAACATTGTCTTCTCCACATTAACTTTTCCCCAAGTTTTCTTCAAGCAAGGATCAAGATACACGGGGAAAGAGGGAACTAATTAATTTATATCTGCGAAGGGAGGGGAGGGGGAAAAAGTACTTGGAATATCTCGAGCCCCGATGGCCGTGCATGGAAAGCAGGTGTCCGCCCACATGCATGGCCCGAGGCCAAACCCCTCTACGTGGAGAATCTTCACTGCCGCAGGGAGACACCCACCAACCAATAATTCTCCATTGACCCCCCTCGATCCAATTTTAACTCCGCCACTGTACAGAGATTCGCGGTCGCTGGCTCTAAGATCCGCCATTGAAGAGCACCGTCTCAGGGCAAACTTGAGACAGAGAGAGAGAGAGAGAGAGCTCTTAATTATAGCTAGGTCAAGAAGATGAGAGTGGAAACAGGATGTGAGATGGACTGTAGTCTCTAATGTACCGTTCATCAACCACTATAAATGACCAGCAAAAGCATGAGTACATATACTTGTCTCTCCTCTCTGTGTATAGGCCTTTGTGTCTGTGTGCGCTACATTTACACAATTAAAGTCCCACCCAACACCGCGAAACCACACTTTCGAAGGAAGCGGAAATGAAAAAGAGAAAACGAAAAGGAAATGAATCATCATTAAAACCTCAACTACGCTCATTCACGTCAGATGATGATGATCATGTCAAATTCCAATCCTCAAAAAAAAAACCTTCTCTCTTTCTCTCTCTTTCTCTCTCTCTCTCTCTCTCGGTGTCTTTTCCTGGCGACTCTCATTCACAGGTGTCGACCATGATCAGACTCAGATTTGCATGAGACGCTCTGTTGTTGACTCTGAGCTACACCAAGAGTGAGCTCCAACCCGACCCGATCATCATCACTCTCACCACGTTGGCCGTCGAACGCCAAAATGGGGCTCGGCTGGGACCGGCCCTCAGGTTCAGCCTCCACGGTCTCCACGGAGAACACGCTGTCGTCCTCTGGCGACGTCGAGTAGCTCGCCTCCGGGTGAGGCCAGCCGTCCGGCTTCAGGTCGGCGTCGAGCCTGGGCCGCTTGGACCGGGTCCGCGCCCGGGCCCTTTGGAGGTCTTGCGGGCCCTCGGCCTTGGGGAAGTGGCGGATGTCGTAGGCCTTAAGGGCAGGGAAGGGCTGAGACGCGGCCGGGTTCGAACCTGAATCCAGCGACGGGTGTAGCATGATGTGGGAGGAGCCCCTGAGGACGGCGTCGACGGCGGCTTGGCAGTGGGCCCAGTTGCCGGACCAGAGCAGCCCGACCGACCCGTATATGGGGTTGATGATCCGACCGCATGCCTCGTAGAGCAGCGACCTAAAAATGGCTGCTCGCTCACCAAAGAAGAAGAAGAGAAAGTCAAGGAACATCACTAGCTGAGTGCTGAAAAATCCACATCCGACGCAGAGAGAGGAGAAGGGCAGTACCCGGACGGAGGTGGGGAGGGCCCCCATTGATGAGGTTGATAAGGCCGGCGCGACCGTAGAACTTGGCGAGGAAGACAGTGGCGTTGGCCTGGGAATCGGCGGACTTGATCCATTGCAGGCAGGGCCTTATGACGCAGTCGTCGCTGCAGCCCTTGCGGAGGACTCTGCAGCCGTTGCAGCTCATTCTCATGGCTGACGTACACAGAGAGAGAGAGAGAGAGTGCAGATACGGAGCTGAGGAGGGAGAGGGAGAGAGAGAGAACGAAGAGGGGTATTTATGTGAGAAATGAATGGAGGGTTTGAGAGAGTGGGGGTGGGTGGACCCTGGCGGTTTAGGTAGCTTTGGTTTATAGCTTGGTTTTTAGTTTGTGAATGTTAAGTGTTGGATGCATGGAATCAAAAGGGACTTTGAAAAAGCCTTTAATCCGGGAGTTTTATATTTCGCCCAACAAAAGTTTGTTTCGTGTTTGGGTAAATTGCGGGAGTTCCCCTCTTGAGGAAGCGATCCAAATCGGACAGCATGCCCCTTTTTGGAAGAAAGCTTTTGCCTGGCATGCACTCTTGTGGAAGAGAGATTGTTGGATGGGCCTCATGCCTGTGCGGATACATATGCATATCCACCTTTGTATCATATGAAATTTCGCTTTAACCCTATGTATTGCAATAATATCTATCTAGATTACTTAATTTTCTAGGGGTCCTCCATAAAAAATAATATCATGTATGCATATATAGTATTTTAGCAGATTTCAATGGAAAACCCCATGCTTGCTCAATGTATTCAATCCCACTGAGGTGGACAACACCTTAGATCGGCCACCATGGGGCCACCTCTCTCTCGTAGTTGACATTGCTTGAGCTCAATAAGCAATGTCGATCCAGCCGAGGGAAGAGCTCTATCGAATCATTGAGGATGAGCGCCAATCCTACAATCATAGTCTCTAATATTTAACTATTGATCTCTTATATCTAACTAATTATGTTTGACCTTTTGAAAATTCAATGGTTAACTTAACGTGCAGAAAAGATTGAAGACAAATTCGATCTAAAATTTTAATTTAAGAAAGAGGGGCTTTTAGCAATAATGGTAGATTCAAGAAGGTGGTGATAGTGGTAGTCTTGACAGCTGCCGGCTGCGATGATGGTAAGTGACTACGCAATGGAGGGTTATGAACAAGGTAGTAATGATTCGTGATTTAGTGTTTGGGGTTTTTTTTTTGTAATGATGAATTCTAACTTAGATGCACATGTATATTCAATTTTTAGTGAAGGTTGCAGGTATGTATACCTTATTATTTTTAGGACCGCTCGACTTTTTGGTTCTATATCGAGAATGGTTGTCTACACCCAATACAGACACTCAGTTGCTTCTTAACCTTTGAATTTGGTGAACCTTAAATCAAGTTTATTATGACCTGTAGATTCAATCGTGTGTATGCACTTGGTGGAATCAGTGTTTGTCTCTTTCACATCCAGCCTACGGTGCACCAGACGTGTAAACCTTTCTTGCAAATCAAAAGTACACCACCCTATTTATTTTTGCATTGTTTTAGGAAGAAGTAATTCTTGAACTACTGCATTGATCTCAAAACCTTGTTTAATGAGTGATGTGATGGACTGCACAAGCGAAAATTTCAATAAGTGGGCCACTATCAACATCGGATGAAGATCTGCCACATCACCTAGTGAACCAATTTTGTCAGCTAGTCTTAGTAAATTCACAACAAATTTCGTAGCAATAATGGCTTGTTATAGGTCAACTAGAAGTTGGCTGATTATTACAATATTTACTTGCCATAACACTTCTAACAGTGGTAATCCCTTTTACAAGTGAAGGCGTAATTTCTATTTCACGGTCCCCTCTATTATAGCTATTACAGGCGTGTTGTAATAATTTACTAAAATACCCATGTTTTTTTCTCCCACTAACCCTACTAATGTTAATTTATAATAAAAATCTGTTAATTACAACTAAATTTATTTGTGTCATTTATATTATGACAATATCAATTTTAAACTATTTTTCGTATAAGCATGTATTATACGATTAATATTATAATTTATAAACAATATATTGAATAATAAGTAAATATTTGAGTAACAATATATGTTATCTTAATAATAATAGCTATTGATTATATTGAAAACTATCCTAATAATATAATACAAAAAACAAATGAGGAAGAATGCCTACCATGACTAAATTCAAGGATTCGTACCAAGGAGATGAGATCCTCCATTTGTTTTTAGTACCAAGGATTCTTACCAAGGAGATGAGATCCATTTGCTCACAAATCTATAACACTTTTAAAAACGCATGTGCTAGAGAAATCATAAAATCATCTAACAAAATGCCATGATACATTATTATTAATTCTTTTGTTTGAGCATAGCTCACTCATTCACACATTCGACTCGTCATGGATTAGCAGCGAGTGGTGGTTTCACTCTAATCCTTCAAGAGTAAAGCCCCAAATTAATGTGTGACGCGATTCTCGCCTCTGAGTACCTTCCTATCCCAAAAGAGAGAGAGAGGATGAGCTCCAAAATCTTTCGTAGCGTCGAAAATGAATCTTGGTCAATTGGAACAGCAAGTATGAAGATGACAAAGGAAATGCAAAAGCAAAGAAATATAAGAGATTACGAGAGAGAGAGAGAGAGAGAGAGAGAGAGAGAGGGGCGCGTGGCCAGCACAAGCTCGAATCCACAGGAAACAGCCAAAGTGGCGCCACATAACGTGGCGAGACGGGAACCTGAAACCAAAACAACAACGCCATCGCACACGCTCGATTCTCCTGGTTTTCAGGAAACTCTTCTTCCCCACTATCTTAATCTCGAAACCGCTTTTCGCCTCTCTCTCTCTCTCCTTTTCTCTCCCTTCCTTCTACTATGGGCGCCGTCGTTCGGGATTCTGAGCGCCTGCGGTTTTCTCTCTCTCTCTCTGCCCTAGGATTACTTCTTTTACCCAACTAGTATGGAGAAGTACGAGTCTCGGCAACAATGCCCACTTTCTTCCTTAACTCCATTTATTTTATGGAAAGATATGGAAGTTTTCCATTTGAAGCGATCTTCTCCCCCTCCTTTCCTAGCCCGTGAGCGCGGCTGGATTGGAAAAGAACGAGGAAGGGGATGAAAACCCATCTCAACTGCATTCACTGCAGATGAGCTACGCGTTGATGTATGCTCTTCCCCAGTTCATCGAGCACTATTGCCTTAATGTAAAGATCAAAAAGCATCCTTCCATGGATGGGTAAACGACAAGTCGATACGCCGCGTTTGTTTGATGTAGGCATTGCATCGCAGAGAATACTAAGACTATGTAGGACTATATAGAATATACTTCATTAATTGTTTGTCCACCACTTTTGTCACTCGTTCTTTTCGCCAACTGCATCATATCAAGACAAGGGGAAGGGGGTCACACGCAGCAGGGGAATTGCGTTTTCTGATGCTTTGGTACAACTCAGCTCATCCTATTTCAGTCATTGGTGAAGTCATCCGAAGGAGATTGTCCCGAAACGTCTTCTGAACTGAGTTGCCTTCAGTATTTTACTCTTGCTGTTCAAAATGACAATTAGCAAAACCAAAAAATGGAAAAAATTATCAGAACAAAGTTTCAAACTTATTATGCGAATATCAATTCAATCATAAACCTTTTTTTTTTTTTAATTTAGCCAATCTAGCCTTAAACCTTTTGATAATTTGTCAATAAAATCCTTCCGGCTAATTTTGTAATCGCTAACGTGGATAGGTTTTATAATTTTTTATTTTATTTTTCTTTTTTTTCTTTTTTTCTTATTTCCCTCCGCCGGCCCACAACCTCGGTGGTAGCTAGCATAGGTCACCTAGCTAGATAGAACAATGGCATCACAGTGCACACCAAATCTAAATGAGGGCTTGCAAGCTCTCACTGTGGCCAATGAGGAGGTCACGGCCCTCACTATGGCTAACGAGGGCCATGACACCTTTGCCCAATGATGGCAAGGTTGGCCAGTAGCCCTTAGTAAAAAAAAGGAAAGGAAAAAAAAATGTGCGGTGTTCATGTCAAATTAACTTCGAACTACCAAAATCCATAAGGTTGTAAAGTTTCCATTTTGGGCCACTGTAAATTGATGAATCAGTGACTTATTTCGGCCAAGCAAACACAATATACGATCACAAGCCAATTAACGTAGCACGGTACTAAAAAAGTATAGTAAAACCAACGGGAATAAAACCTGTTAACTTATGCAAAAAGTCAAGAGGGGGAAAATCACAGAACACAATGGAAATCCTAGAGTAGTCTGCGCCTTATTGATCGACAGTTTCCATCAAGAACTTAGTTTTCATGAAACCTGATCGGACATGGTATTGGTGCCGCATCAATTTAAGCTTCTCCAAAAGTAAGCAGACATAAGATTGCCAAAATTATCTAGTAAAGCGTGATAAGGTTGGTCGGGATTAGATGACTAAGCTTATTACTACACATTTTGCTAGTGGACAACACACTCACGACCAAAATCCTTGTAAAAGATAGTTTAATCTATAGGTTCTACTATAAAGTTAAGGAAGCTGCGCGCTGTTTAAACCGATAAAGGATCCGCGGGAATATTATCACTAACATATCATCCCAAAATAAAAATTCCACTTATATATAAACAGTAAGAGAATAATTATCATAAATATGCCTGCTCAAAGTTAGTAGGATGAATTTTCTAACCTAGAAAGGGCAAATATTTTCATGGAAAAGAAATCATTTTCCTTTATAGTGAAGTTTTTCCCCAAAACAAACACACACTAAGTTTAGAGTTCGGATGCTTGCTTTTTGGGTTTGATTTTGGGGTTGGAATGTGGTAAGTAATTTAGGACTCGGGCAGGGCATTTTCTGAAAAATCAATTGGCCGTTTGTAAATAAGGTAAGATGCGAATATGCAAAATAATCTCCGAAGACAAAACTCAAGATATTATTTGGATTTTCTAAAAGTTGAGGAAAATAAGTGCAATGAGAAGAAATGTGTGGGGATGGTCTGAGTTATTTTCCCAACTTTTTTTATATCTATATATATGTGTTGTCTTACTGTTGTGTTTCCTATTAAAATCCTTATGAACTTATTTTTCTGAATGTAAATCAAAGACGGAAAACAGTAAAATAGACCAAAGAATAAGAACAAGAAAGGTAAAACAATGAAATTTATTTCCCACGTTTACCTAGTTGTCTGTATAGTGCAATCACCCCATCCTTGCCCTCTACGTGAGTAATCATGAATGCTTCTCCTCATCTACTTTTATCTTTTGAAATTGCAAATACACGTTCACCTTTAGTTTTTGAAAAAAATAATAGCAAGATACTCGTCTAACATTTTCTTTTCAGAAAAGAGGATGCACATGCACAGTAGTAAATATAGGAAATAACGTCGAGTTTCTTATTTCTCCTTGAAATTAAAGATTACAAATATAATCGAATGAAAACTAATATAAGTTTGTTTGGGCCATGTGGCCTACAAAGAATAGTTACGAAACTCGTTTTGGGAAAAACCTCGTAGCTCGGAAGATGTTGGGCTTTACCACTGTCTACTTCCTGGACCTTTTACAGGTAGCGTTACTAGGCCTAGGACTTTCATCAACTAGGCACGGCAATTCTGCCCCAGAATACATCCTGCCTGAAATTCGATGTCTTTGTGGCTCCTCCGAAACAGTTGTGAAGGAACACCAGTCAAGGGAAACTATCAAAAAATTCTAAACTTATCTCATTGGAATAAATTCATTCATAAGATTTTTAGTTGGACTAGTTTAGTCCTTTTATATATGTTAGTTGAATCTATCCAATCAATTTTGGTTAAAATTACTAACATAAACATCAATCAATCTGTGTGACACAGATGATGTTGATGTGAATAAATTTTAAAATTTTTCTAGCAAAGGTTGAGCCATTGCCTCTTGGGCAAGGGTTTCCCTTGTTGGATCTAGCAGGGGCTTGGCGACCCTCATTCGCAGCTAGTGAGGATTCACATGCCCTTGCCAGCTGGCTAGCAAAGGTTGCCCACAACCCTCACCCAACAGCCAACCAAGGAATTTAGAAAAAAAAATATTAAGAAATTTTAAATTTGTTCACATCAGCATCGATTGTGTTATGTAGAACACGTAGCGTTTATATCTACAATTTCTAAGTAGAGTTAACTAAATAAACTCAATTAGCACAAATATAACACGATGTCATTCACTTTGGTTGTGCCTCAGACACCCCCAAAGGTTTACATGGACCATGAGGGATTAGAGGTATCTCTGATTCCAAACATCCGCACCCTAGCTTTGATACCACTACGGATAGCTTCCACCTGATATGACAAGACTTGTCATTATTTTGAGGTATGACAAGAATTGTCCACCAGCACAACAAGCCATTCATGTGTAACATGTGACTAGAGATGGTATCCAACACGCAACATATATAAGTTTCTATACGACAATCTAAAGAAAAAAGAAGATAGTTTCAAAACATATAGTCAAAGATTTTAAGATTCAGTTCAGATTAATTTAATTACTCGTCAACCTTAGCTTACGAGGGATCAAAGATGGCAAATGATCAGTGTTCACCGCAAGCGAGCTCGACCCAACTGGGGCCATGGCTAGGTGCTACTGTGACGATGATACGGTCGTGCATACGGGCTACGGTTGGTCTCCATAAGACGTCGCATGACTATATATATACACGCACGATACGGTCATAACTTTCTGTGAATCGGAAAAGCAGGGCTCTTCATGACATTAAAAAAAACGCCTTTTTTTATTTATTTTTTTTGTCTTTTTGGGCACGGAACACCAGAGCGGGCATTCTCTGGTTCAGTGAGGTACGGACCATCAGTTCGAGTGCCGCGAGACCCGATACAAATCAAACCGGGAGTGCAGCGAAACCGGGGCATCGCATCGACGGGCTCGCTCCCTTTGTCTCATCCGCCAAAAGCTAGCGCAGATATTGTCAAATCCGATTCCGACTCCAAATCGCTACCCGACAAGACTGTTTCCGTCCTCCGCCGCACAATCCGCGGACCTATCTCGCCTCGATTTCCCCCCTCCCCCATTTGAGAAAAAGGGCCGCCCCGAACGTCAAATTCCAACGAGTACGAGACTCGTTTTCATCAAGGGTGTCGCAGCACGACAAACGTTGCCATGAATCCGATGATGAATGAGGAAAAACAGGGGAAGGCCCCTAGCCCTTCCTGCCTATCCTAGGACGGAATTCAAACCTAGGGCTCTCCAGTCAAAAACATTGATAAGGTAAAACCCGCTTCGAGCTTTAGACGACGACCCATAAAAACGAGTCTTCAAGGGTGAATATGAGGAATCGACGGCAAAACAAAGAAAAAAAAATGAAGCATTCTTAGCGAAATAGTCCAATCAAAACTGAATTAGGATTATTACGGTATCATTGTCGTTGGTGTTAAATAGTGTAGTTGCCTTAAGGACAAATTGTATTTTCAAGTTGTATCACACAGAAATTGTGTTGGGTTTGTGGATATTTGCATTAGATGCTCAAAATAGTGAAAAGTGAAATATATTCTATCATGACTATTCGAAAATACCATATCGAGACCCCTTCAAAGCTCCTAGTACGAAGTCACATACAGAGTTCAAAAATTGAGACTCTTGGAAAGGAAAATGCTTGAATATTCACAATCTCCCAAAAAAAAAATACTTTCTTTATGTTATGAACCGGCACTTGAATAATTTAATCATGCTTCATCTTCCACCCGTACCGCAAAGAGGACAACACGTAAGTCAAGCTTGAAGAAGCGAGCAAAAGATGCCATTGCCCCAGTTTTCCTAACTACTGTACGCTTGTGCTGTCCAGCGGAATCTCTGTCACTGTTCAAAACAACAGTAGGACGAATCTCACCTTTATGTGTATCTTCCAACTTGTTTCTCTTGAAAAAGCTTAGGGAGATCTTCCTCATATTGCCAAGCTAACAACCCCCCTCCCCCAAAAAAAAAAAACCCTCGTTCACACGGTTTTCCGTTTGCTTGTTGCTCAAAAAGAAAACGTACGTACGCGAAACAGGCTACTCCATGTTTCGTAGGTTTGAGCGGTGATCCTGAGGTTTCAATCTTCTTTCACGGGGAATCGATGCAGAAGTTTTAGGGTTTAGAAACAGAGACAGGACAAGAGAGAACAATGCCCATTTTTTGCCACTGGTTTTGTTTCAGCACAAGGTTCGATGCCTAATGCACTCCTAATATTGCAATGAACTGAAGTAACCAGCAAGAGAAGGAAAATGTTCATAATTTTACGCGGAGAGAGAGAATCAAGCATTCCAGATGTTACATCACTGTGGAAAAAGAATGAGGGGAAAGCAAAATGAGCCCTTTGCTCCTTTACATGTACATGGATCTCCATTCAAATGATAAAAAAAAGCCGAATGACATGCCGAAATACCCCCGGTTTTCCCTTCAAGAATCCACAAGGAGTTGTCCGCCATATTGACGAGAAAATCGCGGGTATTTCGGATACAAGAAAAAGGTTGGCAAAAACCATAGCTTAATAACGACAAAACAAGGAACAGCAGGGAGAAAGAAATAGAGAGAGAAAGACTTCGTCTGAATGATCAGTCAATTGTGGAGAGGGTCAGGGCCGCTCGGCACGGATCGCTTGCTATCTTCAAATGCTTGTTCGGTGCTGTTGTCGACAGCATGACTCGAAGCGGAAGGTCTCCCACTGAAGCCGGCATTTGAGTGCAACGTGATCTCTTCTTTGCTGGTGGTGGCGGCGGCGTTGGTGTCGGTCAAGTACACTTGCTTCACTTCTACATGGTCGTCTAAGCTCGACTCCGATGATGATGATGACGGCGACGGTGATGATGGCAATGTCCGTGCCGCTGTGGCTCTGCAATATTCCCGGCAAGCCCAGAGATGAAACGCCGAGAAGAGCACGAACAGAAGCAGAGAAGCGTGCATGAGTCTCCAGGGGCCGACTAGAGGCATAGCTGAAAGTGTGAAAAAGGAGCTCTCTACATAAGAAAGTTGTGTAGACTCTCTCTCTCTCTCTCTCTCTCTCTCTCTCTCTCTCTTTCTGTCTGATTTGGTAGTTGAATATTCGGGTTTCTTTGCGGAGACTTGACTTTTTAACTCGCCTCTTTTTGACTAGCTAGCGTTTGACTTATGTTATGGATGGTTCCGTTTTCTCTCCCTCTAATCCGGGTTATGTTTTTATTGTCGGATCTAATTCGATCTTTATGCTACATCTGTATGTATATTTGTATCTGAGAGGTTAAACATGTACATTCAAATGCAAGTATGTTTGCTTTCTCTTTCTGTAATTTACTTGTGGAAAGTATTATGGTCTATGAATTTGTACTATTTTTTACTAAAATGTGATAGACGAGAGCAGAAGTTACGTGACCGTAGTTCCCGGGGGCATAACCCCGCAAAATCAGAAGGCAGAAAAGTTCAGTCAAAAAGTGTTGGGGCACAACGTCAAGCACACTGACCTTAGCCTTTGCCCATGGCCGCTAGTTGATCTGCCCATCGATTTGCTTCGCTAAACACGTGCGCTCGATCTTCACCTCCCTCGGATCCCGACAGAAGTTTCCTGCATTCAAAATTGGCTGCGACTAGACTAGTGATTGTCAATGTTCGCTTTGTCAACAGTTTTGACTGACGGATAGAGCATCTAGTTCAACGTGTAATTTAGTCACGCCGGTGTGTTTAGTAGACTCGGGCAAGAACCAGGCAAGAACGCATTGGTTCTTGCAATCTTTCGCGCAAAACCCACAATCCTGTCTCCCCTATGATCTCGCACTAACCCTCCTCCCCTCGCGACCCGAGTTTGTTTGTCCCTGGCATCGTCGGTATCGAGTTCTATCCATCCTTCTCCCAGTGGCTTCCACACATGGTTTCTTCTTGTATGAGTTCTTCTAGCTTCCTTCTTTCTCAGGCTAGCATGCAATTCCCCCGCTTTATCAAAGACAAAAAACCAACTTAGGAATAGTTTGGCCATTTTGAAGGACATGTCTATTCCGATTCAATCTTATGGTCCAAATGCCCATTGGGAAGACGATCTGCCGCAGAATTTTCGGGCTTGTATGCCAACTCCAGTGAACGACAATCGTTTTCATCTAAGCCTCTACAGCTGCTGTAAAGGACAACTCTCAAGCTGCAGGGGATGAA
The DNA here is from genome assembly GCA_014182895.1 of Angophora floribunda. Classification (NCBI taxonomy): domain Eukaryota; kingdom Viridiplantae; phylum Streptophyta; class Magnoliopsida; order Myrtales; family Myrtaceae; genus Angophora; species Angophora floribunda. The sequence goes on along the minus strand of CM024711.1, from coordinate 26,671,782 downwards.
CGAGGATTGCCCACTGGAACGAGGTAATTCATTCCTTCCAGACCATTCATTTTCACGTTCAGCCCACTGCCACCCACATCAAAGGCCTTACTCCCATTTGGTGAGTTATCAAATTCCAATCTTCAGCTTGTACTTTCACATTTGAAACGTTGACAAGTCTTGAGTTTTTAGCAAAACTGACACGCAAAATTTTACTAGAAGCACATTGTAAATTGAAATCGATTCCGTTAGATTATCAATATAGCTTGCCGTGCAAAAATCTCTCCACTTCATGGCAATAAAAAATTTTCCCAACCAAAACGCCACAAGAAAATTCCTACTTTCAGTGTCCCAGCTTATGGCTTTAACATCTGCATCTCTTCAACCCAAGAAAACTCATGTCCTCGCATCATCCAAACCAAGTCTTTCTTCTAGATTTGCAATTTGCAAAGTGTACTAATCAACACTCCCACAAAAATTATGATGAGGGTCTTAACCTTATTTCATGAACATGTAAAATTTCTGCAGAAGATCTCTTAAACTAATCAGCAATTTTAATATCGCTATCAGCATTTTTGCTCCCGTAGAGGAATTGCAATTGTTAACTTGTATTCTCTCTTTTTTGATACACTAAGTGCAATAGAATCTTATAAGTATGACTGAAACAAAAGAGCAGATTCTTTTTCGACATACCAGTATACTAGAAAAGCAATGTCAAGCGATACATATCACAGAGGCATTACTCACATCAAGGAAGCAAAGTCTCAAAACTACATAATTCCTTGTTGAGTCGAAGAAGTCATGCGTAGCCAGCCATTCCTATATTTGAGCTCGTGCGCTTCGCTTTGTGGCTTGCCGGAGTCGTGACGGCCTTGTTAAAGTACATGTAGTAAAAATATTGAGAATCATCGTCAATACCACGAACACAGCTCCGGCAATGAAGACACCTTTCCTCAACGCCTCGCAGGAGAAGTTCTGCGCAGCTATGTACTTGGTGTGATAGGCATTTTTAGTTGCCCCTGCAATCAAGCATGCTTCTGCCACGAGAAATGTTACCCTGCATAAGCACAAAGAGTGGACATCTTCAAGTGTTCAACTTCCGAAGCCACATTTCACGTCAAAGTTCTCCAGACTTAAAGCAAAGAAGCAATATCTGAGCTGCTAGCTAGCTTTTTTTCAGTTGTTGATCATCAGTTGCCATGTGACCAACCATAAGATACATACATCAAGTCAGAACTTACAAAATCCTGAGTCTTTGTTCTCCGTAGTGTTGATTTCCCAAAGAAGTGTTGTCCAAGTATTAAGAGATTTCTGCAAAGTTTCTGGTGCTTATACTATTCTTATTCCAATTATCAGCACACATATCCAACGGCAAAAATGTTCTGGATCCTGATCCTAATTCCAACATGCTTAGCAAACTATTTCAAAATAAGATTTCTAAGTAAAACACACAAAAAAACGGTTCCCAAATGTAATTTTGGCAGCACCTCAGAACAACTACTTGACATTATCCAAGTCTCATGATCTAGAAAATGTAGGTTCCAAAAGATGGTAAAGCATCCTGTATATAGTCACCAACAAAGCAAATGGAATGGTTCCTATTTGCCCATTTGGATGGGAGGCAAGTACTTATCACAACACTACTTTCCAATCATATGGCTTGCTTCAGCGAAAAGGCATCAGCAAATCATGAGATATGCTTCAGAATTCTCACCACGAAGAAACAAAATATATGATGGACCATGCACGATGCTCTCCCGGGTTTAAGGGTCTTCCAAAACACATGCACTTTGTCACGCCCATCAGCAGAGATTCGCTTGTTAGAAGAAACAAGAAACCGCCGACCCCATAGCCAGTAGCAACATCAGACTTGTATACGCAATATGTGGCATTCGTAGGCCCATCCACAGTAATCCTTCCCTGTCATGCATAAGAGGACGATGACAACTGCCTGCCTTAATTTCACCTCAGGAAAACCAAAATGGGAAAAACACTTGCTTTAACCCAATGGAAACAGAAATTTGTTATGGACACTGAAATGGATCTCAAGAAATCCTATAAAGCCAAACTCAGAACAAAGTGTGACAAACACAACAGCTTGTTACAAAGAACCAATCCATCTAACAATTTGATCACCAGAAAAGTTGTCTGCAACAGCAAAGACAGGCTTTGGAGCTTCGAAATTATCATACAAGTAAAGAAACTAATAAAGCCACCGTGGTCCTATGGGTACCAGAGCACTGGATACCCTAATGGATTTGAAATTCGACTTAACTGCTGTTTTTTCTCATGACACCAACTATTGAACCCAGTATCATGCAAATTAGCATCCTTTAGGGCCTATAAATGACACCAAATGCCCCAGAACTGATCCAACTAATATTTGATTTGTTAGCAATGAACACCAATATTTTATCGCAGCACCACTACAGCATACTGTAATGGCAAAATTCAGACATTGAGACTATTGAAAACAATGGAATCTTAAGCATCTCTAATGTGGCAGCTTTAAAGCATCTGTCTATGCGTTAGTTATGGCTATTGTGTAGTTATGAAGCTGTTAAGTTACCAATGTTGAAGCATCAAGAGCACACAGACATATCAAAAGTTTGGCAACTACTGTCACCACGACCAATGTGGGGATTAATATCTCTTTGAAGGAGAGTTTGGCTAGTACATTTCCACTCACATCAATTTATGAGAATCGAACTATTGAAGCGTTGCTACTGTTAAAGTAGAGATTGACTGGCAGTCATGGTGTTTATACCATTAATTTTTGCTCATTGCCCTAGCACTAGAAGTTCATGTTTGCTAAGCATTTCTCCTTTTGTAGGACAAAGACGCCATCTGTGTGCTGACTATTTATCCACTTTGATGACTGTTCCATTCATTAGCACTTTGCTAGGCCATAAAGGCACACGACTGAAAGAGCTCAAAAACTCCAGAGTACACTGCATAAGTAAATAGCTAAATCCTAGAGATGCAAGCACAATTTAAGGACGGCTTCACACAATTTCAAACTTCTAATCAAAGGTCAAGCATTGTCTGCACCAAATGTGACATGTCAACAGAAAGTAACTGTTTTCGACTACCACATCACTCGGTTCCACCATTCTTCTGTCTCGTACTGAAAATTGCACGACGAACACTTCCCAAAATTTCAAACATCCAACACTTCAAATTTAGTGATGCTCAGCTAAACACGAGCCTAATGACATTGCGCATAATGTCAAGCACTAAAATGTTCAAATGGGAATGTCCCATCCGTTCACCAATTAGGAAAGCAGCCAAGCCCACCCAGACCGCTAACCACTTCTCTCGCTCAATGGCGCAAAGTGCGGATGCACAGCCCATCATTCCGACAACAGAACATCGAATTCTTACGGCAACGTTAACAAGAAGCACTGATGAAAACCCATTCCAAGCAGACGTAGACACACAGATCTTAACCATTACCGAGGCCTACAAGCTACTCTATATTCACCACCACTAGAGCGAGCTCAGCCAACTGAAGAAACGCTCCACAACTCGAAGATAAAAATCCCTCCTTTTTCCCCACAAACAATGCAGGGCCAGATCATCCAAGAGACACTAACGGGCAAGCATTCAGCGCAAACTGCTACAAACCCACAAATCACTGCCGCAAAGAAAGCTGGGGGAAGCAAAGAAGCTCAGAGGAAAAAGGTGGGCTTGCTTACAGTGCTTCTTCTTCTCTCGGCAGCAATGGCAAACCCGAAAGCAACCAGGCCAAGAACTATCAGCAAAAGGTACACCAGAGAGGAGCCCCTCGCTTCCCCTTCCCCCATCTCTCTCTCTCTCTGGTCCAGCAGGAAGAGAGAGAGTGAACCCAAAGCTGAAGATCAAATGCTGAGAAGTGGTGCGAGAGGTGTGAACTGCGGAGCGTGAGAAGAGTGAGTGTTGAAAAGGCCGGAAGAAAAGCGGAACTAATTGGACTATACTACGTACGCTGAACTGGAAAAAAAGTAAAAGAGCCGGGGCAGCATCTGTCAAAAAGAAATTACGAACCACGCGGTTCGGAAGCGCGTCCACCTCACGCGGAGGTCCCCGTGCACCGAAGGGGCGCGTACTCGCTTCGATGAAGCGCGTGCTCCCGACTTGGTCTCACAGAGCGTAGGGGGCAGGGAAAAATTGGGGGACAGGTGTGGGGTGAAGATCCGGAGTGTGGGCTCCACATCATTCGCCCATCACGAGGCGTGATCATGATAAGATAGAATGGACGGTCGGATGCGTCCCGACGCGGGGCCTTGATTTCGCGTACGGATTTGGAGTGCACAGTGAGCGCATGAGGTCGCCCGCTCGCTACCATCGCTCGCTATCTATAATAAATTTAATAGTGGCCGACACAAATTCGAAATTTGGCAGAAAGTAGGAATCTTGACCTATAATAGTTGCGGACATAATTATCTTTCTCGTTGAAAATTAATTCATCGAGGATCGAGTGCGGCTCCATTTAGGTTGCATAATTTGAAGAATAATTTTCTAAGATTTGTAAAAATGAATGAATGGAAAATATTTTCATCTTTTATGAAGATATTCAAAAATATATTTACACGTGTTATTGATGATAAAAATATTTTTTATTAAGTATTCATTTTAAATGATTCGAGTAATCATTTTTAAGAAAATATTTTTCGAAATTTATTTTTTGATAAAACAAATGCAACATTTCTCCAAAACCCTTCAAAATGAAATCGTTTGCATACTTGTCATTTTATCATTGCATCTTTGACCTTAGGAAAAAGAAAATGAGACCAATCATTCATGTACTCTTATCCGTAATTCAACAATGAAAAACATTATCACCAATTCTAAAGTTTAGAACGTTCCAAGCATCGAAAATCGAATCTATGGTGAATTATATGATAGACATGTCGCGACGTTTTTTCATAGAAAAAATTATTATGAGGTTCTTACGTTTCAATGGAAGGGACATTCCCAATGAATTTAGAAATAAATTCACAATTCAAGACACTTTGTCGGTGTCTACCAACTTGGAAAATATATGAGGTACCCTAGTTATGCCTGTCAGCAAATTTTTAGTCTATTCACTTTACGACACATATCGCTCGTGAGCCTACCTATCATAAAGCAATAATTCTCATCCATCTCTCTCCTTTGCTATATTTGCTCTTTTTTCTTCTTCTTTTTCTCAGCGATGGAGCTCAAGCCCAATGCTCGCAACTGCCATGGCTAGGGAGCTCCACCTCAAGTAACCATGGTTGCAAGCTCGATATATGGCAACCATGTTCGCAAGCTCATCCTCAAGCAATCATGGCTTTTTTGACCTCGAGCTCCACAACCATAGTAACTGCAAGATTGTAGATTAATCATCCATGGGCTCTTTGGATGTGCGATCTAATACAATAGTGAAAAATGACAGGGAGAACGTCTATGTGCTTGAAACTCAAGCTACCATGCCTATGCAAGTTTTAGGCTCGAGGTCAAGCTTTGTGGCCATGGTAGCCACAAGCTCGGGCTCAGGCTCCATGGCCAAGGATGGAGAAGGCGTAGGCGACACCGATTTGGACCAGCCGTTGGGAGGCCCTTCAACATCCTCCGTTTTTGGTGTCCACGGAGGAGATGAGGAATTGTAGAGGGAGTTGGAGAGAGAAAGTGAAGAGGAAGTGAGTGAAATGAGGGGAGAGAGAAAAGTGGGCCTCACGCAGACCCTTTCAACTGTAGTTAAGTTTAAAGGTGCGCCCAAAACAACGTGTGTCGCTTATTGAATGGACTTAGACAAAAATAAACCAGCACCACAAATGTATCCAATATATTTTCGAAAACTTGTCGACATTGGACAAAGAAATAGTTTTCTTTTAGAGGAGTTGATTATGTTAAATCTCTGAACATTTCTTTCCGAGTAATGGGGTCATGAATTGTGGAGGCATTTGAATGATTAGTTCCAAAAAACAATCGGGAGTTTCAGTATCAGGCATAGCCAAAAAATGTGGAGGTGCACTAAATAATGGGTACTAAGATGTTGGCCCATAAGGCCCATTTAGCTTTTGACAATCAGGTTGGCCACCAATTCCATGATCGAAGCTATTTGCGGGGTAACTTTATATCTTAATGTTAGCCCTTCGAGAGATCAACACATCGACAAAATATTTAATTGGACGGCCCAGATCGACTCTCCTTATTTTTCTCTTCTTCTTTGTTTCCTTCCTCTCTCTGTATGTCCACAAACTGGCTTCTTGCTATTCAACAGCAGTGCCGCCCCTTGCTGTCCAACCTCGGATCCGGGGTTGCGCTGGACCGGACACGTCCTCGATGTAGGCTGCCGCCTGTGTGTTTTGTTTCTATTAAATGCTGGACGTTGTTGCTCGGTCACCTCCTCTATCTTCACGGACAAATGGGCCACAAACGTCGATGTCAAGTGATATCAATCCCCAGTCTCTTTCTTCGGATCGAATCATGAAATCTATCATCGAGTCATATCGACATACATTGGAAATAAGTTATCAATCAACCATCGACTTTGATATCATTTGTTGAGCCGCACAATAGAAATCGAATAATTTAACTCAAAAAGATCATTTCAAGTCCGAGGCGATCAATAAATCAAGTTAGACCCACGTTCATTCAAGAATTTAACATAATGAGTTATGAGTATACATTCAAATTCTTTCACGAGAGACTTCTCTAATAAAAATCACATGCATATTCCAATGCAAAGGATGATGGTGAAGGCTGCGGGGAGGCAATTTCCGGCCAGGTTGAAGTTGCATCGAATCTACGATAGAGGGCTAGCGAGGGAGGGAGAGAGGTAGGGAGAAATTCGGAGGACACGGTCGTATTTCGCTTAAATATGCATCGAAGCAGTCGATCGTTTTAACCCAAAGAGCAAATTTGCCGCCTCTCTCACGATCCTTCGTGTTTTGCTTATATCCAAACCTTCAATTTACATAATTATTTTGGGTCCGCTTGTGGAATGTGAGGTCTGTCTACTAATTGAGCCGTTAAGATCTGTACGGTCACATAAGATCCAAAATACATATTGATAATATAAACATGTAACAAGGAACTGGATGGCGTGGATAGTTTGTAACCCTTTTTCGTTGTTTCAGTCAAGACTCAAGAGAAAGATCAAGGAAAGGGAAAAGGAGAAGACGAAGCGGTGAATCTCCAGTATTTCTAGATTGATGTTCGTAACGCTGGAAGAGAGACACTGGAGATTCATGCCATGGTTTCTCACAACTGAACAGGGAAACCGACTCTCTCTCTCTCGCTCTCTCTCAAGCCTTTGGTTTCTGCAAATCCTTCAGGTTCCAGAGGTCGTCGCCGTCCCACGCGACGTCACCGAAGAGCGCATTGTAAGCTTCGTCGCCCATGAACTCCCCGTCCCAGAATGGTGACCAGACAGTTCCGAACGACATCGCTTCTTCATCGGCCACCTCCCGCGTCCACCACGGCCACTCCTCCCACCCCTCCATCTTCTCCTCCACGGCTGCCACGGCCACCCCTTCTACTCTCGCCTTCTTGCCGTGCTCCTCCGCAGCCACAACATCAGCTCCGGCAACTCCTTGAGCTCGAGCGTCTTCTTTATCCGATGACGACGATGATGATCGAGCGGGCTTGTTGGGAACTTCCACGCCCTTCACCCTTCGCCTCTTCATAGTTCTTTGATGATGTCGCTGCTGGTTTTCGTCCGAAACAAAGTTCCTTTTTTAACGAACTTAAAACGAAGAGAGAAGCAAAAGGAAAGATGTCTCCGTGAACGGTACGACACGGTGAATGATAACAACGATCGTAGCCACTCATATTTATAGCGAGCCGAAGATGAAAGAGTCGACTATTGTTTTGGAACTTGAGGCCACGTGTGCAGGGAGATGACGACAGCAGATTTCGTGGGTTGCAAGTTGACAAGATCGAGACTTCAATACCATTTCGAGTCTACATCAACTCGAATTCCTCGTTCTTTTGGCTGTGTATATGGCTCCCCTATAATATCAAGAGGATTCGCCTCACGCCGCCCCAACCTCGCTCGACCAGGTCGGCCCATATAATAGTCAGCGACCGCGATCGGATAGGGGCCATCTAGACCTCGATTGATCGCATACGTGTAAGATCAACTGAATAAGTAATATCTATAAAATCAAAATCGTCGGCCAAAAAGGGAGGGTCCACCACTTCGAAGAACGAGCGGGCCTGAGGTCAAAAAGCACTTTTCTTCTTGCCCTTTGATCGAGACGGAGAGAGAGAGAGAGAGAGAGAGAGAGAGATCGCTCCTTGTAAGTGCAATCGTGACCCTTGTCTTCTGGTCAAAATTACCGAGGCTGTTTCGTCTCCGAGGCCGGGATTCATGCACGAGGCTACATTCAACGAACGTGGGGAGGAATCCAGGGACAAGCCATCAAGCATTCCGTGGTCGACAAGGTCTGACACTAATACCATTCAAAGGCTCATGTATTTTCCACCGGAGACCTCTATCAATTGGTCAAATGAGGTCTGAAAATATTTAAACTTGGATCTCCAGCTCTAATGCTTTATGAGACATTGTAAGATTATTGTCAAATGTCTTAGAAGTTTAAGCTATCAAATGAATACATGGTTTTGTCTTAGTGGCCACATTTCCCATATGAGAAGAAAAAGGTAAAGATTCGAATTCTCACCTTTTCAGAAGGTTAAGATGAGGACGATTTAATTTCAGACATGGGTTTCATAATCGATAAAGTTTTACATTAGTTCATTCAAAGGCTTGTGCTTTTTCCACCCAACATGAAAATCATTAGGACATATGTCAACTAGGTAAATAGGGTCTAAAAAGATTTAAATTCAGATAGGTTAGGTTTTACTACAATTACTTGAAATGGAGGCAATCAATCAATATAGATGGATGCAAAATTTGATTCACCTACAGTCCAACCAATTGGGAGAGAATCTCGAATTGGATTCCAAATTTGATTCACCTATGGATCCGAAAGCTAGTGATGCTTTCGGCTACTAGACTCTCACCTAAGGAAAATCTCGAATTGGATTACAAACTGACGGGTTAGTGTGAGCTTATCCATGTGGTTATGCCGATGGTGTTTTTCATAGCAATCCAAGCATAAACCGAAACATTTTGAAGCTACAAAGATGGTGATGATGTGGTAACGGATCGATTCTTCCAAAGCGCATCTTGCAGGATAACGTTTCACAGTTTAATGAATCTTCAACTTATTTGATGGGATGGTTAAGAGATTATCTATGGGGTAAACTCTTCACAACTTATCAATGGATACAACCCCTTGAGGGAATTTTTGGTGGAGTGGTGAAATGCATAGAGACGTGGATCTCAGACCTATGAATGGGGGTATTTCCAAAACTCATACCAACAACTCTTCTAAAAACTTAAATTATTAAATGAATGTGTGGTTTTGTCTTAATGGCCACTTTTCCCACATGGAAATGGGAGATGGGGGCTTAAATTCCCACCTTCTCATAGGGTTGCGATATGGACGATTTAGTTTCGAGTGTGAATTTCAATTTCTAATTAAAATAGAACCGACTATAAAAAAAAAGATGAAGACGTGGTTTATTATATAAATATTTTAACAATTGATACAACTAATTGGATTGGGACGCGCATGACCCGTGGACTCTTCTAATCGTTCTCAAAATCCTAAACTCGGTCACATAACCAGGATCTTGGCTGAGCGCTGTGCACGTTATTGGAACGGAGATGAGTCACTCGTAGATTTGTTTGATCGTGAGGGGAGGCAAAGCCATCGGGATTCCCAAAGGGTCGGGGAGCAACGTGCGAAGGCCGTCGACCGTGGATGCGCAAGCATCGTTTAGCGTATTAGGCGTCGTCGGTCAGACCAATCCCTAGAGATTGGGGGGGATAACTTCGTTTTTCTGGTCGTCGTTTCTGCTGTTTCCTTAGGAAGCGACAAGTGCTCGTAAAGGCAAACCTCTCGCCTTTTAATTTAACCGGATGAAACAGACAAACTTCGAGCGGGTAATTTCATGGAGAGACCTTGTAAAGACTAAGACAAGACTAAGACTTGCCTATTGTCTTGAGGTCGAAAGAAATGTTTATGTGGCCTCGAGCTAAATTTGACAGAGGGTCTCGGGTTTTGGGTTAGGATTTGATCCGGACCAAATCGAATTCGGATTTGGGATGAGAAGTCCCCGTCCTAAACAAAAGATTACATTCGAAACCAATAAGATAGTGATGGAGATATTCCCATGTCGGTCTTGGACCTCGTGTGGCATGCGCCTTTTGATGTTTGAGTCACCACATTCATCTATGCTAATTTTGACGTCTAATTAGTCGCCGAACATTAGTGTCATTCCCCGTCTTTTAATTTACTCTGTATAGGTTATTACCACTCTTGTAACTTCAAATAGATTTATTTTTGGCTCGTTCATTCCCCCATGTAAGCTCCATTTCCATGACAATTTCCAAGTTGCACATAAAGGTAACTTGAAGATTCGATAGGTCAAAACTAATGGTCTTGTTTGGCCCCAGTGGTATGATCCAAATTGTGCAAGTTGTAGCATATTTATGATTTTAGGTAACGAGATTGAACATTTCTTAAGATAAGAACCCTAATATTAACAAAACTTTTGTACTACAGATAGTCAAGTATCAAAATTTTCAGAACATTTTGGTCTAAAAACCGTTTTTAAGTGGTTCCAACCGCCTAGTAAATAAACGAATTTTAACGACGAAACCATAAGCAACATTGATTGCAGCATTGAGTGCTGAAACTCAACATTCAAAGATTTTTTATCTTTAAAATGCTATTATTTGTGCTTTTCCAGTGAGTTGAGACATCAAATTAACTTAATTTTTTTAAATTTTGCAATCAAAGTGATTCTTTGTAAACTTCAGCACAAACACCATTCGCTGTACCATAATTTTGACACCTCTCGCGTTGTTATCTCCTAAAACTACATCCATGGCGGTCACCGTCTTCCCGTGCATGCTCCTTGTGAGTCACTGGCCTGCGGATCACATTCTCTAGGAAGATGTTCGACACCCTGCGCGTCTCCTCCTAGATCAACCCGCTGATCCGCTTCACTCCCCCACGGCATGGCCAGTCATCGGATTGGCAGCTCCGTGGAAGGTACTCTTCACACCGCCCTTGCCCAACCCCTCGCCTCCCTTTCCACAGCCCGACATTTTCCCGGCCTTAAAGTTGAGAAGATTCGAGGAAGAAGAAAAGATGATGAACGATCTTTTCGTGTTTTTCGGTTTTGAAGTGACGAAGGCTGGTGACGGTGGCTGATGTACAAATGAAAAGAGAGTAATGGAGGAAAAAGAGAGGGGGGAGGCGGGGGGTTCGAAATGCCAGTCCCTCTCATGATTGGATTGGCCGGTCAAAGAGGCGCCGCCTGATAACCCTGCTCACCAACGTTTTGACACCTCGTGTTGTTATCTCCTAAAACTACATCTATGGCGGTCACCGTCTTCCCCGTGCATGCTCCTTGTGAGTCACTGGCTTGCGGATCACGTTCTCTAGGAAGATCTTCGACATTCTGCGCGTCTCCTCCTAGATCAACCCGCTGATCCGCTTCACTCCCCCACGGCATGGCCAGTCATCGGATTGCCAGCTTCGTGGAAGGTACTCTTCACGCCGCCCTTGTCCGATCCCTCGCCTCCCTTTCTATAGCCCGACATTTTCTTGGTCTTGAAGCTGAGAAGATTTGAGGAAGAAGAAAACGTGGGGAATGATCTTTTCGTGTTTTTCGGTTTTGAAGTGACGTAGGTTGATGACGGTGGCTCATGTACAAATGAAAAGAGAGTAACGGAGGAAAGAGAGAGAAAAGAGGGGTCATGGAAAAGAGGAAGCATTAAAAAAATCCTGAAAAAATAAGCTCCTATGAATACGTGACTACAGCTAAATGGAGTAACCTATGGAGTGACTTATTACTAACACGGTAAAATAGGCCTATCAAATATTTTTTCGACCTGTCCGCCTCAAATGGTAATGTTTCATCTTACCGATTATACCATGCTAGCAAAATGGCAGAAGATGATTTAATGGTTGACTCTTTTCACCCTCTTTAAGAGCTTTTATCAATATATATAACATAAGCATCAACAATTGCACATGCTCCTATCAATAGATGATAACGGCAGCTCGCCCCGTCCCCAATTAGAAAAAACGTTGCAGGCCTCATACAAAGGAACAAACTAGCAGATGTTATTACGTGCGCTCGATGGATGCAAGCCCAATTCACATGTATCATTCATGTAACAAACAAGTCAACACGCATTGCACTGCTATGATTCCCCTACATTTTCAAGATCTTGTCTTCACAGCGACTTGGAGCAGCAACGTTGCAGGCACAAAGAGAATTAAAGAAGCCAAGGGCAGGGGGGCTCGAAAGGCCAGTTCCTCTCATGATTGGATTAGCCGGTGAAAGAGGCGCCGCCTCGTGACCCTGCTCATCAACGTTTCTCATTTCTCCCTTGGGCTTCTCCTTTCTATGGAATCTGCCCTTTTCGCTCGACCCAATGGCCGGAGCGCAGCTCGTCGCATCAGAGCGCGACACTGCTACAGCCGGTCAACACCCACAGAAAACAGAACAGGTGAAAAACCACTTCCGTTTGCTCGTGCGGACGAGGATGAGCTTGACGTGCGTTGAACGGCCTAACTATGGAAAGGATGTCCGCCGCGTCCTTTCGCCCTTTATTTAGCAAAGTAACAAATCGAATCGATTAGCCGCGTGCAGGAGAGTGCGTTGAATACCAGCTAAGTGTCTCGGGAGCAAACAGAATGTGGTTGGAGCGGCCTCGCAGATCTCTGCATGCACGTATCACTTCTCTAACGGATGCTTCCGCTCTTAGGTGAGGCTTTTGGTAGCTGAGGCTTGTTGACCTTTAGGTTGGCGGAGTAGAATTAAACGAACAATATTTTTCTCGAGAGGAATTTGCTAAATCGGGGTCCTCAATTCTTTCGGCGTCAAAAGCTATCCATCAATTGAAATCGAGAGCAGTGGAAACAATCGGCGTCTGCTGTTAACTGACTGGTGAAGCGATGATTGTCAAAGCACTGGCTGTAGGTGAAAAGTCTTCGAAACACTACTAACTATTGTAAATATCTAACCCACTAACTTCTTCACGTTTCCTATTCTAGGTTTATCGAGCTGTTAACTGACTCAAGCATCAGAAGGCCAATCCAAAGTCTCCAACTCGAACGCCTTTTAACTTAATGATCCATGTGCATAGATTCGGAGATCAAATTCGAACTTCGGACATCCAACTTGCCCCTCAGCAACAGTTTTCCCACTCAAATTGTATCGAAAAACCATCTCTTAGGGTGAAAACCTCATGCCTTTTTGAGCAATACCGCCTCCTAGATCTGTATAAACGCAAAAGGAAAATGGCTTTTCAGGCATCTAATCATGATCGTCATCTTTGTCACATCACTCACAGGTTATGTGTCGATAACCTTTCGTCTTGTGTCAGGTTGTCCTTGGCCTAACCAACCATATAATGCTATACAGACATGGGCAGATGGAACGTCCCACTGGTTAGATGGTGTCTTGTGAGCAATAATGGATTTGATTGCTCGTTCGACATCGCCCCCACCCAAACCCAACCCCAACCCCAATCCCAACCCCACAAACATTACACTCCATCAACAACCACCAAACTTCCCCCACCACCTTCGAAAGCGTCGTTGCGACAAGCATAATGTCTCGTCGCGCAACACAACACACTGATTGATGCAAGTGGGGAGGGGCATGCCTCGCCCAGCATCCCAGCATCCTGATGAGGTGATGATATTCGGCAGGACCATTTTCCCCATACCTCAGCCAAAGGGGGTCAAACAAAAAAAAAAGGAAAAAAAAGGGAGAACCCAACAAAAGGAAGGGCGCCCATTTCTCGCCTCGGATGCGCAATCGATGCCCATATCTCGCGATTAGATAAGCACATGAAACATCAGAGTCAAGTCAACCAGCAGATGCGCCACGCTGCAGAATGAGAAAAGCCTGGCGGTTTGAATTGAGGATGCCCATGCCGGGCGTAGATCCTAAGCGAACATCATCACATCACTTGACTATTCCAGATTTACATTCAAACAATCAGAAGGAAAGTGTAGCAAAAGCCCGAAAAGAAAGCAGATTCCGTGTCTCCAGTGCACAACAAGACATTGGGGGAGAGAAAACAGAGGCTTCCAACAGTAAGTCAAGATATAAATAAAGAGTTTTGTATTTACACATAAATTACTAACTTTGATTACTCAAACTTCGACCTGATTTGTACAACTTCGCCCTCTTTTAAGCCGGCTCCATGAAACTTTCAAAAGACTCTGAAAACTCCCCACATCCTCTTTCGACTCTCTTTACATACAAAATAAACCAAAGAGGATAGACAAACAAAGGGGATAGAAAAAAATACAAAGACAAAAGGATGATCTCTCCCATCTCAGCTCAAGCCCAAGTTTCTCAGTAAACTTTCCAACCAATAGACACCCTAAAGGACTCTCTCACCCTCTCAATTATTTTTGGTCAACAACTCATTTACTTACAAGACACTTGCCATTCGATTTACATAGGACCCTTTTTAACATATATATACACTAACCAAAAAGGACATTCTCCTTCCGTGCTCCCTCGCGATTTCAAAAACCTCTCAAGCTCCTCAAGTTTTAGCAGTAAAAAACGGACAACTTTAGTGGTCGGTTCGAGGGTCTCCGCTCTTTCTCTATGCCAGGGCCGGGATCCCGCAGTTCCTGCGGTCCCTGTTGAGGCAATCGAATCCCTCGACTCTCACCGCAGGTTTGTTCCCAAAACTGGCGCGAACGCAGCCTCCTTTCCTTGAGGACGAAGATGGAGATGAGGACAGTCCTGAAGGGGCAGGGATCGGCGACAGCGGCGAGAACGGGGGGAAGCTATCGTCCCTGAACCGATCATCTTTAATTAATGGGTTAGCTACTCTACTCGGCGGTGACCCACAAAAAAATGGGGGCGACGAGGCCATCTGTGCACTAAATTCTTCCGTACCATTGCCACCCTGCAATGTCATCCCAAAAAATAGAAATCAGCATAGAAATTGAGATTCCAAACGCTGATGGAAGTCTAAGGGCATTGCGCAGGTTTGCTGGGTTCACAAAATCCTAAAGCGCGGTTTAACTACACCATCTAAGCTTGAATTGGCACATCTCGCCGGTATTCCATGACATCTTAAAATAACAAATGCCAGAGGCCAAGTACGCAGCTACGAGTATCTCAATTTCCAGATCCGCAGTTCAAGATCTTAGATCCATTTAATGCGACAAAACTATACTAAAAAGAGCTGAACTCGATAAGCTTAAGGGAAGGCTTAAAAAGACTACCTTTGTCAGGATGATCTCCAAAGCCTCAGTCCCTGCTTTCAGATCGCTTAGTTCAGCTTGGCTCCTGCAGATCAAGCAAGCGACAGACCATAAGTACCTTTAAAAAAATCGACCACTTTCATAAGAGCTCAAGCAAGAGGGGGGGACAGAGAGAGAGAGAGAGTTAACCCCAAGTGCCATCTGAAGGGCCTGATTGGGTGGTGCTCCTGGATGGGGGCGCTTAATAAATTAAGGCGGCGAGGCTTCGGACAAACCACCGCCTCTCTCCTCATTTCTTCACGGGACACGAAGGCGCTTTGCTGGATCGAACAGGGATTCATTTTCGTTGTTCTCGAAAGATAAATATACGCCCTTTCCGAGTTGATATTTGTGTATAGAAGTTCCTGTCCACAGAAACAGATCGGAGTTAAAGCAAGGACCATTGATAGGGAAGGGCAAAGCAAAACAGGACCTTCCGTAAATTACATCAGTTAATTGGATGAGCGTGCTATAGATGCGAGCAGTTTCAAGATCAAGATCTGGTCAGTGAATTGTGTCCAATTAATTTCTCGATTTCGCACTAAAGAACTCGTAGATAGCATCTTGACTCCGACCCAGAAAAGACAAACAGAAAAAATAACAGCCACAATCGTCGGAATAATCGACAGGCTCGAATTTTTCCCCAATAAATTCTCTAAGAATCCGACGGAACCGGCGAAATTAGCCCGATTCCATGGCTGGAAAATCACGACCAAAACGGGGCGAGAACAAATCTACAGGAGTTGTGCTTGCCGACATGGATCTGGCAACATAGGGACCGGAAATGAAGCTAAAAAAAAAAAAAATTTGGTCGCTTCTAAAGATGAATTTCAGGCAGGCGAACAAATCAAGAAGCTTGGCATATCCTCCACATCTCAGCTCAGACTAAAACGAAAACCCACAGGTTATCAAGATCTGCAAATCGAAGAATCAAAACGCATTAAGTCATCACGAAGAAACATACAAGACGACCCCGTCAAAGCCCACAACACCCGAGAGGCGACAGCTCCTTCCTTTCAAACACGAATCCAAAAGACACAGAGAGGGAGAGGGAGGGAGGAGAGAGACAGAGAGAGAGAGAGCGACGGAGGGTACCTGAGCTAAAAACTGTACAGGGGCTCCTGCCAGAGGAGGACTAATTCTTTAGGGGGAAGAAAAAAAAGAAAGAAAGAAAGGAGGGAAAGGAGTATTAACAAGCGACAGAGGACGGGGTTAGGCAACAGGTACAAAGGAGGGTCATGCAGGAGAGGTACAGTTCAACTTATAGAAGAGCAGGGAGGGAAGGACGGAGGGGGGGGATTTTGATGGCGAGAGGGGAGGGGAGAGAAAAGTAGAGGAAGAGAATCTGCTGCAGAAAAGTAAAAACTAATATGAACAGAGAGAGAGAAGGGGAGAGAGAGAAGGAGAAGCGAAAGCGTTCTCGTGTTATTGGGCAACAGCGATGACAGAGGAGAGAGAGAGAGAGAAAAGGGTAAGCTCTGCAAATGCAAGGCTGCAACGTCTCTGTCTCTGTCTCTCTCTGTCTCTGTCTCTCTCCGCAACTAATGAATCGAGTCGAAGTGAGGAGAAAGAAAATTAAAAAAAGAAAAAAATCGCATTTTTCTAATCGTCTTTCTTTCCTCGTCAGCGTTTCCTCCTAACCGAGGTTAATGTAAGGAGAAAGACTTTTCCCATTTGTTCTTTTCTTTCTTTTGATTGTTTCACGCAGGCGGTGCCTCCCGCGAGAAATCTCATCGGTTTTTGGCACCCACCCCCCTATCTCGGAAATACCATTATTTTAATTCGAGAGAACGGACCTAAAAAGAATCGTTAGACAGAGAAAATATCTTGGTGGGGCCCGCTTCCCTAGGGGTCGGGGGAGTTCACGTTTTCAAAATGGGGTTGGGCATTAGGTTTGAAATTGGAGGGCGATTTGGCAAAGACGGATGCGGGTGAACTGTTGGTTTCCACCCCCCCGGGGGAAAAAGAAGGAGAGTTAAAAAAAGGAAAGATGGAAGGGAAAAAGAGGACGGATCCATGATGAGTAAATATATGCGTGAATCCTACGTTTTCACACGCGCGCCCGCCCGGGGGCTTCGAAACTGGGGCTGGATCTGGATCCGGATCCGGATCGGATCGGTGTTCTTTTTTTCTTTGAACCCGGTCCTCATCTGGTATAAATGCCCCGACTCAGTTGGCTTTTACCTCGAGCGTACGTGCTAGAAAGGGAAGACCATGGTGGGTTCCTGATTCACCTAGTCGAACCGACCGGTTTGTTCCGAGTTTAGAAAACACTGGTTCAAACTTTGAATGGACGGATCATACCTAGATTGATTTGAAAATTAGACTCAATTTTTATTGTATATGATGATTTATTTCCCAATATATATATATTTCAATGTTTTAATCTAATTAATCCATTGCACTTCAATAGGACAAGCGTGCCACTTGGTCCATGAATAGATCTTATAATTATAGTAGGCAATTCAATAAGTCACTCAAACCCAACTAATCAAATGGGCGTGTCATTCCCTTCTTTTAACTTTATCAACTATCCTTGATTTACTTGAGCCCACCTAAGCTTTTTTTGATTTTATAAACAAGATATTACATTTTTTAAGTCATTAACATGATTGGATAACAATTCTTAGCCTCGGTACGAAGCATGGCCACCTAGGCTCATCCATTAATTATGTTTACCTATGAATAAATTTATGTCATGTGCTTTTAAATTATTAAATGGTCGAGTACCTTATCAAGGGATTGGCGATTGAATTGATGGCAAATTGTGTACTAGTAAAGTGTGGTCACAGGGCTTGAGTAAAAACTTGAAACCAATATCTATGATGGAATTGGTCATTGGCATAAATAGACCTAATCTCAATCCTAGCTATCAAGGCTCCCAATCTCCATGAGGGCTTGAAACACAAATCTAGGCAAGCTTCGACAATGACAATTAGTTATAGGATCCGATATGCCTTAAGTAAACCCAAACTTGACCCTCTAGCTTAAAAATGATAAGTATTTTTAAGTCAATGACAAGCCTGAGCAACAAATTAGGCGTGATCAAAAGCTCTAACCTAGCTCAACTGCTCCATTGATCACCTCCACCCTAGATCCTCCTATAGGCATTTGCACTCGACACAAAAACATTAATCTTGATAGAAAAAGACGCGAACGATTCAAGACAAAGACATGTCCTTACATAATGAACTTAGCTCTGTGTATTCGATAAGTGCCTATGCATTGCTAGGAGGTTGAAACAAGCTCCATAGTTTTTAATTTTGATCGTTGATTGACTAGACTTAGGCCATGTTTGGAATAAATTCTAGATGCGTGCGTGGCAGAGGGAGGAGAGGCGAGGGAGGGTAAGAATAGCATATATATTCCATTTTTGTGCATGCGCTTGTGTTTTAGTTAAGTTTACGTTTGAATAATGTCCATAATAGTCATCAAATAATACAAAGTACATGACCCAATGATACATCTAGAAATAATATAGCGGCAAGTTATGACATTAACAAATATATCATTGTATATTTTGAACATTGACCAAGATTTCACAAAAAATTGAAGATAAACTTGAGAATCAAGTCGATAATTATCCACATATAAATCATGTTTTAGACTATTTGGCCAGCCACACATATGATTCATGTACCCGATTTAATTATAGATATCTCATCCGAACCTCCATAGATAACCAATTTAAGGAAACTTTAAATTTCGGCCGAACGGGAAATTAACCAAAATTGTCTGAAGGGAACATTCTGGAAGATATCCACGGCTAATATTGCGAAAATATCGATCATATTATCTCCCCGCCGCGTAGGAAAAGCACCGTTGCAGTCGCAAAATGCGCAAAAGGTGACGTTGATGCCGGACGTGATTTTTGCCTAAATGTAAAGGAAAGAAAACACAAAAAGAAAATAAAAAAGTCAAAATAAAAGAAATAGAGAGAGATGTGATAAGATGCGTGACGGTGGAGGTGACTAGGATGCTTCCTCTCTCGGATATTTTCAGCCATCCATTTATTTTCTTTTTCTTTTTTCCCACTACCTTTATCTTCAATTAACTTTTCTCCAGGCCACATTCGATCTTCTTCTTTTCTTCTCTTCTCTTCTCTTTCTATTTTTCACGAATTTTATTTATTAATTTTATTTATCGGCAATTTAAAAATAATAAATCAGATATAGTTGTGGGCGACATTGAATCATCACGTGGGCCGGAAGCAGAGGAAGAGGAAGCCCTCCGGCGAACAGAGAGACCACGTCTTCCGCTGTCAGTCCGTCCCTCCCGTCCTGGGGAATCGTGGTACGTCGTCTCTCCCCCCTCCCCCAGCTCGCTCGACACGTGGCATCCCCACCTAAATTAATAATAAAATCTGCTTTTCTTTTTTCATTTTTATAAAAAAGGTATATTTCGTAATAGGGAAATCGAAAGAAAAAAGGAGAGAGAAAAAAAGGGGATCTGAGCTTTTTTTTTTAAAATTAAAAAAGGGAGTTAGGAGATCCGGCAGTTCCCTGTCAAATCTGGTCCCGTTCGTAATCGTCCCCACGATCCCCATTCTCCCGTCGTTGTTGCCCGAGTTGAAATAGTCTTTGAATCTGGTTCAACGTGGACCGCATCCATCGCGATTGTTTTGCGGATTGATGGATTCGCGTGCTCGCGGGATCCCGCTCGAAGAGCTCGGAAAAGTCAAAGGGCCGTCGCGTCGTATGGCCATGGTCTCTAGAATTAAGGCGGGTTCGCTGTCTGTCGAGAACTTGGCCAGTTCGATGCTAACGAAATGATCCGACAATGTCGGCCTCTGCATCTAATGTAATGTAATGTCGCTCGATGCAGCTGCAAGTACTATTCATTTTTTTGATTTCACTTCTAGCACCTGCGCATTTGCGATTGCACTCTTTTATCTTTTTCCCCCATCGTTCACCTATATTCTGACGAGCTCGAGACTATTGTGCCCGGAAGCTGATAGATCTCCCTCTCTCCAAGTTATTTCCAGGGCAAGAATGATCCGAGAAGATAGGGTCTCGGAATTAGGGTTGCGTTCTCGATGTGCATGGAACTAAACAGAGGAAAGAAGCTGGGAGTTTCGTCAGGAATCATCTGCTACAGAAAGAATCATCAAACATCGGCATTCAGATCCGCTAGATTTTTATAGTAAATTTCAACTGAATCTACATGGAACAAAGCATGATTAGCACCTTTCTGGTGCTGAACTAAACTAATGGGAATGAATCGGGAATACCGTAAGAGATGCGACTTAAACATCAGAGCTAGAGGGGCAACTAGACAGAGGAGAGAGGGGCCAAAAAAGGAACACCTCGAAAGCTTTGAAATGGCTCACGTAGAAAGTTCAAATGCAGCAGATGCGGCCTTTTCTATTTCTGCTCTCCTTGTATATTTCTGCCAGGGTTTTGTCTTCTGTTCTAGAGATTGGCATTTCAGTTACAACCGTACAAATCGTTAATGATTTGTTACTTATGATTTAGGTGGGAAAAGGTTTGGTGGTGGCAATTGGCTATCCACAAGTCATGGCATCGCAGAGGATACATCTGATATGGTTTCGGGTTTTGCAAATATTGGAGATGGGTTGAGCGAGTCTATTCACTACCCGAACCAAGTATTGGGATTCTGACGATGTTGGACATATGAGGCAGCCCATTGAGGATGAGGCCTGGTTTCTGGCCCATGAAATAGGCTATCCTAGTGATAATGAGAAGGGAACTGGCCGTGGGAGTATTCCTGACCTGCAGGAAGGAGGTCGAATTAAAGATAAGGACGATGACCAATCTTCTGCCGAGGAGGATTCTTACTTCTCTGGGGAGCGATTTCTTCAATCAAAGAACATGGAACCAATTTCAGCTTCAGATGATCCGATGGGGCTGTTAGTGAGAGAAGTTTATGGTAGGGTGGAGGAGAATAGTTTAATCGCCTAATATGGTGGACAGCTGATGGATGGGGAAGAACGTAATTTTACGCGTGCGGAACTTGTGTGTCAAGATGAGGGATGAGAAGGTTCTGAATGATTGTTAAAAGGCCACAGCTGGATTATATATGTTTTTTGATGATCAATGACACGATTCTATTAGATCAAAAGAGAAAGAAATAGAGCCCTCGAGAAAATTTTCATTCATTTTAAAAGAGTGAGCAACAATTCGTCTGTCCACTTCCCTACAAAGAATAACATGAATTGAAGCAATTAAAATCGATTTTTTAAAAACAAAAATAATTTAAAATCAATTTAAAAAATAAAATAAAAATAAAAATATTAAAAAAGAGTGTATGAAAGAAAATATTTTCCTTACTGAACAGTAACATTTCATTTTCAGGTTTTAGACGAATACCGAAAAATAATTATATTTTTCTAGAAAATGACTTTCTGAAATATATTTTTTAAAAACACACATTTTCTACGAAACGAACAGAGCCTAAAATCATGATTGTCTTTTCATTTTGGGATAAAAACCTCAACAATTATCTTCACGCCCAAAATATCAAATCAAAATGTGGAGAAAGAACTAAATAATTTTACATTGGAGGACCGCAACAAGTCTCTATTGCCAGGAGAATCAGTGGAAAAGACATCATTTAGTAGAGCAAACTATACGTTACCAAAAGCGAATGGAAGGACAAGGGGTTCATATCTTGACAACCAGGTATCAATCTTTTTACAAAATAGAATGTAACCAAGATATTATCTTTTTACCGACAAGTTATGACAAAATATTCTAATAAACTTTCAAGATTTTTATATGCTAGTATTCAGTATGAAATAACTGATCTCGCCATTTTGTCATGGTTTCTTTAGCAACTAAATGATCAATCAGGTATTTACCGACTTGGATCAAATGTAGAGAAAGAAGATCTCACAAATGTCAAGATCAAATAATAGTAGTGCGGTCATAGGCGACAAGTGCCCAAACACCTCCACCACATTGCGCATCCAATATGTGGGTGGGAGATTGTGTATCGAGAGGCTCCTCAAACTCGCATCTTCTGCTGGATTGTACATTGAGACTCAAAGCCCTGCTTGAATATGCGAAGCCGGAATCAATTCTCTTCCACCATTTCTTCCAATAATCCAGCTGGAGTGATGAGGGTTGTCAAAATGGAATTGGTGTTCATTCCAAATTTCATCTTCGTAGATGTACATATGAACACATACGTCATTCTCGCCTTCCTCCTTCACAATGCGCAACAATGCAAGCCTTTACTCGAATTCAATCACTGCCGTATCATGCTCCTCCATTTCAGGATTAAGAAGCAACATAATTATGAAATTTTTATTTTTAATTGAGAATGCTGCAATGATAAGTTTCTCATCCTCATCGAGGCGAGGAAGTAAATGCATTTGGCTATGCAAATACTTTCTCCTCGAATGTAAGTGAAGTGATGGGGGCCAAGTTTATGTTGCTCCATTGATCGGTTTGAAACCTATAAAACATGTGTACGACTACTACTTTTTTCATGGTCATAGTGTACTCCATCACCATCGTCACCCCTACATTATCATCGCTATCTACTCCATCATCATCGTTGCCTCCTTCATCATCACCCTGGCCATCTTCATCATCACGGATACCATCTTCATCATCAATGTTGCCTTCTTCACCATCATCCTCCCCATCATCATCGTGCACGTGATCTTCATCATCATTGTTGCCTCCCCCTCATCATCCTCCCAGTCTTCATCGTCATGCCTGCCATCGCTATCTCCATGGTTCAATTGAATCTAGCTCTTCAAACGAAGTGTCTTCAGTGGTAGGATCATATCCTAAGGTGCGGTGCTGACGGTTAGGTAGGAACAATGCGACTCCCACAGACGCAATTGGAGATGGCGGGGTTCAAAAAGTGGAAGCAATTTAGCAACACTGATTTATGGATTGTATATTATGTAAGAATTATTGTGGCCCAAATAATATTATTTATTATGTGGTTTAATAATTATTGAAATACTATAAAATAAATATTGGTTATGAGAAGTTACGACTCTAATAAAATAAATGGGTTTAATCTTTAAGGGAAGTTATTGCTTTTCTGAAGATGTGTGACTCTTATGAAAGTTAAAATATGGTCAAGAAAGAGTTTAGAGTTTTTGGGAGAAAATGTTTCTATTGTTTTAATTGTTTGGTGATACAAATGAGGGAGAGAGCTCATCTATTTATATTAGAATCTCTTTCATTTCAACTATAGATTTTTTTTCGATCTAACGGTAGAGATTGCGCCATCTATCAACTATTGACATTCAAGACGTGAATTATCTAGAATATGATACATTTACCTTATTGACCTTCTACAGAAATATTCTAGACAACTCTGAAAACCCAATAGACTTGCTTGGTTCTCTTGGATCGTACATGACCCTTGGTCCATCATTGGTCCATGGGAAACCTCTATGTCATGACATTTTCTTGGTTGTTTGCTATTTTTAGCTAGACCATTGATTGTGTTTATACTATTTGATGATAGAAATATGTGCCTTGAAAGCTGGTCGCAACACATCATTCATTCTACTTATTACCATTTGGAGAACTTAATAGAGTCCGATGGGCTTTCACTTAGAAAATTCAAATCTAATAGTTGGAGAAAATTCCACTATGCATGAATCCCCATACCAAACAAAAACATGATTATCAATAAAATAGTATACCTTTCCTTGAGGCCCTCGACAACTAGTTCACGAATCAAAATATGGAATGAAAACATGGATTAATCTCCGTAATTAGAATGATCAACATGTGAGTCTTTGTAATTAACATTTATTTGGAGGTTCCTAAAGGGGGAAGAGGAGAAGAAAAAGCCAATGTCGAAAATTTAGAGATAATTGTTTCTTTAATAAACAAAACCCACAACTACGTTAAGAACCAACGACGTAAGAAAGAACTACATTTAAACACAAACCGTTTGCTGTAAAATTGATCGATTTTGAATTTACTTTGTAGCAAAAGAAAAAAATTAAAACAGAGAAAAGAAGAATGCTGAATTTTTTTTTATTCGTGCCTATCGTCTCCATTGTCGGAAACATGTCATGACTGAGATGGTGCCATTTGGAGAGCTTCATAGAGTTTGATGAATCTTCACTATGAAAGATTGACTCTAATAGCTGAAGAAAAAAAATTTCACACTCTTCACGAATCTACGTACCAAGAAAAAACATGATTAGCGACGAGACAATGTGATCGGACTACGTATCAGTACTCGAAGCCTTTAACAACAAGTTAACGAAATAAAATACCAAACAAGAATATGATTTACCTTGGGAATTAACATACTTTCCTTCTCCCTCCCTCTACAGAAAGTGTTCCTGTAAGTGCAATGGTTTGTTAGAAAGAAGGAAATGAGAGGAGTGGAAAAAAGACAGCAAAAAGAAGAAGAGCAAACTATACTCGAGAACGTGCTCGAATCCCGCAGCAGCGCCACTACCTCGTCTCCCATTTCTAGAAAAGGAGTGCGGCTATGGATCTTCACCTTTTTCGGCTTCCAAGGCTTTGGAAATTTGTGCGCTTGTTCCAACAAAAAATGAGAGAAACCTAGTTGATAACTTAATTGAAGAAGAGAACAGTTTGCAAGTCAAAGATGGGTTGGCAACAGAAGGCTTAACCCACTTCTTTCGGTCAGGCCAGGCAAGACAGTGAGGGAACAGCCAGCAGCCTCGAGCTTCTCCTTCGCTGCTGCTGAAAAGGCACGGGCCTTTACATTTAACTTGACACTCAGTTCCCCGTCTCCTAAAATCTGAAACCGTGGTAACAACCAAACAGTTCACAACAATTCAAGAAAACTTACAACAAGACAAGCTCCACTTGTTGCCGCCTTAAAAATAGGGAAATAAAAGATTTCCTTACCATTCTACCACAAAGCTAGAAAAACACAAGCATTACGTGATAAGCACATATTATAATTAGAGAAGACAATATTAAATGGATTCAACTTGCAAGCACTGACGAGAATGATAATTCCAGTTATATGATTATGACGGAAAAATGGGGAATACAAGTTCCATTACGCAGATATAGGGAGCAAGCAAGTCCTTCTGAAGGAAATCTAGGAGATGGAGACATTATTGACAAAATTTTGAGGCCTAAGTGCCACAAATGACCCTTAAAGCCTCCACTATGGGTAGACGTGCTGCTCAAAAGGGGAAAAAGAAAAGGGCGATGCACCAAAGAAGAGCAGGGACAGCCTCTATATTACTGTGGAAACACTTTAGCCATACCCAAGCAAGTTCATACCTTCAAAGGGCGTTTCCTTTCTCTTCCAGATGGGTTAATCAGACCCTTACTCTTTAAAGTCTCTAGAGACACCTCATCCCCTTCTTAAAATCCGGCCGCTTCAATGTCCTTTAGATTGACAGGAACATACTTAGGCAATCCCGCATGCATGCCTTGCCAGCAAAACAAAGAGACAAAATTACATTGTGTAAAGTATAATTAGGCACATGAGACTTAGAGACATTTTTGCCCACACTAAGCAAATATCTTCTCTTCTACAAACCTGCGCTGCTAGAATTCTCAACTGAAGCGATAAACATAAGGCTGAACAGAAAAACAAGAGAACTGGCAGACCACCATGTGCCTATACCTATATCTACACCACTCATTCCAATTTATAGGTAAATCTAAGAATTTAAGGGAAGATATGATTGCTGGCCCCTTGACATTCCCCACAATCTTTTGTTTATTAGTCATTAGTTCAGGCCATCCTTAAAGCTGGAGTTATTGCATATCAAGGTTTCTCCCAAATGACGTCCCACAATCAACGATCCTTCCCAGTTAATATAGATATGATGGCATCTTGTATGAATAAGTTAATTCCGGTAACTCAGAAGTCTTATATTCTGGATTGCCGTAACTCTGGATGACTACTGATTCTATTAGGCCTCTCCATCTAATTCTAGTGGTGCCAAGACGAAAGAGAGTAAGGAAGTATGGCTCCTTGACAATGATGGGGCACCCACAAATCAGATTAGCAATACACGAGAGCACTCATTACAGAAACCACAAGATTTGATTTAAAAGAGTGAACAATGTACCCCATAAGGGTGGAAACAAGTTTCATTGATCGATATTTAAATAGATAGACACTTGTTCATAAACAGATGCTAACTGTATAACATGCGAGTGTAAAACACTATCAAGAAGACCTGTTGGAGAAAATTGTCCAACCTCTCTTAGCGTCTCCAACCACGCCCGGCCGCTTTCTCTTTCTCTCTCTCTCTATAGAGAGAGAGGCCCCAACCAAGAAGCCCCTCTTGACGCCGTCCCGTTCTCTACCGTCCCTGATGTCTGTGTCGCTGCTATGTTGCAGAGAGCGTGAAGGAAGAGGGGAAGAAAGGAGGTGGAGAAGGCGACCGGGATGGGGAAGAAAAAGAAGGAAAAGAGACCGGGCCAGGCCCAGACTGAAATAAAGGGGGGGCGTAAGGGCCCAAGCGGTAAGAAAGAAGAGAAGGGGCCGGGTCGGCTCGGCCCCGCTTCGTTTTTTCCTACCTTTTTTAAAATAAATAAATTTAGTTTTTAATTAAATTTTTTTCTTTCGTTTTTTTCTTCTCATTTTTCTAATAGATTCTATTACTATTTTCTTGACCACCCAACTATCTATTCTTGCTATTTCTATTTTTGACGACTTCCTTAGCCGGCAAAATCAAGTGCCAATGCTCTGATATGTAAAATATATGCTCAATTGAAGAATGACGAAGTTCAATGCTTAAAGATTAGGGCACATTGTGCGGATAAATGATCTCATTAAATGGGAAACTCAACAGAAAGAGACGGTGTAAATATGCTGTGAGAGAGCTTCGACAAAATTCACTCTTTTCCTCCTCTCTGGAAGAGTTATTTCATCGAGAAGCCAATTGAGGATGATGCGAACAATTGGGCAATGCCTCTCACGAACTCACTCGTAAAGATTTCTCTTCTTCTTCATTTTGGAACACGTGAACCTCCTTGTTTGTTCTTTCTTTCCTTTCTATTTCATGTTTAAACAACGTAAGTCCCCAATTCTAGAACATCTCCCTTTGTTCTTCCATCCGAAGCTGCGTCTTTTGAGTTTTTTCTAGATTCTTTCCATCCTCGATCTTGCGTTTCCAAGCGAAGGAATCACTCACTTTGTGAAAACTAGTCCATTCTTCCCTTCATTAATAAACGACTGTAAAAACTTGTTCAGGAAATGAACTACTTGTGCTTCATACCTTCATCGTAGGACAACTTACGAGTAGCTGGACACCATCGTTCATTTTTGACACCCACAGATCTCTCCATCACGACCAAGACACATTGCAAGGCCCTCCCCCCACCGATCACGACCATTTCCCCCTCCTTTTCGCACATTCCATCCACCTTTCGGCGCTGAAGAGCTCGTGATCTCAAAGACATGGGTTTACTTTGGCGAGGATGAAAGGGGAAAATAGACCGGGGCACAAGATCTTTAGATGCGGAGCAGGTTCGAGGAATCGATTGCAAGGGCCCTATCGAAAGAATGTTGGGAGGAAGCATTTGCCTCGATGGATGCATATATTTCTCGACACTTGACCAGATGAGGTTGCACATCGATTGCGGTGTTCCTCCTCAGGAGTCAGGACTGAGGAGTTGGTGACCGGATCACTTCCCAATCATGCCATGGAGAAGCGGGAGGAGGAGGCAGATATGGAGCTCATAGAGTTCGGAGGACGCCTCTGCTATAGACATGAAAGAAGCTGAGAATGGGGTGGCCGTTTCCATGTACATCCTGGAGGACCATGCAACGGATCCAGTTGACTGACACTGCTGTGCTTCTGATTCCATTTGTTTACATATTTTCCTTTTTTATCCTCATTTTTGGGGTTTTCTTTTTTCTTTATATTCTCTTCTTTTGTATTATATAGCAACAGTGTAGGCTCGCAGTGACGATCTTTGAGCAAGAGCTAGTGTTACGGGGCGGTTTTTGGGGATTGCACCATGTGGCGACTTGAGGTGGCTTGGATCATTTTGATTTTACTTTGTAGCAAAAAAGAAAAGGTAAAACAGAGAAAAAAGAACACCAAAACGCATGACGACAGATAAGTACCATTTAAAGAGCTTAAAGGAGTTTGATGAATTTTCACTATGAAAATCGACTCCATTTGCCAAAGAAAAACAATTCCATTTTTCACAAATCTACATAACAAATAGAAACATGATTAGCGACGAAACAATGTAATCGAACTACATATCATTACTCGAATTCTTTAACGAGTTCACCAAATAAAATACCAAACAAAAACATGATTTACCTTCGGAATGGTTTGTTAGAAAGAAGGGAATAAGAGGAGTAGAAAATAGATAAAGGGTAAAAAAGAAGAAGAGCAAACTATACTCGCAGACGTGCTCAAATCCGGCGGCTGCTACCTTGTCTCTCATTTTTGGAATAGGAGTGCAGACGTGGATCTTCACCTTTTTCAACTTCCAAGGCTCTGGAAATTTGGGCGATTGTTCCGATTGAGAGTTGAGAGAAAATTAGTTGATAACTTAATTGAAGAGATCAATTTGTAAGTAAAGTAAATGAAAATGGTAATTCCACATTAAAGTTTGTAAACGACAAAATATTGATAAACAATTCAAATTAGAGTTGGTAATCTGTAACTAATTGAAGAAACATTGGTAAGTCATAGAAAAAAAGGTTGATAATCTAATATAATAGTTGACAAATAATGGCACTAGTAGGAAAGCTATTGGTAAGAGACAAAATATTATTTGTCATAGATCAAAAAACTTGGAAATAAATGTTGGTAACTTAAATAAAAATTAGTAACGCAAAACCAGTGGGTTATTTAGTCAAAAAAAATATTGGCAATCATTCTAATTGAGGTTGGTTATTTCTAAAATGTGTTGGTAAATTTTAAAAAGTGGTTAAGCATGACAAATAAAAGCGGCGACTCAATAGAAAAGTTAATCAATTTAATGAAAAACAAGTAAATGTGAGTAAGCGACTCAAATGATAGTTGATAATCCAAAAGTAGTTTGTAATTTAATAGAAGAAAAATTCATAAGTAAAACAAATATAGGTTTGTAATTTCTTGTAATAGTTGGTACAATTAGGGCGTTGGTAAGAAAGTTAAATAAAAGTTTGTAAATGATAAAAGAAACAAGCAAAGTTGGTAATTTTTAAAAAAAAAACCATATAAACATTGGTAACTAACAAAATAAGAGTGTCAAATAAACAATAGTAAATAACTCGAATAAGAGTTGATGATACAAAAGTAGTTGGTAAATTTTATTGTAGAAATTCAACCAAAGAAAAATTAGTTGTAGAAAAAAGAGTTGGTAAATATAACTGGTTGATTGGTAAGTAACTCAATGAAAACAAAATTCTTAAACTTAATGAAAAGTTGATAATTATGAAAAAGAATCAATTTAACTCAAATCGGGAGAAAGTCGATACATATTAAAATTGTTAAAATTATCTAGCAATGGACAATTATGGCATTTTGAGAAAGAAAAATAAAAGTTCGTAAATTATGACAAAAGATGAGAAAATGAATATAAAGAACATATTAACACTAATAAGTAACTCAAAATAAACATCGTATTTGTTAGAATATAAATCTTTAGGACAACATTGAGTATTGAAACAAGTTTGTAATCTAACAAAAAAACAAACAATGCTGGTAATTAACCCCAATAAGAGTTAATAATGCAAAAGAAACCAGTTGGTAATCTAATTGGAAAAAAAGTTAATAATCATTCTAATTAAGGTCAAATAAAAGTTTGTAAATGATAAGAATATGTGCTAAATTTAAACATACCGTGTAAATGTTGATAAGACTCAATGAGAGTTGGTAACCCCAAAATTATTGATAATTGAATTGAAAAAAATTGGTAAGCCACAAAAACAAGGATTTCTATTTTCATATAAGAGTTGGCAGTGGAAAATTTAGTAAGAAAGGTAAATAAGAGTTGGTAAAAATAAGATAAATTGGTCAAACAAAAGGTTTTAAAAAAGGTGAAGGTTCATTGAATTCTAAAATTTGTCACAAAAGTGTAATTGAGTCCTAAAATTTTCAAAAAATGCAATTAAATTCTAAAAGTTGTTATTGAAGTGTAATTGAGTCCTAAAACTTTCAAAAAGTGTATTCAAATTCTAAAATTTGTCATGAAAGCGCAATCAGGTCCTAAAACTTTAAAAAAAATGTAATCCTTCTAAAATTTTTAGAAAGTGCAATTCACAAAAGACTTAATTTGAGAAAAAGTCGGTAAGTCACTAAAATAAAATATGATATTTTTCTAAGAGAGTGGGTAAGCTCAAAAAGCTGTTAATGTAAATGAAACTCGATAAATTATTAAGTTGATAATTTCCAAACAATAAATAAAAAGTTAGTAGCTTTTTATAAGTGTAAATAATTTTCCAATAATATACCAGAAGAAAAAGAAACCAGCCATTGTTTTTCAAAAACTTCTTGATGATTACCGATATTTCTTGAATCTTATTAGCATGGAAAAAATATGTTCTTTCTTTTGGCACGGAGGAGTAGAGTTGTTCTTTCTCTTCCCCAGATCATCACTAAAGAGGAATTTCATTTTTAATTTGTGGCGAATTCCCCAATTAAATGACATTTATTGAAAGATTTCTTAGGTTACAAGTCACAATTAGACTTTCTTATGTACGTATCCACCGTTTTTATATTTCTCAAAGACAGTTTCCGCCGTATCCCATTAATTCTTTGTTGAAGTCATACCAGAATTTCTAAAGTTTTGCTAATTGTTTTTTTTAACACAAGTAATCTTTGGCCGTAAAGAAATGCAGCTAATGTAGATCTACTGAGACCCACCACATGTCCTCAGGATTCAGGAGAGAGGAGAAAAGTTACTTTCTCATGAGGCGAACTTGCTGCCTATATCCTTTCTGAAAAAAATACCAAGAGAGCATAGTCTAAAAATATTGGAGTACTTGGTCGAAATCAATATTTATGACATAAAGAAACGTGGTTCTCTTCCCGTTCTCTATTCATCTGAAATACGTAAGGCTAATGCCGTATATATATATAATGAAAAGTCTACAAAAAGAGTATATCGAGTGAACGATGGATAGAATAAGTATTTAACCAAAAAATGAAGCCTTTCACATTGTTCGCCATATCAATTTTATAAAATAATTTTAGTATATGCATTGAGCTAGCATTATTTCCAATATCTACTTGCCAAATAAAGTAAGATGGTTCACTTTGTTGTCTATATCAAACATGTGAAGGAAAATTACTAAAAAGTCATAAACTTACCGCAATTGTGTCAATTCAATCTTAAATATTTTTTTAGCCAATTAAGTTCTAAACAATTTGTATTTACGTCAATTCCAGTTCATCTAGCCAATTTTGGCTGAGTGGCATTAACGTGGGACGACCGACCATAACGTGGAACATTTTTAATAATATTTTAATATGTATTTTTCTTTCAAATTTTTACTTATTTTTTTTCTTTTATTTCTCTTTATTTTTTTGCCTTTCCTTCTTCCTCTGGTTGATCACTAGGCCGAGGTGACCAACTAGTTTCAAGGGCAAGCCCTACCTAGCCATTGGCAATGGAAGCCCTCGCCAAGGGTAGGCGAGTTTGACCTCATCCAGTGATGGCAAGGTAAGTCTTGCTAGCCCTAATCTTTGGTCGATCATCACTAGAGGAAAAAGGAAGAGGAAAAAAAAGTTCAAAAAAATATTAAAATATTATTAAAAATTATCCACATTAATATTGACTATGCCATGTTAGGCTAATCGTGCCATTAGTGCCAACCAACCATATTTAGCTAGACAGATAAATTTGCACAAGTATAAAAGGTTTAGAACTCAATTGGCTAGAAAAAAAAATGCTTATGACTGAATTTGCATAATTACAATTAGACTTGTTTGGTAATTCTCCCAACATGTGAATTTTATCTCAACTATGATCTTCAAACTGCAAAGTATATCTAACCATCAATTTGATCGGATTAACCCAAAATGAATTTACAACCACTTTAGATCGTTAATTTCTCATTAGCATCGTGGCTTTGTCGTGCTACACACATTCGACTGAGAAGTGTCCAATGAAGTTTATGGGGGAGGGAGAGGGAGAGAGATAATGGATGGACCGAGGTCAGTTGGTTTGGCCGATAGCTGGAATGGAGGAGGGTCTGTATGCAAGTGATGAGCAACTGATGGTTCGTGGAGAGGTGGGACAATGAAGTTGGATATGAACTGGTAGTTCCCACTAAATTCCACTTTGCCCTTGGGGACTTTTTGAGCGATAGCCGCTCGTCCTCTTCCACTGACCAGCCACTGTGTTTCCTCGCTCAACCAATAGTCACTCTTCAATCCCAAGCACGAATATGAACAATCTCTTTTGGATGGTTGTTCGGACCGGTCGTGAATTTTAGCTTCTATTTCAGGTTATTCACTTCTGGGGTAAACTTTGAAAAAGTGTACTTGAGCGTTTGGAGCCAACATCACAAACAAATGGGAGAGGAGCATTATTCAAGAAGAGAGAAGGGAAAGAGACAGGCCATAGAGACGCACTCCCCATCCATCTTGGCGTTTTGGCCTTAGGGCAAGGTTGGGGAAATGCAGTCTTTTTGGGCATTTCCCATTATCGTGTCCGGCGGTGCATCATGAGTTAAATGGCCGTCTCAATCAGTGCGAGCATTAAAAGTTTTGCGTAGAATGACTTTGTTATAATTTCACTGCCGAAGAATGCACGGAATGAGAATCAAACTCAAGATTGAAATCTCCTTTGTGGAACTGATGTTGGACAAACAACAAAAAGAATTAGTGAAGATTGATCTTGCCAAATTAAGAAAGATACAGCTGTTATCTTATTTCCATCCAACATTATATATGAGTAAAGAATGAGATATCTCTAGGTTATACATCTAGGTGTTCTAGTTTAACCTCTCTATAAATAGGAGCATTCTCTTTTAATTAACTTTGGAATGAATAAAGTTTTAGTTTATTCACATTTAGTTTCTAGCTGTGAATAGTTTCAAACTAGAAACTAAATGTTTGTGGGTTAATGGATTCACCTGCAAATGAGCGATTGTACCGACATGTGGCTCACCGGAGGTCAGAAAGCCAAGGTCATATGGTCATGGTCTCTAGAATTAAGGCAGGGTTGTGTGTAATCAAATGATCCCACAATCAACGTATGATAATGCCTCAAGGTCACGCCTTGTGTGTAATGCAATGCCATTTTTTCAATTCTAGCACCTGCACATTTGCGATTGCACTCTTATCTTTTTCCCATCGTTCACCTATATTCTGACAAGCTCGAGATTATTGCTTCGTTGCAGACTAGATGGACTCAGTTTACATGGCGCGTGTGACAACATCTTTCGGTAGATACACTCCCAGAAATAGGAAGTATATCAAACTCATGGGGGGCATAGTCTCATATACCATTCGACGCACTTGTCCACGGTTTGAGGGTTCACAAACTACCACCGTGAGTGGAGCTCAGACGGATGACACCATACCCTTAATCTAGTTGTCGTCTGCATGTAGGAAATCACGCCCAATTTTGTGCCCAGAAGCTGGTAATTCTCCTTCTCTCCAAGTTACTTCCAGAGCAAGAATGATCCAAGAAGATAGGGGTCCTGATTTAGGGTCGAGTTGTCTATGTACATGGAACTAAACAGAGGAAAGAAGCTGGGAGTTTCGTCAGGCATCATCCACTACAGAATCAATCACCAAACATTGGCATTCAGACTTGCTAGAATTTTATAGTGAATTTCAACTGAAACAAAGTTTAATTAGCACCTTTCTGGTGCTGAACTAAACTAATGGGAATGAATCGGGGATACTGTAAGAGATGCAACTTGAACATAAGAACTAGAAGGGCAACTAGACAGAAGGAGAGAAGGGCCGAAAAAGGAACACCTTGAAAGTTTGAAATGGCTCATGTAGAAGGTTCCGATGCAGCAGATGCAGCAGATGCAGCCCTTTTCTTGGCAAAATACTCTTCAGCACGTGCCAAGTTCTTGGCAACAGAAGGCTTAACCCACTTCTTTCTGCCAGGCAAGACAGTAAGGGAACAGCCAGCAGCCTCAAGCTTCTCTTTTGCTGCTGCTGAAAAGGCACGGGCCTTTACATTTAACTTGACACTTAGTTCCCCGTCTCCTAAAATCTGAAACCATGGTAACAACCAAACAGTTCACAACAGTTCCAGAAAACTTACAAGAAGACAACCTCCACTTGCTGCTGCCATCAAAAAAGGGAGATAAAAGATTTTCTTACCATTTTTCTACAAAGCTAGAAAAACACGAGCACTACGTGATAAACGCATATTATGATTTGAGAAGGCAATATTAAATAGATTCAACTTGTCAGCACTAACGACAATGATAAGTCCACTTATATGCTTATGATGGAAAAACGGGGAACACAAGTTCCATTAAGCAGATATATGGAGCAAGCACGTCCTTCTGAATGAAATCTAGAGGATGGAGACATTATTGACAAAATTTTGGGGCCTAAATGCTACAAATGACCCTTAAAAAGCCTCCACTATGGGTAGAAGTGCTGCTCAAAAGGGGAAAAAGGAAAGGACGATGCACCAAAGAAGAGCAGGGACGGCCTCTATATTACAGTGGAAAAGAAACCTTAGCCATACCCAAGCATGTTCATACCTTCAAAGGGAGTTTCCTTTCCCTTCCTGATGGGTTAATCAAACCCTTACTCTTTAAAGTCTCTAGAGACACCTCATCCCCTTCTTGAAATCCAGCCGCTTCAATGTCCTTTAGATTGACAGGAACATACTTAGGCAATCCCGCATGCATGCCTTGCCAGTAAATCGAAGAAACAAAAAGTCTCAGCAATTACAATGTATAAAGTATAATTAGGCACACAAGACATAGTGACATTTTTGCCTGTACAAAGCAGATATCTTCTCTTCTACAAACCCGTGCTGCTAGAATTTTCAACTAAAGTGACAAACATAAGGCTGAACAGCAAAACAAGAGAACTGGCATAACACCATGTGCCTATACCTATATTTACACCACTCATTCTAATTTGCAGGTAAAACTAAGAATTTCAGGGAAGATATGACTGCTGGCCCCTTGACATTCTCCACCATCTTTTGTTTATTAGTCATTAGTTCAGGCCCTCCTTAAAGCTGGAGTTATTGCATATCAAGGATTCTCCCAAATGCCACAATCAATTCCTTCCCAGTTAATATAAGATATGATGGCATCTTGTACGAATAAGTTAATTCTGGTAACTCAGAAGTCTTATATTCTGGATTGCCTTATCTCTGGATTACTGTTACTTAACTAATTCTATTAGGCCTCTCCATGTAATACTAGTGGTGCCAAGACAAAAGAGAGTAAGGAACTATGACTCCTTGACAATGATGGGGCACCCACAAATCAGATTAGCAATACATAAGAGCAATCATTACAGAAACCACAAGATTTGATTTAAAAGAGTGAACAATGTACCCCCTATGGGTGGAAACAAGATTCATCGATCATTCTCAAGATATATTTAAAAAGATACACCTGTTCATAACCAGATGCTAACTATGTAACATGCGAGTGTAAAACACTATCAAGAAGACCTGTTGGAGAAAAATTGTCCAACTTCTCAAGGACGCCAATATCCTTGCTTCCATAAGAAATTTAACCAACATGATATTTCAGCAAATTCATCCCTAAATCATATGCACAACACATACGATGGAATCATATTTTGCTTTTGGTAACTACCAACTAAAGTAGAAAGAAAATGTAGATATTTGGTTAGATACAGGGACAAGATAAACCATGATTAGGCCAAGCCATCAACTGAAAACTTATGAATGAGTGTGATCAAACATGACAAACTACCTTGGCTATCTTGCAATATCTATTAAAAAGGATCCGAAAACTTATTTTTATGTACTCGTGTGAAGTCATCCCATATATGTCTGATTGCTGATTAAATGCAGCAGGATCACAAACCTTAATGTGACAGACAGTGTAAAATGAATAGAGACTAATCCTTGTTGCAATAGATATTATTTTTTTTCCTGCTTGCAGCTTTGTATTGCTTTACCATGAAATCAGTACATACAGAAACTATAAACTAGCATGACCAGTGTTGAAACATTCAATATCACAGCAAACTAGTCAGCTCAACCAGCTTCAGCTAGAAACTACTGTCACTCAGAATACATAAATGTGAAAGACCTAATTGTAGAACCTATATCTGCAGCTGCAAAACTTTAAAATTCTAAGGATCTCCAATACCCTAGTTTATTTGCTTTAACATGACTACTAACAATTGCATAACTGAATAGCATGGAAATGGCAAAAGTAATTGCTTTCTAAGCATATCTAAGTAAAAAAGACAAAAGAGCCTTTCTTTTTCTGTAGAACAATAGATAATGCTTAAGATATACATTTTTAACAATTCTACACTGATTCACAAGTTTATTAAATCTGCATCAAAACCAAGAGCGCAAGATGGAAAAATCACTCAAGATTAAAGCCCCGATTACGCTTGTTCCTTCCTCGGAGAAAAATTTCTTCAAACAACTTCCAGACACTCATAGTCTCCAAGTTCTTCTTGATCCTTTATCATAACACCACCACCCACTACAATAACGTCATATCAACAAACCTCAACAAATGCCCCATGTGACAAAGAAACTTCGTTTCATCCTAAAATCAGACGAACGCACCAAGACATCTTAATGGCAACCCAAGAATATAACACACGAAACAGTCAGAATTCATTACCTCCCGCAATGCCACGCAATTTAGGGAGACGCCGGTAAAGCGGCATTTGACCACCCTCAAAACCCTTCATGACGCCCGGTCCAGACCGGGACTTCTGACCCCTCATCCCGAACCCACAGCTCGCCCCTTGACCCGCCGAAATACCCCTTCCCTTTCTCTTGGCCCTCTTCCTCGACCCAGGCTGAGGTCCCAAGTTGTCCAGCCTGAATCGGACGGGGGAGGACGACGGTTCGGCGGCCGGCGACGAAGACGCCTTGCGGCTGATGACGAGCGGGGGCTTCTGCTGTCGCCTGCTCTTCAGCTGAAGCAGCTTCGGAGGAGGGTACAAACACGGTCTCGCTCTCAAGCTGCCGGAGCCGCCCTGCGAGGCGAAAGAATTGAGAATTTGCTCCCGACGGCGAGAATGGCCATCGTGCCCGAGAGAGATAAGAGAGACAGTACCTTGAACGAGGAGGAGGGATGATTGGAGACGACGGCGAGCCTCGTCAAGGGACTCGAAGAAAGAGAGAGAAGAGAAGCCATCATGGACGAAGCGAGAGTTGAAGATGGGAACCGATGCCTTGCTCTGCTCTCGGAACATAGTTTTCGCTAACGGATAAGGCGCGGAGCGAAAGCCGGGCAAAATGACGAGACCCGGTTCAGTTGTCGCGTTTCCTTCGAACCCGGTTCGACATGGTTTCGCTGTGGGCTTTTGTCATTTTGGCCCAAAATGACAAAAGCCTAAAGCCCATCACTCCAAGCTAAAAAACCAAGACGGTTGCTTTCGAAAAAGATGAATTTGAGGCAGGTGAAGGAATTAAGAAGCTCCGCGTATCCTCCGTCAGCGCAGACTAAAACGAAAATCCATGTCATCAAAGATCTGCGAATAGAAGGATAAACAACGCACTATTATCACGAAGAAACGTACAAGATGACCTGTCAAAAGCCCCAAACGCCCGAGTGGCGAAAGCTCCTTCCTTTCCAACACAAAACCCACAAGAGAGACAGAGAGAAAGGGAGAAAGAGAGGGTACGTACCTGAGCTATAACTCGTACGAAGGGCTACTCCGAGAGGAAGGAGAGACGAGGGAAGAGAATCCGCTGCTAAAAAGAAAAATAATATGGACAGAGAGAAGAAAAACGTTCTCTTGTTATTGGGCAACGGCGACGCTGACAGAGGAGATCGAAGGAGAGAGAGAAAAGGGAAAGGGCCTGCAAATGAATCGTTTCTCCTAACCTGACCGAGGTTACTGTAAGAAGGGAGATTTTTCCTTTTTTACTCATTCCTTTTTCCTTTTTTTTTTCTCCTTTTGATTGTTTCACGCATGAATTGGAGTGCGTTTCGGCAAAGTCGGATTGGGGAAGTGTTGATTTGTCCTCCCCAGAAAAGAAAAGAGTGGAAAAAAGAAGGAAGGAATATAAAAAGAGAGAACGGATCCATGAGGAATTGATGTGATTGCTGAACTGGTTTCAAATTTTGAATATATTGGAGATGGGTTGAGCGAGTCTGTTGACTTTTTGAATCGACTATTGGGGTTCTGACGATGTTGGACATATGAGGCAGCCTATTGAGGATGAGGCTTGGTTTCTGGCCCATGAAATAGACTATCTTAGTGATAATGAGAAGGGAACTGGCCATGGGACTGTTCCTGACCCGCGGGAAGAAGGTTGAATTAAAGATGAGGACGACGACCAATCTTTTGCCGAGGAGGATTCTTACTTCTCTGGGGCGCGATTTCTTCAATCAAAGAACATGGAACCAATTTCAGCTTTAGATGAATCGATGGGACTATCAGTGAGAAAAGTTTATGGTAGCGGGGAGGAGAATGATTTAATCGCACAATATGATGGACAGCTTATGGATAAGAAAGCACTGAATTTCACGTGTTTGCAGAACCTGTGTGTCAGGGGTTTTGTCGCACAAATAGATGAGGGATGAGAAGGTTTTGAATGATTGTGAAAGGCCACAGCTGAATTATGTGTGTCATTTGATGATCAACATGATTGTGTTAGATCAAAAGAGAAAGAAGAAAATTTTCAAAAGAATGAGAATTTTTTTAACCACTCGAAGTGTCAACATTCATAACAATAATTCATTTGTGCACCTCTCTACTAAGAACGATATGAATTAAAGCAATTAGGGAAATACACACCCACCAACACTCATCAGAAGATTGCTTCTCTCAACATTTAATTCATTAAAATGTTCACTTGATGGTTTAACATTAGAAATCTTTTCAAACAAAGCTACAACCATAAATGCAAGTTCTTCAAAATGTTCACTTAATGGTTCAATATTCCTTTTCAAACAAATACAACCATAAATATAAGTTTAGAACCATGATTTTCATTTTCAGGTAGTGTTGAAATCTTAGTGGTGTGCTTGTATGCAATAGGTGTCTAGGGCACCTCTAGATTATGCATCCAAAGTAGGAGTGAGAGATTCTGGATATTCTCAACTTGCATGTGTTGGGTTATACATCGACACTCAAACCTTTGCTTGAATTCCTGAAACCAGAATCAGTTTTCCCACTAGCACTCCAAATAATCCAGCTAATGTTGTGAGGGTTGACAAAATGGAAATGATGCTCACTTCAGATTTTATCTTAGCGGTCCTCCAAGATGTACATGTTGACATGGATATGATTCCTGCCTTCCTCTTTCACGATGTGTAATAACCCAATCTTTGTTCGAATTCAATCAGCACTACTAGTACTACTATATCATGCTCCCAAAGTGAACATTTTTACTCACTCAGAATACCAACATTCATTTTAAAAGAGTGAACAACAATTTGTTTGTCCTTTCTCTGCAAAGAACTACGTGAATTGAAACAATTAGGGGGGAAATACACCCACCAACACTCACCGGAAGGTTGCTCCTCCCATTAAAATGTTCACTTGATTGTTTAACATTGGAAGTATTTTCAAACAAAGCTACAAACATAAATGCAAGTTCATTAAAATGTTTACTTGATGATTTAATATTAAAAGTTTGTTCAGCATAAATGCAAGTTCAGAATCACGATTTCCATTTTTAGGTAGCGTTGAAAGAAGTAAACACCACCAAAAGAATGAGAATTTTTTTATTTATTTACTCAATCCACATAACTAGATATCAAATATTAGTGATGCACTCATAGGCGATAGGTGCTTAGGCTACCTCCACATTACACATCCAAAGTGGGAGTGGGAGATTCCATATGGACACTCCTCAAATTCACTCACATGTGTTGGGTTATATATCAACACTCAAACCCTTACTTGAATTAGCGAATCCGGAATCAATTCTCCCCTACCGGTGCTTCTAATAATCTAGCTAAACTTATGAGGGTTGACCAAATGAAATTGGTGTTCATTCCAGATTTTATCTTTGCGGTCCTTAAAGATGTACATGTTGATGCATACACGATTCCTACCTTCCTCCTCCACAATGTGTAACAATCCAGTATTTGTTCGAATTCAATCAGCGCTACTGTATTATGCTACATTTCAGGTTTGGGGAGTGAGATAATTTCTCAGGCTCAATTAGGAATGGCGCAATAACTAGTTTATCATCCTTGTGACAAGGTGCGGAAGTAAATGCATATGCTTGTGCAAATACTTCCTACCCGAATGAAATTGTTGGGGGCCAAGTCCATCTCGCTCCATTGACCCATTCGAAACTTATATACACCTGACTAATATTCCATCTTCTTTTAGGGGCTTTTTTTTTCTTCTTTATGTTCTTGCTTCATTGATTTGTTCAAAACTTGTATACACCCGACCAATATTCCATTTTCTTTTAGTTTTTTTTTTCCATTTATATTCTCATCTTTCAGATTATGATTGTTTAGGATTGCGATTTAAACTTCCTTTGATCATTTATTATTTTAGGCGATAAAGAGTTTGGAGAGAAGTTTGGAGAGAAAATGTTTCTATTGCTTCAATTATTTGGTGCTAAAAAGCTCCTCTATTTATATAAGAATCCCTCTAATTTCAATCATAGATTTTCTCTTGATCTAATGGTAAATATTGCACCATCTACCAACTATCAAAATTCAAGACATTAATTCTCTAGAACACGATATATTTAGCTTATTGCCCTCCCACAAAAATATTCTAGATGACTCTAGAAATTTGGTAGGCTTGCTCGATTCTCTTGGATTGTACACAACCCTTGGTCCATGGAAACCTCCGCACCGCAATATTAGCTTGGTTGTTTGCTACTTCTACTTGGACCCCTAATTGTGTTTATACTATTTGATGATAGAAATATGTGCCTCGAAAGCTGGTTGCAATGCATCATTTATTCTACTTATTACCATTTGGAGAACTTAACAGAGTCCGATGGATTTTCACTTAGAAAATTCAAATCTAGTAAATGGAGAAAAATTCCACTCTGCACGAATCCCCATACCAAACAAAAACATGATTATCAATAAAATAGTGTACCATTCGTTGAGGCCTTCGACAATTAGTTCACAAACCAAAATACAGAATGAAAATATGGATCAATCGCCGTAATTAGAATGATCAACCTGTGAGTCTTTGTAATTAACATATATTTGGAGGTTCCTGAAGGGGGAAAGAGAAGAAGAAAAAGACAATGTTGAAAATTTAGAGATAATTATTTCTTTAACAAACAGAACCCATAGCTACATTAAGAACCCAACGATGTTAGGAAGAACCATATTTAAACATGAACCGTTTGCTGCAAAGATTGACCAATTTTTGAATTTACTTTGTAAAAAAAAAAAAAAAAAAAGTTAAAATAGAGAAAAAATAATGCCAATTTTTTTTTTATTCGTGCCTATCATCTCCATGCCGAAAACATGTCATGACAAAGACAGTGTCATTTGGAGAGCTTAACAAAGTTTGATGAATCTCCACTATGAAAGATCAATTCTAATAGCTAAAGAAAAAAATTCCACCCTCTTCACGAATCTACATATAAAAAAAAGACATGATTAGCTGCAAGACAATGCAATCGGACTATGATCATTACTTGAAGCCTTTAACAACGAGTTAACGAAAAAATACCAAACAAAAACATGATTTATCTTGGGAATTAACATACTCTCCTTCTCTTTCTCTCTCTCCCCCTCCCTTCCTCCCTCCACCAAAAGTGTTCCTGCAAATGGAATGGTTTGTTAGAAAGAAGGAAATGAGAGGAGTGGAAAAAAACAAAGCGCAAAAAGAAGAAGATAAAACTATACTCGAGAACATGCTCGAATTCAACAGTAGTGCCGCTACCTCGTCTCTCATTTTTGGGATAGGAGTGCAGCTATGGATCTTCACCTTTTTCAACTTCCAAGGCTTTGGAAATTTGTGCAATTGTTCTGACAGAGAATGAGAGAAACCTAGTTGATAACTTAATTGAAGAAGAGAACAATTTGTAAGTCAAGAGAACATGTTTGTAAATTTGGTAAATGAAAATGCTGATTTCATGTTAAAGTTAGTAAACAAATAAATATTGATAAACAATTCAAATGAGAGTTGGTAACCCATAATTAATTGGAGAAATGTTGGGAAGTCATACAAAAAGGGTGATAATCTAATATAATAGTTGATAAATAGTGGCCTTAGTAAGAAAGCTATTGGTAAGAGAAAATTTTATTTATTTATTCAGAGATCAAAGAACTTGGAAATAAATGCTAGTAACTAACTTAAATGAAAATTGGTAACACAAAACCAGTGAGTAATTTATCTGAGAAAAATTGGTAATCATTCTAATCGAGGTTGGTAATTTTTAAAATGTGTTGGCAATTTTTAAAGTTGTTAAGCATGACAAATAAAGCAGCCACTCAATAAAAAGCTATTAAGTTATGTAAATAAAACTTGATAACTTATTTAGTTGATAATTTTCAAATAATAAATAAAAAAGGTAGTAGCAAGTGTAGATAATTTTCCAACAGTATACCAGACGAAAAAGAAACCAGTCATTTTTTTTTTATAAACACTTCTTGATCATTACCAATATTTCTTGAATCTTATTAGCATGGAAAAGATATGTTTTTTTTTTTTGGCATGGAAGGTTAGAATTGTTCTTTCTCTTCCCCGGATCATTCCTAAAAAGGAATCTCATTTTAATTTGTGGCGAACTATCCAATTAAATGACATGTATTGAAAGATTTTTAGGTTACAAGTTGCAGTTAGACTTCCTTATGTATGGATCTGCCATTTTTGTATTTCTGAAAGACAGTTTCCGCAGTACCCCATTGATTCTTTGTTGAAGTCATGCTAGAATTTCTAAATTTTTGCTTAATTTTTTTTAACACAAGTAATCTTTGGCCGTAGAGAAATGCAGCTAACATATCTAATAAGACCCACCATATGTCCTCAGGATACAAGAGAGAGGAGAAAAGTTACTTTCTCATGAGGCGAACGTCCTGCTTATCTCCTTTCTAAAAAAACACCAAGAGAGCATAGTCTAAAAATATTGTACTTGGTCAAAATCAATATTTATGACATAAATAAACGCGGTTCTCTTCTCGTTCTCCATTCATCTGAAATACATTAGGCTAATGCTGTATATATAGAATAAATAGTCTATACAATAGAGTATATCGAGTGCTACGATGTACATACTAAGTATTTAACCCTAAGATGAAGCCTTTCACATTGTTTGCTATATCAATTTTATAACATAGTATTAGTATATGCATTGAGCTAGCATTGTTTCAAATAACTACTTGCCATATAAAATCAGATGGTTCACTCTGCTACTATCAGATCCATTGTGCATCAAACATGTGAAGGAAATATTAACAAAAAAATCATAAACCTATTGCAATGTGTCAATTCAGTTTTAATTTTTTTTAAAACCAATTTAGTTCTAAACCTTTTGCGTTTATATCAATTCAGTCCATTGGCATTGACGTGGACGATAGACCATAACGTGGACAATTTTAATAATATTTTAATTTTTTTTTCAAATTTTCAATTATTTTATTTTATTTTATTTTATTATCTTCCTTCTTCTTTTGGCTAATCGTTGGACTAAGGCAACCGCCTTGGGTGAGCCCCACCTAGCTACTAGTGATGTGAGC
Source organism: Angophora floribunda (assembly GCA_014182895.1). NCBI lineage: Eukaryota > Viridiplantae > Streptophyta > Magnoliopsida > Myrtales > Myrtaceae > Angophora > Angophora floribunda. Next base: position 26,627,803 of record CM024711.1, on the reverse strand, counting down.
CCTCACCAAGGTAGGGGAGTTTGACCTCACCTAGTGATGGCAAGTCGAGTCTATGGCCCTTGCCTCTTGCCCGTTGCCATTGGCCAGAGGAAGAAGGAAGATGGAAAAAACAAAGAAAATATAAGAAAAAAAATAATTCCAAAAAATTTCAAAAATATTAAAATATTATTAAAAATTGTTAACGTTAGTGTTGATCGTGTTATGTTGGGCCGGACATGCCATGTCGGTCTTGCCAGCCAAATTTGGTTAGATGGGCTAAATTTGCACAAATATAAAAGGTTTGCGACTCAATTGCAATAGGTTTATGACTTTTTTGGAAACTCTTCAACATGTAAATTTTATCTCAACTATGATTTGTAAATTGCAAAGTATTTCTAACCATTTCTCCAATTCAATCGGATTAACCCAAAATGAATTTACAACTACTTTAGATCGTCAATCTCTCATTAGCATTGTGGCTTTAGTGGCGTTGCACACATTCGGCTGAAAAGAGTCCAGTGGATTTTTTTTTTTTTTTTTGGGGGGTGGGGGTGGGGGAGATCATGAACAGACCGAGGTCAGTTGGTTTGGCCGATAGCTGGAATGGAGGAGGGTTTGTAAGCAAATGATGAGCAACTGATGGTTCGTGGAGAGGTGGGACAATGAAGTTGGATATGAACTGGTAGTTCCTACTCAATTCCTCTTTGCCCTTGGGGACTTTTTGGAAGATCGCCGCTCGTCCTCTCCCACCGACCAGCCACAGTGTTTCCTTGCTCAACCAATAGTCACTCTTCAATTCCAAGCATGAATACGAACAATTTCCTTTGGATGATTGTTCGGACTGGTCGTAAATTTTAGCTTCTATTTCAGGTTCTTCACTTCTGGGGTAAACTTTGAAAAAGTGTACTTGAGCGTTTGGAGCCAACATCGCAAACAGATGGGAGACGAGCATTATTCAAGAAGAGAGAAGGGAAAGAGACAGGCCATAGAGACGCACTCCCCATCCATGTTGGCTCTTTGGCCTGAGGGCAAAGGTGGGGAAATGCGGTCTTTTTTAGCATTTACCATTATTGTGTCGGGAGGTGCATCATGAGTTAAAATGGCCGTCACAATCAGGGCGAGCATTAAAAGTTTTCCGTGGAATGACTTTGTTATAATATCACTGCCGAAGAATGCACGTAATGAGAATCAAACTTAAGATTGAAATCTCCTTGTGGAACTGATGTTGGACAGGCAACAAAAAGATTTAGCGAAGATTGATCTTGCCAAATTAAGGAAGATATAGCTGTTATCTTATTTCCATCCAAGATTAGATAAGATTGAAGAATGGGATGCCTCTAGGTTATACATCTTTTTGTTAGGTCTTCAAGTTTAACCTCTTTAATAGGAGCATTCTCTTTTAGTTAACTTTGGAACGAATAAAGTTTTAGTTTATTCACATTTATCCGGTCCTTCAGATTTTCTATTCTTGAGATTTAAGGTCACTTTGTAATATAAGTCTAGCCCATCTCACTTTCATGCTGCCTGAAGAACACCTTTAACATTTGGACAGGCTAGACAAATCGTTTGTCCAAAAAAAAAAAAAAAAAAAAACCGTTAGAAAAACGGGTCAACAACGTATTCATAGTATATGATTTAACATTCCCCTCTCATGCATGCTGGTCTTCACATCTGCAAGACCATCTTGGGACTAGAAAAACATTAACAGGATATAACGAATGTTAAAATAAAAAAACAGAATGATAAGCAAGATCGAATCGGGTCATTATAAGTAATATCATAATTCAATTTTTTTTTGGTAATCATAATTCAAATTTTGATCTATACTTTGATACTATGTTAGATAAATGGTTGGTCTAAAAAGGTCGTTTGTTATAAAACGAGTCAACAATGTACGCACAGTGTATGGCTTATCAAGACCGAAGAATATTTCGAGGACACTTTCGTTTCGTTTTCAAAGGAGAGGGACAACACTCGGGTCGGTTGGTGTGGCTAGTTGTGTCACTAGTGTGGGTTCGCCCGATTCCCCTCCGGTCCCACCAGAGGAAAATAGGATCCTCCCCAATTCGAAAAACACAATAAAAAGAATGGCCGAAAGCTACGGTTGCATGGTCCAGTCCAAAAACCGGGTACAATAATAAATCAGGAGGGAGGGGGGAGATCGTGCAACCATGTGGATGGTGATCCGTAGAATTTGCCCATCTCGACATGATGAGCAGATCGCAGCAAAAAACTCTGCACGATTTGGCATGCGTTCATTTGCCTCCAAACCCATACATCATTCTCTTTCCATTCTGGGGTTGGCTTGTTGCAGCTGACACCTCCAGGAAGAAAACACAGAGAGAGAGAGAGAGAGAGAGAGAGAGAGAGGTGCGTGTGTATTCAGAGGGAAATCTTTCACCAAGTCGTATGTGGACGTGACATTGTCGACGGGACATCGCTCATCTGATCATATGCCTCGATCTGCAGTGCATGATTGAAAAGTTTAGGGGAAGGGAGGTGTATTTATGTCCTCATATCTCCCGCTATTATCTCCTTTCGACCATCCCAATTCACGCTCGGATGCACACGATTTGCCTGCATTGTCTCCCTAAGTTGCAAAACTGTAAGCAAATACATGCTCGTTTGAATCCGAGCTTGACTGTGGCACCGCTCGTTGGATCGACGTCACTCGAACTTTCGCCTGAGCTTGGGACATCGACCTCGTGCAGCAATGAGCCCTGCGTCTTGTAGCTCGCCTGCTCTTGTGAGAGAGACTAGAGGCTTTCTTTGTTGTCCTAGATCTAATAACCAGAATACAAAGCCCGGGAATAGATTCATGTATACTTCTCATCGTTTTAAGTCATACAAATGCGTATGATATGTAAATTGAATACTGCAAAATCATATCCTTTTACTTTCAAATTTTCATACATAAAGTACAAAAACCTTAACAGCAAGAAATAATCAGAATTTATGTCGAGTTTCTTGTGATTCAAGTATATACACCATGATAATGTGAGATTATTATAATTGGGAACACGGTTGTGTTAGAATATTATCTTCTAATAATTATAGAAGAAGTATATAGAACCTCTCAATTACTTTCTCAGTGCAAAAAAAGAAAACGCCGTTTTATGTGCTATTGTCGATCGCCTTCTTCTAGTTAAAGGCTAATTTAACATTTCTTTGGCTATAAATTAGTCTTCAACGAAATATCATAAAAGGAAATTAAAATCGAAAAGAAAAAAAATCAAAAATTGGAACCCATTAACTAAAATCCCATCTTAGTTTGCACAATCAATTGTCAAGAGCCTTTTTATCTATCAGATTTCTTGCTAATTCATTAGTGCTTAATCAAATCAGGAAGATTAAAAAAAAAATCTAACTAGCCAATGGAGAAAAAAGAAACGCAGATTGAAACTAAGGTAATTAAAAGAGAGAAAAGAGTACAACCGGAATTTAAATATCTAATATGCTTGATTCTTGCAAAAAAATTTATATCGTTACCTAAAATCAGAATACAAAAGTCAAAAAATTTTACGTACATGAATCCTAACCTGATTTGCAGAATCATACTACTTCATATTCATATACGGCGTGATTATTTCTCCAAACTTTCACAGAACTTACTCATCATAAGAAGAAAAGAAATCCGTCCATTTTTTGAAATATAAATTGTGCTTGGGAAAATCTCAAAAGCAATCAAACTTTATTGAACTATCGAAAAAGAATAATAGAATCTCCCAAGGAAATACTCAGTAGGAAGAATTATGGAAAATGCTAGAATTTTGTGGGATTCTTGTTTTGCTATATTCAAACTCATTGAATTCTGTTATTTCTATTGTTGAACAAAACTCTGTGATATTGAATGAGGCAAGTACGATTTCCTAGTTGGAGCAAAAAAGTAGAGACAGCAAGAAAAATACTCCTTTCAGGGAGTATGATTAACCTCTTTCTATTGAGAATCCTTTTGTGAACCTTTGAGGTAAGTTTTAGGAAAACACCGATGTCATATATTTATATGGATAGGTAATTGGTTGATCGATCAAAATAGATCATAAAGCCATATTTGATGGTTTGAGTCAATAAGTTCAGAAAATGGGTTATAAATATGTTTAGAATAACAAAACTTAAAAAAATGTGATTGGTGAATGAGTTTATAATTTATCAAAACTTAACTCACTTTTGTGACTCTTTTTTTTTTTAACTTTACAAGAAATTAATGAACTCCTCCGACTGTTCTAAGTTTAGAGAAGTTTTGGTGGGCCCATAATATGGGCCCGACTTCACCTTTATTAAAAATACAAGACAACTTTTTTTTTTTCCCCATTATTTTTATTTTTATTAATCTTGTAAGTTTTGCCCATTGGTTATTGGAGTATATCTTTCCTTCATTGTGGTTGGCATTGTTATTTTTATGTAATATTATTATCTTGGTTCTTATTATTGAAATCCATAGTCAACATAAATTATCTTCTTCAATACCTTATATTCCATTTAATTAAAAATTCAAATCTTCCACGTTATTTGTTACTATAATTTTATAAATTCACTAACAACTAATAACTCTCTTATTTTGCATTATGCATCAATACAAAAATTATAAATTTTATGCAAAGTCAAAAGCCAATTCTATAGCATTTTATAGTCAAAATAGTGATTTTATCGAAATAACCTATACACATAAAGAACTTAAAGTGGTTTAACCAGGAGCATATCGATTTTCATAGATATATGGAAGTATTTTGAAAAATTGGTTGGGTTTAGTACGAGTATAGGTTACTAAATTTGTTTTATATATAAATGAGTTAATTTGGGTCAGACTGTTATCAACTTGACCATTTGACGGCCCTAGTACTTGGAGATTAAATATCACACATGGTGTAAATGAGTTGAGCCACTCAATTTCCTTGAATCCCCATTGAACTCTTTTCAAGTTCAAGCAGCTTAAGTACTTCATTGAGTCAAGTTCGAGCTAGTTTAAGTAGATGGTAAGCATTTGAATTTCCATAATGTTTTCTCATTGTACTTTTAGAATTTGAGTTTGAGTGTAGATTAAAATGCAAATTGAGTTTACTGTTAAGTTGAGCTCAAGCTTATTGAAAATCTAATCATTGCAAGCCCTAGTTGGACAAATCAAATTGGGTTGAAAGCAAATTGAGTATCAAATCATGCACAAATAATCGAGTCGAGCCCTAGGCCGAAAAATCATGCCCAATTGAGATCAAATCAAGTATTGAGCCATGCACAAATAATCGATTCGAGTTGAACTTGCAAATGATAATGTATTAGCTCAGCTCAACCATATTGCAAACTCGTCCTCGAAAAGATGCCAAAACCACCATATAATTTCCAATGATTGCGATGCGTTCTTCATATTACTCTTACCCTTTTCAATTCTTTTTTTTTTTTCATTTTAATCAGCTTGTAATAGATCCTTTACCAATGACTACCAAAAGCGAATACGTTACTGTTTAAGGTATTATAATTATAAAAATATATTCATATATATCTTAGAATCAATTTTCCAATTTTTCGTTCATTTACATACAAAAGGAAATGAGCCCGTAACTTGTCAAATCCTCCGAAATTATTTGGATTCGAGTAGATAAAATCATGTTAAGGACATCACTAATTAACTGAGCGATCAAAGAAGCTATCAGGTAGTGAAGGTCATGTTGACCTGGAGTGACCAAATTTGACGGGCTTTATATTGTGGGTCATGTTTGGTTTACCTATTTAATAAGCTGATCTTGTACTAATTAATCTATTGACTCGACATGATGTAGAGACTGCCGCCTTCCCTTGCGAATACAAAGGTCGCTATGTCTGTAGAGATCATCAACCACAGGTAACCCTATTAATTGATGTAGTGTCTGAGTGCACGCGTGTGGAGGATGATGTTCGTTGGCCGAAAGCGTTTTTGGTCGTTGTCGTCATCCCTCAAAGACAGATGCGGCTGCGGCCGGCGAGAGTTTATTTGAAAGAGTGGGTTCTTATAATTCAATCGAGGATAGATAATCTCACTTGTGTATATATTTGCTCTGTTTTCCTATCTAGTTAATCAAAGTTAATTAATCACTATCTAACAATGACTCATGCATCTCATCCTCTCAACCACTGGCTGCCATCAACAAATCTATAGTTGCTACGTCAATCAACACTCTCTAGTTTAGTCCATTGGTATCTCAAGCATTATTCATTGGTATGGAAAATTTGATCTATAAAATCCATAAAGCAAGTCACGTTTGTTGATATGGCAAGTGAGCATTCAAATAAGTAGCTTATTGAAAGTCCAATAATAATAATAATAATGCACGACAGAAGTTACTGTACTAAAATTACAAAAGACATAATAAACCCAACATTGCTTTTTGATACTTCAGTACCGATTGCTCTGCATTTCCGCTTTGTTTCTCATAGAAGCACATCGTTCTTGGATTTTTTGTCCTTCGCGTCGCTGTTACACGACAACAACGTCTAGAGCCGGAAATCGAATACGTATCGCCTAATCTTGTCCTATCCCTTCCTTCACCTAGATCGCCCGGTCCTGCCAAAATGAACCAAGCCTCTCTCCCTCGAAAGGGAAAGAGTAAAATCATTCTTTTTCTCCTTGGTCAGGGAGAAGTCCAATTCCCTTCACTCGTCTCAACCGAACCAGAATGACACTCTCGTAGACTCCTAGCCCCCTCTTCCTCAAGTAGAGTCACGAGAGTGCCCTCTTTGTTCTTTCAATTCTCATCTTTCACACAGAGAGAAAGAGAGAGAGAGAGAGAGAGAGAGAGAGAGAGAGAGAGAGGGAGGGAGGGAGAGGTGTGCAGTGCAGGGCCGGGGCAGGGGGGTGAACTGATAGAGAACTTTCAAAGGCCCTTCCTTTTCCTCCCTCTCTCTCTCTACCCTTCACTCCACTCGACTGGCCTTTATATTGCAGTCTTCGACTGCAAGTCTTGTGAATCTTGCCTAATCTCTAAGACCACCTTTTCTTTTTATTTTTTCCTAACACTTAGTATCTTCCCACACACACCCACTTAACCTGAAGATTGCTTTAACCTCACGTTTTTCTGTCTTTCTCTGTCGGTACCAAAACCATGTAGGTCTCCCCCACCACACAAACTCTCTCTCTCTCGCGCGCGCGCGCGCGCGCCCTATCTTTACTCTTCAGCATCTCTCTTTTTTCATTAGCTAATTCAACCATCCGCATTCTCTTCTTCAAGACTGAGTTCCATTGTTTCTTCCTTTTCTTGTTTGTTTGTTTGTTGCAGGAGAGAGCTGGAAAACAACTCCTTAGACCTCAACAACTTGCCTGAGGATTACACTAGGGATGGTAATAAGCAAGTGTTTGAGGGTAGTAGCTCCTCATCAGGTATCGAGAGTTTCTCTCCTTTAGACTGCTAGTTACTTTGGCTGAGCGAAAGCTAAAAAGAAAGAAAAAAGAGAAGCTCATTTCACTTTTGTCAATACAAAAACCAGTTCCATTTTATAAGCGGAAGAAAGAGAGACGTTGTAGTAACTTGCCAAGCTCGAAGTGAAAAAGCGAGCTTTGAGCTTTTACAGTGAGGACCAAAGGTTCTCATCTTTCTCAAAATTAGAGAAGGATGATCAAAAGTCGATCTTTCGAATGGTATGGTACGACCCTAAAAACTAATCTGGGGCAAGGGCCGATTAGGGTTGGACTTTTTTTTTGGGCAAGAAGGGTCAAATCGAGTTGCTTTAATTGGTTGACAGGGTGCAGGAAAAAGAAGAACGACGGAAAAGAAGAGTGCGGAAAGGTCTACGAGTGTAGGTTCTGTTCCCTCAAGTTCTGCAAGTCTCAAGCTCTTGGCGGGCACATGAATCGCCACCGCCAAGGTACGCCTCTCCCCCTCTCTTGTTTATTTCACTTAATTGGGGAGAAGAAAAGGAAAAAGAAACGAAGCGTGAACTGTTCTTCACAGTTCACCCGCACTGTTGATGAAACCTGAAATGGACTGTGGACGTCGGTTAGATGATCTTGCTTTCGGTGAAAGGCCTAGTCTTATCAAATCTCGGTTTCTCCACACGCACACCCGCACAAACTCGGAGTAACAGTTGGGGTTTCGCTGAAATTCTTGAGCGGAACTACTGTTGGGGCTTTTGATTTGAAATGATTTGTGCTCTTGTTGTTTCTTCGGTTGTTGGGTTTGGTCAGAAAGAGAGACTGAGACACTAAACAAGGCTCGTCAGCTGGTCTTCGGTAACGATACCCTAGCGGCTCATCCAGCCCTTCCTCATCATCATCTAGCGTAATGCTCTCTCTCTCTCTCTCTCTCTCTCTCTCACAGACACCTAGCCATCTCTTTTATTTTTAAACATGAAATTGGAAACTTTGAACCCCGAAATTAAATCTGAACTTTTTTTATGGAAAAAAGATGAAAAGGAAAACATGGGATTCTCCTCTTTGGTAATTTTAACCGGACTTTTGTTTAGTAATATCACTTTTCTTGTTATCTTGTAGTCAAATTCAAAATTAAAAACTTATCCTATTAAGTATGGTTAATAAAACGTTGTTCACATCACCCTTGCTTGACGTATATGTGTGCTCAAGCTCAACCAATGTGCAAAGATTTTCCCACTGATCTTTTGGTTCATTGCTTCGTTCAAGCTTAAGTTCAGATCTCAACACATGTGCATCAACCCAAGTAAGATCTTTGTTTTCTCAGCAGCTGCCAATCAATGCCGGGAGGCTATCACGCGGCGAGCAACGTGGCAGATCCACCGCTTCCATTCAGATCATCGATGTACCCACCGCCACCGCGATTCTTCTCGGCCTCCTCCTCATCATCCATAGTGCAGCCACCCCCGCCACCACCGACTTACCTATATCCATCGCCGCCCCGCCTCGTCGCCTATCCTTCGCATTACAACAGCAACCAGCACCCAACTGCCGGCGATAACTACTCAATGGGCCACGTGTTCGGCAGGAGCTCAAGCTCCCACTTCGGCGCGCTGGAGTCGAACTACACCTGCATCGGGGCACCGGTCGGAGAAGGGTTCAGTGCACCCGGGGGAGGTGGCAGGGACAGGTCGCCACAGGGTCAGAAGGAAGGATTGAATTGGGTGTCAAGATTGGATCCTCCCTCGATCAATCGGTTTCAAGATGGCTTCTAAATATTTGATCCCGTTGGACGTATGTTGGAGGGTTGAACCGAGTTCTTGAAAAGCCACCCTCAGAGACAGAGAGGCAGGGAGAGGACATGACAAACACTGACTAGAGAGAGAGTGTGGTTTTTTCATCTCATGCAAGGGAAGGAGAGAGGAGAGAATTTTTGGTTTATTTTGGGGGACACAGGGAGGGGGTTGAATGGTACAGCTTTTGGAGTCAGGTACACTCTCTCATCAGCTAGTTTGTCCTGAGAGAGAGAGTGTGTGTGTGTGTGTGTGTGTGTGTCGTCGTGTATCGGGTTATCGATATTCGATCTATAAATCAATTGTGGATTGTTGCTTTAATGCGTGTGAAAGGGAAGTGACCAAAAGCTCGAGCTTTTGATGGGGTTTTGTTAGGTCGTGCATGTGGGACAAGGGAAGTTCGATATGAACTGGAAGTTCCCAACCGCTCTTTTTCCCCTTGCATGGGGTTTTAAGTTTGTGAATTCTCTCTCTCTCTCTCTATACAGTGATCTCGCTTGTCCAGACGTATCTGTGCTCACATCATGCCAGGACGATAAGGACAGTGACTGGCGTGGGGGGTTGAAAAGAACTACGGCAAATTATTCTGGTCTTGTGCTAATCAGTAGACCAGAAACAATCGTGATTAAAAAGCCAGTGAGACCTGTTTAAATTAACTGCTCGGCGAATTCTTCAGATTTAGTTCTTTGCATCGGGAAGCAAAAGTATGACGAGTCCCTTTCTATCCCCGAAAGAATAGTTGCTTTCGTTTGAGCTCATGGTTTCTTGATCATCGGGACAAGTTTCTGTTTGGGAATCCCCTTTCGATCCAAGCATCAGCAATCAGGTGGAGCAGATAATCTTCATTTTCGTGGAATTCGAAGAAATAAGCTCGACAAGAAGTACTATAGATCTTAACTTGCAGTATCCACTCGATCTTTTAAGCATTTTTCTCGGAAAACTCTCGGAGAAAAACCCTAGAAGTACTTTCAAGAAATTTCTAATCGTGTAATCTCTCTATGCATGCCTTATATAAGTAGGAACCAGGTCTTAAATCCCGAGGACCAATACGATACTGGTTTTCTGGAGGACTGGCCGGGCGCTTGACCATTGGCCCCCCGACTTAGTGCCTGCAGGGTCTGGTCGGCAATTCAGGTACAGGGCCCCCACCAGGTAGCTTCAGCTACTTGGCTCGTTCCTCCGTCTTCTCACTCGACGGATGCCTCCTTACTCGTCTCAGACCTATCTTGTTCTTAGGACTTCAATCTTCACTGGAGTCGTCGGTCGAAACCCGAAACATACTCAACATACTTGACATATAGATTCGTGTATAGTTTTTTTATTCGTCTACTTCATGCCTAAAATACATCCAAAACCTATATACTTCTGACGACGTGATTCCTCGAGGAGAGAGAGAGAGAGAGAGAGAGAGAGAGAGAGAGAGAAGAGAGAGAGAGAGAAATATGCGGCCAGGGTTCGTTCGATCTGCTATAATAGATGGATATATGGATATATTTTCGAGTAGGATCTAGAAAGATAGACCATATCTTTGAAATCATGCATGAAGCAAGTTGAACTGGCCCGCCCCTCAGCCTTTCTTAACATGAGATGAATCAAAGCTCTGTATGCAAGAGGGGGTAGGTACGAGCTGCGGTCGAGAATCGCGCCAATTGGTGCCAATTCGAGCATCAGAGCTAGACAGATGTACTGTGTACTAGACAGGCTCAGCTATATCCATGCGCCTAGCTAGGGCTTTTGCATGTTGTTGCAATAACCTGATCTGGGTAAACAGCCAGCCGAACGCTCGCTTTACTCACAGTCACCAAAGTGAGTGAATTACCTGTCTTTCCATCGGAGTGACACTCGCGTGCCGTTGATGCATGTGTTGGCTTCATTAAAAGCTAATTTGCAATCGAGATCGATTGGACTTAGGGATGTGCAAAATGGACTGTCAAAGTCGAAAATTGTCTAGATTAGATTGACTATATTTACTTTTTTTTATTTCATCAAAAAAAATTAGTAGGTTCAGTTTATTGTTTCCAAGGAAATAGGAGCCTGTAATTGAATAATAATATATTCAGATGGAAACATATAATTTGTTTCGAGCTCTGAATTTGTTCCTAGTCATACTTTGCACAATAAGATATCTAGATGGAAACATGTTCCATTGATCATTCCAGTCCCAATTTCTAATGTTGGGAACCTGGAATCGATTAGCCTTTAAGTGGACTTGTGTGTATGGAGTCTGTACGATTAATAGACCATCATTTGGAGCACGTAGTACCATACCCGATGCTCACAAAACACTCATGGACACGTGTTTGTTTTGTCTTAAAATTTGATTTTTCAAAGAAATTTAAGAACCGTGCTTCTTGTCAAAACGCAGATGCCTACTATACCGCCATGGAAAAATTCAAGCAGAAAACATAGTGCAAGCACCCGGGAACGGAACTACCATACATTTTATTTCAAGAGAGAGCGGCTAATCAGGAAAATTACGTGCCTTTAAATATCAAAGTAACATTTTTCCATGTGATAAGCAACATCTTGTTCAAAATTGTAATTGGCTTATTATTCCAGGCAAATAAAGTATTATGGTGAAGGAATGGGTAATGAATTTTGCATAATTTTGGAATAGTGGCACAAAATAGAAGTGTATATTGCTTTAAGCATTTGTAATCCTCTCACTTCAAGAGGACTTTTTTCTTTTTGTAATTAGATCCGCCATAAAAAGGTTGTTTTTGGACCTGAGCAAGTCCTAAAAAGGTTTAATTGAGAGCAAGAGTTTGCTTTGTAAGTTTCTCAGGTATCCCCATCTTATTGGAGGAGAAAAGTTTAGGAGATGAATTGGGGGGTACGGAGGTCGGTGAGGGCCTGAAGGTAAATGAGAAATCTAACCTTGCAGCTTGCCCTCGCTGGAGGGACAAGCGAAGGTGAAGGTAAAACTTTGATCGAGACTAGATTCCCCTCGAACTGACCATGGCACTGCCACGAAATAGAAGTGTATATTGCTTTAAGCATTTGTAATCCTCTCACTCTAAGAGGAGTACCTTTTCTTTTTGTAATTAGATCCACCATAAAAAGTTGTTTCGATTAGGCTGTAAATGACAGATGATGGCCTACGAGGCCATAGATCGTTTTTGTCTTATTTATGGACAACAATTTGTCACTGCCCAATATATTGACAACATCCTATTAGATAAACGTGCAATTGAAGTTTGGCCATTCTTATCCCATCAACGTCACGATATCATCGTTCTGATCCTCCTAGGCTCGTACCATTTCTTTGATTAATCTTTCATTTTTTTTTTGAGAAAATTATCCAATCAAATAAATTTTCTAAATTTACAAATTTGATCCTAAATCTTTACATGAATTGTAATATAGCCCTTCCGGTTAATTTCCATTGGAAAGTGTTGTCGTGAAGGTATGCCACGTATGACGACTCACAATAATTAGATCACAACGTCAGCAATTTCTAGTAAAAATTGGCTAAAACAATTACATTGAAATTTTGCGAAAAAAAATGAAAGGTTTTGAATTAAATTGACATTCATATAATATGTTTAGAACTGAATGGATAATTTCCCCCTTTTTTGGTCGCTCGTATATTTTTGCTTGATTTCTCTTTCCAATTTTAATTTATTACCAAAAAGGAACTTTAAGCGAAACCGCAGTGACCATAGCCCTAGATTTTCACACTATTTTACTGCGCATCAAACAGAAGGATGAAAGTTAATGTATCTTTTGTACTCCGCCAAGCAATTTGTCTACTGTAAAGAACATCATATACAAGGTTTAGATCTTTTCAACAGCTCAAACTTTGAACCTTACATTTCTATTTCTTTCCTGCTTAAATGTGGTTTTGACCCAGGTTGCACGCTTCACTTGTGTAGGAGTAAAAGGAAATTTGTTGTTACTTAATAATTTTTGGCGACTAAAAAAGTTTATAACCTGTTTTGTCGCATGGGAAAACAACATCACTAGCCAATCGTAATTAGATAACTTGAAAGGGACCGAATTGACTTCCTCAAACCGCGCGCATCGTAATTTTTAGTTAAGTTTGTAGGTTGGGGAATGTTTATGATTTATAACTTCTGAATTAGAGGCATGATCTCCTCCAACCATTAATAGAGTGAAATAAAGCCCTTATGGTTTCCTCACATAGTGTGTGAGGAGAGAGAAAGAGGGCTTTTCTAGAAAAAGAAAATTAAGGGTAAATAATCACATTTGATGTAAGTGTACATTAATGCCTTGAATCAACCTATCGGAGTTGAGCATTTATATTTGATTAAGCAAATCTAGTATCCAAACCATAGGGCCACCCACTCATATTAACCTTAGAGATCATTCTCTCCACCCAATTTGTGAAGTCTTATTCGATGTATGTGAATGGATTAGTTTGTGTAAACCTTTATAAATTAGTTGAGTCATGATATCCAAATATTTTGTATTATAAAAAGGAGGTTTAATCTTACTGCAAACGAATTTGACGTTAATAAATGAATAAATCCTATTAATGGGGGCTGCCGGATAGTAGTTAGATATACAGTACAAGGAAAGTTTCGACTTGTGATACATTGATTGTGAACAATTGATACATTGAAAATTATAAGGTTTCCCGGTTAGTCTCATGTCAATTCTAATTTATTCCTGAGCAAATAAAGCAGTAAGTGAAATTAAATGCGGCTGCTTTGAACTCAATGATTTCATTTCAAACAAAGCATTAAATACACGGAAGAGATCTCGCAGAGAAAAAGCTGAAATGCGAGCTCTAATTTTTCAAACATGATAAGCACCAATCTCAATGTGGGATCTCATAAAAAATCACGCGTTCCTGATCAAGGCTCTCTCTCTCTCTCTCTCTCTGTTTTTGGACATTATATTGATCGACTCCGCTTGCTTCCAGTCCTTGGTTGTTTCTCCTGCTAATCAACGTTACATCTCTTTCACTCACTCTCTCTCTCTCTCTCTCTCTCTCTCTCTAGGGGCGTGTCTGTCGTCATTATGAAACCCTAAAAGTAATCATGGGTAGATATCTGAAGCTAAGCTAGGCGTTCGCTGAATTTTTCATGCTCAAAGGGGGTGGGGGGTTGTCATTTGTGAAAGAGACGTGCATTCGAGTTTTGGGGGGGCGAGATATTTATGAGACTCGAGAGAGTGTAAAAGTGCGTATAGACTGTATTTATGGTTTTGTTTTTATCCGTAATACACTCATTGATTCAGGTAATACACACAAACACACGCCCCTCTGCATGCATGCATCGCCTGTGCAAAAGTGCGCGTATGGTGGTGCTGGTGGCTGTCTATCCACTATGTGTAGGCACAGCCTGGCTAGGGTTTAGCCACTCTCTCTCTCTCTCTCTCTCTCTCTCTCTCTCTCTCTCTCTCTTTCTCTCTGCTTCCAGCAGCAGCAGTGATTGAGTCGATGCTGTGAGAGCAGAGCCGGTAAAAGATAAAAGGGAAAGAGGAGAGAAAGATCAGCGCCTGGGGTCGACGGGAATAGCGACAAGAATGTCTTCGGTTCTTCTGACCGACCGGCAGACTTTTTTGAACTTCGTTCCGGTGGCGCTGCTTTGGTTTTAAAGATGCTCCCACCAGTCCAGTCCAGCACTCAGCCTTTCCTTTTTGCCTTTTTACGTTTTAACTGTTCCCTTTTCTCTTTTCTATAGAGAGGAAAATGCATGAAGCGGAAGTAGACTCTTCCTATGGTCTTTAAATAGAAAATGCATTTGGACATTTACCAACATATGTCGCAGGGAAACAGATCCCGGGCAGGACCGCATGAACATGGAAGAATAATGTAGAAAAGCTATGAACTGGTGTCGAATGGAATAAGTCTGCGTTCCAAGACAAGACATGCTTTTGGAGAGAGTAAAATATTAAAAAAAGAATAAAACTTAAACGTATTATGCAGATTAACATTTTGATGATTTGTTGCCATGGTGATCAACGGAGGAAGAAGGTAAAAAAACAAAAAAAGAAAGAAATTAAAAAAATTATAAAAAATAAAAAATTGACAACATCAATACTGATTGTTACACACGAGATTGTTAGCATGCACATTCCCGCCAAAATTAATCAAAAAGACTATCGATAAATTATTAAAAAATTTAGAATTAAATTGATACTATTGAAAAGTTTATAATTCAAATGTCAACCATATAATAGTTTTATGATTTATAGATAATTTCACCCTTTCAAAGCTGATTAGCGCATCAATTCCCCTCTAAAGAATTTATGCAAAACCCCCCACCTTATCAAATAGGGTCAACAGTGACTTACAATCACTACTAAGTACATGTATTGGAAGACGTACGGTCGATTAATAAGTAGCACATTCTTGCATCCGATTCAATTTCAAGTTTTGTTGATGCCTTTATGTTTTTGGCCGGTCTCGACCCATCTCGCACAGTCCAATATTGTTCAGTTCCGACGCAGGAGGGCATACATTTTCAATTCCAACGGCATAATTTTCTATCCCATCTGTTTAGAAATATACATGTCTTGCATAAGAACAAGATGATCCATGCAATTTCGTATATTTTCATGAAGTAATCACACGATGTTGGAGACGAAACCCAATGGGGTTCTACATTCTCGGAAGCTAACTATACCGAGACAAAAGCCCAGATGAACGTCGTCCATTTCTTTCGCATAGCATCGATATATCTGCATAGAATTAGCTTTGGCTCAACTGAAGCGGAACGTTGCTGAGCTATTTGTATACCGTCTGTAGCTTGGAATAGAAGAGATGGCTCGAGCAGCTGCTACCTTGACAAATTTAATGTATATCTATCTTATGAATAACCCTTTCAATCTAAATGAAGACCTTGAAGCATATGGAAACTCGTGGTTGGACCATGTAGACCTCCACTGTTTTTATCTCACAGGACGTGCTTATTTGCATTTAAAAGGAAAAATAGAACAGCTAATTTCAAAAGAATATGAAGAAGCTTCTTGAAAATCTACGAGTCAAAAGTATGAAAGTTCAACAAAATCCTGACTTGATAATATAGAGCAAGGTACATGAACAGCAAGATTTATATTACACGAAAAGTCAATCGACACAGAAGATGAAGATTCCGCACATTGAACTTGTACCCTGAGAAGTACCAATGCTCTTGTTTATCTTGAGCTTCACAACGACCGTATCACAAGATTGGTGCCAAAGAGCACACTCAGAATTTACAAACAAATGACCGTTCCCGTAATTGGCCCTGAGCACAAAACATTTGCTTCCAGAATTCTTTATATTCGCTTTGACACATTTATCAGTTATTCGAGGAGATGAAGATACATTTACTTTCTCAACCGCTTAGCCCTTTGAAGACGGTCAGCAGCGTGCACTCACTAGGACGTCTTCACATCTAGAATGGCTATTGATTATATGTCTCGCTTCTTTACAGAAGAATTCGACCCCATGGAGGCAATACATTCGACCTCATCACATTCGGATACTAGGAAGACCTCCCGCCTTAACTCTTCTGCGTCCCGTACTGGATTTTCGCCAGCTCAGCAGCTGCACGTGCAGCAGCAGTTGCACGCTCTGCAGAAGCAATGGCGGCTCGAGCTCTTTCCAGAATTTCAGATGATTGTGGCCTTATCTCAAACTTCAAATCAGTCAGCGTTCCAGCATCTTGACTCTTCTGAGATGTTTCAATCTCATTTGTGCTGTGCGGGGATGTCTTACTAGCAGTGACAGGCACTTCAAGGCGTGTGTGCTCTTTGTTATCCTCTGCAGGAGTGATGTCATGGGTCCCATTGGAAGGAGGTAACTGGAAAGAGACACGCTTGGCAGGGGCTTGTGCCGGCGCTGCTCCATTGTAAATTTGCTTAGGTCCCACCTGCAAGTAAGTCCATAAAAGCAAGAGTGAGAATATACTTGGCTAAGCAATGCTTGCTCAACACAAATTGATTAAGTCTTTTAACTCAGAACGGGGAAAGCTCTAAGTGAGTTCACTCAGAGGCCTCTGTCCAGCATGTGAACACCTTAAATATCTATTTAATAAATGGACCTAAACTATCATAGGTACCTGATATTGGTTTCTCTTTGATAGTTCAACCACCAAGAAATCAAGAAGTTGTTTACTTAAGGCAGCAAATGATGTTCAGAAAGCTAAATGTACAATATTATGCTAGATCCGATTTATAAGTAATGGCCAAATTCTACTTGCAGTCGTTAGATCACAGATATGTAAGTTAAATGGAAAGAGAGTGATGACAAAGTAAGCTATAAAAGGTAGAGAACTTTGATGGTATTTATAGAGGGAGGTCAATATATTCTTGCACTATATCGACATTGTATAGCTAGTTAAGGATCCAATCTCACTTCTCTATGTAGTTGACACTGAATTACAAATGGTAACCTGACAGCTCATTGATATTTTCCAGAAGATGGAGATGCAGGAACTAACACTAACAGCCGGATTTGGGATCACACTTGAAACAATCCGAGGATCTACACAGCTAAAATGTGGACAAGTGAACCTAAGACGCAAGCATCAGATTTGGTGACTAAAGTTTCTTGTCAGGGATAAGTTCTCTGAAACCTGGCTCCAACCCAAAACTTCTTCATGAATTTTGCTGGCAATTATTATTTTGGAAACCTTCGATGCAATACAAATGAGCATATTGACTCTTCATTGAAAACAATGAATAGTTGGGAAGATCCTTGATTCTACCTTAAAAGAAGGTCATTTCCTACACACATAACTGAATCTAGAAAGATAAACAAAAATTACCAGGAGATCTTCATGCTTCTTAGTCAACTCTGCTTCAGTATTAGAAGAATCCCATTCCAAATTATGTTCTTGGGCAATGTCCTTTAAGACTTTGAGTCTTGTCTTGACTGGAGGAGCACAAACACTGAGCTTTTCAATTAACTGTGACAAACATAACAACAATTTAAGAGGTAAAAAATCAATGGGTGAAGCATGATCAAAGTTAGGAAACAAGGACAAGCCAACTAACTTCACGATTGACTCCAGATTCAGGACGAAGTTCAGCAGCTGCTAAGACGAACTCCTTCCCATACTTAGTAGTGAACAGATTCTTGATCTGAAGCAAATCTGGCACATCTGAACATCTTGGAGCTGCAAAAATGATGCTTGCAATGGCTTCACGCAAATCAGTTGGGCACTCTCTGAGGCATGGGAAAAGAAATGCTGTAAATTTGAAAGTTGAAGACCGATTCTAAGGACAAACTACTAAAGCAATTTCTCCATTGTAGCAGTAGAAACAAAAGCCATTCCTTTTCCTCTTTTCTCTTCATGAAAAAGCCACCTCTAACTTCTGTGTTACTATGTATGCAATTTGCCCACAAACCAATAAGCTACATTAGTCATCAAGTTATAATCCAAATAGCTTCACTCCAAGTTAAAAATTCACTCTGCATTCAGCTGTGCAATCCCAAAACTGTATATGATAGAATTGTGGATGATCTAGATTACCAGGGAGGAACTACCACATTTACAACTATATTAGCAGTCAACTTATATGCACCTATGCATTGTACTTCTCAAGCTAATTGATGGTTCATGTTCCAATTGTCTCAATTGTGTCTTTTTGTCCTCAGATACCAAATTCTAAACAGAACTACCCTTCCAAGGAGAAGCAACAATCTAGAAACACTTAAATCTTGCAGGAAACTGCGAAATAGGATAAATAGGGAGTTTAAAATTTAAATATAAGATATTGGGTCCAGCTCTCTCAAAAAAGAAACGTTCCATTTCCTTCTCTACATGGAATATTCACTTGGAAGTAGAAAAGCATTGTGCTTCAGGCTTGCCGTGATGTGTCTCTGTGTGAAGGTTCCCATCTCTCCAGGAAATAGCCCAAACTTGTAGGCAATTACTCCAGCACTCATATAGAGGATACTGACAATTTGTCTCATCATATTTTTATGAATAATTAGTTATCTATTTGAATTGTTCAGGGCCACTTAGGCCTGATGATGACTTTATATTCTCCTTGACCAGCCCCACTTAGAAATTCAAACTTTTGGATGAACTACCATATAAAATATATTAACATGCGCCAAAAGCTAGCAACTTCATCGATTCCACACAGAATTAGCATGAACTCCAAGAAAGAAGATATCCAGGCAATTAAATTAACTAGCCTTGGAGCAACATCACAGTTTGAGCAAGATACACAATGGCCTACCTCTGACTTTCGATTATCGGGACGCGAGCATGAACAAACTCACAAAACAGCTCCAATATGGCATATGCAGCCATTATATTTTGTTCCCGTATAACATGCTCCACCTATGTCAACAAAAGCAATCATGCTGAAAATCAACTCTCAACAAAGTGCACACTCCTCAAGGATTATGAACAAACATATACAAATCTCATAGAATAGAATTCTCCAAGTGCAATTCTCGAAAGTACCCGGATGCGAGCAATCGGTTCTTGCCCAGCCTGCAAAAATTGGGCTATTTCTTTGCGCATGAGCTTGAGCTGC
Organism: Angophora floribunda; assembly: GCA_014182895.1. Taxonomy (NCBI): domain Eukaryota; kingdom Viridiplantae; phylum Streptophyta; class Magnoliopsida; order Myrtales; family Myrtaceae; genus Angophora; species Angophora floribunda. Next base: position 26,608,249 of record CM024711.1, on the reverse strand, counting down.
AAGTCTCTCTTGTTCTGCAGCAACTTAATCCGCGAGATCGCCAATGTCAAGCTCGTCTTGCTAAATAATAACCAACAGGGCAGCACATCAAACGATCAGTCAGAGAGTGACAACACGTACCATCATCACCACAATCTCTAAGCACAAATAATTCGGAGCTTTATAAAAACACAGCAACTAGGAGCGGAGTTCATCAGTATAAAGAACCACCCGTTTTCGCCACAACGCCTATCTTGAACTGTAAGCACCTCAAAAGCACAACAAATTTCGATATTCCGGAACCCACGAAAGCACACAACCACCGGAGACGGCAAAAGGCACGAAATTGACCACCAATAAAGATGAATTAAGACATGGGTCAGACGGACAATAAGAAAGAACTGACCATTTTGCGCCGAAGACGCCTCTGTTGAACAGCTGGTTGAGAAGAGACATCGGGCTCTCTGTCGAATCGACAAAAGGGTATCTACCGAGGGGAAAGAACTGGGGGAGGCGAGCTTCGCAACATACAGCGAGAGATTGGAATCGCCCCCACCGTGACCGCGAGCTGGATCTCGGCGGATGGTCGTCGGAGGGTAGCCGAGGCCCTCGAGGTCGCCGGGCTCTGTTCTCCGATGGAGAAGACGATCAAAGAGCTGAAATCTGGGGGAGAGGGTGAGCAGTTTTCTTGTTGGGTGAGATCAAGAATCAAACTTGGATGGATTTTCCATCCGACAGGCGCGATTGTCAGTGAATTCGTGCGAAATCCGTGAATTTGGATGCATATGGGAAGCTTCTTGCTGTTGACTTTCCTCCTTAGCCCGAAATCGTCGTCTTCAGTTTCTAATGATCGTGTTTTTATTTTCCTTTTTCATTCTTTTATTAGTATTTAGCCACTAAACACAGCAGACGAATTCTCTTACCCCAAAAAAAAATAAAAATAAATTAATATCACAAAGAATTTTAAATTAATATATTTACAATAAATTTACTTTTTATTAAATTTATATTTAAAAATTTACTTTTTATTATTATAAAAAATCATCAAAAAATTAATACACATGTAACAAACGATAATAAAATTCAACTTAATAAATCAATCAAGTTCTTGGGGGCGGGCATGCATTTACAAACGTTTTCGTTTTAGGAGTAAATTTTGCTCGAAATGATTTTTTTTTTTCTATTCCTAAAATAATTTCGAAAGTATTTAAAAGTATTTAGAATCTATTCAAATTTTTACTCCTAAAACAAAAATGCGTTTGGTAAAAATTTTCAATCTTTTAATTTTTTAATTTTTTTTTTTTTTTTTTCTCCCCTTCTTTTTGTTGGCCGCGCCGCTAGTGAGGCTCCCAAATCTAGGAGAGGCGAGGCTCGCTCGACCTTGCGTTGCCTGGGCGAGGCTCGACCTCACCTAGATCTGCAAGGTCGAGCCTCACCAGTGGCCGGGCGAGGCTCGCCTCCCCAAATCTAGGAGAGGTGAGGCTCACTCGGCCTCGCCCGGCTCGGGCGAGGCTCGCCTCCCCAGATTTGGGTGAGGCGAGGCGAGGTTGGCGTGGCAGGCTCACGAGGCCCGGGCTCGACCTCGCCCAGATCCGCAGGCCGAGCCTTGCCCTGGCTTGGTGAGGCGTCGATGGCGGCGATGGGGCGGCGATAGGGTGGGAGGAGGAAGAGGAAGAAGAAGAAAAAAAGGAAAGAGAAAAAAAAAAAAAAAGAAAGGAAAAAAAAGTGATTTTTAAAGTTGTTCCCTTAAAATAAGAAACTTTTTTTTTTTGAATTTTACTCCAAACCTAAATCCGAACAAATTTGTTTAAACAAAAAATTTAACAAACGCATTTTTATTCCTTTAAAAAAAAATATGCTCCAAATAGATGTTCTGGAAACGTTTTAAACGTTACTATGTAGACCCTAAGTGTCATCCCACATGATAAGTTAATAGTAAAATTCAATGGAAACTAATGAAGAGTGAGGATCTGTTTGGTAATACTTTTGGGAACAACTGATTTTATTCTTTTGTTATCGGAAATAGGTTTAGTAAATTTTTTGTTCTCGAGAATAGATTTGGAGTAAAATTGAGAATAAAAAAAAGTTATTTCTCGCTCCTGAAAATAATTTCAAGAATCAATTTTGCTTTCTTTTTTTCCCTTCCCTTTCTTCTTCTTCTTCTTCATCCTCCCAACCCACTACCACCCCTCATCACCCCATCGCCGTTGTCAAGTGGCCGAGTGAGGTCCGACGAGCTCACTGGAGCCCCGTCAAGCCAGGGCGAAGTCCGGCAAGCTCGCCAAACCTCGCTTGGCCACTTGTCGACCACCACTGATGGCAAAGGCCAAGAGGAAGAATGAGAGAAAAAAGAAAAAGAAAAAAAAAAGAATTATAACTAGAAATATTAAAAATTAAATAATCAAAAAATTTTACCAAACGCATTCCTATTCCTAAAATAAAAGTCTTAAATAATTTATCAAACATTTTAAATACTCAAAAATTATTATCATAAGCAAAATAAAAAAAATCATTTCTGATAAAAAATTGTTCCTGGAAATAGAATCATTACCAAACAGGCCTTGAATTTATCATGATAATAATTTAGAATATTATTTATGATATTTACCTAAAAAATAAAAATTCCAATCGGGAGCCGTGATCGCTAAATTCAAAGATGTCTTCAAATTACGTGTTAAATTTTGATTTCAATCACCGGACAAACCGAAGTCTAATTTACCGACAAACGAAAACAACCGAGATTTCATTCATTTTACAATCGATAGGGAGCGCTAACAATCACATGACTACGGTGACTTTATTACACCGACCCAAAAAAGAAGACGGTGGCTTTCTTACAATGCGGCCATCACACATGTACATTGCCATAGAATTGACCGAATTCCCATTCAGTTTACCGTAAAAGATAAGAAAACTAATACATATTTGAAGGATAGAATCATAAATTTGAGGCGACAAATCAAGCCGGTTTAGGAAATATGCTCTTCACCCGCCTTTTGGCATAGAGATTAATAATACTTTGGAGCGTAACGGACAGTCCTATTTAATGGTCGAAACGAAGGGCCTGAACCAAAAAGGATGAGACCTCGAGCTAGACCATCGCGCTGCACGACTAAAAGGTCCTATCGATCTGTTACGCTGTTGATCCCTAACTTATTACCCTAGGAAGTACAATTCATGCACTTCATATTATGTCTTAATCAGACATGCCGGATCCGGGGCATTCTAATTTGCCATATTACCGAACATGAGACCGGAAAGAATTTACATTGGCCACTTTCCTAAAGCCAGAGCATGCTGCGTTGTGCGGTATAATGATGTCTAGTGAGCAATTACAACACATGCATTCAATCAATGGGGTCCCTACATCTACTTGAGTTCAACAGGCAGATCAAATCTTCATATGCCTGAAATGAATACAGATTGTGAAAACCATGACACAGGAAACGAAACAGCCAAGGCGATGTTAACGGAAGTACCAGTACCAGGATCACCAGAGGACTCGCTCATCAGTTTCTGCCGCCCTCATTGCAGGCGTCTGACACGTCTGACTGGTCTGAGCAAGCAAATGAAATAAAGCTACAAACGCACATTTGCCTCTATTCTCGGTTACCCCTTTTCAGGAGGAAGGAAAAATTTGATCACCATTCTCAGTTTACATAACTAAGAAGCAGAAGGATGCATCAAATTATATGCTTGCAGTAAATTTAAAAAGTCACTAGAGAAATTTTTCATCTTTCGACAGTTGGGCCCAAATACATCTTCCACCTCCAAAAGTAACAATTAAAAAAGACGAGGCAAAGAAAAGGTTAGAGACTTTGTAGAAATGGTCCTCAAATTCAGAGGTGACCGCTGTAATGAATGCTGAAAAAGAAAAGGGGCGAAAAAATGAAATAAACTTTACCCAATTAAGCAGAGTCCATAATGAAGACTAGGCAGGGGCACTGAACAGCAACATAATCAGGAACAGCACCCCATTCTTTGATTGTATCAGTGAATGATGTCCGAGGAGCCCAATTTGCAACTTAACAACGACGATCTCATATGAATTTGCTTTCAAGGCCAAAAGAATGGGTATTTTTACACCGAGAATCCAGCCACGAAACAATATCATCAAGGGCCATAAATATCTTTTCATCAGATTCACCTTCAAGAATGCAGTGATACCCTCCTTCATAAAGCTTTAAGGTTTTATCCTTGCTAGAGGCCTTTTCATAGAGGAACTTACTCACTGAAGGATCTGTCACCTTATCACCAGCTCCATGAAGAATCAGCAATGGAGATGACACCTGAAGTACAAATTGATTAAGTTTCATCTTGCTTGCAAAAACATGCAAATAGGCAAGCAATTGTGAAGCCAGAACTGAAAACACCAACCTTCTCTACTTGTGACTCAATATCATCAGTTGCCCTAAGAAGTTCTGAGGCAGTCCGCAGTCGCATTTGGTCCTCATAGCAAATCACATTGTAGACAGCCTAAAACAAGACAAGCCAACTAGAATTATTGAACTTCTGCACAAATCTCATGAAGATCGAACTACCAATGTCTTAATTAGCTCATGGGGATTTTCCAGAAATGCAATGCCCAATCACAACCAATATAATATGAAAATTGGAAAAATCATGATGCAAAGATCAAGTGCCATACTTTCCAGAGCCTTCTTTTATTTTTCTTAAAGTTAACAGTTAGTTAAGGAAAAAAAGACGATTGGCCTTCTAGAAGAATTTCCATATTGACCCCTGGACAATCATGATCATAGCCTTTTTGATACTCACATCTTTGATCACTATGGCCACAACAGAATGCAACCTCCTTATTCTCATCTGCAAGACAATACTAATCACACTGTATTTAGGATATAAGCATGGTAAACAGCTAGATAATAAGAACAAGAAAATCCTGATTTTAACAATCTCAATAGTAGTTGATTCTTATTAATAGTGCTATTACATCTGGTAACCATCTTGAATCGGGAAAATATGCAGACATATTGAACAAAATTAGCTGAAAGGACATTGGCTCACATTATGCAACGAAGTTCAAGAGTAAAGCTTAAATCAGCAAAAAAGAAGTTGGAATTAACATATCATAAGATTCTAAAGTTCAGCAAAATTAAAGTGGGACTGCTCTTTTGGAAGCATAAAAAATGATTCAACATTGTTATGGGCATTGGCAAAATATAGTCAGGTTCATTTCAGATTAAGCTATGGGCACTCTTCGAAGAAGCAAATTTACATGTCTTGCACCTAAATTTCTCCTGCTAGAAAGGAGACACAACTGGAATACTATAATACACTGCACAAGCACAGACGCAGAATGCCATTGAGAAATTGATCTGTTTCAACGAATCTAGCCAAATTGCATAAGATGCTTCTTTTACCAGTTCATGGCACTCAATTATAACTCTGCAGTGAACCCCAATTGATTAGTCTATGATGCTGACTAATAAGCTTTTGCACGACAAGGATGAGACAGCCTGAACTTTCAACCACTTATATAAATTCTAGCACAGGAGACCATAGTGAAGAAAACTAACCATTTGCCTTTTCTTCAAGTCTCTGAAAGCCAGCTCAGCAAGATCCTTCTGCGGGAAGAGCTTTGCTTTTGGCAGAACACTAGACATGAAGGTTAACGCTTTTACAATTGCTTCAGGTGGTCTAACGGCATCTGATATCTTTAAAGCAATTAAAGTCAGTAATTCATCTTGTTAAGCACAGACATCAGCTCCCATTATTACTTGGAAATGCAGTTTCTATTAGCATGGTCAAGATTAATGGACAAAAAGCTTTGTATAGGCACTTTATGTGTGCCGGGATACATGTGCATAAGTATAGAGCATCAGTTCCAATGAAAACTTGAAGTGCAGTTTCACTTAGTATCAAAACTTTTGATCACACAGAACAGGACATGAGCATTATTTTCTTGCTATAAGATATACACACATGCATTCTTAGCGCACACATGAGTACATGCATTGTTAGAGAGAGAGAGAGAGAGAGAGACTAATGGTAAAAATGACTTACAAAATAGTGGTGCAATAGCAGTCAATTTGGCATTCTTGTGCACAAAATTCATGAATGAGGATTTTGCTAAAGTTTTATTTGAGAAAAATATGGAATACCAAATTAACAGGCAAATCTTTCAAAGAGTAAAGGAAATTTTCTGTTGAAAAATATGGAATTTACTATAAAATATTTGTAGTTGTTATCGTCCAGCATCTTATTACAAATTCAACAACCATCATAATAAACAAGAAACTTGTTTTTCTCATGTGTGGTCATAAACCCAAGTGATTTTACATTCATATATTCTGTACACAAAATCATGCATCATTTGCACGGTCAATCATTTCCACATCAGGAACTATTCATTCACAGTCTATACAGATGGGATATTCCTTCTAAGTTAGTTCCTTAACTAGCTGGAACTACTTTGGAAACAAGAGCACAACCTAAAATCTTTGGATCTCCACATCACCTTGCTTTATGGTATAGCTATAATTGACAATTTGTTTGAATGACACAGAGGATAAAAGAAGGTTCCCAATGCAAAAGAACACAACGAAAATGGTGACAGCCAAAGGTGATGGGGGACATACTTTACACATTGGGGCAACAAGGACAACTCCATCCCATTCATCAGGCTGTTTTAGATGAGCCTTGAGAGTAACAGCTCCACCCATGGACTGTCCCAATATAAAGCGAGGCAATCCTCTCACTTCAGGTCTCTCTGCAATTCATGAAATAAACTCATGTAAGAAGTAGACAACCAATCAATAGTAGATCAATTCTGAGAAACGGATTTTTTCTCTACTGTGTGTGTGCACGATGGGGAAATGGTTGAGTTTCTTTTCCCCAGAGTGAAAAGAAGTAGGGAGGATTACAGCAATTGAAATGATCTTGATTGTTTTCTGAGGCAAATCTTGGAGTTCAACCTTTGATTTTCGTGTACTGTTCAATGACGTTGTCGACTAATTCATCGAAGTTTGAGATGTAACCATGCAATCCATCTGAAAGGCCGAATCCTGGGTGGTCCAAAGCATAAACAGCATATCCTTGTGAAGCAAAGCGCTTGGCAATACCTGAAACCCATTGTTCCAACAACACTGCAAATCCTTAATTTCCATTTGGGTAATTGATGATGGCATGAGTCCACTATTATGATGTTGCAACCGAAATTATCATCTCTAAAAATAAAGGAGTAATTGAGCAGACCTTCAAAGAAGAAAGTGCAAGTATCACCATAACCGTGGCAAAAACACACTGCGCCTTTAATTCGAACACCAGCTTTAGGTAACCAGCTCTTACAGAAAATTTGGAGACCATTTGAGTTTGTCTCATACCACTACATGAAGAAACAATTGATAGTTTCAATGACATTGCTTGTAAAAAGAACATGAATGTCTGATTCTTGATCTCAACGAACAATTGTTGAATTGTTGAGATGATTTCCATTATATAAAGATATTACACATGTTACACTTTGTAAGGAAACAATATAACAAAGGAAAATAATAAAGAAGAGAGATTCCGGTATCTCCAAGAATCAGTAAATCAGTAAATCAGTGCCTTTAATTGTGCCCCATTAGTTAAAAGAAAAACAGAAAGACACGCATTGCTTTTCCAAATCTCTTACAAGACATCAGATACAGAAACTAATCAAACCCTAGCAAGAATGAATTAATAACAGAAAGGCACTTGCAGTTGCAATGTCGACTTGCTTACCTCCTCTGTTCTGATCCCGGCAGGAGCCAGCTACACGCCAAGCCACGTATAAATCCAAAAACCATTAAAAGATCAGTGAAGAAAGAAACCCAATTAGTAAATTATGCGCACTGCAAAATAAATCTCAGCTCATAGCCAAAACGACCGTCACCGGGCTAAAACGACGAACCTTGAACAAGCAATGATCGAGCTGTTGCTGGACCTCGGCGAACGCAGCTCGGACTCTCCTCCGAGCAGGCGCGAAGTCCAGCCTCTGCGACGCGATGGCGTTCATCTCGTCGCTGAGCCCATCGATCGGCGCCTTTTTCTTGGCCGGGACGGTCAAGCGAGTCCTGGGCGGCGGCGACGATGCGGAGCTCAGGCTCGGTCTCGCCCGCACAGCCCGCCGGAAAGGAGCTCTCCGGGGGCCGCCGGGAGGAGAGTGGTCGTTTCTCAGGCGGAACAGGGGCAGCTCCGGCGACCGGAATCCGAGGGTCAGCGCCGGGTCCATGGGATTCTACTGGAGTTCTGGGATCACAACTTCCTAGAACAACCGAACAGATGTCCGAAAACGAGGACAGCGGAATCTAATCGAAATTATTTTGCATGATCATCACGAGGGCTGTCCTTGCATCACGTGCAGGTCCCGCCGACCGCGGTCTCTCGAGATGTCTCGGTAACGCAAATAAATTTCGAAAAAATTTAGAATATAGCGTCCTGGTAATAGAAATAAGGCACGAGCACGACTCATTCTTGCTCCAACTATCAAATCAAAAGCGAACGAAATTGTTTATTAATAATTTTACGAGAAACTCCAAATTAATAAATTTATAACAAATTTATATATTCTCCATCCGTCAGTTTCTTGTTTAATTTTACTTAAATTATTAAATTTGATAAATATATAATAATTGATGAATATACCAATTTTGAATTTTACCCTTTAAATATTATAAGCGTATCGTTTCAAGTTTTTTCATGATATTATTCATATTTAATGGAAACTAATGTAGAGTAAATAAACATATTAATTTAAGGTTTTGGATGATCAAAAAATTTATTTTGGGTAAATTTGTTAGATATGTACTAATTTAAGGTTTTTGATAGTTAAATAATTTGTTACAAATATACTAATTTTAGATTTTTTGAGTTATTAACCTTAATTTCTTTTATGTTGTTCCCTCGTACTATAATTAAACATCGACTCACACCGTGACTCTACCACCTTGACAATCACATGCCAGTGTCGTCAACCTCATTGATCGGTGAACGTTTTTGTTAACAATCAATGATGTTTTACCATATTTTACTAGTGAGTTGTCAATTCCCTTCAAGTTATTGACTATTTCACTCGTCAATGACTTTTGTTTTCATCAAGCTCTGCTCTCATCGATTATTTAGTTGCTCGTCGAAAGTAACCAAAAATTTGGTCTCTTCCCATGCCGACCCAGAAGCTTCTCATCAATGCCATGGGACCATGTAGTTTCTAAAATGGCAGTGTGCGGTGCCATTCAGTGCTGCTTAGTATGGGCCCATTTCGCTTTTCTCACTATAGAACTCGGCCCAGAATACTTAGCACGGGCCGACTCATGCTGTTCAAAGTTCATTTTATAAGCCCGACATCATGGGCCGATGCATCTTAGGGGTTTGCCGACATCATGGGCTTCCCCTTCTCTTCTGTAGCGGAAGGGCTCCAAAACGCCCGGAACAATGGGTGTTTAATTCATTCCCAATCAAGAGAAATCGATTAATTTTATTTCATTCCAAATTTAGGGAAGTCAATTTTTTTTTTTTGTCAGTTCTATCCTATTTCTACTTTTATTTTCAGACTTTTATCTAACATTCTTATAGGATGTGAGAGTCAAACCATACACTTGACATTAAATCATATTCATCCCAACTCTTACGAGAAGATGAGGATTCAAACCCCCTTGCCTCCCCCTTCCCATATGGGAAAGGACTCCAATGATTGACGACGATTGAAGATTTCCCATTCATCTTGTGCTCTCTTTCTTCAAATTTCCCATTGCTAAACATAGTGATAGAATAAAGCGCACAACGCTCTGCTAATTTTTTTCTTCGAATTTCCCGTTCCACTAGCCGGGCATTATTCAGAGATAATTTTTTATTCTTTTCCTAACTTTCAACTGTAGGATATGCAGACCGAAATAAAAAAGAAGAAAGGAAAAATCTCGGTTGAACCTTTGTCTTTAGATACAAATGGCCAGTAAGAATCAAAACTTGGGCTTTTCCAAATTCTCTAAAGCCCGTGTTTTTTACCAACGCGGTCAATCTCCCCGGGGGGAGGGAGGGTTGTTTGTCTAAGATTTTAACACACTCGATCAAGAGTTCATCTTCCTAATTCGGTACTTCAAAATTCATTAGACGAGAGATTTTGAAGTGCTGAATGTAATCTGAACTCTAGAGTTATGAGTTTTCCTCAGTAAGAGGTCATTGCATATTTTACTGACCTTGTATAGACAAGACTAGCTAATTACAAAATTAAGACTGAACGGACCTTCTAACCCATCCCAATAATATGATCGATTCCAGTGAAACGGAAAGATGTCATGACCTTGACCGATCGATCATGTACTCCAAGATCTTTTCACTAGGATCGAGAAGAAAAACACATACCAGCTCATGCTTATCCCTTCTCTCTCCGGCGCCCGAAGTCGTCGATTCGCTTCGTCCAACTTTCTGGTCAAGTCGCTCAACTTAGCATATACAATAATCAAACCATCAACGCATAGACAATCATTCATCCGAGCAGCACTCTCGTACTAAGGGCAGCACGCGCGTGTCGTGCGACGCATGTGCCCTACCCAACTTGCCCAGTATTCTATACAAAAGAGACAGCATCATCTCTCGCTGTCGTAGCTCCTATCTATGTATTTTAAGATTAGATTAAACAGACAGATTCGTGCGTTATGATAACCATTTTCTTAGGGTTTATCATCGTCGAGTACGAACAAAAGAGCGTTCCGATGAGCACTTTAGACGAAACCCCACGTCGAGGAAGAGGACAGAGACAAAAGTCTTCTTAAATCCCAGATTTTCCTAACCTCAGAAAGACTGCCGAGGGCGACCTAGGGTGTTTTTTTTTTCTCCCGTCCTCTCCAAATTTTTAATTGAGCTCGAACCCACCTTTTTAAATGAAATGTCGTCGGGGTTTTGGAGGTATTATGTTCGCTGCTTAATATATTGATTTCTGTCCTTCAAAAAAAGAAAAACCTAATGATCTCAACCCTGGTTGCGGTTTTAGCATGATGATTACGCCGACCACATCGACCTTGACGCAACGTCGAGTGGTAGTGGCGCCGAGTGGAGCGTAGTCTAAGCAACTTGCTAGTGAAACCATCGTGTACAGATCAATTGCAATTTCGGCCCCCCGGCTCTCGGTGGTTTTTTTTTTTCCGATTATTACCAAATGGTGTAGATTGGTACGAGCAATTAAAAACTGTGAATTTTTCTAGTTATTATTATGGGTTATCTATCAATGGAATGGTTTTGACCTGAAATTTCATAGGACATCATTTCCTCGTGGAGATGGACATATCATCTTTGTCTTGGATGCTAAAATTCAAATAGAATATGGTATCATGACCTCAGCTTTTTAGGTGAGCAGAACAGTTTTCAGAGCATTCATTTGAAATTAAATATATTGAGTTAAAATTTGCTTGAAGTACCAAATTACGAATTTGAAAGATAGTCTTGTCTCTCTATTGCCGCACTCTTGGGCGTGTACTTATGATTCACATTAAACCTCATTTCCATTGACATATGGGTTGTCGATAGATACCTTTCATAAGAGAGAAGTGAACTAGAAGCATCTTGTCTACATCGATAGTATATAGGTAGATGACTTTACTACTCCCAATGTAAAGGAATATGTGCTAGGAAATCGAGGGGACGATTGTTGGATATATTGTTGATATAATCCAAATAATATATTCACATACAAGCCCAATAGGTAAAATCATAGTTATTTGAGCCCATATGGGCTGGAGCCCAATAACTTGCATATATATAAACTCTAGGGTTTCCTTACGCTGGAGGTAACACTGTTGAACGTTCCAAACTTGACGTCTCTTGGTGTAATACTTCAAGTAACATAAAACACTTTCTTTTCTCTCAAACCTATAACCTCTAACATTCTTGAAGTATTAGATTCTTATGTCGGATTTGAGTGAATAAGGTGTCTTCTTAAAGATTTTATCAAGACAAATTCAAAGGCATAATTTACTTTCGATTTCGACGGTGGTATTGGGCAGGATCTGAGTTTGAAGTTTCGGGTGACCAAAATCTTTGATTCAAAAACCCAAAAATTATAGCCAATTTTAGAGGGTGAAACCACTCGGGCTTTGTTCTACTTGTCGATACGAATGTTTTGAGTGGTCACTCGCGTCGATCGGAGGTCATACGGAGAAGTTACGGCACCCGAAAGTTTCCATTGAAATTTCCAATGAATTTCTAGCCAATTTCAGCGAAAAGGGGCAGTCCATCTTAAGGTTTTTGGGCACTCCAGATCTGTTTTTTTGGGTTTGTTTTGGCAAGCGGTTTGATCAAGGTTAAGAGAGTTATTCGATTTTGTGGTTCCAAAAATTTCAAGGTGCACTCTTTCTAACACTTTGCTCTGATTATAATGGCAAAGCGTAGTTCCTATGATATTCTAAAGTCGCAATCTTTTGATGTTATTGAGTTTCATGGATGGAAAGTACATGTTCAATTTGGCATGAAAGAACGTGAAATATTTTATACTGTGTTAAGTAACTTTGCATTTACCATTGAAGATGTTGATGAATATCAATAGAACAAAGATGAAGATTTTTGTAGAGATTACTTGTTGAACTCTCTAAATCCTAATATGGCTATGACTTATAGTGAATATAAGACAGCGGAAGAGATATGGGATCACTTGAATGCTCAGTTCCAAAAACAAGAGAGGCTCTCTAAAACTCTATTAGCGGATAAATTCTTTGACTTTAAATTCACTATGAATTCAAGCATTACCTCTCAGTTAGTTAAATTTGAGAACATCTGTAACAGTCACAATGGTATTGTTGAAACTTGCTTGAACATGAATAACTCCTATCATCTCTGATATGTTCGATAATCTCTTTGTTGGTCTTGTATTGAGTAAGCTACCAACTGAATTGAGTTCTTTCAAGACTGAAATGCACATAGATAGGATTGGACGAATTAAAGAGGTATATTCACATTGAGGATTAAAACATTACTAAAAAGAGTTTGGAACAAGTAGGACAACACTTCAATAAACTTGCCAACTTAGTTTCACACTCAATAAACTTCAGAAAAGGTTCAAGTCACCAAAAGGTGAATCCTCTTTACAGTTAGGGGCCAAAAAGACTATCTCCAAAAAGAAGAGGAAGGGCAAATGCCATAACTGTGGAAAGTGGGGTCACTGGTTAGCAGAGTGTAAGTTACCAAAGAAGTCAAAGGATGACACACCACAAAATAAGGCTAATATGAGCCTCGGGCCTTCGTTGGAATGATGAAGAATGGAAAGGCCTATGTCTTTTCTGAGTGGTGGTTGGATAGTGGCGCTACTTGTCATGCTACAAATGACAAGAACTTACTCACTGAGGTCACAGAAGTGAAAGACACTGTGGAAAATTGCAATGGTAGTGAAGCATATGTGACTCATGCTGGAACTGCAAACTTGTTGCTTTATTCAGGTAAATTACTAACTCTGAAACATGTTAGAGTAGTACTTTTACTTAAAAAGAATTTGATATCCATGAGTTTACTTGATAAAGCTGGTATGTCCTTTTCAACTATGAATGGTATAGTAACTTTATCTGTTAACTCATGTTATTTCGGTTGTGCATTTATGGTTAATGGTATGTATAGGTTGAGTTTAAATACTGATAACATGAACCATGTGAATTCTACTTTGATTGATCCAAAGTTGCTATACACTAGACTTGGACATGTGAATTACAGAAAAATGCAACATCTGGCTAAAACTCACAATATTCCATTAGATACTTCTATTCGATTTGACAAATGTGAAGTGTGTACACAAGTTAAGATCACTAGAAAACCCTTTAAATTGGTTTTTAAAAGCACACAACTTCTTGAGCTAATACATTTTGACATTTGTGACTTTAGAAATTACATTACTAGGTGGGAAGTATCTAATAACATTCATAGACGATTTTTCTAGATATTTTCATGTCTATTTGTTGAAATCGAAAGATGAGGCTTTTGAAAAATTTAAGATTTTCAAGTCTAAAGTAGAAAATCAACTCAACTTAAAAATTAAGAGATTTAGGAGTGATAAAGGAGGAGAATATACAATGACAAGGTTCAAGGAATTTTGTGCTTTAGAAGATATAATATTTGAAACCACTACTCCTTATTCACCCCAATCAAATGATGTTGCAGAGCGTAAGAATAGAACATTAACTGAAATGTTAAATTCTATGTTACTTACAGCTGACATGCCTTCCTCCTACTAGAGAGAAGCAGTTCTAACTGCTAATCATATCTTGAACAGGTTGCCGCACTCTAAGTTGTCTATGACATCTTATGAGATATGGCATAAGCGCCCTTATAGATATGATACTCTTAAGACTTAGGGCTGTATTGCTTATGTAAGCATACAAGATTTCAAGAGACCTAAGGTGGGACCTAGAACCATTACTTGTGTATATCTAGGTAGTGTAGAAGATAATGCTGCAAATAGGTTTTTAGATCTATCTACTAACACAATGATAGAATCTAGAGATGCAGTGTTCTTCGAAAACAAGTTTCTCAAAGATCAATGCTTGAATGTTTCTAGATCTATATATATGATTTCGAAATCTCTTGTAGAATCTAAAGCATGCCCTTCTAACACTAATTCCATACAGTTGGCTATTGAACAATTTCCAGTTAGAGTATCTACAAGAGAGAGAGTTTCCAAAAGTTTTGGTGATGACTTTTTTACTTACCATCTTGAGGATGATCCATTCTCTTATCAGGAAGCAATGAGGTCTAGGGAATCCTTATTGTGGACAGAAGCCATAGATGATGAAATGAGCTCTCTGTTGCAAAACCACACTTGGCAGTTAGTAAATTTGCCAAAAAGAAATTGAATAGTGATTGATCAATAGCCAAATACAAAGCACGTTTAGTAGTTAAATGCTATAAACATAGTGTAATAGATTATTTTGATGTCTATTTACCTGTATGTCATCTATCAACTATAAGAATTCTTCTTACTTGGGCATCTATTGAACACTTTATAGCGCATCAAATTGATGTAAAAACATCTTTCTTAAATGGGGAGTTAAATGAGGAAATTTACATGAAACAACCAGAATGATATGTTATGAAAGATCTTGAGGACAAAGTTCATAAATTAAACAAATCCTTGTATGGTCTTAAGCAAGCACCTAAGATGTGGCATTTTAAATTTGACAAAGTGGTAAAGAGTTATGGCTTTCAGTCTAGTTATTCAGATAAATGCCTTTACCATTGTTTTATGTCAAATAAGATAGTCATCATTTGCTTGTATGTTGATGACATGTTAATTCTTGGTTTCGATTATTCCGTAGTGAGTGACGTGAAAGCTACTTTAGCTAGAGAATTTGACATGAAAGATTTTTGTATTGCTAATACCATTCTTGGCATGAAAGTAAGCTTTAAACGGCAAGTCATCTCCCTTAGCCAGACTCATTATATTGAGTAGCTACTTTTTACTTGGGGATACAATAAATGTAAACCGAGTGAGACACCGTATGATTATAATAAAAGACCGAGTCCTAATGAAGGAACCAGTGTGGATCAGTTAAAGTACTCGAAATTGATTGGTAGTCTCATGTATGCTATGAGTTGCACTAGACCCGACATAGCCTTTACAATTAGCATGTTGAGTCGTTTCACTAGTAATCCTAGTAAAGAGCATTGGGATGCCCTTAATAGGCTAATGAGATACCTTAAAAGTACTAAAGATTATACTCTCTTTTATTATGGTTATCCTCCAATGGTGGATGGATATTCTAATGCTTCATGGTGTTCAGATATTGGAAATAGTAAGTCCACCAATGGATATATATTCACTTTGGGTGGAGCTGCTATTACTTGGAAATCCAAACGACAGACTTGTATTGCATTGTCATCTATGGAATCAGAAATTTTTGCATTAACCTTGGCTAGTAAAGAGGCCAAGTGGATAAATAATCTAATTATGGATATTCTTTTAACTCGGCTAAAGATTAACTATTTGAGCCTATTTTGTGATAATCAAGCAGCTGTCCAAGTCGTCAAGAATGATCTCTTTAATTCAAAATGAAGACATGTGAGATTGAGACATGCGTTGTTGAATTATCTAAGAGAATAAGGGGTTATCACCTTGATCGATGTGAGATTGAATAATAACATAGCCGATACTCTCACTAAAAATATGCCTAAAAATCGATTATTCAAAATAATGGGCGAAATGGGGTTAAAAGACTACATAGGCAAGTCTTAATTACAATTTACTTACCTTCTAATTATGTGTTTTGAAATGATAAGCACAATTTATATGTTTCATCGATGTTCACAGTTGCTAATTAATTTGAAAATGGTGAGTTGTCTTATTCCAAACTTGATGAAGATGACTTTAACCTAATTCAAAGGTTCTATTAGGGAAGCTTGTGTCATTCCAAACTTGATGATACAATTTAACTAAATTGGACTATCCTTTTAATTAAATGATCTCATTCCAAATTTGATGTCGATTATTTGACTTTAAGGAATCAAGAATCGTGACATTCCAAATTGAAACATAGAAACAAAGATTGTTTACATAAGAAGCCCGTTGGTCTTGTTCTTAATTGAAATTTGATATTATACAACTAAGTTATTGTAATTGACTTGACTATTGGTCATGTTCTTTTGAAGCTAGATAATAGTTATTCTCCTACAAATAAACTTAAGTTGATGGCTCTTTGTAAATCACATTGTTTAGGTCTTGTTCATAATTTATGAAACCGACTTGATACTTATGAACATGATATTATGATGCTTTATGACATCAATATATGTTTTTTTTCTGCCTGATGGAATGGTGCTAAGTTTTTATTCAAATGATTGAATTCATAATAATATGAAATTCATATTTGACATTTTACAAGGGATGGCAGAGATGGAGGAGAGTTTCATGAGTGGAATCTTGACAAGCGATCTGCTTGATGAATGAAGATATGTTATTTAGAGCATGTGGAGACTTGACAGTTTAGCTACTATTGCTTATTTTGATGGAGTCCATTTATTTGAGACTTGCATTTTGCTATCTCTATTTTGTGAACATTATTATTATCATTTCTCATATTTGTAAGGCCTTGGACTATTTTGACTGGTCTACTTATACTTGACTGTTATGCATATGTTGGTTGTGAATCGAGTCTGAGATTTATTTTAGGAGTTAGGATTTGGATGAGTTTATACTGAATCTAAAACTCCTAATACTTATTTTGATTTGTTGATCTTATAACAGATTCATGATAATGATGATTCACTTATTTTGATTGCAAATGATGATTGAGTTTAAAACTTTACTGCTGAGAAAAAAAAAAAACTCTTTGACCGATCTGAGTTGATTGTTTTGGATTGAATGTGGATGATTCATGTTTATTTGAATATTACACTGACTACCGTATTGGATTGTGCTGTATGGTGAACATAGGAGGAGATTATTGGATATATTGTTAATATAATCCAAATAATATATTCACATACAATCCCAATAGGTAAAAGCATGGTTATTTGGGCACATATGGGCTAGAGCCTAATAACTTGCATATATATAAACTCTAGAGTTTCCTTACGCTGGATGTAACACTGTTGAGTGTTCTAAACTTGACGTCTCTTAATGTAATACTTCAAGTAACATAAAACACTTTCTTCTCTCTCAAATCTATAACCTCCAACAACAATTACAAAAAATGATAGTATTGGGCGTTGCAATTCAAGTATCTCATAGTTGAGAGGGCCTACTTAAAGTTACATAATATTTTACATATTTGCAAGGTATACGGCCCTTTTGTTCTATTTATGAACTCGAAATAGAACTGACTTCTATCCATGCGTCTCTTTTAATATTAGCTCGTGCCAATCCAAGCCCTATGAGTTGCGTAATGGTTGAGTAGTTGGTGAGCATGTTAGTCAACCCATTCCACGACAAGGTCTAGCCAACTACAAGTAGAGTGATAGGGGAATGGACCCTAGTCTCTTGCTTCATTGCAGTCCTTTGCTTGGATTATATATTTAGAATGCATGCCCAGTTGAGATTTCTATGAGCATTTCATTTTCCTTATTGTGAAAAAAAGAATGGAAAAAGTACTGAAAAATTATAAACCTATCATATTTATATCAATTCATATCTAAATTTTTTAATTGGACCAATTAGTCATAAACCTTTTCATATTTTACCAATTAAATCTATCCGATCAATTTAGACTAAAAATTGATGACGTGAATGCAAGTAATCCTATATGACAAGCTTATGGCTAACGTGGACAATTCTCAATTTCTAAATATTATATTGAATTTTCTATTAATTTTTATTTTCTTCCTTTTTTTCCTTCTTTTCTTTTTTTTTCCCCAGTATGACTAGCAAAGGTTACTAATCCTCACTCAGTCTTGCCCACACGTGGGCACAATGCAAATAGCTGTGGGCGAGGTAGTGTTGCCATGGCCTAGCCGACGATGAACAAAGGTGGCTTGCTTGTGATTGGCTAGGCCATGGCCACCTTCACCCTCGTTGACAAGGTTAGCCTCTCCTATGGTTGCCTTGCCCACACCTACTTGTGCCTCATCTAAACTGCAGATGAGACCATCCTTGTGGGGAGGCCAAGCAAGGGCCATCACCCTCACTAACCAAAATGAAAAAAATAAATAAGAGAAAAGGAGAAAAAAAAGGGAAAAATTTATTAAAAAAAATGTCCACGTCAACGCTATTCATGCCATATAGGACAATCGGTGTTTACATCAACAATTTTGAGCTTAAATTGGCCTAATAGACTCAATTGGCAAAACATGAAATGTTTTAGTATTAAACTTGTCCAATTGAAATGTTTATAATTGAATTGAGATCGATAATAGGTTAAGGGTTTTTTAGTACTTTTCTTGAAAAGCAAACATGTGCCATTGCACGTTCGTTAGCTCAAAAGGACCTCTTTTGTCCCATAATCCGTGAGGCTATACTAATTTGGGACCACCATATTTGTAACATGGTGTCTATAACGCTTGGTTGAATGTGGTCAAAGTGCAACTTCCACTATTAGCATGCTTGATATTGCAGGACTAAAGAGCGAAGTTTTTCTTCATTTGAATCATCTATCACCAATTTAAATATTTTAAGTATAGCCATCGTGCTTATATCTTACAAGACAATTCTTAGTGTCGATAGGAATTTCCACTCGAGTTTGGTGCTAGCACCATATTACCTACTCATATTACCACATGTCCATGTTAGCATGGATATAAAACATGCCATGTTAGTTTAAAGTCATAAGAGACTTATTTATCAGAGCAACAATTCAAACTAGGTGATGTGAGATCAAAAGCATAGCAATCGATGTCCAACATTTCCATCCTTATCTATTGGCATATGATGATTTAGGAATCTCTCAATTCTTAAATTTACTCAGCCCTTGTACATGTTTTCTTTTTCTTTTTCTTCAAACCCTCGTCAAAATTTAGCTGGTGAACGTAATTTTCATCACACTCTACAAGAATGGATTAGTCCATGATTGCGAACGGGTAAACGTTAACTTCCAACAGTCGGCGGCCAAAAGGACAGTGCGTTCACGTTTTTATCTAGAAATAGTAGGTAAAAGCAAATTTTATGTGAAGTCGTGGATCGTGAGGTCAAAAAGGACTCCAGTTGGCCGGTTAACTTTCTGGTGTTCGCAAATGACTCGCATCGATTCATCATCAGTCAACCTTACAGTGTAATTGTATGACCAACTTTAAAGTTTCACGACCAAGACCTAAGCCCATAACTTTGCACTTTCTTCATGTTTATCATGCTATTGGCACGGTCCAAAGAGCCACTTTAGTCGGTAAAGTGATCATCATCTGTCCATTTAAAAATGTTTGAAACAAATTTTCCTCCTAAAGCATTTCCTTCCCATCACTATCCTCATTAGAGATAAGCACAATACACTTTTTAAGACACTAGGGGCGTTCACATTCTTAGTTTGAAAAGTCAGTTCTAGTTTCTAACTTCACATATTTTCACCAATCCAAGCAGTCTGTCATTAGATTGATAGCCATATACTGTATTCGTGTTTCATATTCCGCTAAGTTAATTTGGTTTCAGATATCAATTTGTGTAGCATTATGTACGTGCCATAAGTATATTTAATTGTTGTACATGTGTTTGTCAATTGGCACGAATCCCAAACATCGGAGGATTCTACTCTTCTGTTATAAAGAGAAAAGGATTGGTTTTCCTGCTGGTAGGCCCTTGAAAGAGTTGGCAAGTATTAAACAAGTGTCAGTAAGAAAAGGTTATTGGTCGCTTGATGTACCAACACTTTTCTTGCGAATTTATTAAAAAATATTTCTTTTTAAAATTACGAACTTTTCTTACACTTGACTGAAAAAGGAGAGAAATTTGTTTTTCTTATTGTTCTTATAAACCCATTATATTAATCATAGTATATGAAATTAGCAACCTTTATTGAGTGACCTATGAACTTTATTCCCAAATTAAGTGACCGAATAGAAAAATTGATAAATTAAAAGCTATGAAGTGAATGCTAGTAATCAACTCAAATGGGAAACCACTCGGGTTTCTCCAGTGGTCACATTTCCCACAGAGGAAGGAGAAGATAAAGGGTTTGAATTCCCACATTCTCAAAAGAGTTGGGTGGAGACAATTTAGCTTCATATATAGATTTTGATTCCCATGCCTTGGAAAGAAGTAGAGCAAAAGTTTGAAAGTGCAAGTTAAAATAGGAGTAGAGTAAAACCGATAAAAAAAAAACTTAAATGGAAGTTGGTAATTCAAAACAAAAATGATAAATCACATAATTTGGAGTTATTTATATTACATAATAATTAACAAATTTAAGGCATAACTAAGAAATGTTAATGAAAGGTGGTTATTAAAATAAAACTAAACTTAGTAAGTAATTCAAATGAGAGCTGATAACCCGAAACTAATTGATGACTTAATCATAACAAAGTTGGTAAATTATTCTAATTAAGTTTGGTAATTTCTAAAAAAATTGGTAAATTCAATGTGTTGTTAAAAAATACAAATGAAAGTTTCTAAATGATAAGAAAAGTTGGCAAATTAAAAAAAAATCAAATAAAGGCAGTAACTCTAAACAAGAGTTGACAACCCATTATATCATGGCAATTTAAGTTGTTAAAATAATTGGTAATGGTTTTACAAAATCTCACACGCTATCAGAACAACATGTCCTAAGTTTGAATCTTTCTAAACCCCCATTTGTTGCCTCCCTAATTAAATATTTTCATGCTTAGTACTAGACATAAATGCCAAATTAAGCATGAGAGGGAGTGTTAGAATATTAAATATTAAATGACGAATCATTTAACAGTTTAAGTTTTTAAAATAGTCGATAGTGATCTCATAAAATCTCACAATGAGAAATATCAATGAGTCACATTAATTTAAGCTGATAATCTCTAAAAAAATTAGTATATTTAAGGGATTGTTGACCATTGTAAATAACAAGAAAAATCAACGTACTTAAGCAATTGGAAACTCAAAACTAGTTGATAATTTAATGTGATAAAAACCGATAAATCACACTAATTTAGTTCGGTAGTTTCATATAAGATTTAGTAAAATTTGGAAAGGTGGTAAATTATGTTAATAAAAGTTGGTAAATTAGTATAGAAATTGATAATTTGTAAATTATAAAAGAAATGGAGAATGCCACGAAAAACCCCAAACTTTACCCCATGTGACACATTTACCTTAAACCTTTTTTTGTGACACAAAAAACCTCAAACTTTGCCCCGTGTGACATATTTACCATAAACTTTTTTTTGTGATACAAAAAACCCCAAACTTTTCTTTTGAAGGGCATTTTCCCCAAACTTTTATTTTGAAGGGCATTTTCGTCTTTTACATTTTATTTTTTTCCTGTTTTTCCCTTTTTCTTTCTTTTTTTTTTTTTTTTTTCCACCGGAGGAGTGCCGGTGTTGGCCTTGCCCAACTTAGGCAAGGGCTGCCCTCCCCAGATCCGGTGGGGGCCGCCCTCGCTTGGGTGAGCGAGGCCATGGTGAGCTTGCCTGCTCAGGCGAGGGTGGCCCCCGCTGGATTTGGCGAGGGTCGCCCTGGCCCTAGTAGGCGAGGGCAACCCTTGCCTAAGCCTCGCCGGATTAGGGCAGGGCCGAGTCGCCGATGCACACTCCTTCGGTGGCTCTTTCGACGGAAAAAAAAAAAAGAAAGAAACAGGAAAAAAGAAAGAAAAAATAAAAGGTAAAAGACAAAATGCCCTTTAGAAAGTTTGGGGTAAATGTGTCACATGGGGCAAAGTTTAGGGTTTTTTGTATCACAAAAAAAAAGTTTAGGATAAATGTGTCACACGGGGCAAAGTTTGGAATAAATGTGTTACACAAAGCAAAGTTTGGGGTAAATGTGTCATACAAGGCAAAGTTTGGGGTTTTTGATGTCATAAAAAAAAGTTTTGGATAAATGTGTCACAAGAGGTAAATTTTAGGATTTTTCGTGGCATTATCCCTAAAAGAAAAGGTTGGCAATTACATGTTTGCAATTTATCAACAAGTTGGGAAACTAGTCACCACTGATTTTTTCTTTCCCATTGTTTTTTTCTTAAACCTACCAATACTTATGCTAGTCGATAGAATTTAGCTCGAAATGATAGAATTTTGCCACAAATATAGTGATCCTGCTTCTGCTACTTGATCAAATCATTAATATCGCATTGCTACTGCTCATAAACACGATTTAGTGTCTCGCACACATGTACTTTTCTTTTCTCATTTTGGGTAATGCAGGTCGCGAGTCGATCATACGTTCCAATCCCACTTACTATAAGCAACTCATCTTCAACCTGTAATTTTGTAGTGACGAAGCGCGAGTCAATTCAAAGACCGCAATGTGCCGACGGTTGTATAAAGACGAGAGCTAAAGGCCAAGAACGACTCCAACCACCACCTGATGGATTGTTTAGAACCACCCCTCCTTTCGGTTTGAAGTATGCATTACAAACTCAGTAGTTCGCACGTAGTTGTTCTTCCTCACACACCTCTGACTCTGAACAACGATGCATGCATGGATATTATTCAACCATAGTAGGAAGCAGGTGATGGCTCTACATCTGCATGAGCTGCTTCATAAAGTTGCCAAATGTTAGAGTATGATATGATAATGACTAGATCACATTTCGTAAGTCGCCATTAAATATTGACCTGATATAAAAGAATAGGTTAGCAATATTATACTATGGCTTAGCGCTTCGCAATGCATCGAACATAACCGGGTTGAGGTGACTAGGAAAGGAAGGCGACGTGGACAAACCGAGGCAAAAGACAAAAGCCGGGTCGAGGTCTTTCGCTGATTACATGCAGTCAAATGGCTGGGACGCGTGCAGGGCAGAAGTTTAATATCTTTGTGGCGACGAGTCATGAAAAGGAACCTAGAGTTCGAGCTCATCGATATGTTTTGTCGCACACAAGTTCGCTAAGGAACTTGAATCATACATGTATATGTGCCTATACATATTTTGACTCTCTTCTCTGCCAGTTAGCCGCATATTTGTCGGTACGAGGTGGTTTCTAAGTTCTTGATATTGCGCAACCCCCTTCTATTAAAAGATTCCAAAATCTCTTGTTTCTGCAAAAATTGACAATTAAAAGATGCTTTTGTTTTTCATGATTGGGGACACGAACCGTCATCAGTGGTTCCTCTCCATTTAAAAAACAACATTATCCTCTTTAAATAGAAATATCAAATGAGCTTTGCCTTTTGGTAGTCGGAAGAGCCTAATTTATTACAAGCAAACTCATGAAACCCTAGATCAACATCCTGCTTCCACGATTAAATAAAAGCTTCATCTGCATATGTCAACATTCATGAGATAAAAACGAAATTACATGTCAACCGAAAGTGATCGACGCCCTATTTTCATTTACTATGATTCGTGTTCCTTCGTTTTGTTTTCTTTCAGGGAAGTATATGAATCCGATGGTCTATCAACCTTGTCTTGTCGTGATGATTTTTGTTTATGGACTCTTCAGACGAGTTAGCAATGGAGATCGGGAAGGTCGCACGGGGCTTTTCCTCCGTATTTTAGAGCCTGAATCATCAATGTTAACCGCTTGACTGAACTCCATCAACATCAGCGGAGTTAAACAAACTTCATACGAACTAATCAGCAAATGGCCATCGATTTCTTTATACAATCTGCATAGTATAATGTCGTCAACTGTAGACGATGAGACGACAGCGACCCGTCAATCTCTATGAGCCAGTTGCTTGGAGCTCAAATGAGCTAGCGGATCAAGTTCCCCCGAGGACGGATATTTGACAGGTGGGGTTGCGTGGCTCGCAATTGATAAATAAATCCATCGAGCTCAACTTATAATACAATAACATTAACCTAAGGAACGAGATTATATTATTCTCTTACGTGAAACCATGTTTTCATCCCATGAAACAGACGCACGGCTTATGTTTATCTGTTTAGCTAGCTCTTGTCCTCAAATATTTATTTCATCTTCATGTTAAAATATATTCTCCACAATATTTGAAGGGTGTATCATTAGGGAAGATTTGCTAAAAATTTACATTCTGTTTTTCTAATATTGGGTGTGTCTCTTATTATTAATTAATATTTACTTTTGGTTTTTAGTTGGCACTATTTTTTGTATGTCTTTTATAATTAGTTAGAACTATCTGGTAGATCTTTTTTTTGTCCTTTTTCCATTAAGCAATACCTTGTATAAATATTTGTTCTATATGATGAACAATAAAAGCAAGAAATATAATTCAAGTTATTGGAAGGTATACTCTCTATTGCATTCCATGGACGCGCAAAATGCGTGCAGTCATTGGAGGACATGTTGATTGGATTTGGAAAGAAATTCTATGATTTTCGTCACAGAAGATTATTGAAATGTACAACATCTCAATATTTTCTTTGTAAGTAGATGCAATGAAGTTCCTAAATTTTCAGTGAAGTCCAGTTGAAATCTAAGATTTGTACATAAAGTGCAAATGAGCATTTTTGCGAGTTCTGTCTATTTTGAATGACAAAACAACCGAATGTGTCTTTCTAAATAATTTTGAGGATACTTGGCTCGAATTCTACACTCAGTCGGTGGCACATAATTGGATTGTCTAAAAACTAAAGAGAAAAGCTAGAGACGTGGAGGGGTGGGGAGAGGGGTGTCACCTCTACTCATCTCCATAAGCCTTGCCATGAGCCAGCGACAGCTAGCAATCGACTTAGGGTTTTTGTTTTGTTATGACATGGAACTTTGACGTTCATGAATCAGCTTATTTTTGTGAATCGAGAGGCGTGGTGAAAACTTAGGTGAATATTTCAAATCGGTACTTTACTCAGCTAGTAAATTTGTTCAATTCGTACCATTCATTCTTGGTGAGCTAATATAACATAGTTATAAAATGGAAAAAAAAACCAATAATATATCCTTCTATCTCTTAGATTGATAGACTAAATCATACTTTATTTTTTTATATGTAAAAGGCGGGGAAGAGAATTGTGTATCATGTGCATCATCTCCCTTTTAAGACTTTGCATCAATTGGGTGTTGAATCGAGAACATAGAATTGAATTGACAACGGTCTATATTTACTGCTTTGAAACTTGAGGGTTATCCCGTGCAGATAAGAATAAGTGCACGTGTTTTTCTTTTTTCTCTTCGCCCGAGAAGCATGCTATATAGCTGGTACGGCGTTCTTTAACTGACGCATTGATGAGGACTTTTTCAGACTGTTAGCCTCACATTCGATCAAATCTAGAGACCTGGATCTCACATTGGATTTTCGTCAAAAGGGCATTCGGAATATTGCTGGAGCAATCTTTTGACAAGGTCCGAGAATTCTGCAAGAGATTCAACGTTGTTGTTGCCAAAATTGTCATAGTCACTGTCACGATCTTTTCAGATCTATTCTCGGGGCATGGTGACTGTCAACGTCATTGAAAATTCCCCTTGCTTTATTACCCTCAAGCTGACGAGCCTTCTTCTCCCCTCGGCAGTTCCATTCGGGCAAGATTCTCCCCATTTTTTTGCGTAGGCAAGGCACGACTCCCGTTCTCCCTCCCTTTCATCTCTCCTCTTTTCAATCATTGAGACTACATGTGTGGAACGAGAATGTCGACGGGATAAGATAAGGGGGATAGGAGGTGAGAACGGTGATTCATAAAGCAATCGCATTAACGCTTGGCACAGTAAATTTTGGGAGAACATTTGCGTAAATGGGGGTGCAAATGAGATAGTATAATCCTTCACGTCTCTTTAAGGGGAAAAATAAAAGAAAAAAAGAGAAAAAAGAATCTCGTTTTGTAATAAGTAGATAAACAAGTCTTTCCTAAAAATATTTTCCATTTAAGATGTCCTGACTTTTCGTGAGGAAAATAGCATTAATCTTGAGAAAGAGAGCATATTTATCATTGGAATTTTTGGCATAACAGTTTTGAATTATTGTAAGAATAATAGCTTCTCGCAATAAATCATTGTGAGTTTCAAAATCTTAAAGAAATGGATAACAATTTATAATTATTTATTATTTGATTTTTTATGGTTCAAAATAAACTATTATTCTCACAGTGAATTAAATATTATCACTCAATTATTTCTCGATATTATCTAGAAAGATAGAATGTCTTAGCTCCAAAGTGGATCATCGATCTTTTGAGATAGCTATGATAATAAGCAATTACAAAATCAAGATTGCATACTAAGTTAACTTCAAGAGTACATGCAACTATGCTAGTAGCTAAATTAACTTTCGATAATTTATGTTTTAGGGGTCAATAGCGAGGCAATCTCTGGAGTCGAACATGACCCTATACACAGAAATTAACCTCAATAAAAAAGGCATATATTTGTCGGCATAACCTTTATTCTTTCGTATCTATTCGGCAGATTCGACTTGGAATATTGAACTCGGGCGACGTTATCTTCTAACTTTTCCATTACATTTCTCCAACTTTTCCCCATTTTTCAAACCTAATTCTTTCAACGCCAACTACGTTAGCAAAACCCAAGTTAGAAAAGTCCAGCACTCCAATCCGCTCCCCCCGCATGACTCCATGCTCCTCCAATCTCTCCGATTCACGCCGGTATATGCGTGCGTGGGAGTATGCAGGAACGACCGATCGATGGAACGCTTGCTGGTCCCTACTGAGATGCGTCAAAGTGGAACTCCTGCGTTCCGAAAAGCGACTGGCCATCATTAACGATTGGATTGATGGATTGGATGTACCGACGGTTGGGGAGCTGAACGGGGGCGACAGCGAAGGGAGGGCCACATAAGTTGAAATTCAAGATTCAAGGAGAATAATTAATTAAGTGATGATTAAAGGTCGGTGAGGAGCCATGTCACTTGAGAAATCGGCCACCTGATTGACCGATATCTAGTCAGTAGTCACGCATGTCATACTTATGTCAATGTCGCCCAAAGTACCTCTTTCTTCTCAAAGGGTGAGTTCACCCCGAACTTTTTTTTTGCCTCAAAACCTCAAACTTTGCTTCAGCCCCAAAATCCGTTCGAACTTTTCTTTTGTCCGAAAAAAAGCCCAAACTTTAGGTTCGATCCCCAAATCTGCTGAAACTTTTCTTTTGTCTCGGAAAAAACCCCAAACTCTTAGTCTATTCCCAAATCTATCCCAATTTTTTTTGTCAAAAAAAAAATCAGCAAATTTTACTCTAATCCTAAATTTGCCCTCGTTAGCCTCTGTTCAAAAGCCGTATTAGTAATCCCTAATTTTTTATGTCCTAAAATGGTTTTATTTTGAAAATAATTTTCTATGACATCTTGTTTATATGTATTTATTATCTATGTGGAAATGCCATGTTAAGTTAGGACTAGATTATGGGGTATATTTGAGAACAGATAAAAAATTGGTGATTTTTTTAGTACAAACGAAGGGTAAAACCCCAAATTAGTATACACGTTAATTACGACGTGTTATTTAATTTAGAAATTTGACAGTAAAATAACGGAAAATAATATATGGTAATTTGTTTTGGTGGTCAAAAAAATAATTTTGGGTAAATTTGTCATATGTGTACCAATTTGAGATTTTTTTAGACAAAACAAAATTCGGGGTAGATTTGGGACTAAAATTAAAGTTTAGGGTTTTTTTTTAGATAAAAGAAAAGTTCGAGGCAGATTTGGAACTAAACCTAAAGTTTGGGGTTTTTCTTGAGACAAAAAAAAGTTCGGGGTATATTTGGGACTAGACCTAAAGTTTGGGGTTTTTTTTGGAATTGACCCCTCTTTCTTCTCAAAGGGTGAGTTCAGATGATGGAGTTCATGTACGATTTATAGAAAAAAATCGCTAGCAGCAATGATGCACAAGATCTACATTGGACCATGGAGGATATCTAAGAAGCCCCTTTATTCAAAAGCTTTAATAATGATCCGCGACTGGCGGGTTCCGCTTAAACGTTGTGGAATTTTTCGATTCGTGAATAGAAAGGTCATATGTTCGATAGCTACGGCTTTACACAAAGTGCTTTAGGTTAAAGGTCACATGCATAAGTCAAAAGTTTAGATTTAACCGATTTATAATGTTTAATGAATATCTAAATAGCCAAGTCTCTATGCTCATGCCTCCGGATTATATAAGAAAAAAGCTTTAATTAAAATGTACTTTTATAAATATCCAATATTGTATCTTAAGAATCTTTCTCTTCTTCTTAATTAAGGGATCGGGCAGTATCTAATTCTAACCATATCTTTTTGGAAATAAAGGCTTTTGGATGATTTACATTCATGTATGTATGTATGCTTTTCGGTTGAATTGAGCAATTAGTCTTCGATAATGCCTTAGACTTATTGGAACTATTTTTTTAATGAACAAAGTGAATTTATTAATACCAAATCTATATGCAGGCGAATGAGACATCATCAAGCATCCAATTATATCAATTTGTCAACAAATTTCAAAAAACAATCTTATTTGCCTAGCATTTCTTTCAACCTATCATATGGTAGCTAAACAAATAAGTGTTTTATGAGTTGGCCACATAGTTGACATAATGTGACTTGCTAATCCCAATGACAGTTGGCAATACATCACATCATGCTTAATGTTTAAACTTATTTGAAAATAATTATATTTTATTGGCACGTTACACTAATATATCATTAGGAAGTGATGTAACCGTTACATGAAATACATCCCTTTAATTGAACACATCAAATGCATTTTCGAAGCCATGACTCTTATTCCTTGAAAAACCATCATATATCCTAATTATAGTTTTGCCCATCAAATTTATTGATAAAACTAGACAATTTAATTTAATAATGTGAAGAAAATGAAGGGAATTACCGCATAATAGCAAGTCACGTATATTTTCCACTTAATACGCGGTCGACATATCAAATTGAAATATTCAAACGAGTGAACCCAAACAATATTTGACGAATATGGCTTTATGATATGAACATAATCCTTAATGAGTTCATCTTTTTAGCCTCCTCTATCACATCAGAGGACCCTTTCAACTTGGTCTTCATTTGAATTCTCAGATTAGTAGAATGAAAATCGTCATCGATCGTCCTAAATTCTAGAAGGAAAAAAGTATATTATATGGATAAAATAACGTGATATATTTATAACATAAATGAAACCACTATTACCATGTGCGATAGTTCTAAAGATTCATCTCAAATACTCAAACGAATCGAGTAGCGATCCTCCTATTTGAACTACTTTTCCTTTTTCTTTTCTTATCGATAACCTCAGACCAATCGATCGGCAATGCAAGAAACCAAAATCATATTATGTTGATGAGTCCTACAAAAGCACCTGCGATGTTGGCGACAATTCATCGGCCATTGGAAGATTGGCCGGGACTTATAGAGAGCAGCCAAAGCACAAGGCTACCTCGAAATACTGGTTTCTCTTCAGGCTAACATGGTCACGTCCCGGTGCCCTCCCCTGGCTTGCAAATTCACGTGGACATTCCATTCCCCGATTTGTAGCTTTTGCAGATATGAAGCCCTCTTGTTGTTTAGTTGTTCTTATTCCCACATGGATGCATATTTCTTTGGCTCTTACCTGTTTTATTATGGTGGTACGCTCATGATGAGTGTGTTTTAAGAAGCATCGATTCATCTTGATATGATGTGATTGAGAGGTGTGCTTTGAAGGGGTATGAGTAGTTATCTTCTAAAGGAAGTATATAAAGGATAACTTTAGAAAAAGAACTCTTTCTCTCCCTCCCTCCCTCCATCAAGAATAAAACATACAAAAGGCTTCCATTACTACTTTGAAAAGACAATTGGTATTAACGTTATATGACGAGAATACCTTCCTCATGATTGTATTTGGATCAATGTGAATTCGCATTGTCACGACCCCTTCTAGGGTTTGAACTGTGGGTCATTTTTGCGACATTCCAAGCTTGTCACCAACCATTCATTTTATCTTATTTATATGCATATGCGGAAGCATTAACATATAAAACCTCAACAAATATCACTAGACAAATATGGGAAGTACGTACACAAGCACACAACTATTTTTTCATTAATAGTTTCATATACAAACTAACTTTCTACTTAGGCTTGATTTACTTGATGTAATAGGCTAGTGTGTCTCTATCTCCACTATAGCCGTGGCTTCCAAAATTGGGAATCCTTCCCACTACTGGCTGGTACTATGGACTTGAGTCCATCTCGTTAGACGTTGTCCTGCCACTTAGGTTTATCGATCCCTTTAAACCATGAAGGGGACTGATAAAATCCCCGTAAGACTAGATTTACCAAGCCTCATAACGGTGAGAGACCAACTCAACCCGTCTCTCATCAACCCAAATGATTGTGATATATTTCCAATACGTTATTCTTGCTTCAGCATGTATTACATCTACAGTTGACCCTTCCATCCTTATAGGGAGACCAAAACATACAAAATGCAGGTTATCCATAACTACAAACTTGTAAAAGTAGAGGGATGAGTTTTGGGAACTCCATTAGTAGAACTCCTAACTTTCGGCTAGTAAAACATTTCTTTATCAAACACTAGCCAAGACAACTCTTGCAAACAATATCGATGGCGGATCAATTGCAAATTCATATGATATGTCATGGTTATGTGCAAGAGTTCCACTTACTCACTTGTCAGCTAACACAGAGACATATACAACCCAGACTTGAACATAACCGGCACCCATATAGATCACTTAGCATTGTCTTGGCTCAACTGAGGCTTCCTGCTTCTTGCTGGGCTTCCTAGCTTAACCAAGGCATCTTGGCTAAACTGAGCCTTCTCGGAGTTAGCTTCCCAAAGTTTTCGGGCTTAAGTCGGGCATCCTGTTGGCGTGGGGGCATAGTCATTCTCATTTTTTATTAAGTGATCATATAAATACATCACATATGCCGGTTCTTGTCTTTTCATTTAACTGACTCACTCATGGTTCAACAAGGACGTGATCATACATAATCATATGTGCGTGCTTTCAACGATCTGATTCTAATGATACTGTGAATGGCCTTAAGTCTGAGGTTTAGCTCAACCGTTAGATATCAAAGACCTCGCACCGATCCAAGACATGAGCTCGGCACACTTCAATGCCAACCAAGACTTTGTGGCTTTAACGATCCCCATATTAAACAAGGCTAAAATTTAGCACGCCTCAATACTGATCCAAGACCTTGCGGCCTTGGGCGACCCTCACACCGCGCAAGACTTAAGTTCCAAAACATTATCATTACCAACACAAGCCTTATAGCTCTGGGCATTCTCGACTTGCGTCGAACACAAGCCACAAATCTTGACATCATTTCGGTCATGGAAAACTCAAGCACATGCATAAGATTCATATACAAGCCAACATATACATAATCTCTCATACAAACCACGGCTTGTCAAGAGAGGACGACCTAGACTTAATGATAGAAATGACAATACCAAGGAGAAGTAGAAAGCTCTACTTATTTGAACGAACCTTTGAAAATTAGAGAAATGTCTTGATGGAGGGGGAGGGCGCACAAACGGAGAGAGAGCAAAGGAGAACACGCCTAAAAGAGAGAGGGAGGAGGAGGAGAAGTGGCTAGTGGTGAGAAATGAGAAGGGGCTCCTCCTATTTATAGTCCTCGGCCTCATGATTACTAAACCAAATGATCTAATCCTTCATTTCCAAATGGCCCGCTTAAATTGTTAAAGTGACAAGCCTATTTGGCTAAATATCTTGCCTAAGAAACAATGTGGCACGACTATCCGATTTTATTTGGCAATTTAGGCCCTAGATGTCATCATTGGAGACTCACTTATCATTTTCTTATTGGAAGCAACCCCCCATTTATGAGCATTTAATGCAACTTGAAGAGATGGTGTCTGTTTTGCCAACTCGATTCTCAAGCTTCATAGGTTAATGATGAGCACTTCGGATGTCCAATTCCGATTGGTCCATGTGTGCGGCAATTTCTTTCTTGGCCGCTAAGGAAATCTTTGACCCATTATTGTCAAATCTTTGACTAGGATGCCTCATGGCACAACTCATCATCTTCATTAAGTGAGGGGTTCTAAAGACTTCTCTTCTTTGTCCTTTTCTTCTAAGAATGAGCAGCTATAAGAATTCCACTCATTAAGTTGGTTTCGAGACTGGGAGAATGGTCACTAAACACACCTTGAAAAATCGATTCTCAAGCGCCTAAGGTTTGAGCCATCGTGCCCCTTGAACATCCAAACCGTCATCTTAGACAGTTGATTGGCCTTGGAGGGTCAGCACAATGGTTGGACCTATGGTTGGCATGGTCAGCTTACCAGAGTCCAAGACTGGCCCTTGGGCCAGTCCTCGGGCCTATCGTAAGGCTTGTCTATGACCGATCTCATATTCACGATCCTTAGTTCATCGATGAGTTCAAGGGTAATTCTAAGGCTATCCATGACCTAACTCTAAGCCAAGGCTCTCATAGAACTTAGAATTTGTAATGGAATTGCCGAATCTATTTCAAATCTCATTTCGATCAATGCTCAACCATCGCGTGGGTCCGAGATTCTCTTCTGATCACTATGAATTGAATGAAGAATGATGCATTTTTTATCGGAACATGATCACATTTGGTCGAATCAGATCATCCGTGTATCAGAGCATGGTCAGGCAAAATTACCTACGATCGAGCATGACCAATTAGGATCGGTCCATGACCATCCGCCGATCCATGTCAGTCAATGACTTTTGTGTGATCAATTCTCATTATCCAAAAGGCATCTCATGAGCTAGTGGTCCGATCCCACTTGTACAGTCAGTGGCCAATTCACGATGGACACCTTAAGCAGTTCATGGCCAATGGTCGATCGAATCATGACCGATTGGTCGGTCCGATCATGACCAATTCTCGATTCTTTATCGATCAAATTGATCGATTCCATGACCAATGGCCTATGGTTAATCCATTCCAGACCTTATGGCTATTCCTCAAGGGGTCGGAATCGGAGATATTACATGCATTGTCCATCGCTTGCTGGTGATTCAACATACATTTCTTAGTAATTCATTTATCATGCATTGAATAGGTTAGTCATTTTTTCTTGACACTTTTATCCTACGTACCTTTATAAACAATTCTTCATTTTTCTTCTAGAGATCTAGATTTCGAGCATTCTCAGTCTAGTTAGCTATACACGCAATGGATGTGGATCCTTTTGGTGCCTCAATAAGTCTCGCCCATTAATTTTTTTAGTGCGGTTTTTATCAACTATTGAGATTTATCAAGATGCCATAACGACATCCATATATGGCAAGGACCTCCACCCATATGCAGGTTCATAACATCCTTGCTAGTTCTAACTTTTACTTTTAAATAGGGGTATCCGGAAAAATTTAGGATCCTGAATCAGCCTAGATGAACCCAGCCGGATTTTTCACTCTAGATCTGAACCTTCGACCCTATCTCACCATTAGGTTTGGGTTTGATTGGTTCTCAGGCTCGGGATTGAGGAGTTCAAAAGGCGCGGACTCGCCTAATAATATATAATAATAAAAAACCTAAAAACTAGAAATATAAGTCATTTATATCTTAAATATAATGAAGCTGTAAATTACTAACTTAACATGAAAATGGGCTGTGGACGTGTGGCTGGGGAGTCGACTTCGAAAAACGAAAAAAGTTAGATTTTTTTAGAATTTAAATTGGCTATCCGCCTCTTCCGACTAAAACAAAAGTGGCGTTCTACCTTTTCAAGATGAAAGCACCGTGTTAAGCTATGAAAGAACAATTCAGAGAATGTTTACGAGCTCTATAACTCTTCCCAAATCAAAAGTATAAGGTGTCAATGGATTGATAATCACACTTTGACTCTTGATATTGGACAGATGATTTATAAAATATATATATTTAAAATAATTACTTGTATCGCTTGAAAAAATAACTTAATTATAAATATTTTCATCATTTGACAATAACATATGTTTAAATGTTTTCGTAAATGCTGAAGATACTTTTCGTTCATTTATTTTTTGCAAGCGATATATGCAATCAATTTTTCAGAAAATAATTTTCAAATCATTCAATTTTTGTGAAACAAACAGGCAAGGCAAATCAAAATTGATGAAATTGAAGGAGTCAAGATTCTATCTTTTCTTCTTAATAGGCATTTAGAGTGTGCATGAAATCATTTCTATTTCTTTGTTTTTCTATTTTTCTATTTTTGAGAATAGATTTAGGATAGAAATCCATTTATAATGCAATTTCATTTTTCTATTTTTGGAATAAATTTCTACTCCATAAACAAATTTAGAACAGAGACCAGAAGTTAAAATTTTTTACTTCTCTAATTTTAGAACAAAAGTGACAAATAGAAATTTTTTTCATTGCTTGCTCTTATTATCGTCCACTAAATCACCCACTCACCACCTACTATCTATTGCTGACCCATCGGCCTCTGCACTATCACCGTTGCCACTGCCGCTGCCACTGTCGCCCCTTTTGTGCCGCTGCCACCACCACGGGTCGCCTGCCATCATTGCCGCATGCCATCGGCCACTATCATTTGGGAATGAGAAATTTTATAATATTGTCAAACGTATTTTTATTCTAAAAACGGAAAATTTATATCGTTTTCTAACGTCTATTTTATCTCATAAATTCGTCTAGTGAATAGAGGTTCAAAAATCAATTTCTAACTAGAAATTGATTTTTAAAGAAATCTTCTTCTTCCTCCACCACGAACCCCCCGCTTGCTCCTTCCTCCTCATGCGCACCCTAAAACACTGGGCACGCGTTGGGTTTTAGAAACTGGAGATCGAAACCAAGTGATGATTAGTTAAAAAGCATCCTAGTTTCTTAGGTCTACAGGTTTGGAACCGCCCCATATCCCTACCTCCGTCCCTTCCGAACCTTCAAACCGGCCCGCATAGCTTAGTCGGTCTCTAGTTTCTTAGGCCTGCCACCGACGATCTTTTTGCTTGATAATGGGAACGTATGGGATCAAGCACTACCTTTGGAAGAGGGAATCAATTGAACTTTTCGGCCAGATTTCATCGTGTGAACCGACGGCTCCCAATGGTCAAAGAGACTTTTGCTTGCGTGCTACGTTTGGAGATCCCTCTCCCCCTCGATTCCATTGAAACTCCGAATCCTGCGGTCGCAAGGATCGCTCCTTCGACTTTTTACTCTCGATCTCATTAGGTAACGAGGCGACAGCGGGCTCGCTTCGAGAGTAAACGATGGCTGCACCACGAATCGAGGGATTCGCCGCAGCGGGTGCAGCGCTCTTTCACTGACGTTATTGATGTGGATCGCCCGTCCCGCCCCTTTTCCCATAGAGAAAAAAGAAAGGAGGGATCGAAATGATGGAAAGTAGGGATCGGACGAGAACGTTCACATCTCTTTTCAATGCTCTACTAAAAGCAGGTAAAATTGGTGGTGGGCTCTCACATCTTCGCGTCCTTCGTCGGACTAGGACCGCATACTTTTGAAGCTTTGACATTCTTTTTGCACCACTTCCCTCTCTTCGTAGAAGCATCATCCCGCTCGTGCAACCAGAGAAAGTAACGAGAGCAAGTTACATATACTATTCACCTTACCACGTCTTCCCTCCATCGCCATCGATTTAAATACTCGAGTCAGGTTTTCCGAGCTTTAATCACCTTAATCGGTGACGACGAAGGTGGGCCGTGCATCCTAACTGCGCTAGATCTCATTAAATTTAGGCGAAAAGCATAAAGCTCTCTTCTAAATAAAACACTGAACACGCACAAAGTACCGGGGATAACCCATCGCATCCACTCATGTCTTTTCTCCCCATAAAAGAGAAGAAGGAAAGCGCGCTTAATCTCCCTAATTAATTAGGGATTGATCAAAAAGGCTTAATGCCTAATCATCACCATTAAAGATAGAACGAAGACGCTAGATGTGACTACTCATAAATGTCCAATCCATGGAGGGATGGCCTACCGGGAGAGGACAGCAACTTGCACATTTTCAGAAAGGTGGCGCGACTGCGATTCTCTCTTTAATCCCTTCCTAATCACTTAAATTAAGGTACATATAAAAGAAAAGGCAGGAACCGCCGGGTTGACGCATCTTCGACCAACTAATTTTTCGATTAATGATCGGATCAAAGCGGCGCCTTTTTCGAGATTAATATAAAACCCTTCTCCCTCCCACATAAACCCGAGTGTTAACATGCGGACAATCTCAAATGTTCTTTTTCTGGGCGTATGATTAAGCTGTCTAATCACGAGATAAAGCCACGGCGAGTGGCCACTAAGTCTGAGCTTAATCTGTGTTCGGAGACGTACTGCAATATAATTAGGAATTGATTAAGAGAGAGGGAGGACGCATTGGAGCCATGAAAGAATCTTGAGTCTTGTATCTCGTACGATATTTGACTAACAGTATTTGGCGTCGGGCCATACCTAAAGTTAGTCTCTTTAATTGTATTTCAAAAGCTAAAGCAAATACGCTAGATACGAGCTCTACTTTCGGCAGCGTTTGACAAGATCTTCGATGGAGTATCTAAGTTGCAAAAGTGAAATATCCCGCGTTGAAAATGGGAAGTGAATTTGAGGTCGTTTTCGATTTTATGCATGTCATCATATCTACACACGTATATATGATATATGCTAAATGAATCCGAATTTGCTCGTTCCCAAAAATAATAATTATGTTCGCCATATCTTTGTCCACCTCACGTTTTAGTGCGCATTCAAAAGACATAAACATGGATGATTGTGTACCAAATCAATGAAAGTGGCGAACGAACATGTGAGGTACAAAAACAAATGTGTGATGCAAATAGAACCTCAATGGAAAAGTGATAACATTGCAGTAAAAAGGACAATTCCACTCCTATAAAATTTTCCCATGAAACCCTCTTGTTTATTTAAATGAGGATATGGAATAAAGCACAAATTTAATTACATTACCATCTACTCCATCGAAAATTAATTGATGTTCAAGTTATTTCGAAATTGAGCAACGAGACAAAGATTTAAGTTTGAATTTAAGATGCGCATAATTAAATAAAAAAAATCCACCTGTAAAAGCTCAAAAACAAAGAAAAAGGGTAGATATTTTCTCGACAGAAATGAGATCGTAATATGAACATTTGTCCATAAAAGCGGTTAGTTGACACGAAAATAGGGATGGGTCTTAATTTGAACAAACTCTTGAAAAGCGGTCTACCTCCCGAGGTGTCTTTATATGAAAAAAATTTAAGAAGAGCCGCGTTGAGATCAGTGAGATATTTCCTACGCAAAAATCGCCCGACTCATATGTTCGGCTTACAGAATCGCTAGACCGAATAATGCAACGGGCTGTTCTCAATTCATGATCAGAACTTATTCGTTAAAAAAAAACACACACACATACACACATAATGTATTGTAAGTATCGGTTAGTAAATCTATTTTATAAATCAATTCTAAAGCCTAGCATTACTCTTCTTTTAATATACCTACATATATATATATGTATTTTTCGTTTTTTTGATTTCGCTCTCCTTTTCTTTTCTTTTTTGGTGCTATGTATTTGTCGTTTTTTTAATTTTAAGTTATTTCGCTCTTTGTTTTTTTTTTTTTTTTTGTGCTAAAAAAAAAAAAAGTTTTGATTTTTATCGTTCAAGGGGCTTGCTCTCATTATTGTTATTATTATAATTTCAAGTTAAAAAGGGGAGGGAAGGTCGATTAAGAATATAAATTTATTAATTATGATCGAGGGAAGAGAGGGTGGAATGTCAAATTCAGCTATAAAAGAATGGGATGAATGAGGGCAAGCGCAGTCCTTCACTCTCTCCCCCTTTCGCAGCAGCAGCAGCAGCAGCTGCCAATATGCTCCCTCGTCATCGCTCCTCCTTTTCATCCTTCCATTTCGTACGCTCATGGTACTGATGATCGGGCTCGCCCTGCACGGAGCCGCCGCCCCCCGGAACAGCAGCGAGAGAGCTCCCGGACCGAACAACGCCCCCAAATCTTCTTCGCCGGACGGACGGCGTCGCATGGCGGAGCCGAGGATCCCCTGTTTTGGCCGATTTGCATGAATTGATTGAGGGAGGGACTGGAAATACATAACGGCTTTCTTTCGTCTGCTGGAGGAAAGGATTCACTCTCGTTCAGAGCGTCGTCTGCATTGTCGTTCCTGCAACGTACTCTCTGTACCCCCACGTCTCTCTCTCTCCCTCTCTCTCTCTCTGTCGATCGCACACAGAGTCACGCCTTCCGTATATGCTGTAGAAGAAGTGTACAGCTCAGCTTTTTTGTATAACCAAACGAATCGTCACGCTCTCTCTATGAAATTTCTCTCCCTAAACCCACCACACTCTCCCTCCCCCAAGCTTAAATCCCTCTTCTCCTTCCATCCCCTCCTCGCTCCCCCCAACAACCACCACCCCAAGCCCGCCCGGTGGTCCCCAATGGTCTCCTCCTCCTCGGCCGGCCGCCTCCGCCGCCGCGCCAAGGTGGTCGTCATCATGGGTGCCACCGGATGCGGCAAGTCCCGCCTCTCCATCGACCTCGCCTCCCTCTTCCCCGCCGAGGTCATCAACTCCGACAAAATGCAAGTCTACAGGGGCCTCGACATCACCACCAATAAGATCACCCCGGCCGAGCGCCGCGGCGTCCCCCACCACCTCCTCGGCTCCTACGACCCGGACAACGGCGAGATG
This sequence comes from Angophora floribunda, assembly GCA_014182895.1. Classification (NCBI taxonomy): domain Eukaryota; kingdom Viridiplantae; phylum Streptophyta; class Magnoliopsida; order Myrtales; family Myrtaceae; genus Angophora; species Angophora floribunda. Next base: position 26,569,247 of record CM024711.1, on the reverse strand, counting down.
AGCCCGTCGCTGTTCCGCTCCCTGGGCCACGCCGCCATCTCCGGCGTTGCCGCCCGCGGGAATCTCCCCCTCGTCGTCGGCGGTTCCAACTCCTTCATTCACGCTCTCCTGGTGGAGCAGTTCGACCCGGACGCAGACGTGTTCGGCGCGCTCGGCTCGCCAGCGAGCCCCGAGCTGAGGTACGACTGTTGCTTTCTGTGGGTCCACGTGTCGCTGCCCGTCCTGGAGGAGTACCTGTCGAAGCGCGTGGACGACATGCTCGACATGGGCGTGTTCGAGGAGCTCGCGCAATACTACGACCCGGCCCGGACCGACCCGGGCGGTCGGATCGGGCTGAGGAAGGCCATAGGCGTGCCCGAGTTGGACCGTTATTTCAAAAAGCACCCGCCGCCGCGGCCGCGGGAGGGGGGCGCATTCGAGGAGGCGGTGTGGGAGATAAAGGAGAACACGCGTCAGCTGGCGAAGCGGCAGATTGGGAAGATCCTGCGGCTGAGAAGGTGCGGGTGGGAGCTGCGGAGGCTGGACGCGACGGAGTCGTTCCGCCTGGCGATGGCGGCCGAGGAGGAGGAGGAGGAGGGGAGGGCGGCGGCGGCCGACGCAGGTGGCGGGACGTCTGGGAAGGCAGGTGATGGGGCCGAGCGTGAAGATTGTGAAGCGGTTTTTGCAAGAGAAGTAGGTGTCCGTTTTCCGATTCTTGATCTTTCTCTCTCCTGTTCGTCACGTATTTTGGGAGAGGTAAAAAAAATGATTTCTCTCTCTCTCCATAGAGGACCGGGGTTGGGGGACCGACTCGATCGATTTGTGTTCGCAGCTCGAGCGACCCGGGCCGGGTCGGGTCGGCCAATTTTGGGCGGAGGATTCGGTTTCTGTCAATATTACTGCTTGGGGTGTGCAATTTGGATGTGGAGACGGGGCAGCGAGCCCTTCCTTCTTCCTCATCCTCGTTTTTTTTCTTTTTTGGGAATTGCCCCAAAGGCCGAAAACGGTATAAAATTCAAAGGAGAGTCATTTCGCATTTTCCTCTTCTCGTCCTCGGACTTCGGATCCCATGTAATGAATTTGAAAGTTTCCTCGCAACGAGACGGATTCGTGTGTTCGTTTCGGACGCTCGCCTCTCCGTTTTTCTCGAACGCCCATGTGGCTCGCATATTTACCGAAATGAACTCTCTTCCGTTTCCGACCATACGACGATCGCCTAAAGCTCGGACCGTTAATCCTCTGTTTCGTCCCACGGTCTGTTGGACATTCTCGTATTTTTCTGCTCCCCTTTTTTTTTTTTTTTTTTTATCTTCTTTTAAACTACGGAACGGAAAACAAGTGGCGTGAGTAGAACCGCGAGGTGTTGTCGCACCGTCATGTCCGAAAATATTAGCTAAAACAAAAACCGACCCTTCCTCCTTCCCCACCATAATTGTATTTAAAAATTGATTCCCGTTTCTTTATTCATCATCGTCTTCGTCTTTCTTTGCATGAGCAAAGTTGCGGATCGGGTGATGGCAAAGTGATGGCGAGCCCCTTCAGTGTTCTTGCAAGAGCAAACTCGAACCTAAAGAGTAGCTAGCGCCGAGTCCCCATCAAAGGGTCTATTGGCACGACGGGAACAGGAGACGGTGGTGGCCCCCACGCCCCCTCGGTTTTTGGATTTCCTTCTCTTTGTCAGCGGAAATATGGAAGAACAGAAAAAAAAATTTACATATTTCGAATGGAGTCGAGGGAACCCAGAGCACTTGTTTAGTTATTGGAAAAAGAAAATGTTGGATTTTCAATATGTTGATTGCGTAGATTACCAGACTAATTGATGGTATATTTCCTCATTTAGTGATTTAACAAGTGCCTAATTTCGAATTTTAAATAAGAATTAATGACCTCTCACTTTTTGAAAACATGAACTTGCTATGCATGTAAGGCTGACGGTGATTGTATCTTTACATCAGTATTTCTAGTCCAAAATTAATCTGAATGACTAAGTTGAAACTTCATGCAAAGATTTAGGATCACATGGGTAAAATTGAAAAATTTATGACAAAATTAGAATTCGTGTAAAATATTTATGACCGACTTGATAATTTATTCTACCACTAGAAAGGTGCCTCGTTATTTTGCTCAGTGTTAGGGTTTAAACAACTGTTTTGATCAGAATGTTGCGTTGAAGTTTTGGCATCATGGATGGAAAGTGCTGCTTACTAAAGCATTCGTTGCCCAATATTGAAGAAGTGTTGTCTTGTCTTTAGACAACGGATGCATAAGCAAACCCTTGAAAGTGTTGCCTAAAGTTTTGAGTGAGCGGCGCTTATAAAATATTATGCAAATGCATATTGGGGCGTCGCATACTGGCTTGTTATAAATTTTAGCTTAGACAAGTTCGCGTATAGACGTACCAAGCGTAAACAAGGACATTTTCAGGCACCTCTCGGAATCACTGTAAAAGTGTTAGCTCGGCGATGACATCATAAACCCGAACATGGTTTTGAAATTCTCGGCTTAAAACTATAGTGTGAGACACACTTGTGTCTACCGCATCACCGCGCCGATTATTAATAGTCGCCATGTGAGGCTTGCAGAATCCACATGACATCGAAAAGCCATGGTCAAATTAGACGCGGCCGCGCAACTCGAGTAATTTCTTTTATTTTCGTTTTGCAAATTTTCTAAATAATCAAATAGGCAGCACATTCTTCCATCAAGGTATGATGATAGAAACAATGGATAATGGTGAGTCTTCCATGGATACAAGAGTTTTTTAAGCACTCAAGGCGGTTCATTCCTATGCAGTTAGCCAGCCAGCCAGCCAGCCAACCATCATCATGATCACCCCCCAGGTGCACGAACGGACAGACAATGGAGGGACACTGGAAGACGGGTCTCCCTGCTCGTGCTCCTTCTGGTTTTTTGGTACCAATGCTTGCCTTGAGAAAGAAGATTAGCATGGAAACCGAGAGCGTCGAGTGTTTCTGCTTCGGTATCATGATCCGGCTTCTCCCCGGCGATTAAATTACTGCTCAAGGACCAATAGGGAATTGCCTGTTTAGATTAAACTAAGTCTGGTGTCCGGTATGCAGATGCATCCCTCTGGAGTTTCGAGCCACCTGAAGGAATGAAATCATTGCCTGTGTTGACTCATGATTGACTCGGTTCATGCCCTGTGTTTTTATTAAATATATATATATTATCATGTTTAGCAAGACAAGTTTTGGATATTTAAAGCCACGATTATACATGTCACGAGAAAAAAAATTTATGGCATTAAATGATGTATAGATTTAAACTTTCGAAATGAAACTACTCATTCAACCGAACACCCTTAAGGGAACGGGGCATTCACGGACTATTTATGATTTTCGATACCTCTATCGTGATGTGACCGATCAATATTTTGAGGACTGAATTATTATTTATCATGCTTGATATAAGCATTTCGAGGGCACTGGTCCATAGATGCTTCGTTGCTGATATCAGAAGTTAGGCCTCTAGAAGTTCACGTCTGTGATTAGTGTTTAGGTTTTCGGACGCGGTGCCGTAGTGTTAGATTAGCGTGTTGCGCACAGTGAATGCATTGTCCTTATCTTTGAACTCAGTGCCGTCCGTTCTGCGAACGGTCTGGGGATGCTAACACCTAGAAAACGCTTTCAGAAAGCGAAACGAAGGCTTTATGGAGATCTTCCCGACCTCAGAAACGGACGTGTCTGCATTGTGGCCCTCATCGATCACGACTTGAATTCAATGCGCTATATGCACGCCCTATTGAACATAGGACAAGGTTGCGAGAGGGTACTTCTTTACGTTTCCGGAGGCATCGCCATTACTGCAGCTCGCTAGATCTGGAGAATGACCTGTGCTCGATTTTGGGGTGCATTCAGAACAATTATGTTTCTAGGTAGGCACTAACTCGCGTGTTGTCCATTTCATCGCCCAAGGATTCTGTAGATTGCACATCCTGGGTTTCCCGAATTCAGCTCTCTCAGAGAGCCTCTTTATAGAAAGGTTTTATTGCATGAACTCGGTCCACACGAGCTTGTCTCACATGTATCATCGGGTGAGGTGGGCCTCACATGAGACTCACACGAGTTACTGAATTCGAGTTAATGGGGCTCGCATGCTCCAGGGGGCGAGCAACAATTCTGTATTGATCTTGCTTTTCTAGAGCAGTACGTCTGCATCATTTCCGCGTGATATATCTAAAGCTCTCTCCTAAGTGTGGCATTCACCGGCTCAGAAAAGCCACTCTTGCAGTGGTAGCCTAGGTTGTCCTCACTAAAGTCGCAACAAAATGAAGTAAGCTCCGTTCATCTGCAACATAAGATATTGTCCAACAAAATAAGTATGCCTCTTACTAGTCGCACACTTCCAATGTCATCTGTCAAAACATGGAGCAGAGGGATTGGCTCCATCAGAATCTCCAGATGTAGTGAGAGCTCATCTGCAATTTCCTGAACATTGCATGGAGGATGAGCTCCCTAGGTCATCTGATACTTTGTCACTACAGAAAGCCAATATTTCCTTTTGGAGATAGGTTTAACCAAAACCGAGCGAAAGACAAGGCGTTTTCCAGTTTTAGTTCATGGCATCGTGGTGTTCTCTAGATATTCACTGCTGCAATCCTTCCTATCAAGCTACCGATTTCAGTAAACGTGGTTCTACCTGCTACTCTTTTCCCAATATGACTTCATTTTACACGAGTCTCAATCCACCAACTTGCTCGATCTTTCCAGTGTATTACATATTTTGACCCTTTTCTCGTTTTAAGTAGACAAACCCTAAAGATTTCTCTTAGGCTAAGTGCGGTAGCCAGGAATTAAAGTCTAACCAGGATAATTGTCCTATCTGGCCCGGGAGGTCGTGTCTAGCCGGATATAGATCGAGTAAAATTATCACGCTCGGCATTGCCATAGGTGGCCACATGCATGATGCCGTAGAACCTGAGCGACCACCATGTGGTGGTTGCCGTGCCCGCCCCCCACGACTCGATCCCCCGACTCCTCTTCTTGCTTTCTCTCTCCGTTCTCTAGAGACCATCATTCATCGTTGTCCCTACCTAGCTCTTCGCGTGTGTGAGAGAATATATGATCCCAAAGAAAGAAGAGGCCACCACGTCTGCGGTGACTGCCAGAGATGATCGTCCTCCAGGGAAGGTGTCAGCAACCACTTGCGGTGGTCGCGGCCCTGAGTTGGCAGTCCACAGCCATCTTCCTTGATTTAGGAAGATAAACTTTTTCACTTACAAGTTAATTTAATCCAGTCAGCCTGTCATATACAATATCAAACACCCGCTCAGGTTTGTATATGTAATATGCGGTTCTTTACGATATAATAAACAAGATTTAAGAAATCATATGCTATTTTTATCCCTTTTTTACTAGGTCAAAAAATTCATATGATCAAAGACAATGCTTGATGAAATATATATATTACTTGTAGAGGTACTTTTTATTCATTTCGAATTCACTTTTTAAGTTCTCCAATTATAGCTAGGCAATGCTTTACGAGAACTCATTCATAAGACCCTTTCATGAAGAAAAATGATAGACTAGCTGAAAGTTCTTAAATGAAACAATTCAAATAACCCACAGTGAAAAAACCGAGCATAACTTTCCTTTGGTTTGCTAGCATTGATATATATTATCATTATGACTCATTTGAATTTTTAGGTTACTTAGTGTCACTCTTTTGATAATCGGTCTTTACAACACTATCGCATAACACCCTGCCTTTCTTATGACATCACATCGATAAATGGTCCTCTAATCCGTTTGAAATCATCAAATGCAACCGGCGTGGCAAGCAAACAAGTTGATCTACAAGAGAATAGGCGATTAGGCAAGGTGATCATGTTGAGTGTCCAAAAAGGGGAATGAATGATGGGGTGGGGATGGCATAATACCCACGACAGATCCGAGTGAAAAGACAAAAGCATCGAAAAGTGATCAAAACATGCACTCCATAGGGACAAAACCAAACGAATTAAAAAAATGACAACATCGGTATTTTTAACACACGACGATGATGATGGGGAAGGGAAGTTAGCAGAGGCCGAGGCGGCAGCATTGTCTAGGGGAGAGGGGCGATGAACCGAGCCCAGAGCGCGCGTGCGGCTCGTCGCGCACGATCCCGTAACACGCAGCAGCAGAGCCATCCATTAGCACGGATTCCCAACGCCAATGCGGTTGGCCACATCCTGGCCATGTTTCCGACGCCTGGCCCCGTGCTTCTCACGCCCCGCACGCACGAGCTGCTGGTGTCGCCATACCCCCTCGTGCATCCATGGCCAGAAGGTGGGTGGAGTTTTATTTTGTCGGTATGGGAAACGTTGCCCTTCCAGCAGCAGCACTCGTTAAGGGGTTACTAAATAACATACATATTTCTACTTGGAGTAAGGTGGGGTTTTTTAATTGTGTTAGAGCTCAATTTTCGAAGAGTGTCGATATGCGTTATTTTTAATTTTTTAGTAATCTTAACTAGTGCGCTGATAACCCACTGGCCGTGTTTAATTTTAGATATAGAGTTTAACTCCGACATTCTGCAAAAAGACATGTACAAATTTGAGAGAGGGGGGAAATTAGAGTATGATAAAAAAATAAATAAAAAACTAGTGCACCTTTGTCACTCATTAATAAGACTCTTGTTTAACGAGTCTTGCGATCTTATGGCCGAGACTTTCCTTAAGGCCCACTATGAGTGCATTAAAATTAGAGTTCTGCTAGTATAACTATCTTTGGGTTACCATGAGAATAATAACTTGTTATGAGCCACAAATGCTTGAAATAGTAGATCCCACAATAATTAATAATTATTTTTTATTTTATTTTTTATGGTTCGAAATAGACTATTATGATTAAAAAGGATCACATAATCATTTCCCTTAGAATTATTCTTAACAAAAATCAAACCATGTGTTAGGAAACTTAGGGTGTATATAATAATATTTCTATTCTTAGGAACAATTTATGTTCAAAAATAGTATTTTCCATTTCTATTCTATGAACAAGTTTTGGAGCATGCAAAAGCATTTAGTAACCACACAAATTTTTTATTTTCGGAATAGAAAAAAAAATGCGTTTAGTACGACTCTCAAATTTTTCTTGTGATGTAAATTTTTTTTTTTTTTTTAATAATTTTTTAATAATTTTCTACGATTTTCTTTTCTTTTCTTCTTCTTCTTCCTCCTCTAGTCACCAGGCCTCGACGATGGCCACTGACCGGCTAGAGACAAGAGCCGACAACCCGCTAGAGGAAGAAGAAGAAAAAAAAAAGATGACTTGTTTCATAAATTGTTCTCCAAAATGAAGGAATAGGTTTTTTTTCTACTTCTTGTTCCTAATCTAAACCTATTCTTTGGCCACTTTTCTATTCCGGAGAATAGAAAAATTAATTGATGTTACCAAACAAATTTCTATTATTTTTCTATTATGAGAAATAAAAGAACAGAAAAATAGGGAAAAAATGCTGCCAAATGGAACCTTAGAATCATTCTTAAGTTCTGCTTGTTTCTCCAAAAATAAATAATTTGAAAAATATTTTCTTAAAAATTCCTTATATCGTTTATAAAAATGAACAAATGGAAAATACTTTTGTCATCCATGTTTAAACATAAATTCCTATCTATGTGGAAACGTTTTCCATTAGCTAATTATGTTGTGCAATATAAGAGATATTTTTTGGAAAATATTTTTCAAATTATTCATTTTTCTCGAAACAAATGGAGCATTAATAAGAATTACTTGTAACTTGTCCATGGTATCATAATAACACTTAAAGATTCGTTAATAAATATCCTTAAGATGCTTGTCAAACAACCAAATTAACAATAAACTTGCTTACTCTAATATGTTCAAACGGTACCTTGAAATTTGAATTATTCCTTTGTTAAGTATACCTTCCGCCAAAATGTTTGGGATATCAACCAAAAATTTTATATATATCCTCAGGGTGCTTGTTTGACATGATCTTTTGATCTTTTTTAGTATAAATTCTAGTCAATTCATTTGGAAATTGTACAAAACTTACAATTATTCTTCAAGTCCGACTTGAAATTATATCATTTGTGACACATTTTTTTGAAGTAAGCTTTTAACTTTAGCATCGCTCTTATCCAAACTAACTCCTTTCCAAGTTTTCCCCAGTGTCTAGCGGCAGCTATAGCTTCGGTCCCATCGTACGACAAGCGATTCGGGGATCGTGGGCCGTATCAGACGAGGCTTTCTGCGAAGAATCAAAGGTCTTATGAAAAAATCGAAGGTCCTGGTAACTTCGGTAAAGCCCAATCTCGTTGCTAATCTTGCCCCATCATCGGCCTTTTGGTGCTTTTTGGGGACTGGATCGAATCTCTACTTGGTAAACCCATCTTGTAAAAACGATTAACCGGCGACAATCATGTCATCCAAAGTGATTTAACCGAAGTCGCACCGTAGAAGTCAATCGAGCACAATCTTTCGGAAGTCCTTATTTGAACATTCGGGTCGTTCTTCGACCATTGGAACATGGAACTTGGTTTCTGACCCCCCAAAAGAGGAAAGAATAAAAGAACTTGATTGGTCAAAGTCATTGGCATCTCGCTATCATCGCCTACTTGTTGAAGGCTTCGGTGACGTGATAGATATACATCTCATAATACTCAATCGTGGACCTTTGGCTATGAAATTATTCTGTCTATAGTCCTTTTTGGAAAATACATCTCTTCGCGGTCGAAAATGGTCGATCAAGTTATCGAGCAAGAAAGTAGCCACCCGCTTCGAAGGGAGCCTCCTGCATTCCTCTACTCAATCTTCTGCTGATACAACCAAGAAAAGATTAGGGTTTTGCGTAGGCATCAGTTGTACAGACAATCAAAAAAGATTTAGAACTACATCATTAAAGGGTTAAAATTAAATTATCACGATGTAATATGTTTAAGACTTTTCCAACACTTTGCCAAACGATTTGTCATACTTTTCAAAAGCAGAAATAGTAGGTTATACTAGTGGGGGTATGGTAGTTTGACTAGCTTTGATAGAAGAAAAAAAGGGAAAAAGTACCAAAAAATTTATTAATATATTGCATTAGTATCAATTTAATTTTAAACTTTTAAATTAGATTAATTTAGTCATAAACCATTTTAAGTTAGTACTAATTCAACCCATTCGGCTAATTTAAACCAAAAATCAATGATATGGATACCGGTGATCCTACGTGACATCACCGACGCTAATATTGACATTTTTAAATTATTTTTTGTTAATTTTTTTCTTTTTTCTTATTTTTCCTATTCATTTTCTTTGGCCTATGGCCAAATGGCCAAAGGCAAGGGTAGCCCTTGCCGGATTTGGTGAGGGCGAGGGCACGACCCTTGTCCCCTGGGCAAGGGTAGCCCTCACCAAACTCAGCGGGGCGAGGCGACGAGGGCCACAACACCCTTGCCAACCCCCACCTATGGCCATTACCAACCATAGGCCAAAGACAAATAATAGAAAAAAAAAAAGAAGGAAAAAGGAAAAGAATTTAATATAAAAAATATAAAAAAATCGAAAAATTATTAAAAAATTATTTTAAAATGTCCACGTTAGAGCCGACGATACCATATAAGATTACCAACGTCCACGTCACTATTTTCTGGCTTAAATTGTCTGGATGGTCAGAATTGATAAATGTCTTTTCCCAATAAAAAATTTACTTGAAAAAAGAGGGTTTCTTAGTTTTTCTTTTTCCTTTTTTTTCATGAGGGTTTCTTTGTTAGACGCCCCTATATTTTATGAGTTTTTCAAATGTATCCCGAACTATATTTTAGTTTCGCCGATTGAGACTCGTCGATCCTTGCCGATTTGAATTAAATAAAATTTGACGGCCAGGTTCGAAGCCCGACCCTCTATTCTCCACCGAATATCTTGGTGTTTGGTGGAGCCAGCTTTCATTCGGCATTGGATACAAGGCGAAGGACCGCCTCCGCTCCACTAATTAAATCTATTTCAAATCTTACTTAACCTAATCTGTCCATCCCTTTTTTTTTTCTCTTTTTTTGCCGTCCCGCTAAAGTAACGTCATATCTTTCCATTAATCCTAATGTCAACAGGGTTATAGAACGGAAAATTAAAAAAATCAAATCCTGTTCAAATACGAAACGCGACATCTTTTCATGGTCAAATCATTGATGTTGACCGCCATTGTTATGAACACCCCTTTTACAAGGCTAATGTCTAAGAAATTTATATTGAATTCATCCAATGATTTCAAAAAAAAGGTCTATGCGATCATTATCGAAGGATCCGTATATATACACACGAGAGAAATTAGACACGTAATAACCTGACATATGCGTATCACCCATTCAACAATAACGGTACAAAATTTGTGATTAGTAGTACAAATGGACCTCGATCAGAGTCAAAAATCCATGATGCAAAGCTTTGATATTTTTCGGCCAAATAACAAAATTTGGGTCTCGATATTGACCGGTCAACTCATGTATTGGCATGGAATCCTCCTCCACGGATGTCGTCGCTAATGCAATAGTCAACTTTGAAGTTCTTCACATGCCATAATGACAATAGGTTGATCGTAAACCTTTTGGAAATCAAATCAAGATGGGGACAAAAGGAAAATTTGACTTTGAGATTCAAGCCGATGCTGTCAGCCGCGCCTTCCGGAGCCGAGTCGCTTCGCTAGCGTAACAAAACAAAAGCCAAGTCGCGATCTCCTTCTTCTTTTTCCTTTTATAGCCATTTCTGTCATTTTGAGTTAAAAATAGGAAAAGTTTATGTAAATGGTTTTCGAAATTTGGCTAAACGTGGAATGTCTTATCTCGATTTTTAATTTGTTCGTTGTTATTTATGAGCTTTAGTGCGATTTACAATATCATTATCAAACTTTTAATTAGTTCATTATGATTGATGAATTCTCAATATAGGGTAAATTTAGTCTCTAAATCATATGAAATTGTTTAATGTTGTTTTTACATTAATTCAAGTTAAGAACTTATGTTCTGATATGTCCGAATGGTGGAAAAAAACCATTACATGTAGATTATTCACATATCATATTTATGTTTAGCATTGAGAAGTCAATGTCATTTTTACCCAAGACTACTTACACTAAATGTGCTCTGTGTCGTTTTTACATGTCAATGCGCCCGTGATCAAAAAAATCACATCATCATAATCATAAATTACGCAAGGCTTTTGTTGTAGCCTCGAACTTATTACTTTTAAATCACGAAAAGAGGGAGAAGTGTGAAAGAGACAGGATTTCAAAAGACCGTGAAGTTTCATAAGAGAATATAAGATGATAGATGGGGTTGCATCTAAACCATCTTTCCATAAGCATTAACCCCACTCTATCTTCTTCTTTGAATTAGTCAGAGTGGACAAGTGGAAACCACACCGAAAGATGGGTTCCATTTTCAATTGAACAACATTGCGAGTTTTGGAATTTTCACATGTAGTTCATATACGTCGATTTATATTTTAAAATCTGCATAGCAAATGAGAAATTAGTGACATATCGATGCAAGACTTAGTGAAAAAAATACTAATTAGCTATTAAATGAATGACATATGATAAATTCTCTGTCTATTAATATTGGAATCGAACTTAGAATGAAGTGGAATAATTAATATTAATGTGCGAAGTAAAATGCATGTTATTCATTCATGGATCGGCTTATTCACGGTCATGAATATCTTTAGTGACACATAAAACTCTAGAAATAATTGCATGCATCGATAGCTACAATTGCCGCAGTGAGGATCTCCACCAAGGCTCGCCGTCGACTACTGCCAACCTTGCTTGCATTTAATTGATGAGGAAAATGTAGATTCGACTTATTGTGATTTACTTTGTATTAAAAGAAACTCTTCATTTAATCTTTCTCGAGATTAGGATGTTATTGAATGAACGAAAGCTTATGCTTAGTGAAAATGTTTAACTATTCATTGCATTTTGGTATGTAAATAATGATAAAATCATTAACATTGTTCTATATGATTTAGCCACGATTGAAAATTTAACAATAGAATATAGTTTGAGAAGTGTTTTTTTATATAATTAATAGTAATTGCAATCACCATGATAGTCCTAACTTTACCTTTGAAATTTTACCTTTGATTATAGTAGACTTCACTAGGAATTATTACAATCTCAAGTAGAACTTTTAGCGACTCAACCTATAGTACCGATTGCGTAATCGGTAATAAATATTTCAGTGGTACTTTACAATCGTTGCTAAAACACTAAATGGTTACCATTATAAGAAAAATTTCTTATAGTGATCGCATAGGCAGCCGAGATGGTGGTTGGAAGGTGGCGGGCCGATGATTGGCGTGGAGGAGTGGCGGCGAACAGAACCGGCGACGGAGGCTACGGTTTGCAAGCTTTGGGGATCGGACGTATGCCGTGAGAGGGCAATTTGGTCTTTTCAAAGGGGGAATTTTGCTCGGCATTTCTTCGAGGATAAATAAATTTTACCTGGCGCAACGGAGCCAACTGGGAAGCCGCTGGCCAAGCCTAACCGAACAGCCAAGCCAACAGATAAACAACCCTTACTTTTTCATCATCTTCTCTCTCTATCTCTCTCTCTCCTTCTCCCTCCATGACACGCGCACCCACATTTGTCAATGGTCAGAATCGCTGGCTCACACTCTCTCTCTCTCTCTCTCTCTGCGTCATCTTCCTCCTCCATCTTCTTCTTCTCCCTCTTCCTCTCCCTCCCTCCCTCCCTCTGTCCCTCTCTCTCTCTCTCTAACTTTCCGGCTACTGCAACGAGTATATATACATTCCCATCGCAGTCGGTTTCATTTCCTTTTTCAATCACAGTCGAGCCCCCCCGTCCCCTTCTGATATCCTGAGCATACCGACCCGATGAGCCCCGCGAAGTCTCCCGGCCATGGTGATCTCAACGCCCCCACCGCCAGGAGGGAGATCAACGGCCCGCGCCCCCCGCTGCTGAAGATCCACAAGGACTCCCACCTCGTCAAGAAGGCCGCCTCCCATCACTATTCCTCCTCCTCCTCCTCCTCTTCCAATAACTCCTCCTCCTCTTGCTCCTCTTCCCTGTCGAACCCTAATCACCGCCATTTGCCCGCCGACCCGTCGCAGCAGCAGCAGCCCACGGCGAACGCAGCCGCCGCAGGGAGCCCGCCCCGTCATCATCTACACTCATTCGCCGAAGATCATCCACACCAAGGCCGGGGATTTCATGGCCCTCGTCCAGAAGCTCACGGGGTTCTCGGGGTCCCATCAGCACGACGAGGGCGAACCGGCTCCTCCGGCTCCGGATCAGCCTCAGCCGCAAAAGGCACCGACCGATGGTAAGGTCGCTCCCCACGAACTGGACGCGTTGTCCTCGGTCTTGATTGAGGACAGACGGAGCGGCGCCGTCCCGGCGATCCATGAAGCCAATTGCGTCTCTCCGATTCCAAGCCACCAAAACGCATTGATTTCGGATATCCCGCTGTTCACGCCGGACGCCGCAAACTTTTTCCTGTCGTCGGGCCAAAGAATGTACAGATACCCTTATTCTGCCTATATGTCTCCAAGCGCAGCTAACCGGATACTATCGCCTTCTATATCCGAGCTCATGAAAGAAATGCCAGAATGCTGAGATGAACGAAGAACGTGAAGTGATCGGTGATGGAAGTTTGAACAGAACTGGAGATTATCTTCTTACTTTCTTTCTTTTTTTCCTTAGAAACGTTTGATTTGTTTCCTGTCCATATCTTGACATCTGTTGTATGATTCATTTGTTTCACACGTGCATGCACTTCTTAGGGATTCTATTCATTCGTTTTGGGCCAATAATTGGAAGGGAGAGAGGTCGATCTTGATTCTCTCTTCTGTCTGTGCTGACACTGATTTTGCATATGAAACAGGTACGATGTTACATATATTGACTACTTAGTCTGCCACATTACAATTTGATGTATGAAAGAGGGAGCACGACGAGAGTAAACTAACTATTGCCCAAAGCAATCTTAGTATATCCAGTAATTTTCATATACTGTGTGGATATCAATACATTGTAGATTGCTATTATGAGTGTAAATGGGTGTTGATATCCTCTATTTTGTACAGTTGATGGTTGGAATTATATACGTTTACCTAATCAAAAAAGAAAGAAATACATTATAGAATATTGACATCAGCTTCTTTTCTTTGTAAAGATGAAGTAGACATTTCGAATCCTCCCTTGGTGGATTTAGTAGTATCCTTATCTCGTCTTGGCAGCCTTTTGGGCTTTCCTATACTGGGGCCTCTGGCCATCGTCAGCATACTCCTCTGTCACTCGCTTCTCAACTCGATCATCAATAAGGGCCTTGCTTTGTCTATATGCGGATAGCTAAACAATATTCATTGACTTCCTCCCCCGACTCCTACCTAAAAAAAAGGGCAATTAGTTCAGGCTTCATCGCAGGCTTTTTTTTTTTAAACTTTCTAAGAGGTCAAGCTCTCTTTCCTATCTTTAATTGCAGATGGTTAGGAAACAACATCTAATAAGGCTAAAGAAATTTCCAAAGCTCTAATTTTTGAAAAGGACAGTATAAACTCATCTTTTTCACCGTCATCGAAAGCTGGGAATAGAGGTTTCAAACCAACGAAGGAACAAATCCCTGACCTCGAGGAAGTGTAAGCACCGCGAGGTGTGAAGCAATCTCGTTCTAAACAAAACCCAACGAAGGAACAAATCCCTAGCCTTGCGCAGCTGTTCTCGATGAGCACCAGTCCACCGGCGCCTTGCTCGCTGCTCGCCTTGTGTTTGCTAGTTCCTGACACCTCTAGCGGTGCTCTTCAATCGTGCCGGTGAGTCCTCGGTTGAGCCTCTTTGTGTTGTCGGTTTCCTTGTGAGTTTCCGGGCGAAGTCCCCACTGTGCCAGTAGCCTAGGCGTCATCCGCTGCCCCTCAGTCGCCGTTCGTGGTTGGACAGCCGTGGTTCGTTGGTGACCTCACTCTTGCAGCTGCCGGCCTTCTTGGCGTTGGATTTTTGAGCCTCGTGCATTATTCGTGTTTTTCTGTGTGATTCATTGATGCACGGATTGAAATGATATGTCTTTAGACTTTAATGATGAACTTTAATAATACATATATTTTGATATCTCGTGAGATCCTTAATCATGATGATCATACTGCATGCCACACACATGTTTAGAGCTTAGGCCGCATTCACAATTCATATTTTAGGGTAATGTCAGTTTATTTTAGAATACATGTAGATTTAGGATAATCCATAGTTTTTATTAACTAAAATAAATAAAAATGTCCTTAAAAATTTCATTTAGATTGCATGTAGACATAGGGTTAATTAGTCTCATGTTATATAATGCACGTCGTCTAGAAAAATCACAGATTTCCAGGATTGATTTTTAATAATCACATCATATAGATAATAATTGCATTAGATGGATAATAATAATTTAATGGCAAACTATATTAATTAACTTAGAATTGCATTCATACATTATTTTAAAATAAAAGCACGTCATCTTGCACATAGGATTTAGATTTGCATTCATTAATCACGTGGTAATTTAGGTCATGATATTTAATAGAGTTAATTATTAGTAATTAATGCATATTCATTTAATAAGTAAATCTTTAGGTAAATTTGTCCTTTCATTGATTGATGAAAAGAAAAAAAAAATTGAATTAGAGAGTCTCACATAGATTGCATCAATTTGGAGAATTAGTTTTATAAAGTCCAAATTGCATATGGCATGTCGTTTAGTAGGTCCATGTAATTTAGAATTAAATTTAATTGACATCTCACATGAATAACTCTAAGAACTAATTCTATAACGTGCAATATATAACTCATCATGTATGTTCTTGCGTGTTATTGAGCAATTTAATTAGTACATGTAAGTCAATTCTTGTCATATATAATTTTCGAGTTCATTCATGCATTTCTAAAAAATGAATTAAGAGAAGAAAAAAGGATCAGTATAGGTTGCAGGCTAGTTAGTTATGCATATTATTCGTGTATTCTATCATATTAGTCTGAGTAATAGTTTGCAGAAACTTCATGGCAGTAAATAGTGATGGACTTGGCTTTGCTTACTTAGTAGGTCTAATTCTTTAAATCTTTTCCAATCTATTTAATATATTAGTTATTGAGTGTTACTTTGAGCATTACTTTATTTATTGCGCACCTGTATGATTATCTCTTACATGTCAGTGCTATAAGATAAAAACTGACAAAGATTGCATACAAAACAAACAAAAAAAGTAACAAATGAGTGTTAGATTAATTTAACGTAATTAAGTCCATAAAGATAAATTGCATATTGAATTAAGTATCAAGTTGGGATTGGTTAGGCTTGAAAGAGTCCATGCTAAGCACCACTAATCCTTTAGCCTTCTCTTGGTAGTTCAATTTGGGAAGGTTGAGACAAGAAATGAATTGAAAAATCAATAAAAGATTTAAGATTATAGTTTAGAACTAAATTGGATTGAAAGATTTGACTTTTAGCGTTCGGATAATTTTTCTAGTAATACACGACTTTGACGGTTGTATGAGCTGTACCATTCTCCATCTGTTGGCAAAAACTCAACCTCGAAATTTGAGGCGTTTGCCGAAGAACATTTGCCCACATCATCACCAACTTTTTTAGAATCAATTTTCTGAAATATTTTGAAAAATTAAAGCATAGGGAAATGAAAAGAAACAAGTCACGAAAGCTTAGAGAAATGAAATTGTTAAAGGGCTAAATTATGAAGTCCGTCTACATGCACATAGACCTATATAAGCCTAGTACTTGCGAACTCTCTTGCTCAAATGGACCTCACCTGAAATCCTCTAAATTTAATATGGAATGAATGTATTGAAAGTTCTAAAACTTATCAACAAAGTGCAAATTAGTCTTAAAATTTTAAAAATATTATCAAGTTATAAAACTTGTCATGAAAATGTAATTGAGTAAAAAAAACTTTCATAAAATGAAATTAAGTCATAAAACTTGTCAAATTGATCAAATTAAGTTATTCTTTTGATAGCATTTTTAAAAATTTTAAGACTCCATTGCAATTTCTTAACAAGTTTTAAGACTTAATTACACTTTTTAAAAATTTTAGAACTCGATTACATTTTGATGATAAATTTTTAGAACTTAATTATACTTTTTAAAAGTTTTAGGACTCAAATAAATATTTATGATAAATTTTAGAACTTCAAATGTATTTATCCCATTTAATATTTGACACGTATTGAATGATTGCAAGTAAGAAAAAAAAATATTTTAATGTGTTAAATTATATGTTCCAAATTAAATTAAATTAAATATATGCATTATACTAGTCGAATACTTGTTTGCCGGCAATTTGGTTTCACATCAAACTGATCGATCAACCAAGCATCACCAGATGAGTATGAAAAGATCACGTCTCTTTCATTTTTGGAACATATGCCCACATGTTGCTTTGAAGACCGATTTTAAAGGGTAGATAGAAACTTACATTTAAAGGGAAAAAGAAGAAGAGGTAATTCGTTCGTATCTTCGATTCCATGTTACTTAACATCGACGTTTGCTTGGTCGTGCAGAACTCCCAATCGGACCGACCATGCGACACGTGGCACGCGATAGCGTGGTCCAAGAAACATGTCATTTTCTCCCTTTGGCGTTCTTGATATCTGGCTCCAGAGTCCAGACCATCGCAGATTTTAAACGTGGACTTCAAGAAACTCCATTTTGTCAAGGGGGAGTAGATTCTAGGAAACTCCCTTTTCTTTTCTTTTAAATTGACTCTTTTTTTTTTTTGGGCCTAATCTCGGAAACTTCTTTTCACCCTTTACATTAGATCGAGAATTGACCAAGACTTTTTCATTACGTGGAGAAGCACAGTTCACATTGACCAAACCATGTTAGGTTCATGTGGTTTTAAAATTCTTGTTTGGTTCTTCCCGAAACTTAACATCAATCTTTATCTAATATTAAACAAAACAAAAATTCCCAAAAGCATATCAATAAAGAACATTTGAAGGCACGTTGATACATTTTCGTAGTACATTAAAAATTAATTTTTGTTTTATCTTGCTCGAACCTAATTTAAATATTGTGTCTACATCGTAGATAAAGTCGGTCCATTTAAAACCTAAGCAAGATAAGAGATTATCTACGTGGAGTTTGAAATCAATGATGATGGACGAAAATATATGACAAAGAATAATTAAATTATGGATGTTTTTGTTAGCTTCATTTAAGAAGCATATAATAAGATATGGAGCAAATGAATTTTGTATATTATTTACACCACGTTCGTTCGAACTCATTTTCTCAATGGTTTACCGTCATTTACTCCGACGACATTGTTACAAATTTGACAACGTGAATCGCTACTTTTTCCTCCGAGTCAGATCGTGCCGCGTCGCCGGTCAGTCCCGCGACTTTTCAAACAGCGAGTCTTGTCCATACTCGTCGGAGACGATGACAGCGTCGGCGTCCCACCACCGTTCCCCATCGGCTTCCGACGAACCCTCCACCGGCGAGACGACGTTCCTGAGGTCTCCGACCGTCACCTCGCCGGCGGCGCTCGGCTCCCACTCGGCGACTATGGCGGGGATCCGGAACCCTACCCGGCTGTCCCAGACGTTGAGCGCGATCTTCCCCAGGTTGTTCAGCCCCACCGACACGACGGAGACCGGCGACCTCGGCGAAGCCAGGACCTGGCAGAACCTCCCGACGAACTCTCCGTTCGCGTCCTGCAGCCGCAGTAACCTGCTGCTGTCTGACCTGTCCCACAGCTTCACGACGCTCGTGCCCAAGACGAACTGCGACAGATTGTCCGCGAAGCTGCGACGCCGCCGGAGCTGCGCGTCCCCGGAGCCCGCGACCCGGAAAATAAAGTCCCCTCGTGAGCGGTCGCCCGACGGGGAGAGAAGCTCGTCTTCGTCCGACCGGCCATCGTCTTCTTCCGACGTTGATGAGCATGTGTCGTCGTCGTCGCTACCGTCGAACTCGGCAACAAGAGATTGCTGAGCCGCAAGAGGAGCGCTTTTCAGGAATCCGAGGGGCGAGAGCTTGACGACTCGGCCAAACAGCGTGCTGAAGCAAGCGAGCGTCGCGAGGAAGATAGCGCTCCATTTGCAGACTTCGAAGGTTTGCGAAACGAACGCTTCGCAAGACCACGACGGAGACAGGATCTGAGAAAGGAAAGGTGGGTTTTGCAGAAGATTCATCACCCGAGAACGCGAGGCTTCGAGGAGGAGGAGCAGGAGGAGAATAAGAATGAAGTTTCGTTCGAATTCGCGTTGGGTATGCTAAGGAAAAAGCGAAAGGGCGAAGGAGGATGAAGCAGGAGTCGTGTCGTGGTTTATAAAGAAAGAAAAGAGAGAGAACGGATAACGACAGAGTAATGGTAGGTAATGCGATGCGGGGACGGAAAGCCTTTCTTCTGGCGTGTGACGTGGAGAAACGTGACTGGCCGCTGAGGAATATTCCCTCCACGTCGGAAGGAGAAGGGCTCGGGGTTTCTCGGAAAAAGCCAAGTAGATCGAGATCAGGCAGCCGAGTCAGCCATGACGATATGGCTGCTCCTGTGTATCACGTGGTCGAAAAGGAGCGAAGTTCTTGGATAAGTGACTGAGTTTCCATGTGGGGTTGCCTGGATTTCGAGGCTCTTAGGTTTGTTGGGGAGAAATATAACATAAAATTGGTCAATTCAACCTAACCGAGATTGAAAGGTAGATGCCAAAGCATATGCTTAAAACGAAAAGACTTTCGGACTTATGGAAGATCGATTACTGTCTCGAACATAATAGCCATGTCCATTGGATATGTAAAGTTTACTACAGTGTATCGATCACCGGATGTTGGAGTTGTCTGGTGGATCTAGCGAGGACTTACTGATCCAAAGGCTGAATATGTCGCGTGGACATCCATAAATTTAGATTTAGAGACATTTAATTCTCGCGACGTTTCATTCTCGCATGATTACTTCTTTTATCACTTTGACAACTTGGTTCAGTAATTTTTTGAATCGGGCAAAATCGTCTAATGATATGGTAGATTGCGAATTGCTATGGTAAGAAACCACTTTGGTGGCCCCAAGGGAGTTGTCTGCTTGAGGACTTGATTCATTAACCATGCTTCTTAAGACCGGATTGGACATCGAGTCCTTTCGAGCAATTAGATTATTATTTGTCAGTCTTATTCCATGAGCAAGATTGTTCCAGGGCCTCGCATTCAAGTGTTCTAAGAATCTGATTTGCTATTGACTTTGTTCAATGCGCTCGAGTCTGAATAGTTGACTCATCGAAATGGCCATGGATCTTTAGCATCGAGAGTCCAGATCTTTTATGAATACACAGACATTCGTTAAGGACTTTTACCATTTGCCATACGCGAATAGAAGAAAGTACAAGAGCGATCGCTGGTCATCTCGGCCAGCAGCCAAAGAAAAACGAAGGAAGGGAGTCGTGTTCTTGGCCCTGCCTGAAGAGCTATCTTCGTTGCATATCAGTACCTAGATAAACTTTGCGGAAAAACTTCCATTGAGGTTCGAAACATGGGTCGGTCATACATTGAGCTCTGAGCAAAGAAAGAAAAAGGTCCAAACTGCGACCGGCAATCCTTCTATCCGTAAGTGGCCGTCTTCTAATTCCCATCACTCACTATCCTGCTAAAAGAAGTCATTAAACCATGTCATACTCATGCAGGATTAACTTCTCACTTGCATTAATTACCAGAATAAGAGCAGCAGTTCACAGAACAAGATGAACTCCTTGGCCGAGAGCATGAATTTATATAGCAAACGTTTAGTACATGAAGGCAAGCATATACTGACTAGGTACTGATGAATTAAAGGCTTGCATCAAATATGTAGTATTCCTTCAAATAAATCTCTGATTAGCTCAAAACGAAACCCCTTGCTTTCAGTCCTAACAGCTTCGGCCTAATTCGCAATTGTGATGCAGAGCAAACCTCAAAGGTCACTGAATTGGTTTGAGTTGAAAGTTCAATGTTTTCCTTGTATTTAGCAAAGTCGAACCAAATTACCCCTATGCTTCCTCTTACTTGCAGATTTGCTGTGACTCTCTATCCATTCTTTCCTTAATATATGCTCATAATTCACATTCACAATTAACTGAACTATCATTTCCATTCAACAAGAACAGCCAGAAAATGATCGAGATGGCATAGACAATTGGAACTCTGTGGCATATGTGATGGTCCTCTGCTACATAATTCAGGCAATAAAAGTCACTTTGAATTATATCTAGGAACTGGCAAAGACCCCCAGGCGGAGGCAAGATTTGATTTGAGAGCATCCCTTATATTCATGACAGCAAGCTGTCAATAGAAATTTTGTCACATAAGATAAGTTGAAGCTGTAGGCTGTTACCTCTATTATGGTTTCCTCACCACAAGCACTGGGCATTTGGCATATTGAACACAGTAGCTGCTCACACTCCCATTAGAGCCCTGTTATGGCACTATGGTTAGTACCACATTCGTTTTTGAACCTTAAGCATAAAGAGCCACAAATGACAGAGCAAATGTTGCAAACTTGCAGGCGAAGTTAGAGTTCATTAAATTTAGTTCTTGAAGTGACAAGGAGCAGAAATTGCCAATTCAGGATATTCAGAAAGCCAGGAAAATTAAGCGCACACTCAATTAGTTAATGTAAATTGCAATTGAAGTTATTCAGAATTTATAGTGCTGACTCTAGAAAATCTCAGCAGCTACTTTAAAAATGGAAGTCGTGCAATGCTAAGTACCAGAGCAAAAGTAACTTCATGTCACGTCCCAATTTGTGCTTGCGGATGTGTAATGATTTATTCATGCAGAACAGTTTTTTAGCATCTACTTAGCACATACATCACATCAATTCACGGCAATAGTCAGCATCCGGAAGTTCTTTTCCATGTTTTAATCCTTCTCTGTGTTCATTGCAGACATATGTACAATGGGATACCTCAAAATTGTTATCTCGGCACAAACTAATTGACAGCATTTATAGGGTTACCATCGACCTGCCTTGTTGAGGAAGAGAGGAAAGGAATCAGAAAGCGCACCTTTTTATCTTTCCAATCCCACGTTCACCCATAATGAGAAGACTAACGTTGTACTTTAGAACAGCATCGCATATGGCCACTTTAGGATCCCCAACATCTGCAATCGTTTCGGCTGTTACCTGTATTTAGAGAGACTATTGGCATAAGACAAAGTGCTCCTACAGATGTTGAATTTCGAAGCTATGAAAGTAATTATTTACAACAAGAAAAATCAAATCTAGCGGAGTCGTAGACAGCGGCTTCACTACTATCTTGAGGGTCAAAAGAAACTTTTTTATTTTTAGAGCAAAGTCCCCTTCCTTTCTTTGACTGACAAAAACGAAGGAATTACACCTACTGTATTAGATACACTGATAGTGTCAGTGTTCTAAGGACATCCCCTATTTAGCCTAGACAATTTCTCCTAGTTAAAAAAGAGTCATGATAAGATACAAATGTTCATAGTAATTTTAATTATCATAGGAGGCAATAGCATAGCCCAAAGAAGCAAAGTGACCCGCAAGAATCTGTTCGATAATTAGTAGCAGGAAACTATGGCAGGAGTCAATTCTTTAAACGCCCATCATCATACAATTCACGGTCGCTGCTTCAACAGTACAGTCGTGCAGACTTCAGATAGTAAGTGATTAAGATAGTCTACTTTCTAATCAGTCCAGTCTTTCGCACTGAAAAGTTATAATCTCTTGTTAATGAAGAAACAGAGGAAGTGTGGAAATAGTAATACCCCTCGGTTAGCACAAATCTCCTTAGCTTTATCCAAGTAGGCCGAAGTGAGCTTCTTATTGTTTGCTTCGACAGACTTGACAAGGTCCGGAGCTGCAACACAGCAAACACAAGTCAGCTAGGGAGGACAATTTCTATGAACTTGTGGATTTCCCAAATGACAACGATTATCACGATCTAGAGAGAGAGAGAGAGAGAGAGAGAGAGAGAGAGAGGGCTTAACTGGGCGAAACAGAGCAATACATGCGAGCAGAGCTAAGGGAGGCTTGGAAAGTGCTGACGGGTCGAGGAGGAGGGTGAGCCATGAAGATGAGGAGCGTGGATCGCTCGACGGACTCCTTGAGGTTGTCGAGCACCCACATGAGCGCGTAGTGGCTGTAGTCGCTCTCGTCGATCGCCACCATCACGTTCCTGTCGACCCCATTGGCCAACACCATATTCGCCATTCTCGCAGCAAGAGTCTCTCTGAGTCCTTTCTTCAGGGTTTAAGCACAGAGCAGACGACCCCGATGGAAGATGAATTCGAGTTCCTGCAGAATTCGAGTAGGCAAAAGATATTTTATATACGCACATGAATGAATGTATGCATCTGTCTGTACAAGCGACAGTGTAGGTGGGGTCAGGGTTTGGAGAAAATGCGCTCTTTCCGAAAAGGTAGATGGGAAATCAGATGGGCGGGAAGTTCAGTTAAGAACCACCAGTCAACTGTATGAATTTCGGAGCTCGACCTGGTCAGCAATGGGGAGAAGCCGCCCTCGCCAACTGCTTTTTCTTGGGAGTTTCAAGGGCCAAATCCCAGAAAACAAAGCCCAGCGGTTTCAACACCCCAACCTTAGAAGTTTCAGAAAGGGAAAATGATATATTTCGTTTTTGAGTTTGGCAATGAACTTTTAATTTAACCTAATGTGCAATGTGATTTCTGAATTTTTAACTTATACAGTGTAATTCATGAATTTATAGGTTAATGTAAAATGTGGTTCATAAACTTTCAATTTATTTAATATGATCGTTGATTTTTTGTACATGTTCAACTTATTCTCTAAAAATGTTCGATATTATTTTTGAACTTGAATTAATAAAAAGACAGCATTAACTATTATCATATTATTTAGAGAATAAATTAAATACGTATCAAAATCCATGAACTCTATTAAACAAATTAAAAATTATGGATCACATTACATGTTAGATTAAAATTGATAAACCATTTTTATCATCATCTCTTATGCTAGCGAAAATTTCAATACGATCTTCTTAACATCTTGAGAAAAGCATGACCTTTTACTCTTGAAATATCCTTTTAACATGATCTTTCGAATGTAGAATAACTTTGGCATTGATTAATTTTTTGGTACAAAAGTGAATTGCTATAAGGCGACTGGTGTG
The DNA here is from genome assembly GCA_014182895.1 of Angophora floribunda. Classification (NCBI taxonomy): domain Eukaryota; kingdom Viridiplantae; phylum Streptophyta; class Magnoliopsida; order Myrtales; family Myrtaceae; genus Angophora; species Angophora floribunda. The sequence continues at coordinate 26,545,171 of CM024711.1, read as the reverse complement.
GATGACAATCGTTATATGCTACCACGTCACTGCACATTTTTATACAAACCTGTTCTCTTCTTGAGTTTAAATTTAAGTAAAACAATGGTGAAAAATCTCTCTCTCAATTTTAAGTTTAAACCTAATCTTTTCTTCGCCAATCTAAAATACTTATTAAGCATATTCAAAAGAACGACCTTCAAAATAATGATTACCTAAATTGGAGAAAAAGACACTCAGTTGAAATTATTTCCTTAGATTCTTATTTCCCGAAATTTTGTTATTGCAATATCAATATTTTCATTAGCAACTTGAGGACCACGTCAGCATCCTTGAACAAAACAAAGTACATAGTTCAAAGGCTCAATAAATAAATAAATAAATTCATAACTCGGAATGAGCACATTGAAAAGTCAAATGACCAGTAGTGCTTTTATCTCTTAATTTAAATCCGACCATATTAAAATCAGTGTAAGCAAATCCTATTGAACCTCTTATTTTCAAGGGGGAAAAAAAAAAACTTGGCAATGCCCATGATAGGACTAAGCAAGGGCCGGGCCGGGGCGGGCAGAGCGGGCTTTGGGCTGATTTATTTGGCCCCAGCCACGGCTGGTTTTGCATGGAAGATTGCCACGCATTCATAGATCTATTCTTACTCGGGATGAGTTGACTACACCAATTCCATAAGTTTCTACATTGCTTTGTGATCTGAGAAATGAAAATAAGGCTCTTCAAGCTGGTTTCCTCACAACAAGGACAGGGCACTTGGCATTGTGGACGCAGTAATCGCTCACGCTCCCCAGAAATGCTCTGTTACAGCAAGCAAGCTTCGTCATCAGACAAGCACGTGATCCTCAAGCAGCACACGAGACAAGTTCGAGGAGCTCAGCAACAATGAAACTCGTAATCCTATGGTCGCGACGAAATTTGACCAAAACTACAGCTGGGAGGATCCAAAAAGCACTGAGAGAGAAGGTATGGTCAAAAGCCGTAATCAAGAACTTCGAGTTAGCATTCTCGAGGGAAGAAAAACAGAGGAGTTCGAAAATTGATAATCCCAATCCAAAGCAGCCTATCAGTGGGAACATCCGGCTGCGCAATCAAACAGCTATGCAGAGAGAGACATAATGTAGGAGTAGACTAAGGGGCAAACGAGAATAGGCATAAATGCAAGGAATAAATGTGCAGTCCCATTACTATTCATTTGACAATCAAATGAGACTTTCAAGAAGATGGTACTAACTTTTGAATGGCTCCCCGGCTGTGACTTCCCAAAATAAGTAGCTGAACGTCAAGCTTCTCTGCTGCCTCACAGATTGCTTCTTTGGGTTCCCCAACTTCTGTGGCTATCTCAGCAATAATCTACATCAAGGATGAAACCTTAAACTGGACATAGTTTCATGGGTGGAGGCCATAGTGCTGGACTAAGGTATTAAATCAATCGGCTTCAGGCAATGGCACTGCACTATGTGAACCGCACAATACAGACCATTTTTCCCGTATCATGCTCATTGGATTATGCTGCATTTATCTTGCCGTTGCAAGAGGGATTGGAATTATGCCATGACCTCTGATTAGCACTCATTAAATAAAAGGTTCCACCTTCTGAACTGAAGCTGGTTAACAAAAAAATGTTGAAAAGACAGCGAGTGACCCGATCTTGGTCCAGCTTATCATTAGACATTAATGAAACAGATACACAGCAGTCACCCCAGAGGGTGCGGCACAAGATGCAGTGTGGACCCTAAATTCGACAAAATTGAGATGCCTGAGACAGCAGGGACTTGACCCTGAAGCAACATTTGCATCAGCACTCTTTGGCTTACAGAGCTCAGTATCAGAGTCATCTTGTTAAGCGCTATTGCAGAGTCAGAGACTCAAGAACTTTCCTGAGCCATACGTATGATCAGTAAGAACAGTCAACCCCGAACCCATTATGAGTGGTGAAAGAGCATCAATGTGTTTGAGGCCAGTTCGATTGTGGATACGCACTATTAAGTATTCTCATTTCTTCTTAAAAGAAAATACTATTACCATCTACTTGATGTACAGAAAATTAAATTCATACCTAAATACTGCTAACCTATTACTCTGGATTAGCTGCATCTAGCTGTTGGAAGAGGGGCCCGAGAATTTTTTGCCGCATGTCGTAACACATGCATATTTATTCATAATACAACGCTAGTCTGCTTTGGCTCAAAAACATTAGAGACGTCAAAAGATGTAATGAGATAAGTGAATTCAAATTAACCGAAGATAGTGCCCATACCCCATGCTTGGCACAGATCTCTTTCGCATTCGCTAGCAGAGACAAAGCGGCCTTCCTCTGATTTTCTTGAAGATCGATGATCAGATCCACAGCTGTCAAGACATATTTACCGAGAGCACAGAAGCACCATTCGTAAGTTGCATGTACTAGAAAAGAAAAACAAAACAAAAGGCTACAAGCGAATATACAACTGAACTCGAGGAGGGTTGTGCAGAGAAGAGGAGGAGGCGAGACAGAGAGAGCGTTTGGCCCAGGTGCTGAAGCACCCATTGAAGAGCGTAGTGGCTACACTCGCTGTCGTCCATTCCCACCATCACCACCTTCTTCTTCTTCTCGTCCATCTCTCTCTCTCTCTCTCTCTCTCTCTCTCTGTGAGTGAACCAAGCCTCTTGGTATTAGCTCTGCGTAGGACGGACGAGACATCGTCTCGACCAACGACTTCTGCCTTGCTGTTCATCTTCGAGCCCCAGTCTCTGTACACATGGGCAGTGAAATGTGAAGTGCATTGCTTCCACGTAGATCGCCTCCGCAGGTGCGATGCGGTGCGGTGCGGTACGGTGCGGTGGGTGGGTTCGTGGATGAGCGAGCGACAAAAATTCTGCGTCGGTCCGCAGGGCTTGGGAAATGGAAGGAGTGATCTGCGTCGGTTCACGTTTCCGTCAAGTGGTTTCTACGGGATTGCCGACGGAAATCTTTTTGAGAGGAAAGCTGTCCATATCAAACGTTGAGAGGTTAGGTACCCTAGTTTCTATCAAATGTCAAGGGTTCAGGAGAGAGAGAGAGAGAGAGCACGCGCTAGAGTGGTTTGCTTGGCCCGACCTTGCAAGGATTTTCAAACCCTAATCATGTCGGAAATTTCCATCTTGGTTAGATCCCACCGTCGGCTGCCGAAGATTGTGGCACCTGACTATTTTAACTTCTCATAAATTCTCGACTGAACTCGAGTTCACATGGTGTGAGCCATCAGTCATCGTCTATGTGGGCCCCGCATCTATAAATCCGACATCGACTATGATGTATTTGACTTTGGAGCTGCATTTCAGCAAAAATTTCTCCCGACTACATGCCACCCTAACCTTGACCGTAGTAGGCGAACCAAAGTGGACAACCGGACACTTCGTTGCAACATGGTGGCATTATCCACGGACATTCTCGAATGAAAACTTTTTACCAACTGCAAAATGGAAACGTACTGTTCAATCATTGAAATTCACCGTCCGAAATTATAAAGGATAATCGATGAACTTTTTTGTAAAATTGTATAAAATCATCTTCAACTATTTTAAAACAATTAGGATAATTGACAGTGATCCTACAAAATCTCCTAAAACAATCGGCAATGGTCTAACAAACTCTCGCATAATATCAAAGCAAAAGTTTTGAGTTTGAATTTTTCCAATTCTATAATTGGCAGTGATCTCGCAAAATATACCCACATGATATCAGAGTAATAATACAATGACCACCAAAATGAAATTCCTCGAACAATCCTGCACGATGAGTAAGAAGACAACAACCAAGAGAGTCATTTTACAGAGAATTTGGTATATCCTTAAATATAGAAACTTTACTATTAACGGTACGCTTTACCACGACATAGATTCTATTCTCCCATTAAAAATAAGATAAAGAATATACGAGAAATTTTTCGAGGGATACTGGTAAATAAGAGGCGTCCATAATTGCCACATCTTTCTGGATGGAGATGCCAAAGAGTGCGGGTACTGCAGCATTTGATCTTTTGAAACAACAACGTACGAAGGAACGAGGGAGCAGATGGGGGAAACAAAAAGGACGGGCATCGAACTGACTTCACCTCGTCCTTTCCCAATCTCTGGTCCTCCCCACCGGTCCCGTAAGAGATGCCTCATCCTCATTAAAATTCCCCCCCGACTCCCACCACATCTCTCTCCTGCGGTCCGGTCCACGTTTTTACCCACTTGGCAAGACCAAAAATGCCGACTACTACCCCTTTTGTTTTTAGATTGATTTAGGATGTACAAGTTAAGTTACCCATGATTTAATAGACTGAAGGGATGGGATTCACCTATGTTATAAAGTTTAAAATGTATTTTCGAATTTTGAAAAGAGAATCACCAGTAAAAGTCGAAAGAAAAGGTAAGATGGGGCTCAAAATTTGGATGAATCGTCGAGATATTAAATAAAGACCGGGTCTCTAAACCACAAGATGCAAATAATGTGTTTTACTTACTCTTATGTTGCCTTATCTTGTTGAGATTTTTTTTATCCATGTCCATTACTTTTATTTCTCAAAAAGTTTAGGGGAATCAAATTACGGTAATTTACTTTCTATGAAAGAAGAAGATGAAAAGCAATCTTTAACCTAGAAAAATATATGTATATTGAAATGTTTCCCGTTAAGACTATAGACAATTCATAATTAGTTCGTGAACTTTGATTTAATGTGCAATGTCATATATAAACTTTTAATTTATTCGGTATGGTTCATAGACTTTAATTTAATGTGCAATATTATCCCTAAACTTTTAATTATTCAATATAATTTCTGAATTTTTAGTAAATGTTCAATTTAAGTCTTTAAATTATATGAATGTGTCCAATAATATCTTTGCATTATTAAGTTAATGGAGTCTCCAGATTTGACTTCCAATCCGAAAAGTTTGAATGATGGACTAAAAGATAACATTACATGAGAATTATCGAAAATAAATAAATTAAAATTTCAAAGATAACATTATATATTAAGTCAAAGTTTATGAACAATTTATGTGATTTCCCTTTTTACTAAGACTAGTTCCACAATTCTTTGATGTAGTGCCATATTGTTGTCAAACACGAGGCAAAGAGGTCATCTCTCTTTCCCTAATGTTTTCCAACACATTGACTCTTTCAATTACGGGTTTAACATAACCTCAAACTGGGCAATCACTATTGCCAAATGTCATGTGGGGGACAAAAAAAACATACCGAAAACCATGAGGCTCAAAAGATCTAATGCTAGATCCAATCCACTCCCCAATCAGGCCGTACCTCCCCTTAAAGCTTCGTCAATCATGCTTCGGCTTAGGGACAGCTAACATGGCTTTGGAATAATTCAGTGTGACGTGACCTCATTGACATCTTCCACCCCTCCTTCTATTTCATTACCTGGTCCGTACATTGTGATCAGACGGCTTGCACCAAATTTCTCATCGTCTCCTTTTTACTTTTGTCAAGAAATGACAATCTTTCTTAGTAACAAACGAATGGCTCGTGATCTCCCCCCTGAGCATCTTGGGACTAAGCATCTGCAAACAGTTTCTCATCAACGGGTCTAAAAACCCACTTTCAGTAAATCCCACCTGAATTTGGAATTTTGCTTAAAACCCTTTCAATAAGATTGCTCAGAAAAACTAGGAAACAAAAATTAGGGACATTATGGAAATGCTACATTTTCAATGTCTTAAATTGAATAGATAGACAAATCAAAAATGACAAAAAGTCATGATCATAACCACAAAAATTGACTAGTGGATGTCAATTCGAGCCGCGTGCATATGCTCACAACCGGCTTTAGAAGAGGCATGTAAAAAATTCCCAATTGGCGAGTTTTGGGATGAAAACAGAGCTAAATAAATTTTATGCACATACGATGAATCAAATTATATTACAGATCTTTTTCTATTTAACATGTTCTAATCTAGAAATTACAAGTTATGTTCTAGAAATAGATATAGATGGCATTTTCTTTTTTCTAAACTAAAACTATTGTTAGTCATTCTTTCATTGAAGGTAACTAAGTCAAGAAGATGCTGGCGTAGACCAAGTTTCATGAGCTGGTAGGAGAAGGCAGAAGTTCCCCCTCGTGCCGCCCAACCTCACCTCCATTATCTTTCCTTAAAAAAGGTGGAATGTTCCATCTAAAATAAGTGAAATGAACGACTTTTGAATTTTTTTTCTAATGTTGCATAAGAAAAGAGCCAAATGTGATTATCGTAAGGATGAGGTTAACAATTGCCCTAAAATACTCATGAAACATACTTAATTAATGATTTTGTTAACAAGTGTTATTCGGACACTTGTTAACCATATTCAATAGAGAAATGCTTTCATTTCCAATGTAATAATTACACACGAGACAAAAAGGAAATAGGTGCTTTGAAAAATGCACACCTTCTTCTATTGACTACTTAACAGATGTCCCGACACACCCTATGAAAGAAATTCCTTAATTAGTACTACAATTTTCCAAAATAGTGATTATGCATAATTGATGAACAATCGGTGCATCGAAAGATGTAACATTTTTCATTAATTACTTACTTAACCTGTGATAAACAACATAGAAGTATGGGAAAATGACAATAAAAAATGGGGAAAAATAGAAAAGAAAAATGAGAGAAAAAAGAGAGGAAAGAAAGAAAAGGAAAGAAATGGTTAACATTGGAAACCCACATAGGGGTAGATCCTTTAATAGCCTTTCGGTGCTTAAATTCAACGGCTTCCTTTCCCCTTTTTCCCTCATCACGGGCCAAAGTTCTATCATTTGTGCGTTGGTGTTTGCCTCCTTCCCTCTCTCCCTTCCGTCATCCATTCATCGATTCATCTCATCTTCTCCATCAAACCCATAATCCAGATTCTCTCCTCTCTGCTTTCACGCGCCGCTCAGACGAAATCCCCAAAAGCTTCGAAAGCTGCAAGCTTGCTGACTTCTCTGTCTCTCGCCGCTCCTTTTGACTCTCCCGAATCCGCACCTCTCTCTTTTCAAACCCTCCTCGCGCTTCTCCACGTAGACGTACCGGGAAAGATGGGACGGGCTCTGTTCGTCTCCTGAGAAGGGAAAGAGCTCGGGATACTGCTCTGTCGACCCTGCTTCGGCTCTGTTTCTCTGCCGACCCGGCAAGGCAATGGCGATCGACGTTTGCTCGGAGATATCGAGCCCTGGTCTGCTCAGCCCTCGAATCTCCTTCTCCCACGATCTCAAGGAATGCGGCGACGCCGTGCCCGTCGAAGAAGATGACCGGAGCCGCCGCGAGAGGCTCGACCGGTCGCTGCTGGACTCCGACTTCGACTTCTGCGTCGGCGGCGCGTCGAGTTTCGTCCTTGAGCTCTCCTCAGCTGATGAGCTCTTCTCCGACGGCAAGATCCTCCCCGGGGAGATCAGGAGGGACAGAGTGGTAACTGCCGATCGCAATAATTGTCGTCGAATACCGTCGTCTCGTCCTCCTCCTCCTCCTCCTCCGTCTGGGACTCCGATTTCTAGTGCTGCGTTCACGGAGAAGAAGAGTCTGAAGGAGCTCCTCTCGGATAGCTTCGACGACGACGACGACGACGACGAAGGGGATGAGAAGCCGCCGCCCAAGCCGTTCTGGCAGTTCAAGCGCAGCAGCAGCCTCAATTGCGACGTTGCCAAGAGCAGAGGACTGATCCGGTCGCTGCAGTTCCTCTCGCGGAGCAACTCGACCGGCTCGGTTCCCAATCCAAAGGAAAAATTCGCAGCCAAGGACAACCCGAGGCAGAATTTGCAGAAACAGCCCTCCATATCAAGTCGAAGATCGTCCTCGTCGGAGTCATACCAATCCTCCTTCGGCATGCCATTTTCGTACGGCCCGCCGCCGCAATCACAGAAGACCCCGGCGACGACGACGAAGAAACGATACGGACCCGGCGTGAGGGTCAATCCCGTATTGAACTTTCAGCCCCACATCACGATCGGGACAGTGAGCTTGTTCGGGCTCGGCTCGCTGTTCTGTAATGGCAAGGTCAGGAAGAAGAAGAAATGACTGATCCCCGATTAATCTGTCCTGTCAATTCGCATCAACACAGAGAGAGAGAGAGAAGAAAAAAAAACAAGAAATGAGCTTTTTAATTTGCTTCTGGTTTTTGTTGCACATGTTTAGATTGATCTCGTGGGGGTAGATCTGTGGGAAGGCTTTGATGGGATTAGCATGTGATGAGGTTCTTGCAAAAAAAAAAAAAAATTCCAGGAAAAATATAATGTGCGTGTCTCTGTTGCGGATGCGTGTTTAAAGATCAGATTTTTGGTTTCTTCTTCTTCTGCTGCTGCTGCTAATGAATGATTTGAGAGAGAAAACTACAAAGAAAAAACAGAGAGATAGAGAGAGGGAACTGGTCCATGATGCATTTTGCACATCGGCATCAACGTGTCCTTGGCACGGGAGACATTAGAACAGGGGCCTCAACTCTATCGTGACACCATCCCTCTGCTTTTTCCTACTCCCTTTTCCGCTGCTTTTTTTTTTTGGGGTCTTTTGATGTTTTTTCTTTTGTTGTTGGGGTGGGGGGTCAATAATTAATGTGGGTTGTCTTTTGTTCTTTTCTGCTTTTTGATTGGAGCTCGATAAGCAGTTAGGCCTTTTCTTTAATTGGGGAGAAAGTAGGATGGTGATGTGGTCATGGTGTGTGGGGGCCTTTCTTTTCTTTTCTTTTTTTTGTCTAGGATTGGAGGGAAATTTACAAAGTGGTTTCGGGAAAATTGATCAAGTTGGCATTTTTTTTTCTTTTTAACAATGAGTGAATAAGAAATTAGTGGATGAATTTATTTTTGGGTTGAGATTAGCTTGCGGAAAGAATCCTTGGAGTGGAGATATGACTTTGATGGATATTACTCGGTAGTTAGGTGGCATCGATAAAAAATTAGGATTTTATTGGACTTAAAATTTTCTTTCAAGAAAATCTTTTTCTCATTTTTCTGACATTTAGATCGTTTAAAAAAATGGGTTAATGATTTTCTTTATAAAAATCGAAAATCATTTTCCAAATATATAATTAGATATCAACACTTAGATCAGAAATTGTACGATCATACAAGGAGATTCCAACACTCATTCCTAGGCCTTTGGCAGTGGAGCCAAGTCTAGAGGTTAGAGCTAGGTTCATCGAGGTTTAGGTCAATCTAGGTCATGTTGTGACCTTAGCCACTGTGCCTCAGTCCATCAAGATTGGGCTTGGGATGCTAAACACGGTAACATCAGGGTCATGCTCAAGCTTATCGAGATTAGGCCTTAGATCCTAATGCTCATGCACAGATCCCCAACCCAAAGCTTGGGGTCACCTAGGCCAAGCCCAAAAATCCCATGCCCGTGCCTGAATCCCCTATGCTTATGCCTCGATCCAATGTTGGGCCTAGGCCCATTGAGGTTGTGCTCACAACCCTAGTGCCCAAGTTTGATCCTTGATACCCAAGCCCGATCCCATTGAGGCCTTGCTCGGGACCCCAACACCCATGCCTAGGACCCTACTGCTCACGTCTAAGTCCATTAAGGCTAAGCCCAAGACCTTGGGCACTTGGGACCAGGTTCCCAATGCTTAAATTTGAGTTCATCGAGGCTGGGCCATAGAAGTGGACACCCACACTTGTGTCCATTGAAGCTTACCCTTGGACTCAGTGCTCGCATCCAGGTCCCTAACGTCGAATCGAGGTCCATCAAGGTAGTGCTGGGGACCTAGACGATCATGCTTGGTCCCATTGGGACTGAGCCCAAGTCCTCAGCACACGCACTCGAGTCCATTGCGACTTCAATGCCTACACTTGGTCCATTAATACCAAATCGTAGATCCCAGTGCCTATATCTAGATCACCGGCGCCCAAGCCTGAGTCCACAAAGGCCAAGCTTAGGATCCCAGTACTCATACCCGAACCTAGTTGCCGAGGACCTAGCTCGAGTGTTGAGAGCCCAACACAAGCATCAGGTTCTCAAGCTTGGTTCTGGTGGACCCAAGACCAACACCAATGCTTATTGACAAGAGTTGGGTATATGGCCTTGAGATTTCATTGCTCATGTCGAGCTCCTTGGTTGTCTATGTGCAAATCACCAACCTCCGAACAATATATGTCTATTTAGAAAAGTCAAATGATATTTTCCTTATTACATGACTGAAAATATTTTCTGAATCATTTTTAGATCTCAGCCAAATACCAAAAAAATTACAATCTTCTTGGAAAATGATTTTTCAGAAAACATTTTTCAAAAACATTACATTTTTCGCTAAATAAATGGAGTTTTAATTGTCTCTTATGCTTTATAATTAGAGTAATTTGCATTAAACTATTGATTAAAGATGTAACTTTTGAATATTTTCTCTCTCCCTCTCTCTTGAATATTTACATGGTACTGGAGCCATGAGGAGATAGGGGCCTGAGTCAAAATTCTAATCTCATCTCTTCTTTTGCCGCCGGTGTTGCTATAAAAAGATAGAACCCTTGTTCCTAACATCATCGTTGACATTGTGACCATCACCTTTTGTCGTCCCAAATCCTCTGTATATCATCCTAAAAAAACGCCACAACCGGTCGTCCTCTGTAGCAGCATCATCGTCCTCCGCTTGTTGTGGTACTCGATAAGCTCCGGTTGTTTTTGAGAGCTTTCTCGTGAGCTGCTGGTCCCTCTGCCATCATTAGGGAGAGTCGCGGTCCTTTGCTGCGGCTTTGCCAGTCTTGTCGCCGACATCTTTGCGTCAGTGTTCGAGCCTCTCGGTTCTCTAACTTCATTTCGCGGTGCATACCTTCTCGATTGCGGTCGTCAGTTCCACTTCTTTCTCAAAAATCAAGCTACCATCCTCAATGATTTTTTTTATTCTTTGTTTTAAGCTTTATTTTTCTTCCTTTGTTATCTGCCTTTGTCAAATCCACGAGAAGAAAAACAGGAAAAAAGGCTCTCTAGGGTGTCGAGTGCTCCAATCAGTAATGTGTTATGGTCTCATGGTTTCTCATGAATGAAGGACTGTGCACGATCCAAGAAGACCGAGCAAGTCTCTTAGGATTTCGAGGTCTTCTAAAATATTCCTAGGGATGATTATTCGGTAAATGTATTATGTTCTAGAGAATTATTATCTCTTAGTTGGTGGATGGGAAGATGCAATTCCTACCATTAGATCAAGAGGAAATATATGACTGTAATGAGAGAAAATCTTGTATAAATTAGGAAACCTTCTCCTGCATTTGTATCACCCAACACTTGAACAATAAAAAATTTTCTTCAAGAATTTCTCTCTTTACAATCCAAGTGAGCAAGTGATCGATTCTTGAGAAAAGACTTGGCTTAGGCACTCCAACAATTTAAGAAAGCTTAAATCACCACACGGTCTTGAATCCAAACAATTAGCGTGTGACAAATGCCTCATCTTCAATTTCCCCATTTTGGTAAACATTCAACAATGCCGGCCATGGATGCTATTCATTGTGGGTCCCACTTTCAATTGTGAGTGTCATCTATGAGCGAAACTGCCGTCAAGTGTCCAAATAGTTATAAGCGATGAAGCCATGCACGTCTTCATCGAGCAGTTAAAGTTGAGTGTTATGAGATGAACGAAGTTTAATTTGCTGCAATTCAAGTTGGTATTCCATAAAAAAATTTCAAGATTGAGTGAGAGAGATTGCATGGTTAAGAATGCAGGGAGACAAAGAGAGTCATGAACCATATAGAAAGGGCGATATCTACGATCACAGTAATTAGCAAGGTAATGGCAGCTAGTAGGGTTGGATGTAACATCAGGCATTAGGTGATGTTCATATACATTAGTTGCTCTGGTAGGAGAAGGGTGTAAAAGAAAGAAACGGGAATAAATTGCGGAAAACACATCTTAATAATTGAAACACAAGTGTCTTCACATATCGTTTATTTCTAATGTAAATTGAATATGTAAATATAAAAAGGGAGCCCAATTCTCAATCTATTATTGGATTCAACATTTGAAATTTGTAGAAATATTATACTCAATTAACCAGATTGCCCTCATGAGGGTAAATTGAAAATGGTTATTCAGATATGTTTGTTTCGCAAAAATGAATTATTTAAAAAAATACTTTCCCCAAATTAATTACTTATAGAAAGGAATGAATGAAAAATATTTTTATCATTCACGAAAATATTTTGACATAAACTATTGTAGATAATTTAAACATAATTATTGACTAATTATTTTAAGAGATATAAATAATTATTTTTAAGAAAATATTTTTAAAATTATTTATTTTACATGAAAGAAACGGAAATTGTGTCTAAGTCCTTTTTCCTTTGTTTTTAGGAGGCGTAGATTCAATTGGGCTCAAGAGAGCTGATGTGGACACTTTCTAGAGTCTTTTTTTTTTTTTTTTTTTTTTTTTCGAGGAAACTCTTTCTAGAGTCTGAAAAGTAATTTTTGTTGCATCATCCTCTGTTTCTATTTTTTTCCTTTTTGTACATACCATTTCTGGCCGTAGTTAACATTGTATGTGACGGATCTTCCCTTGGTGTTTGTGGTCCACGCTTCTCTCGCCCTCTTTAAGGATGTCCAAGTAGCATATATTTCTTATCATTTCTCACAGGCACGGTTGTCAGAATTCTCGGAAAGGTACCGCAAAAATCTTAAACTTACCGTATTGATGTCGATTCTATTCATAACTTTGATTACATAAATTTAGTCATTAATCTTTTGCTTTTGCGCCAATTGATATCCATTCAGCTAATTTTGATCGAAAATCGCTGATATAAATATCAATCATCTCATGTGATATGATCGACGATGACATAAACATTTTTTTATAATTTTTTCTTATTTTAATTTCTTTCTTTCTTTCTTTGTCCCTTTCATTTTGGTCAGTGACGGTCACCTCAATGTTGTGAAGGCCTTGGGCAAAGCCTAGTGAGAGTTTTTGCGCCCTTAGTCAGTGTTTGCTGTCAATGAGTTTGCAACCCTCACCCACCAAAATGAAAGGAAAAAAAAAAAAGAATAAAAATTCATTTTCTAAATTGTAAAAATTATCAGTACCAATTGTGTCAAGCCACGTGAAATGATTGGCATCCGCGTCGGTGATATCGGTGTTTTCTGGCAAAAATTGATCAATGAACTGAATTGGCACAAATGCAAAAATGTTTATGACTAAAATTAATCAAATTAAAAGGTGTAGAATAGGTTTAATACATTTTCGGTACTTTCCCTTAAGAATTCGTTGGCCCCCTTTCAATTGGAACATGAGTTAGGTGACGAGCGACCGTGGCGAGCGAGTGGATATGTAAATAAGCGAGCAATACCCGTGAAATTACACAGATCGGTCTTCTTCTTCTCTGCAGGGCCATTCTCTCAAACGTTCCACAACCTCTCGTTCCCAAGACCTAATTGCGCATTTTTGACTCGTGCCAAGGAGCCATGATCGACCCGATCGATGACCGTGTCAGCCACGCCATCCAATGGGTCGAATTTCATGGCTCCTTTCTCGTCCAGGCTCTTCGCAGGCCGTTGGCACGAGACCATTCCGTCATCGTCCTCATCGAAACCTTCCCGAAGAGGCCATCGAGATTCTACAACCTCGTAATCAAACCTTCGTCGCGTATTTCAGCGCTTATCATGATTATTATTATTATTATTATTATTATTTATTCTTTTGCCTCTTTGGGACTTGGTTATGTGCAAGTAAAGGAATCCTTTGCTTCTCAAAATGATCATGCGTGATGTCATTTCCCATTGCTTGCGTGCCCTCGCAAGTTCTTATTCCTCGACAGATCGGACGGCATTTTTCGTACGGTTGCCTTAATCTAATTGATTGCTCGAGTATACGTTGCTTAATTCATCGGTCCATCCATGCCGTTCCCTAACCCGGTTAAACTACAGTAATCAACTGGGAATCTAATTCCAAGAGTCTCGAGATGATATCTTACCCCCTCAAGATAATCGTTCACAAAATTTTCCTAACGATATCTTATGTCCTCAAGATAATCGCACCCTGTTCTATCGGAATATTAACTTTCGATAGGAATGTTATAACTCGGAGCCAAATGCATCATTGCCTCAACCTGGGATTGCAATCCACTTTGCTGAAAATTGTACGGAGATCGTCTCTACAATCTTCAGGTCGAGATTTGCTCGTTCATCAACGTGGTTAGTAAGTTTGTTCGGTTTTTGCCAAGTCAATGAAGAAAACATCTAAAAGTTCTAAAAGAATACGAAGACAAGGAAAACAAAAAAAAGGGACAAGATAAAGACTTTTGACTTCCACTTTTGCTTGTTCGAACCCCACATCGACAAAGGTTAACAATTTCGGCAGCTAACATAGTTAATCATCAAATACAGCATAACCATCTCTGCAAAAATGTCGTAATTCGTTGTGAAATTGATTTATGACATCATGGCAAATCGCCAATGACCAATTTGCAAACTAGCTGTAGAAAAAAAGACACCAAAAAAAAAAAAAAAGGCTTCCAAGATGGGAGCAGATTGCACAAAGGCACAACAAGCCCAAAGGACAAAAACAGTCACTTTCCATGAATTTCTCCCTTTTGCACCAGAGCTAGGCCTACATAGATTGACCCGTTGAAACTAACTGCTATATCTAAGTTTATGACATCCTGTGACGAGGTTAGAGATAAACGGACAAAGATCGGTCGGTAGGCCATGCCATTTTTCGGCATATGAGAAGTACCCTCTCAGAATGTATTGGCCCACGCTCCCACGGCAACATGGGACATATCCCAGATCCTGGTTTCTAGAATGGCATGGGAGAATCATCTTCACTACAAGTATTGGAAGACATCATCTCTGGCCTTTAATCCCTCTTTTAAGAAAGCTCTTCCTTTTGAAGATCGCCATTACGAAGAAAGAGATTAGAGCCCAGAGAGGTCTCCCCCGACGTGAAGGATTCTCCCCCGACGTGAAGGATCCTCCCGCTATGTCCAGAACCCGGTCGTCTATGCATCGTTCATCTACTGGTCCACCATTTGCAGACCCCGACTACGGATCAAGCAAAGGCTCATGCAGACATTCAAGAAAAAGTTTCAGCATCTCAGTAATCTTTGCTGACTCATTTGTTATCTATATATTTTACACGAATGATCATCTTCATGATCCGCCGTAACCTGAATTAGGCTTCCACATACCCAGCTTGCGCTTGCAATTGCATGTAGAAGAAGTAATGTATGGTGAACGAAGCCTAATAATATCAAGAAGCAATCTGTTCTGTGCCGAAAACAAAGCGCGAATACAGGATTAGGTAAAGACATATTCTCCCCCGAAGTGAGAGATGACCTGCAAGATCAACGATAAGCTCTTACTGTAAGAAGCCTAAAGGATGATGGAAAACGAGCATAGACAGGCAAGCAGCAACTGCAGTTCAGCAGTTTGGACCAAGTAGATATATCAGACTTCGGTCGTATCGAGAGTGGTTGACATGGACAAGTCCTTTGTCCCAACCAACAAAAGCACATCCACCATCTATGGTAGAAGTCATCATCTCACCAGAATGGTGCAGGTTTGCTGGAATTTCACTGTTAGACCCCTCAAGGCTGAGGGCCAAGAACTGCCAGAAGCTAAAAGAACCACCTTAAGTTCTTCAAGGAACAGATGTTCCACTCGATAGACATGCATCCCTCGCACCAAATCGTCCCTGTTAATTTCTCCTTCCAGAAGGCCACAACTTGTCCAATTATTACGGAATCGATGAGACAGGAACAAAGGAGACAGCAAGAGAAAATGAATGCAAATAGTTCACTCAACTATGGAGCTCTAAATAATGCTCGAATGCCTTACGGTCATCAGCTAAATGAAAATCACCTCAAGTTTTGCAGATAAACATGTGCAAAGATCGAAAACCACAAATTAAAATCCAATACTCAATTATTCACAGCACCCTCGCAGTTGAGGGCAATTGCCCACCTTTTTGTAAAAGAGGCTTATTGAGATCAAGAGAGATATCGATGTAAAACTAATTTGTCGACCTAAATCAGCACTTCCAAGCAGCTAATCGTCAGTGACAAGCAAGGAGGAAAAGGACCCTTCCACGGTTCCACCATCTACCCCAATTCGCAGAGAGCCAAAAGAAAGCCGGTTGGAGTTCCATTACAGGTGCCCACTCCCCCTTCGTTATCTCTGCAAGACGACAACCCATAAAGGAAGTTAGATTTCCCAAAATGACCGACTTTTCAGATAACCCAATCAGTTCTTTTCCAGAATTGCTGAATGAAACTAATCGTGCAACTCGATAGACAGGTGCAAAATCGTCTCTTTCCTAGTTGAGAATTCTGAGATAAAGAGACAAGGGGAAAGGGAATTGAATCTGGAAACTAACATATAACAGAAAGGAAAGAAACAACCCCTGATCACAGCTAAAACCAAAGTCATACATCGGCTCGGTTTTCTCGGGAAATCGAAGCAAAGCAGAGAAAAAGATTCAACATTTAGTTCTCGTTCGGCTCATACGGATGGAGGGCGAGGCGAATTACCTTTGGATATTCGGGAACTTCTTCGACCTTGTACGCATCAGCCGTAACTTCCGTCAACCACAATCCAGGAAAAACAGCCTGCAACAACAACATAACAGCAGCTTCATGTCGCAATTAGAAGGAAGAAGAGGAGAACAAGAATGCAGTTCGATAATCAAACAAGCAAGACAATCTTAAACATCCACTCACATCCAAGTTCTTCTGCACTGTCCTGTTTCTCTTCTTGGGCCTCCGCGGGGGCCGATGTCCGGTCATCTCCAGGAAATCCTCCTCGATTTCCTTCCTCTTGAGCGGCACCGCGAACTTGTCTCTCTCCTCGTCCTTCCCACCATAGCCGCCGCCACTACCACCAACATCAACGCCCTCGCTCCTCGACGGGGAATCACCGAATTTCGCTCCTCCATTCATGGCGGCCAGAAGCTTATAACTGGGTCTCCTCGTCCTCAGATTCCACGGCACGGCAGCGACAGCACCCGGTTCCGGCCCCGAAGCTTCCTTATTCTCGGGCAGAACACCGGAATCCTCCTCTCTCTCTCCCCAGAGCTCATCGCCCGCCCTCCTCTTCTCCCTCCGCCCCCCCATCCCATCATCGCCGTTGCCGCTCCCGCCAGCTCCGTTCCGCTGCCCGAAGACGACCGCCGTCGGCCTATCCAGCGCCCTCACGCCCTCTTCGATCCGCATGATCGCGACCTTGAGGGATCGAACGCCGCTGCCGCCGCCGCCCCCCCCGCCGCCGCCGCCCCGCCGCCGCCGCCCCCGCCCCCCCACCGCTGCTGCCGCCGTCGTCCGGGACGCTGGCGCTCGCGCTCGGACTGGGACTGCCCACCTTCACGCACCGCAGCTGCTTCTGGCTGCTCCACCTGAGGCACGGCAGCGCGAAATTGTGGAGCACCTGCTTCGGCCTCCCGGAGGAGGAGCCCGTCGCCGCGGAACCACCCATCGCGCTCTCCCGCTCCTTCACCCTCGCGCTCACCATCACCGCCGCAGCGCCCTCGATCAGGAAGCTCCCCACGAGCAGGAGGAAACCGAACGACCCACTCGATCTCGGGTCCTCCTCAGTGCTCTCCTCGGGGAAAAGTCCGTAGTTTTCAGAGCGACGATGGAGCCTCTGTCACGAACAATTTGGCCGGGAAACGTCGGCTTTTTATACGAGGAGCCAGAGGGCGACAACTTGGTTGTAGGAAGAAAGAGAGAGAAGCGCTAGGATCTGGTCTCGAGCATGAGATCGCGAACGTGAGCCGTCCGATCGAGAGGGGGGCCCCACGCCTTCAAAACAAAGGAAAATTAGAGAAACTAATCTTGCAAAGTCGATTAGGATTTTTTGCAAATTTCGTAGAAATGAGTAAATCATGCAAAGGGCAATAGTTCCCATGACATTCCATTTTGCTACATTTGTCCATAGACCCTACTAGATTTCTTTCCAACGGTATGTTTCTAATTGCCGTTTTCGATAACCTGGTTGATTTTATCCCGAGTATTAATTTTGAGAGACCGGAGTTGTTATATTATCAGGAGACCATATGAGATTTTTTTTACCTTAATGATATGCTCAGGTTGCAATTTTCGACAGCTTGGTCGATGTTATCATGAGCATTAATTATGCGAGGCTAAGGTTGCTATATTGTTTGTAGACCATGGGAGATTTCTTTCCAACGAATACATTTTGATTGGTCAGTTGATGTTATCCCAAGCATTAATTATGCGAGGCTAAGGTTGATATATTGTTTGTAGACCATGGGAGATTTCTTTCCAACAAATACACTTCGATTGCTGTTTTTGATGGTCGGTCGATGTTATCCTGAACATTCTCTATGTGAGGCCGAGCTGCTAGATTGTCTATAGACCATGGGAGATTTCTTTCCAGCGAATGCACTCTAATTGCCATTCTCAAGAGCTCAGTTGAGATTATCCCATGCATTAATTATGTAAGGACAAAGTGTGAGACTCAGGTTGTTGTATTGTCCCCATATCATACGGTATTTTCTTTCCAATAATACACTCCGATTGCTATTTTTAGCAACTTGGCAATGCAAACATTTAATTTAAAAATGAACCAAATGAAGAATATGTTGTTAACCACTAGAGCTTATTTTAGTAGCTACCATTATTACATTAGAAGGGGGAAGTGGAGAATTCGAATCCCCATCTTCTTATAGGGGCTGAGGTAAGGACATTTAGTCTTAGGTGTGAGTTTGAACTCCCACATCTTTTAGTGAAAAAGCACTATAAAAGTCTAAAAGTAAGTTAAGAGTTAAATCACCGAGGTTTGCCTTAATAGCCACCATTTTCACATGAGAAGGGAAATGTGAGGGTTCAAATCCCCACATTCTCAAGGGAGTTAATGTGGGGATGATTTAGTTTCATGAGTGGGTTTTGACTTCCACGTCTTGCAAAAAAACAGAGCAAAAGTTTGAGCAATTAGAGTAGGAGTGAAATATAACCGACAAAAAAAGAGAGTTAAAATTTAAAGTATGACAAATCAAGAAAAAGAAAGAATATGTTGTTACCATCAATCTTCATAAATACTTCTTATTTCAAATTTATCTCATTGCATTATAAGCTAGATTTTAATCTTTTCACCTAATTGTGTAGATTCAAGTTTTTTTTCAAGATAATTACATTTTTGCATTGTCTTTTCAAAAAATTAGATTCAAAAAGTGATGACTTTCAATAATTATTGTTAAAATATTTCATATCGCTTAATTATAGAGTTTATATGCTCATTATATGTATATCATTTCCCTTCATTTTTTATTTAAGCCTTTGGATTTGACCTTCTAACATTGTATCAAAGTTAGGTTGTGCTCTAATTTATTTTGTGTTGAATCATTTCTAATCTGACTTGCACATGAGGGGGTGTTGAAATGTTAATTTTTATTCACATTTTATATATATAATCTCCATCCATAAATAAATTTAAGTTTTTAAATTGGATTTTCTAACAATTATGATCTTTGGGAATAAAATATGTCGTGTTTGATCTCCAACCTCCCTCGTTAAACTATTTTTAAGTTCTTTTTAATCGGCATATGTGCATGGAAAAAGGTCGCATGAGTTTGTATAATAAGATAGATCTTAGTTTTTGATGTGATTATTTATGAAAGTATGATAACTATTTCTAGATGTCTGAATGATTTTTCGTTAGTTGCAATAAAAGAAAGAAAGGTAATTACAATCCATATTATTGATATACAATTCACATGTTAAAGACATTTGTCTTTTCTATCGTAATCAATGCTTATACACAATAATTCGATACTTTATTATTAGAATATAAGAAGTCAAGATCTTTGTTTTTATCATTTTGAATCCTTCAATTTGAAGAGGCTAATATATATTTTTGAATTGGACATGCCCCCAGTAATCCAATAGGTATATGGATCAAATGTTACTTATTTTGTTGCAGTCATCATCGGATATTGGATTTTCTCTCTGTTTGGCTATATCTAAATCAGGGTTAATCTTGTCAAAGCCTAATGATCTTTAAACGACCATCTCTCTTTCTTACCTCATTCAGTATCATTTGTCCTTCTTTTTTTTTTTTGGTCAACATGTCATTATTCGTCTCTTCAGTTGCAGAAATTCGGACCAAGAAATCAACATCCAAGACCAGAAGAAACTAACTTAATCCCCCAAGGAAAAAAGCTAAAAAAACCAGAGCCATTTTCAGGTGCTTCCCGGTGCAGTCCGCCGAGCCCACGAGAGCCCTTAGATCGAGGTGGGTCCCGCCCCATCGAAGGGCGCACGTGGGGGGAGATTCCAACGGCTACCTGCGACTCTATTCCTTTACACGTAATAATACTCCAAAACTCGGCAAACCGACCAAGGACCTCCTCCCCCACCTTCTTTACAGCTCGGCAATGGCGCTCCCCTGCCTTTTAAGGCTCGACCCGACTCGCTCGCCTCGTGCCTCGACTCAATACACAGCAGCCTACCACCTTTCCGCGGCCGGAAAGAGCCATGTCAATGTCAGGGACTCCCGCCGCGACGATCCCGAGAAAGAGGCTCCTCGTCCTCAAGAAAATCTCCGACTTCCTCAGGAGATCCGCGCGCTGGACCAGGATGAGCAAGCCCGTCGCCGTCCAGTGCCTGGCCCTGCTCAGGCGATCCACGCGGAGGCCGGGCGGTCTCGACCGCGCCGCCGACTATCGGTTCCTCCAGGAGTACGAGTTCTCCCCTTCGAGGACCCCGCTCATCCACCGCTACTACAGGAAGAAGCTGAAGCTGAACGGGGGCAGGAGGAGGAGGAGGAGCCTCAAGGAAGACGTCCTGTCGCTCTTGGTCCTGTGCAGCTGTCTGGGGAGGGGGATGCCGCCGTCGTCGGGTTGTGAGGAGGAAGACCGTTTCTTTGCCGCGGGGACGTTCATCGAGCCGGCCTGTGAGGCGGCCGACGAGGAGGGCGGCGGCGGCGATTCGGTCGACCTGAGAGCGGAGATGTTCATCAGGAGATTCTACGAAGAGATGAGGATGCAGAGGCGGCTCTCCATCTAGACGTGGAGCGATCCAAAGTCATCGCATTTTGCAGGATTGCATCAGGCGATGCGTCATGGTCCTGCGAATCTGTTTTCTTGTTCTCTGCTCTCCGCAGGATTTTTTTTTTTTTAGAGAGATTGCGGAGGTGGGTTTTATGAATTCCTTTCATTCTTTGTTCTTCTGTGTTAAGATTGTTCGTGGATATCAGAAAATTTTCAGTTTTGGGTGTTTCCTTCTCATTTTTTTTGTGTCAATTTTTACTTTCTCTCTCGGATCCATGTCAAGGGACAACATGGACATCCTCATATTTAATGCACATTATATTTTGTGTACCGCCCAATGATATGGTCGGATCAATTGAATTTGATCATATTATTTGTCTGAAAAACTTGATTAGAAAATTTGTTAAAATAGAAAAACTTGATTTCGATACATGAAAAGTACAAGCATTTGATTTGAATAAATGTTGAAAAGTAGATGGAAAGTTGTTCAGTGACCTAGTAAATATAGATTCAAGACCAAAAGAGAATCTTAGATAACAAAACTCCTAATGAATGATGGGCTTTCGACAGCAAAATCCCAAATGGACCTAGCTATCAAGTAAATGGGCTTTCTTGAGTTTAGAGGACCCTTGGGCTCTAGCCACCCTCCAAATTGGTATCTAAAGACTTCCCGATGAAGTTACTTTTTCGTATTGAAGCTTCTTAGTCGTATGACATATTGTGATTGCTATGTTTGATTCAAGCTGGGTAGGGATAATTGCATCGACCCAACTCAATTCATTGATGATATATTTATAAGATGATATATTTATAAGAAGGGAGACTACAAATGATGCACTCACAAGTAGATTGGATCTCATATAAGCTAATCTCATTTTCAAAAATTATCGCCAATGCTATAGTACTGCTTTGTTTACGAGTTATCCAATAAGGATTTTTTTAATTAAGGCACTAATCAATCATTAGCAAGAATGTATTGATTGAAGTTGTTCTAGAAGGAGCTCTTATCATGAGAATATCCAATGTTAAACATTTTGTAAGTTACCAGTCTATCGGTCTTAGATTAAAGTTATAACATGTCATTCGAGAAGAAGCTGTTGTTTCAGCTAATCTTTTATGAAAAGCAGTTGGTTGATGGCTTCTTGAGACTCAATGCCTTTAAATAACCAAACTTTTTCTTCTCCTTTTGGATATTGTATAATGTTAGCTTATGTCATGTCAGTTCCTTCCTCAAATCCCCTCATGTGAAACTTCATTTAGTTCAAATAGCCCTAACTAGGTTCAATAGTACCATATTCTATAGCAACATACTAGGCATACTAACCAAGAAAGGCACCAAGATGAAAGAAATACGCCCAAATACAATTGAAAGACATGAAGGCTAAAAGCTAATTCAACCTCCCGTAACTCGCCCATTTACATTGGAAGATAGGGGATCACTTCCCTCCTTTACATAACTTTTTGAGACAATCAAAATTGAATTGCCTCACAAACATGGGGCATCTTCTAGCTCATTCCCTTCCTTCTAGCTTTCCAAGCTCTTTGGTAATACTAGAATACTAAAGATTGTTGTGTGTTTGCTATAAGAATCCTTATCTCTGTCTTATTAAGATTAATAGGTTGAAAATTCATAGAGTTCTTTTCTCAAATCCTTTAGTCGAACATCCGAATAGAGCGATTGACTTCCTATCGATGGTGCTTAGTTACTTCACTGATCTCGCATGTTGGCTCCAATAGAGAGTGTTTGAGACTAGGATCATAAAGAAACGCTGTACGTAAAAACACGCACAAGTGGAAACTAGAAAAGGAGGGGAATTCCAAATCCTCTGCTAATTGGCTCCACTCTTGATTAAATGGACTCCTTTTCTAAAGCACTCAACCAAGACTATATGGCGAGACTTCCTTCATGGGTCTTATCCCAATTCTCTTTCTTAGCACTTGGACAGATGAAGATTGGAAGACCATAGTTTTCTCTTTTGGTAAGTTGTGATTCCAAGATTAAGCCACCCACTAAACCATCAAATTCACACAAATTGTATAGAAAGGCAAGATCATAAGAAAGCAAGACATGGATAAAACAATTTCTAATAAAAAATGATTCTTTTTTATTCTGTTCCCAATAACAATTTTTGAATATTTAAAGGCATTTGGTAACTATCCAAAAATTTTATTCCCTGGGATAGAATTGCGTTTGGTAAAACTCTTAAATTTTTTAATTTCTTTAAATTTTTAATACTTTTATTATATTATTCTTACTCTTTTTCTTTTTCTTTTTCTTTTTCTTTTTCTTTTCTCTTCTCCCTCCTCTTTTTGTGGCTAATCGCCATCGTTGGCGATGGCCGAGAGTGGGCAAGTGAGGTTCGACAAGCTCGCCAAAGGCTCACTTGGCCACTGTGAGGCTTGACCTCACCCAGGTGGCGTGAGGCTCGACCTCACCTTGGCCTAACAAGGCCCAGCCTCGCACCAACTAGCAAGGCTCGGCCTCACCGAATTAGGGCAAGGCTTGCCTCACTAGATCTAGGCAGGAGAGCCTTGCCAACTAGTGTGAGGCTAGGCATCACTAGGCCAGGGCAAGGCCGACCTTGCGCCGCTTGGGCGAGATCGAGCCTCACCTAGATCTATGAAACCGAGCTTGCCGATGGCTAGGCGAGCCTCCGACAAGCTTGCCGACCTCACCCAGTCACTTGTCGGCCATCGCCAGCATTGGCAACAATGGTTGGCAAGTGGCAATGGGGCAGCAGTAGGTTGGGAGGAAGAAAAAGAAAAGAAAAAGAAAGAGGAGAGAAGAAAAAAACTAATTATTGATATTATTTTCGGGAACAATAAGCAATTTTTTTTTAATTCTTGATTTTGTTCCAAATCTACTATTGGGAACGAAAATTTTAACAAACATTCTATTTTAGAGAACAAAAGAACATAATCAAATACTATTTGGCCGGTTAATAAACATGCCCTTAGTCACTTGACCTCCGCTATAAAGAAAGCGTTGTGTGGCAAGTTGATCAAAGTGAGAGTAGAGAAGGGAATGAGTGGAACTTTACGTGAACTGCACCGAGTTGTAGGCTGACTAGGCTTTTTCCTTGATCAAAGTAGATTAGCTCGCCTTCTTCTTATCCAAAAGTCAATCGAAGCCCTTGCCAGGATCAACCTAAGTTAAAATGAAGTCTCTATCGCTTTCCTTAAAGAACCAAATAATGTATCAACATGTGCCTACATTCCTTTGTTAATTAATATACATGTGCCTACATTCCTTGTTTAATTAATTGATTATGCGCTTAGGAAGTTTTTGAGAGATTTGGAAGCTAGATGGATACTTACTTGCAACTAGCGGACCATATTTCGATAGTGCGGTGTGGTAGGCGCTTGTTATCCCTTTGTAATCAATTTTTGCTTTGTCTCTTTGCAGAATATGAGAATTGAAACTCACTTCTAAAACTAAATCGTCCCCACTCCAACCCCTTAAGAAGGTGGGATTCGAACCCCCGAGTTGGTGATTCTCCTCGTAAGGGTGGGAATGATTTAGTTTCAAGAGTAGGTTTTGACTCTCACACTCTACAAGAAGGCAAGGCAAATGTCTGAGCAATTAAAGTAAAAGTAGAATAGAACCGAAAAGAAGAAAAAGAAGAAGAGTGTCGATATGACTTCTTACTATTCAGCGAGGACTTAACCAATGTTCACGGAGAGGGAGAGACTCTTTTTTCAACCATGAAATTTAAATAGCTCAAGATCGTGGCATTTGCAAAGAAAGTGGAACCACTTATTGGATGCATCATAGTCGTGTTAAAAATAACAATGAGAAAGTGTCCAAATCACTTTGAACACAAGAACTGGATGGAGTCTTCATGACTACATACATACAGGAAATGTCCATTTTGATATTAAAAAACTTCAACAATTTGATAAAATGTCAATTTGTGGTGTAATAGCATTCTGATCAAGAAAGAAGAAAGGTTTTCGTCGAAGGCCATTGGGCCTAGTGGCAAACCTCTAGGCTAGAGGTCACCGGTTCAAAGTCTCAGGGGAGAGACATGGTGTTGGGCTTAGGCCCAAGAAGTAGTGTATGTGTCTTGTGACTACACACACTGTATAATACTTTGTCCATATCATTTCCATCGTATATGGATTAATTGAACAATGGAAGTACAAACATGGCGTGATTAATTCGGATTTATCGGTTTCTTGAATCAATAAACCCAATCTATCTCAACAATCACATAGAAAAGTTGCTTTGATCTTAAACCAAGCAATGAATGATAAAGTGATGATCAATTTTGGTAGGATTCAATGTAGTTATAATGATAGTTTCAGATAATGTTTGCATTCCTGGTAGTACTACAATAGCTTCTTAAATAACCAATAACACATATTGTGATAGCCTAGTGATAAATGTATTGAATGTCATCTTCATAAACTCACAAGTTCGAGTTACATTTGAGTGGATTTTTTTTCTTAGTTGGTATTTGGGGTTCTTTTCACCAGATAACAAGTTTCATGGTGTGACCTAACCGCCCACGGCCTATTGTCTCCACTCATCTCCACCAAGGTCTCTCTCTCATGGTGCGCTCTAACCGCCGACAACTTATTGTCTCCACTCTCTCTCTTTCTCTCTCTCTCAGAGGATTATGACCTCAAGAGACCTTAGTTGAGGCAGTATGAAGCTCACAACCCTCCATTGTAATGGTCACTACCTGTCAATTCTATAAAGAGACTAGGAAACGACACAAAATTACATCAATAACGGTGGTTTGTGCTTAGTGGCAGCGGCCATGATAATGCAATTCGGGATTGAAAAGAGCAGCAAGTATGTCGTGGAGGCGGCCAATTTGCTTCTCTGTCCCTTTCTTGAACGCTAATTGCTGCAATATATGAAGTATCTTGGTGGAGTCAGGTCATAAAGCATGCATGAGTTCCATCCATGACCCGCGGTCGCGCAACTATGCTGGTCGTACCGGAATCAAAACGTCTTGTTAAGTTACTTTAATTTTAATATAGAGCTCAAGTCCTATTGGTTAGAAAAGAGGGGTCAATCAACCTTGTATGTCTTATCTATCTAGGACTAGCAGACATCGTACAGCCATTATCGATGTGTCGGGTCTCGAAAGAAGTCACTCACGAATGTCCTGTAATTTTCGTAAAGAGAGAGAGAGAGAGAGGAAGTTTTTTTTCTCTCCAAAAGCTGGGTCCTCTGGACCATTTCTAAAGTACTTGGTCCCTACCCTACTCTCCGAAACTTTCCTTGCATCTCTAGAGTTGGTGAAAGAAATAATGAGCGGTGAAAATATTGCCTAGACTTGTTTTTTTTTGGTAAAGTTAAGTATTATAAAGAAAAATTAAAAGTCACCCATACAGTTATATAGGGGAGGTGAGACTTGGCACCAACCCACACTCAACGGACAACATGTCATTTGGAGTGAGGAGGGGGGGGCAGGTTCAAAACAAAGAAAAGCAAAAGTGAGAAGCCAAGGTTTGCAAGGCTACTCTCACTCACATTCCTACACAAAAATATTTGGAGTGCAGCCTCATTCTGCACCGAATGTCCCTATTCCTTGGGTTATCCACAACCATCTTGAGGAAGTAGCTTTATCCTCGACCGCTTTGGTGAGATACTGTTTCATGGCCGGCATAGAGAGATTGGATGACCGGAATGTTATATCATTTCTAGTCTTCCAAATCACATAGCAAAGAGCTCCGAAGGATGCTACATAAAAATATTGCCTAGACTTGTTTTAATAGTAAAATTGATAAGTTGGATAATTAATACTATAAAAATATCTAAATTCTTATTGAATTTCATAGAGTAGGATGCTATAGTGAAAAAGTACCTGATGAAATCATTGTAGAATATGACTTGCAACATTGTGAGAGGAAGAATTTTCCTATCAAATTTTCATTGGAAAGTTAATTAGATTAACGGGCTTAATACGCATGATTGAGACTCATGCTAATAATCGGATGACTTTCTCGAGAAAAAAATAGTCCTCGCCTTCTTTATCAAACAAGAATCATATTCGACTCCCATCGAGATTCCTCCGTTCAAACCATGCAAGGGCCTTTATGTGATGCGTACACATTAGGGCACTAGGCTGTTAGCATAGCCTTTCACATCCATCCCTCTTCAAGGCGTCAAAGGGCCGGGCATGATGAAAACTTCGAAGTGAAGCTGCGTGTGTGTACTACTGCGATTCTTTTGGAATCGCCGTGCAGTAGCAACAGCACGGCAGTCAGAATACTCGGCTCATAGAATTGAAGGCCGTAGTATGCTGTCATAAGCTTGTGACTCCTCTCGTGGCTGAGTTCTTAAAGGCAATCATCTAATATATGAGTTCCATAGTTCGCTTGATTGGGTCAGATCGAACTCGGTCATGTTCAGACTTCCCGAACTTCAAAAAATTCAAATGGCCAAGGAAGTGGCGACAGCTGAGGTGGCCAATGCTTGAAGTTAGAAGGGAAGCAATCAACTGCGATTGGATTGAAAGAAATATAAAGAGAGGAGCGTGTCATTGTCTTTGTCTCATGCGGTACGAAATCAAGTTGAACCATTTAGGAACAAACATATGTTTAATTAAGAATGCTCAGTAGAACGACGGATAGTATTAGTTGCTTCATTTTATCTTGCTCAGCAGATCACGCCAACAACTTTTCCTTCTTGTGGACTTTGTTTATGTTTGACAATGACTGACAATGTAAAGGATTAGTTCAAAACCCTAGTAGCGATAAGTTCATGACGGATGATAAATTGTGAATGAACGTGGAAACTTTCATTATGGTTGCATCTGTAGAGATAACGAGTACTAATATGGATAATCATCATCTCCAATCAAATGTTTGGCCAGTGTTGATGATTCTTGTATGGATATGTAGATTTGAATGGCAAACAAATGTCGTTTGTTGAGAATACTTTTTTTATTGACTATCTCATGCTAATCTTATAAGATAATATCTCTCATGAAACATGTCGAGATTAAATTAGAGATACCCGGTTAATATAATCAATATATATTAATGCCTCTCCCACCAACAATTGAAGGGTGTAGTGTTTGAGAGAGAGAGAGAGAGAGTCAAGCAGGGCAGACAGTGGATTTCCAAGTAAGGTCAATTCGGCACTCGATTGATGAAAGCAAAAAGCTCCGGTGGCCCAACCTCCATCTGCGAGACTTGTGTTCAAGGCAAAAGCTGTGCGCGAATGAACGAGGGTCTTGATCATAGATTTCTTTTCTTTTTTTTCGGCCCAAAGTTCTGACTCACCAACCACAGAAACGAGCTCTCTCTCTCTCTCCATTCTCGTGAAACCCCTTTTCCCTGATCATGTCAAAAAAGCTCCCAAAGCAATCATAAACTTTTCCCTCCCTCAAAGAGTGCACAAAACCCTATTCAAAACACATCGATTATGCTCTCCCCACCCTACTTTGATTCCCTTTTCCTCCTTCCTCTCTTTCTCTCTAGGGATCCGAACGAAAGACTAAGCGAAAACGATCATCAAACCCTAATTCAAAGTCCCTTGGGAAGAGAACCAACTGGAAAACGCAGCCAAAAAGCAGCCAATCCCACATAATCATATGAATCACCACCCACGCAAACTCAACACACTAAGCATCTCCAATGACTTCATCCCTAAGTTGGGAGGTGGTGATGCTGATCTAGATCTCCATTGGAGGATGATTGCGGGCCAATGAGAGGGAGGTATGTGGGTCGGTCCCCCAATCGATGACTTCCCAACAAGAGGAGCCAGGAAGATTCTTCCCCCAAGGGGGGGATTTGATCATACGAGGTGAACACAAAAGCAGGACCGACTTGATGTATTATGAACGCTTTTGCGCCCCCACTTTCGGACCGAAAACAAATCTTCCATTTTAAGTGTGTGCCAGTACCGCACCCCCGCCTTCCTCCTTTTTCTTTTTCTCTTTTGTCCCACCCCCTTTTTTGTGGACGTTTGAGAAATTCCTTGTCAAAAGTTTGTTGTGGAACTCCCTCGAAATACCAATCATGACTAGGGGGTCAGTTCATAATCTTGTATTGCTTGTTCCTGTATAAAGGTCAGGACCGACGGGGGGTCTTGAGGATCATATCCTAGATTATAGGATACTACAAATTTCAACAGCGATACTATGTATTGGATATTCAGATGAAATTCATCAATTGTGAACATGGCATGACATTAGAACTCCAAAATAGCGTGAACTTAAATTGTATGTCGTCTTTATATTGGACATACAAGAAAGTCGAAATTTCTATTACCTAAATATCCGAAAAAAATCTCATGATTGCAAGATCTCAAAATTGAAACCATAAGATCAGTAGGATCTATTGATCCTATGTTTTACTTCCCTTTTCAAGATCGGAACTTCGTAAAGATCTTGACAAATTAAAATCCTACTTAAGATTTAGACCATTAATTATGCTTCAAATCATAGGATCCGATCAGGATTCAAACAGTTATGAAGTAGCAGAGGGTTTTTCATTTGCTCTACTCGGCTCTTTTATTATTGAGAGTTACCATATGAAAAGAATAAGTAAAAATAAGAATGTGAACACTGATATTCCATGGCTTATACAAATTCACTTTTCTTTCGAAATATACTGATTATCCGACATATTTTCTAGAGGTTGGTGCTTGGTCTCATCAAAAACACCGAAGATGAAAGTTGTCCTCAATAGTCTCCCTCTCCCCTCACTCAAGTAAACGATACCCATGAGGCGATTGGACAAGAAACACACAAACTCTCTCTCTCTCTCTCTCTCTCTCTCTCTCTCTCTCTCTCTCCAGAGTAAATAATAACACATGAGCGACCGGACAAGAAACCTAAGCTCTCGATTATAAAACATGGCGAAAGATCATAGGCATTTGACTAGTTAAGCAAGACTTGTTTATATCTAAATGTCAAAGGGAGGGGGAGGAGAATTGATCCGCATGTGATCGGCCCCACATGGTGTTTCGCCCTGGTCATGTTGATGGGCGACACTGA
Source organism: Angophora floribunda (assembly GCA_014182895.1). Classification (NCBI taxonomy): domain Eukaryota; kingdom Viridiplantae; phylum Streptophyta; class Magnoliopsida; order Myrtales; family Myrtaceae; genus Angophora; species Angophora floribunda. Next base: position 26,515,311 of record CM024711.1, on the reverse strand, counting down.
CAGGAAGGCACTCAGCTAATCATCAAAGTGGTAGTTGGCAGTTCCTTGAGACCCCAAATTCTCGCACCTAAACAATATGTCTCACCTTCCAGATATATTCAAACACCATTTATTCAAAATTGAATGATAAATAGGGTTTTCCAATCTTTTCTAGTTTAGCCTTTAGGGTTAGCACAATAGGCTCCTACCAGTAGACCATGAGGGCAAGATAGTGCATGTTTTATCTATCATCTTGCATGTTTAGATGGAAGCACATGTTAAATTCTTTATAGCAATAATTGCTCGAGGTTGCCTTTGCAACAATCTTAATGCAAAATTTAGGGTTTCATTGATTTTATATTCGGAACCAGCACTGACTATTTCAAAGCTAGAATGAGAAAAGCTTGATCTTTCAGCAGCTTTCAACTTTAATTCTCAAGAGTAATCTCTAATCATGTTCGATATATATAGGGAGGACAATAGAAGTGACTAACCGAGGCAGCTAATGAGAGCCGCCCAACTGTTTCAGACTAATTAGGTTATTACAAAAAAGAAGGAAGAAGAAGAATTCGACATCGCTGTCAATTCAAGTTCCTGCCTTCATCTCCAAAGAAAATTCTATATACGGATCTATTCGTAAGAGAAAAGATCACAGAGGAAACACAACTTTAAGATCTCTTGAGGAGCAGCAAAATTACCTCAATTTACCCCCAAAAACATGCGTGGAAGTGGAAGTACTACTTTAACATAGTGTTTGTACTAACTTCCCGCTTTTGTCCAGACAGAACTTCAATCTTTCCCAAACTTTTGGTCATTTCAATTCCAATCCGAAAGCTAAGCTAAGGCTTCGCTTTAGTTCGTGACTTTCCAAACTCCCGACCCGAAGTTTCCCCTTTTTGACGTCATGACAGGCTCGATGAAGACATTTTTTTCTTATCTTTATCGATACTTTCATGGATCCCAAGCCAAGTGGGAACAGAAATATCACCTCCACACCAGGATAATATCCTGAGGATATAGCTCGAGATCGATCGAGCATGTAAGAGTTGCAACACATAGCTTGATCCGTGGAAATTTCACTTTTAAGCAAAGATCAGGGGGGAGAGAAATACCTCGATCATGGAAGAGTAGAAAAAAATAATAAATCGAATTAATTTCCTTAAAGAGAGATGTACAAAGGACCCCGGTCTGCCTATATCCTCCGAACCGAACCCGAACCTGAACTCGAATCAGCACTTCTAGATTATCCCCATAACGATTCAAGCCTAACTTATCCCCGAGAAGATGGCCGAGCGGAACCCGAGTCCTCCAGTCACGGCGCGGCCGGAGCCAGGCTCAGATGCAGGTCAAGCCCCAAAGAGTCGTCGAAACCAGGCCCGCCGCCACCGCCGCTTCCTTTTGAAAACTTGCTCAACGAAAGCCCGTCCAGGACCGCCCTCCCATTGACCTGATTCTGGACTTGCGACCCCGTGGAGTCGCCCGCGCCTCCGCCGTACGGCACCAGGCCCCCCGGCGACCTCCCGCCCGCGCCCTGGCCGCTGGCGAACACGCAGCCGTGCGACACTTGGAAGGGCGGGGCAGCCCGCGGGACGTAAACCCAGGACGGGGAGGTGGGCGCCGCCGCCGTCACCACCACCGGCCCCACGGCGGCCAGCAGGTGCGGCGGCCGCGCGAAGGCCGAGATCATGGGGTTCCGGACGAGCGACGACACTGCGGCGGTCCGGCTGGCGTGCAGCTGGGCGCGCTTGAGCTGCTGCCGCTCCTTCTTGTGCGCGTTCTGGTGACCCCCCAGGGCCTGCGAGTTGGCGAATTCCCTGCAGCAGTACTGGCACTCGTACTTCCGCTCGCCGCCGCCGCCCACCGGGACGCTGCCGTCCGGCGAGCCAGACGGCGTGGCCTTGCCGCCGCCGCCGCCGCCCATGGGAATGGGGTCGCTGACGGCCGAGTCTTCCTCGTCGGAGACGTTGAAGCCGAAGAGCTTTAAGCGCGTGGCGGCAGCGCCGGGGCTGCTTTTGGGTTGGCAATAATCTAATTCCGCCATGTCCGAGTGACAGAAAGAGAGAGAACGAGAGAGAAGAAGAGAGAGAAGTAGTGGGAGTAATAGTTTCAGCTAGGGAGTTTGAGTGTAAGAGAGTAGTTGCATGTGTGAGGGTATTTATATAGGTTAAAAAGGGATTTGATATTAGTATTGCAGAACACAGTACAAGCCCTAGAGAGAGAAAGTATCGAGAGAAAAAGTAGAGAGAGAGAGAGAGAGGGAGATGATTAGCTGAAGCAGGAAGACTCCCGAGGAGGAGCGAGCAGGAGGAGGAAGATGAGAACAGAGACAGTGGGCGTGATGTGGAGGAACGCGGCCCTAAAAAAAAAATAAGAAGGGGAGCACTCTCTCGGGGCCACCCACGAAATATTAAAAGATTAAAAATATTTATGCAATTGTCCCGGCAAAGTCTCCTTAATCGCCGAAATGCCCCCGGCGAACCATATTATAAAGTAAGACATTTTAGATAAACGAGCCATAATTAGCATTTGGTAAGAATTCCCACACGTTATCTATTATGTCGATTTAAATATGCTCGAATCTGGGACTAGAGTAATGAGGTTCACCTCCTCGAGATCGACCGCGGATCCCATCTCTTTCGATTTACTTATTCGATCCTCCTTTGAGATCGAGCAGTTTCATACTAGTTAAATGCAGTTGGGCTTTTGATTCTTTTTGGCTCGTAGGGGCTTGTTGCGGTCTCTAATTAAATCGGGAGGGAGGGAGGGAGAGAATGCGGTGCATGTGAACATTGGTTATGCACTGAAATCGATTGGACGAACCCCATCATCAAATTAAATCATCGAAAGTTGGTCACTGTTTCAACAAACCCATGGCCCTTTCTCCTCCCTCACCTCCCTCTCGATCAGCTTCAGGTTTGCTGCTGAAGATGTCGGCTTCCGATTCACACACCGATGCTGTTGATCCGCGTGAAATACACGGAGTGCACTAAGCGAACGATGCGTAATGTAACCTGGCTAGGGTTTTTTTATTCCTTTTATTTTCCAAAAATCAACGCGTGATTTGGTAAAAAAAAGTTTCGTAAAGATTTACTAAGACGTGTAGCGAGGGTCGTTCCGAAGTTTTAAAGGTTTCGTGTGAGCTTAACGTGTTTTAGGCGGTCTTTGATTTTGGCGGAGGGGCCCGGTGTTATTAGCTAGCGATTGTGGTTGCACTATTCTGCCAGGAGTCAACACGGGCAATTACGTCTCATTTTTCATGGGATTTGAGTCTGCATCCAACTGTTTTCCGGCTTGCATATTATAATCAGCGCCTTTATTTCCACGACAAGGACTAGCTTATGTTGTCTCTGCAGGAGAGCCAGGTTAGGACGAACGAAGTTCACTGATTGCTTCGTTTGGTTCCTTTCGACATTGTCCATCTCCTCACTAAAGATTCTTTAATCTTTTTCCCCACCATTTAGGCAAGCCAAAACGGCAATCGATCGTACTTGATTTGCTTTCATTGATTCCCAATCGATTGCAACCCCTCGAAGCATGTGTCGTGCTCATTGACCGGGAGTGCGGTTCTTAGATGACGGTAAACAACTGGGTGCGCATCTAAATAAGTTTCAATCGATCAGAATGTCATATCGATTGACATTTCCAACAACTCACTTGGTGGGTAAATAGGCATTTGTCCCTCCCCTTCTTCCGGTGGTGAAAATCCAAGTTCAATTTATGCACGTCGAGACCTTAAAAGTAAGTCTACCCAAGATGCCATGCGTCGGATCCGTAGACTCCAATTAAGCTCATGTTTTTTAATGGCGAATCAAAGCGTAATGAAACTCTAAAAGACTTCAATAGGGCATTAGCCAATGCGAAGAGGGATATGTACAAAACCTTCTCAAATTCACCTGCCATCTCTGTCTTTCTCTCTCTGTGCCTATGATAATGGGACGCGTGGCACGGATCTAGGAGCCGACAGCACCACCCCATGAGTCTCTGTTTTTGGGGTTATGGGAAAAGTCAAAGAACATCCATGCATGCAAGAGCTTTGATGGTGTCCAGTTCTCGCAACTGGGTACTTGATGAGTTCTATCACCGTCGGTCCAAGTAAAGTTCTATCGACCCCCGGCCCCACGCGTCACCATCATGTTCGCCCTCCATATCCCAGCATCAGATACACTCGTGCTTCACGTTATATACCGTTCTTCCTCATGGCTTTCCTCTCCTTTAAATCCCTCGTATTTTCAAACCTCAAAATTGGGCCCGGCCGGTTCGAATTTCCAATTCTAAAACGGCGATTTTCCGTACTTAAAATTACATGATTTTCTTTTTTTGGCTTGCACTAATTTCGAGAGAGCGAAATCGAATCCGTCGCTTTGTGAGTGGAGATCTATTCGATGCATGAGAAGAGAGTCGTCAATCCGTGTTTCGTAATAAAGAAGTACAGATTATGTTACTAAAGAATTGAGGAAAGAAAAAGAGACATGAATGCGATGGCAATTCTGTGAATGAAGTCAACATGGGCAGCTTTGAGTTCGATCTATCTCTTTCTCTCTTTCTCTCTCTCAATTTGAAAGGGGTGATTAAAATTGAATGTCTTCAGGTGTTCGAGGCCTAAAAAACTATTCTTTCGGCCCCGCCATTACGTGCTGCTGATGATGATGAGTGGTTGTTTAGGATGTTCGCGTGATTGACGTTGAAACGGGATTTTAATATGGTCTTCTCTCTCTTTCGGAGAGATCTCCTCGAATCTTTCTAGAGAGAGAAAAGAGGGGTTAAGCCCCTCTGTTTGTAATCTTCCACTTAGGGTTTTTTCAAAAAAGAAGAAGCGGAAAAGCAAAGGAAGAGAGGGGGGCATATGTCGACTCCATGTCATGTCATGCACCGTTCCAAAGTCTTCATCTCAACCCCGAAAGGATGACCCACCATTGTCTCCCTTCGTTTCTCATGTGTGTTCCTTCTCTCCCTACTTTTGGAAATAGTCAAAATTTCCCATAAAAGAAAAATCTTATCCCCTACCGCGATCGGATCGATCGCCTTTGGTTTCTGAAAGGTCATGCTCTTTTTCGACCGTTTGATTCGATGATTAACCATCATTGCTCGAGTATAAACGCACAAGAAGCCCCCCCCATTATTGATCGAGCTTTCTTGTCAAGATGGCTTCCCCTATGCTCCACCGGAAATGGGGAATCATTATCGTCTCTCACTTGGGGAATTGGAAAGTCAATCTCGCTCATCATGCCACCGTTTCGACATGATTTCTAGACGCCCCCCCCTTTTCCGTCGCATTATTAAATTTCGTTTAACGAAAGCCAAGCCCCCCTCTCGGCCGATGCTGATGTGAAAAAAGGACATGATTGATCATATATTCGGTGTCCAGATTGTGTTCGGACACATTGTTTCACCAACCCATGTATGCAGCACGACATCATTCGTGCACGGCGGCTGGCTTTGCTCATCACGCCTGTAAAATATGATTATTACAGGGGAGGAGAATTCACGCAACTTTTCGACATCAACTTCAGAACCCCCACCCCCCCTTGGTAAAAGCTGGAGATGAGAAAGGCGGGGCAAAGTCAATTCTAGCATAATTTAGATAGGACCCCAATCATCATTCTTATTGTTTGGATGCAGAGATAGGCACACTAAATCCCCTACAATTATCACACGAATTGCCTAGTACCTTCAGATTTTTCGAGCGATCTAGTCGACATAATATTCCCGAATAATTCATCGAGTATCATTAGGATTTTCTCTTGTTGGAAAATCACGCGCGACAGAGTTAATAATTTGGCCATGTGGTATTTTTTTCAACAAGAAAAGTCATTCGAAGCAACTGATTTAAAATGAATTCTAGAAAGTTTGGAAACTCGTGTGATGAAATAATTCAAAGGGCTTGTTCGCACTCCTATAAAGAATTTCGAAGATTTCGGTGCACTTTTCCACAATGCATGAGACATAAAGCAACTTTGGTTTAGGGTTAAACGGGAATTTGGGGTCCTGATGCATCGAGAAAAGGAAAGTCTTTTTTAGCTTTAACCTAACCCCACTTTGTTTTCCTTGGCTGTGCGGGTCCAAATGATTTGCGATCATTTTCATTAGGTCTTTCTCGCTCATGCCAAGGTTTGGAGATCGAGGCTGGGGCCACTGCACCCTGACTATCTATCTATATATGGGGACTCCATAGCTGGATTCACTTGGAAAAAGAAACCCACCGAATTGACATTTATTGTCGAGTTGATGCGAGCTGCAAAGTTGGAGCTGAGGTTTTAGTTCACATGTGCTTCTTCGGAAGGGTTGTCCTGTCGCTTGTTCGGGATCAATAGAGATCGAGACATCACGATCCAAGGAATTCTTCTTTTATTCGCGCTGTGTTCATCCACTTCTTTTTTAGGGTTTTTCTTTTAGATGTGTAACGACGCCTTGTAACGGAAGTATGAATGACATTTACATGATTATGACATTTTGACATGGAAAAATTGATCCTCCATTGGTGTTGGTCGAAGGAGCCGATGGTGGCGGGGATGATAGTAAACGAGCTTTGATTAGATGGGGGTTGCAATTGAGAAGATAGGAAAGATGTTCGAATATTGTAACTGTAGATTTTTCGGAATCGGTATGGTTTTATTTGTGATCACTAAAACCGGGATTGGGTTTTAGGGAAAAGTTCCCTCTAACCAAAGATAAGACCCTTTTCACCAGATTAAAAAGGCAGATTGTCCAATTGAAGACCTCAGAATTGGAAATTGTTACCCAAACTATCTAGAAAGTACGTCCTTTTCCGAACTTTTTACCGCAGCATAAGGTGGAGCATGAATACAAAACTAGTCATCTCTCAACTTCTAGGTAGCTAGAGCCATTATTCTACCTTTGCTAAGTTGGAATCTCACAATAACAAACAATAGTCACATAACTCGCTTTCATTTCAAACCTAAAGTAGGACCCTGACACGGAGATCGATGACTCTATATTAATGTAGCTAGTGTCTCTTGGGTTTAGACAGTACTTAAAAATTCACAATACACAAACCTTCCTAGATAGAAAAACCTACATATTTAATACATTTGCACTGTTGATCCAAAAGATACAATCAATCATAGTGCAAATGCATATGAAGAAGGTCGGATAATAATTTCGAGAACTCCAATTTGAATCTTGTGAAATTTATGAAATAGGGTTGGTTTGGTATGATAAGTTATTACATATCTAGATCATAGGTAGATATCTAAGTAGGAACTATAATGGACAATGCACATGAGACGAGAAAAATGACAGAGAGGGGAGCTACAGATTTGTCAGAATGTGAAGGGTGGACATAGGCACAAGATTTTATCCACTGATGTAGGAAAACACATGTGAAGGTCCATTCGACATATAAAAAAATCATATATATATTTTATATATACACACATACATTAACTATGAGATTATGAGTATGAGTCCGGGCCCCACGCACATTGGGAACAAAAAGGGACCACATGTGGGAAAGTCTTTCAGCATCGACCCCACCCTACTATAGAGAAGCCTCTCTTGACATCGAAAGTAAAAAACAAAAGAATTCTTCTTTTCTTTTTTTCTCTAAGTGTTGGTGATGATGGCATTGTCCAATCAGCAATTTTCCCCCCCTTCTTTGCCGGTTCAGGTACAACTGTCCTCTCGGCAATGGTCCCTGTCATTAGTTTAGGGATTTAACCTTCGGTTGAGTAATGGCTGCCACCAATCCAGTCTTAATACGCAAAATTTCTCTTTTTCTTTTTTTATTATTATTAAAGGACGTTGATTGTTCTTTTCTTTCTTCCCTGCTTTCGTTGTTGATTGAAGTGATGCCGATATTATCGTCCCCGAAGATTGCCCGAATCGTGGGTGGCGGCCCACCAAGTTGTGCTTATCAAGGAATCCCAGCCAATGAGGGCACGCAAGGTCGTGTTGATGAGGAGATTATTTGGGACATAATCCCTATCGTGTTGCGACTCCATTAGCTTTCTAATCCACAGCTTTTTCTTTGTTTTCTTTGGTGCGACCCCATTTTTTTTTGCTTGCTTTTGGAAGGATCCAAAAAGGGAGGGTTTAAAAAGAGAAAGGGAGAGCCCCTCTCTCTCCCAAGTAGACTTAGCTTTCAAGTTGGAGAGGAAATCCCCTTTCGAGGGATATGTTCAAGGGAGAAAAGGGAATATTTAATCGATATTCGAAGCAACGTGGGGGTGACAACAAGCTCCTTCCATGCCCGCCAAGTGCCACTGCCCACTAGCTCTAAGTTTTTTAGAGAAATGAATTATAAAATCGGTAGGGGTTTGGGTGGTGGAGTTAGCTCTAAGTCATGTGAAGTGACCCTCTCTCTCTCTTTGTCCAAAAGAAGTTGATTAAGTAATGTCTCGTTGCATGATTATCTAAGAGGAAGCTAAGCCTAGATTTCAGTCTAGGAATTCTTTAAAAAATAAAAAAATGATGCCACTCCCATGAAACGCATCGAGATGGCTTTTGGACTTATGAATAAAAAAAGGGGAAGGATGGAAACACCCGTGAAACAAGTACGTGAAGAAAGGGGTCCTTTGGTCAATCAATGAGACAAGAGAAAGGTGCTTGAGCTTTGCCTATAAAGCAGACACATAGACGGCTCCATAAACATACTCATTCGCGTCCAATCCGGAAGTATAGTCATGCCACTTCCTCCTGTTTTGATTAAGATATGGGAACTCCTGTCATGTGCTACAGTGCTGGAGAGGGTATTTGCAATTGTTGGGGTATCTCGTCTTATTGTTTATGATACCTGAACTATATAATAGACGGTGATCTATCATGAACTGAAAATATTAGACATAGTTGTTTAGAAAAATGTGATCTAATCTTGATTGGCCTTTGACCCCCCCCAAAAAGAGAGTTTGTTGAGCTTGTCTTGTCATGGTTGATCTACATCCAAGTACAATGGCGCCACGTGAATACAACATGTATTGGTAGTGAGATCTAGCTATACATACGTGAATAGAGAGATCTTGTAAATTAAAGGAGGTAAGCTTACAATCGTTAACTTGTATCCTTGATAGATTGGTGTGTAAATATGATTTAGCGAGATATTTCTAGCATCTTTCTCCTGTTTTTCCCTTCTTTTCTCCTTTCCATTTTCCACTTTTGCCCATAAGATCACGTCTAAACCACAATAAAGTAAGCGCCCCCTCTCCTTTCACACCGCCATCATCGCAGCTCTACCGTTGGCGAGAACTTCACTGCCGCAACTCCTCCCCTCTCAATGCTCATCGACCATTGACAAGCACAGTTAAAAGTCATGGATCATTGATCCAAGTTCCACAATATCCGAATTTAGGTCGTTGATTGTCAACTCGATTGACCACTGATGTGTTAGTAAGTTAGGATAAGCGTTCTTCTTTGAGACATAAATCAAGACTGTCAACTTTATCAACCGCCAATGTATTTATCTTTTAGAATGATAATTTAGGTCGGCGTGATTGTGATGGCTAGAGCAAAGAGAAGAAAGAGAGTGTTAGTAAGTTAGAATAAGGGTTCTTCTTTGTGAAATAAATCGAGACATTCAACTATACTGACAATTGATTTGTTTATTTTTAAGAACTGCTTATGGCAAAGAAAAGAAAGAGAGTATCGGTAAGTTAGGATAGGGATGATATATTTTGTGATATAAATCGAGACTCTCAACTTTATTGACCACTAATGTGTTTATCTTTTAGAATGATAATTTAGGTCGGCGCGATCATGATGGCTAGGGCAAAGAGAAGAAAGAGTGTTTGTAAGTTAGGATAAGGGTTCTTCTTTGTGACATAAATCAAGACCCTCAACTCTATTGACAATTGATGTGTTAATCTTTTAGATCTGGCTATGGCAAAGAGAAGAAAGAGAGTATTGGTAAGTTAGGATAGGGGGGTTCTACTTTGTGACATAAATCAAGAATCTCAACTCTATTGACCACCGATGTGTTCATCTTTTAGAATGATAGGTTAGGTCAAGGTGACCGTGATCACTAGGGCAAAGAGAAGATTGAGACCCTAAACTCTATCTGCCATTGATGCGTTTATCTTTTAGAATGATAAATTTGCAATCTTAAACTCACCCCCACCCTAAATGTATAAGATTCCTTATCCGACGTGTCATTATCCGTTCCATATTCCCTCTTAGTCTGCTCTTTCCGAGTGCAAGACACGTGTAAGCGATTAGCCCAATTGCAGAGTCAGTTTTGACCGCGACTGGAATGGATGATCACTTGCCATGTCGGTGACTCACTCCACACAAGAGGCCTAAGTGGCCAGTCCCATGTCCTCTTGCGCCTCATGCAGGAGAAGCAAAGAGCAAAGCAATGAAAAAAGAACATGAGCACGACTGCCCATCTCGACCCTTTCACGTGGAGAGGCAAGTAGCCTTGCCCTTCATATCAGCTGCCACGTTATCCTAAGCTATGATGTCCCCACTCTCACCCCGCACAAGCAGCAGAACTCAACCAGGAATCTTTTGGCCCTCACGGAACACAACTGATGTTTTTATTCCTCTGCATGTGGAGGGTTTCGTCCCATGAACAAAAGAGAGAGAAAAATGCGGTCTGGAAGCATTTAATAGTTGCTGCCACACATGATGGGATTAACGTTATCATAATCAACAACATTATTTTATCGGCGAGAGTTTCTGCTTGGATTGGTGTCCTGGAATTCTGCATAAATTTGTCCCTTGCAAGAGTCCAAGAAGATCGAAATTGGGTTCTCGAATAAACAAATTATTCGGGATCATATCATTTAACATGGGTCAAGAACGAGTTATGTTCTAAAAGAAGTTGGAGTTCGAGTCAGTTGAGAGGGTTGCAGAACAAGTCACGCCCTTGATTTCTTTAATGGGTGAGCGTAGGATGAAATTGGCCTCATTAGACGCTAAATTAGGATTAGGCCCTGTGCTTATAAATTGATTAAGCCCACAAGGAATATAAATCACATTATGAGGTGAGACCAACAATGATTTCCATGCTTAAGAGAGAGAGAATTTGATATATTTATATGGATTAATTATTCGACACACATCTCTTCTTTTTTATAATTCAAGAGAGACGGTCATAATTAGTGGACTACTCAGAAAGAAAATCAGCAACGTAACTTATTGCTATGACTAGTGACTTAAATTTGAATTTCCAGAAATGGGAATAAAATCCGCAACCCCGAATTTCTAAGCTGAAAGTACGACGACGCCCTCATCACGAGTTCAATGGATCCCCAATCCCAAGGCTGTTGGCCTTCTTGTAATTTCCCCTCTTTACAAAGGGCTTGTCCATTAAGGAAAAAGAACGTGACTTTCGTCGCATGCACCGAATGGAGAAATTACTAAAAATGAAAATTCGAGTGTCACTTCATGGCTAAATTCCATTTAAATAGAAAGGACTGTCGCCTTTAATCTCATTGCCTTATGCTGAACCCACTTTGCTCTCGTCAGCATGTCGACTCAGTCAAATCCTCCAAGTGTTCCTAGTCAATAGCTCCTTTATGGAACCTTAGTTTAATCGACATGGCCCAAGAGTATTTAACTTTTATTAGCTTCATGATATTAGACACGATACCAAGCTTTTGTATTTATTAATGGGAACCTTAATTTACTTCTTCTTTTTGTCCATGATATCGACATGGCTACTTTAGGAACCTTATTTTACTTCTTTTCTTCATTTCGGTACTATGTACACCTTTCGATTTTTCGGTCTTGGAAGTAACTTTGGCTAAAAGATGGCTCCTTTCTTTGGATGATTATAAAATATAAAGGTTAGGTAAATTTTTCATTTACATGTATCACGTTTCTCAATGCTGATGTGAGTAGTTTTATTTTTAGCAAAGTAACTAATTGCTTGTATTAATGACGACAAGTGTTGTGCGTCCAATATCAATCTTCATATTTTTGTAAGGGAAGAACGATGACCCCTTTATCAATTACACAAAAGGTGCAAGTGACAAAACATGTAAAATCTCGAGAGGGGAATCGACGTAAGACCTAATAAATTAAATATTTATTGTAGGAATCAAAAGAATCATCATTTCAACTGATTTGCGTTTTTTCATGTGCATAAGCTTAGCCAGATATTACATGAAATCTAGATTTACCATCTTAAGGACTCAAGCCTCCTTGCAATAAAGAAATCAACTATAATTATTTGGACAATCGAAAAAGTTATAATAAGCACACGATTAGGAGTCATGAGATATGCAATTTGATTCCATTAAACTCAAAGAATTTCATTTTGTCAAACACTTCAAGAAAATCTCTCAAAGTTGAGACTTTGCACCAAATATGGAACTTTACCCTTTCCTGGGGACCAACCTATAAGCTTACATTATATTATATACATCTCAAGAATTCTTTATGTTGATGAGTTATATAAGAAAATGTTGCCACTCTAATACGCAACTAAAATTAAATGGACATCTACTCAGCCGCCTAAATTTTTTAATTTTCCAGAGAAAAGAACACACATCAAGAAAAGGGCATACCTTCAGCACTAACACTAAAAATAATGCAAGTCTGTCGCCGTGACAAATGACCTATGTATATAGAAATAAGGTCTAGTTCTCTAAGAAACTCAACATTAGGTTCATTCTGATTCTGACTCGAACTTGCTTTTTTATCTAAAAGAATCTCAAATTTTGATTCTAATCCCATATCGATTCACACGTTCAAGAATCACCGCTGGTTTTTTTTTTTTTTTTTTTCGAGATTATCAACATTATGAGATTATTGTTATTTCATGTGAAGGTGAGGGTACTGATTGATGAAAACACAAGTTCTAATGACGAACCTGGCCTTGATGGTGATAATTTTGAAAAAGTAAGTGGCAATTCTTGAACATGAATAGATTTGAGATTGGAGAGAAAGTTTGTAACTTTCTTATTTTAAAAAAGAAAGAAGTTCAAGACACAATTGGATAAGACCTAAAACTGAGGCTTTTTTAGAGAATTAGGCCGTAGGAACATGAGGTTCTCTTTCTCTTTGTACCCTTTCTTTCTTCTTCTTTTTTTCCCTTCAAGTCCTCCATTAAACGACAAATACCCGTTGGCCACCCACGACCCACGAGAAAGTATTCTCGAGGTCTCTCATTGGGCCGATTTTTAGCCCAACAACGAAGCTCGGCTTTTTATCTTGACCTGTCGCGATAATTGAATTTCATCACTAACTTCTCAAAATCGTTGCCCTTTATAAAGTATTCGTCATCAGATGCAGGGTCCGTAGTCAAATCTGGTCTCTAGATTCAGTCCTGGCGTCACACAACCAAAAATACAAGGTTCAAAACCTGTCGTAATCCTCACTTGGTCTCTGTTTTTCTTTTCTTTCTAATTTCTTCTCCAAATTTTAACATGTTTGACTCTTGAGAAGGATGCACTCCTCAGATACATGACCCATTTGACAGTCATTGCCATTTAACGGTATTTGAATACAAAGAATCATGAATCCGACGGGCAGAGCATCATCTGAAACCATAATCGAAATAAATCATATCAGGCATTCAGAATCAATATACTGTACTGCAGGTTCGAGTTATTACATGATTGGAAGAACAGCAGCACTCATGACAAATGTGAGGATTACCACAAAAGGCACAACATTTCCTCTCCCTTCATTCTCTTTGTGCCCTTTTTCTTAATAAAATTACATCATGTCAGCACAGGGAAGACGAAAACAAGATACAACTAATAGCCACTATAAACAACATTGATTCTGCATTAACAACAAAAAGAAGACCCACGAGACAAGCAATAAGTGAATATGAGATTGAAGCTCTTCAGAGGACCACAAGGTAAGTGCCCTGATCGGTTGATGCTGGATGAATATAAATACACCCTCTATACAATTCTACAATTCAACCAACCCTTTTCTCAGATCCTCTGAGATTAAGGTTGAACCATTTCTTTCTGGATGATTTGTCTTTTCCTTCAACAGATCCATCTTCCACCGGACTTCCCATCCTCGAATCTTCACCTGGAACTCTGTTGCTGCCGCTGCTGCTGCTAGTACCATTACCAGCACTACCACTGCTGCCAAAGTCACCATGCGTTACCCGGTTTACAGTGAACGAAGAATGAATGCCATCTCTTTGTTTTAGCAACTCATCTACCTAAAACATACCATAAATTAATTCAGCTCCAGAGAAAAGGAGGAATGTCATCCCTCAAGTCCAGAAAAGGGGGAAAGGAAAAGGAATGCGGCAGTAACCATCCATCAAAGACTTAATGGGTTAATATCATAGGACATCTGATTGAGGGAAAACTGCTAAGTGGAGAAAATGAAATTTGGAATAAGGGTGACAAATGGCAGAAAGTTTCAGCATCTTTGATGTGAAGAGCACAAAAAACTTCCATACCTGAAATGTTAAATGGACATACATAGAATGGATGGTTGTATGTGTCAGTGCATAAAATTACATTTACAAAGGCAACATGCTTTGAATAGAAGATCCCTCGTAGGAGAGATGATGATAGATATTCATATTGAGCATCCAAATGAGGATATAGTTATTCTGCCCAAATGAGATGGTAACAACATAGGAACAAGTCATGTTGGCCGATGTAAATGGCTATAGAAGAATCCCAGATTCTGAACGAGCAAGACAAGCCAAGAAAATAAAAAGACATACAGATTGCTTTTCCTGGCTGTATCTGTTGGTTGCCTCTTGAAATCGTGCAAGGGCCTACAAGTATCAGAATAAAATCGTGAGAATGTGCATGAAGCAATAAGTCTGGAAATAATGTAGGAAAGAGGAAACACCTTCCTATACTCTGTCTCAAATTGGCGTAGATCCATCCTTTTTCTCAATATCTGAGCCTCAATTTCCTTCAGCTTTTCCGACACCTCTTCATATGATCTTGCACATAGAGCCTCTATCGTGTAGCTTGCAGGCTTGAAAAAATTATCTCCTGAATAAATTTAAGAGTATTAATCCACCTAAATATCAAAGGGAGATCCTAGTTACATTGCCAGAAGAGACTAAAAGCAATAGATAAGCTACCGTACCATAGACAGCGAATATGTGAGTTCCGGCCTTAAGTTCTGAAACCTCACAAGGTTGTAATCCTTCCAACCTTTTGAAGAATGCAGCTTCAGGATCCTTGGCCATCGCCAACTGCCCACCACTAACAATTAGAAATAGGAATGGGGGTGAAAAAAGTAAATGAGGGGAGGAATAATAGAGAGAAACGCACTGCATTGATGGTTGAATCCATTCGATAAACTTGGAAATGTAGAAAGTACATTCCTGCAGATGTCACCTTGCCAGTTTTCTCGCTGTCTTCCTATATAAAGAACAAATAATCTTATGAAAAAAAAAAAAAACAATTAATCTCATAGAATGCCAAATAAATCAAAAGCCCTTGAAGTAGAGCACATTGCATGACACACGTAGCAAAACATTATTACAGAACTCATAAATAGCTCCTGATAAACAAGTCGTCCAAGATTCTTACTTGACTAGAACAAATCACAATTTCAAGGAAATGGTAGCAGTAGCACTTGCCCAGAAAATTTTCACTCTCCAGATGCAATATTTTTTATCTAACTCACAGCCACGGACCATGGTCCTTTTACAACATCCCTTAACTGCACTCTGTCACAGCAACTCATTATTAAAGAAAACCCCAGCTCATCGTTTCATCCTTAAACATGGATGCTGCTATTGCATTATTCATCCTTACCATATCATAGCTACAATAACAGTAACAGCCTCACTAGCCGAGTCCAAAATTAAAAGCAGGCTATTTTCTCAAGATCACAAACATGATACCAACAAACTGAAGA
Organism: Angophora floribunda; assembly: GCA_014182895.1. Lineage (NCBI taxonomy): Eukaryota > Viridiplantae > Streptophyta > Magnoliopsida > Myrtales > Myrtaceae > Angophora > Angophora floribunda. The sequence goes on along the minus strand of CM024711.1, from coordinate 26,499,573 downwards.
AGGTGAAAGGAATAAATGCGACTTGGGTTTTTATGTTTTAGCACATGATTGGAACAGTTCACCAGCTAAAACACCCAACAGCTGCCCTTCTCTTTCCAATAAAGCCATTTTTCCCCTTTTGACAAAACAGAGCGAAATGAAAAGGTATAAGACTAGTAATATACCTGTAAGGCCAAATTATAACCACTATTGGCCTCTTGTTCGAAGTAAAGCAACTGGATAAGCAGACAAATAACAAAATGAATGAGTCCCTGAAACAAAACCATCCAGAAAATTTAAAAAATTAAGACCAACAATTGTTGTAAAAAGCTTACTTTGAATTTGCTTTGTGCTGTGGAGGTGACTCTTACTACAATACCAGCTTCTGCTTGTTGTTCATTAATCGTCACACCAAAGAAGTGAGCACATTGCTTATCCACCTGCATGATAATTCAAAATCAGAAGAATATCCTCTCATGAATGCTGATCGATCAGTCTATGAACAAAAAGAAGCACCTTTCCACTGACTGATGTTCCAATTGGAAGGGGTCGTACTGTTACAGTTCCATTGATAGCTTCTTCAAGAACATTGGCAGAGATCGTAGTTTTGATTGGCACACCCAGTTTGCTGTTGACAAGTATGATGAGAGATGCAAAACAGCTAAATGAATCTTAAAAAAATCCAGACAGCTGATAAAAAAGCACCTGAATAATGCTGCAAACATTGTATTGACAGTTCCCAGGTTAGACAAGTCGATTTCCATATCCAAGCCTTCAGCATCGAGAGCCTAATTTATTTCATGAATATGAAAACTTCAAATCTTATTGTTTGATCAATAAAACTACAAGGACACTACAGAGAAAAACCATGCAAGAACTAAATTCCAAAAGAAAATAGAACAAGCCAAATCTACTGGGGGCACTGGAGCCTACTATTTCAAACTTAAGTTAACCAAAATATTGACCCATCTTTATAAAACCATGCATGACTAATCCCCATAAGGTGTCTTCTTCACAAAATAAGAGCAGCATCTGTCTCTGCCTTTTGAATGACATAGTGTAGGAATTCCATGCGTGAGCTTTACATAAATGAACTAAAATAGCAGAAAATAAAGCATCAATATACACATTGAGTTCAATTCTGTTTAGACCCCTTATTTGTGTCCCTATATCTATATTTCCACATTTTAGTCTTATGCCAAAGTCCAAACTATTCATAAGGGGAGTGTTAGAATATTTAGATATTAAATTACGCATTTATTTAATAGCTTAAGCTTTTAGGACAGTCGGCACAGGTCCTGCAAAAAATCTACAAAATCAATTACCATTACTGACTTACTTGAGATGCCCATTCTACGTCATAAGATGAAACAATCCAACTTAGGAGATAGCATGCATGATCAGGACCACTTGGAAGACACTGCTCAATCTTTGACAAAATTCTTTGAAACTAAATCAACCCACCTCTGCAAGACTAGTATAACCCCACAAATTCACAATTTATCATATCTTACCTCATTAAAAAGCAAAAGTCAAGAGATATCATTACTAGAAGCAAGCGCAATCAATTGTTGGCACGTGAGGTGGCACACTTATGTACAGTTCAAAATCCCCTCCACCCTCTCCCTCTCTCACCAAAAAAAAAAAAAATCTCTCCTTCCCCATTTGAAATGCCTAGGTACAATAAATTGGCATTGCCCTCTTAACACAATGGCACTTCACAGGAATTCATGTGCCAAGAGCAACACTTAATCACATCATGCTAAGACATTTACTGATCATTCATACGTCAAGCAGACATGCACACGCACATTTCCAAACAATTGCATAGGGAAAAGCAAACAAGATCAATTGAAGCACCTCGAACCCTGCACTATCGTATTGTCTCCTTTTCTCTGGGTCAGATAGTATATTGTATGAATATGCAACCTCCTTAAAATGTTCAGAAGCTTCGGGATTGTCAACATTCTTATCAGGGTGATACCTGCAAGTTTAAAGATATAATCATATTAATATACTTTTAAAGGTTAAGACTGAAGATCTCTCGAGGAGTCACGTTGATATATCAATATTATAGCACTAGACTAAACTTAAAAGGAGCATTCTGAGCACCATACAACGGCTGTTGTCAAATGAAAGGCTCTACATCTGGCCTACAATTATTGAGAAGCATAAGTTTAACATCAAACTAGGGTGGCAATTTAGTTAAAGAATACCAATTTCTCACACATGCCATCAACTAACTTGCATTTCCCTAGAACAAAAATTTTGGGATTTTCCATACATGATTTACCGGGAGATGAAAGCATCTAGAGCACGATGATTCAAGCCAAAAAAAGGACAAGATCAAAGATTATCATTTTTCAACAGTTATATTTGTCCTAAAAAACTTATCAAAAACACCACGGTTGCACAAACTCAATATGCAATTCCAATATAAAAAGAAAGAAAGAAGGAACATTTGGTGGAACTAAGAAGTTTCTTTTTATCAAAGTGTATCTTCCAGACATCAATCGAACAAATATCTACAGGTCCAAAATCATCAGCAGGCCCTCCTAGCACACTGAGACTCCGCCTAGAGTTGCTCTGCTGACTGGAACACTCACAGGAGCTCCCCGTATTATCCTCTTCATCGAAATTGATCCGCTTGCCCGTAATGCCAAAGCACAAATTTGGGAAATTGGGAAATCCCATTTACTTGAGCCGTTCAACTCAATCACCAAGACCCAGTTTGTAACTCGCGTGCTCCCAGCTGATCCTCACAAGATTAAGCTACTAAACTGAAATCGGGCGACAAAAATCATACTCTAAGAAAGCTACTCGCTTTGCTCATCCGAATCAGCAATGCGCATAAGTAAAGCCTCAACCTTTGCCTAAATTTCATTCATCCGTCTGAGTCGACCTCTAATTCTTTAGCAACAGGCATAGAGCACCGAGAGAACGAAAAACGGATTGAGAAGAAAATCAGGAAAAAAAAAAAACCGTACTTGAGAGCAAGCTTTCTGTAGGCGGTCTTGATTTCTTGATCGGTGGAATCCTTAGACACGTTCAACACCTCGTACGGGTCCCGCCTCAGCGCCGGCGCCGATGGCCCCTCCACCTTCGGACCCATCTCTCTCTTTCTTCCCTCTCCCTCTCTCTAAAAACCAACCCAATTCACCTTGATTTACTCCATTCCAAATCTCCAGGCGGAAATTCAAAACCGAACAGAGCTTCCCCCCCCCAAAATTCAACTTAAAGAAGGACCTTTTTCCGCCAAAAAGATGGGGCGCGGAATCCGAAGCATCGGATCGCTCTCCTTCCGCTCCTCGGAGTCCGCGCCGGAAATGAGAGGTCCGGAAAGACGAGGAGGCCCAGCAAAATCGAGATGCGCGCTCGACGGACGCGAGTTCCCCCACCGAATCGCGACAGCAGCAGGCAGGGGGGAGACAAACCAGATCGAATTAGCAGCAAGGCTCGAGCTTTAGGGTTTTTGGGACATCGGAGCCCGTCAGCTCGAGCTGCAGGATACGGACCCCACCCACCCCCCGCGAATGTTTTTTTCTTTTTCTTTCCTTTTCCCGGAAGAACTGGGTACGCCTGTCATTTTAAGGAATTACAACGAGATCTTCCCGTTGAAGTCAACATGAGTTATTTTTATCAAGTGTTATAATTGATTAAACAAAAACTGGGTTTATGACCCCAAACAAAAAAAAAATCAAAAACCGGGTTGAGAAAAGCAAATTAGGGCTGCAATCGTTTGGGTCTCGTTAATTTACGTAATTGCATTTCTGGAAGAATTAAATATACGTGATCAATCAATTCTCCCTTCAAGATCCAGAGTGTTTTTGTTAGTATTCTAAGATTATGTATCGGCATCATATTATATTCAAGACATAGTTGGAGAATATTGAATATCGCATGAAATGAGACTAAAAAATGTTTAGAAAAATGGGTATATCAATTTTATAATGGACGTTTACACTAATTCTGAACGTCGTTAAGGATATTGCATTTTCATAGAGTAAGTCATTTTTCAAGCACAATTGCACAGAATAAATATTTTGAACGATAAAATGGACATAATTTGTAGCCAGATGTTAGAGATATATCTTCCGTATACTATTTAGTAAAATCAAGAATCAAGAATGCTGAATAATAATCATTTCTAAGACTACTTTGAAAATCAAATCGTTCAAAGAATTTTTGCCGAATGGTCAAATGCGTAACAGAACTTTTACTTTTAGTTTTGAAATTAACAAAATAAATAGCAATATCAAGATTTAGCTAATTTTTAATTTGAGGATGATTCCTAACCAACCCCCCCCCCTTTTGATCCATAAACACGTAAGTCGATTTTCATAATGCATTGTACATATTCCTTCCCAAATTAGCTGTATAAATTCTATTGGCTATTGGCATGTAGCTTACCTGCTCAGTAAGATAATATTAAATTTATTTATTTTAAATTCTTTTTACAGAGAAAAAGGGGCCAACTAGGCATTGACCATGGGAGTGAAAGGGACCTGGTCAGAATTGAAAAGCTTGGAAAGCCAAAAAACAGTCAGATTACAAATACATTAAACTTGACTTTCTATTTCCACATTTGACGCGTTGACCAAAATGAAACTCTTGGTCTTCTCCATATCATTTTTTGTACTGATCGTGCGATAGTCAAAATTTTGGCACGTATTAGCCTCACACAAAAAGCAAGGACCGCAACACCAGTTTCCCATTTTGATGGCGAACGATTTACATTGCCATGTGAGAATGATAGATGGGAAGTATTTGTGAAATTTTGATCTAACGTGATGTTGAGCACTGCACGTCAGGTGTATCAACCTTAATAACCCGAGTGTTGTAGGATCCACAGAAACCACACTTATGATATAGCCAGTGGAACGGCGCCATCCCCTTTTTATTGCAATCATTGCACAGTATATCCTACACCAAAAAGAGCAAAATGAAGACAAGCAGACAAGCAGCACCAGAACAAAAGATCTAAGGAAACAGAAGAGAAATGTTTACCTGGCAGTGATCCCTGTATTCTTCTGGAAGCACTTCTGAGGCTAACAATGCATCGAGCATGCCAAAGTAGACCTAAAACCACAATGAAAAACAGGGCTGAAACTGGATGAGAACCTGATCGTGTGTTCTAGCCTTGCACAAAAGAGGTACTGTCCTTAACTTGGACTTACAATGCACGTGAGCACAAGTTTATATAAGAGTACAAACTTTTGGTAGACAGATCCATTTAAGGTTTAATGTTACTTCTGTTTTCACTGAGACCAACGCAAAAAAAGAGGCCTCCTATAGGGAAGAGATTCCAGCAAGCAAAAGACTAGCTCACTGTATAACATTCATGTGATGCAAAAGTAAGAGAACTGAACTTCCCAGAATGCTTGTGAATGCCATGGTCCGCCCCAGTCTAATCATACAATTGATACTCTACTAATGATCAGAAACTTAAGGATTGGGCACTCAAATTCCCCTGATGCTCAGTAAGTGGATAAGCATAAAATAATTTGACACTTATGTATCATGTGGTGGCTTTTCAAAGAACAGAAAGGGTTTTTATTAATCTACTAGGATTTTCTTTCTGCAAGCACAAGTCCAGTTTACAATGACTAAGTGGCTTCCGACAACATTACTGAAAAACCTTTTCCAAGTCCTACAAGAAACAACTGAAGGAACCATGATGAGACTTTTTTAAAGCATCTTTGAACTTTATCCAAGTCCTAAAAAAAATAACTGAGAGAAACCACAATGGGACTTATCTAAAGCAACATGCTTAAACATCTAAAGGAGGATATAATAATCAATGTTCATACCGCCATATCTCCCAAGGATCTACTGCAAATTGGGCAGACGTAGTGGCTGCATGTGTATGCCTGACATAAGGAAGCACAATGTTCAGTATCTTCAGAACCAACACTCAAGACACCCAAATTAGACCTGAGCAGTGCCAAATATGAGATACCTGGAAGCAAGCTGAATGCATGAAATGGCCACAGGGAAGAGCTTTCACAGTTGCACTCGATGTGAATAAAAAATCACAACAAATTGGGCAATTTGTCTCCAAACCTTTTTCTCGGCACTTATGGTCAACCAACTTCATCCCCAAACAACAGTTACAAGTCATGCAATGAAAGACATCGACCCCAAGACCCTTCCCAAGACGGCATAAATTACAAAAGGGGCAATGGTAAATTTTCCTGGAGGGAAAAAGGAAAAAAGATTATTGTGGAGTGTGAATATATTTTGGGACTTGTGCCAAGGCTGATCTCAGAGACAGAATTAACAGAAATGATACTCCAGTAAAAATTCGGTCACCAAAACTCTGTGCTAGGTGACTGACTTAGCTTGGACACTTTGGACATACATGAAGTATATCAGACTAGAAAATTTTGATAAAAATAATAACAATAATAGCAATGGATCCTTACAACATTATGCAAGCAAGATTCAAGATTGCTACAACATACACTGACATATTTAGAGAATTTGGGTTTTGCAGAAACTCTAACTCTGTTTTGCAGTTCCCACCCAACTTGAAGGCTAAAGATTGATAAAGAAGGTTTCCCACAGGGACAAAGATACTACTAGGTCGTCTTTTTATTGCTGTAATCCACTTGCATATGACTCTTCACATTTAATGTAGTTTGGATAGGCAATTGAGACACGAATGCATGACAGGAAAGAGAGACAATTAGATTGTACAGAACTTCATCAAGAATGCAACTTCTTTAACATCATTGACCTATAATAAAAAATAACTGAGAAAAAAAAAACTCAGAGAACTGATTTAATGATATAGTAGAAAGTGTCTTTACCTCTCATCATCAAAAAATTTACAAATGCTACAGTAGTATTCTGCCATTGAGAGACCATTGCATGAAGGTGTTGCACAAATTTGTCCAATTGGCTGAATCTTAAGGCAATGCATGCACATCATTTCAGCAGTGGCTTTCCTGCACTTCGATTTAACACAAGTTTAAGAGTGAGACAATGAGAAGTGTGTGAACACTCAAGTGTGCAATAAAGAATGTCCTAGGATGGTGCACACAAAGTTTTATAAAGTCACCTGTCCATGGTATGGTCACTGACATTATCATGGCAGAATCTGCATGTATACAACTTGCCACAGCAGGCAGCACGAAGCTTGCAGTTTCTCTTATAATGCTCACAACCGAACACTTGTTTCTCTGAATCTCGAAATGATGGATAACGTCCCAGAAGTACATCGCTTGTAGAATTTTCAGCAACAGCTTCAGGTGTTTTTTGTTGAGCGGCTATCCAGCGACTGCACAGCCAGTAGTGTCAGAAAAAGGGGAACATAATGAATAGATGAAGCCCACATGTTGGCCTTGAAAACGAACCTGGTCATCAGATGTTGAATCAGATACGACTTTCTTCTCGGGTCAAGAGTTGAATCCCTAGAAACTTTTCTTATCTCCGATTCAAGTTCACTTTGATTCATTCGGAAGATATCCTTCCACCCAGGCTTGAATGTTTCACTACAATCCAAGCTTCCACAAAAATCAGCACCTACGTAGTGTGGAAAAAATAAAACTTGAAATTATAAATATCTAAGTTCCAATTTGGTGATATAGCAGAAGAATTTTAACTGCAGGAACTCAAGCTGGTGCATAAGCAAGAAGCACATTCACAAGAGAATAGTAAAAGCTCACGATTTACCAAAAGACGAGCTACTCTCTGATGAAGCTGTATGCAAAGCTGTAGCAGGAACTCCCTCCCACCATTCATTAAGCCATTCACTGAACATGGTGTTTTTAGTTGCCTGCTTCCATGTCTCCATCACATAGTTTTGCTCCTCTTGGGTAAGAGCAGAAGTCACCCATGGCAACATAGACTGGAGAACCTCTGCACCCATAGTACCAATTATCCTACCAACTAGTTTTTCTTGTTCCTCAACTGAAAAATATTTAACAAATAATGGCCATAGCTCAAGTTCTTCTCGAAAAAGATGCTGATCCAAAGTAACCTTGATCGATCTGCACATGCCTTGAAGTTTGGTGGCAAGCTTAGCGTAACTCATGGTCTCATGGTGATAAATAGACAAAGAGTTTCTTCCATCTGAATTATCTGACAAAAGTTCACTGTTCAAGCATTCATGACAATGCATGAGCTCTGAAAGTGTAGCCAAAATATCATTGAAAAGTTTCTCTTCTTGCTTATGGTCTAAAGTGTAGGAGTGACTCACATTGTGAAGGGTCTCTTTGGATTCTATGGCTGGAAATACTATATCATCCTCTGCATTACTATGGGCTTTATATAAGCCCCGCAATAATTGGAATCTACCAGTGAACTCCCTTAGGAAAACGCCATCACAATTCTTTAGTTTTCCAGATTCAACATCCAGATACTCTAAGTCCTTGCGAATGGCTTTATGAAATTTAAATATGCTGTCTATGGGACGATTAGCATTACTAACTTCAGCAGAGCTTATATCCGTTTCCCAGTTAAAAAGACTGGACTTGAGGAATGGAGCACATTTGTCAAAAGATGAGGACCACAGAGCTTTCGTTGATTTTGCAGCAGCAAGATAACCTACTCCGAGCTTATTAGAATTCACTCCTAACTCAGGTACACAAATTCGATTATCAACAGACAATGTATGGCTATATTGAAGTCCTCTAATTTGATGAACATCATTGTCTCTGTGACGAAGTCTGTTTCCTTGCTTGATTAGCCTTTCAAAAGTATGTGCTTCATCTTCACAACCAAGTGAAGTTAAGACATCAGCATAAGACAATGAAACACACCTATGAAATAGACCATCTCTCTCCATGCTGTTTCCTGTCAATCTTTTGGCAGGACATCCAGTTGCACTAGAAGACAAACACTTTTTGGAATGGCCTTTACATGCCCAACCAGAAAAAAGTGTAACCAGTGCAGAATCCGATGATGGAGCTGCAGCCACAAACTCTGCAAGTTACAAATAGGCTATACACAACAAAAAGAAAGCTTGAAGAGCAAAATTTGCTGTTAATTTCCCCAACAATTAAGGTCAAGGGTGTACCTGCCATATGCATATTCTGAAGAAATGACTGTGCTTCTTCTTCACTCAGGAATCCAATCAGCCATGGTAAGACTGACTCAATTAATCTCAATGGCATCAAGCATAAGCTCTGGTACAGAAGTTCTTGCTGCTGTTTGGGGCTGAAATGCTTTCTGGCTAATGGTAGTACCTGGGAAAGTGATATTTAGATCCCTATTTGGGAAAACAAATGACCATTGACATATACAAGCTAGACTGTCTTCAATAAATTGATCTGAGAAAAAATGTCCTGTCCATGGAAAATTTAGATCATCTAAAAAATAGTATGCACACCTGAAGTTCCTCATTCTGGAAGTGCTTCTTGATGGAGTCTATCATCTGATCAGCGTGTAAGCACAACTCTGTATTAAACTCAGCAGAAGATGAGTTGGCTCCATCAGTCTGAATACTTTCGATCAAACACCTAAGCTGATCAAATTGTATCTCTTCCTCAGCATGCTCCTCAGCAAAAGAGAGTTCTAAATCTACAGCAGGGAAGATAACTTTGTCCTCAGCCATGCTGTATTTAAAAAGAAAAGCTTAGAATCTGCAATTGACAATACAGCCAAAAGAATATTCAAGGTGAAAGGAAATTCTAACAGCTGAATTTTAAATTTTTAAGAACATTGATCTGTAAGAAAATCAGTAATGTTAGTAGCATAAGGAAGCTAGGCATGGCAAGAGACTGATGCAGAAGAACCAAAACAAAATTTACACTTTTCTCTTGGAAACAAACATTGTCTGTTACTGTAATTACTCCTAGGGATCCTTAATGATATGTGCAAAATTAACAATTGAACAGGTCTCACAAGAAAAAAAGAATCATCACTTGACTCCACAAAGCAGCTGCTCAAGCATCCATTTTTTTTTCTCTGGAAACTCCACTGCAAGAATACAGCACCAGTTTCAACGAAATACCGATTACAAATTTCTTTTCTATCCTGATATATAGACCATGAGATAGTTTAATTGCTTACAGCTTTGACCAGGTACAAAAAACCTCCACAACCAAATCCAGTCTCCTAAAATATGTTTTCTGAGATGAGATTCAACAATTATTGAGACCCCATACCACCCCCATCAAGAACACTAAGCATACCAATGTAAGGAAAAGACCACCATACCTGTGAAATATGCAAACTTCAGCAATAAAACGCAGCTTCTTGTTAAATGCAGATAAATCGGAAAAACCTCCAGAAAATTGGAGTCTTTTGGCTGCCTCAGCTATATCATTCAACTCTCTTCTTATTGCATTATGCCAGAACAAGATTTCATCTATAGGATGAATCATAAAAGAATCAGCAGGGTCAAGTTTCACCTCTCCAAATTTCCTTTTACTGCTCTTTGAAGATTTAACTGCACAGTCATCATTCTCAGCCGAATTGCTCAACGTGTTAGATTCAGAGACTTGCAACGATGGGACATAGTTACAATTGTTCCCATTACTCTTACTAGAATCATGCATTTTCACCCCTTGAATCCAGGAAAAGATAACCTTCATTGAGAAAATTTAATGTCAGCCAAAATTATTTTTTCTAGAAATTAGGAAGAATATGGCACCACCCTCAGGTAATTTTCACCTGTTGAAGAAGCCTTTCTTCAGGGATTATCTTACGCAAGCATTCAAGCATATCCTCATATTCCTCAGGTGCTATGGAAGAGGAGAACCATGGAAGAAACTCGGCCATCATGTTAACAGGGATGCTGCACAGAAACTGCCACACTAATGATGCCTGTTCGTCAAATGAAAACTTCTCAATAAGCAAAGGGAAGACCTGCCACAGCCAAAGCAAGTCAGAGATACTAGTATTGTAGTTCCAAATACAAAGTAAATTTTAAAATAAACTGAAGAAGAACCTAAAAATTTTAGTCATGCCAAGAGAAAGTAGTTCCAAAACCCCTAAGATCAATGCCATCAAAATTAGTCTTCCTAATAATTGCATGGGAAACCATTGACAAAAATCTTGCAGTACACATTAATATATAAAATTATAGAACAAAAGGAAAAAAGAAAACAGAAAGATGACAAATAGATAAAGAGCACAAGTGAACAATCCAAGAAACAATACATTAAATGGCCATGATAAAAAGGTGATGCATCAAGGACAGAGAGACCTGTTCCTCCTCCTTGAACAAGTGCTGGCTAATTGATGTTTGAAGAGCTCCCAAGCATGAGGCCAATTCCCTCCTGTAATGCTCTTCATTTTGCATTTGTGAGTTCAACAACTCAAACAACTGATCAAATAAAAAACGCTCTCCTTCATGTTCTAGGGAGTAAGTCCTGGCCACATTCTTCACACGTATATCCAGAGCTGGAAATATGACCTACACTTAAACTGGAAACATCACCAGTGCGTGCTGTAACTTCAGAAGCAAAATCTCAAGCCATTATCTCATAAAGAGCAGCAAAAAGAGGCATATGGAAAGAGGAAAGACTACAATCCAAGAAGATCAATGATAGTGGAAAATCAATATTAAATGCAGGAGAATTTGAATGAGATGCAGGAAAATATGAATGCAATCTCTATGCTTCCACAGAGACCCCAGTCTCAATTAAGTGTCCTCTTGACATAGTAAGTGAACCTTCATGGCACTATGAAAGTTGCATGAGAAGCCTTGCCATTTCAGAATATAATGTTTTGTGAAGTCTAACATGGCCTAAGTACTTTTATGCTTGCTGATCTTCCTTTCAAATCTTTTTGCACCATCCACTTGCAACAAGATGATGCATAAGCAAATTAAGGACAGTTAACCACATGTATGGCACAGAAGTCCTGTACTGAGTAAGTAGACTATAATGTCAGTGCTTTTATACACCAGGTCCATAAGGACAGGGTCAAAGGATCTTATCAAGTTGACATAAGTCACGATCATAGGACTTGGAGGGTATTGGCTCAGAGAGACTATTCCACTCTGGACTTATCCCCTAGTCTCACACAGAGAAAAAGGGGGGCGGGGCAGGGAAGGAGAGCGAGAGAACTTCAGATTGGCATACTTCCTTTATAAGGAGACACAAATACTGACACAAGTATTTCTAAGAAGCTGCTATCTTCTCTCTAGTTTCTTTCTATATTTAGTATTGTATGGACTGAGTAAATACGTTTGTTTTTCTCTAGACATGACTTGATCCCTTTCTCCTTTGACAAGATATTTTTCGATCACCTTTGCCGTTTCTGCACAATTTAGTTTTTCCATATTGTATATTCCAGCTTCCTTGTGCTTTAACTTATCTGAAAATAATCTGTAACTTTATTTTGATTATCATTTCAGATCATGCTCCTTTCATATCTCAGCCCTGTGGAAGGGTACAACTTCAACTATGAGCTATGAAAGAAATTAAACTTTATGGAGTTAAACTTGTAAAATGTAGGTCACTCATGCAAGAGGTGGTCAACTCAATTTCAGAATGTTTCTCACTTTAAGAATTTCGTCAAAAGCGAAATCTGTATTGCCCAGGAGGAAACCTGAATCTAATAAGAAAACCTGAATCTAACAAGAAAACAAGTACGTGTATACGACTTTTAAAAATAATGGTAGAGTCTATATCTCTTGCCCTTGTACGTGTATATGACTTTTAAAAATTCACCCGTATATATACCTTGGGATTGGCATTCTAGAATAGTCGTGAAACTTAATGCAGTTCAGTAGGGAATATCTTACTTAGGGATAGGGGCCACCAAAAGTGATTAGTGCATTGGATTCTCCCACTTGCTAATCAAAGACATCACATCACCTCCATCCTCTGCCAGGGGATTGCAAAGAACTCCACAAGAATTCGATTTTAGACTTGCTCACAAGAGCAAAAGAAGTGCATAGAAATGGGCAGTTCTCAACTTTTCTGAGAGCTATTTCGATGGTATCCCTGCTGCTTTAATTACGAATCTGTTCTAATCTGACTCTCCAGGACATTCCTTTCCTCAGCTTCCAAATCTGAGCTAGTGCTTTTCTTATTCACTAATTGCCTATGTAACCATAAGGTGAAAGGAAAAGCTTAAAGCTTCCTCAGGGAAGATAACTTTGTGAACAGAATAGTCAGTAGGAGAAGGCAAACTCAATTCGAACGCCACGGCAAACGAAAGGAGGAAAGATTTACACAGTACATAGTCAAAGCATGACAAGATGTCATGATCTAAATCATCGCAATTCAGTCACAGGCCCTGCGCTACGACAAGCGGAACAGTTATATTTGCTGAGCAACGAAGCCGTAGAACCACGAGTACGCAACTCTCTAGTGAGCAAATACGGAAAAATTCGTAGAACTTGGAACTACTCGGATTCGACAACTACCATCCAAACCAAATCCAATCAACACGAACACCGCAAAAAACGACTAGAGAAAGACGAAAATCAAACCCCGCGAATTTTAAACAGTCCAAAAGGGAGCGAAAACGACGGCAATGCAGCTAACCTCGTCCTCGGCATGGCAGTGGTGCTTGTACATTGCGCGAAGGAATCGGCACCTCTCCGACAGAGGGCCGATGCCGCCGCCGCCGCCGCCGCCGCAGCAGCCGGTGGCGATGGCCGTGGCGGCCCGGTGGAGGCGGTCGAGCTCGGACCTGATGGCCCTGTGGAAGAAGAGGAAGATCAAGATCGGGGACTCGAGGACCGACTTCATCGAGGGCGGCGCGGCGGGCTGGGCGGGGCTGGCCGGCCTGGACGTCGCACCGCCGGCGGACTGAATCGCGGCCAAAGGAGTCGCCATTTTCTTCACGCGCGCGAGCTCGAGGCCGACGGGGATGGCGATGGATAGAGATTGCTGGAGGTGGGGATCGCCTATCTGCCCAGAGGAGACATCATCTTCAACGTCTGTGTGCTCGCTTCTCCTTTGTTTCGGACCTGCCGTTTTCCCTTCTTCCCGTGGCTTCAGAAACCGGAGGCAGCGAACGACGGACGGGTACAATTAAAAGGAAGGCACGTCCCCCAGTTCGCGCGGCACGTGGCGCTGACGCCGACAGGCCATTCAGGGGAGAAATTTTCAATTAAAAAAATTATTAGGCCTTATCGACGGTCGCATTCCATTTAATTCTGAATATTATAATTTAACTAATTTAATTTTATAATTTTTTGACGATTTTTCAATTTAGTTGTTTTGATCACGTACATAAAATATGACCACCATTAACGTGGATAATTTTTAGATTTAAGAAAATTATAAAAATTATCCAATATTAACATTGGTCATTGCTAACTATTCCATTAAGGATTTCTAACGTCCACGTCAGTAATTTCTAATTAAAAATATTTAAGGTTAAATTTGCTAAACTGTATTAACATAGAATAAATTTAAGATTTTTTAGATAATTTTTTCGGTACTTGAGAAACTATTTTGTCTTGCTTTTCGACAAAAGGGATAGTAAAATAAATGGAGTCATCCATTTCAAGATCAGTAGCATGAAAGCTTATCAATTCCACTTACAACGATTCATATATTTTGAAAAAAAAAATATGATATCCCATATGGAAGAAACGCTCATTCGAAATATAGCAAACGCTACTTTTCGATTATATAATATATATATAGAGACACACACACGTAGTAATCTAGATACAAGCTCAAGTGAAAAAACGAGGATGTTTGGGATTTATAGCATTTTGTATGTAACGAGTTGCTAATTAGAGCAAGACCCATATAACCCAAACCCACCATCCAAACGGGTATTAAACAATTTGCGCGAGCGTGTCGTGCGTGAGTTTGGCACGCGCACTCGCGAATAAGAAAATCATAAATGTATTCGTGCCCAACGATCGTGGTCGATCCACCATCGATGCAAGTGGCCACTAATCGGGTAAATTAACTCCAAAAGCATATCCCCTACTTTCATTGTCATCTTCCCCCCAGATGCAGCCATCCCTTGGAAAAATAATCCATGTCTCAAGTCTCTCTTTTGTACCCTTTTTACAATGGGCTAAAACGAGGGAAACCATCATTAAAGAAGAAAACAAGATATGAGATTAACAGGGTTATCGCGTGAAATCAATTAGATAGAGGCTTTTAAGCCTATTTATGAAAATCGACTCGATGAAATTTTGGACTATGAATGTCATGGACCTACTTTAAAAATGCGCATACATAATCTTATTTATTTATTGGTGGTGGTGGTGCCTGTCGCGATTCAGTTGCTCTTGACCAACTGTAAATTGGAAGAAGGAATCGATGTTCTACTCAGAAAAAGTTCGATGCCACTGACCAACCATCCAACTTAGCTCATTGAATAAATATTAGAGGGCCACCTGTGGTATGCACGTCTTTATCTTCGAACAATAGAAAAATGCCACCACGGGCCACAGTTTTGTGATTATCATGAAGTGAGTGGGGGAAGCTTCTGACGAATCCCTTGTCCAATTAGACAAATACAAAACTAGTAGTCACACCATCATTAAAGAACTGCTTCTTTATCTAGGCGCTGTGTAAAGGGGAGAGCATCTATCTATTCTCTTTTGAGACAACGACATAAATAGTTCATCAACTTTGGTTGAATGTGCTGAATTATATAAAAATATTTAATCCCTAATCTTGAATTAATGAAAATAATTAATGACTATATTGAATACATTCCAAAAATTTAGGAATCAAATTGAACAAATTGAAAGTTCATGAATTAAATTGCACATTCAGTCAAAGTTTAGAGATTATTTATGTCATTTTCCTTCCCCTTTTTAATAGACTCCTCATCCTTTTCCCTTTTATGCAATGTGTTCTTGATTGGGTTCACGTTAGAATTAGGGCTTTGTTTGTTTCATAGAAAATAATATTTTAAGAAAATATTTTTCAGATTTTCAAGCGTTTGATTCACGGAAAATAAATTAGTCTAGCAAAACATTTTCCACCAATAGAAAAAACACCTTCAAAAGTGGGGAAAATGTTTTCCACTTTCCATCCTCTTTCTTTCACTTCTACACAAAGCACTTTCTTTGACTAAATGCCTTTTCTTTTTCTTTTTCCTTTTCTTTCTCTTCTTTTTTTTCCCTTCTTCCTCAATTGGTCACTAGCCACGACGGTTGGTCAGGGACGAAAAGGAAACAAAAGAAAAGAAAAATAATTAAAAAATTCAAATTCTTTTGGAAATTTTCTCTAGAAAATCAAATCAAATATCAAACGACAGTAAATATTTCCTAATTCATTTTCAAGTCTTAGTCAAACACTAGAAAATAGTGTTATTCTCCTAGAAAATGGTTTTCAGGAGAACATTTTCTAAAAACATCACATTTTCAATGAAACAAATCGAGCCTTAGGTCTCACACCTAGAATCCAAAAATTCAGTCTTTTGGCATAAGAAAAAAGGAAGGAAGAAGAAGATTCATCCGAGAACCGGAAGCTAAGAGAAGTACCGACAAATTAGACGAGTCCAATTCCAATTAACGATGAACAGGAGGGCTTGAAGGCCACGAAGGATTTGCCGAAGGAGGGGGAGTAAGCGATGGTGGGATGAGTGCGATTGCAATACCGGGGAGAAAGTGGGAAAGAACGTAGGAAAGAGAGCATGATTTTGTCCTTGACCGACGACAGATGCTTTGCTTCGTTACGGATGCTGCGCGTGTAGGCGACAGGATAACGTTGGAGTCGAGTCATGCGCCTCTCTATTGGGTTCTCCCGGGGGCCGATTGAAATGGACTGTGTTGCCAAGAACTCGTTTTCTGGGGTTTTGATACCTAGGAATCTGAAGATTATTCTCCAATGGCCAAGAGATACTTCTGGATGTTGAGAATGGTACAGGCTTGCTCAAGATCATTCATCTGAAAAGAGCTCCACTGGGCCTGGCCCGATGGGCATGGAAACCCGTCTCCGGCCGCCTCGTCGATGGGCGGGCCCTAAAAACTTGTCGGGCTTCTAGGGTCCATCCATGGCGGGGTCGGTTTAACGGTTAAAAGTGTGCATGGATCGATGCAAGAAGAAGGAGGTGAGAAGTTCCATGTGTAAAAATAAACTGGTTAGTTGGTTATGGAGGGATGTGGTAATTAGGAATGAGTTTGAGGTAAGTGTTGTGCCACATTCAAGCATTCAACAAGAGCCGATTGCATTAAAATAGGGAGAATTACTAAAACAAGTCTAAAACCTATTGTAATTATGTCAATTCAGTCTTAAACTCTCTCTTTTTTTTACCATTTTAGTCTTAAACTTTTTGCAATTATGTTAATTTTATCCATCCGACTAAATTTGGCTGACCAACAATGACATGAATGCTGATCGTTTGACAAACGCTGACGTGGCAATTTTTTAATAATATTTTTATTTTTTTTTTCAAATTTTTATATTTTTTGTATTTTCTTTTTTTTTTCCTTTTCATTTTCTCTTTCTTCCCCTTTGGCTTTTTGCCCGCAATGGCCACTGAGGCTTCAGCAAGACTCGCAGGCCATTGGGTGAGGGCCACAGAGCCCTCACCGGTCGTCGACAAGGGTCATGATCTTCACCCACCCTCGCCAAAATCTAGTGAGGCCAGCATCGCCTTGGCCTTGCTATAGGTGAAGGTGACCTCACCTGCAGCTAGTGAAGCCTTGGCGGGCTTGGGTGAAGGTCACCATGGCCTCACTAGCCACAAGCGAGGCCACTTTTGCTCGCGTCCCTAAGCCTCGCCCAAAGGCCGGCGAGGATGGGTGAGGGTCACGACCCTCGCCAACGGCTGGCGAGGGCTTCACAACCCTTGCCTAGTGGCCAAGAGACCCTACTAGAGCCTCGTCGACCACTGCGGGGAGAAGAAGCCAAAGAAGAAGAATAGAAAAAAGAAAAGAAAAAAATAATCGACAAGCATCCATGTTAAGTACCGACTAACCAAATTTAGCCGAATAAACTGAATTAACATAATTGCAAAAGATTTAGGACTGAATTAACAACAAAAACGTTTAAGATTGAATTAACACAATTACAATGGGCTTAATACTTTTTGGGTAATTCTCCCCGTTATTACATGAAACTAATTTCATAAGCCAATCGTTTCCAAGAGATCATTAGATCAAACAAAATGGAACGCCTAGCACCTCCTTGTTGTTTTAACGAATATCAATAGTCCCGAATGATATGTCGGGAGAATCAATCGAAACATAGATAAAAATACAAGAATTGGTGTTTTGTCGCGACGTAAAGGTAGATTCGATATTTCTTGATATGATAGGTTTGCTTATCTTGGTTTAATAGGATGAGGGTCGGTGACATGTTTGACTATTCAGTCCGACTTTTTCTTTTTTTCCTTTTTGAAGTGATCGATTGCTTATCTTTGGGAAGTTTTCGCGCCTCAAAGCCATCGCCTTGGTTGGAACTTGGAACGAAAGGCAAGTCATCCATGCATGAATTAGGGGATTTGCAAAGACTTGCTAATGAACACTTCAGCTCGATCCGAAAAGTTATGTAGCAATTAGACCAAACTTATCCTCCCCAATGAACAAAATCTGAAGTCGCTTCACTACTCAACCGATATTTCGGGATTAGATTAAACTCTTAACCTCACACTAAGTTTGGGTTTCATTTGTAATTGCCATCCTCATTTGGTAATTTTTTAATCATCATATGTTAGCACAAGTTTTGGACTTGATTAGATCTTTAAAAGACTTGATAAAAAGAAACATATGGGAGATCTACATTGAAGTAAGAAACCCCGCAATGTTATCACTTTATTCCCATTTGCTAGGAAAAAAAATTTGTCGAGAATTAGGGGGCTACTCAGGTGGGAAGAGTAGATTCCATCACAGTCAATTTAGAAGTTATTTGAGGAACTAATAGGCTGGTATAGTAGCAATATGTACTAGTGAAAATGAGACAGGAGGTGCAATCTCTCTTGTCAGGCCAATCTTTGCTTCACTTAATGTTTTGTAACCGATTTGTTGATCAAGGTACCTTACTCACTAACAAACATTTCAATTGTATCTAAAAAGTTACGTAGCAATTAGACTGAGCTTACCCTCTCCAGCGAACAAAATCTCAAGTCGCTTTAGTACTCAATCAATTCTTTCGGATTGTGATCGCCATCCTCATTTGGTATTTTCTTCATTTTCCTATGTTAGCCAAAGTTCTGTTTGACTGAGGAAGCGAAATCGAAATGCTTTCACATGTTGCCAACTTGGGAGGATCAGATCAAATGCGACGACGGTATGTGTCGTGTGCTTGACGTCAGAGCCATCGACTTGGACCTCAGTTTTGTCTTCGCGTGCGCGGAGGCTATTTCCCTTCGGTCAAAAAGCATGCATGCATGCAAGCGGTATTCCCATTCGCGTTCGATGTCTCTCCTGCCCCTTCTGACTTGGACTAAACTAAAGTACGACTAACAAGTTTGATTTTGACATATATATAGACACACATATAAACTTAGGATTGGCCAGGGATCCACATATTATAAAGTCGCACTTGTGTAATCCTACATATACGTACTTCAACCTACGTAATAAACTGATTGAAATTTATCATGAAAAACTTACCGATTTGAATACCAAAATATTAAAATTTTCAATTGAGAATACATTGGCGCTAGTTTGAAATGTATGCATTTGAGTACCATATCTCGCATTAGAGATTTTCGATTAAAATTAACTGGAACAACTAAATCGACAAATCGTTATAATGTTAAGGATTAAATTGGCAAATTATCAAAAGTTTTGGGAATGTCGAAATTTTTAGGGTTAAATGGTATAATCGAAAAGTTTAGTACTGAATTGCCTGCCGGAAAATAAATTCACTTCCTTTGTGGACCATTCTCCAAAAATCTAATTAGATATATGCGCTGTGGTGCTCCTTGGAGAAGTTAACGAGGACTTGACATGTGGTCCTCTCCCTTGGTGGGGCATGTCTCGCTTTTGAGACAAAAGGATATGCTACAAAGTTATGAAATATTAGAATCGTAATTAAAATACATATAACTAACAAAATTAAAAGCTTTGAGCAGATTATGAACACGCAAGGTTAAAGAAACTAAACTCCGGCACCAGACGAGGTTTAACTCATTAATTTATTAGATAACCTAAGTTATGCTAAACTAAGACCAATATTCAGAATTAATGAAAGACATAATTCATTTTAAATTAGAAATTGTAAGTGACTGAAGCAATCGATGTTGAAAAAGAAAAGATTGGCAATGTGATATGAAATCTTCTAGTAGCAGGCAAAGATTTATCTTAATATGGAGGAAAAATGGAGAATTGCTGAAAAAGTCCTAAACCTATTGCAGTTGTGCCAATTCAGTCATAAACCTTTTTTTTGACCGATTCAGTCCTAAACTTTTTGCGATCGTCTTCAGTTAAGTCCATCCGGCCAAATTTGACCTGCGGAGCGACGTGGACGTCGGCGGCGCCAACGACAATATTTTAATAATTTTTTTATTTTTTTATTTTGATTTTGATTTTATTTTTCCGAATTTTTATTTTTTTAAAATTTTTCTGTTTTTTTCTTTTCTTTTTTTCTCCTCCTCCCCTCCTCCCACCAGCAGTGGTCGGCCAGCTCCGACGAGGCTGCTGGCCACTGCGTGAGGGCCGCGAGGCCCTCACTGGCGGCTAGCGAGGGTCGCGACCCCCGTCAGACCGGCCACCCTCGTTGATAGCCTCGCCCAGATTAGGGTGAGGCTTGGGGACCGCGGCGCCCAGATCGGGGCGAAGGCGCCTCACCACGGCTGGCCTCGCCCAGATCTGGGTAAAGCTGGGGCCGCGACCCTCGTCGGCGACCCCCAGGTTTGGGCGAGTCTGGGCGAGGTCGTTGGCGAGGGCTCCGCGGCCCTTGTGCAATGGCCGATAGCCTCATCGACGCTGGCGGGGGGGAGGGAGGGGAGAAAAAAAAAAAAAAGAAAAGAAAAAAACAATAAATAAATACGAAAAATAATAAAAAATCAAAAAAAAAAAAAAATTATTAAAATATTTTCGCCGGTCTTGCCAGCGCCATCCACTTTCTCATTGCCGGCCAAAATTTGGCTGGATGGACTCAATTGATACAATCGCAAAAGGTTTAGAACTGAATCAGTAAAAAAAAAGGTTTAAAACTAAATTAGCATAATTGTAATAAGTTTAAAACTTTTTTGGCAATTCTTCCAGAGGAAAAAGCATTCGGAAAATTTTGGCCACCGAAAAGCCAAGAAGATTTTGCATGTACAAAAAGATAATTCAAGTCGGTAAAGAAAAGAACGTGAGATCAAATTGAGGACGGCACTTCCTAAGTACCTCATTCACACGTAATCCTTGACAAATGACGTATATCACATCGAGGAATGTCACGAGAGATGAGTAAAATGACCCACGAAATTTCATTAAGAAGAAAATTTTGGGACAATGAAGTTTTGAATAATTAAATGGAAAGAAATGGATGCCACTTTTTGGACATTAGTGAGGATGGGGAATAAGTAGTAAAGTCAATAAATATTTCTTTTCTGCAATAATTGAGTTCGATCAAGGCGGGACCAAAATAATGAATTCACATAACAAAATAAATAAATAAATAAACAAACAATTCATTGATGGTTGTTACAACAAATAAAGAAAATCCATAAAAAAAACAAATAATATTCTCAGAACGGTTAAATTTATATATTGTAACATTACCTTATCACAATTATGTGAAGAAAATTGAAAAAGTTTGAGATGATAATTAATATAGATTCTATATAATACATGTTTTTTTTGTCGGATATATAATAAATGGTTGGTTGTCATATAATTGGGGCATCATGTATGTTTACTCCTTTTTTGGAATAACTTGATTGTCCTATTGCTATTGGACAAGTTCCCTGCTTTTGCGAAACTCACGTTTATATGAAGTTTAAACGAAATTAAGTTCCACACGATATTACATAAAAATATCATTCAATCCGACTCATACATAGCACGTGTCGCATGCTAGTTAAGAAGGAAGTCGAAGGTTTTCACATAACACCATTGAATCAAATATACTATTAGAGTATGGTAGTACTTTCCTGTGGACGTACTTCCGATCAGTGGGTGACCGGTCATGCACATCACTCTCAAGGGACATTAGCTCTCGACATGTTAATTTATCTAGATATAATTGTAGGCGAAATCCATTCCGGTGATCCGCCTCTCGGTTAGTTCCAATTAGATACAAAAGGAAAAAGAGCCGCCGTATGTTACAATCTAGAGTGCACTTTTGACCATCGGATAAGCCTCCTTTCAATCTACCTTGTCAAGGAGACTTGGACCATTAGACATGTTCATTGCGTCCGCTCGCGGTTCATCTCCAGCCCTTTCCAACATATAATCAACTCATTCGATGCCATTTGCATATGTTTAAATTCATAGAAAAAGCTTAGATTGTTGAGCTGTCAATTGGGTAATGTCATCTTCTGGAGGTCAATTCATGATGAGGAGTTCTTTAAAGAGGCTCGTCCTTCATCTCGGACAATTGACGAATTTTCTAATCGAATCAATCTTCTGACTTATCGTGGGGGCAGGAGGGCACGCTGGGGGACGGCCCAATTTTTCCCGGTCCAGTCGATTTCCAAGACTTTCCATATCGAGTCCCCGATTCAATAGGAACATTCCGACGGCCAATCTGGTAACCTCCGCGGAATGCGTAACGTGCTGGAGTCAATGGAATGAACGTGTCCCTTGTTTCCTTCATGGGGCCACTTTGCTCTGTCCGCAGGCCGACGCTTCCCTCTCTACTCAATCCCATTTGAACATGATTTGATCCCCAGATGCTTCTGGCGATAATGCTTTATCTGACCTTTTCTTCCTCCCTCCATGGCAGCTTCTGGTTCGTTTCCTCTTCTTTAGAGGTGCTTTTTTTTTGAAAAGTCCACACGTTTGAAACAGTAGGTTTGTTCTCGATCCTCATGCCCTAAAACTCTCTTTGTTTTGGTCTTGATAGGACATTTAATGCCGGCTAAAGCATGTTCAAGGCCTGAGTATAAAGAAACCCCACCATGATATCTACAGTCTATTGTTGCCCCAGGACTTAATGTACTTGCGTATTTGTTAAGTTATTGTGACATGTTCGACTTTCAAAATCATCGAGGGCAAATAATTCCATGTTTAAGCCACCACCTCACTCGATTTATGAGATTAATCGGGTGTTTTTAGTATCTGAGATTCGCCAATTAAAAACGGGTTTTTCTCCGCAAGAAATTAGAGATTAGTGTTTAGCCTGAAAAGTTGAAAGTCCAAGTCCATGGTCTAGAAAGCCGTCGCTATACGTGGATGGTTCCTAAAGCCGTCTCTGGCACGCACATATAATAGAGCCTCTCTGGCGTGACAGTCCCTATCCTCTCCCTTTCTTCTTCTCTCTGCAAGATAGGAATCAATCGTCCCGCCATTCTCGCCATTCTCTCTCTCTCTCTCTCTCTCTCAAAGACGTCTTTGCGTCTGGATCTTCACATATCCTGCACTGTTCCTCCATCTGTTCTTAGTCAATTCTTCCACAAATTCAGTGATGGTTCGCATCTCCGACTTCTTCGATCTGTTTTTATGTCTCGTGATGATAACCGTAGCTGTGGTGTACGTCTATACCGGTCTGTCATAAAGCTTATTAGTTACGGGATTTAATTTGTTCCCCGCACGTTACAGCAACATTCATTCTTTCTCCGGACCAAACCCTCCTTTTTTTTTCCAATTGGTACGTGTGTCGGGCAAAAACCATACACGGATCTCATATCCTTCTTATTTATATATCTTAACATATGATTTTCGATTTTCATTCACCAACGTCAATACTGTAAATAATACTCCCCGTGTTCTTATATTTTGCTTTCTCGTTACATTCGGAGGAGTCCTTTTTCTCTCGAGGGCAGCGGCATCTCTTGCGTCGAAAGAAAAGTTCGCCTTTGAATCTACATTAAAGAAACCTCCTTTTCCCATCAGAATAAAACAAGACTTGTTGTGACCCAACTCTTTCTTTTTTTGTGTCTTACACCCAGTTTCTTCGTGATTGCTCAGAAGCCACTTGAACGACAACAACATAAAAGCCCATTTACACAAAAAAGGGCAAGAAAGAACAGTTCAAGAAAACCCCGCAAGGCTTCTCTCTCTCTCTCTCTCTCTCTCTTCTTAGTGTCTGCAAAAGATAATGAAGAGTCAACAGAACCAAAATCTGCCGACTTCGATGTTCAAGCCCTTCTACTCGAACCTCCAATTCACCAACATCCTCTCCTGCATCATCATCTTCGGGTGCGGCTTAACCATAGGAATAGTCCTCAGTTTCCATCTCAAGAACCTGTCCTTCAACCTCGACTTCACCCAGCTCCAATTCTCGCCTCCGCCGGCGGCGGCTGCCCTTCAACCAGCCCCGCCGGCCCGCCGAGTGGGGCTGGCGGAGTACCTGAAACCGCCGCCGGTCGCACACGACATGGAGGAGGACGAGCTGCTGTGGAGGGCGTCGATGAGACCGCGGATTCCCGAGTACCCGTTCGAGAGGACGCGGAAGGTCGCGTTCCTGTTCTTGACCAAGGGTCCTGTTCCATTGGCCCCTCTGTGGGAGAAGTTCTTCGAAGGGCACGAGGGGCTGTACTCGGTCTACGTGCACTCGAACCCGCCGTGGAACGAGACGGAGCCGGAGGGCTCGGTGTTTCACGGCAGAAGAATTCCCAGTAAGGTCAGTGGTCCTACTCAGCTTCCCACAACGGTCTTTCTTGCAATGATTCTAGCCATATATCTTTTTTGTCATTTGTCAAGCGATGGGTAACTGTTTTGGAGATTTCAGACCCGCAATCATTTCGAAAGCTTTCAGACCCGCAATCATTTCGAAAGATACAGTGGCTGTTTCGTCTACGTTTGCTTTGCGAATATGATTTCGATCACAGGGAAAGCGCACGTTTTCATATCCTTTCTTTTTCTTTTTTTGTCCGGTGTAGAGACATTACAAGCGACAATAGTTTGTTCGATTGCATAAGGTTGCGGCTTAACTTTTCCTAGTGTCTGGTCATATAGTTTGGCATTACATGCACGTTTGCTTTGCCAGAAAAACTAGAGATGAACTAGGAAGTAGCATTTGCGTAGAGATGCAAGTTGCGAAATTGTTTAGAGTTATCGCACTATTTAATTCAATTTAGGTACTCGTGCGTGTCCTCTTCCATCTTATATTGACAGCACATGTTGGAGCCTCGCCGGCCACTGGCGAAGGCGGTCGATGATTTTTTTAACGAATAGTTTTGAATGTTGGATGTGCTTGGAAGCCGAAAGGGTTTTCTACATGGAAATCACCACCACCCCATTTGCCTAACGCAATTAATGCGTGTGCACTCTTGCTTATCGGAATAGAGCTTTGATCACATTAATTCCTCAATTAGAATGGAATTCTAATAACAATTGGCTCCATTTGGACCGTCTTCGTTTAGATTACCTCCATTTGGACCGTCTTGGTATAGATTACCATAGGTAATCTTGAATTGAATCTTCGTAGTAGTCAAAACGTTACTGGTTTTAGGAAATTCAATACATTGGGCCCAATTCCAGCTAAATCAAGGGGGCCCTCATCTTTTGCTCCCAGTGGTTGCACCATTCCCA
This sequence comes from Angophora floribunda, assembly GCA_014182895.1. Classification (NCBI taxonomy): domain Eukaryota; kingdom Viridiplantae; phylum Streptophyta; class Magnoliopsida; order Myrtales; family Myrtaceae; genus Angophora; species Angophora floribunda. The sequence goes on along the minus strand of CM024711.1, from coordinate 26,474,132 downwards.
ACTTCATCTTATCGCATGTGATCTCATGACGTGACCGGTTTAGCTTAGCTGCCTGTCGGTCCATTCTTGAATTTGCATCCCATAATTGACAAGAAGAGCTACGCGATACTACAGGTCGTTCACCGACACCTATTATAAACTTAGCTTCATGTCAGTCCACAAGTCATTACTTATTCTATAGGGTTAATTCAGAAAGGTTATACTGGTCATGTATCGTGAAAAAGTGAAGCCCTACCTCAAAAGTATAAATTCATCTATGCTTTTTAAAGTATGATTGATTTTGTTTATCGCATCAGTTTATAAATTGAGCTTGTCCAATTTTGTTTCATCTTTGTATGATTTCCAGGAAGTCGAGTGGGGAAAGGTCAACATGATCGAGGCCGAGCGGCGCCTCCTGGCCAATGCCCTCCTCGACATCGCGAATGAGCGCTTCGTCCTGCTCTCCGAGACGTGCATCCCGCTCTTTAACTTCTCCACCGTCTACTCCTACCTCATCAACTCCACCCGAACCTTCGTCCAGGCCTACGACCTGCTGGGCCCCGTTGGCCGCGGCCGGTACTCCCCCGCGATGTCCCCGCACGTCACGATCCGTGACTGGCGCAAGGGGGCGCAGTGGTTCGAGATGGACCGCCGGCTCGCCATCGAGGTGGTGGCTGACCGGACCTACTTCCCTCTGTTCCAGAGGCACTGCAAGCGCCCCTGCTACGCGGACGAGCACTACCTCCCGACCCTCGTGCACAAGAGGTTCGGGGCGACCAACTCGAACCGGACGCTGACCTGGGTCGACTGGTCGAAGGGCGGGCCACACCCGAACCGGTTCGTGAGGACTGATATCACGGTCGAGTTCCTGGACCGGCTGCGGGCCGGGAATGGGGCGCGGTGCGAGTACAACGGGAAGGCGACGAGCGTGTGCTTCTTGTTCGCGAGGAAGTTCTTGCCCTGCACCCTGGATCGGCTGTTGAGGTTCGCACCCAAGGTGATGCACTTCAATACTTAGATCATCTCCTAAGATTCATTCAATATTCGTTCATATTCTTTTCCCTGGCAATTAGAAATGGGGTAAAAGGATCTTAGAACTAGTTGACCTTGCCAAGATTTTACATTTTTCTTTACTATTATTTCGTCTTCAAACATTGTACAACATTGTACACTATCGACCATGTATAGAACGAAGAGGTTCACGTGTAAAAATCAAGTTTCCCGACAAATTGTTGCGCCATCTATACAACAAATTGCATTTTGTGCACATGTAATTACGAATATCTCGTTATTCAGAGTACTGATTCTATATAACACAATTATCTTTTCGGTGCACGGCGGTTCCCATCGTGTGACCACACCATCCGAAGGTGGGAATTTTGTCCTGCATCGATTTTTACTTCCCTCTAGTTTAGCTTATTATAACTCAACGGAATCCTGGATTACTCACCACTCGCATTAGGTATTTTGATTTTTGACTCTTGATATCTGTCAATGAATTATGTGGTGAAAAAGAGGGGAAAAATAGTCCAAATATCAAAACTTGATATGATGGGACACTTAAGTGTCAAATACAAAAAATATACTTAAATACCACTTTTTTTGAAAATTAGATCACTTAAATGCAAACTCCAGTGAAAGCCGTAGAAAATCCGATGTGACTTATTTTAATAATTTCTAACGCCTATGTAGCTCGTTGGAATTCCATGTCAGTTTACATTTATAAAAAACGATGACATTTTGGCTTAAGTTTAATTTTTACTATAAATATTAATTAAATAACATTAAAAAAGAAAATTTAAAATAAAAAAGCAATAGAAGCACAAGTGGGGAGGTTGTTGTCCCATCGCTAGTGGGGTGGCAATGATGGATGTTGGAGGTCGCCAATGCTAGGAGAGGGTTGCAACCCTTGCCCTGGCCTGGGGGAGGGTTGCTAGCCCTTGCGCAAGTGCTATTGAACCTCGCATCAAGTCCAACAGCGCTGGGTGAGGACCATTGGCGCTTGTGTGAGGGCCAACAACCCTCGCCCAAGTGTTAGTGACCTTTGCGCCTAGCACTATCGCCCCACCAGCGATGGGGCAGCTGCCACAAGCGAAGGAACCCCTCCCACTTGTGCTAATGCTACCTTTTCTCATATAATTTTTTTTTTAAAATATATTATTTAATTGATATTTATATAATAATTTAATTTAGGCTAAAACGGCGTTATTTTGAACTTATTTGGCCATGTTAGCACCTAAAATGACACCATTTTGGCCTTAACTCGCCAAAAAGTGTCACATCGGTATTTTGGTTGGATTTTTCTCGTTGTTAGCATTTAACTAATCATTTTTGTCCGATTTTAGTATTTAAGTGTATATTTCCGAATTTTTGGTACTTAAATGTCTCCATGCCAAGTTTTTACTTCCCTTTAGTTTAGCTTATCATAACTCAATGGAATTCTAGATTAGTCACCACTCACGATAGGTATTTTGATTTTTGACTCTTGATATTTGTCGGTGGTAAAAAGGGAAAAGATTCATATACCGCAACGAGAAACAGTCTATAACTAGACTAAACCATTTTTGGCGGTGTGGCTTCAACTTTTTCAAACCAAATTGAGCTGCGAACCATGTTGTAGAAACCATTAATTTTCTTTATCACTTTTCCCTTTTATACATGAAGTAGTTTACTTTTATAATTTGAACTAGGTTTGGATTTCTTTTTGTGTCAACTTTTTGAGTTGTGAGCGTAGACTTTTGCTTTTTTAAACTAGATGCTCCTTCTAAGCTAATTTAGTCAGTTTAACTCCATGGAATTACAAAAATGAAAGAAGAAAAAGTGGTTTGGTCCGGTTTCAATTCGGAACCCGGCCGCAATAATGGTTTGGTTCGCAGATATGATTTTGCAATTTGGTTTCAATTTTCTTCAAACAATCAGAGGCACGGTTGGAGAAAATCTCCCCAATATAGGGATGGAGGGAAAATGGAGGAAAATATAGCCCTTAACGAAATCCTTGATAATTCTGCTTTTCTGCTTTCTATTAATTTTTTTTTATGTTTAATGTATTAATACGATAGTTTTGTAGGCCCACGTAATTGAGCCCATATCCTAAGCTTACTAAAGGCCAGCCCAACAGTAGATGACCTACTAATCGACTTCGTACTATAGTTTAAAGGACAAAAAAATACCTTTTTTTTCAGTTCAAGACTTCAAGTTCTTTAATTTACTGACCTCCCTAAAAAAACCCTCAATTTTTGGTCAACTCCCAGTATTTCCCAAACTTATCTTGTCAAAAAAAATCCCAAGTTTAAATCTAATCTTAAATGTGTCATAAACTTATTCTTTTTTTTTTTTTATCTAACTTGGCTAGATCTAGATGAGGGCCGGCAACCCTCACTCGGTTTGAGTGAATTTGGCTAGGGTTTGGTGACCCAAGTCCACCCTCGCCCCATCATCACTAGCCCTTTTTAGCAATGGTGGGGTGGTAGTGGTGAGGCCCTGCTTAGTTTTGTGCTTTTCCTCCTTCTTATTTTTATTTTTACTTTTTAAATCTAATTAAAATAATTTTAAAAAAAATCAGATGTAGACCCAAAAAAATGTCGTTTTGGTTTTGTCCTTCATTTTTAGTCAAGTCAGCATAGGAGAGAAAATACTAATAATAATAAAAAGAAGCCATATGAGTGTTTTAAGTTAATCAAATTGGACGGAATTAATTAATTGACTTGATTGCACCAAATTTAATAAGTGAGCTTAATTGTATTTTTTGTGAGTTTTATAACTTTATTACACTTTCGTGATAAATTTTAAGACTTCTAGTACATTTATATTTTTCTTTTAAATAAAAAGTTTGAGGCAAATTTTGAATTGGACTTAAAGTTAAGATCCCTTTTAAACGAAAAGAAACATTAAAACACTGAATTGAAATTGAACCAAAAGCGGATTGGTTTTTTTTTTCCTAAGAAAATCAAGTAAAAACTAAAATAATTGATTATCCCTTGAAATCCAAATCTGAAAGGAAACCTTGCTTTTCCAATAGGAAAGCCGTTCAAGGAAAAATGAAATCATGGTAATTGCCGATTGCAACAAGGAGTTAGAAAGGTGCTCATGATCATATTGACCATGCTGCATGATAAAACAGTGCAGTGAAATTGTCAGAAACGATCGCAATGAAGACCTCTTCATTAACCCACAAATGATACTCAATCCCTACTCATCATGAACCAAACTCAAAACCACTACCACTATCATTCACGATGATATCATCGACTGGTAAAAAAAAGAAAAAAACAAATGAAAAGGAAAAAAAATAGATGAAAAAAGCAGATGATGCCTTGTTAATTACAGAACTACGGTGGGTTCCACGAAATCAAATGTAAGTATCTCCGGTAAAGATCAGATCACTGGCTCGTCCCACACGTGCCTTCCGACATAGATGGCGAGTCGGAGACGGAGTCGAGGTTGTCGTGGCATGGGGATGACGACTCCTCATCGGCCCCTCGGATCTCCTCGATCATCCGGACCACATAGCCCATCCTCGGCCGTTGGTCGGGGGAGGCGCAGGTGCAGGCCATCGCGATCTGGAGCAGCCCCACCATCTCCTCCTCGATGTCCTTGTACCTCATCAGCTCCAGATCGAACACTTCCGCCGTCCACTCCTCCCTCACCACCGACTGGACCCACCTCGGCAAGTCCAGGACCCCGGCCCCAGTGCCCCCGCTGCCGCTGCCGTACTCAGCCCCGTTCCCATGGTCCGGTGCGGACGGGCACTTCCCAGTCAGCAGCTCCAGGAGGACAACCCCAAACGAGTACACATCTGACTTCTGCGTGAGCTTCCCAAGGCTGCTGCTGCGGTGGCCGTCAGCCGCCTCAGGCGCACGGTAGCCGTTGGGCCGGGAAGCGGCGGCAGGGGAGGCGAAGATGGAGAGGCCATAGTCTCCGACGCGGGCATTCCCAGCATGGTCGATGAGGATGTTGGTGGACTTGATGTTGCCATGGACGAGCTTGAGGGACTTGCACGAGCTGTGGATGAAGGCCAGGCCACGGGCCGCCCCGATGGCGAGCTTGAGGCGGGTGGTCCAGTCCAGCGGCGTCCTGCCCACACCTCGGTTGCCTGCATAACACCAAGAAAACAACAAATTCGAATCAACCATCCGTTCCACAACCAACCCACGTTAATTCGGCAACTTTCTCGCATCAAATCACACTTTCATTCGCAAGGACATTCCACAGTGATAAAAAGCCAAAGATTCCCATCATGCCAATCTCCGAAACGATAAAGGGTTTCGATCGATTTCATCGGGAATTCACGTCGAAACAGTGCCGACATATGCTAATCCGCGCTTAGCTTTAATCTTTATCCGAGCGGATGGTCCGCTAAAGCGAAGGTGAGGAAGATTCGGTCTAATCATTACGCGAGGGAGCTTCACGGAAGATTTCAACATCGAAGGGATGTTGATGATGGTGATGATGATGATGATGCATGGTGCTACACGATTCGTTTTGAATAGAGAAGGAAGTCTGGGTCAGAGGTGATGATGGCGATGAACGAGAAAGTGCGCGGACAAGGGCCTACGGGGAGCACGCACTTTTGGAAAAGAGTTCAGCTTGGACGACAGGGCGAGGGATAAATTATTCACCGGAAAAGGAAAAGAGAAAGCGAAGGAGACCGCAAAAAATGAGAATAACGTTCGGACAAAAATAAAAAAACCAAATATTTCGAGACACTATTCGATAAAGAAAACGGAAAAATAAAAGGGAAAAAATGCCCTCAACTTTGGTCAAAGCAGTCCCGAGCTTTATTTAACCTTTTAGTACACGATCAACTTAATTTAAAAACTATAAGAAAATATTCCATATTATCTTTGCATTTGAATTAATGAAATGACAATATTAAACATTTTCATATAATTCGAGAATTAAGTTCCACATGTAATAAAAGCACAAAGATTATATTGCATATTTAACCAAAATTCAAGAATCACATTAAATAAACTAAAATTTCAGAGATTATTTACATCGTTATCTCGAAAAATTAAAAAAAAAGGGGAAATTAAGCAGCTAAATAAAGCTATCCTCTTTCCTAGGAAAACCGCGTCGCAGAGGTGGGGGACCCCCTGAATCGTACTAAAACATCGAGAAAGACAAGTGCTTTGGCTCCCTCCCTGTTCACGGATGGCAATTAAAGTCGCAGGTTTTTACCCTGTCATCTTCCATAACTGTTCCCTACATTGTCCGTAAATAATGCTCCCCTCCGCCACCGGTACCATGCGCGGACCACCCCCCCAACCAGACCCGACCAGACCGTCTCCCAGAAAAGCAAAGATCGACAAATAAGCAAAAATCCCTTTGTCCCCCCACCCCTACCTTTGTACTGCGCCACCACAAATGCTCGACCTTTAAGTTCGAAAAGGGGAAGGCGCGAGGAGCACGCAAACTCAGCCGATCGGCAGTGAAGGCGGCTTCACGTAATGCGCCGTGCGGCGATTTATGGAGCGTGTTTAGCTACTGTTCATCAAGGATAGGTTTTTTTTTTTCTAGGACTGAAAACAGAGCAAGGAATGAAATTTCGAACGGAGTAACTCGCGATCGACTTCTATGGGGCGTCTTTACTGCTGTTCGACAAAAGGGACGTGGGCTGTCTGGATGAAATGAAGGGTCTTGAGTCGACGGAAGGAAATGGGATCCAGTGGGATCGACTCGAACATCGAGGACGGTTCTTTGTCCATCCATGGAACAATAAAAAACAGAGCAACGAATGCATTTGTCGTAAAACAGAGCAAAAAATGTAATTTCGAACAGAGTAAATCAACTTTTTACAAGCAAATGATAGTCGCAACATAAACAAGAACAGCAGCAAGAAAACAAGGGGTTCGAAAGAAATGAGCGTACCGTGGAGGAGCCAGAACAAGCTCCCGTTCGCCATGTAGTCGTAGACCAGCAGCTTCTCCTCCCTCGCGAAGTAGTAAGCCCTCAGGCTCACCACGTTGGGGTGGCTCAGCCGCCCCAGCACCTCCATGTGCTGCTCGAACTCCCGCCTACCCCCGACGCTCGCGTCCTTCAGCCGCTTCACCGCCACCACGTTCCCGTCGTCCAGCACCGCCTTGTACGCCGTCCCGAACCCTCCCTTCCCCAGCATCTCCGCCGACGCCCTCAGCAGGTCCTCCAGCTCGAACCGCTTCACCCCCTCGAAGAACACCATCCTCCCTCTCTCGTACCCGGCGGGGTTGTTGGCCGCCGCCGCTGCGGCGGCTGCGGCCGGGTACGGGCTCGACGAGTACACGATCTTCTCGCTCTCCAGGAGCTTCGAGTTCTTCTTCTCGCCGACGTAGCTCCTCCAGAAGTAGCAGTAGAGCAGGAGAGAGATTGCCGCGAGCACTAGGGCATCGCCGACTATGATGGCGATCAGGGCCGCGGGCTTGATGTGGGCTGCGGCGCCGGAGCGGCGAGCGCCCGACGAGGCCGCGGCCGGGGTCGCAGTCACGGGCAGCGAGCTCGGCGATGAGGCCACGGTGTTGGGCTTCGCGCTCGGGCTCACTGGGGACGCGATGGCCCCGTCGGATCCGGGTCGAGTCGGGTCGCCGGCGGCGGCATCGCATTTCTTCAGTGGCGATCCACACAGAGCCGAGTTCTCTGCGAATGCAGACTCGGGGAACCCCGACAGCGTCTTGGGCACTTCGCCGGCGAGCTTGTTGCGGGAGATGTTGAAGTCCTGGAGGTTCGGGAGGTCCAAGCCTGAAATGGGGCCCGAGAAGGCGTTCCCCTCGAGCCTCAGGGTCAGCAGGTGGGTCAACCCGTTGAGCGCCGCCGGGACCTCACCGGAGAAGTTGTTGAACGACAGATCGAGCCGGTAGAGCCTCGACAGCGACGGCACGGAAGCCGGGAACTCGCCGGAGAAGCCGTTGTGGGAGAGGAAGAGGAGCTTCAGGGTGGTGAGATGGGACAGATCCGGGACCGGACCGGAGAAACTGTTACGTTTGAGGCTGAGGACGCGGAGCTGGGAGAGGGAAGCGAGGGGCTGGAAGGAGCCGCGGAGGCCGACGCCCTCGAGGACGAGGCGAGAGACGCGGCCGTGGAGGCAGGAGACGCCGACCCAGGAGCAGACGTCGGCGGAGGAGTTCCAGTTGGCGAGCTTGCCGTCGGCGTCGGAGGCGGCTCTGAAGGCCAGGAGGGGCTCGGCGTCTGGGTTGGCGGTGGAAGCTTGGAGGGAAGAGAAGCGCAGGAGGAGGAGGAGGAGGAGGGAGATGAGCTTCTTCAGGTGAGGAGGCGGCGACATTGTGGCCCTGCGGGAGGGACGAGGTGTCAAAGAGAGAGAGAGAGAGAGAGAGAGAAGGGTGAAGTGAAGTGAGGGAAGTGAGAGAGTGAACTGAGAAGTAGGTTTTGCTTCTCTGCAGACCTCGAAGAGAGAGAAAGGTTGGTTGGGGCACGAGAGTAATTTGAAGTCCAAGGTGGAGGGTGGAATTGGAAACTCGTGCAGGGCAATATTGACCATGTGATTGAAAATAGGCCTTCTGTCTTCGGTGCAACACAGTTAATATTATGATAAACCCAAATTAATTTATGACAAATTTAAATTTAATTGAAAAAATTTTAAATTGATAAATATTTTTTTTTGAATTTTTAATAAATTTTACTGTTAAATTACTAAATTAGATGAACATATGAAGTTGACAAGTATATCAATTCAAGATTTTACCGTCCGTTTGTCATGTGTATGCCAGTTTGTAGTTTTTATGATATTAATGCAGTTTAACATATATTAGCGAATGGCAAATAAGTAACCAATGTATTGGTTTAAGATTTTTTGTGGTAATTTTTGAATAAATTTGTCACAAAGATATTAGTTTAGAATTTTTGTTGAATACAAAATTAATTTATAGTAAAATTATCATAGGTGTACCAAATTTGGAGTTTTCGTAATATTAAACTTAAAGAAAGATAAGCCATACAATCTCAATGACATTTTTCACAAGCGGTCTTAATAGTCATTGATTTAAGGATTACAAATACTCCTCTCAAATCAATAGTTTCCAGGTATTTGGCCTAAAATGCTCTCGCTTAGGAACCCAACTCAGATTTAACCCAACATAAACCGAGACGATTGTTGACTTTAGAGTTCTAGCGGGACTGTTCTATTTGTATAAACAAAAGTCTAAATCTGTAGTTAATAGAGTTTGTCTTATTATATTTGGAAGTGAGCACTAAGCACAATTCCAGGGGATGTACTTTTGTTTTTGCTGCATCGCGCGAGTGCCAGTAAGATCGCGGATTACTATGAGATTCCTTAAGCGCACTTCAAAACTCGAATTGAGAGTGGGAGCATAATATATTTCTTTTGACTTGAAGGAGAGCTTTTTGTTTATTCCCCAATCGTCGTTTTTAAGAAGAAAAAAAAATGGAAATCAGCGCTCAGGTTTTGCGCCGGGAGAACTCAACAAATTATGGATTAACGATGAATTTCTAAAGCAGTAAGCGGAGCACAATCTTGATAATGAAAGAGGTCAGCGCGTTCACAGTTATGAAATTCGTTGCTTGGCTAGTTCTTTAGTGTAATCTATAATGAACTCTTTAGATAAGACCGACATGTGTCTGTTATATGCTTGATGAATGGATTAGGCCTACTTGATTCAAGAGTTCATATGAGTTGAGCTCGCAAGAATTTTCTATTGTAAACTGTATCTGTCTTGTATAATTGACATTGAATTAGCCCCGACTGGAGTCATTACTTTTTTGTGGAGACAAATAGACAGACTTTGATTGATTTTTAGGGAGACGGCAAGGTTTGGTTTGCGGATAGCTTGGGAATAAGCCTCAATACTTCCTTTTAACATCTCCACATCTTAGGTCATGATGGTCAAGCTCTTAGATCAACTTGAAAGCATCAGTCTTATTATGGCCATCTTCTTTGCAATTCCTCTGTTCTCCTCATTGGCAAAAGTTTTTCTTGGAGCTCTAGGCCTCGGAGGACACAACGACGGAAGTATGTTTCACCAGTTCAATGTACCATAACTTTGATGTTTTTCTAGAACCATTGTGCCATTGCTATAGACATCTGGTTTGTGCTATGATGTTCCTAAATCTGGAGCAAAGCGTCCCAGGGTGCCCAAGCTCCTAGCATTGAAATGATGCTCTCTTCTCTTAGGCATGTTTTGGCAAGACCAAAGTTGGAGTGCCTCCATCTTGCAGCGCAAGATCCTTGTGTTGCAGCCCCGATGGAAGTATTTGAGCCTGTGAGCTATGTCGGAGTGAAATTTGGTACGGTGTGTGACAACCCAATTGCCGATCTACCTCTAAAGTGCGACTCCTGTCGAATATGAACTTTCCAAGAGATCCATTGCCGATCTCGGATACTGGGTTTGTAGATTCCGCCTCTAAAGCGAAGTAGACATCTCAAGGGTGGGACAAGAGAACGAATGAGGCCGAGGGGTTGATGGCAATCGTAGAATTAGGTGGAATTGAAGTCCTTGCAAGTGTAGTCGAAGGGACTCAAGTCGCAAGTAGCATGAGAATATGTTGGAAGGCGCATCTCTTCCGATAGATTCGTCCTCACGATCTCAAGAATATGCGCACTCCTATTCATGCGAATTACCCGATATTCGTAGGACGCCGTGGACGGCGTTAGGCTGCAACCGTGGCAATCCAGTTCATAGCCTGTGTACCTTCAGTCAATTGAAGGAAGGGAGATGACGAGAGCCAAGAAGAGAAAGGACCGCGAGAGGCCTATGCACTAATTAGAAGCTGATAGCTTGGGAGAAGAGACTCGAGACTTCGCCTAGCTGGCCCGACGACACCCAGACAAGAACCGGTCAATTAAGTATGTGGCCCTGCCTCTTTTGTTTAACGATCTCGTTCAAATGATAATCAATTTTTACTAAGAGTTTGAAATCTATTGAGTGTCAAAAAATATTACCTGGTTTTCCTTTGTAATCCCCCAGTTTCTATTTTTCCCTGCGATATAGTGTTTGTCTTGACCCATTTTAGCGTAGTTAAATTCAATGACATATACTTGACCTGCTCATTTGACGATAGATTAGGCATCTAGATAATTTAGAAAAAGAGTAATCACTAAACCTCGAGTTAGGAAGAGCTAAGGACTAAACATATGCTTCGGCTTGACTTAAAGGACAAGGTTGAAGGTTAGAAGCTCAACTATAAGGAAGATTAAAAATGTCCGACTAGACACAAGACATTCTGTTACCATATGACTTTCTCCTCCGACATGACACTCAATCTTGATTGTGATTTTGAGGTCCCTTATTCCATGGATCAGGAAAGACATGCATTGAGACCTAATTGATGACCTTAAAGAAGAGCGTGTTTGCACTTTTGAATTCACTGAGGGGGTTCTTATGCGTACCCTGACTTATACTTTATTTTAGCCAAGCAAAAACACTCAAAACTTGCTCGAATATATGTTAGCATTAAACCAAGACCCGAACCCATTTAAGGATGGCATGGGAATAGAATTTCACTATCACCTTCACACCCGTCCATAACCCAATCCCTAGCTCATTCACTAACTCAGCGAGCTGTTCTACGGAGCCATCCATTCTTCAAAAGCAACATTTCAAGGAAAAAAAAAATGAAAAAAATGGATCTGGTTCGGGTAGGATATGGGTAAAGTAAAGTTGTACTGCGCGTGTATGAATCAAAACAGGCTCAATTGGATTGGTCTAGGTTGGACTAACAATATCACCAGACACTAATCAAGAACACAACGATGGTTTGGAATTCAAGAAAATTCCGCTATCCATTTCAGGGAATTTTACCGGTTTGGCTATTCGTCTTCTGGTTGCATGGTTCCAACGGAATATAAAACACCAGCAAAGTGAGCAGATCCGTTCTGATTTCTTGACTTGTCGGTGGTCCTAGAATTGACTGTTTCATACACTGACCATCGACAATTCAAATCGTGATTGAATTATGAGAAATGGTAATTAGCCTGCAAGGCTCATCACAGAATGGTGTGTAGGATTTATGATCTAACAATCAGAAAACCAATTAAGATTTGATCTTTTACGAATGGAAGCACCCAAGAAGAAAATTCTCAAAATGAGTGTCTCGTATTAATTTATACAGATATCGTAGCGACATCAAATTGTAGCAGCGAATTGTCGTCTGTAGTTGCTGCGGGGGATCTCGATGAGGGGGATGACAAGGTTGGTTTGGGGGGAAATGGCAAGGCCTTGACACCCTCTTTTTAGCATCTCCACGACATGAGCCATCGCTGGTCGATCTCTCGGATCAATCTGAATGCACCACAAGCTGATTATGATCATCTTCTTCGCGATTCCTTCATCTTCCTCGTTCGTGATTCCATGCAACCTGAGTCCTTCTTGAAGTTCAAGGCGTTGGTGAATCCAATGAGGAAAATATATTTCGCTAGTACGGTCCACCCCAACTTCAATGTTTTTTCTCCCACCAACCATTTCCAGAACCATCATGCCATAACTGTAGACATCCGACTTATGAGAAACCCCTCCGATGCTCCTTATGACCAATTCAGGAGCAATGTAGCCTGCAGTGCCGCGTGCACCCAACATTGACACAATACTCTCTTCTCGAGGACATATTTTGGCAAGACCAAAGTCGGAAATCTTCGGACAATAATTCCGATCGAGAAGAATGTTGTGAGGCTTTATATCGAAATGCAAGATCCTCGCGTTACAGCCTCGATGTAGGTACTCGAGACCTCGTGCTATGCCTAGGGAGATGCTGTACAATGTCTCCCAACTCAATTGCATATTTTCCTCATAAGTGTTGCTTTTGAATATGAACTTTTCCAGTGATCCATTGGGCATGAACTCATAGACTAAGGCTCTTTTGCTTCCCTCAAAGCAAAAGCCCAAAAGGCTGACGACATTGACATGAGAAGTCTTGCTTATACTCGCAACTTCATTAATAAATTCTTCTCCGTCACCTTTCAGTTTCTTAAGAAGCTTAATAGCTACAAGTTGACCGTCTTGAAGCTTGCCTTTATACACATAACCATAGCCTCCTTGACCTAACTTTTCCCGAAAGAATTGGTCATCCTCTTGATATCTTTGTAGGTATATCTCCTCGAAGATATAAGTCCCTCGATTTGCTGTGCCGGGGACATAATGTTCTTTCTTTCCCATTATCATAGCCATATGTTTTCTTATCAGCGGTTTCTCCCTCAAGGAATAGACTAGAAGAATGACGACAATTGCAATCCCAACTCCCGATGCAGCTGATTAGAGAAAAGCAAAAGATTCGCGTGCAACAATGTCAGTCCATCATTTTACTAGTCTAAGGTCCTAATGATGGAAAAGCAAAACTTTATCAAGGTTTCCGAGCAGTGAATTTCTATATGAGACGAAAGTAGGTTTAATGGAGTACCTATTGCGACTTTCATCACCAAATCGCCATGTTGCGCTGTTACAAAGGACACAAATCCTTGTCAGAGAACTCTCCCAATCAAAACTATGATGAAACCGGCAGGAATGCATATAACAATAGCAGGAATGCTTTTAAGCACACTCGGGGAGGACATTATACATGTAAGAACGAAAGCGGATTGTAAATTGATATATACTCATCACAGTGACTCTTATTTCATGTCTTTAAAATGACTTAGTTTGATATTTGTGCTAAAGAATTAAGTTAGAGGGAAAATAAAATAAATTTAGGGATTGAATTAGAACAATGACTTTGACGAAATACAGAGAGGACAGGGATTAAGACGATAGTATACAGTTAAACAAGAAAGAAGATATAAGCCAAGGAAATGATTAAATGAATAAATCCAATCTTGGTGCCATATGGCTCAAGGTACCTTGGTTCGCACATGAGTTAAGGTTCAACAGACCATTGATCCTCAAGATATTTTTCCCTAGCCAACAGAGGAAAGATACTCTCAGAGCAACGATAGAAAGTTTTGACAAACGGACAGATACTGTGTTGTTCCGACCCTCAAGAAAACTCAGCTGTGCGGTTGTTTTGACCCTCAAGAAAACACTACTGCGCTGTGAGATTGTGGAGCCCCTGAATATTCGTGATCAGAGGTAACTCGTAGAACATTCTAGGCAGAAAGGTAATTGCACTCAACTCGACCTGGATAATCCAATGGTTTTAATTAACGTTTCATAAAGAGATGAGTATTATGCTCAGGCACACAGTGAAGAAGAAATAAGCCCCCATCAGGAACACAAACCCAGACATAAGCCCGGACAGGACAGCAACACCTGAAGCGCTCATGATTGAATCCGCATTTGCCACCACTCTCCTCACACGCACTGCAAAAGGCGCTGTCCAATTCAGCATGACGCCACTCCTCAACACCTCCTCTGTCTCTCCCCTCCGCCCTCTCCACTCTGCTGCCACTGGCTCCTTTACCACCGACTCGCACTTCATTGACGCCTCCACCACTTCCCCATCTTCCTTATCTCCATATATTGCCAGAACAACACTGTCCTGGCCTTCTTTTCAAAAGTAATCCTTGACCCAAGAAGGTAATCCGCATGGACAGAGATGTTGCTGTTGTGGAGGAGAGAGAGTGGCGGTTATGTTCAGACCAATTTGGATATGAGTTCACAGAAGGGTCAAGTTCTTGAGAACAGGAGGGCAAGAGAAGGTCGAATTATTCAAGAATGCGGTGTTGGAGGTATGGAGGGACTACTTCTGGTAAAAGATATTGTGGACAACACAGTCGTCGCTTGAGAGGTTAAGGATCGGACTGTTGTGGATGCGAGCTAATTCAAAGCCAAGGAAACCGCAGTAAGAGGGTTGTTGGTCTAAGACAGAATGGGAAGGTGATGTTGTGGCCACCACAGGTTCTGGGGATGCTGCAGTTTTGGAAGTGCTTGTTCATCACACAGGCCGAAAGCTTTGCCAATTAGGCTACAAAGAGGAGTACTAATTTGAGTTTTCTGAGTGGAGGGAGAGGCAGCATGATCAGTAAGATGATGCTGCTCTTGAATTTGTGCGTGTTGATAACTTAGAGATTGCTGGAGGATGGAATTATTGTCGAGAGAGAGTGGTGAAAGATTCACACCCACAAGAATACATACTCTCCAGTATTGAGTCAATAATGGCTTCCTTTAATTCAGGTACGCTAAATCTATCGATTGATCCCATGTTCATTTGATTGAAAAATCCTATTACTCTAGCACACCACATTTAAGTGGGGAGTCCACACAATTCAATTGGTCAACCAACACTTCTTTTCCTCTAATTGAAGGCTGGCGATTGACCTGAAAAGTGAAAGTCTTCTCTTCTGGTTCCGTATAGCCAGAAGACGAATTCTACTGTTCTATCGTGATGTCAGTACGCATTCTTATAGCTGTTTCTAAAAATTACAGGACAGTCGAAGAATGCGAATGAAAGAGCGAGAGAGATGAATTCACCTGAGAGGTCGAGGCATCTATGGCCCCCCTAAATGGTCTGTCAGTACAATATTCTCGCAGGTGACTTCCCTCTTAAATATTATAATTTCACCATGCGATATATAAAAAATTTGTATAGTCATCAGACAAAACCATAAGGTTCGACTTATGCATGAAAGTCCAACAATTCCACGGGCGTGTATATCAGCGACATTTTCATAAAGTTCAGCATCAAATGCGATACGATCCACAAGCAAATAATAGAGACATGTCACTCTGGCCAAAGGAAAAGAGGACATAATTATCAACCGTAACACTTCAGTTCAGTTCAGCAGTTGGTCTAGGTTGGAATTTCAAAAGAAAGACCTTTCATAATGATGTTTATATACGTCTAGCTCATAAGTTGATGGAGGATTTGGTCAGAGTCTTCCCTCTGGAAGTCTAAGGAAACCTGGATTATTATGAATGTCATATCATGATATGATGATATGCATATTCCGCATATAAATCTCTTATGGCTTCCTTGATCTGACATAAGTTCCTATTGATCAACTGAATATCGCTTAACACAATACATCTTTGGAACAAATGGATATTCCCTAATGTTACATAGATTATGGAGATGATAGCACTAAGCTTAACGGAGCGTTTTATGCAATAGTGTTAACCACAACTTTAATCCGATGCAAAAGAAGTGTGATCAATATACATGCAGAAAGCTTTTCACTTAACATTTTCTCCCTATCCGATGCATAGCAAGCTCAATAATCATCCATGATTCTCAAGGCAGTGCTGCATCTTACATTGGAATTGGCTAAGCAAACAGTATTTTCTTTTGGACATTGCTATGAATTCATCTAATTACTAAAACTATAAAAGCGGTTGCACAGAGTATGTTTGGTTTATTGAAAATGATTAGTCAAATCATTCCCATTTGAAGAAAATATGCAAGCTTAAATTTAGGAAAATGAATTCCCTAATTTGATTTTCGGGGAATTTATTTTCCTTTATCATAAATTTATTTTCCTGAAACAAACACCCCAATCTACAAAAGGATTGTCCAAAAGAAATATAAATAAAAGCAATGGCTTGGTGAATGAAGCCAGGGTGGGAAAAGAATTCAGAGAATAGAAAACCAAGGGAAGCCAAAAGGTTCCTCTTCCTCTGAAGTCCTTATCAAGTTTGGAGAGCATGGCGAGGAAATTCACCGAAAAACACATGGTAGAATTTAAACCATCGCTAGTACAGGAAATTAATCGGAAAAAGTGTTACCTCCTGTGCACAGAAGACGTCCATCCGGCCCCCCCCAGCATTTGCCTCCACTTTTTTGGCATTTAAAACAACTCTCCCACGAGGTTAAATTCCAGTTCAGTCTAAACCCCTGCTTCAACAACTTCTCCTCGAAGTCAACATTTTCTTTTTCCTCGCTATTGTCTCTGGCTAATCCAGCAGGTACAGTAACATGACTCTCGCACACTGACCAATTAAGATTTAGGTCTTCTGGTCTACCTATTATAAGAGCGACATAAGAGTGGTTGGCGCCAACAGAGGGGCAAATCAAGTCAGGATATGGATAATCACCACTCGGGAAGCTGCTGCAATTACTGAGAAATGCTAGGTGTGAAGGAAAGAAGGGCGGTTTAGGAGCCTGTTCAGACGGAGCGAAACAAGCATTGCCCGTTCTCCCAAACTCTGAGATAAACCCAAGAGATTGATGATCATAATCGACATGGTCTTCCCAGGAAGCTTCTAGTTTCCACAGTGGCTCATAAGAGCAACATAGTTCAGAGTCGTTCTGGTAGGGATAACCTATCCTGACATTACCGCACTCGCCAGGCTCGCAGGATTCATGTTTCAAGCTCACTGATGCAACCCAGTCTTCCAAAGAAATAATGGTCAAAATGCTAATGACATGGCGAAGCAAAACCTTGGAACTTATGGAGCTCTCGACACCCATTTCAGGAATTTCAGAGGGGAACAATAGAAGCACAAGAACTGCGAGAAAGAGGAAAGCTTTGGCGTGCGTATAGTAGAGACAGGAGGGGCTCAAGTGAGATTCAGATGCTCACGCTGAAGATCGCATTATATGAATGTCTCATTGAACCCTTTTTCCACTTATACTCGCCAATTGACTGGGTCATCTTGGCGTGGAGGACCCGAAAGAGCAAACGTGGCCCCAGAGTCATAGCGATTTCCCTGAGGTTCATCTTCGACCCTGGATCTCTTTGAAGGTCGAGTAAGATGATTTGAGTTCACGGCTGGCGATTGCTTAAAAAGTGAAGTTTTCTCTCGTTACTTTGGTTCCAATTAGGTAGAGAAGACAAACCAGGGAAGAGGTCTATTATTTTATCACGACATTGGTACGGATTCCAAGAATTACAGGACAATGCAGAGAAAGCATCGGCGCACAGACCGGACAGCAATCACGGAGCCATCGCAGCAGTCACAGCTCCTAAGGACTACGGATAAATTGGATCTTGATTATCATCTGTCATTTTATATTGAATTTTATTATATGATGTGTCATTTTTCTATTGAAACGACGGCAGCCATCGTCTTTGTGTTTTCAACTAAAGCAACCGTAATCCTATAACTTTTTCTTCTGGCCATTTGGATCTCTAACAACGTATTTATTTGAACTCATTAGTTCATACGTTAAATATGCATATGAAATACCGTTGGAGACTGCCACATTAGTGCTATCTGAACAAATTAGTGGTAACTAAAATTTCTTGTGTTGATTGGGTTAAAATATTCCAGGTTGTGCGATCCTTGGTGAGACAGACCTGGCTTAGGTTGCGAGACAATGGTTGCCTAGCAAATGGAAGAGCAATCGTCATTTCCACACAGAGCACATGTGGTGGGGGCTCGTGATCCTCTTTGAGTGTGCATATCTACATTTTGATTATTAACTCAAATTTTTCAAAAGCCCAATTAAATTCTTTGTTGCTTTGAAGATAACTTTTGAAAACTTTTCTACAGATGCATAGATCATCCAAGACAAGATGTACCTTTATAGTTCAGATGAAAATTCTCATATCTCTACTGGGTTGGACATATAACCATGGTCTAAAGAATAAGACAACTCTATGGAGTTATAGATCTGTAATACGTCAAATCCTTTTAGGTGGTGGGACTCGCTTATTAAAAAAAAAAGGAAGAAAATAAGAGGTTTGAAATATAAAAAGGAGGAAAGAGAAACTGGGAGTTCCCTCATTTAGAAAGCCCAACCTCTTCGGGAAAGAGAAAGAGAAAAGAGAAGGAGAGAGAAGAGAGGAAAGAAAAGAAGAAGGAGAAAGGGAAAGAAAGGAGAAGGAGAGAGTTTCACATGTGCGCATTGTGAGAGTCTCGTCAAGCCGACTTGACTATGTAACGTAATGCCCAGTGAATACTCACACCCCTTATTTGTCCAATCAAACCAATTTTTCCAGTCTAGGGCTGAACTTTAGAAATAATGTGACATTCGAGTCGTGAAGTCCAATTTTTTAGTCATTTAGCTGCGTATATATATTGGAATGATATTTTAGGGTGTCATAGAGCTGTAAGAATTTATGAAATGTGACTTGATCTTAAGTTTGTCCAAAACAAAATTTCAAAGCTTCCCGTGCGTGATAAATAATATGTGCCCAGCCAATTCGAGGCCTTGTTTCATTGGTTTTGCAGCTTGATTTTGGGATGCTCAAGTTGGAGTTTTTGTAGTATGTTGAAAGAGCTTTTTATTGACTATTAATACATTTGGAACAAGGTCCGGTGGAAAGAGTTATGACGTGACCAAGTTTTGCGTTCAAGTTTCACGTTGCGAACGACTTGAATAATCGTCTTGGGTATGCAATTTGTTAGCGTATATGAGTCGTTTTGTTAGCGTTTAGGCATAATATAGCCGTTTTCATAGTTGACAGTGAATTAGCCTTGATTGGAGTCATTACTCTTTTGTGGAGACAACGTTCACCTGAACAAGCTTGGATTGATTTTTAGGGAGACAACAAGATTTGGTTTGGGGATAGCTTGGGAAAAAGCCTCCATACTTCCTTTTAACATCTCCCCAACTTAGGTCATAGATGGTCAAGCTCTTAGATCAATTTAAATGCATCATAGGCTTATTACAGCCATCTTCTTTGCAATTCCTCTGTTCTTCTCATTGGCGAAAGTTTTTCTCGGAGCTTCAGGCCTTGTACCCACAGGGCCACCGTCACTTGAAGGAAGGGAGATGACGAGAACCAAGACCCGAACCCATTTAATGATTTAAGGATGGCTTGGGAATAGACTTCCACTATCACCTTCACTCCCCGTCCATAACCCAATCCCTAGCTTGTTCACTAACTCAGCAAGCTGTTCTACGGAGCAGTCCATTCTTCAAAAGCAACATTTCAAGGAAAAAAAAATGATAAAAATGGATCTGGCTCGGGTAGGATATGGGTAAGGTAAAGTTGTACCGCGTGCTTATGAATCAAAGCAGGCTCAGTTGGATTGGTTGGACTAACAATATCACTAGACACTAATCAAGAACACAATGATGGTTTGGAATTCAAGAAAATTCCGCTATCCATTTCGGGGAATTTTACCAGTTTGGCTATTCGTCTTCTGGTTGCATGGTTCCAACGGAACATAAAACACCAGCAAAGTGAGGAGATCCGTTCTGATTTCTTAACTCATCGGTGGTCCTAGAATTGGCTATTCCATACACTGACCATTGACCATACCAACTTCCATTTTCCATGTCTATTCTTTTTTGCTGTTCCATACACTGACCATTGACAATTCAAATCATGATTGAATTATGAGAAATGGTAATTAGCCTGCAAGGCTAATCACAGAATGCTGTGTAGGAATTATGATCTAACAATCAGAAAACCAATTAAGATTTGATCTTTTACGAACGGAAGCACCCAAGAAGAAAATTCTTAAAATGAGTATATTTTATTAATTTATACAGATGTTGTAGTGACATCAAATTGCAGCAGTGAACTGTCGTCTGTAGTTGCTACGGGGGATCTAGATGAGGGGGATGACAAGGTTGGTTTGGGGGGAATTGGCAAGGCCTCGACACTTCTTTTTTAGCATCTCCACTACTTGAGCCATCGCTGGTCGATCTCTCGGATCAATTTGAATGCACCACAAGCTGATTATGATCATCTTCTTCGCGATTCCTTCATCTTCCTCGTTCGTGATTCCATGCAACCCCAGTCCTTCCTGAAGTTCAAGGCGTTGGTGAATCCAACAAGGAAAATATATTTTGCTAGTACGATCCACCCCAACTTCAACGTTTTTTCTCCCACCAGCCATTTCTAGAACCATCATGCCGTAACCATAGACATCTGACTTATGAGAAACCCCTCCGATGCTCTTACGACCAATTCAGGAGCAATGTAGCTTACGGTGCTGCGTGCACCCAACATCGACACGGCACTCTCTTCTCTAGGACATATTTTGGCAAGACCAAAGTCGGAAATCTTCGAACAATAATTCCGATCTAGAAGAATGTTGTGAGGCTTTATATCGAAATGCAAGATCCTAGCTCAATGTAAGTACTCTAGCCCTTATGCTATGCCTAGGGTGATGCTGTACAATGTCTCCCAACTCAATTGCTGATTTGCCTCAAAAGTGTTGCTTCTGAATATGAACTTTTCCAGTGATCCGTTGGGCATGAGCTCATAGACTAAAGCTTTCTTCCTTCGCTCAAAGCAAAAGCCCAAAAGGATGACAACATTGACATGAGAAGTCTTGCTTATGCTCGCAACTTCATTAATAAATTATTCTCCATCGCCTTTCAGTTTCTTAAGAAGCTTAATGGCTACAAGTTGACTATCTTGAAGCTTGCCTTTGTACACATAATCATAACCTCCTTGACCCAACTTTTCCTGGAAAGAATTGGTCATCCTCTTGATATCTTTGTAGGTGTATCTCCTCGAAGAGATAAGTCCCTCAATTTGCTGTGCGAGGACAGAATGTTCTTTCTTTCCCATTATCATAGCCATATGTCTTCTTATCAGCGGTTTCTCCCTCAAGGAATAGACTAGAAGAATGACGACAATTGCAATGCCAACTCCCGATGCAGCTGATTAGAGAAAAGCAAAAGATTCGCGTGCAACAATTTCAGTCCATCATTTTACTAGTCTAAGGTCCTAATGATGGAAAAGCATAACTTTATCAAGGCTACCGAGCAGTGCATTTCTATATAAGACAAAAGTAGGTTTATGGAGTACCTATTGCAACTTTCATCACCAAACCGCCATGTTGCGCTGTTGGTTGCGCTGTTACAAAGGACACAAATCCTTGTCAGAGAACTCTTCCAATCAAAACTATGATAAAACCAGGAGGAATGCATATAACAACAGCAGGAATGCTTTTCAACACAGTCGGAGAGGACGTTATGCATGTAAGAACGAAAGCTAAAGGGATCATTATTTGATCCATACTCATCACAGTGACTCTTATTTCATGTCTTTAAAATGACTAGTTTGATACTTGTGTTAAAGAATTAAGTTAGAGGGAAAATTAAATAAATTTGGGGATTGAATTAGAACATTGACTTTGACGAATATACTGACAAAATACAAAGAGGACAGGTATTGAGACGATAGTATCCAGTTAAACAAGAAAGAAGACATAAGCCAAGGAAATGATTAAATGAATTAACCCAATCTTGGTGCCGTATGGCTCAAGGTAACTTGGTTCGCACATAAGTTAAGGTTCAACAGACCGTGGGATTTTTGTTGAATGAGTCATATTTTCTTTCTTGTAAATATGTTTTTCACGTGTTAGTAGTTTGTGACAGTTTCTATGGTGCTGTGTTTTTCATGTGTTAATAGTTTGTGGCAGTTTTTATGGTGTTGTTGCTGCACATGTTAAGTTAGTGGGGATGTTAGTGGGGTGTAGCAGTTACTTTTGGTGTAAAACCTGTATAATGGCTGTAGTGTCAGTTTTTTAATGGAGAATGCAGGTTATTTTTCTTCTCTTGTGTGTGTCTCTCTCTTCCTATATTCTCTACATACAGTGGTATCAGAGCCTTGAGATCCTGAAAGTAAAAAATATGTGAGATTACCCAAAGGCCACAGATTCCAATTTTGTGTAAGCAGACATCCCACGCTTTGATGGTCACCATGACCATTGGAGCATGCTAATGGAGAATTTTTTACGGTCAAAAGAGTATTTGTCAGTTGTTGAATATGGAATTCAAGAGTCACCAACAGGCGCGGCTTTGACGAATTCCCAAAAAACAGATCTGGAAGCTAGAAAGCTGAAGGACTTGAAGGCAAAAAATTATCTCTTTCAGGCTATTGATCGTCCCATCTTGGAAACTATTCTTTGCAAAGAAACTTCCAAGGATATTTGGGATTCTATGAAAAAGAAATATCAAGGCTTGGTTAGGGTGAAGCGTGCACAGCTTCAAGCCTTGAGAAGGGATTTTGAGACACTAGTGATGAAGGGTGGAGAATCCGTCACCAGCTATTGTGCTAGAACAATGGAGATCATCAACAAGATGTGATTCCATGGCGAGAAGATGGACGGCGTCACCATTGTGGAGAAGATTTTGCATTTTTTGACACCAAAGTTTAATTATATTGTCTGCTCAATTGAAGAGTCAAAAGACATAGATGCACTCTCTCTCAATGAATTGCAATGCTCTTTATTGGTGCATGAACAGAAGATGAATAGAAATTCAACAAGAAGTTCAACAGTAGAGGAGCAAGCGTTGAAGGCTTCTACCTTTACTCATTTCAACAATTTTAGAGGAAGGGGTAGAGGTAGAGGTAGAGGAAGGGGAGATCGAGGAAATAGAGATGTTAGTAGAAATTTCAACGCATATAATGATCAATCTCAAGGCAAAGGCAAAGGACGGAATTTTGACAAATCGAAGGTAGAGTGCCTTAAATATCATAAATTTGGTCATTATGCATCTGAATGTTATACTAGGCTGCTTAATGATAAAGAAAAGGGAGAGAGTTCAAATTTTGTCAAAAAGAAGGAAGCAGAAACGTTGTTGATGACCGTTCAAGATGAAAAGAAACCTGAGTCAGATTTTTGGTTTATGGATACAGGGTGCGGGAACTACATGAGTGGATGTAAGTCTTCTTTTTCTTATCTAAATGAAGATTTTCATTCTACTGTGAGTTTTGGTGATGATTCTATTGTGAAAGTGATGGGAAAAGGTGATATTAAGATAAGAACCAAGAATGGTTTTGTGGAAACGATCTCTAATGTGTTGTATGTTTCTAACTTGAAAAGTAATTTGTTGAGTGCTGGTCAGTTACAAGAAAAGGGTTATGTTATCACGATTAAGAATGGTGCTCGTGAAATTTACAATTCTATTAGAGGTGCTATTGCAGTTGTTCAAATGAATTCAAACAGATTGTTTCCATTAAAGATTGAAGACTGGATGAAATGAAAGATCCCTCATGGTTATGTCATTTTCGTTATGGCCACTTGAGTTTTGGTGGATTGAAGACCCTCCAACATAAACATATGGTGATAGGGCTTCCTCTAATTACAACTCTTTCTCAAGTTCATGAAGAATGTGTTGTTAGCAAATAACATCGTTCTCAATTTCCCAAAGGAAAGTCATAGAGAGCAAATGATGTATTGCAACTGGTGCATTCAGACATTTGTGGGCCAATAAACCCATCTTCTAATGGGGGTAAAAGATAGTTAATTACCTTCATTAAATATTTTTCCAAAAAAACTTGGGTTTATTTTTTACAAGAAAAATCAGAAGCTTTCTCTATATTTAAAAGCTTCAAAGCTCATGTGGACAACGGAGCAAGAAAGACCATTAATGCCCTTCAAACTGATCGTGGTGTTGAATATTGCTCAAAAGAATTTGAAATTTTTTGTGTAGAGCATGGCATTCGAAGAGAGCTTACAACCGCTTATACACTACAACAAAATGGTGTATCCGAGAGGAAAAACAGAACCATTCTCAACATGGTGAGAAGTTTGTTGGCAAGAGGAAGAGTTCCAAAGACTTTTTGGCCATAAGCAGTAAATTGGAGTATTCATGTTTTGAATAGAAGTCCAACTTTTGCTGTTCAAAATATGACACCAGAAGAGGCTTGGAGTGGGAGAAAACCAGCTATAGATCACTTCAAAATTTTTGGATGCAATGCATATGTTCATGTCCTTGATGAGAAAAGGAAGAAACTTGATGACAATGCTGAAAAGTGTGTCTTTCTTGTTGTAAGTGATGTATCCAAAGCATATAAATTATTTAATCCTTTGACAAAGAAGGTCGTGACCAGTAGGGATGTTGTTTTTGATGAAAAAAACACTTGGGATTGGAATAGGCAACGGCCTACCCAAATTTCAGCACCTTGCATGCTCGAAAATTCATCAAATACAACTTCTACATGTGCTAAAACTTCGCCAACAGTCACTGAAGTAAATGGAGATGAAGTGCAATCTCTTCGCTATGTTAGAAGACGGCCTGCTTGGATGGAAGATTATGAGGTAACTGGAATTAAAGATCCAATTACTCACTTTGCTTTATTTTCAAATTGCAACCCTACTACTTTTGAGAGTGTTGTCAAAGAAGAAAAATGGCAGAAAGCAATGGATGAAGAAATTCATGCCCCTTGAAAGAAATGATACTTGAGAGTTATCCGATCTTCCAAATGGACACAAAACCATTGGTGTAAAGTGGGTCTTCAAAACAAAGTTGAAAGGAAATGGTGAAGTTGACAAGTACAAGACATGCTTGGTAGCCAAGGGATACAAGCAGTAGTGCGAGATTGACTATACATAAGTTTTTTCTCCAATCGCAATACATGACACAATCATATTGGTGGTTGCATTGGCAGCACAAAATTCTTGGCCTATTTTCCAACTAGATGTCAAATCGGCATTCTTGCATGAGTACTTGGAGGAACAGGTATTTGTCGAACAACCCCATGGTTATAATAAGATTGGAAATGAGCATAAAGTTTATAAATTAAAGAAAGCCCTTTATGGGTTAAAACAAGCTCCACAGGCTTGGTATAGTCGCATTGAGACTTATTTTCTTAAAGTTGGTTTTTTGAAATGTCCTTATGAGCATACACTTTTTGTTAAGATTGGAGATAAATGAAAAATGCTTATTGTCTGCTTGTATGTTGATGATTTGATATTTACTATAAATTGTGATGCCATGTTTGAAGAATTCAAGAAATCAATGATGGATGAGTTTGAAATGTCTGATCTTGGTATGATACATTACTTTTTGGCATAGAAGTACTACGATCAAGTGATAGGATTATTATTTCTCAAAAGAAATATGTGGGAGAAATTTTGGATAGATTTCACATGAAGGATTGTAATCTTATAAACACTCTGGTTGAGTTTGGCTTAAAGCTACACAAAGATCATGAAGGGAAGAAGGTTGATGGGACACTTTATAAACAAATTGTGGGCAATTTGATGTATCTAATTGCAACAAGACCAGACATAATGTATTATGTGAGTTTAATCAGTAGATATATGGAGAATCCAACAGAAATGCATTTGTCAGCTGCTAAGAAAATTCTTTGTTACTTGCAAAGAACTAGAGACTTTAGACTATTTTACAAGAAGGGTGAAAAGTCCAATTTGTTGGGGTTTACTGACAGTGATTATGCAGGAGATCAAGATGATAGGAAGAGTACTTCGGGTTATGTTTTCATGTTTGGGACAGGTGCTATTTCATGATCATCCAAAAAGCAACAAATTGTCTCTTTGTCAAGTACATAAGCTGAATTTGTTGCTGCTACAGTTTGTGCTTGTCAAGCTATTTGGCTAAAGAGAATTCTTGAGGAGCTGCAATTCAACCAACCAGGAGCTACCAAAATATTTTGTGACAACAACTTAGCAATAAAACTCTCCAAGAATCCCGTGCTACATGGAAGAAGCAATCATATTGATGTGAAGTTTTATTTCTTGAGAGATCTCAGTAATGATGGAACAATTGATCTAATCTATTGCAGGAGTGAAGATCAAGTTGCTGATATATTCACCAAAGCCCTCAAGATGGAGTCATTTGTGAAGCTTAGAAGGTTACTAGGTGTCTGCACGCTAGAAATAGTCAAGACTTTAAACTGATTGTTTGCAACATCAGTTTAAGGGAGGGGATGTTGAATGAGTCAAATTTTCTTTCTTGTAAATATGTTTTTCACATGTAGTAGTTTGTAACAGTTTCTATTGTGACAGCTCAGGGCGACGGTGCGCGAGGAGGAGGAATGGCGGTGTGTCCGCGCCTCAATCCTCGGACGTGCGCAAGGGAGTGGGTCACATGTCTTGTCCCACATTGCTTAGGGAGGGAGTCCTGGGCTAATATATAAGGCTGGGATCCCTCTCCCCTGAGTAACGCGTTTTAAAGCCGTGCGGGCCTCGGCCCAAAGCGGACAATATTACTCAGCAAGCCCCAGGTCCTTACAATTGGTATCAGAGCCGACTCCCGACAGCGTGTGGGGCCACAGCGAGGATGATGTGCTCGAAGGGGGGGAGAATGTGACAGCCCAGGGCGACGGTGCGCGAGGAGGAGGGATGGCGGTGCGTCCGCGCCTCAGTCCTCGGACGTGCGCAAGGGAGGGGGTCACATGTTTTGTCCCACATCGCTTAGGGAGGGAGTCCTGGGCTAATATATAAGGCTGGGATCCCTCTCCCCTGAGTAACGCGTTTTAAAGCCGTGCGGGCCTCGGCCCAAAGCGGACAATATTACTCAGCGAGCCCTAGGTCCTTATATCTATAGTGCTGTGTTTTTCAAGTATTAATAGTTTGTAACAGTTTTTATGGTGTTGTTGCTATTAATAGTTTGTAACAGTTTTTATGGTATTGTTGCTGCACATGTTAAGTTAGTGGGGTGTGGTTGTTACTTTTGGTGTAAAGCCTGTATAATGACTGTGGTGTCAGTTTTTTAATGGAGAATGCAGGTTGTTTTTCTTCTCTTGTGAGTGTGTCTCTCTTCCTATATTCTCTACGGACAATTTTTCCCTAACCAACAAAGGAAAGATGCCCTCAGAGCAACGATGGAAAGTTTTGACAAACGGACAAATACTCCAACCCTCAAGAAACTCTGCCGTGCGGTGAGATTGTGGAGCCCCTGAATATTTATGATTGAGAGGTAACTCGTAGAACATTCTAGGCAGAAAGGTAAGTGTACTCTACTTGACCCGCACAGTTCGATGATTTTAATCAACGTTTCATAAAGAGGAGAGTATTATGCGCAGATACAGATCAAGAAGAAATAAGCCCTCCAGAGCACAAACCCAAACATAAGCCCGGACAGACAGCAATACCCGAAGCGCTCGTGATTGAATCTGCACTTGCCACCACTCTCCTCGCATGCGCCGCAATTAGGCACTCGTCCAATTCAGCACGAAGCCACTCCTCAACGCCTATTCTATCTCTCCCCTCCGCCCTCTTCACTCCGCTGCCACCGGCGCCTTTACCATGGGCTAGCACTTCATTGATGCCTCCACCACTTTCTCATCTTCGCCCTCTCTCTATATTTCCGAAACAACACTGCCCCGGCCTTCTTTTCAAGTACAAGTAATCCTTGATCCAAGAAGGTAATCCGCATGGAGAGAGGCGTTGCTATTGTAGAGGAGAGAGAGTGGCGGTTATGTTCGACCAATTTGGAGATGAGTCGATAGAAGGGTCAAGTTCTTAAGAACAGCGTGCAAAGAGAAGGTCGAATTATTTGAGAAAATGGTTTTGGAGATGTGGAGAGACTACTTCGGTAAAAGATTTTGTGGATGACATAGTCATTGCACGAGAGGTTAAGGATCGATCGTTGTCGATGCAAGCTAATCCGGCCGGGAGGCCACAAAGAAGAAGGTTGTTGGTCGAGGACGAAGATGGGAAGGTGATGTTGTGGCCACCACAGTTCCGGGGATGCTGCAGTTTTGGAAGTGCTTGTTCATCACAGAGGCTGAAAGCTGGTGATAAGGCTACAAACAGAGTACTAATATGAGTTTTCGAGTGGAGGGAGAGGCAAAAGCATGATCGCAAGATGATGCTGCCTCTTGAATTTGTGCGTGTTGATAACTTAAGAGATTGCTTTGAGGGGGAATTAATGTCGAGAGTGTAAGTGAGAGAGAGAGATCATATCGGAAGTGTTACAATAATGCCAGGCAACATGACAGAACATAACTACTTAGTATATCATCGGATGATCCAATGTTTCACGTTGAATAGAAGTACTCATAAACTTGGAGCATGGACCATTTAAATCCGAAAGCTTATACCTTCACCATATTTAAGTGGGGAGTCCACGCGATTTAATTGGTTAACCAACACTTCTTTTCTTCGTATTGAAGGCTGGCGATTGACTTGAAAAGTGAAATCTTCTCTTCGGGTTCTGTATAGCCAGAAAACGAATTCTACTATCTCTCATGATGTCAATACGCGTCCTTCAGCTGTTTCCAAGAAATTACAGGACAACCGGAGAATGTGAAGGAAAGAGAGGTGAATTCAACCAAGAGGTCGAGGCATATATGCCCTCTAAATGGTCTTGTCATTACAATATTCTCACTTGTGAATTCCTTCTTGGATATTATAATTTGACCAAGTGATATATAAAAATTTGTTTAGTCATCACAAAAAAACCATAAGGTTCAATTTATGCATGAAAATCCAACAATTCCACGTGCGTGTACATCAGCGAGGTCTTTATAAAGTTCAGCATCATATGTGATATAATCGACAAGCAAACAAACAAACAATAGAGACATATCACTCTGGCCAAAGGAAAAAAGGACATAATTATCAACCATAACAATTAAGTTCAGTTCAGCAACTGGTCTAGGTTGAAAATTTTCAAAAGAACAACCTTTCATAATGATGTTGATATATATATATCATGCATGTCATCATATCATGATATGACATTCATAATAGGTCAGGTTTCCTTAGACTTCCAGGGGGAAGACTTCAACCAAAACCTCCATCAACAACTTCTAAGCTATTATGAATGTCATATCATGATATGATGACATGCATATTCCATGGATAAATCTCTTATGGCTTCCCTGATCTGACATAAATTCCTATTGATCAACATATCGCTTAACACAATACATCTTTGGAATAAATGGATATTCCCTAATGTTACCTACCTTATGGAGATCGTGGTACTAAGCTTAATGGAGTGTTTTATGTGATAGTGTTAAACTTTAATCTGATGCAAAAGAAGTGTGAATAAATATACGTGTAGAAAGCTTTTCACTTCACATTTTCCTATCTGTCCAAATCATGATATGACATTCATGTCATCACATCATGCAAGCTTAAAGGTAGGAAAATGAATTTCCTAATCCGATTTTCAGGAAATTTATTTTCTTTTATCATATTTTTTTACCAAAACAAACACACCCTGATCTACAAAAAGGATTGTCCACAGAAATATAAATAAAGGCAATGGCTTGGAGAATGAAGCCGAGGTGGGAAAAAGGGACTGAGAATAGAAAACCAGGGGAAGCCAAAAAGTTCTTCCTTTTCCTTTGAAGTCCTTAATCAAGTTTGGAGAGAACGGCGAGGAAATTCACTGAAAAACACATGGGAGAATTTAAACGGTTGCTATTACAGGGAATTAATCGAAAGTATTACCTCGTCCGCACAGGAAACCATCATAGGATCCCCTCCAGCATTTGCCTCCACTTTTTTGGCATTTAACACAACTCTCCCAGGGGGTTAAATCCCATTCCAGTCTAAGCCCCTGCTTCAACAGCTTCTCGTCGAAGTCAACATTTTCTTTTTCCACGCTATCATCTCCGCGAAATTTAACACGTGGAGGAACATTACTCTCGCACGCTAACCGAGGAAGATTTAGGTCTTTTGGGCTACCCATTATAAGAGCGACATAAGAGCGGTTGGCGCCGACGGAGGGGCAAGTCAAGTCAGGATATGGATAATCACCATTCGGTAAGCTGCCGCAATTACTGAGAAATGCTAGGTATAAAGGAAAGGAGGGCGGATTAGGTGGCTGTTTAGGCGGAGCAAAGCAAGCATTGCCCGTTCTCCCAAACTCTGAGATAAACCCAAGAGATTGATTATATTCGACACGGTCATCCCAGGTAGCTTTTAGTTTCCACAGTGGTTCATAAGAACAACATAATTCAGAGTCGTTCCGGTAGGGATAACCTACCCTGCCATTACTGCACTTGCCAGGCTCGCAGGAATCGTCCTTCAAGCTCGCTGATGCAACCCAGTCATTCAAAGAAATAATCGTCAAAATGCTAATGACATGGCGAAGCAAAACCTTGGAACTTATGGAGCTCTCGACACCCATTTCAGGAATTTTAGAAGGGAAGAATAGAAGCACAAGAATAGCAGAAAGAGGAAAGCTTTGGTGGGCGTATAGCAGAGACAGAAGGGGCTCGAGCGAGATGCAGTGGCTAAAACTGAAGATAGCATTATATGAATGTGTCGTTGAGTCCTTTTTTCACGTCAACACGCCAATTGACTGGGTCAACTGAGCGTAGAGGACCCGAAAGAGCAAACGCCGTGGCCTTGGCGCCACAATGCTTTCACTGAGATTCGTCTTCGACCCTTGTTCTCTTTGAAGATCGAGTACTATGATTTGAGTTCTTGGCTGGCGATCGACTCTCAAAAAGTTAAGTCTTCTCTTGTCACTTTTCGTTCTGATTAGGTAAAGAAGACAAACCAAAGAAGATGTCTACTATTCTATCACATCATCGGCACAAATTCCCAGAATTACAGGACAATTTAGAGAGAGGATCAGCACACGGTCCCTGATGGCAATCACGGAGCCATCGCAACAGTCATAACTCATAAGCAGTAAGAACAAATCAAATCTCAATTCTCATCTGTTTAGAATTTTGTCATATGATGTGTCCTTACTCTATTGGAACGACGGCAGCCATTGTCCCTGTATTTTCCAAAAAAGGAATCGTGATCCTATCACTTTTTTTTTCTGGCCATTTGGATCTCTAACATGTGTATTTGACCACATTATTCCATACGTTAGATATGCGTATGAAATAATGTTGGAGACGGCCTCATTAGCACTACTTGAACAAGCGGGTGGTATCATTGTTTTTCTTTAGAAAAATATTACCAAAAATTTTAAATTATATCACTTAGGATAATTTTATTCTGAACTTTTTTTCATGTCATCAAAAACTCCAAATTACATCATTTGAGATGATTTTACCCTAAAATTTTTTTTGTACCATAAAAAATTTCAAATTATATCACTTGAGACAATTTTACTCTGAACTTTTTCTTATGCCACAAAAAACTCCAAACAATATCATTTGTAACATATTTCCCCCAAACTTTTTAACGAAGAACATTTTTCTCTTTTTTCTTCTTTTCTCCCTTTTCCCTTTGCCATGGTCGACAGAGGGTGGCCCTCGCCGGATTTGGCGAGGGCGACCCTCACTGACTTGGGTGAGGGCTATCTCACTTGCCCAGGGCGAGGGCTGCCCTTGCCTAATGCCAGGGAGGGTCGCCCCTATCAGATCCGGCGAGGGTGTCTCGGATCTGGCGGGGGTGACCCTCGCCCGAGCAATTCATTAGATACTTTTTATAAATGTCAACTAAGTATTGTAAGTAAATTGCTCCTGATTGTTGAATCATTTGATAACCAGAGTCATTCTTTGATAAATTATCATTATGAGTCCGATCCATTAGTTCGTAGAATTATTTACTTGGTCGTAGACATTTTGAAACACCTCTAATAGAGGGAAAAATAGTCAATTTGGAAAGAATTTATTGTCAACCTCCACGCCCGATGCTAGGGAGGGCCGCCCTTGCCGGATGTTGTTGCTGGCAAGGGCCACCCTCGTCGGCTTCCCTCTATCGGCTATGGCAAAGGGAAGAATGAGAAAAGAAAAAAAGCAAAAAGACGAAAATGCCATTTAGTTAAAGAGTTTGGGAGAAATGTGTCACAAGTGGCATAGTTTATGATTTTTTGTG
The DNA here is from genome assembly GCA_014182895.1 of Angophora floribunda. NCBI lineage: Eukaryota > Viridiplantae > Streptophyta > Magnoliopsida > Myrtales > Myrtaceae > Angophora > Angophora floribunda. The sequence continues at coordinate 26,441,943 of CM024711.1, read as the reverse complement.
GTATAAGAAAATGTTCAGGATAAAATTATTCCAAATGGCATAATTTGGTGGCACAAAAAAGTTTAGGGTAAAATTGTCTCAAGTGACATGGTTTAGGATTTTAATTGCATGAAGAAAAGTTCAGGGTAAAATTGTTATAAGTAGCATAGATTATGGTTTTTGGTGGTATTTCCCTTTTTCTTTTGTGCCTATTGCATTGAAATATTACAAAATAACAAATTTGCAAATCCTAATGGAGAGAGTGATAGAGGCAAAGAGAGAAGCCGTGAACGCCGAAAGATCGATCTTTGGTGCAACAAACTTGACCAAGGGAAAACAATAGTCGTTGCCAAAACGAGCACAATTGGTGGGGCTCTAGGAAATACCGATATTCTTTGAATATCTGTATGTCATGTCGAACATTTTGACACATATTGAATACTCTCTGACACTCTTCAACATTCTCCGACACTCGGTTAACACAAATTAAAAAAATTGACACTTGCATAATTCTCTCGACTCTCTCCAACACTCGAGTCCGGAATTCCAATTTGGAATTCCGACATGTGATTCCGATACGTACACGATCAATCTTAAAAATTTTCACTAAATGAAGAATCAAAGTGTAAATATGTAAAATATAAAAAAATTAGTAAAAATAATAAATAGGAAAATATGAAAAATCTAGTCTTTTTTTTCTTCTTCTAACTCACTTCTTGTGACAGATAATTCACCCCCAAGTTTATTTTTCTCTTCTCTTCCAACGCGCTTACGTGACTTAAAATGTGGATTGCTTGTTTATTTTTCCTTCCATTTTTATGGATTATTGGGACGGAATTGAATTTGTCAAATTAAAACAATGAATGATATTAACAAATGGTGAATTAATATTTTTAGTGTAAATTCATTCGATGCTCGTTTTTTATTATTTATTTATTTATGAATTTGAATCAAATTAATTTAATTAAAGTAATCATAAAAATGATAATTTATCATGTATATATAAAAATATACATTTAATATGCAATATGGTCAAATTCTCTATTTTTTATAAACATATCAGCGTATCGTGTCGTCTCTTGTTACATATCAATTTCGATACTACTTAGGTCGGAGCTCACGACCATATGCGAGTTTGTATAACTGTTTTTCCAACAATTTATCTTTTATTTATGCGGTCAGCAAACGGCAGTGCCATCCAGGTGGCAACACTAACGCTATCCAACTACCGTTCAATGACCACCATGAACTGCTAGTCCACCCTTTCAATTTTTTTTTTTTTTTCAATTTTTGCCATGCTGTGTTTTTAGAAATGTTCATCTGTTTTCTATTTGTCAAAAGTTTTTAAAAAGGCCCTTCGTAATGACAAAATCAAATGGCAAAATAATAATAACATCAGCATTTTGGTTTACATTATAATTGAAAGGCCTAAGTCGAACAAATATGTATACATGTATACATATGTATACATGTGTATAATTTACAATCCCCGTTAACTAAGAAAAAAGTTAAAAAGATCTGTGTCCTTTTCTATTAAAAAAAGAAAAGAACAAACCGATTCCTCTTAAGATTGTCAATAATCAGAATATATATAAAAATTTTCTGTTAAGTATATATCATGACAATCCCTCTTGCTTCCTCAAAATCGAAATAATCATACGTGGATCACCCGCCTCATGATAAAAGAAAGCTTACTTAATATAAAATAGTAACTTTGATGGACCTTGTCTAGACGTGGCCCTGCTTTCTCTATAAGCTCACTTCTCTAACACGGTTAAGTCAGATAAATTTCCCAGATGACCTTGATAGCTTTACCAAACCGTCCAAGGCTTCATGTATTTCATCACCTACCTGGATGCCTCTCATCTAGGGAATAGAACATTTTCCTGCAGCATGAAACTCAATCTTGATTGTGATTTAGAGGTCCCCTATTGCATGAACCACAAAAGACATGCATTGAAACCTAATCGATGGCCTTAAAGATGAATGTGTCTGCACTTTTGAATTCACTGAGGTACAATGACCATTGACCAAACTACACATCCATATTTTAAGTCTCTGCGAGGCCAATCCCGAAGTGACGTATCGGAATTATGACTTAACAATCAGAAAAAACAATTAAGATTTGTTATTTTGTGAATGGAAGCACCCAAGATTCTATCGTGTTGCTCCATTTGTTGCCATTGAAATTACCACCGATATAAACAAAGGGAGAAAAATCTCAAAATAATTATTTCATATAAATTTATACAGGTGTTGTAGTGACATCAAATTGCTGCAGTGAACTCTTGTCTGTAGTAGCTACTGGGAACTCAATGAGGGGATTGACAAGGTTGGTTTGGCGGGAATTCGCAAGGCCTCAACACTTCCATTCAGCATCTCCACGACTTGAGTCATTGATGATCGATCTCTCGGATCAATTTGAATGCACCACAAGCTGATTATGATCATCTTCTTTGCGATTCCTTCGTCTCCCTTGTTCGTGATACCAGGCAACCCGAGTTCTTCCTGAAGTTCAAGGCGTTGGTGAATCCAATGAGGGAAATATAGTTCGCTGCTACGGTCCCCCTCAACTTCAACGTTTTTTCTCCTGCCGACCATTTCTAGAACCATCATGTCATAACTGTAGACATCCAACTTGTGAGAAACCCCTCCAATGTTCCTTATGACCAATTCAGGAGCAATGTAGCCTGCAGTGCCACGTGCACCCAACATTGCCACAATACTCTCTTCTCTAGGACATATTTTGGCAAGACCAAAGTCGGAAATCTTTGGACGATAATTCCAATCGAGAATAATATTGTGAGGCTTTATATCGAAATGCAAGATTTTGGCATTACACCCTTGATGCAAGTACTCTAGTCCTCGTGCTATGCCTAGGGAGATGCTATATAATGTCTCCCAACTCAGATGCCGATTTGCCTCTAAAGTGTCGCTTTTGAATATGAACTTTTCTAGTGATCCATTGGGCATGAACTCATAGACTAAAGCTCTTTTGCTTCCCTCAAAACAAAAGCCTAAAAGGCTGACAACGTTGACATGTGAAGTCCTGCTTATGCTCGCAACTTCATTGATAAACTCTTCCCCGTTACCTTTCAGATCCTTTAGAAGCTTCACGGCCACAAGTTGACCGTCTCGAAGCTCGCCTTTATATACATAACCATAACCTCCTTGACCCAACTTTTCCTGGAAAGAATTGGTCATCCTCTTGATATCTTTGTAGGTATATCTCCTCGAAGAGATTAGCCAATCGATTTGCTGTGCGGCCTTAGAATGTTCTTTCTTTCCCATCATCAAAGCCATATTTTTTCTTATCAGCGGTTTCTCCCTCAAGGAATAGACTAAGGCTCCGTTCGTTTCACGGAAAATAACTTCCAGGAAAACGTTTTCCGGATTTTCCGACGTTCGTTTCACGGAAAATAAATTCATTGGGAAAAACATTTTCCATGAAGGAAAAAAAATCTTCTAAAGTGAGGGAAAATGTTTTCCACTTTTGAAAAGTGGAAAACATTTTCCACATTCACTCTCTTTATCTTACACTCTCCATTAGTCCTCACTTCTTTCTTTTTATTTTTAGATTTTTAGATTTTTTTCATAAATTCGAATTTTTTGTTATTTTTTAATAAAATCGATTTTTTATTTTTTTATTTTTCTTTATTTTTTTGTCTTTCTTTTTGCTATTTTTCTTTTTCAGCCGGCCATCGGCCACGGCTACGGCCGGTGACCAACGACAAGCGAGTCGAGCTCGCCAGATCGGCGACGCCCGAGCATCACAAGACGGAAACTTATTTCTAAATTTACCCCTTTTCAAAATAAAAAACTGTAATCCTCTCTTCTCTCGCTTCATGAACCCAACGCTCTCGTGCTTGCTTCTCTTTGCTCCCTTCAAAACAATCGAATCCCTCCTTTTTAAAGTAGAACAAAGTCAATCGCTTGCCCTAATTGGTCGATCTCCCTCACTCGGCTTTTGCATGGCGTTGTGCTTCTTCTTCCTCCTAGTAGTTCAACTACTTTCCGAATTGAAGCTGCATAACTTGCGATGCCGATCCGAGAGGCTCGAGCCTCATTGCCTTGAGCTCACCTTGCCGATGAGCTGATCATGTGAGCTCGCCAGAGGTAGGCAAGCCTCGAGCCTTGCTAGCAAGGCGAGCTTGAGGCATGGCCGGCGACCGACCAAGGAAGGAGAGAACACAAAATAAAGAAAAAAATAATAAATAACGATTTTAAAAAATAAAAATAAAAGTTATTGAAAAAGAGTTTATAATGAAAAATATTTTCCCAAGTAAACAGCGGAAAATATTTTCCACTTCAAAATCAAGTTTTACCCGAACACCGGAAAATAATTATATTTTCTTGAAAAATAACTTCTTGGAAAATATTTTTCAGAAAAGTAACATTTTCCGTGAAACGAACGGAGCCTACAAGAACGGCAATCGCAATCCCAACTCCTGATGCAGCTGATTAGAGAAAAGCAAAAGATTTGCGTGCAATTATTTCAGTCCATCATTTAACTAGTGGAAAGTCCTAATGATGGAAAAGCAAAACTTTATCAAGGTTTCCGAGCAGTTAATTTTGTATATGAGACAAGATGTAGGTTTAATGGAGTACCTAGTGCGACTTTCATCAGCAAATCGCCTTGTTGCGCTGTTACAAAGAACACAAATCCTTATCAGGTAAATCTCCTAATCAAAACTAAGATGAAACCGGTTGGAATGCTTTTTACGACATAAGGAATGATTTTTATAACAATCAAAAAGGATGCTGTACATATAAGACTGAAAAACTTAGTGTGATGATCTGGTTCAACGAGAACAGGAATGACCGTTGGAAAGTGCAATTCCACCCCTAGGATAGCAATGGGGGCAAGAATGAACTGAATCTCACATCACCTAGGTATGATAAGATGAAATGCCTCATATGTGATTGCACTTGTCCTAACTTGTAAAGAGCTTTTTTCTAAGCTAATACCAAAAAAACAAAACCATGCAAACTCTGGCTCAAAGTAGACAATATCATTACGAGTGAGACCTAGGCTTAATACTATGGTATCAAAGCCAATATTGCAGCCAAAAATGTGAGGTTCAAGGACAAATTGCAACTTCAACTCTAGAATGGCGATGGGGGCAAGAATGAACCGAATTCGACAAGGGCAGAAGTTATCACCAAGGCTAGAGAGGGCCTGAACAAAGTACAACTCCAACTCTAGAGTGTCAATGACGAGGGCAGGAGTTATCACCAAGGCTAGAATGAACCAAATCCCACATCATCCGATGCCTTACATGTGATTCTTTTTTGGGCAAAGCCCAAAAGAACCAAACCGTGTGGGCTCCAATTCAAAGCAGACAATATCATTACGAGGGGATCTGGGCTTAACACTTAGGGTTCATATTTGATCCATACTTATTATAGTGATTCTTATTCCACGTCTTTAGATAAACTATTTTAGTACCGGTGCTCAAGAACTAAACTAGAGGGACAACTACTTATATATACTGGGAGTGAATTTCCTGGCCCAAGGGTGGGTCTCCCCTGAGGTTCGTAAAATCCGCTGACCATTTAGATAAACTATTTTAGTACTGGTGCTCAAGACTAAACTAGAGGGACAACTACTGATATATACAGGGAGTGAATTTCCTGGCCCGAGGTTGGTAAAATCCGCCGACCCATTGACAAGGCCCAACGGTAGCCAGCGAAGGAAAAAGGGAAAAAGAAAAAAGAAAAAAGAAAAAAAGAAATTATTAAAATCTTGCACTTCAGCCCAACTGTCATTCAAAGCAATGACGAAGAGAAGAAATGAACATACCGGTTCTACAAAGCCAAGCATGAGGCCGCTCAGGGCAGTAACACCGGAAATTGTAGATCTTGTCATCCAACCCACACTTGCCACCACTTGCCTCGCACGCACTACAATTGCTCGCCTTCCAATTCAACACGAACCGGCTCCTCAGTGCCTCCTCTATCTGCGCCCGCCCTCTCCACTCGGCCATCACCGGTACCTCCACCAAAGTCCGGCACATTTTTGTCGCATCAATCACTCCTAGATCCTCGTCATCCCCATATATCCCCAAAACGACCCCGCTTTCGCCTTCTTCTTTGCCAGAACAGCTGATCCTATAGTTCAGAAGCTTGCCGGTGAGGATAGAGATGTTGCAATTATATAAAAGAGTGAGAGTAGCGGTAACGTTCTGGCTCAGCTGGAAATGAGTCGGCATTAGAGTCAGGTTCTTGAGAGAACCAGGCACACAGTAAGAAAATGCAGTCGAGTTGTCATCAGGGATGGCGGCATTGGAGACGCGGAGAGAGTGGTTCTGGTAGAAGATATCACGGACAATGTAATCATTGCTGGAGAGGGTGATGACTGGGCGATCCTTATCGCAGGACAGGTTGAAGCCCGGGGAGCCACAGTAGGAGGGCTGCTGGTATCCGATATAGAATGGGAAAGTGATGTTTAGGCCGCCACAGGCGATGGGGAGGCTGCAGTTTCCGAAGTCAGGGTTGACGAAAGAGAGAGACTGTTGGGGCGATAAAGAGAGAGCAAAGAGTAACAGTAGTGAGAGGTTTGTGTTGATTGGCAGAGGAGAAAGAGGAGTTGCGGCAGCGGTTCTGGTTCTAGTTCTGGTCATTGTGGATTGGGGGGGAGGAGCCGGGGGAGATATGTCAAAGAGGTTTTAGGCTACATCACGACACTCAGTATATCATTGGATGATCTAACGAGTTGTGTCCGAATACAAGCCCTCATAAATTCGGACCATGTAGGTGCGAAAGCTTTCACTTTCACCATGTTCCTAGTACTGAAGGCTGCTGATTGACTTGGAAAGTGCAAATCTTCTCTCTTCTGGTTCTGCATTAGCCAAAACATGAGTTCTACCATGTTCCTAGTCTACGCGTTCTTATAGCTGTTTCTAAGATTAGTACACGACGACCGAAAAATGTGAAGGAAAGAGCGAGAGAGATAAATTCACTAGAGAGGTCAAGGCACATATGCCCCTCTAAATTTCACCAGGGCTGGCCTTCCTAGATGAAGCCAGGTTAGGACAATAGCATAAAGAGAGCAATTGAGACTTGAAATTTGTAAAAATCATTCTATCGACTATTCCAATTTAGTTCGGTTCAGCAACTGTTGTAGTTTCAAATTTCAAATGCGAAAATAAAAAAACAAAAAGAAAGAAAGACAAGTTAGGGAACAGACTTCAATATCATTGTTTCTATATATCTAGCTCAGAAGGTGTTGACGGAGGTTTTGGTTGAATTCTTCCCTCTAATAGTCCAGGGAAGACTGGCTTATCATGAATTATCATGATATTGTGACATTCATATACAATGTATAAATCTAAACATAAATTCCTACTGAACAACTGAATATCACTTAACACGATATATCTTACAAACAAATGGATATTCTCTTATGTTACATACCTTATGGAGATTGCAGAACTAAGCTTAATGGAGTGTTAACCATAACTCTATGCTAATGCAAAACAAGCATGAGCAAACACACTTGCAGAAAGCTTTTTCACTTTATATTTCTCTATAATAATCTATAATCCTCAAAGCATCGTTGCATTCACATTGGAACTGGCTAAGAAAACAGTGGCACTCCTTAAAAATTATCTATTTATTGACCCGAGAACATGATTAATGCAGGGTCAAGATCAACATTTGGAAAGCTGCTGCAATGACGGATAAATGCTAGGTATGAAAGCTCCTGATTGGATGTAAGAAAAGGGGCAGTTCAATGCTCGAAACACCAGTATCAGATGCACTGGGCGGCATAGGAGACTGTTTAGGTGGAGCAAAACCAGCATTGCCCGTTCTCTCGAACTCTGAGATCAACCAAAGAGATTGATGATCATAATCGACAAGGTCCTCCCACAAAGGTTCTAGTTGTGATGTTGGCTCATGAACACAACATAGCTTCGTGTCATTCCAGAAGAGATGACCTATCTCTACATTACCGCCCTTGCCAGGCTTACAGATGGAACCCATTCTTCCAAAGAAATAATCGTCAAAATGCTAAGGACATGGCGAAGCAAAACCTTAGAACTTATGGAGCTTTCGACACCCATTTTAGGAATTTCAGAGGCACAAGAACAGTCAGAAACAAGAGAACTTTGGTGGCATATAGCGGAGACAGAAGGCGTTTCAGCGAGATTCAATGGCTCAAACTAAAGATTGCATTACATGAATGTTTCATGGAATCCTTTTTCATTTAAAAACGCCATTTCACTGGGTCAACTGAGCACAGAGGACCTGAAAGACAAACCTGGTGGACTACAAACTTGCTTAGTGTCAGAAAAATCTATTACCACTGTCGATTAAAGGTGTGTAACAGGACTGCCCAAATCAGGAGCTGCTTGGATTGGATCAGATTGGCCAATTTTGGACTATTCCCACAGGTGACAGTCCGGTTCCCGATTCCTATTTTTGGAACCGGTGGTCGGTTAATCCGATTCTTGATTCTAAGGTGGGAACCGGACCAATAATATATATTTTTAATTTCTTAATAAATCCTAACTTTCCCAAGTCTCTCTATTTGTCTTCCTCAAGTAGAAACTGCAATCTATCTTCATCTATCCATACATATTATTATGGAGAGACCACTTCTTTTCTTTTTTTTTCGGAAATGTTGATTGGGTGAAATTTTGAGCAAATTGAATGGTTATATTTGATCGGACTGGACCAGTCAATCGTTCTAGTTCCCAATTTCAAGATTGGCTGGTCCGATCTCCAATCCTAGAAATTGGAAAACTATCACTTCTATTGTTGATACTTCAGCTAAAAAAAGGTCCTTATTCAGGACTCAGGATTGATTTCTCTCCTTTGGCCACGAGCCCATGGCCACCTTTGTTTCTTGCAAAGTTTCCAACTTCGTTTGACGGGGTTTTGAAGCTTTCCCATAGGCTTTCCTAGGTTGATTCCTAAACCTTAGAAACACAAAAATTTCACTGACAATTGCCTTTGACCCTCGATCTCTTTGAAGGTCGAATATTATGATTTGAATTCAGACTAGCGATTGACTTAAAAAGTGAAGTATTCTCATCACTTTAAATTCCGATTAGGTAGAACACGAACCTAAGAAGAGGTCTACTATTCTTTCTTATGATTGGTCATCTACTTCTCTCGAAAATCCCCAAATTTAGGTACAGTACTCCCGAACTTTTTTTGTCTGAAAAAAGAATCAAACTTTATGTCCAATTCAAATATGTCCCAAACTTTTTTTTATCTAAAAAAAACTCTCAACTTTAGGTCAACCTTAAATTTATCCCAAATTTTTTTTATATAAGAGAAAAATCGTCCTTTTTTTTTTTACTAAGAAATGAGGGCAAAGTCCTAAATTTGCACAATTACTCTCATAATAAAACTTGACCATGTCTGATCTCCTATCAACAAATGAACCAAACCTCTCAACGGACTACCAAATGCTAAAGTGTCATTTACATCATGTGATTGAAGTATCCAATTTGCTAGCTAGTCTACCGATGAGTTTCCTTCCCTAAAAGTATATACGATTTTGATCCATTGGGAAATACTCTTAACATTTTCCCAATCCGAAAAAGGAGAATGTCACCAAAATTGAGGGGGGTTGATTTCTAAAGAAGAGAAATAGTTATTTGTGAGTCCATCTCCACAATAAGTAATGTTCAATTAGATGGTCTCAAATGTATGCTCCAAAGATTAGCTTTAAGATCAGCTTTGAGCGAAGAACATGTTACCACAGATTGCACGAATCCAGTAAGCCAATTGCCCGATTCATTACAAGAAGGCCACCTGCTGAAGCTAGCCTCAGGTTGTCTTCAAAGGCCCTGTCAGTATTGAATTTGATCCAACCAGAAGGAGTGACCGTCAAATCCACAAACATATCCCTTTTCTCTCTCTGTGAAGACGATCTATTCTTAGTCATATGTCCTTAACATATCCCAAAGCGTTGGGCATCGATGGGGGTGCGATGTCCCCGTCGGATCCGGGTCGAGCATCGCATTTCTTCAGTGGAAACCCACAGAGCCGAGTTCTTTGCAAATGCAGACTTGGGGAACCCCGACAGCGACTTGGGCACTTCGCCAGCGAGCTTGTTGAGGGAGATGTTGAAGTCCTGGAGGTTCGGGAGGTCCAGGCCTGAAATGGGGCCCGAGAAGGCGTTCCCCTCGAGCCTCAGGGTCAGCAGGTGGGTCAACTCGTTGAGCGCCGTGGGGACCTCACCGGAGAAGTTGCTGAACGACAGATCGAACCGGTAGAGCCTCGACAGCGACGGCACGGAAGCCGGGAACTCGCCAGAGAAGCCGTTGTGGGAGAGGAAGAGGAGCTTCAGGGTGGTGAGATGGGACAGATCCGGGACCGGACCGGAGAAACGGTTACGCTTGAGGCTGAGGACGCGGAGCTGAGAGAGGGAAGCGAGGGACTGGACGGAGCCGCGGAGGCCGACGCCCTCGAGGACGAGGCGAGAGACGCGGCCGTGGAGGCAGGAGACGCCGACCCAGGAGCAGACGACGGCGGAGGAGTTCCAGTTGGCGAGCTTGCCGTCGGCGTCGGAGGCGGCTCTGAAGGCCAGGAGGGGCTCGGCGTCTGGGTTGGCGATGGAAGCTTGGAGGGAAGAGAAGCGCAGAAGGAGGAGGAGGAGGAGGGAGATGAGCTTCTTCAGATGAGGAGGCGGCGACATTGTGGCCCTGCGAGAGGGACGATGTGTCAGAGAGAGAGAGAGAGAGAGAGAGAAGGGTGAAGTGAAGTGAGGGAAGTGAGAGAGTGAACTGAGAAGTAAGTTTGGCTTCTCTGCAGACCTCGAAGAGAGAGAAAGGTTGGTTGGGGCACGAGAGAGGGTGGAATTGGAAACTCGTGCAGGGCAATATTGACCATGTGATTGAAAATAGGCCTTCTGTCTTCAATGCAATGTAGTTAATATTATGATAAACCCAAATTAATTTATGACAATTTTATTTTAAATTATTTTTTAATCATAAAAAAAATTTAATTGATATATTTATGATAAATATTTTTTAAATTTTTAATAAATTTTACTGTTAAATTATTAAATTAGATGAATATATGAAATTGATAAGCATATCAATTCGGGATTTTACCGTTCGTTTGTCACGCGTGTGCTAGTCTGTAGTTTTTATGGTATTAATCCAGTTTAACATATACTAGCGAATGGTAAATTCGTAACCAATGTATCGGTTTAAGATTTTTTATGGTAAAAAAAATTAATTTTTGAATACATTTGTCGTAAAGATACTAGTTTAGAATTTTTGTTGAATAAAAAATTAATTTAGATTAAAATTATCATAGGCGTACTAATTTTGGGGTTTTCGTAATATTAAACTTAAAGAAAGATAAGCCATACAATCTCGATGACATTTTTCACAAGCGGTCTTAATAGTCATTGATTTAAGGATTACAAATACTCCTCTCAAATCCATAGTTTCCAGGTCTTTGGCCTAAAATGCTCTCGCTTAGGAACCCAACTCAAATTTAACCCAACATAAACCGAGACGATTGTTGACTTTAGAGTTCTAGCGGGACTGTTTTCTGTATGTATAAACAAAAGTCTAAATCGGTAGTTAATAGGGTTTGTCTTATTATATTTGGAAGTGAGCACTAAGCACAATTCCAGGTGATGTACTTTTGTTTTTGCCGCATCGCCCGAGTGCCAGTAAGATCGCGGATTACTATGAGATTCCTTAAGCGCACTTCAAAACTCGAATTGAGAGTGGGAGCATAATATATTTCTTTTGACTTGAAGGAGAGCTTTTTGTTTATTCCCCAATCGTCGTTTTTAAGAAGAAAAAAAAAATGGAAATCAGCGCTCAGGTTTTGCGCCGGGAGAACTCTACAAATTATGGATTAACGATGAATTTCTAAAGCAGTAAGCGGAGCACAATCTTGATAATGAAAGAGGTCAGCGCGTTCACAGTTATGAAATTCGTTGCTTGGCTAGTTCCTTAGTGTAATCTATAATGAACTCTTTAGATAAGACCGACATGTGTCTGTTATATGCTTGATGAATGGATTAGGCCTACTTGATTCAAGAGTTCATATGAGTTGAGCTCGCAAGAATTTTCTATTGTAAACTGTATCTGTCTTGTATAATTGACATTGAATTAGCCCCGACTGGAGTCATTACTTTTTGTGGAGACAAATAGACAGACTTTGATTGATTTTTAGGGAGACGGCAAGGTTTGGTTTGGGGATAGCTTGGGAATAAGCCTCAATACTTCCTTTTAACATCTCCACATCTTAGGTCATGATTGTCAAGCTCTTAGATCAACTTGAAAGCATCAGTCTTATTATGGCCATCTTCTTTGCGATTCCTCTGTTCTACTCATTGGCAAAAGTTTTTTCTTGGAGCTCTAGGCCTCGGAGGACACAAAGACGGAAGTTTGTTTCACCGGTTCAACGTACAATGACTTTGATGTTTTTCTAGAACCATCATGTCGTTGCTATGGACATCCGGTTTGTGCTCTCATGTTCCTAAATCTGGAGCAAAGCATCCTAGGGTGCCCCAAGCTCCAAGTATCGAAATGGAGCTCTCTTCTCTTAGGCATGTTTTGGCAAGACCAAAGTTGGAGTGCCTCATCTTGCAGCGCAAGATCCCTGTGTTGCAGCCCCAATGGAAGTACTTGAGCCTGTGAGCTATGTCGGAGTGAAATTTGGTAAAGTGTGTGACAACCCAATTGCCGATCTACCTCCAAAGTGTAACTCCTGTCGTATATGAACTTTCCGAGAGATCCATTGCCGATCTCAGATACTGGGTTTGTAGATTCCGCCTCTAAAGCGAAGTAGATATCTCAAGGGTGGGACAAGAGAACGAATGAGGTCGAGGGGTCGATGGCAATCATAGAATTAGGTGGAATTGAAGTCATTGCAAGTGTAGTTGAAGGGACTCAAGTCTCAAGTAGCATGATAATATGTTGGAAGGCGCATCTCTTCTGATAAATCCGTCCTCACGACCTCAAGGATATGCGCGCTCCTATTCATGCGAATTACCCAATATTCCTAGGACGCCATGGACGGCATCAGGCTGCAACCGTGGCAGTCCAGTTCATAGCCTGTGTACCCACAGTCACTTGAAGGAAGGGAGATGACGAGAGCCAAGAAGAGAAAGGACCGCGAGAGGCCTATGCACTAATTAGAAGCTGATAGCTCGGGAGAAGAGACTTGAGACTTCGCCTAGCTAGCCCGACGACACCCAGACAAGAACCGGTCAATTAAGTATGTGGCCCTGCCTCTTTTGTTTAACGATCTCGTTCAAATGATAATCAATTTTTACTAAGAGTTTGAAATCTATTGAGTGTCAAAAATATTACTACCTGGTTTTCCTTTGTAATCCCCCAGTTTCTATTTTTCCCTGCGATATAGTGTTTGTCTTGACCCATTTTAGCATAGTTAAATTCAATGACATATACTTGACCTGCTCATTTGACGATAGATTAGGCATCTAGATAATTTAGAAAAAGAGTAATCACTAAACCTCGAGTTAGGAAGAGCTAAGGACTAAACGTATGCTTCGGCTTGACTTAAAGGACAAGGTTGAAGGTTAGAAGCTCAACTATAAGGAAGATAAAAAAATGTCCGACTAGACACAAGAAATTCTGTTACCATATGACTTTCTCCTCCGACATGACACTCAATCTTGATTGTGATTTTGAGGTCCCTTATTCCATGGATCAGGAAAGACATGCATTGAGACCTAATTGATGACCTTAAAGAAGAGCGTGTTTGCACTTTTGAATTCACTGAGGGGGTTCTTATGCGTACCCTGACTTATACTTTATTTTAGCCAAGCAAAAACACTCAAAACTTACTCAAATATATGTTAGCATTAAACCAAGTCCCGAACCCATTTAATGATTTAAGGATGGCATGGGAATAGAATTTCACTATCACCTTCACACCCCGTCCATAACCCAATCCCTAGCTCATTCACTAACTCAGCGAACTGTTCTACGGAGCCATCCATTCTTCAAAAGCAACATTTCAAGTTAAAAAAAATGAAAAAAATGGATCTGGTTCGGGTAGGATACGGGTAAGGTAAAGTTGTACTGTGCGCGTATGAATCAAAACAGGCTCAATTGGATTGGTCTAGGTTGGACTAACAATATCACCAGACACTAATCAAGAACACAACGATGGTTTGGAATTCAAGAAAATTTCGCTATCCATTTCAGGGAATTTTACCGGTTTGGCTATTCGTCTTCTGGTTGCATGGTTCCAACGGAATATAAAACACCAGCAAAGTGAGCAGATCCGTTCTGATTTCTTGACTTGTCGGTGGTCCTAGAATTGACTGTTTCATACATTGACCATCGACAATTCAAATCGTGATTGAATTATGATAAATGGTAATTAGCCTGCAAGGCTCATCACAGAATGCTGTGTAGGATTTATGATCTAACAATCAGAAAACCAATTAAGATTTGATCTTTTTTTAAATGGAAGCACCCAAGAAGAAAATTCTCAAAATGAGTATCTCGTATTAATTTATACAGATATCGTAGCGACATCAAATTGTAGCAGCGAATTGTCGTCTGTAGTTGCTGCGGGGGATCTCGATGAGGGGGATGACAAGGTTGGTTTGGGGGGAAATGGCAAGGCCTCGACACCTCTTTTTAGCATCTCCACGACATGAGCCATCGCTGGTCGATCTCTCGGATCAATCTGAATGCACCACAAGCTGATTATGATCATCTTCTTCGCGATTCCTTCATCTTCCTTGTTCGTGATTCCATGCAACCTGAGTCCTTCTTGAAGTTCAAGGCGTTGGTGAATCCAATGAGGAAAATATATTTCGCTAGTACGGTCCACCCCAACTTCAATGTTTTTTCTCCCGCCAACCATTTCCAGAACCATCATGCCATAACTGTAGACATCTGACTTATGAGAAACCCCTCCGATGCTCCTTATGACCAATTCAGGAGCAATGTAGCCTGCAGTGCCGCGTGCACCCAACATTGACACAATACTCTCTTCTCGAGGACAAATTTTGGCAAGACCAAAGTCGGAAATCTTCGGACAATAATTCCGATCGAGAAGAATGTTGTGAGGCTTTATATCGAAATGCAAAATCCTCGCGTTACAGCCTCGATGCAGGTACTCGAGACCTCGTGCTATGCCTAGGGAGATGCTGTACAATGTCTCCCAACTCAATTGCATATTTGCCTCAGAAGTGTTGCTTTTGAATATGAACTTTTCCAGTGATCCATTGGGCATGAACTCATAGACTAAGGCTCTTTTGCTTCCCTCAAAGCAAAAGCCCAAAAGGCTGACGACATTGACATGAGAAGTCTTGCTTATACTCGCAACTTCATTAATAAATTCTTCTCCGTCACCTTTCAGTTTCTTAAGAAGCTTAATAGCTACAAGTTGACCGTCTCGAAGCTTGCCTTTATACACATAACCATAGCCTCCTTGACCTAACTTTTCCCGGAAAGAATTGGTCATCCTCTTGATATCTTTGTAGGTATATCTCCTCGAAGATATAAGTCCCTCGATTTGCTGTGCCGGGACATAATGTTCTTTCTTTCCCATTATCATAGCCATATGTTTTCTTATCAGCGGTTTCTCCCTCAAGGAATAGACTAGAAGAATGACGACAATTGCAATCCCAACTCCCGATGCAGCTGATTAGAGAAAAGCAAAAGATTCGCGTGCAACAATGTCAGTCCATCATTTTACTAGTCTAAGGTCCTAATGATGGAAAAGCAAAACTTTATCAAGGTTTCCGAGCAGTGAATTTCTATATGAGACGAAAGTAGGTTTAATGGAGTACCTATTGCGACTTTCATCACCAAATCGCCATGTTGCGCTGTTACAAAGGACACAAATCCTTGTCAGAGAACTCACCCAATCAAAACTATGATGAAACCGGCAGGAATGCATATAACAATAGCAGGAATGCTTTTAAGCACACTCGGGCAGGACATTATACATGTAAGAACGAAAGCGGATTGTAAATTGATATATACTCATCACAGTGACTCTTATTTCATGTCTTTAAAATGACTTAGTTTGATACTTGTGCTAAAGAATTAAGTTAGAGGGAAAATAAAATAAATTTAGGGATTGAATTAGAACAATGACTTTGACGAAATACAGAGAGGACAGGGATTAAGACGATAGTATACAGTTAAACAAGAAAGAAGATATAAGCCAAGGAAATGATTAAATGAATAAATCCAATCTTGGTGCCATATGGCTCAAGGTACCTTGGTTCGCACATGAGTTAAGGTTCAACAGACCATTGATCCTCAAGATATTTTTCCCTAACCAACAGGGGAAAGATACCCTCAGAGCAACGATAGAAAGTTTTGACAAACGGACAGATACTGTGTTGTTGCGACCCTCAAGAAAACTCAGCTGTGCGGTTGTTTTGACCCTCAAGAAAACACTACTGCGCTGTGAGATTGTGGAGCCCCTGAATATTCGTGATCAGAGGTAACTCGTAGAACATTCTAGGCAGAAAGGTAATTGCACTCAACTCGACCTGGATAATCCAATGGTTTTAATTAACGTTTCATAAAGAGATGAGTATTATGCTCAGGCACACAGTGAAGAAGAAATAAGCCCCCATCAGGAACACAAACCCAGACATAAGCCCGGACAGGACAGCAACACCTGAACCGCTCATGATTGAATCCGCATTTGCCACCACTCTCCTCACACGCACTGCAAAAGGCGCTGTCCAATTCAGCATGACGCCACTCCTCAACACCTCCTCTGTCTCTGCCCTCCGCCCTCTCCACTCTGCTGCCACTCGCTCCTTTACCACCGACTCGCACTTCATTGACGCCTCCACCACTTCCCCATCTTCCTTATCTCCATAAATTGCCAGAGCAACACTGTCCTGGCCTTCTTTTCAAAAGTAATCCTTGACCCAAGAAGGTAATCCGCATGGACAGAGATGTTGCTGTTGTGGAGGAGAGAGAGTGGCGGTTATGGTCAGACCAATTTGGATATGAGTTCACAGAAGGGTCAAGTTCTTGAGAACAGGAGGGCAAGAGAAGGTCGAATTATTCAAGAATGCGGTGTTGGAGGTATGGGGGGACTACTTCTGGTAAAAGATACTGTGGACAACACAGTCGTCGCTTGAGAGGTTAAGGATCGGACTGTTGTGGATGCGAGCTAATTCAAAGCCAAGGAAGCCGCAGTAAGAGGGTTGTTGGTCTAAGACAGAATGGGAAGGTGATGTTGTGGCCACCACAGGTTCTGGGGATGCTGCAGTTTTGGAAGTGCTTGTTCATCACACAGGCTGACAGCTTTGCCGATTAGGCTACAAAGAGGAGTACTAATTTGAGTTTTCTGAGTGGAGGGAGAGGCAGCATGATCAGTAAGATGATGCTGCCTCTTGAATTTGTGCGTGTTGATAACTTAGAGATTGCTGGAGGATGGAATTATTGTCGAGAGAGAGTGGTGAAAGATTCACACCCACAAGAATACATACTCTCCAGTATTGGATCAATAATGGCTTCCTTTAATTCAGGTACGCTATATCTATTGATTGATCCCATGTTCATTTGATTGAAAAATCCTATTACTCTAGCACACCACATTTAAGTGGGGAGTCCACACAATTCAATTGGTCAACCAACACTTCTTTTCCTCTAATTGAAGGCTGGCGATTGACCTGAAAAGTGAAAGTCTTCTCTTCTGGTTCCGTATAGCCAGAAGACGAATTCTACTGTTCTCTCGTGATGTCAGTACGCATTCTTATAGCTGTTTCTAAAAATTACAGGACAGTCGAAGAAAGCGAATGAAAGAGCGAGAGAGATGAATTCACCTGAGAGGTCGAGGCATCTATGGCCCCCCTAAATGGTCTGTCAGTACAATATTCTCGCAGGTGACTTCCCTCTTAAATATTATAATTTCACCATGCGATATATAAAAAATTTGTATAGTCATCAGACAAAACCATAAGGTTCGACTTATGCATGAAAGTCCAACAATTCCACGGGCGTGTATATCAGCGACATTTTCATAAAGTTCAGCATCAAATGCGATACGATCCACAAGCAAATAATAGAGACAGGTCACTCTGGCCAAAGGAAAAGAGGACATAATTATCAACCGTAACACTTCAGTTCAGTTCAGCAGTTGGTCTAGGTTGGAATTTCAAAAGAAAGACCTTTCATAATGATGTTTATATACGTCTAGCTCATAAGTTGATGGAGGATTTGGTCAGAGTCTTCCCTCTGGAAGTCTAAGGATACCTGGATTATTATGAATGTCATATCATGATATGATGATATGCATATTCCGCGTATAAATCTCTTATGGCTTCCTTGATCTGACATAAATTCCTATTGATCAACTGAATATCGCTTAACACAATACATCTTTGGAACAAATAAATATTCCCTAATGTTACATATATTATGGAGATGATAGCACTAAGCTTAACGGAGCGTTTTATGCGATAATGTTAACCACAACTTTAATCCGATGCAAAAGAAGTGTGATCAAATATACATGCAGAAAGCTTTTCACTTAACATTTTCTCCCTATCCGATGTATAGCAAGCTCAATAATCATCCATGATCCTCAAGGCAGTGCTGCATCTTACATTGGAATTGGCTAAGCAAACAGTATTTTCTTTTGGACATTGCTATGAATTCATCTAATTACTAAAACTATAAAAGCGGTTGCACAAAGTATGTTTGGTTTACTGAAAATGATTAGTCAAATCATTCCCATTTGAAGAAAATATGCAAGCTTAAATTTAGGAAAATGAATTCCCTAATTCGATTTTCAGGGAATTTATTTTCCTTTATCATAAATTTATTTTCCTGAAACAAACACCCCAATCTACAAAAGGATTGTCCAAAAGAAATATAAATAAAAGCAATGGCTTGGTGAATGAAGCCAGGGTGGGAAAAGAATTCAGAGAATAGAAAACCAAGGGAAGCCAAAAGGTTCCTCTTCCTCTGAAGTCCTTGTCAAGTTTGGAGAGCATGGCGAGAAAATTCACCGAAAAACACATGGTAGAATTTAAACCATCGCTAGTACAGGAAATTAATCGGAAAAAGTGTTACCTCCTGTGCACAGAAGACGTCCATCCGGCCCCCCAGCATTTGCCTCCACTTTTTGGCATTTAAAACAACTCTCCCACGAGGTTAAATTCCAATTCAGTCTAAACCCCTGCTTCAACAACTTCTCCTCGAAGTCAACATTTTCTTTTTCCTCGCTATTGTCTCTGGCTAATCCAGCAGGTACAGTAACATGACTCTCGCACACTGACCAATTAAGATTTAGGTCTTCTGGTCTACCTATTATAAGAGCGACATAAGAGTGGTTGGCGCCAACAGAGGGGCAAGTCAAGTCAGGATATGGATAACCACCACTCGAGAAGCTGCTGCAATTACTGAGAAATGCTAGGTGTGAAGGAAAGAAGGGCGGTTTAGGAGCCTGTTCAGACGGAGCGAAACAAGCATTGCCCGTTCTCCCAAACTCTGAGATAAAACCAAGAGATTGATGATCATAATCGACATGGTCTTCCCAGGAAGCTTCTAGTTTCCACAGTGGCTCATAAGAGCAACATAGTTCAGAGTCGTTCTGGTAGGGATAACCTATCCTGACATTACCGCACTCGCCAGGCTCGCAGGATTCATGTTTCAAGCTCACTGATGCAACCCAGTCTTCCAAAGAAATAATGGTCAAAATGCTAATGACATGGCGAAGCAAAACCTTGGAACTTATGGAGCTCTCGACACCCATTTCAGGAATTTCAGAGGGGAACAATAGAAGCACAAGAACTGCGAGAAAGAGGAAAGCTTTGGCGTGCGTATAGTAGAGACAGGAGGGGCTCAAGTGAGATTCAGATGCTCACGCTGAAGATCGCATTATATGAATGTCTCATTGAACCCTTTTTCCACTTATACTCGCCAATTGACTGGGTCATCTTGGCGTGGAGGACCCGAAAGAGCAAACGTGGCCCCAGAGTCATAGCGATTTCCCTGAGGTTCATCTTCGACCCTGGATCTCTTTGAAGGTCGAGTAAGATGATTTGAGTTCACGGCTGGCGATTGCTTAAAAAGTGAAGTTTTCTCTCGTTACTTTGGTTCCAATTAGGTAGAGAAGACAAACCAGGGAAGAGGTCTATTATTTTATCACGACATTGGTACGGATTCCAAGAATTACAGGACAATGCAGAGAAAGCATCGGCGCACAGACCGGACAGCAATCACGGAGCCATCGCAGCAGTCACAGCTCCTAAGGACTACGGATAAATTGGAACTTGATTATCATCTGTCATTTTATATTGAATTTTATTATATGATGTGTCATTTTTCTATTGAAACGACGGCAGCCATCGTCTTTGTGTTTTCAACTAAAGCAACCGTAATCCTATAACTTTTTCTTCTGGCCATTTGGATCTCTAACAACGTATTTATTTGAACTCATTAGTTCATACGTTAAATATGCATATGAAATACCGTTGGAGACTGCCACATTAGTGCTATCTGAACAAATTAGTGGTAACTAAAATTTCTTGTGTTGATTGGGTTAAAATATTCCAGGTTGTGCGATCCCTGGTGAGACAGACTTGGCTTAGTTTGTGAGACAATGGTTGCCTAGAAAATGGAAAAGCAATCGTCATCACAGAGCACATGTGGTGGGGGCTCGTGATCCTCTTTGAGTGTGCATATCTACATTTTGATTATTAACTCAAATTTTTCAAAAGCCCAGTTAAATTCTTTGTTGCTTTGAAGATAACTTTTGAAAACTTTTCTACAGATGCACAGATCATCCAGGACAAGATGTACCTTTATAGTTCAGATGAAAATTCTCATATCTCTACTGGGTTGGACATATAACCATGGTCTAAAGAATAAGACAACTCCATGGAGTTATAGATCTGTAATACGTCAAATCCTTTTAAGTGGTGGGACTCACTTATTAAAAAAAAAGGAAGAAAATAAGAGGTTTGAAATAAAAAAAGGAGGAAAGAGAAACTGGGAGCCCAACCTCTTCGGGAAAGAGAAAGAGAAAAGAGAAGGAGAGAGAGAGAAGAGAGGAAAGAAAAGAAGAAGGAGAAAGGGAAAGAAAGGAGAGGGAAAGAGTTTCACATGTGCGCGTTGTGAGAGTCTCGTCAAGCCGACTTGACTATGTAACGTAATGCCTAGTGAGTACTCACACCCCTTATTTGTCCAATCAAAGCAATTTTTCCAGTTTAGGGCTCAACTTTGGAAATAATGTGACATTCGAGCCGTGAAGTCCAATTTTTTAGTCATTTAGCTGCGTATATATATTGGAATGATATTTTAGGGTGTCATGGAGCCGTAAGAATTTATGAAATGTGACTTGATCTTAAATTTGTCCAAAACAAAATTTCAAAGCTTCCCGTGCGTGATAAATAATATGTGCCCAGCCAATTTGAGGCCTTGTTTCGTTGGTTTTGCAGCTTGATTTTGGGATGCTCAAGTTGGAGTTTTTGTAGTATGTTGAAAGAGCTTTTTATTGACTATTAATACATTTGGAACAAGGTCCGGTGGAAAGAGTTATGACGTGACCAAGTTTTGCGTTCAAGTTTCACGTTGCGAACGACTTGAATAATCGTCTTGGGTATGCAATTTGTTAGCGTATATGAGTCGTTTTGTTAGCGTTTAGGCATAATATAGCCGTTTTCATAGTTGACAGTGAATTAGCCTTGATTGGAGTCATTACTCTTTTGTGGAGACAACGTTCACCTGAACAAGCTTGGATTGATTTTTAGGGAGACAACAAGATTTGGTTTGGGGATAGCTTGGGAAAAAGCCTCCATACTTCCTTTTAACATCTCCCCAACTTAGGTCATAGATGGTCAAGCTCTTAGATCAATTTAAATGCATCATAGGCTTATTACAGCCATCTTCTTTGCAATTCCTCTGTTCTTCTCATTGGCGAAAGTTTTTCTCGGAGCTTCAGGCCTTGTACACACACGGCCACCGTCACTTGAAGGAAGGGAGATGACGAGAACCAAGACCCGAACCCATTTAATGATTTAAGGATGGCTTGGGAATAGACTTCCACTATCACCTTCACTCCCCGTCCATAACCCAATCCCTAGCTTGTTCACTAACTCAGCAAGCTGTTCTACGGAGCAGTCCATTCTTCAAAAGCAACATTTCAAGGAAAAAAAATGATAAAAATGGATCTGGCTCGGGTAGGATATGGGTAAGGTAAAGTTGTACCGCGTGCTTATGAATCAAAGCAGGCTCAGTTGGATTGGTTGGACTAACAATATCACTAGACACTAATCAAGAACACAATGATGGTTTGGAATTCAAGAAAATTCCGCTATCCATTTCGGGGAATTTTACCAGTTTGGCTATTCGTCTTCTGGTTGCATGGTTCCAACGGAACATAAAACACCAGCAAAGTGAGGAGATCCGTTCTGATTTCTTAACTCATCGGTGGTCCTAGAATTGGCTATTCCATACACTGACCATTGACCATACCAACTTCCATTTTCCATGTCTATTCTTTTTTACTGTTCCATACACTGACCATTGACAATTCAAATCATGATTGAATTATGAGAAATGGTAATTAGCCTGCAAGGCTAATCACAGAATGCTGTGTAGGAATTATGATCTAACAATCAGAAAACCAATTAAGATTTGATCTTTTACGAACGGAAGCACCCAAGAAGAAAATTCTTAAAATGAGTATATTTTATTAATTTATACAGATGTTGTAGTGACATCAAATTGCAGCAGTGAACTGTCGTCTGTAGTTGCTACGAGGGTCTAGATGAGGGGGATGACAAGGTTGGTTTGGGGGGAATTGGCAAGGCCTCGACACTTCTTTTTAGCATCTCCACGACATGAGCCATTGCTGGTCGATCTCTCGGATCAATCTGAATGCACCACAAGCTGATTATGATCATCTTCTTCGCGATTCCTTCATCTTCCTCATTCGTGATTCCATGCAACCCCAGTCCTTCCTGAAGTTCAAGGCATTGGTGAATCCAGCAAGGAAAATATATTTCGCTAGTACAATCCACCCCAACTTCAACGTTTTTTCTCCCACCAACCATTTCTAGAACCATCATGCCGTAACCATAGACATCCGACTTATGAGAAACCCCTCCGATGCTCCTTACGACCAATTCAGGAGCAATGTAGCCTACGGTGCTGCGTGCACCCAACATCGACACGGTACTCTCTTCTCTAGGACATATTTTGGCAAGACCAAAGTCGGAAATCTTCGAACAATAATTCCGATCGAGAAGAATGTTGTGAGGCTTTATATCGAAATGCAAGATCCTAGCTCAATGTAAGTACTGTAGCCCTTGTGCTATGCCTAGGGTGATGCTGTACAATGTCTCCCAACTCAATTGCTGATTTGCCTCAAAAGTGTTGCTTTTGAATATGAACTTTTCCAGTGATCCGTTGGGCATGAACTCATAGACTAAAGCTTTTTTCCTTCGCTCAAAGCAAAAGCCCAAAAGGATGACAACATTGACATGAGAAGTCTTGCTTATACTTGCAACTTCATTAATAAATTCTGCTCCATCGCCTTTCAGTTTCTTAACAAGCTTAACGGCTACAAGTTGACTATCTTGAAGCTTGCCTTTGTACACATAATCATAACCTCCTTGACCCAACTTTTCCTGAAAAGAATTGGTCATCCTCTTGATATCTTTGTAGGTGTATCTCCTCGAAGAGATAAGTCCCTCAATTTGCTGTGCGAGGACAGAATGTTCTTTCTTTCCCATTATCATAGCCATATGTCTTCTTATCAGCGATTTCTCCCTCAAGGAATAGACTAGAAGAATGACGACAATTGCAATGCCAACTCCCGATGCAGCTGATTAGAGAAAAGCAAAAGATTCGCGTGCAACAATTTCAGTCCATCATTTTACTAGTCTAAGGTCCTAATGATGGAAAAGCAAAACTTTATCAAGGCTCCCGAGCAGTGCATTTCTATATAAGACAAAAGTAGGTTTATGGAGTACCTATTGCAACTTTCATCACCAAACCGCCATGTTGCGCTGTTGGTTGCGCTGTTACAAAGGACACAAATCCTTGTCAGAGAACTCTTCCAATCAAAACTATGATAAAACCAGGAGGAATGCATATAACAACAGCAGGAATGCTTTTCAACACAGTCGGAGAGGACGTTATGCATGTAAGAACGAAAGCTAAAGGGATCATTATTTGATCCATACTCATCACAGTGACTCTTATTTCATGTCTTTAAAATGACTAGTTTGATACTTGTGTTAAAGAATTAAGTTAGAGGGAAAATTAAATAAATTTGGGGATTGAATTAGAACATTGACTTTGACGAATATACTGACAAAATACAAAGAGGACAGGTAGTGAGACGATAGTATCCAGTTAAACATGAAAGAAGACATAAGCCAAGGAAATGATTAAATGAATTAACCCAATCTTGGTGCCGTATGGCTCAAGGTAACTTGGTTCGCACATAAGTGAAGGTTCAACAGACCGTGGGATTTTTGTTGAATGAGTCATATTTTCTTTCTTGTAAATATGTTTTCCACGTGTTAGTAGTTTGTGACAGTTTCTATGGTGCTGAGTTTTTCACATGTTAATAGTTTGTGACAGTTTTTATGGTGTTGTTGCTGCACATGTTAAGTTAGTGGGGATGTTAGTGGGGGTGTGGTAGTTATTTTTGGTGTAAAGCTTGTATAATGGCTGTAGTGTCAGTTTTTTAATGGAGAATGCAGGTTATTTTTCTTCTCTCATGTGTGTCTCTCTTCTCCTATATTCTCTACAGACAGTGGTATCAGAGCCTTGAGATCCTGAAAGTAAAAAATATGTGAGATTACCCAATGGCCATAGATTCCAATTTTGTGTAAGCAGCCATCCCACACTTTGATGGTCACCATGACCATTGGAGCATGCTAATGGAGAATTTTTTTATGGTCAAAAGAGTATTTGTCAGTTGTCGAATATGGAATTCAAGAGTCACCAACAGGTGCGGCTTTGACGAATTCCTAAAAAACAAATCTAGAAGCTAGAAAGCTGAAGGACCTGAAGGCAAAAAATTATCTCTTTCAGGCTATTGATCATCCCATCTTGGAAACTATTCTTTGCAAAGAAACTTCAAAGGATATTTGGGATTCTATGAAGAAGAAATATCAAAGCTTGGTTAGGGTGAAGCGTGCATAGCTTCAAGCCTTGAGAAGGGATTTTGAGACACTAGTGATGAAGGGTGGAGAATCCGTCACCGGCTATTGTGCTAGAACAATGGAGATCAGCAACAAGATGCGATTCCATGGTGAGAAGATGGACGGCGTCACCATTGTGGAGAAGATTTTGCATTTTTTGACACCAAAGTTTAATTATATTGTCTGCTCAATTGAAGAGTCAAAAGACATAGATGCACTCTCTCTCAATGAATTGCAAAGCTCTTTATTGGTGCATGAACAGAAGATGAATAGAAATTCAACAAGAAGTTCAACAATAGAGGAGCAAGCGTTAACGGCTTCTACCTTTACTCATTCCAACAATTTTAGAGGAAGGGGAGATCGAGGAAATAGAGATGTTAGTAGAAATTTCAACGCATATAATGATCAATCTCAAGGCAAAGGCAAATGACGGAATTTTGATAAATCGAAGGTAGAGTGCTTTAAATATCATAAATTTGGTCATTATGCATCTGAATGTTATACTAGGCTGCCTAATGATAAAGAAAAGGGAGAGAGTTCAAATTTTGTCAAAAAGAAGGAAGCATAAACGTTGTTGATGACTATTCAAGATGAAAAGAAACCTGAGTTAGATTTTTGGTTTATGGATACAGGGTGGTGCGGGAACTACATGAGTGGATGTAAGTTTTCTTTTTCTTATCTAAATGAAGATTTTCATTCTACTGTGAGTTTTGGTGATGATTCTATTGTGAAAGTGATAGGAAAAGGTGATATTAAGATAAGAACCAAGAATGGTTTTGTGGAAACGATCTCTGATGTGTTGTATGTTCCTAACTTGAAAAGTAATTTGTTGAGTGCTGGTCAGTTACAAGAAAAGAGTTATGTTATCACTGTCACACCCCAAATCACAAGAACCAGGGCATGACTCGGCCATCCTTTAATCAAAGGACGAAGCCTCAACAAACCAACATATAACCTTATATGAACATATATACATCCACTTATATATATATGACAAAAGGCATATGGTCACAATATCAGAGTTGTCTAAAACCACCAAAAATACATACACCTCCTAAACAGCTAGCTCAAGTTCACTAACCAAGCTAGCTCACCAAAAATTCCCACAAGCAAAAAAGTCCTCCCCGATGCGAACGCTCACGTCCCTACGGCGGCTCGCTGAGGAACCTGAAAAACATGAAGAGGAGTGGAGTAAGCTACCACGGCTCAGTGAGTAACACATTTCTTCCAAGCGGATCGGGAAATCACTATGCACATTTACAATACCAATACCATCCACTTTGAACATATTATATATATTTCAAGAATCACCAAAAATAAATACCAATGGTCAAGTCCATTGATCAATCTCATAAAAACACATGCCAAGGGTCCATCCCACTGGCTAAACTCATCAAAACACGGATCAATGGTCCATTCCACCGACCAAACTCAAATCAAATGTTAATGGTCTACTCCATTAACCAAACTCAGGCTCAAATGTCCAACCATGGTCATGATTAACGTCCGTGACAAGACGACCAAGATTCCCCCCTTGGCAAGGTCTCCACCTATTATAAGCCGGTGGCTCGGCCCACAAGGATATCCTAGACTAGTATGCGCATACCTACACACCCCTCAGGGTTCACAGAGACATTGAGCAGCAACCAACAATCACAAATCCACAGTAATCCACAACAGAATCAGAATCCTTTCACAATTCAAACAGAATCCTTTCACAATTCAAGCATTTATGAAAATGCTTTACATAAACCAGAATCCTTTGATAAAGGTTTCGCAAACCACTTTCAAGCAAATAATCAAAGGACAGTTTCTTCACTTAAACAACAAATTGCAGTAAAAGCCCGATCCTATTTTTATGCATCAAAGAATGCTATTTTTCAACTAATAGCATATATTACCCATAATATCTTCCAAACATGAGTTCAAAATACAAGGAAGAAATAGTATCACTCACCTGGGAAAAGCCAAAAACCCACTAAGCCCTTAATTGAGCCGACGTACTCGAATTCCTAACAATTAATTCAAAATAATATCAAAAATCGAGTAAACGGACATTCTAAAGAATGACTTGGCTATATTACGCCTATTTGTCGATAAAACGACACCTACGTGCCAAAGGAAAGCTCGCCTTAAACGAAAACCTATTATTATACGCGA
The DNA here is from genome assembly GCA_014182895.1 of Angophora floribunda. Taxonomy (NCBI): domain Eukaryota; kingdom Viridiplantae; phylum Streptophyta; class Magnoliopsida; order Myrtales; family Myrtaceae; genus Angophora; species Angophora floribunda. The sequence continues at coordinate 26,414,696 of CM024711.1, read as the reverse complement.
GACACGGACACGCAAACAGCTTTGTCGCCCCATAACTTCCTCCACAAAAACCGGTTTCAAGCCAACTTATAGTCATTAGAAAGCTCTCTTGATGCTCTACAACAATCCCCATAACATCCGCCTCAAAATCTCGCCAAAAACAGCAGAAAACCAGCCTCGAAGCTACTGTTCGCTACAGTAACAGAACGCGCGCCGAACTTCAAAAATTCGTTCCGGACAAACCGCAAGTTCAAATTCAATTCCGCAAAATGCTATAGCTTCACAACATCCTAAATTATCATTCCCATAAAAATTTGCAGCTCAATGACCCGAAAATCAGACTTCGCCGCCCAAATCTCCATAAACTCCGAATTTCAAACCCTAATTGCTATTAATCCTTTCCAAGGATGATTAGATGCCTTAATCACTTACCGGCGCCGAGGAACGAAGTTAAGATGAGCTGTGGATGCGTCTGAGGTGAGCACATGGGGGTTTCGCCTCCATTTTTCCTCTTTCCCTTCCCTTTCTCCTCTTTCCCGTTTCTGCTTCTGCTGTTTTTCTGTTCTGTTTTGCTTCTGTGTGCAGCAAGTCCACGCAGCAAGAAGAAGCAACAAATAAAGATGGGCTGGGCTGCTTAAAGGGAAAAAGGCTGGGCTGGTTGTGGCCCATATATTACAATCACGATTAAGAATGATGCTTGTGAAATTTACGATTCTATTAGAGGTGCTATTGCAGTTGTTCAAATGAATTCAAACAGATTGTTTCCATTAAAGATTGAAAGTATTCAATCTTGTATGATGGCTGAAATGAAAGATCCCTCATGGTTATGTCATTTTCGTTATGGTCACTTGAGTTTTGGTGGATTGAAGACCCTCCAACATAAACATATGGTGATAGGGCTTCCTCTAATTACAACTCTTTCTCAAGTTCGTGAAGAATGTGTTGTTAGCAAATAACATCATTCTCAATTTCCCAAAGGAAAGTCATGGAGAGCAAATGATGTATTGCAACTGGTGCATTCAGACATTTGTGGGCCAATAAACCCATCTTCTAATGGGGGTAAAAGATACTTAATTACCTTCATTAAAGATTTTTCCAAAAAAACTTGGATTTATTTTTTACAAGAAAAATCAGAAGCTTTCTTTATATTTAAAAGCTTCAAAGCTCATGTGGACAACGAAGCAAGAAAGACCATTAAGGCCCTTCGAACTGATCGTTGTGTTGAATATTGCTCAAAAGAATTTGAAATTTTTTGTGTAGAGCATGGCATTCGAAGAGAGCTTACAACCGCTTATACACTACAACAAAATGGTGTATCCGAGAGGAAAAACATAACCATTCTCAACATGGTGAGAAGTTTGTTGGCAAGAGGAAGAGTTCTAAAGACTTTTTGGCCAGAAGCAGTAAATTGGAGTATTCATGTTTTGAATAGAAGTCTAACTTTTGTTGTTCAAAATATGACACCAGAAGAGGCTTGGAGTGGGAGAAAACCAGCTGTAGATCACTTCAAAAATTTTGGATGCAATGCATATGTTCATGTCCCTGATGAGAAAAGGAAGAAACTTGATGACAATGCCGAAAAGTGTGTCTTTCTTGTTGTAAGTGATGTATCCAAAGCATATAAATTATTTAATCCTTTGACAAAGAAAGTCGTGACCAGTAGGGATGTTGTTTTTGATGAAAAGAACACTTGGGATTGGAATAGGCAACGACCTACCCAAATTTCAGCACCTTGCATGCTCAAAAATTCATCAAATACAACTTCTACATGTGCTAAAACTTCGCCAACAGTCACTGAAGTAAATGAAGATGAAGTGCAATCTCTTCGCTATGTTAGAAGACGGCCTGCTTGGATGGAAGATTATGAGGTAACTGGAATTAAAGATCCAATTACTCACTTTGCTTTATTTTCAGATTGCGACCCTACTACTTTCGAGAGTGTTGTCAAAGAAGAAAAATGGCAGAAAGCAATGGATGAAGAAATTGATGCCCCTTGAAAGAAATGATACTTAAGAGTTATCCGATCTTCCCAATGGACACAAAACCATTGGTGTAAAGTGGGTCTTCAAAACAAAGTTGAAAGGAAATGGTGAAGTTGACAAGTACAAGGCATGCTTGGTAACCAAGGGATACAAGCAGTAGTACGAGATTGACTATACATAAGTTTTTTCTCTAGTCGCAATACAAGACACAATTATATTGGTGGTTGCATTGGCAGCACAAAATTCTTGGCCTATTTTCCAGCTAGATGTCAAATCGACATTCTTGCATGGGTACTTGGAGGAACATGTATTTGTCGAACAACCCCCTGGTTTTAATAAGATTGAAAATGAGCATAAACTTTATAAATTGAAGAAAGCCCTTTATGGGTTAAAACAAGCCCCACAGGCTTGATATAGTCGCGTTGAGACTTATTTTCTTAAAGTTGGTTTTTTGAAATGTCCTTATGAGCATACACTTTTTGTTAAGATTGGAGATAAATGAAAAATGCTTATTGTCTGCTTGTATGTTGATGATTTGATATTTACTAGAAATTGTGATGCCATGTTTGAAGAATTCAAGAAATCAATGATGGATGAGTTTGAAATGTCTGATCTTGGTATGATACATTACTTTCTTGGCATAGAAGTAGTACGATCAAGTGATAGGATTATTATTTCTCAAAAGAAATATGTGGGAGAAATTTTGGACAGATTTCACATGAACGATTGTAATCTTATAAACACTCTGGTTGAGTTTGGCTTAAAGCTACACAAAGATCATGAAGGGAAGAAGGTTGATGGGACACTTTACAAACAAATTGTGGGCGGTTTGATATATCTAACTGTAACAAGACCAGACATAATGTATTATGTGAGTTTAATCAGTAGATATATGGAGAATCCAACGGAAATGCATTTGTCAACTGCTAAGAAAATTCTTTGTTACTTGCAAAGAACTAGAGACTTTGGACTATTTTACAAGAAGGGTGAAAAGTCCAATTTGTTGGGGTTTATTGACAATGATTATGCAGGAGATCAAGATGATAGGAAGAGTACTTCGAGTTATGTTTTCATGTTTGGGACAGGTACTATTTCATGGTCATCCAAAAAGCAACAAATTGTCTCTTTGTCAAGTACATAAGCTGAATTTGTTGCTGCTACAGCTTGTGCTTGTCAAGCTATTTGGCTAAGGAGAATTCTTGAGGAGCTGCAATTCAAGCAACCAGGAGCTACCAAAATATTTTGTGACAACAACTCAGCAATCAAACTCTCCAAGAATCCCGTGCTACATGGAAGAAGCAATCATATTGATGTGAAGTTTTATTTCTTGAGAGATCTCAGTAATGATGGAACAATTGATCTAATCTATTGCAAGAGTGAAGATCAAGTTGCTGATATATTCACCAAAGCCCTCTAGATGGAGTCGTTTGTGAAGCTCAGGAGGTTACTAGGTGTCTGCACGCTAGAAATAGTTAATACTTTAAACTGATTATTTGCAACATTAGTTTAAGGGAGGGGATGTTGAATGAGTCAAATTTTCTTTCTTGTAAATATGTTTTTCACATGTTAGTAGTTTGTAACAGTTTTTATAGTGCTGTGTTTTTCACGTATTAATAGTTTGTAATAGTTTTTATGGTGTTGCTGCTGCACATGTTAAGTTAGTGGGGTGTGGTTGTTACTTTTGGTGTAAAGCCTGTATAATGACTGTGGTGTCAGGTTTTTAATGGAGAATGCAGGTTGTTTTTCTTCTCTTGTGAGTGTGTCTCTCTTCCTATATTCTCTACAGACAATTTGTCCCTAACCAACAGAGGAAAGATGCCCTCAGAGCAACGATGGAAAGTTTTGACAAACGGACAAATACTGTGTTATTCCAACCCTCAAGAAACTCTGCCGTGCGGTGAGATTGTGGAGCCCCTGAATATCTATGATTGAGAGGTAACTCGTAGAACATTCTAGGCAGAAAGGTAAGTGTACTCTACTTGACCTGCACAGTTCGATGATTTTAATCAACGTTTCATAAAGAGGAGAGTAGTATGCGCAGACACAGACTGAAGAAGAAATAAGCCCTCCAGGAGCACAAACCCAAACATAAGCCCGGACAGGACAGCAACACCTGAAGCGCTCGTGATTGAATCTGCACTTGCCACCACTCTCCTCGCATGCGCTGCAATTAGGCACTGTCCAATTCAGCACGAAGCCACTCCTCAACGCCTATTCTATCTCTCCCCTCCGCCCTCTTCACTCCGCTGCCACTGGCGCCTTTACCATGGGCTAGCACTTCATTGATGCCTCCACCACTTTCTCATCTTCGTCCTCTCTCTATATTGCCAGAACAACACTGTCCTGGCCTTCTTTTCAAGTACAAGTAATCCTTGATCCAAGAAGGTAATCCGCATGGAGAGAGGCGTTGCTATTGTAGAGGAGAGAGAGTGGCGATTATGTTCAGACCAATTTGGAGATGAGTCGATAGAAGGGTCAAGTTCTTAAGAACAGGCGTGCAAGAGAAGGTCGAATTATTTGAGAAAATGGTTTTGGAGATGAGGAGAGACTACTTCTGGTAAAAGATTTTGTGGATGACATAATCATCGCCTGAGAGGTTAAGGATCAGACTGTTGTCGATGCAAGCTAATCCGAAGCCAGGGAGGCCGCAGTAAGAAGGTTGTTGGTCGAGGACAGAAGATGGGAAGGTGATGTTGTGGCCACCACAGGTTCTGGGGATGCTGCAGTTTTGGAAGTGCTTGTTCATCACAGAGGCTGAAAGCTCTGGTGAAAAGGCTACAAACAGGAGTACTAATATGAGTTTTCTGAGTGGAGGGAGAGGCAGCATGATCAGTAAGATGATGCTGCCTCTTGAATTTGTGCGTGTTGATAACTTAAGAGATTGCTGGAGGGGGGAATTAATGTCGAGAGTGTAAGTGAGAGAGAGAGATCATATCGGAAGTGTTACAATAATGCCAGGCAACATGACAGAACATAACTACTCAGTAGATCATCGGATGATCCAATGTTTCACGTTGAATAGAAGTACTCATAAACTTGGAGCATGGACCATTTAAATCCGAAAGCTTATACCTTCACCATATTTAAGTGGGGAGTCCACGCGATTTAATTGGTCGACCAACACTTCTTTTCTTCGTATTGAAGGCTGGCGATTGACTTGAAAAGTGAAATCTTCTCTTCGGGTTCTGTATAGCCAGAAAACGAATTCTACTATTCTCTCATAATGTCAATACGCGTCCTTCAGCTGTTTCCAAGAAATTACAGGACAACCGGAGAATGTGAAGGAAAGAGAGGTGAATTCAACCAAGAGGTCGAGGCATATATGCCCTCTAAATGGTCTTGTCATTACAATATTCTCACTTGTGAATTCCTTCTTGGATATTATAATTTGACCAAGTGATATATAAAAAAATTTGTTTAGTCATCACAAAAAAACCATAAGGTTCAATTTATGCATGAAAATCCAACAATTCCACGTGCGTGTACATCAGCGAGGTCTTTATAAAGTTCAGCATCATATGTGATATAATCGACAAGCAAACAAACAAACAATAGAGACATATCACTCTGGCCAAAGGAAAAAAGGACATAATTATCAACCATAACAAATTCAGTTCGGTTCAGCAACTGGTCTAGGTTGAAAATTTTCAAAAGAACAACCTTTCATAATGATGTGGATATATATATATATATATATCATGCATGTCATCAAATCATGATATGACATTCATGTCATCACATCATGCAAGCTTAAAGGTAGGAAAATGAATTTCCTAATCCGATTTTCAGGAAATTTATTTTCTTTTATCATATTTTTTTACCAAAACAAACACACCCTGATCTACAAAAGGATTGTCCACAGAAATATAAATAAAGGCAATGGCTTGGAGAATGAAGCCGAGGTGGGAAAAAGGGACTGAGAATAGAAAACCAGGGGAAGCCAAAAAGTTCTTCCTTTTCCTTTGAAGTCCATAATCAAGTTTGGAGAGAACGGCGAGGAAATTCACCGAAAAACACATGGGAGAATTTAAAGCCTGTGTACCTTCAGTCAATTGAAGGAAGGGAGATGACGAGAGCCAAGAAGAGAAAGGACCGCAAGAGGCCTATGCACTAATTAGAAGATGATAGCTTGAGTGAAGAGACTTGAGACTTCGCCTAGCTGGCCCGACGACACCCAGACAAGAACCGGTCAATTAAGTATGTGGCCCTGCCTCTTTTGTTTAACGATCTCGTTCAAATGATAATCAATTTTTACCAAGAGTTTGAAATCTATTGAGTGTCAAAAAATATGACCCCGTTTTCCTTTGTAATCTCCCAGTTTTTGTTTTTCCCTGCGATATAGTGTTTGTCTTGACCCATTTTAGCGTAGTTAAATTCAATGACATATACTTGACCTGCTCATTTGACGATAGACTAGGCGTCTAGATAATTTAGAAAATGAGTAATCACTGAACCTCTAGTTAGGAAGAGTTAAGGACCAAACGTGTACTTCAGCTCGACTTAAAGGACAAGGTTGAAGGTTTGAAGCTCAACTATAAGGAAGATAAAAAAATGTCCGACTAGACACAAGACATTCTGTTACCATATGACTTTCTCCTCCGACATGACACTCAATCTTGTGATTTTGAGGTCCCTTATTCCATGGATCAGGAAAGACATGCGTTGAGACCTAATTGATGGCCTTAAAGAAGAGCGTGTTTGCACTTTTGAATTCACTGAGGGGGTTCTTATGCGTACCCTGACTTACTCTCTATTTTAGCCAAGCAAAAACACTCAAGACTTACTAAAATATATGTTAGCATTAAACCAAGACCCGAACCCATTTAATGATTTAAGGATGGCATGGGAATAGACTTTCACTATCACCTTCACACCCGTCCATAACCCAATCCCTAGCTCATTCACTGACTCAGCGAGCTGTCCTACGGAGCCATCCATTCTTCAAAAGCAACATTTCAAGGAAAAAAATGATAAAAATGGATCCAGCTCAGGTAGGATATGGGTAAGGTAAAGTTGTACTACACGTGTATGAATCAAAGCAAGCTCAATTGGATTGATCTAGGTTGGACTAACAATATCACCAGACACTAATCAAGAACACAACGATGGTTTGGAATTCAAGAAAATTCCGCTATCCATTTCGGGGAATTTTACGGGTTTAGCTATTCGTCTTCTGGTTGCATGGTTCCAACGGAATATAAAACACCAGCAAAGTGAGGAGATCCGTTCTGATTTCTTGACTTGTCGGTGGTCCTAGAATTGACTGTTCCATACACTGACCATTGACAATTCAAATCGTGATTGAATTATGAGAAATGGTAATTAGCCTGCAAGGCTCATCACAGAATGCTGTGTAGGAATTATGATCTAACAATCAGAAAACCAATTAAGATTTGATCTTTTACGAATGAAAGCACCCAAGAAGAAAATTCTCAAAATGAGTATCTCGTATTAATTTATACAGATATCGTAGCGACATCAAATTGCAGCTGCGAATTGTTGTCTGTAGTTGCTGCGGGGGATCTCGACGAGGGGGATGACAAGGTTGGTTTGGGGGGAATTGGCAAGGCCTCAACACTTCTTTTTAGCATCTCCACGACTTGAGCCATCGCTGGTCGATCTCTCGGATCAATCTGAATGCACCACAAGCTGATCATGATCATCTTCTTCGCAATTCCTTCATCTTCCTCGTTCGTGATTCCATGCAACCCCAGTCCTTCCTGAAGTTCAAGGCGTTGGTGAATCCAATGAGGAAAATATATTTCGCTAGTACGGTCCACCCCAACTTCAATGTTTTTTCTCCCACCAACCATTTCCAGAACCATCATGCCATAACTGTAGACATCCGACTTATGAGAAATCCCTCCGATGCTCCTTATGACCAATTCAGGAGCAATGTAGCCTGCAGTGCCACGTGCACCCAACATTGACACCATACTCTCTTCTCTAGGACATATTTTGGCAAGACCAAAGTCGGCAATCTTTGGACAATAATTCCGATCGAGAAGAATGTTGTGAGGCTTTATATCGAAATGCAAGATTCTAGTGTTACACCCTTGATGGAGGTACTCTAGCCCTTGTGCTATGCCTAGGGAGATACCGTATAATGTCTCCCAACTCAATTGCTGATTTGTCTCTAAAGTGTCACTTTTGAATATGAACTTTTCTAGTGATCCGTTGGGCATGAACTCATAAACTAAAACTCTTTTGCTTCCCTCAAAGCAAAAGCCCAAGAGGCTGACAATATTGACATGAGAAGTCCTACTTATGCTCGCAACTTCATTGATAAACTCTTCTCCATCACCTTTCAGATTCTTGAGAAGCTTCACGGCCACAAGTTGACCATCTCGAAGATTGCCTTTGTATACATAACCATAACCTCCTTGACCCAACTTTTCCTGGAAAGAATTGGTCATCCTCTTGATATCTTGGTAGGTATATCTCCTCGAAGAGATAAGTCTCTCGATTTTCTGTGCGGGGACAGAATGTTCTTTCTTTCCCATCATCATAGCCATATGTTTTCTTATCAGCGGTTTCTCCCTCAAGGAATAGACTACAAGAATCACAAATGCAATTCCAACTCCTGATGCAGCTAAATAAAGAAAAGCAAAAGGTTACGCGCAACAATTTCAGTCCATCATTTTACTATTGTTAGGTCCTAATGATGGAAAAGCAAAACTTTATCAAGGTTTCCAAGCAGTGAATTTGTATATGGAGACAAAATGTAGGTTTAGTGGAGTACCTATTGCGACTTTCATCACCAAATTGCTATGTTGCACTGTTACAAAGGACACAAACCCTTGTTAGAGAACTCTACCAATCAAAACTGTGATGAAACCAGTAGGAATGCATTTTACAACAGCAGGAATGCTTTTCAACACAGTCGGAGAGGACGTTATGCATGTAAGATCAAAAGCTACAGGGATCATAATTTGATCCATGCTCATCACAGTGACTCTTATTTCATGTCTGTAAAATGACTAGTTCGATACTTGTTGCAAAAGAATTAAGTTAGAGGGAAAGTAAAATAAATTTACGGATTGAATTAGAACATTGACTTTGACGAATACATTCACGAAATACAAAGAGGACAAGGATTAAGATGATAGTATACAAATAAACAAGAAAGAAGACATAAGCCAAAAAATGATAAAATCAATAAATCCAATCTTTGTGCCGTGCTCAAGGTACCTTGGTTCGCACATGAGTTAAGGTTCAACATACCATGGATCCTTAAGAGATTTTTCCATAATCAACAAAGGAAAGATACCCTCAGAGCAACGATAGAAAATTTTGACAAATGGACAGATACTGTATTGTTCCGACCCTCAAGAAAACTCTGCTGCGCGGTGAGATTGTGGAACCCCTGAATATTTGTGATTCAGAGCTAACTCATAGAACATTCTAGGCAAAAAGGTAAGTGCACCCAACTCGACCCAGACAAGTACGATTATTTTAATCGACGTCTCACAGAGAAAAGAGTATTACGCTCAGGCACAGAGTGAAGAAGAAATAAGCCCATCAGGAACACAAACCCAAACTTAAGCCCGGACAGGATAGCAACACTAGAAGCGCTCGTGATTGAATCGCATTTGCAACCACTCGTAATTAAGTGCTGTCCAACTCAGCATGAAGCCACTCCTCAACGCCTCCTCTATCTCTCCCCTTGGCCCTCTCCACTCTGCCGCCAATGGCGCCTTTACCACCAACTCACACTTCATTGGCACCTCCACCTTCCCCATCTTCGTGATCTCCATATATCGCCAGAACAACACTGTCCTGGCCTTTTCAAGCACAAGTAATCCCTGACCCAAGAAGGTAATCCGCATGACGAGATGTTACTCTTGTAGAGGAGAAAGAGGGGGTGGTGATGTTCGGACCGGGGCGGTGATGTCCGGACCAATTTGAACTGAGTCCATAGAGGGTTCAAGTTTTTTAGAACGGGCGTGCAAGAGAAGGTCAAATTATTCGAGACAGCGGTGTTGGAGATGCGGAGAGACTGCTTCTGGTCAAAGATATTGCGGATGACTTAGTTGTCGCTTTGGGAGGCTGAGGATCGGACTGTTGTCGATGGAAAGCTAGTTGGAACCGGGAAGCCACAGTAAGAGGGTTGTTGGTCTAGGATGGAGAATGGGAAGTTGATGTTGAGGCCACCATAGGTTCTGGGGATGCTACAGTTTGGAAGTGCTTGTTCATCGTACAGACCGAAATCTTAGCTGATAAGGCTACAAACAGGAGTACTAATATGAGGTTTCTGAGTGGAGGGAGAGGCGCATGATAAGTAAGATGATGCTGCCTCTTGAATTTGTGCGTGTTGATAACTTCGAGATTGCTGGAGGATGGAATTAACGTCGAGAGTGTAGGTGAGAGAGATCATATCAGAAGCGTTACCATAATGCTAGGCGACATAACAGAACATGACTAATTAGTATATCATTGGATGATCCAATGTGTCACGTTGAATCATGAACTTGGCCCATGGACCATTTAAGTCCGAAAGCTTATGCTTTCACCATATTTGAGTGGGAAGTCCACACAATTGAATTGGTCAACCGACACTCCTTTTCTTCGTATTGAGGGCTGGCGATTGACTTGAAGAGTGAAGTCTTCTCTCTGGTTCTTTATAGCCAGGAGACGAATTCTACTATTCTCTCATGATGTCAATACGCGTTCTTTAGCTGTTTCCAAGAAATTACAGGACAACCGGAGAATGTGAAGGAAAGATAGAGGTGAATTCACCTGAGAGGTCAAGGCATATATACCCTTTAAATGGTCTTGTCATCACAATAATCTCACTAGTGAAATCCCTCTTCGATATTATAATTTGACCGTATGATATATAAAGGTTTGTATAGTCATCAGACAAAACCTTAAGGTTCAACATGCGTGAAAGTCCAACAATTCCACAGGCGTGTACATCAGCGATGTTTTCATAAAGTTCGGCGTCAAATGTGATACGATCCACAAGCAAACAAACAAACAATAGAGACATATCCCTCTGGCCAAAGGAAAAAAGGACATAATTATCAACCAAAAGAATTCAGTTCAGTTCAGCAACTAGTCTAGGTTGGCATTTCAAAAGAAGAATCTTTCATAATGATGTTTAAATATATCCAGCTCAGAAGTCGTTGATGGAGTTTTTGGTTAAAGTCTTCCCTCTGGAAGTCTAAGGAAACCTGGTCTATTATGAATGTCATATCACGATATAATGGCATGCATATATGATGTATAAATCTCTTATGGCTTCCTTGATCAGACATAAATTCCTATTAATCAACTGAATATCACCTAACACAATACATCTTTGGAACAAATGGATATTCCCTAATGTTACGTATTTTATGGATATCGTGGTACTAAGCTTAATGGAGCGTTTTATGCAATAGTGTTAACTGCAACTTTAATATGATGCAAAAGAAGTGTGAACAAATATACGTGCATAAAGCTTTTCACTTTACATTTTCCTCCATGTCCGATGTATCGTAAATTCAATAATCATCCATGATCCTCAACATATCGCTACATCTCACATTGGAATTGGTTAAGCAAACAATATTTTCTTTTGGACATTACTATGAATTCATCTAAAATACTACAAAAGCAGCTGTGCAAAGTATGTTTGGTTTGCTGAAAATGATTAATCAAATCATTTATGGTTGAAGAAAATATGCAAATTTAAAGTTAGGAAAATGAATTCCCTAATCTGAATTTAAATAAAATTATTTTCTTTTATTATAATTTTCTTCCTGAAATAAACACACCCTAGATCTACGGAAGGGCTGTCCAAAAGAAATATAAATAAAAGCAATGGCTTGGTGAATGAAGCCGAGGTGGGAAAAAGGGACTGAGAATAGAAAACCAAGGGAAGCCAAAAAGTTCTTCCTTTGAAATCCTTATCAAGTTTGGAGAGAATGGCTGAGGAAATTCACCGAAAAACACATGGGAGAATTTAAACGGTTGCTATTACAGGGAATTAATCGAAAAGTATTACCTCTGCACAGTAAACCATCATTGGGTCCCGTCCAGCATTTGCCTCCACTTTTTTGGCATTTAACACACTTCTCCCAGAGGGTTAAATCCCATTCCAGTCTAAACCCCCTTGCACCTCTCCTCAAAGTCATATTTTTCTGTTTTCTCGCTATGCCCTTTGGGAAATCCAACATTTACGATAACATTACTCTCGCACGCTAACCGAGTAAGATTTTTGTCTCCTGGCCTACCCGTTATAAGAGCGACATAAGAGCGGTTGGCGCCGACGGAGGGGCAAGTCATGTTAGGATATGGATAATCACCATTCGGTAAGCTGCTGCAATTACTGAGAAATGCTAGGTATAAAGGAAAGTGGGGCTGTTCATGAGGCTGTTTCGGCGGAGCAAAGCAAGCATTGCCCGTTCTCCCAAACTCTGAGATAAACCCAAGAGATTGATTATATTCGACACGGTCATACCAGGTAGCTTCTAGTTTCTTCAGTGGTTCATAAGAACAACATAATTCAGAGTCGTTCCGGTAGGGATAACCTACCCTGCCATTACTGCACTCGCCAGGCTTGCAGGATTCGTCCTTCGAGCTCGCTGATGCAACCCAGTCTTTCAAAAAAATAATCGTCAAAATGCTAATGACATGGCGAAGCAAAACCTTGGAACTTATGGAGCTCTCGACACCCATTTCAGGAATTTTAGAAGGGAACAATAGAAGCACGAGAATAGCAGAAAGAGGAAAGCTTTGGGGGGCGTATAGCAGAGACAGAAGGGGCTCAAGCGAGATGCAGGGGCTCAAACTGAAGATCGCATTATATGAATGTGTCGTTGAATCCTTTTTTCACGTCAACACGTCAACACGCCAATTGACTGGGTCAACTGAGCGTAGAGGACCCGAAAGAGCAAACGCCGTGGCCTTGGTGCCACAATGCTTTCACTGAGATTCGTCTTCGACCCTTGATCTCTTTGGAGATCGAGTACTATGATTTGAGTTCTTGGCTGGCGATCGACTTAAAAAGTTAAGTCTTCTCTTATCAATTTTCGTTCTGATTAGGTAAAGAAGACAAACCAAAGAAGATGCCTACTATTTTATCACATCATTGGCACAGATTCCCAGAATTACAGGACAATTCAGAGAAAGGACTGGCGCACAGTCCCTGATGGCAATCACGGAGCATTGCAACAGTCATACTCATAACGAGTACGAACAAATCAAATCTCGATTCTCATCTGTTTAGAATTTTGTCATGTGAACAGTCATACTCATAACGAGTACGAACAGTCATACTCATAACGACGGCAGCCATCGTCCCTGTATTTTCCGAAAAAGGAATCGTGATCCATTCACTTTTTTTTCTGGCCATTTGGATCTCTAACAACATGTTTATTTGACCACATCATTTCATACGTTAGATATGCGCATGAAATAATGTTGGAGACTGCCTCATTAGCACTACTTGAACAAGCTGGTGGTATCATTATTTTTTTTGGAAAAAATCACCAAAAACCTTAAATTATATTACTTAGAACAATTTTATTCTGAATTTTTTTTGTGCCATCAAAAACTCCAAATTATACTACTTAGAACAATTTTACCCGAAATTTTTTTTTTTGTATCATAAAAGATTTCAAACTATACTACTTTAGACAATTTTACTTTGAACTTTTTCATATGCCACAAAAAACCCCAAAACTGTGTCATTTGAGACACATTTCCTCCAAACTTTTTAATTAAAGAACATTTTTGTCTTTTTTTCTTTCTTTCTCCCTCTTCCCTCTACCATGGCCGACAAAGGGTGGCCCTCACCAAATCTGGCAAGGGCGACCCTTGCCGACTTGGGTGAGGGCTACCCCTGCCCAATGCTGAGGAGGGCCGCCCCCGCCAAACCCGACAAGGGCGTCCCTCGCCTAGCTCGATTTAGGCGAGGGACACCCTCACCGGATTTGGTAGGGGTGATCCTCGCCCGAGTAATTCATTAGATACTTTTTATAAATGTTAACTAAGTATCGTAAGTAAATTGCTCCCGATTGTTCAATCATTTGATAACAAGAGTCATTCTTTGATAAATGATCACTATGAGTCCGATTCATTAGTTCGTAGAGTTATTTACTCGATTGTAAACATTTCTGGAACACCTCTAATAAAGGGACAAATAGTCAATTTGGAAAGAACTTATTGTCAATGACGCTTAGTATGTCACTGGATGATCTAATGAGTTGTGTCCGAATACAAGCACTCATTAATTCAGACCATGTAGATGTGAAAGCTTTCACTTTCACCATGTTCCTAGTCCACACGATTCAATGGATCAACCGACACTCTCTTTTTCTTCACCGTACTGAAGGCTGCTGATTGACTTGGAAAGTGCAAGTCTTCTCTCTCTGGTTCTGTATCAGCCGGAACACGAGTTCTACCATGTTCCCAGTCCACGCGTTCTTACAGCTGTTTCTAAGATTAGTACAGGACAATCGAAAAATGTGAAGGAAAGAGCGAGAAAGATAAATTCACCTGAGAGGTCGAGGCACATATGCCCCTCTAAATTTCACCAGGGCTGGCCTTCCTAGATGAAGCTAGGTTAGGACAATAGCGTAAAGAGAGCAATTGAGACTTGAAATTTGTTTGAATCATTCTACCGACTATGCCAATTTATTTCGGTTTAGCAACGGGTGTAGTTTCAAATTTCAAATGCAAAAAAAAAAAAAAGAAACAAAAAGAAAGAGAGACAGGTTAGGGAACAGACTTCAATATTGATGTTTATATCTATCTAGCTCAGAAGGTGTTGACGGAGGTTTTGGTTGAATTCTTCCCTCTGATAGTCCGAGGAAGACCGGCTTATCATAAATTATGGGAGAATTGCCAAAAAAGTCATAAACCTATTGAGATTGAGCCAATTTAGTCATAAACCTTTTTTTTGACCAATTCAATCCTAAACCTTTTGCGATTGTGCCAATTTAGTCCATCCGGCCAAATTTGGCCGGCCGGAGCTGACATGGACGCCGGCCGGCACTTGCGAAAATATTTTAATATTATTTTTTGAATTTTTATTATTTTCTTTTCTTTTCTTTTTTTCCCCCAGGGCCGGCGGCAAAGTGGCCAGCTCCGATGAGGTTGGCCGGCCACCGCGCAAGGGCCGCGGCCCTCGCCGGCGGCCATTGAGGGTCGTGGCCCCCGTCAGATCGGCCACCCTCGCTGGCGGCCTTGCCCTAGTCTATGCAAGGCCGCCGACGAGGGTCACGGCCCCGACGGCCTCACCCAAACCTAGGTGAGGTCTAGGTGCCGCGACCCTTGCCGGCGACCTTGCCCAAACCAAGGCGAGGCTTGGGGGCCGCGGCCTCGCCCAAGTCCGGGTGAAGCCGCCTCACCCGCCCTCGCCGGCCCGGCGAGGCCACGGGGCCGTGGCCTTGCCCAAGTCCGGGCAAGGCCGCCGGGGTCCGCGACCCTCGCCGGCGGCCTCGCACAAACCGGGCGAGGCCGCCGGCGAGGGTGGCCAATCGACGGGGCCTCGCCGGCCGGCCACTGCCGCCGCCGGGGGGGGAAGAGAAAAAAAGAAAAGAAAAGAAAACATAAAAATTAAAAAACTAATAAAAATAATAAAAAATTCGAAAAATAATAAAAATAATATTAAAATATTGTCGCCGGCGTCCACGTCAACTCCGGCCGGCCAAATTTGGCCGGATGGACTAAATTGGCACAATCACAAAAGGTTTAGGACTGAATTAGTCAAAAAAAGTTTAGGACTGAATTGGCAC
Source organism: Angophora floribunda (assembly GCA_014182895.1). Lineage (NCBI taxonomy): Eukaryota > Viridiplantae > Streptophyta > Magnoliopsida > Myrtales > Myrtaceae > Angophora > Angophora floribunda. The sequence goes on along the minus strand of CM024711.1, from coordinate 26,399,008 downwards.
AACCTCAATAGGTTTATGACTTTTTTGGCAATTCTCCCCATGAATAATCATGATATTGTGACATTCATATACAATGTATAAATCTTTTATCGGCTTCTTTGATTAAATATAAATTCCTACTGAACAACTAAATATCACTTAACACGATGCATCTTATGAACAAATGGACATTCCCTTATGTTACATACCTTATGGAGATTGCAGAACTAAGCTTAATGGAGTGTTTTATGCAATAGTGGTAACCACAACTCTATGCTAATGCAAAACAAGCATGAGCAAACACACATGCAGAAAGCTTTTTCACTTTACATTTCTCTATAATCATCTATAATCCTCAAGGCATCGCTGCATTCACATTGGAACTGGCTAAGAAAACAGCGACACTCTTAAAAAATTATCTACTTACTGACCTGAGAGCATGATTAATGCAGGGTCTAAATCAACATATAAAGCTGCTGCAATGACGGAGAAATGTTAGGTATGAAGGCTCCCGATTGTATGTAAGAAAGGAGGGCAGTTCAATGCTGGAAACACCAGTATCAGATGCACTTTGCGGTATAGGAGACTTTTAGGTGGAGCAAAACAAGCATTGCCCGTTCTCTCAAACTCTGAGATCAACTTGAGAGATTGATGATCATAATCGACAAGGTCCTTCCAGAAAGGTTCTAGTTGCAATAGTGGCTCATGACGACAGCATGGTTTAGTGTCATTCCAGAAGGGATGACCTGTCTTGACATCACCGCACTCGCTAGGCTCACAGATGGAAGCCAGTCTTCCAAAGAAATAATCGTCAAAATGCTAATGACATGGTGAAGCAAAACCTTGGAACTTACGGAACTTTCAACACCCATTTCAGGAATTTCGGAGGGAACAACCGAGGCACAAGAACAGTCAGAGACAGGAGAGCTTTTGTGGCATATAGCAGAGACGGAAGGGGCTTCAGTGAGATTCAGTGGCTCAAACTAAAGATCGCATTTTATGAATGTCTCGTTGAATCCTTTTTCATTAAAAACACCATTTGACCGGGTCCATTGAGTGCAGAGGACCCGAAAGACAAAGCTGGTGGACTACTACAGACCTCTCAGTGTCAGAAAAATCTATTACCACTGTTGATACTACGGCCAAAAAAGATCCCTATTATGACTGAGGATCGAATTCTCTCCATTGCCCACGAGCCCATGGCCACCTTTGTTTCTTGCAAAGTTTCCAACTTTGTTTGACGGGGTTTTGAAGCTTTCCCACAGGCTTTCCTAGGTCGATTCCAAAACCTCAGAACCACAAAAATTTCACTGACATTTGTCTTCGACCCTGGATCTTTTTGAAGGTTGAATACTATGATTTGAGTTCAGGGCTGGCGATTGACTTAAAAAGTGAAGTCCTCTCGTCACTTTTGGTTCCACTAAGGTAGAATACGAATCAAAGAAGAGGTCTACTATTCTACCATATTATTGGTCACCTAATTCCGTAAAAAATTCTAACTTCAGAGAACACGTTCCCACATATTGCACGAATCTAGCGAGCCAATCGCCTGATTCATTACAAAGAAGGCCACCTACTAAAGCTAGCCTCAAGTTGCCTTTAGAGGCCCTGTCAGTATTGGGTTTGATCCAACTAGAAGGAGTGACGGTCAAATCCACCATTTCTCCATTTGTGAAGACAGTCTATTCTTAGTCATGTGTCCTTAACATGTCCCAAAATCAAGCCCATAGGTGCAAGCCGGAAAGAGAAGTCCATTTGAAGTAATATCTCGTTTCTCCAATTTCAAAAATGCCAACAAGTTACACCAAAAACTAGTGGCTAGTTAGGGCATGTGTGGTAACTTGCTGGGGAATAACTAATTCTATTCTTTTACTCCTGGAAGTAAATTTAGAACAAAAATCCATTTGGTAAATTTTTTTCTTGAGAATAGATTTGGAACAGGATTAAGAATAAAAAAGAGTTGATTCATAATCCTAGGAACAATTTCAAGAATCAAGTCCAAGTTTTCTTCTCTTTCCTTTTATTCTCTTCTCTTTTCTTCTCTTTCCTCCTCCTCCTTCTTCTTTGGCCGATCGTCGGCCTCAACCAAGGCCGGCGACCTTGTCGGAGCATCACCAGCCCCCAATGACGCCAAGCTACAACGAGGCTCATCGACCCGAGCCTCACCGTGGCTAGGTGAGGGCTGGGTGAGGCCAAGCTTGTTGGGCCACCACTAGGTCGACATTGCCTAGCCAAGGTGAGGTTGACCTAGTAGTGGCTCGGAGAGGCCGACCCTCCCTAGTGGCTGGGCAAGCTCATCCTGGCGATGCTTCAATGAGAAAAGGAGGAGAACAAGCTGAAAAGGAAAAAAAAAAGGAAGGGAGAAAAGGGGGGAAAAAGGAGAAAAATGTAATAAAATTATAAAAAAATCAAAAGAAAATGGTTTGGATTAGAGAATTTAAGGGTCTTACTAAAAGCATTTCTATCTTGGGAATAAAAATTTTGAGCATTTACCAAACATATTCAAATGTTCAAAAATTATTCTTGTAAATAGAATTAAAAAAGAAAATTTTGAGCATTTACCAAACACTTTCAAATGCTCAGAAATTATTCATGGGAATAGAATTAAAAAAGAATCATTTTTGAACAGAAGTTGTTCCTGAGAATAATTATCATTTGCACCTTTAACTTCTTTACCAGAGTTGCTAAAGTAGATAGGTTTGCCAACAACCACTTGTGCAGATCATAGGCAAGAATTCGCCCCCCGAGCTTGTCGGTAAAATCTTTTGCCAAATAGCCTTTGCATACTCGCAATCCCTAAGCTTGTCTAAATTTGTTTCAAACTATTGTAGACAATAAGCGCAAAAGAAATCAACACTAATTTTACGTTGGACCCTTTCGCAATTTGTAAGTAGGTGCTGGTGAGAAACCAGACACAAGAAACTTCTAATCCTTTGCAGCCCATCCGTTTCCACGTTAAACTCCAGAGTCTATCAGTGGGCAAATGATGTCTTGGTGAATCAATTCGTAAGCTTCATCACCACCACAGCCTGAAGGTGGGAGCATGGACTGAATTCGCATCAAAATAGGACTCCTGCTAGACTTGTGAGACTCCATTGGTTATTACAAACAAAATCAAGAATTAGGCAGTTGAGATTTGGAATTGTAGTAGATGGAAAAATCATCAACCATTACTCTAATCTCAAATCTACCCCATCGACCCTCCTCCATCCAAAAATCGGTACTAATCATCCCTAATTTTTATATTCTAAAAAGGTTTTATTTTGGAAATAATTTTCCATGTCACTTCACTAATGTGGATATGTTGCCAATGTGGAAATGCCATGTCAAATTGAGAGTAGGCCATGAGGGTAGATTTAAGAATGGATTAAAAATTGGTGATTTCTTTAGACAATACAAAATTTGGGACAAATTTGGAACTTTGTGATTTTTCTGAGACAAAAAAAAAAATTCAGTATAAATTTGAGATTGGACTTAAAGAGTTTAGAGTTTTTCAGATACAAAAAGATGAGGCAAACTAAAAATTAGAATATTGAGGATTTCTTTTAGAGAATTAGGCCTAATATTGATACAGATTCCAATGAAGGAATAACAGGACAACAGAGAGAAGGATTGGCAGACAAACCCCAACAGCAATCACATAGCCATCGCAACCGTCACAGCCCTTAAGGAATCTTGATTTCGTCTCTCATTTCAATTAGAATTTCGTCATATTTTGTTTTCTTTTCTCTATTGGAATGAAGGCAGCCGTCGTCCCTATATTTTCAGAAGATAAGCAACTTGATCTGAACTATTTTCCAGCCATTTGGATCTCTAACATGTTTATTTGATCACATTGGTTCATATGTTAAATATGCATACAAAATGCTGTTGGAGACCGTCACATTAGCGCTACCGGAACAAACTAGTGGTATCATGAAGTTATTGGGTTAAAAATATAATAATAGGAAAAAAAAACTCAAGCCGTAATGGAGAGCGGGACAAAGACAGAGCCAATCGCAAACTCCAAAAGGGCGGTCACCGGGGTTGCGCAATTCTTGATAAGACCGACACTCCCAAGGTTACAGGACCCTGGGAACACATTGCCTAGCTCTTGCCAAACAGCGGTCTTCGCCACAATGAGCGCAACAGGTGGGGGCTCGCAACCCTCTGTGTAAATCTGTTTTTTATTTGTCAAAAGATTTTAAAAGCCTCGTCGATTGACAAATTCTACAGTTAATGGCAAAATAGTAATCACATCAACATTTTCATTTACATTTGTATATATATTACACAATTGACAAAAAAATGGTTTGCAGACCTATGCCTTTTTCTCTTAAAAAAAAAAAAAAAAACCAATTCCTGTCGAGATTATCAATCATCAGAAAAAACACACACACACACACACACACACACACACACACACACACACACACACACACACATATATATATATATATATATATATAATATGAATGGCAATCAGAAATTAATCATTAAATTTTCTCTTAAGTAAATATCATGATGATCCATTCCTTCCTCAAAATCAAAATAATCATACCTGTATCAAACGCCTCACGATAAAAGAAAGTGACTTGATATGAACCAGACTTTCAAAGACTTTGTCTAGATGTGCCCACTTCTTCTATAAGCTCATTGTTCAAAGATGGTTAAGTCAGATGCATGCCCAGATGACCTTGATAGCTTTACCAAACCGTCCAAGGCTTCATATATTTCATCACTATCAGGATGCCTCTCATCCAGGGAATAAAATTCAACAATATCATCATTGACCTCAATCAAGCTACATCCAGGAAGTTTTCTACGCCCTGTATCTTTCATTGCAGCTTTCAATCTTGCCACATCCTTCCACTTTCCATTCTCCCCATATATATTTGAAAGCATAACATAATTGGCAGGATTTCCAGGCTCAAGCTCACTTAACCGATGGAGGGCTATTTCGGCCAAGTCAACATTTTTATGTAGCCGACAGGCTCCCAGCAAAGTAGCCCAAATTACAGCATCGGCTTTTACGGGCATCCTATTCACAAATTCAACAGCGTGGACCAAAAGACCAGCTCGAGCAAGCAAATCAACCATACAGCCATAATGCTCCATTTGAGGCACTAGCGAGTAATCATCAATCATGGACTGAAAGTATGAGAAACCATCTGCCACCATCCCCATATGTGTGCAGGCACACAATACGCCTATGAAGGTGATTCCATCTGGTTTTATACTAGTACATTTCATCTGCTCGAACAAACTTAAGGCGTCAGCCCCAGAGCCATGGATTGCCAAACCATTTATTATAGTATTCCAAGAAATCAAGTCTTTTGTGCACATATTGATGAACACATTAAGGGCATCCTTTACAGTCCCACACTTTGCATACATGTCAATTAAAGCATTGACAACATATGTGTTCCCACCATATCTATGGCTCTCGGCATAAATGTGTACCCACTTACCCAGATCAAGAGCTCCTAGTCTACCACATGCAGACAAAACAGTCACAAGAGTGGCATCATTTGGGCTCACAGTGCCTTCAATTAACATTCTTTTGAAAGTGGCCAAGACTTGCAAGAAATTACCACTGCGGGCATATCCTCCAATCAAGCCATTCCAAGAGAAAATGTTCCGTTCAGGCATCTCATCAAACATCACTTCACAAGCATCAAGATCCCCATTATTAGCATAACCATTTAACATGGTGTTCCACAACATAACATCCCGATTGGGCATGACATCGAAAAGCCTCCTTGCAGCCACCATGTCCCCAGTTTCAATATAACCAGAGATCATGGTGTTCCATAACACTATGTCACGTTCAGGAGCCAAGTCAAACAGACGCCTTGCAGAAACTACATCTCCACACAGGAGGTATCCATTCACCATCAAAGTCCATGCAACGACATTCCTCTCAATCATCTCACCAAATGCCTTGTAAGCAGGAGCAGCTTCTCCCCCGCTTGAGTACATTTCAATTAAGGTGGTACCCACAAAAGGATTTTCTTTAAAACCAGACTTGATCACAAAACAATGCACTTCCTGGCCTTCCGTCAAAGCATTGATCTTGCCACAAGATTTGAGCACGATAGGGAAAGTGAAGCAATTGGGCATCACCCCCATGCTTCTCATTCGACTGAACAAAAGAACGACCTCTCTGTTTAATTCATTTTGGGAACACCCCCTGAACATCGCATTCCATAGAGTAACATTCGGGTCGAGAATTCGGTCGAACACGTTGTGGGCATATCCCATTTCCTTGAGCTGAGCACAAGCTGTGATGATTTTCGGAGCAACGTAATGGTTTCCTTCAAGGCCATGACAGACTACCTGGGCATGGATTTGATGAAGCTGCTTCTTGGTCCTACATGACTGCAACAGGGCGATGAACTGTTCTTCCAGCAGACGCTGAGGGAGCTTGGGGACAAAATCTGAAAGAATTTTCGCTATCTTTGGCGCGATGGCCCGTCTTCGCTCGATGCGGAACGAGTCTCGTTCGAGCTTTCCTTACGCGAATAGATTTCAGAACTCCGGAAGCAGCAGCTTGTGATCAACGCTGCAGAATTAAATTCATCGCCGGAAATCACCTCCTCCTTCTTCCAGCAGCCCTCCTCCTATATTCTCTCCCTTCTGATGCAACAAGTCAAATCGCTTCCTCCGCTGGACACTCCACAGCAGGAAAATCGCTCGTCGGGCCTGTGCGTTTCGCAACCCGGAAGAGAACCGACTTCGAATCGAAGCCTGAGGCTGGAGGAAGAGGACGACTTGCTTCTACAGCGGAGTGGGCGGGATTCCAAGCAATTTGCTTGCCCTCTTAATTCGAAATAAAAAGGTTTTTCTAATAAATGTGAGATTTTTTTTTATGACTAAAAATTGAAAATTATCCATGGAAATGATTTTTAATTTTTCTTTGTTTAGTAACTTATGTCCACTCTTGCAGAAAAGAAAAAAATTCCCCAATTTAAATTTATTTTTTATGAAAAATGTTTTGTGTTAAGTGATTAGTTTCCGTTAATTTCTAGAAAATAATTTTCATTTATATAAATGGGACCCTAATCAAATGATCAACAAATACTAATAATGGAACTCGAATCCCGTGAACTTTTTGTTCATATTTCATTTACTAATATATCATACATAAATTTATGGGAATTACATTTTTGGAGCCCTATAGTCATGGAAAACCCGAACCTACTAATTATGATCCTCTCTCCCTGACAACCGCTTCATTTCCATATTGGAACGAGGTCCTCCAGCTTCTATTTGGTCATTCTCAAGCCACTTGTCTATGGGGTTCTAACTGTATTTCGATGGAATCTGACACCATCACATCACTAAATTCGAGTTGGAGTAAAGCCGAAGCAATCCTCGAGCTCGGTACACAAGCTGAACTTACTCTATAGACAGAGCAGGATATCATAAGATCGAGGAGCAACCAAGAGCTTAAGAATCCATTGATAGTAGGGGTAAGTCTTCACCAATTCGGCCAATCACTTTGAAGTAAATTCTAAAATAGAAATGCATTTGATACTATCCTTAATTTATTTTTTTATAACTTAGAATTTCTTTTAATTTTTAATATTTTTATTGTATTTTTCTTTCTTTTTTCCCTCTCTTTTCTCTTTTTCTTTCTCCTTTTCTTCTTCCTCCCGATCGGTCACCAGCCATAATAATAATCAGCGACCGACTAGATGAGGTTCGACAACCTCGTCGGCAAGCCAAGGCAAGGTCTGGTGAGCTTGCCAAAGCCTTGCCAAGCCAAGGCGAGGCTCGACCTTGCCTAGAGTCGAGCTTATTCCAATTGATTGCCAACTATTGCCATGGCTGGCATCGGCTAGGAGGAAGAAGAGAAAATGAAAGAAAAGAAGAAGAAAAAAAGAAAATGATTTGGTTTAATTTTAGATTTATTTCCCAAAATAAAGAAATAACTTTTTTTCTATTTCTTGATTATGTTCCAAATTTGTTCCCATGAATAAAAAAAAAGTTATCAAATTGATTTCTATTCTTTTCTTTTTTTGTTCTAGTGAATAAAAGAATAGAATCGGACATTATTTGACACGTTATCAAATAAGCCCTTATTATCCTCATTATCCTAAGTAACTAGAAAATTATAGTTCTTGAAATAACGCATGACACGTGGCTTATTGACATGGCAATACATTGACATGTAAACTACGTGGCTTAACTATATGTCGGATGACATTGGCAATCGTGGGAGACAATGCGTGACAAGTGGTGCATGGTATTGGATGATTACATCAGCGATAACGTCACTCTACATTGCTAGCACAGCTGGTCACGTGCAAGGCATGTTGCCACATGGATCTAACCGTGCCAGCCTGGCAGCGCGTCTGGCGGTTAACCAAGATGCGATCACTTGAATGTGACTTGTCAGAGGACAAGAGGCTAATGGTATGTTTAATTTCCGGAAATATTGAAATCAGTACTCAAAAGGAATCGGGCTCGATGGATCCGAGATGGGGCAGCGCGTGGTGTCATGTGAGGCAGCATTCAGCGGCCATTTGCGATGAAACTTCACCATATGGCTCCTTTGAGGACAGCAAGTCTGGTGGTGGTGGTGTTCTTTTCTTCGAAACAAGCTCCCAAGGCAACAACTGGAGGCTATCATGGAACAAACTCGGTAGGCTTTCTCAGATCAAGCTTCGCTAAAGAGAGAAAATATACATGAGCTTTTTCATAAGATTTAAAGGATGACTGTCTAAAGTAATGAAGTATTACAATATCGATTACAATCAATTGGGATCAATCATGGAAAATATACAGAGTCTCCTAAATATATCTCTAACGTTCTAGATGTATGTCTTCCGCTAGAGGTTCATTGCTCAAACACAACTAAGTCAGCTGCATACCCAGATGACCTTGATAGTTTTATTAAACCGTCCAAGGCTTCATATATTTCGTCACTATCAGGATGCCGCTCATCCAGGGAATAGAACTCAACAATATCATCATCGACCTCAATCAAGCTACATCCAGGGAGTTTTCTACACCCGGTATCTTTCATTGCAGCTTTCAATCTCGCCACATCCTTCCACTTTCCGACGTCCCCATATATATTTGAAAGCGTAACGTAATTGGCGGGATTTCCAGGTTCAAGTTCACTTAACCGGTGGAGGGCTACTTCGGCCAAGTCAACGTTTTTATGTAGCCGGCAGGCTCCGAGCAAGGTCGCCCAGATTACAGCATCGGCTTTAACGGGCATCCTGTCCACAAACTCAACAGCCTGGACCAGAAGGCCCGCCCGAGCAAGCAAATCGACCATGCAGCCATAATGCTCCATTTGCGGCATTAGTGCATAATCGTCGATCATGGAACAGAAGTATGAGAAACCATCTGCAACCATTCCCATATGTGTGCAGGCACACAACACGCCTATGAACGTGATTCCATCTGGTTTTACTCCAGCATGTTTCATCTGCTTGAATAAATTCAAGGCGTCAGCCCCACAGCCATGGATCGCCAAACCATTTATTATAGTATTCCAAGAAATCAAGTCCTTTGTGCTCATATTGACGAACACATTAAGGGCATTCTCTACTGTACCGCATTTCGCATACATGTCAATCAAAGCATTGACAACATATGTGTTCCTACCATATCCATGGCTCTCGGCATAGACATGTACCCACTTACCCAAATCAAGAGCTCCTAGTCTAGCGCACGCAGACAAAACTGTCATTAGAGTGGCATCATTTGGGCTCACGGTGCCTTCGATCAACATTCTCTTGAAAGCGGCCAAGACTCGCAAGAAATTGCCTGTGAGGGCATATCCTCCAAGCAAGCCATTCCATGAGAAAATGTTCCGTTCAGGCATCTCTTCAAACATCAGTTCACAAGTAGCAAGATCACCATTATTGGCATAACCATTTAACATGGTGTTCCACGACATGACATCCCGATTGGGCATGGCATTGAAGAGCTTCCGTGCAGCCACCATGTCCCCAGCTTCAATGTAACCGGAGACCATGATGTTCCATAACACTATGTCACGTTCAGGAGCCAAGTTGAACAGACGCCTCGCTGAACCTACATCTCCACACAAGATGTATCCATGGATCATCGAAGTCCAAGCAACGACATTCTTCTCGAGTATCTCACCAAAGGCCTTGTAAGCAGGACCAGCTTCTCCCCCGGTTGAGTACATTTCGATCAAGGTGGTACCTACAAAAGGATCGCCTTTAAAACCAGACTTGATCACAAAACAATGCACTTCCTGGCCTTCCGTCAAAGCATTGATCTTGCCACAGGATTTGAGCACAACAGGGAAAGTGAAGCAATTAGGCATCATGCCCGTGCTTCTCATCTGACTGAACAAAAGAACGACCTCCCTGTTCAATTCATTTTGAGAATACCCTCTGAACATGGCGTTCCAGAGGGAAACATTTCGGTTGAGGATGTGATCGAAGGCTTTATGGGCATATCCCATATCCTTGAGCTGAGCACAAGTTGTGATGATGTTGGGTGCAACATAATGGTTTTGCTCGAGGCCATGACAGACTAACTGGGCATGGATTTGATGAAGGTGCTTCTTGGTCCTACATGAACGTAACAGGACTATTAATTGTTCTTGCAACAGACGATGGGGGAGCTTGTGAAGGAAATCGGAAAATAGCTTCCCTATTTTTGGCGCAATGGCCAGTCTTTCGGTCGATGCTAAACAGGTCTTGTTCGAGCTTCCTATGCAAATAGATTCAGAACTCCAGAGGTAGCAGCTTTTGATCGATGTGGTCGTATCCAATTCATCGCGAAGGAAGAGACGGACAGAGACAGAGAGACAGAGATCACCTCGGCATCAGATCTTCGTTCTTCTTCCGGCTGTCCTTCTGAATTCTCTCCCTTCTGAAGCAACAAGACTGGTACTCCAAAGCAGGAAAATCGCTCGTTAGGCTGCGCTTTGCAATATGGAAGAGAACTGATTTGAAACGGAAACTAAACTAGAGGTTTCTAAAAGCACAGCGGAACAAACGATAGTCTCGATGTTTCTTACGTCGGGATTCAATAATTTGCAGGAAAATTCAAGCGCGACTTTTGACCGAATGACTGATTGTCCACAGGCCAAGAAGATAAGGACCAAAAGGGAAATCTCCCCAAACTACAAGGATTAAAATGTAATTTCTGCTAAAGGTTCTTTTATACAGTAAATCAACGGACATTTGTTGATATTTTAAGAAGGGAGGCAGATTACCGAAAAAGCCATAAACCTTGATAATTGTGTCAATTCAATCATAATTCATTTTTTTTTGTCAAGTGAATCCTAAACGTTTTTACATTTGTGTTGATTCAGTCTATTTAGTCAATAAAACCGGCTAGTGTTGACATATTAATATTTTAATTTTTTTCGAAATTTTTATGTACTTTTTATTGTTAGAATAAGTGGTTTATGGCCCAATTGACAAAAAAAAAGTTTATGACTGAATTAATATAATTATAATAGGTTTATAACTTTTTGGTAATTTTCTCTTTTAAGAGAAAAAGTGTACTAGAAGTTTTAAGAACTTCTTATGAAAGTGCAAATGAATCTAAAATTTTCAAAACTCGCTATAAAGTTCTAGAATTAGTCAAATAGGTGCAATCAAGTTCGTTTGTTAATCTTGTTAAATTTAACTAACAAAAAATGCTGACATGGCCATATTCATTATTGAGAAAGATGCCACAGTGGGGTTTTTCTTCCCTTTTTTTTCTTCGTCTCCACGCTTGTAGTATTTAGTCAAATAGGATAAGATAAGATAAATATGAGATATAATGGGAATTTATACATCGGATCCTTTTGTTTGATAACCACCAGTTTTAACATTGGACATCAATACATACCATTCGAAATAATTGTTTAGCGCACATGGATAGGATTGTGTTTATGAAAATCAAGGTGGTTACCATGACATCCTAGCTTAATTTGTTCAAGGTTTACCCATCTAAATCTAGTGATTTCACTGTTTGTCCTGCAATCAAGCACTTTTTTAGGAGGTCATCCATTGTAGCAGTACCGTCACCTGAATGCACTTAGCATGGAGTCGCTACGCTAAGCAATGCTATTAGACTAAAAGAGGCCTCTAATGAGTCGAAACAAACACAGGCATAGTGATAACAGATTTGGTTTTATTTTCTGATCTTTAGGATTTTGTACCCTTTTTCACTGTATCAGTACTCATCTTAATCGTCAGACTTTGGTTCTTGTAATGATCCTTCGCTACTTTTATTTCTCAATGTAGCTCTCTCCCTCTCCTCTGTGATCTTGACAGTTTCCGAGAGAGACATGGCTCAGTTTCAGCCGGGAAAAATGGATTGGGGTTGAACTCGAACCGTGGCCTTCGTTCAGGTTTTGATGGTTATAGTAAAGATTGCGTTGGTAGTTCTGGCGGCCTGCTCGTTCGCAGTGCGGCCATGGTGTTCCAACTGTCTCGTGCTCCAAGTTTGCGCCGTTGGAGCAGCGAATTGCCTTGACTTTAGGGCTACAATCTTTGGACTATCGAGTATTTTTTAGTATCAACTGCTTGACAATACGACGACGATATAACTTACGATATGATGGTATGCAAACTCATGGCGATTGATTTCATTAAAATCTCATATGCACTAACTTGAGACTGAACAGAAATATGCGACGTGAATCGCGAAGATAAGATCGAGATGGGAGTCTAGGGAATGAGTGGGAAGAAGGAGATGATCTACCACTCGAAACCACGGCCCTCGTCACGATTCATAGCAAAATTTTTCGATCCGCATTTGCATATCACTCGGGTATTGTTTCGAGCGTGGGACGCCAAGCCTTCCTGAGCATCAGCGACCTGAACAGCAACCCCATAAAGACCGGCCTCGGCGAACTCGGCCCGGCAATCAGGCCGCCCAGACTGCCCGCATGGAAAGGAAACGCCTCCTCCCCACCACGCCCATTTCGTCTGGCGCCTCCACTTCCATCGCCATCTCTTTCCAGACTGGGCGGGGTGACACAAACAGGTCCTTCAGAGTGCGTCCGCTCGTGCTCTTCTTCTTCTTGTTACAGCCCGATTCAGGCGTGTCGAAGCTTCTTCTTGGCTCGACTGAGTCGACCCGCTGCGCCCCAACGCCTCCGCCACGAGTGAAGAGCATACGCAGGGTGGTCTTCTGGCTCTGGCGGCGGAGCTGGACATTGGGGCTCGCTCCCGGGCTGCGTGTAGGGCTCGGGGCGACACCACACTGGGCGGCAAAGAGCTTGAACTTCTGCAGAGTCACCATCCTTTCCGTGCTCTGTTTTTCTCCTTGAGGGTACTCTGTTTTTCGGGGAACTCCTTATATATGCCTCGTTATGGATATTTGGGTTTCAGTGCTTTTGAAATTTGAATCAAATATTTCTACAGTGTCGTGGAGGGTGATTTTGATTGCTTGAGAGCATGATAAAGGGATGGTCGTGTGCTGGAGAATGGGCGCGATTTTTTTTCTTTGTGTTCTTGGTGGATGATCTCCCTTTTTCTTTTCAGAAATCGTCTTTCACAATTCTCAAAGAAAGAATGACTTTTGAACGCAAAAGAAACGCACTGCGAGAGAGAGAGAGAGAGAGAGAGAGAGAGAGAGAGAGAGTGAAAATGCAGCTTCTTTAAGTTAAAGGGTAGTTTTTATGACTCGCGATGAAACTGATGAGCTGATGATGGGAAAAGCTACCGGTCCTCCCAACTTTTTGACCGCAGAATACTGAGGCCTGTGCTTTTGGAACGTAGGGGAGAAAACAGTGGAAAGGGTGAAAAAAGTCGGGCCTCCGCAGAAAAATCTGTCTCATACTTTATTTATGCAGATTAGCCCTTGAGTGAGAATAAGTCCTTTTTTGTGGCAAATGCAATTCGAGCGATGATTGTTTGTATTTTCATTTCCATCATGATAAGGTCTGTTCTTTCCCTAATGTGTCTATTACCACGTGAAACTCTCACTTCGCAAGTTTGAAGATGAAGGAACTTCATCATTAGACTCCAACAAAGGTCGAGCTATGACATATATTGTCCAAAGCCTGTTTCTAGGATGAGACTCGACATGACTTCTGGCGTGATAAAACTTTGCGTTCTTTTGAGGAGCAAGTCTGATAATGTTGTAAGCTTTGAGAGAAAATCATGCCATTTCTCGATGTTTCGACCCTGATCTGGGAAAACACTTCAAATGTCTGAGATGTTGTGACAATGGCGGGTATGTGTATGATCTTTTATTCATGCTCTAGGAAAGTGCTCTTTACCATGTAGTATTTACATCAAATCCTCCTCCAGCCTCAACAGAAGGGCTGATATATTGAAGCAGAAAAATGAAGACCAAAATGGAGAACTTGATCGCCTGCTATATCATCTACATTTTATATAATATTAGCTAGAAACCATTAACCAAATGCTAGCAAACTTTAAGCCAAGATGGAGGAGAAGGGAAATTTGCAGGAGAGAACTGACAAGATTGCAAGTTAACCACTATGTACAGAAGAACTGCCACTGCTTCCCCATTTTTGAGTTACGGAAACTGGTGAAGTCGGGAACTTCATATTCTTCAACAGCCCCACATTGTCACATTCCGGTGAAGGAGGCGGGTTCTTGCTTTGACCGGCGCAGTTATCATCGCTCACATCCTTCGACTTGTCAGGCTCGTGTGTCCCACTCAAAATTGCCTTTAACTCCTCCAGGACAGTCTCCACGGAGGGCCTCATGTCCTTGTCCTGTTGCAAGCACCTGAAGGCCAGCTCGGCCACAGCCATGATCATCCTATTGATTTTGGGATCCGACTTGAACCCCAAATTTGGATCGATTAATTTGTGGAACTCACAGTTCCGTATCTTGCTAGTCACTAAGTTGGCCAAATTAATCCTGTGCCTGTCTTGGCTTATATCTACCGCCGGCATGGATGATATGAGTTCCACTAATACCACCCCAAAACTGTAAACATCACTCTTCTCCGTAAACTGGTAACACTGATGATGCTCGGGGTCCACATAACCCAGAGTCCCCTGAGGAGCGGTTGACACGTGGTTCACATCATTGGGGAACAGCCGAGAAAGGCCAAAATCTGCTACTTTGACGCTAAAGTTTTTGTCAAGACGTATGTTGTTAGTCTTCACGTCACGGTGGATTATGTCACGCATGGAGGTAAGCCAATGCGGTGGCTGTTTCTATGGCGATGCTAATACGAGTATGCCACAGGAGAGGCTCCTGCTTCGCTCACTCCCCATGTAGATGACCGGCTACTGTGCCGTTCGGGATGTACTCATAGACCAGCAGAAGTTCACAGCTGTGCCGTGAAGTGCAACCATATAGAGAGACGAGGTTTTTGTGGTGCAGGCGAGTTAGGATTTCAACTTCGGTCATGAACTGCTTCACCCATCGATAGTTGTGCTCGTATAGATGCTTAACAGCTACTTCCCGGCCATCTTGAAGTTTGCCTGTTTAAGAAAATGGAGAATGACCCTCTTAGATTCCTAGTTGTTTCTAGGATTTCTTGTCATTTATATGCAGGCTGCCTAATTACCCTCTTTCATTAAGGTCTTGCCAAAATACACAATTCCAAAACCACCATCTCTGAGCTCCCGGGCAGAATCCAAATGGTTAGTAGTTTCTTCAAGCTCAGCGTTGGTGAAAATGGGGACCCCGAAGTATGCATTGCCCACTTCAAGATCTGCTTTGAAGGAAGAATCGGAAGAAGCATGTCTTGAGCGGGATATTAAGGAGCAATGCTGTTTGTTGTGGCGGATCATATAGATGCATGAACGGAGAAAAATAATGGCCAAGGCACCAATTCCGCTACCTGAAGAACAAAAGTTTCATTAAATTTGCATCAGTCACAGGTAGAGTAAATGGAAAATTTCAGGAAATTGACTAGTGAGATTTTCCCAAATGTACGAAGCATGTCAGTGTACTCTCGCATCATAATTGTGCTCGAAGTATGTGTTGACAACATTGTTTTGCTATCACAAACAGTGCTTAATGCTCCGATATAAACTCTAAGATTGTATAATGTCCCCCATGATAAAGGTTTGATTGACCTAATCCAATCTTCAAAGGTGCATCATGGTCGTTTCCTGCAGCAAAGATGTAGTACCAAAAGATGGCGTTTGCATTAGAAATAGATTCCACAAATACAATCCTATCCACATCATGAAAATCATAAAACAGGAATACAAACACCAGCTTCCTTGATCTAGCATAAATTCCTAGCGATCGATTGAATATCACTTAACACAGTACATCTTAGAAACAAATAGATATTCCCACGTTACATAATCACATAGAAATTGCAGAACTAATCATAATGCAATTTTGTAGGCGACAATCTTAACTGAAACTTTAAGATGATGCAAAACAAGCACAAGCAAACATGCACAGAAAACTTTCCCCTTTACATTTTCCTTTCTGTGCATTTTTCTCCTCTTAGTGAATCATACCTTGGCCTCTCCATTGTAAATTCCGTAATCATCTATAATCCTCGACACATCTCTGCACTCACAATGGATGATCACCATTCGGTAAGCTGCTGCAATTACTCAGAAATGCTAGGTGTGAAGGATAGGAGGGCGGTTTAGGCGGAGCGAAACAAGCATTGCCCGTTCTCCCAAACTCTGAGGTCAACCCAAGAGATTGATCTTCGACATGGTCATCCAGGGAAGCTTCTAGTTTCATCAGTGGCTTGTCAGGACAACATGGTTTAGAGTCGTTCCGGTAGGGATAACCTACGATGACCTTGCCGCACTCGCCAGCCTCGCAGGATTCGTTCTTCGACCTCACTGCTGCAACCCAGCCTTCCCAAAAAATAATCGCCAAAATGCTAATGACCTGGCGAAGCAAAACCTGGGAACTTATGGAGCTCTCGACACCCATTTCAGGAATTTTAGAAGGGCGGCTGCACAGCACTCGCCCGATCCCCCTTCCTCTCTCTCTTTTTAAATAAAATCGATGAGGGCTGTGTAGCCCTCACTGGATCCCCTTCCTCTTTTTTTTTTTTTTTTTAATAAAATCGATTTTAATTTTTTTTTTAATTTGACGTGGACAATTTTTTTAATTAAATTTGCTATGTGGATTTTTTATTTAAAAAAAAAAAAAAAAAAGTCAAAGAAATAAACTCGCGGAAAATGGATATATGGCAATTTGATCGGAATTTTTCGCCGTTGGCACTTAACTGATCACTTTTACTCCGATTTTGGCACTTAAGTGTATATTTTGTAACTTTTGACACTTAAGTGTTCATTTTGTAACTTTTGGCACTTAAGTGTCCCCCCGTGCCAAGTTTTGGCACTCCAGGAGTCCGTACGTCCTTGAGAACACTTGAATGGGACCTTAAGCATAGTAAGAATATTCATCAATTTTCATTAAGAGTTTGAAATCTGAGTGTAAAAAAAAGGCCCGTTTTCCTTTGTATCCCCAGTTTCTATGTTTCCCCTCGATGTAATGCGTGTTTTAACCCATTTTAGCATTGTTAAATTTAGTGACGTACACCTGACCCACCCATTTGATGACAGATTAGGTGTTTGGATAAGTTAGAAAATAAGTGATCACTAAAACCTTGAATTAGGAAGAGCTTCAAGACCAAATGTGTAATTCAGCTCGACTTAAAGGAAAGGGATTGATGGTTTGAAGCTCGACTATAAGGAAGCTGAAAAATGTCCGACCAAGTACGAGACATTCTATTACTGTTTGATTTTTTCCTACGACATGATACTCGATCTTGATTGTGATTTTGAGGACCCTTATTTCATGGATCGAGAAAGACATGCGTTTTGAAACCTAATTGACAGCCTTAAAGATGAGCGTGTTTGCACTTTTGAATACAATGAGGTAGTTCTAATGCATACTCTGACTTTATATTTTAGCCAAATAAAAGCATTCGAATTACATAGATATATGTTAGCATTGAACCAAGACCCGAACCCATTTCCTAATATAAGGATGGCCTGGGAATGGACTTTCACCATCGCCTTCACACCCCAATCCATAATCCAATCCCTAGCTCGTTCACTAACTCGACAAGTCATTCCATGAAGCTATTTATTCTTCAAACGCAACAATTTAAGGCAAAAAAAAAAAAATGATAAAAATGGATCCCGACTCAGGTAAGGAATGGGTTTGAAATTCAGGAAGACTTCGCTATCCATTTCGAGAAAGTAATGGGTTTTGGCTATTCTTCTTCTGGTTGCATGGTTCCATCTGAATATAAAACACGGGCAACTGACTGGGAAAGACTCAGAATAGACCAGCAAAGTGAGGAGATCCGTTCTGATTTCTTAACTTGTCAGTGGTCCTAGAATTGGCTGTTTCATACACTGACCATTGATCGTACTAACTTCCATTTTCCAAGTCTATTCTTTTTTGCTGTTCCATACACTGACCATTGACAATTCAAATCGTGATTGAATTATGAGAAATGGTAATTACCCTGCAAGGCTAATCATAGAATGCTATGTAGGAATTATGATCTAACAATCAGAAAACCAATTAAGATTTGATCTTTTGCGAATGGAATCACCCAAGAAGAAAATTCTCAAAATGAGTATCTCGTCTTAATTTATACAAATGTCATAGCAACATCAAATTGCAGCAGCGAACTGTCGTCTGTAGCTGCTGCGGGGGATCTCGATGAGGGGATGACAAGGTTGGTTTGGGGGGAATTGGCAAGGCCTCGACACTTCCTTTTAGCATCTCCACGACTTGAGCCATCACTGGTCGATCTCTCGGATCAATCTGAATGCACCACAAGCTGATTATGATCATCTTCTTCGTGATTCCTTCGTCTCCCTCCTTTGTGATTCCATGCAACCTGAGTCCTTCTTGAAGTTCAAGGCGTCGATGAATCCAATGAGGAAAATATATTTCGCTAGTATGGTCCGCCCCAACTTTGATGTTTTTTCTTCCGCCAACCATTTCCAGAACCATCATGCCGTAACTGTAAACATCCGACTTATGAGAAACCCCCCCAATGCTCCTTACAACCAATTCAGGAGCAATGTAGCCTGTAGTGCCACGTGCACCCAACATTGACACGATACTCTCTTCTTTAGGACATATTTTGGCAAGACCAAAGTCAGAAATCTTTGGACAATAATTCCGATCGAGAAGAATGTTGTGAGGCTTTATATCGAAATGCAAGATCCTAGCATTACAGCCTCGATGTAGGTACTCTAGCCCTTGTGCTATGCCTAGGGAGATGCTGTACAATGTCTCCCAACTCAATTGCTGATTTGCCTCAGAAGTGTTATTTTTGAATATGAACTTTTCTAGTGATCCATTGGGCATGAACTCATAAACTAAAGCTCTTTTGCTTCCCTCAAAGCAAAAGCCCAGAAGGCTGACAATATTGACATGAGAAGTCCTGCTTATGCTTGCAACTTCATTAATAAACTCTTCCCCATCACCTTTCATATTCTTCAAAAGCTTCACGGCCACAAGTTGACCGTCTCGAAGCTTGCCTTTGTATACATAACCATAACCTCCCTGACCCAACTTTTCCTGGAAAGAATTGGTCATCCTCTTGATATCTTTGTAGGTATATCTCCTCGAAGAGATAAGTCCCTTGATTTGCTGTGCAAGCACAGAATGTTCTTTCTTTCCCATCATCATAGCAATATGTTTTCTTATCAGCGGTTTCTCCCTCAAGGAATAGACTACAAGAATGACAAATGCAATTCCAACTCCTGACGCAGCTGAATAAAGAAAAGCAAAAGGTTACGCGCAACAATTTCAGTCCATCATTTTACTAGTATAAGGTCCTAATTATGGAAAAGCAAAATTTTATCAAGGTTTCCAAGCAGTGAATTTGTATATGGAGACAAAATGTAGGTTTAGTGGAGTACCTATTGCGACTTTCATCACCAAAATGCCATGTTGTGCTGTTACA
Organism: Angophora floribunda; assembly: GCA_014182895.1. NCBI lineage: Eukaryota > Viridiplantae > Streptophyta > Magnoliopsida > Myrtales > Myrtaceae > Angophora > Angophora floribunda. The sequence goes on along the minus strand of CM024711.1, from coordinate 26,379,199 downwards.
AAGGACACAAACCCTTGTTAGAGAACTCTCCCAATCAAAACTGTGATGAAATCAGTAGGACTGCATTTTACAACAGCAGGAATGCTTTTCAACACAGTCAGAGAGGACGTTATGCATGTAAGATCAAAGCCTACAGCGATCATAATTTGATCCATGCTCATCACAGTGACTCTTATTTCATGTCTGTAAAATGACTAGTTTGATACTTGTTGCTAAAGAATTAAGTTAAGAGGGAAAGTAAAATAAATTTACGGATTGAATAAGAACACTGACTTTGACGAATACATTCACGAAATACAAAGAGGACAAGGATTAAGATGATAGTATACAAATAAACAAGAAAGAAGACATAAGCCAAGGAAATGATAAAATCAATAAAATGGACAGATACTGTATTGTTCCGACCCTCAAGAAAACTCTGCTGCGCGGTGGGATTGTGGAGCCCCTGAATATTTGTGATTCAGAGGTAACTCATAGAACATTCTAGGCAAAAAGGTAAGTGCACCCGACTCAACCCAGACAAGTACGATGATTTTAATCGACGTTTCACGAAGAGAAAAGAGTATTATGCTCAGGCACAGAGTGAAGAAGAAATAAGCCCATCAGGAACACAAGCCCGGACAGAATAGCAACACTTGAAGCGCTCGTGATTGAATCGCATTTGCAACCACTCGTAATTAGGCGCTGTCCAACTCAGCATGAAGCCACTCCTCAACGCCTCCTCTATCTCTCCCCTTGGCCCTCTCTACTCCGCTGCCAATGGGGCCTTTACCACCAACTCACACTTCATTGGCGCCTCCACCTTCCCCATCTTCGTAATCTCCATATATCGCCAGAACAACACTGTCCTGGCCTTCTTTTCATGCACAAGTAATTCTTGACCCAAGAAGGTAATCTGCATGATGAGATGTTGCTGTTGTAAAGGAGAAAGAGGGGGCGGTGGTGTTCGGACCAATTTGAACTGAGTCCAAAGAGGGGTCAAGTTCTTGAGAACAGGCGTGCAAGAGAAGGTCAAATTATTCGAGACAGTGGTGTTGGAGATGCGGAGAGACTGCTTCTGGTGAAAGATATTGCGGATGACTTAGTTGTCGCTTTGGGAGGTTGAGGATCGGACTGTTGTCGATGCAGAGCTAGTTGGAAGCCAGGGAAGCCGCAGTAAGAGGGTTGTTGGTGTAGGATGGAGAGTGGGAAGTTGATGTTGAGGCCACCAAAGGTTCTGGGGATGCTGCAGTTTGGATGTGCTTTTTCATCGTACAGACCGAAATCTTTAGCTGATAAGGCTACAAACAGGAGTACTAATATGAGGTTTCTGAGTGGAGGGAGAGGCGCATGATCAGTAAGATGATGCTGCCTCTTGAATTTGTGCGTGTTTATAACTTCGAGATTGCTGAAGGATGGAATTAACGTCGAGAGTGTAGGTGAGAGAGAGATCATATCGGAAGTGTTACCATAATGCTAGGCGACATAACAGAACAAGACTAATTAGTATATCATTGGATGATCCAATGTGTCACGTTGAATCATGAACTTGGGCCATGGACCGTTTAAGTCTGAAAGCTTGTACTTTCACCACATTTAAGTGGGAAGTCCACACAATTGAATTGGTCAACCGACACTCCTTTTCTTCGTATTGAAGGCTGACGATTAACTTGAAAAGTGAAGTCTTCCCTTTTGGTTCTTTATAGCCAGAAGACGAATTCTTCTATTCTCTCATGATGTCAATACGCGTCCTTTAGCGGTTTCCAAGAAATTACAGGACAACCGAAGAATGTGGAGGAAAGAGAGAGGTGAATTCAACCAAGAAGTCGAGGCATATATGCTCTCTAAATGGTCTTGTCATTACAATATTCTCACTTGTGAATTCCTTCTTGGATATTATAATTTGACCAAGGTTTTTATATAAAAAATTTGTTTAGTCATCAGACAAATCCATAAGGTTCAACTTATGCATGAAAATCCAACAAATCCACATGCGTGTACATCAGCGAGGTTTTTATAAAGTTCAGCATCAGACGTGATACGATCCACAAGCAAACAAACAAACAATAGAGACATATCACTCTGGCCAAAGGAAAAAAGGACATAATTATCAACCATAACAATTCAGTTCAGTTTAGCAACTGGTCTAGGTTGAAATTACAAAAGAACAACCTTTCATAATGATGTTTATATACATCTAGCTCATAAGTTGTTGATGGAGGTTTTGGTTAAAATCCTCAATCTGGAGGTCTAAGGATACCTGGCTTATTATGAATATCATATCATGATATGCTGATATGCGTATATGAGGTATAAATCTCTTACGGCTTCTTTGATCTAACATAAATTCCTACCGATAAGCTAAATATCACTTAACCCAATACATCTTTGGAGGAAATGGATATTCCCTAATGTTACATACCTTATGGAGATCGCAAAACTAAGCTCAATGGAGAATTTTATGCGATAGTATTAATCGCAACTTTAATCCGATGCAAAAGAAGCGAGAGCAAATATATGTGCAAAAAGATTTTCAGTTTACATTTTCCTCCCTATCTAATGTATCGTAAATTCATTAACCATCCATGATCCTCAATGCATCACCGCATCTCACATCGAAACTGGCTAAGCAAACGATATTTTCTTTTGACATTGCTGTGCATTCATGTAACTACTAGGTTTGCTGAAAATGATTAGTCAAATCATTTACATTTTAAAAAAATATGCATGCTTAAAATTTGGAAAATGAATCCCCTAAGCAGAAAATGGTACTATAAAATTCCTTTGAAAATAATTTTCAGGGGAACGTGTCTTCCTTTATTATAAAGTTTTCTCCAAAACAAACACGTCCGAGATCTACAAAAGAATGACCGAAGGAAATATAAATAAAAAAGTAATGGCTTGGTCAATGAACCCAAGGTGGGAAAAAAGGAACAGATAATAGAAAACCATGACCGAAAGAAATAAAATGAAATAAAAGTAATGGCTTGATGAATGAACCCAAGGTGGGAAAAAAGGAACTGAGAATAGAAAACCAAGGGAAGCAAAAGGTTCTTCCCCTTCCTTTTAAGTCCGTAATCAAGTTTATCAAGTTTGGAGAGAATGGCGAGGAAATTCACCGAAAAAAACATGGGAGAATTTGAACCGTTGCTATTAGAGGGAGTTAATCGAAAAGCCTTACCTCTGCACCGAAAACGTCCATTGCCTGCCCTGCATTTGCCTCCCCTTTTTGGCATTCGACACAATTCTCCCAGGAGGTTAAATTCCATTCCAGTCTAAACCACTGCTTCCACTCACCCTTGGAGTCAACATTTTCTATTGCCTCGCCATCATCCGGTCTGGCTAATCTAACGGGTACAATAACATGACTCTCGCACGCTGACATATTATAAAGACGTGGGATTTCTGGTTTATCCATATGAGCGACATAAGAGCGGTTGGCACCAGGAGAGGGGCAAGTTGAGTAAGGATATGGATAATCAGCATTTGGGAAGCTGCTGCAATTACGGAGAAATGCTAGGTATGAAGGCTTAAGAGGATCAAATGCTCTGGGCGGTATATGAACATCTTTAGGTTTAGCAAAACAAGCATTGCCCGTTTTTTCGAACTCCGAGATCAACGGATCAGATGGATGATCATGATCGACAGGGTCCTCCCAGAAAGGTTCTAAGACCAGCGGCTCACGAGGACAACATGGTTCAGTGCCGTTCCTGGAGGGATGATTGTTCTCGCTGTCCCCACACTTTGGAGGCACGCAGGAATCATATTTCGAGCTCGCTGATGCGACCCATGTAGAAATTCTCTACATAAACAACTAATTAATCAATAACAACCAGATCCATATATGAATGTAAAACACCAAGATCAATACGCACAGCGGAATTAAAAACGTACCTGTTTGAGCCATAACTTACTTGAAGAAAAATAGATCAAATTGACGGTGTCAGTGATCTATCGGAATGCCAGTCTTCCTCTCTATGACCTATTTTGGTTTAGCAGCTTTAATGGGATTTAGCGACTGATAGGTATAACCTACCCTTTTATAGGCTAGAGAGGGGACCTAGCAAACCCTAATCAACAGCGTGTCAACTGGGCCCCTCCCATTACGGGCTTCAGTTAAACACAATTGCCTACACTTTGCTGTTCAACTAGGCCCGTAATTAATAGATGCCAAAACCCAATCCAATAAGATCACTTTAGGGTTTAAAATATATTGGAATATCCATTAACCCGATTATTTAAAATAGAAAATTAATTAATTAATGTAAGCCCATTATCGGAAATTTCCAACATTCTCCCACTTGGGCTACATTAATTAATTTATTTTATTTTTGAAAATAATTTTATTTTGAAAAACGACACTCTCGGGTTAATAACTGAAAATTTGTTTTATGTGGCCACAATTTTGAAAAATAATATTCCAATAACGGCATCTCAAAACCAATCTAATCCTATATAACTTCATTATAGGACTATGGCGATCAACGTGTTAAGAAAATATCATAACACATGACCTTCCATAATCACATATAACAAGCATTATATTTTCATGGATCATGGGCCTAGTAGTGTAGTAAGAAATGGTGCCAACATGTGATCAAAATATACACTATTTCTTATCGGTCCTCAATGCAATTTCTCAACGACATGAAACTGCATTAGCGCAATTTCTAAATAACATGAAATTGCCTCAGTGCGATTTCTAAACAATATGAAATTGCACAACTATGTCACAATCTAACATGAGATCTTTCAATGCAATTTCTCAACGACATGAAACTGCATTAACGCAATTTCTAAACAACATGAAATTGCTTCAGTGCGATTTCTAAACAACATGAAATTGCACAATTATGTCACAATTCAACATGAGATCTCATAATTAGTGACATCCAGTCGTCTTTAAACTAAAATTTGTTTAAAGATACTGTTTCATATTTCCATTTCTCAGTCGACAGGAGAAAGGATAACAATAAAATCAATAATGATGATCATCAAAAAAATAAATGCCTTAATAAACATTATAAAATCATTATTAGTTTGTACATAACTATAATATCCAGAAATACAAACTATATAACTCCCACTAACAAAAGAGATCAAAAGACTCTAAAACACCCATATTCCTTACATGATCTTTAAATAAAATGGGTCGTAAATCTTTTGTTAGAGAATCGGCTAATATGGACTTAGTTCTAATATTTCCAATCACAATATCTCCCTTTTTGACTAAGTCCTTAATAATATAATATTATATCCGGTTAACATCTCAACAAAGTGGCAATGTTGTTGCTCACAACAAAAGTAACTGTTTGACACACATAATGCAATATGATCAATTATGGGCAACAACTAATTCCACAAAATAATTAGTATATTATAAACTCCCTTTGGGCGGAGCGTATAATACACTATTATTTTCCACGGCATGAAGATTGTAAAACAACAAGGAGAATTACATATAATTGTCAATGATCCATCTCCTTTGGGCAGACAAATCATTTAAATTATACAACTCCATGATATCAATATATAGAGATAGATAAGGAGAATTACATATAATCTTCAAAGATTTATCTCCTTTGGGCAGACAAATCCTTTAAATTATACATCTCCATTACCTCAACATAAAGGGGAATTACATATAACTCTAACAATTTATCCCCTTTAGGCAGATAAACCTTTTGAGTCACACATCCCCATCATTCATCTCTAATATATCAATATAGAGGGGAATTACATATAACTTTAAAATTTATCCCCTTTGGGCAGATAAATCTTTTTGAGTCATACATTCTCATCTTTTTATTTTGGAATTTATCTTCATGCAATTTTCAAATTAATATACACAATAACCCCTTTGGGCAGGTGATTGTATATACTAATTTTTATCAATAAGGAACTTTAATAATTTACAAACTTTAACAATTTGTAAATAATATTCCATTCAATCAATGCCCAAAATTTCATCAAACAATATGAAGCACTTTAGGATATGTGCTTCCCAAGATCATATTGCATTTATCAAACAACAATTTTTGCCACAAATTTATGTGCCTATTTTTACAATTAAGCATCTAAGATTATCTAGTTAAACTCAAGCAAGAAAATATAGATAATCTATGCTAAATTAGGAAAAGTGAATACCGATATTCTATCCCTCATATACTATAACAAATTTCCATAAATTAAAAAATTGGAAATATAGGCACAAAATTATTTTTCATTGAACTAAATATGGATAACATTTTAATCAAGTTCATCCTTCTTACTATACCACCACTTTGCATGATACACATCTAAAGTCCCCTATACTTTCTAGGTGACTTTGCCAGCATAAGTAAATTATTTATCTATTCAGGAAGGTTTCGATTTTGATATTTCCAAGAAGTGTACTATGCATTTGCAACATAAATATCCCACAATCATGTTTGAGACCTATACATAACACGGTCTGTAAAGATATGTGAAAAGACCAAAAAATAAAAACTTCGCTAATGCAACCAAGCTTCGGTTAGCATTGACAAAGATACATTTGCTAACTCTAATTAAAAAAAAAAAAAAAAAACAAACAAAGATTTTCGTCCTCCCCTTTGCTCTTGAGCATACAATGAAAAGTTAAAGCACATTGTATCCCAATTAGTGCTGATCCTGCATGTGGTTAAGCTCTATTTGGAAATAAAGCATCACATGGAAGCTAGACAAAAATAAACGTCTTTGACCAATGCAAGTGATGGGGAGAAAATTAAAATATCAATTCGTAAGAAAATTTCATAAATCACACCATCAACAAAGTCATACGAACTTGGTTGCCTTTACAAGATCGACACGTGCAAAACCAAGGTCCAACCATCTCGTAGATGCAACCTTCCTTAAGAAGCCAGATAAGAAAATTCCATAAAACCCATATTTTGGGTAGAGAGGACAAGCATCAGGACGAGGAAGCAAATTGTATCACTTGGTATACAAACGGTGGCATCTTCCCAAGCCAAAGGCTAAGATCAAAACTTAATCATCAAGGGAAAAAAAAAACTTTAACACAACTTTGGTTTACACTTGTTTGAAGAACAAACAATCGAAATAGAAAACAAGTTTTGAAGACACCTAGATTCATCGAGAGAAGACTACGACACACGCGAGGCCAACGGTATTAAGCTTGGAAAGAGGCACCAATCTATCCGAAGATAGACATGAGAACCTAAATCCCAAATTTAGCCAAATCAAACCACCACAAGATGGAACCAAGAATCAAACTACTCATATAGATTGAGAAATACAATAACTCGACCCAATCAATCGGTGCACTCGATCATGCATGGGAAGCAAAAGGATCCGTCATCAACCATAGAGTCGAGCCTCAATTCAATCGAATAGACGGCTAAAAAACCATAAATAGGCGGTAACACAAGCCCCCGCAAAAGCCAAGAAAACCAACGGGTAAAGTCCAAAACCAAACAAAAGTAGACCGAGAACAATCTATTTAAGAAACAACATGGGTTCACGGGCAACAATTGAAAAGGGACATATCAAGACTCAAGAATCGCAATATAACGATACCCATAATTTAATCTTGATAGTGCTCTCTCTAGGCATGGAGATATTCCATTTACAAAGCATAGGTTCCCAAAACAGATCTCACAATTTCCTATACTAAGCCCCTCCCCAAATCTACAATTGACAAATACGTGTGCCTTCAACCACCACAACATTGCTACTTGATCAAGGCTTTTGTGTAAGCAAGAATTTTCAAATAAAGACCAAAGATTTATGAAAGAAAGCAAACTATCCAGTGAAAATAATAATAATAAGGAAAACACAGTGCCAACATATAATTCGATTCAGTCACAGTCCCACTTTCTCCAAAAACACAAGCGCCATGAGTGAATATATATATTTGCCAACCGACTGCACCCTCTCTAGATCCTCGATCGCGAACATACTAGGGTTTCAAGCGACAAAACAGCCGCCATGAAATAATCGAAAATCGAAGATCGCAAAAGAGAGATAAAAAAAAAAAAATCACCAAACAAACACCCCCGTCAAATGAAACGAAATCACATCAGTCAGTTCACTTCAAAGCAATTCAAGAACTAGCAAAACGCTAATGCATAGACACATTCTAGCGGAGCAAGAAAAATAGGAACTTTCTCTTTACACTGGATCTTCATCGACGTGATACCCAACACACACGCATGAAACCCTCGATGTCATCGTGCAAAAACTCCAACCATGCTATATGTCAGTCAACATCACATAAATCACTTATGTATTACAATACCCATATAACAATTTTTAACATTCATCATTCAATTGAAGGAAATTCAGAAACTTTTAGAACCTTTTCAAAATTATGAATTCAAGAATTTCAAATTCAAAATTCTCACTCAATACTCAATGAAATTATACAAATTATATGTGGTTGGAACAATCTCGATGTGTAGAACAAAAGCCCTAAAATTTCAAAATCGGTTGATCTATGCAAAAGGTTTTCATCCATTAATTATGCTCCAAAAAATCCAAAAATATTATATGTCGAAATTAAGACCTATATGAACATTTTTCATGAAGGAGTCGACCTCTAGATCTCAACACAGAAATTGGAAAAAAAAATCGACAAAAGCAATAGGCGGACAACATGCATAGCAGAACTGAACAGAAGATTTTACAGATTACTAAACTGACTTTGGATGATGATTTTGGATAGCAACTGACACCGGATCGGGGTGTTCTATGGGTTTTTGGAAAGCTCTTCAAGTTGACTTCGAATATCGTGAAGATGTAAAAAACTAAAAAGCTTGTTTACTAGCTCGTTTCCAGACATATGCATAGAGAGGTTTATCATAGATCCGAAATTGCAAAATAATGATCATCCAAGAAACCAATTATATCATCATCATCAAAACTTATCTCTTCCATTCTAATACATTATTTTTACCTATTTAATAAGTACTTTGATTTGATTTGACTCCCAAAAAAAAGAAAAGAAAAAAACTCTGATTGATTGAAGTTGCATAAGAAATTGTGAATCACAAGTTGATATAAGCTCAAACCAAAAGAAACAAACACGATAAACAACATATCGAATTTGTTATAAAAAAAAAAAAATTGGGTTCTACAATCATATATGACCTGCTCTGATACCACATGTAGAAATTCTCTACATAAACAACTAATTAATCAATAACAACCAGATCCATATATGAATGTAAAACACCAAGATCAATACGCACAAAATAATTAAAAACATACCCTGTTTGAGCCATAACTTACTTGAAGAAAAATAGATCAAATTGACGGTGTCGGTGATCTATCGGAATGCCGTCTTCCTCTCTATGACCTATTTTGGTTTAGCGCGCTTTAATGGGATTTAGCGGCCCGATAGGTATAACCTACCCTTTTATAGGCTAGAGAGGGCCTCAAAGAAACCCTAATCAACAAGCGTGTCAGCGGCCCCTCCCATTACGAGCTTCGATTAAACACACCGCTGCTACACTTTCTTCTTTCAACTAGGCCCGTAATTAATAGATGCCAAAACCCAATCCAATAAGATCACTTTAGGGTTTAAAATATATTGGAATATCCATTAACCCGATTATTTAAAATAGAAAATTAATTAATTAATGTAAGCCCATTATCGGAAATTTCCAACAACCCAACCTTCCAAAGAAATGATCGTCAAAATGCTAATGACAAGGCGAAGCACAACCTTGGAACTCATGGAGCTCTCGACACCCATTTCAGGAATTTTAGAGGGGAACAATAGAAGCACAAGAACAGTCAGAAAGGGGAAAGCTTTTGTGGGCGTATAGCAGAGACAGAAGGGGCTCTGAGTGAGATTCAGTGGCTCAAACGGAAGATCGCATTATATGCATGTGTCGTTGAATCCATTTTTCACGTCAACACGCCAATTGACTGGGTCAACTGTGCGTAGAGGACCCGAAAGAGCAAACGTGGTGGACCACATATTTGCCCAGTGAGAGGAAAATCGATTACAACTGTTGATGCTTCGGCCGAAAAAGGTCCATTTTCAGGACTCAGGATCGATTTCTCTCCATTGGCCACGGGCCCATGTTCCCCTTCACTTCTTTCGAAGTTTCCAACTTTGTTTGACGGGTTTCGAAGCTTTCCCACTGGCTTTCCTGGGTAGATTTCAAGCCCTCAGAACCACAACGATTTTTCCCGAGACTTGCCCTCCACCCTTGATCTCTTTGAAGGTCGAGTACTATGATAACTTGAGTTCGTGACAGTCAAAGGCGGAGAGACACGGCAGGTGACAACTGGCGGTGAAGGAAGAAACTGGTGAAGGGATCATCTGATCCACCCATTGGGTTTATTTCAGATAAGGACACGTCGATGTTAAGGAGGTCGAAACAGAGAAGTCTTATAAACACAAATTCCTGACTAGTTTTAAGATGATGTGATCTTTGATTATTTACAGGTTGCACTCCCAATTTTGGCCTCAGTAAGCGAACTGGAATGGGTTTTCTTCTCTAGTTCTTTCACGTGAAGATGAACGTGACAGGATGGCAGCAAAATGAAAAGGAAGTAGAGAAAAGTGATGAACTTTCAGTGAAGTATGCATCCATTTGAAGAGTAAACATGATAATTGAGGGTATCATTGTTCTCATAATTTCTCCTATTGGCTTCAAGCATAATCCTCTTCGACAAGTTCAAAATTGCTTATCTTGAAACCATCATATCCGACAACCGAGAGATAGAAGAGATGGCGGAAAAAGAGCAAAGTTTTTAGAGAGTATTCCCGAGATGATGATAAATAATTGAGAAGCTCTGTTCCTCCTTGAGAACTTTCGAAGGACCTATAAATACTTCCCAGATAACTCAGAATTTAACTCAGCTTGAGACATTCAAGCTAATGTGTGCTCAGCAACTTCAGCTAGATTGAGCTCTTATGCTCTCTCTGTAGCTTATTTTTCCATACGACGTTTAAAACTCATACTAGAAATGAGGAGTGGTGGTAAGCAGATGGAGTAATCAAGTAGTAGAAACGAACACCTAAGAAAGCCAAAGAAACCAAGCTGAAGTTTTTGGAGTAAACGATCAGAAGAACCAATTCTACAAAGATAAAGCGGACAGAGAGATCATTTGAAATTCTATATTTCTCAAACGCAGGTGAATTGATATAAAACCCCTCAGTAATCTGATTTTCTCATGGATTGGTCCTGTTTGTTCCAGAGGACTGGAACCAGATGGTGAAGAAAAAATTTCTAGGAGAGCAGAATGTGAAAGCCTAAGTTAAAATAGTTTGCGGCACCTTACCATTGCCACAGTGTTCGAGACGTGTTCAATCGGGGCAATAGCACACAATCGTGCTATTTTCACAGCAGCACCACCCCCCACTTCTGCGGCACCTCATGCAGTCGTACCCCGTCCAGTTCAGGATGAAACCATCCTCCAATAACTTCAGGTACTCGTCACCTTGATTCACCTTCCAGTCATGTATCTCAACTGGGGCAGCCACCAAGTACTGGCACGATGCTCTATTCCAGTTCAAGTTATCACACTTACTAGCTATCGCTGCAAAAGAATTGTTCCCTTCTCTAGGACCACACTCGGCCCAAGATATTGTGGAATTAACCAAAAATGACTCGTTGCAGTTGCGGAAAATGCAGAGATCAGCCTTGTCCGGACCAAAAGCAACAGGTAAGTGGTCGAAAGAGTAGTTAGAACTCGGCAGGGGGCACCCAGCATTGAATACCGCTTCATTCACTACTCTGAATGAGTTCTCACCGTACGAAATGTCATCAATCACATAACCAGATTGATATGTCCGATAAATCGGCCTATGGTTGTGGCACTCTATGAAGCCCTTATCGAGTTTGGAGAGAATGGCGAGAAAATTCACCAAAAAAAACATGGGAGAATTTGAACCGTTGCTATTAGAGGGAGTTAATCGAAAAGCCTTACCTCTGCACCGAAAACGTCCATTGCCTGCCCTGCATTTGCCTCCCCTTTTTTGGCATTCGACACAATTCTCCCAGGAGGTTAAATTCCATTCCAGTCTAAACCACTGCTTCCACTCACCCTTGGAGTCAACATTTTCTATTGCCTCGCCATCATCCGGTCTGGCTAATCTAACGGGTACAATAACATGACTCTCGCACGCTGACATATTATAAAGACGTGGGATTTCTGGTTTATCCATATGAGCGACATAAGAGCGGTTGGCACCAGGAGAGGGGCAAGTTGAGTAAGGATATGGATAATCAGCATTTGGTAAGCTGCTGCAATTACGGAGAAATGCTAGGTATGAAGGCTTAAGAGGATCAAATGCTCTGGGCGGTATATGAAAATCTTTAGGTTTAACAAAACAAGCATCGCCCGTTTTTTCGAACTCCGAGATCAACGGATCAGATCGATGATCATGATCGACAAGGTCCTCCCAGAAAGGTTCTAAGAACCACGGCTCACTAGGACAACATGGTTTAGTGTCGTTCCTGGAGAAAAAATTTTCCCCGCTGTCCCCACACTTTGGAGGCACGCAGGAATCATATTTCGAGCTCGCTGATGCGACCCAGCCTTCCAAAGAAATGATCGTCAAAATGCTAATGACAAGGCGAAGCACAACCTTGGAACTCATGGAGCTCTCGACACCCATTTCAGGAATTTTAGAGGGGAACAATAGAAGCACAAGAACAGTCAGAAAGGGGAAAGCTTTTGCGGGCGTATAGCAGAGACAGAAGGGGCTCTGAGTGAGATTCAGTGGCTCAAACGGAAGATCGCATTATATGCATGTGTCGTTGAATCCTTTTTTCACTTCAACACGCCAATTGACTGGGTCAACTGTGCGTAGAGGACCCGAAAGAGCAAACGTGGTGGACCACATATTTGCCCAGTGAGAGGAAAATCGATTACAATTGTTGATGCTTCGGCCGAAAAAGGTCCATTTTCAGGACTCAGGATCGATTTCTCTCCATTGGCCACGGGCCCATGGCCCCCTTCACTTTTTTCGAAGTTTCCAACTTTGTTTGACGGGGTTTCGAAGCTTTCCCACTGGCTTTCCTGGGTCGATTTCAAGCCCTCAGAAAGGGGAAAGCTTTTGTGGGCGTACAGCAGAGACAGAAGGGGCTCGAGTGAGATTCAGTGGCTCAAACGGAAGATCGCATTATATACACGTGTCGTTGAATCCTTTTTTCACGTAAACACGCCAATTGACTGGGTCAACTGTGCGCAGAGGACCCGAAAGACCGAGCGCCGTGGCCTTAGTGCCACAACGATTTCACTGAGATTTGTCTTCAATCTTTGTGTTGGAACAAAAAAACTTAAGAAAAAAGGCAACGTTTGGAAAATTTTGAAACAAGGCACGAATGAATACTAGAGGAGAATAATAGAAATAGAAATGCTTTCTAGTAGATTCAGGACGTTATTACAAGTCTGAACTCCTCAACATTTTAAAGAGGTTGAGCACGTACATAGTGGACAATTATTAAATGAAGAACACACAAAAGTCTACAACAATAACAACGAAAGTCTACAACTAGAAAAAAAAAAAGCATAAAGCAAAAGGCGATGCCTACAAGACAAGTCTTTTGCAGCACGAATAGCACCCTTCAATAAGGCATGCATTAATGAAGGAGAGAAAACCTAGATGTAGAACCTTTTCTCCTTTCCTTTCTTTTTCAAATCCCTTTGCGGTAGAATTTACAAGGAAAGAACAAAGGAAACTCACTTTTGACTTTGGACTCCTCTATGTAGAAATTGTTCGTTTTGTTCTTTCCATCTATCTTCATGTGGCAAGACATGTGCAAATGAAATAAATCTTCAACAATCAATTTTATATTATTCTAACAGCCTCCCTTAAAATTAGTCGTCGAGTTCAATGACACCAAGCATCGTCTTTAATTTTTCAAACAAATTCGCCTTTAGTGGTTTTGTCAAAATATATGCAATTTGATCTTCTGATTTGCAGGAATTGAGTTCAATCTCACCATCTTTGACTCGCTCGCAAATATAGTGATACTTGATGTCAATGTGTTTGCTTCTGCCATGAAAGATTGGATTCTTGGCTAATGCAATAGCCGACTTGTTGTCACACATCATTATGGTAGGACCTGTTTGCTCATGTTTCAATTCATACATCATCCAACGAAGCCATATTGCTTGACAAGCTGCCAAAGCTAATGCCATGTATTCTGCTTCAGCTGTCGAGAGTGCAACAACTTGTTGTTTCTTTGAGAGCCACGAAATTACTCCCGATCCAAGAAAGAAAGCATATTCGGAAGTGTTCTTCCGAGTCTTAGTATCACCTGCCCAATCACTATATGTATACCTCACTAGATTGAAATTGTCAATATAAGAATATAAAATTCCATGGTCATGAGTTCCACTAACATATCGTAAAATTCTTTTTGCTACCTGCAAATGTGATTGGTATGGTTTTTCCATGAACCTACTAATAATTCCCACTCCATAGGTAATATCTGGTCTAGTAGAAGCCAAATATCTCAAACTATCAACAATGCTTTTGAAATAGGTGGGATTTACTAGTTCACCAATTCCTTTTTTCTTCAGCTCCAACTATTCCACTATAGGGGTCTGGATTGGTTTGAGCGATTCCATTTTCAATTGCTTCAAAATATCATTAGCATATTTTTGCTATGAAACAAATATGCCATCATTTGTCTGCTTCACTTCAAGTCCAAGAAAATATTACATTGATCCCAAATCTGTCATCTCGAACTAGCTAGTCATAGCCTTCCTAAATTCAGCAAACATTTTTTCACAACTCCTTGTAAATATACCATTAGAATTTGACTTGATATACAATGTATGCTCATACGGGCACTTTTGAAAACCATGCTCTAATAGGTACATGTCAATTTGTGTGTACCAAGCACAAAGTGCCTGTTTTAGTCCATACAATGCCTTCTTCAGCTTGTAAACTTGATTTGCATGCCCTTTCTTCACATAACCCTATGGTTGCTCCACATAAACTTCCTCTTCAAGGACACCATTGAGAAATGCCGATTTCACATCTATTTGATGGTGTCGCGACCTATTTTTTTCGTCCCGATGAGGGAAATGAATATCGAAATAAATAGGTTTAGGGGTATTATCCAAGGGATGGGTGCAGGACCCTCATTGGACATAGGCTCTCCCACGCCCATACCCCACGTGACATTGGGTGTTCATGAAAATCTTTAAATAAGGAGTCGCCACTAGCCTATTGGGGTTGGCTAGAAACCAAGCGAGGCATGGGAGTGTGCCTCACTTTCTACGTAACCAGAGAATCTAGGATCGGGGACTTGATTACACTAATTAGCCAATTAGTGCCCTTTCAGTACATAATCTTGTTCATTTCGAAAAGACTTTTGTCAGGCAGTTTGGATTGATTTTAGACTTAACCACTAACATGTGATGTGATCATGCATGGACGCAATCATCAAAATAATAATCAGCAATTAAAGAAAGCATTAAATAAATTACAGGAGATAATAACTCATTGCATTAAGAGATAAATAAATGGCAATCCTAATTAAACTAAGGGGAAACCATAATCATCGCATCATAAGTGTGCAATCAAGGGTAATTGTGTTCGAGGATGAAAACCCTAAGGTGAAACCGTAAGAGCTTGTTCAGTTTCACAATTTTAGACCTATGATTTTTCAACACTTTTTAAGAGAAAATGGTCCGAGAATTATTTTAGAGCTTTTTAGGGAACTCTAAAACAAACTTGGAGTTTTTTGGGATTTTTGAATTTTTTTTTTTGAATTTTCAATATTTTAATATTTTAGATTTTTTAATAAAAAAATTATTTATTTATTTATTTTATTTTTGAAATTTTTTATGAATTTTCAGGTTTTCTGAATTTTCCATGGATTTTCTGAAATTCGGAAATTTTTTTTATGATTTTTCAAATATTTTTTCTGTTTTTTATGATTTTCTGAATTTTCGATTTTTTTAATATTTTTTAAAGGAAGTGATTCGGACCGGGTCAGAAAACCCGGCCCTGCTGACCCGATTCAGATGCCGCCAGTCCGGGTCGGGCTGAAGGAACCGGGCTAGCCTTAAGCCCACTAAAAAATAACAAAAAAGGCCCACACGGATTTTTCTTAAAAAAGCCCAATCTTGATTTCTATTTTTTAGCCCAGCTGAAAAACCCGGCCCGTGACAAATTCAGCCCGACAGAAGCGGGCCCACAGTGAAGCCCATCTCCTTCCCCCTATTTTTATTTTCGGCCTTTTCTTTGTCTTTTTTCTGATTTTTTTATTTTTTATTTCTTTTCTTCCCCTTTTCCTTTTTATGTTTTCTTTTTCCTCTCTTTTTTTAATTTTTTTTATTCTTTTTGGTCTCCTTCATGCTCCCCTTCTGCTTCACGCCTGCATGCCTCCCCCATGCATGCCCGACGCTACAGCACGCCTGGAGCTCCATTCCCGAACCGACGACACCGGCGACCGGCGAGTCCTCGCCGGCCCTTGGGAAGTGGGCATGTCATCGTCTGACGTCGGCCGTCCCATCCGTTCGGCGCCGAGCTTCGCCGGCTGCCGGTGACCGTGAACACTCCCCATCACCGGAATCGGGGACACCCCCGCCCGACTCGACGCGGACCACTCATGCAAATCGTCATAATACTAAGAAAAGCACGAAAGAAAATGCAGACTCACAATATACGGACAAATACCCATGAAACTAAGCTACCGAGGACAGATTCAGCAATGAATATTTCTGGACTTCATTCAGGTGTTTTAACAAACAGGTGGTATGCATCATCAAAACGAACGATTTCTGACTCGAACGGGAACCGACTCGGTTCTAGGCTTCTAACTAAGTGTTCCAGCACACTGAGAAACATTTATAGAGGGACGACAAGGGCCGGGGCTCGCGCGAACTGGTCGGCGCGAGCTCCGGCGCGCGACTTCGTCAACAACAAGCAAGGATGCTCGGGAGGAAGCCTACCTAGTTCAGCTTGGGGACGCCGGCTGAGGAGACGTCGGACGGAACTCGCATGTGGCCAAGGCGTTGGCTGAAGCTCTCTTGTTCTTCCTCGGTCACTGCCTCTTTCGGACTCTCTCTCTTTTTCCCTTTTGATTTTTCTCTCCAGTCTCTCCCTCCGTTCTGTTTTTTTTTTTCTCGCTGGTTTTTTTTTCTCAGTTTTTCGGCCCGAGTTCCTACTTCTCTCCTTGTTCTCCTCCTCTGAACTGTGCCTCTCCCTCGGTCCTCCCTTTTTTTCTTTCGCTGCCTTTCTGCCCTTTTTTCTTTCGCTTGCTCGCGTGCTCTGACATGCTGCTTCCGCCTTGCTGCCATTCTGACTCGCTGCTGCTCTTTTTTTCTGCAGGCTTGCTGCTACCGTCTGACTTGTTGCCCTTTTTTCTGCAGGCTTGCTGCCTCTTCTGCTCTGCTTTCGTTGCTGACTTGCCCCTGCTGCTTTGTTGACTTGCTGCTTTTTATTTTCCTTGCAGGTGCACGCTTCTGCGCGGGGGACGAAGGAGAGAAGATGGATGGGCCGGGCCGGGAAAAGAAGAAAAAGAAAGGGGCCGGGTCGGCGCCAAAAAGAGAAGGAAAGGGGCCAGCTCATGCGGGGTGAAAAAAAGGAAAAGAAAGGGACCGGGCAGCCCAGCCCGACCCCCTTTTTTCTTTTTTTAATTCATTTTAAAACTAGTGATGCAAATGCTCCTAATGTCTATATGCAATGTAATTTTAATGAAAGAAATTTTTGTTAAGGGATTAGAAACTAATCTCTAATTTTCCAATGCAATTAATAAATACTAAAAAATCGTCAAAATTTAGGTGTCAACAGATGGATCCTCCAATGATTTTGAGCTGCAAGTGCTAAAATCATTCGAATGGTATCCATTCGGGCCAGTGGTGCAAATACTTCAAAGTAATCAATACTTGGCTTTTGCTTGTAGCCTTTTATAACCAGTCTAGCTTTGTAATGGTCCAGCAATCTACAAACTGAAATTAAATAGAAAGAGTAGAGAAGATTGCAAACACAGTTCTTTATAGTGGTTCGACATCTTTGGATGACAAGCCTGCCAATTGTTAGAAACTAGTATTAACACCTAAAGGGGGTGAATAGGTGTATTTTATGCGCAAGTAATCCGTTTGCAATCTACAAACTGAAATTAAATAGAGAGAGTAGAAGATTGCAAACGGTTCGGCTCAAGCCTACGTCCACTAGGCTGGATTTCACTATATGATCAAAGGTGATTACACACTCTTGAGTGTTAGCACTCGGTGATGATAAGTCTCACGGAGTCACTCTTCTTGGTAATTCACTAGGATCACTCAATTACGCACTTTTTCAAACAACTAATGAAGAATTGAATCAGCCTTGGAATATATTTATCCTCTCTAGTCTCCTAGGTCTCATCCTATCCTTATATACTCTCCAAGCCACACTCGACCGTTGGCTCTTTCCTTGAGAGTTTCGTCTTCCCTTTCTTGGACAGACTTTATAAGGCAAGTCTTTTTGACCATTGGAGGTAGATTGGATCCCCTTGGATTTTGTTCGCCCATACAATCAGAATCCAGGCTTCCATAAGTGTTCTATTCTTCTTTGGAAGTTGTCCATTGATTGATCCTACCAATCAATTTGATACAACAGAATCAATATAAATAAAGTAAGTGAAATACTTGACCGTTGGTGATCTTATCCTGTAGTTCCATTCCAGTCTACTCAAGTTAAGTGCCTAGATTTTCGATGCAGTTCGTTCGGACTTAAAATCTTTCGATCCGGTACGGTCGAGACTTAAATCTCGATGCAGTACGGTCGACTTAAATCTCGTGATTTTTTCCGTCCGAAGTTCCTCAAAATCTGCATCTGTTTCATCCAAACTCAAAAGCATACGTTAGTAGCCTTTGATTTATTTTGTCATCTTCAAAATATCATAAGGGATTTTCCTAACAATCTCCCCTTTTTTGATGATGACAAAACAATATA
Organism: Angophora floribunda; assembly: GCA_014182895.1. Lineage (NCBI taxonomy): Eukaryota > Viridiplantae > Streptophyta > Magnoliopsida > Myrtales > Myrtaceae > Angophora > Angophora floribunda. The sequence continues at coordinate 26,360,319 of CM024711.1, read as the reverse complement.
TGAATATGCAATTATGCTTTTAAATATATCGATAAATCAAAGCATCATAAGCACATAATGCAATCTCCAAAATTGAGCAAAAGAATATATAGAAATAATTGCAGCTCAATATTATGCACTAAATAATATAAATCAATTAGCACATATGCATATACATATTTTCTCCCCAAAAGGCGATACTAATTAAAAAGGGTGTCACGTGAAGAATAAATTCACATAATATCTTTAAAAATGTATTAGGCATGAAACACAAACTTTAAAAATATCATGTTGATATGAACATAAAGAATATATTCAATATAGCTCATATATATCAACAAAAATCTGCCAATGAAAGAAATGGATGATATACTTACCAAATTATGTAGAACACAATTTACCTTTTCTTTCCATAGTAATTAGGATCAAGATCAATTCAAAAAATTGGCCATAATTAATCAATGCTCCCCTTCAATTTGTTGCCTTTTCGAAATGATCACGATTCTCCATTTCTTTTTATATTCACTTTCTCCCCCTGTCCTCATGACAATATTTGCAATAATACTTATCACAGCTTGTGCACATTGAATAGAATGTTGTCCCTTTATTTCCTTTGTAGTAGCAACATTCGCAGCATTCATTTGCTTTTGAAGTTTGAGGTAGAAGTTTGTTTTCTTCAATCAAGTTCACCTCAAATTTAATCTGTATAAACTTAACAAACTTTCTGCACAAATGCATTGTTATAATATTTCACATAATATATACTGCCCTTTCTTACAAAATAAATTGAATAACATATATGACAATAAAAAAAAAATAATTCAAAGCTATTCAACCTTACATATGACACATTAGTGGCCTGCTCAATAATTTCTGAAAATTTTGTCCAATGAATAGAATTTCTGAGCCTTAAAAAAATCTCCATAATTTTGGATCAAACTTTCCTAACCTCATATGGAAATATATTTTGCCACCTCCAAATCCTTGTAAAATAGATAATAATCTTTGCAAATTATAGAAAATATCACGCACATACCTTCTTTCAATTTTCGAATCAAACTTGCTTAAAATATAAAATATCTTCTAAGATTATAGCAAGTGAATCCCAAAATATAACAATATCATTCAAGATTAAAGGGATTTTCCTAAGCATAAATTTCAAAATGATATTATTGATGCAATATGCAAAAACTAAAGTAGATATTTTTATCATGTGCCAAATCAAGTAATAAAAATGTGCAATATCTGACAAGAGAATTTTTGCAATATATATTACACGTGAGTCATAAAAATCATCCAGAATCATAAAAATTTGTGTATAATTTTGGAAGATAGGATGACAAAGATGGAATATTTTAATTCCTTACCGAAGGTATATATTTAAAATATACCATTGACTTAGAAAAGATCATCGTCAATCATCGCTTGAGATATTCTTCTGATTGCTCAATGATTTACGTAAATTTGCAATCATTCTTCTTTTAGTAAAATTTCCTGCAGCAACCTCTTTTGCTTTTGGTATCCATGACTTTGGATCCTTTTTCACGTTAGAGCACAAATAGGAAATTTTCATAAAAACTCAATGATGTTTCCCTATCTTGAATAATATCTTGAAAGACAAATTTTTGCTTTACAAAAATATATCATAATAAGAGAGCATAAAATCTGATCAAATAATCATGATTATATATAAGCAAGATATCAAATTAATCGCACGTATCAAATTCCAACTCACGAAACTACCAAAAATATAGCACACGATTCTTCTTTCAATATAATCAATTATAGAATATAGTCATTATAAATTCTGAGACATAAAAATGATATATCGAATATCAAGTATAATGAAAATATTTAAAACATGCACGCAAAACAAATTGAGAATTTAAAAAATATTTCTTACCAAATTCTCTTTCTCATTTTCCTGTAATCAAAACACATACTCAAGTTTTCTTTGGTACCCATATTTCTTGGGTCCATTGAGGTTAGTGGTATATGCTTTGTCTATCCATTTCTTTGAATATGTCTCCAGACTTTAGGACATTTGTTTTCAAAATGTTCTCTTTCTCCACAATTAGAACATTCGAGATTATTTCTACCAACAGGTTTTACAAAATTATTTTTGAAATGATTTCTGTAAACTTGTCGAGAAGGTCTTTGTCTTATTCTTTCCTTGATTTTAGGAAAATCAATCAGGGAATCATTTTCCTTATAAAAGCCAAGTCCAGACTTATCATAATAAGGAATTTGAATGGAAAGTATATGTTGTAGGGTTTTTGATCCTTTAGAAAATTTTGTGGTAAAAGAATCATTCTCCTTTTGCAAAGAATCTCGATTTTCCTTTGTTTCCAAAAGTTCCTTTTTAATAGATTCATTCTCATTTAATAGAAACTCTCGATTTTCCTTTATTTCCAAAAATTTCTTTTTGAAAGATTCATTCTCATTTAGTAAAAGATCTCGATTTTCCTTGGTTTCCAAAAATTCATTTTTCAGATCATCAAACTTTCCTTTCAAAGAAGAATTCACTCAACTTGAAATTTTCCTTTTTCAGTCCGGAGATTCTTTTCAAAGTGAATTTTAGATTTGAACAAAGCTCATTTATATAATTTGAAACTTCAATAGGAATATCTAAATGACTAACCTCAATTTCTCTTGTCGGAATCTCGAGTCTAATTCTGAATCTTTCCCAGTTTGAGTCTGAATGTGCCATTAGACAAATGTTGCCATATTTATCTTCATTATTTTCAACCTCAGTGTCACTCCATGTTTCTGCTTTCAGGGCCTTCTTATATTTATCATATTTCCCTTTGTTTTTATGGAGCTTGGGACAATTTTGTTTTATGTGACCCTTCTTTTTGCATTCGAAATAGACAACATCTTTGACATATTCCTCCTCATCCTCTATTCTTCGTTGTCCAGACTGTCTGTTTTGTTTCTTGCTGTCGAACCTTCTGCCTTTCTTGTTCAACTTCTTTACCTTTCTAATTAGCAGTTCAAGTTCTTCGTCGTCCAGCTCATCCTCAAAGTCTATATCATTAGGATCAATATTAGACTTAAGAGCAATGGATTTCTTACCTCTAGATTCCACTTCCTCGTTCATTTGTTTTGCTTCATAGGACTGCAGGGTACCAACAAGCTCATCGACCGTTAAAGGTGAGATTCACAGAGTTTCTCTAATGGAGGTCTTCACATTGTTCCACTCTTTTGACAATCCTCTTAGAAGCTTGTTGACTTTCATTGGTCCAGGAACAGGTTGTCCTTGATATGCCAATCCGTTTACAATTTCTGTAAAACGACTGAACATATCTCCTATTGACTCTCCCTGCTTCATCTTGAAGGATTCATATTGACCAAGTAAAATATTTAATTTGGTCTCTTTAACACGATCAGTTCATTCTTAAGTTACATGCAATCTATCCCATACTTCCTTTGCTGTATCACAAGAAGATATTCGATTATATTCATTAGGTGATAAAGCACAATAAAGAGAGTAGATGGCCTTAGTATCAAAAGTTTGTCTCTTGGTTATCTCTTCTTTTGAGAAGTGTGGTTGATGGTTTTGTTTCTTTCCCATCATACTTTTGACGTCTTTCTAGCGTTATCGGTGGGCTCAATTCCCCTCTCAACCACATCCCATTCCGGTGGATTTTTGACTGAGAAAGGCCTTCATTTTATTCTTCCATATTGTAATCCTTTCCATCAAAGTATGGTGGACGGTGTTGCTCGCCCCTCAATTAAACCTGTGCAAGAATACTAGCCATAGAGGATCTTTAACTCGAAGTAACAAACACTTCAAAAACTTGAGCACGAGGCTCTGATACCAATTGTTAGAAACTAGTATTAACACCTAGAGGGGGTGAATAGGTGTAGTAGAACTTTATGCGCAAGTAATAACAATCTTTTGCAATCTACAAACTGAAATTAAATAGAGAGAGTAGAGAAGATTGCAAACACAGTTTATAGTGGTTCGGCTTTTGATAAGCCTACGTCCACTCTCCAGGCGATCAGCCAATAGGCTGGATTTCACTATATGATCAAAGGTGATTACACACTCTTGAGTGTTAGCACTCGATGATGATGAGTCTCACAGAGTCACTCTTCTTGGTAATTCACTAGGATCACTCAATTACGCACTTTTTCAAACAACTAATGAAGAATTGAATAAGCCTTGGAATATATTTATCCTCTCTAGTCTCCTAGGTCTCATCCTATCCTTATATACTCTTTAAGCCACACTCGACCGTTGGCTCTTTCCTTAAGAGTTTCGTCTTCCCTTTCCTGGACAGACTTTATAAGGCAAGTCTTTTTGACCGTTGGAGGTAGATTAGATCCCCTTGGATTTTGTTCGCCCATACAATCAGAATCCGGGCTTCCATAAGTGTTCTATTCTTCTTTGGAAGTTGTCCGTTGATTGATCCTGCCAACCAGTTTGATACAACAGAATCAATATAAATAAAGTAAGTGAAATACTTGACCGTTGGTGATCTTATCCCGTAGTTTCATTCTCGAGTCCGACCGACTCAAGTTCGAGTCCGCCTTTAGATTTTCGTTTGGTTCGTTCGAGACTTAAATCTCGATCAGTATGATCGGACTTAAATCTCAGTTTGGTACGGTCAGACTTAAATCTCAGTATGGTACGATCAGACTTAAATCTCAGTATGAAGTTCCTGCATCTGTTTCATCCAAACTCAAAAGCATACGTTAGTAGCCTTTGATTTATTTTGTCATCTTCAAAATATCATAAGGGATTTTCCTAACACCAATCACCATCTTTTTCTTGACTAGTAATTTTAGTCCACGAAAATTTAGATGCCTGAACCGGAAATGCCACAACTAGTTTCTATCTTTCATCATTGCTTGAAAACTCAAGAGACTCTTCATTTGAAGAGTAAGAGGAAACATCCGATTCTTCGTCATTTATACCATCGTGATCAACTTGTTGTCAACACCTCCGATGGTGCAAACTCCATTTTTAATATGAATCTTGTAGCCTTTTTCAAAAGTTGCTCAACACTTAGCAAATTCCAAAAAAGTCTTGGCACAAAGTAAACATCTACAATAATAACATTAGTACTATCTTTTGACTTGATATTAATGTTACCTTTCCCCATCATGTGAATTTTTTTATTTATTCCCGAAGTTGACTTCACCACGACTCGTCTCGTTCAACTACGAGAATAACTTCTTTCGGCCAAACATATGATTGCTGCAACCAGTATCTAGGTATCATATGTTGGTGTCTATGGCGCTCAAGTCATCCTTCTTACATGCTAGGGCCATATGTTCCTCAGCATTGGTGGCATGTGCATGTTCTGCTTGCTCGTACTTCGTCTTTACTTGGCATTCAAATTTGTAATGTCTGAATTTATTGCACTTAAAACACTTGACTTTTGATTTGTCATGCATTTTATATTTTCCGGTGAAATTTGAATTTCCACCTTTTCCTCGGCCTCTTCCACGGCCTTGACCGCCTTGGTAGCCTCCTTGACTTGATGGAGCGACCTGACTTTGCAATGCTTGCTCGGGATTCAAACTAATGGACTTTTGATTCATTCTTTGCTCATGTGAGCATATTGAACCCCTCAACTGCTCCAACGTTAGGTTTGACACATCTCGCCCTTCCTCGATCGCTGCGACAACATAGTCAAATCTTTTAGTCAAAGACCTCAAGATTTTTTTCTACAACTTGTACATCTTGGAGTTCTTCACCATTAACCCTCAATTGGTTAACAATAGTTTGCACATGATCAAAATACATTGAGATTGATTTAGAGTCTTTCATGTGTAAAGACTCAAAATCACCTCGAAGTGTTTGAAGCCGCACCCATCGAACTTGATCATCGCCTTTGTAGGATTTTTGCAAAATATCCCACGCTTCTTTCATGGTCTTTGCACTCGATATTTTTTCAAATATTGTTTCCTCCATGGCTTGAAAGGTCGTATACAATGCTTTTTGATCCTTCTTTTGAGATTCCACCAAAGAATCTTTCTCCTCCTTTCTTAGAGCCTCGAATACTTCACCATCGGCCACTTTGGTGTAGCCATTTTCCACAAAATTCCACAAATCTTGCGATTTGAAGAGAACCTTCATCTAGATGGACTAGTTGTTAAAGTTTTTTCCGTTCAACTTTGGAAGTTGCAATTAAACGGAACTAGTAGATGCCATTTCTAGCTCTTATACCAAATGTTGGAACCAAAAAATAAAGAAAAATGGCTACGTTTAGAAAATTTTGGAACAAGGCATGAATGAATACAGGAGGAGAACAATAAAAATGAAATGCTTTCTAGTGGATTTAATGTGTCATTACAAGTCTGAACTCCTCAACCTTTTAAAGAGGTTGGACACGTACATAATGGACAAACATTAAATGAAGAACACACAAAAGTCTACAACAATAACAATGAAAGTCTACAATTGGAAGAAAAAAAAAGCATAAAGCAAAACGCAGTGCCTACAAGACAAGTTTTCTGCAACAAGGCATGCATTAATGAAGGAGAGAAAAATTGGACGTAGAACCTTCTCTCATTTCCTTTCTTTTTAAAATCCCTTTGGGGTAGAATTTATGAGGAAAGAACGAAGGAAACTCACTTTTGACTTTGGACTCATCTCTATAGAAATTGTTCGTTTTGTTCTTTCCATCTATCTTCACGTGATAAGATATGTGCAAATGAAATAAATTTTCAACAATTAATTTTATATTATTCTAACACCTTGATCCCTTTGAAGGTCGAGTACTATGATTTGAGTTCATGGCTCGTGATTGACTTAAAAAGTGAAATCTTCTATTGACACTTTGGGGCCTGATTAGGTAGAGAAGACAAACCAGAAGAGAGGTCTACTATTCTATCACATCATCGGTATAGATTCCAAAAATTACAGGAAAATGCAGAGAAAGGATCGGCGCACAGACCCTGATGGCAATCACGGAGCCATCGCAACAGTCACAGCTCATAAGGACTACGAACAAATCAAATCTTGATTCTCATCTGTCATTTTTTTTAGAATTTTATTATATGATGTGTCATTTCTCTATTGGAACAACAGCAACCATCGCTCCTGTATTGCATTTTTAGAAAAGCAATCATGATTCTATAACTTTTTTTTTCTGGCCACGTGAATCTCTGACGACATGTTTTTTGGATCGTTTAGAATTTTATTATTAGTTCATACGTTAAATATGCATATGAAATGCTACTACAGACCGCCACCTTACCGCTACTTGAACAAACTAGTGATACCTTGAATTTTCTTTTATGCCGATTGCATTAAAATATTACAAAATAACAAAACCTCAAGCCCTAATGGATCGATATTTGGTGCAACAGACCTGGCCAAGGAAAAACAACCGTCGTCGCCCAAAAGAGCGCAAGTGGTGGGGCTCACGGCCATCTGCCAGTGGGCATAACTGTTTTTTCCTTTTTTAACAATTTGTGTTTTCTCTATAAGTATTTTCTTAAATGCAGTCAGCAACGACAGTGCCACCCAAGTAGCAACACTAACGCTGTTGCAGTGCCGTTCGATGACCACCATCAACTGCTAGTCCACTCTCACTTTTTTTTTTTCCAATTTTTGCCATACTGGGTTTTTAGAAATGTTAATCTGTTTTCTATTTGTCGAAAGTTTTTAAAAAGGCCTCAAGTATGACAAAATCTACATTTAATGGTAAAATAATAATCACAGCAGCATTTTCGTTTACATTTTAATTAAAAGGACCAATCGAACAAATATATACATCATCTATAATTTACAGTCCCAATTAACTATGAAAAATGTTTGAAGACCTGTGCCCTTTTCTCTTAAAAAAAAAGAACAAATCAATTCCTCTTAAGATTGTCAATCATCAGAATTTATATTCATACATATACATACATACATATATATGTATGTATATAGATAACCATTAAATTTTCTCTTAAGATCCCTCTTGCTTCCTCAATATCAAATGATCATACCTAGATCAACCACCTCACGATAAAGACCTTGTCTAGACGAGGCCTTGCTTTCTCTATAAGCTCACTTATCGAACATGGTTAAGTCAGATGCATGCCTAGATGACCTCGACAGCTTTACCAAACCATCCAAGGCTTCATATATTTTGTCCCCTACCAGGATGCCTCTTATCCCGGGAGTATAACATTTTCCTATGACATAAAACTCAATCTTGATTGTGATTTAGGGGCCCCTTGTTCCATGAATCAGGAAAGACATGCATTGAAACCTCAGTGATGGCCTTAAAGATGAGTGTGTTTGCACTTTTGAATACACTGAGGTACAATGACCATTGACCAAACTAAACATCCATATTTTAAGTCTCTGCAAAGCTAATCCCCAAATGATGTATGGGAATTACCACTTAATAATCAGGAAAAAAAATTAAGATTTGTTATTTTGTGAAATGGAAGCACCCAAGATTCTATCGTGTTGCTCCATTTGTTGCCATTGAAATTACCACCGAAGTAAACAAAGGAAGAAAAATCTCAAACTAATTATCTCATATAAATTTATACATGTGTTGTGGTGACATCAAATTGCTGCAACGAACTCTTGTCTGTAGTAGCTACTGGGAGCCCAATGAGGAGGGTGACAAGGTTGGTTTGGCAGGAATTCACAAGGCCTCAACACTTCCTTTCAGCATCTCCACGACTTGAGTCATCGATGGTCAATCTCTTGGATGAATCTAAACGCACCACATGCTGATTATGATCATCTTCTTCGCGATTCCTTCGTCTCCATCATTTGTGATACTACGCAACTCGAGTTCTTCCTGAAGTTCAAGGCGTCGATGAATCCAATGAGGAAAATATAGTTCGCTGCTATGGCCCCCCTCAACTTCAACGTTCTTTCTCCCTCCAACCATTTCTAGAACCATCATGCCGTAACTATAGACATCCAACTTGTGAGAAACCCCTCCAATGTTCCTTATGACCAATTTAGGAGCAATGTAGCCTGCAGTGCCGCGTGCACCCAACATTGACATGATACTCTCTTCTCTAGGACATATTTTGGCAAGACCAAAGTCAGAAATCTTCGGACAATAATTAAATACTATTAATTTAAAAAAAAAAAAAAGAGAAGAATGTTGTGAGGCTTTATTTCCTTTCCTCGGCCCGGCCCATCAGTCGCCGGCAGCCACGCCTAACCCACCGCCAGCAACCCTCCGCCGTGCCTCAGATCCGGCGCCGGAAACAACATAGCCGGGAAGGAAGACAGAGAGGAGAAAACCTGCTCTCCCGGCAGCCACCCACGAGCCCATCCGGCGACGTTCGAAGGCGAACCCAGCGATCGAGAGCGGGAGAGGGAGAAGCCCGGCCACGCACGAGCCCATCCGACAACATCCCCGTGTCTTCCTCAAGCTGAACAGGTAGGTGTACTTCTCCTCCCCCATTCGGTTTCGGATTTGTTGGGCTGGAGCTTGCGGCCGACCGGTTCGCGTGAGCTCCGGCCCTTGTTGCCCTTCCGTTGTGCTCCTGCTTTTCTCATGTGCATTTCTAGGCCCTAGAACATGTTCGAAGCTCGGTCGTGTCCGAAATCCTTTGCTTCGGTAGTGCCCTCTAGGCGTTCGACGAATTGCTTCAATGAAAAACCCTAGTTTGACCCTCGACGGGAGCTCGCCTCTCGATTTTTTTTTGGCATTGTTAGGGATTAAGTTGTTGCTGCACGCTGCCTTGGACATTTTTTATAGATTTCCGGCGGGTTGCCCCGCGTTGTCCGCCTCAGTTTAGACACGAGGAGCTCACCGGCGTGAATCCGGCGAGTCTCGGAATGCCGGCTAACGGCGGCCGGCGGCGCTCGGCGTCGGTCGGTCGGAACGACCGACGCCCGGCGACGACACGATGGCTCTATTAGGACCGGCGAGGGTGGCGTCAGCGTCGGCGGCGGCGAATTGCAGACGTCGGGCGTCGAAGAGAAGACGTGCATGGAGAAGAAGACCAGAAAAAAAAAAAAGAATAAAGAAAGAGAAAAAGAATAAAAAGAAAAATGCAGAAGAAAAGATGGGGGAGTTGGGCACGCGTGCGGGTGCATGGGAAGAAGCATGCAGAAAAGGACAAAAAAAAAAAAGGATTAAAAAAAGAAAAAAAGGAAAAGGGGAAAAGAAATAAAAAATAGAAAAATCATGAACGAAATGCAAGATCCTAGCGTTACACCCTTGATGCTAGTACTATAGTCCTCATGCTATGCCTAGGGAGATGATGTAATAATGTCTCACAACTTGATTGATGATTTGCCTCGGAAGTGTCTCTTTTGAACATGAACTTTTCCAATGATCCGTTGGGCATGGACTTGTAAATTAGAGCTCTTTTGCTTCCCTCAAAACTAAAGCCTAGAAGGCTGACAACATTGACATGTGAAGTCTTGCTAATGCTTGCAACTTCATTGATAAACTCTTCCCCATCACCTTTCGGATTCTTTAGAAGCTTCAAGACCACAAGTTGACTGTCTCAAAGTTTGCCTTTATATACATAACCATAACCTCCTAGACCCAATTTTTCCTTGGAAAGAATTGGTCATCCTCTTGATATCTTTGTAGGTATATCTCCTCAAAGAGATAAGTCCCTTGATTCGCTGTGCGGGGACAGAATGTTCTTTCTTTCCCATCATCAAAGCCATATTTCTTCTTATCAACAGTTTCTCCCTCAAGGAATAGACAACAAGAACGAACATCGCAATCCCAACTCTTGACGGAGCTGATTAGAGGAGCAAAAGATTCGCGTGCAATAATTTCAGTCCATCATTTTACTAGTGGAAGGTCCTAATGATGGAAAAGAAAACTTTATCAAGGTTTCCGAGCAGTTAATTTTGTATATGAGACAAATGTAGGTTTAATGGAGCACCTAGTGCGACTTTCACCACCAAATCACCTTGTTGCGCTGTTACAAAGGACACAAATTCTTGTCAAGTAAATCTCCCAATCAAAACTAAGATGAAACTGGTAGGAATGCTTTTTACGACAGCAGGAAAGATGTTTACAATAGTCAGAGAGGACGCCATACATATAAGATCGAAAAACTTAGTGTAATGTCCAGTGAGCCTTGGAGTGACCCCTGGCGCCACCAGAGAAGGCCCAAACAAGGTGCAGTTTTGACTCTAGGATGGCAATAAGGACATGAATGAACTGAATTCAACATCACCTAGGTGTGATGAGGTGAAGTGCCTCGTATGTTATGGCACTTGTCCAAACTTGTAATAAGCCCTTTTTTAGGCTAAGCCCAAAAGAACAAAACTGTGTATACTCCATCGTTACAAGCAAGACCTAGGCTTAATACTATGGTATTAGAGCCAATATTCTGGTCGGAAATGTGAGGTTCGAGGACAAACCACGCGAAAACTGGTGGGCCCCTAATAACATTGGTTTGACAAGGGTGGGAGTTATCACTAGAGGGCCTGGACAAAGTGCAACTCTGACTCTAGAGTGGCAATGGAGGCAAGAATGAACTGAATCCAACGAGGGCGAGAGTTATCACTGAGCCTAGAGAGGGCCAAAACAAAGTGTAACTCCGACTGTAGAATGGCGATGGGGACAAGAATGAATCAAATCTCACATTGCCTCTAGCGCTTGGCAAAGTGCAACTCTGATTCTAGAATGGCGATGGGGGCAAGAATGAACCGAATTCCACATTACCTGGTGCCTTACATGTGAGCCCAAAAGATCAAAACCGTGTGGGTTCCGACCCAAATCAGATAATATCATTACAAGCGGGACTTGGGCTTAACACTTAAGTTCATATTTTGATCTGCACTCGTTATAGTGATTCATATTCCACGTCTTTAAAAAAACTAATTTAGTACTAGTGCTCAAGAACTAAACTGAAGGGACAACTATTGATATATACAGGGAGTGAATTTCCTGGCCTACGGGAGGCTCTTCCCTAAGACCAGCAACCTCTGCCGACCACCGACAAGGCCCAACGGTAGCCGGCAAAGGAAAAAGGAAAAAATGAAAAATAAATAAAATATTAAGATGTTATTAAAATTATGCACTTCAGCCCAACTATCCTTCAAAGCAACAAAGAAGAGAATACCGGCTCTACAAAGCCAAGCATGAGGCCGGTCAGGGCAGCAACACCGGAAATTGTAGATCTTGTCATCGAACCCGCACTTGCCACCACTTGCCTTGCACGCGGTGCAATTGCTCGCTGTCCAATTCAACATGAACCCACTCCTCAGCACCTTCTCTACCTGCGCCCGCCCTCTCCACTCGGCCATCCCAGTGCCTCCACCAAAGTCCGGCACATTTTTGTCGCATCAATCACTCCTGGATCCTCGCCATCCCCATATATCCTCAAAACGACCCCGCTTTCGCCTTCTTCTTTGCCAGAACAGCTGATCCTGTAGTTCAGAAGCTCGTTGGCGAGGAGAGAGATGTTGCAATTGTATAGCAGAGAGAGTAGCGGTAACGTTCTGGCTCAGCTGGAACTGAGTCGGTGTGAGAGTCAGGTTCTTGAGAGAACCAGGCACAGGGTAAGAGAATGCAGTTGAGTTGTCATCGGGGACGGCGGCATTAGAGACGTGGAGAGAGTGGTTCGGTAGAAGATGTCTCGGACAATGTAGTCATTGCTGAAAAGGGTGATGACTGGGGGATCGTTGTCGCACGACAGGTTGAAGCTCGGGAAGCCAGAGTAGGAGGGCCGCCTGTCTCCGATATAGAACGGGAAAGTGATGTTCAGGCCGCCACAGGCACTGGGGAGGCTGCAGTTTCCAAAGTGGGAGTTGACGAGAGAGAGAGAGGCTGTCGGGGTGATAAAGAGAGGAGTAAAAGTGGTGAGAGGTTTGTGTTGATTGCGAGAGGAGAAAGAGGAGGTGCAGCAGCGGTTCTGGTTCTGGTTCTGGTTCTGTTCATTGTGGATTGAAGGGGGTGGCGAAGATATGTCGAGAGGTTTCAGGCTACATCATGACACTTGGTATATCATCGGATGATCTAATGTGTTGTGTCCGAATACAAGCACTGATAAATTCGGACCATGTAGATGCGAAAGCTTTCACTTTCACCATGTTCCTAGTCCGCACGATTTAATTGATCAACCGGCACTCTCTTTTTCTTCACCCTACTGAAGGCTGGTGATTGACTTGGAAAGTGCAAGTCTTCTCTCTTCTGGTTCTGTATTAGCCAGAACACGAATTCTACCATGTTCCTAGTCCACGCATTCTCATAGCTGTTTCTAAGATTAGTACAGGACAACCGAAAAATGTGAAGGAAAGAGCGAGAGAGAGATTCACCTGAGAGGTCGAGGCACATATGCCACTCTAAACTTGACAAGGGCTGGCCTACAGTCGCATAAAGAAAGCAATTGAGACTTGAAATTTGTCTGAATCATTCTATCAACCATACCAATTTAGTTCAGTTCAGCAACCGGTGTAGGTTCAAATTTCAGGAGCAAATAAAGAAACAAAAAAGAAAGAAGGACAGGTTAGGGAACAAACTTCAATATCGATATTTATATATATCTAGCTCAGTAAGTTGTGGATGGAGGTTTCGGTTGAAGTCCTTCCTCTGGTAGTCTAGGGAAGATTGGCTTATCATGAATTATCATGATACGATGACATTCATATACAATGTATAAATCTTTTATCGGATTCCTTCATTAAACATAAATTCCTACCAAACAATTAAATATCACTTGACACCATACATCTTATGAACAAATGGATATTCCCTAATGGTACATACCTTATGGAGATTGCAGAACTAAGCTTAATGGAGTGTTTTATGCAACAGTGTTAACCACAACTCTAAGCTGATTCAAAACAAGCATGAGCAAACACACATGCAGAAAGCTTTTCACTTTACATTTCTCTCTAGTCATCTATAATCCTCAAGGCATCGCTGCATTCACATTGGAACTGGCTAAGAAAACAGTGGCACTCTTTAAAAATTATCTATTTACTGACCTGAGAATATGACTAATGCAGGGCCAAGATTCAACAATGGAAAGCTGCTGCAATAACGGAGAAATGCTAGGTATGAAGGCTCCTGATCAGATGTAAACACCAGTATCAGATGCACTGGGTGGTATAGGAGACTGTTTAGGTGGAGTAAAACAAACATCGCATGTTCTCTCAAACTATGAGATCAACCTGAGAGATTGATGATTATAATCGACAAGGTCCTTCCAGAAAGGTTCTAATTGCAACAGTGGCTCATGAAGACAACATGGTTTAGTGTCATTCTAGAAGGGATGACCCATCTCGACATTACCGCATTGGCCAGGCTCACAGATGGAACCCGGTCTTCCAAAGAAATAATCATCAAAATGCTAATGACATGGCGAAGCAAAACCTTGGAACTTAAGGAGCTTTCGACACCCATTTCAGGAATTTCAGAGGCACAAGAACAGTCAGAAACAGGAGAGCTTTTGTGGCACATAACGGAGATGGAAGGCGCTTCAGTGAGATTCAGTGGCTTAAACTAAAGATCGCATTATATGAATGTCTCGTTGAATCCTTTTTCATTTAAAAACGCCATTTGACTGGGTCAACTAAGAGCAGAGGACTTGAAGGATAAATGCGGTGGACTCCCGACCTGCTCAGTATCAGAAAAATCTATTAACAATGTTGATAGATCGATTTCTCTCCATCGGCCACGGGCCCATGGCCACCTTTGTTTCTTGCAGAGTTTCCAACTTTGTTTGACAGGGTTCCGAAGCTTTACTACAGGCTTTCCTGGGTCGATTCCAAAACCTCAGAACCACAAAGATCTAACTGACATTTGAAGGTCGAATACTGTGATTTGAGTTCAGGGCTGGCGATTGACTTAAAAAATGAAGTCTTTTCGTCATTTTTGGTTCCGAGTAGGTAGAGACGAACCAGAGAAGGGGTCTACTATTCTATCAAATTATTGGTCACCTACTACCCTAAAAAATCCTCAACTCTAGGCCTAATACCCATTAACCAAACTTTAGATCCAATGCAAATCTGCCACAAGCTTTCCTTTGTCTTTAAAAAAAAAAAAAACAAAAAACCTCTCAACTTTAGGTCAATCCCTAAATCTATACCAAACTTTCTTTTATATAAGAAATGAAGGCAAAGCCCTAAATTTACACCATTAATCTCCTAATAAAACTTGATCATATTTGATATCCTATCCACAAAGGAAGCAAGCCTCTCAACAGAATACCTCATACTGAAGTGTCATTTACATCATATGATTGAAGTATCCAATTTGTTAGCCAGTCTACCCATGAGTTTCCTTCCCTAAAAGTATGTACAATTTCGATCCATTGGGAAATACTCTAATATTTTCCCAATCCGAGAAAGGAGAATGTCACCAAAATTGAGAGGGGTTGATTTTTGAAGAAGAAAAATAGCCACTTGCGAGTCCATCTCCCTAAAAGTAATGTTCAATTAGATGGTCTCAAATATATGTTCAAAGTTACCACCCACCTGGGTGGCGTTACTGGTTCGCGTTCTCTTCTTCTCGCAAAAGGTCGAGAGTTCGAATCCCAACTTCGTCATAGGGTGACTTACCTGGTTGCATGTGTGTGGTGGGTAGTACGTGCGGCCCCCAGGGTTTACTCCCCTAGCTGTCAGCGGGGTGCGGGGTTCCCTGTCATCAAAAATATATATATGCTCAAAGTTTCAGCTTTGAGCGAAGAATACGTTCCCACAGATTGCATGAATCCAGCAAGCCAATTGCCCAATTCATTACAAAGAAGATCACCTACTTAAGCTAGCCTCGGGTTGCCTTTAGAGGCCCTATCGGTATTGAGTTTGATCCAACCAAAAGGAGTGACGGTCAAACCCACGAGCATATCCCGTTTCTTACTTTGAGAAGACCTATTCTTAGTCAAGCTCAAAATCAAGCTCATAGGTGCACGCCGGAAAGAGAAGTCCAATTGAAATAATATCTTATTTCTCCAATTTCAAAAATGCCAACGAGTTACCTCAAAAACTAGTGGCCAGTTAGCTTCTTTTACCAGAGTTGTTAAAGTAGATAGGTTTGCCAACAAACCACTTGTACATATCATAGCCAAAGAATTCGCCCTCTAAGCTTGTTGGCAAAATCTTTTGCCAAATAACCTTTGCATACTTACAATCCCTAAGCATGTCTAAAATTGTAGCAAAAGATTGTAGACAAGAAGTGTGACAGCCCAAGCGACGGTGCGCGGGGAGGAGGGAGGGCGGTGCGTCCGCACCTCGGTCCTCGGACGTGCGCAAGGGAGGAGGGGACATATCTTTTGTCCCACGTCGCCTAGGGAGGGAGTCATGGACTAGCTTATAAACATATGGGTTCTCTACTTACATATACGCGTTTTTTGGGCGAAGCCCGGAGGAATAAAACCGTATGGGTCTCGGCCTAAAGTAGACAATATGTGTACATGGGCAAACCCATAATGTTATAGGTATGATCTTGTACATACACGTTTTACAAAAGGATCATCTTTAAAACCAGACTTGATCACAAAACAATGCACTTCCTGGCCTTCCGTCAAAGCATTGATCTTGCCAGGATTTGAGCACAACAGGGAAAGTGAAGCCAGGTCTTGTTCGAGCTTCCTATGCGAATAGATTCAGAACTCCAGAAGTAGCAGCTTTTGATCGATGTGGTCGTATCCAATTCATCGCCAAGGGAGAGACAGACAGACAGAGATCACCTTGGCTCACCTTGGCATCAGATCTTCGTTCTTCTTCCAGCTGTCTTTCTGAATTCTCTCCCTTCCGATGCAACAAGACTGGTACTTCAAAGTGTAGGAACCAAAAGGATAACAAATAATTTTGGAGGATTTGGTGGGAAGAGAATGACACAAAAGAGAGACAACAATATTCAAAGGCCTTGCGTAGGCTTTTATACTAATACAAGCTTAACACTATAAGCTTTCCTCTCGATCACGGAGGAACAACTTGCTCACACAGAGCAACTCTATGAGGCTCACCCTATGGCTCTCTCTCTACTGAGGCCAACTCTATTAATATTTATTCTAGCCTCCCTTCTTCTCTCTCTAAAACTCACTCTCTCTACACACACGAGCCTAAAGAACTACGTCTATATTTATAGGCAAGTCCACCGCCTGCACTCCACCGCCTGCACTCCACCGCCTCTTCAGCTGCTGCTTTTCCTTCAAGTCAAAGTAAAGGAAGTCGAGTGGAAATTTTCCTCTCCTTGAATGGCTCCTGATTCTTCTTGATTTCTCCCTTACTCTTTTCTTGTTGACTAAGGGTCCAAAGTTGCGGCTGAGAAGTGTGTAGAGCTGGTGTCCTTCAAAATCTATTTTAATTAATTTCCAACACAAAGCAGGAAAATCGCTCGTTTGGCTGCTCTTTGCAATCTGGAAGAGAACTGATTTGAAACGGAAACAAAACTAGAGGTTTCTAAAAGCACAGTGGAACAAACAATAGTCTCGATGTTTCTTACGTCGGGATTCAATAATTTGCAGGAAAATTCAAGCGCAACTTTTGACCGAATGACTGATTGTCCACGGACCAATAAGATAAGGACCAAAAGGGAAATCTCCCCAAACTACAATGATTAAAATGTAATTTCTGCTAAAGGTCTTTTCATACAGTAAAGCAATGGACATTTGTTGATATTTTAAGAAAATGAAATTATCAAAAAAATCATAAACTTATTATAATTGTGTCAATTTAATCATAACTCCTTTTTTTTTGTCAAGTGAATCCTAAATGTTTTTACATTTGTGTTAATTCAATACATTTGGTCAATAATGACCAGCTAGCATGGACACAAATAATTTTTAATGATATTTTAATTTTTTTCGAATTTTTTTATGTACTTTTATTGTTGAAATTGGCGATTTATGACCTAATTGACGAAAAAAGAATGTAGGACTGAATTGACATAATTACAATGGGTTTAGAACTTTTTTGGTAATTTTCTCTTTTAAGGGAGAAAGTGCACTATAAATTATAGGAATTTATCACGAAAGTACAAATGAATTCTAAAATTTTAAAAACTCACTATAAAGTTCTAGAATTAGTAAAATAGGTGCAATCAAGTTTGTTTGTTAATCTTGTTAAATTTAACTAACAAAAAAATGCTGACATGGCCATATTCATTATTGAGAAAGGTGCCGCAGTGGGGTTTTTCTTCCCTTTTTTTCTCTTCGTCTCCTCGCCTGTAGTATTTTATCTACTTTTTAGTCATATACTCTTACCCTATGTTTGGCGGTCCAAATTATTTGGTCAAATAGGATAAGATAAAGACGAAATATGATGGGAATTTATACATCAGATCCTTTTGTTTGATAACCACCAATTTTAACAATGGACATTAATACACACCATTCGAAATACTTGTTTAGCATGTGCAATAGGATTGTGTTTATGAAAATCAAGGTGGTCACCATGACATCCTAGTTTAATTTGTTCAAGGTTTATCCAGCCGATACTAAATCTTGTGATTTTATCGTGTCATGCAATCAAGTACTTTTTAACGAGGTCATCCATTGTAACAATACCATCACCTGAATACACTTAGCATGGAGTCGCTACGCTAAGCGATGCTATTAAACTAAAAGAGGCTTCTAATGAGTTGAAACAAACACAGGCATTGTGATAACAGATTTAGTTTTATTTTCTAATCTTTAGGATTTTGTACCCTTTTTCACTGCATCAATACTCATCTTAATCGTCAAACTTTGGTTCTTGTAATGATCCTTCACTGCTTTTATTGCACAATTTAGCTCTCTCCCTCTCCTCTGTGATCTCGACAGTTTCCGAGAGAGACTTGGCTCAGTTTCAGCTGGGAAAAATGGATTGGGGTCGAACTCGAACCGTGGTCTTCGGTCAGGTTTTGATGGTTATAGTAAAGATTGCGTTGGTAGTTGTTCTGGGTGGCCTGCTCGTTCGCAGTGCGGCCATGGTGTTCCAACTGTCTCGTGCTCCAAGTTTGCGCCGTTGGAGCAGCGAATTGCCTTGACTTTAGGGCTACAATCTTTGGACTACCGAGTATTATTTAGTATCAACTGCTTGACAATACGACGACGATATAACTTACGATATGATGGTATGCAAACTCATGGCGATTGATTTCATTAAAATCTCATATGCACTAACTTGAGACTGAACAGAAATATGCGATGCGAATCACAAAGATAAGATCGAGATGGGAGTCTAGGGAATGAGTGGGAAGAACGAGATGATCTACCACTTGAAACCACGGCCCTCGTCACGATTCATAGCAAAATTTTTCGATCCGCATTTGCATATCACTCGGGTATTGTTTCGAGCGTGGGACGCCAAGCCTTCCTGAGCATCAGCGACCTGAACCGCAACCCCATGAAGACCGGCCTTGGCGAACTCGGCCCGGCAATCAGGCCGCCCAGACTGCCCGCATGGAAAGGAAACGCCTCTTCCCCATCACGCCCATTTCGTCTGGCGCCTCCACTTCCATCGCCATCTCTTTCCGGACTGGGCGGGGGTGACACGAACAGGTCCTTCAGAGTGCGTCCGCTTGCGCTCTTCTTCTTCTTGTCGCGGCCAGATTCGGGCGTGTCGAAGCTTCTTCTTGGCTCGACTGAGTCGACCCGCTGCGCCCCGACGCCTCCGCCACGAGTGAAGAGCATACGCAGGGTGGTCTTCTGGCTCTGGCGGCGGAGCTGGACATTGGGGCTCGCTCCCGGGCTGCGCGTAGGGCTCGGGGCGACACCACACTGGGCGGCGAAGAGCTTGAACTTCTGCAGAGTCGCCATCTTTTCCGTGCTCTGTTTTTCTCCTTGAGGGTACTCTGTTTTTCGGGGAACTCCTTATATATGCCTCGTTATGGATATTTGGGTTTCAGTGCTTTTGAAATTTGAATCAAATATTTCTACAGTGTCGTGGAGGGTGATTTTGATTGCTTGAGAGCATGATAAAAGGATCGTCGTGTGCTGGAGAATGCGCGCGATTTCACAATCTTTTTCTTCGTGTTCTTGGTGGATGATCTCCCTTTTTCTTTTCAGAAATCGTCTTTCACAATTCTCAAAGAAAGAATGACTTTTGAACGCAAAAGAAACGCACTGCGAGTGGGGAAGAGAGAGAGAGAGAGAGAGAGAGAGAGAGAGAGAGAGTTCTTGAGTGAGAATGCAGCTTCTTTAAGTTAAAGGGTAGTTTTACGATTCTCGCGATGAAACTGATGAGCTGATGATGGGAAAAGCTACTAGTCCTCCCAACTTTTTGACCGCAGAATACTGAGGCCTGTGCTTTTGGAACGTAGGGGAGAAAACAGTGAAAAGGGTGAAAAAAGTCGGGCCTCCGCAGAAAAATCTGTCTCATACTTTATTTATGCAGATTAGCCCTTGAGTGAGAATAAGTCCTTTTTTTGTGGCATACACAATTCGAGCGATGATTGTTTGTATTTTCATTTCCATCATGATAAGGTCTGTTCTTTCCCTGATGTGTCTATTACCACGTGAAACTCTCACTTCGCAAGTTTGAAGACGAAGGAACTTCATCATTAGACTCCAACAAAGGTCGAGCTATAACATATATCGTCCAAAGCCTGTTTCTAGGACGAGACTCGACATGACTTCCGGCGTGATAAAACTTTGCATTCTTTTAAGGAGCAAGCCTGATAATGTTGTAAGCTTTGAGAGAAAATTATCCCATTTGTCGTTGTTTCAACCCTGATCTGGAAAACACTTCAAACATCTGAGATGTTGTGACAATGGCAAGTATGTGTACGATCTTTTATTCATGCTTTAGGAAAGTGCTCTTTACTACGTAGTATTCACATCAAATCGTCCTCTAGCCTCAACAGAAGTGCTGATATATTGAAGCAGAAAAATGAAGACCAAAATGGAGAACTTGATCGCCTGCTATATCATCTACATTGTATATAATATTAGCTAGAAGCCACTACCCAAATGCAAGCAAACTTTAAGCCAGGATGGAGGAGAAGGGAAATATGCAGGACAGAACTGACAAGACTGCAAGTTAAACACTATGTACAGAAGAACTACCACTGCTTCCCCATTTTTGAGTCACGGGAACCGGTGAAGTCGGGAACTTCATATTCTTCAACAGCCCCACATTGTCACATTCCGGCGAAGGAGGCGAGTTCTTGCTTTGACTGGCGCTGTTATCATCGCTCACATCCTTCGACTTGTCGGGCTTATGTGTCCCGATCGAAATCACCTTTAACTCCTCCAGGACAGTCTTCATAAAGGGCCTCATGTCCTTGTCCTGTTGCAAGCACCTCAAAGCCAGCTCGGCCACAGCCATGATCATCCTATTGATTTCAGGGTCCGACTCGAACCCCAAATTTGGATCGATCAATTCGCGGAACTCACGGTTCCGTATCTTGCTAGTTGCTAAGTTGGCCAAATTAATCTCGTGCCTGTCTCGGCTTATATCTACCGCTGGCATGGACGAGATGAGTTCCACTAATACCACCCCAAAACTGTAAACATCACTCTTCTCCGTAAGCTGGTAACAGTGACGATAATCGGGGTCCACATAACCTGGAGTCCCCTGAGGAGCGGTTGACACATGGCTCGCATCATTGGGGAACAGCCGAGAAAGGCCGAAATCTGCTACTTTGACGCTAAAGTTTTCGTCAAGGAGTATGTTGTTAGTCTTCACGTCACGGTGGATTATGTCACACGCATGAAGGTAAGCCAATGCGGTGGCTGTTTCTATGGCGATGCTAATACGAGTATGCCACAGGAGAGGGTCCTGCTTCGCTCGCTCCCCATGTAGATGATCGGCTACTGTGCCATTTGAGATGTACTCGTAGACCAGCAGGAGTTCATGGCTGTGCCGTGATGTGCAACCATATAGAGAGACGAGGTTTTTGTGGCGCAGGCGAGTTAGGATTTCAACTTCGGTCATGAACTGCTTCACCTGTCGATAGTTGCGCTCATAGAGACGCTTAACAGCTACTTCCCGGCTATCTCGAAGTTTGCCTGTTTAAGAAAATGGAGAATGACTCTTAGATTCCTAGTTGTTTCCAGAATTTCTTGCCATTTATATGCAGGCTGCCTAATTAGCCTCTAAGGTCTTACCATAGTACACAATTCCAAAACCTCCATCTCCGAGCTCCTGAGCAGAATCGAAATGGTTAGTAGCTTCTTCAAGCTCGGCATTGGTAAAAATGGGGACCCCGAAGTATAGATTGCCCACTTCAAGATCTGCTTTCAAGGAAGAATCGGAAGAAGCCTGTCTTGAGCGGAATATTAAGGAGCAATGCTTTTTTTTGTGGCGGATCATATAGATGCATAAACAGAGAAAAATGCTGGCCAGGGCACCAAATCCGCTACCTGATACAGAAGTTTAATTAGATTCGCATCAGTGGCAGGAAGAGGAAATGGAAAATTTCAGGAGAACTTTGACTCTGAGATCTTCCCAAATGTACGAAGCACGTCATTGTGCTCCTGCATCGTAATTGTGCTCCAAGTATGCGTTGGCAACATTGTTTTGCTATCACAAACCATGCTTAATGCACCAATATATACTCAAAGAATTGTATTATGTCCCCCACGATAAAAGTTTGACTGACCTAATCCGATCTTCAAAGGTGTATCATGGTCGTTTCCTGCAGCAAAGCAGTGCCAAAAGATGGCGTTTGCGTCAGAAATGAATTCCACAAATACTGATTCTATCCACATAATGAAAATCATAGAACCGGAATACAGACACCAGCTTCCCTTATCTAACATAAGGGAAGCTGAATCAAGCCGAGTTCTTTTTTTTCCTCTCGTCTTTTCTTCTTTTTCTTTTCTTTTTTTCCTTTAACCGATCGCCAGCCTTGGCCATGGTCGGCAACCTTGCCGGAGCATCACTAGCCCCTGGCAAGTTCAACCTAGGGGTGTCAAATGGGTGGGTCGAGTCGGGTTTGGATCAGGTCGAAAATGGTCCGACCCATATTGACCCATTTTCATGCAATATAAATTTGATGACCCATACCCGACGCGACCCATACCCAACTCATACCCGATCCATATTACCAAAACATATTAATATTTAACTTAATTTAAAAAAAATCTACTCCCACTTATTTAGTCCACTTTAAACTTTTCACATATAAATTATTTGAATAAAAATTAGTAAATAAAAAAATGTTGATACCTCTAAATTGAAATCGTTTTTGGAAAATAAATTTTTTTGAAAAATCAATTTTTTAATTATGTTAAAAAATTAAATTAATTTTTTCTTTCTTTCTTTCTTTTTCTTTTTCTTTTTCTTTTTCTTTTCCCTTTCTTTTCTCTTTTCTTTCTTCTTCCTTCTTCTTCCCCCTTTTCCTCTACTGGTGCCGCCCGATGGCGACTAGCCAAGACGTAGGCCAGCGAGCTCAAACTCGACCAAGGCCAACAAACTCGAGGCTCCGTTGATCTAGGCTCCGCCGAGGTCGCCGAGCTTAATTCGCTTGGATCTGGTGAGCCATGAGCTCTATTGCGGCCAGCGAGTTCGGGGCTCGCCTACCCATATCCAAGCAAAGCTCCAACCAACGATGGCAAGCTCGAGATCGGTGATGGTGACGACGGCATGATGGCAAGATCGGCAACGGAAGTCGAGGACACATAGAGGAGAGGATGGAAGGAGAGAGATGATGGGTCTACCTAATAACTCACTCAACCCATATTTGACCCATATTAAACTTTCACTTAACCCATATTTGACTCATATTTAACTTTCAATTGATCCATATTTGACCCATTTAATTAAAAGTAAGTCATAATATGGGTTTATGACTCATTTTGACACATCTAGTTCAACCTCACCTAGATCTAGTGAGGCCGACCTTGTCAAGTGCTGGCGACGCTCTAGCCATTGGGTAAAGGAGGAGGAAGAAGAAGAAAAGGAAACAAAAGAAGAAAAGGAAGAGAAAAAGAGAAAAATGTAATAAAAATGTTAAAAAATTAAAATAAATTCTAAGTCACAAAAGAATTTGAAGGTCGTACCATACAAATTTCTATTCCAGAAATAGAAATTTTAGATGGTAACCAAACGCGTTCAAATAATCAGAAACTCGTCCAAAAAATAAAAAAGAAAAAACCCATTTCTAAGCAAAAAAAAAAAAATTGGGAACAAAATGGTTACCAAATACATCCTTAATGCATATGTTTTGCAGAATATTATTAGTCAAACCATTTATTATTGAAGAAAATATACACAATTAAAGCTAGGAAAATGAATTTCCTAATCTAAAAAGGATAAAATACTTTTTTTTTAAAATGCTTTCTACATAATTTATTTTCCTTTATCATAAAGTTTTTCCACATAAATCACACCCTAGATCTAGAAAGAATGTCCGAAAGAAATATAAATAGAAAAGAGTAATGGCTTGGTGAATGAAACTGAGGTGGGGAAAAGGAACTGATAATAGAAAACCAAAGGAAGTGAAAGAAGTTCTTCCTCTTCCTATGAAGCCCTTATCGAGTTTGGAGAGAATGGCGAGGAAATTCACCGAAAAAAACAAGGGAGAATTTGAACCGTTGCTATTAGAGGGAGTTAATCGAAAAGCCTTACCTCTGCACCGAAAACGTCCATTGCCTGCCCTGCATTTGCCTCCCCTTTTTTGGCATTCGACACAATTCTCCCAGGAGGTTAAATTCCATTCCAGTCTAAACCACTGCTTCCACTCACCCTTGGAGTCAACATTTTCTATTGCCTCGCCATCATCCGGTCTGGCTAATCTAACGGGTACAATAACATGACTCTCGCACGCTGACATATTATAAAGACCTGGGATTTCTGGTTTATCCATATGAGCGACATAAGAGCGGTTGGCACCAGGAGAGGGGCAAGTTGAGTAAGGATATGGATAATCAGCATTTGGTAAGCTGCTGCAATTACGGAGAAATGCTAGGTATGAAGTCTTAAGAGGATCAAATGCTCTGGGCGGTATACGAAAATCTTTACGTTTAACAAAACAAGCACCGCCCGTTTTTTCGAACTCCGAGATCAACGGATCAGATCGATGATCATGATCGACAAGGTCCTCCCAGAAAGGTTCTAAGAACCACGGCTCATGGACAACATGGTTTAGTGTCGTTCCTGGAGAAAAATTTTCCCCGCTGTCCCCACACTTTGGAGGCACGCAGGAATCATATTTCGAGCTCGCTGATGCGACCCAGCCTTCCAAAGAAATGATCGTCAAAATGCTAATGACAAGGCGAAGCACAACCTTGGAACTCATGGAGCTCTCGACACCCATTTCAGGAATTTTAGAGGGGAACAAGCACAAGAACAGTCAGAAAGGGGAAAGCTTTTGTGGGCGTATAGCAGAGACAGAAGGGGCTCGAGTGAGATTCAGTGGCTCAAACGGAAGATCGCATTATATGCATGTGTCGTTGAATCCATTTTTCACGTCAACACGCCAATTGACTGGGTCAACTGTGCGTAGAGGACCCGAAAGAGCAAACGTGGTGGACCACATATTTGCCCAGTGAGAGGAAAATCGATTACAACTGTTGATGCTTCGGCCGAAAAAGGTCCATTTTCAGGACTCAGGATCGATTTCTCTCCATTGGCCACGGGCCCATGTTCCCCTTCACTTCTTTCGAAGTTTCCAACTTTGTTTGACGGGGTTTCGAAGCTTTCCCACTGGCTTTCCTGGGTAGATTTCAAGCCCTCAGAACCACAACGATTTTTCCCGAGACTTGCCCTCCACCCTTGATCTCTTTGAAGGTCGAGTACTATGATAACTTGAGTTCGTGACAGTCAAAGGCGGAGAGACACGGCAGGTGACAACTGGCGGTGAAGGAAGAAACTGGTGAAGGGATCATCTGATCCACCCATTGGGTTTATTTCAGATAAGGACACGTCGATGTTAAGGAGGTCGAAACAGAGAAGTCTTATAAACACAAATTCCTGACTAGTTTTAAGATGATGTGATCTTTGATTATTTACAGGTTGCACTCCCAATTTTGGCCTCAGTAAGCGAACTGGAATGGGTTTTCTTCTCTAGTTCTTTCACGTGAAGATGAACGTGACAGGATGGCAGCAAAATGAAAAGGAAGTAGAGAAAAGTGAAGAACTTTCAGTGAAGTATGCATCCATTTGAAGAGTAAACATGATAATTGAGGGTATCATTGTTCTGATAATTTCTCCTATTGGCTTCAAGCATAATCCTCTTCGACAAGTTCAAAATTGCTTATCTTGAAACCATCATATCCGACAACCGAGAGATAGAAGAGATGGCGGAAAAAGAGCAAAGTTTTTAGAGAGTATTCCCGAGATGATGATAAATAATTGAGAAGCTCTGTTCCTCCTTGAGAACTTTCGAAGGACCTATAAATACTTCCCAGATAACTCAGAATTTAACTCAGCTTGAGACATTCAAGCTAGCAACTTCAGCTAGATTGAGCTCTTATGCAACTTCAGCTAGATTTTTCCATACGACGTTTAAAACTCATACTAGAAATGAGGAGTGGCGGTAAGCAGATGGAGTAATCAAGTAACAACACTAAGAAAGCCAAAGAAACCAAGCTGAAGTTTTTGGAGTAAACGATCAGAAGAACCAATTCTACAAAGATAAAGCGGACAGAGAGATCATTTGAAATTCTATATTTCTCAAACGCAGGCGAATTGATATAAAACCCCTCAGTAATCTGATTTTCTCATGGATTGGTCCTGTTTGTTCCAGAGGACTGGAACCAGATGGTGAAGAAAAAATTTCTAGAAGAGCAGAATGTGAAAGCCTAAGTTAAAATAGTTTGCGGCACCTTACCATTGCCACAGTGTTCGAGACGTGTTCAATCGGGGCAATAGCACACACTCGTGCTATTTTCACAGCAGCACCACCCCCCACTTCTGCGGCACCTCATGCAGTTGTACCCCGTCCAGTTCAGCATGAAACCATCCTCCAATAACTTCAGGTACTCGTCACCTTGATTCACCTTCCAGTCATGTATCTCAACTGGGGCGGCCACCAAGTACTGGCACGATGCTCTATTCCAGTTCAAGTTATCACACTTACTAGCTATCACTGCAAAAGAATTGTTCCCTTCTCTAGTACCACACTCGGCCAAAGATATTGTGGAATTAACCGAAAATGACTCGTTGCAGTTGCGGAAAATGCAGAGATCAGCCTTGTCCGGACCAAAAGCAACAGGTAAGTGGTCGAAAGAGTAGTTAGAACTCGGCAGGGGGCATCCAGCATTGAATACCGCTTCATTCACTACTCTGAATGAGTTCTCACTGTACGAAATGTCATCAATCACATAACCAGATTGATATGTCCGATAAATCGGCCTATGGTTGTGGCACTCTATCTCGAAGCCAGGAAAGCCACAATAAGGTTGTTGAAGGCTTGGAATCCAAAAAGGGTAGCTTATGTTTGGACCACGACCGCAGTTCTTTGGCTGACAAGCATCAAATTTTGGGTTCACCTCCAGAGACAGTACGAAGTCGAATAAGAACATGCTGAGATTGATGAAGATACAGATCCACCTAAACAGGGAGGCTCTAAAGCTCAGCACTTTTTGTGGATTCAATCCAGGAGACATTGCCGAAGAATGTGAAGGAAGTAGAGAAAGACGAATTGCACCAGGGATGATGTAACCGTAGATACCCTCTAAATGGTCCAAGTCGTTACTATTTAGCACTAGTAAATACCCACTTGGATATTAAATTTGACATTGCTGTAAACTGACTGTTGTGTAGTCAAACAAAAACACAAGGTTCGAATCATGCCCAAAAGTCCAACCTTTCCGTGTACTTATATCAGTGACGTTTTCGTAAAATTCAGCATGGAACGTGACACGGTCCAAATGCAAACAAGCAAATGGTAAAGGGGCGTATCGCTCTGGACAAGGAAAAAAGGACATGGAACATCATCGTCCATATCACATCGGTGCAGTTAGGCAACTGCCCTTGGTTGAAATTTCAAAAGCGAAGTAAGAAGGGAAAGAAAGACAGAGCAGGGGACCACCTTTGGTTCTCAATCTTCTGATGTTTCCTTGTCCATAGCTTAGAGGGTTGTCCATGGGGTTTTGGGTCAAAGTCTTCCCTCCGAAAGTCTAAAGAAGGCTGGCTTATTCGGAATCATGATGGCATTGATGACATTCATGTCCGTGTAAAATCTTTTCTGGGTATTCATGTCTCGGCATTCAAACATCAGCGATCGGTCATAGCTTAGAAAACCAGCAACTCAACCCCATCTCCGTTTGAAAATGTCAACTCAACCCCATCTATCAGCATAATGATGTTGACCTTTCCACGGTAATCTGAATCTCGTGTAATGGGGGGGCGTCTATTTCACGCATTTTCCTTAAAAAATATTTGCTTAAAAAATGAATAATTGTTACTAATGAAAATATTTTTAATAAATTAATTATTTCAAATGATATAAGTGATTATTTTTAGGAAATTTTTCAAATAATTTATTTTCCATTAAATAAATGAAGTGTAAATAGTAAGTTCCAGTTGTAATAAGAGCTATAGACACTAAAATTTCTTAAGAAATGATGGCATATATTAGAAAACTAAAGTACAATTAGGCAGTTGACCAATTATGATCAAAGATAGAAAGCATCATCTTCTTACAAGAAGAAAATAAAATAAAAAATCATTTAAACCAACGGAAAATCTAATTTACTAGTCAATAATTAGCACCTGAGTTAGAAATTGAAATTCATTAAAAAGCTTTATTTAGGAAATACATAAATTAATTAAAAAAAAGAGCTTGAAATTAACATGCTAACAAGAAAAACACTATATAATTATCATAAAGATAAAATGAAATGAAATGCATTAAATTATCCAAATAAACTATACATAAATTACAAGTAACGAAATGTTTCACCATTAGTGAATCTAAGATAGCTTAAATATGATCAATTATGGATCTCATCTAAACCCAATATATAGTAAATGGATAATAAGAAAGCTGTTATAAACGGAAAATTCCATTTATAAAATTGAAATAATATAGTCAAATGGAAAAGCAAAAGTAAATGTGATAAAACAGAAAATAACATAGATATTGATGATTAAGAGTATAAATTAAGTAAATTTTTTTTTGCTAAGACTATATGACATTACCCATGAATAATTTGATGATTGAGGCAAGATATAATCCTATATGGAAATCCATATATTTTACGAAATTTTCTCATTACCGTGAACAGTAGACAGAGTCTGTGCTTGCCCTAATTCTTATAAAGAAAAGAATGGCTAAGACTTAAAATTTAAGAAATCAAATTCCATAAATTGGTGAAAATGTTTTACTTTAAATTGAATTTGAGAACACTGTCTCAATACGTCATGGCAAAGCTTAGTACCCTATCGTTTACTCTATAAACTTGAACTATTCAAGAAAGCCCTGATTTATACTCAACAATGCTCTTCAATGTCATGTCTCCTAAGGCTTCATTCTACAATAACTTGGTAGCATCCAATGCAATTTATTGTAATAATTGAACGACAATAATATAGTATGAGAACCCTCAATCGCCCTACTTTAATAAATCCAATAATTAACTTAATTAAGAGCGTAACAACTCCGAAATGACTAGCCAACCCAATCAAGGTTTGTCATGTATCGGCCACTCACTTTTCTAGTAAAATGTTCTGGCAAAAGCTTACTCTTGGCCTGAAGACAGCA
This sequence comes from Angophora floribunda, assembly GCA_014182895.1. Classification (NCBI taxonomy): domain Eukaryota; kingdom Viridiplantae; phylum Streptophyta; class Magnoliopsida; order Myrtales; family Myrtaceae; genus Angophora; species Angophora floribunda. Next base: position 26,330,860 of record CM024711.1, on the reverse strand, counting down.
AAATATTAATACTTACACTTGAGTGGACCGAGATCTATTTACAAAATAGATATATTAAGTGATGCGATAGACTATTATTTGTTATTGAATATGGCTCGCTCGTCTGAAACTAGCTTATCTTTAGTCTCCTACATCAGTTAGTACATTAATTTTATACACGTCTTATTATGCATGGCATTACTTTAAGTAATAGGACAATTTGGCCATATCCTTTGGATCAAGTATACCTCAATAAAATGTCAGATAAAAAATCCATCATAGGGGTGGGATAAACTTGAATTGAATGAAAAAAATTGAAAATAAAATAACAATCTCTATTATCATCCAATGATGGATTGATAGAGTGGTGCATCCGACAAATAATTGAATACAAAAATTAAAAATAAAATAACAATCTCTATTATTATCCAATCATAAATTGATAGAGTTGACGCATCCAACAAAAATCAGCGACAAACCCACAATTCTTAATACTCTTTGCAAATGTCTCTATGCTCTCCAATTGATTTATCGAGGAATCATCAATTGTTCTCAACTCACTCATGGTCGCATCAAACAATGGTGATTTTGAACCTCCTCGCGGTTTAATTACTCTGAATTGGAGAATCAATTGAAACCACCCTTCTCATTGGCCTCTTCTCCTCCTCCACCAAAATGACCATTCACACTATCAATCTACTTTGATAATTCATTGTTAGTTTTTCCTAATTCTATCCCATCATCTGCTCCTCCATTATTGTTTTTGCTAGCCACCAACAACAGCCTCCACCGTGCGATTGCCACCGACGCCAAGACGCCAAGAGACATGGCCAGGAGGAGGGAGGGGGAGAGGGATAGGGCCAATGATCGGCGCGAGAAAGAGGGGCCAATTGGGACAGGGGGGCATGACTAAATCCACAGTCGTCGGCGAGGGATGGCAAAGGCAGAAGCTGGTAGGGCGGAGTAGGCGGCGGCGGGGAGTGGCCCAGACATAAGGCAGTATGGTTCGCTGAAGGGGCCACGAGAGAGCTTTTCCAATGGCTATAGTTGATAGCTAAACAGTGAATCGTCCAAGAGTGGAGATATGATTTTGAAAAATTCTCAATCCTATTTTAAGTGGCACCAAATATATGATGGGATTTTATACAATTCAGATGATCTTAAGAGGATTTATAATCCTACTTTATCTTATCCTATGCTATCCTAGGCCAAATTCGGACAAGCAAACACAGCCTAAGCAGCTTTGAAGTTTTGAGGGCAGAATGAAATAGATAAAGTCTTCCTCTAATTGCTGAAAAAATCGGTAATCATTGAGAAATAACATGCCATTGCTAGTTTTGTGACAACATAAATAGACTTCGTCATCATTTCCATGATTCGTACCCACTTCAAGTAATGAATGGTTTCATTTTGGTCGCTAGAGAGCTACTTCTAGTGACAAATTTGCACCTTCCCAATAGCACAGAAGTTCACTTGAGCCAACACATTAGATCTACATGTATCCTAACGTTTTCTTCTCATTTGAAGATGATTTGCGCACATCGTGGTTAGCCCAGCTGCTTCACAAGTATCGATTGTTAGATGTCAACTACTGCGGCCAAATCGCCTTTCTTTTTCCAGGCCTCCCTTCCTTATTTATGGAGATTTTTACTGTATCCGTGATAACCCTCCTCGTTTCGTATGATACTACTAATCCATGAACTTGTCTATGGGAACTCATCGTGTCATTTGCTATATAAACTTAAAGAAGAAGGAGAAGAAGTGAACGCACCAGTTTGTGTACAATGCCAAGCATGAGGCCGGTCCGGGCAGTAACACCGGAAATGGAAGATGCCGTAATCAAACCCGCACTTGCCGCCGCTCTCCTCACTGCAATCGCTCGCCGTCCAGTTCAACACGAACCCACTCCTCAACGCCTCCTCTCCTCTGCCCTCCCTCTCCACTCGGCCGCCACTGGTGCAATCGCACTCTTTTGTCGCATCAATCAGTTCCATCCCCATATATGCCCAAAACGATACTGCTGAAAAATTCAGGAAATGCCCATGAAAATTCAACGCCGTCAAATTGACCGATCCGAAACCATTCACGTCTCGAAGTCGCCGTCGCTGCAAGTTGGAGTTGGAGTTGGAGTTGGAGGAGGAGAAAGTTGAACGCTCTGGTGAAGTACGACTGGAGAACTGAAGATGGGGAAAGTCCTCAGACGCACCATCTCATCGACTTTGCGCCTGAGTTTCACTGTGCCTCACTGTCTCTCAGTTTGATTTCTGGCGCCAAATTTTCACTGTGCCTCACTGCCTCTCTCAGTTTAATGTCATTCTGACGTAAATTCTTTTTGTGATTGCGAGCCAGAATATACAAAGTGGACGGCTTTTCAAAAGATGTGCTTTTGCTGTGGCATACCATGCCGGGAAAGAAAATTGAAGGAAAAAAGGGGCGTTGCGCTTGGAATTCCAAATTGACCCAAGAAAAAGGCATATGGAGTTAGGAACAATCGAGATATGTAATAGATTTTCCATTAAATTAGACCAAACGCAACTTACTCGCATAAAAAAAAACTTGACAAATTTCTAACTACTTTTTAAAAAGAAAATTTGTAATTTTGCAATAATGCTGATTAATTACCAATAAAAAAATTAGGTCACCATTTACCAGCTCTTTAAAAAATCTACCAAAACGAAACAAAAACTATTTTCGAAAATAGAAAAGTAGAATCACACATAAATCAAGCTACCATAATTTATATGTTTCAATTTTTCTGGAGAGGGTGGGTGCCAAATTTTTTTTCTTTTTTCTATTAGAGGCACAACAAACACTAGGGGATTGTGCCAAGTCAAGTTTACTATTGAAAACATCAAGCAGATACTTTGAACCATGAGCATGCTCACCAACATGATGCGATGGGGTCTTAGCTTATACAAAGCTCGTCACGCATGTGTAGTACATGCAATTCGAATGACCAAACCGGAGAGCAAAAATCCATCCCTTAACATGTTCCAATCTTTCTCCACTTTCTTCAAAAGCTTTGAATGGGGGGTGGAAGTTGGGTAAGGTTGGACCATGCCTTCTCTCTAAATCCCTAAACCCATGCTGGTGCATGAAAAGGAGAAGGCACTTACTTCCTATCCTAGATTCCTAGTCAAAGGAAAGTGCTCGCTTTTGCATCGAAGGGACCGCGACATACCGTTATCAAGTGTGGACCACAGCCCATGATTCGCAACGGGGCTATTTCATACAGCCCTCTGGCACGGCTTTCGGTCGTGGAAGAAAGGGGGTGCTGCAGCTCGAAAAACAGCATTCGGTGAACACATCAGGGGAGTGATATTATCCAAGTTTATGATGTTGTAGTTCCAAAGCATCTATTTATCAAACACACAAGTTACAATTAATTTTATAATATAAGTATATTAAAAATCCTAAAATTTGTTAACAAAGTATAATTGAGTCCTAAAATTTTCAAAAAACACAATTAAATTATAAAATTGTGACGAAAGTGCAATCAAATTTTAAAGCATGTCACAAAAGTACAATAAAGCTATGAAATTTTCAAAAAATTTTATCAACAGAAGGATTCGATCTCACTAATTAACAAGTTTTATGATTTTATTATACTTTCGTGATAAATTTTAGCACTTAATTATATTTCTAAAAAATTTAGGATTAAATTATACTTTATTAATAAGTCTTAGGACTTCAAATGCATTTATCCTTAATTTGATAACTTGGTTACAGCACAACACATTACACATGAATTCATGTTCATACCTAATAGGAGTGACAATAAAAAACCCAAAAAAAAAAAAATTGCCATAAATGTTGTCAAGTCAAAGTAATCTATGTGCGAGATTCTATGAAATTCACAATTGATTACTCCCGTTAATCACGGCATATGTGACGACATAGGCGACGGTGCGCGGGGAGGAAGGATGATAGTGCATCCGCACCTTGGTTTTCAAACGTGCGTAAGGGAGGGAGGGACATGTCTCTTGTCCCATATCGCTTAGAGGGAAGTCTTGGGTTAGTTTATAAAGCTGAGATCCCTCTCTCTTGAGTAACGTGTTTTAAAGCCGTGCAAGTCTCAATCCAAAATGGATAATATTACACAGTGGTAATCCCGTCCATTTTGTACAATAATTAAAACTCCACGCCAATCAACCCTCATCCATCGCTGCTCCTTTTTGAAGAAGTTTCTAATTTGGGTCTTGGGTTCCACATTATCCAAGACGATAAAGTCTTCCACCTTAACGATTTCGGATAATTAAAAATTAGTCATGTGTTTGAAGGATTTTGGATACTTTAACATTAACAAAAGAGAAAATGGTGTCTACGAAGTACCATCATTTTTCAACCGTTTGGTGTCGAAGCCGCTAAGAGTACCCGACTAGATTGAGTTATAATGTAGGTCAACGATAAAGAAAATTTAGGAAGTTAAAATTTAAAGATCAAACTCTCTCTTTCTCTCAAATTTCATTTATTTCATAAAAAATGAATGATTTTTAAAATATTTTTCCTAAAAATGATCATTTATGTCATTTAGAAAAATGAAAATAAAAAAATTTGGAAAAATGTCTAGACAAAGGGAACCCGAGGGTCCTTTAGAAGATTCGCGATTGAACTAACGAAAGGAAAAAATAACGATAAAATGGTCGGCTTCAGATTCGGGTGGGAAGATGAAAAGCGCCACTTTCATACCAGTTTTTTTTTTTTTTGGGGGTGGGGTTTGGGGGAGGCCAGAGGAATTCGATGGGCGAGTGAAGGAAACTCGTCCCAAAAATATCCACACGAACTCACCTCTTAAGACCCACTCAACGAAAGTGAGCCAAGGGGGTGGCCAAAAGATACTAACGAGTTTCTTGATAACCCATTCATTACCTCATAATCCTTTCTCATTACCTCCTCGAGGATTGACACTCACTGTGAGAGAGAGAGAGAGAGAGAGAGAGAGAGATGGTGAGGGATTGGAAAGAAGTCGCCACCAGAGTGCATGGAGGCGAAGCCTCGTGCGATGCGGTTCTCGTCTTCACGGCATTCCTGCTCTCCCTTGCTCTGTTCGTTGTGGTTATGTTCATGTGCGCCGACGGCATGTCCAAAGACAAGGCCTCCGCCTCCACCCACACGGACACTTACGGGAGCACCTACACCGCCGGTTGCGGCACAGCTTGTGGTGGACGAGCACTCGGCAATCTCCTGTCACACAATCTCGTCCCAAATGGGTTCATTTCCGGAGATTCATCCTGATCGGACATTATCCTCAGAGGCCGCCCCTCGATTCAAAAGGTAGTTTAATCAGAACCAGACACCATTTCACAGGTCAAATGTAGTTTCTCCCTCTTTTCTGTCCTCTCAACCTCTTATAGTGTCTGACAGACTAGAGCTGCAACCAATCGAATTATCAGTAGGACTCAGCTATGTTTACAGTAGCTATTCCCTGATATAGGGAATGGCTTTTCTAATTCAAATAATGGGAATCCAAAACTGATGCACCACAAATCAGTGTGGCTTCTTTCTTCTTCTGGGTATCAGTTCACAGTATAGCTCATGGTTTATGAAGGACGTAACATAGTAAACATTGGCGGAACAGTACTTACAGTCACTGCTACTCTGTCCATCCTTTCATGCTCCAGGAGTTCACCTCTTCATGCCGATGTAGATAACCTCAACAGCTAGTTAAACAGAACGTGCATCCCCAAAGATAGATCGCTTCTTACCTCTCTCTCAAAGAAGACTCCAATCTATAAAAATAGAATATACAGCAAAGAGAACTTATCGTATTTCAGCAACTGCAAGATTGCAATGACAAGTTGGATATGTGCAAGCCCACATATGGGTCTTTTCCTTCTTTCTGTGGTTAACTAAGTAGCAAACGATAAGCGACACATATAATGGTATAGGCAATGCGCTTCATCATCTGCGTGTTGCCCCCAGCTCCCAATATATGAAGTCTTCATTTGGGATTTTTTATTTCACCAGAGGTATGGTATAATTCGTCTCTGAAAGGGCTTTCACAAGAGGTATGGTATAAATCCTCTCTGTACGGGCATAAATAAGAGTTGAGTAACCACATTAATGGATATCTAATAATATAACAGTAAATTTCCTGGTAAAGTCGCTATTCCTTTTTTCCTGCCGTCTTTATATCATAACATTCCATGACTTCGCCTTATTTCAGTGGATGAAATATCCATGCGAAACCTTTCGGGAGGTATTGATACGAACATGTCCTTCAAAACATCTGGAATGTCAAAATCCTCAAGAACCTGCAGTGTGTTGCATTTGATGGATCAAGCTTCTGGGTTTTGTTAGGAAGAGATGCAGCAAAGGAAGAAAAGGAATGGGAAAAAGGGCACATTTCCGTGAATCTCATAGGACAGACCTGGAAAACTCCATCCACATTACGACCACCCACCAGAAAAGTACATCCAGTGCTTTTGCATCCAATAAGTATTTGCAGCATCTTCTTATAATCTCCATCATAATAATTTAGCTGCACGACATAATTATCAACAAATCCATTAACACTGCAAAAGCATCAAGAAAACGAAATAGCCTTGCTCAACAATACTGCAAAGTGGAAAGAAAGTCAAACATTTTCCTTAATTTTCGCAATCCATTTACCACTAGTAACATGAAGCTGCAGTATGAAGTGAAAGTGAGCCATAGCTATGTCAAGAAGCATCAACACTACCAAAAGCTATGAACAGTTAATGCGGGGCCATTGTCCAAAATAAGGCTACGAATCTACAGTAGATGGTTGAGAACATACATTAATAAGTCTGCTGCTGGGTCTGCCCCAATTACAAAAGCACTGCCCGAAAAAGCTCCACTTTCTTATAGAAAAATGGTTGATTAGATATTATTACAGTTTTTCCTGAAATTCACAAGAAGCGTGATGGTTGATATCAATAAAAGTATAAGGGGAACATTAACAGTCAAAAGCAGTTCTAACAGAAACGGCCCCCAGAGAAAAAAAAGACAGATATTGACTTTGAAGACTCATCCCATTCCTGTGCAGATTATGCAGAAGCAGAGCACACATGGTTCACAAGTCAGCATTCAATGGCCAACACCCTGATAAACAATTTCATCTTTTAGTATGGTAATATTTCTATATATTAACCTCTCTTTTCAAAAACATACTGTGCCTCATAAACAACAGTGGAAGCTCTAGCCTTGCTTGCACGACTCTTTATACAATGTTGCATGCTGATAAGCGTGAAGCAGATAGGACACATTACAGCCAAATATTCACCATAATAAAAGAAAATGTAAGAGGGCGCAGAAGGAGTTTGAAATAGCAGCAAACGACAAGTCCACTCGAACGAAAGCCACTGCCTGTACAGCAGTTGCAAGGTAAATCTCTAAAGATAGCTCAAAGAATAGCACGGGATCTTCACTATCGATAGAGAATCTATGTAAATGTAATACAGTATGCATATCCAATGTCCAATATATCCATATTCATTGCCTTATATATCTATCGGCAAAAACGTACATAAGTGGTTCCGTAGTTGAAGTTCATTCAATTTCCAGTATGCATATCCATTGTCAAATATATCCATATTATATATATATAATACAGTATGCATATCAAATGTCCAATATATCCATATTCATTGCCTTATATATCTATCGGCAAAAACATATATAAGTGGTTCTGTAGTCGGAGTACATTCAATTTCCAGATTGACAGTGAGGAACAACCAGGCAGGAAAATAAAGTTCATACAGCAGGACTGGTAACCAAGAACGAGAAAATCTCCCCAACTCTTTCAGATTGCTTCATTCGATCTTTTATTTCTTGCACTATAGTGGAGGTTTATCCGCATTTACTGCTGAAATTTCAAAACATGGATACCCTTTGCCACAGATACTGCGGTAAAATTCATTAATTAACGAAAAAATTGTAACATCTGATCAAGGGACAAAAGTCCAACATGAATATCTGGAATGGCACATGATGCAATATCAGAAACCCAAAACAAGAGGACTTCATGCATCTGTTCAGATATGCAAAGAAGGAATTCAAAGCTTGTAGTCTGCAAATGGCTGTTCACCTCACTGTGACACAACAATGGAGACGCTACCCAATAAACTTATTGAGAAGAGTCAAAAATCAAAATTCGGCCACTAGGACAAATCGATAAGTTGCTAGGAAGTTACCTGCATCCAATACTAGGTATGTATTTTCTTGCAAAAGCAAAGGAGCTATGAATTACTGACATGTGCTCCTCTCTTTTAGGGACACATGTCACATTAACTAAACGAATAAAAAGAAACGTGTCCTTCAAACTAAAGTAGTCATTTTTTAATTCAAACTAATCCTTTTTTATTCCTTTACTCATACCATTCCTTTTAAAATTTTCAATTAATAATTATAGGGAAAAGCAATATTAAGATTAACAAAGTAAAATTGAGAGGCTAACACGAGGTAGTTTCTTTAGCATTAATCAATTAGATTTTTTTTTCCTAGAGGAAGATGTTATCAGTCCATTTCGTTTACTAATGTATTATATTCTTGCTTTATTACTTTAGTACCTCATTAGTTTTATAATGATTTTAAGAGACCTCAAAATGTTGATATTTATATTGCTTTAGGAAAATAAAGTGATCGACGTTAAACAGAAGTCAAACTCATATAAAATTGAAGAGAAATCAATTCAAATAGTCTCTAACATCATTTAGATTATTACTTAATTTTAGCCAAAAAACCTATAATAGAAGCAATTCGGGTTTAAAATCTGCAAATCAATATATATTTAGGGAGGATGGAATTTGCATTTTAAATTATTTTTCCTATATCTCTTTAAAAACTATTCAATTCATGTGAAAGTATCAATTCAAAATGCAATTTCATTTAAAATTAATTTAAAAAATTCTATAATCCTTCCCCTCCAATTTCAATTGCCTTCTAATAATGGTTGAATTTGGTACACTGAAAATTATATGACGCTTTGTGAGATTTTTTTTTTTTTGGTCGAAACACAATTTGCATTGATTTATCCCAAGGGATTAAGGCCCGATAATTGGGCATCGTACAAAGTAGTTGCCGAGCAAAGCTGGGGGATTTGACCCAATCCGAAGGTAAACACTTTTTGCGATGGGTTTTAGCCACCTAATCAACACTAGTGTTGGCCTCCCGGTTACAAAAAACGACCTGAGTATTGGGCAAATGCGACAGAAAATTCTTGCATTGTTGGACATGAGATTGAGCCTCCCACGTGAGAAGCTAGTTGTGGGCCACCGCAGCAGATAAAATTTGGCAGTCTGTTTCTATGAAAACGGCGTCGTTTAGAAAAGGGGGTGAAAAACCCTCAGCTAAATTCGATTCTGGTCTTTTGCTCATAAACGTCAGGGCATCAAGGAGTGCAGAGGCTTCGACGAGGAGAGGGGACATCGCCGGGACCGATCTAGCCTCACCGTGTAGCAATCGTCCGGTCGAATCGCGGCATAGCCAGACTGCCGAGCCTTTTGTTTCGCCTGGGAGGTAAGCCCCGTCGAGATTGATTTTGAACGCGTGCGTCGAAGGAGAAGTCCACGATCTGTTCTAGCTTCTGTTGATTTTGGACTGACCCCCTGCGATTGACCAGGCATGGAAGTTTTGAAGGTTTGCAACGGCTTTGTCGACAATTTCATCTGCTTTCGGGGCTCGGCGTTGGAACACAGCCAGATTTCTCGCCTTCCAAAGCTCCCACAGCGCAGATGCCAGCAATTCAAGGCTCGATAAGCCTACCTTTTGTTCTGTTTCCAATAGCCAATCTTCTATTCTGTTAAAATTTGGGTGTGGGATTTGGAAACGCAAGTTCATACTCGTCCAAGCAGGGTTCGTCCGGGGGCAGCAGAAACATAAATGCTCGATGGTCTCGGGGCTTTCTCGGCATAGCGGGCACAGAGGGTCAGGTACGACATTACGCCTAAACAGGTTGTCTGTCGTTAGAATAGCGGAGTTGCATAGATTCCATAGGAAGAATCTGATCTTGGGGGGAACGTGTAGGCGCCATAGTATTTTCCAGAGTTTGCTAGGCGGGATGGCTGATGTTGTGGCTGAGTTGCATGTTTTTCCTTCTACTGTCGATTGAATGATCATGTACCCGCTTTGGACCGTGTAATCTCCTGTGTACGTACCTATCCAAATTAGCTTGTCCTGTCCGAGGTGAGGGTTTAGGGGGTTCGCCATAATTTGCTGAACTATGCCTTCGTCAAAGTATTCCTGGATGAGGGGGAGATTCCAAGTGCCCTCTAGCTGTAAGACAAACCCTGAAAGTAGTGGGGGCTCTTGTTGGTTTGCTAAGCCATGAAGGACACCGATAGGGAGCCACCTATCCTCCCTAGGTTTAATATTTTTTCCAGTCCCAACCATCCATCTCGTCGTTGGATAAATAACGTTTCGCCCTGCAAGCAGGCTGAGCCATCCCCAAGAGGATCTCTATCGTTTTCCCGCGTGCCAAATATCAGTCTGTGGGTAGTATACTCCTTTGCATGCGCCCCATAAGGAGTTTGGGTTTGTGCTTAGCCTCCATGCTTGTTTAGCCAACAAGGCTTTATTAAAGCTGATCATGTCCCTGAACCCCAATCCTCCCTCGATCTTCCTACGCTTTATGTCCTACCACCGCTTCCAGTGAATTCCCACGCTGTGCTTTCTATTTTTCCACCAATATTGCGCTATTTTCCACTCAATCGCCTTACAAATAGAGGTAGGAATCTTGAACATTGACATAGCATCCTCGATCTTCCTACGCTTTATGTCCTCCCACCGCTTCCAGTGAATTCCCACACTATGCTTTCTATTTTTCCACCAATATTGCGCTATTTTCCACTCAATCGCCTTACAAATAGAGGTAGGAATCTTGAACACTAACATAGCATACTGCGGTAGGGCTTGTACCACTGATTTTAGGAGGATTTCTTTGCCAGCGCGAGAGATCAGCTTTTCCTTCCAACCATCCAGCTTCGAGTTGACTCGCCCCATGATCCAAGCAAATGTGTGTTTTTTTTATTCCCCCCAATCTAAGGGTATGCCTAGGTATTTCCCAGTTTGTGCTGCAATAGGAACCCTTAATGCTTGCGCCATATTTCTCATTAGAGGGTGGGGACAGCCACGGCTGAAGTGTATCCCTAATTTGTTCAAGTTGATTTGTTGCCCCGATGCCATGCAATATTGATTTAAAATGGAAGCTAGACTTTGACATTCCTGAACCGTCCCATCGAAAAAGAAAATCGAATCGTCAGCAAATAGGAGATGGGAGAGGGTTGGACACCATCTGTTCAGCTTGATCCCCTTCAGCTACTGTCCTCCATCGCCCCCCAAGTAGTCTAGATAGTACATTGGCCACCAAAATGAAAAGGCAAGGGGACAGGGGATCCCCTTGCCTAATCCCTCGGGATGGTCGAAAGTAGGGTAAGGGCTCGCCATTTACCTTCACGCTGAGGGTGACAGTAGTTACGCATTGCATTACCCACCCGACCCATTTTGCGTCGAGGGGGTGTATCTGGTTCCCACGCCTTTAGCAGTAACAGGTGGTTGGAGAAACACCAAGGTCCCCCGTTAAGCACCTTTTGCTTATCCTCCTCACTATTAAATTTAAAGCAAAAGACACCATGTTCCATGGGTGTCATTAGAATTGTGTCTGTTCTCCAAGCCTTCTTCATGGCTGTGATAAGGGCTTGGTGATTAATGCTGAGATTTTGGTATATTTGGCCCATGAGGGAGAATCGGCAGTCCCCTAGAGTTGCTGCAGAGAGATCTTCATCCCTAATTTCTAGTTCTTGGGTGTGCAGGAGTTTACCAAGTTTGTTGCAAAGGGATTCCAATCTTTCGAAGGCATGGTGCTCTGCTGCCATTTAGGGTGATGATAGGTTGTTGTGCTCTTGCTGGTTGGACCTCTTGGGGCACGTCGGTGATGATTCTGCAAAGTGATTAGGCTGCGAAGCTGGGAGACAGTTGATCAAGAGAGGGGCCACGTGATACTCCTTCTGTTGTAAGAAAGATGTGGTTTTTGCTGTGAGAGTGATGTGTTCCTCCCACTGATAAGGAGATAGGGGTTCACCGTACGTAGATTAGGGCAAGGCTGTAGGGGGGATTTTCCTAAGCCACGCAGCAGATGAGGAGGTGTGTGGATGAGGACACGTCCTCACTGATGGGGGCCACGCGGTGCTTCCATTTCACCGAGAAAGCTTAGATGCGTTCCCCTGAGTAGGTAGCAGGGATTTCCTTGAGAAATTTCGAGCAAGGCAGCTGGAAGTTGCCTTCCGCACGCAGCAGAGGAGGGGTATCTAGAAGGGGACACCACTTCGCTCTTGGAAACCACGCGATGCTTCTTGTGGCCGAGAAAGATGAGAAGTCTTCCACTGATGAGTGGCAGGGGTTACCTTGGGAAGATTAGGGCAGGGCAACAGGGGATTTCCTTCTACACAAAGCAAGGAAGAAGGAGGTATCTTGTAGAGGACGCACCTTCATCTGGGTGGAGATCAGTGGACTCCATGTTTAGGGCTAAAGCAAGAGCTGCACAGCAAGCAGAGAGAAGCTACACAGATGGTAGAGTTATGACGCGTTGTGAGATTGTGTGTCCTTAAAATGTTACCACTCATCGTGTAATACGATAAGTCCACTAGCATGAATTTAACCAAACAAGAAAAAAGAGAAATATATTATTATAATATTAAGAAAAACATGAAAAAATTAGAATCAATAATGCAGCTTGATTTTTTGCTTTGCTTTATACTAAATCATTTCCTTACCTGCTAAGATTACAAGTCTAAACATTATCCTTTTCCCATAAATCCAATTTTTCAAGCTTTTTGAACACTTGCTTGAAGTTTAGATTATCGTTCACAAAAACAGTGCATGGGCTTCTTGACTACCACATAATAGTAATCTGGAGTTCAACAGCTTTTATCACTACATTAATGGCTAATTCTACACAATGCATAAAATTATGTGGATACTTAAAAGGTTGAAACTTTATATTCTTTCCTTCAGTACATATAGAGAAAATGCCAAAGTACCATGAAACAATTAAGCTTGGCCAAAAATATTTGCCTTCAATTTAAGGCATGTCGCCTGTTGCACAAAATTCAAAACCCTAGCAGAACTAGATATGTAGCATGACATCATGGTGGGTAACATCACAAGATAAACAATCACTTTTGCACTATTATTAATGATCTGCATTTAAATAAAGCAAATAAAGTTAAATTTCCTCAACACCACTAGTCATTTAGAAACATCAACTCTCTAACGTACCTGGAAGCAACTTCCAACAACTTCAGGTGACTGCCATGTAAAGGATTAAACGAACAAGACACATGATCTTTCTTTCTGCATCCGACGCATGTGAATTTGCAGAAAATTTGCAGAAAATAGATAAGTAACAATTTTTTGCATTGTGTCGCGACCCGCCCTCGGCGACGGTCGGTGTCAGGATGGATGGAGTTTAGGTATATTTACTCATGAGACATTTACTCATGAGATGGTCCTCAAAAGGCAAGTCATCAAAGATAGTTTGAACACTATATCTACCAAATGGCCCATCGATTGTGAGTGTGAATTCTCCCAAATCCATACCCGGCACAACAGTGAGAAGATTCATTTTATTAATCCAAGTTGATTAACAACCTAAGATAAAGGTTTAGGAGTCGCCACTAGCCTCGATTTGGGGGCCAACTAGAAAGCCCAATCGAGGGTTGGGAGAAGTTCGTTTGATTTCTAAGCAACCAAAGCTCTAGGGTTCAGGGACTTGGGTTAAGCTAATTGTTTCTATTAGCATTCTTTCAGTACCTAACAATCATCGTGTTTAACCTAAGGTGTCCATGCATGTCTTGTTACTTTTTCGTACCATATTTTAACTAGGAATGTGACCATGCGTGGATGTCGATTTCATGCCATTCTAATTTTAAAAAATGGAAAAAGAAAGGCAAATAATTTTTATTAACATTGCGGTGCGTAAAATAAACAACCAAGGAAAGTGGTAAATCTACACATGCAATCCTAAAAAATACATGTAAAGGAGGAGAGAGAGAGGGGGGGGGGAGAGGAACCCATAACTTGTCATGTTTTTATACAACACGATAGAAAACCCGAGATATATGTCGGATATTAAATTAATAGTATAAGGTAAGGGTCGGAAAGGACATCGACCATAGCCATCTTCAGGGCCGCCTTCTTCACATACCATAATTCCTAACTAATCCTAAAGGAATGATTTACAATGGAAACAAATACCGATTCAAACAAAAGCATACCAAACATGGCAAGTAAACAAACAATGGTCATCCAATCAACAGATTAGAAATGGCATTGAGGTTGGCCTTTAGAGTTACATGCACAACATATCCCAAATGTTATCCCCATTTATTATTAAACACGGGTCATGATCATTAAACATCACAAGTATTCACTTGCGGTGATTAACGTCATAACCCAAGATCATCCGCAAACATGCATCGATTTAATGCGAGTATCTACCAATCACATGCATTGAACTTGAAAATAAGCACACAAGCAGTCCAAGGACCTTATTTCCCAATCAATCAAGCAATTAACGTATCAGCACTGTTCACTTCACACACCAAACATGCATCGATCACAATTTCAAGTGTCACACATGTATTTGACGGCCTTTTTATTTTTCAAGAATTTTTTTATTTAAAATTCAAGAAAATAAAATCAAAAGTTGTGAAGACATCAAGAATTAGTTGTGTATGCATCATTTCCTAAAAATCACGGAACGGGTGTATGTCACAATCAAACAGAACAGGGGATTCGTAATGCCTTAAAAAAGAACAAGCAATTGAACATGACCCATTGAGCAATCAGCTTCATGAAAATTATATTGTGTAATACACTCAAAGAAGAACATTTTTCATGAAGACAACGCCTTAACATGAGCTACGTGTGAATTTATAAAAACCCAAGAATGTAACAACACGCATCAGAACAGAACCAGGCAGCAGCAAATGAATGCAAACCTTATGAGAATATGAACATGTTAACGATGTCAAAAACTCATGAAATTTTGCCACATGATAGTCCTGAGGAGGCTAAACAAAGTTCATAAGGGTTTGAGTTCCATATCACAATAAAAAAATTCCATAAAAATGGCAAGATACAGACATGCAGATCACCATGTCTGTATTCCGAATTTTAGGATTTTCCAGATTACAAGGCAACTTTGTAAAAATGGAAAAGTAGGTCAATTGACATGAAAATGGCGTGATTTTGGTGTCATTAGAAAGCTTAATGAATTTCCTAAGACTTTCTAAGAGATGACATAATCAATTAAGGTCATTTCTCATTCAATTATAGACATTTTCATGAACATGCAAATTGATTCGATTTAGGGTAGCAAGCACATGAACAGATAACATGGTTTAGCTTTCCTATATGACAAGGAAAAAGTATGAGATAAATCATATAGGTCAAGCATCAAACCACAAACATTTTCATTGAGGGGTCGAGGCCCTAATGCAATCATTAAGCATGATAAGAAAATGATGATAACGAGACGTACATTTAACAAGTTCAAGATAACAGGACCTAATTGCATGAAAACATGCAATGACAGAATGAAATGATGTTCAATTAACATGGCATAAGTATCACTAAGGTGACATTATGACATGCAATGACATGCATGAGATGTTCATCAACAAGCGATCACAATCAAGTGCACAATTACACATAAATGCATTCTTAAGTTTGTACAGGATAATACAGGGGTGGTCAGGACGATTTTGAGTGGATTTCATATAATCAATGACATCTAAAAATCATGAGAAAAATATATATCATCACCTACATCCAGATGAAGAAATTTCTAGAAGGAATCAATCCAAAAAGAGTTCGAAAAAAATCACAATAAAATCAGCAAAATCAGAATTTCGGATTCTGAAGTTTACAGTCCAGCAGAAAAGAGGATGTATTTTGGAGAATTTAACCTAGTTGTGCTCATTGGAAAGTTTCAAGAAAAAAGTGTGTTATAACCCTCATCCACACGCACAACTTTCATGAAGAACTTCAGATCACATTCCGATCAAAAAAATCATAAAAAATGCACGAAACCGATACATGCAATCAGGAACTCCAAACAACAGTAGGTGTGATGGTGATGTTAGGGCCGTTCGTCCTATCATGATAATCTCTACAAATTTTAGCAAAAATATATGTTCAAGATCAACATGTTATGAACGCTTTTCATGAAGGAATCATCTCGAAATTTCAATCACAAAAATCGGCGAAAATGGCAAAGCAACAAAGATCGGATCCATCACGGAACAACAATCATCAGCACACCATCACAGAACATAACTGTGACTTTGAGAAAAATTTTCAAGCATCAAATGAATGCCGATCGGAGTATCTATAGCTCATCGGAAAGCTTATCAGGTCTATATCAAAAGTCTAAGAAGCCTTGAACTCATTCGAATAAGTTTTCAAGCCCAAACGAAGAGGTTTTTCCAGGTGTGTCAATCTAGATTCCGATTTCAACAAATTAAGAACAATCTCCTAATCAAGCCTAATCACATCACATTCATTCAAACAAATCCATTCATGAATATCAGAAACATCACGGCAGCCTCATCAATCACATAATTGAGCCTAAACTCGAGCTCTAGCCCCAATCGCCTATTGCAATCTCGCTTCATCAAATTCATGATAAGGAAACCTACCTTTGATGAGATTTTAGGACGAAACTGAGCTTAAACTTGCAAGATCAGGTCACCACAGCACAGATTGATGTCGGAGGAAGGTTGAACAGTCTTCTCGTCATCGGAGGACAAAAGATCTACGCCGGAGGATCATCGATCAGTCCTGAATCAGAACCAGTCCTAGCTTGGACCAGTTTGCGACACCGAAGAGGAAATCGAGCCAAACGGCCTGGTCGAGGCTTCGTCGGAGGAGGCGCCGACCACCAAGGCTTTGGGGAGAGGGCAAGGGAGGTTAACGAACCAGGCGATGGCGACCAAGTCACCGGCGAGGGGCCGGCCGGCGACCTAAAGGCTCGGCGGTCGAGTGGTTTGAAGAGAGAGAAGGATGCGGGAAAATAGAGGATTTAGAGAGAATTTGAGGTTTAGAGAGAGAAAGTAAATCTGAAAAATGGCCCATCTCTAAAATTTTAGAACAAAAATGGTATATAGACTCCTCCCTAATATCAAATCTTAGCCATCGGATTAATTAATTCAACAGTTAGAGATTAATCCATGTGTCTAACTAATTATTTTGAATTTTTAATCATGATTAACACATTTAACATGTGCTAATTTCAATGATTGAGATTTAATGGGATCAATGGTTCAAAAGATTTTTGTGATTAAAGATCTAATTTGAGGCAATTTTGTAATTTCACTAAAACCTAGGGACTATTTTGCAAATTAGAAAATGTAGAGGCATGGGGGGATTGAATTTGGGCTAGGCCACCACAAGGTGATGGCCTTTGGTTGAAAATCGGCCAAAGGATGGTCGAACCGGCCTTCTATACTAGTGGCAAGTTTGACTTATCGAACCGGTTTCGTACCGATTCGACCAATTCATCTGGTGCTTGGGGTGATTCGGTCCAATTTTTTCTTGGTTTGTGCAATTTAGTCCCTAATTGAAAAGAAAATTTGTTTTATTGAAAAGAAAATGGTCTAATTTTGAAGAGAAACGGGCCAATTTCAAATAAATTAGGCTAATTAAATTACGAAAATTCAATTTCATGATTTTCTATTAATCCAATTGTCTCATTGCTATGAAAATTATTAGACCCATACCATGGGCACACTAAATTGGACTTTCTAGGCCTTAAATTGGATAATTCTACTTGATTATTGGTCTCAATTCACAAGTTAATTGAAATTGAACTCAATGAAAGTTGCAATACACATATTAGTTTAATTGCCTATACCTAGGGAAACTAATTATATTCAAATTGACCTTTAATTGATGACACGACATTCTTATGAAAATTAAATTGAAGGCCAATGTCTAAATTGAACCTCAATTCATCAAATTAAACTCTAGTCATGAATTAGTCAACTTGAATTTCTTGAATCAAAACTTAACAACCCTATTTTCTTAAGGCCTAGTAAGCTAAATCTCTCAAATCGACTAGTTGGCAAGTGAATTTGCTAAAATCAGCCCCAAATTTGGACTTAACTCCAAAATTGCGTAGAATGGGAGTGTTAGCCCGCAAATCATAAAGAATCGATTAGAACCCTTAATTAGGACAAAAATGTCAATTCACATTTCGTTTTGCCCAATCTTAAATTGATTGAACGATTGAATGGGTAAATGTCTCCAGATCAAATGTTGTAAAAGGAACTAGGCTAGAATGAAAATAATTTTGTTTTTGGTCGACTTTAAACCTAAAACCGAAAGATTCGGAAAATGAGGTTCTTGATCGAATTTTGTAAAATTCTTGATGCGAAAGTCAAATTGAAATTAAAATGAGATGATTTTATGATTTTTGTATTTTTCAATTTTTTTGGTCAAAGATTTGATCAAAAGTCAAACCATAGTTGAACTTTTCACTAAGAATTTGATTTTATGGTCAAATCTTTTAATTTTTCCGAAATTTCCACTTCTAAAATGAAATGAAATTTAAAAGGGACATTTTGGTGCAAAAAGCCAAAATTTGACCTGAAGTTAATTTTTGGTCAAACCAAAAAGTCAACTCGAAAGTTAACCATTTGACTTTTCGGGTTATTGTGCGAAATGAATAATAATTTTTCTAATGCTAATGCAACAAACAAAATTGAAAACTGACACTTCTTGTTCGAAAAACGGGCTGGTGATCATAAACCCACTAATCCGGTTTTTCTATATTTATTGACGCGTCGACTAAAAATCAAGTGTCAATACATTGTATATATCATTTCCGAATGACACAACTAGAATCCATACCATTGGAAAAAGTATAAACCTTGAAGCGTACTTCGCCATTTATAAACTGCTCCAATTATTCATTTTCATTAAAAGTCTGTTCAGATTCTCAACAAATCAGACTCTGTCAACTCTAAAATACATGTTGATGGTACTATGCATGCATTTGCAATTACTTACGGAAAATAGGAAGTTAAACTTTTTTGGATTGATCGAAAGCGACGATAGATTAAGCATAAGATCAGGCCAGACCTAGTATGAGACCAAATGCATCTCTTTACAGGTCCCAAAATACAGTTCCTTTTGTAGTTACAAAACAACCCCCAACTTCCAACGTTTTATGCGGTAAAAAGAAAAAGAAAAAGCAGAAGAATTTCTCAATTGACACTTCGCCTTCATTAAATTGCCATACCTTGAGCAGAAACTGGCTTGAGACCTTATCTTCTTGCTCCGTTGTTCGCAATCCCTATATCCATATCCATTTAGCTCCTAACGAAGCCACAATCTTTTGATATAAATGCTGGACTAAAGAGAACATTGAAATTGGATACACTTACCTTTGACTTTTGGCATGATAAAACCTTGTATTCTTTTAAGGAGCAAGTCGAATAACATCATAAGTTGTTGTGAGAAAATCATCCCAAGTCTCAAGGCTAAGATATGGCTGGAGTACCAAAATTTAGTACAAGTGGACGCTTTAGGATTAAAATTTTCAAAAAATATATTTAAATATCAAAATCAAAGAAAAATGGGACACTTCATATAATATTCAAGCTTTTTTTACTAAGTCAAAATAAGTGGTGGGACTACTTTTATGAAAAAAGAGAGAAAGAATGTTGAAAAGTCAAAAAGTGAAAGGAGAGAGGGAGAGAAAGTGGGTGCTCGGCACTTTTTAGGGCGAATTACAAAAAAAATCACCAACTTTTAGTATAGTTTCAAATCTGGCCTGAACTTTATTTTGTCTAAAAAAAAAGCATCAACTTTTACCTGTATCCCAAATCTGGCCCTCGTTAACCCTCCATCCACTATTACTGTTAGTCATCCGACGTGGAATTTCCACGTCAGCAATAATATCAAACACAGCAAGCTGATGTGGATATAAAGACAAAACTACATCCTTCTTCATCTCTAACGTAGGATTTGTGAGATTTGGGGGAGTTCTGTCAAAGGTTTTTATTCTTCATCAAATTCGTGCGCAGGAGTCTTCAATCCATCTGACGATCTTGCGTGCTCGCTCGCTCGCAAGCTCATCCCCTCACATCGAGTCAAGATCTTGCATGCTCGCTTGCTCATCCTCTCACACGAAGATGTGATCTCGCGCAGTCGCTTGACAAGATCCGGTATGCTCACTCACTCATCCTCTCACACAGAGATGTGAGCTCGCTTATCCTCTCACACGGAGATGCAATCTCGCGCGGCTGCTTGACAGATCTCATGTGCTCACTCACTCGCTCATCCTCTCACACGAAGACACATACTCGCACACTCGCTTGCTGATCTCATCCTTTCACATGGAGACGCTCACTCTCGCACATTCTCACTTTTTATGGCTTAGAGACGTCGTTTCCATTTGAAATATTGGGTTTGAAGAGTTGAAGGGTACATTCTTGCTTAAGGGTTAAAGGGGACAGAGCATTGAAGGAATTGAACAAAAGGTATTCTTCTTCTGCCTTTGCTATTGGACATACTAAGTTACGGTCACCACATGCTCGATGGTTTGTCTAGAAGTGATCTATCTACAAAAACTTATGCCACTTGAAATTTTTCTGGGTTTAATGAACTTGTGAAGTTGCTAAGTCTCTAGAATCCTATTTTTAATAAATTTTAATTACTTAGATTAATTAGTGTAAGAAAGCTAATTAGATTGTTCGAAAGTCAACTACATATCGTTCCCCATGACGCTTAAGCCGCTCAATCCTCTGGAGTTATTTCTGGTCTATAGATACTAGTTTCTTCAGATTCTCAGTTCTATTGCTGATTAAGGATGACGAATTGCATTTTAGCAGCACTACACTTTGCAAAACACAGTCCTAAAATTGTACTCGGCCTTATTGACCTCCTTGAATCCTCTAGCCTAAAATGAATTTGATCATGGTGAGGTGGATATGTCACGACTCAGAGTCTTGGACTCTATTGACACTTTCGTGCCAACTAGGTAAATAGTATCTTGCCATCCCAGGGCATATGAAGAACAAGTGATAAATGTTGGAAAAACAAAACTCTATCAATCTTAATGGAAATGCGGAAGTCGAGCGCACTAAGTTGATGTGTCGTCTATGTGGGGAAGTGGCTTGTGATTCTTTGTCAAATTATATTGCTTGGGAAAGTTGTGAAGGTATCGTACATTGAGTCTATTTGTTTTTTGAATGTCATAAAGAACTGTTGTTTGTCTATTTCACAATATAACTTCAATATCCATTCTTCTGATGCAGAGTGGTACCATGGAGATGCTTTTGGACTTGATGTAGAGAAGACACATAAACTTACGGGATTTAGGTGTCGTTGGAAATGGGTTCTTCTCATCTGCTCCTATAGGCTGACTTTGAAGAGGTCCAAATTTGCAGAGGTGCAGAACGATGCTACATTCGAGTGTTTGAAGGTGTTAAATTTAAGTCCGCCCTCCAATGAAGTGAACTTAAGAGATGATTCTCCTTAGAAAAATAATTCAACATTTTCAGTTCAAGTGGACGAGACACCATAGCTAAGGCCATTATATCAGTTAACAATTGGCAAGCTTTTTGCAATGTCGGAAGCTAAAGACTACATTGCCTTTGAGCGAGATATTGAAAGCGTGTGGATCTTATTGTTAAACAGGGATATAAAGCCTGTCAGTGATAAATTTACTGCATTCGTCTTCAAATAGACTTTGACTATAGAATAAAATGATGTGTTAGATTGAGCTCACTTGCTAGATTTTCCATTCGATAATGTTTATGACAGGAAGAACTAGTATCTCTAGTTAAATGGATCGCAACATTTATGCAGAAGTTACAATGTTATTTCTGTTTATGTTTGTTCTAGCATAAATGGATCAGAATCTCATGGCTAGTTCTTTTTTTTGCCATTGTTGCTTTGATAGTTAGGTCATTGGATTATGTTATTAAGTTAGAATCATACAGGTATGTCTCGCAAACAAAGCTTGTGTTTTGCACCAAAAAAGGAAAAAAGGAAAAAAAAAATTGCTTGGGTTTGATTGAGCTCAGAACTTGAGTTTTTTTTTCTCCTCAAATGTGGTACCATTTGCAATAGTTTTTGCAATACATGACAAAGATATGTGACTTGCGATCATATATAAATAGGCCCTATCAACCAAAAATTCAGGTCAGACTTACAAATGCATGAATAGGACCATTTTAAATACTTGATATTCTCGATTACCCATAAACACACTAATCTAAAGAAATAATTCGTGGAAGACCCCATTCCAGGCAAGCCAGATTTTATAGCTACATCAAAATCCTGTTTCGTAGAGTCTTGCTGGGATGTAGAAAATTTATAGGAAAATAAATTGTTTTAGCATTACACAACGCCTGTGGCTTAGAAATATCAAATGACCAAGAAAGAAGCTGGCATTCTTGATATATAATGATGGAATAAAAGTAGGCATTGGTCCTACAAATAATGTTGTTCTGTTGAAGGAACTTCCTCTTTAACGGCACCATATTTTATCAAATCTACCTGTGTACATAATATATATTTTAAGACACCATGCCAAATTCTTCAACAAGTTCCTCAAAATAAACTCTTTCTACATATGCGACCTCCGTAATTGAGATGAAAATGTAATAGAACTACAAATTCTAAATTTGCAAAATCCAAATGTTCCAAGCTCATTCTTTGGTAAGCTTTCCGAACTAGTTGAACACATAAGTGCATAGCCAAAACATCGCAAATACGAAACGACGTCGCCAAATCTTTAAACACAATGCATAGCCAAATCTACTTATAGACAACATAAAACTACCATTTTTTAGTCTACAACTCAAGATCTAGCAACAAGCACTGCACAAGCATTTTATGGTCTACTATTGCATAATCCACCACTAATTCCAGATTCTTGAGTGTATGGAAGTTCCGAGATATTAGTGGAAGTTTGGCCTAGTGAAACTTCAACAACATTCCTTGCTCTTGTTTGTCTCTTGGAAATGGATGGACCTCCAATGTCAATAACTCCATCACCACCAGGCATCTGCAATAAAAAAATAAAACATATGAACTTGCTTTTCTTTTTGATACACATATTAACCATTAAATAGAGATTACCCTCAAACAGGAATTTCCAATAGCTTCAGATATAAAAAGTCCATATCCTTGTTGTGCCTAAAGAAACAAAATGAGCATTAAACATTTGTCAAAATAGACACGTGGTATCAAATTAAAATCATGCTTGATAAAGCACTAACTTGTGCTCTCTCCTTCCTGATGATAGTGGAGTCCTTATTCAATAGTCTATTGGCTTGTGGAATAGCTTGCATACCACTAGCTCCATCGGCTTTATTTGGCCTTCCTCTTTTTGCCTGTATGTGAAAAAACACAAGAAATACCAATGCTATTATTCATAATAACCTAACAAAAAATTTACAACAATTACAAAATTGTCCAATGAGACCTACTTTGGGTGGCCTGGATGTTGTAGCATTTTTGCATGTTTTCTTGTTATGCCCATATTGAAGGCAATTTGAGCATCGCATTTGAACTCCGACTTTCGTCAATTTCTTACCATCACTACTTCGCTCATCCTTATCCTTGATTCTATTTTTCTTCTCCCTACCCCTTTTCCTTCTGTAAGGTGGTGGTTTGATTGGCTCACCACTAACTTTAGGCCACATTTTTTCCCCATTCATTACTGGGAAGGGAAATTGATAACATTTTTCGTAAGCATTTTTCTTAAAGCAATCATCAACATAATCATTGATATCTAACTTCATAAAGGCGATGCAACATATGGCGTGTCTACATGGTATTCCAGATATATCCCATTCCCTACAAGCACAAGTCTTCCTAGCCAAGTCAACCACAAATCTATTGCCATCCCCTTCAACCTCAAATTTATTCCCCAAAGATGCTCTAGCAAAATAATACCTGGACTGTAGTTTAGTCTTCTCCAACCTCATCCTAATCCTTGGACAAATTGGATCTATTTGATCAACCATTAATCGGCTTCTCTCCGTCATCCTCTCCATCAACATGGCTCGTATTTCTTCAAGCATCTCAAGAATGGGTTTTGCTCTTGGTATGCAAATATATGCATTAAATGTCTCACTTAAATTATTTTCGACTGCATCACACTTGGTACCTGTCTTAATGAAAGCCCTACAAAAGTGCTTAGGGCCTTGTCTCATGAAATCTTCATAACCTTTAGGACACTCCATCTTTAAATCTGCCATTACCAAGTCAAAATCAGCTTCAAATGTACACGTTACAGCCCTCCAAAAGAGATTCTTCAAAGCATCCCCTTTGTGTATTTTTTTCCAATTAGCATATATGTGTCTTGCACAATTTCGATGTTCTGCTTGTGGAGACAGCCATGAAACTGCATTCATTAATCCCTGCAATCAATTTCAACCAACGAAAAAAAAACTCGTCACAACAATAATTGTACTAGTGTAGTGTAATAGCTAATAAAGAAAAATGTGAGATATTACCTTTTGCTGATCACTAATAAAAGTCCAACCTTCGCCTGTGCCCACATTCAAGTCAATAAATAACCGAGAGAGAAACCAAGTCCACGATGCCTCGGACTCAACTTCGACAATTGCCCAAGCTATTGGAAACATTTGATTATTTCCATCTCGTCCAATAGCACATAACAACATGCCTTTCAATCCAGTCTTAAGGAAGCACCCATCCAAGCTTATGACACGTCTACATCCCGCTAAAAATCCCATTTTCAACTCATCGAAGCCCACATAAAATCTCTCAAATACTTTAGTTGCTGGGTTGACCTCCATTGCAAATGTTCCGTTTTTGCTAACTCTCTTTAGCTCCTCTAAATAAGATCTTAGCATATCATATTGCTTTCCTATAGGCCCCCTTATCCAACTAAGTGCTTTCCATATGGCTCTGTAACATTTGTTTTTTTTAAGGGTTAGGGCAAACCTTTCTCTTGCATCTATCTGCATTTCAGTAGCTGAATAAGTGAGTCTGGCTCTGATCTTAGGCATGTACTCACGAGCAAGCCATGTAGAAGTGGCTTGCCTATTTGTAAGGCTTCTATTGCAACTATGTGGATTTCCAATTCTCTTTATTACAAAAGTTTTCTCATCTTGAACCCAACTGCCATACAATCTCCAACCACAACCACTCACACACTTTGCTTCCATTCTTTTCTTTTGGCTCCTTTCCCAAAAGATGTCAAATCCATTAATTACGGCATATTTTTGCACAGCAATCTTGAATTGTTCATGAGATTCAAATCTCATACCTAGACTAAACATATTCTCATTATGATCACACATAGGATCATATCTATTAACCATTCGTCTAGTTATGCTGCTAGTTTCTTCAAAATTATCAATATCTGGACCACTTAGGGGTTCGTCATCCAATATTGCATCTTCATTGTCATCCCCACCATTATATGGAACAACACCAACGTCTTCTTCAATTCTTATATTGATGGAACCTTCAGATAAGTCTCCATCATCATTTATCTCTTCCATTATTGCTTCCCTAAATTCTTTCCTCATCTCTCCTGTCCTGATCTCTTCATCATCGGATATATTTATATCATTATCACACAAGTCTAATGAACCATCGTCACTATCACTTTCATTCTGTGAAAAAGCATACAAAGTCATACATTTGGAAACTAAAAACAATAGTCAAACATGAAAAGTCAACAATTAAATGAACTCACCATTGCTTCTGATTTAATCCGCAACACTTCAATTTTCCACGAACAAAAGCACGATCAACCTAGAACCCCAACCGGCCCAATCCTTTAAAATAGAGATAGAGCCAAAAAGTGGACATTTAAAGTTGAACGTTGAACACTGATAAAAAAAAAAATTTACGTCAAACTTATCACACATATTAAATACCTAGTAAGACAACAATAGTTTTACTAATTGTATGGCATAAAAAGCAATTATGACACACCTCTGGCCATGATCAAATTTATTCTAGGGATCTAGCAACTTCACAAATTCGTTAAGCCCAGAAAATTTCAAATGACATTAATTTCTTTGAAGTAGATCACTTCTAGACAAACCATCGAGCACATGGTGACCGTAACTTAATATGTCCAATAGCATACGAAGAAGAAGTATAATACCTTTCGTTCAATGACTTCAATGCTCTGTCCCCTTCAATCTTTAAGCAAGCATGTATCCTTCAAGCCCAATATGTGAAACGGAAATGACTTCCTTTAGTGGTCGAGCGTGAGTATGTGTTACAGTGAGCGTCTCCATGTGAGATGATTAGCGAGCGAGCAAGCGCGCGAGATCGCGTCTCTGTGTGAGAGGATGAGTTTGCGAGATCTCGTCAAGCGAGCATGCGAGATCGTGAGATCTCGTCGAGCGACCGCACAAGATAATGTCTCTATGTGAAAGGGTGAGCAAGCAAACGCGCGAGCTCTGGTCTCGGTGTGAGAGGGTGAGCGAGCAAGCAAGCGCGCAAGATCTCGTCTCGGTGTGAGAGGGTGAGCGAGCGAGCGAGAGCGCGCGCAAGATCTCGTCTCGGTGTGAGAGGATGAACGAGATCTTCAAATGGATTGAAGACTCCCGTGTGCAAATTTGATGAAGAAAGGAAAACCTAGGCAAAACTCCCCCAAATCTCACAAATCGAGCATTAGAAATGAAAAAGGGTGTAATTTTATTTTTATATCCACGTCGGCCTGTTATGTTTTATATTATTGCTGACGTGGAAATTCCACATTGGATAACTAACGGTGATAGTGGATGGAGGGTTAACGGAGGCCAGATTTGGGATCCGGATAAAAGTTGGTGCTTTTTTTTTAGATAAAATAAAATTTGTGCCAGATTTGGGACTATACCCAAAGTTGGTGCTTTTTTATGTAATTGGCCCGCACTTTTTAGGAAGCCCGAACCTGTTCGGGAAAGAGAGAGAAAAGGAGAGAGAAAGAAAGAAACGAAGAAGAAGAAAGGAAAGAGGGCTTTATACGGGCCCATCGTGGGAGCCTCGTCAAACCGACTCGTCCACGTAACGAAACACCCGCTAAGTGCTTGCGCCCCTCACTCATTCAATCGGAGCATTTTTCCAATTTAAGCTCAAATTCGGAATTTTAGGAAAATTGAGCCACAAAATCTAATTTTTGAGTCATTGAGCTGCGTATATATAAAGGGATGATAGCTTAGGGCGTTATGGAGCCGTAAGATTTTACGAAATGTGATTTGAGCCTACATTTTGTCCGAAACAAAATTTCGAACTTTCCCACGTGTGATGAATAGTATGCGCCCAGCCAC
Organism: Angophora floribunda; assembly: GCA_014182895.1. Taxonomy (NCBI): domain Eukaryota; kingdom Viridiplantae; phylum Streptophyta; class Magnoliopsida; order Myrtales; family Myrtaceae; genus Angophora; species Angophora floribunda. The sequence goes on along the minus strand of CM024711.1, from coordinate 26,303,603 downwards.
TTCGGGGCTTTATTTCATCAGTTTTTGGCTCGTTGTTTGGGTTGTCCAAGTTGTGAGTTTTCTAGTGCTTAGAATGATCTTCGTTGTGACTACAAGATCACTTGAAATGGGATTTAATAGAAAGAGTTATGGCATGATCAAATTTCACGCTCAAGCTCTACCTTATGAGTGACTTGAATGATCTCTTTCGGTATACGATTTGTTAGCGTGCAGGAGTCGTTTTGTTAGCATTTGGGTATAATATAGTCATTTTGTAGTTGAGATAGTGTGTTACTCAATTTTAATGTTTTTTCTTGCTAATTTGATAGGATTGAAATCAACTATTCAAGTAACTTGTGTTATTTGGTTTTGGGCATCCCAAGTGAGTAGTACTAATATCTTTATTGGTTTTGTTTTGTGAAATATATGTATTGAGGTTAGAGTAACTTGATATATATATAGGGAGAACTTATTTGTTGTGAAAAGCTAAATAGAGCATTTAATAATTTTGTGTTATTGTAGAATGGTCCGATAAAACTTTCTTGAAGGGTTATGTGTACTATTTTGTACTTTCGATTTAAACTCTTACAAGATAATTGTTTTGGGGGGTGGGGGGACTAATCGTGGTGTAAATCGGTAAATGATTACATGCTACATGATAACGAAACTTTATGTTGTGAGCCACTTCTAGAACCTTGTAATTAAGGGCTAAGTGCTAATGATGACTTGAATCACGTGAGAGCCACCTCTAGGGCCTTGTACTATTGACATGTGTAGTAAAGGACTAAGTGTTATACGATAACGTAAATTCGTGGGAATCACATCTAGAGCCTTGTTCTATTGCTATATGTTAGGTAAGAACTAAGTACTACACGATTATGTAAATTCATGAGAGCCACCTCTAGAACCTTGAGTTAAATATTAAGCATAGAATGAATCATTGACATGAAATATGATGAATTGTTTAGTGAATTGAATCGGTGATACTTATTTTTGATATTATGAATAAATTGAAAATTTTGCTATTTGACATAGCTAAGTTGAAGTGTGCGTGTGTGTATTTTGAATTGACATTAATGCATTGTAAATGTGTAATGTGGAAACTTGATCTGCATATAAGATATATACTACTCACTGAGCTTTGTTTGCTCATTCGACTCGTCTTTCATGTTTTCAAGTCTCTTAATTAGCGACGGGTAGAGTTACAGTGCTTTTGGTGGAAAACTTTTGGGGGTGTATTTTTGGTAAGGCTTAAAGAAGTGATGTACATAAATAATTGTTAGTTGTTGGGTTGGCTGAGTTCCAGTTATATATATATGTTCTTTTGATGGATTATAGAAATTTTGGTAACACCAACCCATCGGTTAATCTGATATGTGTAAATGTTTGGAAATATATATGTTGATAGCAAGTTGTTGGTCATAGTTGAGGTTGCATCTTTCGTGTGGAAGGATTGTCGGGGGCAGAAGAACACTATGAGTGCCATAACTTTCATACGAAGCTCACTTTTGTGCTAAAACCTTTTTTTTTTCGCTCACTTGAGTACCACAAGTTTAAAAAAATGTTCACTTGAGTGTCACTTCTGATTTAGCCGCCGGAAAAGCTGATGTGATCGTCGGTGGACAATATTTTAATATATTTATTAATTTTTTAGAATTTTTTAGATTTTTTTTTGTTTTTTTTTTCTTTAAGGCCAACGAGGGTCATCGGTGACCCTCACCCTAGGCCACGAAGGCTTAGGGCGAGGCCGTCAGAGCTCGGCTAACCACAGGTAAGGCCACAAGCAAGGCCGCGATGGCTTCGCCCTAGACCTTCGTGGCCCAGGGCGAGGGTTCTACAACCGGCGAGGTGAGGGTCACCGATGACCCTCACCAGCCCTAAAGAAAAATAAAAGAAAAAGGGGCAAAAAGAAGAGAGATGAGATGAGAAGAGAAACAATGTTGCTTTGGACCATTGCACAAAGAGAAACAACATCGTTTCTGATTGCTACACAAAGAGAGACCACGTTGGAATAGAAAAATCCATATTGGAAATAAAAATTTATTTTAAAAAATGAAAAATCATTAAAAAAATCCACGTATGACTTTTGGCCAAAAATGCCACTTAACTGAACGATTTCACTCCGATTTGGCACTTAATGAGTGAAAAAAAGTTTTTGCACCAAAATTAGTGCCGTATAAAAGTTTTGGCACTCCTAATTTTCTTTCCCCATTTGCCATGTCATCCCTCTAGCCTGTAGATTCAGAGTATGACAATTAAGTGATAAAGTTGAAAAATTTGACCAAATTGCTGATATGACGGTTTTCCGAGGAGAGAAGTGCAAGACAATGTCGTTTTGCAAGTTGACATAGCTAAACGATGTCATTTTGCAAGCTTACATAGCTAGGTAAGCTCAAAATGATGTAAGCTCAAAATGACATTGTTTTGGGCTCTAACGTGGTTAGACTTAGCCCAAGACGACATCGTTATACGTCAAATTCAATTTTTAATATAAAAATTAGTTAAATTAAATTAAAAAAATTTTAAAAAGAAAAGAAAAGAAAAAAGAGAATAGCATAGGCTTGTGGTCGCCAACCCATCATCGATAGGGTAGTGGCAATGACCAACGACCCTCACTGACCGAAGGTGATGACCAGCGACCCTCACAAATTGAAGGCAAAGGTTGGCAAGCCCTCACTAGAAGTCGAGAGAGGGCAGTAACCCTCTCCCAGATCTAGATGAGGGTTGGAGGTCCGACGACCTTGGGCAAGGGCGGGTGACCCACGCCCATATTTGGGAGAGGGTCAACCGCCCTCTCTCAACTTCTGGCGAAGGCCTATCGGCTATCACCGCCACCCCACTAGCGATGAGGCGGCAGGCATGAACAAGGGAGCCCCCTCTCGCCTATATTGACCTCTCTCTCTCTTTTTAAATTTTTTAATTGAATTTAATTAATTTTCATATTAAAAATCGAATTCGAGCCAAAATGATGTCATTTTGGCCAAGTTTAAGCTAACCTAACTTTCTGGGAGTCGCATCAATGATTTATATTATTAAAAAATGCCACATAGGATTTCCAAGACAGGCTGTTGGATTTGGCACTAAATTATCCCACCTTTTTTAAAAAGCGACACTTAAGTGTATTTTTTGAAAGTTTTGGTACTAAAGTGTCCATTTGTGCCAAGTTTTGACACTCCAACCGTACTTTAACCTAAGTCTCAATGTTTCTACCCTGATCTGGCAAAACACTCCAAAAGCTTGAGATGTGGTGATAAAGGGAGGGACAATGGCGAGTATGTGTACAATCCTTCATTCATGCTAGTGCTCGACTATATAGTATTTACATCAAATCCTCCCCCGCCCTCAACAATAGTGCTGACATGTTGAAGCAGAAAAATGAAGACCAAATGGAAAACTCGATCGCCTGCTATATCATCTACATTGTATATAATATTAGCTAGAAACCATTACCCAGATGCAAGCAAACTTCAAGCCAAGATGGAGAAGGAAATTTACAGTAGAGAACAGACAAGACTACTTGTTAACCACTATGAACAGAGGAACTACCACTGCTTCCCCATTTTTGAGTCACGGAAACAGGGGAAGTCAGCAACTTCATATTCTTCAAGAGCCCCACACTGTCACATTCAAGCGAAGGAGGCGGGTTCTTGCTTTGACCGGCACTGTTATCATCGCTCACATCCTTGGAATTGTCGGGGTCGGGTGTCCCGCTCGAAATTGCCTTTAACTCCTCCAGGACAGTCTCCATGGAGGGCCTCATGTCCTTGTCCTGTTGCAAGCACCTGAAAGCCAGCTCGGCCACAGCCATGATCATCCTATTGATTTCAGGATCCGACTCGAACTCCAAATTTGGATCGATCAATTCGCGGAACTCACGGTTCTGTATCTTGCTAGTCGCTAAGTTGGCCAAATTGATCTCATGCCTGTCTCGGCTTATATCTACTGCCGGCATGGACGATATGAGTTCCACTAATACCACCCCAAAACTATACACATCACTCTTCTCTGTAAGCTGGTAACACTGATGATACTCAGGGTCCACATAACCCGGAGTCCCCTGAGGAGCGGTTGACACGTGACTCACATCATTGGGGAATAGCCGAGAAAGGCCGAAATCTGCTACTTTGACGCTATAGTTTTTGTCAAGGAGTAAGTTGTTAGTCTTCACGTCACGGTGGATTATGTCACACGCATGAAGGTAAGCCAATGCAGCAGCTGTTTCTATGGCGATGCTAATACGAGTATGCCACAGGAGAGGGTCCTGCTTCGCTCGCTCCCCATGTAGATGATCGGCTACTGTGCCGTTCGAGATGTACTCATAGACAAGCAGGAGTTCACGGCTGTCCCGTGAAGTGCAACCATATAGAGAGACGAGATTTTTGTGGCGCATGCAAGTTAGGATTTCAACTTCGGTCATGAATTGCTTCACCCGTCGATAGTTGTGCTCGTATAGACGCTTAACAGCTACTTCCCGGCCATCTCGAAGTTTGCCTGTTTAAGAAAATGGAGAATGACCCTCTTAGATTCCAAGTTGTTTCTGGGATTTACTTGCCATTTATATGCAGGCTGCCTAATTAGCCTCTTTCATTAAGGTCTTACCATAATACACAATTCCAAAACCACCATCTCCAAGCTCCCGGGCAGAATCGAAATGGTTAGTAGCTTCTTCAAGCTCAGCGTTGGTGAAAATGGGGACCCCGAAGTAAGCATTGCCCACTTCAAGATCTGCTTTCAAGGAAGAATCGGAAGAAGCATGTCTTGAGCGAGATATTAAGGAGCAATGCTGTTTTTTGTGGCGGATTATATAGATGCATGAACAGAGAAAAATAATGGCCAAGGCACCAATTCCGCTACCTGAAGAACAAAAGTTTCATTAGATTTGCATCAGTCACGGGTAGAGTAAATGGAAAATTTCAGGAAATTGACCAGTGAGATTTTCCCAAATGTACGAAGCATGTCAGTGTACTCTTGCATCGTAATTGTGCTCGAAGTATGTGTTGACAACATTGTTTTGCTATCACAAACAGTGCTTAATGCACCAATATACACTCAAAGGATTGTATAATGTCCCCCATGATAAAAGTTTGACTGACCCAATCCAATCTTCAAAGTTGCATCATGGTCGTTTCCTGCAGCAAAAATGTAGTACCAAAAGATGGCGTTTGCATTAGAAATAGATTCCACAAATACAGATCCTATCCACAGCATGAAAATCATAGAACAGGAATACAGACACCAGCTTCCTTGATCTAGCATAAATTCCTAGTGATCGATTGAATATCACATAACGTAGTACATCTTAGAAACAAATAGATATTCCCACGTTACATATAACATAGAAATTGCAGAACTAATCATAATGCAATGTTGTAGGCGACAATGTTAACTGAAACTTTAAGCTGATGTAAAACAAGCATAAGCAATCATGCACAGAAAACTTTCCCCTTTACGTTTTCCTTTCTGTGCATTTGTTCTTCTCTTAGTGAATCATGCCTTGGCCTCTGCATCATAAATTTAATAATCATCTATAATCCTCGACACATCTCTGCACTCACATTGGAACTGGCTAATGCAAACAGTGACACTCTTAAAATTTCACTATTTATGGAGCTACACGCATGATTAATGTAGAATTGAGATCCACAGAAGCGACTGCAGCGAGACCATGTATCCGTGTTCTAGAGATGTTGTCCCATGGTTCTTCAACTTTGATACAAGGAAGAAAATGCATTGCTATGAATTCGTCTAACTACTAAAAGTATATTTGTTTGGGTAAAAGAATTCTCGGCGAATTAGTTTTCCGAACTTTAATATGTCTAGTTTGCAGAAAATGAATAGTCAAACCATTTAGTTGAAGAAAATATGCGTGATCAAAGTTAGGAAAAAAATTCATTAATATGAAAATGGTATGATACATTTTTCTTAAAAATGCTTTCCATGGAATTTATTTTCTTTTGTCGTAAAGTTTTTTCCAAAACAAACACACCATAATTCTACAAAGGGATGTCTGAAAGACATATGAATAGATAACTAAATAAATAAAGTGATGGCTTGGTGATTGAAGCCGAGGTGGGAAAAAGGGACTTGAGAATAGAAAACCAAGGGAAGCCAAAAAGTTCTTCCTTTTCCTTTGAAGTCCTTAATCAAGTTTGGAGAGAACGGCGAGGAAATTCACCGAAAAACACATGGGAGAATTTAAATGGTTGCTATTATAGGGAATTAATCGCAAAGTATTACCTTTCGGTCCTTCCTCGCACATAAAACTTTCATTGCGTCCCCCCAGCATGTGCCTCCACTTTGTTGGCATTTAACACAAATCTCCCAGGAGGTTAAATTCCATTCCAGTCTAAACCCCCCCTTCCACTTTTTCCCCTTCTCGTCACCTTTTTCTTTTTTCTCGCTATCCTCTCCAGGAAATTCAACATGGAGAATAACATTACTCTCGCACTCAAACCGAGTAAGATTTAGGTCTTTTGGGTCACCCATTATAACAGCGACATAAGAGCGGTTGGCGCCGACGGAGGGGCGGGTCAAGTCAGGACATGGATAATCACCATTCGGTAAGCTGCTGCAATTACTGAGAAATGCTAGGCGTGAAGGAAAGGAGGGGGATTTAGGATCCTGTTCAGGCGGAGCAAAGCAAGCATTGCCTGTTCTCCCAAACTCTGAGATCAACCCAAGAGATCGATCATCGACATGGTTATACCAGGAAGCTTCTAGTTTCATCAGGGGCTTATCAAGACGACATAGTTTAGAGTCGTTCCGGTAGGAACAACCTATGATGACTTTACCGCACTCGCCAGGCTCGCAGGATTCGTCCTTCGAGCTCACTGATGCAACCCAGTCATTCAAAGAAATAATCATCAAAATGCTAATGACATGGCGAAGCAAAACCTTGGAACTTATGGAGCTGTCGACACCCATTTCAGGAATTTTAGAAGGGAACACTAGAAGCACAAGAATAGCAGAAAGAGGAAAGCTTTGGTGGGCGTATAGCAGAGACAGAAGGGGCTCAAGCGAGATTCAGTGGCTCAAACTGAAGATCGCATTATATGGATGTGTCGTTGAATCCTTTTTTCACGTCAACACGTCAACACGTCAACACGCCAGTTGACTGGGTCAACCGAGCGTAGAGGACCCGAAAGAGCAAACGTTGGGGGACCACATATTTGCTCAGTTAGAGGAAAACCGATTACAACTTTCAATGCTTCGGCTGAAAAGGGTCCAATTTAAGGACCAAGGATCGATTTCTCTGTCTCCATTGGCCACGGGCCCATGGCCACCTTTATTTCTTTCGAAGTGCCCAACTTTGTTTGACTGCGTTTCGGAGCTTTCCCACAGGCTTTCCTGGGTCGACTTCAAGCCCTCGGAACCACAACGATTTTTACCGAGACTCGTCCTCCACCCTTGATCTCCTTGAAGGTCAAGTACTATGACAACTTGAGTTTCTGAAAGTCAAAGGTGGAGGGACACGGCAGGTGACAACTGGTGGCGAAGGAAGGAAGAAACTGGTGAAGTTAACATCTGATCGGGCCATTGGGTTTATGTCAGATAAAAACACGTCGATGTTAAGGAGGTCGAAACAGAAAAGTCCCATGAACACTATTCCTGTCCGATTTTAACATGATGTGATCTTGATTATTTAGAGGTTGCACTCCCAATTTTGGCCTCAGTAAGCGAAAAGGACCTGGGTTTTCTTCTCTAGTTCTTTTACGTGAAGATGAACGTGACAGGATGGCAGCAAAATGAGAAGGAAGAAGAGAAAAGTGACGAACTTTCAGTGAAGTATGCGTCCATTTGAAGAATTGAGGGTATCATTGTTCTGATAATTTATTCTCTTGGGTTCCAGCATAATCCTCTTTGCCAAGTTGAAAATTGCGTATCTTGAAACCATCATATCCGACGACCCAACGTTGAGAGACAGAAGAGATAGTGGAAAAAGAACAAAGATTTTAGACAGTATTCTCGAGATGATGATAAATAATTGAGAAGGTATCTGTTGCTCCTTGAGTACTTTTGGAGGACCTATAAATATTTCCCAGATGATTCAGAATTTAACTCAGCTTGGGAAGTTCAAGCTAATACGTGCTCGGCAACTTCAGCTAGATTGAGCTCTTATGTCTCTCTGTAGCTGATTTTTCCATGCGACCTATTAAACTTATTCTAGAAATGAGGAGTGGAAGTGAGCAGATGGGAGTAGTCAAGCAGTAGAAAAGAACACCTAAGAAAGCCAAAGAAATCAGGCTGACGTTTCCGGACTAAAAGAGCAGAAGAAATAATTCTACAAAGATAAAGTGGACAGAGAGATAATTTGAAATTCTATATTTCTCGAACGCAGGCGAATTGATATAAAACCCTTAGTAATGGATTGGTCCTGTCTGTTCCAACGGACTGGAACCAGATGATGAAGAAAAAATTTCATACAGTCGTACCCCGTCCGGTTCAGCATGAAACCGTCCTCCAATAACTTCAGGTACTCAACACTTCGATTCACCTTCCAGTTACGTATCTGAACCAGGGCAGCCACCAAGTACTGGCATGACGCTCTATTCCAATTCAAGTTATCACAATTACTAGCTATCGCCGCAAAAGTATTGTTCCATTCACTAGGACCACACTCGGCCTGAGATATTGTGGAATTAACTGAAAATGACTCGTTGCAGTTGCGGAAAATGTAGAGATCAGCCTTGTCTGGACCAAAAGCAACAGGTAAGCGGTCGAAAGAGTAGTTAGAACTCGGCAGGGGGCACCCTGCATTAAATAACTCTCCATTCACCATTCTGAATGAGTTCTTGTCATACGAAATATCTTCAATGACATTACTAGACAGATGTCTGATAAATCGGCCTACTGTTGTGGCACTCTATCTCGAAGCCAGGAAAGCCACAATAAGGTTGTTGAACTTTCAGGATCTGAAAAGGGTAGCTTATGTTTGGACCGCTACCGCAGTTCTTTGGCTGACAAGCATCAAATTTTGGGTTCACCTCCAGTGACAGTACGAAGTGGGATAAGAACATGCTGATATTGATGACGATACTGATCCGCCTAAACAGGGAGGCTCTAAAGCTCAGCACGTTCTTTGGATTCAATCCAGGAGACATTGATGAAGAATGCGAAGGAAGTAGAGAGACGAATTGCACCAGAGAGGATGTAACCGTATATACCCTCTAAATGGTCCAAGTCGTTACTATTTAGCACTAGTAAATACCCACTTGGATATTAAAATTGACCTTGCTATAAAATGGCTCTTGTAAAGTCAAACAAAAAGACAACGTTCAAATCATGCACGAAAGTCCAAATTTTCCGTGTACTTATGTCAGTGACGTTTCCGCAAATTCTGCATTAAACACGACACAGTCCAAATGCAAACAAGCAAACGATACGGGGACGTATCGCTCTGGACAAGGAAAAAAGGACATAAAAATTCATCGTCCATAACACGTCGGTGCCTTTCGAACTGCTCATGGGTGGAATTTCAGAAGCAAAGTAAGAAGGAAAAGGACAGATCAGGGGACCACCTTTGGTTCTGATGTTTCCTTGTCATAGCTTAGAGGGTTGTCGACGGGGTTTTTAGTCAAAGTCTTCCCTCCGAAAGTCTAAAGAAGGCTGGCTTATTCGGAATCATGATGACATTGATGACGTCCATGTCCGTGTCAAATCTTTTCTGGGTATTCATTTCTCAGAATTCAAACATCAGCGATTGGTCATAGCTTAGAAAACCAGCAATCCAACCCCATTCCCGTTTGAAAATGTCAAACGCAGTTTCATTGATTCTTAAACTAATTATTTCAAATGATGTTGACCTTTCCACACTAATCTGAATCTCGTGTGATGGGGGAGGGGGGGAGGCCGTCTATTCACGCATTTTCCTAAAAAATTATTTATATTGCTTGAAAATGAATAATTATTTATAATAAAATATTTTTCATAAACTAATTATTTCAAATGATAAAAATGATTATTTTTTTAGGAATTTTTTTCAAATCATTGATTTTTTGCCCAATAAATAAAGCGTAAATACTAAGTTCTGGTTGTAATTTGAGTTGTAGGCACTGAAATTTCTTAAGAAATGATGGCATACTTTATATTAGAAAACTAAAGTACAATTAGACAATTGACTAATTATGATCAAAAATAGAAAGCATCATCTTCTTACAATAAGTAAATTTAATATAAAGAATTACTCAAGCCAACGGAAAATCTAATTTACCAGTTAATAATTAGCACCTAGGCTAGAAATTGCAATTCACTAAAAAGCTTTATTTAGGAAATGCAAAAATTAATAATAATAAAAAGAGCTTGAAATTAACATGCAAACAAGAAAACACTATATAATTATCATAAAGATAAAATGAAATGAAATGCATTAAATTATCCAAATAACCCGTACATAAATCAAGCAACGAAATGTTTCACCATTAGTGAATCTAGATAGCTTAAATATGATCAATTACGAGTCTCATCTAAATCCAATCTATAGTATATGGATAATAGAAAAGCTGTTATAAAAATAAAATTCCATTCGTAAAATTGAAATTATATAGTAAAATGGAAAAGCAAAAGCAAATGTGATAAAACAGCAAATAACATAGATATTGATCATTAAGAGTATAAATTAAGTAAATTATTTTGCTAAGATTATATTACATTACCCATGAATAAATTGATGATTAAATCAAGATATAATCCTATCTGGAAATCCATATTTTTACGAAATTTTTCATTACCGTAGACAGTGGGAGCCCGTGCTTGGCCTAATACCCGTAGAGAAAAGAATGACCGAGACTAAACATTTAAGAAATTAAATTCCATGAAGTGGTGAAAAGGTTTCCCATTAAATTGAATTTGAGGCTAATGTCTCAATACGTCATGGCAAAGTTTAATACCCATTGGTTTACTCTAAAAACTTGAACTATTCAAGAAAGCCCCAATTCTAATCCACAATGCTCTTCAATATCCTATCTCCTAGTGGCTTCATTCTACAATAACTTGGTAGTTTCCGATGCAATTTATGGTAGTAATTGAACAACAATAATATAGTATGAGAACCCTCAATCGCCCTACTATAATAAATTCATTAATTAACTTAATTAAGAGTGTAACAGCTCCAAAATGACTAGCCAACTCAATCAAGGTTTGTCATGCATCGGCCACTCACTTTTGTGGCAAAATGTTCTGCCAAAAGCTAACTCTTGGCCTTGAGACAGAGAAATATTAGTACTAACACTAAGTGGACCAAGATCTATCCACAAAATAGATATATTAAGTTACGCGACGGACCATTATTAGTTATTGAATATGGCTCACTTGTTTAAAACTAGCTTATGTATTAATTTTATACACATCTTATTATGCATGGCATTACTTTATGTAGTTCATATTTGAGTTCTGATAGGATGACAAACTATCCTATAAACTTGAATTGAATAAAAAAATTAAAAATAAAATAACAATATGTATTATCATCCAATGATGGATTGATAGAGTGACACATCCGACAAACATTAGCAACGAACACACAATTCTTAACTCTTTGCAAATGTCTCTATGCTCTCCAATTGATCTATCAAGGAATCGTCAATTGTTCTCAACTCGCACGTGGTCGCATCAAACGATTGTTATTTCGAACCTCTTCGCGGTTTAATTACTCTGAAATGGATAATCAATTGAAACCACCCTTCTCACTGGCCTCTTCTCCTCCTCCACCAAAATGACCATTCACACTATCAATCTACTTTGATAATTAATTGTTATTAGTTTTTCCTAATTCAATCCCATCATCTGCTCCTCCATTATTGTTTTTGCTAGCACCAACAACAGCCTCCACCGTGCGATTGCCACCGCGGCCAAGACGCCAAGAGACATGGCCAGGAGGAGGGAGGGGGAGAGGGCTAGGGCCAATGATCGGCGCGAGACAGAGGGGGCAATTGGTGCAGGGGACATGACTAAATCCAGAGTCGTCGGCAAGGGATGGTATAGGTAGAAGCTGGTAGGGTGGAGTAGGCGGCGGCGAGGAGTGGCCCGGACATAAGGCAGTATGGTTCGCTGAAGGGGCCACGAGAGAGAGCTCTTGCGGTGGCTATAGTTGATAGCTAAACAGTGAATCGTCCAAAGAGTGGAAGCATGATTTAAGAGAGAGAATATTCGAAATATTATCCATGATTTTCAAAGATTCTCAATTTCATCTTTAGTGGCACCAAATATATGATGGGATTTTATACAATTCAAATGATGCTTCAAAGATTTATAATCATATTTTATTCTATCCTATCCTATCTTATTATATCCTATTTTAATCCGAATTTGGGCAAGAAAACACAGACTAAGCAGTCTTAAAGCTTTCAGGCCGGAATGAATTAGATAAAGTCTTCCTCTGAATGCAGAATCTGCTATTAGTGTTGACTCATCGCTAGTTTTGCATCATCGCTATATTTAGATGACGGAAATAGACTTTGTCGCCATTTCCATTATTCGTGCCTACTTCTAGTAATGAAATGGTTTCTTTTTGGTCGCTATAGGGCTACTTCTAGCGATTAATTTGCACCTTTCCAATAGCACAAAAATTCACTTGAGCCAAGACATTAGATCCACGTGTATCCTAACATGTTCTCCTCATTTGAAGATGATTCATGCCCATCGTGGTTAGCCTAGCTGCTTCACAAGTATTGATTTGTTAGATGTCAACTTGCACGGCCAAATCGCCTTCTTTTTCCAGTCCTCCCTTCCTTATTTATAGAGATTTCTACTATGTCCGCGATAACCCTCCTCCATTAGCATATTAATATTATAAATGTCTTATTATGCATGCCCTTTACTTTTAAGTAGTTCGGATTTAAATCATGATAGGATAACAAATTATCATATCCAGTATTTGGCCATATTCTTTGAGCCAAATATGCCTAGATGAAATGTTGGATAAGAAATTCATCATAGGGGTGGGATAAACCCAAATTGAATTAAAAAATGTAAAATAAAATAGCAATCTCTATTATCATCCAATGATGGATTGATAGTGTGACGCATCCAACAAACATTAACACAAACCCACAATCCTTAACACTCTTTGTAGATGTCCTTATGCTCTCCAAATGATTTATCGAGGAATTGTCAATTGTTCTCACCTAGCTCATGTTCACTTAGAACGATTGCAATTTTGAACCTCCTCATGGTTTAATTACTCAAAATGGACAATCAATTGAAATTGCTCTTTTCACCGGCCCCTCCTCCAACACTAGACCCAATTGATTTTCATGATCATTCACACTATCAATCTATTTATATAATTCATTAATATTAGTTTTTCCTATTTCAATTTGTCATCTGCTCCTCCATTATTGTTTTCGCTACCACCAACAACAGCCTCCACCATGCAATTGCCGTCGCTGCCGAGACGCCAAGAGACATGGCCAAGGGGAGGGAGGGGAGAGAGATAGGGCCAATGATCGGCACGAGACAGACGGGGCAATTGGTGCAAGGGAACGTGACTAAATCCAGAGTCGTCGGCGAGGGATGGTAAAGGCAGAAGCTGGTAGGGCGGAGTAGGCGGCGGCAGGGAGTGGCCCAGGAATAAGGCAGTATGGTTCGCTGAAGGGGCCACGAGAGAGCTTTTCCAATGGCTATAGTTGATAGTTAAACAGTGAATCGTCCAAGAGTGGAGGTATGATTTGAGGGAGGGAATATTTGGAAGATTATCCATGATTTTCGAAAATTCTCAATCCTGTTTTAAGTGGCACCAAATTTATGACGGGATTTTATACAATTCGGATGATATTCGGAGGATTTATAACCTTACTTTATCTTATCCTACGCTATCTTAATCTAAATTCATACAAGCAAACACAGCCTAAGCAGCTTTGAACTTTTGAGGCCGAAAAGAATTGATAAAGTCTTCCTCTTATTGCTGAAAAAATCGGTAATCAGCAAGAAACAACGTGCCATCGCTAGTTTTGTGACAACGGAAATAGACTTTGTCGCTATTTCTATGATTCGTGCCCACTTCAAATAATGAAATGGTTTCATTTTGGTCGCTAGAGAGCTACTTTTAGCGATGAATTTGCACCTTCCCAATAGCACACAAGTTTGCTCGAGCCAACAAATTAGATCCACATGTATCCTAACATTTTCTTCTCATTTGAAGATGATTCGCGTACATTGCGGTTAGCCCAGCTGCTTCACAAGTAACGATTGTTAGATATCAACTAATGCGGCCTATCGCCTTTCTTTTTCCAGTCCTCCCTTCCTTATTTATGGAGATTTCTACTGTATCCATGATAACCCTCCTCGTTTCGTAAGATACTACTAATCCATAAACTTGTCTATGAGAACTCATGGTGTCATTTGCTATATGAACTTAAAGAAGGAGGAGAAGTGAACGCACCAGTTTGTGTACAATGCCAAGCATGAGGCCGGTCCGGGCAGTAACACCGGAAATGGAAGATGCCGTAATCAAACCCGCACTTGCCGCCGCTCTCCTCACACGAGCTGCAATCGCTCGCCGTCCAGTTCAACGTGAACCCACTACTCAACGCCTCCTCTATCTCTGCCCTCCCTCTCCACTCGGCCGCCACTGGCGCCTCCACCAAAGTCCCGCACTCTTTTGTCGCATCAATCACTTCTTGATCCTTGCCATCCCCGTATATGCCCAAAACGATCCCACTTTCGCCTTGTTCTTCGCCAGGACAGCTGATCCTGTAGTTCAGAAGCTCGTCGGCACGGAGAGATGTTGCAGTCGTATAAGAGAGAGAAAGTGGCGGTAACGTTCTGGCTCAGCTGGAACAGAGTCGTCGCGAGGGTCAAGTTCTTGAGAGAACCGGGCGCACAGAAAGAGAAGGCGGTCGAGTTGTCGTTGGAGAGGGCAGCGTTGGAGACGCGGAGAGACTGGTTCTTGTAGAAGATGTCGTGGACAACATAGTTGTCGCTGGAGAGAGTGATGACCGGGCGGTCATCAGCGCAGGACAGGTCGAAGCCTGGGAAGCCGCAGTAGGAGGGCTGCCGGTCGCGGACATAGAATGGGAAAGTGATGTTCAGGCCGCCGCAGGCGACAGGGAGGCTGCAGTTTCCGAAGTAGGGGTCGATGAGGGAGAGAGACTGCCGGGGGGATAAGGAGAGAGAAAAGAGCAACAGCAGTAAGAGGTCTGTGTTTATTGGGAGAACAGAGAGAGGAGGTGTGAGGGCGGTTCTGGTTCTGGTTCTGGTCATTGTGGATGGATGGGGCGGTGGAGTTTGGTCGAAGATGGTGATTTCAGAGAGAGAGAGAGAGAGAGAGAGGGACTGAAGTGTTGAGGTTCTTGGATGGTGGTGGATTGTCTGTCCTGAATAGTTTGACTTGGAGATGAGTTGGATGAGATTTGATTCCTCTGACATAACAGGAAGTGTGTGGTGCTGTATGTATCTACCTCCTTATCATAGACTGCTGAAAAATTCAGGAAATGCCCATGAAAATTCAACGCCGTCAAGTTGATCGATCCGAAACCATTCATGTCTCGAAGTCACCATCGCTGCAAGTCGGAGGAGGAGAAAGTTGAATGCTCTGGTGAAGTACGACTGGAGAACTGAAGATGGGGAAAGTCCTCTGACGCGTCATCTCACCGACTTTGCGCCTGAGTTTCACTGTGCCTCACTGCCTCTCTGCCCCAACCTCTGCATTAGCTTCACGTGGAATGAGGAAAAATAGTCGGGGGCGAGTTTATGCAAATCACAAATTTTGGGGGAATTGCGAGTAATTAGATACAAAATTGAGAAGCTAAGAGGTTCTGCCCATAAGCCATGAACTTTCGAGGAGATATACTATATTTAACACTTGATTCATGGGATGCAATTAATTTTGGAAAAAAGATACAAATGAATCAATTTGCAATATCATTTTTGAACTTTTAATTTATTCATCATGGTTCTTAAATTTTGATTAAATATTCAACATCATCCCTAAACTTTTACACATTTTCCTATAGTTTAGAGACTATATTGAAATTTATCAATAGTTTAGGAGTCACATTAAATAAATTAAAATCTACAAATGACATTGTTGGATTATTTTCTAAGATAACCCAAATGTGCATCTCGACTATATACCCCTCATGTGTGTACTTAATAAAGTCTACTTCCCACTAGGGGTGTGCATGGTTGGGTGGGCGGTTCTCACCCTAGAACCAGGAATTGCCCACTAAGGACCGGTTCCAAAAATTTGGATCCGGGAACACCCATTGGTTCCATGGATCCACCTAAGAAACGGAACGCCGATCCAGTCCAATTCCCAAGTGTATCCATGGAACCGGTCTCATAAACGATCACGCATACTCAATATACATTAATGAACCGGTTTTTTACCTTTGTTATGATCTTCAAGACTTCGACAATAAAAATTGCAAGGGCTATTATGCAAATAAGAAATTAGGGCTCCAAATAGAACAATAAGAATTCTAAACATGGGACTTCAAATTTTTAATTTTTTTAACCAAAAAAATTATTTTTATAATAAAAATTAATATATGTTATTATTATAATACCTGTCCGATCCAGGATGGGTGGGTGGGCGGGCGGGTGGATCCACCCACCGGTTCCAATATATTGGAACCGAGAACCGGACCAGTCCCTTTAGGAACCATCGGTTCCAGACTAGTCTAGTCCGGGTCCGGGCAGTTCGAGCAGATCCTGGTTCTTTTGCACACCTCTACTTCCCACTTCATCCACATGTCCAACCTAAATCTCCAATGCCCACTTGTGGATTAGAGAGAGAGAGTCCAAATCTAAACTCGTCACATATCCAATCAAACCCACCTTTACTCAAAAGTTTGAATCACTAAGTTATTAAATAATTAGATATATTAACAATTTCATACTATATCGGCTCTTCAATGTGATAGTATTTTCTAACAGATTTCACATGTTCGCGAGCGCAGTTTGAAACCAATCTCTTTAGGATGAGGTGTCTTGGCTTGAAGAGTAGATTTACCACTTCATAGGTCTATCAATCAATGCTTCTACGCCATTAGTAATTGACCTGCCTTATAAAAATAGTAATCTCCTGTGTATCATATAAGAATGCTAAATCGCAAAGTGGGTCCAACTTTTAAAGCCAAGACAAAGAATCTTACTCCATTTCGGATAGTTGGCATCAACAGAGAGATGTGGTTATCCGGATCCCCAAGAATTTATTAGATTAATGAAAGATGAGCATGTGAAGGTGATCATGTGAAGGAAGCTTACCATGAGCTCCTGAATCATCACCATGCCCAAAGCCATTCCTTCTTCTGTATCGTGACGAGTTTGTTGAAATCTAAGCTTAGAACCATCCTCGCATTATATAAGCCACGCACGAATTAGGGTACTTTGCATAATATTCTACAAGCATTACCGGCATTATCATGCCGATATACTCATCCGATTCCGATGACCACCTCGCATCTTCGCAGAAGCCGTTAGGCCATCGAAGGGCCCTGCACAATAACCTCTGCGGGGGGAATGTGAATTTCTTCATGCATTTTATATCTCTCTTTTTTTCTTTCATTTTTCTTGTTCAATTTTCTTAATTTCACAAGAATGATTTTGTCATCGCAAGTCACTGATGTACTGTTGTGGAGGAACAAGAAGCTGTCTCTAGCGATCTTAATCGGCGTCACAGCCACATGGTTTCTTTTTGAGGTCATGGAGTACAATCTCGTCGCCCTCCCATGTCACCTCATCTTGGCATCGATGGCCATCAGTTTCATTTGGTCTAACCTGGCCGATTTTATCCGGAGGTAGATCACCAATGATTTACAATAATCAATTACATAAAAATCGCGATTTACATATCTCTTTAATCCCTCTAATAGTTTTATTCATTCTCTACTTATCAGGGATCATCTCAATGTACATAACTTTCAGCTGTCTGAGGTCGCATATCGAACCCATTTTCAAAAAATTAACAAATTATTCTTGAGGGTTTACAACATTTTAAGTGGTAATGATTGGAGGATTTTTTCAGGGTACAAATTTCGTCATCCAAAATCTCTTTTTTTATATTTTAATTAAGCGACCAACCTTAATTAAGCTTTTTTATTTGTTTGTTTAAATACTTTGCTGCGTGAATTTCAGGCAATCGCATTCCTGTGGATGCTGTCGATCCTTGGCAAATACGTAAGCTCATTGAATTTGCTATATTTTGGTAAGCTCCCCCAAAATTCACTGCAACATTTATTTTTTTCCTCTATTTTTTAGTAATTATTTTTTCTATGCTAACTGCTGTTCCTTTCATATTTTGTGCTTCATTTTTCTTTTTTCTTTTTTGTGGTAAGCTTTTGTTTGCATGGATTCCCCACCAGCTTTGTACGAGAGACACGAGAACCAAGTGGATCATCTTGCTGGCAAAAGCAGGAGAGGCGCGAGGAAACTGTACAAGAAATTTGATTCCAAAGTCCTCGACAAAATTCCTAGGGGACCTAGATTCACATGAAAAACGGCACCAAAAGCGGAAAAATTATCTTCGGAAATTCGTGTGGAAATATATATATGCATGTATGACTTTCAATCGTGATGACAAATAAATTGATTGAAACTTCGATTCGATATTGATGTCATTCTATCATAAATTCTTCTTGTAATTGCAAGCCAAAATATACAAAGTGGATGGCTTTTCAAATGATGTGCTTTTGCCCTGGCATGCCATGCCAGGAAAGAAAAAGGAAGGAAAAAAAAGGCCACTGCGGTTGGAATTCCAAATTGACCTAAGAAAAAGGCATATGGAGTTAGGAACAATTGAGATATATAATAGATTTCCCATTAAATTAGATCAATTTACTAAACGCAACTTAATCGCATAAAAAAACACAATTTTCTAACTACTTTTTAAAAAGAAAATTCGTAATTTTGCAATAATGCCAATTAATTACCAATAAAAAAATTAGGTCGCCATTTACCAGCTCTTTAAAAAATCAACCAATACAAAACAAAAACTATTTTCAAAAACATAAAGGTAGAATCATACATAAATCAAGCTACCATAATTTATATGTTTCAATTTTTCTAGGGAGGGTGGATGCCAAAAAAAAATTTCATTTTCTATTAGAGGCACAACAAATGCTGGGGGATTGTGCCAAGTCAACTTTACTATTGAAAACATCAAGCGGATACTTTAAACCTTGAGCACACTCACCAACATGATGCAATGAGATCTTAACTAATATTTTGGATAAGTTAAGAATGTTAAGGCAGAAGATGCTTGAGCAAAATAGTTTATACGAAGCTCATCACGCATGCCCAGTACATGCAAATTCGAACGGCCAAATGTGGAGAGCAAAATTCCATCCTTTAACATGTTCCAATCTTTAATGTCCACTTGCGGAAAAAGCTCCTTATCTTTCTCCACTTTCTTCAAAAGCTTTGAATAAAGCATTGAATGGGGGGTGGAAGTTGGGTAAGGTTGGACCATGCCTTCTCTCTAAATCCCTAAACCCATGCTGGTGCATGAAAAGAAAAAGGCACTTACTTCCCTAGATTCCCAGTCAAAGGAGAGTGCTCGCTTTTGCATCAAAGCGACCACGACGGACCGTCATCAGGTGCGGACCACAGCCCATGATTTGCAACGTGGCTATTTCGTACAGCCTTCTAGCACGGCTTTCGGCCATGGGAGAAAGGGGGTTCTACAACTCGAAAAATAGCATCTGGTGAACACCTAGTGGGGCGACACCGTCTAGTTTTATGATGTTGTAGTTCCAAAGCATCTATTTATCAAACACACAACTTATAATTAATTTTATAAGATAAGTATATTAAAAATTCTAAGATTTGTTATCAAAGTATAATGGATTTCTAAAATTTTCAAAAAATACAATTAAGTACTAAAATTTATCACGAGAATGCAATCAAATCTTAAAACTTGTCATAGAAGTGCAATTAAGTCATAAAACTTTCATAAAATGTTATCAACGGAAGGATTCGATCTAACTAATTTAACAAGTTTTAAGATTTTATTGTATTTTCATAATAAATTTTAGGATTTAATTGCACTTCTAAAAAATTTAGGATTAAATTATATCAATTTTAGCACTTCCAATGTATTTATTCCTAATTTTATAGCTTTGTTACAGCACAACCAGTTACACATCCGTTCATGTTCATACCTAACAGGAGTGACAATAAAAAAACCCAAAAAAAAAAAATTGCCATAAATGCTGTCAAGTCAAACCAATCTATGCGCGAGATTCTATGAAATCCACAATTGATTACTGCCGTTAATCACGACGTCACATTCCCAAACTCAAGAACAAGGTACTCTGAATTATATAATTTTGGCTAAAGGAACGGGTCAAGTCCATTATGTACAATAATTAAAACTCCACGCCAATCAACCCTCATCCATCGCCGCTCCTTTTTGAAGAAGTTTCTAATTTGGGTCTTGGGTTCCACATTATTCAAGATGATAAAAGTCTTCCACCTGGACGATTTCGGATAATTAAAAATTAGTCATGTGTTTTAAGGATTTTGGATACTTTAACATTAGCAAAAGAGAAAATAGTGTCTATGAAATACTATCATTTTACGTCCATCAAGTTTCGAAGCTATTGAAAGTACTAGACTAATTTGGTTAAAATGTAAGTCAATGATAGAAAAAATCTAGGAAATTAAAATTTAAAGGATTGAACTCTTTATCAAATTTTGTTTATTTCGTAAAAAATGAATGATTTGTAAAATATTTTCTAAAAATAATTATTTATATCGTTGAGAAAAATGAAAATTAAAAAAAAATTTTGGAAAAATGTTTAGACAAAGGGAGGCCGAGTGTCCTTTCAGAAGATTCGCGATTGACCCAAAGGAAAGGAAAAAATAATGATAAAACGGTCGGCTTCAGATTCGGGTGGGAGTATGAAAAGCCCCACTGTCATACCAGTCATTACCCCCCGGGAAAGGGGGGAACGGGACCAATGGAATTCGATGGGTGAGTGAAGGAATCTCGTCCCAAAAATATCCACACCAAGTCCACTCAGCAAAAGTGAGCCAAGTGGGTGGGCAAACACTTGAGAAGCTAATAAAGAGCTTCTTCATAACCCATTCATTACCTCCCAATACCTTTCTCATTACCTCCTCAAGAATTGACAGTAACTGAGAGAGAGAGAGAGAGAGAGAGAGAGAGAGATATGGTGAGGGATTGGAAAGAAGTCGCCACCAGAGTGCATGGAGGCGAAGCCTCGAGCGGTGCGGTTCTCGTCTTCACGGCATTCCTGCTCTCCCTTGCTCTGTTCGTTGTGGTTATGTTCATGTGCGCCGATGGCATGTCCAAAGACAAGGCCTCCGCCTCCACCCACACGGACACTTACGGGAGCAGCACCTGCACCGCCGGTTGCGGCGCAGCTTGTGGTGGATGAGCACTCGGCAATCTCCTGTCACACAATCTCGTCCCAAATGGGTTCATTTCCGGAGATTCATCCTGATCGGACATATATCCTCAGAGGCCGCCCCTCGATTCAAAAGGTAGTTTGATGAGAACCAGACACCATTTTGCAGGTCAAATGTAGTTTCTCCCTCTTTCCTGTCCTCTCAACCTCTTATAGTGTCTGACAGACTAGAGATGCAACCAATCGAATTACCAGTAGGGCTCAGCTGTGTTTACAGTAGCTATTCCCTGATATAGGGAATGGCTTTTCTAATTCAAATAATGGGAATCCAAAATTGATGCACCACAAATCAGTGTGGCTTCCTTCTTCTGGGTTTCAGTTCACGGTATAGCTCATGGTTGTTGAAGGACGTAACATAGTAAACATTGACGGAACAGTACTTACAGTCACTGCTACTTTGTCCATCCTTTCATGCTCC
Organism: Angophora floribunda; assembly: GCA_014182895.1. NCBI lineage: Eukaryota > Viridiplantae > Streptophyta > Magnoliopsida > Myrtales > Myrtaceae > Angophora > Angophora floribunda. Next base: position 26,281,835 of record CM024711.1, on the reverse strand, counting down.
GGGAGTTCACCTCTTCATGCCGATGTAGATAACCTTGACAAACTTGTTAAACAGAATGTGCATCCCTAAAGATAGATCACTCCTTACCTCTCTCTCAAAGAAGACTCCAATTTATTAACATAGAATATACAGCAAAGAGAACTTATCCTATTTTAGCAACTGCAGGATTGCAATGACAAGATGGAAATGTGCAAGCCCGCGTTTGGGTCTTTTCCTCTTTTTGTGGTTAACTAAAGTAGCAAATGATAAGCGACACATATAATGGTATAGGCAATGCGCTTCATCATCAACGTGTTGCCCCCAGGTCCCAATATATGAAATCTTCATTTGGGATTTTTTATTTCACCAGAGGTATTGTATAATTCGTCTCTGAAAGGGCTTTCACCAGAGGTATAGTATAAATCCTCTGTACGGGCATAAATTAGAGTTGAGTAATCATATGGACGTATATCTAATAATATAACAGTAAATTTCCTGGTAAAGTAGCTATTCCTTTTTTCCTGCCGTCTTTATATCATAACATTCCATGACTTCGCCTTATTTCAGTGGATGAAATATCCATGCGAAACCTTTTGGGAGGTATTGATACAAACATGTCCTTCAAAACATCCAGAATGTCAAAATCCTTGAGAACCTGCACTGTGTCGCATTTGATGGATCAAGCTTCTGGGTTTTGTTAGGAAGAGATGGAGCAAAGGTAGAAAAGGAATGGAAAAAGGGCACATTTCCGTGAATCTCATAGGACAGACCTTGAAAACTCCATCCACGTTACGACCACCCACCACAAAAGTGCATCCACTGCTTTTGCATCCAATAAGTATTTGCAGCATCTTCTTATAATCTCTATCATAATACTTTGGCTGCACGACATAATTATCAACAAAATCCATTAACACTGCAAAAGCATCAAGAAAACGAAATAGCCTTGCTCAACAATACTGCCAAGTGGAAAGAAAGTCAAACATTTTCCTTAATCGCAATCCATTTACCACTAGTAACATGAAGCTGCAGTATGAAGTGAAAGTGAGCCATAGCTATGTCAAGAAGCATCAACCCTACCAAAAGCTATGAACAGTTAATGCAGGGCCATTGTCCAAAATAAGGATACTAATCTACAGTAGATGGTTGAGAACATACATTAATAAGCCTTACTGCTGTGTCTGCACCAATTACAAAGGCACTGCCCGAAAAAGATCTGCTTTCTTATAGAAAAATGGTTGATTAGATATTATCACAGTTTTTCCTGAAATTCACAAGAAGCGTGATGGCTGATGTCAATAAAAGTATAGAGGGAACATGGACAGTCAAAAGCAGTTCTAACAGAAAAGGCCCTCGGAGCAAAACAAAAAAAAGACACAAATATTGACTTCAAAGACTCATCCCATTTCTGTGCAGATTATGCAGAAGCAGAGCACACATGGTTCATAAGTCAGCATTCAATGGCCAACACCCTGATAAACAATTTCAGCTTTTAGTATGGTATTATTTCTATATATTAACCTCTCTTTTCAAAAACACACTGCCTCAGAAACAACAGTGGAAGCTCTAGCCTTGCTTGCACGACTCTTTATACAATGTTGCATGCTGATAAGCACGAAGCAGATAGGACACATTACAGCCAAATATTCACCATAATAAAAGAAAATGTAAGAGGGCGTAGAAGGAGTTTGAAATAGCTGCAGACAACAAGTCCACTCAAATGAAAGCCACTGCCAGTACAGCAATTGCAAGGTAAATCTCTAAAGAAAGCTCAAAGAATAGAACAGGATCTTCACTATCAATAGAGAATCTATGTAAATGTAATACAGTATGCCTATCCATTGTCCAATATATCCATATTCATTGCCTTATATATCTATCTCCAAAAACGTACATTAAGTGGTTCCGTAGTTGGAGTTCATTCAATTACCAGTATGCATATCCATTGTCAAATGTATCCATATTCATTGCCATATATATATATATGCAAAAACATACATAAGTGGTTCCATAGTCAGAGTTCATTCAATTTCCAGATTGATAGTGTGGAACATCCAGGCAGGAAAATAACGTTCATACAGCAGGACTGGTAACCAAGAACAAGAAAATCTCACCAACTCTTTCAGATTCTTCACTCGATCTTTTATTTCTTGCACTAATAGTGGAGTTTTATCCACATTTACTCTGAAATTTCAAAACATGGACACCCATTGCTGCAGATACTGCGGTAAATTTCATTAATTAATGAAAAAATCGTGACATCTGATCAAGGGACAAAAGTTCAACATGAATATCTGGAATGGCAGAGGATGCAATATCAGAAACCCATAACAAGAGGACTTCATGCATCTGTTTAGATATGCAAAGAAGAATTCAAAGTTTGTAGTCTGCAAATGGCTGTTCACCTCACCGTGACACAACAATGGAGACGCTGCCCAATAAACTTATTGAGAAGAGTCAAACATCAAAATTCGGCCACTAGGACAAAACGATAAGTTGCCAGGAATTTACCTACATCCAATACTAGGTATGTATTTTCTTGCAAAAGCAAAGGAGCTATGAATTACTGACATGCGGTCCTCTCTTTGGGGGACAAATGTCCCATTAAAAACAAATAAAAAGAAACATGTCCTTCAAACTAAAGTAGTCATTTTTTATTCAAACTAATCCTTTTTCATTCCTTTACTCAGACCATTCTTTTTTAAATTTTCAAAAAATTATAGGAAAAAGCAATATCAAAGTTAACAAAGTAAAATTGAGAGGCTAACACGAGGTAGTTTCTTTGGCATTAATCAAGTAGATTTTTTTTTCCTAGAGGAAGATGTTCTCAGTCCATTTCGTTTACTAATGTGTTATACTCTTGCTTTATTAATTTAGTACCTCATTAGTTTTATAATGATTTTAAGAGACCTCAGAATGTTGATTTTTATATTGCTTTAGGAATTCAAATTGATCAACGTTAACCAGAAGTCAAACTCATATAAAATTGAAGAGAAATCAGTTCAAATAGTCTCTAACATCATTTAGATTATTACTTAATTTTAGCCAAAAAACTATGATAGAAGCAATTCAAGTTTAAAAATTAAAAATCAGTATATATGTAGGGACGATGGAACTTGCATTTAAAATTTTTTTTTTCCTGTATCTCTTTAAAAACTATTCAATTCATGTGAAATTATCAATTCAAAATGAAATTTCATTTGAAATTAATTGAAACAATTCTATTATCCTTCCCCCTTAATTTCAATTGCCTTATAATAATGGTTGAATTTTGTACACTGAAAATTATATGACCCTCTGTGAGATTGTGTGTCCTTAAAATGTTAGCACTCATAGGGTAATACTAGAAGCCCACATTTAGTTATTCCAAAAGTTAGCATGAATTTAACCAAAGAAGAAAAAAGGGAAATAATTTATTATAATATTAAGAAAAACATAAAAAAAATTAGAATCAATACTGCAGTTTGATTTTTTTTTCTTTGCTTTGTACTAAATCATTTCCTTCCCTGCTAAAATTACAAGTCTAAATCATTATCCTTTTCCCAGAAATCCAATTTTTCAAGCTTTTCGAACACTTGCTTGAAGTTTAAATTATTGTTCACAAAAACAGTGCGCGGGCTTATTGACTACCACATAATAGTAATCTGGAGTTCCAACAGCTTTTATCACTATATTCCCGGCTTATTCTACACAATGCATAAAACCATATGGATAATTAAAAGGTTGAAACTTGATATACTTTGCTTCAGTACATATGGCTAGAAAATGCCAAAGTACCATGAAACAATTAAGCTAGGCCAAAAATATTTGCCTTCAATTTAAGGCATGTCGCTTGTTGCACTAAATTCAAAACCCCAGCAGAACTAGATATGTAGCATGACATCAAGGTGGGTAACATCAAAAGATAAACAATCATTTGCACTGTTATTAATGATCTGCATTCAAGTAAAGCAAATAAAGTTGAATTTCCTCAACACCACTAGTTATTTAGAAACATCAACTCTCTAATGTACCTGGAAGCAACTTCTAACAACTTCAAATGACCGTCATGTAATGGATTAAACGAACCAGACAATATAATCTTTCTTTCTGCATACAACGCATGTGAATCTGCAGAAAATGGATAAGTAACAATTTTTTGCATTGCATATATCATTTCCGAAGAACACAACCAGAATCTGTACCATTGGAAAAAGGATACACCTTGAAGCATACTTTGCCATTTATAAGCTGCTTCAATTGTTCATCTTCATTAAAAGTTTGTTCAGATTTGCTCGACAACTCAGACTCTGTCAACTCTGAAATTGATGTTGATGGTACTCTGCATGCATTTGCAAATGCCTACGGCAAATAGGAAGTTAAACTTTTTTGGATTAATTGAAAGCCACGAGAGATTAAGCATAAGATCAGGCCAGACCTAGTAAAAGACCAAATGCATCTTTGTACAGGTCCCAAAATACAGTTCCTTTTGTAGTTATAAAAAATTCCCAACTTCCAACATTTTATGCGGTAGAAGAAAAGGGAAAAGCAGAAGAATTTCTCAATTGACATTTTGTCTTCATTAAATTGCCATACCTTGAGCAAAAACTGGCTTGAGACCCTATCTTCTTGCTCCCTTGTTCGCAATCCCTACATCCATTTGGCTCCTAGTGAAACCAACAATCTTTTGATATATATACTAGACTGGAGAGAAAACATTGAAATTGGATATACTTGACCTTTGACTTCCGGCGTGATAAAGCCTTGTATCCTTTTAAGGAGCAAGTCTTAAAATGTCATAAGTTGTTGTGAGAAAATCATCCCAAGTCTCAAGGCTAAAGTACGGCAGAAGTGTCAAAACTTGGCATAATTAAACACTTTGGTGCCAAAAGTCTTTCAAAAAGTACATTGAGTGTCAAAATCAAAGAAAAATGGGACATTTAAGTGCCTATGACAAAAAAATCCAGCCAAATTGCTGACGTGGCAATTTTCCAGAGAGAGGAGTGCAAAACGATGTCTTTTTGTGAGCTAACGTGGCTAGGTAAGCCCAAAATGACATGTTTTGGGCACTAATGTGCTAGACTCAGCCCAAAACAACATCATTTTATGTCGAATTCGATTTTTAAAATATAAAAATTAGTTAAATTAAATTAAAAACTTAAACAAAAAACACAAAAAGGAGAACAATATAGGCCCGTGGCCATCGCCCCATCGCCAGTGGGACGGGCAATAACCAACAAGGGTCGCCAGCACCTAGGCAAAGGTCGACAACCCTCGCCAACCAAAGGTGAAGGTCAATAGGCCCTCGCCAAGAGCCAGGAGAGGGCGGTGACCCTCACCTAGATTTGGAAGGGGGTCGCCACCCTCTACTAGCTTCCGACAAGATCCGACGAGCCCTCGCTGGCCATCACTATTGCCCCGCCAGCCATCACTGCTACCTCACTGACAATGGAGCAACTGCCACAAATGAGGGAGCCCCTTCTCGCCTATGTTGACCTCTCTCCTTTTTTTTAAGTTTTTAATTGAATATAATTAATTTTTATATTAAAAATCGAATTCGGGCCAAAATGACGGCATTTTGATTGAGTCTAAGATTACTTAACTTTCTAGCAAGCCACATTAGCAATTTATATTATTAAAAAATGCCATATAGGATTTCCAAGACAAGTCGCCAAACTTGACACTAAAATATCCTATTTTTTTAAAATGTGGTACTTCAATGTACATTTTGAAAATTTTGACACCAAATGTCTATTGATATTAAGTTTTGGGACTCTAACCGTACTTTAGCCCAAGTCTCAATTTTTCGACCCGATATGGGAAAACACTCCAAACGCCCAACATGTTGTGATAAAGGGAGGAACAATGGCGAGTGTGTGTACGATCCTTCATTCATGCTAGTGCTCTTTACTATGTAGTATTTACATCAAATCCTCCTCCAGCCTAAACAGAAGTGCCGACATGTTGAAGCGGAAAAATGAAGACCAAAATGGAAAACTTGATCGCCTACTATATCATCTACATTGTATATAATATTATCTAGAAACCATTACGCAGATGCAAGCAAACTTCAAGCCAAGATGGAGAAGGAAATTTGCAGGAGAGAACAGATGCGACTACTTGTTAACCTCTATGAACAGAGGAACTACCACTGCTTCTTCATTTTTGAGTCACGGAAACAGGTGAAGCCGGCAACTTCATAATCTTCAACAGCCCCACATTGTCACATTCCGGCGAAGGAGGCGGTTTCTTGCTTTGACCGGCACTGTTATCATCGCTCACATCCTTGGACTTGTCGGGCTCGCGTGTCCCACTCGAAATTGCCTTTAACTCCTCCAGGACAGTCTCCATGGAGGGCCTCATGTCCTTGTCCTGTTGCAAGCACCTGAATGCCAGCTCGGCCACAGCCATGATCATCCTATTGATTTCGGGATCCAACTCGAACCCCAAATTTGGATCGATCAATTCACGGAACTCGCGGTTCCGTATCTTGCTAGTTGCTAAGTTGGCCAAATTAATCTCGTGCCTGTCTCGGCTTATATCAACTGCTGGCATGGACGATATGAGTTCCACTAATACTACCCCAAAACTGTAGACATCACTCTTCTCTGTAAGCTGGTAACACTGGTGATAGTCGGGATCCACATAACCTGGAGTCCCCTGAGGAGCAGTTGACACGTGGCTCACATCATTGGGGAACAACCGAGAAAGGCCGAAATCTGCTACTTTGACGCTAAAGTTTTTGTCAAGGAGGATGTTGTTAGTCTTCACGTCACGGTGGATTATGTCAGACGCATGAAGGTAAGCCAATGCGGTGGCTGTTTCTATGGCGATGCTAATACGAGTATGCCACAGGAGAGGGTCCTGCTTCGCTTGCTCCCCATGTAGATGATCGGCTACTGTGCCATTTGGGATGTACTCATAGACCAGCAGGAGTTCATGGCTGCGCCTTGAAGTGCAACCATATAAAGAGACGAGGGTTTTGTGGCGCAGGCGAGTTAGGATTTCGACTTCAGTCATGAACTGCTTCACCCGGCGATAGTTGTGCTCATATAGACGCTTAACAGCTACTTCCCGGCCATCTCGTAGTTTGCCTGTTTAAGAAAATGGAGAGTGAGCCTCTTAGATCCTAGTTGTTTCTAGGACTTCTTGCCATTTATATGCAGACTACCTAATTAACCTCTTTCGTTAAGGTCTTACCATAATACACAATTCCAAAACCACCATCTCCAAGCTCCCGGGCAGAATCGAAATGGTTAGTAGCTTCTTCAAGCTCAGCGTTGGTAAAAATGGGGACCCCGAAGTACGCATTGCCCACTTCAAGATCTGCTTTCAAGGAAGAATGGGAAGAAGCATGTCTTGAGCGGGATATTAAGGAGCAATGCTGTTTTTTGTGGCAGATCATATAGATGCATGAGCATAGAAAAATAATGACCAAGGCACCAATTCCGCTACCTGAAGAACAAAAGTTTCATTAGATTTGCATCAGTTACAGGTAGAATAAATGGAAAATTTCAGGAAATTCACTAGTGAGATTTTCCCAAATGTACGAAGCATGTCAGTGTACTCTTGCATCGTAATTGTGCTCGAAGTATGTGTTGACAACATTGTTTTGCTATCACAAACAGTGCTTAATGGACTGATATACACTCAAAGGGTTGTGTAATGTCCCCCATGATAAAAGTTTGACTGACCTAATCCAATCTTCAAAGGTGTACGATGGTCGTTTCCTGCAGCAAAGATGCAGTACCAAAGGAGGGCGTTTGCATTAGAAATGGATACCACAGATACATATCCTATACACATAATGAAAACTGTAGAACAGGAATACAGACACCAGCTTCCTTGATCTAGCATAAAATTCCTATCGATTGACTGAATATCACTTAGCATAATACATCTTAGAAACAAATAGATATCCTCACATTTTACGTATCACTCAGAAATTGCAGAAATAATAATGATGCAATGTTGTAGGCGGCAGTGTTAACTGAAACTTTAAGCTGATGCAAAACAAGCATAAGCAAACATGCACGGAAAACTTTCCCCTTCACGTCTTCCTTTCTGTGCATTTGTCTTCTCTTAGTGAATCATACCCTGGCCTTTGTATCATAAATTCAGTAATCATCTATAATCCTCGACACATCAGTGCACTCACATTGGAACTAGCTAACGCAAACGATGACACTCCTAAAATTTCACTATTTACTGAGCTACCGTACATGATTGACACAGGGTTGAGATCCACAGAAGTGACTACAGCAAGATTATGTATCCGTGGTCTGGAGATGTTGTCCCGTAGTTCTTCAGCTTTGATACGAGGAAGAAGATGACATCGCTATGAATTCATCTAACTACTAAAGGTGTATTTGTCTGGGTAGAAGAATTCTCGATGAATTAGTTTTTCGAACTTTAATATATCTGGTTTGCTGAAAACGATTTGCCAAATCATTCGGTTGAAAAATAATATGCGTGATCAAAGTGAGGAAAATGAATTCCCTAATCTAAAAAAGGGTAAAATACATTTCTCTAAAAAATGCTTTCCACAGAATTTATTTTCTTTCACCGTAAAGTTTTTCCCAAAACAAAAACACCCTAAATCTACAAAGGAATGTCCGAAAGACATAAAATAAATTGATGGCTTGGTGAATGAAGCCGAGGTGGGAAAAAGGGACTGAGAATAGAAAACCAAGGGAAGCCGAAAAGTTCTTCCTTTGAAGTCCTCATCAAATTTGGAGAGAACGGCGAGGAAATTCACCGAAAAACACGTGGGAGAATTTAAACGGTTGCTATTACAGGTCGAAAAGTATTACCTCCTCTGCACAGGAAACTACCATTGGGTCCCCTCCAGCATTTGCCTCCACTTTTTTGGCATTTAACACAAATCTCCCAGGGGGTTAAATCCCATTCCAGTCTAAACCCCTGCCTCCACTTCTCCTCAAAGTCAACATTTTCTTTTTTCTCCCTATCCTCTCTGGGTATTTCAGCAGGTACAGTAACATGACTCTCGCACACTGACCAATTAAACTTTTGGTCTTCTGGTTTACCTATTAAAAGAGCGACATAAGAGTGGTTGGCGCCGACGGAGAGGCAAGTCAAGTTAGGATATGGATAATCACCATGCGATAAGCTGCTGCAATTACTGAGAAATGCTAGGTGCGAACGAAAGAAGGGCGGTTTAGGAGGCTGTTTAGACGGAGCGAAACAAGCATTGCCCGTTCTCCCAAACTCTGAGATAAACCCAAGAGATTGATTATCATAATCGACACGGTCATCCCAGGTAGCTTCTAGTTTCCACGGTGACTCATAAGAACAACATAGTTCAGAGTCGTTCCTGAAGGGAATACCTACCCTGACATTACTGCACTTCTTGCCAGGCTTGCAGGATTCGTCCTTCGAGCTCACTGATGCAACCCAGTCTTTCAAAGAAATAATCGTCAAAATGCCAATGACATGGCGAAGCAAAATTTTGGAACTTATGGAGTTCTCGACACCCATTTAAGGAATTTTAGAAGGGAACAATAGAAGCACAAGAACAGTCAGAAAGAGCAAAGCTTTGTTGTGCGTATAGCAGAGACAGAAGAGGCTCAAGTGAGATTCAGTAGCCTCCACTGAAGATCGCATTATATGAATGCGTCGTTGAATCCTTTTTCACGTCAACACGCCAATTGACTTGGTCAACTGAGCGTACAGGACCCGAAAGAGCAAAGGTGGTGGGGGGGTGGACCACGTATCTGGTCGATAGGAAAATCGATTACAACCGTTGATGCTTCGGCTGAAAAAGGACCACTTTCAGGAATCAGGATCGATTTCTCTCCATTGGCCACGGGCCCACGGCCACCTTCACTTTTTCAAAGATTCCAACTTTGTTTGGCAGAGTTTCGAAGCTTTCCCACAGGCTTTCCAGGGTCGATTTCAAACCCTTGGAACCCCAACGATCTTTACCGAGACTCGTCCTTGACCCTTGATCTCCTTCAAGGTCGAGTACTATGATTACTTCAGTACTTGAAAGTCAAAGGCGGACAGACTCGGGAGTTGACAACTGGTGGCGAAGGAAGAAATTGGTGAACATCTGATCTGGCCATTGGGTTTATGTCAGATAAAGACACGTCGATGTTAAGGAGGTCGAAACAGAAAAGTCCCATGAACACTATTCCTGTCCGATTTTAACACGATGTGATCTTTGATTATTTAGAGGTTGCACTCCCAATTTTGGCCTCAGTAAGCGAAAAAGGCCTGGGTTTTCTTCTCTAGTTCTTTTAGACAGTATTCTCATATGATAATAAATAATTGAAGGTATCTGTTCCTCCTTGAGTACTTTTGGAGGACCTATTAATATTTCCCAGATGATTCAGAATTTAACTGAGCTTGAGAAGTTCAAGCTAATACGTGCTCAGCAACTTCAGCTAGATTGAGCTCTTATGCTCTCTCTGTAGCTAATTTTTCCATACGACGTATTCAACTCATACTAGAAATGAGGAGTGGCAGTAAGCAGATGGAGTAATCAAGTAGTGGGAAGGAACACCTAAGAAAGCCAAAGAAATCAAGCTGAAGTTTTTGGAGTAAACGATCAGAAGAACTAATTCTACAAAGATAAAGCGGACAGAGAGATCACTTGAAATTCTACATTTCTCAAACACAGGCGAATTGATATAAAACTTGCAGTAATCTGATTTTCTCACGGATTGGTCCTGTTTGTTCCAGAGGACCAGAACCAGATGGTGGAGAAAAATTTCTAGAAGAGCAGAATGTGAAAGCCTAAGTTAGAATAGTTTGTGGCACCTTACCGTCGCCACAGTGTTCGAGACGTGTTTGATCAGGGCAATAGCACACACTCGTGCTATTTTCACAGCCACACCTTCCCCCACTTCTGCGGCACCTCATGCAGTCGTACCCCATCCAGTTCAGCGAGAAACCGGCCTCCAATAACTTCAGGTACTCAACACCTTGATTCACCTTCCAGTTATGTATTTGAACCGGGGCGGCCACCAAGTACTGGCACGACGCTCTATTCCAGTTCAAGTTGCCACACTTACTAGCTATCGCTGCAAAAGAATTGTTCCCTTCACTAGGACCACACTTGGCCTGAGATATTGTGGAATTAACCGAAAATGACCCGTTGCAGTTGCGGAAGATGCAGAGATCAGCCTTGTCCGGACCAAAAGCAACAGGTAAGCGGTCAAAGAGTAGTTAGAACTCGGCAGGGGGCACCCAGCATTGAATACCGCTTCATTCACCACTCTGAATGAGTTCTCCCCGTACGAAATGTCATCAATCACATAACTAGATTGAGATGTCCGATAAATCGGCCTATGGTTGTGGCACTCTATCTCGAAGCCAGGAAAGCCACAATAAGGTTGTTGAAGGCTTGGAATCCGAAAAGGGTAGCTTATGTTTGGACCGCTACCGCAGTTCTTTGGCTGACAAGCATCAAATTTTGGGTTCACCTCCAGAGACAGTACGAAGTCGAATAAGAACATGCTGAGATTGACGACAATACCGATCCACCTAAACAGGGAGGCTCTAAAGCTTAGCACTTTTTGTGGATTCAATCCTGGAGACATTGCTGAAGAATGTGAAGGAAGTAGAGAAAGACGAATTGCACCAGAGAGGATGCAACCGTATATACCCTCGCAATGGTCCAAGTCGTTACTATTTAGCACTAGTAAATACCCACTTGGATATTATAATTGACCTTGCTATAAACTCGCTGTTGAATAGTAAAAAAAAAAACACAAGTTTCGAATCGTTCACGAAAGTCCAACCTTTCCGCGTGCTTATATCAGCGACGTTTTCGTAAAATTCAGCATAAAAAGTGACACGGTCCAAATGCAAACATGCAAACGGTAAAGGGGCGTATCGCTCTGGACAAGGAAAAAAGGACATGAAACATCATCGTCCATAACACATCGGTGCAATTAGGCAACTGCTCTTGGTTGGAATTATGGAAGCGAAGTAAGAATGGAAAGAAAGACAGATCAGAGGACCACCTTTGGTTCTCAATCTTCTGATACTTCCTTGTCCATAGCTTAGAGGGTCGTCCACGGGGTTTTTGGGTCAAAGTCTTCCCTCCGAAAGTCTAAGGCTGGCTTATTCGGAATCGTCATGACATCGATGACATTCATGTCCGCGTCAAATCTTTTCTGGGTATTCATTTCTCGGCATTCAAACATCAGCGATCGGTCATAGCTTAGAAAACCAGCAACTCAACCCCATCTCCATTAGAAAATGTCAAACGCAGTTTCATTGATTCTTAATCTATTAGCATAATGATGTTGACCTTTCCACACTAATCTGAATCTCGTGTAATGGGGGCGTCTATTTCACGCATTTTCCTTAAAAATATTATTTATATCGCTTAAAAAATGAATAATTGTTACTAATGAAAATATTTTCATAGACTAATTATTTCAAATGATATAAATAATTATTTTTAGAAAAAAATTTCAAATAATTCATTTTTCGTCAAATAAATGAAGCATAAATACAAAAGCTATAGGCACTAAAATTTCTTAAGAAATGATGGCATACTTGATATTAGAAAACTAAAGTACAATTAGGCAGTTGACCAATTATGATCAAAGATAGAAAGCATCATCTTCTTACAAGAAGAAAATAAATACAAAAAATCACTTAAACCAACGGAAAATGTAATTTACCAGTCAATAATTAGCACCTACGTTAGAAATTGAAATTCATTTAAAAGCTTTATTTAGGAAATAAAAAAATTAACTAAAAAAAGAGCTTGAAATTAACATGCAAACAAGAAAAACACTAAATAATTATCATAAAGATAAAATGAAATGAAATGCATTAAATTATCCAAATAAATTGTACATAAATTGCAAGTAATGAAATGTTTCACCATTAGTGAATTTAGATAGCTTAAATATGATCAATTATGGATCTCATTTAAACACAATTTATAGTATATGGATAACAAGGAAGCCGTTATAAAAAGAAAATTCCATCCATAAAATTGAAATTATATAGTAAAATGGAAAGCAAAAGTAAATGTTATAAAACAGCAAATAACATAAATATTGATGATTAAGAGCATAAATTAAGTAAATTTTTTTGCAAAGACTATATGACATTACCCATGAATAAATTGATGATTGAGGCAAGATATAATCCTCTATGGAAATCCATATTTTTTACGAAATTTTCTCATTACCATAAACAGTAGACGGAACCCGTGCTTGCCTTAATTCTTTTAAAGAAAAGAATGGCTGAGACAAAAAAAATTAAGAAATCAAATTCCATAAATTGGTGAAAATGTTTAACTTTAAATTGAATTTGAGACCGCTGCCTCAATACGTCATGGCAAAGCTTAGTACCCAATCGTTAATTCTATAAACTTGAACTATTCAAAGAAAGCCCCGATATATACTCAACAATGCTCTTCAATGTCATATCTCCTAATAGCTTCGTTCTACAATAACTTGGTAGTTTCCAATGCAATTTGTGCTAAAAATTTAACGACAATAATATAGTATGAGAACCCTCAATCGCCCTACTTTAATAAATCCAATAATTAACTTAATTAAGAGTGTAACAAATCCAAAATGACTAGCCAACCCAATCAAGGTTTGTCATGCATCGGCCACTCACTTTTGTGGCAAAATGTCCTGGCAAAAGCTAACTCTTGGCCTCAAGACAGCAAAATATTAATACTTTCACTAAGTGGATCGAGATCTATTCACAAAATAGATATATTAAGTGATGCAATAGATTATTACTAGTTATCGAATATGGCTCCCTTGTCTGAAACTAGCTTATCTATAGTCTCCCACATCAGTTAGTGTATTAATTTTATACCCGTCTTATCATGCATAGGATTACTTTAACTAGTTCAAATTTGAGTTCTAATAGGATTACAAATTATCCTATTTGGTATTTGGCCATATCCTCTAGATTGGGTATACCTAAATAAAATGTCAGATAAGAAATCTATCATAGGGGTGGAATAAACTTGAATTGAAAATAAAATAATAATCTCTATTATCATCCAATGATGGATTGATAGAGTGGCACATCCGACAAAAAATCAATAAAAAATTAAAAATAATATAACAATCTCTTTTATCATCCAATGATAGATTGATAGAGTGATGCATCCAGCAAAAATTAGCGATGAACCCACGATTCTTAATACTCTTTGCAAATGTCTTTATGCTATCCAATTGATCTATCGAGGAATCATCAATTGTTCTTAACTCATTCATGATCACATCAAACTATTGTGATTTTGAACCTCCTCGTGGTTAATTACTCTAAAATGGAGAATCAATTGAAACCAACCTTCTCACTGACCTCTTCTCCTCCTCCACCAACATGACCGTTCACACTGTCAATCTACTTTGATAATTAATTGTTACTGTTTTTCCTAATTCAATCTCATCATCTGCTCCTCCACTATTGTTTTTGCTAGCCACCAACAACAGCCTCCACCGTGCGATTGCCACCGCCGCCAAGACACCAAGAGACATGGCCAGGAGGAGGGAGGGGGAGAGGGATAGGGCCAATGATCGGCGCGAGACAGAGGGGCCAATTGATGCAGGGGAGCATGACTAAATCCAGAGTCGTCGGCGAGGGATGGTGTAGGTAGAAGCTGGTAGGGCGGAGTGGGCGGCGGCGGGGTATGGCCCGGACATAAGGCAGTATGGTTCGCTGAAGGGAACACGAGAGAGAGCTCTTCCGGTCGCTATAGCTGAGAGCTAAACAGCGAATTGTCCGAAGAGTGGAGGTACGATTTAAGAGAAAGAATATTCGGAATATTATCCGTGATTTTTAAAGATTCTCAATCCTATTTTTAGTGGCACCAAATATATGATGGAATTTTATACAATTGGATGATACTTTGAGAATTTATAATCCTACTTTATCCTAATCTATCATATCATATCCTATTCTAATCTGAATTCGGGTTCGGGCAAGCAAACACGGCCTAAGAAGCCTTGAAGCTTTGAGGCCAGAATGAATTAGATAAAATCTTCCTCTGATTGCAAAAAAAATAGGCTATTAGCATTGACTCATCGCTAGTTTTGCATCATCAATATATCTAGATGACGGAAATAGACTTCGTCGCCATTTCCATGATTTGTACCCACTTCTAGTAATGAAATGGTTTCATTTTGGTTGCTAGAGAGCTACTTCTAGCGATGAATTTGCACCTTCCCAATAGCACACAAGTTCGCTCAAGCCAACACATCATATCTACATGTATCCTAACATTTTCTTCTCATTTGAAGATGATTCGCGTACATCGTGATTAGCCCAGCTGCTTCACAAGTGTCGATTGTTAGATGTTGACTGGTGCGGCCAAATTGCCTTCTTTTTCCAGTCCTCCCTTCCTTATTTAGGTATGGAGATTTCTACTGTATCCGTGATAACCCTCCTCGTTTCGTATGATACTACTAATCCATAAACTTGTCTATGAGAACTCATCGTGTCATTTGCTATATAAACTTAAAGAAGAAGGAGAAGAAGTGAACGCACCAGTTTGTGTACATTGCCAAGCATGAGGCCGGTCCGGGCAGTAACACCGGAAATGGAAGATGCCGTAATCAAACCCGCACTTGCCGCCGCTCTCCTCACACGCGCTGCAATCGCTCGCCGTCCAGTTCAACACGAACCCACTACTCAACGCTTCCTCTATCTCTGCCCTCCCTTTCCACTCGACCGCCACTGGCGCCTCCACCAAAGTCCCGCACTCTTTTGTCGCATCAATCACTTCTTGATCCTTGCCATCCCCGTATATGCCCAAAAGGATCCCACTTTCGCCTTGTTCTTCGCCAGGACAGCTGATCCTGTAGTTCAGAAGCTCGTCGGCACGGAGAGAGATGTTGCAGTCGTATAAGAGAGAGAAAGTGGTGGTAACGTTCTGGCTCAGCTGGAACAAAGTCGTCGCGAGGGTCAAGTTCTTGAGAGAACCAGGCGCACAGTAAGAGAAGGCGGTCGAGTTGTCGTTGGAGAGGGCAGCGTTGGAGACGCGGAGAGACTGGTTTTTGTAGAAGATGTCGTGGACAACATAGTTGTCGCTGGAGAGAGTGATGACTGGGCGATCATCAGCGCAGGACAGGTTGAAGCCTGGGAAGCCGCAGTAGGAGGGCTGCCGGTCGGGGACATAGAATGGGAAAGTGATGTTCAGGCCGCCGCAGGCGACGGGGAGGCTGCAGTTTCCGAAGTAGGGGTCGATGAGGGAGAGAGACTCCCGGGGGGATAAGGAGAGAGAAAAGAGCAACAGCAGTAAGAGGTCTGTGTTGATTGGGAGAGCAGAGAGAGGAGGTGTGAGGGCGGTTCTGGTTCTGTTTCTGGTTCTGGTCATTGTGGATGGATGGGGCGGTGGAGTTTGGTCGAAGATGGTGATAACATAGAGAAAGAGAGAGAGGGACTGAAGTGTTGGAGGTTCTCGGATGGTGGTGGATTGTCTGCCTGAATAGTTTGACTTGGAGATGAGCTGGATGAGATTTGATTCTTCTGACAAAACAGGAAGTGTGCAGTGATGTATGTATCTACCTCCTTATCTTAGACTTGAAAAATTCAACGCCGTCAAGTTGACCGATGCGACGCCTTTCACGTCTCGAAGTCGCCAACGCTGCAAGTTGGAGGAGGAGAATGTTGAATGCTCTGGCGAAGTACGACTGGAGATCTGAAGATGGGGAAAGTCCTACGCATCGTCTCTTCGACTTTGCGCCTGAGTTTCACTGTGCCTCGCTGCCTCTCTCAGTTTGACTTCTGACGTGCTCTCTGCCCCAACCTCTACATTAGCTTCGCGTGGAATGAGGAAAATAGTCGGGGGCGAATTGATGCAAATCACAAATTTTGGGGGGATTGCAAGTAATTAGATACAAAATTGAGAAGCTAAGAGGTTCTGCCCATGAGCCATCAACTTTCGAGGACATTTACTGTATTTATCACTTGATTCATGGGATGCGATTAATTTTGGAAAAAAAACACAAATGATTTAATCTGTAATATCATTTTTGAACTTTTAATTTATTCACCATGATTTTTAAATTCCAATTAAATTTTCAATGTGATCATTAAACTTTTACACATTTTCCTATAGTTTAGAGACTATATGAAAATTTATTAATAGTTTAGGGATCATATTGAACAAATTAAAATCTACAAATGACATTGCACATTATGTGAAAATTTAGAAATTATGTTGCACAAATTACAAAATTGGGGACAACATTGCAAATTGAACAAAAGTTCAAGAACCATTATATTGTTGTCCCACTAATTTTATACTAGTAGACTAAGACCAACACTTACCGACATGCTAAGGAGGTTGTCTCGTATAGTACTTTTGCTGTAGTTTTATATGTTGTAACTTTTATAAGCAGTTTGATAAACACCCAACCACATAACTATAGTACTCCAAAACTGTATCTCCAAAACTGTTGTAGTTTACCAAACTCACAAATGTCTCGCCTAATTTTAAGATTGTGGAACTTTAAAACATGCAATATGATCATGTACATCGCAATGCTAATAGTGCCATAATATAGCTGTAGTTGTGTTTCAACTGTGTTATGGTACTATGCTAGGAAGAGTTATAACTTGTGTTCTGGGTAAAATATCCTTTAAATTCACAACACCTCAAAACTAGTTGAGGTAGCTTTCTGATAATTTGATGCAGTTGCTAGTAGTTTAGCAAGATTTGTAAAAGTTGCAACATCCATTTTCACGATCATGGCTACTGCTGAAAAATGTACCAAATAGGTTCTAAATGAGCTTTGATAATATATAAGCTAACATGGGGAGACATGGTTTTAGAAAATGAATGCTTAAGCACATTTATTATAAGCATAAGCTAGCTTTGTTCTGGTTTCTAGTCAAAAACTTGCATATAACTCAGGTTGCATGTTACTCAATTATAGTTTTATATGATATTTATATACATGTAATATCTCACTACCTACCAATTTAAGCCTTTGATGGACACTCTAACATGGTGTCAAAGCCAAGTTCTACTTCAATTTTATCTCGTATATGTGTTCCACATCTTTTGATTAGGGTTCTTATGCTCTTTATATACATATGAGCTCCTTTTAATTATCAATTCAAGTTTTTAGATTGGATATTTTAACAAAGTTAGATTGGTTAGAGACAAGTGGAGTGAATGAGAAGGCATGAGACAACTATAAATTGTAATTTTATGTGGTCATGACTCTCCTTAACTAGACAAACTCATGGACATGACATGTCTTCTCTAACTGAGAAGATGCAAGTACCAGGTTTTTTCAGGCAAATTATCTTAAAAATGGGTAGGTAAGATCTTTGCATTATCGAAGGATCGCCATTTATATAGTCTATTCAATCATTGCTGAATTTTATATTTTGATATATGGATGACCAGGTCAATCATTCTTTTTTCTATTTGCAGTTCAATTCAAAGTGAATTTCAAAAAGCCATGTCAAACCGGTCAATTTGAATAACAGATGATTACCTCGTGTACACATAAAGAATCCCATCACGAGAAATTATTGACTCCCACTCCATTTGACCGGAATTCAATGCATCATTCCCAAGGGTAAGGGGATCATAATTCATTAGCAGACCGAAAATGACATGATTTTTAGATAAGTGGTAAGAAATTAAAAAGGTTATATTTCTTATATACTTAAGCTCTTGTCCCATCTTAATCGGTTAAAAAAATGATAAGATCTTTTATAAATCCAGCCCGGCAAACTTAAAGAGAGCGCATTATGGCTAATTGTTTGGCAGAAAAAACGAGGGGCTATAGCCCAAAAGATACAAATCCGTGGTTCTAGCCAAGGAGACGTCAATTCGGTCACTGAGTAGACTCCCGTGGCGTATTAATTCCTTCCCCCCATAAGATCCGATTAGCCAATCAGTTGGTGCACACACATCCTTATAAGTACGGAGTATCTGAACTCGTGGCATTTTACACCGACAACTTGCTAGTGTACATGGTTGAACTAGTGTGATGACCGCTTGTGAGTCGACTTTGATTACCAACATTCGTGGAACCCAAAGAACATAACTCGGCTCTATGCCCCTTTATGTGCAAATCCCATGAGTCAATGTCTGCGTACATGGCACAAATAGACGAGCCTAGTTTGAGGTGGTCTTGTGGAACCAATATACACATGAGAAGGTGGCCTTTCGCGACGTTTATTAAAAATTAGCCCATTAATACAAAAGGAAGCCCAGGTCTGGCTTGTGATCCGATGCAGAGTGAACTAAAAAAGCTACTGCTTCTGTTAATTTAGCTGCCAAACCAGAATTTTCAATGAAGAGAATGATGAAAGGAATGATGGGCGTACTCCAATCACAGGTTTACACGATTAATGTGTGCTGATATGGCAGAGTGTCATTTGATGTGGAATCAGAAATGCAACCCGTTAATGTAAATACTCACTTATAATATGTCAGTGTTATGGTTGGTATGTCGCTACCATAGACCAATTATGATGTGTCTAATGTTGATTTGTGATGAAATCAAGGAGTGTCATGATGAGAAGTCAATTCCCTACAAATTGTCATGATCTATCCCTTAATTATCATTAGGCTGTCATCTCGTGGGCCGGTAAACAAAGGAGTTAATTAAATGTCCAAAGCTTGTGGTTATGAACTAGAAGTGTCAATTTACTTCCTAAAATCTTGACATTTGACTAAAAAAGAAGATGAATGGTTGGGATGGAACTTACCAAAGCTTGTAGTTGTTGAAAGCGTACCACAGAACTCTGATCACCAGCAGAGAGCCTAATTCCAAGTTTATCAACATATTTAGTTGAACTCACATTCATTCAAAAATTTGAATCAATGAATTATGATTAGCTAGGATATATTAATTGCTCCATAACACACTTATTCTTTAATGTGGGACTTTTCCTACACAACTCACACGTGTATCTCAACAATTTTCCATGACTTGTGAGCTTATTGTTAAGTATGTTTTCCCTTACTTCCATTATCATTTTACATTACCATGTCTCAAATTGAATTTCCAACACCTAAATTTATCCCCGTTGTCTTTCTCCAGATCAATTAATGAAAGCTGCCATCAAGACTGCATTACTATGCCACGACATTCACCATCTCTCCAAGGTACTTTCACTAGATTGAATCACAAAAGCTGCACGGAAATTGCATTGGTCACAAGATTCCCAAACACCAATATGTATGACAAGTAGGCCACCAATCAACCACCATCCATAATACCATATGTTATATTGGTAGTAATCAACCATCGTCAATAGTACCATTTATTGGGAGCATGGCAGAAACCCATTATCTTCACTCAAGAAGATTGCCAAAAGGAAGTCCAAATCTAAACCCGTTAGCATATCAAATTAAATCCATCTTCACTCAGAAATTTAAACTAGTTATGAATCATTTGAGATATATTTACTTCACCACACTATACCAATTCTCAGATGTTTGATTATTTTCTAAAACAACTCACATATACATTTCAACTATCTCCCCCTCACATGTGTCCTCAATAAAGTTTGTTTCCCACTTCATACACATGTCTAACCTGAATCTCCAATGCCACTTGTGGAGATCGCAAAGAGATGATCCAAATCTGAACTCGTCAACATATCCAATTGAATTCGCATTCACTCAAAAGTTTGAATCACTAAGTTATTAAATAATTATGATATATTAACAATTTCATACTACATCGGTTCTTCAATGTGACAGTATTTTCTAACGGATTTCGCATATGTTCACGTGAATAGTTTCAAACCAATCCCTTTAGGATGAGGCGTCATGTCTTGAAGAGTAAATTTACCGCTTCATAGGTCTATCAATCAATGCATATACGCCATTAATAATTGACCCACCTTATAAAAATAGTATTTTCCTGTGTATCATATAAGAATGCTAAATCGCAAAGCGGGTCCAATTTTTAAAGCCAAGACAAAGAATCTTACTCCATTTTGGATACTTGGCATCAACGGAAAGATGTGGTTATCTGGATCCCCAAGACTTGATTAGATTAATGAAAGATGAGCATGTGAAGGTGATCATGTGAAGGAAGCTTACCATGAGCTCCTGAATCATCTTCATGCCCAAAGCCATTCCTTTCTTCTGTATCGTGACGAGTTTCTTGAAACCTAAGCTTAGAACCATCCTTGCATTATATAAGCCACGCACCAATTAGGGTACTGTGCGTAACATTCTACAAGCAATATCTTAACCACCCTACATAACATAGCATCATGCCGATTTACTCATCCGATTCCGACGACCACCTAGCGCCTTTGCAGAAGCCGTTAGGCCATCGAAGGCCTCTGCACGACGTCCTCGGCAGGGGGAAATGTAAACTACTCCATCCATTTTATATTTCTCTTTTTTATCTTTTCATTTTTCTTGTTCGATTTTCTTAATTTCACAAGCATGATTTTGCCATCGCAAGTCGCTGACATACTGCTGTGGAGGAACAAGGAGTTGTCGCTGGCGATCTTGATTGGGGTCACGGCTACATGGTTTCTCTTCGAGGTAGTGGAGTACCATCTCGTCGCCCTCCTGTGTCACCTCATCTTGGCATCGATGGTCATCATTTTCATTTGGTCTAACTTGGCCGATTTCATCCAGAGGTCGATCACCAATGCTTTACAATAATCGATTACGTAAAAATCGTGATTTATATATTTCTTTAATCCCTTTAATAGTCTTATCTGTTCTCCACTTTTCAGGAACCCTCCCAATGTATACAGCTTCCAGCTATCTGAGGCTACATGTCGAACCCTTTTTCGGAAAATTGACAAATTACTTTTGAAGGTTTATGACATTTCAAGTGGTAATGATTGGAGGCTGTTTTTTGGGGTATGAATTTCGTCGTCCAAATTCTCATTTTTTTTATTTTAATTAAGTGACCAACCTTATTAAGCTTTTTTATTTGTTTGTTTAAATACTTTGCTGCGTGAATTTCAGGCAATCGCATTCCTGTGGATGCTGTCGGTCCTTAACAACTACGTAAGCTCATTAAATTTGCTATATTTTGGTAAGCTCCCCAAAAATTCACTGCGACATTTTTTTTTTCCTCCATATTGTAGTAACTATTTTTCAATGCTAACTGCTATTCCTTTTATATTTTGTGTTCAATTTCTCTTTTTTTCTTTTTGTGTGTGGTAAGCTTTTGTTTGCATGGAGACCATACCTGCCTTATACGAGAGACACGAGAACCAAGTGGATCATCTGGCTGGCAAAAGCAGGAAAGGCGCGAAGAAACTGTACAAGAAATTTGACTCCACAGTCCTCGACAAGATTCCTAGGGGACCTAGACTCACATGAAAAAAGGCACCAAAAATCGGTTCACGGGAAAATTATCTTTAGATATCCCGTCTTAAAAGATATATGTACATATGATGATGAATAAATTGTATTGGAACTTTGATTTGATGTTGATGTCGTTTTGGCTTAATTTCTTCAATTTCTTTTGTGATTGCGAGCCAGAATATACAAAGTCAATAGCCTTTTTAAAGATGTGCTTCTGTACTGACATGCCATGTTGGGATAGAAAAAAGAAGAAAAAAAAGGGCATTGTGCTTGGAATTCCAAATTGACCCAAGAAAAAGACATATGGAGTTATGAACAATCGAGATATTTTATAAATTTCCCATTAAATTAGACCAATTTATCAAACACAATTTACTTGCGTTAAGAAAACGTCACAATTTTCTAACTATTTTTTAAAAAGAAATTTCATGATTTTGCAATAATGCCGGTTAATTACCAATAAGAAAAGGGGTAGCACTATTTCTACCGCCATTTCTGCTAAGATACTACTTTATTCCAGTTAACTGACCAAAATACCCTCCTTTCTCTTCAATTTATTATTTCTTTTTTCGTCAGGTTAATTCATAAAACTACATTTTTTTCTATTATCTCTCCCATTAGTTTGACAATATAAATGCTCAATTACACTCAACAAAATATCATTTTACATGCATCTTTTTGTCACTTTTCCTAGAGAATGTTGTCAATTTTAATGTATGGTATCATATTTTTGAATCATATGATATTTCTAATTATGACAGCTTATTAACACACAATTAATTGTTTTTTTATCAAATAGTATGAGCGAAACTATATTTCATAATAGAAAATTAAAATTCAATTTAACTATCTAGCCAATCTTGATCAAAAATGAAAAAGAAAAATTGACCAAAATATGAAAAAAGGTTGATTTTTCTGAAGCATGATCAAATGTCAAACACAATTATATTTAGATCAAAAGATAAGCACATAAAGGAAAGCAAAAAAAGAAATAAAGAAACTTCTTGCTATTCTACTCCTACTATGAAGAAAGTAATTAATATCGATTGTAGATTCAATCTCATATCAAGTTGATCAAAACTTAGGTGGAAATAAATTTTCTATCCCCATATTTAAAATATACACAAAACAATGATGTTTAACTTTAAAAACCTACAACCGGCCAAAAAAAAATTTAAAAACTACATACTTATTTCCAAAAAAACATCCACAATGTCCAAATCCGGTAGATAATTAGATTAAATTTTAATTTTCAACTTTAAAATAAATTTCCCCTCAGACTATTTGATAAAAAATAAGCAATTAATTATTTGTTCATACGCCATTATATTTAAAATTTTCTAACCTTTTGTGTAACTTTTGTAATTAAAAATTTGAGATCATAAATTATATTTAACAACCTTCTCTAGGAAAAGTGATAATAGGATGGATGATATTGTTAGGTTTTAATTTGATATTTATATTGTGAAACTAATAATATAAAAGAGATGATAGAAATAAAAACAGTTTTATGGGTTAACTTGATAAAAAAAGGAAACAATAAATTGAAGAGAGAGAGGGGGGAGGATATTTCAGTAAGTTAACTGGAAAAAATGAGTTTTGCTAAAATAAGGGTGGAAATAGCGCCACCCAAAAAAAAAAAAAAAAAAAAATCAAGTTACTATGTACCGGCTCTTTAAGAAAATATATCAACACAAAAAAAAACTATTTTCGGAAATAAAAAGATAGAATCGTCCACAAATCAAGTCGCCATATTTTATATGTTTCCATCTTTTTAGGAGAGCACGCACCTAATGTTTTTTTCTTTTTGTTTTTCTATTAGAAGGCATGGCAAGCGCTAAAGAGTTGTGCCAAGTTGAGTTTACTATTAAAAACATTGAGTTGATACTTTGAACCATGAGCACGCGCACCAACAAGATGCGGTCGGGTCTTAACTAACATTTTGGATAAGTTAAGAATGTTAAAGCAAAAGATGCTTGAGCAAAATAATTTATGTGAACCTTGTTAAGCATGCACAGTTGATACAATTCGAACAACTGAACGCGGAGAGCAAAAGTCTGCCCCTTTAACATGTTCCAATCTTTAATGTCCACTTGCAGGAAAAGCTCCTTATCTTTATTCACTTTCTTCAAAAGCTTTGAATAAATCTATGAATGAGGGTGGAAGTTGGGTAAGTTTGGACCATGCCATCTCTCTAAATCCCTAAACCCATGCCGGGCATGAAAAGGAAAAAGGCACTTACTTCCCCAGATTCCTAGTTGAAGGTATGTGCTTGCTTTGGCACCGAAGCGACCGTGATGGACCATTATCGGGTGTGGACGATAGCCCACGATTCGCGACATGGCTATTTCGTACAGCCCTCTGGCACGACTTTCAGCCGTGGGAGAAAGGGGTGCCGCAGCTTGAAAAATGGTGTCCGGCAAACACCTCAAAGGGGGTGATGCTGTCCGGTTTTATGATGTTGTAATTCAAAAGTATGCATTATCAAACACACAAGTTACAATTAATTTTATGGGATAAGTGTGTTAGAAATCCTAAAATTTGTCACGAAAGTGCAACTGAATCTTAAAACTTTCAAAAACATAATTAAGTTATAAAACTTATTACGAAAATGTTATCAAATCATAAAATTTTAAAAAGTGTTATCAATGGAAAGATTTAATTTGATCAATCTAGCAAATTTTAGGACTTTATTAGGATTAAATTACAATTTATTGATAGGTTTTAAGACTTTCAATGTGCTTACCCTAATTTTATTGCTCGGTTACAGTGCAACACAATTACACCTCCATTCACGTTTATACCTAACGGGAGTGACAATAAAAAAAACCCCCCAAAAAATTGCAATAAATGCAGTGGAGGCAAACTAATCTATGCGCGAGATTCTATGGAAATCCGCAATTGATTACTCCCGTTAATCACGACATCACATTCCCAAACTCAAAAGAACAAGATACTCTGAATTATATAATTTCGCCTGATGGAATGGGCCAAGTCCATTCTGTACAATAATTAAAACTCCACGCCAATCAACCCTCATCCATCGCCGCTCCTTTTTTGAAGAACTTTCTAATTCAGGTCTTGGGTTCCCCATTATCCAAGACGAGAAAGTCTTCCACCTTAACGATTTCGGATAATTTAAAATTAGTCATGTGTTTTAAAGATTTTGGATACTTTAACATTAGCAAAAGAGAGAATATAGTCTTTGAACTACTATTATTTTATGACCGTCGGGTGTCCAAGCCACTTAGAGTACCGGACTAATTTGGGTTACAATTTAGTCTACAATTTAGGCCAATGATAAATATATGCCAACAGTAGCGAGAATCCTTAAGGTCAAAATTTAAGGGATTTTACTCTATCTAAGACTCCGTTTGTTTTGCAAAAAATAATAATTTGAAAGATATTTTTCTAAAGAATGATTGTTTGTACCATTTCTAAAAATGAAAGGAAAATAAAAGGCGAAGATGCTTAGACAAAGATAGCCCGAGTGTCCATTAGAAAATTCGGCTACTGACCTAAGGAAAGGAAAAAATAACGATCAAATGGTCGGCTTCAGATTCGGTTGGAGGATGGAAAGCGCACTTTCATACCAGTCATTGAAGTGGGGGCAACCAAAGGAATTCGATGGATGAAGGAATCTCGTCCCAAAAATATCCATACGGAGTCACCTCATAAGACCCATTCAACAAGAGTGAGCCAAGAGGGTGGGCTAACACTTGAGAAGACAATAAAGAGCCTCTTGATAACCCATTCATTACCTCATAATACCTTTCCTATTACCTCCTCAAGGATTGACAGTCACAGAGAGAGAGATGGTGAGAGAATGGAAAGAAGTCGCCACCAGAGGGTATGGCGGCGAAGCCTCAAGCGGTGTGGTTCTCGTCTTCACAGCATTCCTGCTTTCTCTTGCTCTGTTTGTTGTGGTTATGTTCATGTGCGCTGACGGCATGTCCAAAGACAAGGCCTCCACCTCCACCCACACGGACACTTATGGGAGCACCTGTGCCGCCGGTTGTGGCGCAGCTTGTGGTGGATGAGCACTCGGCAACCTCCTGCCACACAATCCCGTCCCAAATGGGTTCGTTCCCGGAGGTTCATCCTGATCAGACATCATCCTCAGAAACCGCCTCTCAATTCAAAAGGTAGTTTGATGAGAACCAGACACCATTTGCAAGTCAAATTTAGTTTCTCCCTCTTTCTGTCCTCTCAACCAGTGTCTGACCAGACTAGAGGTGCAACCGACAGAATTATCAGTAGGGCTCAGCTATGTTACAGTAGCTATTCCCTGATATAGGGAATGACTTTTTTAATTCAAAAAATGGGAATCCAAAATTGATGCACCACAAATCAGTGTGGCTTCTTCCTTCTTCTGGGTTTCAGTTCACAGTATAGCTCATGGTTGTTGAAGGACATAACATAGTAAACATTGACGTAACAGTACTTACAGTCACTGCTACTTTGTCCATCCTTTCATGCTCTGGTACATCACCTCTTCATGCCAACATAGATAACCTCGACAACTTGTTAAACAGAATGTCCATCCCCAAAGATGGATCACTCCTTACCTCTCTCTCAAAGAAGACTCCAATCTATTAACAAGAATATACAGCAAAGAGAACTCATCGTATTTCAGCAACTGCAAGATTGCAATGACAAGTTGGAAATGTGCAAGCCCCTGTATGGGTCTTTTTCTTCTTATTTTTGGTTAACTAAGTAGTAAACAATAAGCGACATATATAATGACGTAAGCAATGCATTTCATGACCTGCGTGTTGCCCCCAGCTCCCAAGATATGCAGTCGTTATTTGAGATTTTTTATTTCACCGGAGGTATGGTATAAATCCCCTCTGTACAGGCATAAATAAGAGTTGAGTAACCACATGGACATACATCTAATAATATAACAGTAAATTTCCTGGCAAAGTCGCCATTCCTTTTTTCCTGCCATCTTCATATCATAACATTCCATGACTTCGCCTTATTTCAGTGGATGAAATATCCATGCGAAACCTTTCGGGAGGTATTGATACGAACATGTCCTTCAAAACATCCGGAATGTCAAAATCCTCGAGAACCTGCAGAATGTTGCATTTGATGGATCAAGCTTCTGGGTTTTGTTAGGAAGAGATGTAGCAAAGGCAGAAAAGGAAAGAAAAAAAGGGCACATTTCTGAGAATCTCATAGGACAGACCTTGAAAACTCCATCTACATTACGACCGCCCACCAGAAAAGTGCATCCGGTGCTTTTGCATCCAATAAGTATTTGCAGCATCTTCTTATAATCTCCGTCATAATACTTTGGCTGCACGACATAATTATCAACAAAATCCATTAACACTGCAAAAGCATCAAGAAAACAAAATAGCCTTGCTCAACAATACTGGAAAGTGGAAAGACAGTCAAACATAGTCCTTAATTTTCACAATCCATTTACCACTAGTAACATGAAGCTGCAGTATAAATTGAAAGTGAGCCCTATGCTATCTCAAGAAACATCAACCCTAAAGAAAGCTATGAACAGTTAATGCAGGGCCATTGTCCAAAATATAGATACGAATCTACAGTAGATGCTTGAGAACATACATTAATAAGTCTTACTGCTGTGTCTGCACCAATTACAAAAGCACTGCCTGGAAAAAGCTCTGCTTTCTTATAGAAAAATGGTTGATTAGATATTATCACAGTTTTTCCTGAAATTCACAAGGAGCGTGATGGTTGATATCAATAAAAGTATAAAGGGAATATTGACAGTCCAAAGCAGTCCTAACAGAAAAGGCCCTCAGAGAAAAACAAAGACATGAATGTTGACTTCAAAGACTCATCCCATTCCTGTGCAGATTATGCAGGAGCAGAGCACAAATGGTTCACAAGTCATCATTCAATGGCCAACACCCTGATAAACAATTTCAGCTTTTAGTATGGTAATATTTCTATATATTAACCTCTCTTTTCAAAAACACACTGTGCCTCAGAAACAACAGTGGAAACTCTAGCTTTGGTTGCCCGACTCTTTATACAATGTTGCATTCTCATAAGCGCACTGCAGATAGGACACATTACAGCCAATTATTCATCATAATAAAAGAAAATGTAAGAGGGTGCAGAAGGAGCTTGAAATAGCAGCAAATGACAAGTCCACTCAAATGGAAGCCACTGCCTGTACAGCAGTTGCAAGGTAAATCTCTAAAGAAAGCTCAAAGAATAGCACAGGATCTTCACTATTGATAGCGAATCTATGTAAATGTAATACAGTAGGCATATCCATTGTTAAATTGTTAAATATATCCATATTCATTACCATATACATCTATCTCCAAAAAAACACATAAATGGTTCCGTAGTTGGAGTTCATTCAATTTCCAAATTGACAGTGCAGAACATCCAGGCAGGAAAATAAAGTTCATGCGGCAGGACTGGTAACCAAGAACAAGCAAATCTCACCAACTCTTTCAAATTGCTTCACTCGATCTTTTATTTCTTGCACTGATAGTGGAGGTTTATCTGCATTTACTGCTGAAATTTCAAAACATGGATACCCATCGCCACAGATACTGCAGTAAAATTCATTAATTAATGAAAAAATTGTAACATCTGATCAAGGGACAAAAGTCCAACATAAATATCAGGAATGGCACATGATGAAATATCAGACACCCCAACCCATAACAAGAGGACTTCATGCGTCTGTTTAGATATGCAAAGAAGTAATTCAAAGCTTGTAGTCTGCAAATGGCCGTTCACCTCACCGTGACACAACAATGGAGACACTACCCAATAAACTTATTGAGAAGATCAAACATCAAAATTCTGCCACTAGGACAAAACGATAAGTTGCTAGGAATTCACCTACATCTAATACTAGATATGTATTTTCTTGCAAAAGTAAAGGAGCTATGAATTACTGACATGTGGTCCTCTCTTTGAGGGACACATGTCACATTAACTAAACAAATAAAAAGAAACATGTCCTTCAAATAGTCATTTTTTATTAAAACTAATCGTTTATTATTCCTTCACTCATGCCATTCTTGTTTAATTTTCAATTAATAATAATAGGAAAAAGAAATATAAAAATTAATAAAGTAAAATTGAGAGGCTAACACGAGGTAGCTTCTTTGGCATTAAACAATTAGATTTTTTTTTTCTAGAGGAAGATGCTATCAGTCCATTTCATTTACTAATGTGTTATATTCTTGCTTTATTATTTTAGTACCTCATTAGTTTTATGATGATTTTAGGAGACCTCAAAATGTTGATATTTATATTGCTTTAGGAATTCAAAATGATTGACGTTAAACAGAAGTCAAACTCATATACTAAGAATTGAAAAATTGAAGAGAAATCAATTCAAATAATCTCTAAAATCATTTAGATTATTACTTAATTTTAGCCAAAAAACTATTATAGAAGCAATTCGAGTTTAAAATCTGCAAATCAGTATAAATATGTAGGGAGGATAGAATTTGCATTAAAAATTTCTTTTCCTACATCTCTTTAAAAACTATTCAATTCATGTGAAATTATCAATTCACAATGCAATTTCACTTGAAATTAATTAAAAAAAATTCTATTATCCTTCCCCTCTAATTTCAATTGCCTTCTAATAATGGTTGAATTTTGTACACTGAAAATTATATGACCCTTTGTGAGATTGTGTGTCCTTAAAATGTTAGCACTCATATTGTAATACGATAAGTCCACATTTAGTTATTCCAAAAGTTAGCATGAACTTCACCAAAGAAGAAAAAAGAGATACAATTTGTTATAATATTAAGAAGAAAAAAAATAGAATCAATACTGCAGTTTATTCTTTTTATACTAAATCATTTCATTCCCTGCTAGAGTTACAAGTCTAAATCATTATCCTTTTCCCAGAAACCAATTTTTCAAGCTTTTCAAACACTGGCTTGAAGTTTAAATTATTGTTCACAGAAACAGTGTGCAGGCTTCTGGACTTCCGCATAATAGTAATCTGGAGTTAAACAGCTTGGATCATTTACATTGACGGCTTATTCTACACAATGCATAAAAATATGTGGATATATAAAAGGTCGAAACTTGACATTCTTTGCTTCAGTACATATTGTTAGAAAATGCCAAAGTACCATGAAACAATTAAGCTAGGCCAAAAATATTTGCCTTCAATTTAAGGCATGTCACCTGTTGCACTAAATTCAAAACACTAGCAGAACTAGATATGTAGCCTGACATCAAGGTGGGTAACATCAAAAGATGAACAATCAGTTGCACTATTATTAATGATCTGCATTCAAGTAAAGCATATAAAGTTAAATTTCCGGAACACCATTGGTGACTTAGAAACACCAACTCTCAAATGTACCTAGAAGCAACTTCCAACAACTTCAGATGACCATCATGTAATGGATTAAACGAACCAGACAAAATGATCTTTCTTTCTGCGTCCGACACATGTGAATCTGCAGAAAATGGATAAGTAACAATTTTTGCATTGTATATATCATTTCTGAAGAACACAATCAGAATCTGTACCATTGGAAAAAGGGTACACCTTGAAGCATACTTCGCCATTTATAAGCTGGTCCAATTCTTCATCTTCATCAAAAGTTTTTTCAGATTCGCTCGACAAATCAGACTCTGTCAACTCTGAAATAGATGTTGATGGTACTCTGCATGCATTTGCAATTGCCTATGGCAGACAGGAAGTTAAAACTTTTTTGAACTAATTGAAAGAAGAAGGCAAAAAATCAGTCTCACAAGAGATTAAGCATCAGATCAGGCCAGACCTAGTATGAGACCAAATGCATCTTTGTACAGGTCCCAAAATAAAATACAGTTCCTTTTGTAGTTACAAAAGAACCCTCAACTTCCAGCATTTTATACAGCAAAAAGAAAAGGGAAAGGCAGAAGAGTTTCTCAGTTGACATTTTGTCTTCATTAAATTGCCATACCTTGAGCAGAAACTGGCTTGAGACCTTATCTTCTTGCTCCCTTGTCCGCAATCCCTACATCCATTTGGCTCCTAATGAAACCAACAATCTTTTGATGTAAACACTAGACTGGAGAGAAAATATTGAAATTGGATACACTTACCTTTGACAAGGTAACTGTAGACACCCAGTTTCTGTCAGATGTTCTAGCTGATAAATGAAACCTGTTTACATAATAATGTTACAGCCATCAGGTAGATGGAATAACTTAACAAATTTATATAATAATACAACAAAGCCTAAAGGTTCAAAAGCACATCTTAGTTGATTAAGTCCTCAAGTGGACACCATGTTGATGGTGCCATTATACACATCAATAGGTATAATCTCGAACTGCCAAATTTCACTAACTTTATAAGTCCCCAAGAAAAGACGATAGTTGAAAGTAAAATGCGCCAGTAGAAAAGTCTTATTCGCTCTGTCAACTGTCATTTGGCAAATTCATTTATACTTCTCAAACCTGTATGGACTATGGAACAAAGGGTTATCCCGGACCTACACCGAGATATTGACGGTGACTCTCAAATATGGAAGAACAGAATGTGATACAATGAGATGCAATAGAAACAACACTCTTGATACTGATAAGTGACTTCAACAAAAGATAACATTGCTAAATAAGGATTTGACAATTCAACAGCCCTCCAACGAAATATACCACAATGCCATCTAATAACAAAGTCCCACGTGCTAAAATGATTTGACATATAAAAGAGGCAAGAATATACTTATTCCAATTATGTGATACCTATGATCTCCACGCTTTGGGTGTAGTCCGCCCAAAGAGCCAGTGAAACCCACTCCAATAACTGGGGAATCTGCGAAGTGGGAAGAGACAGACACAGGCTCATTAAGACATCATAAGCAATGAACAGCATATCATAACAAGTATTGTGATGCAGGAGCATCATCTGATTTTAGTAGTTCTAAGTGTTGTTTTTTCATTTAGTCTTTTCTCATGATGGTCATGCAAATGTTTAATTAGATTGGATTGTTGAGTTTAGAGATGTTATTTTAGATCAAGATCATCTATCATCTGTAACCCAGTATGAGTCTAAGTCTCTAACTCATCAGCTTTCTTCATTCAATAAACATGATCGGTTATTCATAAACCATAAATATCTTTTCTCTGTTCCAGCTTCAACTCAACTCTATTTTAGCCCTGTCTTTGTTCTTTTCATAATCTTTCACTTCTCCGACAACGTCAATTGGCATCGGAGCCCTTGTTAGAGTTTTCCCTACATCATGTTGTGAGCTTAATATTTGCACTAGCGCTCAATCCATGTGGTATCAAGACTGACTACGAAGAGATTCTGCCATGTGAAATTGCTTACAAAATCAGCAACATGTGCCGACCTTGATCTTGTTGATAATAGAACAGGCAAGCTAATTGAAACATCCTATTAGATCATGCACCAAATAGCACGAAAGTCTACAGAAGAAAGTCGGCTATAGGAAATGATGGAACTTTAAGAATATCGCCGTACACACTGGTCAAGAACACCACTTCCCCTCTGCTTAATGTTCGATTAACGTGCTTCCGCGATGAAAGAAACAGATAAAAGGCATTCTACATACACAATTGCGGTAGGAGAAGATAGTCAACGCTTTCGAGATATAAAATGCAAGAGAAATCTTTAAACTATGGCACAGCTAGCGCAGCCCAGACTTCATGGAGTTTAAACCACTTCCGTGGACAAATTTGGAATCACCGATAAAATTCTGTCACCTGTTCTAGAAAGCTTGAGAGCACGATTGTAAGCTAGCAGCGCCAATTCCTCCGCAGTTTGCTCGCTACAAAATTGAGCTGGAATCTGCAACACCATTAAAGACAACACCAGGGCATTTCAATCCCGATCGAAGATCGCAAATCAGATGAAACCACCTCGAAATCGCCAACACGACTCGAGCACGATTGAGTTCGTAAAAAGGACGGAACGAGGACCTTGCCGAGCAACTGTATCGTGGACATTCTGGAGTAAGGGACGACGGCTTCGAGCACAGTGTTTGAAGCTCCGGGGACCGACATCAACCACCCGAGGGCCTGGTTTCAACAGCTCATAACGCATCACAAATCCACACGGCGGACAGGACGAGCGGCGACGATCACAGAAAGGGACGAAGAGAAGTGGGACCTGAGAGGCGCCGCCGGTGAGGTAGAGGACGGCCTGAGAAGGAGAGGCGTGTACGGCCTCGACGAACGGCTCGAATCATCGGCGTCGTCGTCGTCGTTGTCGACTTCTGTTGATCATCTGCCATGGGCTCCTCCGGCTCGTGTCCGCTTGCGCCGGATAAGTCCATTACGTCATCGTTTCTGTCGTGCTCTAAGAGCGGCCGAGCTACTTTTTCTCTACGGGAAAATATTCAGTGGTTAGCAATCACCACGTCATCGTCCTACGTGGCGCGCACGTTCCTATGTGGCTCCACTGAAATTTCGACACGTGGCGTGTGAGTTGGACGGGCTGGAAAATGGAAAAGATTAAAATGGTGAGAAAATATTAGGTACGTCGCACGTTCCAGCGTGTCAAACGAGAAGGGGGTCGGATGAGCGATACGTGTTCAAGTGTCAGGCCACGTAGATTAGGGTTTCAAAAATTTTTCAATCCCCGCACGCTGCCTTTTCTCTCTCCTCTCCCCTTTTCTCCTCTCCTTCGAAACGCATGTCCTCTCCTGCGTCCTCTCTCCTGACAAATTTTCTCTCTCTTCTGCAAATTTTCTCCTTTTCTCGAAGCTCTCCCTGCCCATTCCTCTCTCCGCCGCGCCCGACGACCGCCCCTCTGCCCGACGACCTCCCCTGCCCACGACCTCTCTCCCCCCCTTCCGTTGCTGCAGTGCCCGACGACCGCCGCGCCCGACGACCGCGCCCGACGACCACCGGAGCGGCGCGGCGGCTGTCTTTTGTTGTTTTGACCGGCGGAGAGAGAAGCTGATAGAGTCCGACAATGGCTGCCGCGAGCGGAATCGGGGTCGTGGGGCTCACCGTCACGGCCAGGCCGTCGTCCTCCAAGCTTCCCAGGTCCTCCCCTCTCGCGCTTGCGTGAGAATGGCCGTCTCTCGATGAGAAGAAGCAAGCCTTCACCCTCCAGAAATCCGAAGAAGCTTTCAGCGCCGCCAAGGTAATCGAAAACATTAGAAAAAAAGAAAAAAGACGACATTTTTCAGAGAATCCGATCCTTTTCTAGTCGACCCTTTTCGTTAGAAATGCCTCCGGAAGAAGATTTGGGCTCCCACTTCGCGTCTGCTGATACCCATTTGATTACATTAAGGTCGACGACTTTTTATTAGTCCTGCAAGCGTTGCCCAGTGTGTTTTAGGTTGATGTGGGTGAGGTTTGGAGTCAATTCGATCAGTTTATCCAATGCTAGTTCTGCTCCATTTGAGATGTGGAGGTTACTCTTCTTGGGTGCTTCACGCGTGCCATTACAAGCATTCTTTGTATTTCATTTCGGTGGTGGTGGTGATGATGAATAATGCATATGTCCCTGTTGTTGATAGGAATTGATGCCCGGAGGTGTGAACTCCCCCGTCCGCACATTCAAATCCGTGGGTGACCAGCCTATTGTGATGGTTTTGGTCAAGGGGTCTCGCATGTGGGACATTGATGGCAACGAGTATATCGACTACGTCGGGTCCTGGGGTCCTGCCATTGCTGGGTATGTCAATGATGATGTCCTGTTCTTTCTCACCGTCTCGCATTGCTGGCATCTAGATTTAATTAACCTCAAAAAAACGTCTCACATCTTGTCTTTTCATGAATAGCAATTCTCGGAGCTTGGAATCTGTCTTTACTAGCTGTTACAATGGATGTAACCAGTGTCTACATCTCTTTGTGGTCTTTGTTGATTTTTGCTCTGAGTGAAGCGTGCATAAGTTCCTAGAAAAGATGTTTTAGATTGGGCCAGAATTAAGAAAAAGTATGTAGGAACTTCTGATTTACCAAACTGTGAAAGTACTTGAGCATGATGATTCATTGGGTGTTGTCCATCTATCTACTACATATCACATTCATGGTGCCGCAATTCATTTCTTATGTGGCCCAAATATTCGCCTGCAGGTCCTGGCAGCCCTTGCCGAGACAATGAAAAAGGGAACCAGTTTTGGGGCTCCCTGTCTTCTGGAGAATGTTCTGGCTGAGATGGTTATTTCTGCAGTTCCATGCATAGAAATGGTTCGGTTTGTCAATTCCGGCACAGAAGCATGCATGGGCGTGCTCCGACTGGCTCATGCCTACACTCGGCTGGAGAAAATAATTAAATTTGAGGGTTGCTATCACGGTCATGCTGATCCCTTCCTTGTGAAGGCCGGCAGTGGTGTTGCTACTCTAGGGCTCCCCGATTCTCCTGGTGTTCCAAGAGCAGCCACCATAGACACTCTGACCGCTCCATTCAATGACGTTGCTGCTGTGGAAGAGCTTTTCAAGACCCACAAGGGGGAGATTGCAGGCATTATTCTGGACCTGGTTATATTGTTCCTAGACCTGGTTTCCTTGAAGCCATTCGCCAGATTACAAAAGATAACGATGCTCTCCTCATCTTTGATGAAGTCATGACGGGATTCCGCTTGTCTTACAGTGGCGCGCAGGAGTATTTTGGAATAACTCCTGATCTGACGACTCTAGGTAAGATCATTGGTGGCGGTCTTCCTGTCGGTGCATATGGTGGGAGGAGGGACATTGTGGAGTTGGTTGCGCCAGTTGGACCGATGTACCAGGCACTCAGGCAGGTACCTTGAGTGGGAATCCGTTGGCGATGACAGCCGGAATCCACACTCTTAAGCGGCTGCAGGAGCCTGGAAGCTACGAATACTTGAATAAGATTACTGGTGAACTCATCCAAGGCATTGTGGATGCTGGAAAGAAGGTTGGGCATGCCATGTGTGGCGGATACATAAGAGGGATGTTTGGCTTTTTCTTCACGGAAGGGCCTGTTTACAACTTTTCGGATGCGAAGAAGAGTGATACTGAAAAATTCGCAAGGTTCTACCAAGGAATGCTAAGGGAAGGCGTGTACTCCTGTTTTTGTTGTAAGCACGCCATCCCAGTTTGAAGCTGGATTCACCAATTTGAAGCTGGATTCACCAGTTTGGCGCATACTCCCGAAGACATCAAGAAGACAGTGGCAGCAGCTGAAAAGGTCTTCCAACAGATTTAGGGCATTGTGGTTTTACTCCTGTTTTTGTTGTCCTGGTTTTGTTCTTAACATTTGTGCCTTTTTCCCTCTTTAGCAGGATAATCTTTCTTGTAGATTAAATAATTAGCGTGTATGTGAAAGGGAAAGGTTAGCCCCCGAGTGATTGCACATATTGGATTATTGAGTCTCTTTGTAACAGTAATATTGTTTCCATCTTGTGACTGGCATAAATATCAATGAAACTTCTGATAATTTCTAGGAGAGCAATGAAATAGCAGTATGGTTTTTGAATTGCTGTATCGTATCCACGTTCTTTCTTACTTACATGGTCCAACAATGGTCCAGCGTCCATTCAAAGAACGTGGCAATCGCAAGTGATTCTTTGATCCAAAAAAAAGGCGGCAAGCAACAGTATTCATAAGAAGAAATTGGCATTCAAATCTATTCTTTTGAACGATGCTGCATCCGTTCTTCATCAATCAATATAATTAACACATTGTGCCTACACCCATCTAAAATAATTTCCCATACCTTCATAATTAATAATTTTCACATAAGTACAAGGACTTATTTATTGATCTATAAAACATCAGCTGCAACCGGAAGTGAACCATGAATGTCATCCATTTTTTGCCCATGATGTGATAGATCTACCTGGCAACAATAAGTTCCTTCGCTTCAAAAGTTTATACCTTATGATTGGCCTGCTTCTTTGACCCAATGCAAGCTAGCGTCCAGTACATGGGGAAAATCATTCATTGTTCCGACTTCTGAGTATGATGTATGTGCGCAAATCATGAGCCATGATTGGATCAAAACAAGCCGGATTTATCATGTGCATTGAAACTAGAAATACTTACAACCATCTAGAGAAATTGCACATGACATTTCCTTTGCTGGGGTATATGCTACAGTGCTCTCAAGAGGACATTTGTTGTGAGATGCAATTCAATTATGAAGATAGCTACACATACAAGTCTATTCTTTCCTTTCATCAAGCTACATTCTACAAAACAATAATATATGAAGTTAAGACTATGCCGATTTGAAACCTTCGGTAAGGGTAACTACTTTAGCCGACACCTTGCATTGCAACTTGGATGCAGCTTGTCTAATATCCTGTGGAGATTACTCAATTAATCAATTCATGAAGTTAGTCAACAAACAAGCAACTTAGAAACTGCTTTCCAAACAGGCTGATATGCCCTCATTCACTGCTGTGCTTCCTACATATCATCAAATGAAAAGTTTCAGTTACTTGAAAACCTTGCCTCGGATCTTTCCTGCATTGAATACCACTGTCCTCAAGAACATTAAGAAGCTACATATAAACACATCACAAGGGAAACACAGAAACAAATGAGATGATATGATGCATGAAGTTGTTCCCCTTGCTGCATGAGAAAATCTGTAATATAGGATTGATAGGTGCTAATGCCCTCTGTTTTGCTCACGCTGTACTCTACTTGTGCACACACCAGCAGACCATATCATTACATTTCTAGAGTAAACACGGAGCATCTAAGCAATCCCTCAACAAGCACAGCAACCTAAACACCCGAATCAAGCCACTAAATTCAGAGCCAGCCGCGACGCACCAATATGCCAACAGTACATGCACAAACGCACACTCGAGACCCCTTGACAGAAGCCATCACAATAGGCTGGTCACCCACGGATTTGAATGTGCAGACGGGGAGTTCACACCTCCAGGCATCAATTCCTATCAACAACAGGGACATATGCATTATTCATCATCACCACCACCACCGAAATTAAATACAAAGAATGCTTGTAATGGCACGCGTGAAGCACCCAAGAAGAGTAACCTCCACATCTCAAATGGAGCAGAACTAGCATTGGATAAACTGATCGAATTGACTCCAAACCTCACCCACATCAACCTAAAACACACTGGGCAACGCTTGCAGGACTAATAAAAAGTCGTCGACCTTAATGTAATCAAATGGGTATCAGCAGACGTGAAGTGGGAGCCCAAATCTTCTTCCGGAGGCATTTCTAACGAAAAGGGTCGACTAGAAAAGGATCGGACTCTCTGAAAAATGTCGTCTTTTTTCTTTTTTTCTAATGTTTTCGATTACCTTGGCGGCGCTGAAAGCTTCTTCGGATTTCTGGAGGGTGAAGGCCTGCTTCTTCTCATCGAGAGACGGCCATTCTCACGCAAGCGCGAGAGGGGGAGGACCTGGGAAGCTTGGAGGACGACGGCCTGGCCGTGACGGTGAGCCCCACAACCCCGATTCCGCTCGCGGCAGCCATTGTCGGACTCTATCAGCTTCTCTCTCCGCCGGTCAAAACAACAAAAGACAGCCGCCGCGCCGCTCCGGTGGTCGTCGGGCGCGGTCGTCGGGCGCGGCGGCGGTCGTCGATCAAGCCAGGGGAGGTCGTCGGGCGCGGTCGTCGAGCGCGGCGGTCGTCGGGCACTGCAGCAACGGAAGGGGGGGAGAGAGGTCGTGGGCAGGGGAGGTCGTCGGGCCGAGGGGCGGTCGTCGGGCGCGGCGGAGAGAGGAATGGGCAGGGAGAGCTTCGAGAAAAGGAGAGAAAATTTGCAGAAGAGAGAGAAAATTTGTCAGGAGAGAGGACGCAGGAGAGGACATGCGTTTCGAAAAGGAGAGGAGAAAAGGGGGAGAGGAGAGAGAAAAGGCAGCGCGCGGGGATTGAAAAATTTTTGAAACCCTAATCTACGTGACCTGACACTTGGACACGTGTCGCTCATCCGACCCCCTTCCCGTTTGACACGCTGGAACATGAAACGTACCTAATATTTTCTCTAAAATGGTGCCGCAGCTTTTCTCTCTCCTCTGGCTAGTACAGAAAAAGTCAGATGAGCAATAAATGCTCAAAAACTCCCGCTCGAGAAAACTCTCTCATCTTTTCAATTTTGAAGAACGATGAAGATGCTTCTCTCGCTTTTCTCCAGCACGCCCCCACCGCCTCCGCCTCCCCCAAAGCCCCCGCCGGTCATCGCTGCTGCTGCTCAAATCTGCGTCGCCTCCCCAAAAGCCCTGCTCAGTCGCGGCTGCTGGGTCTCGAGCCCCCTTCGCCTCCGCAGTAGCCCCCTCCGCCTCATCGGTCTGCTGACTCCTCTCTCTCCCCCCACGCACGCTCGCACCGGTCTCTTGGGAACCCTAGCGACATCTCATATGGCCGCACCATCTCGAGAACGAGGACAATCCCCACCACTGCTCCACCACTTCCATATTCCATCTTCCCCTGCGTGCTCGAGAACAATACCCACCCATCAGCTTATCTTCCGAGTCCCACGCCAATCCACATTCTAACAAGGTACTTGAATCTCAAATTCCCATTCTTTTTCCCCGCTCTTGCGAGCTTCAGCGAATGATGCAGCGCTTAATTTGAAATGCGACTGACTTGTTGTGATTCTTGGGGGATTTTGGGCAGAGAAATGGCAAGCGGTCAGCTCACGGCGCCCACTTTCTCAGCTAGGTTGGTTGGTTCCGTCCTTTGAAGGGCTTAAGCCGTCCATGTTGAAGTTTGCTTCCGTGGGTCCGTTCAAAGCAGGGTCTTTGGCGCAGAGGTCCTTCAGAGGCCTCGTCGTGCGGGCTGCTACTGTTGTTGCTCCAAAGGTGGGTTCTTGTTTTGTTCTGTCTGCCTATTCGTTTGTTTCATTGCTTGTAGGTTGAATGGCCTTTCTTGCTCCTTTCTTGCTGATGACAAGGTAAATAGTTTATG
The DNA here is from genome assembly GCA_014182895.1 of Angophora floribunda. Taxonomy (NCBI): domain Eukaryota; kingdom Viridiplantae; phylum Streptophyta; class Magnoliopsida; order Myrtales; family Myrtaceae; genus Angophora; species Angophora floribunda. The sequence goes on along the minus strand of CM024711.1, from coordinate 26,241,795 downwards.
GCTCGATGATGGAGGATCGTGTTGTTAATTGAGGTGGCGTAATGTTCGTCTGATATGATTAGTTCAAACTACAATGATTCCCATTACTTTTGCTCCCTAAGAATGCTCGAGTGTTGGGTTTCATCTGGGTAGAAGCATATACTGATGCGTTTGCTATTAAGAATGATATTTTCATTACTGCCCCATGTAGGTATTTACAGAGTTTCAGCTGTTGAATTAGCTGTGAAGTTGTGCTATTTGTTGATGATGATGCCAACATATGGAGGAGTTATTGTTTTGAGCATCTATTGAAACTTTAAAACATGTCGGGCACTGCGGAGAGTATCTCTTGCTGTTATTTTATAGCTTGGCTTAGGAGAACTAAACGATAATAACCTAATGGGTGGGGAAAGTAGTGGCAAGTCCAGGTTGGAGGTTCTTGGATTATGGGGTTAGTTCGTGTCGTAAAATTCTGGCAATTTGACATCTCCTGATTTGTTATCTTGTAGGTGCGGTGGGATGAGTCAACAGCCGGTGAACGACCAAGCGGAGTTTCAATGTGGGTAATAGAGCCTATCATAACTCCTCTTTACATATGTCCACCTCCTTTTTTACGGCCCAAGTTTCCTAGGCAGCCTGGTATGCCAGGTAAATTCACAGCAGTTACATTCTATTTTGACTATAGCTGAACAATTTATCTAAATGAGCTTTAAACAAGCCAGATATTGCTGTTTTATTATATGCTAGCCACTACTGATAAATGTAGCTCTAGAATCTGAGGTCATTATTGTGAATCTAGAAAAAATGAAAGCTTGTATCCCGTCAGCTTTGTTTAGGTTCATTAGCTTCTTGTGACTCAAAAAGATTGAGCAGTAGAGTCTCTTGCAATTATGTTGGAAAATTGATCTTCCAATTTTCGCTAAACTAGTCCATATGTTATAACATAATTAGCATGGAAGATATTTCATTTGATTGCCTCTCTACTAATCTTCCTTCTGATCACTGACGTGTTTCGGCAGATGATGAGCCTGACATAGAAAATGCTTTCAAGAGGGCCAATGCCTTGGCTCGGTGATGAGTTTGGCATATCAAGGACACACCTAGCTAAATCTTCCCTGGCTTGAGTTTGATGCAGTGGATGAGCATGCAGCAGAATAATCCACTTCAAGCCACTCAATCCAGACTTCTACCTCCAATGCTTTCTTCCACTGGCCTACACAATAATCTCGGCATCGATGACCCCTCCATATTGCTGAGTTTCCAAGCCCCCACCCAAGGTCTCCAGTTTAATAAAACGAATCCACAAAACCAAGTCAGTCAATTGCTGCAACCGTCTATGGCTTAGTCTCAACAACCCCAGCTTCAGCGAATGTTGGAGAACCCTCTGAGCCAGCAGCAACAGTAGCAGCTGCAGCGCCAACTGCAGCAGCAATTGCAGCCATCACAGCAGCAGACACCCCAACAGCTGCCACAATCACAACCACCTCAACAGCAGCTGCTGCATCCACAACAGTTTCAACAGCAACAAGTAGCGCAAATGGCTCTTGGAAATCCATCAACATAACCTGTTACAGAGGTTATGACAAACTTAGGCAGGACTTGGCTCGCATGTTTGGGATTGAAGGACAGTTAGAAGAACCACATCGGACAGACCGGAAGGTATTCTACATGGATCATGAAAATGACATGCTGCCTGTTGGCAATGATCCTTGGGAGTAAGTGATGTCCTCAAGTTTTTCCAGTTTTGCATCGAAGTGCTTTGTGTTTTCTAAACTGTTAAAATTTCCTGTCTCTCGCAGGGAATTCGTAACATGTGTTCAGAGCATAAAGATTCTGTCATCTGCTGAAGCACAGCAAATGAGGTTGGATGGGGACTTGGGTCATGTACCCATCCTGAACCAAGCGTCTAGTGGAACCGACAGCGGAAGCGCATGGAGAGGTCACTATGACGATAACTCGGCCACCTCATTTAACCGACAAGATTTGCAGCTGATATATTGATTATTAGATTGTGCCGATGCTTTAGCCTGCGGGTTGGCAGAGGGAGATTGACTGCTCGCTGGGACTGTGAGGAAAGAGATTCACGTGGTAAGATTCAAGGTCAAGACAGCTGTTTTCAGTTTCAAGCGGATGAGAAGCCATTATATTGGTGTGAAATTGATCTTATAACCAGAGTGGCTGTCTTTTTTCTGACCTTTTTTTTTTTTTGGTGGATTTTAGAAGTAGATGTGAAGATTCAGGCAAAAGATGAGGCAAGAAAGTTGTTCTTTGACACATGGGAAAAAGAGGAGTGAAAGTAAGAAACGAGGGGAGAGAAGAACCAGAAGGAATAAGAGAAGAAAAGAACAGAGAAGGAGAGGAGGATTTCAAAGAACTACCTACGCCGAAGAGATCACTGGCGACGGTAAAATCCGAGCGAGAAGCCCCAAGCATAGGCAAAACCATGGAGAATTCTTGCCCCTTTCTGATGTCATAATTTGATTCTATAGTATCCTGTGATAATCTTTGGCATATTCATATTTTTAACAGCCTTTGATAAATTTAGCATTTCCATTTCACATAGCAACAAGTGTTTCAGCTTTTCATCCAAATCGATTGATCTCAAAGAACTGCAAAATGTTATGCTACTCAAATCTTACCAGCTGTTTCAATTCTATCATGAGGGTGCTAAAGCTCACTGGTTCTGAAGGGAGCCCGGATCACATCACAGATAATCTGATTTTGTCTAGAAACAAAAGCTGTAAAAAGATTTATCACACAGGCCATTCATCTTCACCTAAACTCAATTCACTTCGCCAAAGAAAAGTTGTAACAGGATATTCCAGAGAATTGGAATGCTGCAACACCGTCTCCATAAATTATATTTCACTTTCATCAAAATAAAAATTTAAACCTCAACCCATTTCGCCGCAAAAGTTCGTAGTTACATTTATGGCACAATAAGAAACTAGCCCTGACCAGAAAAGATCTAGGAGAGCACTGCCATTACATTGGAAGCCCTCAAGACAATGTAATCCGAACCACCACTACCCTTGAAGTCATTGCCTGCGTACTTGGAGTACATCACAATGTTTCCTGCAGAGACTACGAGCGATTTCCTGTTCCCTTCGTCATCAAGAGGACCAGGTCCGACAGCAATCACCTGCCCAATCATAAGCGGAACAAGTAAAATTAGCAAACAATAACCAACAGAAGAGCATTGCTATTGGTAATAGGTCATCAGATCATACACTATACTGCATGCAAGAAGGCTTGGGCAAAATGCTAGTCACGTGCAACTAAAGGGACACATGGAGCATACCGTTCCAATAGAAGGTTTTTCCTTGCTAGCTTCAGTCAATAGAAGGCCTCCGGTAGTCTTTTCCTCAGCCTCAACAACCTTCATGAAATGATGAGACTTTTATATAAGACGTTGTTTTAACCCAAACAAGCAACAAAAATATGTGCCATGTGAATAAAAACCAATTAAGTGTATATATCATAAGCACTCAAAGATTTTTCTTTTCTCCATTACCCAAGCACAATAAATACCAATTTGGAAATTATACTTTATTAGAAAGAATAGATGATGCACGGCGATCAATTAAGAAGTTACAGGTGGTAATTGCAACTGAGCATTTAAAACTGGTCACGTAACAAACCTTAATTAGGACTCTCTCATTCAGGGGCTTCACGTCCTTTACATCATCAGTCTCTAAGATACCAAGAATGTCATCCTCCTTCAAAATAAAATGAGTTGAACCATTGAATTCCAACTCGGTCCCTGCATACTTAGAATAAACAACCTGGCTGCCAGTCTGCATACATAACACAACAAATCCAGACAAGGCTCAGATAGTCTTGCCACGAATTAATTTTTAGCTTTCTTATTGTGAAGTCAGAGTTTAACTAATTAATAATGGCATAAGGCTATTGGCTTAATATTTGGATCACACAATTACCTTCACACTGATTTCAATTTGTGACTTTCCAATTGTCCTACCCTCTCCAACTGCAACCACTTCTCCTCCTTGAGGGTTTGTTTGAGCAGTTGTTGGAAGCAGTATACCATCCTGTGTCTTCTCCTCAGCAGTCTTGATCTTGACCAGCACTCTGCCACCCAGGGGCTTAAGAGAAGTATACTGAATTATCACAGCATGGGGTCTGTCAAGAACGGTTAAATGCTTATAATAAAAAATGGAGAGAATAATGCAGCAGCCTACTCCATAGAAGCAGCATCCAATTTTACGACACGAACTAACCCCATAATCCAAGAACCTCCAACCTGGACTTGCCACTACTTTCCCCACCCATTAGGTTATTATCGTTTAGTTCTCCTAAGCCAAGCTATAAAATAACAGCAAGAGATACTCTCCGCAGTGCCCGACATGTTTTAAAGTTTCAATAGATGCTCAAAACAATAACTCCTCCATATGTTGGCATCATCATCAACAAATAGCACAACTTCACAGCTAATTCAACAGCTGAAACTCTGTAAATACCTACATGGGGCAGTAATGAAAATATCATTCTTAATAGCAAACGCATCAGTATATGCTTCTACCCAGATGAAACCCAACACTCGAGCATTCTTAGGGAGCAAAAGTAATGGGAATCATTGTAGTTTGAACTAATCATATCAGACGAACATTACGCCACCTCAATTAACAACACGATCCTCCATCATCGAGCCATAAACTATTTACCTTGTCATCAGCAAGAAAGGAGCAAGAAAGGCCATTCAACCTACAAGCAATGAAACAAACGAATAGGCAGACAGAACAAAACAAGAACCCACCTTTGGAGCAACAACAGTAGCAGCCCGCACGACGAGGCCTCTGAAGGACCTCTGCGCCAAAGACCCTGCTTTGAACGGACCCACGGAAGCAAACTTCAACATGGACGGCTTAAGCCCTTCAAAGGACGGAACCAACCAACCTAGCTGAGAAAGTGGGCGCCGTGAGCTGACCGCTTGCCATTTCTCTGCCCAAAATCCCCCAAGAATCACAACAAGTCAGTCGCATTTCAAATTAAGCGCTGCATCATTCGCTGAAGCTCGCAAGAGCGGGGAAAAAGAATGGGAATTTGAGATTCAAGTACCTTGTTAGAATGTGGATTGGCGTGGGACTCGGAAGATAAGCTGATGGGTGGGTATTGTTCTCGAGCACGCAGGGGAAGATGGAATATGGAAGTGGTGGAGCAGTGGTGGGGATTGTCCTCGTTCTCGAGATGGTGCGGCCATATGAGATGTCGCTAGGGTTCCCAAGAGACCGGTGCGAGCGTGCGTGGGGGGAGAGAGAGGAGTCAGCAGACCGATGAGGCGGAGGGGGCTACTGCGGAGGCGAAGGGGGCTCGAGACCCAGCAGCCGCGACTGAGCAGGGCTTTTGGGGAGGCGACGCAGATTTGAGCAGCAGCAGCTATGACCGGCGGGGGCTTTGGGGGAGGCGGACGCGGAGGCGGTGGGGGCGTGCTGGAGAAAAGCGAGAGAAGCGTCTTCATCGTTCTTCAAAATTGAAAAGATGAGAGAGTTTTCTCGAGCGGGAGTTTTTGAGCATTTATTGCTCATCTGACTTTTTCTGTACTAGCCAGAGGAGAGAGAAAAGCTGCGGCACCATTTTAATCTTTTCCATTTTCCAGCCCGTCCAACTCACACGCCACGTGTCGAAATTTCAGTGGAGCCACATAGGAACGTGCGCGCCACGTAGGACGATGACGTGGTGATTGCTAACCACTGAATATTTTCTCGTCCTTGAAATTTGTTTAAACTAATAAGTACGAAATAATGAAGAGAAGTTTCTGTATGATATATTGACCTCATTATTAATTACACGGGTCCCATTTAAGGCCAACGTCATGAATTATATTGATAGGTTCAATATATATGATCTATAAGTTGTATGATACTTCCTTACAAGTTATGCTCAACTCGAACCATTAATTTCACATATTTAGTGGACCGAAAGAATCCTATTTGAAAAGAAGAAGAAAAGGCAAAAATGATCTCTAAACTTTAACCCAATATGCAATGTTATATATGAACTTTTAATTCTTTCAATGTGATATTTGAACTTTAGTCAAGTGTGAAATGTTATTATTGAATTTTTATTTTATTCAATGAAACTCCTAAATTTTTAGTATGTGTTCAATTTATCCCTGAACTATATGAAAATATTTATGTTATACTTTCATTAATTCAAATTCAAAAACAACATTAAGCACGTTTATAAAATTCAATGACTATACCAAACATATATCAAAAGTTGATGGGTCACATTAGATAAATTAAAAATTCAAGAACAATATTGCATATCGAATCAAAATTCCTAAACCATTTGTGTAATTTGTTGAAATGAAATAACTTCCTCGACCAAGTTAGTTAATTTTTGAATAATTTCTACACTTAAAAAAGAAGAAGAAAACAAACTTCTGGTTCCTAATTAAGGCCATTTGGAGTACAACCTATTTATTATTTTTTGTTCACGTCCCTCTGTCTTTAAAATTAAAAAATCTCGAGAATTGTGAAAGGGTCATGTTGGAATTTATATGTCAACCAGTGTTTAAACTAGTGGTCTCTTCGAATTAAAAAAAGATAGGGGCATAATCAAAAGCAGAGAATGTTGCTGTCATTACCAAATGATGAACGAGGAGGGATCTTACAGCTGTAAAAGCAGTGAGAGGTAACACGCGACATGCTAAAGGCAAAGTTGTAATTCTCTTCGTTTCTTTAAGTCAAGTAACTCTTTTACCTTCGAATAAACTAAAACTAATTAAAATCCATGTAATAAACAAACAAAAAAAGAGAAAACTGTAATGATCATTAAAAAAATCAGGGCAAATAATAATAATAATAATAATATGGTTTGATTCACAATGAAAATTTTTTCAACATTTGTCCTAGAGGTTTTGTATTGCCATTGAATTTACTTTTCATATGTCCTTGGTTTGTTCGCCTATTAAAAGAACTGTAGCCATCGGAATGGCAAAATTATGCACTCGTGCCGTTTTCAGCACAATAAATACATGGTACGTAAAAAATGAAGATATTACCGAAAAAAAAAAGCACAAAAAGAATCAAATTGATCTATTTTTTAGCTAGAGATAAATAATTCACACAACACAGTTGAACGAGACTACTGTGGCAAGTATGGCGAGAAACAGCAAATTCGCCGAGGCAGCCACTCTCTTAATTAGAATACACAAAAGAAGATAAATAATTGAAAAAATTGGAAAAGCTAATTGTAATCTAACAGAATAAAAAAATAACGAAACATATTTCTAACTATCATTACCTTTCTCCTATTTTTCTTTTCTGTAACCGTAAATGCATTTGAGGGAAAAAGAGTGATTTGACTAAAAAAATCGAGAAGAATTGCTGTTGTGCCCTTGACAAATCGCATATTAACTGCGTTCATGAATAAAAATAGGAGGGTTGACAACCGCAATAAAATGAGAATTTAAGGGTATTGTGCAAAGTTTGTATTGCAAAAAGGGTAAGTGATTGAATAATATAATATACAAAATCAGAAAATAAATCGAATATCAGATTTACGTAATTCCATCATAAAAACATATATCAACAGGAAGAACAGTAACGAATTCCACTATATATCAATTATACAATGAAAATTACACACTTGAGTCACTCACTCGATATTTCCTAGATGTTAATTACGCATAATAATTTACATAGTGTTTAGTTTCACAATTTTTCGTGAAATAATCTATCAATTTCACGAAAGAATTATACACAAATCCTTATCACAAGAAATTTTTTTTGATCGATTACCAAAACAATTTGATTGGTTACAAACACTAAAATTTCTTGGCGTAATTTCACGAGCGAAATTAGCGGGGATAACTCGCTGCCGAAGCACTCGGAATGACGCTTCAAGACGACTTTGTATGGCAGCACACGATGAAGTCCTAGAAAACCCATAGCGACTCGGTCGACCAAGTCCAAGATTTGGACTTTCCGCCCTTTCAAATCTTGTTGACCAAACTGTAGCTTTAAGAATCTCACGTGAAGAAGGTTAAATTTGGGTGCCCATCCTTTATTTCATTTTCACGACAGGACTATATATATTCTCTTTTGCGTGACCATAAGGTTGTGCACCGCCCTAAAAGTCTACAAGGGGTTTTTTGTAATTTCCTCACAAAAATAAAAGAGATAAGAGCATTGAAACTAGAATCCCAAAATCTTATCATGAAAATATAATCAAGTAGTAAAACTTTTAAAATGTACAAATTCTAAAACTTGTTAATATTTTCTGTTTGTTAGGTCGAATAGAGTTAATGGAATAACTCGATGGTACTGACTTGATAAGTTTTAAAATCCAATTGCACTTTTTAAAAATTTTAAGATTTGATTGCACTTTCATGATAAATTTTAAAAATTACCGGTATATTTATCTCGATATAAAAACACTCATCACTGTCCCTCTACAGTCTAACTCGACTCCCTGTCTACACAGATGTGGACGATCTCCGGACATCACGAGCACTGCAATTTTACAGGCATTCGTCTCAAGGTGTCTGGAAGCATCCCTTTGATGATTTGATCATCGGCCCAAAAATCAAAAGCTGGGTCTTCACAGGCACTGCAATTTCCAAAGGTTTCGAGCTCATGCGTGTTATAATAATTCCCTTTATATTTACGAAAAAAATTTAAAGAATTACGACTTCAAGACCCGTCTCTCTCTGTCTCTCTGGATGGACCATAGAACTGCCCATCCCTCTAATAATTTTCCCATTTTGTCACGCGAAATTTATGGAATCTGCTGGGAGCCATTGAACGTTCTGGGGCCTTGGCTAGACCTAGACTCAAGGGCCGACACTGACGAAGTTTGGATCGGACGCTGATAAAAAGGGATGGTTTATTCACACAAAAATAAAAAAAGATACAAGAATTCCGAAAACCCAATTTCAGCCGAGGACACGAGGATCCCTTTTCTATTTATAAACGCTGTGTATAGGTACATTTTTTTTTTCCTTTCGGTTAAGGGACATATGAATCTAGTCACGTATGAACGGACTTTAGTTGGTTACTCCTGGTTTACCAACTCAATGCGACACTCTAAGTTCACGCGAGCCATCAATATTACACCGTCATGCTCTATAACTTGTTCCACTTTCTTTTTCTTTTTGTCTTTTTACTTTCTGGTTGCATTAATCCCCATGAAGCTATGTCGACAGAAATGGCATTATGATCACGACAAGTGACCCGACCCATCATCCGTCCAAATCGAAACACCTCGACCATTCAATCGACCCTTTTTCCGGAATCAATTCACCCCTCCACTTTTTCGCTCGTCGCCATACTCTAATTTCGCACCATGTGCATTGCCCCCCCTAAAAAACGTGCCCGGATCCATCGGTGGAAACGACCCCCCATCCCTCTCGTTTCCTTTCTCGCTTATAGGAAAAAAGCATACGGTGCCATAAAATAAAATTTAAAAATAATAAAAATAAAAGGGGAGCCGGTCCAACATGTTACCTTTACCCCCTCCAAGAAGGTCAATGCTAATTTACTGAGCAGCCCCGCTAGATTCCAATAATTACTAAACAAAGGACAAAAGAAAAATGGTCGGGGTTTCTAGAAATCCGGTCACCACCCGTCTGACCGAGCGGCGGGAGAGAGCCTTCCCGAACATCGAGACGCCCCCCCATCGCCCAGGCTTTTTCCCCGCTGCATTGTGATCGACGCCCCCCCGTACTTCTCCGATATTGCGATTTCCCACCCCCGAAAATCGATCTTATTCTAATTTGTCCCCACATGCCAGGAGGACCCCGCGGGACGGACCGACGGGCAATTTGGCGGAGCGCTCAGCCCCGCTCGTCCGAACAAACGGCTATTTCCGAGGGTGGAGGGGTTTCACGTGTCGTTTCGGGGCCAAAATATCGGCGCGATATCTCGCGGTCGGTGTCGCGATGGAGCGAGCAGTTAGGGGGGGTTTTAAGTCGTTCCACGTGGTGAGCATTTATGAAAGGGGGACGTACCGAAGGTGGGACCCACTTTGGACCGCTAAAGCTATAATGAGTATTTCTTTTTACTTTTGTTAACAGCGTGATAGATTCTATCCCATCAGAGAGTACAATTAGGTTATTGATCTTTAGTGATTGATTTTTATTTTTTCTTTTGTTAGAAATAACCTATCTCTTTTTTAATGCATCACAAATATTATTTAAAAAACTGATATATTCTTATCACATTTATCTCGACACAAATATGTCATATTTATCATAATTTAAATTTTATATTGCAAAAAATATCAAATCAATATATTTGTGCTAATCATTGATACATTTAACTTAAATGGGTGCACTATACCACATTTACCTTAAACTGTGGTTATAAAATATTGGTAAATTTGAGATTTTTTAGGATTATGGTCGCATCAATTTAGAGTTTTTTGTAGCATAAAAATTGTGAGAATTTATGAGATAATTGTTAATTGTTATAAAATCTTAAGTAATTAGATAAAAAAATTTAGTTATTATTTAAATATTTTAATATTCCCTTCACATTTAATTTGATTTTTGGAAATTTAATCGATGAGGAAAATTTGGTATAAAAATGTTCAAATTCAAAATCTTCCGTTCTAATACCATGTTAGATATTTGATGGGATCATAACCAACTATTTTAAAAGATTAAATTGTTAAATGAATACGTGATTTAATATTTAATTAATATAACAAAAATTAATTTAGGGTAAATGTGGTACGAGTGTACCAATTTGAAAATTTTCATTTATATGTAAGACGGGTGAGTTAGTTTAAGGTAAATGAGGTACAAGTATATCGATTTGAGATCTTTGTAATATACAAATTAATTTGGAATAAATATAGTATATGGGCATGAATTTAAAATTTTTAGTGAAATTAGTTTTTCCCCCTAATTCTTGAGAGGGACCCCAATTTTTGTAGTGATGATTGGCTGCGCTGAAAGCGATCAGAATGATGATGGTGTCTCCTCCAACGGTTCAAGGACGATGAGGGGCTCATCATGACTGTCCAGTGCCCATTTGACTTGGTACAACTCACCCTGCGATCAAAAAGGGCGAGCTTCGCAATGAACGAAGGCTGGCTCCCTTTTGTTCGCAACATTAATTAACAAGGCCATAAGAGATTTCGCCCGCATAACTACGCTTTGCTAGAATAATTAATTCGCTAAAAGACTTTAATGATTTCTTAATTAGTCACTTAATAAGTGTTCTGACTAGGGATTCTTATGGCTTTGAATGATCCACCTACACAGAATCGAGAACATAAAACTTTACTCTCTTTTTTCGCTTGACTCTTTAATTTTAAGAATACCGATTCTAAAATGGGCGATTGCCTTTCTCCAACTCTTGTTTCTCAATCTAAGAGAAAATAGCTATCGTGTTCCACGTCAATTGAAAGTTATAAGTTACTAGGACTTGTTGAGGGAAATTGTTTCGTGAAAAATGATAATTTGCCATTTGCCATGCAAATTTGATGATGATCATTAAATATGTTCCTCCTTCAATATTGCTTCAATTATATTCCAACAATCTTCTTCTTCTAGCCCAACTCGCTCTTTTGCTCTTGTCAATCGTCATCTTTTCTCTTCTTCCTCTATTCTTATTTGCATATGCATTTTAATTAATTCAAGGGACCAAGTTCTTAGAATTAAATCTTGTTTATTTTATGGGTTAACTTTGAAGTTAAAAACACCTCAAAAGTAAAGTCCCCATGGAATTTTCACGAACCATATTGCATACTTTGGACCTAAGCAAGTCCTTAAAAAACTTAATTGAGAACAAGGGCTTACTCTATAAGTCTCTTGGATGTCTCACCTCTCAAGGGATAAGTTTACTTAGGGGGACAATGGAGGTAGGTAAGGGCTTAATGGTAAACAATGAAACTAACCTTGCAACCTGCCCTTATTGTAGGGACAGTTGGAGGTAAAACTCTGATTGAGACTAGATTCCCCCCCAACCGATTGAGGTCATTACGTACCGATGCGGACTGATGAAGTAAGGATAGCTATTACATTCCATGCCAATTGAAAGCTATAAACTACCGAGGCTTGTCGAGTGAAATTGTTTTGTGAAAATTGCTAGTTTGTCATTTACCATACATATTTGATGATGATCGTTAAACATGTTTTTCCTTCAAAATTGCTTCAATTATATTCCAACAGTCTTCTTTTTCAAGCCCAACTCGCTCTTTTGCTCTCATCGATCATCGTCTTTCTTCTTCTTTTCTTCTTTGCATATCCATTTTAATTAAGTTGAGGGACCACGTTCGCAAAATAAAATATTGTTTATTTTATTGGTTAACTTTTAAGTTAAAAGCACCTCCAAAGTAAAGTCCCCATGGAATTTTCATGAACCAAATTGCATACTTTGGACCTGAACAAGTCCTTAAAATGCTTAATTGAGAGTAAGGACTTGCTTTGTAAGTCTCTCGGGTATCCCCACCTCCCTGAGGGAGAAAAGTTTATAGGGGAATCGGGGGGCAGGCAGAGGTTGGTGAGGGCCCATCGGAAAACGAGGAATCTAACCTTGTATCCCACCCTTATTGGAGGAATAGGCGGAGGCAAAACTTTGATAGGGACGAAGTTCCCCCAAACTGACTAAGGTCATTACATATCAAAGCAAATCAATGAAGCGAGGATAGCTATTGCGTTCCATGCCAATTGAAAGCTATAAACTACTGAGACACGTTGAGTGAAACTGTTTCATGGAAATTGCTAATTAGTCATTTGCCATACATATTTGATGACAACATTCGTTAAACATGTTCCTCCTTCAAAACTGCTTCAATTACATCCCAATAGTCTTCTTCTTCAAGCCCACCTCACTCTTTTGCTCTTATCAATTGTTGTTTTTTTTCTTCTTCCTCTTTTTCTTCTTTGCATATCCATTTTAATTAAGTCGAGGGACCACGTTCACAAACTAAAATCTTGTTTATTTTATTGGTTAACTTTGAAGCTAAAAGCACCTTAGAAATAAGGTCCCCATGCAATTTTCACAAACCATATTGCATACTTTCTTTATGCAACATGAAAATGTCATATATGCCAGTCACCTCATGATACGATATGAGGAAGCTGTCGTGGAGGCTATAAGGATTCCAAAAAGGTTTCCTTTCAAATTACAAAATTCCCCATCTCCATTAAATTGTCTCTTACGATAGACTTCATGGAAGAAATATTCTTATAGAATCCGTTGAGAATAATGTGGTTTTGTAGAACAAAAAATCTATGCAAGTTTGGACATGAAAGTTAAATAGAAAGTGTTAATTAATCTACATTTTTTATTGGTGAATCATAAACATGAATATGACCATATCTATATGTAGTTAAATTTTCATGGGGAAATATTTATAACTTGTGATCCACTAATAAAAGGTCTAATCGGAGCAAGTATCTCTCAAATAGGATATAAGAGAATAAAGCTCTTTTGATTAACCTTATATGAGATTATCAACATTATAAAGCATAATCGATTTCAAAATAAATAAGTTTCATGTCAAAAAATGTCAGAGACCTTTCCCTTATAAATTGGTTTGATGTCGAACCAATTGATTCTATGGTCTACTCATAAATCAAGCTCAACTTCAAGAAATATAATTATTATTTTCAAAAAATATACTACATAAACGATTTTATGACGTGTTGGTCAATTTTGTGGCCAAGGCACCCATAGATTTCCCAACTTTCCCACGTTCGAAACCCATCTTCAATATATTAATCTTTTTCTAAAACAAAGTAAAAAAAAAAAAAAAAAGAAGCTAAAAAGGCGTGAAACCCCAAAAAAATAAAGGGTCGAAACCGGGCAAAACTAATTTCCAAATTTTTTACTCGGGAGTCTACTGGTCCCTATGTTGAGACGGCTCGGAACCGGTTAACAAAGCCGGTTCGGTTCGGTTCGCTTCCGGAGTTAAACCGGCCCCATCGCTCAGTCGTAATGACTACAGCCAAATGTACGGTTATCTCGGCGCTAGATGTCACGTTGCTCATTCAATATCTCGCGATAAATTGCCCGCTAGCGAGCTAGTTATGAACTATTGGGGAAACTAATGGGAGAATTTCTCCCAAATATGCATACGTACTCCCTCTCTCTCTCTCTCTTCCTTTTCCTTTTTCTATTTTGTCCAGTTATCAAGCCACACTTCACTGCACTCCCCAAGACCTCGTTAGCTGAAGCCTCCTCCTTTTGCCTTTTCCTTCCGCACTGTGCCTCGTTCTCTCGCTCTCTCCATGCTTTCCCACCTCCGTCTTCCTCTGCTTTCTCTCCGTTAACATCGCCTGGGGCTTTTCCGCTTTCTGGTGTGGAGAGAAAAGGAGGTGAAGAAGCTCTGTGAACCCCAGGTTCTGCGCATTCTCCTTCGCTTGCTCCAACGGTCAAGTCTCCTTCTTTCTCTCTCTTTTTATTTATTTATTTTTTCTCTTCAATTGTCTCAGTTCTCGGTTCAAGATGGGTTCTTTAGCCTTGTTGGTCCTCCTGGTGTGTTGCTCCAGCGTCGTGGTGTCCTCCTTGAACCCTGAGGGCTATGCTCTGCTTTCGTTCAAGCAGTCCGTTTACCAGACCCGGAAGGGTCTCTCAGTAACTGGAACGCCTCTGATGAGAACCCTTGTTCTTGGAATGGGATCACCTGCAAGGAAGGAAAAGTCGTGTCCGTGAGCATTCCCAAGAAGAGGCTTTATGGGCTTCTTCCTTCTGCGCTCGGGTCGCTCCCTGACCTTCGCCACGTTAACTTGAGGAACAATAAGTTCTTCGGGAGCTTACCCTCGGAGCTCTTTGGAGCGCAGGGCCTTCAAAGTCTGGTGCTTTATGGGAATTCCTTATCTGGGTCTCTGCCAAATGACATTGGCAAGCTCGGGTACCTCCAGATTCTCGATTTGTCTCAGAATATGTTGAATGGCTCTATACCCACTTCCATTGTTCAATGCAAGAGACTCAAGACCCTTGATCTCAAACAAAACAATTTCACCGGCTCACTTCCGAACCGGTTTGGGGTCAGTTTAGTTGTTCTTGAAAAACTTGATCTTTCGTTCAATAGGTTCGATGGATCAATTCCTAGTGATGTGGGGAATTTGTCCAACTTGCAAGGAACTGTTGATTTGTCTCACAATCTGTTTAGTGGTTCTATCCCGGCTAGCCTTGGAAATCTTCCAGAGAAGGTTTATATTGATCTGACCTACAACAATTTAAGCGGTCCAATACCCCAAAATGGTGCTCTTATGAATCGAGGACCGACGGCATTTATTGGGAAATCCTGGGCTTTGTGGCCCCCCATTGAAGAATCCATGTTCTCCGGATACTACAGGTGCAACTTCTCCTACATCATATCCCTATTTGCCAAGTAATTACCCGCCTCAGCCAGATGGCAGTGCAAGGGGCAGTGGAAAAGCTCGAGGGTTGAGCAAGAGTGCTATAATTGCAATAGTAGTTGGTGACGTGGTTGGAATTTGTGTTCTTGGGCTGCTATTTTCATATTGTTATTCTAGGATTTGTGTACGCAGTCGCACCCAAGATAGTAATGTCTATGGTTTTGAGAAGGGCCGGAAGGGAAGGAAAGAGTGCTTGTGCTTCAGGAAAGATGAATCCGAAACTTTGTCTGAAAATGTCGAGCAATACGATCTTGTGCCACTGGATTCTCAGGTAGCTTTTGATCTGGATGAGTTGCTTAAAGCGTCGGCTTTTGTTTTGGGGAAGAGTGGAATTGGGATTGTATACAAAGTTGTGCTCGAAGATGGGCTGACCCTTGCTGTGAGAAGGTTGGGTGAGGGAGGCTCTCAAAGGTTCAAGGAATTTCAGACGGAGGTAGAAGCAATAGGGAAGTTAAGACATCCCAATATTGTAACTCTTAGGGCGTACTATTGGTCTGTGGATGAAAAGCTGCTTATTTATGACTACATTCCTAATGGAAGTCTTGCCAGTGCACTTCACGGTAAAATTCTGTCTTTTATTGTTTCAAGATGCAAATTCTGTCAAGTTCACTTTATTTTCTTGAAAACTTCTGATACTGACTTTGTCCTATTTTTCCTTACTGCTTTCTCTCTACATGATGTAATTGATCATCAGGAAAAGCTGGATTGGTGTCTTTCACGCCCTTGTCTTGGTCTCTGCGGTTGAGAATCATGAAAGGAATAGCAAAAGGTTTGGTCTATCTTCATGAATTTAGCCCCAAAAAGTATGTTCATGGAGACTTGAAGCCAAACAATATACTTCTCGACCAAAATATGGAACCCCACATATCCGATTTTGGGCTTGGACGTCTTGCCAATATCGCGGGAGGCTCTCCTACCCTACAATCTACCAGGATGGCAAGCGAGAAGCCACAAGAAAGAATCCAAAAGAGTACATCCTCAGAAGTTTCTACCATTATCTCATCAACAAACTTGGGATCGTACTACCAGGCTCCTGAAGCATTGAAAGTTGTAAAACCGTCGCAGAAGTGGGATGTCTACTCTTTCGGGGTCATCTTGCTGGAGATGATCACAGGGAGGTATCCTATCGTTCAGGTGGGAACCACAGAATTGAATGTGGTCCATTGGATCCAGTTGTGCATCGAAGAGAAGAAACCGCTTTCAGATGTCCTAGACCTGTACTTAGCAGAAGACGCAGACAAGGAGGAGGAGATAATAGCAGTTTTGAAGATTGCAATGGCATGTGTCCATAGCAGCCCCGAAAGAAGACCCGCAATGAGGCACATCTCTGATGCTCTTGAAAGATTGGCCATACCAACCGATTGATATATTTTCGTCCCGATGAAAAGCCTAACCTGAATGATCCAGTGAAGCCTGTTGCCTCAACCAGCCGATGTTGCAGTGAGCTCCTGATTGCCAACAGAACCGAGAACACCCCTTGCTTTGAAGTATAGGCCTAAGAAATTTTTAGCTGGTGTTCTACCCAAGGGGGCTTCAAACCAGAACCTGGACCACTGTAAAATTATTCGTTTTATTTACTGTCTTTGCATGAGGGAATGGGGGTTGTAGTGTAGGCTAGCTCAGCTAGGTCAGGCCAGTATGCTGCGAGAGATTGCAGTTGCTTCTGAATGGCTTGGTTGTATCTGCTACACGTGATTGTGAGACCCTTTCTGTTTCTCTTGTTTGTTTCTCCTTGTTTCCATGAATCTCTATGTTCATCCATTGTCTGTATCTGTCTAGTTGCTGGTCATTTTTTTTTTCTGTATATCCTCCTAACACGGTCCTTGGACTTACATTAGCGCCTACGATGTCTAGATGCTAGGGGTTGAAAGCTTATTTTGGATCCACGGATGATGACATCTGATGATCACTTCACATGTGACTGAGTACTCTAATTTCTGATCGTTCCAAAGACTTAAAAGTTGGTGGCATATCAGATCATGAGCGGGGCTCATCGTGTGATCTGAACCCAACTTGGTAGTCAGGTTGAATTGTGGAGAAAAATTCCTGCTTGACCAATCATGTGGCGAGATTGTAGGGGGTGCGGACTCCTCGTTTCAAGTCGGTCACGATCGCTCTTCGTGAAGGATTCTTGCTTAGCTGTCTTTTGGACTGAGGTGGCGGCAGAATCCTTCTCCTTTGACTCGAGAGATGGTTTATGGGCTATTCCTGGTCAAGATTTCTCAGCTGTCTCGAGTCCTTTTCAAGCGCTTTTCTTCGAGAAGAAAGGAGCTTTGGCGAGTCATCACAGGCGTAATTGGGTGTTCCCGCTCCCTTCTTTTTCCTTTCCGCACACAAAAAAAAATAAAATCGATAGGAAGACCGACATGCTCATAACATCTAAAAGAGGACCTTATCGCATCTTTAAATTAATTTTTTCACAAGAAGAAAAGGAATAGAATGGCAGAGAAATTCTGATAAGCATTTAAGGGGTGAGTTGGTTAACATTTCTATTTCTCTATTATTTTTCTATTCTTTTGTTTCAAGCATTATTTTGTTCTAAGCAATAGAAAAAGAACATAAATCCGTTTGACAAAGTCCATTCGCATTTCTATTCCCACGAATAAGTAACTTATTGTTCTTGGGAACAATTTATAGAACAAACGATTGCTAGTTGCCGCTATTCATGACCACCGCTAGTGGTCAACATCTCCATTGAAAGAAGCATAGAATAGAAAAATTATGGATCATATCATATGTATTCCTGTTCTTTTTTATCTTCCAAAAATAAAAAAATTTGTGCAATTACCCGACATGTTTTATTGAAAAATTGTTTCAGAAAATAAAATAGAAAAAAACTATTTTTAAAAAGAAACTATTCTCCAAAACAGAAATGTTACTAAAGGCATCCTAAATATCCCGTGTTCATACACCCCTTAAAGTACTCGATTACTTTGATTGCAGCATCCATCTTTTTAATATGGTTCGCAATGCAAGTGATCCTCCGATCTATTTCCAAACAGTGTTGTACTATATTGATGTCATAGTCCCCAGTAGCGAACCAAGAAAAACTAACTGCCTAACTTATGACGCGTGGAATCAAAAGAATCAACTACAACTTTGTCATCGTACTTGTGAAAATGGAAACGACCGCCCATCGTCTAACCAAACAGAATCTACAATAAGACAAGTTGATCCTCCACAAAAATGTTACAGACCAAATGAACAGACTGCCTATAATCATCAACAGCAACTAACCCCAGCATCTCCAACCCCATCTCGATCCATTATCTCTTCGGGAAGACGTGAACATCCTACTAGAGCATCGCATATCTTCTAAAGCAACATGCACTAATAACCATCAGAGCCGCAGAATCTCCAAGCATTTGCGTGGGATCCCTCTTATCTAGAGAGCTCGCAAGCACCGTGCAGCATAACCAGAACAGAATTCCATTGTTATTGCCTCAATTCATCAGAGTGAGGTAGATTGTTGTGTTGGTTTTCGCGACAATCATGGCTACTAAGAAACTCGATAATGCATGGGTAGATCTGCTGCACAGCCTGCCCAAGAGCCATGGCACACTAGCATCAGATGACAAAATAGAAATGGAATGATGTAAGAGTCCGTTGAACAGGAAAAGCGAGAGCCATACCATTCGACCTCCCACCAAATCATAATGAGCATAGTGAGGCCCTTCAGGTCCCCCAAATACTTTGTAAGTCACCAGATTATCAGGAATAAGCTTCACAGTTTCTGTACAACCAGGTCAAGAGTAAGAACATTCCCATTACGTCCAAAATAATATTTGGCATGATCCCAATTAAACGTACCCTCAACAGCTTCAGGTGGACAGATTAAATCTTTGTTCCCTGCAATTGCCAAGATAGGCACATTGCTTTTGTGCAAATGATCCTTGTAAAAGAATGTGCCGCTACGATCAGATAACCCTCCTACCTTGAAAGCTGTCGTTAGCTGCAGTATGAGTTTAGCAGGTATAGTGCCTGCAGATGCCGGGACAAAAATCAAGTGAAATCACTCGCATAGCACGAGAACTCTCAGCCGATGCAATGATAGAGCAAGCTGCAATATCATGTGCACTGAAAATCTATCTGCATATAGGTATGCAATATAAACTATTTTGCACATCCAAAGATGCAGAACAATTTACTGAAGGCTATAAAGGGAAGAGACAACTAGCAGGCGGATGGCAGAAATGCAGAAAGTTGTAGAGGTTCTAGCATATTGCAGTCAAGAATTAGTGCTCCCCACTAGAATCAAAGAGATGGAGAATAATTTTGTGAAGGTTTTAAGCGACAAGTAACATGGACAATAAAAATGCAGAAAGTTGCAGAGTGCAGTTGAAAATTTGTCCTTATATGGTGCATTAAAGATCTTGTGAACCACTAGAATCCCAAAAATATATCCTACACTTAATCTTTCCAAGAGAACCAAATCTTTTCTTCCCCACTCTTTGGCCAGTTCCGAGGGTGCCAGATCTAGATACCAACACAAATAGGCAAATAAATTGGAGTTTTGACGTCTGTGCCTGAAGCTGCAGACAACTTCCATGAAAAGCGCATGTTATATATCTCCCATCACAAGGCAGATGCATTTAACTTACAAAAGTTGTTCAAGATGAGCTTTTCCAACAATTCTGGATGCATCATGTCCTCTGCTGATATCAGATGATTTAACCAAGACAATACATAGGGAGGGTGCGATGAAAGAGGATAAGCAGCAGATAACATTGCCCCCAGAGGAACAACAGGAACGCTAAGAGCCTGTGCAGGATCTGCCTGCTTGACAAGAACCTTGGCATTAAATTTTTGGCACAGACAATAACAACTTAGCCATAAAAATCCATCCCAATGAGAAAAGGCATCCACATTTCCACTTACGAGGGGTAAAAGCAACTTGAGTGTTGATTTTGAAGGTGTGTAGTCAAGTGATGATGCCAAAGTAACGACCGCTGCTAATTTTGGGTCCTTTCCTTCAAAACCTTGTCAGGTAAATTACATGTGGTCAGTATATAAGATGCTAGCACAAATTTCTGAAGTCCTGGACCAGTTCATGAAAATGATCAGCCTTACAACTTTAGAACAGTTAAAAAGAGGATTTGGCAATGAGAATCGGTTTTTGTAACAACTGCCTAGAGTTGATGGAACCAAATACAGAGAACAAGCGGAGAAGAAGATACCAATTTATAGCCCAAAAAGATCAATTTCCATGCGAATAAGTTAGGGGTAACACATAATATCCGGAGCGAAAACTTTAGTGTAAAGCGAGGATATATATTATCATCTACCTATCTTTACTTGAAACAAAGAAAACATCACAAATGATTAAAACTGATAAGATCTTAAATACTACCAATGAAAGCGTAGTAACAAAATTTGTCGCAAAAGGTAAACATTGAAACAGTTAAAGCAACAAAAGGAAAACCATTACGACATATTAATAAGATGAAAAACGAAAACGAAAGAGATGCTAATGCTCTCTACAACACAAAGAAAAGCTGTATTGTGCGAACATGTGAGACAGAGAATCTCACCATATCGAGATAGCATAGCATAAAGCAAGATTCCTCCCATGGAATGTCCAATTGCCAGCAGTTTACCATCCTCTGGTTTGCTTATTGCTCTTATATATTCCATCTAAACCAATGAATGAATAGATGTTAATGTCAATTCCCCATGCAAGGACAGAAAATACACCTTAGTTATACCAGTAATTAGAAGACAGCAACAAAAGGTATAACAAGAAAACAAAACACATAAACGAATATGAATGTACACAGTGTATATGTCACCTCACCGCAGCAGGCACATCCTCTTCAAGGTAATGATCAAAATCCCAGTCATACTTCACGATCAAATCAAGTTGCTTCTGAAAATCTTCAATAGTAGAATAGAAACGTTCTTGTATATTAAAAAGTGGAGGTGAAACGGATCGTTGACCTTCTTCAATGATATTTACAAGTCGTTCGCTTAAGTCTCTAATTTGACTAGCAATCCCAGAGTTTTGCCTCGATTCCAACAAGCCTGAAAGAGTCGCCCTTATCTCATTGTAGCGCTCTGATAACTGTGAATCCTCCAAAAGTTTGGATATCTGATCAAAGAACTTAGCAGACATAATTCTGGATTGACCTTCACTAAGAAAACCAGAAAGCCTTTCTGACAAACGCATGAAAGTCTCTGTTAACGTTGACACCAGCTTAGATTCATCCCATGCTGTCGCCAGAACTGCAGGATCTCCCTCAGCAGCAGGAACTTCGGAGTCCAGATAGACACTGGTAATGTTTGTTGAATCCTGTTGCTCAGGAAGGGCTCCATTTATTGCACCTTTTGCAGCAGCTTCCATTTGCTTCGATATTTTATTTGCAGATTGTTCAATTTCTTCGGGAGTTGATCCCCGTGTGCTCAATCCAGCACCTCTGACTTCCAGAATCCAGGTGTCAAATCCTTCGCCCGACATGTACCGTGCAAATGAAGACTGGAAAAAGTCAAATCGGTCAACAAATCACAAGTATAAACTTTTCAGATTAAACTACATTCTTAAGTCGTGCAATTAGTCCCCCTGTGAATTACAATCACAGGACACCTACATTCAGTGCCAACAGAGATAGATACAAATTGAGCAAGAACTTTCTAAATGACAAAACTCCAAATTAAACCTAACAAAGTAGCTACATCGATGTATTCACTGGAGCTGAGCGCTTCCAGAAGCATATCTAAGACAGAAAACATAGGCTCATTTACCGCCAAATCAGAGATCCTTTACCCTGCGAATGGCTGCAAATTCGTCCAAACATGGACCAATCGACACTTTTCCATTGCAAAAAGAAAAGGAAACTACAGATTATGAGTGCGCCATGCAGGAAGACCTCACCAAATATCCAAAGATGGAGACACCGAGACATCAAGAGCTCACTTCGGCACCTCCAGCATTCCTCTAAGTAACAACTAGAAATATAGTAAAATTGGAAACAAATTTCAAATGATAAGTAGTTTTGCAAGGAGAGAGACTGCATGATCATTCACCATGCGTGCTACGTCCACCATTGGCCGATACACACAACAAGTCCGTAGATAAACTCCGAATGCCAAAAGCTAAATACAGTGCAACATAGAATTATCCAAGAACTTTATAAGACAATTGAGAATCGCCACAAATCTATGTAAAAAGAGAGAAAAGAAAACAAGAAATTGGGGGAGAGTAGCAAACGACATACGCCAGGGGAGAGGTCGTAACCAATCGCGTTGGTTCCAACTCCGGAAAGCAACAGCAGAGGATGATTCCTGATAGGAGCCTGTCGAGCAACCATGCCCAATCAAAACCGACATAAAAGGAATAACGACGAACCCGTCGCCGCCAAAAAGCGCCGGACAAAGAATCCAATACCTGAGGAGGCGGAAGGTAGCGCCAGAGGGCGAGGCGCCAGTCGCTGTTGCCGACGGACACGTAGTGGAGCTCGTCGGCGGTGCAAACCGGCGGCTTCTCGGGGGCCTTCTTCAGGACGGCGTCGCAGGCGGGCTCCCTGGCGGAGCAGAAGGCCCGCAGTATCAGTGACGGGAATCGGCGCGCGATCGGGGCGGCGGCGTCGGCGGCGCGTGAGAGGGCGAGGCAAGGGGCGATGGAGCGGACGGCGGAGAGGGCCGACCGGACGTCTTGCTGAATCGTCGCCATCCGATCAAATGGGGTTGTTGAATCGCTAGAAGCTTGTAACGAGAAAAGGAGAGCTAAAAAGACGGAAGGAGAAGAAGAGAGGAACCGAGTGCGCTACTGACGTGGCGCCATCCGAGCTGTCGGGATCTCTGCAACTCTAATCGGCGGGCCGGCGATGCTTGTCCAGACCCCATTGTTTCGAGCTGGAGAAGGAGGAAGAAGAAGAAGGAAGCTTCCATTAACAGAAAGCGAAGGCCCATTTGGTTTCCGGAAAGCCCAACAACGGCCCGCCTCCGTCGCCTTCTTCCCCTCTCCCTTAAACCCCTCCTCGCTCCTCCTTCTTCCTTCAGCTCCGCCCGAAAGTTCGAGAGGTTTTGGAAGTTCCTCCGCCGCGCTCCGTCGCAAGCCGGGCTCTTCTCTTCTTCTTCTCTCTCCCCCCGCACGCCGCCGCCGCGTTCGACGGGGATGTCTGCTTCCGCTCGTGGGGTCGGTGTGCGCCGAGCGTTCGTCGGGGCCGGATGCAACCGGATCGTGAACAACGTCTCGTGGGGGGCCTGCGGCCTGGTGGCCTTCGGTGCCCAGAACGCCGTCGCCGTCTTCTGTCCCGAGGTGCTCCCGAGACTCCTCGATCGAAAACAACGCTCCTTTCTCAATTATTCTCTTCTTCTTCTTCTTCTTCTTGCTTCTTGACCGACGGTCGTTGGGATATTGAATCGTTGCAGGCTGCCCAGATTCTGACTACGCTTCCCGGCCACAAGGCGTCCGTGAACTGCACCTTCTGGCTTCCGAACAGCAAATTCGCATTCAAAGGTAAGGGCTACTTGTTGTCTGTGTTCTCAGCTCGATTGCAGTTCACTGGACGATTTGGTCGATGTTTTTTCTAGAATCAGCTAAACTGTTTCTTCTTGTGCTAAGTCTTTCTTTGTCAGTAGCTATATTCGAGATTGGGATCTATTAAGATAATCAGCCAATCAGTACTCTTAAAGTTTAGCATTTAACTGTGAAACTGAGGCTTAAGCATCAAGAGGAGGTGTTTTTCCCTTTTATGAATTTCTCTATATTTATGCAACTAGCCTAATATGTTTCTGAACGTTGCATTGAAACGGTGGTATTTCTTTTGTCTTCTTGGGATTTTGATGAATTTTATGTCCTTTGACAGCTAAACATTTGAAGGATCATTATCTGTTGTCTGGAGATGCTGATGGTGCCATGATACTATGGGAATACTCTCTCCTTGACTGCAAGGTACATCTTGGGCTAATGGAGTACATCTTGAAGAAGCTTACCCTCTTTCTTGCTTTCTTTTATTTCATTGCATTTATTCTGAAACTATTCCCTCGTTTCTGGTAAATGAAGGTCAATGATGTGGTGCTCAAAGTTCTGTGACCTCTAAAAGGATCTATTGTAACATGTTCTTATGAATGCTAGACTAAGGTGCATCTTTTATTCTCAGTGGACGCATATTATGCAACTGCCCAAGTCGCACAAGAAGGGAGTCACGTGCATTACCGGAGTCATCATTTCTCCAACTGATGCTCTGGTGGCATCAACTTCATCAGATGGTACTGTCAATATCTGGGAAGTGGCTTTCCCATCCACTAGCGGAGGTGACCAGCTCTCATTAACTACAATATTTCTCCATCAACGTATTTTACTCTTATCTACTTGCTATCTGTTGCTTTTCACTTTTCAATGATAGTTGTTCCAAGAGGGGTATTCTATCTTGCCTATTACATTATGGTTATTTCTCATGATCGTTATAAAATTTCAAGATTTTTTGTTCTTCATCCGCATAATTTGGAAACTCCTGCTTATGCTATCAATAATAAAGTGGAAGCTCTCGATCAGGGCTAATCACCATAGAGGATACTGACAATATTAAAACACGATGGCAAGTTAAAAACTTTATTTGTTTTGATAGAAATACACTCCTTTTGTCTTTAGGTCTATAAGTCAACCTGTGAAAACTGGGGGAAAGAGCTAGTCAGCAACAGAGATTATAGCTTTAGGGGAAAAAGGAGAACCTAGCCTGGTAAGAGTACTGCAATGTTAACAGTCATTGGGATATGAAGAATGAATATCATAATTTTAAATAGATATAATATTATGATCATTGTGGTTCTGATTGTCAACCATCATTGATCTCCGATTTATATTGCATACTTCTTATGTTGTAGGAAAATGCAATTTCACACTTCTGGAATCCATACATGTGGGTTTAAAACCAATGGTAGCACTCTCATTAGCCGAGTTGCCTGGAGATGCTGGGAAGATTGTCCTGGCCATGGGAGGATTGGACAATAAGGTTCATATGTACTGTGGGGAAAGGTCAGGAAAGGTATTAAACTTTGATTTCATCAGTTTAGATTAATTCATGCATCTTTACCTGCTTCACGTTAAAGTGCTTCTCTGACGGTTGGTTTGTTTCTGACAGTTTGTCCGAACCTGTGAGCTCAAAGGCCATACAGACTGGATCCGAAGCTTGGACTTTTCATTACCTATAGTTACTGATGGCGAACCAGATAGTATCTTACTTGTAAGTTCATCCCAGGATAAAGGCATACGCATATGGAAGATGACTGATCGTAATTCTCCTGCCAGTACAAAGGGCACATACAAAAAAGAAGAAATGAGCCTGGTTTCTTATATTGAAGGTCCTCTGCTTATTGCTGGCTCGTGCTGTTATCAGATATCTCTTGAATCTCTTCTCATTGGACATGAGGATTGGGTCTATTCTGTGGTGTGGCAGCCACCTCTAGTTTCCTCTACATTAGCGACTACGTATCATCAGCCCCTAAGTATATTGTCTGCATCTATGGACAAGACAATGATGATTTGGAAACCTGAAAAGACTACTGGTATCTGGATGAATGTGGTCTCAGTTGGGGAACTAAGTCACTGTGCTTTGGGTTTCTATGGTGGCCACTGGTCACCGAATGGAGATTCAATCTTGGCACATGGATATGGCGGATCTTTTCATCTTTGGAGAAATGTTGGTGATGGATTTGATGATTGGCAACCACAGCGGATTCCCTCTGGACACTTTGCATCAGTATCAGATATTTCATGGGCAAGGTGTGGTGAATATATTCTCTCTGTCAGTCATGACCAGGTGAGATGATGAAATTTTTATCTCAAGCTTGTCCTTTTGTTTCCATCATGTTCTGCTGCATGTTCATATTTGTTTGAAGCATTGGTGTTGTCATGATATTTCAGATAGAGCTACTAGCAACTTACTCTATAAGGTCAACAGGACGTGATTGTATCAAATAAAAGTACTATCTTGGGGCCAGTTTAGTGGGATGGGTACATATAAAAGATTGAAATCAATTTCAAGTAAGTTAAATGACCTTACGTGTTTAGAAAGAGAGTATCTATTAAGGCTTTGAGTTTAAGAGCTGCGTATGTGGGAGAAGATGAATATTGAGCGGTATAGGGTTTCGTGGACATAGACATGTTCTATTTGGCTTATCAAGGCCAATGGATGGGTAGTCAAAGAATGAGAAGCCCTCACCTTGTGATGGTGACTGTCTTGTAATTCATCCACTGCGATGATATTCTTGGAAAGGGACAGGACATGCCACATGCTTCGAGGTTGAACTCATAGGCAATGTTCCTTAAGTTTTTCCTATTGCAAAATTTAAAAGAAGAAGAAGAGAAAGAACTGACGATTTTTTCTTGATGGGCAGTTAGACTCTGCAGAAAGTTTATCTTTTCAAAGTGAACTGCTCCATCCTAGTGGTGAAAATTATTACATCATGTTGCAGTTCTTTGTGTACTTCTTTTAGATTCTGATGCAGAATTTTAACATTTTCAGACAACACGAGTTTTTGCACCCTGGAAAAATGAAGCTTCACTACAAAAGCTTGACCCTTGGCACGAAATTGCTCGACCTCAAGTTCATGGTCATGATATTAATTGTGTGGCCATCATAAAAGGAAAAGGTAACCATCGCTTTGTCTGTGGAGCTGATGAGAAGGTTTCAAGGGTGTTTGAAGCCCCTTTATCTTTCCTTAAAACCCTGAGTCACGCATCTCTACGGGCCATTAGTTTTGCTGAGGATGATCAACTGGGTACTCAGGTTTTGGGTGCTAATATGTCTGCCCTTGGACTATCACAGAAACCCATATATCTACAGGGTGAGACTCCCTCCCCCCTTCTCTCTCTCTCTCTCTCTCTCTCAGATGTCTTTCCTTGAGTTTATGTAGAAACTTTGACATTTGTCGTGTGCTTTCTTTACTAATTGAGATGTTATTAGATATCAATACATCTTTTATCATGGAGTTTTATTGGACATGAATTCAACATCTTTGGGATAGTACATTTTATATCAGTTAAAAGGATGTATTGAAGTCTCGTACTTGATGCTGAAGCTATGGCAAATCAGGATAATTATAATATTGGTTATGTCTAATATACTCCTACTTGATTATCAAAACTTGTACATTCCTATTCATGGGAAAAATATGGGATTTTGAAGTGTGTAATTACTTGGTGTAGGTAATAGGTTGGGGAAAAAATCTTACTAAATGAAGCATTTTCTGTTGTAGCTGCTAATGGGACACCAGATAGAAACAGCAATGATGGTTTTGATACCCTTGAAACCATTCCGGATGCAGTTCCGGTGGTTTTAACTGAACCCCCTGTTGAAGAGCAACTGGCTTGGCATACATTGTGGCCGGAGACACACAAACTTTATGGTCATGGCAATGAGCTTTTCTCCTTGTGCTGTGACCATGAGGGAAAGCTTGTTGCTTCATCCTGTAAGGTATAAAGTGTTAGTAGCATGTACACTTGTAGCTTTCATCATTGAAGTTGAGAAACCTCACTTCTGCTGTCATTTTTAGTGTTCTGCTTGTACTTAATTTGATATACATATTCTAGAGTGTTAAACGTGCAAATTGCTGAGTTGAGGATTCTGTGGTTTATTTAAAGTGCCCTATTTGCCAGACAATTTAAATGTATGTTATTTCAGTGGAGTTGTAGGGATCATATGTGCAATCTTTGGAAGTTGTTCTTTTCCCATATTTTAGTGTTTTTGTCAAATATGTCTGCCTATAACTTGATGCTCCATGTCAATGGTTGTGAGTTATCTCTTAACTTAAAAATCTTGTATTTCATTTCTTGCAGGCTCAGTCAGCACCAGTGGCTGAAATTTGGCTATGGCAAGTAGGCTCCTGGAAGGCAGTAGGTCGACTTCATTCTCACAGCTTAACAGTAACCCAAATGGAATTCTCTCATGACAACAAAATGCTATTAGCTGTTTCAAGGGACAGACAATTCTCGGTTTTCTCCATTGATAGAAGAGGTATGGTTCTACATCCTTTTTTTGCCAAAGAAATGCATTATAAAAACAAAGAGTACGATAGTGTCTTGGAGCTGTGCAACTTGCTTAGCCATTCTAGTTCAGGAGTGTGATAAGTCAAAAGCAAGGTCATTACAACACCAAGATGGAAAGCTATGATGATTAACAAATTCGCAATCTAGATCTTTTCCAACTTCGCTAGTTTGTTTGAACAAGCTTTCATCTCCCTAAAGGCATGTTAAATAGGCTTCATCTGTCGAATGTGTTTAGAACATGTAATGAAAAGAGGCATCATTTTGGCATTAGCATCTTGGAAATTGATAGAACTCCTCCACGTGATTTGGTAATAGTAGTAATGCCTAAAACAGTTTTTCTTACAATGCTTAATTATCATGCGATTGTCTTATAAGGATACTAATTTGGACTCCTTGATTTTAGAGATTGAATTCTTGCCCTACCTTTTTCTGTATCAGAGGAACAATCTTAAGACTGACAGAATAGTTACTCCTTGGCAAATGTTAGTTTCCTGATTCCTTCTTGTCTTATGTAGGCTCTGAAGAAGTTAGTTATCACCTGTTAGCAAGACAAGAGGCACACAAAAGAATAATATGGACGTGTTCATGGAACCCATTTGGTCATGAGTTTGCAACGGGTTCGCGGGACAAGACAGTAAAGATCTGGGCTCTGGTGGCCGAATCTACAGTCAAACATGTCACAACCTTACCGCAATTTGGCAGTAGTGTTACTGCCTTATCTTGGCTTGGTCTTGATCGCCTAAAAAATGTGGGCTTGTTAGCAGTAGGAATGGAAAATGGACTGATTGAGCTATGGAATCTATCAGCTAAAGGAGGTGAAATTACTGAAATTCCCGAGTTAACCGTCTCTCTTGCTGTTAGGCTTGACCCGTTGATGTGCCACGTTTCTTCTGTGAACCGTTTGGCATGGCGGGATTCAGAGGAGAGTGCGGATTGCAGGAGCATGCAGCTAGCTTCGTGCGGAGCCGATCATTGTGTGAGGATCTTTGAAGTAGATGTAGATTAATTGATTGTTGTTTTGGTATCTGCACAAATTTTGAAGCGAAAGTGTTCTAGATATTGCTTTGGTTGCTTTCGTAATCAAAAAAGTATCCAACAGCAAATTTTGAGTGAACTACTTACACGGCAAGGAAAATTCAGATGCAGTAGAATTTTTATAGTCCTTTAGTGCTAATTGCTTGGAAGTGACGGTATACTCTTGCAGAAAATTTGTGAGGTGGCCGCTAAAATCTAGGAACTGGGAAAACCTGTACGTGGTTCAGCTCAATATAAGTTTTTGGCTGTAGAGTGATTTGTATATTAGAGACATATACCAACCATAATTCAAGCGATCCTAAACCTCACTTCAAAGTAAGCAATCTGCAGGAACATGGATGACTAGCACAGAGCATCCTTTCTTTCTCTCGTAGTCGCAAGTCTTAAGAAGCGGAACTGAATCAATTTTAAGGGTCGAGTTGCTTGAACCGTATCAGGTGAGCTTGTTTTGGCTACCAAGCACTTTAGCGACATTTGAGCAGAAAATGAGGATGGGTCGCTCATTCCATCGATCAAAGAAATCTTATGGTAGCGCAAAGTAGTCCCAAAAAGTCTAATCTTATGGTAACTAATAGCAGCTTACAGAAGCGACTGACCAGTTCCTCCATAGTAAGTGTAGGGACTGGAGGATATAATGTTGGTTTCTCGAGGCAAAGACAGGGTCGGGTTGAGAAGGAATAGAATACATTCCAAATAACCAGAACAACTCACAAATAATCTTTTAAGGCCTCATGGATGATCCTTCAGGCCAATCTCCAATAGGTGGAGTCGTCCTCGCTAGCACAGGCATCATTATCTCTCAAGACTCCATTCATGACGATTACCAGAAAGGCCAATTTACCAGGATACGATCGCAGCAACAAGACAAACTTGTTTGATGTTGCAGACAACATAACGTTACAAGTCATAAAGGAATTATTTGCGAACTGTGAAATTTATATTCAAAACTGAATCGAGAGAAGCAGCATGACTGCTGCTTCAAGCATTTACATCCAGATAACTTAGACCACTTCTGTTTTCTTGACTGACAGCAATATTTCACACGAAAGAAAAGTATTAAGCTGAGGTTCTTATTTTCCCATCACAGTTACATACCACAAATCAATCACAGTAACGAGCCAGACAGATGCTAGAGAAAAAAAAAATCAAAACAAAAATAAAAAGGTATACCGACCCCATTCTTCCAAAACTGGTTCTCCTCTCTGAACTGATTCTTATAATGGCTGTCATGTTCTCATCTGCTGCTTGATGCTGTCACCTGAAAGCTGACTGGAAGCTTCGGGCAGCCCAACAGCATTCGCTCCGGTCATGGTTTGGTACTGAGAAGGCAAGGGAGGTGCTAAGTGCTGAGCATAGTAGATCTGCCCAGAAGCTGGATTCGCATATTCATAACCATAATTAGCTGGAGCACCGGAAGAGGGAGCAACAGACTGAGATGGATGATGGACTTGCGAGTAACCAACATACTGTTGCTGATGCTGACCTGCAGGTACTTGAACCAGAGGCGAAGCAGATGCTGAAGCCATTCTGTAAACGCCTGAAGCCAAATCGGTTTTAATGCCAGGAGGGTTTCGCATGGGGTTGGTATAAGCTGCCGACTGAGGAATTGCAGCAGAGTTTGGAGTTGCTTGGGGGCGGTTAGAAGGATTCGTTGTAGCAGCCTCATTTGGATTGGTTTGTTGAGTTGATAAATTGTAGGCTTGGGGTTGATTCACAGGCATATAGTACACTGGGTAGTGCTGATCAAGCTGATGATGCTGGACCTGATGTTGTTGGGATGGATACACAGTGTAGTAGGCTGCAACAGGCATTGAACCTTGGGGATGGTGCTGAATGTAATGTGTGCCAGCTTGCACAAACTGCGGCTGAGGTTGCTGAGGTTGCTGATGTTGCTGATGTTGCTGATGTTGCTGTGGTTGTCGTTGGTCAATCTGAGATTGCAATACATACCTAGCATCCTGAATATGCTGTTGTACCTGGACTCCAGTGCTTTGCTCAGAGATATTAATGTTTGGATCCATTGCATTGGTCAGACCACGATTAATCCCCAGGGACATTTGTACAGCTTGATCTTGATACATTACAGGTCTTGAGCGAGCTAGCGGGTTCGTCAAGCTACCATCACTATAAGAAAATGCAACTCAGAACCTCAACCAGCACATGTAGATGGAACAAAGCAACAACGATCAAGACAAATTTATGTGCAGACAAAGTACATGTTTTCAGGTATTTTCAAAATTAAATAGATGTTGAGCATTAACTTCGCTTTGGACTTTCAACAAGCTAAAAATGCAATAAAGAACAGGCAGAAAGGTCCTTTCCTCCGGGGTGGAAACAATTCTTGGCAGCTGGGTGATAATTTATTCATAGCTACATCGGCAACCTGAGTGATGTCAAATAGCAGTTCATCTAAATCATCCCAATCAGCTAAGGAAATAGGAAACCAAAACATTGTATCCTTGACAAACAGCGAGGGCATAATCGTCTTGGAGTCATTGTCTTCATACTGGGTTTCTGACATGTTTTCGAATCTTTGAAGCTTACTCAATAGAAAGGAATGATATGCTCTTACTACTCTTTAGGCTGATGACATTGGGTAATTTTCCCTTTCTTTGCTCTCCTTGTCTTTTCAGCCATGACAAGAAAATAATAAATCACCCTAAGAACCAGCCATCCCCTTCAATACAAACCCAGCAGCACACCTATGCAAATAATGCTTTTGCAACTTGGCAGGGAGGAAGAACTAGGACCAGAATGGAGCTAAAGGGCAACCTGCAATAAATACTTTATGCCCACATGCTATTATAGAATCAGCAGCCAATAATTTCGCATAGCATTTACCTACACTGGATAGCTTATATCAAATCGATTAGGAGTACTTCACACAATAATTACTTAGCATCCAATTGACCCCATATAATCTTATATCTTTAGCAGTGAAATTTTCAATTCAATTTCCACCATACTTCACATGGCAGATGAGTTCATCTTATTAGATTCTGGTGTCCTTGATGCACATGACTGGAACAGTAATTTCACATGCCTAACGCCTGAGATCTTGAAGATCTCCGGAAAGCCTTCACTTCATGAGAACCAAAAGGTCTACTTTCGCAGTTTCACTTCTATAAGGTCACATACACTAACCACATGTTCTGCTGTATATTTATGATAAAACCTACGGTTTGAGCACTAGGACCTGCCAAAATGACATCAAACACCATGTGGCATGTCATATAACATTAATTGTTCTGGGCCATCTACCTGAGGAGCTCCCCAGATCTCGACATCCATTGTATAATATCGGATAAAGTACGCACACAGAGGCCACTTCAACAGTATTGACACAACAAAGCAATCGGTACCTCGAAACTGAATCTGGGGAAGGCAATTCAAGAGCTCCACTAGGCTTTTGCTGTGACTGGGTAGGCTGAGGCTGTTGCTGAGACAGAGGCAATTTCCGGAACCCTAATGGAACGCCGTGGTCTGATCTCTCATCATCGGAGTATACCCGATTGGAATAGTCTCCCGGAGGAGCAACCGCCGCAGAGCCCACCGGGACGCCTGTCACTGCAGCCGTTGCCGCCGGCACTGCAGGTGGCGAGGACATCATGGCAAAGCCATCGTCTGGCTTCAGCGCGACACCAGTGCCCATAACCATCTGAGCAAACTGTTCCTCAATCCCCAATTTCTGATCCATCATAACCCTAACCCCTCCCCCAACTGCACCACCACCACCACCAATAGCATTTTCCTCCATCTGAACGCGGATTGAAGGCAAGTTGGCAATCGATGGTGAGGATGAAGTCGATCCGAACGACGACGACGTCTCCAGCATCGGCGAATCGGGCACAGAGTGCACGTCCTGCGCCTGCTTCACACTCTTCTCGTTACCGTGCGAAGAAGAATTATCCGCATCCCGAGAGCTGGTCTCGACGTTATTGATCCCCACGTCATCATCCAAGTTCAACAGACAATTGACTGGAGCCGAGTCGGAGTACCCCCGGCTGAGCAGGCCGGTGCTGTTGAGGGCGCTGAGGAACCAATCGTCCGATTTGGCGGAAGACTCGAGGATCGGGCCGATCGACTGCGAGGAATCAGGCTTGGAAGGGAAGAGGAAGAGCCTCAGCCGGGAGGGCTTCGAGGCGGAGGAGGAATTGATCATGGTCCGGTCGTACTCCTCGATCATGTTCTCGAGGTCCTCGTCGGTGGAGACGGTGATGAGGGAGTCCAGGTCCTCGCTGGGGAGCTGATACTTGAGAGTGAAGGGCCGGCCGTTCAGCAACGTCTTGGAGAGGTGGGCGGAGAGGGAGGAGAGCGAGGCCGCGTTCCGGTCGAAGACGATGATCCGGGTGTCGCCGCCGACGTAGCAGAGCGCCTTGTCGTGGGGGCGCGGGACGATGTGACCGCTGTAGCTGCACATCAGCCGGAGCTTCGGGGGGAGCGGGTCCGCCGCCGCACCGGCACCGGCGCCGGCGCCGCCGGTGGCCTCCCAGGAGTCGTTGGCGGCGCGTGAGCGCGGGGACGAGTCCACCGATTCGGGGTAGGGGTGTTGGGCCGCGGCGGCGGTGAGGGACGGGGCGGCGGCAACGGCGGCGGCGAGCGAGGGAGGCGGCGACTCCATGGTGGCGGAAGCGGGGTCTCCTCCGGGAGGAGAGAGAGGGAGGCGGAAGGAGGAGAGAGAAAGCGAGGAGGGTCAGAGAGAGAAGGGAGGGGGAAGAGAAGGCTTTATTGGACCTGCCTTATAGATACTCCACACCTGTTGGTGTATTCCGGCTGTTCATGTCAGGCTAATTATTATTTTTTTATAAACTTTTTCCTAATTTTTAATCATTTTCTCATTTAAAAAATTCCTTATCTTTTTCGATAAGTATTTTTTTTCTTTTCCATTAAGCAAAAGTGAGCAGTAGCACCGCGAGAGTATGATTTGGGCCAAAGGGGGCGGGGAGAGAGAGATATGGAAAGAAATTAAAATTGGAAACTGTACTAATTAAGGTAAATATCTTTAAAATATCAAAATGACATATTTATGATAAATTTATTCGAAATTAATTTTTTTGCCATAAAAAACATAAAACAATACACATGTAATAAATTTATCCCGAATTAATTTTCAATCCACTAAAAACTTCAAATGATACATTTATAATAAATTTATCAAAAAATCACAAATTTATGTACACAAATAGAGGGTAAAACCCTAAATAAGTACACCAATAATTATTACATATCATTATGATAAAAAATAAGTTTGAGATAAATAAATATATCAATTTTAAGTTTTTCATAGTATTAATCATAGTAATTACTAGTATTTGTTAATTGCCCTATTTCAAGTTCATCTTTATGACGGACGTTGGCATGCAAAGGCACGAGGAACTAACGGGGTTTAAAACCCGACAATAATAGTCCATAATGATACGAAAGGAAATGTCTATTTATCGGATGATAAATTATATTTCATCGAGTCACATAAAATATCGGAAATTCATATAATCTATATATTCAATCCATCTCACAAAATATGGAGCTCAAAATCCCATTTCTAAGGTTACTATCAAGAAAATGACACCACAAATTGCATACTTTTATACAGCATTTACTCGAATGCCATCATTTTAATGTTGTAATTTATGTACAGAGTTCACTTTAGCATTAAAACTTTTTTTTTCCAATTACTCAACTACCATATAACTAGTGCAATAATTTTTTTAAATCGTTCATTATAAGCGTCACGTTACTTCGAATTTCCAGCGCTAGAATTAACGGTATTAAAAAGTCACGACACTCAAGTGATTAATTGAAAATTTAAAAGTCACGATACTTGAGTGAATTGATAAAAAAAATTATAACATTCAAATAAGCGCCGTAAAGAAAATATATCACTCGTGGTGTCCTTATCCCGCGTCATTTTCGTGCAATTTTATGGACATTTCCCTACCGGTGTACTAACGCAGTTTTCCCCGAATAATCACGGAGTTTCAGAAGGGCCACGTGAGCGTGACGTGTCGTCATGCGCGTGTACTGTCACGACTGGAAGCCAATGTGAAGTTACCGTTTTGGGGGGGCAAAACGCAAGTGGACAACAAAATCTCAAAAAGAAAGAGTCGCGCGCGTACAGTCCGACGGGGTTGCCAGCTTGTTTTCACTGGTTGGCTCCAGTTGAGGCCATTCTTTCTCCTTTCTCTTTTTTACCCTTTTTTTTACTAAAGAAAAAAATCCACGAAATATTCGCGATACCCTTCACGTTCGCATCCACCGTCGAATGAGGCCGGTCCATTTAAGCCTCGTCCGATCCCACGACAGTGTGTGCCGAGATCACTATGGACCGCACGTGGGCAATGATCACTGGAGAGACCGTGATGCTGATGCGAGCATTCCGGTAATTTTACTTTTGATTTCTGTGGTGTTTGACGGTGTTGTGTCGGATTGAAAATTGATTTTTATTTTTATTTTTAAAATTCGGTACCGTATATAATTTAATTTTTCCCTCGCTTATTGAAAAAAAAAAAGAGGAACGAATTACCTCATAATAAAACTGGCGTGTTTTTTTTTTTTGTTAATTAAATATTCTGTGTATGGGTGTGTCGGAGGTATCTGATTCTCTGCCACTGGGCAGCAACTGGGTTTGATGATAGTAGATTCCCCTTTGATTGCTAATTAAGGTTTTTAACTTTATTCCACGTCGTCTAATGAGCGCCGCCAACCAAATTGTAAGAAAGTTGTCGAAAGATTTGACGGGATCTTCTGCCTCACGCGGCCTCGCACGTTGGTTTTCGAGCCGGAATTCAAAAAAAAAAAAATTGAATGGACGAAGCAAAATTATTCTAGAAATAAATTATTACCAACGGTAAAAATAATTTTTCATTGATTAATTATCTAGAGTGTTTTTAGAAAAATATTTTGAAAATGTTTATTTTTTTGAAAGACAATAATATTGATTAATGACAATTTTTCTTGTTTTGCTTATTGGGTTCGTTGTATGAATACAGCTTCTAATGCTGATGCATGTCACTAAAATCGACTCCATGTGTTACTATACACCATCACAATCGAGGCCACCACGACTTGTATTTGGTAGTTTGCATTTGAACCCAAATGTGATAAAAAATTATCTTATATGGTTTTTGGGAACATTCTCTTGATTAGATAAACTCGGATATGTCTAGATAAAATGCTAAATAAAAAATTTAGGGAAAGGGGTGGAATAAATCCAGTTGGATAAGATTTCTGTTTTAAAGAAAGCACTCAACAAAATGAGAAAAGATCATAGGCATCTTCATCAAATGTATCCTATTGGTTTTTCAGGAAGTTTTCTCATAGCCATCTGCATCATGGGGTCTTTGAGATGCCCTACGGTCGTTCCAAAGAAAGTTCTCTTGCCCGTGTTCTTTTGTTGAACCAATCGAAGCAATGCTTGCACCACCTCAAACGTCGGTGGTCAGAACTCTAGCTCCACCTCCACCGCCTCATTGGCACGATGTTCAATGTCGTCAACAACTGAGATCTCGATCAATCTAAGGCAACGCAAAGATAATGGTAGCATTCGCCTGAAATTGCCCCGCCTTCTCCCTCCGTCGTGGTCTCAGGTTTATCAATTTGTGTTGCTGTTGCATGGCGATGTTGGTGGTTGCCATTTTCGATCAGGGCCCACTGTGGAGGTGGCAGCCACACTTCTTAGATCTAGGGTTTTTCCTTAGCTTTTAATTAATTGGATATTCCAATTTTCAATTTTGAAATCTAATTGAATATTTAGTATCTTTAAATCTTATCTTGAAGTGTACCAAACACTTGATAAGATTATATATGTTCACATTCATTATCCGGAGGAATTGATATTCTACTCTATCCTATCATATCCCAATCATTGCCCGATGACTAAATGCAACCTTAGAATAAAGGCAAAGAGATCAACAACGCATTAGCCCAATTGATGGCACAGAGCTCGATATTGCAGTTCCAAACATGTGAGCAACCTACCAATCAAGAGTTCGGCAATAGCAATTGATTGATGTCCACACAAACATAAATTTGGTACAAAGAAAAGGGACTTGAATTTTTCGCAGGTTCAATCAATCTTAAACCTATTGCACAAGTGTTAATTTAACTTTAAACTCTTCAATTTTGTCAACTTTAGTCTTAAACTTTTACATGAAGTTCCAATATAGCCATTCCTATCTGTTTTTGTCAAAAATTACCCTTAATTTGACCTTGTCATGGTCATAGTCGAGGGAAAAACACTAGTACAAACAATGAATATAAATGACATATGGGCGAAAACTCTAGCTTGTTCTCAATATTTGACAACCCGTGTACATTAAGCAAATAACGAACTCAATAGGAATTGGTGACGAATAAAGCCATGGACATTGATAGGGCAAATCGTTGAAAAAAATAAATTATGTACTCATACATCTAATTGGCAAGTCACAACTTATATTTCTCACACAAGTGAGCCTAAAACAAAATTCAGCATTAGAGACCTCAATACTCGCAACCCGCCAATTAAAACACACTGCCACCAATATCGATGATGATGATACAAGAAGGGCGTCGCCAATTCTTTTTTTTTTATCAGTCATATTATACTCCTATTTTAATTGTCACTTTTAGACTTTTGCCATGTCCCCTTACAAGGCTTAAGAATCGAAATACACAATTAAAGCTAAATTATTTCCACCCCAATCCTTTAAAAATGTGGAAATTTGAATCCCCGTCTCTCCCTTCTTACATGGAAAGGGTGGTTACTAGGATAAACTCTAGTAGTTAAGACATCGCCGATTCGAATTGAAAACGGCGCATGCAATTAATCGTCTTCACCCTAAACCCTAAACCCTAAGATGACGATGGCTCGCTGTCGCATACGTTCGCCCTTGAATAGCATCGCCGCAGCACGACAAGTCGACCGCCGTAGCCTTCAGCCGAAAAAGAAAGAAAAGTCAACTGCTGTCGCCGATGGCCGATTCCCGGTTCGAATCGAGAGGAGGGGCGATGCGTGGGCAGTGGAGGGATCGGCCTTGTCGTGGTCAAAAAGCGAGAAACGCCGTCGTTCGTCGATCGTGGCCTGTCGACGACAACGACATCGGCCTTTATTTTTTTTTGTCTGGCCAGAGGTGAAAACGACAACCTCGGAATCCTGGGCGGCATTCCAACGTTCCCCAAGACGTGAATGCCTTGGTCTCTCCTCGGCATAAATCGGTAGGGAATAGAGCATGTCTACTTCGAGAAAATAACACCCCAATTCGACTATATTCGACCAAGTCAATTCCGCACCGAAAATAGTCGACTCGATATACATATTCTACAAAGAAAAGACATAAATATTTCATATTTTTCGATCTTTAGTCTTGTCTCACCACATCGTACTGACAACGATGTCCTCCATCCACCTTGTATGCTTTCAGGACTATGTAAAATTGCCTCTTTGGTGTACTCTGTCCATGCATTCAATTAGAAAAAATTTGTCATGTCGGTACTAAATTTATTATATAAATATCAATTCAATCATAGCCGATTTAGTTATAAACTTTTGTGTGATCGCTAACATCAAGGCATGGCACGAAGGATGTTTAACGATAATCGGATTGCCACGTCAGCGATTTTCGATGAAAATCGATTAGAATAAATATAATGGAATTTTGCCCAATTGTTGATAAAATTAAAAAAATTAGAACCTAATATTCTTATAATATGCTAAGGGATCAGTGTGTCGGGAGTCCTAAAATTTGTCACGAAAAGTGAAATTAAGTCATAAAATTTTCAAAAAGAGTAATTGAATTATAGAATTTATTACGAAAGTGTAATTGAGTATTAAAACTTTCAAAAGTGCAATTACATTCTAAAACTTATCAAAATGGTTTAATCAAGTTCTATATTGACTATACTCTTTGAAAATTTTATAACTCAATTATATTTTCGAGATAAGTTTTAGAACTCGATTGCATCATTGTGACAAATTTTTAAATTTAATTATATTTTTTGAGAATTTTAAAATTTGCTCGTACTCTTATGACAAGTTATAGGAATTTATGACAACTTATAGGAATTTCAGTGAAAGACTAAATGGAAATTTTCCTTCTCAATTATGCCTTGTCGGCAAGAGTCTTTCTTCGTGGGCCACGACATGTTTCTAGAGTTCTAAAAGTTGAAAAAGGCATTCCCAATCGAACCTTCAAGAGAAGGATCCCGCTACCGCAAGACACGAAGAATTTTATCAAATTCTTTTTTCATCTCTCTCTTTTTTTTTGAATATGAATAATATTATATGATGCGATCGAGGATTCCAGGCACATTCTCATCTTTAAAATTCGAATTTCCAGTTCGTGCGCTCGGTTCGAGGTATTTTGCGCCTTCCAGTGAAGCATAGATCCTGAATCCATGTGCACCGAACATTTAAGGTAGACAATGGAAGAATTACCGAAATTGATTCACGTGAAATTTATGGGATTAATAATATGAAAAATATAAAAGTGATATATTTGTGATAAATTTATTTTTTATTAAATTTAATTAATATCATGAAAAATTCAAATCCATTATAACAAATGGAGGATAAAACATCGAGCCGATAAATCCATCGAATGTCAATTCTCATCTAACTCAATAATTAGACAATAAAATTTAACGAAAATTAATATTGATAAATTTGTTACGGAGATGCATTAGTTTAGATGATGTTTAGTTGTCCAAATTTCTAATTAGAATAAAATTGGATATGATAAGATATAAAATCTAAAGATTTTACTATATTATATCCACTATTTGGTGAATCGTAGTAATAAAATTGGATATATTGATATCATTTTACATGTCAATTTATTTGGTTTAAATTGTATATCAATGTCAATAAGTCTAAAAATTCACAAATGAAAATTGTGAAAATCTCTTGCGACACTTTTACCTACTTTATTTTCCTTTTCCTTTTCATTTTATCTTTTCTCTTTTATTTCTTTTTTTCCCCTTCCATCATTTTTCTAATAAAATGTTATTAAATACTAAACTATACTAATATCCCCAAAATGCCTAATTTTTTAATAAATACATATTTATATTTATATATTGAATTTATATTAAAATATAAAATTAAATTCAAATATATAAATATAAATAAGATTAAATTAAATATCGAATTATTATTTTATTTTTTGAATTTCTTATATTAGAGTTCAAATATTATTTATATTGACATGTGATTTTAATTATGTTAATTTAATAATTTTTTTATTCGAGAAGAATAAATTTTCTATTCTTAATATTATAAATTTTATCCACATTTATTCCATCACTCCCGTGAGATAATTTTATCCTATCTATATTATTTTTATATCAAACTTTATTTTGTCTTGAGCATGTACCAAACATAGAATAAGATAAAATTTATTTTATTCTAATTGCAAAACACAAGCTTAGGGTTTTTCATAGTATTAGTTCAAATTTAAATATCTTGCTGCACATAAGATAGTTCGAGTAGAGATGGGTCTATGCGGTCTAATGCTTGAGCTCTGACTATATTCGAAGCTATACATTTATAATCGATCCCAGCTTGATTGAGTTTGACGAAAATGTTTTATCAATTTGACCTTGATATCAACATAATCGACTTGCTTCGATGCTAAGGTAATAAATTAAATAGAAAGATTTTAACTAATCACGAGACCTCTCGATTAAAGTGTGTTACACACCTACATAGGATGTGACATGCTAATAGGGTAGTCCATTGCACATCATTTTCTTCCACCATGTTCTGTTATTTTTCTTTTATTAAATAGGCCCTAATCTAGTTTGCTTTTTGGGGGTCAAGGGCCTATCAAGTTTTTTTGTTTTTTTCAATAAGGGCAGATGCAACATATTTGTTGATCTGAAAATCTTCTCATGACTCAAATGAACCAGCTGGATTTTGTTAAAAAAAAAGAAAGAAAGATGAATTTTCATATTAAGATGCTTCTGTCTCGATGAAAAATCAAAGATTTGAACGCTCCTTTTTTTTCATAAAAAAATAATTTGAAAATTAATCTATCACAAATTATTATTTATATCATTTGCAAAAATGAATTGATAAAAAAATATTATCAACATTGAAAATATGTAGATATAAATAGTTATCGATAAAGAAAACGTTTTCCATCGACCATTTATTTTAAGTGAAACAAATGATTATTTTTAAAACAATATCTTCGAAATAATTCATTTTCTAAAATACATATGGAGCCTTAGAATATTTTCCTTTAAAAATGATCTTTTGTATGTGTCGCAAAAGTGAACAAGCAAAAGATATTTTCATTATTTACAAAATTGTTTACCAATAGATCGTTGACGATAAATATATCTTCCATCAACTAATTTTTCTAAGCAATACAAACAATTATTTTAAGAAAACACCCATATTATTCATTTCACATAAAACAAATAAACCAATTTCTCCTAAAAGCATTGGTGGACTTAGTGCAATGAAGGGAAGAGACAATAACTTTTTTTTTTCGATAAGCGATATATGAACAAATTGATATGAACAATAGGTGAGGCAATCCGACTAGAGATGACTGAAGAAACCGAAAAGATGAACTTGAATTAAATAAGAGTTAATACAATGAAAAACCCAAAATCGATATATATATGCGATAAATTTACACTTGCACAGATTTACTTTTCGTTAGTTTCCTTTAAATTTTACAGTCAAATAATGAGTTGGAATGACATGTAACATTTGATAGATGTATTAGCTTAGGGTTTTATCCTCTATTTATAACAAGTGGATTTTTTGTGATATCAATCCTATTTAATAATAACTAATTGGGTAAATTTGTTGCAAATGGAGTTTTGGGTGGTTAGTTTGGGGTAAAGTTGTTATAGTTGTACCAATTTGGGGGTAAAGTTGTCGTCAGTATATCAGTTTAGGATTTTTCATAATATTAATTTATTAAATAATAACGTTTCGAAATTTTATTTATTTTTGGGGAAATGGAGGGGGAGCCTTTCGATTTCAAAACTTTCACTGTGGACAAACCGTTTGATAAAACCGTGGGCCTAATAACAAACACTTTCGAGTTCAATCGAAGGACGTTTGATCAACGGTGCAATGATCTTCCATTATGATGACGTAATAAAAATAACCTTGTACCAAACAACAACGTTGTAGTTAAAAAGTCTTGGTCATCTCGATAGTGGCCCGAAAAACACGAGAGGAGGGGGGCCCACGCAAGAAAATGGGAGGGGGCGGGGGCGGCCTTACGAAATTTTTCTAATTTTATTTTAATAAATTATTTTAGCTGACTCTATCCCGATCTTGGGCCCCTTATATAAGATTAAGATCCATATCGCCGCATCATCTTTACGGAAAAAAATATTTATATAGAAAAATAATAATAAATTAAGAGATTTAGAAATTAGAAGACATGGTGCGCGAACGCAGGCGTGCGCGTTTGTATAGGGGCTGATCCTACCGCGGCCCCACTTGCAAGCATATGGAATTTTTTGTTGACTAATTTTTTTTACCTTTTTTTAAGGGATTATAATGCGTCATGGGATAAGGAATACTATATCCGCGTCCCACTTTTTTTGTTATTATCACTCGTGAAAGTATTATTATTATTTTTGATGATCCTTAAGATTAATATCACAAAGAATCTCAAATTAATATATATAATAAATTTATCTTTTGTTAGTTTATATTAAATTTTGCTATTAAATTGCTGAGTTAGATGATACCTAAATGTTGATAAGTGTATCAATTTAGAATTTTACCATCCGTTTGTCATATGTGTATTGGTTTGTTATTTTTCGTGATATTAGCATGATTTAGCAGACACTAATGGATAGTAAATTTTGTTGTCAAATTTCTGAGTTGAATTATACATAGTAATTGATAAATGTACCGATTTGGAATTTTATCCTTCATTTGTTACATGTCTATCGATTTGTTATTTTTTGTGGTATCGGCTTAATTTAACAGACACTAATAGAGAATAAATTTATCATAACTGTATCAGTTTAAAGTTTTAGATGTTTAAAATATTAATTTAGAGTTAACTTGTCAAGACATACCAATTTGAAATTTTTCGCGAAATTAACCTCAATTCTTATTGGTTTTGTTTTTCTCGATATTAAAAGCATCCCACCTTGCTTTGAGCTTTTGAATTTAACATAATCGGGTTTTGTCCCGCGTTACTTCCCATGTCGTTCCTGATCCAACTCACAAGCAAGGGAAGCTTTACACGTTCTTTGTCCACATGTAATCATCCTCTTCATTACTCAAAATTGCCAAGTCGATTTTTCTAAAGTCATGATCCGTAGCCAGATAACGTTATGCGGAACCGATATGCATGGGAATGGGAATGACGCAAGGCCGGATTACGAACAGGTAAAAAAGGAGATCGGCTTTATCGACCGTATCTAATTCCGCATAGATTAACCAATTGTGCCTCCATTTTCTCTTCGCGTTCCTTCACGTTTGGTGCGATGACGTCAGAAAAATTCAAATCAACCGTCCGCCCCCCCCTTTTATTTTTTATCCTTTTTTAAAATATAGTAAAGTCGTTGAGGTCACGAAATGCGCCCAACTTCCGTAAAGATGATCCGAGAGGGCAGTTTGCCGGAATGCTAACATATACGATAACCTCACGCAGAAGGAAATCGCGATTCGGTTCACCTAAAATTTGCTAAATTACGTGACGCAGTCCTCCTGACTTTTGGAGGACGTCAAGGCATTCGAAATGGTTTGCAAAAAAGCCCTTCGAATTATAGGTATTTACCTGCAATCCCAAGGGGCTGAGAATATCATATTTTTGCAATATAATCCGAAAGTTTGGAGCAATTGATTTCGATCATGTCATAGGCACAAAGGCACAAAGGAATTCTCCAAAGTCCGAAGGATTGAAATTGCGAAAGGTAACTGTATAACCTACACAAAAAGAAAAACAAAAGGCAATGCTTCATAATTGTTTTATTATTTGATTTTGATGTAAGGCAACGTACATATGCATTTGATGTTGAGGTCTCAACAATGGTAGGCAACCCACACGTCCCAACTCACTAGATTTTCGGAAGGGCTGTCGCTGGCCTTGTCAATTGTGTATATCCCCTCATTTTTTAAAGGAAAAAACGATAAAAAACAAAAACAAGAAAGAAAAAAAGAAATTCAAAGTTTAAAAAAATTTCAACATCAATGCTTGCATATCCAGT
Organism: Angophora floribunda; assembly: GCA_014182895.1. Classification (NCBI taxonomy): domain Eukaryota; kingdom Viridiplantae; phylum Streptophyta; class Magnoliopsida; order Myrtales; family Myrtaceae; genus Angophora; species Angophora floribunda. Next base: position 26,197,279 of record CM024711.1, on the reverse strand, counting down.
GCATATCACACCTTCACATTACCGATTTCCCATTCAAAATTGGCCGAACATATGACATTAGAAAATTTTCGAAAAAATTAAATATTAAATCGACCGAATTGAGAATTTTAATAATACGATGATAAGTTTGAGGATCTCTTGGATTTGGACAATTTTCTCGAAATTTGACCACTTTTTTCTTAGCGGAAATCTAGGCCGAATCGTGGACGGGAGAAAATCTCGATCATACTGAATTCTTAAAGGCGCGGAGTAGGGCCTGGGTCTCGTCTCTTTCGGAGGGGGAGAAGCTTCGTCCGAGGGGACAGACAGAGGAGGCACTTCCCTTTGTGTTTTCCGCGCGACATCCATTCCATTCGGCCCTAAATATCAGGGGCATGTGATGTCCCCTTCCGATGCATCAGCGACCTTTACGGGAGACATTCAATTCGCGATTGCGGTCGCCCCGGGACCCCCCTCGTCTTTAGGAAACAGCTGATCTACTCCGGAATCCGGAATGGACCGAACATCCGGATGAAATCGAGGGATGGATCCAGCAGCAGCAGTCTTCAATATTTGAATGCCTGACTAAATTGCTGCTCGCTCTTTTTGACAAAAAATTGCAATAGGAGTTTTGATATGGTCGCGAGGGCCTGCCAATCGCGTCCTTTTGAGCTTTCGTGAAATTAGACATTCTTTGACATTAGGGTTTATTTTGCCATTTGATCTTGATAATTGAGTTGTGGTTGAGATTGTACTTTTTTGGTTGATTTCGTTGAAATTTGGAGAGAGGAGTTTTCTAGCTATGGAACGTCATCGGTGATGTGATTCTCAATTGATTGAAATTCGAAACCTATTTTGACTGACAAGCAAAACATTTAGGATTTGTGCAACCATCCGACTCAATTCGGGTGGGCTCATTTTCTGAAAAAAAAGAGTTCTTTGAAAAGTGATACTTGATGTGATGTCCATTGCTTAGATCTTAAGTATAAATCATAGGAGCAAAGCCTCTCTCGTCCTACATGGGACATGACTGGATGCAACTTCGATTGCGCCATTGACTTGAATTTGAATCATCACTTTATGGAGCAATCTAACATTGTAAATTTATTTTATCTTGAGTGGACAAGAGTTACATATTAGCATGTTTGTACAAATCATCACTACCGTTAATTGAAAATCCTGATGTTGAATTTTTCATTCTCATGATTCCTTGATCCTTGACCGTCGTCACCACCACCATCACCATCGTTACGGAGAAAAGCTGGTAAGTTAAAACAATAGAAGTTGATAAATTTATATGAGATTTAATGAGTTCGAGACAAAGAAAGACCGGTAAATGATGTTTTGGTAAAAATAGAAAATAAAAACAAAAGTACTAAAACATAAAAAAAAAAGGTAGTTTAGAAACTATTCAAAAGAGCAGGTAATTTCATTAAATCGTCGGTAAAGTTATTGACTTATTATATAGAGAAATAAGATAATTGGTAATTCATTTTCCGAATAATTTTTTTATACTTACCAACTCTTTTTTAAATATAACAATATCTATAAATCGATTCTCCAGGGAACACCTGGTGTGGGAATGAAGTGGATGTCAACAACTCTTCTTGGTGTGAAAACATCGGTATTCTCAAGTAGAGGGGGAAGAAAAATATACCCTACTACTTAGAGGACTGTACGATGGAAAGGGTAGATTTCATGTGGGAATTTCGATTCCTATTATAATCAGGTAGAAATAAGGTCCTTGTAGGCACCTCTTGCGCCTCAAGGGGGTGAGTACAAGTGGATGAAAACCTCACTACATATCATCCTTATGGGCAAAATTTATGAAGATATTTAGGTATAAATTATTATTAATAATAAATATATTTGTATCTATTAATTAATTAATTTTATAAAATATATTTCTTTTTTCGAGAAACGGACCGATGGTAGAACTAGGGTCGTGAGTATTGTATAGGTCCTGCCAGACAAGGTGTTGTACGAGACGGGAGCACTTGACATCATGATCCGGTAAAAATAAAGAATAAAAACTTGGGGTGCTCCAGCTGGAGCGAGCAAAAGAGGGTTGCTTTTTGAGTAAATCTCCGTGTCACGAATTTAATCATTCGGTATCGGAGAAAAGTAATGCTTCTGTTCCGGGGAAGAAGAATGGAAATCAAATCTTTGCCCTTTACAGTGTACATCGGAGAACGTGCCGAGACAGCTTGGCGACCCGGTCCCCCACTCTCGAATCAGGCCACATTACATGGCTTGCACCCACCTCTCTCTCTCTCTCTCTCTCTCTCTCTATATATATATATACATAATACGGACAGGAATTAAGGGTTCTTTTAAGTATGGAGGGTCAACTCCACCGTAACTTCTTAAAGTCTGTTTAACGAACTGATAAGCCAGTATAATAATTGCCGGCGCTAGCGAAGATAAGAGGGTTAGGTTTATGCCTCGTTTGGTTGGGCATTTTGAAGGGGCTTTGGACCTCTAAAGGCCCTTTGGTCAAATGCAAATTCATTTAGTTCGATTTTTTGGAAAACTTTGACTATATGCAATTACATTAGGTGACTAGGTCACGCGACCCAGGTGATGCTTGAGGTCACATGACCTCAGGCGACGCTGTTTAGTGGTCAGTCGATGGCCAAATTGGTTGCCAATATAAACAAGAAAAAAATAGCAAAAGTCCTATGCAAAATGTAATTTTTATTTAACGGTATTTAAGCCAAAGTCGTTTGGTAATGTAATTTAAAATTACAATTTACCAAACTCTATTTGCATTTCGAAAAACCCTTTTAGCCCAAAGATTTTTGCATTTTCCCAAGTATATTTGCCCAAAGTCAAACCAAACGAGCCCTTAATTCCTCTTTCTAGGTTGATCCGTGATTCCTACAATGTTTTTCAACCAACTTGTCGACCTAGTACCCCTAGTTTTTTTTTTTTGATCAGAAATGAAATTTCCATTACTAACTCAAAACTAGAGTTTGTGAGATGGGAAAGTCCATACATAATATCGACCATAGGGGAAAGGGTGGATACTCAATCCAATTTGAGGGCAAAATATTGTCTCGATAGACTTTCGCAACTCAGTCGGCTGCTTGATTTGCTTCGTGCGGCCCAAAACTCAGCTGGACCCAACCAAGCTCTATCAAAAGTTTTCTGCAGTCCTGGATAATGGACTGGGCCAACCATGGAGGAGTTTCTCGGCCCATCACGAAGTTGCACACGGACATGCTATCTATTGATAAGTGGACTTGCATATCAGCTAGAGGAATTGAGCGTCGATCAGTTGAAAAAACAGGGCAGATCAGTTGAAGCGGTTCATTTCTCCTTCAGCCAAAGCAACACAGCCCTGACTTTGAGGGTTTCAACAACTTGCGCGGACGGAGATTGGATCTGCCGAACAAAACCGTCAACCAACAGCCCGAAGGTGTTTTTGTAGACGCCAGCTACCGATCCGGAGAAGGAGTCGCTGTTCCAGGTACTGTCGACATTCAACTTCAGTGTGTGTGGCGGCGGAGGACTCTAGATTTGCATGTCTTGCGGGTTCTGCCATGGGGGATTTCTCTTGAGCTTGTTTGTTTTGTCGGACAAGGTCTGCGAGGAGATCGCCAGCTCAACAGTATGCTTCGGATCGGGGGACTTGCCGCAGAAGACTAGAGCATTCCTCTGTACCCCTAGTTGAATAAACAACTAAAAAAATACATAAATGATTTATGAACTTTAATCCGATATATAATGTCAATCTCTAAATTTTTAATTTGTTTAATATAATCCCTGAATTATTAATAAGTGTTTGATGTGGTGTGTTTCCATTTGCCCAATGACAAATTAGACGTAAGCACATGTGTTGATTTTATGCCAAGTTGGATTTTAAAAATATGATGAGTTTCACATGCTTGTCTTTTTATCGGTCTACTTTAAATAATGCAAAAAAAAAAAATTATGATATTCACATGTCCATTATTATCTGATGACGTAAATTATTATATATTGATTCAAGATGAATCATTTATTTGGATAGCCTGCACGTGAATTTTTGTTTTTGTTGTCCTTTGTCTAAACTTAATGAATTGAAAGTTATACCAATAGATTCTATGAATTTAAATTAATAGATGGAAGGTATGGAACATTTTCATTATAGTTGAGTTCAATGACTAAATGGAATATTTATCCATAATTCAAAAATCACATCGAATAAATTGAAAGTTTTAGAGACGGCATTACATATCAGAGCAAAATTCACGAATCATTTGCACAATCTTTCGTTTTAAATGACTGTATTTTCTATGTAGCTAGTGGAGGTTTCAAATTAATTCCACCAATCGATCACTTCGACTCGTCTTTGAGATCATCTGAACGTACCGAACGATGTCTCGGCCGCGAACATGTTCCATGAGCTTTTAACACATTGGTCTTAACTCTCTTCTTTTATCGTACGATGATGATGTCTCTTCAAAATGCATTAGTGGAAATTGGGTGACTTTTCGAAAACTCCCAGGATGATGCTCTCAGGAGGCTCTTCATCCTCGTGTGATGATGGTACGATGGGCTTTTGGGCCGTAGCATCCAATATGGGCTTTGGGCTCGGAACTTAGGATATGTGTCCGTCAACGTCATGCGTCAATGATTGGCAGTCGCAATCTTACCAACGTTATTCACGTGGCAGCGTGTCTCACGCACCTGAAGTTACAGATGGGACCGTCCCTCTTTTACCGAAGAGAAGTGGGGTTCGATTTAATTGGTTCCATTAATTTAAGAAATGGCTGGAGTCCTCGATCTTTCTCAGTTCGAAAATCCTAGGCTCGGTATGATATTATTTGATATTTCCTTTCGTAGTTATTGTTGAAATGTTTTTTTGTTCTTTCATTTTTTTTAGGGGTGATTGGTTCTAGAATTGAAATCTGAATAATTGGTTAAATTTTTGACCCCGTAACTATCCTATTTGTCAACCGCCTAGAATGTATCATGTTTTTCCGATCCAATTTCAGGATTTACTCGATAACTTGTTTTATCATTTTGTTCATTTTTTGCAGCAAAATCATATGAGACTTTGAGTAAAGAAATGATTAAAAGTAAAAGATAAACAACATAAATCCTAATTTGTCAAAAATAATAATTCATAAATTAGTACGATGATACAATGTCCAAACAAGTAATATAAAACATAAATTATAAAACTCTATTCCCTATTCATTTATAAAAATTTGGGGGAAGATGAAAGATTGGCAAAGAGTTCCAAGGTAGAAAAAAAGACGAAGGAGTACTAATGTTAGAATTTAGGGGAAAATGAAATTATGATTTTGGCTTTTTTTTTTATTATAAATTCGATTATGAAACCTATTACAAAATAGGGCAGTTTGGTTCGATCCCCAGGATGAGTATTCATTTAGAACTTGTTTTTGGACCGATTACACTTGATTTCAAAATTTTGGAATCTATTTCTAAACTAGTTACTATGAGAACTAGGTTTCTGAACCTATTTTAGATGATCTGGTCCGATTTTCAGATAGAACCGGTTTAATTCTTAATTTCTCTGTTCCGAGCCATTGGGTGAATTCAGACCCAACGGTATAATTTTCTCTCGTCCGGGGCAGTTAATTTTTCACTTTTTCTCTTTTTTGCCCCACTCTTTTCTTCCTGTTCTTGCGGAAATCCATGGTAGTTATAGAGAGAGAATCGCCACTTTTTGAACTTCGAATCCGAGCCCGCGATCTCGCCTCTCGTTTGCTCCCCGTTCGCAGCCATTCCTTTTTTTGAACTGCTCGGCTCCCCCCGTGATTTCCCCAAAAAATCCGCACGAGTCCATTCGCACTCATCACCACCACCACCATCACCACCATCACCATCCTCGTCGTCATCATCGTCCCTACGAAACTTTCATCAATTTCCACGAGGCGACGAGGTAAGCGGTCGGGACACTAATTGTTCTTATCTTCCTTCGTCTTCACTTCACGGGTCGTTTCCACTGACCTTGTCTCGCCCCTGTTCCCTTTTTACTTTCCTTCCGTTTACTGTTGCTAGGATTGGACTCTTGCTTTTGTTGAGTAGCGCAAAGCGGGACAGAGAAGAGACAGACAAATATCTTCCCCACTTTCTGCGGTTCACATTGGGCTCTTTGGCATATCGAAGGAGACTAGTGTTAGCAACGTCGTACGGGGGGGCTCGAGCTCGAGTGCTCTGCTTCGTTTCCTCCTTCAATGGCTTGGGCTTGGAGGCGCGTGGGTTCTCTCTTGCCCTTTCACTACATCCATGTCATCTTTCAGGTCAGTAGGAGTCTTGGGTTTCTCTCCTTTTGTTTGTTCCGTCCGTACGCGTGTGTTTGGATGTTGGTGCTTGGGGGGATACTGACTTGGTGACTGATTTTATCCGTCTGTCATGCTTCACTTTTCCGAGGAAATTCTCCGCGAAAAGGGGAAGTTATAAATTACAGTCGCGATTTTCGGTCAACGCGCGAGGACATGTTATCTTGTCGTGTTTGTAATCCATTTTGTTCGTGACAGATAGTGAAACTCCTTGTCCTGACGAGGTTTAGCAGAAGCTGTGAGTTTGAACTTCTGGGTTTGCGTTCGGCGTCTTGCCGGTAGCTATCATCACCGTCTGTGTTATTAGCTTAAAGTGATTCCTTTTCCCTGAGCCAAGCAATCCCAAAGGCTTCTCTTTTTATTTTTATTTGATCTTTAAAATTTTGCGGATAAATTAGCGTTCTTTAAGTTGCACGTTAGTCACGTGATGATGAGACGAAAGAAATACCCAAGAAATAAAGAATAACATTAACACACGTTGAAAGGGCAGCACTTGGGCCCTAATGGTGACTAGCATGGTGTGCCTTGGTACAGATATAGGCACACCTAAGGCATTATGCATTCAGGATGTAAGTCATGATTTAAGCATCTGATTTTTCTAGTATTCGACCTTCGCCGGGACAATAATATGCCAAATACGCTCGAATTGAGATTAACGAGAACCTCAGGATATAAATCGGGTCATAACACACTCTTCAGCTGCCCTAATAATTTGCAGAATTTCACTGATCCTTACCTTGTCTATATTGTCTCGGGTCTGATATTTATGTCGATGATGATGTATCGTCTAATAATTTTGATGCCGTCCTCTGGCATGCCTGTTTTCTCTGTCTTCTCAAGAAGGGAGGGATGAATGAGGTGGAGCTCGGTAGGCATACTATTAAGTCGCATGGAGCAGCGCTTGCAAAGAATCATATGCACGACTGGCTTATATTGCTGTTGCTCGTAGTCATAGAGGTCATCCTTTTGATCATCCATCCGTTTTACCGCTTTGTGGGGAAAGAAATGATGACGGATCTTAAATATCCAATGAAAGGAAACACAGTGCCTATCTGGGCCGTTCCTGTAAGTTTTGTCACCTCATTTTCATATAGTGATCAATTGGGATCATGGATCGTCATGTCCTCCTGCTACGATGAGAAAGTCTAAGGACGCTTTATGTGAAACGAAAAAACATAATCAAAAGAAACCCACAGACTTAATGGAAGTCATTTATCTTCCTAACATCAACAGGTGTATGCTGTTCTGTTGCCAATTACCGTCTTCCTTTTTGTCTACCTGCGTAGAAGGGATGTTTATGATCTGCACCATGGAATTCTAGGTAAATCCTTAATCTTGAAGTTGTTGGATCTTCCATCAGAATGCATGCAGTGAAATGGCTGGTAATGAGTTATTGGATGACCTGTTTGGAATGCATGTGCAGGGCTTTTGTATTCCGTGCTAATCACTGCGGTGATTACGGATGCAATAAAGAATGCGACCGGTCGGCCTCGACCAGACTTCTTTTGGCGTTGTTTTCCAGATGGAATCGAAGTAGCCTATAACTTCCTTCAGTTTTTGTTTTATTATATTAAAGATTGTCATTAACAACGTTGACATTGCTATCATATTTATGTTCACGCTTTGTTTCCTCTTGGATTTTCAAAATTTCTAGAAACATCTGCTAATCATACTAATTATTAGTTAGTTTTCCGGATTTTTGCTACCTCTTTGCTCTCAAAAGAATCAGATAATCACTTTTAACAGTGTCAGATGCATTGCTTAGAAACTTTTGTTTAACATGTGACTAAGCACTTTGGCGATGAATTTGGTTTTCCTGTCCATCATATGATTTCTTTTTTTAATTTTTTATTATCTTTTTCAGGAATACGACAACTTGGGAAATGTCGTATGTCATAACAAGGAATTCATTATAAGGGAAGGGCACAAGAGTTTCCCAAGTGGCCATGCCTCCTGTAAGCAATCCTCTATGCCTAACTATCTACTATCTGTGTCATGCTTTTATTAACTGGGGAATTTGATTTCATGTACATTGACATCATTTGACATCAAAATGTAACAGAACGAGTGTGCTATATGTCATCCTTGTAAGAGACTACCAGGATGAGCAATCCTATAATTTATAATTTCTGTGCAGGGTCCTTCGCTGGCTTAGGTTTTCTGTCACTGTACTTATGCGGCAAAATTAGAGTATTTGATCGGAAAGGGCACATAGCTAAGTTGTGCATCGTTTTCTTTCCTCTACTACTCGCGTCTCTCGTTGCAGTCTCACGAGTGGATGACTATTGGCACCACTGGCAAGATGTTTTTGCTGCAGGTTTTCTAGGTACGCTTTTTCAGTGCCTTTATCTTGAGTTGGCCTGGACCTGGATTCAGGTCTCATCCTCACATTATTTAACGTGAAAAAAAAAAAACTTCTGCATAAGATAGTACAGACAAAAAAGGGGAAAAAATAAAAATCTACTTCTATGTACAATTAAAGAAATTTGCTCTGTTTCAAAATGTGCAGGGCTCATTGTAGCGGCTCTCTGTTATCATCAGTTTTTTTCTCCACCATATGATGACGAAGGTAATACTTTTATTCTGGCTGGTGTTTGGCAATGGTGTGTTATGTGTTGTAATGTTCAGGTTATCTTTCGTTTTGTTTGCATCATGTGCATTATGGTATCTACTTTATGTTGCATCTGATAAATTTCGAGATGGCCACCTTCTTGATCAATTGCTTTACAGATCTTTTTAGGCATCATAACCTCCCTTTTTAAGTTCTCTCTTTCCTTGAAGTCGTGCTCGATCTGTCTGTATTGTATAATATAGCAGGCAGGGAGAGAGGCTGGGACTGGCTATCATCAATTCCCGTGTTGCTTTACAGAGTTTTTTTTTAAATTTGGAAGCGTCTAAAGTTCACATAATTGATTGATCATTCAACATTCACATCAAGCCATGATTGAATGAGATACTGCTTCTTTTCAACTGACTTCAGGATGGGGCCCTTATGCGTACTTCCGAGCATTGGACGACATGCATACCAACTCAAACTCAGGACATCCCCCGAACGGGATCTCTGCACAGGCGATAGAGGCTCAGACCACAAATTTCCAGGCAAGACCTTACGGGAACCCGGTGTTTTTGCCTGGGGCTCCAGTGGAAAGATCACCATTTGATGATGTTGAATTGGGGAGGAGATGATTTTGCAGGTGGGTTCATGCATTTGTACGTGTGGGTTGTGTGTATATATGTTTCTTAATGGAAAGATCTTTGTGTGGTCAGATTTAGCTAAATCGCAGATGATAGGTAATGCTGATTGTACCTTAAGGAGCTGAGTCTGTGGGAGATGGGATAAATATCTGGATGTCTTATGGCAAAGTTATGGCTGCTTTTAGAGAACGACCCTAACCAATTTCGAGGTATCGTGGCTTTAAAGCATGTGTTGCCAAATGCTTGTGCTTAAACCATATCGGTGGTTCAGCTACTGCTCGGATACAGCTATATCAAATTGATGATTTGGTTTCGAGTTGGGGTTTAATGTTGGTGTTCTTTGTGTTTGGGAGGCGATCGCTTGCTAATTGATAGGTTGACTTCGGATCTCTCGATATTCAAAATCATTCCATCCCGGATCCCTTTCTCTGGCAAAGCACCGGGTTTCTAAAATCTCATAGGGCCCCCCCTGGAATTCCTTCCAGAGCTTGTTGAATAATTCTTACATATGTACAGTTTGTTGGACGGTATTCTCAGGGGCCGAATCATTGTCTCTTGAAATGTATCTCAACTACATATTCATCTATTTTCAAGTTATACATGCAATGTAGATACTATGCTTTCTTTAGTTTTTAGGGCCAGCCGCCGCTTTCTGATTGGCCTCCTTTGAATGGAATACCTGGAATTTTTGAAGTGCAAGATAGGAAGGACTCATTCCACGGGAATGAAAGGGATTGACCGGCATTTCTCAGTCATAGATGACGCTTGAACCTGCTGTACTTTTCATTCTGTTTTCTCAGATCACCAGAAACCTGTGATACAAAAAAAATCCGTTCAAAAATGGTTGGAATTTCTTAGTCTACGAGACGTACTTGATGGAGTTTGCCAGAGTGGTCAACACTCTCCGGGACACGGCGACCTTCTGCCTGCGAGACTTTGAATTCCCTTTAGCTGTTCCAGTGACAGATGAATGGTCAAGCTCTTCCAACCCAATTCACTTTGGTGTTGTGCTTAATGATGGGGAGAATTAACATCTTTGGAATCTGGACATTCTTTGTCGTGACGTAACATTCGCTCTGCTCGTTATAGAGCAATCTTCTTTTATCTCCAGCTAATCACTTGCGCACTTTTAGCAGCAAAAGCTCCGTCACCTTGGTATCATCGACTCAATCAAACGGAGTGATTAGTTACTGTTGCTCAACAGAATAAATTCAGAGGATGATGATCGTCAAACCACAGGAGTTTGTTAGATGCCGGCAACGCGTAAACAACACGATACGTTATTTGGTGCAAATACGTGCAAGAAGCAGAATCTTAAATAAAGCCTTGCCAAGTCAAAGACAGTCCATGTTTGACCAAACACCCAAAAAAAAAAAAGAGACCTCTCTCGTCGCCTTTTCTGATCTCGTACCAGCCTTCGTTCAAAACTTACTTCCCGACAAGCAACAGATCTCATCCCCCATACCATCTGAATTATCTATATATAGCATTCACGCATAAGTACCCTCTGTCCATATCCATCTCTTCACACACCCGACTTCACACCTTAGTCTCCCTACACGAAACCCCACGATGGAGATGGTGTCAAGTGCATATCATGACAACGTGAGGAGGTTCTGGAGGAGGAGGAGATACCAGAGGCTCGGTCCGAGCAGCAAGAACAGGAAGATGAGGACGGTGAGGCTGGGGAACCATGGAAGCCGACGGCAGCACGTGTGGAAGCTACGGGCCACGCCCAAATGTCGCTGGCTGCTCAAGATGGTCTCACCGGTGAATCTGCTGACAAGGTTTCACCATGCTTATATGGACATGATGATCCGGGTCACCACTAAAGTCGGCTGCTTGAGCAGTGGTGCTGGTGTAATCAGAGGAAAGAGACTGGCAAAGTCTCGGCAGGTTTGTCTCATGCCGAATGGAGAGGAGGTGGACACCAAGTTGGTCATGGAAATATACAAGAAAATCGTGGCGTCGCATGATCTGCAGCAGTTTTGAGGCAAACGTTGCTACCGTGTCTTCTTTTTAAGGATGTTTTTTTGGCTTTAGCTGTCAGTAGTATTTCCTCAAGAGTGGTTTTAGTCTTCTGCTCTGTGCATTGAAACTGCAGACAGATGCACTGCTTTCGTTCTGGAATTTGAAGGGCTTGGCCGCAGGGAACTCTTCTGCTGATGGGACTACGTCAAGTTGTGAAATTAGATTGCACCCGTATTTACAGATTTCCTGGCACTCTTTTTTCCATGTCTAACGACCAATTGTATTTTGAATTCGACCATTTTAGTTTCAAAGGCATAATACATCTCATCATCAAAAGAAAACAAGTTTTTGATTCGAGAGTAACTGTTGGCCGATGGTGCAGATCAGTGACGATCCGTTGCTTTACAACTATGGGGGAAGGAAAATGATACCACAAAGTAGCGTTGTAAAAAGTTGGGTATTTTTAGAAAAACAGAACTGAACCAACAATATGTGATTCTGAACTGAACCGAATATGAACTAAATAAAAAATCCGGTTCAGTTCGGTTTAGTTTCTAGATTTTTTGGTTTTTCTATTTTTGTCTTGTTTATTAAAACCAAAGTGATGAAGGTGTGAGAAAGAAAAGAGATTTAAAGTTGATTATTCAATTTTTAGTGAGAATTTCAGTTCGGTTTGGTTAATCAAATTGAATTGAAAACCGAACCAAACCGAAAAAGTTAGTGGTCATTTTTGGCTATTCATATAGAAATTGAACTAAACCGAAAATGCACGAAATTTCGATTCGGTTTTGGTTTTGGTTTGGTTTGACACCCCAATCACAAAGTGCCATAACTTTCATACATTAGCTTACTTTAGTGTCATAATTTTTTTTTGATCATTTCATTGACACTTTAGTAAAAAAACGTTTATGGAGTTAAAAGCTTGACATCACTCCCTAGATTAACGAATTGGGGCTAAATTCGTTGTGTCCTTCAAATCCTACCCTCACAACCGAGGAGTTTGGGCAAAATTAGGTGCTGAAATTTGCAATGGAGAGGGAGCAGGACAAAGGGTTCACGATCATGGTCAAGACGAATATTATTTCTATTTCGGACACATAAGTCTGAGAAGAACAGTTTGGTCGATTCCTGGTTCATGGAAATTTGGTGATTGAAGATGGCGCATTGACCCTTAGTGTTTGGACCATGGTGATTGAAGAAGCAGGAAAGATGGGACTTTTGTGAAGATATTTGCTCTGCTCGTGACTATGGCGACGAAAGCCAGTTAGGAAAAATTGTCAAACCCCAATGGAGTTCGGGGATGTGTTGAACATTGGTGGATGGTGGAAGCCTCCACCGCATGTCTTCTGTTTTGTTTTCTTTTATGAAGGTTGATTCAGTCGTCTTATTCTTTGTTCACGTTGGACTTCAAAATTATTTCTAAGAAAAATCGAACTTCAAATATTCATTAAAAAAGTAGCTAGAATATGTCGCTGGAGGCACTGAAATAGAAATAATATTCGCCGTACGAAAGTTATAACAGGTCGTGTCATTTTCCTGATACTATCATTTCAATATACATCAGCATCCTGTGATGTGGATCCTCCTCGTTTTTCTACAATTGATTGGAATCAGAAAAAGAAGCAGATGAAATGAGGAGGGTGCTTTCACTTATGGGGTCGAGTGTCTATGCCGTGTTGCCGCAAAAACAATCTACTGCTTTTACCTGAGTTGAGTTGGCCGATGCATTTTTATTGCCAAGTTTTATGATGAATGATCATCATATTGAAGAGGACTTGGAAACTGAAACTTTGGCATGGGGAGGCAAGTAGTTAAATGCTATGAAGACTCCAGAGAGTTGAATCAAACAATAATCCAGAACATGAACAAAGCATTTGTTGATGTACATTTCTTTCTGTACAACAGACAAGGTGCTCGCCATATTTGTCCGAAAGATTGTCTTTCCTATCTTCTAACTGAGTATATGAGGAGAATATAATCATAAGGCTTTAAAAGGTTCTTGCTTATTGCTAAGTATCTACTGAGGAAAGACTCCATAAAGCTGTGCTCATCCTATATTTGGGTTATCATTTTCCCAGAAGATGTCGACTAACCATTCAGAGAATAGGTTGATCTCATCTAGCATCGGCTCATCCAAGAGATCTTGGAGATCCTCCGTCCTGTCTATTCTCAGCGGCGCATCATAATTTGGTTGGGGCTGGTTCATGAAACCGGCTTGAGGTTGAGGTTGAAGTTCCACTCCTGCTACAAGATCAGATCCCTGGTTCATCACATAGCATTGACTTTCTTGGGAAGTCACTGGATTATCGCTGGTCAGGGTCTGGTTCGGGAACCGGGCTAAAGGTTGAGGTTCCACTTCAAGAATCAATCCCTGGTTCATCACATGGTGTTGATCTCCTGGTGAAGACACGAGATTGTTGCCAGTTAGGGACTGGTTCATGAAACAGGCTTGAGGTTGAGGTTGAAGTTCCAATCCTGCCACAAGATCAGATCCCTGGTTCATCACATAGCGTTGACTTTCTTGGGAAGTAACTGGATTGTCACCGGTCAGGGTGTGGTTCAGGAAGCAGGCTTCAGGTTGAGGTTCCACTTCAAGAATCAACCCCTGGTTCATCACATGGTGTTGATTTTCTGGTGAAGGCATGAGATTGTCACCGGTTAGGGACTGGTTCATAAAATAGGCTTGAGGTTGAGGTTGAAGTTCCCCTCCTGCGACAAGATCAGATCCCTGGTTCATCACATAGCATTGACTTTCTTGGGAAGTCACTGGATTGTTGCCGGTCAGTGTCTGCTTAGGGAACCGGGCTTCAGGTTGAGATTCCACTTCAAGAATCAATCCCTGTTTCATTACACGGTGTTGATTTTCTGGTGAAGGCATGAGATTGTCTCTTAGAGACTGGTTCATGAACCCAGCTTGAGGTTGAGGTTCCGCTTCTGCTATGAGATCCAGTCCTGGTTCATGACATGGCATTGACTGTCTTGGCAAGTCAACGGATTGTCGCTTGTCTGGGACTGGTTCATGTGCCATGCTTCAGGATGGAGTTCCGTTTGAAGATTCAATTCCTGGTTCATCAAATAGTGTTGATTTTCTGGTGAAGGCACGAGATTGTCACCGGTTTGGGACTGGTTCATGAACCACACTTGAGGTTGAGGTTCTGCTTCTGCTACAAGTTCCAGTCCCTGGTTCATGACATGGCATTGATTTTCTTGGCAAGTTACTGGATTGTCAATGGTGAGGGTCTGGCTCGTGAACCAGGCTTTGATTTGAGGTTCCACTTCAAGATTCAATTCCTGGTTCATCACGTAGTGTGGATTTTCAGGTGAAGGCATGAGATTGTTGCCAGTTAGGGACTGGTTCGTGAACCAGGCTTGAAGTTGAGGTTCCGCTTCTGGTACGAGATCCGTTCCCTGGTTCATGGCATGGTATCGATTTTCTTGGGAAGGCATAGGATTGTCACTGGTTGGGGACTGGTTCATGAACCAGGCCTGAGGTTGAGGTCCTGCTTCTGGTATGAGATCCAATCCCTGGTTCATGTCATGGCATTGATTTTCTTGGGAAGGCCCAGGATTGTCACTGGTTGGGGACTGGTTCATGAACCAGGCCTGAGGTTGAGGTCCTGCTTCTGGTATGAGATCCAATCCCTGGCTCATGTCATGGCATTGATTTTCTTGGGAAGGCACAGGATTGATGCTGGTTAGGGACTGGTTCATGAACCAGGCTTGAGGTTGAGGCGCCACTTCTGCTACCAGATTCAGTCCCTGGCTCATCACATAGTGTTGACTTTCTTGACATGGCACAAGATTGTCGCCTGCTAGGGACTGGGCCAATCCCTTGTTCATCGCCTCATATTGATTTCCTTCTGAAGGCACGAGATTGTTGCTTGTCGGTCTCGGACTAATGAGAGAAGCAAACTGTGTATAATAGTCGATCATTCTTTCCGATTCGAGAGGTGCAAAGGGAGTATCAACTTCATTAAGTATAGAGTCGAATTCTGGGTGATGCTGTGGATCCACGAGGTCAGAAGAATTGGAAAGCTCTGTCCAGAGATGGTGTTTCGGCGATGGATGATAAATTTCAGCCAAGCCTGTGAGGATGTTGTCTTCTACTCCCACCCGTGGAGGTACAGTTGGAGCAGCATTGCCAGTAACTGCAGTCAAAGACATTGTCTGGTTTTGCGGACTCAAGACAGGCTCAGAACCAGGGAGAACCAGGCTGCCCTCAACTTGAGGAGGCATGCTCCAGGATGCGAAGGCAGTAGGATCCGTCACAGGAATGATGCTATGTATATTTGGCAAGTCCTTCCAGGGCACTGGATGAGTGCTTCCTTCATTTCCATTAAGGCCTTGGTTCACGTAAAGATTTTTCTGCTCTCCAGGAGAGTTTAAATTGTGACTTGAAGCTCGACTGCCATTATGCACTTTCTCATAATGAGATGACTGTGAGCTCTGCTCAGTTGGATTCACGGAGAAATCCGAAAGTTGTGGGTATTGGTTCTGCGCTTGTTGCAGGACTTGGTTTGGGATTGCACTATTACTGTCTAAGCTAAGCTGAGGACTTGGAAGGAAATATTGCTGGCTGGTGTCAGCATAGCCTCCGCTTGTGAAGTCTACGCTGGTCTGTCCTAGTTGGCCAGAAGCGGAAGATTGGGTGTCTGGCTGCTGATGAGGTTCGACTCCCTTGTTGGAGCTGCCTGATTTTCCGTCTGAAGACACAGGGCTCGCATTGACTATATTGCAAAGACGCTGCACTTGATTCTTGTACTTCTGAAAGGGGGAATAACTATTAGCACACAGAACAAGAAGGATACATATGACCTAGCTTAGATGGTAAATCAAAACAAGGAGGATGGAAGACTCGTCCCTTAAGAATGTACAAACTGCAGAATGTGCACAAAAGCGTCTAGACCTAGACAATATGCCGGTGAAAACTAGTCTTGAAGTAGCCAGTCAAAGTAAATTCCAGGCTGGTACATTCCATCGAAAGTAAATTCCAAATATACCACAACAGCATTGAATCGGAAATATCAATTTCGAACATGCTAAAGCTAATAATACTACAAAATGATGATTTAAAATGGAATTGGATAAAACTCGAGCAGGGAGAAATTACCTGAAGGTGGCTTGCGACTTGACGATGACTTAGGTATGGCACGTCCATCATTTGCAGAATCGTTTTCGGGCGTGCATCTGCATAAGCAACAAGAAGAGTCAGTTTGACTACACAATACGTCTTTGCACGGCTATGGAATTAGATGATTCGTCTTATGAGTAGAATTTACTGAGAGATTGAGTATTACCATCACCAAGTGCACTGAGTGCCTCAGTAAATTTGCGATGCAGGTCGGGGCTCCACACACCCTGTTGCATCCTTCTTCTCCCGGGCGAACTAGTCCCGATGCTATCATCCTCTGTATAATCTGTGCTCCAATCCTCCTCAGAGACATGCTCACCAATGGAATCAACCCTATCTGAGTCAATTCTAGGGCTCTCGTATTCTCTCTCGGCGTCCTTCCCATCATCGAATCCTTTTCACTGGCTCCTAGTGTCGTCCCTTTCCCTTTGACATTCAATGGTGCGAAGCGACTTTTCCCCACTTTTGGTTTCTTTGTGCATCTTTCATCGACTTGGTTGCCTTCCGCTGTGTCTCCTCTATTCTTCCTAAGTTGTTCCATTGAGGCTTTTTGAGTTCTAGTCGCCTCGTCTATCCTCTTATCAGGCGAATGCTCCTTCCTGAGGACTTTCTTTCCTTTAAATTTCACCGATCGAGCATTTCTCTTTTCCGTTGGCAATATTGTTCGCCTTCGGAACGCATGCTGCCACAAAACCTTGAGATTTTCTGGAGAAATGGGTTTAAAGAGAAAGTAACTCGCTCCTATGGCTAGGGATCTCCCTGCAGTGTCCTTATGCCGATTCGCTGACATTACTGAATTCCAAATAAGGATTTCAAATAAATGGGCTAAACTAGGATAAATAAAATGAAGTATAAGGTAATAACATGAATGCAAATGAATCGAATAGAAGCTCACAAATGACAGGAATTTCTTCTTTCATAAGATCACGAAGGATAGAAAAGTTTTCGTCATTGATCCTGTCGATATTTGCCATGACAAGCTTGAACCAGCCCTTCTTTTCCTGGACAATGGACAAAGCGACTGATGGTAATTCAGTACCTGTCACTGGAAAAAAGAGAGAGGGTAAAAAATACACTGTCAGATCGGCTAATTATAAGAATGGCGATCTTAATCATTTGCCAAAAGAGCAAGTAATGAAACAAGGAGTATCTAAAATCATACGATTCAATCTATTTTGTTTCGCGTCTTCCTTTTTCCTAATCAAATAAATTGCTTTTGGCGCGAAAAGCTAGCTCTTACAAGTCATTGCGCAGCAACAGAAGAACTAACGTTTGAACTATTGAAACAGAAAGAGCTACAGTTATCACAGCATTTCAACACGAATTCTTGTGGCTCCACAGATCAAGGCATCAATAATTCTGCATTCTTTATGTGTTTAAACAGTTCTAATTTGTCTGAGACTGACTTTGGCAAACCCTTGTCTAACCTCGAATATTATCCTGTATACACAAGAATAGAAAATTGGAGTTACAAGATCTAGGGTTCCTGATCTTGTCTCAACATTAAAATGGAAGGAGACCAATACTAAATTTTCTGGGGGGCCCCAGGAAGGAGATTAATATTGTGATCTAAACATAACAAGGGCATAAATTGTTTGAAAATTAACTACATAGAGGTAGACACTGGTCCTTAATTACTCTATGAATTAGAAAACGGATCCAATCTTCCTCTTCAACGAAAGATCCAGAGGTGCATAAATTTTCTATCCAGTCAGTCTCAGACATATTAGAACTGTGTCTGAGATTGAAGCATTAATGGTTCTGAACTCTATTCGCGTTAGTTTACTTGGATTGAAAATCCTTGCATTAATTATGGGGTCTAAACCTTTAGACACAGGTGCATATATTTTCTACTTATTTCCATGTAGAGATCTAAACTTTAGATCACACATTCAATTTTTCGCGCGGTTGCGGCGCGAAACAATTCAGTTTCACTCATGGAGGCTGTGTGCAAGCACGCGAGCACGAGGGAGGGAGAGAAAGAGAGAGAGGCTTTCGACAGTGATCAACAAGAAGGAAAAATGGGCAAGCCCTTCATATATATCACATATCTGATTACCATCGAAGGAGTATCTTCCAAGAAGGGACCTTGTGGATTCGAGAGACGTTGGGTCGTGATCAACCAACAGTATCGACAGACCACGAGCAAAGCTGGGCACCGAGTTAAGCAGCTGTTCGCAATCCTCGTTCATGGTTATGGTATAGTGGATGGTCGATCGCTCAGCAAAAGGAGAACGATCATAAGCAAGAACAGGCAAAGCTTCCTTTCTCCTTCGCCAGATGATGGACCTAAGGCTTTGAAACTCTCCTCAAAACCCCACACGGAACACGAACAGGAAAACGAGTTTCAGACAACTTCGCATAGAGAGAGAGAGAGAGAGAGAGAGAGAGAGAGAGAGAGAGAGAGAGAGAGAGAAGGTGGCGAAGCCAAAGGAATGAGTAAGGAGGAGAGAGAGATAGATAGATAGATAGAGAGAGAAGCAGAAGAATAAGGTGGTGACTCAAATGGGGAAGGGTGGGTATATATAAATGACACTATGCCTAAGTGTTGGTGCAATAAGAAGGACGATGGAAGCATCTTATTGCTACATTCATCACGGACTCATGATTCAAAAATAAAACTTTAGTTCGTTTAAATAATCAAATGACCATTCTATCGCAAAGCAATGGATCGACTTCTCCTTGCACCTTAACGGGGCCAACCATTGCTTCTAGTATTTTCCCATCGAGGAATACATAAAACCGGAGAATGGGAAGATCTCGAGAGCCCGGTTTGGATCGCGATGCAAACTCACAATCAGGTTGTGCTGGGTGAGTTCATCGTTCTCTAATTATCATTCTTGAGTCATTAGAGACTCTTGCCCTCTTTAAAAACCAAAATTGACAAAATCAGGACTTCCAACTTGTCTTATCCTTGCCTTGCTTCATATGGAAATCCACTTGAATAAAGGGAGACTCCTTTACGAGTGGACTTAAAACAAGTGGCGTGATTAGCGGTAAATGGTAATTTTGCCTTGATTTTGCAATTTTTCGAGCTAACTTGGAAAGCATTTACAGGTCTTTGAACTTGCATATCTGGTCCACTATCTTAATTGGGAAAGTGTTATAAGGTTTGTTTGTCTTCGGAAAACACCTAAACAGGAAAACCTCGGTCAAAGTTGTATTTTTGGGCCGTCAAGCTTTGTTAATTAAAACTAGGAAGTGCAAGTGAGTAATTTCTATCCATAAAAGGATAACTAATATCGGATAGGCCAACTTCACTTTTCAAGTTAAACTTTTTTAACCATAAATTAAGAGGAAAACAATTATTATCCATTTGCTAGCGAAAATGAACGATTTATAAAATATTTTCCTAAAATTATTGTTTGTATTGCTTAAAATAATTAATCAATGTATGTCCTTGCTGTCAACAATAATTTATATTAAATCATTTAGACAATAAATATATTTTTCATTTATTCATTTTTATAAACAATACAAGCGATCATTTTTAGAAAAATACTTTTCAAATAATTCATTTCTATGAATGAAACAACCACTTGGCGTATGCATACTTTATCTATATTGATATGGTAGACAATATAATGAGCTCATAATCTATTTATTGTCATTTTTTTTTTGGTCACAAAGAAATTGTATTCATTATTCAAAGGGATACAAAAGAACATATCTTCATAACAAAGCATGAATATTGAAAAATAAAGCCAAATCTAGAAAAAGAGGATCAACGGAGCACTAGCAAATTTAAGCGTAAACTCATTTCACAAGAACAAATTTGTCAAAGAAATAGGCGGTTGATCACTAGATCTTGTGTTTTTGTTAGTAATGAGCACACGTTGGAAATTCCCTTTTTTATAATTATGACATTGCCAATTAATGGTGCACACCTAGGTTCAGCTTCCTCTAGATTATTATCATATGGAGACAACTGGAATAGGTTAAACAAACACAAATCTAACA
This sequence comes from Angophora floribunda, assembly GCA_014182895.1. Taxonomy (NCBI): domain Eukaryota; kingdom Viridiplantae; phylum Streptophyta; class Magnoliopsida; order Myrtales; family Myrtaceae; genus Angophora; species Angophora floribunda. Next base: position 26,176,747 of record CM024711.1, on the reverse strand, counting down.
TATGGAAGAGCAAATTTTCGTAATTCAACGAGATGTCAAAACTCTTTCAACCATAATTGAAGCTAGAAGCAGAGACCTATACATGAAATGAGTAAAGGGGCATAGAATCCTCAAAAGCATATTTATAAAACTTCCACATCTAAATCGAGAGATGATAGCACCCAAATCTAAAATTAGATCCTAGAACAAAAGAAGAGAGCTCCCAAATCTGAATCGAGAGAGAAGAAAAAGCAAGAAGAACAATAAAACGTAAACAAAATCAGCAAAAGAGAAAGGGGAGAGTAAGATTAGCTTAAATCCTCCTCATGGCTAAAGGTTGAAGAAGATGATGGGAAAAAAAGAGGGAAGAAAGGGAAGACTTTTTGGCCTCCACCAAGTCCTTGACAATTGAGGATTGAATTAGTCAATTATTGTCATTAATTCTTTGCTCTTTGGAAACTCCATAGTTTTGCATAGTAGTGGAGGTGATGATTCCTTATCGTTAACCTTCTATATTGAAGAAGAAAATTTGAGCAGATCTCGTAGAGCTACAATTTTCTGATATATCCCTACCGCTTTATTTGTTCCATTCCATATGATTGTTTGCACTAGTTTCTTATTTCACTAAGAATTTACCTAGAACTAGTTCCACCTCCTATATGATTAAATCCACCCAATTTTCAGGAAAGGTAGAATTATCCTTTATCATTCAATTGGAATATAAATTGATGGTCCCAAATTTATTTACTTACTTTTTTTTAAAATTTTTCTATATCTATGTAGGATCAACTTATCATAATTAATAATTTCATATGTTTAATTTTTTGTTTATTGTAGATTTTCCATGCATATTAAAGGCACTGTTTTTTTTTTTTTTTTTATTGTTAGATTTACTTCCATACGAAATGCTTTGTTGAATGGAGAAATTTCCAAGAAATCTAGTTTTTTTTTCTAAGTTGCTGATCAAATTTATGGATAAATTGTTAAGTAGATGAAATTTAATTGAAAGGCTTTGTTAGCAATTTTTTTTGGGTTATTTTGAGAGTAACATTATGTTGTGAACCACAAACTTCTTGAAGGAGTGGATCTCATAAGAATTTATAATTATTTATTATTTATTTTTTTGTGATTCAAAATAGACTATCAATCTCACAGTTGATTAATGATAATTATGTAATTATTTCTCTTAATTAAATCAAAACATTGCATAAAGTAAGTATTTTTAAATTGAAAATGCCAGTGAAATAATTATTTTGGATTGACAAAAATTAATATCATCTATGAACTATTTACAACAAAGTATCAAGATACCTCAATGTGCATAATGTTTTTAATTTTTCCTAAGTATTCCTCTAATGTCTTATATGCTTTGTAGAGGTAAATTCCCAACAGCAGATATCATATCGCGTTGAATGCCCGCAGTAGCAATCCATTATAATTTCTGTTTGGATAATCTGGAAAATCGAGATTATCTATTCTTTCAGTGCACATGGACGGGAAGCATATGGCGTATTATCCTTGCACAATACGGAATCCGCCGTAACTTAAGAGGATGGAATGATGAAATCCAATGGATGATTAGGGCTACTAAAGGCAAGGATTTGGTGGCAAGGCTTCTCAAAGTAACTTTTTTAGCAACCATTTACTGTATTTGGATGAAACGTAACTGTAGATGTTTCCAAAACAAGTCAAATGATGTCTATATTATTGTGGCTAAAATTCGTAAGCTTGTCAGGGACCGATCATCATTTTACAAAAAATTTAAACCTTCTCAGACAAATGTAATTTCGGCTACTATATGGAGAATCCCTCACTCCATTTTTTGAGTTCTTAGTTATCTTTTGTAATGATGGGGAATGCCCCTAAGCCATTGTACGTCATCTTATAAATGATACTTACATTTCAAACAACAAAAAAAATTATCTCGCTAATATAATAAGGGAAAACAATAAATTTGTTGATATATTAAATAAAGAAACTTGAAATATATTTTACTCTAAGGAAATTAATAAAAAAATTTACTAAGAGAATGAGCTTTTGAGATAAGAGGGATAAAAAATAAATAAGTTGTTATAAGATCAATGATGAAAAAGAAACTTTTCAGTTTTATACTTTATCAAAGAATGTCGTCTTTTTTTTTACTATTAGTGAGATAATTTTACATTGAGCATATAAAACCTTATACGAATATTTGAGAATACACTTTTCTTTAATATAATAAAAAACAAAACACGTGAAATGTTTCATTATGGTTACTATCCTAAATAGAAAAATAAAAAATAGAAAAAAAGAGCCATCACTCTAAACCGCAATCAAAATATTAATGAGATTGTTGTCTTTTTAATATAAATGAGGTGAATTTAGTCATTTAAAGGGTGAAAATAGCACTGTCCTCAATTTCATAAAATGGAGATCTCTAGGAATTCCTTGTCTTGTTTAATGCTTGTTCAATTACTTTTTTACTTGCAAATGCAATTTAAGCATTAGCTTTGGCAATAGTGACATATGCCGATATCCCAAAACTAGCTATCACCCCATCAGTAGTTGGCTACGTAAGGATTAATATATAGACTAACTTTTTACAGGATTAATAATCATATAAAGCAACAGATATTTTAGCCATTTGCATCAATCTCAAGCTTCCTTCTTATATACGAGCTCCATTAGAACCACACTTGGTTCAATTAAAGTTCTTGAGCAAAATGCTTTGAGACAACAAAGCCAAATAACATTTTTAACTCGTGTACCTAAGTATTTGGATGTACGGACCTCTAGAGTGCCAAAATTTGACACGGGGGGACACTTAAGTGCCAAAAGTTATAAAATGTACACTTAAGTGCCAAAATCGAAGCAAAATTGATCAGTTAAGTACCAACGGCGAAAAATTTTGGCCAAATTGTTACGTGTCCATTTTCCGGCGAATTCATTTGCTGATGGAGCATTTTGTTCAAAATAAAAAATCCATGTGGCAATTTTAACAAAAAAAAATTGCCAAGTCAAACTAAAAAAAAGGAGAGGAAGGGGATATGGCGAGGGCTGTGCAGCCCTCGCTGCCGCCCTACCATCGCTAGGAAGGGCCGGTGACGGTGGGTGAGGGTCGGCTGGGGTCGCTAGGCCCTGGCCAGTGGCCGGCGACCCCGGCAGGCCCTTGCCTAGATCTAAGGCAAGGGTCGTCGGCCCTCACCCAGCTGGGCACCCTCACCGGAGCTAGGGGAGGGTCGTGACCCTCGCCCTAGATCTAGGCGATAGCTTGCGGGCCCTCACCACGGGCCGGCTGGGGTCGCTAGCCACTAGCTAGCTAGGGCCCGGTGACCCCAGCCAACCCTCGCCCACCATCGCCGACCCTTCTCAGTGATGGTGGGGCAGTGGCGCGGTAATGGCGAGGGCTACCGGATCCCCCTTCCTCTTTTTTTTTTTTAAATAAATTAATCAAATTTATAATAATATGTATTTTTTAATTTTTTATATTATTTAATTAGTAATTTTTAAAATTCACATTAGCGCAAAATGATGCCGTTTTGGCTGATTTTTCACCGACTCAGTTTCCGGTGAGTCACGTGTAGGCAAGAAAATTAATAAAAAATTGTCACATAGGATTTCCGGAAGGGTTCCGACGACTTGGCACTGAAGTGATCCATTTGTTTTGAAAAATGACACTTAGGTGTATCTTTTGTAACTTTTGGCACTTAAGTATCCCCTCGTGCCAAGTTTTGGCTCTTGCGTTGTACTTATGCCTAAGTATTTGATTATAGGTTCACTTTCAATCACTATACATGTAGAGACATGCGGCAAAAATCCGATACTTCACTAGCGTTGAAAAGATCACTAAGAGTGAGTTTAAATTTGATCTGTTAATGTATTCGGCGGTTTTCGCCTTCATTTAATAATTTAAATTAATGAGTTATTTGTCAGCTAGATTACAAATTATTGCACACAGTACCAAATCTCCTACTTAGGACTTCACTAACATCCCTCGTACTTGCACTTTGACAGGATGGATTTACTCAAGGTGACCTTCCCACTTTATTAATAACCTTTTAAGAAAATAAAAAAAGGAAGAATTTATATGTAATTGGTTTTGCCTCATTTTCTCCCATTTTTAACTCGATTTAGTAGAAACAAGAATTAAGCATGTAACTTAGCAGACCATTTTTCGAAAGATCAAGACCTGTTGTAATATGATATTTACAGAAATTTGTCAATATAATTATGTTGTTTTGACTTGTCTTATATTTACTAAGCTTACTACGAAAATTCCACTTGAAAAGTGTAGACTTCTTCACAAGTTGAACTAACCAAGTACGGTGACTGGCTATATTCGGTAAGTTGCATTATTTTTGGTAATCTTTCAACCTAATCTGGAAAGCATTCGTAGCCATTGAACAAAGCAATTTCGTCCCGAATCTGGCACCCTCGGTGAAAGTTCCATTTTTTGGCCGTCAAACTTTGGTCTCAAATTTACCACCCACCTGGGTGGCGTTGCTGGTTCGCGCTCTCTTCCTCTCGCAAAAAGTCGAGAGTTCGAATCCCAGTTTCGTCATAGGGTGACTTACCTGGTTGCACGTGTGTGGTGGCTAGCACGTGTGACCCCCAGGGTTTACTCCCCCGGCTGTCGGTGGGGTGCGGGGTTCCCTGGGTCATAAAAAAAAAAACTTTGGTCTCAAAAGTATAAAAAGAATGTAGCAACTATATTCCCAATTATGTAAAGATAATTAAATTTGGACGGGCTCCTTAGCTTCACTTCTCTTGTTAATTTTTGGACCCATTTCATCTTAGTTTAGCACGTATTTCCTTTTTTCTTCAAATTATAATGTGAGGAAAAACAATCATAATAAAGATGGCATCGCCAATGCACACGACATAGGCTTAACTTTTTATGTATTGATGATACACTCAAAAATGTGATGAACTAATAATTAATTCTTTTGCCATCTATTTCTTTTTCTTTTCTTTTTTTTGTAATTTGTCATATTCTAATCCTCTATTTACTTTTAGACTTTTGACTTGCCTTTTTATAGAGTGTAGGAGTCGAAATCCACGTCTAATACTAAACGTTCCCATCTCAACCCCTCCTAAGAAGACAGAGATTCGAATCCTCCATCTCCTCCTTCCCATGTAGGAAGGGTACGAGGCTTGCCCTTTTTTTCTTTAGTCATTGGGAAAATTACACATTGTTGCACAGTTGACTGTCTTTCAAAGCTTAGTTTGACTTAAGCATAGAGTTTTAAGGTGGCGAGCAGAAAGTTTCTTTTTTAAATATATTAATTCCCAGCTAAAAAGACGATTGGTCGATCGCGCTTAATACTTTCGTGGAATGAAACAAGAGTGAGCTACTAAATTTACGTTAAGACCAGTTTTAAGCCGACTCAAAGCATGTCTCTCAAGATCCTCTCCAAGTATCCTGCCTCTAAAAACTCCAAGGGGCGATCCCTTGTGCTCATGTGTCCGATGGGAAATCCGTCCGGCCCAAAATCGTGACGAAAATCCTTTAGGCTGCATTTGGTCGACGGCAGAGCTCCTGAGTTGGTCTTCGACGGCATGATGAAGATTACCGTGGACGAGCATCGTCGCTCGGTGCGCCCTCGCTCATCTTCTCATCCATCAATCCCTCCGCACTCTGCGACTTCACTTAGCAAAAGCCAAATAGTGCTTTCTCCTCCTCCATCGATCTCTCTCCGCCGAATCAATTTTCCCTATGCTTTTCCTCACATTTTTCTCTTTGTTTCTTTTTTTAAATCCTTATCCTATTCGGTATATCTCACTCTCTCAGTGATAATTTTTTTTAAAATCTTTTTGGATCGTATTCGGGTTATGTACAGATTTTACGTTACCCCAGATGTGGAATAGGATATACATTATCTTGTCCCAAGTTGTATCTGCTCCACCAAATGTGACCTTGAACTCTTGAGGCCAACGATGTAGCACAGAACCTTGATGTGTAGATCCCTCTACCCATGTGCCCAACGGGTAGACTCGTACCCATGTGGGTGATGATAAAAGACACCTCCTTCCGTGGCCAACAAGCTTCGGTATTTCCCGGCCCATCAGCCTGATGGACGAAGAGGATGACCAAGATTTGAAGAAAGGGCCGCATGAACCCAACGGATCTCATTGACCCGACAGGCTGCAGCCGCACAATAGAATCCATCAGATTGTAGTAATCTAATCGGATCGAGATTGCCATAATCCTCCCTATGTAGGAAATTTCTCAAGCAATTTATTAAATGATCACCATCCTCATTAAATATTAGAGGCGTCAAGGGGTTGGATTGGACCGAGTTTTAATGATTGATCCGACCCGATCCTATCCGCTTGAGACTCAAATATTATATAACCCAAGAGAATGGATCAATTCGAGTCGGGTTAGCGGCGATTAGCTGGGTTCAAATCTAGAGTATTGTCCTTGTCACACTTGCGTTGAGAGAGAGATAATTGTGTTATGGGGGTGTCAAAAAAACCACGGTGACCAAACCTGACCCTACCCCAACCCTAACGATACCAACATTTAAAAATGCCTACCTGAAAAAAGATTAAGGATTAGCCTCAAAATCCTCTAAATTTTTGGGCCGAGCCAGTGCAGATTTTATTTGAAACCCTTAAAAAAAAAACCCTATTTGGACATCATGCTCAACTTAACTATCCACTCGACCCTGTTAGCTCGGTTGCCATAAGGGCAGCATCGCACGAGGATCAATACTTGTATTTCCTAGTCAACTCCCCATTCTAGCAAGCTTGTCACAGCCTCCGTTTCTTACTTTCATCCTTTCCATCCCCAGTGAACTTGTTTGGGATTGATGTAATCATTAGGTTGGCCTCCTTACCATCGTAGACGGTGGCAATGGCAACGGTTGATCTCCTTCCCCGACAAGGGTGCTCAGCTTAACTACCCACTCCACCTAGCTAGCTTGGTCGCCAAGTGGCACCGTAAGAGGATCAATACCCATATTTCCTTAGCCAACTCCCCATTGCAGCAACCTTATCTCAACCTCCGTTTCTTTCTTTTGTCCTTTCCAACCCCGATGAGCTCGTTTAGGAAATCATTAGATTGGCCTCCTTCCTGTCGCAGACGGCGGCAGTGGTAACAGCCTTCCTGTCGCAGACGGCGGCAGTGGTAACAGCCCTCCCCCCCTCTTCCCCATTGTTCCACATTTATTTGTATTATATTTTTACACAGTCTTAACTATTCTTTCTTATGCCCAAATTGTGTTGTGAGTTACTAACGGTAAAAGTACTTGATTGCACAAATCATTAAATTTAGAGGACTTGATTGAATAAATCAAAGATTTGAGGGGACTCAATTGGAAAACTTGTTCAAAAGGCCTTTTCGCCTTCAGTACGCCTCCCCGCTTGTTATTCTCCGTCGGCGTCCAGTGTTCTCTTCTCTTCTCCTCTTCCTTCCTCCGGTGGCAATTTCGAACAGCGCTGCTCGGATCCAAGTTCGCTCCTTTCGGGGGAAGGACGACGAATCGCGCCTCTCTGCTCTGTCCTTGGACGGCGTCGACCGACCGACCGACCGAAAGCTATCGCCGGGTTTTGGCCAGAGCGGAATCGATGGCGGTGCGGTTGAGTTTTTCGCCTGCGATTTCTTTTCCCGGTCTTCTTCTTCTTTCCTCGTTGCGATTTGAATGATCATGATGATTGCAGGACGAGTTGGCGGAGGAAGAGTTCGAGCCCTTGTTCGATTACCGCCGCGTGCAGCCCAAGCTCGTTTGCCTCGATGGTGGGTTTTTGGAATAGCTATTGTCGTCAGGAATTGGAGTGTTAAAGCTCGTTGCTTGGTTTTTGTCTTCCTTTTTTTTTTTTTGCGGTTATTTGATGTCGGCGATTCCTTTGGGATTTTGACGCTGATTAATTTGGGAAAAGGGAGAGTTTTGCTTAGCTACTGTATCGTGGAATCGCTCTGAATGGAGTTTTCTGAGGTTGGGCTGCTTTTGTAGATGATGATTCTGACGAGGAGCCGATTTTCGTCTCGAAACGACAGAAGGTCTCTGGAGTAAGGTTTTTGTTAGCGAACCCTGCAAAAGTTAGTATGGAGAATGTTTTCGATTGCAGACCTGGAGTATTTTCAATGAAATTTGGTGGTTTTAGTTCGTTTCTTCTGTGTTTAGTATTTGTTGAAAATATAGTTGGTCACTTGGTATCCGTTTTTCTGGTTTAGGATGGGAAGGCAGGGAATGATGGCATTCCTCAAGTAATTATCTGTGATGAGAAAAACGAAGGAAAGGAGGAGGAAGAAGAAGAAGATTGGTTGCCCCCACCACCCAAATTTGATGCCAATGTGAAGAATAAGCTTGCTGAAGATCCTGCACTTAAGGAATTGAGGTATTGCTTGGACAATATATATATGTGCCTATGTATCTGTATGCTATGCTTCACCCAGAATCTATTTTTCTAATCTTGCATATACTATAGGCTGCATGAACCATATACACTTTTAAGATTTACACATGCAATCGTGAATGATGTTGAATTTTTACGATCATTATCGAGATACTGGATTTTTTCTATGTATCAAGACTTCCCCTATTAATTTCGATAATGATTATGTCTCCTAGTTAGTATGCTTGCTGATAATAGTGCTATAAAATTTTGAGGCACCTCTTGTTTCATGAAGATATTCTGAGAGGCATAATTACTGTCTGTTTTGTAACATATATATTGCAAGCTGCAGTTTAATTGGATATATTGTTTGGTGTTTGTCAATTTACTTTCGAGTTCAGAAATTTCAAGGATCTACATGACTTATTTTTTTGTCCAGTTTGATCTTTTCTTAACAAGTTCGAGCTAACTGGATGAGGTTTCTGGTCTTAGGTTGATGAAGCAGGAGCTTCAAACATGTGCACAATCTGCCAAAGATTTGTTGCGGTCGGTGGAGGATTCTTCTCAGAGAAAGATCTCTAGTCCATCTCAATCTTTGAAGGATGCTCCTGCTGAATTACCAAAGCCTCAAAATGAAAGAGCTAAGATAGTGATATCAATACAGGACAAGGATGGGCACAAGCAATTTCGTATTTTTCTGGTATGGTTGCATTCTGAATATCTAGACAATAAGTGTATTTGCAAAACTTGCTGGCTGTGATGACACGTAGAATCCTTTTTCTTTTTTTGTCGTGTTTAACAATAAGACGGTCCTGATCTACATCTTGCAATCTCCTTGTCTTCCGTCTGTTGTGTAAGCACACAATTGAAGGCTTCGACTAGGATAGCAGTGGTGACAAAACCAGCTAGGTCAGTAATGAGGCCATGGGACATCTATACACCCATCTACCTTTTGGTTTTTAGTTTTTTCTTGATTTTTAGATTTGTAATCATTTGATTTCTTGATCAATTTTTCCAAATTTCACTCAGTATATGAGTCCGCTTCTTCTTTGAATTCATTTTGTGCGATATTCTGCTTGTGAAATGTCTGGACTCTGGAATGTTTAGCTAGTCATGTTTATTCATTATGGAGTCTTTGCTTGCTGAGGTTGTCTAAGAGTTGGAATCATGCTCAAATGATGTTGAGTTGGTAAATAACAAGAGAAGTCATTCTACTATGGAGTTTTTCTGCCATAGAGGAGTGAACTGTTATTTGTTTCATTCATTCCATTTAGCCATTTATCTTTCTTCTTGTGCATTACTACATCAAAAATTGGTCAAGAGTTCTAATTGGAACCTAACGTTGTATACCAAATAGCTCATGGGAGAATTGTTGGTTCTCAACTGCCTGGTGTGGTCTGATAGTTCAATGAATGGAGCAAATCAGTTTTAGTAGTCAATGTGATAAAAGATGTCGATTTAAGCAACCTTCAATGTAATCCACTATATTGAGCGTCATATTTCTAGGTAACTATGACTGTGCTACTACGATGGGGCAAATATCTTTATGTTTAATCTGCAACTAAGTATGAAATAAATGACTTAAGCAGAGTGGTCTAATGATGGCGACAAATGTAGGCTGTCATGAGAGAATTTAGTGTGTTGTCTGATTTCAGTTTTGCTGTTGCATGCCATCCATATTTATGATTTTATGCATGTAAGGATAAATGGAATTTTTGTTTAAGTATGATTTGTTTAATTTTCTGCTAGTTTTCTTCTTGGGTAGGGAAAACTCTTGGGCCTTTCCTCATCTGGGTTTAATAGGTACCTGCGAGCGTGGTGGTATAAGATTATCTGTTTAGAATCGGCCCCTTGTGGTCAAACATTTGATTTGAATTCTATGATTTTTGAGTTAAATGGACTGATTTCCAATGAGTATAATCCTTATAATTCCCTGCTGTTGCTTGGTTGCTTTAAATTAGTGAATATTGTGATTTTAGAAGCACATTTTGAAACTACATTGTAGTTCATAGATCACATCAGGCCATCTCAGTCATGATGCAACATTCTAAGTCATGTGTAGTTATACTTATGGCATGCTGAACAATTCTGAGGGAATGATGTCTATACCATACCTGCACACATGATCAAGGAATATCCTTTTGATAAGCCAAACTTAGTTCGTTGCTTTGACATGACTTAGCATCTCCAGTCCTGCTGTAATCTCCAAGTTTCATCTATAGGTTGGTTGGGTGGCTCTTTCTTTTCTTTAGTTTTTATATGTTTGAAATATTCAAGGTAGATTCATTATCTATATCAAATGGACTGGATTGTGTCCAGGCATGTTTATGAATATATGTATAAGTCAGAATATCTCTGATTGAGTAGATTTGGGTGCAGCAGGCCTTGTTGATATGCAATAGGACAGTTAACTGCCTACAGTTAAATGGCATTTACCTGTCATATAATTATGGATTGTTGCCAGTACCTTATTAATGATTCCCCGCGGCTTTCAATTTTTCCTTCTGGATGGTTGTTTAGTCTCTGTACCTGTGCAATAATAATAAAAAGTGCTTTCTTCTGGGATTGTCATCCTCGTAAAGTAAAATAAGTTCTTTCTCCACTCTGCTGCTAATAGCTACTAAGCAGCAGATCCTTCCAACTTTTCTTGAAATGATTCCCGTATGGCCCTGATAAATGATGATGAGCACATTTTTCAGAAGGCTATCTTCTGATTCTCCTAACAAGCCAAGCACACAAGATCCAATTTCAGTGCTGTAGCAATCAAATTCATGTGGCTCAAACACTTAACATCGTCTATTACTTCTATGCATCACACAGCAGTTAACATTTTGTTCCTTTAACGCTTATAATTTCTTTTCTTTTTCCCTTGAATTTCATAATGGTCAACTTACCTTCCATAATGTTGCTATAGGATGACAAGTTTGAGCGGCTGTTCAAGTTATATGCAGATAGAGTCAAGCTTAACCGAGAAAATTTAGTATTTATCTTTGATGGGGAGAAGATCAGTCCATCAGCAACCCCTGATAGTTTGGGAATGGAGGATGAGGACATCATTGAAGTGCATGTTAAGTCGAGCTGATTGAGGTCAGAATCTGCTTTGGTAACTTCTCTTTTTTCAATTGCAAGTGAAAATTGACGTGCTGAGTAAGTGAGCAGCAGTTCCACCTTCTCATTCTGTCTATTCACTTTTGCAAATGATTGTGTCTGATAGCATTTGAAGAAAAGCATTAATTGAATGCATGGAAAAAAAAACTGGTGCACATGATAGGTTTACAATGTTGAGGGAGGTGAATGTTAGAGGTAGTAGAGGGCATGAATTGTGAAGCTTTTGCAAAGGTACTGTCGGTTGTCTTTTAGATTAATGAAACAGAAACAATCTTGAAATATTGCGTCAAATTGATCAGGCATTGTCATTTTCACACTCATCATTTACCTCAAAAGAAGCTGGTAATGTTGGAATACAATGGGTCTCATCTGTCATAAAAAAGTTTTCTAGACCTCAACTATGTCTGAATCAGTTACTTTACCATTTCTCCATTTTTGGCTCGAAAGTGGCATTTGTATTTCCTGGCTGTGGATTGTGGGGTTTGGCTTAATTGTGGTGAAGGCTGGAGGGAGAAAGTCAAGTATCTTTTCAAAACCAAAAACTATGAAGTTAGAAAAATAGGACATGGCCTTGTTGTTTGCACCATTGTCACGTGGCCCTTCCAGTCTCTTCTTCAGAAACTGAAAGTTAAGGAGTGAGAGAGCACAGTTGTTAGGATCACGATCCTATACGATCTCATGATCCGGGATTGTGATCCTACCGCGATCCGACCTGTTTGCGATATTTGGTGTGATCTGGATCATTGGGGGATATCTGGGTCATTGGATCACGATCTTAACAACTAGGCTGCAAAGTCAATACAAACTGAACTTCTGCTTGAGGACTTGATGACCTTTGATTCAATGTTTAACTGCAAATATAATGCACTTCTGCACTTGAATGGTAGGAGGAGTCTGACCATGTGGCTGCATTCCTGTCTCTCTATAGGAAATAAGAACGAAGTAGCCTGAGTAATATGGATCAGAAACTGGTTCTCGTAGCATTCTGCTGCATCCACTGGTACTCCATAACACAATCTCCAAGAAATCTATCAACAAAGCAAAGTAATATTACCCTTCTCCACAACTGAGATGAGACAACTTGTTGCTCTGCTTACACAGGAGACATAAAAATGAATGTTCTCTTGTAGTTCTCAATTCTTAATTTTTTAATGGAAAAATGTTGATTATATAGTACTTTATGTACATGCGTTTGGTGAAATGTGATTTGAAAACTATCTTAGCTATATAATTCTAATTTTATCATTGGATTAACATTGTAATTACATCGTATGGTAATTGTTCTTGCTTTCATTTCTTTTATTTTTGAGAAGGTGCTAAGTATCCAATTTCAAAATACTTTGTCGATGCTTTCAAGAACAACTTCCGAAATTTGTTTCAAAAAGAGTTTCCCAAACATTCTTCAGGATTAGAGAACAGAAAAATAGTTTTCTGTCTTTATTTGGGCCAAGCCTAATCTTTTTAATCCTTTTCTAATTCTGGGTTCTTTTTGCAGTAGTGACTAGTCAGTATATGGGTTTCTGATAATCTTGGGAAAGTAATCAAATATGTACCATAATATGTGGCCATTATTACCCTATGAGGATATCTATTATTAATCAACCATGGGACCAGGTTGACTACATATATGTACCCCCTTGAACTCTTATGGCCCCAGGCCACATGTGGCTTAGGGAATCAGATTTTCCCCAGTCATTGTAAATGCTATATATATGACGCCCGGAGAAAATTTAATGCCCTTACCCATATGTGGCCTGGGGCAATTTTTTGTCTGTTTCGCTATGGTAGTTCTACTGTTTATGATGCTTCAAAGTCTAAGAACCTAGTGGGCAACTTGAGCCTGAGTGAGGAAAGTGATTGTTGCAGACTCTTTTGAGGACCTCATGACATGATTTAGGTGGAGTTTGCTTTTGCCTGTGGTTAGCTCATGTTGTTAACAATGATAACAAGTCATGTTGACCCAGGTTATTGTCCATGTCTTTTATCTCTCAATAAGGCTGCAAATAATTTGTGGCACTTGTTAGTTACTTGAGTTTAGCTTGTTAGCTGCTTGACTGGAGGTCCACCCAATTTTTACCGAGTTTGAATCAAGTGTGGGCGAATTAACATCATACCAAATCAAACTTGAGTTTTTAGCATACTTGAATTGAGTGGCTTTTAATTCTCATCTAGTAGTTAACATAATTGTAAATGTAATCTTTTATCTTTAATTATTTTTCATACTTTGATAACACAAACTTAAGCTTTATTCACGTGTGTAGTAGAATTCTTTTACTTAGGAGCTGAGTTGAATCGAGCTCGAGCATGTTAAATAACTTAGAATCAAATTTAGTTTGAAACATGAAGGTTATCGAACTCAGTATCTAGTCTTGGTCAAGTGATTAAATTATATCTGCTTGACTCAGTGGACTCTAGTTCTGCGCTGCTTCTTTTTTCTTTTTTGTTATTTTTTTTGGATGTATGCGTTTCCAGTGATTGAGTGGTATTTGTCTTGAGGCAGCATCTCTCGAGGATTCTCTGTATGACTAGAATCTTGTTCCATTGCCTAGTTCTTATTGCATTCTCTAAATGCAGGTTCATGCTTCGAGTCGGGGCTTAATTCAACTTCTTGTTGCCTTCTGTGCAACTGCATGATGACCATCGTCAATCTCTCTCACCAGCTTCTCTGTAAAACTGATAAAAGCCGATATACTTTGTGGCCTTGCAAATGTATATAGTTCATGCCGATTTTGTAGACTGGGAACTTTGTTTTCCTAGGAAAGCCCCTGCGTGCTAGTTAAACAGGCCGATTGCCATTTTTGGTAAAAGAAAGTAGCTGATTACTTTGTCAAAGGTGATTTTTAACTCACTTAAAAGAAGAAAAGGGACTAATAACAAACACAAGAAATCAGTGCTGATTGTGGTCTTACCCGCTATTGGAAAGTAACCGAAGGCTGTTGGGGACTAGTTTTTGTGTATGCATCGGTCCTCTACAGGGTACACCAACTGATACAGCTTCGGAAGTTGCTCGGAAATTCATATCTCTCCAGCAACTTTTTCGGCTTTCCACTGATCGGACGAACGTGCACGTGACTTGGGTGGACGGTAGTGGACAGACTCATTTGTCTATTTGGACAGGGCCAATCTTTATCATGATGGTGCTCGGCATCTTTTCAGGCTTTTAACTTTAGTGGGGGCGTCGTTGGTCAGACGCAACGGTCCAACCCGGGGAACACGCCTGCCCTTTATCGAGTTGGCTTTAACTTTCGCTTTGAAAAATAGGCGTCGGTCTCGGCCTTGATAAGGACGACTCCGCGTTCCCCAGGAGCATCCACCATCCGCCATTCAAAACCAGACGAGAAAAGTGGTTGGCGGAGGTGAAATGGCATCCGATGTCTGTTTCTTTATAAAAACCCACAAGCATCTTTTACTTCAGTCCACACGGCGATGAGAGAGAGAGAGAGAGAAGTGGGGGGAAAGAAAGATGCAGAGCGAGGGAGTGCATGGAATGGAAGGTTAGGAAAAACGGCGACTGAGTGGCGGGGTTCGCCCTCTTTCCTATTCCTCCCATTCCATACACTCCTTTGCCTCCTTCCTTTCCCTTTCCCTTCTCCTGATACGATAGCCGTCGCCGGAAAACATAGGATGAACAAGAAAGACAGATACCCACAAACACAGATCCGACTGAGAGAGAGAGAGAGAGATATGAAGAGAGGGAAAGGGAGAGAGGGTTTCAGGAAAATGTGGGCATGGGTCGTTTGGTGAGAGGAATCGCTCTCGGTGGTGTCATGCACGTATTTGTTGTGGAGGGCGAGATTTCTTGCCAATACCACCCATGCCAATGATTTCCTGCTTTTCCTCCCTTTCCCTTCTTTTCCGCAGAGCTTTTGACGGCCATGGAAAAAGGTTTGTTCGTTTCATCTCTCAGATCCATGCTCTCTCTCTCTCTCTCTCTCGGTCTACACATGTTCATGTATTATCTGTACTAAGTAATAGCTCTTGGGTCTCTTGATATGCGTCGGGGGTGTAGATCTTTTCTTCTGTAGCTGTCTTGCTTTGATTTATATGGATTTGTTCTTTTTGCCTTTTTCATTTCAGCTATAGATCTGGTTCTTAGATATGGCAGCATAGCACTTTGCAGATAGACCTCTGTGGAGATATGCATGGTTGAGAAGTTGCGTGAACTCAGCTTGCGGTGAGCTCAAGGCATTTGAATCGAAGCACTTGGATCATCTGTAGTCTTACAACAATCTAGATGATCTAACCGTTCAGATGCGTTGAGTTTACACGAGGGGGAGAGATTCTTGCACGGATCCCGATCCATGTGGATCGGATCTATTACCGTCGTTGATAATGTTGGTCTTGCATGATCAACGGCTGTGATGGACTCGATCCAGTGGATTTGAGTCCAGGCAAGTTTTCTCACGAGCTGATTCATTAATGCGTATCATTGAAAATAAAGTGTCGATGCTTCCGAGGGACACTTGTTGGACACCTAACCTATCTGATGCGATGTTGTAGTTAAATATGCTTTTCTTTCACAAAAATTCAAGATTTGCAAAGTATTTTCTTAAAAATAAATGTTTGTATATTTTATAATAAAAAATATTTTCATTATTTATCAAAATGCGTCGGATGATGTATGAAAAGTACTACAGTGGAAGCGTCAGATCATGGAAATATAACAATACTATTCATCATTCTAGCAGGATTATTATTTACCGCTGTAGCAGTTGTAGAAATTTGACACTCGTGATGAACAAATTTTTGCAATTGCTACACCGCTACACTATTGGTATGGTAGTGAATGGTAATTACTACATTGTGTTACAACGATGGATAATGTTGCTACAGAATTGTGAACGGTAGTAACTTTTTGTACGTCATCCAACAACTAAAATATTCAAGGCAATCTTCCGGTGAAAACATTTTCCGAGATCACTAATTTTTCTAAGCATTATTTTTCGTGAAATAAATGACCCCAAATATTAAAAAAATTCTCACTGTTCAATTGTTTCATGATTTGCGATAATCAATTGTCAAGGAAGTGTTGTAAGAAAACATAATTGTACGATGCCCTACTGTTCTGTCGATATTGTCTAAATATCAAAAGCATATCAGAAGCATAAATCATATGCTTCAGTTCCCCTAATAGTCCCAACGCTCAAATTCTTAAGTATGGGAGATAAGAATAAAAAGCTATTTGATAATAGATGAAAATCAAAATAATTGATTTCATCTATTTTATCAAATATGACTAGTGAACAAAATTGAAAAAGTTTGATAATGGATGAATAGATTAATAATTTACATCAAGTATTTACTTACATTATTAAGTCATTCTTATCTAAAACAATCAATCGAGTTATGTGTACACTTAGAGGTTATCAAATGTAATTCCTGACATTTAATTTGTCGCAATTTACGTTGTTATCTAACACAGGCCCAGACATGAAGCACTAATCTTTATTTATATAGTACTTAAAACACTAATATTTACAAACTAAATAATGACTGTTGTTAGTGAGTGCCCCATTAATACTTGTTAACCAAATTTGATAAATAAATGTTTTCTATTCTCAATCATCGATAGTACATATGGTGTTTTGGAAATGACATAATTTATTTATCTAAATGTTTAACAAGTGCTTTTGGGGCACTCATTAACAAAATTCATAAAATGAAATGGTGAAATTCGATACCTGGGCCTATGCACACCCCTGTCTTGATAGCGCAACAGCGTGATCTGTGCGGCCGTAGATGTCTTATCTTGCACGCTATAACATTTGCCCAATTACAAGATTTCTTTGTTCTCCATGAATTCCCATATGTCCGAGCGTCTTTTTAAATATCCATGACCCAACTCGGGTGCATTGCCACTCAGACCTTCCATACATCGTCTCTTTGCGAGCGTGTAAGGTCGAGGATAAGGGATTGTCGAGCTGTAAATATAGTTCAAAGAGATTGGTGTAAACGTCTTGTTTTATGTCCTATATAAACACCATGATCTACCCCGTATTTTAATTATCTTTTAATGAGAAAAGTGGCATTACGTTGACCTATAACTATTATAGTTGTTTTCAACATTGATCGACTGCAAAATCGTTATGACCATTTATTTTTATTGAGAGATAAGTGTAATGGAAATTTTAAAACTTATCATTATAGTGGAAATGATTTCTAAAACTTATAAAAAAAAACGCAATTAAGTTATAAAACTTATTAAATTAGTGTAATTGAGTCTTTCCGTTAACTTCATCTAATCCGATTAACAAAAAATGTTGACATGACGTGCAATTGGGTTAAGGTATTGCTATTATTTTATACCTTATGTTAATAATTTCAATGATTCCAAAATAATTTTATGATTTATTGGCGTTTTAAACTAATATAAATTTCCTTGTTTATTTACGGCACCGTAAAGTATTCACTCAACATAACATAATATTTCCATTTTTTAAACCAAACCATGCCATTTGTCATCATTTTAACTTGAACAAATGTTTTAATTTTCACATTGTTATTGCCCACATGCTCTTATTTGAAGACATCGAACATAGCTCAAGATGCTCTCATGCATGATATATAATTATTCTAACTCTAGCAACTTTATATCTACTATTAATTCTGGTTAATTGACGTGATTGTTTTTAATCCAAGCTTATAAATGTGACTTCGAGTTACTCTTTAGTAAAGATAAAGAGGGAAGACGAGACAAAATTATCTTTATATTACTTGCTAATTATGCCTAAGAACGTCACGTTATATGAGCCAATGACAACAAAAGTAGAATTTGTGGCGGGAATGCTATCCCACACACACGGTTCTTTCATGGTTTCGAAATAGGGACCGCCTGTTATCCACGGATTTCTTTTTCATTATTTGACTCATATTATAGAAACTTTTAAGGTAGTAGAATTCTAATGTACATGTTTTGCATTGTGGCAAATGCAAAGTATACTATCAAGATTGATCAGAACATCCATAATTTTTAAAGAATCATACCGATTGAAAAAAATTTGGGAGAGGGTTTTAAGGATTCATAACTCTAGAGACGAAAGATAAAACTGCTACGAAATCATTGTAGCACCGGTTACTGTTTATTATTCACTGTTTATTCTAGCCAACTATTAACTGTAGTACGAGGCATAAAATCACTATTTATAGCTCGTCATGAAACTCTTTGCTTATATAGGCAAATGGGGATATAAACGACAAGAGCAGGTTAGCCTTGCTTAGACATAATTATGAAAACACACTAGCCTCTTATAGGCTACAAACACAGAGAATCCTGTGACATGCTATAAACAATGATTTTATATCTCGTGCTATAATGAACAGTTGGCTAAAATGAACAATGAATAGTAACTAGTGCTACAGTGATTTCGTAACGGTTTTATCTTTCATTTCTAGAGTTGTAATCATAGTCTGAATCATTAGAGCTATGAGCAAATTGTTTTTTGAACAGTACATTTTCATTTATGTTAGAGGGACTGGAGCTTCCATCCTTTTTTCTTTTGAAAGATTGAATAAGACTCGAGATTTCTTCTATCGACAAATGGGGTTGGCGGGCGGAGCTAGCATCAAAAGGATTGGAAAAAGGGCTAGGAAAAGCGTCGAGATTTTGGCTGAATGGTCCTCCACAAGGGTCTTGACAAAGTGGTCCCCCCCAAGGGTCATAGGGGGTGGATGAGTCTGGATTATTTTGTTGGAAAGCATCGAGAGCTTCTTGGATTTCATCCCTAACAGTGTCTTAGGCTTCAGGGTGATCCCATTACATGTTAGCATTTGTTGGGGGCTATGCTTCTGATGAGATGACGCGATTTTCTTGACAGAGGATCCTTTGGATTCCCGCCTGTTGGAGGAGATGGTGTATGGAAGTGTTCGGTGGATTCGTGTAACATCCTAAAAGACTTGGGGCCTGTAGGTTGAAGTTCTTGTAAGAGATGGTTTGTTAGAAATCCATCCGGTCAGATGGATGAATGTCCAAGGTCTGTGAAATAAAATAGCTATGTGTCTTTATAGTTTAGGCCTTCCTTGACGGTTTTGAATTTTGAAGAGTTCTTTCCAATAGCTGAGTGGTTTGAACCATGTGAGAACATCCATGAGGTGCTTTTGGTTGGTTCCTTGTTGAGCCAATGCTTTTATAAGAACCTGCAAGATCTTGTCAGTGGGAAATTCAATTGCTATTGTGCACAAGTTGAACATATACCAAAATGATTGTCACGCCCGACTCTCGAGCTCACGATAACCCTATTTCATTTGAGGTCTAACTGTATGACATCCCGGACACTGTCATCAACCAATTCATTTTATCTTATAGTTAAGCACTTGCGGAAACGAATACTCCCAAAACAGAAACAACAGGGATAGCAGCAATAACAATAAAGGAAAGACAAACACTATTTTATTTATCTGCTAACCACCAGCAAATATATACACGCCTTACTACAGGCGTCAAGCTAAGACATATTCAAAAAGAAACCGGCCTAACTAGTCTATGATGTACAAGTGGGGGAGGGGCTCGTCAAAAAGGGGAATAGGCCACAGCTACTTACTCGCTGGCCTCATAGGGATTGCTCTCCTCGGAAGGATCATTCTCTTTGATCCTTGGGTCGCAGATCTTGCCATCAGGGGGATCCAAGTCCATGGATCCCAGACCTTCTTGGTCGGCCCCACAAGAGGGACCAGTCCATCAAAACCTCGGAGGGGACCGTACAAAATGTCTCACATTCGAATAAACCACGCTTTGAAGACATGAGGCGCATGATGGTCCCTCGACCCCTCATCCACCCACATGGTCGTCACGTGGTGTTCATACAAAAAATTGCGGCTACACGGTGGTACTCATATCCATTGGGACGTTGAACCTCACCTAGTACTATGTCATCTCGGGCCTGAAAAAGTTAACCATGACGGGTTGAAATAAATTCAGCAAGTTAAAGTCCTAAGTCTCAGTTAGGAACTTCGCTTGCCCCGGGGTAGTCTAACCTACTACTGACTCCACGCAGTCAACCAACACCTCCAACACCACCTCAGAGAAATAATAACAGAAGACAGTTTAATAAACAGACGTAACCACACGCGACCTTACCTAGCCTTGGCACACGCGACATGCAGAAACTGTTAATCATCTTACAACAATAGTAAAAGGCAAGCAAATAATTAGAGCATTGCACAAAAATTTCTCATATTTCATTGCCCATACATGCTCTGATTATTACGACCCTCAGGGCCACGATGTGGTCCTTGGCTTAAGCTAGGCTTTGTCCGGTGACATCATGGGCTATCCCCACTGACAGCATTCCCGAAGGAGCATAGGGCCCACCCTCCTACCGCAACCCTGTAACTGACCATTGTCAGGCATCCGACCGAAGTCAAGCGATCAAATGGCCACAGCATAACCCCGAATGATTAGCAATTATCCGACAATGCTAAGTTCTCAATTTAATGTGACCATGCAACATATCATCAAGCAGTTCATTCTTGTCTTTGCTTTATTGTGAATGCAACATCGCTCGTGCTCACGCGACATGCCATTACAGATAACCCACATACAATGTCATGTAGTATTAATTGACAATTCCAAAATTCAATTCTAACCAAACAACAATTACGTACACCCCAAAATTCTCAGGGATAATTCACAATCAGTAAATCAACAAGCCTTAACAATCAAGAATGCATCAAATTAAGACTAAAATTTGCTTCCGTATGAATAGTGCCAAGTGAACAATAATCGTGAAAAGTATGTGTAAACAATAACTAATCCAAAATTAATAAAATAATAATAAACTTAACCATGGTTAAATCTAACTAGGGTTAATTAACTCAACTATGATTAACTAATTAACCATAGTTACTTTAATGAATTAACCCTAGTTACTTTATTACTAACTATAGTCACTTAACTAACCCTAGTTAGCCTTAATTAAATCAGCCACAATTAACAAACTAATTAAAAATTACCCAAGAACAAAATTAAACTAATTAACCACCTAAGCATGATTAACCCTAAACAAGGATTAGGAAATTAATTCACTTGGGTTGGGAATCTGGTGACACAGGTGCGAAAGTAAGAACGAGGGCTACGTGGGGTTAGTTCGGGGCGACAACAGACGACGAACAGTGGCCTAAACCAGCCATTCTTAACGAATGATTAAGAATGAGAGACACATGTCAGAAGAGTAGTTCTAGAGAGAGAAAAAATAGCCATAGCAACTATCTATGCTATTCTATCTCAGTTACTATTGTGACCATTTAGGCGTTTGGAAGAGAAGGGAAGGGGAAGGGAAATATGCTTGGAAACTTGAATTTATTTATTTTTGACATTACTCCAAATATTTTATAATTTTTCAATTTTTTCACACCCATTTCATTTTTCCTCCTATCTCAAACATAACTTAAGGCTTCATTTAACAACGTTCCTATTTTTCTATTCTTCTATTCTTTTGTTTCTCATAATAGAAAAAGAGTAGAAATCTATTTGCTAACGTTAGTTAATTTTTCTTTTTCCTAGAATAGAAAAGTGGTCTGGAGAATAGATTTGAACAAAAAACAAGAAGTAGAAAAAAGTTACTTTTTGTTCCTAGGAATAATTTTTAGAATAAGTCATTTTATTTCTTTATTTCTTTTCTTCTTCTTCCTCTTCTAACTAGTTACTGTCGTTGGCCAGCCCCATTGAAAGAAGGAGAGAGGAAAAAAGAAAAAAATTTAAAAAATTTATGTCACAAAAAAAATTTGTGGATCGTATCAAATGCATTTATATTCTTTTTATATTCTGGAAATGGAAATTTTGTGGAATTATCAAAAATGTTTTTTTACTCAGAAATTGTTCAAGGGAATAGAACTAGAAAAAAAAAACTATTTTTGAAAAGAAATTATTTCTAGAAATATAAATGTTATTAAACGCACTCTTATTCTCTTTAAATTACTCTAGGACAATGATCAACATGCTGTTGTGGGACAGTTTCATGAATTGATAGTAAATTCTAGATGAAAAGTTAGAGCCTCGTTGAGTCATCTACAATTATCAAATATATTACTGGTTAGGCGAGGTGGGTTTTACTTTTTGGACTTGTTAAAATTATAATTCGTTTTTTTTCTAATAGTGAAGTGAAAATGGGAGAGCACAGAGGGAAGTATATAAAAAGAGCAACAAACATTGTTCCAATTTTAACGGTTGCCATGAGAGGTCTAAGGTAATACAATGCACGAGTATGCTATCCCCAGCACGGGCCTTTCTCTTGGCCATTTAAACGGACTGCCCGTCATTCTCCAAGTGTCATTGATGTATACTTTAAGGTTCTCGAGCCTCGGAAAACTTTTCGATCCATAGGATCCAATATAGAGTGACAAATGGAGAGTACACTTACGGTACAGACTCAATAATAGAGAGCATCCAAAGGATGTTTTACAGACCTTGGTGGATACGATAACACAAAAGCAACTGGGCCAACAATCGTGGCTGGTCTCTTCGATCCTCTCCGCCTCCTGCTATCTTGCCCATATATACTTTCAATTGAGCCATTTTCCGGTGAAGTGGCATCGTCAGTTCGCAATGGAAAAGGTATATATGTGCCGTGAGGTTAATGAACAGCTGGCCTTAGGATTGTGATTTGATGACGACGAGATGATGATCATTCTTTGATTGGATGAGAAGTGAATCTTTCAACTTCATGGGCTGGACTAGTTTGATGGTTGCTTCTAAGTTTCGATCAGGCAAGACTTGTCCACGTCCTGGACCAGGGAAACTTGGCGGAATGCGTGCAAATTATTCCATCCTTGCAGTTTAGGTATGAGGTTGCACGAAAGAGATTACTGCAATTCCTGTGCATGCGCTGGACTCCGTTTATTCCAAAAGATTAGGTTGACTGTTGAAAGAGGGATGGTTTTTAAGACTTGTTAGAGCATTGCATGAGTTCAATTTAAAGCTAGAAACTAGAATAGACCGATCAATGTACATAACCTAGAGCCGGGTGGGAATAAGGGATCCGCTTTGAACCCGCCGCTGTTCCATTTTTACAGGCTAGTAATTGTTTTCATTAGTTATGGATTCGATCTCGATTGATGGCCCCGTCAAACCCCCATACCATTGCCTAGTGGTTGGTTGTGGTGGATATCAAATGATGTCCCCACATTTTCAATTTTTCTAATCAATTATTTCTATTTACACAATACCTAATCAAGTCACTCAAACACAAAATTCGACCAAGTCTAGCTATTGTGGCCACCAGGGAAACGCTGAAGTATGATGTGGATTAAATATTACCTATTGGACAGCTTACAATGAACTATGGATATCCAATGAATTAAATATTTTATAATTTACTTTCTTACACTCCTATCACTTCTCAATCTGCAATGGGTGTCTACATAGTTAATAACTAATTCACGCCACGCTCTGATAGTCACATTAGTTAGGTATGATTGAGTTTTATTTCAAAGGGACTTTTAGAGATTTTGTGCGAGTAAACAAACTTGATTAGAAAAATTGAAAGTATGGGAGATTGTATTAATAAAACCCATGTAACGAATAACAGCAAATTGGAAACTTAGCGGAGCAAAGATCCTCCAAATGAAGCCACATATGTTGCACGGAATTTGGTGACTAAAAATAATTGACCATTTACTTTGGTGTGAAAAAGATACATAAGTTTTATATATTTTTCTAATTTGAATGTGACATTCATGTAAGGAATGGGTAAAAGCCTATCGAAACCCAAACATAAGAGCAGAGAGGGCTGAGCTACGTCTGGAGAATTGCAGCCACGATTCCTGAGCTTGTGAATCTTGTTAGTGTCATGCAGATTTCCATTTTTGGAAATTGGAGAAGAGTGGTACCGTTCGCTTTTTCGCGCATCAGATTGAGTCCGCCTTTCTGGTCCAATCGAATGCAGGTCATCCATGCACGAACCAGGAGATAGATTCACAGCATGTCGCTTCTCAGTACCCATTTTTGGATTCCGATACCTGGATTCGGGCGTTCCCTAGAATCAGCTGACAAACGTGCAAGTTACTGTCCCCATCTCGGCCGGTTGAAATGACTCCTTTCGCAACAGATATGATCGGAAGTGGGGCAAATCACCGATGGAGTGCGTTTTTCACGTTGGGTACTTATAGGCACTAGGTTCAAAACACCTAATGCGGATGTTGACTAATCCCAGACTACGATCAATACAGTACATAAACCAAAAATAGAAAAGCCGAAAAAGAAGAAGACAAAGGGTGTATGCAAATGTGGATACGGTGACTTATTTTTTTTCGACACATTTGCCACGATGGACTCGACCGGGTACATAACTCCAACGTGGTTTTCTTGAACTTTTTGGATCTTCTCATGTCGTCGATCGGATCGATCTAGGATGACAAAGATAGAGATATTGTGGGGGAGGTCATCTTTATTTTCCTTTTTGTGTCGAACCCATTTTTCTCATTCCTGTGTTATAATGTTTTATCGTATTTTGAACGAATCCATTTTCTTTTTCTGTGAGATGATCACAAGTTTGAATGCATTCTTCGACGACCCCCTATAATTATTGCTGATCACGATCAACGAGGCATGCTCGAATCTGCAATCGCGCCTCAATCAATATAAATTCCGATTCTTGCCTAATGAACAAGTGCAAACGCGCGCATGTGTGAGCACGAGCGGGCATTTGAGCGACCATGTGAGCGTGAGCAGAGATCATATGAAGAGGGAGGGTTATTGTTGGCATGGTCGAGAAGCGATGAAGGGATATAGAAAGCACGAGCGAAGAAACCAATACAAACAACAACTGATTGGTTATAAAAAGACAACACGGTCTCGGAGGGACCGCAATCGAAGTTATATCTTTGACCGATTCTCTGTCCTTTCCCTCTCGTGCTCTGTTGAAGAAGTCGAAGACGGTGGACCTTACTGTTTGTTGTTTTTGCTGCAGAATCTCGAGGTCATCGTCAGTTCAATCAAGCGAGACTTGTACAAAAGGATTTGGTTGCGCTTTCTCCTCAGAGGTTGAGGACTCGATTGAATTCCCACAAAAGTTTTAGGATTGATTGGGTAATCTCCCAAAATAAATAAGATGGTTGCAATTCTTTCCTTTACCTGCCATCTTGCAATAATCCAAATGCAGTCAATGTGGCTTCTGGCGGTATAATGTTAAAAATATGCTTCGAATTTGAGTCAGTTTGGACCGAACTGAAGTGATTAAAATAACCGGGCCTTGTGAAAGTGAAGTACGTTGGTCCTTGACCGTGAAATAAAGGGGCACGCAAAAATCGATTTCCATGCTCGTCCGAATTAGGTAGAGGAGTCGGCCGAAGAAACGTGGAGAGGAAAGTGCAAAGATAGGACTTGGTTGACCAGATGCCACTTGGACCTCGTTTCCTTCTCCAATACTCTGGCTTTGCATTCACGGTCCAATTTCGCATTTCTCTCCGGTGGTGGCATCATATCTTATTATTATTATTATTATTTTGGGGGGGTTGCAGGGGATGTTTTCAGACGAAGAGTCTTGATGCGCCGTCGTTGATGAGAAGAGCAGACGTGGGTTTCCGTGCAATTCGTGTCCTGTGAAAGTCTTTCGCTCGGAGAATTAGAGGATTAGTCTCTGTAGCCTTGAAATTTGTTGATAAGATTTGTGAATAGATTATTCAGTGAGGAATTATATAGCTAAATGCTCTATTATTAAGTGTAATTAATGATTGAAAAAGAGTATTTAAATAACTCGAGTGTGGTCATAATCTCGACTCTCCTTATGGATATAAATTACATCGACTAAATTACGAAAGTATAATATTCGGTTTATTTATCTTGTTATGTTTATTTTATTGTTTGAATGTTTGATTTGTTGCTTTCACAACACATGCATTTTGTTACGTTTGCATTATGTCATGCCTGCCTCCTCATAATTCATTTCTCATTTTCGTGTACTTTACAGTTGTATTGAGATTGATTTTCTTTTATTAGCTCCATAATCTTTTTTGCGTTGGTTAATATGGACCTCCTACAAGTCTCACAAAATTCAAAAATTATGATTACATCTATTCCTTGAACTTGGTTTTCGATAAAAATTTGCTGCGTGAGGAAGCTTGAGAACTCTCTCTCTCTCTCTCTCTCTCTCTCTCTCTCTCTGAGAGTCTCAGGCCGGTTTGCGAAATCAATTTATTAAGTGAAGCATAAGCGGTAATGGGCCACATAGAGCAACTTGTAAATCGATTTTGTAAACCAATTAAGGTAAGTTTAGTATATTCTCAAAAAAGGGCAGTGATATATGCTAGGGATTTGCAACTAGTCTAGTTCTATGTGAAAACCAAATCGAACCGGTCACGAAAATAAGTCCAGTTTCCAATTCCAAATATTTTGAGTATAAAATTCCTTCGGTTTCAAGTGTAAAACTCACACACCCTTACTAAAAATTTACTTCATGATGTGGCAATTTTTTATTGTGTGTTTAGATCAATCAATCGTTCAATCCATGAATCCACTTGTTCCGACACCCAATTGAGATTCGCCACGTCTAGCAACCGAAAAAGCAAGTGCGAGCAACAAAGAGCAGTGGAGTGTTCGACACTTCACTTCACATCGCACGCTGGCAAGAGTCTCGTTGTGGTATCGATTGACGCATTGCGTCTCTCCCCTGTCCCATGAATCGAACCTGGTCTTCCCCACTTGAGTCGCGTCCACCGTTTCGCCCCCCCAACTCCACGGGATCCATCCGCTGACTTTTGCCTCCCACTATCCCCATTCGATATGAGGACACTAACGAAAAGGCAGTGCTAAAAATCTCCAAATGCACACGTATAGAAATCGACTCACCTCAGCGAGACAAAAATATCTTCAATTTTCAATTGGGAAAAAGAAAACGCCCAGGCTTTATTTTGACGGACGATAAGTACACATGCATAATAAGTATTATTTCTTCTCGATGAATTTGCCCGAGATAATCAAATTATTAATTCCAAACACCAATTTCTTATTAAGGATGAATGAAATCCTGCTCTTTATATTTGCGTGACGGAGTAAACTCGAGTTTTTTTTATTGTAGTTTTCTATATAAAACAAGAAAGTTATAAGAGGAAGTGGGTACCCGTCAAACTGACAGTCTCACAGACACTTTACGCTATTTCACCTGCCCTAACGTTATCCAAAGACCGAGACAGCCATCACATCCCAAGTCGCCTAAGACGCTTCAAGAGAATTCCGCATGATTCGTCACCGCTGCCCAATTGATTTCGACCTACTGGAGATGAGCCGGACCGTCGAAATTATATCGATTTCCGATGATGGGATTGGCCCGTCCTCTCTAATTTTCTTCCCATAAGAAAACGATCGAGAGCGATGTCGGTAATTGCAGCATACAAAAAAAGATGTATCCTCCTATTTTTCCTTATTTATCACAGGCGGAGCACATTTCTAGAAATTTACACCGACGTTTAAAAAGAACTCCGGACGAGCCCCTTCAAAAATCACAGTGGCAGGACATAACTGATGAAGGGAAAATCAATCTAAGGACTGAAAACGAGAAAACAGAGAAGAGAAAAAGGGGGTACGGACGGAAGTTAATCTAGGGGGTCAAAACTGCAAATACCCGAATAAATAAATAAAAGGAAAAAAGGGGAATTTTGCGAAGCAGCCCTCATCATCAATCATCGTAATCATGACGACGAGGCACAGGATCGCTCTTCCGCTCCACGGCACGCCGCCACCGACCGACGCCTGCCTCACCGCGGAGAGAAGAAGGCGACCAGCTCCCCGCCCACGCGCCTGGCGGTGAAATCCACGCGCTCGTCGGGGACCAGCTTCGACCGGCAGACGGGGCAGTCGAACTTGAGCTGATCGAGCCATCCATCGAAGCAGCGCTTGTGGAACACATGGCGGCACGGCAGCCTCCGCACGCGGTCCCCGTCCCTCAGCCCGCACAGGCACACCATACAACAGTCCGCGCAGCCACCGCCACCGCCGCCGCCGACTTCCTCGGCGGAGAACCCGTCGGAGAGGAGGTGGTTCAGGTTGAGCTGCTCGGCGAGCACGATCAGGCCGGCGAGGCCGGAGCCGAGACGTGCGGAGAGGAAGCGGGCGTCGTCGTCGGGTGCGGTGGTAGGGGCGGCCCCGGGGGCGTCGGCGGGGCCGCCGTCGAGGCGGGGGAGGCCGAGGGAGCGGAGGAGGGAGGAGAAGGAGGAGCGGAGGTGGGCGACGCAGGTGGCGAGGAGGGCGAGGAGGAGGAGGGGGATGGAGTCGGAGGAGACGTCGTTCAATTGGCTCTGCAAACCCATTTCTTTTCCTTCTTCCTTCTTCTTCTTCTTCTTCTTCTTCTGCGGCGAGCACGGAAAAAGTGCTCTTGATTCGATTTTTGCTGCAATCGATTTAAGAGAGAGAGAGAGAGAGAGAGAGAGAGAGGAGGAGCGAGTGTGATGGCATGGGGTCGATGGTTTTATGGAGGAGAGAGAGAGAGAGAGAGGCTTTTTTGGCGTATTTGCGCCGTGTGATGATATCGTGGCATGTGCGAGGGGATCCTCCTCCATTGGATCGTTGCTCGATGTTTGATGATGCCTTTTGTTTTGGTCTTTCTTTCTTTCGTGCCATTTTGGAGGTCCCTTCCTCGCTTTTCTTCTTCCGCTTTTCTTCTTCTTCTCCTTCTCCTTTTGTTTTTCTTTTCTTCCCGTAATTTCTATATAAAGTAATTCACAAAAATTTCAAATAAAAATCAAATAAAGGTTCGAAATGAATATTATTTTAAATAAGATCAAATCTTATCAAATAAGGGTTCAAAATAATCAAATCATTTCAAATAAAGGTTCGAAATGACCAAATTATCTCAAATAAGGACCTTTGACTAGTCGATGACTATTCTGGCTATTAGAGAATTGGTATTTTAGTTAATAAATTGTAACTATATTTTTTAAAATCTTTTGATTTTCTTTTCTTTTCTTTTCTTCCCCTCTTCCCTCTCCTGCGACCTCTACCATGGCCGCAAAGGGATGAGGGAAAAAGAAAAAAGAAAAAAATTAAAAAGAAATTTAAGAGGTAAAAGACGAACATGCCTTTCAATTGCAAATGTTAGGCTTTTTTTTAGACTAATATGACTCATTCATACCCTTATTTTAAATACATCTCACTTTATTCTATTATTTAAAATAATATCGTCTTTATGTTGTTATTTGAGAAAATGAGAGTATTTCAAGTCCTTAATTGGAATTCTCCCAATTATTTTGTTACGCATGAAAACTTGATTCATATCATGAAGAGTTTCAAATTAGTACACTCGAGATATAATTACCCAAAATAATTTTTAGGTTGCAAAAAACTCTTAAATTGATATTCTTGTAACAAATTTACCCGGGACTAATTTTTGGGTCTTCAAAAATCTCAAGTTGATATATTCGTGACAAATTTATCCAAACTAATATGGATTTCCACGTAGACATCCCATATTTATTAAGTTATTGTCATGTGTCATTTAGCTTAATAATTTCCTAATAAAATTTGACGGAAGTTAACGTGAGCTAAATATGTCACGAATGTATTGATTTGAGATTTTTTATTATTCAAAATTTAATTTTGGATAAATTTACTATAATTGTATCATATTTAGGTTTTTGGTGACCCAAAACTTAATTTGAAGTAAATTTGTTATGGGTTATCAATTTAGGGTTTTGATTTAACTGCCATTAAAGGGTTTTGAGGATATTGACACTTCGGTCATCGGCTTCCCTATTGTCGAGCCATCGACGTCCTTGGCAATTCGACAATCCCATGGAATCTGTTAAATTCTCGGGGGTTCTAGAAGTACTCTATTTCTTGGTGCTCTTGGAAAATTATGCTCATGTCCCTTTGCATTTTGCACCGTGTCTTCTAAATCTTGTCATATCTTTTATTTATTTATTTGTTCGTCCAATTTTAGTTTTGAAGTAAAATATTTCTTTTTGACAAAACATTAACAAATGAATAAATGTTGAAGAATTTGCATTCACATGAAAACCTTCTCAGCATTTGCAGTCTCAAGTCTTATAATTTGAGACTTGTATTAGTAAATCTTGGTAAATTAAAATTAGTTAGTAACCTAATGGGAGATAAACTGTTGAGTCACACAAAATAAAGATCGCAAATATATACAAGAGGAGACAACTATAATTAGTTTGTAAGATAGACCGAAAATGCTAATACATGATAACAAGAATTGATAAAAAAATTTAAAAACTAAATAAACTAAATAAACTGATCTCTCAAATGAGTATTAGTAATCCAAATTTAGGAAGAAAAGTCAGATGAGTTAGTCAAATAAAGATTGACAAACTTATATAAGAGTTGGTAAATATAAGGCGTCGATAAGTACAAACGGATGTTAGTAAAAGATAATAAAAATTGATAAGTTGTAAACTATAAAAAGTTGTTAGTTTTTCTATTTTAAGTGTTGGCAAGTTACTTTTTCGGTAACTGATAACTTTTTTCACCAACCATTTTCTAACACTTATCAAAATTTTCAAAAGTTTGCTAGCACGGAAAAGAAAAGCGTTTTTAAGAGTGGATGGTGGAATCATTGGAAAAGGAGATTGCACCTTTCTATCTCTCATTCTTTCCTATCTAATTGGTTCTTTATCTTGTTTGCTCTTTAAGAAAGCATTATGGGAGATCAGTTCCAAGGTGGATAAGTTCCAAACTTGAAACGTGAAACTTTCTCTATCTAGCTCAATTTTTTGTACTTGGAACTCGAACCAACCCTATCTACCCTAGAATTGGCTTGGAAACGAACCGATGGATTACAGGGTCAAGTAGGAAAACCGGGCAAGCTTTTTTCTCTTCTTCTTTTTGTTTAATCTTATTAGATAAACAATATGCATGTATGAAACATGAATGCCATTCTTTCTAGTTGAAGATAATATGTCAAACATATTAAGCTTGAACCAATATTTTTTGTTTAAAAAGAGAAAAAGTAGAAGAACTTACTTAGAAGTAGGGGCAAATCAAATTGGTTCCAGGTTTTGGAGCAGAACCGAACCAAAGTGGTCCCAGTTCCTAATTTTTGATGATGGGAACC
This sequence comes from Angophora floribunda, assembly GCA_014182895.1. NCBI lineage: Eukaryota > Viridiplantae > Streptophyta > Magnoliopsida > Myrtales > Myrtaceae > Angophora > Angophora floribunda. The sequence continues at coordinate 26,145,344 of CM024711.1, read as the reverse complement.
AAACCGATCCTTTGTGAATCGGCTAGGTAAGGCCAATTTGAGCCAATTCTCGATTTGAACCGGCTCAATTGCTGACCCTCTTTGAGCATGACAGTCTTCTTCCTCACCTCCTCAATGCCCACCCATGCAAGTTAACTTATCGATGAAATCCAAATTTCTCATCCTAACACCTTTCTCAGCACACTCCCCAAATAATTAATTGGCGAATTCCAAATTAGCTTAGGGCATGCTCAGGACTATACTATTTAGCACGACATCTCCTAGCATCACTTCCGTGACGCCGAGGATGTTCGTGCTGTTGGGGTTACATCACACGAGGGCGTGGAAGGCTTGCGACCGTTCCTTCAGCTTGGAAGCATTGATTACGTTTAATTTCGCTTCACCCCAAAAGAAGGCATAAAATAATGAAATGCATACTTTCATGTGCCCGTTTGAAAGATGGAGAGATTCCGGGAATAAAATGATCTTTTCAGATGGTGTCGAAATTATAAAATTTATTTCTTTTCCTCGAGAATTATTTGCCTTATCCTTAAATTAATGGTCTGTTTATTTCATTGAAAAATTGTCAATGATGGGAAGTAGATGAGTTTTTATTTGGCAATTAAGGGAAAGTGTTTTCTTTTTTATTGGGAGTTATTTTCCCTTGATTTAAACTTGTTATTTTCATTTCATGGAATATTTTTTCTATAAATTTATTAGTCTTTTGTCATCTAGACACCGAAAAATTAGGAAATAATTTTTCGAAAGTAATTTTCCTTCAAACAAATGTACCTTAATCAATATTCGTCTGTTTTTGGAGAGTTTCCTTTGGACCTCATAAAGTTTAACAAGATAGCATGAAGGTCTCGTTGTCACTCGTCTTGAACATTTAGTGCTCGCTCTCATGGCAAGGGAGCACTGACACGATGAGATCGTCAAGATGTTACAATTTATTGGTAAAGTCAAAAAGTTGTTAAGGCTCCGACTAATCACTTTCCTTCAAGACCTCTTTAACCCCCAAATATAAATATATAGTGTGTATGCATATTTCTAGGGTTAAGTTAAATGACGAAATCAATCCCCTCTAATCTAGCGTGGAAGTTTAATGTTCTATATGATTGATCGTGCGCCAATCAAGGGCTTCCAGAGAATGAAAATTGACGAAGGACTAATGTTGATTATATTCTGAAAATTGACAAAACCTTTGTTCCATGTTTCTTCCTTGGGCTGCTTGTAATTGGTGACGACTTGCTCAGCTTTATCAAGTAGCATCCTGTCTGCCGTTTCCGACTTGTCAGGGTTGGTATTAGTCGATCCATAAATAGTAAATTAGTAATCAATCGTGACCGGTATTTAATCATTAGTCACATTATTAGAATCCGACCCGACAATCATGACTGGGCAAAAGTATACGGAGCTGACTAAGAAAATTTATGTTTCGGTTCACATGAAAGTGCTTGAATGTGCTATTTAATCTAATCATCACACCCGTTAAGAACATTTAATCAACCGTATAATTATTCAAAAGTTTTAAACCTATTGACAATTCAGTCTTAATTTTTTTAATTTGGCTAATTTAGTCCAAGCATTTTCACAATTTATCAATATAATCATTCCAGTTAAAATTAGCTATAAATCGCTTATGTGGACCATGTTAGTGTCGGCCAGTGCCCATGTCAATGGATTTAATGAAAAATTAACCGGAATGACTATATTGATAAATTGTCAATAGGTTTAAGACAAAATTAATAAAATTGAAAATTTTATGATTGAATTTGTTGCCATACGATAAGTTTAAGACTTTTTGAATAGTTATCCCTTTAATCAACTTGAAGCAAATGAAATACACATGCTCAATGAGCATCCTACATTATAGTACATTAAGCCGGCAATGTTATTATTTTATGTTCAAAGCCCGTGGAAAACCTTCCAAATGTCATGAACGGATTAAATCTAGATCCTTGCTATGTGGATATGGCTTTACTCTAGAACAGTTTGCACGTCATTGACTAGTTCCCAAGCTGAAAATTCTCCAACACCTTGGCCAGATGCGCCGAATCTGGGGATCACACTTACCCGTCTCCAAATTAATATGACCATCTATTGAGTAGGAGATGACAGAATCCAGGGCATCGAATTCGCCAACTCATTTCTTTTTCAGAACGAAAGATTCAAGAAAGAGTTGAAAGAGATCCACTTGATCATAGTTTAGCAGTCGCCAGCTTGGGTTCCTCCCTTTTATGGTATATCCAAACCACCACGTACTTCGCGAGGTTTCCCACTTATGGCAAAACTAGCACCATCCGCTCCTTGAGGATGCTGCATTGCATCGGTCGTGGTGTAGAATAATGCTAGCTCCCTGACATATTGCACACATAAAATTTGTAGTACCTAGTTCGGGGCAAGAAAATTTGATAATAAAAATCAGAGATCACAAAATTTATGATAAAAATTACGCTCAATATCAAGTTGTCAGAAAGGATCGCTCCGGCATCCCGCCATTTCCTTCTAGTTCGTCTTTCACGATTCATTCAAGTATTCAATTATTATGACCCGAGATTTGAATTGATCAAAAGGGCATATGCTGTTTCGGGGAAAATTTCATAATAAAGAAAATGACTTTGCAAGAAATCATTTTCAACGAAAATGTCCTCCTTTTCAAGTTAGGGAATTCATTTTTCTAGCTTAAAGTAAGCACAAGTTTTCTTTGATCGGTTTTCCGTCGCCTGATCACTTTTCAACAAACCAAACGCGTAAAACTCTAGAAAACTAATTCGCGAAAAGTTCTTTTTTACTCAAACAAACACACCATAAAGTACAAGACGATTGGCCAAAGCCATCCGTGCAATCTCCTAAAATTTGTCGGCATACGATTGCTTCATATGAAATATTTCAAAATTCTTGACCTAAATTGGATTCCCGGGGGAGCTCAAAAGCCATGGGGTCCATTTCCTCCGACGAGGTCATCAAATTCATTGAGAGGGAGGGAGAGGCTGAGGTAAAATAAAAGTCACCGAGAGGTTTCCTTTTCCTTTTCCTTTTTTAAGTCATTGAGATGTGAAATGTAGGGAGAAAACTACAAAATTAGGTGCCTTTAAGTTCCTAACTCACCTCTTTCGTCCCTCTTTTTTCTTTTAATGTTTGTTTACGTTTACTCGAGAAGGAAGATGTCCGAAGAATTCCCAACATCACATGTCGCCAAATGGACTCGCCAAATAGTTCAACGCGCAAGCGGCGCTGCTTGGGCGGTGGGAGATCGGGAAAAACGACCGAGACGGAGAGAGGGGGACCAGCACGACACGCGAAGGAGATTCGCCCCAGGTATCCGACGACTAATCTCTACGTGAGTAATTCAATGAATGTCGCGAGAGCACTGATGAATCGCCTCGGCCCAGAAAAAAAAAAAAGGTTGGCGACCCTCGAAGCATCGATCGCTTGTGTTGCAGATCGATGTCTCGAGATCGAATTATTTTAACGAGTATGTGCTTTAAATAAATGGCTCGAGACCCTTGTTAACGATGGTGTTTTGAGTTTTAAATCGGTCGTGACGGACACGACAATCAGTGAGAAGAAGAAGGTTCCAGGAAGGGATTTGAGATTTCAGACCACGAAAAGGAAGGGTGGCAAATCTCCACCGTCCGAGAAGATCCGCGTATCCACCGCCCATAAAACCGTGGCCCTCGGATGAGATAACGACTTCTTAGAAAAGGGCAAGTTGTCGTTGTTAGGTGATTAGACAAACTTTCACTTCACCAATTTCTTAACCGGAACTCGAAAGTTTCGCATGCATCCTCCTCCTCCTCCGCCCTCTTCTTTTTCTCCTCTTTTTTTCGCATTTTTCTTTTTAAGTTATTTCACGATCTGGAAGTGCGGTGGAAAATCGTAAATTTATAAGGAAAAAAATTTATGAATATCACGAATTGATTAAAACGGGAATAGAAATTCGGACACGTTAACGAGACTTAGTGCGAGATTTGATTAAGAATGATTGATAGATGTGAAAACTCGACAGGGACAATTATAGATTGTGACTATTAGGACATTTTTTTATCCGTGGTACTTTTTACGTGTCATTCATTGCATTCACTACTAGACCATTTTCTTAAATGTGCTATGATAACCTATGTTGCGTGCTTGTTTTAAATACATACTAATTCATTCTTTGATTATCAAGTAATAGTTTTTGGTAATTAATTTTACTTCTATCGAGCTAGATGTGATGGTTTTTTTGGTATTCCCTATTTTTGTTAATGGTCGATACCATAAATAATCCCTTTTTTCGTTACCCAAATTAGTATTTGCGTAACATATTTAATCAGAACTAATTTTCATCTCACAAAGAAACCCAACCCAACACTAATGACTATTTACTTTAAACTAATTTTCATCTAAAAAAAAAAAAAAACCAAAATTGATACCACAAACCTAAGTCCACTCTACTTTAACATTCTATCCAATACCCTGTTAAATACTACATGTATCAAGTGACATGTGACGGATGATTGAAAGACAGATCGGACATGGGAAAATTCACACGTATTAACAACATATGCGTTTCAACGGAAAAGGTAGATTTGGTTACGGGAGCAGCACCGATTTGCGATTCCTTGCATGATGTCATTCCATGGATGAGCGTGGAGATATCATGTTTTCTGCATTAGCATTCAGCACCTTTTGCCCCGATTTAACTCCATCATCATCAACCTCATCGCTCGAAAAATCGAGCACGTAGCTTTACTAGGCTCGCCTTTGGGTCGTCAGCGATTTTACGTCTTTTGCTTCCTGCGACTTTAAGAGGAAATAATAAAACAAAATAAAATAAAATAAAAACAATTAATGTTGCTGTTTGTCGTCAGTGTACCGTGTGAAACTAGAGACCCGAAGAGCAGCCGTTGACGGCAGCAACCGATGAGTTTGCCAAACGTCCACCGGCATGCCCGTCCACCTGGATGGTCAACATCCTGCCGTGCTCGTTACTTTTCCTTTTTTTTTTTTCTTGATTATCTCCGGCTGCGGTCACGGAGATCTCGCTATCTAAAGGCTTATGAATTGCGTTGCATACCTTTCTGCCCGGTGTAGCGAATGATCTCCGTGGAATTCCTCAACGCTTCCCGATAAATTGTTGGATTTTTTTGGGTTGATATCACGAAAAATTTCAAATTGATAAACACCCGACAAGTTACCGTTGAACTAATTTTTTTCGCAAAAAATACCTTAAACAGTTAAACTCATGACAAATTTACCATTCGTTTAATTTTCATTAAATTTTACTATTAAATTACTTAATTAGATGATACGTAGCAGTCAGTGGATGTATTAATTTAAGTTTTTATTTCCCGTTTATCACAAATAGACTAATTTAGGATATTTTCTTCATAAAAAATTAATTTGAGAATTTGTCACGAACATAATAATTGAAAATTAATCATCATGTTAACTTTTATTTGTTTTGTTTTTTGTTTTGTCTTTGCTTATGTCGTTCGCAAGACAGCTGGAAACGGGAAGGCGCCTGAAGGAGGGCATGGATTTTTTTTTGGGCTGGGGGTGCGACGTCGTTTTCAGCCAGTGAAAACCGTGCGATTGGATGAATTAGGTAGTACCTAGTTAAAGTGGGCGAGACGGGAAGAGGAAACGAACGAAATGAAGGTTCCAGAAATGAAAAGAGATCGACAATAATGATGATTGCGAAAGCTTCGGATGGATGGATGGATGGATGGATGGATGGACGGACGGACGGGGACAGGTTCACGCGCGCCCACTTTCGAACGTCCTTCTCCTCCTCCTCCTCCTTCCGGGCCTTCCTTCCAGTACATCGCCACCGCCCCTTTTCGATCTCTTCTTCTTCTTTTGTCTTTCGTCTTCCGCACGACGACAACGTCGGGAGCGGGGTCGGGCTTCTTGTCGTTCGGGCCTTTTGACCGAGTCAGCAGTGCTGAGCTGCCTAGGATGTGGTGCCTGCCTGGCTAGCTCCCATTGGTCCCTGCAGGCTTTGCTTCTTCGTACCTCCTAGAAGCTCCTTGTGCATTGGCATCTCAGATGCGTCTTGCGGTGAAGATTCGATTCCTGCCTGGACGTGTCGACCGTTTAGGAATGGAGCAGTGTGGTTCCGATGCCTCGGTGGTTATTTGAAATCTTGAAAAGGGATGGGGGGAGAGACCGAGAGACAGAGGGTGTGTTTAGTTTATTATTTTGAAAGCCTCTAGCTTCTAGGAGCTTCTCTAGGGGCTTTAGGTCATATGTTGGTATTGAGTAGGGTGAAAGCTCAAAGCATGTAGAAACATTATTGCATTGACCTTTTTTTGACATTTTCGAAATGCTAAAATGAGAGTTAAATGATTCTTTCTTTTCCTTTCAAAATCGCCCTAATCAATTCTTCAGTTTTTCAATTTCGCCCCTCATTGCTACTATTCATTTTCTTTGTGCAAGGGCGACTGGTGAGGGCTGATGATGCTAGATTTGATTGATGAAGGGTCAATAAGGTCGCGCGAGCCACGTGACCGTCGACCGTCGCTTGAGGTCTTGCGAACCTAGACAACCCTTGTTGGGGGTTGCCTAAGGTTGTGTGATCTTAGTCGATGATCATAGATAACCAGATTTGGCTCGTTGGCAATCTAAGTCCTTTTGAAGCTGGCAAAGGGTTTGATTTCTTTTTTGTTTCTTAAAAGAAAATTTGTAGTCAAAGCCTTGTAGTTTATTTTTATTTTAATTAAACATTACTTGACCGGAAATTGTTTTAGAAAGAATTTTTTATCAAATGCAATTTGTATTTCCTCAAAACTCTTTAGACTAAAAACCTCCACATTTTCCCAAGACCCATTTCTAAAGTTAAACTAAATGCAGCCTGAATATAAAAAAAATACTCCACCAATCTTAAAACTCATCTCATCCTCTAATATAATTTTGTGCTCATTCAAATCTTTGATGTCTAGAGTGATGTAAAATGGTGTACTCTCGAAGTTCCACCAAACATACCGATTGACTCAAGTGAATAACAAAATTCTAAACCAATACACTTATTATACAACCCGCCCTAAATCAAATCTCCAACTCACAAAAAATACCAAGATCCTCCTTTTAACACATTTATCCCAAATCAATCTTCATCTTGCAAATTACTTGCTACGCTCACTCCAAGCGACTACCTGGTGGACTGCTCGAATCGATCTTCTTTCCTTCACACGCGAACTCCCGACCCCGTACCCTTTTTTTTTTACCTTTGGAAAGGGGGAAAACCTGGAATTCCCAAGGGCGTACTCGTCTCCTAAGTCTCGGCACAGACCTAATCGATAATGGGCTTTTAGTCTTGTTGTACAAATCCACTCCCAAACCAGGCCTACTCTTCGGATTTTGGGTATTCACAATGGCCTGCTTTCAGTTGAATGGGCTCACCAACTCCCTCAGCCCAATCCGGCCCGCTACCTTCGCGGCACGTGCGAACCGGGGTGCTCGCACGTTTGGGTTGATTCCGACCCCAATCTAATAACTTCCGGCTCGAAATATTTTTATCTGAAGGACTAACCAATCAATTTCCAAACTAAACTAATAATAGTGTGGACTCGTCATTCATTTCATCCATACGCGCAATTTTCATGTCGAGTTCCATCATTTCCATAGAAAGACCAATATGTCCTTTTAGGGATTAGGGTTAAGCAAAATGAAAAGGGGTTTTTTTTTTTATAAGGTGCGAAGTGAAAGTTATCGATTTCCAAATGAGGTTTGTGAATAAGTGATCGTTTGGAGACTGACAAGGAATACCTATCATTATCCTAAATTGAATGTATTGAACTCATGATCCATTAATTACTTTTTAGTCATCATGGTTCTTGATTCTTTTTTTATAAATTCGATTTTTTGGAAGATATCAAATATAGTGTTGAGAAAATTGAGGTATTCCTTGGATTCTTGGATATTTTAAGGTTTCTCGTCAAGAAGCAAGCATCGTTAACTAATTGATAAGACTTAATTTTTTATTTTAATGTATTGGTGTATACACAACTCAGCTCTCAATTTGGTATAGTATCTTTATTGAGCCTTGTCCCCAACTCTACTCTCTATATGTTTTACGTTTAGAGATGCTAAGGTCCGTAAGAGGCCTAAATGGAACAATTTAATGACCTACTCAAGTACAAAATTTATTTGCATAATTAGATCAAACGGCAAAAACTAGCAAAGTAGCAAGCGGACGGCAAACAAAAAGGATTCAATTGCGCAGTCCGGGAAACACGACGGGAGAGAATTCCAATAAACCGCAAGTGCAAGGACGAAACAGAAAATTCGACTTTAGTTTACATTTATTTTTCTGGACGTCCCTCGATCGAAAGCAGCAGGGACCGAGCCATTTTCCCCTCCTCCTTTCTAAGCCCCAACTGGAAACGGAATCGGGGGCGTTGCTCCTTCCACAATAAAGACCTCGTGAGGAACGACACCGTCTCGCACTTGCATGCCCTCCTCGCTCCTCCTCCTCCTCCCTCCTCCTCCGCCTCCGCTCCCCCTCCGCTCCGCCGTCTTCCCCGGAGCTCCGAACCCTCCGCCCCCTCTGATCTCCCTCGGGATGAAGGACCGGCCTCCGTCGTCGCACGGCGGCGTCTACATCCCTCCCCACCAGCGCCTCCGCTCCGTCATCACTGCCCCCAACTACTCCTCCTCCTCCTCCTCCGCCTCCGCCGCCGCTGCTCCGGCCGTCGCCTCCGCGGACGCCGCCACTTCGCGCGGTCACCACGGCCAGCCCCCCGCCGCCGTCCCGAGCCCCGCGAGAGCTCCTCCGACCGGCTCGGCGGCTCAGCAGCGGCAGCAGCTGCAGCAGCAGCTCAACAAGAGGAATTACCCGCAGTACAATTCGGCTAACAGCGATGGCGCGTCGGAGGATGGTTCGGATCGCGAGTTCGAGTCGTCCTGGTCGCAGGTGTGCTGCTCGAGTCGTGATTTTCTGCTGTCGCTCTGTTTGACTGACTGATGTCCTGTGACGTTAGAGAAAATGGAGCTAAATTGCGCGTTGGAGATGACTTAGGCCCGTCGTGCTTTATGTTTTCTTCATTGTCAATTCATAGTTGAGACGCTTCTTCGAATGCCCTTGGCCCTTGGGTACTTTCCGACGTTTTCCTTTGGCTCGTAACGTTGTGGTTTGGTTAGGTCAGTGCGTTATGTCTAGATGATTTTATAGCGGAATGGACCATGGAGCATTGAGAATCGTTATGCTTCCACTGTGCTAATAGTTCATCACCTAGAAGGCTGTGGATTCGAAGCATTTGTCTAAGAAACTCACGCTAGGCGGAGTAGCTGTAGACAAATCGACTCTGGACTTGTGGAAATGGTGGCTCTTTACCTTCATATAGAGGCTCTACATGATGTGGCATTGGGTTTCAATTGATATATCATTATGCCTTCTGTCTTTTTCCTCCTTATTTTTGGAGAGTGGTTTTACTTGAAAATAATGGCTAATTTATAAAAAAAAAATTTAACTTTGAATTAGAAGGATTTATGTTTGCCATCGTGACCGACTTTATATGCCGATCAAGTTGTGTTTGGTTTCTGGATGGATTCTGTGAATCATACCTAAGTAATAAGTCTTCATTCAAATCTCTGGAGAGGAATGATGCTCATGTCAATCAATTTTTCCTTAAAGACAATATTCTTCAGCTTCTCCTTATGTTGAATTTACATGATGTTGAAGGATGCACATGTTCAAAGCATGTCATACATTTAAGCATGTTCATTCATTCAAATGATGATCGTGTGAGTTGGTGACCTCCTTTAGTTTTCTTAGACCTTAAATATTGTGAAGGAAGACGTTGCATTTATTAAACTGCCTTGTGGAGAAAGTATTAAGTATCGGCCTCTTCATTAGTCGTTTTTCAGACTTTGCGGTCCTTTCAGATAGAGATGAAGGAAATGATTTTGTATGAATAGGAGGTATAGAGATTTCCTAGTTGCTTGGGAGACCTTACCATGATTCGATTGTCATTCCTGGGAGGATCTTCCGATAGGAGAACAAATGGGTTCCTGCTTTGGGGTGCTAAAGATGGAAAAATTAATAACATTTTGATTATTCACCATTTATATGATGTGCTTCATTCATTCTCATTCTTTGGAGCCATGCTTTAACAGGGTTCAACATTTTCTGATGGTACTGATGGGTGGAAACGGAAGCTAAACATGCTTTTGCGCAATAAAGAAAAGCAAGAATTGGTCTCAAAGGACAAAAAGGACAGGCGTGATTTTGAGCAAATAGCAGTTCTGGCGAGCAAGATGGGTTTGTATAGGTATGTTCACCATTGGCATAGATAATAATGTCCACCTATCAGTTGTTTGCTAGATCTGGATTCTAAATTCTAAACTTTAATTCTCTTGCAGCCAAGTTTATGCAAAAGCAGTTGTCGTCAGCAAGGTTCCTCTGCCTAACTATAGATTTGATCTGGATGAGAAGCGTCCGCAGAGGGAGGTACAGTACATTACTTACTGTCATGTTCTTACTTGTTTTTCTTTTCATTGACATTTTTACAAGCACATTCTCTTGGATACTAGCTAATTTTGGGCTGTTCAGTTTATGGGAATTTTCTAAAATTGTGTTTCCTTTTCAAATGAAACAAGCCAAGAGAACATGTTTGGATCAACTTTGAGAATGTTCCTTATTCAAAAACATGGAAAACTTTGTTATTTTCACTGTTTCTTATCCAGTAGAAAACACAATATTTTTGTTCACGCTGGTGTGCCTTCTCTCATCATGATGTTTATATCCCTCAAACTTTCCCTTGTATCAACATTTTGTTATCCCAGCATTGCACTTCTGTAATCACACATTTCCCTTCCCTTGAACTTTTGCGGCATTTTCAAGCTTTGAAGCAAGCGTTCTTGTTTTTGTCGTTCTGAGCGCTCACTCTTTAAGCAAAAGAGACTCTGAATTAAATTAATGCTGTGATCAGTGTATTTCAATTATGAGCGATTACTTTCCAGATCTTGTTAATATTCACATTAATTGATTTGAGTAATATGTAATACTCGAATCTCTAATGAGATGGTTGTTGAGTAAGAATTGATATTGACATTAAATTGATTTAGTAAATGATGGATTACAAAGCATAATCAAATATGAAAGTAATAATTTCTTTAAGTTGAAATTTGTGCATATACCAGACATGTCTTTGAGAAAATAGAGCAATGAGAAAGGTAAGACATTTTCATTTTATTTTCAATGAAAGGAAAATTGATTATTTTTCAGTAACCAACTGGGCCCTTTGCTTTTTCTTTTTCATTTTATTCATTCTCAGGTTCTGGTCCATATCTGGATCAATGGTCCATGACACACCTTTTCATCCTCACATATCATTTCTAGTTCCTCTATTAGTCATTTTGACATCTTTCTGAGTGTCTAACAACATGGACTTGCAGGTGAGCTTACCTCTTGGTCTGCTAAGAAGAGCTGAGGCATATCTAGGGGACTACTTTTCTCAGAAGCCTAGATATACTGAAAGCTCTCCATATAGTTCCTTTTCAAGATGCAGTAGTAGCAGTAGTATTGCTACTGAAGAAGGGCTTTTTGAACAACCAGAGCCACTGCCGTCCAGTAAGTCCGTGATTGAGAAAGTTCTTGCTCGGAGAAGTTCGCAACTCCAGGAGAAGCAGCAAGCTTGGCAGGTTGGCTCCACTTTTGACATGCAGAGCCATGTCTTGCTTTCCTATTCACATGTTTCAGTTTTGTACTTATAAGACCTTTATTGTCCATTACTTCATTGACAGACTTGGTAAGAGGCTGGTTACCATTGGCTAGTATTTTCTAAATGGGTAACTTTAGTCCTTCCTTGCTTCCATAATGGGAAAATTGTGTTGATGAGTACCAACCTTTTACAAGAAGCAGACAGATATTTGAAAATTTATTTGTCGCAATAACTAAAAATTAATGATGGAGAATTTCTACACCTGTAAAACTGATTCTCCCCTTTCACAAAGTCCTGGAGAATGCGCCTTGTTTAATTCCTCACCTCCTTTATATCCTTAGAGCCATGAAAACCTTTGACTGTCATTTCTATTGTGTTATTACCCATGTCATGCATCAGTTCTGTTTCGATTCAGTGGATATGTTTTGAGAGGTCAAAAGTATTTCCTCTCAGTCAGCAATTCTTGGACATTGCTCTGCTTCACTCCCAGGTGCTTGTTTGCACTTTGCCGAATCTCAGTCAGAGTTGACTATGCAAAGCCATCTGACTGCAGTTGATCTTTTGTTTGCTACTTGAGTGAAAGCCTGAGTAACATTAAGAGCAGTCTGGTATTTCAGGTTTTATTATAAACTCGGTTTGTTTGTTTATGATTCAAAGTTTCTTTAGCTGTTTAGTTGTGGAGAAGTGTGAAGACATAATGCTATAGTTCTTCTGATTACTTCTCTGTTGGTGTTGATTGTCAGATAATTACTAAAATGTTCATTTTATGTTCACTTGTAGAAATCTGCACAGGGAAGAAAAATGCTGGAATTTCGTAGAAATCTACCTGCCTATAAGGAGAAGGATGGATTATTAACAGCTATTTCACAAAATCAGGTGAACTGCGATTGAATTTATGATGAGTGTCCTCTCAATGATCTGTATTTGAAATTGCGCCTAAATCAGAAAAATTTAACAAAGCAATGGTTGTTGGTAGAACTTAAGTGATTTAATTCTTTTACATTTACATTTAGTGTTGATTATTGTCGCCGTGTCTTTGAATCTTGACTTGTCTGCTTTGTATATTGTATGCTCTGTATATAAGACTGTCATAACTGGATGCAAATGCCTTGTAGAAACTAGTTGCTTCAACATTCAAAGAAAGAAATTGGGAGATTGTTCAGTTATTGCTTTGGCAATTGCTCATATATGTTGTGCGATCTGGCTAACTGTTGATTGAATTACATGCTTTCTACCCTTGTCTGGGAGTTCTTTTCTTTCAGATAGATGATACTTTCTAATTTGTCATGTTGCTTATTTTCTAATGTCTGCACTTAAGCCTCTAACTGAAATCTGTTTCACTTATCATTGAAATAAAAGAGCACTGATCTATGGTGTTTATAATGTACTGTTCAGGATGTGGATAGATTTCTCAATGGTGTATTCCATCCTATACATAGCAGAAATAATGAGTCTTTGAGTTTTTAAGTTTTGGTTGGATTCCTGGTTTTGGTCATGGTATATATCTGCTTCTTTTTTTAAGGACCTCTTTGCACGTAGTTTGAGAGATGCCTGCATATTTTTCCCCATATTCTTCAACTTATATCTGTGTATCTTTATGGCCATTATTTGATGCAGGTTGAACTTTTATTCTGATTTCTTTAAGATGTAATCAGTGACTTATTTTTTTTCTATTTCAGAAAGGGTGTTTCCTCTTAGGAGTTAGTTCGCACAGCCTTAGAGAGTTAGCGAGGCTTCGTTGATTAAACCAGTTCTTGCTTTATCTTTTACTTCTTGGGTTAGATGGGCGGAAAACTGGTATATTTGCAAAAAACTGAAAGTGTAATGTTGAAGATGTATCCTCTTAGGTCTGGTTTTTATAACTTTTGTGAGGCTTTTCCAGTCATTAGAGTACGGTTATTTTGTAATACTGTCCCTAGGCCAGCCACTCAATTTGGATGAGAGGCCTCAGTCATGCTAATCTTTTCTTGAGATTTATTGCTGATTTGGTCTGCTGATTTCTTCTTGAATAAATAAGCATTTTTACACGCACAAACACACTCAGGCATGCATGTGCCCATTGGCAGAATGGTAGTTTCATCTGAAATCAGTGGAATTTACGGTGGGCCTGCATTTGTTAATAATGGTTGGAAGGAAGAGTTCTCATTCTGTATAATAAGACTAATTGTGTCGTGGTATGTGTCTTATGATTGTAGCTCTCAAAATTTTACAGGTTGTTATCATCTCAGGTGAAACTGGCTGTGGCAAGACTACACAGATTCCCCAATTTATTTTGGAATCAGAGATAGATTCTGGACGTGGAGCACTTTGTAATATCATATGCACACAACCAAGAAGAATATCGGCCATGTCTGTTTCTGAAAGAGTTGCTTCAGAAAGAGGAGAAATATTGGGCGACTCTGTGAGTTTTCTTTCTGATACCATATAGCAAGATAATATGTTTGGTCTTGAATAAGATACTATCGAAGGATTTGCAAGTTAATTTTTTGAGCAACAATGTAAGGAGCTCTTTTTTTTATCCCTTTTGAAAGGTTGGATACAAGGTTCGGTTGGAGGGTATGAAGGGCAAGGACACACGCCTTCTCTTTTGCACTACAGGCATTTTGTTGAGAAGGTTGCTGGTCGATAGAAACTTGAAAGGTGTAACTCATGTCATTGTTGATGAGATTCATGAACGTGGAATGAATGAAGGTACATGGTTTGTTTGTTGGAAGCATTACGTTTAGGATGATAAGAGATATTATTTCTAATACTGTGCATGTCTGGTGCTAGATTTTCTGCTTATTGTCCTTAAAGATCTACTTCCTCGTCGGTCAGAACTGAGGTTGATTTTGATGAGTGCCACCTTGGATGCGGAACTTTTCTCGTCCTATTTTGGTGGAGCTCCAATAATTCGCATTCCGGTAGGTTTCTAAAGTGAGGATATTTTTTTTCCTGTTTTTCCTGGTTTTTCATACAAGGACTAACAGCATTATGCACTTGATTAGCCGCTTGCATTTAAGGTGATGGAATGAAGAAATGGGATGAGATAACTAGAGTGCAATACAATATACTTTTTGAATTTTGAAACTTGAAAGAATAAGTATGAGGGAATATGGTCTTGGAAGTTCTCTTTTTCATGGATGCCCTCAATGGACATAGGAGATCAAAGGCATGTTGAAAGAGACCTTAGACACCTATTGGAAAATAGAGTTGTAGAAAACAGCAGGGAAGATATGTACTATGAAAAAGGGACATACTATCTAGTTTATCCATTGTAACTGTTAGGTAACGAAGAAAGATTTTATTTTCACTGGATTTCTTGCCTTCTTTCTGAAAGACCATTCTTTTCAGTGCTCCTTTCTACTTTTTCCAACAATCCTTTGGTGATTATCCACCTTTTTACCCTTTGCCCATGATCTCTTAATTTAAATGTATTCTTTGAAAGATTTGTAGTGAAGGAATTGAGATAACATTTCCTAATAATTGTACACATACTTCCATTGTTGATTAGTTTGAATGCCTGAACCTATGATTGCTACTTCACAAGCTCTACTAAACTAAGGTTTTGATCCACTTGATGAAGATGAGAAAAAAAGTAATTTTCCATTCATATCAATTAAGTTTGTAATTGAGACCTCTGATTGCTGTGTCGCATTCTCTTTTTTAAGGAACAATTTCAAGTCATGTTGTGGGCGAACCTCTTATCAGTTTGTTCCTTAGGCATTTGTGAAGAGACTTTTAGCTTTTGGCAAGTTGGGGTGGGCTGAGGGGAGGGGCTCATTGACCTTGAATCTTTGGGTTCCGAGTGGATTAAGTGGTTATGGCTCAAAATGAACATTTTGTAGCAGGTGTGAGACTCTCATGGTAATTCTAGGTTAGCTATGTTGGTTGCCCCTTTCCACCTTTTTACTTTTAAAAAGGAAAAAAGCGAACAACAGCAATCCGAACCCTTATCCCACTAAATGTGGTCGGCTATATGAAACCTATCACATCATTGCACTTGATCCTTTACTGGAACTTCTTTAAGCTCTGAATATTCCATATCGTTCCCTATCAGTCCCTATCGTTTCTTTCCATGTCAATGTAGGTCTTCCCCTGCCCCTTGTAACCTGTGTTTCCATCCCTTGCTGACATCTCCTTACTGGGGCATCCTAAAGGTCTTTGTTTGACATGGCCAAAGCAGCTCAAGCAACATCTTATCCTTGATTGGGACAACACCTATTTTTCCCAAATAGGATAATTTCTGGCATTGTCTTTTTTCTGGTTCCAACATGTTTGATGAAGCATTCTCATCTCCACCACACTCAAGAACATCAGTTTTGTTTGGCTTCCTTTGGCACCTAGAATTCTCGTATTAGCTATTGACGAATATATTATTTCCCCTGTTATCTAAGTTGGGGGATGATTTGGCTTGAATCCTGGCCTAATACCTTGTAAATGACAAGTTTAAAACCATTGGACCGATGCTTGATTTTTCACAATTGACTGTTGGGATTAACTTGAGACCAAAGCTGCCAATGAGATTGCCTTTCTTGGTTCCTTTTCGGAGAAATAATGGATCCATTAGTCATTGAAGCTTATGCATTAAACATAGAAAATCATTCATTTGATGCTCTTTTAGCTTGCTTTAATCTATACCAAGAATGATGGTGAAGGAGCACTATTATCAACTCTCCTCATTCTAAGGGATACAATCCATTGAACTACTTTTGCCAATTGAATGAAAGGATGCAGTAATTATTCTCTCCTTGTTGGTGGCTAACTTGACAATGCATGGGAATTATTCTCTAAGGACAAAATGGCAAATCACTTGTCCTTAAGAAAAGATGTTGTGCACTCATGACCAATGAAGTCCTAATTTCTTAGCACAGACATTTCCAGTCCATTTCCAAACTCTTACTGCTTGACTGTGTCTATTTGATTTGATGTTCAACCTGAAGTGGCAGTACTTTAGACATCCAAGTGTGATCTATTTCCTTATTGAGGTCTTTAATTCATTTGGGTTTCTGTTTGTACCTTATGGTTCAGAAAACAATAATGGTTTTGACTGATCTCTGGACTCTGTGTACTGTCATTGCTCTGTCATGTTGGATTCTAGGAGTGTTGCAGTTTACTAATTTGGTCTCTACGAAGTTTGTGTACTGCCCTCATGTATTTTGTACTTATGCTATTTTGTTGTCATTTTGCTGTATAATGAGATATATTCTTTTGTTATTGTCAGAACTTTAATGTTATATGTCCATATCATTCCCTATCTTGAAAATCTGGGCTAAGCTTTTCTTTTTTCTATCACTTGATTAGGGTTTTACATTCCCAGTTCGGACTCATTTTCTGGAGAATATACTTGAAACAACGGGCTACAGGTTGACTCCTTACAATCAGATAGATGACTATGGTCAAGAAAAGATGTGGAAAATGAGCAAACAAGCTCCTAGAAAGAGAAAGAGTCAAATTGCCTCTGTTGTTGAGGTATACTAAATTGACCTTCTTAAATTCCGGATCCATGTGTCTTTTTTTCTTTTTTCCTGATTTTGTTCTCGTGATGCTTCTTAGGAAGCACTTGGAGCTGCAGATTTGAAGGATTATAGTCCCCGGACTAGAGAATCTCTCTCGTGTTGGAATCCCGACTGTATTGGCTTTAATCTTATAGAATATCTGCTGTGCCACATATGTGAGGATGAGAAACCGGGTGCTGTGCTGGTCTTTATGACAGGATGGGATGACATTAGTTCACTGAAGGAAAAACTCCAAAGTCATCCAGTATTGGGAGATCCTAATCGAGTTTTATTGCTTGCATGCCATAGTTCAATGGCCAGTTCGGAGCAGGTAATATGGGTTCTCTAATGAGAGTATAATTGAATTTTGAAGGAAAAGAGAAATTAACCATGTGTCTTATGTGTTCACATTTTATTTGCAGTCTTCATTCATTTAAAGGAGACTCTTATCAGCTGAAGCAGGATGTTTTATACCTTGTCTTGTGGCTAATTGTTTGCTGTTCATCTTTAGGGTATTCTCTAGTTAAAACCTACCGAATAGATGAACCTTCTAAAATTTAAAGATGGTCACATGCTGGACCTTTTCAAAAAACAGGATTTTGTTTTGTAAAAACTTTCATCTGGTTGGACATGCCCTCATTTTGCTTTCCCTTGATTATTTTGACAATATGTTTTGCAATCAGTACGTTTACCATATTCCTCCTATTTCCTTGTTCTTGTATGTGTGTCTAAGTGCTTTGTCTTCCATGATCAAGTATGTTTCTCTTTTTACAATTTATTACATACTTTGTTGCAAACTTGTGCAGAGGTTAATATTTGATGAACCGGCAGATGGTGTGAGGAAAATAGTGCTAGCAACCAATATTGCTGAGACAAGTATTACGATTAATGACGTTGTTTTCGTTCTTGACTGTGGAAAGGCTAAAGAGACCTCATATGATGCACTAAATAACACTCCTTGCTTGCTTCCTTCCTGGATTTCTAAAGTTTCTGCGCAGCAGGTAAATACTCATGTTAAGAATCTCATTGAGCAACATTATATACTGTTGACAATCTGAATATTGTAGATTAAGGGCCTGAGATGTTCACTCCAAAAAAAGTGGTCTTTTGCTGAAACTGTTGGCCTCCCCCCCCTTTTCCTTTTTCCTACCTGCTATATTTTCTTGCTCTGGCAGCTTTTAACAATTTTTGTATGACTAAGTTCTTTTATGATTCTGTTATCAAATTATTTTTGGTCAAAATTTTGTTATCAAATTAAAAATGTCTAAAATGCGATGAAATACGTTGAAGATGTTAAAAGTGAGAAACCAACTACAGAAAAATTCACTCTGAACTTTTTGTTTATTAAGTAAAAAAAGAAAATGTAATAAAATGCGATCAAATATATGGAATATGTTGAAGTGAGACGTCAGGGAGAATTTCACCCTGTAAACATAATGTCGTTGGCAATTTTTTGAGTTTGATGTACTTCAAGTTATCATCTGTGAGATCCTATCACTTAGTTGTGGGTTATGCATGCTTTTTGGCTAAATCCTGGAGTAAGTTTTGTTGATTTTAGGAGGTTACATGGCTGGAAGATATTTTTGGCGTTCACAAACATTTGGGATGGCTCTGTGTCTGTGTTGAACTTACTCCCTTTTTGGTGGTTTCTATAGAAATTGTTAGTTCCATAGTGTTGATCTGTGAGCCCCTCTGAGCAATTTTGAAAACAATTGGACTTAGAACTCTGAAGTTTTCATCATGATCTACCCCATGGTCAATCATCTGATTCTAGAAGGTAGATGAGCAGATATCTCGCACTAATCATCTATGCATTTCTATGTGGGGAAGAGGAAAAACTAATCGCTAGTCTATACTATGTAGTTTTTTTCATTGGTATCATGATCTGCATAGAATGGTTTTCAACTTACATTTTATTAAATAAGCAAGCTATGGCTGAGATGGTAACTGAAGCCAGAATCTAGTGGTCTATCAGTTTGAACCTCTTTATGACATCTCATGCTTGACCTCAATAAATAGTTTTATGGGCGCACCACTAATTTTCATCATTTTTGATATTAAATTCTGAGCACAATGTCCTGGATGAGTTCCTGAACTGGGGCATCTAGAGATTCATATAACAGGAGGGGAGGGTAAATATGTTCTTTGTAGTGCTTTTTTATTTTTTATTGAGAGAGATCCTTAAAGTCGCTTCTCCAGACCCCTGCAGTGTGGGAACCCTTGTGCACTGGGACATTCTTTATAAGAGAAATTTCAAGAAGTATCCTTAATGTCAGTGTAACAGAATATGTCACAACTTTTTCTTGCAGATGGTTGTTGTTTATAGTCAAGAGTGTTGAATTCCTCATTGATTGATGACTTGTGAGTTTTTCTGCCCATGTACAGCGAAGGGGAAGAGCAGGTCGAGTTCAACCTGGAGAATGTTACCATCTTTATCCTAAATGTGTATATGATGCCTTTTCAGAGTATCAGTTGCCAGAAATTTTGAGAACGCCCTTACAGTCGCTTTGTTTGCAAATAAAAAGTTTGAAACTTGGCAGTATTTCCGAGTTTCTATCAAGTGCTTTGCAGTCCCCAGAGTTGCTAGCGGTATTTGGAAGCACTCCTTTCATGTCTCCTCCCTGCATAACTATCTTTAATTTGTTGTGCACTTGTCCTTATTAATTTCTGTGTTCAATGTCCATTGTAGGTTCAAAATGCTATTGAGTACTTAAAAACTATTGGGTCTCTGGATGAGAATGAGAACTTGACCGTACTAGGTAAGAAGGATTCTTATATAGTCCTGTGTCTGTATCATTTTCAACATATATCTTTCAAAGTCAACCTGATTAGAGTAAATTGGCAGGCCGTTACCTTTCTATGCTTCCAATGGAGCCTAAACTTGGGAAGATGCTTGTATTGGGTGCCGTCCTAAATTGCCTGGATCCGATACTTACTGTTGTTGCTGGCCTCAGCGTGAGAGATCCTTTCCTAACACCAATGGACAAGAAGGATGTAAGTCAGGCTTTCCATTTAGCTAGACAGTTCTGCCTCATTTTGTCTTGTTGAAGAGCAGTACTAAAAAAGTTCTCACTGGAGGCACTTGCTTGTATGAATTGTTGCTTTTTCTGCTTGTTGGGGGATTGTCTTTGACTGTGCAGTCTCCTGGTTATTTTGTTGGTTTCTATTTAGGGGGAAAAATGACTTGTAGTTTCCATTGCAAATGATCTCCAATGTTCCTTGATTTTTATTGCTGTGAGTCAATTGTCATCATATCGCATTGGAAAAACAGATGTTTGTGGTGTTTTTGCCTGAGCAAATTGTATTCTTTTCCTAGGCAAATGTTTTAGAATTTTGAGGATCTCTCTTCTAATTCACATTTTCTTGCTAATAACTTGACAGCTGTTTTCCTAGTTTCTGCCATTCCATTTCGCAAATGCTGCTGTCAGCTTACAGGGAGCAACAAATTCATTTATAATAGTGTAGAATGACAAGTATAGAAAGCATGAGAATCAAATCTGTGACCGCATGTTCAAGCAACTATGTGGACCTCCAGACTAAGCTGTGTCCAGCATGTAGATCTCACTTTATTTGCATGTAATGATTGTATATCCATTCGCAGTCTAAGCAGTCTAAGTAGTCACATGAGGGTCCATATGCCAATGCGATTTAATAAAAATTGATCTCCACAAGACAAACTGTTACTGTTTGCATGTATGCATGCACACAGTCAGAAGTGTCAATCTTACTATCGCATGTGCATGCACAGAGTCAGAAGTTTCAATCTTACTATACACATATGTAAACAAATGCAATTGTTCAGTGTCACACTTTCCCTCTCTATGCTAAAATTTTGAGAAAGCCAAGGAAACAGGAAGAAATGTCTTTTGAAACTTAAAAAAAAATAAAAAAAATGAAAGTAGTTTATGTAACTTGTTTGCCTCTGGTGCTGTTTCTCCTCTATATATATATTTTTTATGATGCAGGTCATTGTTGGTGTTTTATTCAATAATTTCTTTTTTTACCATGCAACTAACATTCTTCCATTGAGAAAACCAGTAAAAGTCTAGTAAAACAGATCGTCATCCTTTTAGTTAAATTTAGATATCTCATGCTTTTCTTATACATACATGGAATCCCAGTAGATAGCATTCATGCATTTGCTTGATCCCTTTTCTTATGTATTGTTTACAGTTAGCAGATGCTGCAAAAGCACAGTTTTCTCGTGACTACAGTGACCATCTTGCAATTGTCCGGGCCTATGAGGGGTGGAAGGATGCTGAAGTAGATTTTGCTGGATATGAGTATTGTTGGAAAAATTTTCTGTCAGTACAGTCCATGAAAGCTATTGATGCTCTTCGGAGGGACTTCTTCTCTTTGCTTAGGGACACTGGCCTTGTTGATGGAAACGCAGCCACTAGCAACCAATGGAGCCGTGATGAACATCTCATCCGTGCAGTTATATGCTATGGCCTGTATCCTGGTGTTTCTTCAGTTGTGGTAAGCCAGAGATTCTTGTGCAATAAATTTTTCATACTGCCTCCCTTCATTTTGACAGTTCCTTCAAAGTTAATCTATGAAAACAGAAAACAAACTCGGGTGTCATTTCTATATTCTATTGTGATAATTTCTCATGTTCTTATAACCTTATGTGAGGTGACGCATATTCACTTGATCTGTAAATTCGAGATGGGTGAAAAGTTGTTTTGAGATTCATACTTCTCTACACCTTAAGGTTTATGTTGAATAATCTTGGGCTGTTTTGATTCTCTCAGACTCATGTTTTTAACAGCTAAACATGTTTCTGTATGCAGCACAGTGAAAAGTCATTTTCCCTGAAAACTATGGAAGACGGCCAGGTGCTTCTGTATTCAGTAAGTTCTTGTCTATGACAAATTTATATCTGCCTTGGAATGTTAATTCAGGGCCTGCACTTTTAAGGATCTAATGTTTGTGCAATAATTTATTTGGTCAGAATTCTGTCAATGCTCGGGATTCGCAAATCCCTTATCCATGGCTAGTTTTCAATGAAAAGATTAAAGTGAAATCTGTTTTCCTCCGCGATTCAACAGCTGTGTCAGATTCAATGCTTCTCCTATTTGGTGGAAGTTTATCTAGGGGGGATACGGTAACACTCTCTCCATGCAAATCTGATACTGTAAACTTTTACACATCTCTGGCAAAAATATATAAGCAACAACGTACTTACCTTCTCTTCCGGGTACTTCATTTTGGTGACATGCTTGTGTGTAACTAATCGATACCAGTTGGTTTCTTGACAGGATGGACACATAAAGATGTTAGGAGGATTTCTGGAATTTTTCACTAATCCTGCAATAGCAAACATGTACGCAAGCATTAAAAGAGAACTTGATGAACTGATTCAGATGAAGGTGAGAGAATCATTCTTGTTGTTGAAGCGAATATACCCTTTTGGCATAAGCTTACGGTTACCTATTTCTTTATAGTGTGAGCATAAAGAAAATGTAGGTTTATGAGCCATTAATTGATTTCTGTGTTTTCTGTGCCGCAGCTACATAATCCCAGGATGGATATACACTCCTTTCATGAGCTCCTATCTGCTGTAAGGCTGCTAATTGCAGAGGATAAAGGCTATGGTAAATTCATTTTTGGTCGTCAGATTTTGATGCCCTCAAACACGACCCAGGCACAAGTGCAGCCAACCACAATCTCACGCACTGAGAGTGGGCCTGGTGGTGATAATTCGAAAAGTCAGCTGCAAACACTGCTCACAAGGGCAGGATATGCTGCCCCGACCTATAAGACAAAGCAGTTGAAGAACAATCAGTTTCGAGCGACAGTTGAATTTAATGGTATGCAGATCATGGGTCAGCCATCCACCAATAAGAAGAGTGCAGAGAAGGATGCAGCTGCTGAGGCTCTGCAGTGGCTGATGGGTGGTACTCAACCGGGTAATGAGTACATAAATCATATGTCGATGCTACTGAAGAAAAGCAAGAAGGACCACCAATAGCTGAACTGGTGATATATGGAGATACATCATTCAACGAGGGTATGAAAGTATCATGCTAAAATGCTGAACACTTGGTAAGAGTTTGTGAGAATCCAAGACTAAAGCACTGCTTCATCCTTGAGAGGTTTTCGGCATGTGGATGGTGGTTAATCTGCCTTTTTGGCACTCCAACTTCAAGTTCTCGAGCTCAATTTTCTGTGCAAGGAGATTGGATCTTTAAGGTCTGGGGCAATGTCTGTGGTCAGTTGGATTTTGTAATAGCTCAGATTTTTAAGATGGACTTGGTTGTATTGTAAGAGGGTTGGGTTAAAGCTCAGAATTCTGGAACCGAGCATGTGTTTTCAAATGGGGTCTTGGATCAAAACCAATTCTATGTATCATCAGTCAAAGGATTCATAGGAGCTGAGGGCACGTCATCTTGTAGATACTACAATCTACAATTATTGGATTTGTACAGATCTAACAGTCAAATTGAATTGACAATCTCTGGATTTGGAATTTGATGGCACTTTCGGCACCTCCCAACTCCTCATATCCATGCAGATGGAATAATATTAATTGAAGCGTGTGGAGTTGAGTTAAGGTAAATTTTGCATTAGCCGTGCATATTATTATGGTTTGCACCATGTCATTATTCTTGTTGCTTGAGTTTTCTGGAATGAAAGTGGCCCTTCATTTGGTTCACTTCTCTCAAGATGGTCGGTTGATTTGATGGTGCTTGTTCCTTGATTTAGTTTCTTGCCTTCAAGTTCTAGAGTCAGATGAAAATTGCAGACCAAGAGAAAACTGTCGTGATCTGTTTATGCCTGGAAAACCTAGTTAATCATGTTGACAACAAAGGCAACCTTTGGAATAATTTGAAGGAGATATGTCCAGACTCTAGAGGACGTCTTTGTCCTACCTGTTGTTTACTGGTCTAAGAACCCTGCACCAAGTTAAGCAGTGTTAACTTTTGCCTTATGGGATGCCGACCGCATGTAATTTTTTTGATTCCAATGAAGAGGTAAAGCGGCAGCTGAAGTTCTTTGTTTTTTTGTTTTTGTTTTATAGTGATAATGTAATTAAGCGCTTCGTTTTTAAGAGTCTCCAGAAGAGATATGCACCATGCTGAATATGGAATGGCCTCTGGAAGAAAGCAAGACCATATCCGAACACATAGATTCTACTTTCCTTTTTCATGCCTTTCAGCAGAAAGTTAAGTCGAGAAATCAGAGTGCCAAGGCAGTTTTGGAATTAGGAAGGGAGAAGTTTCTGCAATTAGTCTCAATCGTGGTGAAATTGAGATGCATGCTTTGGCTTAATGCCGAACATTGATACCTTTCTCCGCAAAGCGTCTTCCTAGCGCAGATGTGAAGACCCTCGGTAGGAATTGTACAAGGCAATGGAATAGCCATTTCACCTTAACGAACTGTTCATTCGAGGTGGAATCCTTTGCATAATCTTAAAAAAAATGCCTAATTATTCACATACAAGGGAAACGAATCTCGAAGCTCAAAACACGTGTATTCCAAATGTTAACTAAGTACATCTCCGGGGAGCTATTATGATTACTTCTGTGTGTATAGATGAAATAGCCTAATGAAGCAAATCAAGCTTATCATGAGGATTGAGGACTGACCGTCGCACGGTGCAGCTTCAAACCCACATGTTGAAGTACAGGAGGATGATCCTTGGTAAAGATAGCCGTTTCAGTCTTCAGGTTCCTTGTAGGCAGTGCAGGATCAGCTCTAGCATGATCTACATTGGCTGCATAAGGAATTTGATTCACTTTTTCTCAATATAATTTCATCGCTATATACCTGGATCAGCTGTAGCAATGATGCTTTTTATTCCATAACAACACATGTTTAATAATGACATAGTCATGCCGAACAAAGAAATGACTTTCATAAATACACAATTGGGTAGTGCAAACAGTATCTTGTAGAAGCGTAACACATGTACAACGTCAAACATGGAGTCGTTGGCTGAAGAAAGCAGCCGTTTCCCAACAACCAGCACGTCGCGGTGACAGGATAGGGAACTTGTCCCTCCTGGGGATACGTACGAGGTTCTTGTTTTGTGGCACCATGATGCCTTCTGGAGTCTGCACATCAGGCTCTTTATTCGCACACGACCAATTAGCTTCTAGGGAAACTTTATATCAGAATCAAACACAATCGATAAATTCTTGGGATATAGAGCGAATCCATCTCAAACTCTGCCGCCGAATATGCCCCTCGGCAACTGGACTGAGGCCAAGGATGGAGTCATGCTTCGAAAGGGATTGGCTTACTAAATATCCCTACAAGATATCTACTGCCCTTTCAACATGGCGGGAATGGCACGGAAGTAATCTTTCTCTTCCATGTGGTCCTTCCTCTAACGATCTCCTCATTTTGAGACTCTCCGTTGATACGGAGGAGGTGTGTGTACTTCAAAGGCATCATCGTCTTGCCGAATGATCCCAGGAGTCCACTTCCCTGAAAAATTTCAGACGCCAGGGAAAATCCATTGAGCAGGTTAACCTGATAACTATCGTGCTGGACGCCGCTCTGGACAATTCCGTCGGCATCAGGTTCGCAAAGTGACTGAACTATGTCTGAACCCCCACACTCTCTTCGGTACTCGAGTATTAAACTAGAAAGCTGGTGAGCTTCCAAGAACTCACCTGGGATTGTCTGCAGACAAAATTAGATAGTTAGACATCTACTGAGGCAGAGAGGCCATATGGCTGCAGAAATTGAAAGAATGAGTCTAGACTCTTGAGTGAAGGCAATTTACCTCCAGCATCCATCCCACATACTTAACATTGTTCACATGGTGGTTCATGTCCAAGTCACTTCTCTTCGGCTGAAATTCACGATCATAAAAGATAACTGTGCAGGAAATATCTTGAGAAGATAATTTTCATGGTTCAACATTACCTTGAGATCGGAGTTCACATATGTGGCTTTACTGTCCAGCTTGACTATTTTCTCAGGATTGTCCTCTTTAATTGCTTGCTTCTCTATAAACCATGGCGAGATCTCGGCCCTCACCTCCTCCGGCATCTTTGAGAGGCGCCTTGTTTGCTCATTCATCATCACCCAAGTGCTGTTTTTCACATTTGCATGAATCATCAGCAAGATTATTGTAGATGTGCAATTGGCTAAAAAGAGTCAAGGAGATTTCTGAGTCATACCTGGTTGCCCGAGCAAAAGTCACTCCTGAAGCTTGGCTGCGGATCAGCCAGTCTCGCCTCATGCCGTTCTTCCCTGATGCTCCAACCCACGTGTCAATTTCAATTACTTCGCCCCTGTAGGATATATTAATAAAGCTTCATGTTCACATATCTCAACAACTTGGAAATTCGATATCAATATGGTACACCGGCTGTTATTCCTACAAGCCTAAAAATTCATGCTTATCGATGTGAAAAATATCCTGCACTATGAGCTCTTCCTGGAGAGTTTCGCCAAACCAAAATTTATAAGCTACATCCCTTATCCACATAGTGATCAAGATTATATCTCTTAATTACCTGAAAGGTTGCTGAAAACTAAAGCAGGTCAACATTTAAAACAATTTTGCAGCTCCTGGAGTGGCATAGAAGCATGGAAGAATTAGTTCTAATCTTTGTCTGGACATAATGATTATATTCGTATTATAGCAGTTAATCATTACAAGTTCTGTTCAGAATCCCTATTATGTCGAATGTTTTCACATTTAGGACTCTCATGAACTTAAGCAAAAGTTTTGAGTCCTTACATGAAAGGGGTTGATTAATCATGACATGATAATGGAACTAACCAAATGGGGTAGTGATCAACTTGAACATGCATTCTTGACACAACCCATATCAGATTGTTTTTCATCATTCCATGCGTTGCCCCAAATCCATTGCTCAAAAGACCCGACATCCACACATGATTTAATGCCGTTTCCTACAATTTCACAAGTCGAACATCATGCTCAGTTTGTAAAATATTCCACAAATTTTCTATGCTCACGCAAATTTAAAATGAAAGTCATCTAAAACATGTTGCTGACCTGGAAAAGGTTTAGGATGCTCTCAATGGTAGCGGTCTTGTCAGGACCAACTTCATAAGACCGAATCACGACGGTCTGCCGGTACCCGACACCCCCTTCAGTTATGATTCCCTGGCGATGCAAGTCGATGAATTGCTTCTTCGTGGGAATGTTCTGCCTCACCTGCTGTTTGTCTATGTAGCCATTGTCCACAATCGAAGCAATGGAACCAAACGTTGTGGCAACGCCAGATGTTTGCCTCAATGTGCTGTCAACCGTGGTCCATGTCCTGTTTGAAGTGCCATTGATCTTGATGTTGCTCAAGTTTTGCTTGCTCGGGTCATTGCCTTCTCTGCCTGAGGAGCACCGGATTGGAAAGTATATTGTGCAAGAGAAAGCGGCCATCCAAAAAAGTTTTATTTTCTGCCAAACTCTTCAGTGATGATTTTGATAGGAAGAGTTTGAAACAGAGAAATGGGCTCTAAATCGTTTTTATAGCCATGACGTGACGGACAAAGCCATGGGACAATAACATTCGAGCGACAAACTAAGGACAGGCTCTGTCTTAGCACTGAATATATCAAAGAAAGGGTTTTGGCCCTAGTGATGATATGCCGTAAAACGTTAGGTTTTTCCACATTTTGGGTTGTTCCCTTAGTGTTGATCGACGTAATCGATATTATTTTCGTTCTTTCCTTTTTCCATTTTCTCGAGACTTGTATTCTTCTGTAATGACTTCATTCTTGTCATTTCGTTTCGGGGTACTACAAAGAGGCTGCATTGTTTTGTGTTCTTAGGCGGCGTTATTTATTAAATCATCACGCCAATTTATGTATAATTGGGGGATCCGAGGTCTTCCGCGTGTGTTAGTAGAATAATCCCAGGCTTGTCCTTCAATGGAGTAAGCAACAAAATGTCAATATGTTTGATTCTCTCTCGGTGGGTCAGAACAAGAAATTAGTGATCCCTTTGACCATCGCTCAGGATGCAAACATCACGATTCTCCTCAGTGTATTTTGTTGGCCAGATTCTCACCCTCAACAGTCACCATTCTACGTCAGTGTCTTGTAAATTGTACGGTACATTGCTCCAGGGACTCTTCTTCTAAAATCAAGAACGTAATATTACAGAGACTACATTAGTAATAAGTTTTGAAATTCAGGACAACACAGTTGATATGGATCATAACCAAGAGCATGTCAGATAAAGAGTTAAAGGTTTCCAGGAATTTCAATAGTGTGTTCTCTTTGACATGGCAGAATGGTCTGTTTCTTTTGTATCGAGTCTGATCTAATTTATTGTAATTAAGTTGGAGTTGGCCTCATACGCTCATTTCTCTTCAAACAATCACTTTTTGGGAGTCTTTTATCTCCTCACATGCTGTTATGTGTGATTTTACATCTTCTCTAATGTCTTTTGAATAGACCTCTCATGAATCTAGCATTCTCCGCCAGATTAAATTGAGTTTGCATCAGTTTTTCAGTAGCCAAGATTTTGGTACATTAGGTATTTGTTGAGTCATCATATCTACAGGTAGATTCAACTTTTATCCCTCTGTCCTCTAGTTTCTCCAGAAGACATTCTATAATCAAGCTTATGTGCTTTAAGTTTTCTGTTTGATGGCCTGAAGTTTTATTGTACTTTTTTTCAACCGGTTCTTAGTTTAGCTTTCATTTATTTATGGAATTCCTTTTTTTGTCCCTATTGGCCGGAAGCTAAACCAGATGTTAGTTGCTTTTGGTATGTGGGAAGTAAGCATAGTGCTTGCCTCTGGAATTATATGCTCCTAGGAAAAGTCGGCACCTGAGAGAGAAAGAGAGAGAAAGAGAGAGAGAGAGTTTTGGAAAAGCAAGATCTAATAGGAGTAGTCTGAATAAATTACTCTTGACGAAGTTTATTTAGTTGGTCTCTTCTTGGTTCTTTTCAGCTTGGGCTTGTGGGTCTCTCTCTTTAGTACGTCCTGAGATGTGTATCTCCTGCTCAACATGATTTAGCTTCATCAAGCTGTGTCTTACCGTGTTTGATAACCATCTACTTGTCATGAAAGGAGGTACCAAATTAGTGTACTTCTGTAGATTGTGGCCATATGTGTACGCAATATGAAGCCTTAGGTATTAATAATCAGGTAAAGGAAAGCCGACAGTAAGAGGAGCATTTGAACAGTTCACTTTGATTTTACTTGAATTGGTCTTTATGTTTCTTTCCGAGAAAATCATGGATCTCATGTACTGCTGTTCATGTGAAATGTACCAGGACACATTGACATGACAAATGAAGAAAAGATAAAAATAACTATTCAAGTCCAAATGAATCTTATAGCTGGATGAGATACTCTTAAGAATGAGGCAAGTTCAGGAAATTAAGGCAGTACAAGTATGAAGAAAGTCAAAATTTTGATTTGGTCATTCATTATAAGCATTGTTTTTGTCCCCATGAATATGCGGTCATGCGTGGCTAATGAAAGGAAAGGGACAAAACACAAATCTGATCGTTTCCATAGGGCAACATCTGATGTACCTGGAACCAATAGAAGGGACATTAGTTCATGTTGGAAGCTACAACAACTTGCAACGTGCCTTTTCTCTTTGTCTAGGACGATAGAGAGAGAAACGGCCAAATATTAACTAGAAATTAACATCCATGTCGATATCTCCTAAGTACATAATTTTGAAAATTCTTGAAAGTTGGATTTCACCCCCAAGTGAACCGGGCTCCTCCTCGATGTCAATGACCAGTGAAGAATCCCACCTCCTGCTGCGGCGCCCACAGGAGCAGCCCAGCACAGAGAGAGAGAGAGAGAGAGAGAGAGAGAGAAGAGAAAGAGAGAGAGAGAGATCAATAAAACCAGTGGTCCAAGGTCGTTCTTTGCAACCTTTCCTATGCCTCATTCTGCTCATACGAACAGTCTACGTTTTCCTTTGGGTCTCTAAGCTATGAGTACCAACAAATAACTTTGTTTCCAAGAAATATGACTTTTCATTTTATTTTATTTTATTTTTCCTCTGATGGACGAAAAAGTCCCCGCAGATGGTGTTAAGATAAGATGACCGTCATTTGTGTATGTAGTCGCAATCTATTCATAGAACAAGTAGATCTCAACATAGTTAATACGAAAAGAAGACTAGTACTAATACAGTACTATTGGACTTTTCACCAACGAGCTTCCTAGACTGCACAATGATTGGCACTTAAAGTTGAAGACTCGAGAAGAAATCGAATTTTAGTAGAAGCAGTGCTATGAGAATTAGCTTTTGGAGTACCACTTAAGGTTCACATCAGCACATGATCCTCTGAATGTCCTCCCTCAAATATCCTCTCCCTGGCTTTGCTCGCCTGAAAAGCAAGAAAAGTGGAAATCTTCAACATGTGAAGTATGATGAACATGACCACTAGACCTACAAGCAACTTCACAGGTTATGATTATGTTACTTATCATCATCCCAAATCCCCTGCGACCATAGCTCAGAGCAAAGAAGAGTAGTTTACCAGAACTTCCCAATCTGTACAGCCTGTCACAATGGATAGGAGAACTGCTTGCACGAGAGATCCAGTTTGAATCCCAATCCAAAGGCCCATTCCTCCTAATTTCACCCAGAATCCTAGAATGGCAGCTACTGGAATCCCGCAAAGATAAAACGACCCTAGATTGACATATGCTCCTATGTGTTGCCACCCACATCCCCTAGCAATACCTGCTCAAAAAGGACCAGTCTAACGTTGCAAACTGAAGCTCTGATAAGTGAAAAAACCTGATTAGACAAAAGAGAACAAAGATGTTTAACCTGAAAGCACTCCTAGTAAGCTGTCCATGATGACAGACAAGCAAACCAGAGGAGCCATCTTCGTAACATAGTTCACAACTTCCTCTTCATTGCTGAATATGTAGCCAAAAACTCGCCGGCTAATGAACAATATTGTGCTCACGATAATTGTCTCGGTAATGGTGAGAAATAACGTGGCGTTGACAGAAAGACGGGCAGCTTCCGGGTTTCCAGCTCCTAATTCATTTGAAACTCTTGTGCTATGATCAGTTCGAAAGACTGAGGTGTCAGATCTTATTTTGTGGAAGAGGTGTTTAAGCTTGCAGAGTTTTATGCATCAGTGAATTCGACCATACCTTCCCGCAGCGCCAAGTCCATATGGTATCATGTAGAGTGTTCCTATGGTATTGAGACTGATTAGGAACGAAAAAGAACTAATTAGCACATTTGAATTCTCGACATTATACACTAGGTAGATAGGAAAGTCCTTCCATTCCTGAATGGAAAAATCAGTGCAATTAAAAAGAAAAAAAAATTCACATTCTGAAGATGGTAATTTTTTTTTTTGGTCGGATGAAGATGGTAATTGACAAAGTAGAGAATGTACCACACAGACAGAACCGAAGTTTCAAGCTGCGGATTTGGCAATAACCCAGAAAGCAAGACCAACAGCTCAAAAGACCACCATTCAAGACTGCAATAAAATTAAGAAGAAAAAGTGGAAGGATTAGTCATGCCAATGCTATTATGGATAGGCCATTTTACCTACTCTTGGTTAAAAAATAAAACAATGATCTCTTTTGCTCAAATTTACTAACTAAAAAGACTAATAAATGATGTGCTTTTCTTTGAAAAGGTGGCCCAAAACTAAGAAGTCCTATAATGATCAACCGCTTGAAGATTATCAAACTTGCAGAGAGCATTTGGCAGAAAAGAGCAGCAAACAGGATCCAGGACAAGTAACCGGCTCACCAGACCATCACTGCAGAGGGCACAGCATAGCGCAAGAACTCGCCGATCCCTAGAAACAGCTCCATGGAAACTGGCACACGGGTTTTTGTGCAGGAAGGAGAGTACTTCATGTATGCCACCAAGAAAGCCACATTCAACCAATAGGAAACACTGATGGCCACTGCAGCACCGAGGTTGTCCAGCCCTGACCTGAACACAAGAACCCAGCAAAGTGGTACATGGATGCAGAGGGTGGCACAAGAACTCACTAGCATTGGCATGATGAGGCTCTGCATCTGGAAGTAGCGGATGAGCGGCTGAAGAGTTGCATAGGCAAAGAGTGCAGGGACAAGCCAAGCCGTGAACTTGCCAGCTTCGAGAGAAATCAGAGGGTCTTGGCCAATGAATGTGAGCATCTTTCCCATGTATATCCATAGGACAGATATAGGGAAGCAGACCAGAATGAGGGAGAAAATTGCAGTATATGTCTGAGTCCCTAGTTTGTGATACTGTTGAGCGCCATATGCTTGTCCACATAGTGTCTCCAGAGCACTGGCCATTCCTAGCTATTACGACATGCAAACTGAACAATTAGCATTGGCCATAGTTAAATACCGACGTCATTCGCTGACCATCAATAGGTAAAAAGCAATTGCAACTGGAGACATGCTCAAAAAGGTGAAGATTCAACAAATGATGTAATCGAAAACCAACTAGGACTTACTCAATCGCCACTTAGTACCAAAATTTGTTGCTTTTCTGTATACGTTTCATTTTGCCTGGTTTGAATATATACTCTTGCTATCACACATTGGTCTGTTTTCCTCGACAACTTTTTAAATTATTCAAGTTGAGAATAAGATATTGAAGCTACGAGCAAGCTGTGTGCAATCACTTGAAAGATGCGACAAAGGGAAGGGTAAACACAAATTCCTCTAACGTCCCAGTTCTGGAACAGCTTGTTCATATTGATATTTGTTTCAGATATAAATGTCAGCAGGTACTTATTATTGCCGCATAAATCCTGCTTAACATAGGCCAGACTTTCATGTTGACTTGATAATGTTTGTCACAAATAATGGGTACTCTCTTCATTTTTCAAGTTAAGCTTTTCTACTTCTAGATCAAGAAGAAGGATTTTTCGACAAAAAAGAAAAGAAAAGAAGAT
The DNA here is from genome assembly GCA_014182895.1 of Angophora floribunda. NCBI lineage: Eukaryota > Viridiplantae > Streptophyta > Magnoliopsida > Myrtales > Myrtaceae > Angophora > Angophora floribunda. The sequence goes on along the minus strand of CM024711.1, from coordinate 26,112,393 downwards.
GGATTTAAACCAACTTCCGGATATTTTAATAATCTTGGATAAGGGAAGCAATGCCTCTTCTTTATCAACTCGGTAAATTTCTCCCAATAATTTGAGAGCATAGCATGAACAGGAAAAGTAGCTATCTAAGCTCTTTCCTAGAAACATATCATATTTATTAAGCCAAGCAACTGCTCATTCATCAGCTTGTCGGCTAAGGCAACGACTAAATGATCGAATGTGATCACTAATATAATGAATCACAAAAGACAAAAGGAATAAGAACAGTCATTTATCAGTAATCCATTTCGTTAAATTTCATCAGAAGATTCTTCAATATGATACATTTCTTCTTGTGATTTCTGATTACTAAGAAGAAAGGAAGACAAATCAGAAAATGGGAAAAAAGAAGAAGAATTGTATTGTGCATCGACTAGGGTGCTCGCATTCGAAACCCGTGGCCTTGAAATTAGAGCAATCTCAGCATAAAATTTTTGCCATTTCAATTTATGAACACATAAGATGCTTGACATTATTCAAGAAAATATAAGAATCGATGCGGATGCATCATGTACTGAGCTTTACTGTCTTACAATCTTAACCACTTCAAAAAATAGATTAACACACTGATCGGATCCCAAATAATCAGCATGAAACTTCCGTACTTCACCCTCATCAAGAAGTTAAAAAGAACGCAAAAGGAAGATTATATATATAAGAAGAAGAAGAAAAGAAAATGAAACGATTCAACGTGTGAGGCAATAGGCGCAACATGACCAAGAAGAAGAACACAGCTGCGCAGGCAAAACAACAAACATGCCTCAAAGATTGGTTTTCACAGTCAATGAAGCCAAAGAACGCCGATCATGTTACATGTTCGATGAAGAAACGCGTCACAGAGAGAGAGAGAGAGAGAGAGAGAGAGAGTACAAGGAGGCTGAAGCCGGAGACGCCCGTGAGGGAGATGGCGATGGAGGTGCTGGAAAGGGAAAGCTCGCCGAGGTGGCCCACCATCATGACGGAGATTACCTGCAGCAAGAACTGGAACAGCGTCACCGTGACCAGAGGCCCCGCCACCTGTCCCACCCTCTTCACTTCCTCCCAAAAAGCTCTCCTCCGTGGCCATGCACAGCATGGAGATGACCAGCTTCTGCCTCCATCACCGTTCTTCTTCTCCTCCTCCACCTCGGGATCGTCATGTTGAACGTCTCTTTCTTCTGGTCTCTCCTTCTTCAGCAGCAGGGCCTCCTCCATCTTCTTCCCTAAGTCGTCTTCCATTCCACAGAAAGAGAGAGAGACACAGAGAGATTTCCGGAGTTAATTTGTGGGAATCAAATTGTAATGAGGTGTAGAAAATGTCTTCATTTTGATCGTAAAATTCCTTTTTATTAATAGGTTTCCTAATTGGCCTTAATTTCCTATTTAAGATGTGTTTGTTTCGTGGAAAACTCAAAGATAAAGTAAATTGCTTTTTGACAAAGCATTTTTTAGGAAAATAATCCTTTGTTTAGTAATGTATGATTGAAAATGTTTTTTGATATTTGAACCTCACTGGAAAATGATTTTATCTCAACAAAAGAAAATTTTACATTTTAAATATTTTAATATTATTTCGATATTTAAATCATTTTATTTTTAAATTACTTTTATTTTTCTCTTATTTTTCTTTTTTCTTTCTTCTTCTCTAGTGTTCGTTTGCTTCCTCATGTGCCATCTCCTTTGTTCCTCCATCGCTACCAGCTAGTGATTTCCATAGGCAAGTTTCGCCTCATTGGGATCAAGCGAGTTGTGAGCTCACTAACCATGGTGAAGCTGGAGCTCACTTGAATTTGGCGAGCCTTGAGCTTGCCAGCCTTGGCCAAGCTCGTGCTTGTTTGGATCTAGCAAGCCATGAGCTCGTTGGCCTTGACGGAGCTTGGGCTTGCCTAGATCAATCGACCCGCGGGCTCATTGGCCTTGGCCAAGTGTGGGCTTGCCTAGACCTAACAAGTTGTGGGCTCATCGACCTTGATGGAGCTAGGGCTCATATGGACTTGGCAAGTTGCGAGCTCGTCAACCTACCATCTTGGTTGGTTGCTACTGGCGTTGGAAGAAAGGGAAGAGAAAGAAATAAAATAGATAAGAAAATAAAAAAAAATCAATTTTTTAAATAATTATAAACTTGTCAACAACCAATACCCTAAGACTAAGAAAATTTTTTGAAAATGTTTTCTAGGATCTTTTAAAGTGGAAATTGTTTTCTTGAATTTAAGCTTTGTTAGGAAAGTATTTTTCATTAACTAGGAAAATATTTTATGTTGACTCATTTTCCTAAGCAAACTAGATGCCAGGAATGAGGAAAACACTTTTGTGAAACAAACGTATCCTAAATGATTATTTAATCTGTATAAGTTTTCTATATGAGTTAATTCTATATAAACCTCAAACTATATACTCATTGTAACACGAATATCTAATATATATATTTTTTTTGTGTTACAACAAACCTTGAACTTAGACTAGTTTGATAAATATATCATTTATGAAACTGTAATAGAGGTACATATTTCACATATGTATAAATTTGGTTTTTTCATGACTTGTTTCACAATTGCCAAATTTAGGGCTTTTGGTTGGGGGTGATCGGTTCCCGGTCCAGTTTCCAAATTTTGGGATCATGGATCGGACCGGCCAATTATGGAATCGGGAATCGGACTACCGGCTAGTCTGGTCCGATTCGGTCCGGTAACTTTGCAAGCAACCCTAGTTACAATTCAAGAATAGACATTAATTTCCAAATGGTACTGAGTAATGTTCAATGTAATTGACACATGATGGCTAGTGGTAAGACATTTTTCATATTTCCTACAATATATATATATATATATTTAAAAATATATATTTAAAAACTACCGGTCGGTTTGATTGGTCCGGTCCGGTCGGTCCGGTTCGGTTCCCACCTTGGAATCGGGAACCAGATCGACCGACCACCAATTCTGAGAATGGGAACCGGGAACCGGACCGCTAGTTATGGGAACCACCCAAAACCGACCAGTTCGGTCTAGGTTGGGCGATTCTCATTGCACACCCCTACTTTTGTGCACAAGAAAAAGTTGGGGGCATTTGTCTTACGGTGAGTATAATTAAGGATTTTTTATGGCATTTGTCTTACTGTGAGTATAGTTAAGGATTTTTTATGGTATTTGTGCTCTCTATTTTCGATCCAAATCTCTTATGTATATAAGAAGCGTGACTTCTCGTGAAGAGTATCAAAGAAGCATTTCTATTTGTAGATTATATTCCGATTGTTTGAAGTCATGAAAATTTTGTATTAAGTTGTGGGCCTAAACATTATGTAAGATTATTGGGTATTATTGGGGTTGGGAAACACTAAGGCCTTATTTGGTAACCAGTCAACTCTTGACTATTTCAATACTTTTGTTCCCCAGAACAAAAAAAATAAGAATGGAAATCTGTTTAGTAAAATTAGCTAATTTTTCTACTCCTAAGAATTGATCATGGGTTATGAATAGATTTGGAACAAAAATAAAAAAAATATATAAAATATATATATATAAAAGGTTATATATATATATAAAAGGTTACTTTTTGGTTGTTGGGAATAATTTTTGAAACTAAGTAATTTTTTTCTTTTCTTCTTCTTCCTCCTCTAACCGGTTGTTGGGCTCGAAGGACGGCAACTAACTAGAGACAACGCCTAGTGACCTCATTGGCCCTTGGCGAGGCCAACCTCGTCGAGGGTCGAGGAGACTCCCCTGAGGTCAATGAGGCCGCTAGCTAGAGGAGGAAGAAGAAGAGAGGAAAAAAAGAAAAGAAGATAAGAAAATCTTAGAAAAATTGAAAAATTAAAAGAAATTTTACATCACAAAAAATTTAAAAGTTGTACCAAACGCATTCTTGTTATTTTTCTATTCGGGGAATATAAATTTTATGCAATTACCAAACGTATTCGAATGCTTAAAAATTAATTTAGCAAAAAGAATAAAAAAATTATTTTTAAGTAGAAATTATTTCTCGAAATGAAATGGTTATCAAACGCTTTAAGAGTTTTTGAGTGACTCAAGTATGATTGTAACTTCGTTATATGGTTTGATCTATAGTGAAATTCTTTGTTGCTCTTTTTCTAGATGTAAATATGGTGTTTGGTTTATTTTGTTGTTCGATCGTTCGTTTCTGCATTAGGGAGCGTTCACTCTTAATGCCTCTTAGTATACCTTATTTATGAGACAATTTTGTAAGCTATATAGCTCATTCAGGTGACATCGTATGGCTCAAGTATACTATTAGACAATCACCATCCCCAAAAAAAGGCAAAAAGAGAGAATATCTAAGACTTGCATGGAAATTCGCAGAAATGGATTTGTTCGAGTGATTTTTATCCTAACCGAGTAAACTTGGTTTGTATATTTAGGACTATCAATAATGTTTGACCCTATTTTTTCGGTTATTTTCGGATCGGGCAGTCTTTATGTTCGGGCAATAGTTTAACATATGGGTACCTTAGGTTAGGGATTTCGGTTTGGGTTACCAAACCAAGTTGGAACATACTTGAATGAATTCTTTTTTTGTTTATCTGTCATATTTTAAATCTCAACTCACTCTTAGACTTTTATTCTGTCTTTTTGCGGAGTGTGAGATTTAAATCTCATATCTGAAACTAATTGTACCCACCCAACCCTTTTGAGAAGATAATATTTTGAAATCCCCTACCTCCTCTTTCCCATGTGGAAATGGTGGCTACCATGACAAATCCAAGTGGTTCACTCGAAGTTCACAAGTAAAATATTAGTACTTGAAAAAAAAAAATAAAAACACATTAACTTCAAACCCTAACATACGCTCTCTTAAAAATCCAACACTCGAATTGACTGACTCGACCTGGGTTTTTGTTCAAATCCTATGCATTTCGGGTTGAGTTTGAGCGAAAGAGAATACACATCTCTAATGGTTTGGGTCAGATCCGGTGGCATGAAGATTTGACCTATTGACACCCGTATTATAATAATGTTTTTCAAAAATGGTCTTCATATGAAGAATAATGTTTGGCGAACTAAGATTGATTTTTTAAATCGGTATGTTATGTAACGTTGCAGACTTTGAGAATATGGTATTGACTATTGATCCACATATTCTACCAAATCAACCGATTAGGATAAATTGATGCTCAAGCATCGAATCCATGTAACTATTTTTTTTTTAAAACTTTTTACTTCCATTTTTTCCCTTTTTAGCTAGCCAATCCTGTTCGACACGATTCAACACAAATGTAAATTGAAGTAATCTATACGAACCCATCAAAATCAAATGGACAGTTGTCATGCTTTTATCATTCGGATTTGGGTTAAAAAAAGCGATATTTAGACACTTGCTAAGCAATTAGATGAAAACAATCACAATTTCCCATGGATTAACTACTTCATTGATGGACGCAATTAGTTCTTTGAAACTCTAACATTTCTCATTAGGCATATTTAACAAATGTCCCGAGAAGAATCGATAGCAAGATTCTTGATGTTAGCACCATCGATGAGTGTAAACCCTTTAGAGTAGTCCTCGTCTTGATTTTGGTTTTTCTTTTCTCGGACTTTTCATACTTGGGTTTATAGTTACAGTCATACGGTAGCATTCACCGAGGCTGGTCATTCTTGTAATTTTTGACATTAAAATAGCTGTTGTCTAATTCGGCATCGAATCGAACGGGGCTAAGTACGACTGCATTTAGTGCTGCTGCACATGTTTGAGGATCCCGGTTTCGAGAAATCTCAAACCATGAGAGACAGCGACTTCTGAAGAAGCACCCGTGAGCCAGACCGACCGCGGCATCGGTTGATGCAGACAATTTGAGGCCTTACTCCAATCATGACACATAGGTTAAACAGGTCAAGCTCATCTGCCCATCAATCACATTGCAAACGTTTGGTAGGCGCCGACACCAAAAGTTACAGATGAGAAAAGGGTCCGCATGAATTCACTAAAGAGAATTGATTATGTGCTACCCACTTCAGCCACAAACCTAGTAAGCCTGCAGAAAAATTACACATCCTCAGAATGTTTTCCTATCTAGCCAACCAAAACCTGTACATTTGCTTTTTCTTATGTGAACTCGTGGGTCCAAAATTAATGGTGGCAATGACACCCCGGCCACGGTACAAATGAAAGCTACGTATATTTGAAAAAGGCAAGCGGTTTTCGTCAGTACTCGTGACAACGAGCTTACGCTTAAGGACAAAAGACGAGCATTCTAGGAAATGCTTCCCGGAGTCCTAAAACCAAGTAGGCAAACAATGCAATGGAATCTAGTCACAGCTGCTTGGTACATTGTTGGACCCCAACGTTAATCTCAAACACGTCCTAGGAATTTGCAAGGATTGGTCGAAAACGGTTGAAAATGATTGCTCCCAAACCCCTGCATCCAATTGTAGTAAAGCATACTCGCTGCACTGGTCTCCTGGATTGGATTCAGATGCAAAGTCATCTCCTTTTATTACACTCTTGAATTGCTATCTAGAGGATGATCATGCCACAGTTTTTTCCTAGCTAGTTTATCAGCCATGACCCCAAGGAACATAATGGAGAATTTACCTGCTATTCAAAAATAAAAGAAAATGCTTGGAATGCAGATAATTGCATAAGAGCCAAAACTCAACCGTGAGAACAAAACATTTTCTTTCTTTGGAGTTCTGTTCCACAAATCAGGAGAACTTGCTCTCAGTGCTGCTGAAATCTCACGCACTACCATGATGTCGATAGCACATGCTAGGTCTTTGCGTCTGTCAAATGACCCTAGCTTCCCTACTTATTCACCTCTGAAGCATTTCTCGAAAAAAGGAGAGAAAAGAAAAAGATAACTAAAAAGCCAGCAAAATGAAAAACACACCAACCACGAAAGTGAAAGCTGCGTTCCTATTCAATGGAATTTGTAGCCTCCAAACCATGACTCCCACTTGTAATTTAAATGGACCCCACGTGAGATCACCATTTGCACAATTACAACTTATGCCACAATACTCCAAATCAGAAACCTTTTACCGGTTATTTCGCAGCTCAAAACTTGACAGCAGTTGTCCATGTACCCTGCACGCTGGGGTGCTTTGTTACATGTCTTGTCTTCAGCTTCACAACTTTCCTTCCCAGTGCATTCCTCAACCTGGTTGCATGTAGGAGAATGTCCTCAGGGCTCATATTCTTCACGCATATCACCCGCTGGTTCTTGTTCTCTGCAAATCCGGACAAAAGGAATAATTACTAAAGAGTATGCAAGACCTCACTGTTTTTGGTAATTTAAACTAACATGGTCACATCCAGGCTAAAAATATGGACCAACGCACAGGGGTCATCAATAGAAGGTTAATGGGTTGTGAAGAGACTTACTATAAAAGCCCTTCAGATGTGGATGCTGGCCACGGATCATTTCAGTGGCAACTTCTAACTGAGGGTTAACCTCCTTAAATGCTGGCAGATGAGACTCCATAAATGCCCTACCAATATCATCAAGAAGATAAATTGCTAATATATAGTATTGGAACTAAAACTCATGTAGGAAATGACCATTTGCTAAGAGACAGATCTATCAACCCAAAGATAATTTTAATCAGCAAAGAACAGTTAAATAAACAGTCAAGATGTATGCTTTGGATCACAACCATCCACATCACTAAAGATTTGCGGAAGTTGCAAAAGCCAATGGTTGACAAAACTTTGATGCTCAAGAAATCCATGACGCAGGTGACAGCTTGTTTAATTGCAAGACTGACAGCCCATCACCCATAATTTTCTATCTGGGCCTAGATATCCTAATGATTCATAATGGAGACGAACAGATTATGACAAAGACAGTGGAAAGGTTTAATGAAGAAATCAGAGACTTCTTACTTCGGACATACAAAAAGAGGCACTGAAAAGCTTTGCCAAGAATTCAAATGATAATTCTCCATTATAAAAAAGATATCTGTTCAACATTCAGGAAAGTGGTTTCTATAAAAAACCATGATAACCCTCAGCATGATAGAGTCAGCCGTACCAGTGAAGTTCATTTTCACAATCACAAATTAATTCACGATTCAAAATCACTGATTGAACCATACTTGAATCTTACTTATAAATATGCTAAGACTAGGCAACTTAAGCAGAAAGCAAAAGCTAGAACCCTATGGATTGTCTACAGTTAATGTTGATGTCCTGGCCTTCATATCTTTCAATGATATAATGTTGAGAAGGAAGAGGTATCGAAATCCAGGATTAAAGCCCAAGGAGCTTTGGTATCAACAAATAGGGCCAATCCCTGGCCCCCATTTTTTCTTTTCATTTAAGACAGCTTATGCTTTCATCTCATGCTCAAAATGAGGGGATTAGAAAGCAAAGAGCACATCTGGAGATGGATTGCAAAAGGAAAATAAATCTAACAAAAGGTGAAGGCATGCTTGGTTCCTATCACACAAAGATACTAGTTAGACCATGCAGCCATCTATTGCAAAGGATGGCAAAAACAAAAAGTTCCCCTAAATGTCTCAATCAGTGAAGGAAACATAACTGCTATAATGCTATTTGTAGAAAGCAGAGCTAATGGTGAAGTCGATGTACATTACGCTTTTATCAATCCTTTTTCCATTTCTAAGTTAATAGGGAAAAGTTAATGGTTATCTCATAGTCTTATATACATATATGGACAAAATAACCTAAAAATATTTTAAAGAGTAAAGGGGAAAAGTGATCGATATTCACTCATGGAAGTCTAAATGGTAATATAGATGGAGGGAGATAACACATTAGTGTAATATGGATTTTCAAAGTGCCAGTCACGTATTGATGCAGAAGGGCACCTCTTTGCAAAGCCTTTGAATCAATCATGATAGTCATCACAGGTTTGCAACGAGGCAAGACAAGGATGAGTAAGGAACAAACAATTCTTTATGATAACATTTCCTCTTCCTAGAAATTTCTGCCAATTTGAGTGTTGCGGTAAGTATGCCCATTGGCAAAATCTCATAGCAAAACTATAGTAGTGTAAGTACACTAATCGTTCTTTGTCCTGGTAAGAGCAGCATAAAAGTGTGTTACTACGGCCAATGGTTTTAAACCCAGACTGGTCCAAGAACTGGTCTGTGTTCCAGTTCACAGGTCAACTGGTTCAATCAGTTGATTGCAACATCAATGAAGTTGGAAAATTAATAAAAATTTATATTGTCGATATTGAGTATGCACAACAGCAGCAAAAAGGAGAAACACTCACTCTAGTGGATAAGGCGTTCTTTGAAGTACAAGAGATCAAGGGGTTGCTCACCACCTACCTCCGCTATTTAAATTTTTTCACAATGTCAACAATATGGTCAAAGCTCCAGTCAAATCGATGGCCAGTTTATTGGGTCAAGCGGTTGTACTGGTCAACACCGGGTTTGACTGGCTCTTGACCAAAAGGTGGACGAGAAAAACCGGACCGGATCATGGTCTCCCGGAACAATCAATTGAACTGGCTGGTCCAGTTTAGGTTTGAATACATTGACAACAACTGCATGTTTGCATATCTTACAGGTAAAAACTAGGCGGAGTACTCAACATGGATCAACAAGTGATATTGTGGCTTAATGGATTGTGGTAATCAAAACAATTCTTGTCATAATTTTCCCATCTTCCATTGATTCCTTCCACAGCTTCCCCCCCCCCGCGCCAGTAACCAAGTCTTCCTTTCCAAAATATTTTATATCATTTAAAAGTAACACTTGGTGTTTCACTTGCCTAACTTAAAAAGAAAAAAGAAAAAACTAATACCCGGTGCAAAGTTGAATTGTTTTTGTCATCAGTCAATTTTCAAACACTCCACATTATCCAAAGAACCATACATATCTGATAGATAGCAAGCCCACATAGATGAAACCCCACCAACTCACTCCTTCCTAAACAGATTTGACCTTTATAGTTTTTTTTTTCCTATAGGCAGAAGCTTTACTTATCTAGCTACCTCAAAAGCTAGAGTCCCATATCTTCAGAAGCCACGCCATATGCAACTAACTTCTTCCCTTGGATCCAGAACTAATCCTACTTAGCCCCGACAGACCTTAAATGAGAGTCATCTGCAAACTAGCATAACAAGGAGGCCACACTGCTGGAGGTAGGCCTCCATAATCTGCCAGACAACCATCCAACACTTTTGCATACATCAATCCCACCCATTGCATTAGCACTTAAAAATGATGAGACGATCTATAGAAACGAAACCCACGCGATCTTATTAGTGGAAGCAAAGATTTTCAGCAGATAAAACATGAAAAGCCAAAGACATGACTCGAATCTTTACAACCGATAACAGAGACTCAAGGCATGCACTACTCCAAGAGCTCAACCTCAACATCAGCTGTATCCATGGCCATATAAAAAGCATACACACCTGATGCCCCTGCTACTTCCTCCCCAGTCGCTGTAGCTCACAATCAGCTTCTTAAGCTGCCAGGCGCCTCTCAAAGCCATCTGAGAACCAAAAGGCGCCGGATTTCACCCCGGGTAACGCGAATGAGCGCAATTCGAAAGCACTACTACCAGGAAAATTGCTCAAGCCAAAAAAGAAAATTTTTAACATCATCTTGATTCCCAGAATCCATGCTCATTCAGCAACCCCGAAAATCTTAAAACCACAGACCAGAAAAACGAAAAGAAAAGAAAGAACGTTCAGAAAATGGGCCAATGGTCCTCTAGCTCAACAGCAATTCACCAGGAACTCCGCCACTCGATAACATCATAAGAACTAGGAATCAGCCCCAGCATTGGAATCTCGAAAACGCGAGATTGAGAAGGAGAGTGGAAGGTCGGAACGAACCTCAGCTTCGCGGCTCTGCTCGTATCGAAGTCGACGGGCAGCGACGGAGAGAGAGAGAGAGAGAGAGAGAGAGATAGAGTCGGAGAGACGAGGGGCTTGGGGAAGGAGGAGGGGTTTTGGGTTTTTGCCCTAATATTTTGGAATAGACACGAAGATTGAGAATCGTTTGGTGGAAAATTGAAGTAGAATTATTTTCATTTTGACCTCTTATCTTTTTAATCCTAGTAAGCTTTTAGTCCTCAATTTTCTTTATTAGTGAATAATAATTATAATAATAAGTATAAATTACATCCAATTAAATTGTTACATTTCGACCTTATAACTAAGCATTCATTGTACATAAAATAGAGTTTCGTTTTGGACGTTAATTCCTTTTATATATGAGGTGGGGATTTGCCACAAATTAGGCAAGGTCACGACCCGACCTAGGATGCGGTGGCGACCTTTGCCTTGGCCATAAATTAAGCGCTCGTCGGCCGATAAATTAATCCGATCTACATTGATATAACAATTTGATGGGCATTTTCGTTTTTGTTTGATTTAAAAATAAACATTTTAGTATTGTAAAAGTATAAAAAATTTCATATTTTTCCATGGGTGAAAAAAGGTGGAGAGAGCCAATAGTAGCTACCCCTATGGTCACACACTTGTTGCGGCATGTTTGGTTTAAGTCAATATTACACGATCCATCTCTTGAAGTGCCATAATTTAGATAATCTTATCATATGAAGTAGCAAATGTCTATATGGCAGGCTAGGTAAATATTTGCTTACCACATTAATCAAATCTGTGGCCTCATGGAGTTTTGAATTTCTGGAAAAAAATGAAAATGCTTGATTTATTAAATCAAGATTAAGTAAAAGGTAAGATGTAAAAGTAACCTTTATTTTTTTAGAGATAAGTATAATAGAAATTCTAAAACTTGTTATGAAAGTACAATTAAATTCTAAATTTTTTAAAAATTTGCAATAAATGGAAGGATGTGATTAAATTAATTTGACAATTTTAAAGATATAATTACATTTTTGAAAATTTTAAAGCTTAATTGTATTTTTTTATAAATTTCAGAATTTAATTATATTTTTAGGATAAATTTTAGGACTCTCGATGCATTTATCCTTTTTTTTTTCAATTGGACAATTGTTAGATCCATAATTAGTGCACTAAATTATTTTTCGCACCCACTAGTGGATGATTGGCATTCTTAATAATAATGTAACCTATCTATATTTCAATCATCCAATTTTTACATTCTCATGTACAATAATTAAGGTTGTAATAATTGAAGATTTAATGGATTTTTTTTTCCTTTTCTTCTTCTTTCACATGAATTTTGCCTGAGATGCTGGAGTAGTTGTTTGTCCCTTTTCTCTCTCTTCTTTTTCTCTCTAGTCTACACAGTCCATAAATTGGGAGCTGAAGAAGCCCTACAAAATCCCTCCTTTCTCCCACTTCTCCGCTCCCTCTCTCACTCGAAGCCACCTCCACCACTCCATGGCTTCGGCTCCGTCGCGCCGGCTCTTGCCGGCCCTCCTCCGCTCCTCCGCCCTCCGCCGATCGCCGTCGTCGAGGCCTCCCTCCTCTAATCCGAGGGCCACCCCCTTCTTCACCTCCTCCCCCCGCCACCACCGCCCTTCTCCCTACGGCTACCTCCTCACACGCGCCGCCTACTACGCCACCTCCTCCTCCGCCGCCGCCGCATCGCCCCCTCCCGCCGCGGCGAAGGACGCCGGGAAGGGCAGGATCACCGATGAGTTCACGGGCGCCGGCGCGATCGGGCAGGTCTGCCAGGTGATCGGCGCCGTGGTCGACGTGCGGTTCGACGAGGGCTTGCCCCCGATCTTGACGGCCCTGGAGGTGCTCGACAACTCGATCAGGCTGGTGCTGGAGGTGGCCCAGCACTTGGGTGAGAACATGGTCAGGACCATCGCTATGGACGGGACCGAAGGGCTCGTGCGTGGTCAGCGCGTGCTCAACACTGGCTCACCTATCACTGTAAGATTGACTCTTTGATCTCTCTCTCTCTCTTTCCAAATCGCTTTGTGTGGATATATGCGGGGTTGTCTTTGTCGATCCTTGTTGTGATCCGGTACTGCGGGGGACAAATTGTTTGTCAATGTGAATGCCCCTCTCGCTTGACCAAATTTAACGTTATTGTCCGATTTTAAGGGTGAAAATGGTTGATTTCATTGTCGTGGGTGGTTGGGGACTGGACTGGAGTGATGCAAGTGATACGGATTTTCTGTGCAAATGTGGGATGTTAAATTGGAAGTCTTGCTCTTATCTTTTATCATTGACATTTGGAAAGTCAGGATTTTGGTGTACAGTCTTGTGCTGAGGTAATGCTGTTCAAGAGGTGATGTTCTTATTTTTTTCTTCAGCAGCTAAGAGCTAAAGCCCAAAGCAAGATGTTAATTTGTGGAAAACTGAAGTTTCATTAATTGTGCAGCTGATGCAAATCAATTCTTACCTGGGATTACCATACATACTACCCAGTTATTTCGTGAAAAGAATTGAAAGATTCACTACTAGGCTAGTACGGCAAAAGTTGTGGAAGTGCAACACTTTTGGTTGACTGTTTCATTTGAGCTCTATGTTTTTGCCTTTGATGAATTCTCATAGAGACTCTTTTTTCAAACTGCCTTTTGTTCTGCGTCTGCCAGCAATATTTTGTTCTGTTTTAATGGAGTGGCATTTTTTCGTGTATTTTGGGTTATATCTGCATTTGGCTTGATTGGCCTATTCTGTTCCTTATTTCTGTGGATTCACATGTTTCAATAAATTTGTATTGTATATATTGATCTACTATCTCTAAGATGCTTCCTTTTTCCCTGTAGGTACCTGTAGGTAGGGCTACGCTTGGCCGCATTATCAATGTTATTGGGGAGCCAATCGATGAGAAAGGCGAAATCAGTGAGTACTAGAGAAATGATGAAGCACATGCTTTTGAACTGATGCTTTGATTGCATGATCTTAATGGGTGAGAATTTATCTTATTTGATAGAGACGGATCATTTTTTGCCCATTCATAGAGAAGCTCCATCTTTCGTTGAGCAAGCAACTGAACAGCAGATTCTTGTCACTGGTATTAAGGTATACAATTTTATATGAAAATCTAATGGTATCTTCCTTGAACTTATTTTAGATCCGTTTTTTGTCAGATGTGCTGGTTTATGTATGTGAGTTTCAACAACTGCTGTGTGCTTTCTCCTGCAGGTTGTGGACCTCCTTGCTCCATACCAAAGAGGTGGAAAGATTGGGCTTTTTGGTGGTGCTGGTGTAGGCAAAACAGTGCTTATTATGGAACTTATCAACAATGTTGCTAAAGCCCATGGTTGGTTTTCTTATACCACATGTCTTAAGATGCACATTGCATCTTGTTGTTCCTATATAACATCTTCATTTTGCTTCAATAGGTGGTTTCTCTGTGTTTGCTGGTGTTGGAGAACGAACTCGTGAGGGTAATGACTTGTACAGGGAGATGATTGAGAGTGGTGTCATCAAGCTTGGTGATAAGCAGGTGCTTAAATAACAATTATTTATTCTTCCTTATCGCTTGTTGGAATACACGAATCATTTGGGATTGTTTTGTTTAATTTGACCTTCAATCTACAGGCTGACAGCAAATGTGCTCTTGTCTATGGTCAAATGAATGAGCCTCCTGGTGCACGTGCTCGCGTTGGGCTCACTGGTCTGACTGTTGCTGAACACTTCCGAGATGCTGAAGGGCAAGATGTGCTTCTTTTCATTGATAATATTTTCCGATTTACCCAAGTAAGCATGCCTGTAAAGGACCTAAGAATTATGTTGTTTAGTTTCTTGCAACAATGCTACTGTTACGATGCTTTCCATTTGTTTACTGTACTATCAATTTGTTCTGCAGGCCAATTCAGAAGTGTCCGCCTTGCTTGGTCGTATCCCATCTGCTGTGGGTTATCAACCTACTCTGGCTACTGATCTCGGAGGTCTTCAGGAGCGTATTACAACAACAAAGAAAGGTTCCATTACATCTGTCCAGGCTATTTATGTCCCTGCTGATGACTTGACAGATCCAGCTCCTGCAACCACTTTTGCTCACTTGGATGCCACGACTGTGCTGTCACGACAGGTTTTGGTTTTGTTGATGCTTATTAGTACTTATCCAAAATGGTTCTTCCTATGGATTTATGACTTGTTGTGATTTTGAGCAGATATCTGAGCTTGGTATCTATCCTGCCGTCGATCCCCTGGATTCTACATCTCGTATGCTCTCCCCTCACATTTTGGGTGAGGACCATTACAATACTGCTCGTGGAGTGCAGAAGGTTCTTCAGAATTACAAGAATCTTCAAGATATTATCGCAATTTTGGGAATGGATGAACTTAGTGAAGATGACAAATTGACTGTTGCTCGTGCTCGTAAAATTCAACGGTTCTTGAGCCAGCCTTTCCATGTTGCTGAAGTGTTCACGGGTGCCCCTGGCAAATATGTAGAACTGAAGGAGAGTATTAACAGCTTCCAGGTAATATATATTCCCATTGCTTTCCTCCCATCAGTTGATCCCTGGTGTTTCCTGATATCAAAATCTGGGGGTTGATACAGAAGAGTATGATTTTAAATAGAACAGTTGATGATTTTTTATTCATCTCACTCTAAATGCTCAATGAACTTACTGGAGAGAATTAACTGGATTTCTATGTTGGACTTTCATATCCTAGTCTTATCATAAAACTCCTACATGCATAATTATCTGGAAAAAAATTTACTAATGTAGATGTCCATGTGTTTGTTTGAATTGAGTCTTAACCGCCATGCCAGTATGATTACTTCCATATGTTTCTAGCATTGTTAGGGTCCTAAAGTTTACTTACATAGGTTTTGGCTTTTTGCTTGTGTAGGATGCACGTATGTCCTAAATTTTTCTTGCAGAATTACCATCAATATAGCACTTGTTATGATTAAGTAAATTATTGCCTGCATTTATTAATTGCTTTGTGCTTTTGTTGCTCTTAAATTTTTGGCAGGGGGTGTTGGATGGAAAGTATGATGATCTATCGGAACAATCCTTTTACATGGTTGGAGGCATTGAAGAGGTTATCGCTAAGGCAGAGAAGATTGCCAAGGAATCTGCTTCTTAATCAAATCGTCTCTTTGCCAGTTCTCCTTGTCCCCTTCACTTTGTAATTGCAGGAACCAACATATTTAAGAGATAATTGGCCTGCAAGAGGATTGCTTTTGGATCAAATTTCGGGATCTCTCTTGTCTCTTTCTTAATCTGATTGCAGAGTGTGAAAGAGAAATGGAGTTGAGGGCCTCATTTGCTATGCCCTCTTTCTTCTTGTCACTTAATAAGCCAGGGAATGACTGGACGTGTATAATTTTTGCTTTGGTTTTGGGCAAATTGGATATCTTTAATTGAAGAAATTTATTTCACTTCGTGCTGGACTGCAGCGTTTTCCCTGTTTAATTGCCATGCACTGTATCTTTTCCCTTTTCTCTTGTTACTTGCCGAGTACATTGAGTACATTTCAAGCATTTGCATGTTAAGACGTCTTATATTGGAATTACGATAAAATGTATATTGATTCAACGTGTTCCATCGAGGAATAGTTTCTCAAGACATTGACACAAACGGGTTTTCTTGCTGCTTGTCAACTAGCATTCTTTTCTTCGCAGATCTCGATTTGATTTGCATTTGAAACCTCGGAAACCAGATTCAATTTTGGAATTTCGGAAATGCTAGCAGTAGGACAATTTTATCTGCCCCACTTTTGCCACGGGAAATTTACTTCTGAAGTACCTTTTTTATTTGACTACAAGAAGTAAATTTTGCAGCCTCTCTACATTAGTGAAACACGGCGTCCTTGAGAACTGCTTGAGCTTTTGCGAAAGCCTCTGAAAGAGAGTACTGGTAATTTCAAATCGAAAATGTCTGGGCAAAATGCCTACCGTTATTGCTCTGAGATGGGAGGTGCAAAGCCTCATGTCTTCTGGTGTACCTAGCTTTGAAGGGAAGTAATTCTTTTATGCCACTTCAATGCTCAAGCAATCCATCTTCATTGCTGACTCTTTTACTTCAGCTGGACTCGGGATGAAAATCAGGAGATTGAATGAGTCGACCCGTCCTTCCAACGGTTATCGCAATTGTCAAAAAGAGAGTTTCGTGCTGCCAAAAAACTTTAATATGAAATGCATAAAATTCTAGGCAAACTGGCAGGAGTCTGCCTCTAGCATTTCTAGTTTATCTATGTAATTGCCTCATTTCACTCTTCCATCTCATATTTAAAAAGTCAACCGTTCTTAAAGACAGAGCTGCCTTAACTCGTGAAAATTCAAGACGAACTTGGCTCGGTGCGGTTTTGTCATTGACATGTGAGATGAATATACGCACAGAAACTGTTTGTAGTTTAAAATGACGCATGAACTCTCCACAATGAACAAGCTTCATAGGGCTGAAATGTATGTGACATTTAAGTATTGGAAGCTTACTTCTCTGGCCAAATCTGCAAGCACATTCCCCAAACACTCAAACACATGCACCAGCAAGAACTCAGAAGCCACTGTGCCACAGGGCTGACACGGCATCAGAATTACCAGCCGCCCATCCTCCGCCATCTCCTTCGATCTTGCTTCGAAGAAATCCTCCATATTCCTCTGAAACTGACTAGCAAAGGCTTCGGTGACTCCATGAGAACCGCCTGCTAATGTGATCCTTCCTTCATTCCATGCGTGAGAACCGACCTTCACTTCCTCAGGAACCTTGGTCAGCCAGTGAAGCGTGAAAGCTGAGCGCATCAAGTTCATCAAAGCGGCCAGGAACAGCTGGCCATGGAAAGACCCCAGAACTCCCGCTGCCATATGAGGGCGATGAGGTGGAAAAGCTCGAAGATGGTGTTGAAGTCATTGACGGTTTGGTCATTGAAGAACACTTGGGACTCAGATATCTGAACGGATCCTAGGCCCACGTTCGTGCACACAAGGTTTATCGCGTTGATTATGGTCTGCATGCAGGTGAAGGTGTTTGATCCAACTGAACACCCGAGATTGGCAATGCGGGAGACTTCCATGCGGTATTAGCCGGTTTAATCATCAGATTTTCTTCGATACTATGCATTAGCAAGAGCTTTGCTTGATCTGATCCTGCTCCCTACAAAAGGGAAGTTGAAACAAGCATTGATTTTACGTTTAGAGAGAGCAATTCCTTTTATTCAATGAAGCTATAGAGAAATCTTCGTGCATAAGCATGTTAAGAAGATAGGCCCCTCTATTTCTATTATGTGAGTGTTTCTTATCTAACCAACACAGGGATGATGGATAAATCCATCACAAACTTATATTAAGTTAACAAGTAGAACTGTTTCGTGTTGTTTTGAACTAATTTACAATCACATGGCCGGATCCCAACCCCTAAAGCATCGAAATAGTTTCATAACCCATAAACAAACTTGAAATCTTAATCCACAAGATATCCAAAACTTATATTCATCAATTGCATACGTCTTATAACTCCGTAACCCTTAGAATTAGAAATAAACGCACGTGATCGAGTCATGCGTTGCAAGACGAGTGAACAGTGCTTGCTTCGATTGCCCACTCAAGTTCTGTCTCGCGATGTTTCATAGGTTGGGATTTATCTTACTCAAAGCGAAACTTTGTGCTCATTAAAGGAGGATTCAAGTGGAAATATACTCAAATAGAAGGGTTCATTCCCAGGCACAAACAGACTCAAATGAAATGCGGGGAAAACGTCTCCTAAGGGTGCAGAGTTTTATACACCGCTCGATCGTGCCTTCACGACACACTTTTTGTGTTTTTCCGACTGGCTTTCACACCCGGGGAAGGCCTTTTGGTGCTTGTTTCTCGCTTTTTCAATGAGAAAAGTTATGCTGTTCTTGGGTGTGCACGGATTCTGTAGCATGTTAAGGAGTTCATGAGATGGAATGTGATGTTTTGCCAGCTGACGAGCGGCGTGACGCTGGGGATCACCGGAGGGGCGGTAAAGAGAAGCGCAGAAAGAGTGACTAACCCATAAATTGGCAAGCTTACCCAAAAAATCATCACATTTTACAACATTGAGACTGTCGTTGTTATGTGCAAATTAAGAAACAATCAGGGTCCGCGTGACAATATTTTTATTTCTCTGTTTCTTTTTTTTGCTGTTCTCGAGAATAGTTTTGGAAACAAAAAACCCTTTGGTACCGCAATTTCATTTTTTCACCTTGAAACAAAAATAAAAAATAAAAAATATTCTCATCGCTTGCTCTTGTCACCACCCATCCACTTGCCCCCACTGATTGCTAGCTGGCTGCCGATTGCCAGCGGGCGTTGCTCACCACTAGCCTACCCCACGCTCATCGCCCTCGCCATCTCTGATCACTGCCCACTGCCGCTGGTCATCGGCTGCCCCGTTGTTGGCTGTTGGCCGTCTCGTTGCCGTCCACTGTTGCCATTGCTCGCTCTTGTTGTCACCCGCCGCCCATCTGCTTGCTTCCCCCTGGCCATCGCTTGTCGCCTGTCTTTGATCACCTCCCGCCCCTACTCAGGTGTGTGAAATTTTATGTTATTATCAAATGAATTTTAATTTTGAGAAAAAAAATTGTATTATTATTAAATACTTATTTTATCTCTAAAACTCATTCGAAAATAGAAATAAAAAAAAATAAAATTTCTGCCTAGAGCAGAAATTTGTCATGCGCAGCAGCGGATGAGAAAAACAACCTGATGAACTAGTTGTCCCAGATCCTTCCGTGCAAGTGGATAAGATTCGTACATGTAAAACGAGGAGCGGCAATCATTGCACCAGTGAGTTAACTCTCTGATTTCACGAGTGACAACAGCTTGATGACATCACGGCGGCTTCTCATGGCGGGTGTCTCGGAACAGTCGCGCTGAGAAGTGTCGACTCGCGAAGGTCCCAGGTCCACAGACCGGCCTTTCGCCCTGGCTTATTTGGAACATTCTTTTCTGGCCTTCCATTTCCTACCCAATCGGTTGGATCATCCAGCAATCATCACTCTCCGATTCATAAATACTCAGAGTCCCCTCTTGAGTTCTCGAGCAAATCACAGTCCCATCCATGGACAATTACACTCTTTCCCATCTTCATCTCCTTCTCCTTGTCCTGCTCTTTTCCTGTCCTGAAGTTCAGAAGAGATGTGCGTGGGGAAGCGAAACGGTGAATCACGAAGAGCATGACAACTACGTTGTCGAAATGAAGTCGCTGACGCCGGCAACTACTTGCAAAGGTCTCCCTTTGCTACTCTGGGTCATGTTTCGACGTTGATAACTGCATATTATTGAGTACTGATGATTGACATGGTCCCGAGATTCAACACGCTATAAGTACAATTGACATAATGATTCGGATTGATTGCAGATCAAGCAAAGGGACGTGGATTGACACTGGCACACAGGCAGGGACCTTGTTCCCCGATTGCCGCGAACCGTCAATCCCGCGATTCCAGGATCATTTTTCTCCGAGACCAAGCGAGGGTCCGTTGCATGAACATCCAAGGACCATCTCACCGGCCGACCGCTGGGAATTCAGGTGAAGACGTCCAGCTGCCGATTTGCCCTGGAGCGGACGAGTTCCTGGTCACGATTGGCCTTGGGACCCCAAAAGTCGACCTCACCCTAATCTTCGACACGGGCAGCGACGTCACATGGACCCAATGTGAACCTTGTCCCGGTTGCTATCTTCCATCCAAGTCTACCACTTCAAGCCCATCGTGTTCTCCAACGAATTGCCCCTACTCGATCACATATGACGACGGGTCGTATTCCAGTGGTTACTACGTCCAAGATCTACTCACCCTCACTCCGGAGTACAAGTTCCAGAAATTCGTATTCGGTTGCGGGCAAAACAATAGCAACGATTTCGGCACCCCAGGCGGCATACTAGGCCTCGGACAAGGACGCAGAACCTTAATCTCGCAGATAGCATCAAATCTTTCCCAAATCTTCTGCTATTGCATCCCTCGCAGTGAGAGCTCAAATGGGTACTTACTTTTCGGGTCTGAAGCCCTCAGTACTTGCCAAACAGGCAGTTACACACCTATCATAAATGACCAAAACAACGCATCTTTCTATTTTGTCAAACTAGTAGGGATGGTTTTTGGGAAACAGAATTTCAACTTCTCTGCAAAGTCACAGCAATCTCCACCTCCTCGGACCATCATAGACTCCGGGACTACCATCACTCGGTTGCCGCCAAAGGTTTATTCGGCCGTTCATGCGGAATTCGTCAAGTACATGTCGAAGTATCCGGTCGCACTGAATCTGTCGAACCTATTGAACACTTGTTATGATCTTCGGGGCCAGAAGAATGTGAGCCTGCCGAAGATGGTCCTGCGATTCGAGAAAACCAACCTTGGCTTGGACCCGTCCGCCGTAGTTTGGGGAGAGAGTGATAAGCAAGTTTGCTTGGCCTTTGCGCCGAACAAGAAATGGCCAGACCTGGTCATTATTGGCAGCGTCCAGCAGCGGAACCTGAACATACTTTATAACATTCGAGATAAAAAGGTTGAATTTGGGAAAGGTGGTTGTGGCAATTGAGAAGCTACAATTGATGAAAGGAAACTACTGCTATCGTTTTCTTTTTTGTTTGAATAAGTGCGTTGTTCCTTGAGTAACGAGGTGTGAAATCGTTGTAGCATGTTACGATGCAACTTAGCGAACTGGATCCCAGAGAACACGATGGTTAATGAGTCTTGAACACAGAGATCTTCTTGTTCAATTCAAATGTAAACTGTGGTCTCATCATGAAGATAATTAAGTTTGGATTTGTTGAGTTGGCTTGTCAAGTCTTGAGATCGTCTTCCACGTCACCGGATGCGCTTCATACGAAAAATGCTTCATCACCGCATTTGCGAATACAGCAAGCTTTTTAATCAGAGCCACCGGGCACGCACAACCTGGTGATAGCTGGTAACTGCGGTGCAGGGCGAAGACGAGGCTAAAGGATTGAATTTCTCGACAGTGTAGGACTAAGGGCGACGTGGATCCCAAATGGAAAAGGACGAAGAACAATTCGACGATGTGATTTATTATGATAAATGAGATTATCCGCCGTGTATCAACGTTACAGCATATATACTGGTATGCAATAGCTGAGATTGATCCATTATTCGAAGAAATACATCAATGACCATTTAATACTGAGGAAAATGATTAAATGAAGACGGAAAAAAGAAATTCTCTTCCTCCTTCGGGCTTACTGCTCTGTGAAAGGCACCAAGTCACCAGGAGGCCAAGAACCAACCATCAGGGATGCTGTCTAGGACTTCGGTGGCTATGAGTACCATTAGAGGCCGCGACGACGGTAATGGGTGGAGCCATGCTAATATGTCTGAGCGAGGTCGGCGGAGACAAAAGGATGTTGCCCGAAGGCGAGTTATTGCCGTTCCACGAGCCATCTCGCTTTGGTGTGCTCCCGACCGCCCCGATTTTGTTGCGATCATCATCTGCAAAAAGGAGGAAAAAAAAAACTGAGGATTCGGCATATACTATTTTAACTTATGAATACATCACGTGATTATGACCGTTTCTCCAACCAGATCGAGAATAGAGAACATGGATACGAAGAAATCACAAGGGATACAAATGTGCCGGTCGGAGAATCACCTGTGAGGATCCGAGCGGCCGACGACCTCGAGAGAAGACAGTGCGAGCTCAGGAGAATGCAGAAGAATATGATCACAAGAGAAACGGACTTGTTAGCCATTGCTTGTCCTTCCTTAATCTTGGCAACTGTAGTGGGGATGCATGTATACACAAAGAGCCAGGAAGCATTATATAATATCCAAGCTATCGAGTGGCGTGTCTTTGGGGTTGGGTCCCCAGCAGCATGGACAAGATGAGCTTCAACACGGCAATGCCCGGTTTCACAAATTTCAAACTTAATGAATTTTAAGATCTTTTGGGTGGATGAGTTCACATTCACTCAAAATGATCATATCACGTTACTATTGAATGCAACACAAGTTCTCATTAAAAATAGATTTTTTTCTTTTCAAATTCCTAGACGAGTTTCCAAGAAGAGATAGGTGTTTAAGAAGGATACAAAATTTCATTTTCCAGAATAGAAATTTGTTTGATAGGCTTTCTTAAATATCTTCCTCCCATTGTCTATTCCATTCACTGTGCTCCACTCTTTTGTGAGATAAAACCTCCTCAATCAATTGAATTGAAAGCCTTGATGTAGAAATTGTACATTGTCGGACGGCAGGTGGCGGCGGCGGCGGCTGGCGAATGGCAAGGGCGAGGGCGAGTGATGAGAAATTTTTTTTATTATGTATGGGCTAAAAATTTATTCTTGAATATAGAAAAATAAAATTGTTTGTCAAGAATTTCAAAAATTTAAAAAAAAATAAAAAAAATCATAGAAATAAAATGATTATCACTGGTGCGTAGACTCGAAGGGGTCATTAATCTCAGTGTTGATCGCCCCTTTCATTCTTGAAAAAAAAACAAAAAAACGAATAAATGAAAACCGCGTGCCGAGGGACCACGCCAAGAAATAAAGGAGCATCCGGAGGAAACTCCCTGAAGTCTTTCCGAAATTGTTAAACCTGGAGTTCTAGTCAAAGTCAACTGGCATCAATCATTTTTGGAAAGCGTCAACTCGCCTTTTCTCGGACGTCCGCTTGGATGACAAGCATTCACTTACCAGCGGTAATCTTTTCATTAAAAATGTCTAGCCTTATTATATTCCTTATTTTAAAATATCGATACTCATATTATTTATTTTAAGTCGTGTATTTTCTTTTCCCAACAAGATGTGATTACTCTTGTATTTTACGTCCAAGAGTTTACACGAAACAGTTTAAAAACTTACTCAAGTCTAAACGACCATTTATCATGAGATGCTACATAAGTGACTTGAATATTTAAACGAGTGTCTCTCTTTCTATTTCATAACATTGTTTTACCATACACAGCACGGATTTACAAGATCTATTTACTTTACGGGATTGAGATGGCTGCAAGGACTATTGTTGTGTTTTGTCCATTGGTCGATTCAATTCATGACGTCATGTGGAAAAACCTAATGAACTAAGGGCGTGTATGGTAAAATTCTTGTTCCATAAATCAATTTCTAGTCAGAAGTTGATTTTTCCATTTCTATTCCTTGGACAAGTTTTTAAGACAAAATAGGTGTTTGATATCGATATAAAATTTTTGTTCTTGAAATAGAAATTCGTTTAATAACGGCATAAAATTTCTCATTCCCAAGTGATGGCAAGCGACGGGCGACAACTGGCGATGATGAGAGTGAGTGATGAGAATAGTTTTTATTTCTTACTTTTGTTCTAGAAATAGATAATTAAAAATTTTTAATTTTTGATTTCTGTTGCAAATTTATTTTTGAAATATAAATTCATTCCATACATAAAAATATGAATTTGTAATATCAAACATATTTGTATTCCAAACCTATTTCTGGAGATAAAAAAATAAAGAAATAGAAAATAATAAATGTTTTCATGCGCATTCTAAGTCTCTAAGATGTCTCTAGGCAAATAAAAGTTACAACACATGGAAAATGAGGAGAAGCTATTGGGAGGGTGAGTTAGGGCTTATTTGTTAACTGGTCAAATAGTGTCTGATTTTGTTTTTTTGTTCATGAAAATAGATTTTGAGCATAATCAAAAATAAAAAAAAAGGTTGATTCTTTGTCCCTGGGAATAAAATCAAGGCCAATTTTTTTTTTCTCTTTCTCTTTCCTTTCATTTTCTTCTTCTTCTTCCTTATGGCCAGTCACCGGCCCTTGACGACATCGAGCCATGGCTCGGCTCACTGGCCCACAACTAGGTTGATGTTGGCTTGGCTGGGCAACGTTGGCCTAGCGGTGGGCCGACGAGGCTGACCTCGCCCAGCCACGACCCTTTTTTGCCCATCGCCAGGCCGGCATTGCCTAGCAAAGCCGACGCTAACCTAGCGGTGGGTCAGTTCGGTGGCTGGATGAGGCTCGGCATTGCTAGGGGCCAACAATGCTCCAGCAAGGGTACCGGCCCTAGACTAGCCGGTTGCACTTAAGGAAGAAAAAGAGGAAAAGGGAAAAAGAAAAGAGAAAAAGAGAAAAACGTATTTAAATCATTAAAAAATTAAAAGAAAATATTTTGGGCTCTAGTGTTTTACTAAATGTATTTTTATCCTGAGAATAAAATTTTTGGACAATTACTAAATATGTTTAGAAATTATTTCCGGAAATAGAATAAAAAAGAATAATTTTTGAGTAGTAATAGTTTTCAAGTGCAAAAGCGTCATGTGCATTTGGTCGTGATCACGATCAAGCTTGGTGATAAGCAGGTGCTTAAATACCAATTATTTATTCTTCCTTATTGCTTGTTGGAATACACGAATCATTTGGGATTGTTTTGTTTAATTTGACCTTCAATCTACAGGCTGACAGCAAATGTGCTCTTGTCTATGGTCAAATGAATGAGCCTCTTGGTGCACGTGCTCGCGTTGGGCTCATTGGTCTGACTGTTGCTGAACACTTCCGAGATGCTGAAGGGCAAGATGTGCTTCTTTTCATCGATAATATTTTCCGATTTTCCATAAAAAATATTTTGTGGGATCTGTCAAGGAACATGGATGCAGGAGGTTTGGTCGTGATCGACTAATATAACAAGAGTATCTTCAGAATTTGGAATATTAAGATCAATGGCATGGTTTTGGACACGGTTGATCATTTGGTAAGGTAAGGTAGCATCAATAGATTCAAGAGTTTGAGGGGCTCCAATGATTTGTAGCTAAACCTTAAGAGCAGTAAGCGGGTTGGGATCTGCAAGAGCAATGTTGAAATTTAGGAAGAGTGTAACAAAGACAAACCTTAAGAGCAGTAAGCAGGTTGGGATCTGCAAGAGCAATGTTGAAATTTGGGAAGAATATTCCAAAAATCCCGCATTCATTGTGTCTAATACAAGCTATTCTTGCCAAAAATCTGTAATCTAGGTAGGCCCTTTCGGCCATGAAATGTTAAGGCAAGACGGATGGCTCCAAAATGGAGATGAGTATAGCCTTGTTGAATCCATTGAGATGGAAACTCTGGTGGTATTTGAATGGATGACAAACTATTCTTGTTCAGTTGCCTGGATAGGATGTTGGTCAAAACGTGAAAATTGGACATACTCCTTTACTGTGCGAGGGGTATGTTTGATCAAGTGTTTGATGGATCGAAGTGGAGAGAAGGAAGGTGGTTTGGCGAAAGCGGTGTATGGATTCATCATAGGTAGCTGGGTTTCTGAGATCTTGCTATCCTCAATGAGGTAAATCTTGCTATCCTCAGTGAGGTAAGCAACCTCATAAAGATAGTCTATCTTTGAGCATGAAGACTTTCGAAGTTCTGATGGAGGCTAGAGAGAAAGGTTAGAGGTAAGAGATCCGGTGTTTCCATTGGATGAGAGGTTCTCTTCTAGTAACAAAATGTGATAGTGACCAAACTAAAATGATTCAAAGAAATTGTTGTGTAGGAAGTAAGGCACACTCCCATGCCCTACTTGGTTTCTAACCGACTCCAATAGGCTAGTGGTGACTCTTCATTTGAAGATTCTCATGAACACCCAATGTTATGCGGGATATTGGCTTGGAAGAACATATGTCTAATGAGGGTCCTAGACCCACCATTTGGACAATACTCCTAAATCTATTTATTTATTGATTTCTTTCCTCCACGGAATGGAAAAAATAGGTCATGACACACTACTACTGTATTTTATGGTTGCAGTATCCCATCCAGGATATTTTGGCCGATTTCGAAAAAGTATATGCCAATTCTTCATTGACACACTTTTACTACTGTATTTTTTTATCATTGCGACAGTATCCCAAAGGTCCAGGATATTTTGGCTGACTCTCTTCACAGCTTCATATATTTCCAAAAAGTATATGCCAATTCTTCATTGACAGCAACCGTTTTAGGAAGCTGCTTCCAGCTAAGTCCAAAGCCGCAAGTAATTTTTTATCATTGGACGACAGAAGACAAAAGGTAGGCTCTATAGGGAAGTCAGGTCGTAAAACTCGTGTGCTGACTCTCTTCACAGCTTCATATATTTCCAAAAAGCCGGCGTAGCATTATGACTCTGATAACAACTAAAGATTTCATCCCCCATTCAGTGAAAGGAACTATCCGTCAATCGTTCTTACCTTGGAAAAATCCAGTTCAACGCTCACGCTTGTCTTATGTGGAAATTTTCCTCTTTGATCATTCTAAACAGTAGAGACGAGTAGAACATACACGCAGAAAGCGAACCAGTGTCCGGCAAAACATCGGCTCTGCCTGGCATCGACTACATCTTCCCCCTCATATGAATATAAAACTGACCACCCATATTAGCTATTCTTTCCTCTGGGTTCTGGTTTGAGTGTCACCACAGACACACACAGAGAGAGAGAGAGAGAGAGAGAGAGAGAGAGAGAGAGAGAGAGAGAGAGAGAGAGAGAGACATGGACACTCAATCAGCCACAGCTCAGAGAAGCCATGCCGTTTGCATCCCAGCTCCATTTCAAAGCCACATGGGAGCAATGCTAAAACTGGCAAAGCTTCTATATACAAAGGGTTTCTACGTATCCTTTGTGAACACGGAGTATAACCATCGCCGCTTGCTGAAGTCGAGGGGATCTCGAGCTCTCGATGGCTTCCGTGGCTTTCAGTTCCTGACCATCACTGATGGCCTTCCTCCCACAGACGCAGACTCAAGCCAAGACGTCATGGCTCTATGCGATGCCATCAGAAAGAACATGTCTGCTCCATTTTGTGATCTCATCTCCAATCTTAACCAGAATGCATCAGACTCAGATGTTCCTCCAGTCACTTGCATTTTCTCTGATGGATTCATATCATTTGCCACCGATGAAGCTGCTCAAGAATTCGGCATCACTAATATACACTTGTGGACAATCCCTGCCTGCGCTTTCATGGGATTCAAACAATACCGGACGTTGAGGGAAAAGGGTCTCACACCATTAAAAGGTACAAGGTAGATAGTTTTATTAGAACCCTGTGAGTAGACTAAGTGATTAAGCAGCAGACGTGTGTAAAATATGGGCATGACTTATGTATGACCACGCACATCTGGTACAAACAATTCCAACCCCACCCACCTGTTTTTTGGCTCGTATATTACCGGTCCTAGGTTTCCGGGGTATTGCTTCAGCCCAAGGTCAACCTATTTAAAAGTAGCCTTCTTCGAAAAAAAGATTCTATGTTCTTAATAAGATATACATATAAGACTGAGAATATTACTGTGATGCAGATACCAGCTACTTAACAAATGGCTATTTAGATACGGTAGTTGACTGGATTCCAGGAATGAAGAATATTAAATTATGGGACCTGCCAACCTTTCTTCGTAGCACGGATCCTGATGATATTTTTTTCAATTTTACAATGGATGCCGCTGAGAGAGCAAATACAGCCTCAGCAATGATTTTCCATACCTTTGATGCCATTGAATCAGAATTGCTTAATGCTCTATCATCTATGTTTCCTCGCGTTTATGCTATTGGGCCACTCTCGTTACTTGTGAACAAACTAGTGAAGGAAGAGAGCCCCCTGAAATCCATTGATTGCAATATGTGGAGAGAAGATACAGAATGTCTTCGATGGCTTGACTCGAAGGAACCGAATTCAGTCCTATACATTAATTTCGGTAGCCTAGCTATCTTGACAAGAGGTGAGCTTGTTGAGTTTGCAATGGGACTGGCCAACAGCAAACAATCATTGTTGTGGATAATTAGGCCTGACCTTGTAAGTGGGGATTCAACAGTTCTTCCCCAGGAATTCATCAAAGAAACAGAAGGAAGAAGTATGCTTGCAAGTTGGTGTCCACAGGAGGCAGTTCTCAATCACTTGTCAACTGGATGGTTCTTAACGCACTGTGGATGGAACTCTATAATCGAGAGTGTGTCTGCAGGAGTCCCAATGATTTGTTGGCCATCTTTTGGAGACCAGAGGACAAACTGCACTTACGCTTGTAATAGATGGGAGATTGGTTTGGAGTTATCATGTGGGGTCAAGAGAGAGGAAGTGGAAATGCTAGTGAGGGATTTGATGGAAGGAGACAAGGGAAAACAAATGAAGGAAAGAATCACAAAGTGGAAGAAATTAGCACAAGAGGCAACAGATCCAAATGGGTCATCGTCCATAAATTTTGACAAGCTGTTGGACGAACTTCTAACTTAAATGCAACATCAGATGTCTGTTTGTTCAACATTGCCACCCCAGGCGATTCTTTGTTCACAACAACATTCCACTTTGTTTATGGGTTACTGTAGTGAAATTATATATTTGCATCATGTGTGTTTTAAGTGGCTTGCACGCACTACTTAATTCATCTATCCTATAAACTTGTTCCCTACAAGAAGAGCTGCCTTTCCTTCCCCCTCTTCTACTCTTCATGCTTAGTCATAACTTCAAAGATATCTATTGGCATGCTTTCTCCTGGTGAAGATTCATCTTCAATGACAGTCATACATTTGTTGTGTATTTCATGGTGAAAGTCGAACGGTGCCATGAGACCTAGAAAAATTTGAAGGCTCATGCTCACGAGCATTTCCTAGCAATTATCCCCCTTGGCTAAGTATACTTGAAATAAGACACTCCTCTTTATGTGACACCTTGGACCCTGAAGGCATTGTCCAAGAGGATCGACCATCTCAGTAAATGGATTACCAAGCATACTAGGATTTCATGTGAATAATAAGGCCCAGAAAATGCATTAAGAAAACGTGCAGTTTGCATCTTTTGGCCAATGTGGTCGATCGGCTGAGAAAATGCAACAATTACATGTAAACTGGGGCCAAAGAGAATGTGGAAATGAGCATCTTTCTGCATCATGAAAATCAGTTTCAAGCACAAACAGGCAAGACCTGGTGGGGATGACATTTGATTGAGACATGAACTGCAATAAACATGAAGAGAAGACTTCTCTCCATCGTTCACAAACACACCAAAGCTTCTAGTAGCGAGAATTCTAGGATCAATCTGAACCATTCCAGAATTTTCAGGCTTTTTCACATTGGGGATTCACTTTACATTTTTCAACATTGGCTTTTAAGTTCTTGAACTAAACCGAAGACAGGCATGACACCCAAAATCAGCCCTAATGCATATATGTTATAGCTAAAGTAACAATTTACAGCAGCAAAACTTCTTTGTTGCGCAGAGAGAGAAGGAGAAAACAGAGCATTTACTTCTATCTACTTAAAAAAAACTGTCTTGTACAAAACTAAATTAGAGCAACTTTGGAACTGCACACAAACGTGCAACACATAACTGCCCACAAACTTGTTCCACTTCCTAGAAAATAGCTAACAAACCAACTGCCTAACAAATAACTTGACTGAGTCAAAGAAAAAAAAAACTAAAATGACAGCACATCAACAGCAGCATTGAGACACAGCTCCAACAAACTCCTCCTTGGATCAGTTGTTGCTGCAAACTCCTATTTTCTCTCTTAACAACTCAAATCTTCCAACTTGTAGTGGCTTTGTGAACATGTCTGCAAGCTGATCTTCAGATCTACAATAGACCAACTTAACTTCACCACTTTGTTGCACTTCACGTAAAAAGAAGAATTTTACTTTAAAATACTTGGTTTTGCCATGGAAAACTGGATTCTGTGATATTGCTAATGCAGCCTGATTGTCCACATTAACTTCAATGCAATCACTAGAATTTAACCACAAATCCTTCATTATCTTCTTCAACCACAAAGCTTGATTTGCAGCTGCAGTGGCTGCTATAAACTCAGCCTCTGCAGTGGATTGAGCTACAATCTCTTGCTTTTTGGAACACCAAGAGAAACAGGCAGAGCCAAGAGTGAAGCAGTACCCAGATGTACTTTTCATGTCATCCACTGAGCCAGCCCAGTCACTATCAGAAAAGCCCTACAACATAAACTTCTGACATCTCCTAAACTTCACACCAAAGAATAATGTTCCTTTGAGGTATCTCAAGACCCTTTTTGCAGCAACCAAATGCAACCGACTAGGACTACTCATGAACCTAGATAGAATACTTACAACAAGTAGAATGTCTGGTCTGGTTGCTGTAAGATACATGAGACATCCAATC
This sequence comes from Angophora floribunda, assembly GCA_014182895.1. NCBI lineage: Eukaryota > Viridiplantae > Streptophyta > Magnoliopsida > Myrtales > Myrtaceae > Angophora > Angophora floribunda. Next base: position 26,081,547 of record CM024711.1, on the reverse strand, counting down.
AAGCTTCTATACATAGAAGCATCTACTGCATCCGTTCCATCATTCTTCTGCAGCTTCTCCTTAGCAACCATAGGAGTGCTTACACTTCTACAATCTTCCATCTGAAACTTCTTCAGAATTTCCTTCATGTATTTTTTCTGACAAATAAAGATCTCATGTGAAGCTTATTTGACTTCCAAACCCAAGAAATAAGTCATTTTTCCTAAGTCTGACATCTCAAAAACTGCAAACAGACTTTGCTTCACCCTCTTTATCAGTTCCACATAATTTCCTGTCACCAATAAATCATCTACATAGAGTGATAGAATTACGACACTGTGATTCACCCTCTTGACATAAAGAGTGAACTCACTCAAGCTTCTTACAAAGTCAAAATCCTGCAAATATCGATCTATCTTCCCATACCAAGCTCTTGGAGCTTGCTTCAGTCCATATAGAGCTTTCCTCAGTCTATATACCTTCTCTTCTTGCCCTTTGATACTGAAGCCTTCAGGTTGTTCAACAAAAATCTCCCCCTTGAGCTCTCCATTCAAAAATGCAAACTTGACATCTAATTGAAATATAGGCCACCCCTTCTCTGCTGCAATAGCTAATAGTAGCTTGATTGTATCAAGCCTTGCAACAGGAGCAAATGTTTCAGAATAGTCTACTCCCCATATTTGAGCATAGTCTTTCACAACCAGCCTAGCTTTGTGCTTATTGACAGAACCATCAGGATTAAGTTTTGTTCTAAACACCCACTTAACCCTAATCACATTCTTATTAGACGGTTTGTCAACAAGCTCCCATGTGTGGTTTTTTTGAATCATTGCAAACTCCTCCTACATTGCTGCAATCCACCTCTGATCCTCCTTAGCTTCCACAAAGTTAGATGGTTCAAGCACCGCCACATTGCTTCTTTCATAGATTTCAGCAAATGACCTTGTGCCTCTTACTGGCAGATTATCTATACCATCTTCCAATCCATCCATAACTTCATCAACCTCTACAATTGTTGTAGGTTGATGTTTTGCAGATTGTTGTTGTCCTACATTCTTTTCTTCCTTCCAATTCCACTCATCTTCTTCTAGAAAAACAACATCTTTGCTCACAATCACCTTTTCAGTCATAGGCTGAAAAATCATGTAAGCTTTTGATTGGTGAGATGAGTACTAGGACATGAATAAATAATTGGTATTTAAGCACCTGCTTATCACCAAGGTTGATCGTGATCACGACCAAATGCACATGACGCTTTTGCACTTGAAAACTATTACTACTTAAAAATTATTCTTTTTTATTCTATTTCCGGAAATAATTTCTAAACATTTGAAAGTATTTAGTAATTGTCCAAAATTTTTATTCTCGGGATAAAAATACATTTAGTAAAACACTAGAATCCAAAATATTTTCTTTTAATTTTTTAATGATTTAAATATGTTTTTCTCTTTTTCTCTTTTCTTTTTCCCTTTTCCTCTTTTTCTTCCTTAAGTGCAACCGGCTAGTCTAGGGCTGGTACCCTTGCTGGAGCATTGTTGGCCCCTAGCAATGTCGAGCCTCGTCCAGCCACCGATGAGGCTCGCCGACCCACCGCTAGGTTAGCATTGGCTTGGCTAGGCAATGCCGGCCTGGCGATGGGCAAAAAATTATTAAAATGCAACATGAAGATACGTGAGCTCGTCGCGCATCCCTCTATGATTAAGGTCATCATATGACTCATGACACGTCTTCTTTTGCCAAAGTTCATGCATTCACTCAACAAAACTCTTCTTTGTCTCCTTTGGAAAAAGATATCATGGCTTGGACTTTTGCTTGGAGGCCTCATCAATTCGATTAAAGTACTATAAATTTTATATAGCACGAACGACCCATGCTTCGCATATCATAATCGCATAATTTCACATGTTAGTCATGTCCTTTGCTTCTATATTGCATTAGCTAGTATATATATATTTTCTCAACAAATAAATAAAAAAGCGCGCGCGCGCATGACACAAAGCATATTCTAAAGAGTACGAATTATTCTTACCATTGGATGCTACATGTGACCATTGCTCTATCCATGAATGAGATGCGAAATGTGGGAACATAAGAACTAGATGCTAATTCTACAGCACTAGGGCACAAAAAGAAATTCAACTAATTTGATTGGAGGCAAAAAAGTGGCTGACATGCACATGACGAGGGTGAAAGTACCCGATCAGTTTGAATCTTAAGAATAAATAATTGGTATTTAAGCGCCGTGGCATCTGGCAACAGTGCAGCGCAGGGCGAAGATGAGGCCAGAGGTTTAAAAATCTCTCAGCAATGGAGGACTGAGGGTAACATGGATCCCAAATGGAAAGGGCAAAGAACAATTTAACTCTGTTATCACAGTAGATGAGACTATACATCATTCCATTATATGAAGAGTTACGTTTAAGATCCATTAATACCGACAGAAAGGATCAAATGAAGAGGATCCTTCGTGCTCACTGCCTTGTGAAGGGAAATCATATTACTAAAAGGCTATGAATTAATCGTCAGGGATGCTTTCTAGGGGATCGGTCAATATTAGTACCATTAGATGCCGCCCCAAATTTGTAGGGGAAGCCATCCTAATCTGAGCGGCCGGGGCTGGTGGAGACAGCAGGATGTTGCCCGAAGGTGAACTATGTTGAGAAAACCTCAGTTGACATCTGTCCAAGATTTATATTGGACTTGATAAATGTGAGAAAATGTCCGTGTGAGGTGAATCATGGGAATATCAGCAAGTGAAATAGCATGGATTTCAGGCAAGTGAATCAAAGTGAAATAGCATGGATATCAGCGAGTCACAGTGAATGGCCTTTAATATCAGCAATTTGAATCGTGTGAATGTTAGGATTAGCAAAAGAACTGTGGATATTGGCTAAGTTACGGCATGGATATTACTAAGTTATCACGTGGACAATAGCAAGGCAATAGCTGGAGACAACATGATGTTGCTTGAAGGCTTAGATTTCGTAGCTTGTTCAGGACTTCATGAGAAGGATTGTGCTATTACTGATGATTTGCCAGCTGACGGGTGGCGTCTCGCTTGGGGTCAGCTGCCGCGGGGGGGGGGTGGTGGGGATGGTTAAAGAGAAGCAGAAAGAGTGACTAAAGCATAAATTTGCAAGCTTACCCACAAATTATTACATTTTACAAGATTGAGACTGTCGTTGTTATGTGCAAACTAAGATACAATCTCAACTAGGCAGAAGACACAATGAACACCGACTTGATGACAAAAGCTGCCCTGTCAAAAAATGAATCCGCATTACATTTGGTTCTCATTTGGTGCGTCAGTAATGAATACAAGCAACAACTCAATCATTCCACATTCCACTCTTCATTTTCAACATACTGATTCATCCTTGTACCCTCTCTACACTGTGCACACCACACAGGCCGGGAAAATCAAGAGATGTCCACAACTCAGCAAGATACAGGCACTTGATACAAACTGTTTAGGGCTTGTGCTGTGCATGGAAGGATGTTCCGATTGCCTGGCTCGGAGGCAAAGGCTTTCCATTCACGAGCAATTGTTGAAGGAAATCCACACGGATTGATTTGAACTGGTAAGTCTGTTTGGATATTCAATTAATAAGAAAGGAAAAGCAGACCAGGAGTCAATAGAACTCGAACTGCTAGACATGGTTTATATCAAAGATAGTGGAAAAAGGTAAGAAAGTTTGACAGCAACTTGCTCACTAAGAAATGTGAACAAGGATATATGCTCACAGAATAAGTACCTTCCCACTCCAAGTAAAATCAACGAGATGATAATAAGGATCCAAAAGCATCAGTTGATCTCCTTCTTTAATCTGCAAACACAAATTGCGAGTTACAGATAGAAGTCAAGATGGTGAATAGTGACTGCATGCAAGAACTTGACTTATAATTTATGCTGGGTACGGAAGATTATGGCACTTTTCAGCCTAGTCTTTGTATCTGATACACAAAATTCATCCTTCACCATTTTTACCAGTGACAATACAAAAACTCAAGAGTAAACAGACATGGAGCAAACTGCGTGAGAGTCCTAGACTGACATCTGAGATATAAGAAAATAAAGGATGAACTTTAATTGGTGGCCACCAAATTTAAGCGATTTTCAATGAGATCACTCATCTTTGATTTTTAATCATCCAATGCATTAAACTTTCAATTTTTTGCAATTGGTGCACTATGACCCAAGTCCAGCCAATTCTGTGGCAAAATATAACATGATGCCCATGTGGCAATGATGGAGATATACCCACCAACAATTTGTTGGAAAATTGGATAGTTCCTGTCGAAATGCATATGTTGCAAAATTGAATCTTCAGTGCATTAGTTAACTGAAATGAAAGTGCTGTGATATGATTGCAAAATTCACTAAATTTTAGTGATGACGAATGAAATTTATCCAAACCACAAAGGAACCAATAAAAAGTAGTAGATAGAGAGCAAAGAACACTGGGAAAAAAAACAGTAGGTCCAATGAGTCAATTTTCACATTTTTTGCAGAAAGAAACAATTACTTCTTACCACGTCATTCCGTATGCCATAAACTGAAAGGATAAAACATGTCTGATTTGAATCACATGCTAAATAATACCTGCCAAAACCACCACAAAGTTCATAATAAGCAAGCTGCTCAAAGGATCAACAAGCGTGGCATGATGCTTCAGAGAATTAAAATGGAACATGTATGTGGAGTCGACTAAAGTCAGTTAAATATTCATGTAAAAGAACTGCTGAAGCACACAGTGTCCAGAAGCCTTGACTAAATCAGTTTGATCAAATGCACAAACCATGAGAACATTGACAAGCAGAGAACTTACAGGGGAGAAACATTATCATGCTTTACGAAGAATAGCACCTTTCCAACAACGGCTATTGATTTGTTAAGACCCTCAAATAGAAGATCAACATTTGCCTTTTTGTGGGAGGAACTCACTAGAGATAAGGAAACGTCCCCACACAAACGAAAAAAAGAAGAAAGAAAGCAAATTAAATACATTTTCAGAAATCCAAAAGCTTTTCATAGAGAGTAAGAATCACTCAAGGCAAAGGATTACTACTCACTATTTGCAGAAGCCAGAGACGATGCAAAAGACGCAAGTCGTTTTCCTTTGGCATGTACCTGTGTGCCCAAACCAACAGTTTTAAAGTAAGTATTTCATATTCACATCACTAGCATCCATAGAAGACAGATAATCGTCAATAAGTTTCATGAGAACCAAGGAGACAGCATCAAAAGAATTTTAACTCCCATGGTAACATTACAACTGAACTTTTGAAATATATTACAATGATTCAAGAGTCAGTTTCTTTTGTCTTGTCAATATGGCAATAAATGTGCTAACTAGCAGTTTGAACTCCCCAAAAACACAAGTTTAACTACAAATTATAACATCAACCAGCTACAAGATAGTTCCGATATTAAGTAGCTAATTTCTTCACTTGAGAATAACTTTACCTTCAAGAAATTCTCTAGCTTGTCAAGAAGACTGACTATCTTCTCAACCTCCTCGGATGCATTTAGACCAGGATCCCTTAGCGCTGCAGCTTGAAATCCAGTAAGGGCCCTTTCATAGTTCTCTAGGTACTTATTTACCTGAAGGTGAAAAAAACATTGAACAACCTGGGGAATGACAGGGAAAATGACCTAACGAGAGTGCCAATAACATACAAAACATCACGTTAACAAACTAAAAAAATCTTACGAGGTATTGCTCATCAGATCAATTGAACAGTCCTCATGACTGCCGATTCCATGAACCTTTAAGCTCTCTTTATTCTCACTTCCTGTTCCATCTATAACATTCCTTTTTTTTTTTCTGGCGTTCTGTTTTTTCAGCTATTGGATAATAGCTGCTTAGTCTTAGAGTTGTAAGAAGATAAATGTGTTTTTTCTCAATTATTAAACTTCAGCATTAACTAAGGAGTCGTCCTTGATGTTAACTTTGATATTTTTATATACAAGTGATCGGTGATAATAACACATTGTAATATATAATACTAGGGGTGATCATGGTCCGGGTTGGGCCGGGCCACCCCCTAACCCTAGGACCAACCCGTACAGTGTTGGTCCTCAAATTTTAGGACCAAGGACCGACCCTATTGAGCCTAGGACCAAGGACCGGACCAACCCAATGGGTTTGGTCCGGTTCCAGGGTCAACCCGGGACCAACTGATATTTTTTTTTTTGTTTCATTTTTTGCATTCTTCTCTGTTTTTTTCCCCTACGTCAAGCCAGAGGAGGTCTCACTTTTCCTCTCTGCGTTTTTCCGAGAAAACCCCCCGCAAAACTCTCCCCCTCGAGCTCCTCTTTCTCTTATGTTTTTCTTTCCCTTTTGTTCCTTCTCTCTCCTAGGCTTTGCCGACCTAACCCCTCGATTTTTTACCGCCTCTAATCCCTCTGCCTCTGACCTGCACCTTAGTTTTGTAGTCTTCTTTTGCAGGTGATGTTCTACGGGGGCAAAAAGAAGGGAGGAAGAAGAAAATGGAGCGGGCTAGGCCGAGAAGAAAGAAAAAAGGAAAAATGGGCTAGGCTCGTGCGGAAAAGAAAAGGGAAAAGAGGAAGGGGCTAGCCTAATGCCGTGAGTCTTGTGGTCAACACTATTGAACCCATCTGATTTTTATTTTCTATTTTGATTAAAAAAATTGTAAATAATATTTTAGATATAATTAGACCGACCCTAAACTCCTGCGGACCGAGGACCAACCCGCACGGTGTAGGTCCCGGAATTTCAGTATCTTGGGCCGGTCCGGGGTTGGTCCAGGTTGACAGACTCATAATGTATCTAATCATAATGCTATTTTTTTTCAATATGAAACAAATATTCCATATAAATCATTATGGAACAACTTATACAATGGGCACATCATGTGCAGCAAATGCAAATGTGTCTGAAAGCCATCAGGTATAGGTAATGTCCTGATCTACAAGTATTAAACTAGAGCAATAATGCAAGGACCTGATATGTCAGTGTGCTAGTACTAGAAGTCCCCTCCCATCAATCAAAACCTTGACAACATCTTTTGAAAGCTCCCTTTAATCAAGCAGACTCTACTTAGTGGCTCATTAGGCATATTAATGGGTATTTTCCAAAAATATAAGGTTGATTAGTGGGAGAAATAGGGTTGATAAACTAGTGCTAGGCAGTGAGAGTTATTTAAAAAATGACGAGGAAAGTCAAATTTATTTGGACTATGCAAGAACCAATGATCTCAAATATATTTTTCACAGAAGTAATATCTGTTTCTTCTTTATTTTCTTTAGGTAAGAAATGAAGAGCTTCTCCAGCATTGACATCTGAAATGATATTTAAAACCTGGAGCATCGGAAATGTCAATGGCGGTTCTATGACACACCAAGAAAGTAAAACTGAAAAGGATAAGCCTCTTAAAGAATAAAGTAATGTGGGCCAACAAGAAAATTATCCACATGGTATCGTTACTCTGACCACAGTTTGCATTGCCTCTCTGATTAGAAAATACTGAGCTAAATGCTTTGTTTATTTGCTTCCAATGACAATTTCTAAAGCTATGCCTAACAAATTTGGTAATGGATTGATCACATTACACATACACTGCCTCAAATCTCCGAGTGATTATGCACATTGCCATTTTTTGAGACAGTTTACCACTTGACACCCAATTCCATTCATGTAATCAACATTTACATATATCTCTCTCTCCTCTCCCCCCCCCCCCAAAAAAAAAAAAACCAACAAAAGAAAGAGAAGAAAAAAAATCCCCCCAATATGAAAAAAGTAGTTGACATCTGACATTGGCTGCCCATCATAGTAGAAAGAATCCTCAGTGCACACCTCATCTAGAAACAAGCATAATGACAAAAGGAACAAAAATGTCTAATCATCTGCATGCCCTTATTGTGTAACTAAGGAGACGAAAAACAAATATTATGTGACATGTGATAGTCAGCTCATTTACACTCTAGCTGATTACTCACTATATTCAAGCCCCATCAAGGAACAAATCAGAAGATGATTAAACATTTTGACATCTTGAAAACAAAAAAGAAATGATAAAGGAAATTTTCTCAACTTCACGATACGGCAATGTAAAGTATGAGAATAGAGTTTCACTTACAGTAGCACAGTTGAAAAATAGGTCTGGATTGGATTCCATTCTTTCATCTTTTTCCTAATGGTAGTAAAAAATTAGAGCATAAAATGGTAAAAAGTCTGACTACAACAAAAGCACAAACACCTGATAGTATCAGATGGATCTTTCCAGGTAGTTAAAAGTTCCATATGTGCATCAAGATGGAAGGACTAATTAATTAATCAGCTTGGATCGCAAAAATGATAATAGGGATATTACAATGGCTTTCCTGCTTCATCTTATTGACACTTACAGCATTCTGATATGCTTTCAAAGACTGATGCAGTTTGCTAAGATCCCAGGCTCCAGTCACGAAAAAACTAGTGAGGCATGCATTTCCAAGGTTATCTGCCAGGTTTTAAATGATTCGACATCTAAGATGGATGATACACCTCAATGGAAACACAAAAAGGGAGACTGAAGCATGAATCCCTGGGATGATGCAACCAATTCAAATAAGGTAAAACTAGATGGAAGATTGTTTTGTCCTTACACCAGGAATTCCCATCCTTCACATCCAAAGCAATAGCTTCTTTTGCATGCTTTATGCTTTCTTCAACAATTTCTGCTGGGTTATCAGAACCTACATTCAAAAAGTTTGCATTAAACAAAATGGGGTAACCATATTAAGCAAATCTTCCTCCTAGCTTCTTTGCATTGCTTGGCTAAGCTGATGCAGAGGGTGTCCCATTTCCTAGTTCTTGTTCTTATTTCATTTTATGCTATCTTCATTTTATGGGTGGTTGTTTTGTTTTGGCGGCCCTTTTGGGGGGGGGGGGGATGTCACATTTGTATCTGAGAACTTGGCTTTCCTAGAGGGATGTCCTCCTCCATTTGAATTTTGCTCCCTGATACTTGTCTGAGGAGGACTCAGGATATCCTAAGAAAAGACACCATTTGGAGGACAAGCACAATTATCAAATTACTCGTGACAATTTAATTCCGTGCATGACTACGGCACCATACTAGTTTAATACTGAAATGGCATGACCAGGCACACTGCCCTTGCGGCAGTGTTCCCATTCCCAAAGAAAAGAAGCCAAATAATGCTTCACAGATATAATACTTTCAGAAAGAGTTCCAATATAAATAAAGGTACATGCAGTACTTGCCTTGAGCCATTTTCCTTTCAAGCATTGACAGTTGACAAAGAATCTCCTTGTTTGGACCCTTCATGATGCCAAACCATCAAAAGTTTCAGGCTTAGATATTGACTCTGACAAGCGGGTCAGATGGTTATCATTTAACACTAGAGTACAAAAAGAGATGCAAAGAACCTTGCTCAAAGCGAGATTGAAGCAATTTTTTGCTGAAGGTAGGTCTCCCTTCTTCCAAATGCAGTTACCTAAACATAACCAAGCATCTGCAAGAGATGGATTCAACTTAACCTGGACCAAAAAGGTTTTGTTTTCACAAAAACTAACACCAAGCTAAAGAATAAAACACATGAAAACAGCAAAACCAGGAATTCAGTGCTCACAGCTTTTGAGAGATGTTCTTCTGCTTCTTTCTTATAGTCAGGAAATACATCCAATATCTTCCCTCTTAGATATTCATATGTTGCTCGTTGTAGAGGTGATTTCCTCTTTTCTGCCCAACACAGAGAGAGGTGAACACAGCATTAACAAACCAGAAAATTAAACTCACACAACATATCCAACTGTATTATTTTCAGTTTATTACTGGTTATAACGTGAAGATTCATCATAACAGCAAAGAAAGGGCACCGCCCCTTTTACCAAAGTCATTTACCTCTGCTACTCAGACACAACATATCCATTCACAAGCATTACTAAGATAACCAAATGCAAATGTCTCTAACAACTTAATATCAGTTATTTAAAGCATCTTTATTCCCATCCCACCACTAGTCACAATTCAATGAGATGGATGAGAAGCACCATTCTTTTCATTGCTCTCTTATTTTCTTAACAAGCCCGCACTCCATTTTCCACTAACTCCAGCCACAACAGGAAATTGCCACGTCAAAGAAGATAAGTAAAGCAGTCAAACAGTGAAATTTTCAAAACTATCAACAAAGAAAGATACACAGACGACAACGCAGAAGCATGAAACCAACGTATGTTTATATTACCGACTAAACAAGGGCACAGAACCACGAGAAAGTTCCTTTATAGTGGTACCGCACGAAATGCACAAGTGCAAACACGGATCAGATCTTCCTCAACAATTAAAAAAAAAAAAAACTCGCATATGCCACATATCCCGCAATGCACAACGCAATGTTTACATTCGCCCACTCAAACAAAATCCTCGGTGACAACTATCGCCACACCAAACTTCAACAGCGCCGAATTCCACCTCTACTGGAGTTCCACGAACTACCCGATCAATCAAATGGCGAACTCTCAACACAATCCAATCCGAAGATCACGAAAGGGATCGTCGACGAAGCTTCCCGACCATCGAATCGAAAGGCGTTACCGGGAGGGATGGAATCGAGGAGCTCGAGCGCCGAGCTCGATTCGTCGCGCAATTTCGAGAGCTTGTCCTCCGGATTCGAGGGGAAGTAGGTGTCTCGGACGCTGTAGAGGTTGTCCGCAGCTTCGGTCGCCGCCGCGAGCAAGCTCACTTGGGGTTGACCGCTCATTCCGGTCGCCGGCGCGGAGGAATCGCGGTTGATCGAAGTCGCGAGAGGACGGACGAGCGCTTGAAGATGGCACCGGTGGGATCGAGGAGAGAGAGGATCGCCTGCAACGACCTCGTTTGCTTTTTGTTTATGGCGCTCTGAAGCTTTTGCCGTTTGTTGCCATTTAGTCCCCCGAGTTTTTTTTTTGTCGTGCAATCCGGTCCTTTGTCTTCTTCGATTTGTGCAATTAAATCCTTCGTCACCGAAGTCGTAAAACTGCTAATATGACCTCGCCGACGAGGCAAAAAAATTTGACAAGTGATGCTGACGTGGCGGCACATCGAAAAATCAATTATTTTCAAAAGAAAAGAAAAGAAAAGAAAAAAAAAAGAATCTAAGGAAAATGGGATGGGGGCAAGTGCCGACATCCCTATGTGGACATAGATAGGAGGTGGCATAAGGAGAGAGATAGTCTTATCATGTTAGATAAAAATATTAGAGTATGGCAAAAGGAAGATAAGTATCATGCAATCCTCAAAATGGATGATTCAATAAAAATCACAATATGAGATTCAATATATGAAATTGCATTTTTGGGAATCTCACTGCTTGATATAATATCAAATCGTTTCTTGACACATGATTGACCTGATATGATAGAATCGGATCTCGACATTATCTTGGCCATCTTGTTTTTGTGTCCAACAAAAGCATGGAAACATAAAGAAACCGCAACCTTAAGAGATAGATTTAACAGTTAATGCAAACACGTTATGTTTAGATCTCTTTTTTCCACTAGCGCTCTTCTTCTAAATGCACTTGCTTGTGTAACATTCAATTGTTTCTTCACACATGATTGATCTAATACGACATAATCGGGTCAAGATGTTATGTTGGCCGATCTTGTTTTTGTGTCCAAGAAAAGCATGGAAACGGAAAGAAACCGCAACCTTATGAGACAGCTTTGATAGCTAATGCACACACATCATGTTTAGGTCTCTTTCTTTCACTAGCGCTCTTCTTCTGAATGCGGCTTGCTCGTGCATTCCGTTTCACTAGTTTGTCTTTGGCTCTTCCATCTCAATGCGCATGCCTCAGTGAGATCGCTGCAGAGACACATTTTGAAAAACATGGGGAGGCCATTGCTGCTCGTTGCCTCGACGGTTGAACTCCGTGTTCACAAAGGATATACAGAAAACTTTTGTGTATAGAAGTTTGGCTAGTTTCAGCATTGCTCCTATGTGGATTTGTACGGAGCTGGGACGCAAACAGCATGGGTTCTATTTTGTCGTAGCTGTGGCTGATTGGATGTCCATGTCTTTCTCTCTCTGTGGTGGCTCTAGTTCGAAGCATGATCCAGGGAAGAAAAGCTGATGTGGGTGGTGATTCTTATTTTCAGATGAGGGGGAAGATGTAGCGCAAATCAGGCATAGCCGAAAATTCATGATATTGAGAAGCTTTCTTCTTTTAAATTCCTATGCGTCTCTGCATGTAGCCTGGTTGCTCTACCGAACGAAATGTACTTCTTACGATTGCATTAATATTCTATAAGCAGGCTGATGTTTTGAAGGATCAAGACGAAAACTTCCATCCACATATGACAAGCGTGAGTGCAATATAAGAAAGATTGACGAATGATTCCTTTTTAAAGAATGGTAGATGAATTATTTAAGTTGTAATTACTGTCATAATGCGATGCCGGCTGTTTAAAACCAATGAACCTGCATCTTGTCACCAGACGTTCCTTTGGAGGCAACTTTTGTCTGGTAATATAATAGTTTCAGTGATGAATAATAGACTTCCGGCTTTGGACTAGCTAAAACAATAGTTGTCATTGGGGAATCATATGCTTTGTTGAAATATGATGGAGATCAAGGATGGGAATAGTACATTCATAGAGACCTTATCAAAAGCCTGGAGCAAGTGTCGTAAGCTTCGCATGGGTGCAACTTTGAATTGCTAGTAAGTATACTTCGTTTATACTCATTTGTTGCATATTCTCAGTTGATCAACCACATTGGCCAAAAGATGCAAACTGCAAATTTTCCTAACGCGTTTTTCTGGGCCTTTTTATTCACATGAAAACCTAGTATGCTCAGTTATCCATTTACTAAGGTAATTGATCCACTTAAGGAATGCATGCAGGTCCAAGGTGTCACGGAAAGAGGGGTGTCTTGTTTTGAGTCTACTTATTGCTAGGAAAATGTTCATGAGCATGAGCCTTCAAATTTTTCGGGTAAATATACTAGAAATGCCAAAACTTGTGTATGGCGCTCACTTTGGTACCAAAAGTTTATTTTGGATTAATTGAGTGCTACAAGTTTGAAAAATCGATCACTTGAGTACCATGAATTTGCAAAAAAGATCACTTGAGTGCCATTTCTGATGTTGTCGCCAAAAAAGTTGACAAGGACGCCGGAAAAGTTGACCTGATTGCCGGTCCATGTCAGCTTTTCTAGTAGCCATGTCGGACGACCGGCTGCCATGTTAGTTTTTTCGGCATCTACATTAGAAATGACACTCATATGATCAATTTTTCAAATTTGTGGTACTTAATTGCTCCAAAATAAACTTTTGGCACCAAAGTGAGTGCCATACATAAGTTTTGACATTTTTAGTGTACTTATCCCAATTTTTCCAAGTCTAATGCCTTTGACTTTCACCATGAAATACACAACAAATCCACCACATGACTGTTGTTATGAAATATGATGATGAGGTTAGAATTGTAATATTATGTTTAAAGGGTTTATGTTATATATATTATAATTCCTTCATTAAACATAATAAGAAAATTGTTATCCTCTCAAATATGATATCAAAGTCAATTGAGAAACGCTAATTTTTCGAGGTCATCATCATCGCTTCTACCGTCAATGTAACCCTAATCATTGTCATCTTCGACTCCCATCCACCATCATCCATCATCACCAAGCACACCGTTGGCATGGTATAACTCTTGCCATAGTAATACAAGCCTCACCAACACATGATTTACCTATTTCCTCACCAATTGCTATGCTATCCTCTAATCCCAATCCGCCTGTTACCACTCGGAAAGGTACACTCTCTTGTGTTGGCTATCATATGGATCGTTATGCTCATTATTATGATCTTTCTCTTTTTCTTCGTACTTGTCATCCCATATCCAATTTCTTATCATATGATCGTTTGTCCCATCATTTTCTACCTTTGTCTTAGAATTCTCCTCTATTTCTTTGTCTAGCTGTGTTGTTGAAACTCTTGCTCATCCTAGATGGTGGCAAGCAATGGAAGATGAAATGACGGCACTGATTAAGAACTGTACTTGGCAGCTCACCTTAAAGCCTATAGGGAAACATCATGTTGGTTGTCATTGGGTTTTCACTGTTAAGGTTCATCTAGATCAATTGAAAGCTTGGTTAGTTGCAAAGGGATAGACTCAAACGTGTGGTATTGATGATGACACTTTCTCACCAATGACCAAAATCCCATCTATTCATTTTTTATCTCCTTGGCAGCACACTTTAGTGGGCATATTTATCAATTGGATGTTAAAAATACATTCTTATAGGGTGACTTGGCTGAGGAAGTGTATATAGAACATCCATATGGGTTTATTGCTCCAGAGGAGAATATGGTGTGTTGTTTACATAAGGCCTTGTATGGACTCAAGTAGTCTTCTCATGCTTGGTTTGGTAAGCTCATTGGTGCGATTACCAAATTTGGGTTAAAGCTCTGCCAAGTAGATCATTCGATATTTAATTTTGTCTCTTCAGCTGGTTGTGTCATTCTGGTGGTATATATAGATGATATTATTATCACTGGTAGTGATTCGGGAGGCATCCATCGACTTAAGCAGTTTCTACACACAAAAATTCAATACTAAGGATTTGGGAAGCCTACAATATTTTCTTGGGATTGAAATTGCCTACTCCCATGTGGGTATCAATTTATGATAACAAAAATATGTATTCGACATTTTTTATGAGGTTGGATTTTTTGGAGCAAAACAAGTTGATACTCCTATGGAGCTTAATGTGAGACTTGATGCATAAGGACAACCGTTACATGTTCTAGTAAATTATTAGAGATTAGTGGGTAAGTTGAGCTATCTTACTATCACAAGCCCTGATATATCTTTTGCTGCCAATGTAGTGAGTCAATTTATGAGTTCACCTTGTACTATTCAACAGGATGCAGTACTATGGATTATCAAGTATTTGAAGGGAACATTGGATAAAATGACTACTTTTTAAGAATTATGGCCATTTAAACACTATAGGCTTCTCATATGCAGATTGGCCAAATGTCCTACTAGTAGGAGATCTACATCAAGGTATTGTATATTTCTTAGAGATAATGTAGTTGCTTGGAAGAGTAAGAAACAACATGTGATTTCCTGATTAAGTGCTAAAGCAAAATATAAAACTATGACACATGTGATATGTGAATTGCTTTGGTTGAGGATGTTATTGTCAAAAATCAGTGTGTCAACATCATATCCATTAACATTATATTGTGATAATCAATTGGCTATCCATATTGCCTACAATCCTGTCTTCCATGAGCAAACCAAACACATTGAGATTGATTGTCACTTTATACGAGAGAAGGTCCAGAGAAGAGATATCATTCTTCAGCATACAATGATGGAGAATTAACTGGTAGATATCTTTACTAAATCTCTATGGGGGAATAGAGTGAGTTTTTTATGTAGCAAGTTAGGACTATTTGATATTTACGTTCCAACTTGAAGGGGAGTGTTACACAATACGATAATAAGGGTAGAATTGAAATATTATGTTTTAAGAGATTTACATTAAGCATATATGTATGTATACATATGTATAAGACCATTATATATATATACATTGCAATTTCTTCACTAAACATAATAAGACCATTATTGTCCTTTCAAATAACTATCGTTGAAGAAGAATATTTATCAAGAGAAAAGCATGCCAATAGATATCTTTGCACTTCTAACTAGGTATGAAGAGTAGATTATGGTTGTAAGAAAGACAGCTCTTCTTGTAGGTAACAAGTTTATAGGATAGATAAATTAAGGAGTCTACAAACCTCTTGAAACACACATGATATGAATATAGACGTGCGGACCTCTGGAGTGCTACTACTTGGCACGGGGGACATTTAAGTACCAAAAGTTTGAAAATGTACATTTAGGGCATCTATGGTAACTCTTATGTTCCCGGGGACAATTTCTGAGCATTTGAAGGCGTTTTGTAACTGTCCAAAATTTTTATTCTCGGGATAGAAATGTGTTTGGTAAAACTTAGAATTTCTAGTCTATAATATTTTTTTTTAATTTTTTAATGATTTAAATACATTTTTCTTTTTCTTTTGTCTTTTTTATTTTTCCCTTCCTCCATTGTGCCCGGTCGCCGCCGCCGCTAGTGGCCGGCGACCGGTTGGGCAAAGTCCGACAAGCTCACCTGGCCACCCGCGAGGCTCGGCCTCGCCTAGATCTATGAGGCCGAGCTCGCCGGTGGCCAACTGAGCTCGCCGGACCTTGTCCAGCCACTTGCCGGCGCTAGAAACGGTGGTCGGTGGGCGGCGATGGGACGACAGTAGACTGAAGGAGAAAGAAGAAAAGGAAAGAGAAAGAGAAGAGAAAAAAAAAGAAAGGGAAAAAAAATTGATTCTTGAAATTGTTTTCGGGAACAAGAAGCAACTTTTTTTTGCTTCTTGATTCTACTCCAAATCTATTCCCTTGTTCCCGAGAACGAAAATTTTAACAAACGAATTTCTGTTCCAAATCTACTCCTAGGAACAAAAGAACATAATCGATTGTTCCTGGGAGTGTTAACAAATAGGCCCTTAAGTGCCAAAATTGAAGCAAAAATGATCAGTTAAGTGCTAACGGTGAAAAAATTCAGCAAACTGCCATGTGTCATTTTCTGACGATTTCATTTGTTGATGAATCAATTTTTTTCAAAATGAAATATCCATGTGGCAATTTAAAAAAAGAAAAGAAATTGTCCAAGTCATATTAGAAAAAAAATTTAAAAATCGATTTTATAAAAAAAAAAAAAAAGGGGAATGGAAGGGCTGTGTAGCCCTCATCGCCGCCGCCGCTCGCCATTGCCATTGCCAAGAAGGGCCAGCGATGGTGGGTGAGGGTCGGCCGGCACTGTCGGGCCCTAGCTAATGCCCTTGGCTGTCGCCCGAACCGTCGTTCGCTGTCCCTAGCCGACCAGAGAGCCACCCTTAGTCAGACTGAGCTGCTGGACGTCTCCTCCTCTCTCGGCTCCTCCTTTGGCCGTGCGGACAGTGGGTTTCTAGCCAAGATCCGGTCTCCGTGTCGCCCGTCCTGATGCACCAGAGGTGCTCGTGCGTTTCCCCTTGTCGCCACCGTCACGCTCGTGTCGCCGGAATCGCAAACTAGTGAGTTGTTTTCCTAATCCCTTAATTAGGGGATAATCTTGTATTAGGGGTAGTTTAATTAGTGTTATGTGTGATTAGTGACTAATGTTCATTAGTTATGACTGATTGTGTGTTATATGCCCTGAGTGAGATTATGATAAGCTAATGGTGGCTTGAGCATGCTTGTTGCTAATTAAATTGGATTATGGTTAATTATCATTATTTTATTATACTAATCCTATTTTTGATTAATTAATTTGGTTAAGGAAGGATTAGTGGGAATTATTTATGATTAATTATTTTGGAGGAATAATTAATTGTGATTACTTGTGGAGATGATAAATAGTTATGACTATGTTGTGTGAGAGCAAGTGATTTGTCGGGATAATTAGCTAGAGTATTTTTCCTAGATATTAAGATGGATTATAAGGATCATGGGAGGTTATAATTATTCCCATAAATAATTGACTATGACTAATAATGGAGGTATGTGATCATTTATTGAGGTACGCATTTCTTGAGAATAATGTGGATTCATGTGATTGCGTACTAAAGTAATCACGGGTGATTACTTAACTGTATTTTCTCTACATGTGAAAGTTACAGTGTTTTGATATGTGAGCACAGCCACGTTGATATCGACTATATGAGGAAAAGTGAAATTTACTTGAGTGGTTAAGGTGCTTGCGTGATCACCTAATGAGAAGTGGCCGTGATGATACTCCCATATGATTACGAGCGTGCCTTGTGTGGTTGTGGCCAAACCCCGGTATGATTACGGGCGTGCCCTGAGTGGCCGTGATGATACCCCCGTATGATTATGGGCGTGCCCTGTGTGGCTGTGATCAAACCCCCGCATGATGATGGGTGTGCCACGAGTGGCCGTGATGATACTCCCGTCTAAGATGGGTGTGCCTTGAGAGGGTGTGATAAATGCTTGGTTATACCGAAAGACTATAAGCATGAGTGTGGGAAAGGACCGATGGGTCTTAACAATCAGAACACACATAAATGCAGGAGTGCACGAGTAATAATTGATGTGCGATCTAAATGATGGAATACATTTACTTCATAATGGTTGCTTGACTATTGTATACTTGGGATGCTAAATGTGAGGTGTTCTAATTATGTGAGTATTAGTTTGCCTTTGTATTGTCCGTGTGACTAATAACATGCAGGGTATGTGTAGCTGCGAGGTAAGGTTGCCTGTGATTAGATTTGATTGAGGTTTTGTTACACGTTATAGACAGAGCAAAGCGGTGATTGCTTGGCTTTTGATTGGTCATCGTTGATAGGTTGCATGATAAGGCTGCACTCGAGGCGAATGAGTTTCCTAATTGAGGCTTAAGATAATAACTTACTGAGATTTTATCTCACTGGTTATTGTATAACTATTTTCAGGTCCCTGATGGATGCGCCTAGTTATTGGTTGTTGGGAATGACTGGGCCTCGAATACTAAGGATAAGGGAGGAAGTAGATTGACCCCTTCTGCTCTTATATATATTTTGATGGCCATTGGATTAGCACCTAATGATAGGACCTGGATGAAACAAGGTCGTTGTGAATTGTCTATTTTCTGACTATCCCTACTATTGATGTTTGATCGGGTTTTATATTTGTTTCCGTATACGCATATTTCTAAGATAAAAAGAATGGTCGGCGATGCGTCCTGGGACGTTGCATTCCAATGACCACAAGTGAAAAGGGGATCATCACGTGCTTGAGGGTCGAGGGCGTGATAGTTACAGTAAGCCATAAATAAACTATAATGCTGTTGTGAATAAAGAATTGCCTGTGGTGACAGTGGAAAACAAATTTGCGCCTGATTTTGTGTTCAAGTTAGGAGATCATTCAACAACTTTTCAAATTCTATGGACGATGACCCATTTGGATTTGTGGCCTCCTGTGCTAGTTTCTTCCACTCTGTGATTCTTTCCTTCACTTGTTTTCCCTTATCTCCTTCCATCAATTCCTTCACTAGTCTTTCCACTTCCTCTCTCTTGACCACACTTGATAACTCCAAACCAATATCCCATCTACTACAAGCGTAAGTGCAGTTTGACCTCTGGTCCCCAAAAGATGGCCAACAAATCAATGGGACTCCTGCAGACACACTCTCGATTATAGAATTCCATCCACAGTGCGTTAAGAACCCTCCAGTTGACAAGTGGTTGAGAACTGCCTCTTGTGGACACCAACTTGCAAGCATACTTCTTCCTTCCGTTTCTTTGATGAATTCCTGGGGAAGAACTGCCGAATCCCCACTTACAAGGTCAGGCCTAATTATCCACAAGAATGGATGTTTGCTGTTGGCCAATCATTGCAAACTCAACAAGCTCTTCTCTTGTCAAGTTAGCTATGCTGCCGAAATTAACATATAGGACCGACTTTGGTTCCTTTGAGTCGAGCCATCGAAGACACTCTGTATCTTCTCTCCATAGATTGCAATCAATAGATTTCAAGGGGCCCTCTTCCTTCACTAGATTTTTGACAAGCAACGAGAGTGGCCCAATTGCGTAAACGCGAGGAAACATTGATGATAGAGCCTTAAGCAATTCTGATTCAAGGGCATCAAAGGTATGGACAATCATTGCTGAAGCAGTATGTGCTCTCTCAACGGCATCCATTGTAAAATTGAAAAAAATATTGTCAGGACCCGTGTTGCTGAAGGCTGGTAGGTCCCACAATTTAATATTCTTCGTTCCAGGAATCCAGTCAATTACCGTACCTTGATAGCCATTTGTTAAGTAGCCTGTATCTGCATCACACATAATATTTTCAATCTTACATGTATGTCATATTGCCAGTATCTTCTTTTTTTTAAAAGAAGGCTAGTTTTAGGTCAGTAGACCTTGGGCTCAAGAAACACGCCAGTAACCTAGGACCGGCAAGATACGAGCCAAAAAAACAGGTGGGTGGGCTTGGAGTTGTTTATACCAGATATTGTGGGTGGTCATACGTAAGCCGTGCACGTGATCCACAGATATGTCGCCCACATAATCCTTGAATCTACTCACAGGGTTCTAATAAAACTATTTTCCTTGTACTCGTACCTTTTAATGGCGTGAGACCTTTTTCTTTAAGCATCTGGTATTGTTTGAGTCCCATGAAGGCGCAGATGGGGATTGTCCACAAGTGTATGATAGGGATGTCAAATTCTTGAGCAGCTTCGTTGGTGGCAACTGATGCGAATCCATCAGAGAAAATGCAAGTGACGGGAGGAACATCTGAGTTTGATGCACTGCGGTTGAGATTGGAGATGAGATCAGAAAATGGAGCAGACATGTTCTTTCTTACGGCATCACATAGAGCCGCAGTGTCTTGGCTTGAGTCTGCATCCGTGGGAGGAAGGCCGTCGATGATGGTCAGGAACTGAAAGCCACGGATGCCATTGAGAGCTTGAGGTCCCCTCGACTTCAGCAAACGTCGATGGTTATACTCCGTGTTCACAAAGGATATGTAGAAACCTTTTGTATATAGAAGCTTTGCCAGTTTCAGCATTGCTCCTATGTGGCTTTGAAATGGAGCTGGGATGCAAACGGCATGGCTTCTCTGAGCTGTGGCTGATTGAGTGTCCATGTCCTCTCTCTCTGGTGACACTCAAACCAGAACCCAGATGAAAGAAAAGCTGATATGGGTGGTCAGTTTTATATGTCATATGTGGGGGAAGATGTAGTTTCGGAAATTGCGATCCATTTTCCAAATTCTCTCGATCTCTCGTCACCTATGTCAAGAATGGCGGCCAACTAACCATGAAGATAAGTTAAAAAAAAATGGCGGCAGTCATCATCTTTGAACGAAAGGGAAGGTGGAGAATCTTCTACGGCGTGAAAAGCAAGTTTACACCAGCTGATGAACCAAGTCAAAGAAGAATCCTCTTTCTTCGTCGATTTGTGCAATTGAATCTCTTGTTACTTAAGTCGTAAAAATTGCTAATACGTCGCTGACTTGGCAAGAATTTTGAGGAACGATGTTGAAGTAGCGGCACATTGGAAAATCATTTACTTTCAGAAGAAGAAAACAAAAAGAGAAAGGACCTATGGAAAATGGGGAGGGGGGCAAGTGCCAACAATCCTATTTGGACATAGACGGGGTCTTGCCATGCCCAGGTGAGCGTCAAATGAGATCTTGAGTGTAGAGAGAGAGTCTTATTACATTAGATAAAATTCTCAAAGAATATGGTAAAAACAAAGATAAGCATCGTACAACTCTAAAAATGGATGATTCAGTAAATAGAATTGATCGCGTTAAAAAACAATCTACGAAAAATCTTACTATTTTGTGACAAACTGTTGGCTTAATATCCAATCATTTCTTGACATGTGATTGATTTAATACGCAGAATTCAGTCTCGACAGTATCTTGGCCAGTCCAAGAAAAGCATGGAAACAGAAAGAAACCACAACCTAAGAGACAGCTTTGATAGCTAAAGTGCAAACATCACGTTCAGGTCTCTTTCGTTTTATTTTTATTTTTATTTTTGGGACAGAGGTCTCTTTAGTTGACTAGCGCTCTTTTATACGCAACTTGCTCGTGCATTTTGTTTCACTAGTTTGTCTTCGGCTCATCCATCTCGATGTGCATGCCTCAGTGAGATCGCTGCAGAGACGCATTTCGAAAAACACAGTGAGGCCATCGCTGCTTGTCGCGCTCCGGGGCCTTGTCGCACAGTGTCCCTGCGATCTTTCACGTTCAGGGAGTTGATCTTCGACGCGGAGAACAACCGCTTCAACAGGAACTGCATGGCCCAGGCCAATTTCCCGCCCCATGGATTCGAGCTTCTTCCATCACCCGACAGGGAGGTTCACCGATGGAAGAATCTGTTGTCGAATTCGTCTGTGAGTTGGCTAACTCGAACAATGACCTTGTAATTTGGTCCTTCGAAGAGCAAATTTTTGGATTAATTGACATAAAAAGAAAAAACGCGGCAGCTCAATTTCTTGGCATCGAATTCCAGAACCCATACATGGAGGTAAAAACTGCAGTGACGATTGGAGTGAGTGGTGTTATAAGAGACACAAACAAGGACATGATAAAGAAAACATGCCCATATTTTGTCTGTTAATTTCTATTCATAAGCATAGATTTTCCGATTCATTAGTACGATATCATGAAATCGATTATTCACGATACAAAAATTCCTGTCCTAACAAGTGAAAAATGTCGATTTTGCTATAGGGAGTGAAAAATTTGACTTGACTGAAAAACAAATCCTATTTCGAATTTTAATAATGTCTAACAAGTGAAAAATGTCGATTTTGCGTGGAGAGGGCATCAGGATCGAAAAAGAGAGGGCGAGTGAGAGCGAGGGTGGTGAGAGCTGATCCAGGATCAGCTACGCATTTTCTCCACCTTCGATAAACCGCTCCGGGTCCTAGATCGAGCCCCAAAGATGCTAAGATTGGAACACAGAAGTGGACCAAGCTTTAAATAGCATCGTCCGCCAATCGCCCTTTCCTATATTTTCAACTCGAGTCTGGTTACGAACGATGGACCTTTTTTTTCCTTTGAAATATGAAAAGAAAACTAATGAAAATGAAAATGAGGCAATTAGATAACGTGCTTTGTCCACTTGGTTGTTTATGCTTCCCACTTTAGATATTGAATGATGGATTTGATGGCGTGTGTATAATTGGATTTGACGCCCTGACCCTCAGCCCCGACTGTACGTGCGGGCCATGCTCGCCGTGGTGGCCCGCTTCATTGGCAAGATCCAGGATCAGCTACAGTTCTCCTAGTGATCAAATGAAGTGGACCAGAAATTGGTCCGCCAATCGCCCTTCCTCCTCGAGTCTGGCTCGAATGACCTGTTCAGCTATGTCCTCCCTCTCGGCGCCCTGACCCTTAGCCCCGACTGTATGTGCGGGCCATGCTCGCTGCGGTGGCCCGCTTCATTGGCTAGATCTACAAGCTCAGTGCTCGCGTGATCGCGATGTGTTCGCTGGGCCCCGTCCAGTGCGTCCCCGCTCTAGCATTCCTGCCGGGGGCGCCTGTGGGGGCGGTGCTACGGGATGATGGATTCGATGGTCAAGAAGTACACCCGCGGCTTGAAGAGCCTGGCTCTAAGATATACAAGTGATGTCACTCTGCTATCGTAATCGATCTACTATCTATGATGATAATCAAATTCGCTGCAAAGGTAGTAACATTTATGTTACAAAGTAAATGCCCAAACTTGTAGATACTTCTTATAGCACATATATGTGTAGCATGCGCAAAGCATAACTGGAATATGGGGAAGAATACTAGAAGTGTTATAAGTTATGTATAAGACTCATTTTAGTACTAAAATTTTTGCCTAATCAATTGTTAAATTGGAGAAAAATTAAGTACTTAGGTAAAAAATTCTGGCCAAAATTAATATGCAGCTTTTTTAATTAAAATTTTAATATGAGTTGGCATTTTTAAAGAAAAAAAAAAAAATCGGTCCATGTGACATTTCCATATGTACATTTATTGTCCTCCCCCTCCACATCTTTTTTCTATTTATTTTATTTTGTTTTCTCCTTCTCCTCCCTTGCTGCCTCTGCTTTTTCTTCTTGTTGTGACCAACCCCATACGCCCACAACCTTCACTAACTCACCTTTGCTATGGCCAATCACCAAACCACCGCCACCAAAACATAATGCCAGGTCACCATTTTTGCCGGCTTATAGAGAGCTAACAGTAATGCCTTGAATGGTGGGCATCGCCGGAAAATGGACAAGGACTTTGACGTAGCTAAGTCATCCGTGATTGGCATTGAGAATTGAAGGACATGCCATAAAATCATAAGGAATCATTGATTCAAACATTCTTTTAGCTATCAAGGAAAAAATCAAGAATCAATCCTAACTCTAAACATCGATTTCATGCAAACAACTTTATTAGCTCTTTCTGGCAAATAGTCGAATACATGCTAGGTGTTTCAAAATGTAAGCTTTGGAATTGATTTCAATGAATTTCTCAACCTAAACATAATATGTAGAGTCTTAAATCATCTTTGTTTGTCATGAATCCATCTCATTCTATCAAGATTTGCTTGCCGAAACCCTAGAATGGGCATCCTCAAGAAGAACTTCTCAAGAAGCACCAAATTGATGGCCGGCGCATCTTCAAGCATTCCGAGATCAAGCAGAAGCAAATCTAGAAGCTTTGCCAGCAAGAGAAGCCAGAGCTTGAGGCCAAATCCCACCACCAATCCTCCTTCTCCAGCGCCACCTTTAACCCTAATCCCTCCTCCTCCTTCACGTGATCTTGCAGAGCTCAAATGCAAAAATGGAGAGAGATGGACGATGTCGTTCAGCTCAAAATTTCCTCCATGTTTTTCTTGCATTGTCATTCAGCTCAAAATTTCACCATGTTTATCTTGCGAACGGGTCATTTTGGGTTACACAGATAGATGCAACTAGTTAAACAACGTCATTTTGTGCTTTTTATACTAATTCAACCCTTTGACAAGTCAAGTCATCTAAAGGCATTAATAAAAAAAAGGCATGTCAGATTTGTAGAAAAAAAATTGGAGTTGGCACTGAAAATATCGTTCTTCAAGAAATTTTGCACCAAATTGAAGACCGTACGCAATTTATGGCATTTCTAATGTCCTTATCCCCTCGGATCTGAGATATACAAGTGAGCGATTCATGTCTCTGTGTTGTAAGGTCTTTCTGACATATTGAACGGCGGCGGACGCTCGGAGGGATGCTCCAGTGCGGCAAAGAAGGCTACAAGATCTGTTCGGACCAGAAGCGTTTCCTGTTCTAGGATTACTTCCATCCGTCGAAGCGTGCTTATCATCTCATCTGCAAGGCCTTATGGGAAGGCAAGCGATCTGGGATTCGGCCGATGAATCTGAGCGCGCTGGCCAACGTAACCATCTCTCTCTCGCTCGCTCGCTCGCTCGCTCGATGAGTTCGAAGGAAATTACGGCGTCCCGCCCTGGATCCATAAACTTGCATGAAACATACGGTTTCAGCCTCAGACCTATGTCGATCTTTTTTCTTCTCTCATGCTTCTTTCGACGTATTCCATGTTGATGAGGACTTGGGGAAAGATTGAGTGTAGTGATCAATACTCACTTTGAGAATAGAAATAAAACGCTTTTCAAAAATCAATATTTTAGCTCTGTCTTTTCCTTAATAAAAGCCTTGAATTTTTTTTTTTAAACTCAGTAAATGAATTGACCAACCTTTACTTGTGTTGCTTACTTTACTCTCGTTAGTTTACCAACTAATACCAAATCTCTTTTGAATTGCTTATCAAGGTATTTGGTTTTATTTTAAATTCATTAATTATTCTACCAAGTATCGATTTTTAACTGTATTTAGTTATCAACCCATATGTACCAACTTTTTTTTTTATACTATTACTAACTTATGTGATTATAAATTTTCTCCAATTAAGTTGCCAACTACTTTTAAGTTAAACTACCAACCTTTATCTAGTTTTTTTTAATTGTTAATTTCTCTTACCTTTAACAATTTTTTTTTTATTTTATAATTTTTATTTAACTTGTTTTTACCAACTTTCTAAATTTGCCAAATTTTCTTATCTCCTTTTAAGAAAACATTTTTAAATGATTCACTGGCTTTATTTATTTATTGACTCAAACTTACCAACTATTATATCGAATTATCAAGTTTTATTGGTGTAAGTTACCATTTTTTTCCCGATTGATGGTGATTATTTGAGTTGTTTATAAATCTTATTTTGTTTTTTCATAAACTTACCAACTGTTCGATTGAGTTGCTACTTTCATTAGCCTTAATTATCAGCTTTTTACATTTACAACCCTGTTTAGAAATATCAACCACTTAGGAGAGTGGGCAGGTCCAACACAATTTGATGCTCCTCGATCCTGAAATCTACTCAATTACCGTATACAGATAGTCATTGGATAAGTAACTAGTATCTGTATTGTCACGATAATTCTCATTCTTATAATGAGGAAATCTAGTTTAGAAAGGCAAATTCGATTTTAAAAAATAGCTACTGACTTAAGAACCCGGTAAGATACGAGCCAAAATTCAGGTGGGTGAGCCAAACAACACTGACATTGTTTGTACATGGTGGTGTAAGAAGTCGAACGCGTGCTTTGAGCGTAATCCACGCCCATGTCCGCTGCTAAAACCATTGAGAGTTGCTCGTGGGGTTTAAACAAAATTAGTCGCCTTTTACTTTTTAGCGTTCAATGCCTGTAAGACCCCGTTCCCTCAGCGTTCGGTATTGTTTGAATCCCATGAAGGTGCCTGTATTCCAGAATTGCTGAATTCTCGTGCAGCTTCATCGCTGGCAAATGACATGAACACGTCGAAGAAAATGCAAGCCACTGCAGCGTGGTTCAGAATAGAGTTGGTATCGAGGCATTCTATTCTATTTTATTTGCTCTTAGAGCATCGCATAGAGCAAATAGGTCTTGGCTCGAGTCTGCAGCGATGAAAGGAAGGCCGCCTGGGATGGATAGGAACTGAAAGTCAGGGGAAGCCATTGAGGGATCCAGCACCTCTCAGCTCGAGTAAGCATGTGTGGTTGTACTCGGTGTTCACAAAGGATATACAGAAACCTTCTGTGTATAGAAGCTTCGCCAGTTTTGGCATTGCTCCTATGTGGCTTTGTATGGAGCTGGGACACAAACAGCATGGGTTCTATTTGTCGTAGCTGTGGCTGATTGGGTGTCCATGTCTTCCTCTCTCTGTGGTGGCTCCAGTTCAAAGCATAATCCAGGAAAGAAAAGCTGATATGGGTGCTCAATCTTATTTTCAGGTGAGGGGGAAGATGTAGTGCAAAACTGCAAATCAGGCAGAGCCAAAAGTTTAGATATCGATAGAGTTTCTTCTTGTAAGTTTCTATGCGTCTCTGCATGTAGCCTAGTTGTTCTACCGAATGGAATGTACTTCTTATGATTGTGATTAATTTATAAGCAAGCTACTGATTTGAAGGATCAAGATGAAAACTTGTCATCCACATATGACAAGCATGGGTGTCATTTAAGGATAGTTGACAGATGATTCCTCCTCAAAGAATGGGAGATGAATTATTTAGTTGTGATTACTGTCATAATGCTATACCAGCTGTTTAAAACCAATGAACCTGTGCAGTATGTCGAAAAAGAAGCAATCTCCATACTGAAGTTTGGTATGCGTTCTGAAATGATGTTCATGCGTCGTCCAAAAATCTTATTACCGGAGGTTCCTTTGGAGGCAAATTCTGCCTTGTAATGGTTGTCTCGTGATGAATAATATGACTTGCGGCTTTGGACTAGCTGAAAGCGGCTTTGGACTAGCTGGAAGCAGCTTTCTAAAACAGTAGTTGTCACTGGGTGTTGAACTGTGATCCATTTTGACAAGTTACGAATAAAATAAAATATTGAAGGACACCAGCTCTACACACTTCTCAGCCGCAACTTTGGATCCTTAGTCAACAAGAAAAGATCAATGGAGAAAAGTGGAGAAGAATCAAGAGCCATCCAAGGAGAGGAAAAGTTGATCTTGACTTCCTTTACTTTGACTTGAAGGCAAAGCTGTAGGCGGTGGAGTCCAGGCGGTGGAGTGCAGGCGGTGACTTACGCCTATAAATAGGAAGCGGACGTCTTCACTAGGAAAAAGAAGAACTACCAGAAAAACTATCCTCTTTTGTAATACCAACTAGTACTAGGAGCATTTTCCTTCCTTTGTTGTTCCCTTGTACTTCTCATGCAGTGAAAGTTGTTTTCATTTACACATACTTTCTTGCTCCCTTGCCATATTTCATACACACTTGCACACACGCTTCCGCAAAAACCCAACACTGGGGAATCATATGCTTTGTTTAAATCGGCCGGAGATCTGGGATGGGAATAGAGTACATTCAAAGAGATCTTATCAAACCTGGAGCAAGTGTCCTAAGCTTGCCGGACCTCGCGTCAGGTGCAACTTTGAAATGCCATTAAGCATACTTCGGTTGTAGTTAATTATTGCATATTCTCAGTTGATCAACCATATTAGCCAAAAGCTGCAAACATCAGATTTTCTTAATGCATTTTCTAGGCCTTTTTATTCACATGAGATCCTAATATGCTCAGTCATCCATTTACTGAAAAAGCTCATGAGCGTCAGCCTTCAGATTTTTCCAGGTCTCATGGGCACCATTTGACTTTCACCATGAAATACACAACGAATCCATGATTGTCATTGAAGAGGAATTTTCACCGGGAGGAAAGCATGCCAATATATATCTTTGGACTTAAAACTAAGCATGACGAGTTGAAGATGGGCGGAGGAAAGACAGCTCTTCTTGCAAGTAACAAGTTTATTGGATAGAAGAATTATGTAGCCTACAAACCTCTTGAAACACAAATGATGCGAATATATTATTTCGTTACAGTAAGCCATAAATAAAGTATAATGTTGTTGTGAACAAAGGATTGCCTATGGTAGCAGTGGAGCACAAACGCATGCCTGATTCTGTATTCAAGTTAGAAGATCATTCAACAACTTTTCAAATTCTATGGACGATGACCCATTTGGATTTGTGGCCTCCTGTGCTAGTATGTTCCACTCTGTGATTCTTTCCTTCATTTGTTTTCCCTTATCTCCTTCCATCAATTCCTTCACTAGCCTTTCCACTTCCTCTCTCTTGACCACACTTGGTAACTCCAAACCAATCTCCCATTTACTACAAGCGTAAGTGCAGTTTGACCTCTGGTCCGCAAAAAATGGCCAACAAATCATTGGGACTCCTGCAGACACACTCTCGATTATAGAGTTCCATCCACAGTGCGTCAAGAACCCTCCAGTTGACAAGTGGTTGAGAACTGCCTCCTGTGGACACCAACTTGCAAGCATACTTCTTCCTTTTGTCTCTTCGATGAATTCCTGTGAAAGAATTGCTGAATCCCCACTTACAAGGTCAGGCCTAATTATCCACAAGAATGGACGTTTGCTGTTGGTCAATCCCGTTGCAAACTCAACAAGCTCTTCTCTTGTCAAGACAGTTGTGCTGCCAAAATTAACGTATAGGACTGACTTCGGTTTCTTCAAGTCGAGCCATTGAAGACACTCTGTATTTTCTTTCCATAGATTGCAATCAATAGTTTTCAGGGGGCTCTCTTCCTCCACTAGTTTGTTGACAAGTAACGAGAGTGGCCCAATTGCATGAACACGAGGAAACATTGATGACAGAGCATTAAGCAATTCTGATTCAAGGGCATCAAAGGTATGGAAAATCATTGCTGAGGCTGTATTTGCTCTCTCGGCGGCATCCATTGTAAATTTGAAAAAAACACTATCAGGACCCGTGTTGTCAAAGGCTGGCAGGTCCCACAATTTAATATTCTTCATTCCAGGAATCCAATCAATTACCGTACTTTGATAGCCGTTTGTTAAGTAGCTGGTATCTGCATCACACATAATATTTTCAGTCATATGTATATCATATCACCAAATTAGAATCTTTATTTTCGAAGAAGGCTAGTTTTAGGTCAGTAGACCTTGGGCTCAAGAAATACGCCGGTAACCTAGGACCAGTAAGATACGGGCCGAAAAAAAAAACAGGTGGGTGGGCTTGGAGTTGTTTGTACCAGATATTGTGGGTGGTCATACGTAAGCCATGCACGTGATCCACAGATATGTCGCCCACATAATCATTGAATCTACTCACACGGTTCTAACAAAACTATCTTCCTTGTACTCGTACCTTTTAAAGGCGTGAGACCTTTTTCTTTAAGCATCTGGTATTGTTTGAGTCCCATGAAGGCGCATATGGGGATTGTCCACAAGTGTATGATAGGGATGTCAAATTCTTGAGCAGCTTCGTTGGTGGCAACTGATACGAATGCATCAGAGAAAATGCAAGTGACAGGAGGAACGTTTGAGTTTGATTCAGTGCGGTTGAGATTGGAGATGAGAACAGAAAATGGAGCAGACATGTTTTTACTGACAGCATCACATAGAGCCACGCCGTCTTGGCTTGAGTCTGCATCCGTGGGAGGAAGGCCATCAGTGATGGTCAGGAACTGAAAGCCACGGAAGCCATCAAGAGCTCCAGCTCCCCTCGTCTTCAGCAAGCGTCGATGGTTATACTCCGTGTTCACAAAGGATATGTAGAAACCTTTTGTATAAAGAAGCTTTGCCAGTTTCAGCATTGCTCCTATGTGGCTTTGAAATGGAGCTGGGATGCAAACGGCATGTCTTCTCCGAGCTAGGGCTGATTGAGCGTCCATCTCTCTCTCTCTCTCTCTCTCTCTCTCTCTCTCTCTCTCTGTGGTGACACTTAAACCAGAACCCAGAGGAAAGAAAAGCTGATATACATAATACAAGCGTGCACAAGTTAGAATAGTAGTCGTCATCGCAATCAAAAACTGAGTCGGCTTTTTGGAAAAGTCAGTACAAAGAGGAAAACTACATAACACAAGCGTGAGCCTCACGTTTGCAAAAGTTAGAATAGTAATCGTTATCGCACTCAAAATGCTAAGCCAGCTTTTTGGAAAAATTGAAACTGTGAAGACCGATCAGCGCCCAACTTTTACGACCTGACTTTTTTTAGAGCCTACTTTTTGTCTTCCAGTGGTCGTCCAGTGATATGAAGTTACCTGCGGCTTTCGACTTTGCTGAGAGCTACTTCCTAAAACGGTTGCTGTCATTTCATTTAATCGTCCAAAAAATCCTGGATGGCCACAGAAATCTTATCAAGAACTGGGAAGCAGCGAACTAAGCTTGCTGGTACCTTTTATTGCTTCTTATACCGCTACCGTAATATGTGGTAGCAGTGCTGTTTCCGAGGGTGTCAGGGATTGATTTAGAGTACTGAAATCAACTTGGGAGTTCACGTGAAATCAGAGAATGCTCGCTCATCTATACAGTTGTTACGTGGTCTATCCTCGGAGAATGCATGCAGGGCTCAAAGGCGTCCTGGAAGAGCAGTGTCTCAACTGCTGGTCTTCTCAGCGAAGTAGAGACTTGCTTGGAGAATGCTCATAAGCATGAGTGTTTACACCTAAGTTTTGATTTTTTTTTGTCATTTATCACATAAAAAATTTAGGGATTGAATTCAACTCCTAAACAAAAATATTACTTGTATTATTCATATTTGCATGGATCATTGCACATGACCTTATCGCATAACTTCTCCCACCACGAACTGATGCACGCAAGGTCACTCTTTGTCGCACAGCGACTCCATGGACAAGCGTGCATAGGATCGTCTCGTACATATATTGATCGGTAATTCAGAAGTAAAGAAAGGCAACCGTGATCGGCAAATCGAGAATATCCACGGGTTGAAAGGAAAAAAATATGAGGGAGGGAAATCAAGACCAGGGAATTGACTCTCTTGATATTTATTTTCCACCGATTCCTCCTTGATAGCATCTCCAAGATCTTAAATTTCGCACAAGAATCGGGGGATGTAGAAAGCAAACAAATTCTCGGTGGAAAGAATAAAAAGAGAGGGAAAGAATATGAATCTGATTGGAAGGAATCAATTGAGTATCGACAAGAGATTAATACTCATGGAATGAGCTGGCTAACGGTCGATGAATGGGGACACATTCACGGTGGGGACACATTCACTGTAGCATTGGTAAAAGCATAAAATGAAAGGTGCAAGGAAAAAGCCAAAATTCATAGAAGATCACCAATCATCCTAAAAGGAGTCTACATGGGTTCAAAACTCCAAAGATACACGGGACTTTTCTGCTATAAAAGGGGACGATTAGAGAGAGAGGAGGGCAGCGCACAATGAAAAATAAAAGAGAAGGAAAAGTGCATTAGAAGTCCTAAATCTTATTACTAAATTGTAATTAAGTACTAAAATCTTCAAAAAATGTAATTGAGTCTTAAAATTTATAACTATTAAATCCTAAAATTTGTCAATTTGGTTCAATCAAACCCTTTGATGGATTGCATTTTAAAAAAAATTACAGGACTCGATTACTTTTAAGACAGGTTTTATGATTTGTTTGTACTTTTTTCTAGGATTTTTATTGCACTTATCCTGAAAAAGAAAAATGAGGAGCAAAATATAGAGAGATTTGATAGACAATAAGAGAGAAGGAGAGAAAATAAATGAGTAGTGAGAAGGAAGTACTCCATCGTGCTTGTCTCAACCTTGCTGCTGTCATCACCTAGAATTCCGTCACTGCTATTTTTCGCAACCGTGCCCACAGTCTCCTAGCGACCATCAGCAAATTTCAGACAAGCTCCTACAACATTGTCCATTTACTTGCTGCTGTAGCTCGGTGTCTAGCCTCGAGCGTCAGTAAATCCAGTGACGTTCATCTTGCTTCAAGAACGCTGAAATCATTAAGCTAAGTCGAGCATCCTTTTCTTTAGTTTGATTGCGTGCAATTCCATTTTGCTATTCAAAATATGGCAAATGTGTTTTCTTTTCTTGTCCAAATTAAGCTCCAAGGAGAGGACTTCCTGAAGGATGACATCTCCCTCTCATTCAACACGTACTCTTGCGTCTCATCTCTTGACCATGATCAGCAAATTCACAAGAAGTCATCGCAAGATGGAGGCTACCCACGATCATTTTCCTCAAGTCTCCATGCTCACTTTCGCAAAGAGAAAGAACGGGAAACGGAGGTAATACGAGCATAAAAGAAGAGAAAGGGGAAACCTTCATCATTATTTGCCATTCCCACCTTCTCCTGCCCATCACCTCATCCTTCACAATATATCATATCCATCTCTAAATCTTCACTGAGAGTACGCACAAGCAGAAAGTGAGATAGAAGGGTCGGATCGTGAGAATATACAGAAATGCTCAAAGCAAACAGAGATAGAGGAAAGTGGACTTCTTCATAGCATCACCATCATTGATATATTGAAAGAAGATTATGCGATAAGTTGTTGGGCAATTTGTTGGTAACTTACCAATATTTTTATAAAATTAGCAACTCCTTTTGACCAATTTTCTCATCTTTATCAATGTTTATTTGTGTTTTTTTTAACCTACACCTTAAAACTATAGACTATTATGCAAGTTTACTAATCTTAATTTGAATGACTAGTCAACTTTTTGTCGATTTAATCACGAATTGATTTTGTGTGACCAATATTCAATTGTGTTACTGACTAAGTGTTCATATTTTGTTTATTCATCAATCATTTTTGCTTTTTATCATCTTTTATTTGAATTTCTAACAAATGCCTTAAATTTATCAACTCTTATATGTATTTATCAATATTTATTTATTTACTTAACAGCTTTACTCTCATTAGTTTGCCAACTAATATCAATACTTTTTTGAGTTGCTTACCAAGCTATTCACTTTTCTTTTTTTTCATAGTTTAATTAGCCATTCTATCGAGTATCAAATTTTGTTTACCTAGCTTATCCACCAACTAAAATATACCAATTGTCTTTTAAACTTACCGATCTTAATTTGAGCAGTTACCAACCTTTGTTCAATTAAGTTATCAATTACTAAGTCAACTACCAACACATATTTTGTTTTTAATTGTCAATTTCTCTTATCTTTGACAAAAGAAACTTTTCCTATGCTTTACACATTTTTATTCATCATTTTTACTAATGTCTCAAATTTATCAAATTCTCTTATCTCTAACTAAAAAAATATTTTTAATCATTTACTAACGTTCATCTATTTTTTTTATTGTCACACCCCGATCCTCGAGCTCACGACAACCCTAATTCACTTGAGGTCTAAACATATGACGTCCTAAATATTATTGTCGACTAATACATTTTATCTTATCATTAAGCACATGTGGAAGCAAAATAAACACCCAACCAACAACCAATAGGGATA
Source organism: Angophora floribunda (assembly GCA_014182895.1). Lineage (NCBI taxonomy): Eukaryota > Viridiplantae > Streptophyta > Magnoliopsida > Myrtales > Myrtaceae > Angophora > Angophora floribunda. Next base: position 26,047,758 of record CM024711.1, on the reverse strand, counting down.
ATAGCAAAAATGCAATAGAGGAAAGACAAAAACATCATTTTATTTATCTACAAGGTTAGCCTGAACAATAACATGTATATACACGCCTTATTACATGCGACATACTAAGGCCTACTTGCCTTACTACATGCGACTTACTAAGGCCTACTCAAAAAGGGACCGGCTCGGCTAACTTATCACTACAAAAGTGGGGGAGAGTTTGTCAAAAAGAGACTAGGTCACAGATGCCTAATCGCTGGCCTCCAAAGGATTAGTCTCCCAATCGTTGGGTTGGAGATCTTGCCATCAAGGGGATCAAGGTCCATGGGATGCCAGATCTCGTCAGTCGGCTCCACAGGCGGGACCGGTCCATCAAAACCCCTTAGGGGACCATATAGCATGTCCCCCATCTAGATGAACCATGCCTTAAAGACGCTTAAAGACGTGAGGCGGGTAGTGGTCTCTCGATCCCTCGTCCACCCACATTGTTGTTATGTGGTGCTCGTAAACAAAATTGTGGCATGGGACGAGTTGTGTAGTAATAGTGGTGCTCATGTCCACCGTGACACCAAACCTCACCGAATATTATAACATCCTAAGGTCTTGAAAATTGTTAACTATGACAAGATGAGATATATTCAGTAAGTTAAAGATCTAAGCCTCGGTTAGGAACTCCGTTATCTCGAGATAGTCTAACATACAACCTAATCTTGGCAATCAACCAAATACCATGCCTCGGAGAAATATTATTAGAAGACAATTCAATAATCGGATGCAACCAAATGTGACTCTACCTTGCCTTGGCACACGCAACCTACAAAAATCGTCATTTAAATTATAACAAGATCAAGAGGTATGCAAATAATTAGAGCATTGCACATAACTTTCTCATGCCTCAATATCCACACATGCTCCGATTATTATGACCCCTAGGTCATGGCACAACCTTGTGGTTGACGGTTAATTGGTCCTAAACCAGGCATCGTCCTCCCCTGTGAGGCACGGTTACATCAAAAGCTCTCTCCCAAGACAGCATTCTCGAATGAGCATGGGTTTGGCTTTTACCGCAACTAACCATTGTCAGGTGACCTAATGGCGAAGGCACAATCCCGAAAGATTAGCAATCATCCATTAGCACCGGCTCTTTCTCTTAATGTGACCATGCAACACATCATCAATCAATTTGTTCTTTTCTTTGCTCTATCGTCAATGTAAATATAGTTCAGTTCATGTGACATGTTATTGCAATTAACATACATATAATTTAATGCATCAATAATCAGTAATCACGTATAACAGTAACAGTCCAACTACTCACAAAAATTGCAACAATCAGCAATTAATTAATCCCATGCTTCAACGGCGGATAACAATCAATTAATAATCAAGTACACCTCATAATTCCCATAAAATAATCAACATTTAACAATACTATTAAAACAATTAATCCACCTAATTAACTACATTTCCAAAACCTTTATTTAACAAAAATCATGTCCCTTAATAACCAAGCAATTAATCACAATTAATATTAGAAAAATAGGCCTTAGTAATTTTTCTCACAAAATTTCTCAATTAAAATCATTTCCAATAAATAATCACAATTAATTATTTTTCCAAAAATAATTAATTTTCAGAAATAAATAATAATAATAATTCGAAATTATAAAAAATAAAATAATTAATAATTAATTAATGATTCCGAATATTATTTATTCCAAAAATAATAATAATATTTATTAATACTAACCATGATTACTATTCTAACCCAACTACGGTTAACTAACTCAACTAAGGTCACTTTAATCTAACTGCGATTCCTTTATCCTAACCATGGCTAGCACTAAGCAAAATTAAACAATAATATTAAAATGCTAATCAACCATCATCCATAAGCATAATACAAGTATTTAACTAATTAAACTACTCATAAGCAAGATTAACCCCTAACTAAGGGATTAGGAAATTAACTCACATAGTCTAAAATTTTGGCGACATTGGAGCAATGGCGAGAGCAAGGGCTACATAGGGTTAGCTCGGGAATGGCGATGGACAGCGGCCGTTTCTAGCGAAAATAGCATCGGGTTGCTGTTCCGCAAAAACAAGGCAACATCGACTACTGAAGGCTAGGCAGGTGGCTAACGGTGACTAGGGGTGGCTAGTGGTGAGAGGCTAGCCTTCGAACGGTAGGGGCTCCATGCTGGACGGTGGCAGTAGCTCTAACGACGGCAATAAGGGCGGCAACTGGCGGTGGATAGCAAGGGGCAAAAGTGAGGGGAAAAAGGGAAGAGAAAAGAGAGAGAAAGGTTGAGGGGTGGGGGCAGCAAAAGGGGAAATGGAGGAGAGAGTGGGCTGAACAATTTAGTCTAATAGGCCAAGGTAAGTGGCAAATCTAATTGGGCTAAGGCCTAACGAAAACCAAGTAAAACAAAGCCCATTTGGAACCACAAAATAAAAGGGCTAGAAGATAGGGCTTATGGGCTGAGAAGGGGGAAGGAAATGGGCCAGCTTGGGCCCATCTTGAGCTGGGCTAGATGGGCGCAAGGCACATTGGGTTGCTGGTCTTGGGCCGACCCTCTAGCGAGCCCGAAATCTCGGTCCAATTTTTTTTCTTTTTTTGACACTTTAAAGCCCATCGGAAAACTTAAGAATAAATGAGGCGACATCCAAATAATTAGTCATGACATCACTGAGAAGTCAATACCCATAATCGGGTTAAAATTCGGAGGCTAAGTTGAATCGATTGTTAATATAGTAAAATTAGACTATCAGGCGCCCCTTTAGGATTTTTCCTCACATTTGATTCGTGGTCGATAGTTCTTCGATCCACATCTAAGCAATTTCTCGAGTCAGGGACGTCCTTCGGTTGTCATATGATTCCAAGGGTTCAATTAATAATCTTGAGTACAAGATAAAAATGAATCGGTTTAGTGTCGTTCGTAGTTCGTACCGAAGTCGTGCGGAAATCACTCGCATTCTGACTTCATACTTCTGCTAAATCGATTTATTTTCATTTTCCTAATAGTTTAGTACTAGAGAATATCATTTCCACCTAGGCTCTTATGGTCGAAAAGTTCATTCCCAATCGAAATTGTGAATCGTACTCGTATTGTTTCCTTTTGGCGCCTCCCTATAGTCCGTTATTCTCGAACGATTAGTTTGGAATATTTGTACCGACCAGACATTTGATCAACATTGCCATTTTAATAAAATCCCAAAATGGGATTGATTTTCAAGATGTTACACTTATCTATGACATAATCTTACCAATTATTATATCAAATTTATAAGTTTCATTTGTGTAAGTTACTAAGTTCTAAGTTAGAAACATTTATTTGTTTTTTTTCTTAAACTTACCAACTTTTTTTTATTTAGTTTGTTACTTCTATAAGTATTACCTATTGACTAAGGAAAATTACCCCATCAGTTCTAAACTCATTGTACGAAGAAAATTTAATTATAAACTTTTCAATTTTGTCAATTTAACTCTTAATCTTTGCTCAAAATTCTAATATAATCATTTCAGCAAATTTTTGTCCGAAATCACAAATGTAGCATCATCCAACTCTAGAAAGTGGGCAGGTCCTAGAATCTGATATGGTTGTTTGTGGAATATAGTCAATTACTCAAGTACTATATCTACGTTTGCATGTGAATTCTCAGTCTTGCATGGATGTTGAAATACGAAAAGAAAATCATTTCTTTAGGACGAGCAAATCTAGTTTAGATAGACAAATTTTTGGCTTAAGAAATATCCACTAATCTAGATTGGATAAGATACCAGCAAAAATTCTGATGGGTGAGCCAAACGACACAGAAATTGTTTGTACATGGTTGTGGGAGGATTTGAATGTGTGCTTTAAGCCTAATCCCAGTACATATCCGCTCCTAAATTAGTTGCCATGTAGTTTTTACCTTTCAATGGCATCAGACCCTATTCCCTCAGCGTTCGGTATTGTTTGAATCCCATGAATGTTCAGGCTGGGATTGTCCACAATTGTTTTGTAGCGATGCTGAATTCTTGAGCAACTTCATTGACGGCAAATGGCATGAACCCATCAGAGAAAATGCAAGTGACTGAAGGAACATCTGGTGTTGATGCGGTGTGGTTCAGATTATAGATGAGGTCAGAAAACGGAGCAGACTAGTTTTACTTTCTAATTTTTTTTTCCCGAAAGCAAGAAGGTCTTGGCTCGAGTCTGCTTCAGTGAAAGGATAGCCATCTTGAGAAAGCGTCCATGGTTGTACGCGGTGTTCACAAAGGATATAAAGAAACCTTCTGAGTGTAGAAGCCTCGCTAGTTTTGGCGTTGCTCCTATGTGGCTTTATATGGAGCTGGGACACAACCAGCGTGGGTTCTATTTCTCGTAGCTGTGGCTGATTGGGTGTCCATGTCTTTCTCTCTCTGTGGTGGCTCTAGTTCAAAGCATAATCCAGGAAAGAAAAGCTGATATGGGTGGTCAGTCTTATTTTCAGATGAGGGGGAAGATGTAGGGCAAATCAGGCAGAGCCAAAAGTTTATGATATTGATAGACTTTCTTCTTGTATGTTTCCATGCGTCTCTGCATGTAGTATAGCTGCTCTAGTAAACTAAATATACTTCTTATGATTGCGATTAGTTTAAAAGTACGCCACTGTTTGGAAGGATTAAGACAAAAACTTCCATCCACATATGACAAGCATGAGTGTAATTTAATATAGATTGACGGATGATTCCTTTTCAAAGAATGGTAGTTGAATTATGTAGTTATAATTCCTGTCATATTGTGAGGCCGGCTGTTTAGAACCAATGAACCTGGGCAATATGTCGAAAAGGGCAATCTCCATACTGAAGTATGGTTCAGATTGATCCTAGAATTCTCGTTACTAGAAGCTTCGGTGTATTTGTCAACAATGGAGAGAAGTCTTCTGTTCATGTTTATTGCAGTTCAGGTCTCAATCAAATGTCATCCCCCATTAGGCCTCAACTTTTGGTGCTTGAAACTGATTTTCATGATGCAGAAAGATGCTCATTTCCACATTCTCTTTGGCCCCAGTTTACACGTAATTGTTGCATTTTCTCAGACGATTGACCCCATTGGCCAAAAGATGCGAACTGCTGATTTTCTTAATGCATTTTCTTTATTCCTGTCATAATGCGAGGCCGGCCATTTAGAACCAATGAACGTGGGCAATATGTTGAAAAGCGCCATCTCCATACTGAAGTATGGTTCAGATTGATCCTAGATTCTCGTTGCTAGAAGCTTCGGTGTGTTTGTCAACGATGGAGAGAAGTCTTCTGTTCATGTTTATTGCAGTTCATGTCTCAATCAAATGTCATCCCCACCAGGCCTTACCTGTTGGTACTTGAAACTGATTTTCATGATGCTGAAAGACGCTCATTTCCACATTCTCTTTGGACCCAGTTTACACGTAATTGTTGCATTTTCTCTGACGATTGACCCCATTGGCCAAAAGATGCAAACTGCAGATTTTCTTAATGCATTTTCCGGGCTTTATTATTCACATGAAATCCTAGTATGCTCAGTCATCCATTTACTGAGACGGTCGATCCTCTTGGAGAATACATGCAGGGTCCAAGGTGTCACAGAAAGAAGAGTGTCTTATTTCACGTCAAATTAGCCAAGGGGGATTGTTAGGAAAAGGCTCATGAGCTTGTTAGGAAAAGGCTCATGAGCATGAGCCCTCGGATATTTCCAGGTCTCATGGGCACCCTTTGACTTTCACCATGAAATACACAACAAATCCATGACTGTCATTGAAGATGAATCTTCACCAGGAGAAAAGCATGCCAATAGATATCTTTGAAGTTATGACTAAGCATGAAGAGTAGAAGATGGGGGTAGGAAAGACAGCTCTTCTTGTAGGTAACAAGTTCATAGAATAGATGAATTAAGTAAAACGTGCGAACCACTTGAAACACACATGGAATATATAATTCATTACGGTAACCCAAAAACAAGTGCAATGCTTTTGTGAACAAAGATGCCTGTGGTAGCAGTGTTGAACAAACAGACGTTTGATGCTGTATTTAAGTAAGAAGTTCATCCAACAGCTTGTCAAAGTTTATGGACGATGACCCATTTGGATCTGTTGCCTCCTGTGCTAATTTCTTCCACTCCGTGATTCTTTCTTTCATTTGTTTTCCCTTGTCTCCTTCCATCAAATCCCTCACTAGCCGTTCTACTTCCTCTCTCTTGACCGCTCCTGATAACTCTAAACCAATATCCCATTTACTACAAGTGTAAGTGCAGTTTGTCCTCTGGTCCCCAAAAGATGGCCAACAAATCATTGGGACTCCTGAAGACACGCTCTCAATTATAGAGTTCCATCCACAATGTGTTAAGAACCTTCCAATGGACAAGTGGTTGAGAACTGCCTCCTGTGGACACCATTCTGCATACATACTCCTTCCTTCTGTTTCTTCGATGAATTCCCGGGGAAGAACTGCTGAATCCCCACTTACAAGGTCAGGCCTAATTATCCACAAGAATGGGTGTTTGCTATTGGTCAATCCCATTGCAAACTCAATAAGCTCTTCTCTTGTCAAGACAGCCATGCTACCAAAATTAACGTATAGAACCGACTTTGGTTCCTTTGAGTTGAGCCATCGAAGACACTCTGTATCTTCTGTCCACAGATTGCAGTCAATAGATTTCAGGGGGCTCTCTTCCTTCACTAGCTTGTTTAGAAGTAACGAGAGTGGGCCAATTGCATAGACTCGAGGAAACATTGATGATAAAGCATTAAGCACTTCTGATTCAAGAGCATCAAAGGTATGGAAAATCATTGCCGAGGCTGTATATGCTCTCTCGACAGCATCCATCGTGAAATTGAACACAACATCATCAGGATCCGTGGTACGAAGGAAGGTTGGCAAGTCCCACAATCTAATGTCTTTCATTCCTGGAATCCAATCGATTACTGTATCCAAATAGCCGTTTGTTAAGTAGCTGGTATCTGCACCATACGTGATATTCTCAGTCTTTCGTGTATATCATATTACAAAATAAAATTCTTCTATTTTTACGAGCAAGGCTACTTTTAGGTCGGTAGATCTTGTGATCAAGAAATACTCCACTATCCTACAACCAGTAAAGGCCTGTTTGTTAATTGGCCAAACAATGGTTGATTATATTTTTTTTTTCTTGAAACCAAAAAAGAACATAAATTTATTAATTTTTTTTTCCGAGAGTAAATTTAGAACAGAATCAAGAGGTAGAAAAAATTATTTCTATGTTCCCAAAAGCAACTCCAAATCAGAAACCAAACCATTTTTTTTCTCTTTTCTTTTCTTCTTTTCCTTTCCTTTTCTTTTCTCTTCTTCTTTCTTCCTCCCAATCAGTCGCTAGCCATTGCTTGGAGGAAGAAGAAGAGAAGTTAAAAAAAGAAAAAAGAGAAGAGAAAAGGAAAAAGAGAAAGAGAAAAAAAATACAATAAAGAATTAAAAAATCAAAATAAATTATAAGTCACAAAAAAATTTAAGAATTGTACCAAATGCATTTCTATTCCATGGATAGAAGTTTTGTGCAGTTATCAAATGTTTCTAAATGCTTAGAAACTTTTCTAGAGAACAAAATAAAAATGAATCATTTCTGAATATAAATTATTTCTGAAAACATAATGATTACGAGACGCATCCTTAGATACGAGTCAATTCACAGGTGGGTGGGCTCAAAATTGTTTGTACCAGATGTTATGGGTTGTCATGCGTATGCCATGCACATAATGCACACATAAGCACGCTACTTAATCATTGAGTCCACTCAGAGGGTTTTCAAAGAAACAGAGTATCTTCTTTGTACTTGTACCTTTTAATGGAGTGAGGCCCTTTTCCCTAAGAGTCCGATATTGTTTGAATCCCATGAAGGCGCAGGCGGGAATTGTCCACAAGTGTATATTCGGGATGCCGAATTCTTGAGCGGCTTCGTTGGTGGCAAATGACATGAATCCATCGGAGAAAATGCAAGTGGCAGGAGGAACATCTGAGTTTGATGCCTTGTGGTTAAGATTGGAGATGAGATCAGAAAATGGAGCAGACATGTTGTTTCTGACAGCATCACTTATAGCCACAAGGTCTTGGCTTGAGTCTGCATCCGTGGGAGGAAGGCCGTCAGTGATGGTCAGGAACTGAAAGCCACAGAAGCCATCGAGGGCTCGAGGTCCCCTCGACTTCAGCAAGCGTCGATGGTTATACTCCGTGTTCACAAAGGATATGTAGAAACCTTTTGTATGTAGAAGCTTTGCCAGTTTTAGCATTGCTCCTATATGGCTTTGGTATGGACCTGGGATACAAACGGCATGGCTTCTCTTAGCTGAGGCTGATTGAGTTTCCATCTCTCTCTCTCTCCAGTGACACTCAAAGCAGAAACAAAGGAGAGAAAAGCTGATAATGGCGGTCACTTTTATATTTCATATGAGGTGGAAGATGCAGCGGACGCTTGGCAGAGCCAAATATTTGGCGGGCACTTGATTCACTTTTTGCTTGTAAGTTCTCTAAGATTTTCATAGAATCACTACCAACGTTTTAAAAACTTAAGCATTTAGATAAAATAGTTTTTTCATTTTTAAATATTCAGTCACTCTCGATCACATTTAGAATTTCACATAATATCAGAGCGGAGATCCTAAGTTTAGATCTTTTCAGACCCCCGTTTGCCTCCCCAATTACATGTTTCCCCGCTTTAGACTTAAACCATAATCCAGCAAGGGGGAGTGCTGGAGTAATCAAATAATAAGTCAAGCTTGTATCTTACAGGTTCTACTCGTCCCTGCATGTGACTGCCCTATTAAAGAAACATAAATTTCTCATCACTATGCTACTGTTTCTTACTATCAAAAGGCAAACTTCCACAAAAGACAAAAGCAAGCGTTGAATTGGATATTTAAGTCACGCATGCATCATCTCAGTCAAAATGCTACGCTGGCCGTTGGAGCCTAATTTTTGTCTTGTAATGGCCGTCCAGCGGGATAAAAAATACTTGCGGCTTTGGACTTAGCTGAAAGCATCTTACTAAAACGGTTGCTGTCAATGAAGAATTGGCATATACTCCAAAGATCCGGATCGGAACGGTACATCCACATAAATCCTATTAGAAACTAGGAAAAAGTATATATAAAACAAAATTTCAAATCTTTTGCGTTCATGCCAATTTTGTGCCAAATCTTTTAGCCTAGTGTCAATTTAATCATTTGGATTAATTTTGGTTGGATATTATTGATATGGATACGACTGGCCAGTGTCTAACATTGACAACTTTTAATAATATTCTATTATTTTTTCAAATTTATTTATTTCTTTTCTTTTTCCTTTTTTTCCTTTGCTTCTTCCTCTAGCTAATTGTCGAAACTTGACAACCAGGCAAAGGCAAAGGACCTTACCACTACTGGCCAGGTCAAGCCCTTGTTGAAGGCCACAAGGGTGGCCTCACGTTGCCTCATTGGCCATGGGCGAGGCTCGATCCTCGACCCTCGTCGTATTTGGCAAGGGCTAACGAGGGCAAGCCTCGCCAACCCCCATGCAAGGTAGCCCTCACGGCCTCTAATGAGGGCTCAAGCCTCATCCAATTATGGCGAGGCTCACCCTCACCTTTGGCCAATCGTCAATCCGGCAACCAGTTGGAGGAAGAAGGAAGGGAAGGGGGGAAAAAGGAAAGAGAAAGCCCAAAAAAAGGAAAAAGAAAAGAAATAAAGTTAAAAACATTAAAATTTTATTGAAAGTTGTCCACGTCAGCTAGCCATATCATTTAAGTTGACTAGCGTCTATGTTAGCAATATTTGACCAAAATTAACCGAAATAACTGAATTGACACAAGGTCAAAAGATTTAGAATTAAATTGACACCACCAAAATGTCTAGGATTAAATTGACATCAATGATTTATGACTTTTCTTGCACTTTTCTCCCTAGAACTAGACAGGAGCGCCCTAGGCTTACCATTTTTGTCTTATACTGCAACTCTAATATGCGGTAGCAGTGCTGTTTCCAAGGGTGTCTTGGATTAACGTAGAGGACTCATATCAACTCTCGCGTTTGCTTGAAATCAGAGAATGCTCGCTCATCCATTAATTTGTTGCGCGGTCGATCCTCGGAGAATGCACGCAGGGCCCAGAGGTGTCCCAAAAGCGGAGTGTCTTTGTCACTCGTCTTCTTAGCCAAGTAGAGAGTTCCTTGGAAAATGCTCTTAAGCATGAGCCTGCAGATTTTTATCCCCAGGACAGTTGTGGATTCTAAGCAATTTTCTGGCAGCTTGAGAGTTTCCCACTCCACTTTCTCTCAGTAGATTCAAAGGGTCTTAACCAGTGGAGCCGAAGATACATATACCCTGAGATTGTGAAAGATAGCAGCACCTCTTCTTTAAGGATTTGTGCAGACTCATTCGCTTGAGACTGCCCAGTGATGATGCTTTAATATCATTTTCCAGCGATGGCATAACTCGTTAGCATATGTCACCAAGAGATTAGGTGAGAAAAGGACATGAGCGACAGAGATGGGAATTATGAAAATGAAAAGATTGGAGGTGTATCCATTGCCAGTTGTAGAGGTAAGAGTAGTCTAGCTTGGGCCGATGCACCACCTACTCTATGGACCAATCTGTATAGTGTTGGTCTTCCCCAATATTTTAGACTGGGGACTGACCCCGTTGAGTTTTGGGACCGAAGACTATTTAAGGGCTAGCCCTCGACCAACCATTTTTTTTTTGTTTCTTTTTTTTATTCCTTAAAAAGGACAAATATATTATTTAAAATTACAGATCCATTGAAAATGCAATATTGAGCAACTAAACTATGAATATTGGTATGAATCAAATAGAAACCTAAGATAAAGCAATAACATAAATCTGCACTTGCCAAAAGTAATAAATCATAGAAGACGAATATGTGAAATTAAATTAAACAATAAAATGTTCAAAATACATAATATAAACCATGAGTTATATATATACACACGCAAATTTGGTCCAGATTGAACCGGCTTATGAACACACAACAAAAAGGAGGAGGCGCTTGGCACCTTAAGTTATATACTAGGTTGGGAAAATATAAATATATATATTTATGTATAGGGTTAGTTTAGGCAGGACCAACCCCAAAACCTTGGGACCAAGAACCAACAGCACTATATAGGTTCCAATGGCTCCAAGATAAGGAATTGGCCTAGTTTCCCTAGGAACCAGACTAGGATCAACTGAGTTGGGCTGGTCTAGGGTTGGTCAATTAAACCACACCAAATAAACACCATAGCTGGCTTTAGTTTAAATTACTAACATCTCTTAAAAAAAGGACAACCTTTTTTATTTTTTGCAAACTTTTTTTCACCTTTCTCGCCGACACCTTTAACTTCATAACTTATCATATGAAAATGCCAATTATTTCTTGTGTAACTTATTAACTTTTCTCTGACTAAATTTTCAAATATAGTTTTGTATCACAAACTCTCATTTGAGTTTGTACAAAATTTTATATGGTTCTTTTCAATTTATTGACTTTTTCGTTGAGTTATCACTTTAATTTACTAATTGTATTTGGGAGAGCCGGTTCCAAAAATTAGTAATTTACTAATTTACGAATCCTGGAACCGGCTTGGAACAGACGATGGAGGGATCAGGAGTAGCGCTAGGGCTTACCATTTAGCTTTATGAATCGTAAGTTTTGTTGTCTGGAAAGGATGTGGGCTGGAAGTGGCGTGAGTTAAAGTGTAGGCCTAGGGTCCTTTTTATACTTTTTTTTCTTTTGACCTGTTTTATAGACTGTCAACTTGTTATTTAATTGAGTGATTAACTAGTTGCTTTAATATTCCATAATATCCTTGTATGGTCTCATAATTTTTCATTTTAGAATTCTCAAAATCTCTTCTCAGAGTTTGAAGCCGAAGAATATGTACCTTTTTTGATCCTTGGAATTCTTCTTGTAGTATTTCCCAAGCCCTCTTTCAGTTTTCACTCCAATTATCCTCAGGAATAATGTTTCCGAGAGAGCCCACTAAACAAAACATAGTGCCCTTCATCCTTTTGTAGTTGGTCCTTTGGAACACTTGCACTTTCTTGCGAACCAAAATATAACATTCTCTCTTATCAATGTCTCTTATCTCTAACCAAAATATAACATTCATCTACTTTTCTTATCAATGACATAATCTTATCAATTATTATATCAAATTTACAAGTTTCATTTGTGTGAGTTACTAAGTTCGTTTCAGATTAACAGCTATTTTTTAGACTCCAACTCTCATTTGAGTTATATCGAAACATTTATTTGTTTTTTTCTTAAACTCACCAACTTTTTTAATTTAGTTGTTACTTCTATAAGTACTACCTATCGATTAGGGAAAATTACCCAATCGGTTCTAAACCCATTGTACAAAGAATAACTTTGTTCTAAACTTTTCAATTTTGTCAATTTAGTTTTTAACTTTTGTGCGAAATTCTAATATAATCATTCCAGCAGAAATCACTAACGTAACATCATCCAACTTTAGAAAGTGGGCAGCCCCTAGAATTTGTTCTGGTTGTTTGTGGAATATAATCAATTACTCAAGTGCTCATTTGATATGTAACCGATATTTACGTTGCACGCGAATTCTCAATCTTGCATGGATGTCGAAATATGAAAAGAAAACCATTTCTTTATGACGAGGAAAACTAGATTAGATAGACAAATTATGGACTTAAGAATTATCCACTAATCGAGATCGGATAAGATACCAGCAAACCTTACTATCAACAGTGTTCAGAGTCCTTAGGTAGACCATACACTGTTCACCTTTATCTCTCCAAGAGAACCGAGACTCTGGTTGTCGGACTTTCGCACGGCCAGCCTAGCCGGCGCTGGCCTCCGATCGCGCCCATCTTCGGAGGGTTTATCCCTCTCCCTTGAGGCGCCTAGCTCTCCGAAGCATTCCAGTCAGGTACGCCTCAGTTCGCAATAGCTTGTGATTGACCTAGGGTTCTATTCTGCGGATTTGGGTTGATTAGAGCTGTAATGGTGCTAGGAAGTAGATAGCTTTCTGAGTGTGGTTAGTCATGAACCGAGCTCCATTTGAGGTGGAGGGGAGCCGCCGTAGAAGTCATAGCCGGCCTCCGGTGAACCGTCCCCTGTCTCGGGGCCGCCGAGGAAGTAATAGAGGAGGGCAAAGCTTAGGGGGACAAGAAGGTGTCCAAGACCCAAATATGCAGGCTCAGGAGGTATTGCATCTAGCTGGGAACCATGGGGGAGGATCGATTTTGCCCCAGGCTGCTGCTCAGTCAAATAAGAATGGTTTGCCAACTCCAGAACAGGGTGCAAGGGAGAATATACCTCCGCACTCATGGGCAAACATTGCTAGGACGGCAATGAAAGGCTATGATCTCAAGAATGTCTCCCCGATAGCTGTGGATAAGGAGATGATTGCTGTTTTTTCTGATGAAGCCCTTAACACCTTAGACCCTATGTGGTCAGAATGTGTTGTGGGCTATCTCATAGGCAAGAAATTGCCTTTTAGATTAGTTGAAACAGCCCTTAAGAATGCTTGGGGAGCGAAGCTAGTAGAGGTTAAAGCTGATGACAAGGGATTCTTCTTTTTCCGTATACCTGATGCTGAATTTAGAAGGAGTCTATTAGATAGTGGCCCTATCACCGTTGCCCGTGTGCCTTTGATCTTGCAACAATGGCACTCCTTGTTGGAGTTGAAGAAGGATAATCACACCAAAGTCCCAGTATGGATACGGCTAAGAGACATACCCTTTACACTGTGGTCTTCTCTTGGTATAAGTGGAATTGCAAGTGTGATTGGGAACCCTCTCTAAGTAGACCAAAACACAGAGCAACTGAAAATGCTTTCTTATGCCCTGGTATGCGTGGAATTGGACGCTGCTGATAGTAGGAAAGACTATGTGATAGTGAGTTTTAAAGGAGTTACCCGTAGGGTGGAAGTCGAGTATGAATGGAGGCCGATTAGTTGCACAAAGTGTGGCTCTTTTGGCCATCGTTATCAACCTCCGGAGGTTATTCCAAGACAAGAGGACCAGGTTTTCAACCCAAACTCTCGCCGGCAAGTAGACTCAACAGCGGCAACAATAGTTCCTGCCTCTGGAGGCCAGGAAGTTAACCCAGCAGCTGCTGCTGTTGTAGATCCATCTGCTGGTCTAGCTCTTGATGCACGCCCACAAACCTCTTCAGCAACTGCAACAACAAGCCAAGAAGCTATTGCACACTCCTTTGCAACTTCTGCAGCTGCAATAGCAGCTCAAGAGACATGCCATCTCACTGCAACTGCAGTAGTTTCTCCTGATACATGTCTGTAGCTTCCCTCAGCACCTAGAACAGCTGGATAAGCCCCTGCATGAGCGTCCACAACTCCCACAGATGCTACAACAATCCAACCTCCTGCAAGACAGCAAGCGAACTTCCCCTTCCCAGCTAGTAACCCCCCTCCGAGGCGCAAAACACACTCTCTAGTGGGCAGCCCCCGGGTGGTCACCATAACAGCAGCTCCTGCTGTATCTCTGCAGCATGTGGAGCGCCTGTAAGAGGAGGATATAAGCCTCCGGAAGCTGAAGATGTCATCGAAGGCAGACGGTCAGTGGCAAATCCAGGCCTCCTCTCGCCGACAAGTAGTAGCTAAGGAGCAAAAACAGAGTACCAATCCTGGCCCTCAACCTGTCTCTCAACCTCTTTCAACTTTAAAAGATAGAAAGCAAAAGAAGGCAATTCAGGTTGATGACGCCATTAAAAAGTTGGCCGGAACCAGCTTTGAAGAGGTAACTACTCAAGCCTCATTTTCATCAGCAGATGACTTAGATGATGACGAGGAGGAGGATAACAGCAACTCCGAAGAAGAGAAGCACGAAGGGGATGTCCCCCTAAGCTCCCTCACAGCGGCACCTTCCCCAGACTTAATAGTAGTGCTTCCTGCCATTGAAGGGGTTGTTATATGTCCCACCCAGAGGACTCCACAGATTGCTGCTGGTTCAAGTAAGCCTCTACATCAGCATAAAGCCTCCCCAAACAAAAAACCCCTAACCAGCAAGCGACGATCGGGGAAGCGCAAGTAAGTCACGGGTTCTACTTGTAGCTAATGAATATAGGTTTTTGGAATACCCGGGGTCTAGTTGACCCTGTCAGACAATCTGAGATGAGGCATTTTGTGCGCGATAACAATATTTGCTGTCTTGGGTGATGGAGACCAAGGTCCCGCCTCACCGGTATAGTCATATCTCATCTAACTTATGCTCGGGTTGGCGGTGGATTAATAATTATGTTTGCTCCGAGAGGGGTCGTGTTTGGGTTGGTTGGAACCATTTTCTTTTCGTGGAATTTACTAGTCTTTTTGTATCCAGCCAAATAATACATGGCTTGCTTAAAATTTTGCACACTGGAGCCACTCTGTACCTCACTGCTGTATATGGTGCCCATACTTTTGTTGCTAGAAGACCTCTTTGGAATGACATTATCCAGTTAAGCTTGAACCTCTTGGATGATCCGTGGATTGTGGCGGGAGATTTCAATGCTATTCGGGATTCCTCAGATCGTCTGGGAGGCTCGATAATGGCTCCCCTCTTTTGATGATTTCAATGATTGCATTCGCCAGGCGGAGTTAGATGACCTCCGGTATGTGGGGATGCGCTACACTTGGTCAACCTCTTCGGGGGCTCTGCGCAAGCAAAGGAAAATTGACCGAGTGTTGGTCAATAGCAAATGGAGCATGGTCCACTCATACTCAGAGGCTGCCTTTCTTCCACCAGGCATCTCGGACCATTCCCCAATGCTGGTCAGAGTCTTGGCACCTCGACCCCAGAATAGACCTTTCAAATTCTTTAATTTTTGGATGGCTCGCCCGAGTTTCAACACCATGGTATCCCAAGTGTGGGAGACCCAAACTCTAAGTAATCCTATGTACAAGTTATATAGCAGACTCAAACTTCTTAAATGCAGGTTAAAGAATCTGAATAAGGAGGTCTTCTCTAACATATCCATGCGAGCTGCTAATGCCAAACATGTCCTTCTCACCAACCAAGAAGCACTTATGCAGGACCCACTAAATGTTTTGCTAGCCGAGATGGAGTCAACCCAAGCTCGGGCATTCTATGAACTTCGCTCCTTAGAAGAATCTTTCTTTAAATAAAAATCCAGAGTTAGATGGCTGAAGGAAGGTGACCAGAACATGAAATTCTTCCATCATTCTGTCAACCACCACCATCTACACAACCGGATTATCTCAATCCAGGATGGGGCGGGTAATATGGTCACTAGACCTGAGGAAATCCAAGGGGTTTTTGTCACTTATTTTCAGGATCTTCTGGCTCCGGAGAGCATGGAGGTGCGGCCTACCATGAGTGAGATCAAAGGGGTCCTGAAACATACTCTTTCTGATGTCCAAGTTAGATCTCTATCTGAGCCTATAAATCCCCAGGAAGTCAAGGCAGCAATGTTCTCATTGGCTGGGAATAAAGCTCCGGGGCCCGATGGGTACAACTCTAATTTTTTTAAAAAGAATTGGGAAACAGTTGGTTCATTTGTCATTGAGGCAGTCTTGGACTTTTTCAACATTGGTAGCTTACTTCGGGAAACTAACTGCACCATACTTACTTTGGTCCCAAAGATTCCAAATGCGTCATCTGTTAATGACTTTCGGCATATTGCTTGTTGTAATACAATGTACAAATGTATTACCAAGATTCTATCCAACCGCATATCAGTGGTGCTTCCTCACATTATAAGCCCCGCCTAGTCGGCCTTTGTCAAAGGAAGACGCATTACTGATAATATTCTCCTGGCTCAAGAACTTTTCAGTGGATTTCACCTGAACACTCGCTCTTCAAAGTGCGCAATCAAGGTTGACTTTCGGAAAGCATATGACACGCTTGATTGGGATTTCCTAGAGGCTACTCTTACTGCTTTTGGGTTTCCGATACGATTCATACAGCGGGTTATGGTTTGTGTTCGCACCCCTAAATTTTCTATTTCCATCAATGGTGAACTTCAAGATTTCTTTAATAGTGGCTGAGGTCTGAGACAAGGGGATCCAGTATCTCCTTATCTGTTTACCCTAGCCATGGAAGTGCTCTCGGGCATTCTCGGATATTCAAACAAACCAGCCCGAGTACGAGATTCTATTGGAGATGCAAGTTACCCCGCTCTCTCACCTTTTCTTTGCGGATGATGTCTTCATCTTCAGTGAAGGTAAACTAGAATCAGTGTCATGTATGAAGGAAGGGCTGAATATTTTTTCCCAATGGAGTGGGTTGATTCCTAATCAGAGTAAGAGTGAGGTATTTCTATCGGGCGGCACGGAGGCAACCAAAACCCGTTTGTTGCATATCCTCAATTTTAGAAGGGGTTCCCTACCGGTTCGCTACCTGGGAGTTCCAATCATCACCTCACGCTTGAGCAAGGCGGACTGCAATGCCCTGGTATGTCTTCTCACGACTAGAGTCCAGTCCTGGACCCATCGCTTTTTATCCTTTGCGGGTAGACTACAGCTTATAAAATCAGTCTTGCATGCTATACGAGCATATTGGGCTTCCATTTTCTAGCTCCCTACATCAGTTGTTGATAGAATTGAACAAATCTATCGGCAATTTCTGTGGAAAGGTCCCGGCCTTGGGGTCGGGGGAGCAAAAGTATCCTGGGATGACGTATGTCTCCCTAAACAAGAAGGCGGGTTAGGGATCCGGAAAATCCGTGATAGCAATAAAGCAGCCATGATCAAGCACCTCTGGATCCTCTTCACTGATAAGGAATCCCTATGGTGTAAGTGGATTCATCTGAAAAGGGAGCATTTTTGGACTACCTCCCCTCCCTCCGTCTGTTCATGGACTTGGAGGAAATTGCTTGCTCTAAGGGGGGAAAGTATAAATTTTTTCAAGTGGAAGATTGGAAATGGATTGACTACCTCGCTCTGGTTTGATCCATGGTTGGACTTGGGGCCCATAAATTCGGTTTTTGATAATAGCTATATATACCATTCTACCCTTGATAGGCTTTCAAAGGTTGCGACCTTTTCTCTCGAGATGGACAAGTCATTTTGAATGAGATACGAATGTGGCGAGATCCCAATCCCTCTATTAAATCAACTAAGTGACGAGTTCACCTGGTTGATGCATCCGTCTGGCACTTTCTCTACGGCGTCTGCCTGGTCAGCCATTCGCCAGACAGCGACACCTGTCTCATGGGCTTCTTTTGTATGGAACAAGGCGTTAGCTCCTCGTCACCAATTCCTCCTTTGGCTGGTATTCCGGAACCGGCTCCCAACCCAGGTTTTCCTTATGACCCATGGCGGATCGCCCAAGTGCACTTGTGCTTTTGTAATATTAGGCCCGATTCTATCAACCACCTCTTTTTTTGTCATGTGTCCAACTCACTTGCTACTTTTTGGGCTGCAAAGTGCAATCTCCCTTGGAGTAATCGACCTTGGGTGGAAAACGTTAGTTGGTTAAGCAACACTTTATCAGGAAATGGATTCTATGTTGACATTGCCAAATTCTCATTTAGAGCTCTCTATTAAATCAACTAAGTGACGAGTTCACCTGGTTGATGCATCCGTCTGGCACTTTCTCTACGGCGTCTGCCTGGTCAGCCATTCGCCGCAAATGACACACTGTCTCATGGGCTTCTTTTGTATGGAACAAGGCGTTAGCTCCTCGTCACCAATTCCTCCTTTGGCTGGTATTCCGGAACCGGCTCCCAACCCGAGTTTTCCTTATGACCCATGGCATCGCCTGAAGTGCACCGTGCTTTTTGTAATATTAGGCCCGATTCTATCAACCACCTCTTTTTTTACACATGTGTCCAACTCACTTGCTACTTTTTGGGCTGCAAAGTGCAATCTCCCTTGAGTAATCGACCTTGGGTGGAAAACGTTAGTTGGTTAAGCAACACTTTATCGTGAAATGGATTCTATGTTGACATTGCCAAATTCTCATTTAGAGCTCTCTGCTATGTGATCTGGAAGACCAGGAATGACATAATATTCCGGTCCTCCAATCTATGTATGCCTACTATGAAACAGTACATTACCAAGTCGGTCAAGGACAAAGTCATTTCCTACAAGTCGGTAGGCGACAACTTGAGAAATAGGAGAGTGCGGCGTAGAATGGGGTTTAGATCCTAATATCTTTGTATAGGTTGTGGAGCGAGGTTAGCTTCTACGATGTTGACCCCTCTTTGTATTTGCTATTTCTTTTGTGAACTTGGCCCCCCAATCCAGTGACTGTTGTCTCTGTTGAGTGTGGGCCCGGCGAAAATTCACCCCCTCAGATAGTTGTATGGTTGGAAAGTTTCTATAATATTTACCCTTACCAAAAAAAAGATGAGATACCAGCAAAAATTCTGATATCCGTGGTGGTGGGAGGAGTTGAATCTGTGTTTTAAACCTAATCCCAGCACATATCCGCTCCTAAATTAGTTGCCATGTAGTTTTTACCTTTCAATGGCGTCAGACCCTATTCCCTCAGCGTTCGGTGTTGTTTGAATTCTTGAACAAACTTCATTAGTGGCAATTGGCATGAACCCATCAGAGAAAAGGCAAATGACTGAAGGAACATCTGGGGTTGATGCGGTGTGGTTCAGATTAGAGATGAGGTTAGAAAACGGAGCAGACATGCTTTTGTTTTTTTTTTTTTTTTCAGGAGAGCAATAAGGTCTTGGCTTGAGTCTGCTTCGGTGAAAGGATGGCCATCTTGAGTAAGCGTCCATGGTTGCACGCGGTGTTCACAAGGGATATAAAGAAACCTTCTGTGTATAGAAGCTTCGCTAGTTTTGGCATTGCTACGATGTGGCTTTATATGGAGATAGGACACAACCAGCATGGGTTCTATTTCTCGTGGCTGTGGCTGATTGGGTGTCCATGTCTTTCTCTTTCTGTGGTGGCTCTAGTTCAAAGCATAATCCCGGAAAGAAAGGCTAATATGGGTGGTCAGTCTTATTTTCAGATGAGGGTAAAGATGTAGGGCAAATCAGGCAGAGCCAAAAGTTTATGATATTGAAAGACTTTCTTCCTGTAAGTTTCTATGCGTCTCTGTCTGTAGTATAGTTGCTCCAGTAAACTAAATATACTTGTTATGATTGTGATTAGTTTATAAGCATGCTACAGTTTGGAAGGATCAAGACAAAACTTCCATTCACATATGACAAGCGTGTAATTTAAGATAGATTGACGGACGATTCCTTTTCAAAGAATGGTAGATGAGTTATTTAATTTTAATTTGTCATGATGCGATGCCGTCTGTTTAAAACCAATGAACCTTGGGCAATACGTTGAAAAGGGCAATCTCCATACTGAAGTTTCGTACTCATTCTGAGATGATGTCCATGTGTCACCAAAAATCTTATTACAAGACATTCCTTCGAAGGCAACTTTTGTCATGTCATAGTTGTCCGGTGATGAATAATAGACTTCCGGCTTTGGACTAGCTGAAAGCAGCTTTCTAAAACAATAGTTATTGAGAATCATATACTTTGTTGAAATGGGGCGAAGATCTAGGATGGCAATAGTACATCCATATAGATCTTATCAAGAACCTGGAGCAAGTGTCCTAAGGTTGCAGGAACTTGTATCATTCTTCACCACGATGCAACTTTAACATGCTGTTGTTGTCTGCTGTACTTTTCTGAAACCTGTCCGAGATTAATCAAGTGAGGAAGGGAACGTTTCTGGGATATGGATATATCAAATGATATTTTCGTAGTTGTATATGCATTAGGGCTGATTTTGGGTGTCATGCCTGTCTTCGGTTTAGTTCAAGAACTTAAAAGCCAATGTTGAAAAATGTAAAGTGAATCCCCAATGTGAAAAGCCTGAAAATTCTGGAATGGTTCAGATTGATCCTAGAATTCTCGCTACTAGAAGCTTTGGTGTGTTTGTGAACGATGGAGAGAAGTCTTCGCTTCATGTTTATTGCAGTTCATGTCTCAATCAAATGTCATCCCCACCAGGTCTTGCCTGTTTGTGCTTGAAACTGATTTTCATGATGCAGAAAGATGCTCATTTCCACATTCTCTTTGGCCCCAGTTTACATGTAATTGTTGCATTTTCTCAGCCAATCGACCACATTGGCCAAAAGATGCAAACTGCACGTTTTCTTAATGCATTTTCTGGGCCTTATTATTCACATGAAATCCTAGTATGCTCGGTAATCCATTTACTGAGATGGTCGATCCTCTTGGACAATGCCTTCAGGGTCCAAGGTGTCACATAAAGAGGAGTGTCTTATTTCAAGTATACTTAGCCAAGGGGGATAATTGCTAGGAAATGCTCGTGAGCATGAGCCTTCAAATTTTTCTAGGTCTCATGGCACCGTTCGACTTTCACCATGAAATACACAACAAATGTATGACTGTCATTGAAGATGAATCTTCACCAGGAGAAAGCATGCCAATAGATATCTTTGAAGTTATGACTAAGCATGAAGAGTAGAAGAGGGGGAAGGAAAGGCAGCTCTTCTTGTAGGGAACAAGTTTATAGGATAGATGAATTAAGTAGTGCGTACAAGCCACTTAAAACACACATGATGCAAATATATAATTTCACTACAGTAACCCATAAACAAAGTGTAATGTTGTTGTGAACAAAGAATCGCCTGGGGTGGCAATGTTGAACAAACAGACATCTGATGTTGCATTTAAGTTAGAAGTTCGTCCAACAGCTTGTCAAAATTTATGGACGATGACCCATTTGGATCTGTTGCCTCTTGTGCTAATTTCTTCCACTTTGTGATTCTTTCCTTCATTTGTTTTCCCTTGTCTCCTTCCATCAAATCCCTCACTAGCATTTCCACTTCCTCTCTTTGACCCCACATGATAACTCCAAACCAATCTCCCATCTATTACAAGCGTAAGTGCAGTTTGTCCTCTGGTCTCCAAAAGATGGCCAACAAATCATTGGGACTCCTGCAGACACACTCTCGATTATAGAGTTCCATCCACAGTGCGTTAAGAACCCTCCAGTTGACAAGTGATTGAGAACTGCCTCCTGTGGACACCAACTTGCAAGCATACTTCTTCCTTCTGTTTCTTTGATGAATTCCTGGGGAAGAACTGTTGAATCCCCACTTACAAGGTCAGGCCTAATTATCCACAACAATGATTGTTTGCTGTTGGCCAGTCCCATTGCAAACTCAACAAGCTCACCTCTTGTCAAGATAGCTAGGCTACCGAAATTAATGTATAGGACTGAATTCGGTTCCTTCGAGTCAAGCCATCGAAGACATTCTGTATCTTCTCTCCACATATTGCAATCAATGGATTTCAGGGGGCTCTCTTCCTTCACTAGTTTGTTCACAAGTAACGAGAGTGGCCCAATAGCATAAACGCGAGGAAACATAGATGATAGAGCATTAAGCAATTCTGATTCAATGGCATCAAAGGTATGGAAAATCATTGCTGAGGCTGTATTTGCTCTCTCAGCGGCATCCATTGTAAAATTGAAAAGAATATCATCAGGATCCGTGCTACGAAGAAAGGTTGGCAGGTCCCATAATTTAATATTCTTCATTCCTGGAATCCAGTCAACTACCGTATCTAAATAGCCGTTTGTTAAGTAGCTGGTATCTGCATCACAGTAATATTCTCAGTCTTATATGTATATCTTATTAAGAATATAGAATCTTTTTTTCGAAGAAGGCTACTTTTAAATAGGTTGACCTTGGGCTGAAGCAATACCCCGGAAACCTAGGACCGGTAATATACGAGCCAAAAAACAGGTGGGTGGGGTTGGAATTGTTTGTACCAGATGTTGTGCGTGGTCATACATAAGTCATATTTTACACACGTCTGCTGCTTAATCACTTAGTCTACTCACAGGGTTCTAATAAAACTATCTACCTTGTACCTTTTAATGGTGTGAGACCCTTTTCCCTCAGCGTCCGGTATTGTTTGAATCCCATGAAAGCGCAGGCAGGGATTGTCCACAAGTGTATATTAGTGATGCTGAATTCTCGAGCAGCTTCATCGGTGGCAAATGATATGAATCCATCAGAGAAAATGCAAGTGACTGGAGGAACATCTGAGTCTGATGCATTGTGGTTAAGATTGGAGATGAGATCAGAAAATGGAGCAGACATGTTCTTTCTGATGGCATCGCATAGAGCCATGACGTCTTGGCTTGAGTCTGCGTCTGTGGGAGGAAGGCCATCAGTGATGGTCAGGAACTGAAAGCCACAGAAGCCATCGAGAGCTCGAGATCCCCTCGACTTCAGCAAGCGGCGATGGTTATACTCCGTGTTCACAAAGGATACGTAGAAACCCTTTGTATATAGAAGCTTTGCCAGTTTTAGCATTGCTCCCATGTGGCTTTGGAATGGAGCTGGGATGCAAACGGCATGGCTTCTCTGAGCTGTGGCTGATTGAGTGTCCATCTCTCTCTCTCTCTCTCTCTCTCTCTCTCTCTCTCTCTCTCTCTCTCTCTCTCTCTCTGTGGTGACACTCAAACCAGAACCCAGAGGAAAGAAAAGCTAATATGGGTGGTCAGTTTTATATTCATATGAGGGGGAAGATGTAGTCGATGCCTGGCAGAGCCGATGTTTTGCCGGACACTGGTTCACTTTCTGTTTGTAAGTTCTACACGTCTCTACTGTTTAGAATGATCAAAGAGGAAAATTTCCACATAAGACAAGCGTGAGCGTTGAACTAGATTTTTCCAAGGTAAGAAAGATTGACTGATAGTTCCTTTTCACTGAATGGGAGATGAAATCTTTAGTTGTTATCAGAGTCGTAATGCTACGCCGGCTTTTTGGAAACATATGAAGCTGTGAAGAGAATCAGCACACGTGTTTTACGACCTGACTTCCCTATAGAGCCTACCTTTTGTCTTCTGTCGTCCAGTGATAAAAAATTACTTGCGGCTTTGGACTTAGCTGGAAGCAGCTTCCTAAAACGGTTGCTGTCAATGAAGAATTGGCATATACTTCTTCGAAATCGGCCAAAATATCCTGGATGGGAACAGTACATCCACAGAAATCTTATCAAGAATTGGGAAGGAAGATTTCTTATACTGCAACCATAAACTGCGCTAGCAGTGCTGTTTCCAAGGGTGTCTTGGATTGATTTAGAGTACTGAAATCAACTTGCGCCTTCACGTTAAATCAGAGAATGCTTGCTCATCCATATTCATTACGTGGTCGATCCTCGGAGAATGCATGCGGGGTCCAAAGGTGTCCCAGAAGAGGAGTGTCTTATCGCTCGTCTTCTTAGCCGAGTTAGAGAGTTGCTTGGAGAATGCTCATAAGCATGAGCCTGAAGATTTTATCGCCAGGACAGTTGTGGATTCTAAGCAATTTTCTGAGCAGCTAGAGAGTTTCCCACTCCCCTTTCTCTCAGTAATTTTATCACCAGTCTAGCCGAAGATCCATATACCCTGGTACTGTGAAAGATAGCAGCACCTCTTCCTTAAGGAATTGTGCAGACTTATTCGCTTGAGACTGCCCAAAGATGATGCTTTAATATCATTTTCAAAAAGATGGCGTGACACTTTAGCATGTGTCACCGAGAGATTAGATGAGAAAAGGGAATCACAGAGAAAGATGGGAATTATGAAAACGAAATAGATTGGAGGTGTAAGTGGCACTTGAAAAGGTTGATACTTTCCCCTCTTAAAGCAAGCAATTTCCTCCAGGTCCATGAACAGACGGATGGGGGGATGTAGTCCAAAAACATTTCATCTTCAGATGATTGGTATGAATTCACTTATACCATAGGGATTCCTTATCAATGAAGAGGATTCAAATGTGGAAGATTGGAAATGGATTGACTACTTCGCTATGGTTTGATCCGTGGATGGACTTGGGCCCCATAAACGTTGTTTTTTATAATAGTTATATATACCAATCTACCCTTGATCGGGATTCAAAGGTTGCGGATCTCTTCTCCCTGGATAGACAAGTCATTCTAAATGAGATACGCCGCTGGTAGATCCCAATCCCTCCTTTAAACCAACTAAGTGACAAGTTTACCTGGTTGCTGGTGTACAGTGTTTTCAGGACGTTTTTTATTTGTCTCTTCCGTCTCTAAGATT
Source organism: Angophora floribunda (assembly GCA_014182895.1). Taxonomy (NCBI): domain Eukaryota; kingdom Viridiplantae; phylum Streptophyta; class Magnoliopsida; order Myrtales; family Myrtaceae; genus Angophora; species Angophora floribunda. The sequence continues at coordinate 26,022,792 of CM024711.1, read as the reverse complement.
GTAGTCATAGTCCAATCATCGTGCTATGATGAGCTATCTGTTTCTCGAGCAAAGAAGAAGGCGTCTCATCCATATCATATGGACTGGAGCTTCCGTCTTTTTCTCTTTTGAAAGCGCGGATGAGATTCTCGATTTCTTCTGCCGATAGATCTGGCGGACGAGATGAGCTAGCACCGAAAGTGCCGGAAAAAAGGGGCGTAATTTGGGGTGTCTCCCCACGGATCTTGGGAAAGTGGTCCCCCCTAGGGATCATAGGGGGTAGAGGAGTCTGGATTATTTTGCTGAAAGATCTGGAGGGCTTCTAGGATCTTTTCTCTTATCGGATCCCAAGCACCGAGGTGGTCCTAGGAAACAGGGACCTGGGCAGATGGCCATGCTTCTGGTGGGATGGTGCGATTTTCCTGACATAGGATTCTCTGGAGTTCTCTTGTTGAGGATCTGCTGGTGGTGATGGAATAAGGTAGCGTCTGATGAATTTGGGCAGATTCTTGAAAAACTTGAGGCCTGTAACTTGATGTTCCTACAACAGAAGGTGTGTCAGAGATCCATCCAGTGGGATGGCAATATGTCCACGGGCGGTGGAATAGGATAATAGTATGACGTTCTGGTTCAGGCCTTCCTTGACGATTCTGATTTTGAAGAGTTCCTTCCAAGATCGGAGTGGTTTGAACCATGCAAAAATATCTAGGAGATATTTCTCGGTTATGGTTACGTCCGGCTGCATCTTTGATGAAAACCCGCAAAATTTGTTCGAGGAAATTCAATGGCTATTGTGTACAAAGTTGAACATGTACCAAAGTAACCATTTCATATCTTCGGGGAATGCCTCATTTGGAGACCATCGAAGGGGATGGATGAATGGATATTGTGGATGGAGTCCATCTGGTCTGAGCATTAGGCCGCCATGTTCACGAAAAATTCGGAGCTGATATTCCCACATTAATTCTGGAAGTCTTTCTTTCAAGACATTTTGGCAAATGGCCAATGGAATCTCAGGGGAGTATTTAAGGCTTGGCCAACCACACTGCATGTCAGTGGTGCGGTATGTTTCTGAGAGAGGCTCCTTCTTGACATACATATGAATCGCTTGAACTAGTTCTTTTGGTCTGGATAAGAAGTCGGCTAGGACATTCTTAGTACCTGGAATATGTTTAACTTCGAAGGAGTATTTAGAAAACCATTCAGCCCATCAGAGTAATTGTGGATGAGGGACTTGCTTTTGTTTGAATTTGAGCATCTAGGGAAATGAAGACATATCCATTTCAACAAGAAAATGGTGTCCAATGAGATGAAACTCAAACTTCTTGATGCCGTATTTGACTGCAAGTATTTCCTTGAAAGTGGAATGATAATGGATTTCTGCTTGGGAGAATCGGCCACTTTTATAGGCATAAATATGCCTATTCTCATCAATTTCTTCTAAAAGAATGGCTGCCCAATATTTGTCGCTGGCATCAGTTTGGAGGATCCTTTTCCCTGTAGATGGGATCTTTAAGGGAGGAAGATGCTGTAAAAGTTGTTTGAGCTAAGAAACAGCTTGAGTTTGCTTGGGTCCCCATAAATGAGGATTCTTTTTTAGCATCTTTTGGAGAGGTCTGAGATATGTAGAAATATGAGGAATAAAATCTCGCAAGTAATTTACAATGCCAAGGAATTGCTGGACTTGTCTGGCATTGAGATCCTTCTTAGGAAATTTTTGGAGTTCCTCTGCAATATGGGGTTCAGGGCAATAAGTTCCTTCTTTCAAGTGCATGCCAAAGAATTCAATTTCTGTTTGGGCAATAGTCATTTTTTTTTTTTAGAAAGCATAATGCCATGCCTTTTACAATATCAAGAAATTGTGCCAAAAGTTGGCAGTGTGATTGTTCATCGTATTGAACAAAAGGATGTCATCAATATAGATTTGAGAGTTTGGAAGAATTGGTTCAAAGATTTTGCACATAGCCTTTTGGAAAAGGGAAGGTGCGCTTAAGGCCAAAAGGAATAACTGTCCATTGAAAGTGCTTTGGTTTAGGATACGTAACCCCGTCTTGGGTCTGTCTGATGGGTCAATTCCCAACTGCCAGAATCCTGCCTTAAGATCAAATTTTGAGTAGATCTTTGCTTGAGCAAGGCTAAGAAAGAGGGAATTTCGATGGGGCAATGGGAATTTATCATCCTGGAGGAATTCATTCAGAGGTTGATAATTTATTACTAACCTCATTTTTCCACGGTTTTGTTCAGCTTGTTTGTTGACATAAAATGCCTCACATGCCCATTGAGAGTCAGACGGTTCAATGAGACCTTGTGCCAACAGTTCTGCGCAAGTGCAAGGTGTTGTGGGTTCATTCCAGAATGGCTTGCTCTCGTCGGATTAATGTCTTCATTCTTCTTGAATGGGAGTTTGACATAAAAATTGGAGTTTTTCCATAAGGGCCGGGTGCAGTGCCGGAAAACTCGGAATGTGACTCAAAGACAAGAGGAAATTAGACTGGATGATTGGGTCAAACAAGGCGGGTTCAAGTGCATAGAACCGTTTAGTTTCTACAAATTCCCGAACTGATTTTTGAAACGTAAACCACGGGAAAGTATTCTAAGCTTGGGAGTTGGGTCGGGTCAATGTCCCAGCCAATGATAATATCTTTGTCCGGAGATCTCGGAACCAAGGACCCCGGTGGTGATAGAACACCGGGAAAGAATTGAATGGTAATTGGCTTACTACGATACTTGGTAGCAAAGGTGTCACCGAAGCTGAATTGAAATACCGGTATAGGGTTTCCAAAATTCTTCTCGGGAGAATCTTAGTGTCTAGAATGGAAGAACTTGCCCCAAGATCAATGAGTGCCACCAAAGGGATTGGTTTATGATATTTGGACAAAAGGATATGGATGGGGATGTATGGATGGTGTATTGGTTCAGTGGTGTGGATGTGATCTGGAATATCAGGGAAGAAGGTAAAGACATCATTTTCAGAATCCGAGGCCGAGTCTGAGCTATATGTTTGGATAGCACAGAGAGTATTCTCTAATGGCTGGTCGTCTAAGGAGAAGACAAATTCAATGTCAGAATCATCAAGTTGGATGCCAGTGCTCTTAGCGATTTTATCAATCAAATGGCTCCCACGACTCTTGGCCTTTGGACAATTTTTTGCAAAATGTCCTTTTTTGTTGCAAACATAGCATCTATCTTTGCTTCGTTTTTTGGAGGAGTGATGATGGCTTTTTCGCAAGAATTTCCATTTGCCTTTGCTTTTTCCTTTGCGCGTCTTCTTGAAGGAAAACTTTTTAAAGTGTCTCTTCTTTTTGCAGCTTGTGCAAGAAGGATCAGTGCAATCCTTGGGACACTTTATCTTCAAACCGGGTTTAAAGCATGCCTTGTCAAGATATCTGTCTTCTTTGAGGAAGTTTCGGAAAGCTTCTCTGCGGAGACAGAGTTCTTCTATGGCTATATGAACAGCTTGTTGGATTTCACCAAGAGTGGCTTCTATGAGGCTTTTTTGTCGCCGTTGAAGGGTTTTTTCGGCGGCTTGACTTAATTCTCTTGGGATGGATGCCAAGAAAATAGGCTTGAGATTCCAATCTGCACCAAGTAAATAGAATAATTTGATCATGGCTTGGAAGTGTCGGTCAAGATCTTTGCGCCTTAATGAGCAACATTTTCGGTGAAGAACTCCTTTCTTTTGAGTTCTTTGAGTCTTCGGTTTGCCAATGAAGTACATGTGGATAATCTGGATAGCATTATCCAATGGTTGAGTTAAGAAGTACATCTGGTCTTGTTCGGAGGCAGTATGCCACCAATCTTTAAGTGCTCCCGTAAAGCGATCGGTAAATTCCAGAGAATATCATAGGTGTTTGGGTTCGAAATGTGCTCGGTGGTGAGCCAAGCATGGAATTCTTGAGTCGATCGGCCACTTATGATATGGAATGTCATCCAAGGTAAAATAAACTTTGGAGGACGAGGCAAAGGAAAGTCCGGATTGCATCGGGTTGCTCGGGTGGTGTATTTCGTGTTCGGAAAATATGTCTTCGTCTTTGACACTATTTGCCATAAACAGATCTTCTTCCGAAGAGACTGATTCGGTAAAGATGTCGAAATTGGATTCAGACGAAGTTTCCACCTGTGTAGTTGTGGATGGTTTGATGACAGCAATTGAAGGAATCTCGCCGCGAAGAAAAGACTCAATGGGATTAGAAATGGTCAAGGTAGCAGGTGGGTTTTTGGGAGGATGGTCACTGGGTGGGTGTTCAGGTGTACCAGGAGGAGATTGTGATTCTGTAGGAGTGAAAGATTCCTTTTGCTTTTGTTTAAGCTTGCGAAGCTTTTCTCTAAGAATCAAGAAATTGTTCTGAGGTGGAGGAGTAGCTGAGCTGAGAACAGCAGCAAAAGAGGATGATGATCCTAGAGATGATTCTGATTTGGGTGGTAAAGAAGGAGAGGGGAAAAAATGTGGGTCAATCGGAGTGAAGGACTACTGACTTTTGAGAATTTGAATTTGCCTTTTGAGCTTTTCTATTTCTGGTTTTTGGTCTTCCAAGTAATGGGTAGGAGGTGCTTGTTTGGTTTCTAGCAGATGAAGCCTTTTCTGGAAGTCTTTCAACATTCGGCAAGATAAGTCAGTAGTCTTGTCTACATGTTCAAGACGTGTAGCAACAGAGCCAAGAAGCTCATTTTGGGCCAAAGCATTTTCGCTTGCCGCTTCAAGACAAGTTTTGCAAAAGAGGTTGTTTTCGTTGTCCTTGGGCATCAAGGCCAGTGGGGTTTGGTATCTTGGGGGAGTGCTGAAATCTTTGATGAGGGTCGGAGAATTTTTCCAACGGAGGAAATTTCCGGGAATGAGTGCTGGTTTCGGATGATTCGGTGACCTCAAGTGGAGGGAAGTCATCAGGATGTAACATGCATATGCTGGGTAGGACAGGGGGTGGAACTGGTTTGGGTATGCAGGTGCTTGGTCTTGGGAGGTTTATGGGACAAGAAGGATTCTTCTTTACCCATTTTTGAATGGGCTTATAGAAAGGGGAAGTGATCATAGGTTTGGTTGGAGGTTGGTGAGAAGTGGTCGATTTGCAGGGAGGTGGAGGTGAGGTTGCCTTAGGAGTTTTAGGTGGTCCGTAAGAAACAATGAACCGGTATTTACCTCCGTCTTCCTCTAGAGGGCCAACAGTGGGATCTCCGTCAAGATACCTTTGGTAAAGGGTATCTTTTTTCTTTTTTCTTCTTTGAGGAAGAAGGTCTGTCATCTTCATCTTCAAATTGTGTACAGGATGAACAAGCACACTCGGGTCCCAAAAGCAATGTCCAAAGGGTCTTTAAACAGATGAATCGGTTGTCCCTGAGAATCAAAAGAGTGGACAAATCGTTTGTCATCCAGTTCGCTTGAAACAGGGTCAGCAGGGCAAAGTGTAAAGTGGAGGATGGTGGGAAAAATGGAGGAAGGTTCCTCTTTGGTTTTGTTAAACTTGATGGCAACAGTACCATCATTTTTCCTGGTGAATTGTGGTTCACTTGACTGGATCGGTTTGCAACTTTGGTGGAGTTTTTCATAGTTGGTTACCCAACTATCAGGGAGGAGCTTTACTAGCTCGCTTCGTGGAATCTGGCGAGGAACATGAATGCAAGATGTCTGGTCGTGATCAATGATATATAACAAGAGCGTCTTCGAGTTTGGAATATTGAGATCAATGGCATGGTTTTGGACACGGTAGATCATTTGGTAATGTAAGGTAGCGGCAATAGATCCAGAGTCCGAGGGGCTCCAAAGATTTGTAGCCGAACCTTAAGAGAAGTAGAAGGTTGGGATCTCGCAAGAGCAATGTTGAAATTTGGGAAAAGTGTAACAAAGACAGTTCCCACATTCATAGTAGTAGTCTGGATGGTGCCAACACAAGCTTGCTGGTATTCCAAAAATCTGGTGTCTAGCAAGGCTATTCGAGCAGTAACCGGAAGGCCCTTCCGACCATGGAAGGTTAAGGCAAGGCGGATGGCTCCAAAGTGGAGATGAGTATAGCCTTGTTGAATCCATTGAGCAGGAAACTCTGGTGGGATCTGGAGGGTGACAAACTGTTCTTGTTCAGTTGCTTGAATGGGATGCTGATCAAAGCTAGAGGACTGGACATACTCTTTAACAGTTCGAGGAGTATGCCTTATGAGGTGTCTAATGGATCTGAGAGGTGAGAATGATGGTGGTTTTGCAAAAGCGGTATATGGGTTCATCATGGGAAGTTGAGTCTCTGAGATCTTACTATCCTCAGTGAGGTATGATACCTCATAAAGATAGTCTATCTTGGAACATGAGGATTTCCGAAGCTCGGGTGGAGGCTGAAGAGAAAGAGTAGAAGTATGAGAAATAGGAAAAGAAACAGAGGGCGAGTCTGTGGTTTCCATGGGATGAGAGTTTCTCTTCTAGAAGCATAACGTAGTCATGAGCAAACTAAAATGATTTAAAGAAATCCTTGGCTCTGATACCATAAGAGGTTCTATGAAACTAATTCATAGACTCAAGCTGCAAACTTATGGCAAGTATGCTATCCCACACACGGCTCTTCTGGCCTTAAAAAAGGGACTGCCCCTGTACCATCAAGTAGCTTCTCGAGCCATGAGTTTAGATCATAGTAGTCTTTAGAATATCGGAAATTCTGATGCACAGGGTTCCCTAAGGGTAAGGGCAAGTGCAGAGCATACTCCAGGATTTTTCTCAATCATAGTGTTTGTTCAGAACTCTCGCTCTGAACTAGAAGAGAATGAGAGTGTTTAGAAGATCATGCTTGTAGTAGACACAACACACTTCTTATTTCACTCTCTGCTTTTTACAATGGGGGCTCCTTGCTCTTATATAGGCAGATGAGGACATTAAAGACAAGAGCAGGCAGACTGGCCTTGCTCGGACATAATTACTAAAGCCTTCTCTACGGCATCTGCCTGGTTGGTCATCCACTGGAAAGCGACGCCTGTATCGTGGGCCTCTTTTGTATGGAACAAGGCGTTTGCTCCTCATCACCAATTCCTCCTTTGGTTGATATCTCGAAACCGACTTTCAACCTAGGTTCTCCTTATGTCCTATGGTAGACTGCCTTTGGTGCACTGTGATTTTTGTAATGGTAGGCTTGATTCTATCAACCAACTCTTTTTTTATTGTCATGTGTCCAACTCGCTTGCTACCTTTTGGGCTGCAAAGTGCAATCTCTCCTGGAGTAACCAACCTTGGGTGGAAAACTTTAGCTGGGTAAGCAACACTCTATTAGGAAGTGGATTCTATGGTGACATCACCAGATTTTCATTTAGAGCTCTCTGTTATGTGATCTGGAAGACTAGGAATGACATAATATTCCAGTCCTCCAATCTATCTATGCCTGCTATGAAACAATACATTACCAAGATGGTAAAGGACAAAGTCGTTTCCTACAAGTTGGTAGCTAACAACTTCCAAAATAGGAGAGTGCAGTGTAGCTGGAGGTTAGACCCTAATATTTTTGTATAGGCTGTGGAGCGAGAGTTAGCTTCTGTTGATGTTGGCTCCTATATGTATTTGCTTCTTCTTTGTGAACCTGCCCCCCTCCCCCCACTCCAGTGACCTGTCGTCCCGTTGAGTGTGGGATGGGACCAAGTTTCACCCCCTCTGTATAGTTGTATGGTTGAAAGTTTCTATAATATTTACCTTACCAAAAAAAAAAAAAAAGATTGGAGGTGTACTCATTGCCGTTATAGGGGTGAGAATGGTTGAGGTTGGTCCAGCGGCACCAAACCTAGGGATTAACTCACATAGTGTTAGCCCCCAAATTTTGGGACTAGGGGACTGACCCTATTAATCTTTGGACCAATTTTTTTTTGTTTAATTTTTTACATTCCTTAAAAGGACAAACATACTTTTTAAAATTACATATCTATCGATAATGCGATATTGAGCACTCAAACTATGAATACCGATGTAAATCAAATAGAAATCAAAGAGAATGCAACAACATAAACCTCCACTTGCCAAAAACAACAAACCATAAAAGACGAACACCTAAATACACAATGAAAAAGGATGAGGCACTTGGCACTTTAAGTTATATACTAGGGTTGTAAATATATATGGTTGATTTAGGTTGGACAAACCCAAAACCTCGGAATCAATAACCAACCCGCACAATATAGGTTCCAAAGGCTCCAAGATCAAACCTAGCCAAGTCCCCTAAGGAACTCGACTAGTACGAACCAAGTTTGACTAATTCAGGGTCAATCCAAGGTCAATTCTGGCTTTGGTTTAAATTGCTAACATCTCTTAAGGGGAAAAAAAAAGGACAACTTTTCTTATTTTTTGCATACTTTTATTTACCTTTCTCAGCGACGCCTTTAACTTCGTAACCTGTTAATGAAATCGCCAATTGTTTTTGTGCAACTTATTTACTTTTCTTTGGCTAAGTTTTTTACTATAGTTTTGTGTCACAAACTCTCACTTGAGTTTGTAAAAAAAATTATATGGTTCTTTGCAATTTATGGATTTTTTCGTTGAGTTGTCACTTTAATTTACTAATTTTATTTGGGAGAGGCGGTTTCAAACATCTTGGAACCAGCTTGGAATAGAAGATGGAGGGATCGAGAGTTGCGCTAGGGCTTACCATTTAGCTTTATAAATTGCAAATATTGTGGTCTGGTAAGGATGTGGGCTGGGAGTGGCGTGAGGTTAAATGTGGGCCCAGGGGCCTTTTCTTACTTTCTTTTTTTACCTGTTTTATAGACTATTAACTTGTTATTTAATAAAGTGATTTTCTTTTTCTAAATGTGCTGACCTATTTCAAAACCAGTTGAAACCAATTCAAAACCGACTCTACCTAAGAGCCGGATTGGTTAGTTTGGCTCTCAGGTAGAACTAGTAAGTTTAAGACTCAAAATTGAGAAATGAATCGGTTGTAAGGTTTTTAATCCATGAATCTATGTGGTTCTCTTGGGAATCGGCCTTTAACTAGACCAACCAAGTCGGTGTTGGCTAGTCCCTAAGTTGAACCTGGAATGTCGCTCCCTCATAATTTTCTTGGACAAAAGTTCTCATTAATGTTTGATCCATCCACAAAATTTTGACCTTATTATTATATATAGAAATTCACAGGCACAAAAACAAATCATTATCTTTTGGCACTAAACCATACAATCATTCAATAAAATTGCGCCCGTTTGAGACTGCTAAAAAATATTCCTAATTTCTAGGTAATATAAGAAGAAAAATATATTTAAAAGAAAAGACCCTCAAATTCTTGATTTGAAAGAAGGAAGGATAATAAATGGGTCTATTGACTAACAAAGAAAGTTGATAAAATTGCAAGAAATTCTTATATAGCCTACCATTGGTAGAAAAGCCATATGTTACTTTCAACAAGCAGTGGTGACAAACTACCTTGAATCACATAATTTATGCATTTTTTGTAGTGATATATAATTAATTTATTGATCATAGATATATACTCAAGAGTTGTACTGCTATCTATAGTTTATAAAAATCTTTCCCCTACCGATAAATAAAATTCAAACTCAATTCTCAATTGTTTTTTTCTTTAAATTGAAGTTATGCTAATTCTTTCAAGCTAAGAAGCACACACCTTGAAGTTGAAGAGACGTCACCATGCATAAAGTGCTGGTCACCTAATTAACTTTCTTCTTTGACAATTCCTTCTACCATATCAAAACCTTCTTGATTGTGCATTCAAGAAGAAGACAGAGAGGAAGAAGATGTTGGGATTTTGTTTCAAAAATAAGAACACTTACATAGGTAAAATAGAATCAAGTCTAATTCACAGCAAAAGTAGAACATCCATACACATATTTCCTTGTCATTGTTTGTGCATTTTAATAAAAGCACATATAGAATTGATAGAGGGCCTAATCACATTACCTTTATGTTGTGCTCAGAAATTTTGATTATGACATTTCTCAAATTCTGACTACGAATGTCTAATGCCCTTGCAACATTGGTTCTAACATTTTTCATATTCTAATCATATACATTTGATCTCTTGATAACATTGGTTCTAATGTTCTTGGAATTTTGATCATGAACGTCTAATATCTTCTAGTAATATTGGTTTTAACATTTTTTATATCCAACCCCACAAATGTCGAGCCTCTAGTTCAAACATACCACTAATCTCATGTGAAATGATGGAGAGAAATTTAGAGATTTTACCACTACAATTGTGTTAGCTATTGCTCTCATGTGTGAATGACTCGGTTGATCACTATCAATACTCTCAATTGTTGATTACCAATCACCCTATGATCTACTCTCTCAATCACCTTTTATAACCAACCTCAACATTTAATTTGGCTCATTAACTTGAAAACCATTTTAGAAAATTAATTTGGCCGTAATGTTTAAACTTGCCTTAGATGTTGGATTTTAACTTAGTTCTGAAATTGTTTCAAACCATAACTCAAGCATTAATTCTATAATAGTTACGTAACATTACTCAAAGTATCAATTTATAACTGTTACAAGACTTTATTTTGGGTTTAACCGTCATGTTTGAAATCATTTCAAAACATTGATATGACCGTTTGAATATGAAACTATTTCAAATTATTAAACTACCATTTGATCTTGAAACCTTTTCAGATTATTAATGTGACTATTAAGTTTGAAATCATTTCAGATCTTTAATTTAACTATTAATTTCGAATTCACTTTGGATCATTAACACATCCATTGATTCTGAACTCACTTTAAATAATCAATGCGACCATTGATTCTAAACTCACTTCATATTATTAATGCGGCCATTAATTATGAACTCACATCAGTTATTTACTTCAACTGTTAAATTTGAATCCACTCTAAATCTTTTATTCAACCATTGAATCTCGTTACATCCTAATCTTTGAGCACACGACAAACTCTATTTTCTTATGGTCATTTGCAAAGATTGTTTGCATGCCTATATATATATATCTTTGATTCAACTATTCTTTTTTATCTTTTAATTAAATGCATGTGAAAATGATAAACAATCCCTAGTCAACACAACAATAAGGATAGTCAAGAAAATCATAACAACAATATTACTAAAAGTACAAATTTGGTTTAATTACTAGTTAACCCTAGAAAGTTTATATATATAGGCCTTTAAAATAGGTAACTTTGTATCAAGCCAACAAAATTAGCAAGGCCAAGGTTAATCTACTCCTTCTAGAAACAATAACGAGCCATACCACTTGACATTTCTCCACACTATGGACATGAAAATTGCTAGACAACAACTGTTAATATATAAATCACAGTGAGTTAATGACCTGAGCCTTAGTTAGGAAGTTAACTCACCTTAGGTGTAATCTAAACACATAGTTTATTATCGATAGCAAATCAATAGTAAAACGATCATCACTTTTCCTTAACTATACAGGTAAGGCACTCTAGCCCTATAGTAATTAGCCATAAACCATCAAATTGAGCCACATGCATTTTTACCTAGCATTGACACATACTTTGCACAATATAAATTTACACATAATGGAAATTATGCAATCAAGTATTTCATATATTTAGAACACAATTCATATATCCTCATGCGTAGTACAATCACATGTGTTCCAATTATTATGGCTTCTCAAGCCTTTATCAACACACGAGTTGTCAGTCTTCTAGCATGATTGGACATCATCCGCCTCATCGGGCATGGTGACATCTAGGAACCCTACTATAAATGGCTTTCCATAAAGGAGCATCAGTCAAGCCTCACCCGTGACTCAACATCAGAAATCCATTGGGCATCGTCTCAAAATCCATCGGTGATAGTTTCCTTTACGTGATCATACAAGCACACCGACCTCTCATGGCAATCTCATTTTTCTTCATTTAGTCAATGCAAACGTGGTTCATGCTCATACAATGATTTATTGCAAACTGCACAAGTAAAAATTCTATAAAATAATCACGCGTGGTCACATATATACAATTAATTTATCAAATTTAGAATGCGGTCCTTTTAAAACCTTATTGCCCCAATTAAACCATCAAACCTGACATATAAACCCAACATCTCAGGGTTTATTAATTATATGCCCATACAACCTTCTTTAAAAATGAGAAAAACCAAGTTTCACTTGGGATAATTATTTTCCAAGGCAAAATAGGCATCAAACAACATGGCATGTGCAGGAATTCGCATAAAATCCAAGCAAAAATCACATATAAGTAGTACTTATCGCCTTATGGCTATAACTTATCAATCTTTCATTGATAACTTATTGCCTATTTGGCGATAGCTTATCATTAAATTCCCGATAGCTTATCGTCCTTTTGACAATAGCATATCACCCTTTTCAATAACTTATTGCCTATTTGGCAATAACTTATCAACTTTATCTCGATAGCCTATTGCGAAAGCTTATCACCCTTTCTAATAGCTTATTGCGATAGCTTATTAACTAATCCATCATTAACTAAACTAATTAGGTATAATTTAATTAAACTAATCCTAATCAAGTTTAACTATAAACAAAAATATCCTTAAGCAAGTTTAATGGACTAATCGAGAGATTAGAGCATTAACTCATTGGGTAATGATTCCGATGACATTGGTATGATGGCGGCGGCAAGAGCTTTGCATGGCTAGGTCCGGAATGGCGAGGTGAGCGATGGCCAAAATGGATCTTTATGGTGGTGGTTGAGTGGCCGTAGTAGATGGTGACAATAGCGTGGTGGTGCAACAACGATGGCACATGGAAGTGGTGGAAAGTAACAAGGGTAGCGGCCGAACGGATGAGAGGGAGGGTGATAGTGAGTGGGGAGAAAAGGAATGGCAAAGATAGAGGAACAAAGGGGGGGGGAGAGAGAGAGAGAATGAACTTGGGAAACAAGCCAAGCAAAGTTTCTAGAAAGGGCATTTTGGTCATTTCTAATTAAAAATATAAAATTCCCATTTTGCCCTTTGGCCAAATTATTGAAATGGGCCTTGGATTGGGTTAAGGCTTAAATTGGGCTTCAAATACTAAAGGGGATAAGCGGGCTTGCTTAGGTCCACTTGGGCTTGGTGGGGCCCAATGTGGCCAAACCTCAATGGTCTTTAAGCCCATTTGGCCTTTGTCCGGCTCAACTCCTTTTTTGATTTCAAATTTTGGCTCGTTAATTCCTTTTCCTAAAATTTTGTGCATATCGATAAACATAAAGATTAATGAGACAACATTCAGCAATTTAGCTTTGAAGTCCTTAAACGTTTAATGTCTAAAATTGGATTAAAATTCAAAACGTCACAAATCTAAACCCACTTTAGACTTGTAATTCAGCCATGAAGTTTGAAACCCCTTTCATATCTTTGATATGGTCATAAAGTCTGAAACCCCTTTTAGAAGTTAGATTTTAGTATGTCTCAATTTGATTGCCTCAATTGCAAAAACGTTTGTAATATTGTCTCATTCGTTCAAACGTAATTCTAGATTGATTATCATGTGTGACATCCATAAGTTCATTACTGAACTAGCAATAGGATTTGTACTAACTCATTAGCACAACCAAGAGAATCAATTCCTACAAACCATGAGTGATATGTAGTAATATATCATGCCTACAAGACAATGTTAAATGTTCCAAGAACATAATGAACTTGTCAACTCTAATGATCATGTAATTTGATTTTCTATCTCACTATGTCTCAATCGAATAAAGGCCATGGAAATGTTGGTCAAGTCATCAATTTAATCATATGCCCAAATCTAATTGACATGTATTCTTTAAGACATGAACCATTAATTATCGGTTACAACTCTGGCTGAGAATTTCAATATAATGTCACAATTAGATTGCATAGGACATCAATATTATATCTTATATCTACATATATAATAATAATAATACATATTTCATATTGTGCACACATGTGCCTTAATATGTGAACAAACAATGACTATAAAGTACAAACACAGTTTGATGAAGTGTCAATATGCACACGTGTGAACCACAACCATCCAATATACAAGTCAACATCATACCTCAGGTTTAAATATCTTACACCATACCAAAGTATGAATAATTAATCATTGACCTTGCTTAAAGTTTCCATGTTGTTAATTGTTTTATACATGTCATGTTCAGTGAACTTGTTCAAGACAAGCACTTTTGTTTTAACTTGGGTATCACAATACCCTATGAATTGTCACTAATCATTCCCTAGGGTATCAATACTCAATGGTAAAACTTAAGAATACATCGGTCTCAACAAGATCACAAATATCCTCTCAATGATCCATCAATCAGAAACTGTTTGATACTAATATAAAGTTTTTGCAATATGCAATCATAAATTAAATAGAGAGGGAAGAGAAGATTGCAAATACAGTTATAGTGGTTTAGCTTTTGACAAACTTACATCCACTCTCCATGCGATCAGCCAATCGGCTGGATTTCATTATATGATATATACACTCTTGAGTGTTCGCACTTAATGATGATATATCTCACTAAATCACTCTTCTTGGTAATACATTAAGATCACTCAATTTCACACTTTTTTAGACAACTAATGAAGAATTGAATCAGCCTTTAGAATATTTTCATCCTCTCTCTCTCTTATGGTCGCATCATTCTGAAGTTGTCTTGATGATTTATCTTACTAATCGATTTGATATTACAAAATCAATACAAATAAGGTAAGTGAAATTCATAACCGTTGGTGATCATGTTCTCGGTCTGGTCCTGTAAGTTCGTTCTAGTCTTGTAGGAATGAGACTCTGCGTCTCTTTGTTTCTCCTTCTGATCCTCATAGACTCAGAAACATCCTTCTGATTTTCCTTCTGCAACACGCAGACTCAGAAGAATATGTCAACCTGTGACTTTTCTTCCTCAGTTTATATATGAAGTTCTGTAAGCATAAAATAGTTTGTTATCATCAAAACTAGGAGTTTTCTCAACAATGGACTCATTCATATAGATAAGACAATGAATCAAAATTTCTTTTCCATTGAATAATCCATGACATGTAACTATTACATGCTTACTTCAGGGCATATAACTAACAGAAGAACATGCAGCTTAAGCTTGCACAAGGGCACTAGTAGTTCAAATAAACTAGAAACGACACAAGGCGCACGCATAAACAACCACAAAGTAAGACGAGCCTTAGTGAACTACTTGTTAGAATCATCGCCTCCATTGCTTCCACTAACATCACCTTCTTCTTCTTCCTGTTCACTATTCGAGTATCATAGCAATGTATATGAGGAGGATAGTTCCAGCCACTTTGGTGGCCCCGTTAACATCACCTTCTTCTTCTTATTTTTCCAAGTTCGCATCCACCATATTCGCTACCTTCCCTGTGGAACCAAATAGTATATATATATATATATATATTAATCCCATAAGAAACATAAGACAGGAAATCTAAGCCATCTATAAGTGAAGACTTGTCTTGGATTTCCTTAATGATAATTATGGCAAGATGAATCACAGAGATCAAGGGAGGTATTCATTGTTTTCTTGATTCAATATACATGATTCACTAACCAAACTTCTTGCCCCAAAAATTTATCAAATGTTGTGCTTGATAGGACACAGCCCTTGGAATCATGAATTAATCTGCTTTGATAAAGTAATTATTAAATCACACATAGGCTTATCACTTGACTTTCTATAAGAAATGCAACAGTCATACACAAAAGTTACTAATGATTAGAATTGCAGGATTTATTCAATTATGTTGAACATAAATAAGATTATACCCACTACATCAATATCAACATCAAACCAAGCTTAAGTTTTGACAAAACCCATTTGATACTCCTAAATGTGCGCTTGATATGTTCCTTATTCTAGATCTTACTCTTGTGCAGTTGTCCTAGGATACATGCGTGGATACTACATCATGCATGAACTTTGCAACACAGTGATATTAAGTTGAGTTCTTGTTAAGGCATCATCTCTGATATATTGATCCCTATATGATAAGATTATTGATTAAAGCCATGGGATTTTATGCTTTTAGGTCAAATAGAAATGTGAAGATATATCCAACACATCAATATCAACATTGAATTAAGCTTAAGTAATGTCTCAAACTTCTTAGCACCCCTAAAAATGTGCTTGATATTTCTTATTCTAGACATTTGTCAATGCGCGAGCTTTACCTAGTGATATACTTTTGATGGTTATTTTAGCAAATTTGTAATTCTTATGCATATATTATCTATGTGTGTGTAAATTCTATTTTAGGATTTACCCCGTTTCTAATTCTTGTGAGATACTGTTTATACAAATGCAGATTTTATTTAGAACTTTATCTAGCAATTTGCTTTGAATGGACATTTTAACATAACTTGTTGGTGCTTGAAACTGATTTTTATGATGCAGAAAAATGCTCATTTTCACATTCTCTTTGGCCCCATTATAATTGTTGCATTTGCTCAGACGATCAACCCCATTGGCCAAAAGAAGCAAACTGCAGATTTTCTTGATGCATTTTCTGGGCCTTATTATTCGCATGAAATCCTAGTATGCTCGGTCATCCATTTACTGAGATGGTCGATCCTCTTGGAAAATGCTTGCAGGGTCCGAGGTGTCACTGAAAGAGGAGTGTCTTATTTCTAGTCTACTTAGCCAAGGGGGAGAATTGCTAGGAAAATGCTCGTGAACATGGGCACCCTTTGACTTTCACCATGAAATACACAATAAATCCAATGAAGATGAATTTTCACCCGGAGAAAAGCATGCCTATATATATCTTTGAAGTTATGACTACGCATGAAGAGTAGAAGATGAGTGTAGGAAATACAGCTCGTCTTGTAAGGAAAAAAAATTTATAGGATAGATGACTTAAGTAGTGCGTGCAACCCTCTTGAAACACACATGATGCAAATATATAATTTCCTTAGAGTAATCCATAAACAAATTATAATGCTATTGTGAACAAATAATTGCCTGTGGTGGTAGTGTTGCACAAACTGATGTCTGATGCTCTGTTTAAGTTAGAAGTTCATTCAACAGCTTGTCAAAGTTTATGGATGATGACCCATTTACATTTGTTGCCTCCTGTGCTAATGTCTTCCACTCCGTGATTCTTTCCTTCATTTGTTTTCCCTTGTCTCCTTCCATCAAATCCCTCACTAGCCTTTCCACTTCCTCTCTCTTGACCACACCTGATAACTCTAAACCAATCTCCCATTTGCTACAAGCGTAAGTACAGTTTGTCCTCTGATCCCCAAAATATGGCCAACAAATCATTGGGACTCCTGAAGACACACTCTCGATTATAGAGTTCCATCCACAATGTGTTAAGAACCCTCCGGTGGACAAGTGGTTGAGAACTGCCTCTTGTGGACACCAATCTGCATACATACTCCTTCCTTCTGTTTCTTCAATGAATTCCCGAGGAAGAACTGCTGAATCCCCTCTTACAAGGTCAGGCCTAATTATCCACAAGAATGGGTGTTTGCTATTGGCTAGTCCCATTGCAAACTCAATAAGCTCTTCTCTTGTCAAGACAGCTATGCTGCCAAAATTAACGTATAGGACTGACTTCTGTTCCTTCGAGTCGAGCCATCGAAGACACTCTGTGTCTTCTATCCACAGGTTGCAATTAATGGATTTCAGGGGGCTCTCTTCCTTCACTAGTTTGTTTAGAAGTAACGTGAGTGGGCCAATTGCATAGACACGAGGAAACATTGATGATAGAGCAGTAAGCAATTCTGATTCAAGGGCATCAAAGGTATGGAAAATGATTGCCGAGGCTGTATATGCTCTCTCAGCGACATCCATCGTGAAATTGAACACAATATCATTAGGATCCATGGTACGAACAAAGGTTGGTAGGTCCCACAATCTAATGTCCTTCATTCCTGGAATCCAATCGATTACTGTATCCAAATAGCCGTTTGTTAAGCAACTGGTATCTGCACCACACGTGATCTTCTTAGTCTTTCATGTATATTATGTTATGAAATAAAATTCTTTTATTTTTACAAGCATAGCTAGTTTTAGGTCGGTAGATCTCAGACTCAAGAAATACTCCAGTAACCTAGGATCGATAAGGGTTTTTTTGTTAACCAACCAAACAATGCCGAATTTTATTATTTTGTTCTTAGGAACAAAAAAAGAATAAAAATCATTTTGGTAAATTTTTTGCTTCTAGGAACAAATTTGTTCCCAAGAACAGATTTGAAACAGAATTTAGAAATAAAAAAAATTACTTCTTTGTTTTCGGGAATAACTTCAAAATCAAGAACGAAACCATTTTTTTCTCGTCTTTTCTGTTTTTTCCTTTTCTTTCTTTCTCTTCTTCTTCCTTCTAGCCTATTGATGGCCATCGCTTGGAGGAAGAAGAAGATAAGTAAAAAGAAAAAAGAGAAAAATATAATAAAAATGTTTTAAAAAAAATTCAAAGTCATAAAAAAATTTAAAGATCATACCAAACACATTTCTATTCCGAAAATAGAAATTTTAGGTAATTACCAAATGCCTTCAAATACTCAAAAATTTGTCTAGTGAACAGAATAAAAATCATTTTCGAGTAAAAATTATTCATGAGAACATAAAACGCACCCTAAGAGACAAGCTAAACCACAGGTGGGTGGGCTTGGAATTGTTTGTTCCAGATGTTGTGGGTGTCATGCATAGGCCATGCACATAATCCACACACATGCCCGGTACTCAATCACTGAGTCTACTCATAGGGTTAAAAAGAGAAAAGGCATCTTCCGTGTACCTTTTAATGGAGTGAGGCCCTTTTCCCTAAGAGTCCGATATTGTTTGAATCCCATGAAGGCGCAGGCTGGGATTGTCCACAATTGTATGTTAGGGATGCCGAATTCTTGAGCAGCTTCATTGGTGGCAAATGACATGAATCCATCGGAGAAAATGCAAGTGACTGGAGGAACATCTGAGTTTGAGGCGTTGTGGTTGAGATTGGAGATGAGATCAGAAAATGGAGCAGACATGTTGTTTCTGACAGCATCACATATAGCCATAGGGTCTTGGCTTGAGTCTGCATCAGTGGGAGGAAGGCCGTCAGGGATGGTCAGGAACTGAAAGCCACGGAAGCCATCGAGGGCTCGAGGTCCCCTCGACTTCAGCAAGCGTCGATGGTTATACTCCGTGTTCACAAAGGATATGTAGAAACCTTTTGTATGTAGAAGCTTTGCCAGTTTTAGCATTGCTCCTATATGGCTTTGGTATGGACCTGGGATACAAACGGCATGGCTTCTTTTAGCTAAGGCTGATTGAGTGTCCATCTCTCTCTCTCTCTCACCTGGTAGAGCCAAATATTTAGCGGACACTTGCTCTCTCTCACACCTGGTAGAGCCAAATATTTAGCAAACACTTGATTCACTTTTTGCTTGTAAGTTCTCTAAGATTTTTATAGGATCACTACCAACTATTTTAAAATTTTAAATATTTAGATGAAATAGTTGTTTGATTTTTAAATATTATATCACTCACAATCATACTTAAAATCTCACATAATATCAGAACGAAAGTCCTAAGTTCAGATCTTTCCAGACCTCCATTTGTCTTTTCAATTACATATTTTCACACTTTAGGCTTAAAGCATAATCTATCAAGGGGAGTGCTGGAGCAATTAAATATTAAGTCAAGCTTGCATCTTACAATTTCTACTCGTCTCTACATGTAGCCACCCTATTAAAATAATATAAATTTCTCATCGCTGCGATCGGTTCGTATATAGTCATGCTTCCATTTCGAATGATCTAAGTGGCAAACTTCCACAAAAGACAAGCGCGAGCGTTGAATTAGATATTTAAGTCACACCTGCATTATCTCAGTCAAAATGCTACGCCGGCCCTTGGAGCCCACCTTTTGTATTGTAATAGCCGTCCGGCGAGATACAAAATATTTGCGGCTTTGGTCTTAGTTGAAGCAGCTTCCTAAAACGGTTGCTGTCAATGAAGAATTAGCATATACTCACTTGTAGAGTTGTCCTAAGATAACAAAGAGATGAGGTTAATAAGAAGTTGTCGTATTTGACAGATGTACATTTGTACAGATGTCCTAAGATACATGCATGTTACTGCATCATGTGGATATATTATCACTTTCTTATATGTTCATGATGTCCTTGTACTTCATCCTTTGTGCATATACATTGGTTTTGCTTCTGATAATTTATTAAATCACACGCAGGCTTAACACTATGACTTTCTATAAGAAATGCAAAAGTCATACACGAAAGTTACAACAAACGAAGTGACATATTTCGTTATTTGATAAGACTAATGATTAGAATTGCAGGATTTATTCAATTACATTGGACAGAAATATAAGATTATACCCACTACATCAATATCAACATCAAACCAAGCTTAAGTTTTGTCAAAACCTTGTTGAGACTCCTAAATGTGCGCTTGATATGTTCCGTATTCTTGATCTTACACTTGTGCAGTTGTCCTAGGATACATGCATACACACTACATCACGCATGGAACTTTACAGCACAGTGATATTAATTTGAGTTCTTTTTAAGCTGTCATGTCTGATATATTGATCCCTATATAATAAGATTATTGATTAGAGCTACGGGATTTTATGCAATGCATCAACATCGAATTAAGCTTAAGTAATGTCTAAAACTTCTTAGCACCCCTAAATGTGTACTTGATATTTTTTATTCTAGACATTTGTCAATGTGTGAGCTTTACCTAATGATATACTTTTGATGGTTATTTTAGCAAATTTCGAGTTCTTATGCATATAAAGATTTTATTTTTTTTTTTAGGTTTTACCCAATTTCTAATATTTATTTGATATTGTTTATGCAGAAGCAGATTTTATTTAGAACTTTATCTGGCGATTTGCTTTTAATGGACATTTTAACATATATAATATTTATGCATATATTGTTTATGTATCATGGTAAAAGTTAGGTTCCATGATCACACATATTTTTGTAATAACTATTTTAGAATTACTTATGTGTGTACATATATTCCTTCTAGAAATATATACACAAATAAGGTTTCCTGCATCTATGTCATTTGATATAGATTATTGTGAATATTTTGGCGAATCTCTAATGCTTATGTATATGCTTTCCTTTTTATCCCAAAAAAAAAAAGATATATATATATATATATTATGAAAAAAAATGCTCTATTATGAAATATATATATTAATTCCATCTAAATCTCGTATCACTATGATTACTTCCATCACCCGATTTTTCATGCAGGGGTTTTTATTTATTTATGAAATCATTCATCTCCAGAGCACCTATTAACAATAGGTACGTCCACAGTACAGTTAGGAGCAAAGATACAAAGAATCCAAAAAATGGACTCCCTAGAAAATACAAAGAATTGAAAAAAAATATTCATATTTTAGGCTCCGTTCGTTTTGCAAAAAATAACTTATAATAAAACATTTTTCAACATTTGTTTCACGAGAAATGAACTGCTTGGGAAAAATATTTTCCATCAAGAGAAAAAAAAATCTTCTAAAATAGAGGAAAATATTTTCTACTTTTCAAGATGAGGATTATTGTCATCACACAACCATGTGAACCTTTTTGTTATTTTTGTTATTTTTAAAAATTTTGCATTGTTAATTTTTTCTTTTTCTCTTTTTTTTTAAAACTTCTATCTTGGCCAGTTACTAGCCACAATGATAGCCAGCAACCGACCACAAGCAAGCCTCAAGCTTGCCGACCTCAGGCAAGCTCAAGGCTCACTCAATCAATAGTAAGCCAAGTGAGCAGCAACTTGCAGCAAGGCCCTCAAGCTCACCACTCGCTTGGCTCAACATCGATGGTGAGGGGTGAGGCCCAATACCTTGACCTCACTGCTCGCTATTGGCAACAAGCCAAGCAAGATCCAGGCTCGCCAATCGCCCCCGATGCCTTGACCTCACCACTCACCAGATTAGCAAGCAGCAAGCTCGGGCCTCACCAAATTGGCAAGTGCAAGTCTCTTGCAAGAGGTGAGCTCGAACTCACCTTTAGCTAGGTGCCGGCCGTCGCCGTGGCCAACACCAGGCTAAAGAAGAAGACAAAAATAAAATGAAAGGAATATAAAAATCAATTTTAAAAATTAAAAATCATTTAAAAAAAAAAAATAAAAAAAAGTTATTGAAAACGTATGCATGAAGGAAAAGATTGTCCTTACTAAGCAGAGAAAAATATTTTTCGCTTTTCAGGTTTCTAGTAAACACCGAAAAATAAGCGCATTTTTTTGGAAAATGGTTTTCTACAAAACATTTTCTAGGAACGTTACATCTTTCGTGAAATAGATGGAGTCTTAAGTAATTACTTTCAATGAATTTCCTTGGAAATTCCCCACACCACTAGTCGTCGAAAGCTAACTGTCTCCAGCCGTCACCACCTAAGTCCCCACTGTCATCTTTTAGCTTTCCACCTCAGATCGTGCCAATGGAATGAGTTTTTTGTACTCACTTAGGGTGTATTTGGTAACATTTCTAATTTTGGGAATAATTTCTTTTTTGAAAAAGTTTTTTTTTCTATTTCTATTCCCTTGAATAATTTTTTAGCAAAAGAACAAGTTTGATAATTGCACAAAATTTCTATTCCCTGAAAAAAAAAAAAAAAAAAGAATGCGTTTGGTACGACTCCACAAATTTTTTTGTGACATAAAATTTCTTTTATTTTTTAATAATTTTTTTTTAGATTTTTTTTTTTCTATTTTTCCTTTCTTCTTCTTCCAATGGCCGACGGTCAAGGACCGGCTAGAAGAGGAAGAATAATAAAAGAAAAAAAGAAAAAAATGATTCCAAAAATTAATCTCAGAAATAAGAACTTTTTTCTACTTTTTATTTATGTTTCAAATCTATTTACCAGAATAATTTTCTATTTTGGAGAATATAAATATTAACTAATGTTACCAAATGATTTTTTTTTTCTGGAGAACAAAAGAACAGAAATCAAAAGAAATATAAATGTTACCAAACGAAGCCTTGACAAAATAATCTTAAACCATGTGCTCCTTAAAAAAGAAGAATCTTATTTCTTTGCTGTTAGCAATTAAAATACGCTGTGAAAGTTGCACCCCTTTTTCATATAAAATTTTTTGACTATGTTTTCAGAGAGTCTTGACGAGGGAAAGCTAAGGCCTTACGTTCTTGCACGTATGGAAATTACACGTGACATATATGCATGATTATTCACAAAGCGGGTTCAAAAGTGACCTACAAATCCATTATGAACATATGACTATTGTGATACAAATTTAGAGCAAATTGTGATTAAGGATTGAAATATTTTAGTGATGTACAAACTTTGAGGACAACTGATGTCGATTCCTAATACGTCAAAAGATATATCAATTTAAGATGATAAATTTTAAGAACATGAGCTCAAAATTATATTTTACATGTAACTTTATTGGGATTATTATCACTGGCCACCAATGTAGTAGTGTTCGAACTACTCTTCTAAATAACAGTCTCCCAATTTTTTCAACAATTTATAGCTTGCTCAATCAAAAATAGCTGTTGGAATACAAAAAAAATGGAAGTTGCCCTTCCGTGGGTAATCTTTAGATTAATTGGCAAAAACAATGTTTGGCAGCTCAATTTCTGGGCATGAAATTCCAGAAGCCATACATGGAGGCACGAACTGCACTGATCAATGGGTGCGAGAGGAACTATCCATCGAATGGCATCAACTTTGCTAGTGCTGGCAGTGGTGTTATAAGAGACACAAACATGGACATGGTAAAGTAAAGCTGCCCAGTTTTGCCTGTTAAATTCTATTCATAAGCACAGATTTTCCGGTTCATTCGTACAATCTCATGAAATCGATTCTTCGCGATACAAAAATTCCCGTCCTGACAAGCGAATAAATGTCGATTTCGTGATAGGGATTGATGCCGATCCAGGATTAGCTGCATCAGTTTCGGGCCCCAGTCGAGCAAACCAAAGTGGACCAGAAATTGGTCCGCCAATGGCTCTTCCTCCTCGAGTCCAGCTCGAACGACTTATTCAGCTATTTCCTCCCTCTCGGAGCCCCGGACCTCGGCCCTGACGAGTACGTGCGGGCCATGCTCGCCAAGTTGGCCCGCTTCATCAACGAGATCCACAGGCTCGGCGCTTGAAGGATCGCGGTGTTTTCTCTGGGCCCTATTGGGTGCATCCACGCTCGAGCGCTCCTGCAGGGGGCGCCGCGGGCCGGTGCTATACGGGAAGATGAATTCGATGGTCAAGAAGTACAACCGTGGCTTGGAGAATTTGGCCAAGACCGTGCCTATTAAGTACCCCAGCTCCATTTGCGTTTACGGTGCAGTGCACGATAATGTTCAGCGGATTCACGCTGCGGTACTGGTACGTAACGTTGCTCTTCTATCGCAATCGATCTACCTTATGATGAGAACCAAATTCGTTGCAAGGTAGTGAACACTTATGTTATTAAGTATGCGCGCAAACTCGGACGTACTTCGTGTAGCACATATTTGTGTGGCATGCGCAAAGCATAACCGGGATACTTCCTGTAAAGTCTTTCCGATGTATCGAGGGCATGTTGCGGTGGCGGGACGCTCGGAAGGATGCTCCAGTGCGGTAAAGAAGGCTACAGGATTTGTTCGGACCGGAAGCGATTTATGTTCTGGGATTACTTCCATCCACCGGAGCTCACTTATCATCTCATCTCCATGGTCTTATGGGAAGGCAAGCGATCTCGGATTCGGCTGATGAATCTGAACACACCGGCCAATGTTAGCGTCTCTCGTCTCGCTCGCTCGACGAGATTGAAGGAAATTACTTCAGGAACCTAGCATGAACATCCGGTTTCGCTTTGGACCTAATAAGTTATGCTTCTTTCAGGTTTTTCTATGCTGATGAGGACTTGGATAAAGAATAAGTGCAGTGATCGATACTCATTTTGAGAACGGAATTGAATTGCTTTTCAAGATTAGTTCTTTCCTATTAGTTCTAGCGCTTCTGGCTTAATCGCTACTACAAATGAAAATTTTCTTTCAATGCCAGTGGAATTTTAAAAAAGGCTAACGAGAATCAAAAAACTGTTTGTACAAAGATTATGCGATAAATTATTTGGTAATTTGTTGGTAACTTACCGATACTTTTATAAAATTAGCAACTCCTTTTGACCAATTTTCTCATCTTCATCAGTGTTTATTTGTATTTTTTTTTTGTCCCCCACCTTAAATCTATAGACTATCATACAAATTTACTAATCTTAATCTGAGTGACTTGTCAACCTTTTATCGATTAATCACTAATTGATTTTAAGTTACCAAGATTCAATTGTGTTACTCACTTAGTGTTCGTGTTTTGTTTATTCATCAACCATTTTTGCTTTTTATCTACTTTTATCTCAATTTCTCACAAATGCCTTAAATTTATCATCTCTTATACGTATATATCAACGTTTATTTGTATTATTTAACAGCTTTACTCTCATTAGTTTGCCAACTAATATCAAATCTTTTTCAATCTTTTTATCAAGGTATTCAATTTTTATTTTTAGTTTTTGTTTTATTAGCTATTCTATTGAGTATCAACTTTTATTTACCTAGCTTATCCACCGACTAAAATTACCAACATTTTTTTTAAAAAAATTTACCGTTCTTAATTAGAGCAGTTACCAACTTTTCTTCAATTAAGTTATCAATTACTAAGACAATTAACAACATATATTTTTTTTTTAGTTGTCAATTTCTCTTATATTTGACAAACAAAAAATTTTCCTATCCTCTACACATATTTATTCATCATTTTTACTAACATTCTAAATTTATCAGTTTCTCTTATCTCTAACCAAAAAATAGTTTATAATCATTTATTGACATTTATCTATTTGTCTCATCAATGACATAATCTTAGCAATTATTATATCAAATTTACAAGTTTCATTTGTATAAGTTACTAAGTTTGTTTTGGATTAAGTTAACAACTAATTTTAAGCTCCAACTCTCATTTGAGTTCTTTAGAAACATTTATTTGTTTTTTTCTTTAACTTACCAACTCTTTTTATTTAGTTGTTACTTCTATAAGTACTACCTGTTGGTTAGGGAAAATTACCTAATCAATTCTAAACCCATTGTACAAAAATAATTTAGTTCTAAACTTTTCATTTGTTAATTTAGTTCTTAACCTTTGCACAAAATTCTAATATACATTTCAGCAAATTTTTGTTGGAAATCGCTAATGTGGCATCATCCAACTTTAGAAAGTGGTTAGGTCCTAGAATTTGATCCGGTTGTTTGTGGAATATAGTCAATTACTTGAGTACTCATTTGATAAGTAAGCAATATCTACGTTTGCATGTGAAATCTCAGTTTTGCATTGATGCCGAAATATGAAGAAAATCATTTTTTTATGACGAGGAATCTAGTTTAGATAGACAAATTTTGGATTTAAGAAATATCCACTAATCTAGATCGGATAAGAGACCAACAAAAATTCTGATGGGTGAGCCGAACAACACAGAAATTGTTTGTACGTGGTGGTGGGAGGAGTTGAATGTGTGCTTTAAACCTAATCCCAGCACATGTCCGCTCCTAAATTAGTTATCATGTAGTTTTTACCTTTCAATAGCGTCAGACCCTATTCCCTCAGCGTCTGGTGTTGTTTGAATCCCATGAAGGGGCAGGCTGGGATTGTCCACAAGTGTTTTGTAGCGATGCTGAATTTTTGAGCAACTTCATTGGTGGCAAATGGTATGAACCCATCCGAGAAAATGCAAGTGACTGAAGGAACATCTGGTGTTGATGCCGTGTGGTTCAGATTAGAGATGAGATCAGAAAACGGAGCAGACATGTTTTTTTCCCCCAGAGCAAGAGGGTCTTGGCACGAGTCTGCTTCAGCAAAAGGATGGCCATCTTGAGTAAGCGTCCATGGTTATACTCGGTGTTCACAAAGGATATAAAGAAACCCTCTGTGTATAGAAGTTTCGCTAGTTTTGGCATTGCTCCTATGTGGTTTTATATGGAGCTGGGACACAACCAGCATGGGTTCTATTTGTCGTAGCTGTGGCTGATTGGGTGACCATGTCTTTCTCTCTCTGTCGTCACTCTAGTTCAAAGCATAATCTGAGAAAGAAAAGCTGATATGGATGGTCATTCTTATTTTCAGATGAGGGGGAAGATGTAGGGTAAATCAGGCAGAGCCAGAAGTTTATGATATCGATAGACTTTCTTCTTGTAAGTTTCCACACGTCTCTGCATGTAGTATAGTTGCTCCAGTAAACTAAATATACTTCTTATGATTTTGATTAGTTTATAAGCACGCTACTGTTCAGAATGATCAAGATGAAACTTCCATCCACATATGAAAAGCATGTGTAATTTAATATATTTTGACGGATGATCCTTTTCAAAGAATGGTAGATGAATTATTTAGTTGTAATTTGTGTCACAATGCGATGCCAGCCATTTTGAACCAATGAACCTCGGCAATATGTTGAAAAGGGAAATCTCCATACTGAAGTATGGCTCAGATTGATCCCAGAATTCTCGTTACTAGAAGCTTCGGTGTGTTTGTCAACAATGGAGAGAAGTCTTCTGTTCATGTTTATTGCAGTTCATGTCTCAATCAAATGTCATCCCCACCAGGCCTTACCTGTTGGTGCTTGAAACTGATTTTCACGATGCAGAAAAATGCTCATCTCCACATTCTCTTTGGCCCCAGTTTACACGTAGTTGTTGCATTTTCTCAGACGATCGACCCCATTGGCCAAAAGATGCAAACTGCAGATTTTCTTAATGCATTTCTGGGCCTTATTATCCACATGAAATCCTAGTATGCTCGGTCATCCATTTACTGAGATGATCGATCGTCTTGGAGAATGCACGCAGGGTCCAAGGTGTCCCTGAAAGAGGAGTGTCTTATTTCGGGTCTACTTAGCCAAGGGGGAGAATTCCTAGGAAAATGCTCGTGAGCATGAGCCTTCAGATTTTTTTCAGGTCTCATGGGCACCCTTTGACTTTCACCGTGAAATACACAACAAATCAATGACTGTCATTGAATATGAATTTTCACCGGGAGAAAAGCATGCCAATATATATCTTTGAAGTTTTGACTAAGCATGAAGAGTAGAAGATGGGTGTAGGAAAGACAGCTCGTCTTGTAGGGAACAGATTTATAGTATAGATGAATTAAGTAGTGCGTGCAACCCTCTTGAAACACACATGATGTGACTACATAATTTCATTACAGCAATCCATAAACAAAGTACAATGATATTGTGAACAGAGAATTGTCTGTGGGAGCAGTGTTGCACAAACTTACGTCTGATTGCTGTATTTAAGTTAGAAGTTCATTCAACAGCTTGTCAAAATTTATGGACGATGACCCATTTGCATCTGTTGCCTCTTGTGCTAATGTCTTCCACTCCACGATTCTTTCCTTCATTTGCTTTCCCTTGTCTCCTTCCATCAATTCCCTCACTAGCTTTTCCACTTCCTTTCTCTTGACTGCACCTGATAACTCCAAACCAATCTCCCATTTACTACAAGCGTAAGTGCAGTTTGTCCTCTGGTCCCCAAAATATGGCCAACAAATCATTGGGACTCCTGAAGACACGCTCTCGATTATAGAGTTCCATCCACAATGTGTTAAGAACCCTCCAATGGACAAGTGGTTGAGAACTGCCTCCTGTGGACACCATTCTGCATACAAACTCCTTCCTTCTGTTTCTTCGATGAATTCCCGGGGAAGAACTGCTGAATCCCCTCTTACAAGATCAGGCCTAATTATCCACAAGAATGGGTGTTTGCTATTGGCTAGTCCCATTGCAAACTCAATAAGCTCTTCTCTTGTCAAGACAGCTATGCTGCCAAAATTAACGTATAGGACTGACTTCGGTTCCTTTGAGTCGAGCCATCGAAAACACTTTGTATCTTCCATCCACAGATTGCAGTCAATAGATTTCAGGGGGCTGTCTTCCTTCACTAGTTTGTTTAAAAGTAACGAGAGTGGGCCAATTGCATAGATGCGAGGAAACATTGATGATAGAGCATTAAGCAATTCTGATTCTAGGGCATCAAAGGTATGGAAAATCATTCCCGAGGCTGTATATGCTCTCTCAGCAGCATCCATCGTGAAATTGAACACAACATCATCAGGATCCGTGGTACGAACGAAGGTTGGGAGGTCCCATAATCTAATGTCCTTCATTCCTGGAATCCAATCGATTACTGTATCTAAATAGCCGTTTGTTAAGTAGCTGGTATCTGCACCATACGTGATATTCTCAATCTTTCATGTATATCATATTACGAAATAAAATTATTTTATTTTTATGAGCAAGGCTACTTCTAGGTCGATAGATCTTGTGCTCAAGAAATACTCTAGTAACCTACAACCAGTAAAGGCATGTTTGTTAATTGGTCAAACAATGGCTTATTATATTCTTTTGTTCTCGGAAGCAAAAAAGAACATAAATTTATTTGATAATTTTTTTTTATTCCCAAGAGTAAATTTGGAACAAAATCAATAAGTAGTATTTCTCTATTCCAAAAAGCAAATCCAAAATCAGGAATCAAATCATTTTTTTCTCTTTTCTTTTCTTTCTTTTTTCTTTTCTTCTTTTTCTTTCTTCTTTCTTCCTCCCAGCCAGTCGTTGGCTATCGCTTGGAGGAAGAAGAGAAGTAAACAAAGAAGAAAAAAGAAAAAAAGAGAAGAGAAAAGGAAAAAGAAAAAAATATATAATAAAGAATTAAAAAATCAAAATAAATGATAAGTCATAAAAAATTTAAAAGTTGTACAAAAAATGCATTTCTATTTCATGGATAAAAATTTTAGGTAGTTATCAAATGCTTTAAATGCTTAGAAAATCATTCAAGGAACATAACAAAAATGAATAATTTCTGTAAATAAATTATTTCTAGAAACATAATGGTTACCAGACGCATCTTAAGATATGAGCCAAATCACAGGTGAGTGGGCTCGAAATTGTTTGCACCACGTGTTATGGGTGGTCATGCATAAGCCATGCGTATAATCCACACACAAGCACGCTACTTAATCATTAAGTCCACTCACAGGATTTCCAAAAAAAAAAAAAAAAAGTATCTTCCCTGTACTTGTACCTTTTAATGGAGTGAGACCCTTTTCCCTAAGAGTCCGATATTGTTTGAATCCCATGAAGGCGCAGGCGGGGATTGTCCACAAGTGTATATTCGGGATGCCGAATTCTTGAGCTGCTTCGTTGGTGGCAAATGACATGAATCCATCGGAGAAAATGCAAGTGACTGGAGGAACATCTGAGTTTGATGCGTTGTGGTTGAGATTGGAGATGAGTTCAGAAAATGGAGCAGTCATGTTGTTTCTGACAGCATCACATACATCCACAGGGTCTTGGCTTGAGTCTGCATCCGTGGGAGGAAGGCCGTCAGGGATGGTCAGGAACTGAAAGCCACAGAAGCCGTCGAGGGCTTGAGGTCCCCTCGACTTCAGCAAGCGTCGATGATTATACTCCGTGTTCACAAAGGATATGTAGAAACCTTTTGTATGTAGAAGCTTTGCCAGTTTTAGCATAGCTCCTATATGGCTTTGGTATGGACCTGGGATACAAACGGCATGGCTTCTCTTAGCTGAGGCTGATCGAGCGTCCATCTCTCTCTCTCTCTCTCTCTCTCTCTCTCTCTCTGTGCCCACGCGCGCGCAGTGACACTCAAAGCAGAACCCAAATGATAGAAAAGTTGATATGGGCGGTCATATGAGGGGGAAAATGTAGTGGACGCCTGGCAAAAAATCTAGGATGGGAACATTACATCCACAGAAATCTAATCAAGAACAGAACTGGGAAGGAGCATTTGTTATCCTGCAACCGTAAAAAGCGGTAGCAGTGCAGGGGAGAAAATATTGGGTACACTAGTTGTGCTCAGTCAGCAAATTACTAGTCCATCCATCATTCGACGCGTGTCCATATGGCCCACCATTCAGATTTTTCAAAAATTATTTTCGCAAGCACTTTCTTTCTTCCACAAACAGCCCTCTTCTCTCTCCTTCGTCTCTCTCCTCTCTGTCTTCTCTCTCTGTCTCTTTCCTTAGAAATACAGATCTAGGTTTTCATGGTTCCTTCACCGAGATCTTGGCCTCCCTCAACCGGCCGGCGACGGAGTAGTCAACGGAGGCCGAGATCTTTGTGCGGTGGAGAAAGGTGGCGGTGTGCTGGAGGTCGAAGTTGCCGACCCGACGACGGCGATCTTGGTGTGGTGCTTGGAGAGCGACGGTTGCGGGGATCGGCTTGAAGATGGTTTGGGTCATGTTCAAGCCGCAAGGGCTGACGTAGGCCTCCGTCGTCTACTCCGTCGCCGGCCGGTCGATGGAGGCCATGGTCTTGGCGAAGGAAGACCAACTTCCGTAAACCACCAAGATCTGCCTCTGTTTTTTAAGGAAAGAGGGAAAGAGACGGAGAGAGAGAGAGGAAGGAGAGAGCAGAGAGGGGCATTTGTGGAAGAAAGAAATTTATTGGGAAAACAATTTTTGAAAATCTGAATGGTGGGCCCATTGGACATGTGTCGAATGATGGATGGACTAGTATTTTGCTTAGTGTAAATCACTAGTGCATCCAATATTTTCTCGCAGGAGTGCAGGGCCCAGAGGTGTCCCAGAAGAGCAGTTGCCTTTGTCGCTCGTCTTCTTAGCCAAGTGGAGAGTTGCTGGGAGAATGCTCATAAAGCATGAGCCTGCAGATCTTATCACCAGGAAAGTTGTGGATTCTAAGCAATTTTCTGAGCAGCTTGAGCGTTTCCCCATCCACTTTCTCTCAGTAAATTCAAGGGGTCTTAACCAGTGGAGCCGAAGATCCATAGACCCTGAGATTGTAAAAGGTAGCAGCACCTCCTCCTCAAGGATTTGTGCAGACTCATTCGCTTGAGACTGCCCAGTGAGGATGCTTTAATATCTTTTTCCAAAGATGGTGTAACTCGTTAGCATGTGTCACAGAGCAAGACGGGAATTATGAAAATGAAGAAGATTGGAGGTGTACTCAAGTTGCAGGGGGTGAGGATGGTCTAGGTTAGGCCAATCCAATACCTAACCCAAAGACTAATCCACATAATGTTGGTCCCAATTTTGAGGACTTGAGGACTGACTTTGTTGAACTTGGGACCAAGGATTATTTCAAGGTTAATCTAGGACCAACCAATTCTCTTTTCTTTTTTTTTCTTTTTTTATATTCCTTAAAAAGACAAACATATTCTTTAAAATTACATATTTATTGATATTGGCAATGCAATATTGAGCAATCTAACTATGAACATCGATACAAATCAAATAGAAACATAAAATAAGGCAACAACATAAATCTCCACTTGCCAAAACCAACAAACTATAGAAGACGAAAAGATAAAATACAATTATACAATAAAATGTTCAAATTACGTAATATAATCAATGAATTAGATACACACACAAAGTTGGTCCAGGTCAAATCAAGGACCAATGTGCATGGTACAAGTTTCAACACCTCCAAGATCAAGAATGGGCCTAATCCCCCTTAGAACTGAATTAGGATCGGCCAAGTGGCCAGTCCTGGGTCAATTACACTAAAGCCCAATAAATACTTGACTTTATTTTGAATTACTAACATCTCTTAAAAAAAGGACAACTTTTATTATCTTTTCCAAATTTTTATTTGCCTTTCTTACGAGGCCTTTAAATTCTTAATCTATTGTGTGAAATTGCCAATTATATTATGTGACTCATTAACTTTTCTCTGACTAAGTTTCCAATCATAATTTTGTGTCAGACTCTCATTCGAGTTTGTGCTAAATTTTATATGGTTCTTTTTTATTTATCAATTTTGTCATTGAGTTATCACTTTAATTTACTAATTTTATTTGGGAGAGCCGGTTCCAAAAAACCGGCTTGGAATAGTAGACGGAGAGATTGAAGAGTAGCGCTAAGGCTTGCCTTTTAGCTCTATGAATAGTAAGTTTTGTTGTCCGGTAAGGATGTGGGCTGGAGTGGCGTGAATTTAAGTGTGGGCCTAGGGCCTTTTCTTATTTATTTGTTTGTTTTTAATTTGACCAGTTTTATGGACTGTTAACGTGTTATTTAATAGAGTGATTTTCTTTTTCTAAATGTGCTGACCGGTTTCAAAGCCGGTTCAAGACCGACTCTACCCAAGAGCCGGACTGGTTAGTTTGGCTCTCAGGTAGAACCAGCAAATTCAAGACTCAAAATTAGGAAATGAATCAAATATGATCAATTCTAAGATTTTTAATCCATGAATTTACACGATTCTCTTTGGAATTAGCCTTGAACTTGACCGACCAAGTCGATTTTGGCTAGTCCCTAAGTGAACCTGGAACATTGCTCTCTTATAACTTGGATAAAAGTTCTCAATAACGTTTGATCCATCCATAGATTTTTTACCCTTATATATATATGCACAAAAATATATCTTTATATTTTGGCATGAAACCATAACCGCGCCAGTTTGAGATGGCTAAAAATTATTCCTAATGTCTTGGTAATATAAGACGATATATATATAATTGCAAGAAGTTCATATACAACATACCATTATTAGAAAAGTCATATATTATTTTCAACAAGCAGTTATGACAAATTATCTTGAATCACATAATTTACACATTTTTGGCGGTGATGTAATTAATTCATTGATTACAAATTATACTCAAGGGATGTAGTTCTATCTACAGTTTGTGAAAATCTTTCGATGCTGATAAATGAAATTCGAACTCAATTCCCAAAATTTTTTTTTTTTCTTTTAAATTGAAGTTGTGCTAATTCTTTCATGCTAAAGAAGCACGCACCTTGAAGCCGAAGAGATATTACCGTGCATAAAGTGCTGGCCACCTAATTAACTTTGTTCTCCGATTCTTTCCTTCTACCAGATCGAAACCTTCTTGATCGTGCGTAGAAGAAGAAGAAGACAGAGAGAAAGAAGAAGCAGCAGCTTAAGCTTGCACAAGGGCACTAGTAGTTCAGATGAACTAGAAACGACACGAGGCACATGCATAAAGAACCACTAAGCAAGACGAGCCCTAGTGAACTACTTGCCAGAATCATCATCTCCATTGCTTCCTCTAACATCGCCTTCTTCTTTTTTTTCTTCTTGTTCACTATTTGAGTATCATAGCCATGGACATGAGGAGGATAGTTCCAGCCGCTTTGGTGGCCCCGTGGACGATCTTTCGGTCTCTCCCTCTGCCTTATTTCGTCTATGCGCTGTCTTAGAACGCCCAAGTTCGCATCCACCATATTCGCTGCCGTCCCTGTGGAACCAAGATTATTTATAGATTAATCCCATAAGAAACATAAGACAGGAAAACCTAAGCCATCTATATACAAAGACTTGTCTTGGATTTCCTTAATGATAATTATGGCAGGATGAATCGCAGAGAGATCAAGGGAGGTATTCATTGTTTTACTGATTCAATATAGATGATTCACTAACCAAATTTCTTGCCCCGAAAATTTATCAAATGTTGTGCTTGATCAGACGCAGCCCTTGGAATCATGAATTAATCTGCTTTGATAAAGTAATGGCCAGTTTACAAGAGAATACGAACCTACCTTCATCTTTAAAGCTTCGCGATATCACTCTCGGGTATGTGATCGGTATCTTATGCTTGCAAGTGCGAGCTGGGCCTTTCACTCTGCAAAAGCTTGGTGGAGACGATGAACAGGCCATTGTGTGGAGGGTACTTACTTTGAAGGGCTTGTAAGTTTCCAGATTCAACTACTTTCACTTGGTCCTTATATACTTGTTTATAACAAAGAGATGAGGTTAATAAGAAGTTGTCGTATCTGACAGATGTACACCTGTACAGTTGTCCTGAGATACATGCTTATTACTGCATTATATGTATATATTTTTTATATGTTCATGAGGTCATTGTACTTCATCCTTTGTGCATATACAATGGTTTTGCTTCTGATAATTTATTAAATCACACATAGGCTTAACCCTTTGACTTTCTATAAGAAATGTAAAAGTCATACACGGAAGTTACAACAAACATAGTGATATTTTTTATTGTGTGATAAGACTAATGATTATAGTTGCAGGATTTATTCTATTACGTTGAACAGAAATATAAGTTTTTACCCGCTGCATCAATATCAACATCAAACCAAGCTTAAGTTTTGTCAAAACCTCGTTGATACTCCTGAATGTGCTATTGATATTTTCCTTATTCTAGACCTTACACTAATGCAGTTGTCCTAGGATACATGCGTGCATACTACATCATGCATGAACTTTCCAACACAGTGATATTAATTTGAGTTCTTGTTAAGGCATCATGTCTGATATATTGATACCTATCTGCTAAGATTATTTATTAAATCCACGAGATTTTATGCTTTTAGGTTGAATGGAAATATGAAGATATATCCAATACATCAAAATCAACATCAAATTAAGCTTAAGCAATGCCAAAACCTTTCTAGTACCCCTTATATGCGTACTTAAAGTATTTTTTATTCTAGACATTTTTTATGCGCGAGCTTTACCTGGTGATGTGCTTTTTTATGATTATTCTAGCAAATTTATAATTCTTATGCATATATAATTTATGTATTGATAGATTCTATTTTAGGTTTTACCTAGTTTCTAATTCTTATCATATATGGTTTGTGCATATACAGATTCTATTTAAAACTTTATCCAGTGGATCGTTTTAATGGACATTTAACATATATAATCATTATGCATATATTATTTATGTATATTCCATGGTAAAATTTATGTTTCCATGATCGCCTATATTTTGGTAATAACTATTTTAGAATAATTGTTTACATGTGTGTGGACATATATTCTCTCTAGAAATATGTATATACAAACAAGGCTTTTCTGCATCTATGTCATTAGATATAAATTATTGTCCATATTTGAGTGAATCTAATGCTCATGCATATATTTGTTATGTATATAATTTTGAAATATTTAAAATTTGTATGCTCTATTATGAAAAATCTATATACAATGTATAAGTTAATTCCTCTAATCCGGTATGATTACAATTACTTCCATGACCCAATTTTTCGTACAAAGGTTTTTAGTTTATTTTATGAAATCATTCATCTCCAGAACACCTATTTACAACAACTACATCCACTATATAATTAGGAGCGACAATGCACATCGTTTTCAAGATTTGTTGAAGGAAGGGAATGTCTATTCTGTTGAGATTTTTCAGTGGTAGAACAACAATAAGAGTGACATAACTTTCGTACGGCGCTCACTTTTATGCCAAAACTTTTTTTCGTTCACTTAAGTGACATAAGTTTAAAAAAAACGTTCACTTGAGTGCCACTTCCGATTTAGCCGCTGGAAAAGCTGATGTGGCCGCCAGAAAAGATGACTTGGCTGCCGGAAAAACCGACGTGGCTACTGGTGAATAATATTTTAATATATTTATTAATTTTTTGGAATTTTTTTAATTTTTTTTTGCTTTTTTTTGTTATTTAGGGCCAACTCTCGCCGACCGCAAAACCCTCACCTTGGGCCACGAAGGCCCGGGGAGGCCGTCAGAGCTTGGCTGGCCACTGGCAAAGGCCGTCGTAGCCTCACCCGTGGCTAGCGAGGGTCTCGCCAGCCAAATCTGGGTGCTAGCCGACAAGACCCTTGCCAGCCGCAGGTGAGGCCGTGACGGCCTTCGCCAGCAGCTGGCCGAGCTCCAACAGCCTCGCCCCAGGCCTTCATGGCCCAGGGCGAGGGTTTCATGGCCGACAAGGGTCACTAGTGACCCTCGACGGCCCTAAAGAAAAAGAAGAAGAAAAAAGGGCAAAAAGAAAAGAGACAAGATGAGGAAAAACGATGTCATTTTGCACAAAAAATCCACACTGGTCGATGAGGGTCACTGCCAAAAACCATATCGACGTTGAAAATTATTTAAAAAAATGGAAAATTGTTAAAAAAATTTACTTATGCATTTTGGCCGAAAGTGGCACTTAACTGAACAATTTCATTCCGGTTTGGCACTTAAGTGAACGAAAAAAAAGTTTTTGTATCAAAGTGAGCGTCATACGAAAATTATAACACTCCTAGTATTCTTCCCCATTTTTCAGTTGTTATTGAATAAGGATGTTTATCTTGTTGTTAGTGACAATAAACTCAAATTAATTAAAAACATGGCATTGCTTATAAGATAGAAAATGACACATGATGCTAATACAATGCCAAAACGAGTAAAAATCAAATGGGACAAACAAGAGAAAATAGATAATAATTTGACATCATTAGTTATCGTGGATAAGCAAATACTATTTTGGATAAGAGCTATCTACATGAACTAAAAGTCTAGACTTAAATCAGCTCATGAGACTTGTAAGACATTCCATTAGCCTCTAGATAGCCGATCCATCATGCTTCCGCCTTTGGATTATGAAGACAATCTGTGGGTATGGATTGATTTTACGTCACTTATTGTTGATTAAAGCACTCATTATAATACTTTAAGTGAGCTTGAGATCTGAACATGTATGGCCTTTAGAATCAAGTCACAATGGTTTGAGAGGTTCAACGCTAGCTCGAATATGAATTCAGACATTCAGGCAATACTATAATATAACATTTAGGTTTTCATCACGTAACAAAGAAGTGGTTTGGTTTAGAATGATCAACATTAGTGAAAGAGATGGAAAAGTCACTGTCGGAATCTCTCTTTCTCTCTCTCTCTCAAGGAAGATTAGTTCAAGGAATTGACTCTTCACATATACGTTAATTGTTAATTACTATGCCCAATTTTTAAATTAAACTCACCTACACTTTATTGAAAATATCCAAAAGGAAAAGCTCCAAACGGCGTTGAACATCACTATATTGTTAGGTCCCCAACCTACGGGCTTTGTCCTTTAGTTGATTAACCAGAATAGAGGACTTGATTAACCCATTTAGCCGATGTATGTAATCTCTCCTTTTTCAAGTTATGTGGCGCAAGATTCAAACTTATGATTAGCATCACGTAAAAGAATAAGGTAAGCTTGCTGTCTAACATGCACATAATAACGAATAGGATTGACCCTGGCCCTTCTTGTTGTAACAAAATCCATGACAAAGATTATATGGATATGCTAATACATTTGTGTTATGTTTTCATCAATTTAAGAGGCACTTTAGTTGCGAAAATGGCTGATAAAACATGAAATGAGTTTCTTGCTACTTGCTACCTGATGCTTTGATAAAAAATAAAAAAGATGGGCATAGTCCCTTTCAAATGCTCTTAAATATCCTTTCAAATGCTCTCTCTCTCTCTCTCTCTCTCTCCCCCCCCCCCAATTATGCAAAACTTGATTGATATAGAGTTTAGTGATGTGTCAATGCCTAACTCGACATTAGTTGAAATTATTGGACATACACCAAAACAAAGGAAAGAGGGAAAAATTCCAGGGGGAATTCTATCATAGGGGATTTGAGGGTAGGTGAGATAGCTTAAAGATTTGATAAAAATCTCTAACAAAGTGACGTAGACAAGTGCATGAAGATCCGGGAAAACCAGTCACGGGAAAGCAAATGGCGATGGAGTGGTTGGTGGCGTATAAAAACAATAAAGAAACCTTAGCAGTGTGATTTGGCCACGTATCCTTAGGACAACTTAACTCCTGGCTTCTTGGGTAGGGAGACACGTCTGTCACGAAACAGAGGAACACTGCAATCTTTTGATGGCACGGGGTTGTTTTTGTTAATGACATAAACAAAAGCTTCGAAATCTAATGGTGATTTACGCATGAATACTCTGTTGATGAACCTCACATCGCCTGTGTTCTGTCATCTACAACGCGAATGATCCGCAGCGAGTTGAGGACGCCCGTGATTGGCGGAGGCACTACTCTCCTATATAGACGATCGGCTCATTTTCAGAGGATGGTAATATCTAGATTTTAGTCAATTCGTGCTAGGTTGATTTCTAGTTTATGGCTTCGGACAAGCCCATGTGCTCACCACGATTTGCAGGGAGGACTTGGCATGAAGACAGACAAACTTTGATTATTCAAGTTTTTCCTGGATAAATGCCAGCTGAGTCTGCTTTTCTGATCAATTTGTTGGGGGCTCCGAAGGAGAAGCGATGCAAGTAACCACACGTGTCGACACACATGGTGCTAACTAAAGCTTTAGTCCTAATCACGGGGATAAATGATGGATGCACTTTGTCGGCTTTTAGTCTTTATTAAAAGAAACCCACGTAGTACCAATGTCCAAACGTTATGCTACGGCTGGAGAGAGAGAGAGAGAGATAATAATAGAGAGAGGTATAGATGTTAGTCATCTCGACATGATTAATCTTTTCTTCAATTTTTTTAAAATTCGTTCAATCATGAGAGGATGAACAAGTGTACCATTATCAGCACTACCATTTTCGTTAGAACTTTAGCAGTTGATGGAGTTAGGCAGATTTAAAAAAGAAAAAAAAAATGTCCACTGAATGATGGCCAACTTTATCAGGATTTTGACTTCAGAGCCTTTTCTGGAATTTTTTTTTTTTTTTCAGAATTATTAGATTCAGAATGTCCATGAGAGATCATTCAGAACGTTCTCTAGGAGAGCATGTAACTTGCATGAGTAACGGCCACGAAAATCAAAAGCCAAACCAAAACATGAACTTCAAAAATGGGATTCTTTTGAGGAGGAACTTAAGTCCACACAGCGAAGGCCAGAGACAAATTAGGCGTGACGAGTAAATCTATTCTCAATGAGGGCCCGTAGAGTCCAATTGGTTCCATCAAATTTTAGGTAACTCCATATAGGTAACTATTGGAGTAAATCTGTCCAGGTGGGAAGGCATTTCAATGAGATTCCCGACACTACATACCGACATCATATCACCCATCCTTTTCCATAACGCTAAAAAGAACCCGAAATTAGACTGGCACCCGTCAATTGCCAAATTACATTTCAAAAACCACCATGGTTATGTCTCATGGCAGAGTCCAAACATAGAAGAATAAATGGGAGCATGCCCTCCATAATCTTGCTCAGCCACTTAACAGAAAATCCAAATATCAACAAAGTCTGGACATGATCCTCCAGTCTTCAAGCATTACAACTTTTTACACGCCTAAAACACATTGAAATGAACACTAGCAACTGCACGCTGACAAGCTAGATTAGCTAAGACCTACTATTTAGTTCTCTGAACACAGCTTCACATGAGACATGTACAGCTGGAAGTCTAAAAGTCTCTACTCTGGACAGTATACACATAACAACTAAGCATTGTATTTACATGTCCATGTCGTGAAAGATTTCCTCGTCTTCACCATAGCCTAATTCATTTGGAAGCAGTCCCTCTGTCACCAAGTTACTGCCAAAGTAATAATGAAAATATATAAGTTTCATCAAGAGAAGGAATGAGATGACTAAACTGAGAATTTAACCCACCTTAAGCACAAAAATCGGAAGCTAACAATGCGCTTTAGTTTCCGGTTATAGAAGAAGAAACTGAAAGACCATCTGAAGTAGCACAAAAAGGAGAGTTAATGATTAACATAATGGAAACCACTTGCACAAGTGAGGCAATAATGAGCAGACAATTACATTGCTCCTCTCTCTGAAAATGGGTCTGCATCTGAATTGGGATTATAGCTGTATATTTCACATTCGGATAGCTTAACAACCTGCAAGGCTATGAGTTAGGAGAAAAAACACTTGCTGATGGAATATTCAGTTATATTCCTGTAAAAGTTACCTCATCCAGAGCCTCTTTTAAGGTTTCAAGAAGGGAACCATCACCATTTGCCTCAACCCATTCCTGGAAATTAACAGATAAACAATTACAACTCAATCGAAGTAAATTATGAGCAACAAAAGGTGAAAATAGTATACTTTGAAGGACAAAGAAATCATGGAATAAGCAGGAGAACTCAGAAGGGTAAAGAACCTTAAACCGAGTTTCTCCTCCTCATTCATAGCTATGTAGATAGAAAAACCAGAACCTCTCGACATTAAAGGAGATCCTCTGCTCTCATTAGTAGCGATAATCAATAAAAAAATAGCAATGACAGTAATTATCAACTAAAACCAACTACACGTAAGTGGCCCCCATAGAGAAGATTTGTCAAAATCGATGGAACTTGCAACAAGAATGACAGGGAAAAGGAAGAAGATGGAATGAGGGGTCACACCACACATTTGTATGTCAAATTGATAAAAACCAACATTAATGCATTCAGATATGAGTAAACCAAGATTATTAACAAGAAATTACCCTGGATGCTTCAAACATGTACGTATCAAAGATCTGCTTAAAACTGTCCCAGCTTTCCTCAGTAAAGAACTGATGAGCTTTCACCACACTGGAAAACCAACAGACAGGTAATCCTAATACCATTGCTAGAACATGAATTGCTACAATCAATATCCTGATAAAGACTCTGCTTAGTCATATGTGATAACCAAATGTCATCGGGTTACAAGTTGATTGTAAGAGAAGCAATATCAGCTTGGGAAATGGAGAGACTTGAACTCTCAGCTCCTCCTAGAGCAACAGTTCTCTGAACTGTCTGTCAACCTTTGACAACACTCCCAACATGATCATGAAAGGATTATACAACGGGTTGTCATGTCGCCTAGTCAGCTGACGAAGACATTACCCATAATCCTCCCTTCTATTGCAGTTACAAAGTAGAAATGAACATACAGATGTACCTGAAGTCATAATCTGGGTACATGTGATACAGCGTAAGAACCAGATATATCAATGTCTTTCGGCTGCATAATAAGCAAAAAAACAGTTAAACAAACTTAACAAGTGAAAACCCCAGATAGGTGAAGCCAAGAACTCTTTTGCACCTGGATCTGCTCAACAAATGATCAACTGGTGAAGAAGAGTCAGTGTCCGAAGATCTTCCAAGATAATCAAGAATCTGAAATTGAATAGGAAAATTTTTTAAGGTAAGAGACGTAAATTGTAAAACAAGATCTAGCGCGACACATGAATTCAGATTACCAAAGGCCACTGTCCACCTAAAGAGAGACAAGGGGATTGGGGTTGGGAATGAGAAATTATAGGCCCAACCTAACACAATGAACCAAAAGCACACAGAATAGTGCTAGTATGGTGATGATAAATCCACTAATACAGGTCTTGAATCTCTTGATGCATTTTTTAGCCTTTTTTTTTTAATCTTTTCAATGAAACATGGGAAGTACAAAGCATTGGGAATGAAAATTATTTTGTAAGGATCACAGAATTGAAATTTTAACATCTTCCACAGAATAAAATGGGACTTAGAAGATATTTCATCTGATATATTTCTACAATCTCAAATGTTTAAGATAACTCTAGCACAAGCCACGATATACTCTAAGCTTCACAACTTAGATACGTAACCAATGAGTGAGCTAGATTCTTGTGAGAATCCTTCCCACAACAGTGCCAGAAATAAGGTCAACAGAAAGGAATAGTTATACTAGTAAGCAATGATTAGCCCATGTGAAATTTTCTCATCTAAAGATTGTTTTATATAATCTTCTCAGCAGCAATTACATGAATTTACACCATGTACACTGTTTAATCTACTGCATCTGGATTAGAGAACAATTGAAACATATCGTGATAACAAGACCAGACTGAGGCATAGAAACTTGGCTGTTAATTAAATTGAAATTGATCTCTTTTGTATGTCCAATGTTATACAGGAGAAAAGGAGGAAGAATATATAGCCATCAAAGCAATTCCTTTCAACAATTATAAAGTCCTATTCAAATTAAACAACATGTTAAATTGTCCTTGATTTACCTCATGCTCCAAACTGAGGGAAAGTTTTTTATCTGTTCCTGTATGCTTGCCTACAATGAACAGCACAGGAGCTCACAGTCAACAATTTAAAATGAAGCAAACCACAGAAAAGGGAAAGAA
The DNA here is from genome assembly GCA_014182895.1 of Angophora floribunda. Taxonomy (NCBI): domain Eukaryota; kingdom Viridiplantae; phylum Streptophyta; class Magnoliopsida; order Myrtales; family Myrtaceae; genus Angophora; species Angophora floribunda. The sequence goes on along the minus strand of CM024711.1, from coordinate 25,980,096 downwards.
AAAAGTGCAAATCATACGTACAGGAGTAAGCTTCAAGGCACCCTTTAATGGTACATTCACCGAGACTCAAATTATCCAAAAAATCATTTATTCTGCAATTTTCGATAAGGAAGCTTCACTTCAACCGTTCCAGAAAAGCTGCTGAAATTTTAAAAAGACTACCTAGGAGATTACCGTTCCAAAGGGGTGTATTCTAGGAACTTCATTGTGCAGGTAGTATAATGAGTTCAACAGCCTTCTCAGAGGTCCTGTCAGCATATAGAATTATCTGAGTATTTAATTGTATATGGCTACAGCTCAATGTTGCTCTTCTATTTAAATTCCAGAAGAGAAAATCAAGGAATAAATGATAGCAGATTTAATAAAAATGATTCCTAGCCAACTAGAAGAAGACGACAAAGCACAACGATTCTCCTAGCCAAAGGGAAGGAGGAGATCAAGCAATCCTCACCAAGATTTTATTCACATTTGCTTAATTCATGCAAGATATTCCCGATAATTAATATTATCACCTCGAATACATGTACATCGAGCAACAATACCCTCATTTTTAGTGGAAACAGTAAAGCAGGCAGCAATTACCATGATGAAAAGGGAAAAATAACATCCAAGTTACTCCTTCCAATCTACTAATGATATATTAGGTGTTTACCCGCATTTCACCAAACAGGTTAAATATAGTTTACACCAATCACTGGACTACTCAGACATAAGTGTTCTCTCCAAAAATCTCAGAATCGCCGATTAATAAAAATATTTACTTCTTTCTTCAACTCTTGTCTTATAGGTTTCATTTAACCTGCGGGTATAGACGTCTTTTCAGAGCTCTATCTGGGTGGCTCAAAACTCAATGATGAGTGCGTTTCAGCGCCTACAGGACACCGTAGCAACGATTTCAACTCCGACACTTAAAATCAAGAAGTCCAAATCAGGCATAACACGTAGTGAATATCTATCCACTAGCTCAGTCACATAGGCAGCGGTCAAAGCACAAGGGAAAAAAAAAAAAAAAAAAAAACATGCACGAGTCCTGTCTCTCCGGTGAGAAGAAATAATGCAAGATCGAAGCTAATCACCACAGGACAACAGCCCTAGACATCTCCTCCGCACATCCATCATCACGCCACGAGAACAATTCGACGCCCCGTCAGAGTCCGTTCTTCGGCCTCAAACCCACCCCCCCCCCTAGCGCATTTCCAGCACCGTCCCACCAAGCCTCCCGCAGCACGCTCAACATATCACGCTCGCGGTTCAAGACCTCGCGACTACCCAACTAAAACCCTAGCGAGGGCGAAGGAAAACGGCCGAATTCCGCCAGAGACCGCGACGACAGAACCGAAGCAGCAGCAGAAGAAGAACGGAGAGAGGTGAGCGAGTAAGGAATGGGAGATCGGAGATCGAACTTACCTCCGGAATCGGGGGCCGATGACGAGATGGAGCGTCGAGACGGAGGCGCGATTACGCAGAACGCCGGGCAAGAAGAGGGATCGACGAGCTTTTCTCTGGCTCGGTTCGGGGGAGGGAATCGAGGGGATCGAGAATGGAACCCTAATTGGAATATTCTGAACTGAAAGCCCTCTCTCTGTAATGATTGATTATCCGACTCGAGTCGGGTGGGCGCTTCTGCGGAAACGGACCGGTTTTCGGATCGGGTCAACTTGGGCGGGCGACTCGAGAAAATATTGGATGTGTTTAAAACTCCGCGTTGGATGGTGCAGCACACCACTCAGATTTGGACACGTGTCATGTCAATCCAGTCCACGCTGTCTCTCTTCTCTCTCCGTGTAAGATTTGGGCCCACATCTCTCACATCAACAGCAGACCCTCTCTACTCTCTCTCCTCTTCGTCCCGTCGTCTCTCCTCTCTCCCCGTCTTCAACACTCCACTCTCTCTCTCCTCCGCGAAGAAGTTATGGAGGAAAAAAAATCGCTCTGCTCTCTCTCCTCCGCGAAGATGCGCGTCTTTGAGAGCGAACCACGAGCCGATGCCCCCGCCTCTGCCGTCGGCCCCGTCTCTGCCGTCACGTTTTTCCCTCGCTCTTCACAAGCCCCTCACTTTTCGCAACCTCCACTCTGCTCTCTCTCTTTTCTCTGCGAAGCACCCCCTGCTCACTGACGCCGACGCCACCATCGCCTCCCCGAGCCTTGCCGTCACCCCTCAAGCAGATTGATTTTTAACTTTTTTTTTCCCTCCGTAAAGGAACGGAGTGTTGAAACCAGAGGAGAGAGGAGAGAGAGAGAGGGAGAGGGGAGGGAGGGTCTGCTGTTGATGTGAGAGATGTGAGCCCGAATCTGACCGAGAGAGAGGAGAGGGAGATAGGGTGGACCGGATGGACACATGTCAACAGTTGAATGGTGTGCTGCACCATCCTATGTGGAGTTTTAAACACACCTAATATTTTCTCGGGCGACTCAGTTCGATGTCAGGCGAAATCGAGCACGATAATTTTGGAAATATTTTTTATCGCAAAAAAACCAGACGCTCCATAAAAAAAAGGGAAAATGCCACCAAAAACCTCGAACCATACCCATTTTTGTATCATAAAAAATCTCAAACTATGCCCATTGGGACAATTTTAGCCAAAACTTTTTTTTGTACCATTAAAAACCTTAAATTATACTACTTTGGATAATTTTATCCTGAACTTTTTCTTATGCCACAAAAAACCTTAAATTATGCCACTTGGGACACGTTTACCCCAAATTTTTTAACTAAATGACATTTTTGTCTTTTCCTCTTTTTTTCTTTTTTTTTCTTCTTCCCCTCTGTTGGTCCAGCACAAGGGAGCCGGCAACGGCCACCCTCGCCGGCAGCGACGTCCGGCAAGGGTGGCCCACACCGAGGAGGGTCGCCCCCGACAGGGCGAGGGCCGCCCTCGCCCGGTCTCCCCGGCAAGGTCCACCCTCACCCGACTCAGGCGAGGGTCGCCCAATCAAGAGTGACCCTCCCCGGCGAGGGCCACCATCACCGAAACGCCTCCGCCGACGAGGGTGGCTATCGTTAACGGTCCAACAGAGGGGAAGAAGAAAAGAAAAAAGAAGAAGGAAAAGGAGAAAATACCATTCAGTTAAAAAGTTTGGGGTAAATGTGTCTCAACCCTCGCCCGATCTCCTTGGCAAGGGCCACCCTCGCCCGACTCAGGCGAGGGTCGCCCGGTCAAGAGTGACCCTCCCCGACAAGGGCCATCCTCACCGGACACCGCCGCCGGTGAGGGTGGCTATCGCCAGCTCCCCTCTACTAGACCAGCAGAGGGGAAGAAGGAAAAGACGAAAATTCTCTTCAGTTAAAAAGTATGGGGTAAATGTGTCCTAAGTAAAAGTTCAGGATAAAATTGTCCAAGTGGCATAATTTAGGGTTTTTGATGGTACAAAAAAAGTTTAGGGTAAAATTGTCTCAAGTAGTATAGTTTGGGGTTTTTTATAGCACAAAAAAAAGTTTAGAGTAAAACTGTCCCAAGGGGCATAGTTTGGGGTTTTTGATGTCCTTTTCCCTAAAAAAAAATCGAGTTACTAGAGGCTCCTATTCATTACACACAAAAAAAAAATTATCTAGCATAGATTTTCCTGAAATGATAGCTTATGATATTTGATATAATTTAGCCAATAAGAAATACTTTGGTTATTAACAAACATTTATATTTCAATATTTTCATAGAATATAAAAAATGAATGTGTTCATTCATTTTTACAAGCGAAATAATCAATTACTTTAAAGTGTTAATATTGTTCACTTACTATACCAATTATGTTGATCGATTTTTGTATACCTAACATATTTTTTTAAGAGTCATGTTGATGAATGGCTGGGCATACTAGTCATAACAAGTTAATATTTTCATTTCCAATATACCAATTACACTTCATGGATACTCAATTTTTGACTTATGATTTGACCAAAGATTGATCGGAAATAGTATTTCTTTAAAAGTTTGATAAAAAGATACAATTGAATCATGGTCAATCATGAGCTTACCATCAATGCTTAATTTGCCTGAATTGGACATAAGATTTCATGATATCGCATCTCTTAATCACGACCGTCCAATCGTGAGATGCCGGGAATTTTATGCTTCGACTTGATCGATGAATTCCAGCTTAAAAATACATGTCACAAGCTTTCCAACATCGCAAGAATCAGTGGCAATCAGATTTTAATGAAGGAAAATAACATAACTTTTCACCGTGACTGTCCGTTTGGTTCAATTCTTGGAAATCCACAATTTCGACACCGTTTCGAAAATTCAATCTCTTTTTTCTTTCTTTTTTTTCTTGAAAAGCTAGGGTTCCAAGCTTTCCATGAGCGTAAAAATCGTGTCAATTGGACGAAAAAAAAAAATTAAAAAGCTCTATCCGGTCAAAATTCGATCAAATTTGACCAACCAACCCACTAGTCCGGGGCCGCACCTTCATATTTCATCTTCCTGCCCTGCAAATCCATTCTAAACCCCTCTTTCAACTCCGTTCTCTCAACTTCTTGACCTTAATTTAAAAGGGAATTCTGGTGAGATTCCGGTTTGAAGATTCACGATGATCACAGGAGATTCGGTCCCATCGCCCGATAGTGACCGGCGAGGTCTCGACCAAGATGATCGAGTACAGGGAGAAGAAGCACACGGGCTTGCCAATCTCGACTCACCGACTGGTTTTCCAGGGCATTGTCCGTTATGAAACTGATTTCTAACAACCTCGGTTATAACCATAAGTCAGGAGGAACGGCCAGAGAATGTACGGTCTATACCAGATTTCTTGTATTAATGTGTATAAATATACATTGTGATGATTCCCTTTTGGCTGTACAAACTTTCCAGGATGAACCAAAAGAAAAAAGAAGAACTAGTAGAAAATGATCTGATCTGATCACCTGCAGCTGCATTGTATCACTTGGAAAGACTGAACAACACACCATTTTCCTGGTGTAGCCTCTTTCTAAGATGTCGAAATCCCTCGGGACGTCCCAGGTTTCGATTCTGAGGGCGGGAATTCAGTTGGCGCGCGTAACCTGAGGCGGAGGTTGCTGGGTAGTAGGATCCTCGGTCTCTTCGTCCGATGAAGCGAATGACAGACTTGGAGACACCTGCAGATCGCTCCCGAAATCAGTAAATTGCTAGCAATTCGGTCAGCTAGCGATAAGCACTCGTGCTCAGTAAAAGAAACGAAGCAAAATGTATCGAGTTTGGGGGAACATCAGCAGCATTAAGGACGTGTCCTGTACCTGTTGACGCCGGTGGCGCTGGACGGCAGTTAGCACCCTTATTATGATGTAAATCGGCAGGATGATCCCCATGGTTCGTAAAGTCAGTAACTGTCTCGCGAAGAAATTATAGGTTAGGCGCGAGTCTCGTCCGCTGTAAAGCTAAAAATATCTGTGCAAGCTTTCTTCAACTTACCATTAACAATGGCAATGAGTATTCACGAGTGCCGCTCAGCAGGGCCGGAAGAGTGTGCCTCAAGATCAGAAGAACCATGAACTGCATCAAAGTGTGGCAGGTTTAGCATCTGGAATAATCCCAGAACTATCTGAAGAATGGACAGAGCAGCTCGAGGCGAACTTATAACCGAGTCGATGCAAGAGATGGCCATATTCAAGTAGTAATACGCGTGTGCGATTGTGTTTTTGGAGGGGAGAGGGAGGGAGGGAGGGAGAGAGAGAGAGATTACAATGCAAGCCATGGAACGGCAGCACATTAAGCTTCTCGATACAGAGTGCGATTGCTCGTTATTTGCCGGTTCAGAGAAACTACGATCGGGCGAAACCATCGCTATAAACCGCGGCCCATTCAAGTCTCCTCGGTAGACCTCCCAGTTTCCCCTGAAACACAGAGAAAAAGTAAGAAAATGCTGAAATTGGAGCAATCACAATGACCAGATTTTCTTCAGCAATCTGATAAGAGAGCTTAAACTAGATGGGTTTGTTGTTAGATTACCGGAAGTTCATTGGAACCCGACCAAACTGGAATAGCGGCGGCGGGGCTGTGTAACCGGGCTTGAATTGCTGAAATGCAGAAAGACCAGCCAAGCAATGTGACATGGAGTCAAGAGTTTAAGCTAAGGATTGATTTATGTTGAAGCAATCATGCATGATGAAAGAGAAGGAAACAAATATTACCTGATGACAGATCTCGCACAAAGTGTTACCCTTCTCGTTACACCACCTCTGCACGCATCTGCGGTGAGCGTACTGAAGGATCAAGAAAGAGGAAAGAATGATTAAACAAAATGCAGTCGGAGGATTAAAACCATCTGGCGAAACCATCTAAACGAACGACACAGAATTGGCTTGATAGCTGATGAGATTCTAGTATGAAAAATCTGGCAACAGGACACAGATCATCTGCTGCAGCAGGAACAATCATGACATCAACAATGAAGTTCGTTAACAACTTTGTGATTGCACTAGAGGCGCCTTATGCAGATAAAGTAATCCAAACCAAAACGGTCTATTTCCATTAGAGGAAATACATCCCATCCACATTCTTGGTACATTTTCTAACGCCTACCGCATATCGCATGGTCGAACTGCAAATAGAAAAACAAGCCTGCTACCATTGCTACTCAAGTTAATGATGTTAAAGACCTTAAAAGTATTTAATACAAGGAAGAATTACATCAGAAGATCAATTACAAAATCGTTCCAGGTACTTTTTCTGTTAGACCAGTTAAAACAGATTGACGCGGGCTGGTGTTGCATGATACTTACGCAGATAAATGATGTCGACCTTCATGGAATCCACAAAGAGGTTGATTCATAGAAATCATCATTGGACAAAAGCAAATGAACCACATCTTACAAAACATAGAAAGGACGACTCAACTGACCTTCAAGCTGCCGCAACAGGAGCACGGTGTCTCCATATTACTGTCATCGTCTTCATCCTGGCATATGCGGCACTCAACCAATTTCCCCGTAGAAGATACGTTGCCTAAGTCGACCTTGTGCGAGGTGTTCTCAGCAGGTTTCAAGTCTGAAGCCGGCTTCATTGCTTCGAGATACCGGTTCTGGCTCTCAATTGCAGCTCCCAAAGTCGACTCGGTGAGCAAGCGGTCCACCAACAACACGAAGTGATCCCCCATTTATTTCAACCAACAAATAACTTGCTTCCTTCGCAAGAAACTTGTATTTAATGATGGCCAAACCAATTCAATCCGATGCCTTTTCTTTTAGCAAGCTTCTGAAACAGAAGACCAATAGGATGATTAGTAAGTAACAAAAACAAAGCCAAGGACACAGAAAAGGCCAAAGAGACAGAGAAAACAATGGAAGCCAATCACAGAGACAAAGGGATGGCAAGAAAATATCGCATAGACCATTTCGAAAATTGACACTGATTTCCTAATTCGATATAGAGCTCATGAAAAAGCTGGACTCTTGAAATTAACGTGCTGAAGGTAAAGGGCAATCACAGAAAGGAAGACTACAAACAGAAGGCAAATTGCCTCTGTTCATAATATCAACAAATGAGTTCAGAAATGGATTAGAATGCATGAGAGTCATATCATGACGATCAGAAAACAAAAAGTTTCCAACTTTACTCCAAAAATTGAGATCATCAAACAAGAACGGGGATGAGAAAGATTTAAAAGATGCAAAAGATAGCATCCTCCCTTGACAGCAAAACAAAAGGACGTTCTTGATGGTAGCGAATTACCGAACAAAACGAATAAAAGCGGGGGACAGAAAGAGAGAAACAGAGCACCTGGTGTCAGAGAAACCAATCGGGGAACAAAGTATAAAGGAAAAGGAAAGAGACCCAGACGCTAAAACAAGAAAAGCTAAACGCTTTTCCTTCCCTTTCTTCATCATACAAAAGCCTTGAACGATGAATTTGAATAGCTTTTGGCTTATGAAAAGGGAAAAAGATTCCAGGGGAAAAGGGAAGGAAGCTAAAAGGGAAGAAGGAGACTTACAAGAAGAGCATGGCATATCTTCAAGCTTAGACAAAACAAAGTCTCTCCCTCTCCCCTCTCTTCCCGTCTCTCTCCGAATGAAAACCTCTCTCTAGTTTCTTTCTTCTTTGAAGCAAGAGGAAGAGAGAATGGAGTGCTGCGAATAACTTGGGGATATGGGACTCGTGAAGGAGCTAAAAATAGTTATACAGAGGAAACCAGATAGAGACAGAGACGGAGACAGAGAGAGAGAGAAGGAGAGAGGCTAAAAGCTTGTGGATTAAAATAAACAGGGACAAAGATCAAGTCGCTTTCTCAGCTCAAACAACTCTCTTCTCTTTTTCAGGGGCTGTGTTCATGAGTTAGTTTATAGTTGGAAACATGGAAAGAAAAAAAGGCGAGAGATTCCAACGGTAAGGCGCAGAAACAACCTGCGATCGACACGAATTCTTTTATCCCTTCGCCTTGCCGTTTTGACCGCCCGTTTTAGCTCCCATCTATAATAATCTCCTCTTTGCCTCTCTTTTTTTTTTGAGGTTTTCCGTTCCATGCCCTCGTTTTCTCTTATCAATCTATTTTCATTTGTCTTCATCTTTGGCTGAATTTCTTGTTGTCCAGTACTTTTCTGTCCAAAATATGTGGAAAAAGATTTCCCGAGCACGCATTTCGAATTCAACAATTTCTGCAATCGGCATCTATAGACGTTTTTTGTGCTCTCTATGATTAGTGAGATTGTCTAGCGGCAAACGAAGATATGCCAAATGAAGGGTTTTGGTGTGGATGAGGATCTTGCCCCTGTTTTATGACTTGGCTTGTACTACTAACACCAACAAAGCGGCAAATTCTTGCGTTTTGGACCCATCTTTTACATTGAATCGAAAGCAATGGAACTCCACAAATGCAAGCTAAAGGTTTAGATGACATATATGTTTATTATTATATATATATGAGTGAAATTGATGTATTTCGTATTAAATCCTTCCTCAGCTATCAATAGAGATTTATGGAAACTTGCATGACCACCCTTTTGATTCTCCAATGGACACGTGTGAACATAATGCAACGCAAGCGACGAAGGTCAACGGGTTTATAATTAATACCACAACGCATGGTCCACATGAGTACAGGATTAAGGATTATCTTCATCCTGAAATTCACTTGCACCCCTCGTATTGTTTATGTTTACGTAGGTAAATGTCGTGGCTCTCTTACCTATATTAGCATTTCTTTTTTTGGGAAGCTTGACTTATTTCGAGTTGTCCATTTGTCATCTACATAATGAGAAGGATTAATCAATCGGTCAATTAGTACTTCCAATTATCAATTAGGTAGAGAAGTGCATAGACGGTCGTTTCAGAATTTCAAACATTAGAGATGGTGGGTCAAATCTTTATATGCTAGCAAAATAACTAATCATTATGTAAAAATATACTCAAATGAATGCATCATTCGATGTGAAGAGTAAAGTTTAGGATGGTATTTGTAATTTTCCCTCTCTTTTTGTCCGTCCTATGCTCATCGGATTTGTCTATAATTTCCAGGTATTTTCCAAGATGAGAAGTCTTTAATCGATTGGGTCAAAATCAACAATATACGAGACCTCAAAACCAAATCGTTCCAAAGTTCGTCCGTGAGACTAAAATCTTCAATCAATTAGGAAGGTGGACACCTTTGACTATTCGCGTGACGACCATTTCTAGATGGTCGTCGGTTTGGAGGAGGGTTTGGTTGACCCGATTAGGTGGCGATCTCATCCGTCCTCTCGTCCTCGCATTTACTCAAAAGGTTTACGTATCGAAGTGGAATACAATTGCTCCGCGGTCGACGCTCGACAACAACATAAGGAGAAAGAAATTGCATGCATGATCTCATGCAAAAATCATTCGATTGGTTTGGTTGGCAACCGTACCAAAAAGCAAAAGGAAACCCTACGATCCTCCCTCCATCTCATGCTCGAAGAAAAGGGGGTTAACCACTGGTCACCCTGAGATTTCTTCGATTTCAATGCAATTATTATTCTTTAGAAAAAAAAAGGGGTGGACGGCGTAGTTGACCTACCTTATTAGAGAGAATAAAGTAAGGACATAATCGACCTAAAGCACCCTCCGAGATATCATTAGGGTTTAGGAAATTTTAGGGTTTTCTTGGATATGGCGGATATTGGTTTTCTTGAAACAATTATGGAGCTGAGTAGTTAGATTATTCGATGGCACGAGTTTAGGTTTAGGGTGTGTTATTAGAGTTGCTTTTCTTAGATTTGTTGTTTAAGTTAAGTTGATTATATGTAAACCTACGCAACCCGTTGGAGAAGCGGACAAGAGGTTGCTTCTTTTCGTAGGTTTCGATGTCAATCGTGCAAAAAACCTATTAGAATGAGCTGATAACCTTAATGGTCTCGTACTTAGGCTTTCTAGTTGTGGAATTAGGTTATCCCCTTTTTATTTCGATAACGAAACCAGTCGCCTAAAGCTGAATGATTGAGTTAGTTCCCACATATTAAATTGAGATGTCTATCCTATAGCTTCAAGGGCTTTAATCGTTTTCAACTAAAAAAGAAAGTGCTTTAATCATTCACTTGAGGTTTTAAGGATGGGAAATTACCAAAGAATCATAAACTTATTGTACTTGTGGCAATTCGATTCTAAATATTTTGTTAATTTGTTAATTCAATATTATAACTTTCAATTATGTCAATTTAATCACAACTTTTTGATTATATGTCAATATAGTCCTAAAACTTTCAATAAATTACCAAGGTAATCTTTCGACTAATGTTGGCTAGAAATCACTAAAGCGACAATCTAGCCAGCATGCCATCCCACATGGATGGCTCAATGCTAATGTAAATACTATTTTTTATTTTTTTCTAACTTTTTATTGATTTTTTATTTTATTTTCTTGCTCTCTTTTTTTTTTTTTTCACTTTTTTTCTTCACAAGCTGTCGGGCATTGGGGAAGGGATGCAAAGCCCTTGCTAACCACCAACTCACCCTCACCATGGTCAACATTGGGGTCATGGCCCTCACTAACCATGGTGAGGGCGAGTGAGGGCTTTGTAGCCCTAGCCTAGGGGTCAATAGGGTAAAAAAGGACAAAAATCAAAAATATTATAATTATAATAATAATAATAATAATAATAATAATAATAATAAATTATCCATATCACCACCAACCATGTCACATAAGACAATTAGTAATGACTAGACCATCACATCAACAATTTTCCTCCAAATTAACCACAAATGCTACATTGGTAATTCATTAAAAGATTTAGGATTAAATTGTCACAAGTAAAAGGTTTATAACTAATTTGATAAATTATTAAAAAGGTTTATAATTAAATTGGTCAAATTAAAAGGTTCGAGACTAAATTGATACAAGTGCAATTGGATTAAACTTTTTTCGTATTTGTCCCAAACCTTTGGATAACTGATCTTTGAAGTATAATAAAGTAAAGAGTTGCAAAAAAATATAAGAATGTAAAGACAGGTAGGAAGTAGGATTACTGAGAACACTTAAGCGCATCATTGCGCTCTTCATGACCCTAGACTACATCTTAGGGCGACGCCATTATAACAGCGTTGGCATATGTCCTCTCAATCATCGAAATATTGTGGTGCTCCAATTACAGTCCTGCCTAAGGTAGTTTTTATCGTAGTGAGGTCCCTGGATGACCATCAAGCCCGTGATCAAGTTTTGTCACAGCATCATAAGGCTTTGTCTCTAAATTGTTAGCATACCTTCGATTGAACTGAGCGGCTACAGGGGTTTATCATATAAAAGCAATGCGACATCATCGGTTTGCTCCTTATTACATGAGCTTGATAACTGTTGCAGAGTTTAAGGAGACGCCGAGACATGACCGAGAAGGAAGGGGGATGAGAATAATGAGAGATGAAGTTTTGGAGATGCATAGAATGGATGTCTTGAGTTACAGGTTTACGTAAAAGAAAGGGCAACTCTTGATGGCCAAGAAAGGATTTGTGGAAGTTTCCTTTGAGAAAAGCCTTTGCTTTCGCTTGATCGGTGGATGGAGGCGAAGCACGTGACGGAAAAGGCATGGCCTTCAATGTCTTTTCACCGCTTTCTTGTTCGTGGACTCTTCTTTGAAAAAACAAAGTTAGGAGGTCATGTTTCCCGTGGGCAAAACCCTGTAGAATGTGGATTGAGCAATTTGCGTGTAGGGGATTCGTTGATTTCCTGCGTCTTGATTATTAAATATGATTGAAGGTTGTACTAGAATATAATTTAATATTTTCTTTTTGAGTCCCTCTCTCGTAATTAAACTAGAGCCATTGTGATAAGAAGTGCTCCTTGTGATGTTTAGTGATTCACCATTCATTGAACTTTTTTTTTTCATGAACATTTGTGAGTTGAGACTTTGTAGCATTTTGCTATAGACCCATGTAAGGGTGAGCATGGTCTAAGTTAGGCATTTCCAATACCTAATGCAAGGACTAACCAGCATAGTGTTGGTCATCAATTTTTGAGACTAAGAATTGGATTGACCTTATGGATCCGATCCGATTCCAAGGTGAACTTAGGACCAATCAATTATTTTTTATTTCATTTTTTATTCCTTAAAAGAATAAACATATTCTTTCAAATTATATGTCCTTCAAAAATACAATATTAAACAAACAAACTATGAATGTGGTACATATCAAACATAAATCTAAGATAAAGTAATAATATAAATCTCCATTTATGATTAATGAGCTTGCATTTGTGAGGCGGGCCAAGAGAGGCAAGCGATTTCACCAGCTAAACTATGCTTGTGGGTGAGTAAAGAGAGGCCATAAGCAACAAAGAGGGGTTCTACTTTTTTTTTTTTGGGTCAAATTGGGGCTAGGTTTCTACTGTCTAATTTACATTGCAAAACCACAAAAGAGAGAACAAAGATGAGGCACCAAGGTTTAAAGTAGACAAAAATATATTTATAATATATATTATATGATATATACATAAAACATGATATATTCATAAATAATACATATAGGGTTGGTCCTAAAGTCTCAAAACCAAGAATCAATTCACATATAATGCAAGACTTAGGGGTCTTAAGACTAAAGATAGGCCCAGTCTCCTTGAGAACCCAATTAGGATCAATCGGGTTGGCTGGTCCATGGTTGACCCTAGACCAATACTCACTCCTAGATTCATGTGTTGGTTTAAAGAGAACAAACTAAAATTTTCATCAAAAGAGGAAGAAGTTCAAGCCCACCCCTTCTATTCACGTGATTTTTAATTGAATGCTCTTGTTTTTCAGCTCGCCCAAATTGATTTCTTATCCATTAAGCCTGCAGCCGAGACGGGGTCAACTCATCTACACTGAAGAAGTGCCGGTGATCTTTGAATGGATAGAGAGCGGCCTGTTTTCTCTTGCTCATTTCCGCGTAGAAGTACTTCACAAGGCACTGTTCAGGAAAAAGGAAACAGAGTCAACAAAGCGACCCTATCCAATTGACCCTTCTTCGTTTCGTGGGCTCTCAAATTGCGATAATTGGTTCTCGGGCTGAAATCTAAAAAGTCATTGGGTCAATCGTCTTCCTCTCGATAATCTGTCTGGAAATCCACCATGAGCTGAGATGATTTTTCAGCTCTTTCATGTTTCACTATTCCGCTCCCAAAATGTCATTTTCAACTTCAGGTCATTGACCTTCACAGATACGTGTGCGTATCTTAGAAAATATTGATTTATGATGGTTTTAATGAGGACAGTCGGTATTTATACAAAAGCCATTCTAATTTCAGCCGTAGATATCTCATATACTGATTTACAAATTACCTGCATTAATTACAAGAATTTTTTAGGGTACAACTATGTTTTTTTTATATTTTCCCTAAAAAATTTTAGAACACTCAAAAAATCCTATGCCAGAGTCATTTGGCTACTCTCTCAGCCCATTGTGCCATGAAGACCTTTGGATCGTGACAAATACCTTAGAGATCTCCGGTAAGAGAGGCGGAAGTTGGCCTTTGATGTTCGTCCATCAAAATAACGATGGTGGGCATTGACCTCTGATGCATGCCGATAAAGACAACCTTTCAATCTCTAGAAAGAAAAGGCTAATCGATCTCTAGGATAACATTGTCGACGGCATTCCCCACTATAGCTCGACATCTATTGAGGACACACAAGAGAGTCTCGATATGGCTGCATTTCAGGCAACACCTATCTATGGTCGAAACTCAGGAGAGAGAGAGAGAGAGAGAGATATATGGTTTCAATTGGAGCTTTTGGAGGATGAAGTGCGTAGCCATACAGCACTGTTGAATATGTATATTGATAAACAAAAAGATGCACATAATTTGTTTTGCGTCATTCTGTTCTGCGCCGGTCATTCCCTCTTCCCTCCAAATTTTCCCAGGCTACATAACGGTTAACGACCTTCTCAGCGAAACCCAAACCGAAGAAAGGAAACCTCTCTCTCTCTCTCTCTGCAACGACTTCAAGCAAGAGCCTTTTCGAGAGAGAAAAACTCCATTTTCCAGAGTTCCAACAATGGCGACTCCAGTCTCCACCCTCGCCCTTGTGCTCCTCTCCCTCCTCCCTCTGTGCTCTCCGCTCCCACTCGAGTCCCTCAGAGAAGCCACCCATGTTCTCTCGAACTCGGGCTTCGTGTCCATGTCCTTGACTCTCAATCTCATCTCCAAGACCCTGATTTCGCCTCAAGTCCCCTCCCTCACTGTCTTCTCTCCCTCGGATGACTGCTTCACAGAGTTCGGCCAGCCGCCACTGTCTCTCCTCCAACTCCACTTCTCCCCCTATGCGCTCTCTCTCGATACCTTGAGGTCGCTTCCTCGTGGGGCCAAGATCTCCACCATGAACGCTAATCATTCTCTCATGGTCACCACCTCACTGTCTGATTATCAGGTTGAGATAAACGGCGTCAAGATTGTCGGCTCACCAGTGTTCAACGAACGGGAACTTGGTGGTCTTCGGGATTGAAATGTTCTTCGATCCAGAGTTCCAAACTTCAGCTCCGGTCCAGAGTCCAATCCCTGGCCTCGAATGCATAGCACCGAGATATGACGGTTTGGAGGATCTTTCGGGCAGGAATGTGTTTGGTGAGGCTTGCGGGGTGATGAGATCAAAAGGCTACTCTGTGATGGCTTCTTTTCTTGGTTTGCAATTGATGAAACTGAAGGGCGATGATCAGATGTTGACAGTTTTCGCTCCATCAGACGAATCGATGGTGAATCACACATGGAGTTTCAGTGAGTACCATTCAATCTTTCTGCGGCATGTAGTTCCGTGCAAGCTCTCGGCCAGTGATCTACTGGAGTTCAACAATGGGACATTGGTGCAAACTCATCTGGAGGGATTTGCTATCGAGATCACAAGCATTGGCGACAGTTTGATGCTTAATGGAGTTGCAATGACTTCGCCAGACATTTACTCAAGTGAGTGGCTCAGCGTCCATGGCGTTCTTGATGTCATCGCTGCAAGAGAAGGCGAGCAGCCCGGGATGGAAGTTTCACCTGAAAGTGGCAGAGTCTAGTGATGATTTCTAGATGAATCTCCGTTTCTATCCTCTTCTTTAGCTTTTGCTTTCGGAGATAAGTCTCTTTTATTGTCATCACACGTCAGTTCTGGCTTTTTCACTAATAAGTCTGTTCAGCAGCCCTTGAAACCTATACAGATAGTAGCTCACATGTGCGATTTTTCTTCATTGTTGGTCCATAATTGCTCTGGCTCTGTGAATATCTGTCCACATCCGAATCTGCACTAGAAAATGTTCAGTAGGCTGTGGTGAACGGCTAGTCTGTCAGATTCAGACTTCTTGATTGAATCACAAATAGATTGGAGTGATCTTCATGCTTCTTCACTATATGTGAGATATGATGTCTGGTTTCACTTTCCTCCACATGACCACCATATTTTCATCTTGGAATGCCGTACTTTGTAAGTATTATCTCCTTGCGGTCATAGTAAAGCAGCAGTCTTTATTAGCAAGTTCAAGTTCAGCTGCATTTCTTTAAGACCGCAAGCCATACATCTTGCTATGGACATATTACATCAGCACCTGCTCATGGAGGTTCTCCTGTCCACCGTGAATTAGCATACTCATCAGAGCTCCTGCGATTTCTGAAACCCAATTCTACACCCAAATTCATCCGAACCGGCGTACAACAGCCCAGTGAGCAAAACCAGTTAGAGTTTGGTCGTGTTTTTGATCTGTGATCAGGATTCATTCTACCAAAATTATTCAACTTAACAAACACAATCCAGGCTCTGACAAGGTCTTTTTCTGACATCTGTTTCTTGATGCTCTCTTGTACCCTCGATCGACCCACCATCGCTATTGATTGTAATCCGGTTACCACCTGGGTTCTTCCTCTTCTTTTCTTCTTCAGCTTTAGTCGGTCCTTTCTTTCTGTCACATGCTTCACTCGAACCACAAGTCGTGAAGAATTCTTTTGGAGCCATTTTAAACTCTGCAAGGCCTCTTTTTGGAAGATGCAGATGTCCTCGCATCTTCCTTTCCAGAGATACTAGAATAAAGATGCTATTTTCGTATTTATTATGTTCCTATCGTTCTCTCTCCAATTCTGAAATTTCTAGCAATCAGGTCTTGGATTGGAGTAAAAAAGAATGAGATGACATCGTTTGACCAATGTTTGCAGTCAAATACTGGATCGAACTCTCTTGTAAAAATTGGTCATTATAGCCACAGTAATCAAGCATGGTTTCCACAAGAGAGAGTTCATTTTCAGGGAACAGTTTATAACCGAATCACATTTCAAAACTTTCTTGTCAATGGCATCAGAGCCAGAAGGGATACTTGCTGACACCACGAGAGCTTCTGCTTCTGTAAACCTGTAAGTTGATTTAGTAGGTCTGATTGTTCTTCATCAAAGAAGATTGATGAAGACTCACCCTATAAGAGATCAAATGGCCCAGCACTCGTTGGGTTGCCCCAAACTCGAACAGGCTGTTGTTCAACCAAAACATTCTTCAGCACGTTTTTCTTTCTGGATCTTCCCTTCCTTGTTTCACTTTCTTCCTCAGAGACGTGAGGAACTAGAACTAGGCAGGTCCATTCAGCGAGTCCCGTGTGAGGTCCCCTAATGTGACCACCCTGCTAGTTTTAGTGGTACAGACAGCAACCGTAATGTCACAAACCAGATTACCGAAGAAGAACAGGACAGCTGAAAGGAGGACTAATTGCTGTTGTCTTGGCGACCTGATGAGCGAATAAAGGAACCAATGTAGCAATAGAACTCCACAAGACATTAAATCCCAGAGTGTAAACCAGTTTCGTTTGACCATTCAGCTTCAGCTGGGCTTTCTCATTATGCATATGCAAACATGCACACGCAAAAGGAGCTGGTGGAAGGAGGGTCGCTTTTGAATACCTGACTCTTAACAGGAAGTCTAGGATAAACTGAGTATCTTCAGGTCCCTTTCAATGCTGACCAACACTGGCACACATCTACGACAGGTTTTAAGTCCACAATTGATTGAATCATACTTAAAAAGGGAGTACCCCATTGCTTCCACAGACTTACAATTCAAGACGTCAAAAATCAATCCCCACTGCTTGATCTCCACCATCATTTGAAAATGTCGAATTATGTATGGGGTACATCAATTAGCTATCCAGAGAAGGAGCGAGATAATGACCTCCCCTCATCAGATGGCAGCATTCTCAATTGCTCAAAACACTTCCTGAGAAAGCACATATTCCTCTCAACTGGTTGAGAGTGCTCAAGAAAAATTTGCTAACATGTACATTTAATCACAAATAACATCAATAACACAGCAAAACCATACACCAACAAGCACACTCACGTCATCTTACAATGAGTCCAAAGATTTTAGGCAAAGCTTGGTTGCTAAACAGCACACTGGTTCGCAATATGACATGTTTTACACATCAGATGGAGTAGGCTACGCACAAAAGAAAGCATCCAAACAAAGATCGATGCAGCACTCGTACAGATATAGAGTAGATATACCCCAACATATACTGTCAACCATTACTAGACCGAAAGAACTATCAACTAAAACTAAAGGAACAATTTAGTTGAGAAAAAGTGAAGAGATCCAGATCAAGGAAATACAACCCCCCCCCCCAAAAAAAAAAAAAAAAAAAAAATCTCTCCAGACAACGGTAAAATTTGAGTGCACTCCTGCCACATACTGTTCTTCCCAACATACTTTTTCAAAAAAAAAGTGGAAATGAAAGAAACTTGCTCACCAATAACCACTGGGAATGGCGAGTTGCACAAAAGAACACACGAACCCTACACAAATTTCAATTAGCTCACACAGCCAAAGATAACTAGAATCTTGACCCTTCAACATTACTACCCCAGCACAGATGCTTGGCATCCCAATTGTTAGCAGGCAATCAGTAAAGACGTCACTCTATAGTGAAACAAAGATGACAACACTACTACAGTACTGAAAGGAAAACGTGACAGAAACAAACCCAGCAGATATGATTCAAGCCCAACATTTGTGCATCTGCGTAAGAAGGAGGAAACACAGACCCAAAGCTGAGGATCATTTCCAAATGCCTGGCTCTAACATGCCTACTCCATCAATGCAGAAGGATGCAACAGACAAGTGAATAGGGAGCAATTATTGGAAGGGTTAAACTTCGAGAAAAAAAAATCTCTAGTCCAGATAAGTACCCTTAACTCCCTTTAAATGCCAATCAGCAATAGAATATATAAACAGGTCAGCAAAGTGGAGTATCTGAATGCATCCAAAATGACATTTCAATCGATACCTCATGTAGTGGTGGGAATTCATATCCTGTCATCATATTCACGTCAATTTTATAATGTATCATTGCTAAATTAAAGTTCAAAATTGATTAGTATGAAGAAGACTTGATTTTCGTAAGAACCTGTTCAGAACATATCAATAAATTCTTGTCATGGGATGTTCTCATTCTGTGTCTGAAATTGCCACACCCTCATGGACATCCAAGGCTATTAACAAATCAAGTCAAATGGGTACTCCACCATCTTCGAAAATTTGAACTCACTTAGGACATAAATTAACAATCAACAGTGGGAGAGATACAATGGCCTCCAGGATATGATGGCAGCATTCTCAGAGAATGGAGGACAGAGCAGTACAACCTGTTTCGAACAAAAAAATTTTCAGAAAGAATAGAGGACCCGCATTCCTCTCCACCTCTCCACAGGTTGAGAGACTTGAGAGTGTTTTACTGAGGCTGCTTAAAAAGGATGTCCACTAAATCAAATATGACCTTGATAATGGAAAGGCACCATGCCATAACCATAAGAACTAGGTTTGCATGGCCCTGTATGCATACATTTACATGTCTGCAGTCTTGAAATGAGCACAAAGATCTCGGACAACCCTAAACAGCACACAGGCTCTGCAATATGCCTATTTACACCTTGGATGGACTAGACCAAATGCCCGTAAAAACCAGCATCATTCAAAAGAAAAAATTTCTAATGCTCACTTATTTCACAAAGCCAGGAGAGAACTAAAACCCTCCAATCAAACTAAAGGAATGATAAAGTTGAATGGAAAGAAACTGAGAAGATCTCAAGTAAATAAAGCAGAACTTGCATATAAAAGAGCATGATTTTATGTATACAAAAAAGCCTTCAATGTTCCAATTGCCCCCCCCAACCAAAACAAAACAGAAGTTTCTCTCCAGACAACGGCAAATTTGAGTGGGCTCCTACCACCTACTGTTCTTCCCAGAGTCCTATAGGAAAAAAGGGAGAGAAAAAAAAAGAACTTGCCCTTCCCATTGATCACCGGCCAAAACTTCCGCTGGCTTGCCTAGACAATCCCATACTTCAGGTTCTCAAACTAATAAATTGTTAGAAATAGCCACTTACTTGTGGCGAACCAATTGAAACTACTTTACTGTTTGTTCAGCACCTCAACCCCGAGCTTCCTCGCTACCATCACCATGGTTGCCATGTCAACAAACATCTCATGCTCAACAACTCCAGCCAGCCATACTATGGCGTCCCTTGCCACCTTCAGGTCCCCAATGTCCTTCTCGAAGTACAAGTCTGCAATTCCCGTTGTTGGTCACAAAGGCCTTCCCGGCCTCCAGGAAAGTCCACAGCTTGGCAGTACACCCTGCATCCTTAAAGAGCTGCTGCAGCCTCTCGGCGGTGAACTTCCTGCAGAAGGGCACGACCTTGACCAGCGTAGCGAGACCATTGCCCACCAGATGCTTGACGAGCTTGCTCTCATCGACAATGACAACAAACTTCTTGCAAGCCCCCTCGACCTTCTTCTCCATGCTTATTTGCCCATCTCTCTCTCTCTCTCTCTCTCTCTCTCTCTCTCTCTCTCTGCAACGACTTCAAGCAAGAGCCTTTTCTAAAAAGAGAGACTCCATTTTCAGAAGGGTACTCTGTGATGGCTTCTTTCCTTGGTTTGCAATTGATGAAACTGAAACTGAAGGGTGTTAATCAGATGTTGACGGCTCTAGCTCCATTGGACGAAGCAACGGTGAGTCACACGGAGTTCCAGCGAGTACCCTTTTATCTTTCTGCGGCGTGTCGTACCCTGCTAGCTCTCAGCCAGTGATCTACTGGATTTCAACAATCGGACATCGGTGCATACTCATCTGGAGGGATTTGGTATTGAGGTCACAAGAGTCGGTGACACTTTGATACTTAACGGATTACCAATTACTTCGCCAGATGTCCTTACGAGCGAGTGGCTCAGCGTCCGTGGCATTCTTGATGTTATATAGCAAGAGAAGGCGGAGAACCTGAGATGGAAATTTCATCCAAAAGTGGCAGAGCTTAGTGATGATCATGTTCTGTTTCGATCTTCTTCTTTTCCCTTTGCTTTCGGAGATAAGTCTCTTTTATGTGATCACATATCAGTTCATGCTTTTTCACTGGTCGCCTCTCTAGCAGTCCTTGAAACCTATGTAAATAATAGCTCACATGTTCGATTCTCTACAATGTCGGTCCATCATTGTTCTGGCTCCAAGAATATTTGTCCTAAACAATATTCGGAAAAAATTATAAAAAAAGTCTTAAATCTCTATTGCAATATGTCAGTTTAATCTTAGAACTTAATATGGCCAATTCAATCATAACCTTGAGTCTACCCATCAATTTTGGCTTGGAAGTTTAATGTGGATTCCTAGTCAACGTCTTCCGTCTTATATAGCATGGTTGGCATAGATGTGGTCACCGGAAAATAAGACAGGAAAGCCCCGAACCCTTTTCCAATTGTAGAATTCTAAATTGGATATCTGTTGCAGACATCGGGAGCTCTTGGTACCACGTTCGTCAAGCTTCAAAAGCCAAGAAAACATCCAGACCAATCATATCCACCGTAGGTTGCTCAGCAAGAAAGATGGATTGTTAACTAAAATATTCCAGTCCATCGCGTGATGTTTCTTTGTAAGAGATTGCGGAGGTGGGTTTATGAATTCGTTCGATTCTTTTTTCTTCTGGGTTACGGTTGCTCGTAGATATTAGAAATTTTCAGTTTTGAGGGTCTCACTTCTCATTCCTGATGGTCAAAGGGCTCTTCTCATCACATTTTTCTCGATTTTACTTGATTTTAGATCCATCGTTACGGATGACATGAGCGTCCACTTATTTTATCTACGGTATGTCTCAGCATCCCCTAACAGTCACATCAATTGATTTGATCAAATTTGGTACCGTATAGACTTGATTATAAAATTTGCAATGGTACAAAAGCTGAGACTAGACAAATTAGAAAACAAGTGAAAGTATTGAAGGAGAAGAAAAGTAGTTCACTAACTGTGGTTATTGCTGTGTTTGATTCAAGCTGGATGGGGTTGACTGCAGCGACCCAACTCAATTCATTGATATCACATATTTATCAGAAGGGAGATTACAAATCTTGCACTTCCGACTAGTTCATTTCTTAATACTGAAGCTTATCAGAGTTCCTTCTAAATGTAAGTGTAAATATTTAAGACGTACTACTCGTGATATATAAGGAAAGAAAACGAGAACTTATCTTTCTGTATGTTGTAATTATTGACATACCTCTCAATGTTTATCCGCAAAAAAAAAAAAAAAAAAAAAGGCAGGCGGATCTCATCGAATCGAACATCAAATGATTTAGAATACATAACTACATGCCACTTACAAAATTCTGTTCAATTTTCCATTCTCATTGTTGCAATTACAATGAAGAGGCTTTAAGCCCAGTAAAATTTTGTGATAGGTCGATATTTAAGTCAGGAAAATCATAGCCACAAGAAAATTGTATTGCTCACGATTATAATTGGTCGATGGTGACAACATATGGAGTTCTCTGTTCAACTGTATGGACAATCTGTATTTGATGGCTTTCTCAGCCTATTGATAAAACGAAGATCTTGACATAAGCAAAAGAGAACACCGTGCGCCATAATAAGTCTTGAAGAAGATGAAGGAAGGCAAAAAGATATGGCAGTGCGAACTGGGAAAGCGGGGCATGATTCAATAATTCTTGAAGAAGATGGAGGAAAAGCCAAAAGTTAAAGCACGTTTGGGTCCTCCAGAAACAAAAGGGCAAGGACAAAAACACTAATAGGATTAGTATGGTTGTAGGAGAACACTACCCTTTCAGGCGAAGAAAGTTATGTTTGACTGTCCATTATTTTCTAGAAGAGTGACGTTCCACAAACTTCTTTTTGAGAAACGGTCGGCAGATGCTCATTTAGATTTCGCACTTGAAGTAAATCCCCCAAATATCCCTAGAGGTGTTTGTTTAGGCTGGCCTAAATTTTTGCTCCATTATAAAGATATGCACTTTCCGGCCAAGCCGGGCTTTCAATTTAGATGCCCTTGCCGAGGCTCACCCAAAAAATACCTAGTCACCATGTTGCCTTAGCCACAAAGGCACATCCACCACCTCCCGCCACCTCCACAATTAGCATACCTCTATTTATGTGCAAAGGCACGCGAATGTTTGGGGTCGATCCTATGTCATTCGTATCAGAGGTCATAGACCTCCATGAATACCTTAGAGATCTCCGCTGCATTATGGAAGTTGGCATTTGATGTTCATCGATGAGGACGACTGTGATGGGCATGAACCTCTAATAATTGCCGATGCCAAGAATCTTTTCTTTTTCTTTTGGTCGGACGATGGCGACAACCTTCAATCACTAGAAAGAAGTGGCTAATTAAAATGATCCCACGGGATGGGATACCATCGTTGAACGCATCCCCCATAGAGCTCACCATCTATCAGGACACGCATAGAATTCTGGTATTGCGGCTTGTTATTCTGAACTATAAAATATTCAGTAGGATGTGATGTGTAATATATTGGGCCACAACCAGCCCAGCCTTTTTCCCTTTAAGCAGCCCAGCCCATCTTTATTTGTTGCTTCTTCTTGCTGCGTGGACTTGCTGAAGACAGAAGCAAAACATAACAGAAAAATAGCAGAAGCAGAAACGGGAAAGAGGAGAAAGGGAAGGGAAAGAGGAAAAATGGAGGCGAAACCCCCATGTGCTCACCTCAGACGCATCCACAGCTCATCTTAACTTCGTTCCTCGGCGTCGGTAAGTGATTAAGGCATCTAATCATCCTTGGAAAGGATTAATAGCAATTAGGGTTTGAAATTCGGAGTTTATGGAGATTTGGGCGGCGAAGTCTGATTTTCGGGTCATTGAGCTGCAAATTTTTATGGGAATGATAATTTAGGATGTTGTGAAGCTATAGCATCTTGCGGAATTGAATTTGAGCTTGCGGTTTGTCCGGAATAAATTTTTGAAGTTCGGCGCACGTTCGGTTACTGTAGTGAACAGTAGCCTCGAGACTGGTTTTCTGCTGTTTTTGGCGAGATTTTGAGGCGGCTGTTATGGGGATTGTTGTAGAGCATCGAAAGAGCTTTCTAATGACTATAAGTTGGCTTGAAACCGGTTTTTGTGGAGGAACCGGTCCACGGTCCTAGAATTTGGGAACCGTTATGGGGTGACAAAGCTGTTTGCGTGTCCGTATCTCGCGTATAATAATAGGTTTTCGTTTAAGGCGAGCTTTCCATTGGCACGTAGGTGTCGTTTTATCGACAAATAGACGTAGTATAGCCAAGTCGTTCATTAGAATGTCCTTTTACTCGGTCTTTAATATTATTTTTGAATTAATTGTTAGGAATTCAAGTGCATCGGCTCAATTAAGGGCTTAGTTGATTTTTGGCTTTTCTCAGGTGAGTGATACTATTTCTTCCTTGTATTTTAAACTCATATTTAGAAGATATTATGAGTAATATATGCTATTAGTTGGAAAATAGCATTCTTTGTTGCATAAAAATAGGATCGGGCTTTTACTGCAATTTGTTGTTTAATTGAGGAAACTGTCCTTTGATTTTAGTTGGATTATTTGCTTGAAAGTGGTTTGCGAAACCTTTATCAAAGGATTCTGGTTTATGTAAAGCATTTTCATAAATGCTTGAATTGTGAAAGGATTCTGCTTGAATTGTGAAAGGATTCTGATTCTGTTGTGGATTACTGTGGATTTGTGATTGTTGGTTGCTGCTCAATGTCTCTGTGAACCCTGAGGGGTGTGTAGGTATGCGCATACTAGTCTAGGATATCCTTGTGGGCCGAGCCACCGGCTTATAGTAGGTGGAGACCTTGCCAAGGGGGGAATCTTGGTCGTCTTGTCACGGACGTTAATCGTGACCATGGTTGGACATTTGAGCCTGAGTTTGGTTAATGGAAGAGACCATTAACATTTGATTTGAGTTTGGTCGGTGGAATGGACCATTGATCCGTGTTTTGACGAGTTTAGCCAATGGGATGGACCCTTGGCATGTGTTTTATGAGATTGACCAATGGACTTGACCATTGGTATCTATTTTGTTGATTCTTGAAATATATATATTATATTCAAAGTGGATTATATTGGTGTTGTAAATATGCATAGTGAATTCCGATCCGCTTGGAAGAAATGTATTACTCACCTTTAGTAGTGCTCATTCCTTTCCTCTTATTATATTTTCAGGTCCCCCAGGTAAGAGTTGTGTTAGAGCGAGAGCGCCATTGCGGGGACTTTTGGGAGCTGGATTCATGGGTATAGTTTAAGGCTGCGTTCTTCGGGCAGGAAGGACGGCCGTGTCACTCCTTCATCCCTATAGGATTTGGGATGTGACATGATGAGTGGCTGTTCTGTGGGATTCAGATCGCCGCGTTGAATCAAATAGATCGGAGTGATTTTTATAATTCTTCGCTATATTTTTCTGGTCCATGAATATTTGTCCGCGACTGTCGTACTATGCCCGTCTTCCTCTTTCTGGTGATAAATTAGTAGTCTTCATCGGCACGGTCAACTTCAGTGCATTTCTCTTGGACCACGAAGCGATACATCTTATTGGGGACAGGTCCAGTCAGCACCTGCTCATGGAGGTTCTTCCGGCCGTCGTTGACCGGCATGTTCTCTATGTACCGGATTTTCTGGAAACCCAATACTATTCTCGTGCACATCCTGGCCAGTACGAAGCAGCCCAGTTAACAAACCCGGCTGGAGTTCACGCTCGTGTTTTCAGTCCGTAGTTGATGGCCATCCTTACCAACAAAACACAATCCAGACTCTGACATGGTCTTTTTCTGCCATCGTTTCTTGATGCTCTTTTGTACCGTCAATCAACCCTCCACCCTTATTTTTCTGTGAAAAATCATACTTGTGATTTCGACCCCAGCCACCACCGGAATTCACTGAAGTCCAGTTGCCACCAGGCAACAGTTTAAGGATTAGATTGCCCAATTCCGAATGACTTAGAGACTTATAATGACTTTCTGGATTATTCAAATAAAAGGACTATGTTGAACTTATAGTAATAATTTAAGAATTATAGTGAACAAATTAAAAGCCTATAGAGGGCTTTACGTATCGAGTCAATGTTTATAGACTATCATTGTTATTTCCCTCATTACTAACAAAAGAAAAAGTGTTAAAGATCTTTTTTATCATTTGGAATCCTTCAAGTTAAAGAAGCTAAAATTTTCCTTTGACATCTACAGCCCGGAGTAATTCATAGTTTATGAATCAAGTCTTAATTTTTGGCCAATTTATGATGGGACAATGGATTTCTCTCCTTTTGGCTACATTGAAACTTCTGTTAGATCATGCCATTATCTAATAATTTAGATGACCATCTCTCTTTTTTCATTTATTTCATATGTCGTCTGTTGCAGACACCGGTTGTTCTCGGTACCCAATTCGTCAAGCTTCAAAAACCTAGAAATCAACATCCAGAACAGATATGTGCATATATAAAAATATATATAATAATTTATCATATAAAAATAATATATACACACACACAATATATCCCAACGTGTCGGAATTCTTTATTTTTTGAGAATTGACATGTCAACGTGTTGTGTCGTGTCATGTCGTGTCGCATGTCGCATGTTACATGTCAGTGTCAGTGTTACTTAGATTATATTTAAAGTAGGTTGCTAAGCAAGAAAGATGGATTGTTGAATAAAATATTCGAGTCTATCATATGAAGCTATGTGTGCTCTCGAGATTTATCTAAATCATCGAAATTTTATCATCTCGGCGGGATATTTTTTTAAGAGATTGTGGAGGTGGGTTTGTGAATTCCTCATGGTTGTTGGTGGATATCACAAAGTTTTAGTTTTGGGGGTTTCATTCTCATTTCAATGTGAATTTGTAGTGGTCCGTGGGCTCGTTTCACCACAACTTCTCAATTTTAGCTAATTTTACATCTACAGATACAGGGACGACGTGGGCATTGGCTTATTTTATCCACATTATGCTTTGGCATCACCTGACAAGCACATCAATTGAATCTAATGAATTTGGTGTCATAAGGACTTGATCAGAAAATTTGCGATAGTAAATAAGCTTGATTGGAAAAATCAAAAGTACAAAAGCTTTATCAGGAAAAAATGAAAGTATTGGAAAGAAAGGTAGAAGGAAGGTAGCGTTTGACTTAGAAAGGAAAGTAGTACATTAACTAACCGGAAATTGTCCAAAAAAAATTATAAACCTGTTATGTTTATGCTAATTCAGTTCTAAACATTTTAATAACTTGTCAATTTAGTCTTCCACATTTTGACGATTTGTCAATTTAATCATAAATCTCTTAACAATTTGCCAATTTAGTCATTCTAGTTAATTTTTATCAAAAATTGCTGACATGCTGATCTAATCAATGCTAATCGTCCTATATGACACCGCCATTGTTAACATGGACAATTTTAATGATTTTTTGAATCTTTTTTTTTCTTTTTTTCTTCTTTCCTTTTTCCTCTAGCCGATCACTAGGCCTTAAGTGAGCCTTGCCCACCCCTTAAGAGGTTGGCCTCACCATCACTAGGCGAGGTCAAGAATGGCGAGCCTTGCTTGCCCTTGGCCAGGCTCAACCCCGCCGTCACTATGTGAGGTTAAGCGTCGCCCAACCATTGGTGAGGTTGACCTCACAAGCTAGGGATGGCAAGGGTGAGCTTGCCGGTGACCAACTAGAGGAAGAAGGAAAGAAAAAGGAAAGATTAATTTTTTTATAAAAAATCATAAAATTATTTTTTTAAAATCAAAATTGCCAATGTCAATGTTGATCATGCCATATAAGATGACCAGCATCAACTAAATCATAATGCCGGTAATTTTCGACCAAAATAAGTCAACATGTAAATCATTAAAATGTTTAAGATTAAACAGGCAGGTTATCAAAAAAAAATTTATGATTGAATAGAAATAGTTGCAATAGAACTAGGACTCTTTTTGTAATTTTGCCATTAAATGGTAGGATCTTGTTAAAGAGTGAATTCAAAGCATCAATTAATTTACTGGTAAAACATGTAAATCTTTAGGATGTACTACTTGTAGTATACAAGGAAACAAAATGAGAATTTATATACTTCTTGAGAGATAAAAATATTCGTATTGAAGTTTTCTACAGGAGTTTGAATTTGTCAACCGAATTCTATTCGCCCCAAAAAACAAATTAATGTTCAAATCAACAATTTATTGAATTAACCAAAATTCTCGGCCTGCACTTATGAAAAACTTGAGCGCGTGCATCTTTGCACCGAGCAAGAAGGATGCTTCGATTAAAAAAACGAAAAGCAGGATGCGCCTAGTTAGCAGTTGCCAATCTTGACTTTTGACCATATGCATCTTCAAGGGGACCACTTTGTTCTACAGTCTTTGGAAAACAAAATAGGGTCAATTCCAAAAAAAAACCCTAAATTTTAGCGCCTAAATCCCAAATATATCCCAAACTTTTTTTGTCTAAAAAAAAACCCCAAACTTTAGGTTTAGTCCCAAATTTGTCCCGAACTTTTCTTTTGTCTCAAAAAACCCTGAACTTTAATTTTAGTTCCAAATCTACCCCGAATTTTGTTTTGTCTAAAAAAATCTCAAATTGAAGACACATACGACAAATTTACCCAAAATTATTTTTTTGACCACCAAAACAAATTACCATATATTATTTTCCGTTAAATTTTGCTGTTAAATTTCTAAATTAAATAACACGTCGTAATTAACGGGTATACTAATTTGGGATTTTACCCTCCGTTTGTACTAAAAAATCACCAATTTTGATATGTTATCAAATATACTCCATGGTCTAGTTCCAATTTAACATGGCATTTCTACATAGATAATAAATACACATAAACAAGATGTCATAGAAAATTATTTTCAAAATAAAACCATTTTAGGACATAAAAAATTAGGGATTACTAATACGGCTTTTGGACAGAGGCTAACGAGGGAAAATTTAGGATTAGAGTAAAATTTGATGATTTTCTTTTTGACAAAAAAAATTAGGATAAATTTGGGAATAGACTAAGAGTTTGGGGTTTTTTCTGAGACAAAAGAAAAGTTTGGGGCAAATTTGGGACTGAACCTAAAGTTTGGGGTTTTTTCTGAGACAAAGAAAAGTTTGGGGCAGATTTGGGACTAAACCTAAAGTTTAGGGTTTTTCTTGAGACAAAAAAAAGTTCAGGGTATATTTGGGACTAAACATAAAGTTTGGGGTTTTTTTTGGAATTGACCCAAACAAAATATCCTAAGAAGACGTTCGTTATTTAAATTAGCTCGCCCATTATCTACTATGATATATTTCCTATTCTCTTCAAATCTACTCAATATAAGCCTTAAAATAAAACTGGAAAAAGGAAATATACGGTACAGACTATTTTTAAAGATAAAATGAAGGATAAAAAAAATTAATAGCATAAGCCTTATGCATAAAAGATTTATAACTCGTTTTAGTTCCTTGGATAATTTAAGTTGGAACAAATATAAATCAATTCAAAGAATAAACCAAAAATAAGTATAGGTAAAAACCTAAAATGGACCCCGTCAACTTTTTAATTTTAACGGGTTCCTCGGTAGCATAAATAAGCTATAGCCGAGAGGGAACTAAGAGAGACAGCCCAGAGAGAACCGAGATGACAGATAACCGAAGGCATCTCGCGGAGGAGCTATACTATGCGGAATGGAAGGTAAGGACTCTCCGACGGCGGCTGGATGACAACGAAAGGCGTTTGTCGCGTCGTTTCATCGACGACGGGAACGTCCAACGCGCGGACGAGATGAGAGCCAGAGGACAGGAGATCCAGGAAGAGCTTGCTCGGGCTATAGCGGTCCGAGACAGGCTGATAGTTGACATAGTTAATTGGAGACCGAATGACTCTCCGACAGCAGCTGGATCGCAACCAATGGCTTTTGTCGCGTCGTTTAATAGACGACGGGAACGTCCAACGCGCGGACGAGATGAGAGCCAGAGGACAGGAGATCCAGGAAGAGCTTGCTCGGGCTATGAAGGACCGAGATTGGCTGATAGTGAAAATGGTTGATCGGAGATGAACTGTCGCCGGCGCCCCTCCTACCACCCTCGCCGAGTTCACCACCCCTCGATGGCGCTGGACTTCTACAACCCCTCCTCGCCAACGTCGCTGAGTTCACCAACCACCGAGTTCCCCACTCAATGAGTTCACCCCGGCCGAGTCCACCACCCCTCGATGGTGCCAGACTTCTGCAACCCCTCCCACCATTTCACCGCCCACCGAGTCCACCAACCCTCCATGGGATATTCTCCGGTAATTATTTCCCGATTAATATGTCATTTCTGTAAAGCTTTCTCCCTCGTCCACAAGAAAAGGGAGATGTACTCCATGGCTTCATGCCTTGCTTGGTGTTCTCCTAGCATCAAATAAAATAACATGACATTATCATTTTCACCCTTATTACGTGAGCTTGATGATTATGACGGCAGAATTTAGGGAACCCTGAGACGTGAACGAGAAGGAAGGGAGAGAAAATGACAGATGAAGAGCATTTTGTTCTGGAGATGCATGTGATGGGCGTCCGAATTGGGGTTTAATTTGAAGATAAGGCATTGCGCATGATCAACGCCATGGACTTTTCTGCCGACGTTGAATTTCTTTCCCCGACTCCTTCTTGCTTTTTCCAGGAGGACGAAGAAACCAATCTTAATCCACTTAAGGTGTGCTTATGGCGGCCAGTAGTTTAAAAAGATATCCCAATTAAAACAAAAAATCATGCGATGGGAACATATACAAACATAAAATGATACCAATAATCATCAAGCTCAGGCTCATGTAACTCAACTAGAGGTGATTATTAGGGGGATCAGGGAGATTCAAGGCTTAAAGTTTTGCTCAAGCCTCAACAATAAAATTTCCTATGAATTTTCTTGATGAATTGGATTTTCTCATTAAATTAAATACCCTTGCCTAAGCCCACACAAAAATGGACCTTAGTGGCTACATTGCCGTAGTCAAACCCACGTCTCTCTTTTTGGGCATACGCATCTGAATGTTAGGCTGATCCTATATCATTCAGATCCACGGTCATTGAGCTCCATGGTACCTTAAATATCTTCGGTAGGTGGCGAGGTGAGGACAACGATGGTGAGCATCCATTTGACGGTCGCAGATGGCGATGACCTTTAATCTCTAGAAATGAAAGGCTAACTAAAATAATTATTTTAATTGAAATAATTTTGTTAACGGTATCTCACAGTAGAGCTCGACATCTCTCAGAAGATGGATAAGAGAGATTTAGTTTTTCTTTTCTTTTCTTTTCTTTTTTGATCATAAAAGAAAGGTTTAGTTATAGCTGGAGTGTTTGTAAGATGATGCTAGTTGGAGACGTAATTTAAATTCATCCATGAGATCGTCATATCTAGGAGTAGGAGT
Organism: Angophora floribunda; assembly: GCA_014182895.1. Classification (NCBI taxonomy): domain Eukaryota; kingdom Viridiplantae; phylum Streptophyta; class Magnoliopsida; order Myrtales; family Myrtaceae; genus Angophora; species Angophora floribunda. The sequence continues at coordinate 25,949,058 of CM024711.1, read as the reverse complement.
GGTGTCAATGGTATGGTTTGGATTTCTTAAAAACCTGATTTGGGATAAGATAATCGGTTTCCTGCCATATGATAAGGTGCATGTATCTCTATTGAACATGTATAGTACGACATAAAATCACTCAACAATAAACAAAAAATAGTTAGGAAAAGATGAACCGCATACAATCTTTTCTGATTGATAAAAGATGAAAGGGTAAATATCACAGAAAAACCCCCAAATCAATACATTAATGATAAATTTACCTTAAATTAATTTTCTGACCACTAAATTTCGAAACTAATTCATTTGTTAATTTCCATTAAACTAATTTTGAGTCAAGGTATTTTACCCATGGGTTGTAGTCACTCCATCGGCAACCAGAATTAGCATCTCTAGGGTAATATGACACAGCCGACGACGCAGCCACCGATTTCGTGCCTCCATTCAATGATCGACCTGCGGAATCTCTTTTCCATGTTTGCAGTTTTGACCCTAGATTAAATCCGTACCCTAAATCCTTGTTCAGTTGTTACATGGTCTGTCCGTTTCAGAAAAGAAATTGTATGAACTTATCCCACACGTTCGTTCCACAAGCGCTGCTTCGAGGGGGGGGTCTCGATCAGCTCAAGTTCGATTGCTCGGTTTGTTAGCCGAGCGCGTGAAAATAGAAGGACGCTAGGACCTTCAATTAATTAGAGAGGGAATAAATAGCAAGGTTAATTAATAAGGCACAATTATCTTTTTATTCAATCTTGCGATTTCTAATGCATAAATGAAAATAGAAGGACGCTGGGACCTTAATTTTTAACAAATCAAAGATTTGAATCTTGTATGAAATAATGGGAGAATTGCCAAAAAAGTCTTAAACCTATTGCAGTTGTGCCAATTCAATCATAAACATTTTTTTTTACCGATTCAGTCTTAAACTTTTTGCGATTGTCTTAATTTACCCATCCTACCAAATTTGACCGACCAGAATGACGCGCGTGGATGTCGGCAGACTTCGCGATAATATTTTAATAATATTTTTATTATATTTCAAATTTTTATTTTTTCCGATTTTTTAATTGTTTTTAAAATTTTCTGTTTTTTTTCTTTTCCTCCCTACCCCACTGATGGCAGTGGACAGCCAACTCCGATGAGGCTGTCGGCCACTGTGCGAGGGCCACGAAGCCAATGTTGTGAGTAAGCAGAGCTAGTCGAAGGCTGATAACGACAAGCCACCAACCTGGAGGGCAACGTTCACCGTGTAATTTTGGCATTTCTATTGGAAAAATTGTTGACTTGGTGATTTCACACCGCTCATTCAGATAGCGACCCACCATGCAGCTCTGTAAATATAAAGTATCAATAAATATCGGAAGTACTAAAACTTATCGTGAAAATACGATAAGTCCTAAAACTTAAAAAAGTGTAATAAAATCTCAAAACTTATTGAATTAATACAATCAAGTCTTTTTGTTGATTCCATTAATTTGATTAATGAAAATGCTAACATATCACTTTTATTTATTTATTATTTTTTCACTCATACGAGACGATAACTTCAAGGCATGGAGTATAAAATTAAAACAATCTCGCTTTGGGCCAAAATTTTGTTTTTACCCAAATCTTACTTATGCTAGATTAGAAAAAAAAAAAACAGCTTCTTCTGTATGTTTCCTTATTTCATTTATTTCACAATTTATTTTTTTGGTCGAAATACGAATTTATTGATAAAAAGTACTCAGGCGTGACAGCTCGCAAGCAAAGGGAGCATCTTGACAAAGCAACTCCCAAAGGGGTCGAAAAAATGTCCTCACTTTCAAAAATAATAATAAATTCGCACTCTTAACATTTCAAAAATAATAATAAATTCCATGTTTTTTTTATTGGAGGACTTTTTTGCGAAATAGAGGATTATAAACACTCAGACAAAAACTTCAATGATTTATCTTATAGCTTATTTGCGTCGAATTGTAAAATGTTCAAAAGAAAATAGATCCATTTGAGGGGAAAATAAGTGGGTGACGAAATTCAACCTACGATCATGGTTAGAGATGATTATTGGGAAGGCGCGGCCAAGCAGGGTGAGTTCTTGGATTAAGCCTAACTTTTTGCCCGGTCCTTCATCATTAAAAAGAAAAAAGATACGTAATATCTTTAATTTCAACGTTGTTGGGTAAATTTTAAAGCAACACTCCATAATTGCATAAATCATATGATTAAGCAAAATAGAGAATGTGACAATTTGGAAATTTAAACCTTGGGCCTTCATTTAAGTAGAGAGGGAATAAGTAGCACGGTTGCCACAATTTTCTTTTACTTTTTTTTTATTCAATCTTGCACTTTATAATGCATAAATGAAAATAGAAGGACTTTGGGACCCTTGATTTTTAATAAATCAAAGATTTGAATGTCGTATGAAACAATTTTATCCACATTTTCTTCCTTTATTTTATCACAGACAATAAAATGACGACTTTTGTCACTTGCCGAAAATCATTACAAAAGTGACGCTTTAAAACCTTTTACCTAAAGATGCAAAGTAACATTTGAGAATAGTGTTAATGTGGATATTCTTAAAAAGAAAAGCAACGTGTACCATATCAAACGAGAAAATTATCTAAAAAGCCATAAATTTATTGTCACTTTTACCAATTCAATCCTAAATATTTTCACTTTTGTCAATTGAGTCAATCCGGTTAATTTTGATCGGAAATTACTAACGCAGCTGTTTAAAGCTGACGTGATGCTTTTTAATAATTTTTTTGAATTTTTTACGTTTTTTTTCTTCTTTTTTTACTTTTCTCTTTTGTTTTGGGGGTTTGGGTTTAAGGCTAACGAGGGTTGCCAACCAACCCTTTCTAGCCCTTGGTGAGGGCATTGCCGACCTAGCTAGCCCTGGGTGAGGGCCACGACACCCTTACCAACGACTCAAAGGCTCGCAAGCCCTCACCTAGAATTGGCGAGGGTTGCAACACCCTTACTAGATCGCACTAGACGAGGGCTCGCCAGCCCCAGGCGAGGGCCCCGAGTGGGGTCAACGCCCTCGCTTGGCCAGATCCAGTGAGGGTGTCGCAGCCCTTGCTTTCGCAAGCAAGGGCATTAAGCAAGGTTGGTTGACAATCGTTGTCAGCCCTGACCTCAACCCCCCCCCAAAAAAGAGGAGTAAAAAAAATTCAAAAATATTAAAAAAAATAATAAATGTATCACATCAGACTAGATACCACATCAATAATTTCTTACCAAAATTAACCAAATAAACTTAATTGGCAATAAGTGAAAATGTTTATAACTAAAGTGGCAAAATTGAAAAGTTTATAACTAAATTGGCAAAAGTGTAATACACTTAAGATTTTTTGGACAATTTTTCCATACAAAGTAAGTATTATAATTTACCATACTTAAGGCTACGTTGTCAGTATTGGTTGCCTGACGATGGAGTCTAACACCATATTTGTGCTCTTCGTTGCCTTGACTGCCTCTTAGGCAACACATCATACGTCGGCAGATGTACTCTTAAGCAACGAAATATTATGGTGTTGCCATTATAACACTACCTAAGATTGTCATCATAATGAGGTCCATCAATTCCCAAACCCATGAACAGGTGTCGTTCAGTGGCTCGTAAGAATTTTGTGGTCTTATTACAATCTTCAAGCATGAGAAGGGAAAAAAATCATGTGATGTGAACCTATACAAATGATTGATCGGATTGATGGATGGCATGCTGAAATGAACATATTTTTGCACGAAATATCTAGTTTGGGATTAAATCTTTCTGCATATACCCTAACTAGTGCCCTCAATGGCCTCTAAATCAGAGGGAGGAGAGAAGTGAAAGACAGCAGCCCTTTGAGATCATAGAGAGACATTTGATTACGTTTACTAACTTTGTTCATGCCATGTAGTCACTTGGATAGGGATCCCCTCAAACCCATCGGTTCAAGTCATGTCCATTTCTTAATCACAATAAACCTCTTAGATAACTCAAATATAGGTGATCATTAGAAGGACCCGGACGACATCAAGCCTTAAGATCGAGTCCAAATTTTTGCTCAAGCCTCAATAAAAAAATTCGTAAGAATTTTTGGGCCGGGCTGGGCTTTTTCATCGAATGCCCTTCCCTAAGCCCGCCCAAAACTGACCAAGTCACCACGTTGCCTTAACCACGCACCCACATCCCCCCACCTCCAGCGACCTCCACAATTATTATGCCTTTCTTTTCGTACATAGGCATGTGAATGTTTGTGGCCGATCCTACATAATTCAAAACCCAGGCCATTGACCTCCCTGAATATATTAGAGACCTTCAATGAGTGGAGGGAGCCGACCGATGTTCGTCGACGAGGAAAATAGCGATGGGCGTCGACCTCCTCCAGTGATTGTCGATGGAGACAGCCTTAAAGTAAAGCAGCAGTCTTTGTTGGCGAGCTCCAAGTTCAGTTGCATTTCTTTAGGACCGCAAGCCATACATCTTATTATTTACATATTACATGAGCAACTGCCCATGGAGCTTCTTCCGTGCATCGTGAATTAGCATACTCGTCAGAGTACCCGTGGTTTCTGAAACCAATTCTACGCCCAAATTCATCCTAGCCAGTGCAGAGCAGCCCAGTGAGCAAAACCCGATAGAGTACGGTCGTGTTTTCAGTCTGTGATCAGCATTCATTCTACCAAACTTATTCGACTCGCCGAAACACAATCCAGACTCTGACAAGGTCTTTCTCTGCCATCTGTTTCTTGATGCTCTCTTGTACCGCCGATTGACCCTCCATCACTATTCAGTGTAATCCGGCTACCACCTGGGTTCTTCCTTTTCTTCATCAGCTTTAGCTGTTCCTTTCGTTCTGTCACAGGCTTCACTCGAACCATGACTTGAAGTCCGAAGAATTCTTCTAGAGCTACTTTTAACTCTCTTCAAAGCCTCTTTTTGGGAGATGTCCTCGCATCTTCCTTTCCAAAGACACCATAATAAAGATCCTATTCTCGTAGTTACCATGTTCGTATCGTTCTCTTTCCAATTCTGAAATTTCAAGCAGTCAAAGTCTTGGATTGGGCTAAGAAAGGACAAGGTGACTTCGTTCGACTAATGGTCGTAGTCAAATACCGGATCAAAACGTCTCTTGCAAAAGTTGGTCATTGTAGCCACGGTAATCAAACATGTTTTCCACAAGAGAGATCATTTTCAGGGAACAGTATACAATCATTTCGCATTTCAAAGGGATCCTCGCCGACACCAAGAGAGCTTCTGCTTTTGTAAACATATAAAAGTTGATTTAGTAGGTCTGACTGTTGTTCTTAATCAAAGAAGATTGATGAAGGCTCATTCTATAAGAGATCAAACGGCCCAGCACTCGTTGGGTTGCCCAAAACTCGAACGGCTGTTATTCGACCAAAACATTCTTCAGCACGTTATTCTTTCTGTATCTTCCCTTCCTTGTTTCACTCTCTTCCTCAGAGACGTGAAGAACTAGAACAAGGCAGGGCCATTTGGCAAGTCCCATGTGAGGTCCACTAATTGGACCGCCCTGTTAAGCTGTTTTAGCAGTACACACAGCGACCATAAGGTTACAGAGCAGATTACAGAAGAGCAGGACGGCTGAAAGGAGTAATTGCTGTTGTCTTGGCAACCTGATGAGGGAATAAAAGAACCAAAGTAGCGTTAGAACTCCACAAGATGTAATATCCCAGAGTGTAAACCAGATTCGTTAGACCATATTCTGCTGCAGCTGAGCTTTCTCATTATTCTAAGCAAACCCGCACACGCAAAAAGAGCTGGTGAGAGGAGGATGGCTTTTGATTACCTGGCTCTAACAGGAAGTCTAGGATAAACAGAATATCTTAAAGTCCTTCAAATGCCGACCAGCGGCAGCACACATCTACAACAGTTTTTACGTCCCCAGTTGATTGAATCATACTTAAAAAGGGAGTAACCCACTGCTTCCACAGATCAACAATTCAAGACGTCTGCTTGATTTCCACCATCATTTGAAAATGTTGAATTATGTATGTGGTACATCAATTAGCAATCCAGAGACGGAGCAAGATAATGACCTCCCCTCATGTGATGGCAGCATTCTCAAATGCTCAGAACACTTCCTGAAAAAGCACATATTCCTCCCAACTGGTTGAGAGTGCTCATGAAAAAATTGCTTAACACATCCACTTAATCACAGATGACCTCAACAACACTGAAAGCACATGCGTGTCATCTTACAATGAGTCCAGAGATTTTAGACAAAGTTTGGTTGCCAAACAGCACACTGATTCGCAATATGACATGATTTGCACATTGGAAGGAGTAGGCTATTCACATTCACCAAAAAAAATAAAAATCCAAACAAAGAATGATGTGGCGCTCGTACATATAAAGAGTAGATATATTCCAATGTACACTGTCAACCATTACTAGACTGAAAAAACTATCAACTAAAACTAAAGGAACAATTTTAGTTGAGAAAAATTGAAGATATCCAGATCAAGAAAATACACTAACCCCCCCCCCCCCCCCTCCAGACAACAGTAAAATTTGAGTGCACTCCTGTCACATACTGTTCTTCCTAGCATCCTATTGGAAGAAAAAATGGATAAGAAAGATACTTGCTCACAAATAACCACTGGAAATGGCTTGCACCGGAAAAGAACACAGAAACCCCACACAAATTCCAATTAGCCTGTGTAACCAAAGATAACTAGAATCTTGACCTTTCAACATTACCACCCCAGCACAGACGCTTGGCATCCTGATTGTTAGCAGGCAATCAGTAAAGACATCACTCTATAGTAACAAGAAAGATGACAACGCTACTACAATAATAAAAAGGAAAACATGACAGAAAACAAACCCAGTAGACAGGATTGAAGCCCAACATTTGTGCATCTGCGTAAGGAGGAAACACAGACCCAAAGCTGAAGATCATTTCCTATTATCTGGCTCTAACATGCCTACTCTATCAATGCAGAAGGATGCGACAGACCAGTGAATTGGGAGCAATTATTGGAAAGGTTAAAGGTCAAAAAAAAAAAATCTCTAGTCTAGATAAGTACCCTTAACTCCCTTTAAGTACCAATCAGCAATAGGATATATAAACAGGTCAGAAAAGTGGAGTATCTCAATGCATCCAAAATGACAATTCAATCAATGCCTCATGTAATGGAGGGAATTTATATCCTGTCATCATATTCACATCAATTTTATAATGTATCATTGGTAAATTAAGTTCAAAATTGATTAGTATGAAGAAGAGTCAATTCATAAGAAACTGTTCAGAACATGTCAATAAATTCTTGTCATGGCATGTTCTCATTCTGTGTCTGAAATTGCCACCCCCTCATTGAAATCCAAGACTATTAACAAATCACTTCAAAGTGATACTCCACCATCTTCGTCAATTTGCAATCACTTAGGACATAAATGAACAATCAACAGAAGGAGAGATACAATGACCTACCAGATAAGATGGCAGCATTCTCGGAGAATAGAGGGCAGAGCAGTACAACCTATTTCGAACAAAAATTTTCCAGAAAGAGTAGAGGACGGGCATTCCTCTCCATAGGTTGAGAGGCTTGAGAGTGTTTTATTGAGGCTGCTCAACAAGGACGTCCACTAAATCAAATATGACCTTGATAATAGAAGGCACAACGCCATAACCATAAGCACTAGGCTTACATGGCCCTGTATGCATACATATACATGTTTGCGGTCTTGAAATGAGCACAAAGATCTGAGACAACCCTAAACAGCACACAGTTTCTGCAATATGCCAATTTATACCTTGGATAGACTAGACCAAAAACACAAAAACCAGAATCATCCAAAAGAAAAACTTTCTAATGATCACTTATTTCACATAGCCACAAGAGAACTAAAACCCTCCAATCAAACCAAAGGAATGATAAAGTTGAATGGAAAGAAACTGAAGAGATCTCAAGTAAACAAAGCAGAACTTGAATTTAAGAGAGCATGATTTTAGGTATACAGAATCTTGTCAATCAGCTTTCCTAAGAAAGCCTTAGATGTTCCAATGTCCCCCCCAAAGTTTCTCTCCAGACAACAGCAAAATTTGAGTGGATTCCTGCCACATACTCTTCTTCCTACCGTCCTATAGGAGAAAAAGGGAAAAAGGAAAAATATAAAAAAATACTTGCCCTACCCAACGATCGCCGGCCAAAACTTCCGCCGGCTTGTCTAAACAATCTGTATTTCAGGTTCTCAAACTAATAAATTGGTTAGAAATAGCCACTCAATTGGGGCGAACCAATTGAAACTACCACACTACTTGTTCAGCACCTCAACCCCGAGCTTCCCCGCCACGATCACGGTGGTCGCCATGTCGAGAAACATCCCATGCTCGACGACTCCAGCCAGCCGCAGTATCGCGTCACTCGCCGCCTTCAAGTCCCCAATGTCCTTCTGGAAGTACAAGTCCACAATGTAATTCCTGTTGTCGGTCACAAAGGGATTCTCGGTCCCGGGAAAGTCCGCAGCTTGGCAGTGCACCCTGCATCCTCAAAGAGCTGCCGCAGCCTCTCGGCGGTGAACTTCCAGCAGAAGGGCACGATCTCGACCGGCACGGCGAGACCGCTGCCTCCCAGATACTTGACGAGCTTGCTCTCGTCCACAATGACGACGAACTTCTTGCAAGCCCCCTCGACCATCTTCTCCCTGAGCAGCGACCCGCCCCGCCCCTTGACGAGATTGAGGTTGGGGTCGACCTCGTCGGCGCCGTCGATGGCCAAGTCGAGGGACGGGTGGGAGTCGAGGTCGGAGAGGGGGATGCCGAGGGCGAGGGCCTGCTCGTGGGTCTGGGTGGAGGTGGGGACGCCGACGATGCCGGAGAGCTCGCCCCGGCGGAGGAGGTCGGCGATGCGGTCGACGGCGTGGCGGGCGGTGGAGCCGGTGCCGAGGCCGACGACCATGCCGGACCGGACGTACTCGACGGCCTTGTAGGCGGCGATCCGCTTGAGGTCGTCTTGGGTGGGGGCGGCGGCGGGAGGAGGGGCCAAGGAAGAGGAGGAGGAGGGGGATTGAGGGGGAACCAGCAAGCCAGCATCCATAGCGGAATTCTCGGAGCCGAGGAAATGGGGGTAGGGGATGGCCATGGTCCTCATTATGCCTTTATGCCCGAGAAAACGACGCGGACGAAAGGGGAAAGAATCAAGAAATTGCCCAGAAAGGGAATGGGGACAGATGAGGGGAAAGAGAGAAAGAGAGAGAGAGAGAGAGATGGATAAGGGCAGGGAGGGATTTCGGTCACAAGAAGGAGATTGGAGCGAGACCCATGATGGGAATCAAGAAAGGAAAGTCTCTGGAAGAGGAAAGGAAGGAATTTGACGGAGAAGGAATGAAATTTCGAGTGGGAATCGGGAGGGGGATAAGAAAGGAAAGTCGCGGGGAGTGGGAGATAAGAGATATGAGAAGAGAGAGATCGTGTGGCGCTGGAGAGGAGAGAGAGAAGGGGGGGCGGAGGAGGAGGGGCGATAGGGTTTTTGTGGTGTTTTTCGGGTGGAGGAGGAAGGAGAAGGAAGGAGAAGGGAGACGTTTGGATCTCGAGGGAAAAGCGGAAAAAGGAAGAGATTTCTCTTGGGTGGCTCTGCAGAGGAAAAGAGTGACACGCCGCCTGATTTTATACTGGGGGGATGCTGGTGGGGGATTGAAGATATGAGAGAGAGAGAGAGAGAGAGAGAGAGAGAGAGATTGTCTTTCCCGCGGTGGGAGGCGGGAGATTCCTCGAAATTGGTGGAGGCCAAGTTCTCTCTCTCTCTCTCTAGCTAGCTGTTTCTCTCTCCATATGCCTGCTTTTCTTTGCCGGTGGCTGAGGAGGGTGGGGCTGCGCCGCGCCTGGTCTTAGCGCGTGAGGGAGATGGCTCCCTTGTTTTTCTTTCCATAACTAGGAAAGGCCTGGTCGGATATTTCTCTGATTTGCGGTTCTGGGTCTTTAAGAATTTTCGATTCTGTCTGCGGAGAACAGGCGACGTAAATTAGGAAAAAGAAGATCCACTAGGAGATTGCAGATCACACGTTCACGGGTGTCGGGAGGCTCGAACATCGTCCTCATCCTAATAGGCTCGTTGTAAAGGCATAGTTAAACGTTGAAACTTGAACATTAGGCTGGGTTTAACAGTTTTGTCGCAAGAGATCACTTCTAAAAAAAAAATACACATTCACGTATCAAATTATAAAATCACAAGGCCACAAAAACGTATCACGTTAGCGGTCTGATGGGATGATCTTGATCCGTGCTTGTAATCCATTCATAATTAGTCATTGCTCGATTGGCAATTATGTAATTTTCATTGAACCTATAATTTTCTGATGATCACCAACAATGGAAGTCGATTCTTTCATTACTTAAATGGTGTTGCTTGTTTCACTGAACCTGTCTCATTTCTCATTATGTCATCGGATATCTTTCCATTGAGGTCTGAATGCATCGATGCTCTTTTCATCCTTCTCTCATTTACGTCATCTCTATAGCTTCTTCAAAAACGAAACCCATTATTTTACAGTCATCAAATTATGATTCAATCCCGTAGGAAACGTAATAATATCTCCAGGAATATTGAAAAATACCCCCTTCCCTTTTTCTGAAGTTGAATTCTTTGGTTTGTTTTGTTTATTGGCATATCAATTCCCTAGGCTCTCACGCCTACTCCCGGCGTCAACTTTAAAGCGTGTTCAAAGCTCCATCAACGGTGGTGGTGGTGGTGGTGGTGGGGTCGTATTCCGATCTTAAACCGAACGTAGAATTCTCGGTGCGCAATCTTCCAAAAAAGCATATGTTGGAATGCCCTTTTCGAGAAAAGCTTCGGTGCAGCTTCCGCTCGAGAAAAGAAAAAAAAAAAGGAACGGTCGGGAGGGAGTCTCTCTCTGCTCGTACCCTGTCTTGTTCCTGTCGAACTGGGGCCGTGTAAATGGAATCGAAATCGATGTGATCTTCGAGTGCTTCCCCTGTTTTTTTTAATAGGGGTAAAAGGTAGCGGGGGAACAAGGCATGGAGCATGCACTAATGGCGATTCTCCGCATATTCCCCTGTTTTTTTACCTCGCCTCCCCTCATCCTCCTCTGCTTTTTCCACTCCCCAATCAGCATCATCTTCCCTGGTCCCGATCGGGTACTTTATGCTGTTCTGATATCGCCGTCTTATTTCTTTCCTTCCTATAAATTATAATCACAAAGCTAATCCCTGGATGGATATCAGCTTGCGTGGATATGTGCTTGGCGATTGATGGGGTGATGGGGACGCCAATGGCTGTCCGGAGGTCAATGAGGACGATCAGGAAAACGACGAAGATCGGGTGGGGGGAGATTTCTTCCTGTCCTGTTTCGGGCATCTTTTTCTTGGGGAAGTCAAAATTTGCTTGGCGACCAAGGATGGATACGGTCATGGGTTTGGCCTGTTTATCGACATCCTCGTGCCAAAAGAACGTCCTAGGATTAAATCAGATCGCGTCGCCTGTCTTTGTCGTGAGTGTCGTGAGTGTCGTGAGTGTCGTGCGGATCGAGCTCGTGAGATTGGTCGCCACCGTGAAGCATGCGCCGAGCTGACCGCGTCTCCGCAAAAGTCGCCCGAGCAAAAGGGTTTTGACTAGGACCGAAGAAGCAAGCCTTGGATGCAGTCTTTCATGGTGAGGAATTCCAGGACACCGCTGACTAACTTAGAGAGACATTAGAATATTTTCGATAGTCGGATGGAGCGTGCAATGGGTTTCTTGAAATCAAAAATTCTAATGGCGTTATTGAGCACGCTTGTTAATAAGATATGAATCATTACGTCAGATTAATAATCAAGATGATAAGATAATGGAATGAGAAAAAGAGTCGAATGGATTGGAATGCAATGTTTTATCACTAGCCTGATGCGAGATGAGCCAAGTCGGAAATTTTCTACTCAGCACCTGTAGACATAGATATCTTGGCATGCTTACACAATGACACCAAGATATATTTTTTTTTAATTAATCTACCTTTAAAATGCAAAAGAATAAATATTGAATGTGAAGGAAAATATTTTCCACGAAAATCATATTTCAAGAAAATGGTTAGTTTTCATTTGTTTAATGTTTTTAGGAAAGTGATTTTTCTTCTTGTAGGGAAGTCATTTTCTGAAATTTAAACCCGTTATTTTCGGTTCATGAAAAACATTGTTTCCATCATCCAAAAATACTGCAAAGTCAAAAAACCAAACAGCCTAAAAGTTCGTTGAAAATGTTCTAATGTGCGGCACGATATATCGCGTGTAAAGTGCAACAAAATGCACAAGGACACAGCATTTTCCAAAAGGTGGACCAATCCTTTCGAAGGACTACAGAGACTCCCAAATTCCCAATGAAACTCAAGATGCAGATTATCTCGTCAGCCTAATATAGTCTGAGATTCAGCCAAATAAACTGGAGCAAACTCCCATATATATATATATATAGACACACACATAAAGTTTTCTGCTTTTTAGATGTTTAAAAGATTATTCAGGATACAAATTTATTAATCTTAGAAACGATTTAGCTGAAGTAATTGTATGTATCAGTATTCTCATCGTATACTACCACTAGTTCAAACATCAAAACACACGATACCACAACAGGACACATGAAAATCCCACTGCAACGACAGAGAACAGGCAATTTAAGCCCTGCGATAAGATCTTATGGCTTCGTTTTCATGCAATGCATCAACCGCTTAACTTTTCCATCCCCCGCTTTCAAGTTTCAACCTGTAACATTTGCATGCCGGCGGGTCTTCTCACGGTCCCAATGACCTAAATGCAATGGAATCGCTTTCATCAGCAGCTTAGATCAAGGAGGAAAAAAAAATCCAAGACTAGTCTTGGATTGAAGCACTTGGAGGGGAAGAGAAGTGCTTTACTCATTATCTTACATGAGCGTTCTATTGGGCTTGAACTTCCGGGCTAAAGTTCAAGTGACTGGCAGACCTTGAGAAACTGAGATGACTTGTGCAAATTGGACAACTTCAGCACATGAACAGGCAACAAACTCAAAATACACACATGTTGCCCTGCGTTTCCAGAGCTACTGTATGCTTCTGGATCCACTGGATTCGCCAGAAATGTAGTGACATTGCATAGTCATGTCCATCGTTTAACATGGAAAAGAAATATCTCGTGGTAGATGTCATCTTCTGCCAGAAATTTCAAGATCATGTACATATTCATACACAAGTGAAGAGTCGAAGTTTATGAAGTTCACTTATCTTTTAGCAATTGTGAGATCAATACACCCAAATGGGTCATCAACCAATGTCTCCAAAACTGTTGAACAATAATGGCACAAAGGATTATTTATAAAGGTTCAATAAACTTCACCGTCAGAAAGGTCCAAAATAATTTCACCATCCGAAGTCCAAGATACGTAGACCATCTTCACCGTTATCACCTTTTTACTGGCTTTCTTTTTGAACGATGAAAAGGTTGTTAAATAGATTTAAGTGCGTAAGGTTGTCAAGTAGAAGCAAGCTGAAGATCAACATCCAATCCTTCCTAAAAGATGTAAAGATGTAAGATTTCACTGATCAAAAGGATGTGAAAAAGAAAACGGAATCATCAGCACATTCAAATTTCACCCATGAGCATCGGATTAAAAATCAACAGAAAGATTCACAAGATAACAACCTTACTTCATTAGAACTCTAATAAGAGCATTGTCACCCATCATCATCGCTCATCATTATTGATTGAGCACAAACTACATATCTAATTACAAAATGCGGCACAAATACTGATCACTAAGCATATGGAGCTGCAGTTGCCTGAGTCATATGGATGAAAGAAGCTTAAAGTAGATGACAATATACAGAGAAAGGGAAAAGAGAGCAAACACATGCTGCCAAAACAGAAGCGCTGAAGCCTCTTGAACTGCATAACCTCTCAAGCTGGCTATTGCTCCCAAAAGAATGGCACTTGGGGTCGTGTATTGCAACAAGAGAATGAACTTATACATTGCATCTCCATGGACAAGAAAATTTAGCTTATCAGCCAACGTCACAATACCTATCCCCAAGACTGGAAGCACCAAGAGCCTTGCGACAGATATACCAATAGTAGTCCGGAGACCAAGAGTGGAATCATTTGGACCCTCTGCAAGCATACCACCAAGAATAAGCATCACAGATGGCACCATTGCCCCGGCTAAAATCTCTAAGCTGTCAGTGACAAAAGATAAAGGAGCGTCATATCCAAAGACAAAAGCTTTTATCTGAGGCACCATCCCAACAATAATTGCCAATAGCGAAGCGATAGTTGGGGGTTGAAGTATGTGCTGTATCGGTGTCTGTTCTGCGGCAATTCTGATCCTCCTGACCATTTTTGGCTCAGCCAAACACCTGATCGACCTGGGACTACTGTTACCACCAGTTTCGCCATTGAGATCAATATCAGAAAGAGCACTCTGTGAGACATTAGATATGCTGTTGAAAATCCTAGCAATGAAGGGTGTCTTTGAATGCTCAGTTTCCTTATCCTCGATGCCCGGCCATTCAGCATCAACAAGCAGAGGTCTGCTGACATCATTAACAGGTGGCTGTTCCTCAATCTCTGTCCCTTCCTCAACAATCTCATAGAACTCCATTGGAGGCTCCATCATGTGGTAAACAAGAGTATAAACAAGAATTACTGCAACCCACTGAGCAAATGAAACGTAAGCTACCCCCCTTGAGTGGCAATGAGCTCCAAATGGATTGTCTTTAGTATGACAGACAGATCCAACCACAGCAAGAGGTAGATTTCCCGTATTCCCAAATGCAGTCATAATTATGGTGAATCTATTGAGCTGTGGAGGAGGTCGACATATAATGACAACTATGTAACCCAGAATGCAACCAACAATGGTAGTCACCAACACATTAACAGGGATGAACCACCATTGCATAATATTTTCAAGTGTCATGCTTTCACCCAGTTCAGTGAAGATAAGGCATGGCAAGAAAAGAGCAAATACAAGTTTGCTAAGAAGCTTAAACGTCGCCCTTGGAATAATCTGCTTTCTTGGATGTGCAAGAATCAGTCCTATAACCGTAAGGGACAGAAGTTTCATTAAGGGGATTATTGCACTTAGCAAATCTTGGCCGCTGGATTTCATACCATCTTGGTATACTTCAGCCAGAACTCGAAACATCTTTTCTTCGAGTACCTCCAGCTACCTCAAAATCAAAGTTGCAGTCTGGATGAATCACCAGAATTTCCCCCTGAAGTACGTCAAAGAAGAGATCCATTAAACAAAGAATCAAAAAGTCTCCTGAAAGGAGATGCTTCTAAGCCTTGAAAGGATATTCAAAGTTCGAAAAAGAAACCAAATCGGACACCAGGAGGGTCGATGATTACTTACTCCAAATACAAGGCAAATGCACAGAAAATGCAGCACCTTTTGTAAAGCTAAAGTACGTTCTGCAGATCAAAAACAGGGGGCTAAAGTAAAACCCATTCACGTGTAAGATTAAAGGTGTGATTGAATCAACACTAACGAATAAACTACAGCATGAATTGCAGTAACAGACCACTATCGGATTCAGGGTATATCACGAACGAATTGAAGCATAAACACTAAAAAAAATAAAAAATTACGTGGATGGTGTGACTTTTGGTGATCTTAAACTCAAGCGTATGAAATTCATGGATTCGTTTTGTTCCCTACAAAATCTTTTATTCACAAAATCTTTTATTTTGAGCGTCCGCCGCCGAACAATTAATAAATCCAGTGTACCCAAATCGAGGATATACGGGACAAAGAACTCATATATCATATCCACTACTCCAAAAGTGCGAGCAGAGTGTCGATACTCGATCTACTAGTAATTCCTGTCGTGAGCTTCGTCGCAGCAATCAAACCATCGTCGAATCCCACAGAAACACATAGAGAAACACAAAGACCATCTTCCTCCCCCGACCGTGAATAATTACAAAAGAAAAAAAGAGAGCATTCGACGAATTTAACGTGCTCGAAACGAAAACTGATACGATAGTCACCAAAGAAAAGGAAAAGAAGCAGCTCGATCGGGTCCGCAACACATCATCACCCACCTTGCACGACGCCCGACCCAGAGAGGCGGAGAGAAAGATAGAGAGACCTCGCGATACGGATGGATAGAGGACACCCGAAGAAGCCCAGCGAGCCGAAGTGGTACGCGAGATTTCGGTTCTGCTTCGTCAAGTCATCTCCTTTATCGCTAAACTCGGCGGAAGGGAAGGAAGAAGATAAAAGATTCACGAGACTCTTATTTCAGGAAAGAAGAAGAAGGAACGAAAAAAAGCTTTCTTCTTTATTGATAGAGAAAGATGAAAAGAAAAAAAGAAAAAAAAATTATTTTTGATTGGTCCGAAATTTTTGATCTTAGCCGATGAATAATTCCGCTTGTCGTTTTTCCAATGAATAGCTGAGGACAAAGGAAGATCTTGCTAATTGTGCCCCGGAATAAGAATTGTTATTTTGGAGTGGAAAAATGTTAATTGGACAAAAAAATTGTGAGCTGGAGGAGGATTTAATGATGAACCTGGAGATGGAAGTGAGAGCAGAGCACGTGCATAGGTTCTTGCCTCTTTGTTTCTTTATATAATGCATGTGCAATTCATTTAAAATTGCGAGTTACAATTATATAATTTAAGATTTTAATTGAAGCAGAGGGTGACGTGTCCGTCACACTAAATAGATTCTAATTTTTTTTTCCTTTGAGTACTCCATTTACATTGTACAATGTAAGGTGGGTGGTCATGTTGTGTAGGGCCGAATGTGTTTAGGACATTGACTTTTATTTTCCCTTTACTTTCGAGTCTACAATTTTTAAAGTTGTTTCAACTCACTATTCAAAACTTCAAATCAACACAAGAGAATGTGTTATCGCAATCATTGAGATTAGGCTCATCAAGTAGGCAGGATCGGATTTAATTTGGGTAGGTCGAGAATGATCTAGTCCAAATTAACAAACTTTGCCTATTTTTAGTAGTATAATTTTAAGGTTTATACCCGGTTTAGACCTAACCAATTTGAACCTAACTCAGGCTCTAATTTGTAGCAATTTTTCTCCTTAAACCTAGGCCTTTGGAGGATGGGCAAATTTATGGATTAGTGACTTCTTGAGACGATAAGGGAATTTGGGTGCTTTGGTTGGATTGGGGACTATGACTTCGCGTGGCACGAGTATTGTGGAGTTGTGTATAGATGCAGTGCTGATTGGCAAGAACACCTACCAGATAGGTTTAGATGTTGCCTTATGGATAGGGTTCTAGTTTGGGTTACAAATCCTCATGTTGTTTATATTGTACTAAAAGTTTGACTTAATTTAATAGGCAAATACCACAAAAAATCTCAAACTATGCCACTTGTAATAATATTATCTCAAACTTTTTTTTGTATTACCAAAAACCTTAAACTATGCCACTTGAGACAAATTTACCCCAAACTTTTGGCTAAATGACATTTTTGTCCTTTCCATTTTCTTTATTCTTTTTATTTGTTTTCTCCTCTCTTCCCTTTGCCATGGCCAGCAGAGGGAAGTCAGTCAGAGGCCTGCCCTTACCATTGTGGAGTTAGGCAAGGGCCACCCTTACCAGCGTGGAGTCAGGTGAGGGCCACCTTTGCACGATCTAGCAAGAGTGACCCTTGCTTGCATTAGCAAGGCGAGGCAGCTCTCGCTAGCATCGGGCGAGGGCAACCTCGCCCTAGGCTGAATCTAGGCTGGGCAACCCTCGCTAACGTTGAGCGAGAGCAGCCTCGCCCTAGCCGATTCTAGCTTGGGCAACCCTTGCCTGATGCTAGCAAGGACCTCCCTCGCCTCGCCCAACTTTGGCGTAGGCGAGGTGGCCTTTGCTGGCTTCCCTCTACCGGCCATAGTAGAGGGAAGAGAGGAGAAGGAAAAAAAAAATGAAAAAAGACAAAAATGCCATTTATCTAAAATGTTTGGGGTAAATTTGTCACAAATATCATGGTTTGAGATTTTTTATAACACAGTTCAAGGTAAAATTATTACAAGTGACATAGTTTAAAGTTTTTTATAGCACAAAAAAGTTCAAGGTAGAATTATTGGCATAGTTTTGAGTTTCTAATAGTATTTGCCCTAATTTAATAGACATGTTTCAAAGATATTTATAACATAAATTTCTACAAGGTCTGAATATACTCAAAAATTTAGAAATACTCAGACTTATCAAAATTCTTAAAAGAAAAAAAGAGAGGAAATGTACTAAATACGAACAAAAAAATAGGCCAAAAACAATTTATATAGGAAAATCTAAAAATTAGCAAATTAACCCCTAAAAAAATTGGAAAAAGGAAGAAGTTCCATCGTTGCAGATGCTCTTGAGGGTTGCAGCTTAGCTTTTGAAACCATTTGCGAACCGTCCATGACAATGTGGGCCAGAAACTTAGATTTAGTGGGTCGGTTGAATATAGGTTAATAACATGTCATAATTTTTAAAACATGTCATAATAATTTTAAAACATCAAAGCTCAATTCTCCGTGGGTTTTGTGGGTTTGAATGAGACTCATATTCAATGCATTTGGATAATTAGCTAAAACTCAAAATTAAGTATGTGAATTCTAATTCTAACATTTTCGCCAGTTTTGCCTAGTGATGAAATATCATTCACCAAACAGTGCATTTCGATTTTATTAAATGAGATAAGACTTGGGTTCTATGTTAGTATTGGATAAAGAAGGTCAAATGCAATATTACTTGTATTTTATTTCAAAAGCTTGTTTATAGACAATCTCACTTATGATTCTAGTCAACAACTCAATATATATGCGTCCAAGTACATTGAGGTATATATTTAAGAACTGATCAATAATGTGATATCTAGGTCCTATTAATGATATCATATGACAAATGACCTTAAAAAACATCACCTTCACACTCAATACATATTGGCTCAATGTCACGTCAGGGTTGATGACACTGAACGAGTAGACTTAGATGAGGGGTAGACTTTCTTCATGTTCATTGTCTAAATCTAACATCTAAAGTTGGTCGATATCACTAGATTGATGAAATGGAACTAGCAAATATTACTCAAATGTGAGTTGTAGGACACAACATCGGAATATAATCGTTGACGCTGGATAGAGATGGACTACCGAAGGACTTTACTTCTAAATAGATATCAAAATGCAACATTAGAATATGATCAATGATGCCAAGTAAAGATAGTACCACCAAGAAAGCATTGTCCTTGGATAGGTGTATCAACACAATGTCGAAATCTAATCAACAACGCTTGGTTAAGATGAGTCACCACTGAACTTTATACCTACATGGATATTAACATTCGGCACTAGAATCTAATCGACAGTGCTAGACATCAACCCCCATTAAGGAGATGTTATTCTTAGGTAGACTTGAGGATATAATGTTAGAATTTAATCGATGGCGTTGGATAGAGATCAGGTAACACTAGAATTTAATCAACAATGTTACTTGGGACATGACACTCGTTGTAATTGAATCAACAACAAGCACTTCATGGAGCCTCTTGGAATTTAATTGATTTATTTATTCATCTTCTACATGCAAAAGAAGAAAACTTACATTTAGAGAATAATTAGTACAAGGTTACTTTACCCTAGCTACTATGTTCACGGAAGCAATAACCATAAATAATCCTTTATTTGATTCTTAAGAAAAAAAGATGTTCCGTGATAGTGAAGGCCATATCTTAACTTATACAAATTACAAATTTGCGTTTGATATAATTGGTAAAATACATATCCTTGTGAGAAGGAGGATAAGAAAATCTTTGAATTTTTATTACTAATATCCGAAATTGATTTTTTTATAGTCCAAATAAAAAGAAAACGAATTGTATTAAAAGGAATTGTATTTTTATTTGTTTTAGCAATTTTTTCTTTAGGAATTTATCCATTTTTAAGGGTCTCAAAGGCACACAAAAATATATAAGAACTCTTGAATGGGAATGGAAAAGATATGTAACTTTGATTCCTTCGGAAATGATAAGATCTTTGGCGCAAGAATAAGGGGTTAACTTGTATCATCGCGACTTGGTTATGATTTCTCTATTTATTTTAAAATACCGCTTTTACTACCCATATCGAATAGAACATGTTGAGCCAAATCTTCTTCATGTAAAACCTGTTGAAACTATAGCAATAACTAAACTAAGCTAGACAACAAAGGAAAGATAGGGAGTTTTTGTTTGTTGTCTGGGAGGCTTCTTATTGGAGGACCTCAAGTATTTATAGTGGTGTTTCAATAACCATTGAATGGTTATTAATTTCAATTCATTGCATTGAGTCTTCAGCACATTTCTTATTCTTCCGTCGATTCATCCCATTACTACTTTAATCATGCTCCCATTCGCTGTGTATGACTCTCCAAGTTGAATTTTAAATTATCCAATGCCTTGCTTTCATGCCTTCTAATCTTTACAATCTACCGTCGAAATCCATGTCATGCTACTCAAGCATGTGGCTTTCCATTATTTATAGCTTAGCTTCCTTCTAGATGTCCATTGATGGCTAGCAATAGGGCCTTATATGTCATCTTTATTAGCCTTTGAGGCGGATTTCACTCACGTGATCAACATGTGAAGTTTATTCAATTCTGGATACCAACACCAACATAGCCGGCCAAACTCTCAATGAGGGTCACCACTCATCACCACAGCTCGTCCTAGAGGACCACCATTATTCCTCGTCGCTTTTCACTGTCACTACCCCGATCACTTGTCGTTTGCATTGCTCGTCTCTTGAGCACCATGACCATTCTCGATTTTAAGGGTGCGTTTGGTTCAGTTTTGCAAATGGGCTTCCAGTCCAATGCAAATGCTGAAATTCCAAAGGTACTTAGGGAAATTCAATTGTGTTTTGTAAAAAAAATTTGCAAATGGACTTTGAGTTAAATGTGTGTTTGGTAAAAAAACTTTCGTAATGGGATTTGAGGGGTATTATATGTATATATATCTTCTTCTTCTTTTTGAAAATGGGACTAAACACTTTGCCGGTTTGGCAAAAGGGCTGCTTCCTTTTTCAATTAAAAAAAATTAGGGGCAAAATCGAAAATATGAAAAATTAATGAAGGTAGTTTTGGAAGGAAAAAAATAATTTCAACATTTTGAAGGCAGTTGAAAGCTAAAAATCGATTTCAAAGTTGAACCAAACACAGCCTAAGTCTCTCTTCCCAAGTCCTAAAACCTCTCAAACATGATGCCGATGGAGGTCTGTGGTGGGAGACGGCGACATTGCTCGAGTGACGAGCGGTACTCCTTGAGGGATGAGCAATGGCGGCAAGTTGCGTCCCTTGCAAAGAGCTTTGCAGCTAAATAACATCAAGTATCATGATCACATATATATTGACCGAAGTGTGGATGAAATCAAGCATCACGAAAATGAAATGGCATCATCTTTTGTAAATTTAAATCAAGGTGGGCACGGTTTTGGGACAAAGCCGAGAACTTGAGACTCGGATTGATAGAAATCGGTTCGATTCTAGGTCTTAGGATTTGTAGTGTGGGTTCCATGTTCCAAAAATTAGAAAATCTACTTTGACAAATAAGTTTTAAGTCAAAAGTGGAACTAGAATTTGAAACTTGAATTAAGTTTGTGCGTTTTTGCATTTTCTTATTATACGTTTCCACACAATCCTATGGCATTCAATGATGTCCAATGACAATCGTTTGATATGAAACCACTAATCCGAGTTTCCAATTCCAACAATATCCATGAAGACTTAAACTTTGTTTATATTTCATTATTTTCGTGTGTCTAAATATAAATACAACAAATGATGATTATTAAAAATGATAATTTACCGTAATTGTTCAATTAAAAGTATATGTGAAATTTGGATACAACTTGAAACTAATTCTGAAACAGGTAAGTTTCAAATTTTGAACATTAAAGAATTCGTAACGACCGGATATGTTTCAAGTTTCACGAGGGATATGGACAGGATCCGGAAGGTGGGCCCCATTAAAATCATCGAAGTTCCCGAAACCTTAACAAGGCCAATGGCAGGGAGCCGGACTGCATTTGACCGAACCAGCAAACCGACTCCGATCGCACGAGTTTCGGGTTTCGGGATCTCGAACGACCGAGAGGAGACGAGCAGATCGCCGACGTCGAGACGGGAACATGGCCGAGAACAGAAAGCCCACGGGCATGGATGGATGGGGCGTCCGATCAGGCGAACGATCCCTCGAATAATTTATTCGCTTTCCCTGCCGTCTTTCTCCATCCACCACCGTCTTCCCCCACTTGGAAAAAGAAACCCTTTTGTCTTCTCTCCTCTCCCTTTCATTTCCCCTCTCCTTCTCCTCCTCCTTCTTCCTCCCACTACTGGCAAGTGCGGCTGAGGGCATCCCAGTGCCTGGCCACTCGCTCTCCGACATGTGGGCAGGCGGAGGTGGGTCCAGTCCGGGTCGTCTCGGATACCCATCATCAGCTTGATTGAACCGGGGGAAGAAGGGTGGGGCCGGCGAGCACGCACGCCGGTGGTCTTGATCTTTTCTCCCTCTCTCGGTGACGCAAGAAGGGAGAGGCGGAAAAAAGGAAGAAGAATGGCCAAGGACAGGGACGAGCCCAGGACGGCTCCTCAGCCCGATCGCTGGTACAATCTGACCCTCGGTCCCTCCTTCAAGCACGATTCTTCCAACAAGTACTGTACCCTCCGATGTAAGTGTTTTGAGACTTAACCCATTTTATCCCGTGGGCCTGTCCTGTTCGCCTGAGGTGATCGTGGGGGTGTTGGCATTGTTGTGATCGGTTGAAGAGATGATCGTTGTGATCGGAAATTCAGGATCAGAGATTGGAAATTCGAAGGATCGGTTTTGAGACTAACAGTGTTTCTTGAATTCTAAATGGCTGGATTGATTCTTTCTTATGTATGTTAGTTTGAAAAAGCTGTTCTTTTAAGTGTCCTTAGTTCTTTTCTCCCCTTTATATAAAATATTCAAAGCGATTGTGAATTCCCCTATGAAAAATTCCCCTATTTCATACATGTATGATTCTTTCTTGTCGAGAATTGTTGGATAGCAGGAAGTAGGAAGTTGATGTAGTGTGTGAATAACTGAATTGATGCGTATGTGATAAGTTGTAGTGATGCAATGGATTTGTTGCTAGTTACTCTTTCTTGAACTTTTGTTCGGTATACATTTCTCCAGATGAATTTAAACCTGCTTCTATCGATAAGACAAAGAAGGGTACGCTGCAAAAGAATAAGGAGAATCGGGTTTCTGTGGAGTTTCAAAATAACCAACTAGGAAAGCCCAAAGTGGCATTTGAGGGTAGCAGCGAAGATTACAAGGAGAATGATGCTGTGTTGTTCTTCGATGGTGAGACATTCCGATTGGAACGACTCCATCGAGCTGTGAAGCAGCTGCGTCACGTTCGCCTTCCTGGTGAGTCTGCAGCGGCTGCTTCTTCTGCCACTTCTGCAACCATTCATTCTGGGCCAGCAGTAGAGCCTCGGTTATCTCCGGTGGCCAAGGTTGGAAAACCAGTGCATTCTTTTCGGAATCCATTTCCAGCTGTTCCGGTGAGTCCAATTGCTTGGTTAAGTTAGTCAGTCACTAATTACTTGGCTTATTAAAAAGGGTGATCTATCACCTAGAACGTAGGGAATGGGGATTAGAGATAAGTAAATTGTTGTTTTTTTTTGGTAAGGAAAAAAAAATCATTATTCTAATTATTCTGTATAATAATCAAAATCATTATGCTTAGGGAGAGATTGATCCATTGTGATTGTAGTATGATTACCAGGACTGGAATTTAACAAAGGATGGATGAAGAGACTCCAGGGGTCTAAAGTTTTCTTTGAAACAATAATGCTGTACATCTTGTTGTCAGTATGATTCATTGAATAGGTGTATTGCTGTATGAAACCTTTATCTTGTTGAACCTACTCAAGTAGGCGTCCCATGTGAATTAAGTTTTATGAAAGTTTCACTGCTGATGATGGATTAGATGCATTTGTGTGCTAGTATTCAATTTCTTATTGTTACCTCTGCTTTTCAGTTTTTGTTCCTTCTAGTACTCCATGTCTGATCCTTTAATTGTCATTCTTTTGTTTGGCTAATTGACTTAGAGACTGAAATTTTCTATGTCTGACTGAACGTGATGCCAGAAGTATTCCTTGAGTTGCACATTGTATGACATTATAAGCACAGTTGGAAATCCATATGTGATCAACTGTGTATCATCTTCTACCTTTGTGGGTGAATTAGTGGCTTTTGGAAATGAAGTCCAGTTATAGTAGTCTGATCTCTTTAGCAATGACTTCATATTGTAGGGCTTGCTTGTCACACGTATTGTCTCCAGTAGTCTTGACTTTTATGGTCTGGAAACTAAGGTATTTACATGATCTTAAGTAGGTTATGGTCAATGACGATTTGTGTTCTTTCTGCACGCGAAGTTTAAACAGCCAGCATTTTGGATTGCCACCAGGCACTTGGCCCCTTGCCATCAATTGTATATTTATTTGTGAGATAAATCAAGTTGGCTCTATTATTTTCGAAATAAAATCTAGTTTGGAAGTTCTTATTATTAGTTCAAGAAACTGTTCTGCATATTTATGATACTTATCTGCTAAAGATTTAGATTCCCTTCTCTGAATATTTGTTATTTCCATCTTATATAACTATATTTATTGCCGATCCTACTTGATTTCCTAGTTATGATCTTGACAAAGTGTGTTGAAACAATCTTTTCATAATTTTTTCCCTCCATCAGTTTTTTTATATATTGGATTTTCTTAAGATTTGGTTACCTAGATGTTGAATAGATGTTTAGAATAACTTATCAAAACATTTATGCATTTAAAATCTGCTCACTGTGTAGGGATCGTAAATCTGTCTGCTTCCCTAGTTATGGCGACAGATTGAGAGTTTCGATGGAAGAAATAGGCATAATCAATGATCATTAATCTTTTAAAGTTGGCTATTTGATGCTGCTTTTTCATTGATTCAATCTAGCACTCAATCGAGTAGGCTATGAATCAATCCTGGGTAGGATCTCCATTTTAGTAGTGGCAGTCTCTCCAAAAAATCCTGAAAGAAAAAGTTCTAGGCCTTATCAATTCAAGTACAAAGTTCTAATTGTTAACTTGAGTTGGCTTGCATTGTATGTCTATGGATTTATACCTTCGATTCTGGGAGTGTAAAATCTGACAGTGGAGTGTGTGCTAATGTTGTTAATTACACAGTACATGTGGTAATTTCGAGAATTTAAAGGAAATGGGGAAAAAAGGGCATGGGTTGTATACCCTGAGTTTCAAAAGTACTATTAGTCTGGGCTTGATATCTAGTACTTCACATGGAGAAGTTGACAGTACCTTGATAAAGAGCAAAACTTGAATGATGTTGGCATGATATGGATATGGGATCTTGGTAGAACTGAGTGTTTAGACATGAGGATTATCTTGAGAATATAAGCAACATCGCCTGACTAAGTTGAAAACCTTCAACATAGTTTCTCAGATGACAAGTATAGCAATATTAGTAAAATGCTTTTTCAAAGTATCTCATATGTGGGACGCTATTTCATCAGCAATCTACATTTGGATAATTTCTCTGGTTGTGTGCTACATTGCAGCCTGAAAAGGCAAATTTAATGTCCTGACAATATAATATGGAACCAATCACCAGCCCAGCATTTATATACTCTGTATACCGTCTACCGTTAGCAATTTATTTTTCTTCTTTTCATTTAGAGTCCTCTTATCCATATGCTCATGCTTATGGAATACTGCAACTTCCAAGGGAGACAGACAATACATTCATGTAATCATATCCCATCATTCACATTCTCAACTTTGTTTAATACATTTTCTACATGAACTCCTTAATGTGGATTACATTCTTTCATTCATTTGTTTCGTTCATTCCACTAGAGCGAGCAAAGCACACCGATGCCAGAGAAAGTCTCACTCCAACTGTTGTACAATTAATATATTCTCACTCCAACTGTTATCTCAGTTAGCTATACTTCCAAAGTCACTATGCCTCTCTTGGATATGACCAAACCCTAAATCAGTGGGTTACCTTCCCTCTAGATCAGGAGTCATTGAATCTGTGGTATTGTTTTGGTTTTTCTTCTTCCTGTTTTTCTTTTGAATGGCATCATATTTAAAACTGACTGAACTCAATTTCATCAAGCTTTCTTCCATTGACAACTAATACCACTCATTCCAAATCCATTCTCTTCCCTATGACACACTAGGGAAGACATTCCAAGTTTATGTTTGAGTTCTGTCTGTACCAGATCTTCATTCTTCAGTCTTCCTGTATGAAATTGAATTCATGTCATTGGTGGGGCTGGTAGTACTCGATGTCTGGAGTAGAGTTTTTTTTGTCTGTGGGCTTCTCTCATTCATTGCTCTCATCCGGTACTTATGCAGGTTGAGGTGGAACAGATTGATATTGGTGAGCCCCAGAATCCAGGTATGCTGTGTTTAGAGGCTTCTTTGTATTTTGAGTGTGACCTTTTCTTTCTTTGGTATTGTCTTTTCTAGCTTTATGTCATTGTGTGCATTGAGATGTGTAATTGCTATGGAAGCTTTTGTATCATCAACAACTGGTTCCTGTCAAATAGAATGCAGGAAAATTTATCTAATTGATTTTGAATTTAGGCCATTCCCTGGCACCCCTTGTTCTTAATGTTTGGTTATTTATTAGAAGATTAAATTTAGACATGCCATTTTTGGCTGTCATTTCTTGTTTTCAATTGCAAGAAATCCAAAACCTGTCACTCACTTCAATATGGGAAAAAAGCCTAAGTACCTATAAAACTGCATAACGAAGTGAAACATGAGATGTTGCCTTATTCGGTCCTCATTTTGGCCTTCTCTTGATTTTTGAATGCTAAATTGCTATTCATTGTTTGGAAGGTCCAAAACCTGTAGCGAAGGGAGCTGCTACTCATTCACCCTATCCATCAAGTGCCCCTGCTGCCTCTCCAGGCCTGAGAGATTACGAAGCTGAGGAAAATCAAGACATAGACATTGATGAACTCTTTGGCAGTGGATCACCAGACAACGAAAACAATGCCGAGCAAAGGGTCAAGTTTGGATCTGATGCCAACGAGCCACGTCACAATGACTCAGATGACGAGATTGCTGATGTGGACGATAGCGGGGATGAAGGGCACAAGGGCCAGAATGCAGCGGATGCCCTGAGAGCTCAACTCAATGCGGAGGGCAGGGATGGTCAGACATCTTCGTCCGGCAGTAGCAGTGGAAGCGGAAGTGGTAGCGGGAGCAGCAGCAGCAGTGACAGCGATGCGAGTGATGACGACTCAGTCAACTCTGTCTGAGAGGCACCGGGTATCAAATCATAAGACATAAAGGAATACATTCATATAATAGCAATATCTTAATAAGCCATCCTGGTTTTTGACGGGGTTGGAATGTGATTTTTATAAAATTTTTCTTTTTTGTGGTGGGATAAAGTTTGTCTTTCTGTCGATGCTGCCCTCTTCTCAGGCGCATTAGCTAAATCTTCACGAACAGACATGATTTGGAAGAATGTGCACTTGCAAGTTCTCTCGTTCTCCTTGAGCTCCTCAATATCTTCTTTTGCATTTAGTTGGCTCATTAGGGCAAGGATCAACCTCCTGCTGATTTTTTGATTCAGATGCATCATACAGAATGCAATCGACAGGTGTAAAAGGGCCGCCTTTGCTGTTTGCGCATTATAGATTAGCTAATTTCTGAAAAACTTTAGGTGCAAAAGTTTGTTCAGGGAGCATTTACAATCCATTCATGTGGGTTTTCAATGTTTGACTAGTACCTCAAAGAAAATCGAAAGTTTCGTCAATATTTTCATTGGTTCTGTGCTTTGAATTATTGGCAATCTACATTAACAGATTGGTCGGTTGCATCATCAAGGTTCAAAAGATGGAGCTAGTAGTGCTTTGAATCTAGATGTTCTTGATAGTCAATGATCCTTACGGTACAGATGACGTCATTGGCGCTCCTATTCCCAGCAGTCAATGTTTTTGACAGTCAAATGATCTTTACAGTACGGATGATGTCGGCGGCGCTCCTATTGACCGAAAAATCTGCTCCTGAATTTTTGATGGAGATGCATCATGCGGAATGCAATCAACAGATGGAAAATGGCCGCCTTTGCTATTTGCGCATTATAGATCAGCTAATTTCTGAAAAACTTCAGGTGCAAAAGTCTGTTCAGGGAGCATTTACAATCCATTCATGTGGATTCTCGATATTTGACTTGTACCTACAAGAAAAACAAAAGTTTGGTCAATATTTTCATCGGTCCTGTGCTTTGAATTGTGGGCAGCCTACATTAATAGATTGGTAGGTTGCATCATCAAGGTTCAAAAGATGGAGTTATATTAACTGATGACGCAGGATCTGACGTTTTAGTACTTTGAATCTAGATGTTCTTGATTGTCAATGATCTTTATGGTACGGATGACGTCGTTGGCATCCTATTCCCAACGGTCTCCTGTTATTTAACGTGCGAATTTCACTATTGGTTCTCCCATCTCCTAACGCAGCTATAATGGAAGAGAAAAAGTAAGTAAATTTAACTAATTCGAGGTTGGTCATCAAGCACCTCCCAGAAAAGAATAGTAGCTGGCTAAAGACAATTCGAATATTGTGTTTTTAAAGTGTCTGCAGGATCCTATCGTGCGGATTGAATCATTGAGAGACGAGGCGCGAATGAAAGACTTCATTTTTAAGATCTTGAAAACCTTTGCACCCACGTTCACTTTTGAACAGCAGGAATCGCACGTGGAGTTCATTTTGGTCTCCGCCATTGTCATCGACCATCTCGATTGTCTGGATTTTAGCAAAAGTGTCGGGACCGGTGTCTCCATCTTCGCCCGACTTGCTGATCCGGGTCCTTGGTCTGATGGCTTTGTGTACGAATCGCTGTGTTCAAGCCATGTTGGGTCGAAGTTGGACCCTACCTAAGGTGCAGACTTGGTATCTCGACATAGGACATGGGACCTCAACCTTAGACTAGGGAATGTTTACATGGGACCCAAGACTCCCGACCCTAAACCCGAAATCCAGACCTTGACAAAGGATTAGGTTGTCGTTCTTAGGACTCTATTACTGCTTAGAGATCGTAGCCACTTGATTTGAAACTCCTGCCTCTAGACCCGAAAACCCAACATTATGATGTATGTACACTGAATTCAGGTCCCAGCAACCAAAGTTGGGTCCACATCCATACTGTGAGAACTGGGCAATTCGACTGTGAATCTCAGAGGATCGATGCTCGGATACAGGCTTGATTCGGCATATAGGGCCCCAACGTGATAACGTTTCTAATACTTTTTTTTTTTTTTTTTTGTTTTGAAAACATATTTTGTTTCCTAAAGGTAAACGCGTTTGATAAATTTTTTGTTAGAAACGAGGTTTGGAGTAGAAATCGAAACAAAAAAAGTTGTTTATTGTTCAGGAACAATTTTAAAAAACACTTTTTTTTTCCTTTCTTTTTTTTTCTTTTTTCTTTCTCTTTCCTTTTCTCTTTCTTCTTCTTCTTCTTCCTCTTCCTCCTCTCACCCCTTAGCCGCCCCATCGCCGCCGCCAGGTGAGGTCCGGCGAGCTCGTCAGCGCCTTGCCAGGCTAGGGCGAGGTCCGATAAGCTCGCCGAAGCCTCCCCTAGGTGGCACCAGGCCGGGCGAGCCTTGCAGATCTAGGCGAGGCCGAGCCTCACCCAGGCGGCACGAGGCCGCGCGAGGTTGGGCAAGCCTTGCCCGGCCACCGGTGAGCCTCGCCTCACCTAGATCTGGGGAGGCGAGCCTCGCAGGGCCACCGGTAAGGCTCGGCCTCATAGATTTGGGCGGCCGAGCCTCGCGGTTTGGGCGAGGCTTGACCTCGCCTAGATCTGCGAGGCGGCTCGCACCAACAAAAGAAGGGAGGAAAAAAAAAGAAAATAAAATAAAATTAAAAATCAAAAGATTGGAAATTTTTATTAAACGTATTGTTGTTCCCTAATAAAAATTTTGAACCGTTATCAAACACCCTCAAACGCCGAAACACTTTTAAGGAACAAACAAAAAAAATATTTCGAGCAGAAATTGTTACCGGGAATAAAAACGTTGCTATGCGAACCCTAGGCGTCTGATTTTCATCTTGATGAATACAAGGAAAAATGACGTGCAGCTCACATCCGAAAGTTCGTAATGAACAAGAAAAGAAAACTTTCACGCTTTGTTTTTTGTCATTTTCGTAGAGTTGGTGGGAGACTGTTTTTCATAGTTTTGTCCTTCCCTTTTTTATGTTAGAGGTGGTGAGATTTTTTTCAAGATATAAATATCCAATGTCCAATCCTCGTACACATCCTGAAAACTAAACCCTTCTAGAAATTCGTCGAGACCAACAAACTCTTGAACGCCTTGCACCCAAATGATCAAATGATTCAACACAATTTTCTTTTTAGATGAATCAATGAGAAAATCATATATTTCTCGCTTTAGAATTAATTTAACAACCTCTTTTTTTTTATGGCTAGATAATAAGTTAAGTTTATCAAAGTGATCATGAACCTATTTGTTAACTCATATATTATGGGATGAGTTATTAGATGAATTAGATATATTTAGTAAATTGGTCATCAATGATTTAAATGTAACATGAATTATGAATAAATTCACAATAAGTCTTCATTTATTTTCCTTCACTTGATCTTGCATTCACTTACATTTTATAAATTTTATTAAATATAAAAATATTTTAATAATATGAATCGCATTGACACGGGTCATTATCAATCGAAGCAGGTTTTAGATCTCACCATTTTCGACTTAAACTCGAACCGATCCGTTTGACTGATGCAGCAGCAACCCTCCTAACTAAATTAGCCCCAGCGCGTGGCGAGCACGCCTCACGAGCCGGAATAACAGGGACGTGAGCCCCGCATCCAAAGAAGGACAAATGTCCCCAAGTAACTTCCAATTCATACACTCATTTACCAGGAATAAAAAATAAAAAAAATAGATGGGACGGTGCAAATAAACAACTAGAAGACACCCTCGGCGGTCGCTTGCCCAAAAAAAAAGCCTTAAAAAACAGACCTTTCGCAAGGTCGCGAATCCTATTATTCGCTTGTCCGCACCGATGAACTGGTAAACAGTGTCTCTTCTCCTCTTCTCCTTTCATAGCCATCATCATCATCACCATCATCATCGCCATCGTCCTGACAAATCCGGCTTGAAAACCCTAATTCCACCACCTCTCAGAATCAAATCCCCTGCCCTTTTTGGGCAATAGAATCTGGTCATCGTTCGTAGCAGAGGGGGGTTAGCTGAAGAAATAGTGACAGGTGGTGATACTGTTGTCCCGTTTTTGACCCCATCTGCAGCTCCAATTTACTCCACCACCTTCACTTTCTTCCCACCCCTCGCCTCACCCGAGAACTCCACCGGCGCCGAGATCGGTGCTTGCCCATCTCCTCGGATCCGGTCCGGACCCTGAATTCGACGCCAAGTTTCGTCCTTTTGATGCGATACCCATATGCACAATCTTCGCTCTCGAGCTCCGTGACCGACCCAGATTGGCGAAACAGAAGGGAAATCCACTGATGGGAGCTGAGAGGAAATGGATGCTCACGCTCTTCTCGGCCACATTCCTCTCCCTCTTCCTCCTCCTCGTCTTCTCCATCTCCGCCTTCAGCTCGCCCAAGCCGCTCCCTTCGATAATCCTCCGCGGCCCCCACCACCCGCCCGCGTTCGCGTACTACATATCGGGCGGGCGGGGCCAGAAGGACCGGATCCTCCGGCTGCTGCTCGCGGTGTACCACCCGCGGAACCGGTACTTGCTGCATCTCGGGAAGGAGGCCTCGGACGACGAGAGGAGCAAATTGGCGGCGGCGGTGGAGAAGGTGCCCGCGATTCGGAGCTTTGGCAACGTGGATGTGGTGGGCAACCCGGATCCCTTCACGTACATGGGAGCGTCGAATATTGCTGCGACGCTGCGGGCCGCGGCGATTCTGTTGAAGGTGGACAGGGGTTGGGATTGGTTCATTACTCTGAGCGCATTCGATTACCCGCTGATCACGCAAGATGGTGAGCAATTTTGGAGAAAATAACCAGTTTTGTTTTGGGTCCTGTAGTTAGGGAATATGTCAATTTTGTGATAATGTTGTTCTTTTTTGCTATTATGTGAGAGAGCTGTTATTGGCGTGTCTTTGTCTTTGATTTTATGATATTAATCGAGCCAGATGCTGTGTTGAAGTATTCTCTGTTACTGGGAAGTCCCATATCTGGGTTACTTCTTGATATGGAAAGAACAACTGCTGATTTGTGAGGGTAGAAAAATTACCTGCCTTCACATGTCAATAATAAAACAAAAAAAGGGAATCTTCACCTCATTTGGTATATTATTGATGAGACAGACTGTTATTTTGGCCTGTTGTTATAGGATCTGTCACATGTTCTGTCGATCAGTAATCCTCTATGGACCAAGAGGTGTTTGGTATGCTAATGCGCACTTGAGAGATAATATCAAAGCAAATTTGATGTAGGCAGAATCTCAAATATATCTAGCGAGGGTCTATTTAACACGGTGCAGCAAAAAGGGCTGATTTCCTCGTTTTTGGCTTAGGCTGCTTATGACTGGGATGTAAACCTGTGGCTTTTGTAAGGCTGATGTTGATTTTTGCAACTAGTTGCTTAAATTTTACTTTTTCTTTCTATCCTTAGAGTAATCAGGGACTTTATTTTAGGGGATCCGACTGGTGCAGCTGCATGCCCCTGCATATTACGTAATTTAGAGACCATGGTGTTGTTTGTATCCTTTTGTGATCCTTTTATGTGTTTAATCTATTAGGTGCTCTGTGGTGTTTGAGCAATGCACTGCATGTACATGATCCCCTTGGTATCATGTTTTACATAATTCTTGTCATATTACCTGGAGTCCATGACCTTTGCTTTAAGCAATCTTCACATTCTTGCCATATGGTTGCTTTCAGAGAGATCCAGTGATCCCCATTTGAGTTGGCTGATGTGGATCCACCATGATGGTATCATCAAGTCAGATTGAACTGTTGCAGAGTGAGAGGCAATGTCCATCAAGAGTTTAGATTACTAAGTTCCTTGCTAACATTTAATTACTCCTTTTCCACTCATATTCCCTTTAGAAATATGCCGAAATAGCTCCGAACAATTTCAAATGTTCTTCTAACTATGTCCAGCATTAACTGCATACAAAACTCAGATCCAAATGCCAGTTAAACTCGCACAAGTTTTTCTTCTTAGTGTTCACCTGGGGTGTGAATGTGGAAGCCAAGGATTGACCTCTTCGTCAGTTTGGTTGTTTTGGTGCAGCATTATATCAGGTTTTCCGCCAAGATCTTTCTGTTGTGATTGGGAATAAAACCTGTGCTGATATGTTTCAGCTCTGCCTGCCTTTGGCTTGGTATTAACTTAATCAAATATGGACATTTGAATTCATGGAGTTCACTTATGCCAGAGTGGTGCATGCTAGAGAACACTCAAAGAAGATCCAGAAATCAGACCTTGAAATTATGTCATTTGATACTGTGATAGCACACTTTTGTAGTGAACCGACCTAGTGCAAGAAGGCTTTAGTTTAGTTGTTGTCAATGGTGTTGTTGATGAGTATAGCCTGGGCTGCCATAATTCCAGCTGTCTAACTCTGAGACAAGAGACCGGCTCAATTTATGTGCAAGATGTCTTTATTAACTTACAAGCTGTGAGTGGCATTGTATTTTTATTTTGAGGGATTAGCCCTGATTTAAAGAGAGAAGGCCTGACTTTTGGGGGAATATGGGGTGATAAACTCAAAATGAGAAACCTTTGGGATAAGTCTTGATTACCTATTTCCTATGACACAGGAGATGTATGGACTTGGCATGTGCATGTCCTGAAATTGGTACATCTTGATGGCTGCTATGTGCTCTGACTGTGGCGGTACATCTAGATGGTCTAAGATGTTCACTGATTTTTACACAGAAAATTTAGTGCAGGATCTTCCCTCCCTGCTGACTGCTTTCGGATTCTTTAGTTTCTTTCTGTGCTTTGCTTGACATAATTTCTTTGAATATTTTACCTATGACCGGGATACTTTTCCTCAAGTCAAATTTCATCTACCAAAATCTTGATTTATATTCTCAATTTTTTTTTTGAACTCCAATACCAGAAACTAATCAATAGTTTAAGATCCTTCTCGAGTTTGCCATCATGACGTGCCATTTGATCTTTCTCACTGTTCTAGCAATACATAGGCTTTTCTTTCTTTCATTTTCATTGCAGCTTGCTTATACGTAATTGGCAGCTGGGAAATCCCTTGATCCTCTGGTTTTCCTTGCAGATCTCTCCCATGTTTTCTCCTCAGTTAGCAGGGATCTCAATTTTATTGATCATACCAGTGATCTTGGATGGAAAGAGTAATCTCTCTCTCTCTCTCTCCACACGTGCGAGCCTGTGCATGCACACACTGACACAAGAAAAGCTCTTCCAAGATATATTTTGGGAGGATTGTCTTAACATATCCGGATCGCATTCTTATTCTGTTGCAGACAACAAAGGATCCAACCTATTGTAGTTGATCCTGGGCTTTATCTAGCCAGGAGAACCCAAATTTTTCAAGCGACAGAGAAACGACCAACCCCTGAAGCATTTAAAGTCTTCACCGGTAAAATATTATTTTGATGGCCATCACCTATTAAAGTATCCAGTCAGAAGCAGATTGCTCTCTAAGCAGACTCATGTTGAGCATCTCTTGTTAGTTGTAATAACTAGTATTTGTGCATCCATGCAGGTTCTCCTTGGGTCATGCTCAGCCGACCCTTTCTTGAATTTTGTGTTTTTGGTTGGGATAACTTGCCTCGAACCCTTCTTATGTACTTCAACAATGTGATGTTGTCGCAAGAAGCATATTTTCACTCAATCATCTGCAATTCCCCTGAGTTCAAGAATACCACTGTAAACAGTGACTTGAGATTCATGATCTGGGACAATCCACCTAAGATGGATCCCCTCTTTCTCAATGGTTCGGACTATGATCAGATGGTCCAAAGTGGGGCTGCTTTTGCAAGACAGTTCAAACAGGATGATCCCGTTCTGGACACAATCGATGCACATATCCTCAAACGTGAGCCCCACCGAACTGCCCCCGGACCATGGTGTACGGGCCGCAAGGGCTGGTTGATGGATCCGTGCTCTCAGTGGGGTGATGTTAACGTCTTGAAGCCTGGTCCACTGGCAAAGAAGCTTGAAGATTCCATCATGAATCTCGTCGATGACGTGAAGTCACAGTCGAATCAGTGCAAGTGAAGCCATAATAGTTCAAGAAGGAATGAGTCATTTCCTTGACAGTGATGCGATCACATAGGCGGTGTAAAAGGGTAGCTGTCAGTGGACTTACATTCTTTCAGATTGAACGAAACGATTCTTTTGAGGGTGCCTCTCATGGTCTCTTAACGGGCTCCTCCTGTTCTGTGGATAATCGAGGAGGGGTGGAGAAGGTGAAATGGAGCAAATTCACTTCAGAGTGTGGGGGCTGGCATTGTGTTTTTGGAAAGGAGATTGTATGGTGAGCCTCTCTATTAGGAAAGAGGATCTCTTTCCCTCTCCCTTTCTCCCTCTCTCCCTCTCTCCCTCTCCCTCTCTTTTCATCTGGGCTTGCAGTTTGCATGCTCTTTTTCTGCATTTGTATTATGTAGGTTCTTCCTCTGCTTGTCATTGATCACAGTTTATTGGAGGGAAGTGCATTCTTTAACCTGCTGATATGCTCTCTCTCTCTCTCTCTCTTACATGTTTTTTGAAGACTGAATCCTGGAAACAAGATCTACTGAAAAGAAACAGTTCCGGTCATTAACATTTTCTTTAGAAGACTGAATCAGGGTTCTTCCGCATGCAATAAATTTAAGATTTTTTTGACTAAATTGACATAATAGGTTTAAGATTTTTTTATTTTTTTGGTAATTTCTCCCTGCATACGCTCATGTGCTAAAATTTGTAAGGCCAATGTAAAATTTTTCCTGAAACGATTGCCCTGTGTCTGAGGGTGCGTTTGGTTCGGATTTGCGAGAGGCTTTGAGTCCAATGTAAATGCTGAAAGTCCAAAGCTATTTGGGGAAATGCAATTGTGTTTGGTAAATTTTTTTTGCAAATAGACTTTGAGTTGAATGTGCGTTTGGTAAAAAAAACTTTCGCAATGGGCTTTGATGGGTATAATAGGTATAATATATGTGTGTGTGTAAATATATATATATATATATATATATATATATATTTTAAAAAAATTGACCTAAAACCCTTCGCCGGTCCCGGCGAGGGCTACGGCCGCCAGGCAAGCTAGATCTCGTGCCGGCGGCCGTCGGTGGAGGTCGCCCGACCTCGGGCGACCACGGCGAGGGTCGGGCGACCTTCGGCGGCCCTCGGCCGGGTTGCACGGCCCTCGTCGAAACGGCCACCGAGCGCCGGATCGCTCGCCGGCGGCCGCAGACCCTTCGCCGGACCGGCGAAGGGTTGCCTCAATTTTTCAATTAAAAAAATTAAAATTCAGGGATAAAATTGGAAATATGAAAAATCATTAAGGGCAGTTTTGGAAGGAAAAAATATGATTTCAGCATTTTGAAGGCCAGCTTTCAATTGAAAGCTTCAAAGCCTGGCCAGGTTCAAGCGTTTTCCCAGGGGCTTTCAAGCCTAAAAGCGCTTTAATCTTTGAACCAAACGCACCCTGAACTTTGTCTTCCAAAAACTGTTGTTGGATATGCATAGGATGGTAGGACTTTGCCACAGCAAGCTAGTGATTTTTTTTTCTTTGGTCGGTACAACAAGTTAGTGATTCACTTGTTTAGTTAAGAGCACAATACTATAATGTATTTGCAGAATTATAGCCTAAACTATTGCCTTCGTGAGAAAAAATATGTCGAGTTTTTTTTTCCATGAACTTTTACTCAAAGGGCGAAAGTACCTTACTGTTAAATTTTCAGTCCAAGCAAGATGACGTGGCGCATGGCGCGGTTGATGGTGCTGTTTTAGAGCAATAGATCAGTAGAGAACAGAGCTACACCAATCTCTCGAAATCTTCGTCAAGTATATTAGCCTTGATTAAGAGTAATAATAGAAAGATAACGGTATTTTTTTTTTATAAAAGAAACAATGCCATTTGGCTTTTGCTGACGTGTCATTCGAGTCTTTTGGCTCAAATTCTTTATATATCCCCGTTGGATCCACGCCCTGTGCTATATTAGCTTTGCATGAACGAAAAAGGGTGAGTATTTTTATCCCTCGAGGGAAAATGACTAAGTAAGCTAGGGTATTTTTGTATTAAGATAATGATACAAATAATCTCTCAACTTTGATCTAATGCGCAATACGGTATCTGAACTTTAACTTAATATGTAATATCATCCTTAAAATTTCAATTTATTTAATGCGATCCCTAAACTTTTGGGATATATAATAGTCTTTTATTGGATTATATAAATATATTCAATATTATCATTTCATTACTTTAAATCAGAAACAATATTGAACATTTTTATATAATTTGGAGGATAAATTGAACACGTATAAAAAATTCAGGGACTATATTGAATAAATCGAAAGTTGAGGGACTATAAAGTGCATTGGGTTAAAGTTCATGGATTATATCAAACATATTAAAAATTCAAGAAACATGTATTTTTCATTAATTCAAGTTCAAGAATGATATTAAATATTTTTATATAGCCTGGGGATGGATTGAACATGTATATGAAGTTCGGGATCATATTAAATAAATTAAAAATCGATGGATGATAATGTGCATTAGGCTAGAATTCATGGATTACATTACATAATTTCAAATTTTAGAGGGTCATATTACACATTGATCAAAATTTAAAGGTTATTTGGTGCTATTTTCCCTTTTTCGTCTGTGGGTTTCTACGGGACGTGGCCTGCTTTCTGTGGAGAACGGGCCGGACGACAACCTAGGCCGGAGGTTGCTGCCTGAATGAGGGCAACGGTCACCTCTTTCCCCCGGCTCTGCATCACCTCCATTCACCACCGCCGAGCGAGACATTCTCTCCACTTTCTCTTTCTTCAGCCATCGCCATTTTCGTTTCCTCTCTCTCTCTCTCTCTGTCTCCCCACATGGACCGTCGTCGTTTTCTCAGGCGTTCGTCGACACAAGCCCGCTTCTTCTTCTTCTTCTTCGCTCCTGCTCCTCCACCCACCACCTCCTCTCTCGGAGCGCTCACTCCTCCGTCCGGCCACCGTCTCAGCTTCAGCAGATTGATTCGCGGCGGCTCGGGCCATACCCATGCCACTCCGGGCGCTGACGATGACGGCCCACGTTCAGATAGGACCGCCCGTGACGCGGACGAGCTCGTGAAGATTGTGTCGAGCGCCGGCTCCGGTTCCTCCGTCGAGTCGTCCCTGGACCGCGCCGCGGTGGCGGAAATGTCGCCGGCCCTGGTCGCGGAGGTCCTGAAGAAGCTGAGCAACGCAGGGGCGCTCGCGCTCTCGTTCTTCAGATGGGCTGAGAAAAGGAGAGGGTTTGAGTATAGCGCCGAGAGCTACCACGCTCTGATCGAGGCTTTAGGAAAGATCAAGCAGTTCAGCTTGGTGTGGAAAGTGGTCGATGAGATGAAGCAGAGACGGTTATTGACTAAGGAGACCTTTGGGTTGATCTCGCGCAGATACGCGAGAGCCAGGAAGGTTAAAGAAGCGATCGAGGCCTTTGAGAGGATGGAGAAGTTTGGATTGAGCTTAGATTCGTCTGATTTCAATAGGTTGCTCGATACTTTGTGCAAGTCGAGAAATGTGGTCAAAGCACAGGAGGTGTTTGATAAAATGAAGGGGCGGTTCAAGTTGGATCTCAAGTCGTACAGTATTCTACTGGAAGGTTGGGGTCAAGAAATGAACTTTTTGAGGATGATGGAAGTTTACAGGGAGATGAAGGACGAGGGGTTTGAGCTGGATGTTGTGGCTTACGGGATCATGATCAATGCGCATTGCAAGATTAAGAAGTACGATGATGCCATTGAGTTGTATCATGAAATGCTAGCCAAGAACTGCAAGCCTACTCCTCATATATTTTGCACTTTGATCAATGGATTGGGGTCTGAGAAGAGGTTAAGTGAAGCAGTGAAATTTTTTGAGCAATCCAAGGCTTTTGGTTTTGCTCCGGAGGCTCCAACTTACAATGCTCTGGTGGGTGCTTATTGCTGGTCGATGCGGATGGACAATGCTTATAGAGTTCTCGATGAGATGAGAAAATGTGGTGTCGGGCCAAACTCTAGGACTTATGACATAATTCTTCACCACTTGGTAAAAGCTAGGAGATCAAAAGAGGCCTACTCGGTCTTCCAGAAGATGAGCAATGAGCCAGGGTGTGAGCCAACTCTGAGTACATATGAGATCATAGTGAGGATGTTTTGCAATGAGGACAGGACGGATATGGCATTGAGAGTTTGGAAACAAATGAAGGACAGGGGAGTCCTTCCTGGAATGCACATGTTTTCTACTGTGATTGCCAGCCTTTGCCATGAAAATAAATTGGATGATGCTTGCAAGTACTTTCAAGAGATGATGGACATGGGTATTCGTCCTCCAGCTAATACGTTTAGCAAATTGAAGCAATGTCTCCTGGACGAGGGACGAAAGGATGATGTTCTGAATTTTTCTAGGAAGATTGACAAATTGAGGAAAACACCACTTGTCAAATTGTAATACGCCAAAAGATTCTGGCCTCATGATAATGCCTTGGGTTGTTATATTTCCAGCCTTATGGTATATCGACTCTCACAGCCTTTGTTGGATGCATGTGCAACTGCGTAAGTAGCTTAAGGACTGACAGCGGTACTGGAAAACCCATTTTGTAAGCAAGGACTTGAACTAGGATGAGGTGGGAGAGGGCTGGAGATGCTCACTTAAGTTGCTTGCTCACACTTCTCTGTTGAATCATTCCTAATTTTCTCATCCTCTTCGCTCTTCTCTGTATCTACCTTTACAATTCCCAAACTCAGCACGGCTTTTTTACTTGCTTCATTGTTGGATTGCCCCCTACTGCTAGGCATGGGGAGAATGACCAGAACCTCCCAGTTAATCCCTACTTTTTATTCAAGACATTACCTGTCTTGTCTTGTCACTGATGCTCTGAGTGCGTTCAATTACTCATTGATCACGCCAGATGGTAAGCAATTTTGGAGTAATAGCCATCTTTGTTTGCTTGCGTTCTGTGGTTAGGGAATATGTTGGTTAAAGTGACATTGTTCTTTTTTGGCTAGTTTGTGAAAGAGTTGTTATTGGCATCTCTTTTTCTGTGATTTCATGATAGTGGAGCCAGATGCTACGTTGTAAAAAATTTCTATTACTTGGAAGTTCCTTTTCTGGTTCATTTCTTGATATGGAAAATCCAATTGCTGATTTGCAAGGGTTGAAAAATTACGTTCCTTCACATGTCAATTGTAGAAAAAATGATGTATTTTTTCCCCTCATTTGGTCTGCTATTGAGGAGGCACACTGGTATTTTCGCCTGTTATTATAGGATCTGTTACATGTTCTTTCAACCAGTAATCTCCATGGACCAAGAGGCCTTTGGTACACTAACCTGCATTTGAGAGACGATATCAAAGTTAATTTGATGTTTTCGGTATCTAAAACGTATCTGATGAGGGTCTATTCTACATGGTTTTACAGGAAGAGCTGGTTTCCTCATTTTTGGCTTAGGTTGTTTATGACTGGGATATAAACCTGTGGTCTTGGTGAGGCCGATGTTGATTATTGCAAATTGTACTTTTCTGTGTCTTAAAAGAGCAAGCAGGAACTGGATATTAGGGGATCTGACTGGTACAGTTGTAGGCCCCTGCTTATTCCATAACTCAGAGACCATGGTGTTTATTATGTCCTTTTGTGAGCATATTTAGTGTTTTATCTATTTGGTGCCCTGTGATGTTTCAGCAAGGCATGGCATGAACATGATCCTCTACGTAATTCTTATCATACTACCTGGAGTCCATGATGTTTGCTTTAAGCAATCTTCAAATTCTTGCCATATTGTTGCTTTCAGAGTGATGCAATGATCCTCATTTAAGATGGTTGATGTGGATCCACCATGATGGTACCATCAAGTCAGATTGAACTGTTGCTGAGTGAGAGCCAATGGCCATCAAGAATTTAAACTTCTAATTTCCTTGCTAACACCTGCTTACTCCTTATATCACTCACATTCCCCGTAGAAATATGCTGAAATAGCTCCAAAAAATTTAAAATTTTCCCCTGACTATGCTCTGCATTAACTACATCCAAAACTCAGACCCAGATGCAGTTAAGCTTGCATGAGTATTCCTTGTTAGTGTTCACTTGAGTTGTGAAAGTGGAAGGCAAGGATCGACCTTCTTGTCGGTATGGTTGTTTCGGTGCAGCATTACATTAGGTTTTCCGCCCAGATCTATCTGATGTGATTGGGCATGAAAACTTTGCCTATATATTTCAGCTATGCCTGCCGATTGGCCTAGTATTAACTTGATCAAATATGGACATTTGATTTTTTGGAGTTCTCTCAGGCTAGACTGGTGCATGCTAGAAAACATTTATAGAAGATTTGGAATTAGACCCTGGAACCGTGTCATTTGATACTGTCATCGCATGTTATTATAGCGAACTCCAATCTAGTGCAACAAGGCTTTTGGTCGTATTCAATGGTGCTGTTGATGGGTATAACCCAGGCTGCTATAATTCCAGTTGTCTACCCCTGAGAAAAGAGAACGACCCAATTTATACGCAATAGTGACTCATCTAATGAGATATCTTCATTAACTTACAAGTTGCAAGTGGCATTGTATTTTCACATCAAGTGATTAGCCCTGATTGAAGGGTTAACTTTTGGAGGTGTGGGGGTAAACAAGAAATGAAAAAACTTAGGGATAAGTCTTGATTACCTCTTTTTTATGACATAGGAGATCTATGGACTTTGTTTGTGCATGTCCAGAAGCTGGTAGATCTTTGATGGCTACCATGTGCTTAGATTGTTGTGGTACATCTTGATGGACCAAGATGTTCACTGAGTCTTAAATAGGAAAATGACTGCAGGATCTTCCCCTTCATGCAGGCTGCCCTCAGATTCTTTAGTTTCTTCCTTGTGCCTTGCTTGACACACTTTCTTTGAATGTTTTACCTATGACCTGGATACTTATCTCCTGTCAAGTTTCATATACCTCTGTCTTGGTTTATATTCTTAGTCTTTTTTGAGTTCTCAATACCAAAAATTAATTAGTACTTTAAGATCCTTCTCGAGTTTGCCCTGGTGACATGTACCATTTGGTC
The DNA here is from genome assembly GCA_014182895.1 of Angophora floribunda. Lineage (NCBI taxonomy): Eukaryota > Viridiplantae > Streptophyta > Magnoliopsida > Myrtales > Myrtaceae > Angophora > Angophora floribunda. The sequence goes on along the minus strand of CM024711.1, from coordinate 25,906,874 downwards.
TTTCACTCTGTTTAAGCAATACATCAGCCATTTCTTGTCAATCATTTTCATTGCAACTTGCATATACTTAATTGGCAGCTGGCCTTGATCCTCTGGTTTTCCTTGCAGATCTCTCCCATGTTTTCTCAGTTAACAGGGATCTCAATTTTATTGATCACACCAGTGGTCTTGGATGGAAAGTGTAATCCTTCCTCTCTCTCTCACACACGCACACAGGCACGCATGCATAAAGAAAAAAACAAGAAAAAATAAAAAAAGCTCTTTCAAGATGTTTTGGGAGGATTGTCTTATCATATCCTGATTGTATTCTTATTCTGTTGCAGCCAGCTAAAAATCCAAGCTATGTGGTTGATCCAGGATTTTATTGGGCCAGGAGAACTGAATTATTTCAAGCGACAGACTGGTAAAGATTTTTTCAATGGCTATCACCTATAAAGAATCAAGACTGAAGCAGATTGGTCTTGAAGCAGACTTATGTTGAGCATGTCGATAGGTATATTAACCGGTATCTGTGCCTCCATGCAGGTTCTCCTTGGATCATGTTGAGCCAACCCTATCTTGAATTTTGTGTTTTTGGTTGGGATTAGTTGCCTCAAACCCTTCAATGTACTTCAACAACATGATGTTGTTGCAAGAAGCATATTTTCACTCAATCATCTGCAATTCCCTGAATTCAAGATCACCAGCATAAACAGCGATTTAAGATTCATGATATGGGACAACCCACCTAAGATGGATCCCCCCTTTCTAAACAATTCTGACCATGATCAGATTGTCCAAAGTTGGGCTGCTTTCACAGGACAGTTTAAAAAGGATGATCCTGTTCTTTGATATGGTCAATGCACATATTCTCAAACGTGTGGGTCCAACCACGGTGCCCCTGGGGCTTGGTGCACCCTGCAAGGGCTGGTTGATGGATCTGTACTCTCTGTGGGGTGATGTTAATGTCTTGAAGGCTGGTCCGCAGGCAAAGAAGCTTGAAGATTTTATCATGAATCTTGTTGATGACATGAATTCACAGTTGGATCAGTGCAAGTAAAGCCTTAGTAGTTCAAGAAGGAATGGATCATCTCCGTAACAGTGGTGCAGTCACATAGGCCAGCGTAAAAGGGTAGCCGTCAGTGGACATACATTCTTTTAGACTGAATGAAACCCATTCTTTTCAGGGTTCCTTTCTTGATCTCATCACGGGTTCCAGCTCTGTGGATAATAAGAGGGGCAGACAAGGTGAAAACAGAGCAAATTCACTACAAAGAATGGGCTGGCATTGTGTTTTCGGGAAATGAGTTTGTATGGTGAACCTCTGTATTAGGAAAGAGGATGTCCTCTCTCTGGGCTTGCAATTTGCATGCTCTTTATCTGCATTGTATTCTGTAGGTTTTGCCTCTGCTTGGTATTGATTCCTGTTTATTGGAGGGAAGTGCATTCTTTAGCCTGCCCTGCTGACTCTCTCTCTCTCTCTCTCTCCGGTTCTCGGTCCTAAAATTCGGAACTATGATTGCTGGTCCGGTTCCAGTCCTCTATAGGAATTTGGGGGGGTGGGGGGGTGGCAACCAATTTAGGCAAGGAGTCGGCAAACAACCCTGGAAGATCCATGCGCCAGTTTTCAGTTACACAAATTGAGAATTGACCCTTCATGTTGGGATCTCTGATATGTGAACCAACCTATCACCATTTATTGGTGGAATTCCTCTCCCCTCGCAAAAATAAAAAAACTAAATCATGAAAACAAGATCTATAGAAGAGAAAGAGCTCATTAACATTTCCTTCAAAAGTTTAAATTAGGGTTCTGATATGCTGAGTTGCTATATGTTAGAAATAAGCGATGTTGGATGACTTTTAATACCCCTACTAACATACCGATCAGGTTGAGTTCAAGACGCGTCACACATGGCATAAATTTGTACAGAACTTGATCTTGATCCCATATCAGAATGTCCATTGAAATTTCATAGACAAGTGATATGATATTACTTTTAATACTATGAATGCATATAAAGAAAAAATAAAATGAGACGCGAAACAATATTCTATCCCAATTTTAATCTCCCATCAACTTTTTGAGTAATGTTTAAAGAGAATTAAGCACTCTCATGGAATGTCTAATTCTCCTTCTAATAGCATTTCGAGCCATGTACCCAACTCTAGTCTCTTGAAGTTTTATGTCCTAGGATGTCGAAATCCCTGGACGGAACAATTTAAACTCAGGTCTAGCATTCTTTATAATATATAACAAAGAGATTCCAATCTATACTAAAATTATAAGTGCTCTCTATCTATTATTACGAGGCTTCATTGTTGAATAACACTAACTAGGTCAATATTGGTTTACAAATTGATATGCTAAAGGACCAGATATCCGAAGAGCACATTCAGAGACGGCCACTATCACTTAGTACCCGAACTCTACGATTTGAAGCGTATCCTCGAATTCACGGAAGAACCCAAGTCACGGAAGTTCATCTTTTGTAGCTACCATATCGACCTTTCATCGGTGCAAAAGTACATGCAACAAAGACGATAATGTATAGAATACCAAGATTTCGTATCCTTGAACTCGCGGAAGAACCAAAGTAATCAAAACCTGTTAAGACATATACGACAATACATCGAGAAAACTAAATCTTTTATAGCCATTCTACGGCAAAAAGGAGTGATCAATAACACCTATCATCGGCTACCAAACCAGGACCTGGAACGGTATTCGCTCGATCATAAACTTCAAAACCGGACGTACGGTATATATAGAGGAAGTGCATCAGTGTTGCTAGGGTTTGTGCAGTTTCACTCAATACGAGCCGCCGTTGCGACCCATCACCTCAATATCGCAGTTCATATGATGGAGGCTTCGGCTGTCGGTTTTGACGCGTGCACGGCGGACCTTAATCCGCACGTCTTTGAGCTGAATAGTTTCAGATGACTTGGAAATTCCTGAAACGACGGCACTTGTGTGTTAGAACTTACTTATATGTGTAATCGCATGATTCTTCCTTGATCAAAACAGCAAAAGAGGATCAACAGAGTTTCGTAATGTCATACAGAACGCTAGCACTTTTGTTGCTACCGCCATTCATATACGCGTACGATGTACATACATGTCGCTTGCTTGCGCATATACGACGGCGAGGAAAGTATCTGTTGATATATCATCGTGCAAAAGAATTCATTTGCTCGGTGAAGATGAGAAGAGGTAGGCTTACGTATTTTAGCTGGAGCCGGGGCCGGAGCCAGCTCCCAATTCGAAGATGGAATGGAAGACGTTTCCGAGGATGCCATGGAAGATGGCAACGATACTGGATGGGAAGGCGGTTTCCGACCCCAGTACGAATTTGGCGGCGGAGGAGGGTACGGGTGTGGGTACATGCACGGACACGGATGGCGCCGCGGCGGCGGCGGCGGCGGAGGCAGAGGCGCCCTAGCTCTGTTCTCTGGTTTCGAGTGGCGGCCACCCATCTTCTTCACAACGAGAAGCAACATGTGGAAAGAAGCGAGCAGCTTTACTCGACAAAGCTTGAGTCGATGATGCATGTAACCCTATGTCCATCGATATCTCTTCTTCTTTATTTTTTTTTAAAGCAGCTACGCATCTTATTATATGGTAATATCCATTAATATCGCACGCAGATATTGGATTCCTTTCGCTAAATATAAGTTTCGGAGATCTTGTTCCTGCGAAAGAGCATCCATTTTCATTTGCAAGATATTCTCTTGCCATGCATAAAAATAGACGTAATCAAGAATTTATAATGACCAAAAAAAATAAAATCAAGAATCTATAAAATATCTGCCTATGGAAAAAATATATATTCTACCCTCCACTCGATAGATCTTTTGCTCAAAGCATATCTTTTGCGAAAATGTAATTTTTCCAAAATGAATCTCTCAAAATTATTTACCGAAAGGGACTCCTTAGTGCCACGTCAATTTTGGACATTGTCTAGCCATCGCCCTCTTGATCACAGCTAGAAAGGGGTGACTAGGATAAAGAGGACGATAATTGTACAATTTTTTAGGCTGCTTGATAACTTTAATAAGTATTGAAAATTGATTCCTTCAATAAATAATAAAATAATTAATATAATGAAAAACTCTAGATTGGTATAGTTATGATAAATTTATCACTGTTAGCTTTTATTTAATTTTATCATTAAATTGCTAAGTTAAATAACATTTGGTTTTTTATCACAAAGATCCCAATATGTGGTTTTTTGTGTGACATGTATAACGGTTTAGAATTTTACGTAATATTAACCTTAATAAAAAAATAAGAACATTTGATAACGGTAATTAGTTTTGACCAGTTCGATTAAGTAAAAGAATTACTTAACTTCTTAAAGAAGGTTTGATTACTCAATTCATTCAATGGAGCGGACATTAAGAAACAATTAAAATCTTGCCTTTTCATATCTCTAAAAGCCTAAAATCCTACCAATAGTACCTACCATTCCGGATTTGGAGAGAAATTGAGATTATTGTATACTCCATATTCAGCTATTATCAAATAACATAATTTTTTTTAATTTTTAGCTCTTTAGATTATCAGCACTTAAGGTTCAATATGTATTTTTCAGTTTCATCAAACAGTTTTGGGGGAGAAAAAATTCCACTCAACACTTGTTTTTTTTTTTTTTTTCGTTATTTTTCTTCTGCTCTTAAGAAGTGATTTTACTTTTAAAAAATCACTTTGGAATGCATATATATTGTAGAATTCTGTATATATTAGTAAGATATGACACCCAAATGAATAGAGTGAAAATCAATTTGCTCCGTCATTTGGCGAGAGCATTGTGTGCAACGAAAATAAATTGAATTGATTGCTTGATATTCTTTATATGATAAAGCAATTTCAAAGACACTTTATACCTCAAACTTTGGCTAAAAGGATTTCAATAATGTCCATGGTTGATATGGAATAAATGGAATAAATGGAATATATATATATATATATATATATTAAATATATATAATTAAGGAAAAGATGAAATGGAAATTTCAATAAACCGACAGATAATTGTGCTTATCTCATAAATTTCTCATTAATTGTGATTTCCTATTAAATATTTTCATACGATTTACTTTAAATTTGCTTCCTAAAGTAATCCAAATTATACGTCTCTCCTTTTTATAGCTTTTATTTCTTCTTTTCACATACATGGCATGTGCTTCTTTTTGCAAGTATTAAAAAAGGAAAACCATCTTTACACATACTGTTTTTCTCAAAGATGGCATTTTCAATCTTATTTATCTAACGAGGGTATATTGTGCCATGCAAGCTTCTATAAGGCTTTTTTCTTGATTTTTCAATTCTTAGTATCTCAGACAATCAAGAGGAATATAAAGATTTTGCCCTTTTTATAGTACGAAACAAGTTTTTCTAGAAAAAAAAAGTTGATTACGCTGACTGAAATATTGTAGGAATACAAATACGGTATTTAATAACATCTTAATGATAATACTATCCCCGATATAATAAATATAATTGTTGATTACTCGACTAAAACGTGATAATTTGATGATATTGGATTTTCGAGCTTTTAGGGATATCAACATTAATGAGATGAGATATTTAAAGATAATAATCTGATAAATAGTAAGAGAATATAGATTTTGAACCATTTAAATTTTTGATGTTGTTTTTTTGTGATGAATTCTAATGAAACATACATTATACCCGCTTAGTTTGTGTCTGTGTATATCATATAGCCACTATTATTAATTAAGGATATTTCAAGGATTTAAACATATGAACCTTCTTCCCTTTCTAAGACAGTAGTTTATATTAATCTAACTATCAATTTATTATACTATGAAAAAAAAAAAACTTATACTAAAATTCCATTTGTTTCATGGAAAATAACTTCCAAAAAAATATTTTCTGGATTTTGTGACGTTTATTTCACGGAAAATGAATTGGTTAGGGAAAACATTTTCCATTGAAAGAAAAAGCTTTCTAAAATAGGGAAGATATTTTCCATTTTTGAGAAAGAGGAAAACATTTTCCATACCTTCTTTCACCTCACTTTCTTTTACCAAACATTTTTTCTTTTTCTTTTTTTCTTTTTTCTAAAAAGTCAATATTTTAATTATTTTTTAAAATATTTTTCTTTTTATTTTTTTCCTATTCTCTCTTTTCGTCTTTTTCTTCATTTGACTGGCTGCCGGCGACTAGCCGCAAGTGAGTTGGAGCCTCGTCATAGGCCGACAAGGCTCCGGCTCACCAGATCTTAGCGAGGTTGAGCCTTGCTTGATCAAGCGAGACTGAGCTTGCCCAACACCAATGAGCTCGAGCCTCATCAAAATCTAGCAACCTAGGCGAGGCTCGAACCTCGCCCAAGGTTGTCGAAGGTTGGTGAACCTCTGGCAACCTCGGCGAGGCTCGAACCCCACCCAATTCACTTGATTTGGTGAGACCGGAGCTCGTCAAACTAGCCTTGCCAGATCCGGCGAACTAGGTGAGACTTGAGCCTCCCTCGAGGTTGCTGGAGGTCGGCGAACCTCTAGTGACCTCGAGCAAGGCTCAGGTAGCGACCTCGAGCAAGGCTCAGGCCTTGCCTAGGTCGCTTGATTTGGCGAAGCCCGAGCTCACCGACGTCGGGCTAACTCGGCCTCGCTTGATTAGGTGAGTTTGAGCCTTGCCGGCGACCGGCCAAAGGAAGAAGAAGATGAAAAAAAAATTAAAAATGATTTTTAAAAATTAAAATAATTAAAAATCGATTTAAAAATAAAATAATACAAAATTATTTAAAAATAATGTATAAAGGAAAATATTTCTCTTACTGAACAACATCATTTCATTTTCAAGTTTTAGCATAACACAAGTAAATAATTATATTTTTCTAGGAGCATGACTTCCTAGAAAATATTTTTCAGAAATACTACATTTTCCATAAAATGAACGAAGCCTAATTACCATTATTTTTTTTGTCATTAATTACCATCATTCTTGAAAAGTTAGTTGCTTCTTCTCAAATTCATATATAGTATTAAATTAAACAATCAATAATAATTTCAGTTACTGTGTTATTATGACCTTGAAAATATCATAGCATAATACACTTTAAATGAAAATATTAATAGTTATGCTGATTAGGGATATTAATTTATCATGCACGATTTTCGATCTTTGCTGAAAGAGATTTTTTTTTTCGTGCTATCAAAAATGCCAATTTTTTATAAATATTTTCTCATAATTGATTGAGGTATTAAAGTCAAAGACAAACGAGAACTGCATAGATGTTTTTTTGTTTTTGTTTTGCCATATAGTAATTTACATGGCACAAAGTGACCTCATTATGTATGTAAGACCGAAAGAAAGAGTCATTTTCAAGAAAAATAAAATAAAAACTTTATGAAGAGTAGATTTGAGAAAAAGCTTACCATATCAAAAGGTCAATTTCTGTCGATCTCATTATATATTTAAATATATAATTAGCCTAAATCATTGTGACAAAAATGTGACCATGTACATCTCATCACAAGACCATTCGTTCCGAAGGCCAAACGCCCATTACTTAAATTACACGTGGAAGGCGACTCCATTTTAACACATTTACTTGTAAAACTGGTAGAAAACGATATATCAAAATCAGAGAAAATCGAATATTTTTTATGTTAATTTAAAGTTACGTACACCCAAACTCCAACTAACTTTATGTGTAGCTAGCCCCCTTGGCATTCAATGATTGATCGAATCATATGTTTAGAGGCCAATTTGATAAACCCCTTTTCAAGTTAGCACATAGTCAAAAACAGACATTTAATTACGAAATTGACTTCTCCGATGGTCACCTGTCCTGAGGTAACGTCCAATTGATCGGGGTTGTCCCGGCAAATTCCCACCACAAGCAAGAAAAATAATATACAATATATGTAATAATATACGATATAATATAAATATTGATTTGTCTTGTCTTTGGATTTCCCAGATTTGAAGGTTGTCTTCTCTGGCCTCATACTCGGAAATATTTTATGATTTCTTCCCTCCATTTGACTCGTGTGTGGCCGTAATTCAAATAAAGGATGTTTGGTCACCGATTGATTTATGTTGTATCCAGAGGTCATCCTCTTTAGTCTCCACCGGGTCACGTCAGATTAGATGGACGGTGCTAGAGAAGATATTAACTCCAATCATATCACGTACTTTACTATGAAAAGTAATCGAACACTCTCATCCTCACAAATCATAATAATTATAACAGTTCATTTGAGGATTAATCATAGCGATCGTGAGAGGGTTTATGGCTCGAATCATCGTCTTAGAAACTAGATGCAATTATTGGTCTTCTTAATTTATTAATATCATCGATTCATTAGATATAAATAGTATAATTACTTAAAACTATAAAAGTCCCTTCAAAAGTTCTATAGAAACCAAGTTTATTACACTATTTGATCATGATTTTATACACTATTTGATCATTAAATCATACTTTCATCCAATGTAATTTAAACATTTAAGGGTGTTCACGGTAGTCCGCAATTTGGATGTTGGTATCTTTCGAACGATTTGCAAATATCAGCATGGAATAAATTTTGTGGGCACCCCATGAAAGATGGCACCCTGTAAAATAATGCGATTCATTAGGCGTTGATTGCACCTTACGATTATGAGGAACGCGTTTCTCTCTCTGCGGGACCATATTCAAACGTTGCTGTTGAGCTGTTGCGGCTTGCGGCTTGCGGCTTTTGTCTCTTTCCGTTGAAGAACTTGGCTCCTCTCTTCGATGTCGGTTTTTCGACCGGGGGGAGGGAGGGACAGGGGGCCGCCACTAGCCTGCCGAGGTCCTCTAATACCTCTCATCCAATGAAACGAAAGACTATTCGAATCGGAAACTTAGCTTCCCTCTCTTGCACGTCTTAGGATCTAGAAGTGAAACGGGGTCAACTTGCATCGAACTCATTCGGCTCGACTCATGATCACTCAAGATCGACTCTTATGATTTTGAGCCTAGCTCGATCTCGAGCTAAAGCTCTAACTAAACAATCGATCATCTTTGTTGAGTTGAGGCTCGTGCAATCAAATCAAACTCGCTAATTCTAAGCTTGAGTAGCTCGTCAACTTAATAGTCTTTACGAGATTTCTTCGCATTAAATAATAAATACACGCAAATTTTCTCAAAATTGCACAATATAACCACATTATTCAAGCTTCTTATCTCTCTTTTTTTTTTAAATTGAGTGCGAGGAAAAGCTCTATGTCCTTCATAAATTTATTGTAATAAGGTCCAGCTCGAGCAAAAATTTCAATATTCAAATCGAGCTCGAGTCGGGTTTAGAACATCCAACGTGCTAGTCAAGTCAAAAGCTCGAGGTTGGCACTGTATCAACTCGAATATGATTTGATGACATTCCTTGGGATAAAAGCAAGCCGCTCGATTGACAGCCAGGTGCTAATCAACCATCCCCACATAGGCGCGTACTATAATCAGAAAACACCGAGAAGACATCTCATATTATTATAGTACTAAGTGTCTTTTTCGTTCGGCTCGTGAAGCAAGCCGCGTGAGGCCCGGAAGCCCCTACTCGTACGGCAATGATATTTCGGAGAACGGCGAGGGTTTTCATTTGGAGACAGTTCATCCTATGTTGTCGTCGCTCTATTATTACCATTTTCCTGCGCGTAACTTGCGTCACGGTTCATCATCACGTAAGGCACTCTCTCTCTCTCTGGCTCTCTCTGTCTCTATAAATACATGTAAGAGAGAGAGAGAGACAAATCACTTCGGACCTTCCATAGCGTTCTTCCTCGGCCTCTCTCTCTCTCTAGCTGAGATTGTGCTGTATATCAGCTCTTTGCTCTCGAGAAACGAAACAGAGTAGAGAAGATGGGAGTCCTGGATCGTCTTTCCGACATGTTCGACTTCAAGCTCTCGAAGCCGCGGAAGAAGCGCAAGCCCATGCAGGTTTCTTTCCTTCTTTTTCCCGCTCCCCCTTCCCCTCTCGTTCTGCATTTTGATGATCTTCGGTTTCGGTACTTGTTGAGTATACCGTTTCGAGGTCTGGAACGCGCGGTCTCTCTTCCTTGGATCACTTCGGCATCTTTTCTCTAACTAAGCGCCTGTCGTGGTTTGTGAATTCGCAGACGGTTGATATCAAGGTGAAGATGGATTGCGACGGCTGCGAAAGGAGAGTCCGGAATTCTGTTTCCTCCATGAAAGGTTCTCTCTCCCTCTCTCCCTCTCTCCTTGCCTATGCCATCATCTCATGTGGTTCGTTCGTGTGTTTACCAATTATACATGTCGCGCTTACCATTTGTATCTCAAACACGACCTCCGTTTAAGGTAATATCCCACAACGAATGAATTAGCAAGAGATATCACAACACCGTATCGAGATGTTGTGTCATCGCTAATTCATCTTGGACAAAATTTCATATCGTAGAAGGTCATGGTCACTTAGACGGAGTTATAGTACTAGTTCTATAAATCCTTGATAATTTAAACTTCCGATAATACATGATATTTATTGGGTCAATTTTTTTCCTTTTTGACTAACCCCACTACCTATATAATTACATAAAGCTGTGTTAACACCTTTTTGAATGAACTCAATTGGATCTAGCTGCTCACTAATGAGATTCAAGTCCACTTCCATGTCTTCATAGTTCATATCACCTCCATTTTTTTTTCTTACCTATCATTCTCACCAGGAAAAGAAAAAACTACCTAAGCTTTCACTGATCAATCAAGCTGCTTTCCTTGTTCACAGGCGCAAAATCAGTGGAAGTGAACAGGAAACAAAGCAAGGTGTCCGTGACCGGGTACGTCGAATCGGGCAAAGTCCTGGCCAAGGTGAGGAGCACAGGGAAGAAGGCGGACCTGTGGCCGTACGTACCGTATAACCTGGTGGCGTATCCGTACGCGCCTCAGGCCTACGACAAGAAGGCCCCCTCCGGCTACGTCAAGAACGTCCCCCAGGCCCTCCCGGGCCCCAACGCCACCGACGAGCACCTCACCAGCCTCTTCAGCGACGAGAACCCTAACGCATGTTCCATCATGTGAAACGTTACACGAGAGGAAAGAAAATAGAAAGAGAAAGATCAGTGCAGCTACGTATTTTTGTCCATGTATAAAAGTTTCCTTTGGCTTGTGAGCGGCTTCCTGTTGTAGTCCGAAGTTTTCCGGTTTAGGTTATAGGTGCATAATGTAATCTTGTGTTTTTTTGGTACCATTTCATGGTTTCCATCTAGCGTTGAAGGACGGATCAGTATTTAATCTTTTACAATTTTTTTTCTAATCTTGAATTAATAAAGATATATAGGTCTATTTTTAGCACAAGCAGCCATAAGCCTCGGTGCATAAAACGTGTTTAAACGCTAGCACGCTTTCGTTAATGTTTAAATTACATGAGACAAGGTTTCGCAGAATTTCGTATTGATTTATGATTGGAGGACGAAAAGATTGACGTGACAGGCCTTGATGGAGAAATTAGAGAGGGATCTAAGCATGATACACTGAGATACAGCTGGTGGAGTTGCTGAGACTCAAGCTACCTATAATTAAGTCCCAGCTACATTTGGTAGAGGTACGTACGGTGCAGAAAAATCAAAAGTTTAGGTATTTGATGGAAAGAATATGAAAATATATGGAGGAGAATTAGAATTTAATAGGATATGAACATTCGAATATGGAAATATCTATGGAGACATAAACTGTCTTAACAAATCATTTTTTTTTAGGATTTGGGCTATGTTTGCTTCAACAAAAGATGAATGATTTGAAAATTATTTTAAGAAAAAAATGATCACTTGTATTTTTTGAAATTTTAGTCAATGAATTTTTTTCATTATCAACAGTAATTTATGTATAAGTATTATAGGAAAATATTATTTCAAATTATTTATTTTTTGCAAAATACACATACCCTAAATTTAGAACATTAAGAAATTAACCATGGAGATACTAGAGATATCTAAATATAGATATATTTGTTAAAGATAATTAAGATAATAATTCTCTAACAATATTTACTGAGCTATGGACACGACAGTCCTACTTGCCCCGAAGAAATTGACTAGGCAGATCTCTCTTGCGATTATATAGTCATACAATTAATTAGTTCCCCCTAATCAACAACTAAATTAACGTACTAATCTAAAACAATTGATTGCGTAAAAGTCATCCCGATGGAACTCTTCACGAGCCAAAAAATGCAGTAAAATTATTTGTTCAACAGGTCCTTTCAAAATCAATAACAAACAATGCTCGTCAGTGTTATTTTTTACTGATCATCAAGGCAATCATTATGTGTAATTCTCAAAGGATGATTTTTTTTTTAAGAATACAACACAAATAATATCAATTAGAAATGGCAGGATGGGGTTCTTATGGATAATCAATAACAAAATTGGGAAAACGTGGAAGCCCGAAGGTTTTCCAGAAATGGCAACACCATCCTCTTCTATCCATGATGTGTAAATGTACTTGATTTGATTAACGGTGATTATGTTTCTAGCCTTCATATGGATCGAGCATTCTTTATTCGCCACGCCATGCACGGAAGAGGAGATGATTTAATTAATTAAATTGGGCTGCAATTGATTTCAGCAATCTCTTTCGAATGGCGTATCAATTAGAATCCATGTATTGCCACGTGGCTTATATGTGTCGCACGTATGCCCCGATTCAATAGGTGTAAAATTCTCCTTATGACGTAATTGATTGATTAAATGGGTATTTATCCTTAAGAGTGGTTGAGTGATTTCTACCCTTTGGAGCAAGCTTATTCAATTGGGGTGCCGATTTGGGAGGGCTTGAGAATTAGAAAAGAAATAAAGGAAAACGATTGTGTAACAATGATGTTTGTGGGGATAAGCTTCATGTAGTTTTCGCTCTTATATAATTAGTGGAGATGTAACACGTAGTGAATCTCAATTAGACCAATCTTGATCACATATCTTTTGTGACGTAAGTTCATGATCGAATAGTAATCAGGGGATTATTACATTGATTGGATAAGCATTATACATTTGGATGATTACTGCGTCGTGGGAGGATATGCTGTGAAAAGGAGAAACGTTGATTTCTACTAGGGATGAAACGACGTGGTTTTGTTTTTTGTTTTTTGTTTTTTCCAGATTAGTCTAATAACCCAAAAAAAAAAAAAAAAAACTATTGAGCTAAGCTAGCGACTTAGGAATTATTTAACACTTTATTAGGCCCATTGGACTATAACCTTTCTGGACCAGCTCGCGCATTTGAGCAGGACCAGATCAAAAGAGTTAGGCCCATCTTCATTGCCACATTTCATGTACTGGCCAATAAATTTTATTAATTAATAATCACAAGCAAGGGTCCGTGTGATAAAATTGAAAGATAAATGCTAAAAATTTTAAGTATTGAATTAATGCTAAAGATATAATTAAGAATTTACTTGATGATAATTAATTATTGATAGCTAAAAATATGATTAATTTTTACCGAACCCAAAATGATCATTACTAATCAGTTTTACCAAAATATTTTGTCATACTATAATTGTCTTCAATTATCTTGTATTGAGTATCATCTCCCTTTATAACCACATTAAGTGAATTGTTGAACTGTGATGTGGCCATATTATGAAGTGTTATAACTTACGTGTGTTTGGCGATACTTGTTTTAAAACAGCAGTACCTCAAAGTTAAGCAAGATGACTTTCAAAAAGCAGCTTTGACTTGAGGAAGAGTGCATCAAAAGCTTTGAAATTTTCGGTACTTAATTGGGATAGCAAGCAGGCCTTGAGTGAATTTTTCAACTTAATAGAGTCCTTCAAGTCCACGCTAATCAAAGTCATCAAAAAGTTTGATCTCGTTGGGTGCAGAGTTCTCATTTTCAGCACTTAATCGGAGTATCAAACATGCCTACGAGATGCACGAATATAGCACACAACCACAAATTACAATGGAATATCATCACTTGCCTTATTTTTTCTTGCCATAATCCTGTCGCAGTCAGCCCAAGATTCTTCTGGAGATTTTTACATCATTAGCAAACATCTTTTCTAGACCCAACACACATTATGGTCTAATCAAGAACGGCACTAATCCTTTATCCACATCCCCCAAAGTGCTTTCCACGACTAGAACCACAGAGAGCAATCTCGATCTGGCCACTTTGATCCCTTTCTGCCAACGAAGCACATGAACAGAATAATATATATCGTCACCTAACTCAAGAAAGCTATCTCACCCCCATCATTTCACCTGAAATGATGCAAAGTGGAATAGGCATTCATCATGAGTTACAGTTATAACGAGCACTGCCACGAAAACAAAATCTAGTGACCAATGATGCTAATTTTGAATCGACAGCTTCTGGACCGGTCCCAGTATGTGTAAAGAACATATATTCTGTCTGCTGCAACGTCTGGTTGAGGATGAGTTTGAATTAAAGTACAGCAAAGTTATGTACTGTGAAGATACGAGCATCAGAGACGAACAGAAACGGAGGCTGGTGGTGCCGGTGCTGGTGCCGGTGTCGGCCTTAGTGAAGCTAGATGTGCCTGAAGATGAAAATCTCTGTGAACATATCTTATTAGAAAAATTCGAGCCTAGTTTTCTATCCAAGTGAAAGAGAAAGCTTTCCTGGTCCAGGCAATAATAGAAGCAGGGAGTAGTGGAGTGGAGGACCCCATTTGCAGGACTTCATTCTCAAGGTGGTAGCGATCATTTGACAGCAATCTTTTTCTTCCCTTCGTTCCAGGGAAAAAAAAAATCCTCGGTCACATTTACACGATTCGATCGATGGGCCATCGATGGGCCTCTTTCGTAGTGCTGAAAGACTTTTCTCTTCGGTGATGAGAATTGGTTTAACTATCGTTTTCATTCGGAAGACTTTTGTCTGTGCATTCTCGGCATCTTGCGCGAGAGATCAGACAAGAAGCATCTGCTAAGTACCATACGAAAAAAATTGAGGGGGGAGAAAAACTAAATGAGAACAGGAAAGCTTTTTCTGTTTAAAAAGTTATGGTCCTCTTCCACCAGATTTTTAGTCAAGGTACACGGGCGTGGCCACTCCTGTATCACCCATATGGAATCGAGAAAGCTCTCGATCAGAATTTTCGTTGCTAGATGAGCTGTTCTTCCCAAAAGTTTAAATTGTTAGAGAAACACGCTAACGATATGTATATATCATATTCTTCAACATTCATTAGTCATCGTAGATTTGTTTAAACTGTGTGCTGCTATTGGCCGGGTTCTGCTATGCGTTTATGCTTGTTGATGACCCACATCACTTTTAGAAAGACTAAACATAAATTTTTGTTCACGATCCGTTATACTTGCATTGCATAAGGTTGCATTCACAGGTCACCACCACCTCACATGTTGTCAGGAAAAATGTCCAAACCCTGTGGAGCCTAGCACATTATGAAGTGGAAATCGAGCATGCTCTTAGGTTTTGGCGTTTACGGAGCGACGCTCGAGAGGATGGCCCTCCACTGCGAAACAATGCAAAGTCCCCATCCTAACATGACTTTTCAAAGCAAGAAAGCAAAAAGGGGTTTTTCCTCTAGTCAGTAGCATCAGAACCTCATCTTTTCGCAGTTCATCTTCTCACGTCCAAAGGCATATAATTGTTAAATTAGCTGCTCACGGAGTTCAGTGCCTCAGTTTCAAAAGGATCCAATTTAAATGATTTTATAAACCTATTGCAAGCCTCGTCAATCGGCATCAATCAACGTTGTCCTAGATTCATCCAGTTGTTGTCTGTTTCGCCAAGATGAACATTGAGATTTCTATATGGTTACTAGATCATATGGACCCAGCTTGTAGTTAATTGTTATGTTTGCCTGAGAAGCCAGAGACTCTCTTAAAGTGATGACAAAAAGCGGGCTACAAACCAAAGATTCTTCAACATATGGATTTCTGTAATTGCGAACAAGTCGAGAGGATTTGCGTTGGAAGTGGGGTTAGAATAATAAAGAAAACTACAATGTATTTTGTTCCCTTCAGGAAGAGAAAGAACACTAAATTTTAGCTGTCTTTGGTTTCACCTACCTTGGTTTCATATGTTTCCGGCAACTCTTGCTCTTTTCCTTTTCTTTCCGTCCGTTTGTGGAGGAGCAAATCATGACATATGGCAAAGTGTCTTTATATATTGTAGGGAAAATGCCACGAAAAACCCGAACTATACCCATTGGGACAATTTTACCTTGAACTTTTTTTTATGTCATGAAAAATTCCAAACTATGTCACTTGGGACAATTTTACCCCAAATATTTTTTTGTGCCACCAAAAATCCTAAATTGTGCCACTTTGGACAATTTTACCCTGAACTTTTTATTGTGCCATAAAAAAATCCTAAATTATGCCACTTGGGATACATTTACCCCAAACTTTTTAATTAAATGACATCTTCGTCTTTTCACTTCTTCTTTTTCCCTTTCTTCCCCCGCTGCCGGCCATGGTAGAGGGAAGCCAGCGAGGGCCATGGTAGAGGGAAGCCAGCGAGGGCCACCCTCGTCGGCGGCGGCGTTCGGCGAGGGTGGCCCCCGACCAGGCGAGAGACGCCCCTGCCAGATCTAGTGGGGGCAACCATCGCCTGACTCCTCGCCTTTTGGTAGGGGTGGCCCTCACCAAATCCAGTGAGGGTGGCCCTCACCCAGCTCAAGCGAAGCGAGGGTCATCCCTGCTGGATCTGGCGAGGGCAACCATCACCCAACTCAAGCGGAGCGAGGGTCGCCCCTGCCGGATCCGGCGAGGGCAGCCCTCACCCGACTCAGGCGAGGGCGGCCCTCACCTGACTCAGGCAAGGAGTCAGGCGAGGGTCGCCCCTGCCAAATTTGGCAGGGGTGTCTCTCGCTCAGTCAGGGGCCACCCTTGTCAGACATCGCCACCGGCGAGGGTGGCCCTCACCGGCTTCCCTCTACCATGGCCGACAAAGGGGGAAGAAAGGGAAAAAAAAAAAAAAAAAAAGAAGAAGTGAAAAGACGAAAATTCCCTTTAATTAAAAAGTTTGGGGTAAATGTGTTGCATAGTTTGGCATTTTTTGTGGCACAATAAAAAGTTCGGGGTAAAATTGTCCTAAGTGACATAGTTTAGGGTTTTTGGTGGCACAAAAAAAATTTGGGGTAAAATTGTCTCAATTGACATAGTTTGAGGTTTTTCATGGCACAAAAAAAAGTCTAGGGATAAAATTGTCACAAGGGACATAATTCAGGGTTTTTCATGGCATTTTCCCTATATTGTATCTCTCACCAATCTTAAGTAAAGCTCGTACTTTATCGTTGCATACCATCTCCCCATCTCTATGGTATAAATGTCGTGTGATACTCGTCGATTCATTATGCAAATAAGCTTTCACTTCTTGTAGATGCGGGTTCTTTAAGGTACCGTTTGGTAACCTTCCTATTTTTTTTTATTTTTCTGTTCTTTTATTCCTCGTAATAGAAAAAGAACATAAATCTATTTGATAACATCCACTAATGTTTTTATTCCTCATAATATAAAGTTGTTCCAGAAAATATATTTGGAATAGAAACAAGAAGTGGGAAAAAGTAGTTCATTGTTTCCATTTTTAGAAAATTATTTCTTGGATCGCTGCTACTCTAATCGTTGTCGGCTGTCACTCGTTGCACGCCACCGCCGATGGCTGCCAGTTGTTGGCCGCCACTGCCATTGCCCCCGCCACTTGTCTCTGGCCATTGGTCACCAAGTCACCCGTTCGCCAGTTGCCCTTGCCATTGAATAAAAATGGAATAATTTTTTTTTAGTTAGTATCAAATGCATTCTTATTCTTTTTTTATTTCAAAAAATGAAAATTTGTGTATTTACCAAACACATTGTTTTATTCAAAAATTGTTCCAAAAAAAAAAATAAAAAAGAACTATTTATATAAAAAAAATTATTAGGAATAAAAATGTTACCAAACGCAATTTTACCCTTTTCCTCACACTATCGGCGATGAAGTAGCATTCAACCTTGTAGAGTGGTCCTCGACCCTTCCCAACAAATTTCAAAGTATTTAGGAAAGAGAGACTCATTTGAACACGAGACTCTCACCTTCTCTTGGGTGTGGCTTCCCAAGCAATTATTTTATGAGTAGCTTATGTAACTCTTATGATGACCTTAAATTATTCAACCCCTGTTATGCAAGATAAATGGTTTGGACTATTCAAGAGAGTTGCTCTATATTTTCTTTTCCTCTAGCTATTAAGATCTTTGACTTCGCTCGTTATATCGACAGCAAGACAACTTTGACTTTTGACGAGAATCTTCATGTGTCTGAATAATACTAGACGGACTAAGACTAAGCAAAGTGGTATCTAGAGAAGGATAATATTTATAGATCCAGAAGGATCAACAGTTTATTTCTTCGGTGCTTTAGTCGGTTGGGATTTGTTTAGAAAAACAACAATACGTGCATAAGTAAGATAGAATCAAAATCTTATTCGCAGCGGAAGTAAAACAACCATATACACTTTTCCTTGACATTGTTCATACATTTTAATAAAAGCACATATAAGTGATAGAGGGTCTAATCATATTATTCCTGTATGGGGTTCAAAAATTTTGGTTTTGACGTTTCTCAGACTCTGATCACGGACGTCTGATGTCCTTGCAGCATTGGTTCTAATATCCTTCAGATTTTGACTATGCTTATTCGATCTTTGGTAACACCAGTTCTAATGTTCTTGGAATTTTGGCCACAAAAATCTAATCTCTTCCGATTACACTAGTTTTAACACTCTTTAGATCCACGAATGTCTGATTTCTTCATAACCCAAATTTTGACATTCTTCAATTGAGCCCACAAATGTCGGGCCTCTAGTTTAGACACACCACCAATTTCTCACGTTGAACAAGAGAGAAAAATTGAGAGGTCTCACCACTACAATTGTGTTGGCAGTCTCTTGTGTGTGAATAACTCGGTTGATCACTATCAACACTCTTAATTGTCAATTGTTGATCATCTTTAAATTAGCTCTCTCAATTTCCCTTTTATAACTAGTCCAAATCATATTCAATTTGGTTCATTAACTCCAAAACCATTTCGGAGAATTAATTCGGTCGTAACGTCTAAGCTTGCTTCAGAAGTTGAATTAAGTTTTGAAACCGTTTTAGACATTAACTTGAGCATTAATTTTGTAACTGTTACATAATATTTTTCCAAGCATTAATTTGTAACAGTTACAAGACTTTACTATGGGTATTAACTTTGTGACCATTACAAATATTTAATTTGATTATTGTGTTTGAAATCGTTTCAAAACTTTAATAGAGTCATTAAGTCTGAAATTGTTTCATATATTTAATTTGACTATTAATTACGAACTCACTTCGGATTATTAATACGGCCATTGGTTTTGAATTTATTTCAGATCATTAATGTAACCATTAATTCTAAACTTGTTTTAGATATTTAATCCAACTATTGAATCTCAACCCACTTCAAATTTTTGATTCGACCATAAAGTCTGAAACCCTTTTCAAATCTTTAAAGTCTAAAACCCCTTTTTCAAAACCTGCATTTTCAGCCTGACTTAATCTAATTGTTTCAAGTACAAACATATTTGCAATATTGTCTTCCTTGTTCAAACATCATTCTAAATTAGTTGTGATGTCTGACATCCTTAGGTTTATCACTGAGTCAATAGTAGGATTTGTACTAACACATTAACACAATCAAGAAAACTGATTATCACAATCAATCTCTAGTTCTTACAAACCATGAGTGATATCTAGCAATATATTATAGCTACCAAGACAATGTGAATATATCAAGAACATAATGTCGGCTTTGGCGACTGTGTAATTTGATCTATCTGTCTCACTATGTCCCAATCGAACAAAGGCCATGGAATTGTTGGTCAAGTCACCAATTCGATCATATGTCTAAAGCAAATTGACATGTATTCTTCAAGACTTGAATCATTCATTCTTGGTTAGAACCATGGCCAATGATTTCAATACATTGTCACGATTACATCACATATGACATCAATATTCTATCTTGTATATTTACATATATAACATGAAGATAGATTTCATATTGCGCACACATGTGCCTTTGTATGTAAACAAATTATGACCATTAAGCACAGAGACGGTCCAATGAAATGTCAATATGTGCACTTGTGAACTATAGCCATCTAACATACAAGTCAGTATCATGCCTCAAGTCTAAGGATCTTACATTAGACCAACACATGAATGATTAGTCATTGCCCCCACTTAAAAGCTTTCATGTTGTTAATCGTTGTATACATATCACACTTAGTGAACTTGTCCGAGACAAGCACTTGTGTTCTACCTCGAGTATCACAATACCTAATAACTTGTGACTTATCATTCCCATGAGATATCCACCTGAAACATACCAATCTCAATAGGATCCTCAATATTCTCTCAATAATCCATCTATCAGGAATTGTTTAAAGATTCAGCATAACTATAAATTCATCACACATATTCTTAATACCTTAAGAATAGGTCCAATCATAATTGATCTTGTGAACTCATTCATATAAATAGGACAATAAATGAAAGCTTTTCTGCTATTAAATAATCCCTAACATGCAACTATTACATGATTGCTTTAGGGCATATAGCTAGCATAGTCTTCGTCAATAAAGAAGGCAGAGAGTAGCTAATCAATCAACTTGGAAGTGAAGGACAAGAAATGTTCTACACGGACTTGTCCGTTTATATTATGAACTAGGCAAGTTTCGAGACAATTGTTTAGCATCCCAACAATGCAAAAAATAAAAATAAATACACAAGCAAGATTATACGCTAGCAATTACATAATTCTTAATTCTAGCAATCGCATTCATTTTATTAGTAGATGAGAGTTTCCATTTGATGACTTCTCACATAAAAAAGCATTTTGCACTGACGGTGTACCTTACATAGATCCAAACTTAATGGGTGTTCCGAAAACAAGATCATACATGTATAAACTTGATGGCCGGGCTGAATTTGTTCCATGCACATAATTCATACATATCCATCTTCAGTCATTAAGCCTAAATCATGGTTCTCCGTGTCCTCTGCTAGGCATCACTTTTTCCTGAGTCGTTTATTATAGTTTTGAGTCGGGAGAATTGCCAAAAAAGTCCTAAACCTATTGAGATTGTGTCAATTCAGCCCTAATTTTTTTTTTGACCAATTTAGTTCTAAACCTTTTGCGATTATGCCAATTTAGTCCATCTAGTCAAATTTGACCAGCTGGAGCTGACGTGGACGCCGGTCGGCACCGGCGACAATATTTTTATTATTTTTTAAATTTTCTTTTTTTTTCTCTTGCCCCTTCCCCCCCCCACTGGCAGTAGTGGCCGGCCAGCTCCGACGAGGCTGCCGGCCACTGCGCGAGGGCCACGAAACCCTCGCCGGCGACCTCGCCCAAACCTAGGGGAGGTCTGGGCATCGCGGCGAGGGTCGCGGCCCCAACGACCCTCGCCGGCAACCTCGCCCAGACCTAAGGGAGGCCTGGGGGTTGTGGCAAGGCCACCAGGGGTCGCGACCCTCGTTGGCGGCCTCGCCTAGACCAGGGCGAGGCCTGAGGGTCGCAGCGAGGGCGAAGCCACCTCGCCCAAGTCTAGGTGAGGCCGTCGGGGCCGTGACCCTTGCCGGCGACCTCGCCCAGATCTAGGCGAAGCCACCTCACCCAGGTCTAGGCAAGGCCGCCGGGGGCCGCAACCCTCGTTGGCGACCTCGCCCAAGTCTAGGCGAGGCCGCCGAGGGCCACGACCCTCGCTAATGGCCTCGCACAGACCAGGGCGAGGCCGCCAATGAGGGTGGCCGGTCTAACGAGGGCTGCGACCCTCGCTAAGCCTTGTCGGAGCCGGCCGCCACTCTACCGCCGGCCGGGGGGGGAGGGGCAAGAGAAAAAAAAGAAAAGGAAAAAAAACAGAAAAATTCAAAAAATAATAATATTATTATTAAAATATTGTCACCGGCGCCGACCAACGTCCACGTCAGCTCTGGCCGGCCAAATTTGACCGGATGGACTAAATTGGCATAATCGCAAAAGGTTTAGGATTGAATCGGTAAAAAAAAATGTTTAGGACTGAATCGGTAAAAAAAAGGTTTAGGATTGAATTGGCACAACCCCAATAGGTTTATGACTTTTTTGGCAATTCTCCCATTTTGAGTCTCGCCTACCCACCCAATAGGTTTATGACTTTTTTGGCAATTCTCCCGTTTTGAGTCTCGCCTACCCACTTAGTGATTGCACTAGCACATGCGCTTACCGAGCAAGTCCCAAAATTGGACCGAGTAAAGCTTATTTAGTCAATCATGGACATATCTAAACGCAAACCAACCAAAAAAAAAAAAAAGAAGAGAAAAGAAAAACAAAACAACCTAATTCTCATTACAGCATCAAAGGGCTTATTACTTCAAAACCAAGCTGCAAGTCCGTCGAAAAGTCGAAGCACGACGTTCCTATTCGATTTTTCATAGTCATGTTTCTTTAGAAAATGTATTCATCCATTCCAAAAAGTCTCGTTCGATGTACGAATCGACCCAGCAAAGTCGCCAGCAGTGAGTATCGATAAAGTTTAGAGTCGCACGGACGCTTTGTGTCGTCCGAATCATATGCCTTCTCCAATTAGCGGACAGCCAACGAACGGAGCACGACAGCAGCCACTGGGACAAAGGCAGAAAGGGGAAAGACAAAGGACAGGGTTGCACATGGAATATATAAAGAAGAGGGAGGAGGATCAATTGCGCTCGCTCGAGAGTTCCTCGAGCATGTCCTGATGTTCTTTTACGGAAACAACAAAGCCCACCAACGCCATAGCAAAAGAGAGCCAGAAATGAGAAGCACTCCTTCCATTTTCACTATCACAAGAAGCTGACCCCCACCCAAAAAAACGTGAAGACTTCCAACTTTTCTCACCACTCATCTCCTCCCTCCCTCTCTCTCTCTCTCTCTCTCTCTCTCGGTGAGAGGGCTGAGCTGGGTGCATCTCAATGATGCTGGAAATGGTCGATCCAGGGAAGAGGACAGTGCTTGCCGTGCTGCTCGTCATGATGAGCAGCAGCGTTTGGGCGGAGGACAGGCTCATCAACACGTCGAAGCTGGAGATGTTCGTGGACAAGCTCCCCGACATGCCCAGGGTCCGAGGTTTCGACGTCTTGAACGGCGTTCCTAGGCCCAAGTCTCTGGACATCGGCATGTACGAGATCCGCTGGGTAAGGAAGAAAGGTCCCTCTTCCGCTTCATCATCTTCCCTGCATCTCTCTCTCTCTCTCTCTCTCTCTCTCTCTCTCTCTCTGCAACTTTTCGGACCACTTTTTCTTCTCGAGTTTCCTCCGATTCATCATGTTCTATGCTGGCATCCCGTGATTCATAGAGCTGCAGATTTGCCCTGCTTAGAGCTATCTTGTTCTCGTTGGATTCCAGTTCATCTGCTTCGATCTGAAAGAAATTCCATTCTCGATGTGAACAAGAGAAAGAGACCAAGACACACATTTTTCTATATGTGCTGTACTGACAATTTCATCACTCCCCCCACGCAACCAGATTTTTAGATTTTCGGATTTTCTCGAGCTACCTGTGATTTTGGTCAACGAACTCGTCAACCTTACACTGCCAGCAAAAGTCCAGGCCTTGTTCAGTGAACTGCATGTGAAAGACTGACTCTTTTTAATTTTTTTTTAAAATTTCACTTTTGTGGTCTCCGCAAAAAAGGTTTTCACTTTTACTTCGGCTCTTATATATATTAATTTCAATTCCTTTTTGGAATTCCATATTCGATTTCTTGAAGTATAGATAAGATTAGGACATGACTTTAATATCGTCAACATAAATTAACTCAATTGATGCGCCAACCTATGTTTTTCAAAGGGATGAGATTCGCCGAATTTATATAAAAACTGAAGTGCAATTCCAAAAGAACTGCGATTAGTCCCGAAGCAATTGGTTCGGGTTCAATCGATCATTAGTGTTAATCGTATATGTAATCAAGATGACAATCATTCTTTCTGACTTCTGATGTTTTAATTAGCCAATGTTCTGTGCCACCTTTTCTAGAGATCTCCATCCTCCACTCTCCTAGCCGATTCTCGCCTACCAACTAGAATTTTATATTGCTATATACGATTGGGCGTCAATAAAGTTTAATCTTCATTAGGGGTTGGAAGCTTTTGGGGAGTATTAATTATCAATAAATAAATTCGTGGAGAACCCCAATAACCTGTTACAAGGACAATAATTTAATGTTGCTGGGTCCTCATCTTTTTATAATTATGTTGTAGTAAAGTGTTTGCTTTTCTGCTTTTTTGCTTTTCACAGAAATTCCACAGGGACGTCCCGCCGACCCCGGTGTTCGCCTTCGGCACCTCCCAGGCCGCCGCCACGGTCCCCGGCCCCACCATCGAGGCCCTCCACGGCGTCGGCACCTGCGTGACGTGGCAGAACTACCTCCCCTCGAAGCACATCCTCCCGTGGGACCCGACCATCCCCACCGCGACGCCGCGCTCCCGGATGGGCATCCCCACCGTGGTTCACCTCCACGGCGGGATCGACGAGCCCGAGAGCGACGGGCACTCGCACTCGTGGTTCACCGCCGGGTTCCGGGACCGGGGGCCCAAGTGGACCCAGGCGAAGTATCACTACCACAATGGCCAGCACCCCGGGAACCTGTGGTACCACGACCACGCCATGGGGTTGACCCGGATCAACCTGCTGGCCGGCTTGATCGGGGCCTACATCATCCGCCACCCTGAAGTGGAGTCGCCGCTCGGGCTCCCCGCCAGCGACGAATTCGACCGCCCGCTGGTCGTGTTCGACCGGAGCTTCCGCGTGGACGGCTCCATATACATGAACTCCACCGGGAACAATCCCTCCATACACCCGCAGTGGCAGCCGGAGTACTTCGGCGATGCGATCATCGTGAACGGCAAGGCGTGGCCTTACATGGTGGTCCGCCGCCGGAAGTACCGGTTCCGCATCATCAACGCCAGCAACGCGCGGTTCTTCAAATTCTTCTTCACCAACGGGCTGGAGATCGTCCACGTGGCGGCCGACTCGGCCTACCTCGGGCGCCCGTGGCGACCAACGAGACCCTGGTGGCCCCGTCGGAGATCGTCGACGTGGTGGTCGACTTCGCCAAGTCGAAGTCCGACCACGCCATCCTGGCCAACGACGCGGCGTACCCGTACCCGTCGGGCGACCCGGTCAACGAGGCCAACAGCAAGGTCATGAAGTTCGTCATCAAGAAAGACCCGGAGGTCGACCCGTCGAGGTTGCCGGAGAAGCTGGTCGAGTACCCGGCGGCGGACTCGTCGGCGGCGACGCGCACGCGGTACATCGCGATGTACGAGTACACGAGCGACGCCGACGAGCCGACGCACCTCTACCTGAACGGCAGGCCGTTCGAGGACCCGGCCACCGAGACCCGAGGGAGGGGACGACGGAGGTGTGGCGGGTGATCAACCTGACGGAGGACAACCACCCGCTGCACATCCACCTGGGGCTGTTCAGGGTGGTGGATCAGACGGAGCTGGTCGATCCGAAGGAGGAGTTCAAGGACTGCATGATTAAATCGAACGACGCGGAGAAGTGCCACGTGGGCGAGCACGCACGTGGCCAGAAGCTGGCGGTGAGCCCCAACGAGAAGGGGTGGAAGAACGTGTACAAGATGACGCCCGGGTACGTGACGACGATCGTGGTCCGGTTCGCCTACATCCACTCGAACTCGTCGTACCCGTTCGACGCCACGGCGGAGCCCGGCTACGTCTACCATTGCCACGTAAGTACAAGTTACAACTACGTAGCATTTTCACTTGCATATTTTCTCATCATTTGTTTCCTTTTTCTCTCATATTTTTTAAAATAATCTCAATAGAGAATTTTCAATAAGAAAAATGACATAAATGATCAATTAATTTTAACATAATATGTAATATGTAATATGATATAATTTTTAATTTGCTCATGATTTTGAATTTTAGCTTTTAATTTGTGATGTGGTCTATAAAATTTTAATTCATCAATTATAGTCTATGAACTTTTAGTACATATTCAACTTAATCCTTAGATTATATAAAAATATTTAATATTATCCCTAATATTGAATTAATAGAACTATAATGAACAATTAAATATAGATCATGGACTATATTGAATATATATCAAAAATTAAGAGACCATATTAAGTAAATTAAAGGTTTAAGGATTATATTGAACTTTAGCCTAATGTTTATGGACCACACTAGGTCAAAGTTTAGAGAGAATATATATCATTATCTCCTTTTGTTACTACAAGTCTAGAACCATCACTTTAGAGAAAAAAGGAATGAATTCCGGCATCGGAAATGAAAGTAGAGGTCCCTCGTTCTGGGATCAACACGTCGAGTTCCATAAGCCCCACTCCGAACGTGATAAGTGTGATCGTCGGCTTAATAGGCACACACCTTCATCATTCATTAGTGTGTGTGTGTGTGTACATATTATAGACACATTCAATTTATCAAGGAAGGAGGAATAAAAAGTCGAGGGTGAAAATCCCTTGGGGTATATAATTGAAATTAGCGTCGGATAGGGGGGCAGTTTTGTTTTTTGGGGTCGAAGGATCGGGGCCCTCTTGTATTATAGGATCGGGGGTAATGATAAAGTGGATTTTTGGGTCACGGGCGTATTACCCAATCGCCAGTCCGACACAACGAGTGGCTGAGAAGCTTTTCCCTGAATTCTCTTACATTCTGCATAGACAGTCCAGCGAATTGCCCCGCATGGGCTGCGTGCGGTTCACATGATGCTGGGTTCAGACTGATTTGTCCTGTCCGTTTCTGAAAAATTGAATAGATTTTTCAAAGAGATAACAAGAAAAACGATATATGAATTTTAGTCAAATATATAATTTGATTGAAATTTTAGTTTAATGTGTAATGAAATTTTTAAAATTTTAATTTATTAAATATGGTTTCTAAATTTTTGGTAAAATTAAATATATACAAAAATTTTAAAGACTATATTAAATAAATTAAAATTTTATGGACCACATTACATGTTGAGTTAAAGTTCATGAATCATATCAAACAAATTAAAAATTTAGAAATCAAATTGCACATTGGATCACATTCAAAGACTATTTGTGTCATTTCTCCATTTTAAAACTACATTTATTTATAAAATATATTTTCAAATATAATTGCTCGATCGTTTGAAATAATTAGTCGATAAAAATACTTTAATCATTACCGATAATTTATGTCAAAATATTTTTGTGATTGATAACAATATATTTTTTATTTGATACGAGCAATTATTTTTGTAAATTATGGCATCCTGAAACGAGCTTGAATGACGGCATGATGTTTTTGACGTTTTGTTTTGCTTTTTTTTGGGCCATGATGCTATGGTTTAAAAAGAAGTGTTTGAAATGGGCAGATCTTGGATCATGAGGACAACGTAATGATGAGGCCTCTGAAGTTCATCAAGTGAAGAGAAGGCCCACTGCAAATTGCTCCGAAGAGGCCCAAAACAAGGTCAGCACTAAACTGGAAACTCTAATTTTATACTCACTCAAGAGAATTTAATTATCTGTCAATGATCATTTCTAAGTTGTGTGTGTTTTTTTTTAGCAAATTACCAAAAAAATATTAAATATATTGTGTTTGTACCAATTCATTTATAAACCTTTCAATTTAACCGATTTAATCCTAAATATTTTGAAGATTTATCAATTTAGTCATTTCAATCAATTTTAACTGAAAATCGATAACATAGATACCAACAATGCCATAAAAATGGCTATTGATGACTAGAATAATTTTCATGATTTTTATGATGTTTTTCGATCATTTATTCTATTATTTATTTATTTATTTATTTTCTTTCTCTCTCTTCCTTCTTTTTTTTTACAAAGTTCGGACAAGGTCACCAACTCACCCTTACTGGTTATAGATGAGGACCAGCCAACACTCATCAAATCCAAGTGAGGGCCAGCGACCCTAGCTAGTAGCGAGTGGGGATCATAGTCATTGTCAAGATGACCAACTTAAAAAAAAAAAAAAGTTCAAAATTTTTTTAAAAAAATTATTTAAAAATACTCATGTCAATGTCAGCTTATCAACTATGCTACATATGGCACCTAATGTTTATGTTAGTGACTTTCCAGCAAAATTGACTAAAATCACTAAATTGACAAATCATTAATAAGTCTAAAAGTGAATTGGTCAGATTAGAAGGTTTGTGGTTGAGTTGGCACGAATATAATATGATTATAACTTTTTTAGTGATTTCACGTAACTTTTTCTATCTTTTTTGCATTTTTCAAAGGAGAAATTGATTGACACGTATTCTATTGCAAAATGCAGGATCCATTTTTAGCCACGTGTATCGAGGCAAGACGTGTGCGTGGATCATCTCAAAGTAAATAGAAAAAGAAAGTAGGGAAAAGTACAGTAGCTATTAAAGTATCTCAAATTACCTATTGCCAGAATGTATACGCTATTTACATACATACAGTCTTCTTTCACTATGAATGTAAGCTTTTGGATTGAATATTGTAATATGGTATCGGACTAGGTTTTGTCTTGATTTATTTGCATGTTGTGTATGTGTAGAGTTGCTATTTCCACTTGCATGTGAGATTGAGTGCCAAACATTTGCTACATGGCCCGTCTTCAAAATTCATATACTCTTTATACACATGTAACCTCCTTCTATTTATTGACTTAAACTTTTAAGTTAAATATTCTAATAGCGTCAAATTAACGTGGAGATGGCTACTATGTATTTTTTTGGGTTGTGGAATTTGGAATATGTGAAATCTGAAGAAAAATTCTTAGTTAAAACAAGTATGGAAGGAATATTTACCTTGTGATGGTATGTATAGATCAAGTTAGTGTTCAAAATATCATGGAATTAGCCAATAATTAGTTAATAATATAAAGTGATGACATAGATATAATTTTTAGTGAGCTAAAAATTTCCTATTTCTACCAATGACTTTTCATATGAATGAACTACTATCGACATGTAGATAGATAGAAATTTAATTTCATGCTCAAAGGGAAACGAGAAAAAAAAGACGTAAGATTGGTGGGTAATGAAAAAGAAAAGACGGTAAGATTGTGTAAACTGTGAAAAATGGAAATATTTATTAAAGGAGATTGTGAGCATTGATTAGATTAGAGAACATAATAGTCATTAGGAACCAAGACTAATGCTTTATTTGCTTAAAAAATGAGTAATTTAAAAAATATTATCTTTTTTTTTTTTTATCTTAAAAATGATTGATTGTATCATTTATAAAAATGAACAAAAAATATTTTCACTGTCCACAAAGTAAAATATTTGGACATAAATTATTATTGATAATGGAAATATTTTTCATTAACTAATTATTTTAGGTAATCATTTTTTTTAAAGAATATTTTTCAAATTATTTATTTTTTGTGAGATAAACACATCCTAAATTACAAAATTCCATTGTTTTTTGTATGGTCATGTGATTTGATTGGCTTAGCAGGAATCTTAAAACCCTTATTCGACTAATCAAATTAATGGAATACCAATATCCTTCTACAATTTACTTGGTTATTGAGGTAATTATATTCTTCTGAGACGATGGCATCACAAACATCCTGAAATTTTGCCTCGTTTTACAATCAATACTTTTAATTCTTTTCAAATAATTACCTCAACTATTTTCAAATGTAGGTCAACTCGACAAATTCACGGAAGAAATATGCAAACACAAGCACTAACGTCTTTATATAACCATTAACAGTTCTCATCGGATTGCGATGCGGCCTCTTTTAATTATATCCACGTCAAAAGAGACATATTCAATGGCTAAAGTTGTCCAAGACAACACCTTCTCTCTTGCCGCTAGTCACCTAATGTCTAATTGGAAATGTTATAATGGTTGTTGAGTAAGCGAGTCTAGCTACCGAGCCATGTCAACAAAAAAACAAACAAGGCATAACAATTTAATCACATGATTATAAAACGGGTAAATGGATGATCGATATTCACAACATCGCTTCTCCCGTTTTTTTTTTTTTTTATGATTGAATTTGACATTTCCTTCACTACTTTTCGACATCATTTTCTAAAATCGATTTACCCATTTTTATAAAAATCCCTCGCATTTCTCATTTGTATTTTGGGATTAATGTTAATTTTTTTTGTCAAAGGTTTTCTGTTTATTATTCTTATTATCTGGATAAGTGGATTGGGCCTTCGGGTTTATCTTTTTTTTTTTTTTTTTTTTTTTGTGGACGGAGTTGGGGTTTATGTCTGCACGAGGATAAAGCGGTGATATTTTAACCGGCGAAAATTTAGAACAGAGGAGAGGAGGCGGAGTGGAGAGCGAGACGAGGCACGTCCGCTCCCCTGTTCTCTCCCGCTTCTTCTCCTTCCTCTCCCTCGAGAGCTCGAATGGAACGCAACGTACGTCGTGGCCCGGCCGATCTTGTCCATCGCCTGTCTGGTCTTGCAGAATTAGCGAAGCGCTAACCAAGCTAAGGTCTCTCTCTCTCTCTCTCTCTCTCTGTGCGCGAGGTCTGTCTTATCATTTGTCTGCTATCACTCCCAGAAAAGAAGATTGCTGGAGAAAATGTTGCAACTTCGAAACTGGGTTTTGCTGTAGATGTTCGTTAGATGCTTCTCGGTGCGATTTCGGTGAACTTGTGGCGAAATTAGCTCGTTTGGATGAAATGGAGGTGGCGATTGCTGTTGTTCTGGTTCTTCTGTTTATTTCTTTTCGGACTAGTTTGTTTCTTCTTTGATTCTGTGATGGTGTACGGCTACAATGTCTTGTTAAGCAGTCGCTAGAATGGCAAAGGAATGATTTTGTTGGTGTTGTTGTTGTTGTTTTTTTTTATGTATAGATTAGGGGCAACCCCAATGCAAGAGCTAATTCGGGTTATCTTTATTAGTAGATTGGTTATCAGCTGCCTTACTCTGATGAGTAATAGAGAAAGCCCGTGTAGAGCAATTTGAGCTGTGGAAGAAATGGCGGTGCGACTAAGCCAGCCATTTCCTTCAATTGGCGGCAGCGGCAGTTTCATGCTCAATTCCTGGTTATCTACGACGAAGCCACGCAAATTCTGCATGGCTTCATACCATCCATCAGTTAAATGGGCTAAATTTGGTGTTCTTATTGCGATTTCTTTTTATTGTTTGAGGCTGTAAATTGATTGACGTGAATGACCGGTACTGTGCAGTGGAAGAGAGATTATACAAGTGTAATGATAGTGCCCACTGGAGTTGGTGCATCCATCGGAGGATATGCCGGTGATGCTTTGCCTGTTGCCCGCACTCTCTCTTCAGTCGTCGATTGCCTTATCTCTCACCCTAATGTACAGCTCTTTATTTTCTTCTCTATCTTATGTTTCTTCTTGAGGGTATAGTTGCCATGTTTTGTATAATGGAGTGTGTGAACAGCTCTCTTGGGTGCGCATGCTGATGCTCAGCAGTCATGGTAGCTCTCTTCTTTGTTTCAGTTTACTTCTCTGTTGCAAAAATGTAGATTGATCTAGAACATTAATTGATTAAGAAGATTCTACTGATTGCTGAGCTGAAATTCTCGTGTGCCTAGTTGTATTCTGGTGGACGTGAATGGGAGCTTATGAAATTGTCAGAAGCAACTTAAGTTATGGATCTGTTTTAAATCTCTGCTATTGTGGTTCCATGGAATGGACAAGTAGTTAAATTGAAGTTTTTGATCTCTCTAAGACAACAAGACACTTCTTTTCCTCTTAAAGGGTAGTGCAGTCTCGTCTGAATATGAGTGCCATCTCTGTCATTTCAACTTTGAACTGCTCTGAGATCTACTTGCCTTATTAGAACCATAGTGTAGATCAACCAATGTGTTTAAGTGGATTGACTATTTCGTTTGTTAGGTGCAGCTGAATCAAACATAAACTCCTAGTGTATGGTAGCATGCCCCTATTGTATCAATCGAGTCCGGCACAAAGAAAGAAAAGCATGGAGATTTAATGAAAAAAAATAAAGGAAGGAATTATATATTTTTCGGTAATGTGTCTCCTGTACTTGATGTCCAGGGCGAATCTTGAACTGCAATCCTGGATCCACTTGTTATTGTCAGACAAATGAATATTATTGCCGATGAAAAATCTGGTCAAACAGTTCATGGGTGCTTATATTTGTAGGTTGCATGTTTCTTTTTTGACTCAGCAATGATCACACATGCCGATGCATAATTTAACATGTCATTGTTCAATAGGTTCTTAATGCAGCAATGCTCTACTGGCCAATGCCTAATGTGTTGTATGTTGAAGGCCATGCTCTTGATCAGTTTGCAGAAGGCTCATGGGCACTGCAGCCTGTTCATCAAAATAAGGTTCTACTGTGCACTTCATTTATCTTTAGAGCTTCAACCATCTTCTGTGTACTTCGTGAGCTGAATGTGTGGGACTTGTGACACACCAAAGGTTGGTCTTGTTCTTGATGCTGCAATAGAAGAAGAGCTTCGAGTTCGTCATTTACAAGTTGCTGATGCAACAAGAGCTTCCCTTGGCTTGCCTGTTCTGGAATATATTGTCACGGATACCGCATTAGAGGTCCGATACTTTACTTTCTCTGAAATTGTGGTGCCGATCTGATGTTCTAAGTTTGTTTTGACCTCCATATGTTCACTTTCCCCTCCCTTTTTAGGTCTTGTTCTTAGGGCACTCATTTACTTATTATGTATAGTGAATTTTTAATTTAAAACTTTGTTATTATAGGTAATAAAGGATATTTCTAACTCATTAAAAATGAGAAAATTTAGTAACTTTACACGCCACAAGACATTGGAACATGCAAACCTTTCTTTCTTTCTTTTCTTTTTTTTTACATTTCGAAAGCACATTAAATGTAGCTTAATCAATGCCCTAAGAGCACTTTTTTACAAAATCCAATGGTTTTTAATGTGCATCAATGGTGCATTTACTCTCATTGTGAGTAATTATATTTGGGTATACAAGCGTGCTATACTTTAGCATTAATCTGTGTCACTTTAATGCCGAGTGTTTCTTGTTCAGTCTCCTTCAATTGTTTCTATGTTTCTTCATTTTACGGTATTGAAGCATTCTCGACCCTTTTGTGATAAATATGAGTTCTCATGCTTTCAAGGGTTGGCTTCCTCTTCATAAATTGTATTTTCAGGTGGAGAAGTGGATCGATCCTGAGAATGGTCATTCTACTGGGAGGATCAAGCATCCTGGTGCACTATTGAGAGCTGTACAAACTTTAGTAAGCAGAGCAAAGGTAAATGCTGTTGCTGTTGTGGACGCTTCCCAGATGATGATTTGGATGACACAGATGATTATCGACAAGGGATGGTATGTATCGATTAATTTTGATTCCTTATCCCTTGTCTAATCATAAGTTTTTGTCAATCAGAGCTCGATGAGGAAGCCAACTTCATCATAGATTATTTGTGTATGGAAATGATATTCTTTGTAGCTTTACGGGCTCTTAACAGAGTACTTCTCTTCATCAATTGTCTACTCTGTTCAGGGAATAGATGATATAGCGGGAGTTGAGGCACTCATTAGTCATTTGGTGGTAAAGGAGTTTCAGATACCTTGTGCTCATGCTCCTGCTATGTCACCCCTGCCCCTGAGCCTATCTCTCTCCCCGAAATCGGCTGCAGAGGAGGTTAGTGCTTGTACGGAAACAATCTCTCTATCTGTTGGTGCGTGTTTGTATCGGTTGTAGGTGCAGGTGGGTCAGTGGCTGTGTAGCCTCTCATGTGCATGCGCATGCGCATGCTTATGGCATTACCTTTACTTTATATGCCTGTTGGAAGTATTGTGAATAATCAATATCTTATGGACAAGCCAGAATATCTTACTAGTGAAGTAGACATCATTTAAACTGCTGACTAAGTGGATGTTATAAATATGGCATGAGATCCACTGGAATAGAGATGTCTAGTAAGCTGTTCCTACATTCCCAAAATTCAAGAATGCTTAGATAGCCGTTCTTTCAGCCATTCTTTTGTTCCTTCCAAAAAATCCAAATTGATCTCATGGGTTGATGGTTAAAATTCTCTTATAAACTTAATTCCCCACTTATCAAGGTTCCATCTTTGGATTATAACTTATCCTGTTAATAGCTTGAGATGAAGGTCAAAATCCTTCTCAGGGTTTTTTCTTGATTTGTATCTTTTCATAGAACTTTCAAAATGCTATGTCAGTTGGAGAGATGTCTTGTTACATTCTTACAACTTATGACCTTACTTTAGTTTTAATGAGTAGCTTCTGGAGACCATACTGGTCTTGGGCTGCAACTATATGGAACGCTCTGAGACTTTTTCCAAACATATATGGATTTTTGTGCATTTACAAAGGCATGCTTGTGTGATTCTTTGTGCTCAATGTGGGTCTATGTATATCTTTACCATCCTGAGTCCTAATGTATGGGTTTTGTAGATAGGATACACATTCCTTCCTTGCGTGCTTGCCGGGCTAAGCAATGCACCTCAATACTTAGTCAACAAATCGGAGTTTATGGAGAAAAGGTGCATATTAGGCAGTGACGTTGATAGTGTTGTTCTTCCTATAGATGCTTGTGGAGGTGATGGTGCTCTTGCTTTCGCAAGAAGGAAAAAGAAGGTAATTGTACGAATGCAATACTGCTTTCTGCTAAATTTCTTTCTCCAAAGTTGTATAAACAGAATAGACTTGATACCATTACTCAAAGAAAGAGCAACCAGGTTACCTTCTATATAGCCAAAAGGAGTTTTATTCAACATTTTCTCTCTTTACTTATTTCAGCCGTGATAATCGTTGTGGAGGAGAATGAAACGGTTCTCAATGACACACCAGACAAGCTAGAGATTGAAGCGGTATGACACTGAAGCCTAGCCCATTCTCTTCTTCCATAATCTTTTGTGTTGAGATCCCATGAAACATTTTGAGAAAAGTTTGATGCCAGTAGGATTGTCAACCACCTCATTTTTGTTTCTCAAGAGATGCAATTACTGGATTAAAAGCTTCAAAAACACAGTTTTGCCCTTCAATAAGGGCTTCTTTAGTTAGGGGAGAAGAACATTAGGAGTGCCAAAATTTTCGTACGGTGCTCACTTTTGTGCCAAATTTTTTTTTTCACTCAAGTGCCAAATCAGAGTGAAATCGTTCAGTTAAGTGTCACTTCCGACTAAAAGTCATACGTGGATTATTTTTAATGATTTTCCATATTTTTTTAATAATTTTCGATTTTTAATGTTGATTTTTTCAATTCCTACGTGGTTTCTCTTTGCATAGCAATCAGAAATGATGTTGTTTCTCTTTGTGCAATGGTAAAAAATGACATCGTTTTTCTTCTCATCTCATCTTTGACCTCTCTTCTTTTTGCCTTTTTTTCTTTAGGGCTGACGAGGGTCATTGGTGACCCTCTTTGGTCACGGAATCCTTGCCCTGGGCCACAAAGGCCCGGGGTGAGGCCGTCGGAGCTTGGCCGGCCGATGGCGAAGGCTGTTGCGGCCTTGCCCGCGGTTGGTGAGGGTCTCACTGGCCAGCCCTCACCCAGATCTAGCTGGCAAGACCCTCACTAGCCATGGGTGAGGCTGCGAAGGCCTTTGCCAGCGGCCGGCAGAGCTCCGACAGCCTCACCCTGGGCCTTCGTGGCCCAGGGCGAGGGTCACTGGTGATCTTCACCGGCCCTAAAGAAAAAAAAGCAAAAAAATTCGAAAATTTTCCAAAAAATTAATAAATATATTAAAATATTATTTACCGATAGCCACATTAGTTTTTCCGGCGGCTAAATCGGAAGTGGCACTTAAGTAAACGTTTTCTTAAACTTATAGTATTCAAATGAGTGAAAAAAATTTTAGCATCAAAGTGAGCGTCGTACGAAAGTTACGGCACTCCTAGTATTCTTTTCCTTTTAGTTAGGACTAAAGGGTAGCTTTGAGACCCAATAATATCAATAAATTCATATTTT
Organism: Angophora floribunda; assembly: GCA_014182895.1. NCBI lineage: Eukaryota > Viridiplantae > Streptophyta > Magnoliopsida > Myrtales > Myrtaceae > Angophora > Angophora floribunda. The sequence goes on along the minus strand of CM024711.1, from coordinate 25,871,037 downwards.
CGTTGCTTTAATTATTAAGGTAGATTAAGTTTGGGGCATCCGACACTTCTCCCTTTGCTGAAAATTTTATGTAAAGCTGGTGGAAACACTCGATCCATGACTTTCCCAATATCTAATTCTATGCAATGATAAGTGGCGGAAAGAAATAAAAAAAGCAACTCTATGCAATGGCATCCTCTCTTCATGTCTCATGATTATCTGTAGCCACTGAAAAGCACGCAACAACGTCAATTGTCTGTACAGGTAAAGGTTTCTAATTACTGGGAAGCAATAGGTGTAATTGCAGCTCATAAGGCTGGCGTGCTCCCAGATGCTCTAAGGAGGAACAGGATAGGCAACATCTGCAGTGTTTCAGTTGCGCCTCATAACGGTAGTGCAGTTGCTAGTTTTGCCTCTTCTGCTTGATCTAATGTAGAGGCCTCATGCAAAAGACATTGTTAAACAGCGCGCATGGGACCTTTCTGATGTGAAAAGGGTTTGTGGCAAGAATCATGTAGAGGACTCGTTCGCGATATCGAGTTCTTTAAATTGACCAGTGTCTTTTTTTGAATGTCTTGAATACGAGTGCTGTGCCTAATTAAATATCGGACCGATGCTTTCGTGGTTGTTCTACTCTCTTTTCTCTCCGTGGGTCACTAAAGCTGGCCGACCTACTTGCCCTGAAATACTGCTCTGGTGTTTGATGGGAACACGAAACAGCTGGTCAAGACGTACAACTATACTAGGTTGGTCCTCACATTGTCGCTTAAATGCCTTATCGACTTGTTTCCATCGATTATTGGTTGCTGTAGCTATCATTCACCGTCCGAAAACTGTATATGATGCTGACTTCTCACTTTCGAGGATGCTATGCATTGCCTAAGTCGCACAGCCTCGCCGAATGGTGATTATCAGGGATTCCCCAGAGAACTCGACCTCTAAGGGGTGTTGCCTAACGGTTCCTTCATGAGCTTAGGTACATCCATGGGTAGATGTGTTCATCAGATCGTTAATATGGAGCCCGCCAAAGAGGGCAGGTTCTCAAAGAGTGACGTGTTACATGTGACAGGTGCGATCTGCCTATCTAGTGCTAGTGCTAGCAGTGGTCCATCTCTGCAATGTCCGCGAAATGAACAGGAAATTTTGCCGTCCGCCATGTGTCTAATACAAAATTCCTGAAAGCCGAAAGTATAATGACTCCAAAGCTTGCTTTTGTGGTGAATCTGTAATGCGTATCCAGTTTTAGACATCAGAATCTCCATCTTTCACTGCTTTTGAAGAACGTTAAAAAAAGGGCAAAAAAAGATGATGAAAAGAAGCAAATTTCGCACGTCGCTTTCTCACCAAACGATTGTTGTTGATGTGCCACAGCAGCAGTATAGGATAAACGTGGATGGGTTCTTTTATACGACTCCTTTTTCTAGTCCCTTTTAACCTCTCATGATTGGAACATCATTCGTCAAACACCTTCACAATCACGACTTGGTTTTTTTTATATGTTTAATTTAAATTATAGCCTTCTCAATTTCAACTGATGATCACTGTCATAATACATACGGCTTGCTCTCTCCCACTTCCGAAGCCAGCTTTTTCCTCGACTGCCTGCTGACAGGGACATGCGTACCATCTCTTAAATTGCTTGGGCTATATCGGATTCACTCTCTTTCAAGGACTCACACGCACCAGGATCATTAAGAATTCGTTCTGCTCTTAGGTCGAGCGGGTCCTGTAGGACCCCATCAGATTCAAGAGCTCATATGCATCGAGCTTGCACGTTCCGGGATCACTGAGAACTCGTCCTGCCGACAATACTGAGGACCGCCTCGGCTAATTTAATCGTGGGTCTATTTCTTGTAACTTGCTCGAAACAGGGCAGACTTAAAAGCTTGGCAGTTACGCGATCTTCATTGCATCTTCTGATACCGAGAGTGAGTCCCACAACCGATCTTGACAGCTAGGGTAAATTACTCTGATCTCTCCTTGTTTTGGTAAAATTTAGGCACTCTTGTAATTTCGAGAATCAAAATTCACAGACTAACCCGTCAATAGTTATTGGAACGTATTTAAATAACGAAACAGGACAATCATGACGAATAATTTTACTTAACTGAATAGATTGGAGAACTGCGGGACAATAACATTTGCCCTCAAAACTTGCACATGAGATATATATATATATACATATATATGGCACACTGTGATCGGCTATTGTGAAGTTGAAACTTAACACATGAGAGCAAGATGTTATGGAAGACGGTAGCACGTGGGTAAGAGCTTTCGCAAGGGGGAACGGTTCGTTTCGGAGGCAACTTGGAAGGTTCAGTGGTTAAATAGTGCAGATAGCCATGGAATAGGTGCAGCTACTGCAATGAGGTCATGGCAAGCAACAAGAAATCTACTCATTTTCAGTGGTAGCTTCGGGTCCTATCAGTGCGATTCCCAACCGGATGGGACACTGCCGAATCTCCAACAGGAAGAGACGGAGAATTCTAAGTGTAAAACCTGTTGCTGACAGAGCCACGACTATCTGACTGGCATCGCTTGATTAGCCAAAAGAAAAGACAAGGACAGCAAATGCTATAGTAGTCTCTCGTCAGGGTGTCTCGACAAAGTCTTTCTCTCGTTTGGAAACATCTCAACACGGAGAGGGGCCAGCGTAGAGAACCAATCAAGAAAGGAGCAAGTAAAAGCAGATAAGGCCCTTATCCATACACTCCCTTTTTTCTTATTCAGTAACACATCGGCACACGCATGATGACAAGGCAAGAAAAAGAGGAGGAAGAAAAAATTCAAATGTTGGTGAGGTTAGTTACATCTGCCAATAGCACATGGGCAAGTCTCCCTTGCTTTTGCTTTTGCTTTGCTTTGATTTGATTTGATTCGTTTCTTTTCTTATCTAAGCAGATGGGGATTGTATCGATAATCGGATGGACGAGCATCGGATTCTAGGGGTGATTAACCTAAATCTGAATCGACAATAGTACCGGGATGCTTATATGTCGAAACTTGAAGGTGTCTTTGTTATGTATATGTTGCTGAAATGGTAATGATCACTGATAAATAAGGTAAAATCAAGAATACCATTCATACTACTCTTCTGTATATACTCTAATGTTTTGTAAAAGAAAAAAATTCTTGTATCGAATTCGAAGTGCCATGCTATTACTACTTCATATGGCGAAGGCATAGCCTTCCTTTTTTTTTCTTTTTCCTTAAAAAACTCTTTGGTGCCAAGCGTGAGGGAATGCTAAACATTTGGTAATCTCTCCATCAACTAGGATATAAGATCCCATTAAAGCGACTTATTTCATTCATACTGTATGCACATTGGGTTGCACAAATTGCATAGTATCATAAATAGCTACTCCGGAGATTATCCATCCAACCAAGAGCATTTATAAACGAATATATATTCTTGTTATCATTCTCAATGCTGAGATATACCATAAGACCAATAAGTTGATTCAAAATCCCTATCAAACTCTTGGCCTAAGAGAAGTAATCTTTCTCAATAACAAAGACACGTATTTTCCCCTTAATATACAAATATACAATACTTCCCAGAGTGACGATAAAAGCAACAAAAGTCTGCTGGAAGAGACTCGCCATAAGCAGACAGATTTTCCTAGTCACCATGGATATGTTTGGTGGACAGACCAGACTTCACTTCCACTTATAATAAAGACCGAACCAGACATGGTAGTAGGTGGTACTTAGGTCATGGTTAATCGACAACATGCATCCTCCAATTATTCCTTCCAGCTCCCGCGGCAGCACATAGGTTCCCAGCGGACAGTCGTCTCGCGATCCGAATTCGTATCCTCACTACCGGAATCCTCAGTCAAACATGAGACAAGACAACCTCGAATCGTCACGCACACTCGCACAGCACAGCACGACGGCACAGATGCGCACGCCGCCGAGACGTTCAAGACCGTCCGTGGTCACGCCACGGTCCTTTGAATTGATAGCAGGGGCGTGCCGTGCATGCAGGTCTCTGTTGTTTTGGTTTCGTTTGTGTTTTTACGCGAAAATGAGCAGATAGGGGACCCAACTCTGTCGGCCTGAAATCTGCAACCAACCCTACTAGTAAATTCCCTAACTCTCTCTCTCCCTGCTCCTTTCCCAAGCGGCCAAGCGCCGCAGCCGTCATTGCCGTTGCTTCTACTCCCGCCTACAACCTCCATCAATCCCGTCGTCGCGCATCGCCTCTTTTGCTCTTCGAATCTCTCCGACCAGACATCTCTCTCCTCCTTCTGCGGCTCCCTGTCCGGACTTCTTCCGTAAACAAATAACCTGATTTCGCTGATGGAGACGACGGGGGCTGCTCGCTTTTGGGTAGGCGACACGTGGCTTGGTTGTCAGCATTCGAGTACGGAATCCAGTGATGACGGACCTTTTCCTGACCCATCTTTTCCATTGGTTCGAATGTCGATCTACCCGGAAAAGCTGCCAGGAAAAGTAGAAAACGCCATGATGAGAACCCTACCACTATATCAGGGAAGTGAAAAATATATGACAAAGAAAATCGTCGCCCTCGCTTTTCCCGAGTATAATCAGCTAAAATACACTGCTTACGAACTTACTCTGCGGTGCTGGGCCCATTAGATAGAGAATTACTTCGTTGAAATCCTCCTTTGACTGGGGTTTGGTGAGAAAAAGATGCCCAAATTCTGCTGCATTCCAGCAAGTTTCGTATTCAACTGGGCCGAAACAGAGGAGGATGGTGTTATCTCACTTTGACCTTGAGTAGATGTGAATGTTTGAAGTTTCATATTTGCTTTTCCCGAAGAATAATGATGAATGTTGTTCTCTTCTGAAATATTAGGTATTTGTACTAAAGAAACCCTAGGTAACACTAATTCACGAATAAATTGCTAAATTAATGAGGAAATAAAAAAGCACATGTTTTTATCTTCGCTTCTCTTTCGAGTTTCCTGCTTAGCCCGGCTGGCTTATGCAACAAAGCTATCTGAGATTCCATATTCAAATCTCACAAATTTCGTGCAAATTTTTCCGAGTCAAGGCCAATTGCACAGTCCAAGGGCAGCCTATATCTAACAGGTTCATGGTGCTTGCAGGATGTTTCAATGACCTTCAAGTAGCTCAACCTAAATTATAGAAAAAAGAAGAAGTTAAAAGCACATAAATGAAAATAGTTTGAAAATAGAAGAACGATCAAAGATCCATACAATTAATGAATATGGAGGCCGAAATAACCTCATGCGAGTTCTGGAAGAGCACTTCGCATCTGTTTAGGATGGAAAAATTCACTGTCTGTTTACTAAACTCCCAAGTGAATTCTATTCTTGTGACCCACTTTCTGAATTGATACTTATTCAAACGCTCCGAAAAGGGCTTTCAGCAGCTAGGTCCGATCACAATCATCAAGATAACGTTATTAATCTGTCTCGCCCTCCCCACCACCCAACCTCTCAATATGCAGCATGCCAGTTCTTATCTTTATCTGCAGTGAGCATGGTGCGATTCCGACCGCTCTCATCGTAGACTTTTTACTAGGGGAGTGGATAAGATTAACTCACACACCTACGTAGAGTAGTGGTCTGGTTGAAATATAATGGCAAGAAAGGACCGGGGGATCCAAAGAGAAAAAAAGACCATACACAGCACGATTCTAGCTGTCTACCATTCGTCTTCCTCCTCCCATTACCGACGTCATTTGCATTTATCCTCTTTGCTCGTTTTCCATCGGGCGATCCTTATCACGAAAATACCCCCATGGATGGAGGAAGGAGTCGACTTCAGGTGCGGAGCCCTCGTCACCTTCCGGTCAATATTTAAGCCCTAGCACCTTCCCCAGGTTCCAGCTAGCTCGGGCCTTTCGAATATTAGGGATAGGGATTCTCTGCGGGGACCGCAAAGCTTGTCTACTGCCGGATCTTCTATGCTATGAATAGGGATGGGAGAGGGGGTTAAGAAGGGGATTAAGGGTAGGAATCATCTCGAAACTCATGCACTTCAAGCTATAGAAACTTTTAGTGACTTATCCAAGTTTGGTCTTTTCAATTGTAAAGATTGGCTAACTTTGTCCATTGCGGTTAGGTATTCTATCAGGTCTTACTGTCCACGCCGAAAAAACTACAAAAAATTATTAAAAAATGTCCACATCGACATTGTCATTGCCATGTAAGACAGCCGCCTTGTACGTCGGTGATTTTCAGCCAAAATTGATCGGATGAATTGAATTGATACCAATGTGAAAAGTTGAGGACTAATATGGTTAAATTGAAATATTTATGATTGAATTGATATGAATGCAATAGGTTTATGATCTTTTTTGTCGCTTTCCCTCGCCCGATTTGAGTCTCTATATATCATGTCAATGTTTCAAACCAACCATTATTAATGATCCACGTGCTTGACTCGAGTTAATCTTCTTTGGGCACCGATAGCTTGTATGGAAAAAAAATCCATCTTGTATTGTTTATGCTCACTGGCCATGTTCGGCGGCTTTAAAAGTTGTATTTTTTTCGAGACTAAACTGCTGGAGGGGATGAGTGGGAGCTGAGATTGACTGTTGATTAGTGAAGAGATTCGTTTAATTCTAAAATGGTAGGTGTAAATTGGATTAGGTGATGGTAGATGTACTGCAAATTCAAATCTTGGTTCCGAAGAACGACATTAATTGCATTTAAGCAATCCGAGATAGAACCTGGAGATGGTGGCACGAATTTGGAAATTTTCTTTTGGTGGCTCGAGATTAATTTATTTTAAATTGATTTTTGTTAAAAGTGTCTTACTCACTCCTTAACAAGTCATTTAAAGTAAGTTTGCTATTTTACATATAATGTTTTTCCTGTGTTATGTATAATGGATACTTTACAAATCGACATAATCCCTGTGAATTATGTTAACCAGTGCCTCAGGGCACATTTTTATATGACCATTGGTATGTGAAAGATACTCGAGTCGATGGATAAGCAACCGATAAGCATTGAACCAATTGGAAGATGGTGAAGGCAGGGTTGATGATGAGCCCTTAACTAATGGGAAAGGAACTTTTCCAAGTTTGGCATTGGATGCTGAGTTAAAAAAGAATGGCAAGCATAGCTGACTAAAGATTCACTATGGTATCGTTTGTTCTTGGATATTCACTTCAACGGCTTTGGACGTGTCTTACACAAAACATTCATTATGCGAATTTTCATTTTCTTTATTAAAATAAACTAGTTATTTCCACACACACACAAAAAACCCTCATTAAATGAGCCACCAATATATTCATGCATCTTGTTACTAAGTGCCTCAAGGACATTATAAGATCACCGTAGGTTGTAATAATACATATTGATACACTTTGGAATTTGAAACAAGTTTCAGGAAAAACATGTATTTCAACTAGAAAATTTTGCAGTTTCAAAAAACGACGGTTGACCCTTAACAATTATCCCAAAGGTAAAAGCTCCTTGCACATAAGATGGGACATACATGTATTGGATGTAATCACATAAGACAAACAAAAGAAAAGAAGTAAATAAACATAAGATAAATTACTGCACAAGAGAGATAGTCAATAATTAAAATTGCGACAGGTGCTCTGAACTCTTATACCATGTTAGATACACTGTTTTCTTCAAAAGTTTAAACTAACAAAAAAGAAAGAAAGAAGCCAACTGTGCATATATAGTATAATATTAAACGTTCTCTCTCCATCCAACAACTTTCTGTCTCTCTCTCCCTCTCTCTCCTCAAATGGAAATGGATAACCTCTACATGTGGGAGCAGATCTACATAAAGAAGATCGCTATTGCTCAGAAGAAGAAGCGAATAATTGAGATGCCGGCTTTTCTAATGCAAAATATTCCAATTTCAATCACTTAAATTTAGTCAACTCAACTTGTTATATTGAAAGAATCTCTACACATCTAAAAATCTCCTCTGAGCTACTGTTCACCTATCAATTGGGAGGTAGTTTCGAGTTCTTTGTGGTATGATGAAATTGCGAGAAATTGCCATAGTCACTTCTAACTATCAAAGAAGCAGCATCATTGCGAATTGTCCACAATGCCCAAATAGTTGCTGATTATGATGGCAATGAAGATTCGACTGTCGTAGTGGCGATCGGCGTTTTGACCTGTTGTTTAGAGAGAGAGTCTCCACATGATTTCACATCTATCTGTCTTTCACGGACAGGCCAGGGCACGAGGAGCGCGTGCTCATCGAGAAGTCAAAGGTCGGAACATATTACTTTTTGGTACTCGCTCGTGCATGGGCTTTGTCGCCCTCGTACGTGTAATTACTGTGCATGGCCTTCCCATGCACCAGCTCCTCCTTTTAGGGCAAACCCCCCCCCGAAAAGGGGATAAAGTCAGTGGGAGGTTGACATGTCAACGTACGCACAAAAACCCTAGGACACGCGTCATCCATTTAAAGACGCCACGTCCTAGTCCATCTCGGGAAAAGATTGATATGTTGAGTATAAAGTCGCGTAAGAAGCGTGTAAGCCTCTTTACTATTGAATCGTCTAATTAAGTAAACGGAGATAATATTTACTCGACGTGATTTGAGGCATTCTTTCATGAAGAATGAGAAATCATGAGAATCAAAACCATATTTTTTGTAGTCCAGACATGCTTAAAGAAATACTTGTATCATAACGATTGACACATTTATATTATTATTAAAGTGAATATATCAGCAAGCGATTCTTTAGATGGCTCGTGAGGCCTATCCAATTAGTAGTCCTTGATAGGTAACAAATGATAATGGAAAAATCAAAAGATGTATCGGATTGACACGAACTCAAGTGAATTGTAACTTTTAAGCATCTTAAATAGGGTCAGATGATTTAATGATTGCGGTGCACTAAAATGTTAAGAATTCCATCACGCAACAACTCCTAGCCAATTGTCGATTGCGTACAATCATTTGTACAAAACCACGAACCGTCTCTAAAGGGAGAATTTTGACCTTACAGCGTACGACAGGATTAGCATTAATAGATGTATGGGGAGACTTGGACTAAGAACATACTTTCTCGTGCACTTAACAATGTGAACACAAAAAGAATCGACTCCATCTACTGCCAAATTGCATTACCAATCACTCATGAATGTTCTAAATTTCTTTTTTTTATCATTAGATTTTAATTTCCCTACACCATGTATTTCGTTTGCAGCCACAATGGAAGCCATCTCAAAATTAACATGTGAAAAAGAAGAAAATCAATTCAAACTTTGGCAAAAGCGATGGAAATCAAAAAGGAGGAAATTCGGCTCTTCTTTTCGATGATGGCGTCATCCTGATTTCTTATGCATTGAAGCTGCATCGACGTCATATATCCGTTTTCTAATTAGTGCCAAGATAGAAAGCCTCTCTTGATATGATGATATTCTGGTCGTTTCCATCGCACACCTCCATAATCCGTGAACCTCATCTTACTTACACTGTTAAAGATGCTTTCGTCTGACATGCTATTGCTAATCAGGCAATTCTATCCATAAACCCAACGTTCGCAAAAGTAACATGTGTGAAAGAGAATGAATCTAATATTTGAAGGGGAAAATAAGAATAAAAATTCGACTGGTCATTAAGATCTATTCGGTGAGCCTAACACGTGTACCGAACCGAGTTTTGACAGCCCAATCCAGCAATGCCCATTCAGGGCTCACATTTCGATGATCCAGATTCTAGACTCGATTTAGTGTACGAACCACCCTTATGTAAGAATTCCTCATGGGGTTATTCATTAAGTAGACAATGAAAGGACCTAATATGGCTTCATAAGTGGTACCACCTTGGCTTCTCTCCATGTAAAAGATTTGACCAACCGTTGTCGTTAAAGATTTCTCCAGGGAACCTAACACACATAGTTAGCCGAATCTGAACCGTCCGATCTGGCAATACCCATCGGCAGCCCCGCATTTAAACTGTCTAGATTCCATATCCGGTTTAGTGTATATAATAATTTCCTCGTCCCTATTTGCTAGGCTAGACAAATTAACCGAGTACAAAACCTCAGAAGCAGTACTGCGCTGGCTCCTCCTCCCTCTCCTTTGTTTCCTGGCACCTCTGGGAGGGGAGGAAATGCAGATAGGAGGAATTCGTTCCAACCAAAAGTCACTGTTCATGGGAAACCCCTGGGAGGGTCCAGAATACAGCTAAAGACGAACGGGTGGTGGTGGTGGCGGTGGTGGTGGTGCAGTTGGATATTTCCTAGTACTTCGTTTTCCGTGGGCGTGTCAGCCTGTGTCCCAGGTTATCCGTTTCCCCAAGCATTTAGGTGTCAGTAAACTAATCATAATCATGTTGATTATGATTGTGGGAGAAGGGATTTTTTTATATGTTAAAAAGACTAGGCGTTCTGATCGTTTTGTAAGACTGGTGGTTCCGTGGTGTTATCAAGTTCCAGTGCTGACGGGCCTATTAGGGATCGGGGTCGGGGTTCTTCTTCCATCGTTTCCCCCCGTACTTTATTTCGGACTTTATGTCGGATAGCTCCCTCTCGTGTCGAACGCATCGTGGGGACCAACGATTACGAGGGAGGAATGGACGGAAAAGCATGTATGGCATGGCAAATGCGCTATGCGGACAGAGCTCGAAACCCTAAAACGTGCCGTCGTGATGTGTTGATTTCGTGGGATTTACCATGTCCATTCGTTCGTCTGATTTTAAATTAGTAACTGAAAGCGTGATTTGATGTTCATATACTCTTTTCGAAGGGGCTTGCACATCAGACGTGAATCCGTGCTCACGTTAGGAGCAATGAGAGGTTCGTGTGCATTATCGTGCGATTGTCGTGTTGGCCTTTCGTGTGAAGATTGGCCACGGATCAAAATACCTCCATCATGGTGGAGAAAAAGCATAGCTGTGCCGAGTCGATCCAAATTATAGTTTGATACATAATTGCAAAGTCCATTAAAGGTTTGATGAGTCCTTCTCTACCTTTTTGGTGGTTGAAAAGCCACGTGAGCTTCCCCCTTCTCCCGAGCTAGATAGCTGAATCTGCACGCTTTGTAACCTACAATTAAGGTTCTTCTACCATGTACACAACTATTATCTCAATCACGAGATTTCGACACATCTTGATTTTCTCTGAACCCTTGCGATACCGAATTAAACCCTCACAAAATCACTAAGACCGAAATAAACCACTTTCCACCAACCGTAGCCATCAGTGATCATCATCAACAGCCGCCGCTGCCACCACCACTGCCGTGTCAACCAGCCAATGTTGCCCTAGCCAATTGAGTCGCTGTCCTTACCACCACAAGCTCAACCTCTTCCTCCTCCCTCTCTATCTCTCGACACCGGCCACCCCGCCCTGAGCCATCGCTACCCAAAGGAGGCCTCCACTCTATCACTGTTGAGGGCTTGACGGTGGTGATAGGGTCTCTAGATTTGGGGCACGACCTCTGGATCTGGAGGCAACAAAGGCTTGTTACCATCAACGAGTGAGCTGCTCGTCCAGCAGCGACGAAGCGAGTTTGAAACTGTTGGAAAATATCCTAAAAGATTTTGATGATAATGAAACTTAGATTAAGTATTTAATAAGTTTATATAAGTGTGTAAATGACGATATGTAAATCATCAAAAGTTAGAATCTGACTCTACAAGTAAATGGGTCAAATTTCACTAAGTTTGAAAACTGCAGAAGCAAGGGTATAGACCCAAGTCATGATTTTGCAGAACAATCAAACTTGATCATCAGGCACTTTGCTATATAGATTTGACGACTGTTGGGATTTCTAAATTGAAGATCCAACTCATGAGAATAAAGCATGATATTTTAATACTATTTATGCTAAAAAAAAAAAATCACGGACTGATTCACTCGACAGGTTGTTGAGATGGTGGGATCAAAATCCGCCATCAACAAAGGGTGATTTGCCATCCCAAATTGAAGGAATGTTTTGCACGTGTTTTGTAAGAGACTTTCCTCAGATTTTTCAAAGTGGATATGAAAGCTACGTGATCTGAAGTGGAGAAAACTTGGGCATAAATCATGTATAGTCAGAAAGGGCGAAAACAAGAGGGATTGAATATTTTTTGAGAGATTTTTAAGTCCACTGCGTAATATCCATTTGAGTGCTATTCCCAAAAAATAGCAAGAGTAAATATGCAATGGAATTGGTTCTATTTAGAGCGGTGTTGCAGGAATTTTGAGTTTACCTAATAGTTTTTATAAGGGAAATAACCAGTTGTGCTGGGGACAACATATGGGTGCAACAAATCTACAACCCCCTACACGTGTCAGTATTTTAAACTTATTTGTGTTAGGATTAGGTGTTCAAACACAATGGAATAGAGGATAAAAGCAAGAAAGAGAAATCGACACATAATGTTTATCCTGATTCACCCTTAGACTAAGGTTATATCTAGCAGAGGATTCATTATAATTAGTACATCATACGACTCTATTACAACATTCAATTACAAGAGGAAGAAATTATATATATCCATTAATTGTTTATGGGCTCCCATACCTTCCTGTTGATGAACAGGATGAATCAAATCCTAACAATTTATATACAAAAAATATTCTTTTATACTATCGGTATATCAAGTAAAAAGTCCTTTTCGGTGTCCTAAAAGTGAAAAATCCTATGAAAAAACTATTTGATTTGCTCGACTGTCTTCTCGCATCACGTGCTCGTACTTAAAACCTTTTTCCGCCACGCCAAAGTATAATTTTTTCTCAGCTGTTCTTCGTATACCTTTTCCACGGCAGCCTTTTGTTGAATTTTCTGAATTTTCTATATTATCTGCGTTAGAGATTATGCTATATACTATGGGCGGCTCCACTGCTTAGGGTTTTTTCTTTTCTTTTCTCCGCAGATGACTTTGTTGTCATTACAGTTCGGTTTATGCAAATCTTTTCCAACAAATAGAACGTGGGATTTTTTAATAGCTGCCGATCCAAAAGTTTTGAATATTCAAATTGCTGTTTATACATCACTCTCAATTTCGAGGTCTGTGCTGCTCTAGCAAATCGCGTCCTTCTATGTAGCAATGCACGTATCGCGAAGGAACTCTACCAAGAATTTATTTCAAATGGTCAAATTTCCGTTAGGGCGCTTTACGTTTTAATGCGTGTCACCCCTAATTTTCTAAAGGTGCACATGGTCCGGCCACATGGTGCGGCCACGTACGAGCTCTTACCTATCGTGATTTTTGGTCGATGAGTTTTCAAGGTTTTTGTCGGAATTGTGATCCCGGAAGCTTGCGAACATTTATAAATATGATTCGCTTGAACAATAATCTTTTGTTTCTTTTCATGACAGCATTGGTTCATGGAAAGGCGACTAGAAAATCAATTGGTTTTTGCTAGTTGATTGCTTCAGTGATCTTTTTTTATAGGTACAAAAACGTCGTGCCTACTAAATACGAACAACCCATTAATTTGTGTTTATTACTAAATGAGAATGCAATCAAATTACCTAATGGTGCTCTAGCGCATCGCAAGAGAAAAAGACAAAAATGACGCTACATTTTTCATGACATCAATTAAATTGACAGAAACGATATGGCTGTAGAAATTAATATTGGTTATATCCGTAAATGTCTGCATTCATGGTAGTCGTACTAGTAATGATAGAAATCGATTATAAGAATGGTAATAGTAACAACAGTATGTACGTGTGCCCAGGTGAATGAACAACCGGAAGTCATCAACGAGTTCCAGATTGATTTCAACAAGAAAACCTTCTGACTTCGCCGCCCGATACAGACTCATGTGCTGCGTTCTTGTCCTGTTCATCTATACACGTATGACGTTATGTGCGCCCTGCGTATGAAATGGGGGAAACCGAGATAAGACCGTTCGTTACGTTGTTAAAGTCACAGGCTCGGAACGAGCATGGTGGTGGGGAAATCAAAGGAACTATCAGTCAAACCCTCGGAAGCATGTGACACCTCCAACCCCTCCTCTCCCCCACTCCTCTCCTCCCGTGCGGTGTTCTTGATGATCGTGCGTGATCATCTTCATCTTCTTCGCGTACGTGCTGGTCATCCGTGTCTGGTCGATCGTCCTGGGCGTGTGTCTTGTCCTCCCTTTCGTGCAGGGAAGGGTTTGTACTTCCCTTTGGTTCTCTCGCTAGTTTTGGATGATTTATGTCAATCTCACCATCCGCCATTTCGGCTACGGACCAAAAAAATTTTAGTGCAGGAACTCAGAGAGCGAGAGGGCGAGAGAGGATGGTAGGGTTTGACAATGGATGTGTTGCCGTGGTAGTTAGTTGCCGTTAAGTATGAGTCCTTATCCTTCTCTCTCTCTCTCTCTCTGTGTTGTGTAGTCAAAACCACCGGTCAAAGTCAACCTCCCTTCCTCACCATCCATACGACAGCACCTACCCTGAATATATACCTGCCTTTGCTCCTCTTTATCCCCTTGCCTTGTTCAACTCTCTCTCTCCCCTTCTCTCTTTCTATCTCCGCTGTGAATATCATATCCGAAGCTTTGGCTTTGACGACGACGCCCGCAACCATGAGGAAGCCTTGCTGCGACAAACGGGACACCAACAAGGGGGCATGGTCGAAGCAAGAGGACCAGAAGCTCATCGATTACATTCAAAAGCACGGCGAGGGTAGCTGGCGAACTCTTCCGCAAGCCGCTGGTATTGCTCTCCGCTCTTTCTTACATCCCCACCTATAGCAAAACGTGGCACGACGAAACAACGATTGGAAATTGAATAAGAATGAAAGAAAAAATGAAAAGAAAAGAGAGAACGATGGAGTTTCGCTATAGGGAAATATGTAACTGAGAATGTGAGTGCATTGGTCATCAGGTCTGCTCCGTTGCGGCAAAAGTTGCAGGCTGAGATGGATAAACTATCTGAGGCCGGACCTCAAGAGAGGCAACTTCGCCGAGGATGAAGAAGATCTCATCATCAAGCTTCATGCACTGCTCGGCAACCGGTGCGTTTCATGAATTGCAAATGCATTTTCCTACTCCATTTGAGGATACCATTAAATTTTGCATTAGTAATATAACAGGAACTATAACCAACACATTATTGTGCATGAATAAAGTCGGTAAAAGAAAAAAAAATAGACAAATTTTCCATGTCCATGGACTAAGTTTGGTGTTTACCATTCGAAAGTGTGATTAATCCTGTCTTCTTTTAGCAATGACCGGAGCTTTGTCTTTTCAAATTCGACTTTTCTAGAATAACGGTTTGTCTGATAATTTCGACCGCGATTTATGTTTCAGGTGGTCGCTTATAGCTGGAAGGTTGCCGGGACGTACTGACAACGAGGTCAAGAACTATTGGAACTCTCACTTAAGGAGGAAACTCCAAAAGATGGGGATTGACCCCAACAATCACCGGTTGAACCATAATCTCCCTCGCTCTCAAACCCCGGATGCCTCTGGCAGCACCTCCTCGTCCAGTTTGAAGACCAACGTGACCCCGGCCGATAAATCCTCCAAGAGTGCCGGCGATCATCCTGAGGTATTCGATGCAGAGAACGTTTCGGGAGACATCCCAGATATCCCGCATGGCTTGCCCGATTTGAACCTTGATCTCACGATTAGCGTCCCGTCTTCTTCACTTACTAAGGTTGAGGAGGAGGAGCAAAATCCGTATGCCTCTAAAGTAGCAAGGGACGTCAGAAGCGCCGAATCCCCCACTTTGCTTCTCTTTGCGTGACGAACTCATTTGTCGCCCACCGATTTCTAGAAAATCCTGAAAAGGAAACAAGTACGAAGGAGTATGCAAGATGCGTGACTACAGTTAGTACGCACGGAGACGATTAATCGCATAAAGCTCAATGCCTTTTCCCAAGTGCTGGAAAATCTAAATTGCCGGAGACTTAAAGCGATGATCTATGAAGAAGCATCGAGGAGGCTCGGGCTTGGGCTCGATCGGGTGAAGATAACCCATGGCTTTTCGAGAGGAACAAACGGCACATTTGTCGCTCAATTCTAATTGCAAAAGGAGCCCTTGTGAATCGTCAGCATGCATAACGGGCTGAGAGATCGAACATCACGATGCCAAAATTGCTTCCCCTCAATCCTAGTAAAGTTGAGGACTGGATTTCCGAGCTTGAGGAATTCTATTTCTTGTAAATGTATTGTTTCCCC
Source organism: Angophora floribunda (assembly GCA_014182895.1). Classification (NCBI taxonomy): domain Eukaryota; kingdom Viridiplantae; phylum Streptophyta; class Magnoliopsida; order Myrtales; family Myrtaceae; genus Angophora; species Angophora floribunda. Next base: position 25,855,013 of record CM024711.1, on the reverse strand, counting down.
ACAGAAATATAGTTGAGAAACTGTAATCATCAGCATTCTTGTCATCTTCTTCTCCCTGTACGATTTGTTGTCTGTGCCTTCACACTAGAAACTGTAAGTCTTAGATCCTTGGAACTTCTGATGAAACTTCAGTAGGCAACAAAAGAGTACACCACAGTTTAAAAAAGATCAGTTCCAAAAGGAAGTTGTCATCTGGGCAGATCTAATCCATATTGCAGATGTACGTAGCATGAGGAACTGGCTAATTTCAGGTGGGTACTCTGATTTTACATATACCCTTTTGCAAGTCTTAAACATAAGTCAATGGTGGATCGTTGGGACTACTTTCTTGTTCTAATGATCAATTGGGATTACTACCGTCACCTGGCCGAAAAAGTAAAATCGGATTTATCATGAGATCCATGGAAGTTCTGGGTTTCAATGCCAGGAATACTTGCAGCCATTTCAGCAACAAATTCACAGTCGATGCGAGTTTTCTGTACACTCTCTGCATTATATGCTTCGATATGAACCGATCCCTCGTGCTCAACTGCTGAAATGAATCCTGGTTGAAGTGATGGTTTTTTTCCCTCGCAACTTCCATTAGAAGCTCGTGAATAGTGTTCATGAAAACCGTTCTACTCAGAGTTTTCCGCAAACATAATCTCACAACTTGATTATATGATTCTCAAACCTTCAATGGACGACGGGCCTCCACGTCATGAATAAATTCATAGAGGATGAAGCTGCTGCTGAGGATTCTTAGTTCATTCGTGATTTTAGCCACTCGAAAAAGGGAAAAAAAGAAGGTTAAACCCACAGTCCGTGATTCACAATGTGTACTGAAACAGATGTTGTGAGTCCTATGAATCAATATAGTACTGTTGCATATGAAAGTTCTTATCCTTGTGATGGGTAGATAATGACATACATTCGAAAGATAGGTGGTGGTAGGACCGTTTGGTCTCACGAGGGCAAACTTTTAGGGTTTCATCAACGAAGGAAGAAAATTGCAAGCGCTTCAGTTCATAACACGACATCCCTATCTACCCACGCCAATAACACGCGTCAAGTGTTGAGTTTTCATATCCTATGTCCCAGAATAATTGGGAAATAAAAATTGAATCAGGCAATTAACTTGGGTAATTGATATATCGTGTTTGGAGCAAAATGATTGGATTTAAGTAAATCTGCTATCATGATCTTTCCGAAAGATTGACGATTACTAACCTTTTGGCAAAACCAAAAAAATGGCAGTCAATACTTGTAAGTTCCCAACCTCATCAGATTAGATTCATACGCATGAACCCACGTCTTAATCTAACAAGTTAAGTTTCGAGATAAACTGACGGTGGTATCCCCAAGATCCAGGTGGCACCAGCGGCCAGTAGTAACACAAGCGAATGCAATGCTAATTTCTTTGATTTGCTCTGTTTTACATTGACAAAGCCTCGGTTACGACAGGAGGTTGGGTGTTGTGGTTTCAATTTTTCGAGCTAACGTTGACCGGGGACTCGAACGTCCTTAAAAGGTACCGAAACAGGAGGAGGGTACGACTGCATGCGGTGCCCTAAGCGTTTCTGCATGGGGTTAGGTTTCGGGCAATGCGGTGGTTGGGTAGGTTATGCTGATAACTTCATGTCGCGAAAGTGTGAACTTGAAGAAAACTTTCTGCCCAAGGATGAAAAGGACTGGTTATCTAGATGGACCGGTTACCGCCTTTCAATCAGTTTTCGCACCGATCGAACCGAGTAAATTTGGGGAAAAAAATAAGCGAGAGAGCTAAATGAGATAGAACCCTGGATTCAATTTCACTTAGAAAAGCATATGAACGCAACTGAGAAGATCGGTAATAACAACGAGTTTTGTTTTCTATTCTTTGGCGAATCCACGAATGACACGGCATGTCTACCAAAGGGGTTATGCCATCCTACATGTTTAGTATGTTTAAGGTCTTCACCGACGCGTAAAGACATACTCAACATCGCCCGTTTGACCTGGGGTGTGAATCGCGGCATGTGGGCGAAGAAGAACCTCGAGTTCACGTTCTAGAAAGAGAACGAATCAACATGCAAATCACCAAACGGGACTCCTTCTAGGCGCTCTCTCTCTCTCTCTCTCTCTCTCAACCCTGAAGGTCACGGAAGAGCCAGGGGAATCCCCGTGATAGTCGGCTCGAGGACGATCAAAGTCCGCGTTCAAATTATACATACGGAAAGAAAGTACTGACGTTCCATGCGGGAATTCGCAGGCAATTGGAAACCGAGGTCTCCTCCCCCACCAAAATGGGGAAAGAAACGGCGAGCTTGGGATCTCAGTCGCGTCACAAGACTTGAATGCAGCAAAAGTTCCGAACGAGGCCGCGGCCGAGATGTGCTCGAGTTGACCGTGCCGCTCGCTCCATCCGTATTTCTTCACGCGGGGGGTCAACGCTGCGGATTTGGAGTTATTCCCCCTGGACATCTGTCGAGTTCCATGGGAAAAAAGAAGAGGAAGTCCTGGCTAGTTACTGTGGATTCATTACCCGTTTCGTACCAGCAAGAACATTTTTAAAAGGGGAACGGCGGAAAAAAGTTGCTCGTTCAAGCAAAAATCGATGGAAGATGGGGTCTACCTTTCGATCTAACCTGGTCCAAGTTGCTAGTTATATATATATATATATATAAATATATAAACACCAAAAAATCAACTTTCTTGTTGAACTGGTCTCGCCGCATATGCAATGTTGGGCAGCCAAACACGCGACTTCAAGGAGCAATTTCAGATGGTGTGCGCTCTAAACATCTCACTCAAAAAACCTAATCATGCATCGGTTTTGATTCAGGTTATAAATAGATATCTTCAGTACTGGCTATGGCCTGATAATGTTTGATATTCGGTGATATATTAAATTTTAGCATAATTGATGTGTAATTAATTTTGAATGTTTGTTCCATTCGGTACAAGAATTCCTTGGGCCAAAATGTAGAAAGAAAAATTTTGTGAAAGGTAATTTAATGATGATACAAGAGAGGGAATTTCCACCTGTTGAATGAAAAGCCCCATGCAAGGCATAGGCATGAGACTAGCTAGAATGAGACAAACTTGTATTAAAAGAAAAAAAGTGCTGTTTCTTTTACAAACGATTTCTTTTATCGCATGAAAAGCTAGTAATGTTGTACTAAATTACTAGAAATGAATGCATTTCGTTCGGATCTGTCGTGGGGGATGACTTCTAGTTCAGATTTCTCTGCTAGCTAGCAAAAGGCCAATGCTCAATGATTGATGCGATTGTCAGCATTTTTTACTCCCTTTATAACTTGAGAGGGATCTGCGAACGGTATTATAAAGTAAAGAGACACTTGCTAATGATCAGATGATGATGATGATGATGATGATGATGTAGTTGATGACGACGCTAGTCATGGTTTCATTGTTTTTTAGGGCAGGTAAGAATTATTATGGCTTAGTGTTCTTGGATGATGATGATGTGGTTGGTGCAATTGACAAGTAGATGGAAGATTCTTATGCATCACACGACATGACTAGCCGAGGGCGTGGATCTGAATGCACGAGGTTAGGTTTCTAATCCTAGGTATGTATTATTGGTTGGTTGCGTTTTGATTAGACACCAAAGAAGCCGTCTAAAACTTCTAAAAATAACTCTAGATAAGGCATCGGTATCATAGTCGAATATCTCTACTTTAGCCCTTCACGTTTAATTTTCCATCAACTCGAGGGTTAATCTCTTTTGTAACCAGTTGCTTTAAATTATCCGTAGAACTTGGAAATAGACGCTCGTGATCTTTGTGAGAGATGATCGATGATCAAGAAGGGAGTCGCCGGTCAATTTTGGGTTGGTGAAGTTGATGCCGAGAAATCGTGTCATGAGCTAAACCAATGGAATCGAATCGAACGAAGATATAGCGAAGGAGAATGTCAAAATTGCGGTAACATACTTTGAAATTACTTACAAGTACGGATAACTACATAACTACATAACTGATCCTACACCGAATGGACTTTGAAATTCAAAACAACAATACTTGCTCCAGCCTTTGCGGAGATCTTCCTATTCTAACCTTGACGTTGCTGAACTTGCCGTCATGCTGACTTACACCCTGACTATTCCGAAACACTGATTTACCATAGAATTCGTTATAGGCAATGTAGAATATACAGATACGTCCAGCTTAGATAGAATTCGGCCCAACCAATCTGACTTACCACATAAGCCAATCATATTAATCGATGTGTATTTCTTTTACTGTTCTGCTGTAACGTGAAATGTTGAGTTTATTTGAATCCATAAAAATTAGGTACAACTGGTCAATCATCGGACATGGAATCAAGATCGTACAAGAATCCTTTGGCAGTACTTGCATCTTTCTTCATCGGCACGTACCGTCACCGGCCATCTCAGCCATGCCCTAGCAACCATCCAAACTGCTTTTTCTGTCTTCATCTGTCCGTAGTATTTGTTCTGTCGTTTAAGCATGTACAGACTTGTCTTCTATGAAAAGGGTCCAAACAGTAAGGAAGATAGCGTCCCTCAACCGCCCTTTTTACGTGAATCACTCATCCCCATCGGTTCCGACAACACGAACGTGATCCAAGAGAACTGACCGTTCCTTCAACTTTAGGTCAGCAAATGAGGACGATCTCTAGATCATGCCGCGGTACTAATACACAGTGAATCACGCGTTGCTTCGAGAGAGGTTTCAGACTTCCGAGGAAGAAAAAAGCATATGATGCAGCAGGATCGAAACCGCTCCGGCGTATAATTAAAACCGAGAGCAGGAGAGCTCGAGAAGTCGCATTGAAGGCGTGAGGAGCAAGTACGCAAACGCATGTGAGCGCCCGTGAACGATGAGAGAGACGGAGTCGTCCTCTTTCCTGCCCATTCGCGAACGGCAATTTCCTCTCTCACTTAGTTTTCTTACCTGCAAGTCTTCTCCGGGGCTTGGCTTCGTGATGCACTGTTGCTACCGTTTGGTGGCGTGCGTGCGCGGTCAGGTGTGCGTGCATGGCTTGGATGTTGTGTGCGTTTCACGGTGTGGCCAGCTGTGAATATAGAGACGGATCCGCCTCCATACGTATCAACTAAGGCTCGTTCATTGTGACGTACGAGGCTGAACCAGACGCTGCGTGTCTTTTCAGGTTTATCACGATCGATCGACTAGCATTTATGACGTCGGTGATATAATCAGCCTTTACGGGACGTTACTTTTACGGGTTGACTTTGTTAGGCTCCATGTGTATATTAAAATGTTTAACACACATTTATCTAACGGTTTAAATTTTTAAAACAATCGATAATAATTTCACAAAAAATTTCACATAATATCAAAAAATGCATAAGTTTTTAGAATAATTGACACTGGTCTACAAAATCTTCGCAATGTGCATTGGCAAAGCAACGATGGGTAACACCACGACTATTGGCGGTCGAGGGAAATTGGGGCGGAGGGGAGAGAGAGTTCGGGTTTTAGGGTTTATGAGGGCAATTTTTTTCAAAGTCTCGTGCTGTACGCGCAATGAACTTTTCGATGCCAAAGTACTTCGAAACCTTGACCGAGATCTTAAATGGAGATGTAGATCTTTGACATGTAACTTCTTTCTTGATCTTTAGAAATTTCGACGACCAGTTTAGAGATTTTGATGGGAAAGTCAGAGAATTTCAATCGGGTACAAAAACTCCTAAACAAGTAACTTTCTAATTTCCATAACAACGGCCTGGGATTACTGGGATGAATTGATTCAGCAGACAATAGATCTTTCCCACATCTCCATCTCCCCTCATCCTTCTCTATCCCACATTGATACTTGATGGAACTTATTCGTTGCCCTTTCCTTCTGAGGTTGACCGGTCATCTCTCTCGTTGAAAAGTCAAATATTGCTATAACGAGGAGTCCATGTGAACGTGAAGATCCCTGGAAAAGTTGGTAGACATTCGTTCGATGGTAGATGAGGTTCGTTCGGGGCGACCTACGTCCCTGCTTTGGTAAGATGGACTTTCATTGCGATTCCTAGAATAGTCCCGCACGACATCGCATGGTAAAATTATATTCCAAACTATGATACTTCTTTTAGTAAAAAGATCATCTCCGTCTTTCCCCCTTTAAGATTGAATTCATTTGTCAAGACTTCACATTATTGAAGGCGTGAAAAAGATAACTTAATGTCCTCTCCCGTCACTCGTGACGTGGAGTCAACACCTCGCACCACACTTTTGAACCATCTATTGGGAAAGATGGATTTCGATTTTTCTTTCTTTCTTTTCGAGTCTATCGAAAATAAATATTTGTATTTTCCATATCATATGAGATGCAATGGTGACATACACTGATTTGCTCGTGGCTTGGTTTTGCTGCGAAGAAAGATTAATGGATACCGACAAAGTCAAATTAAAAAAGATATATAAAAAGATTTGAATGAATTGAAAGGATGAAATTAAAAGAATTATTTTGGTAAAGGAAATCAATTTGTCCTGTTGTTGATAATACTCCTCAGACTAATTCTTCTTTTTTCTTTACTTTAATAAAATATGCTAATAGGATAAGAAAATAATAAAAATATAAAAAAAAACTAAATTCCACAGAAGATATTTTCGTGTTCAGACAAAATCATAAGAAAACATATTTAAACACTATCAGCGATGCTTGGACAAATAGAAGATTGACACGTGCTACAATAAGTGGCCGCCGTTTTGGACAAATAGAAATACAAATTAATTAGGATAAAGATTGTTTTTTATATTAGTTATATCATTTGACAAATGATATTAAGTTATACTAACCACGTTTGACTTTCACATAATAAATATATTCAAGTAAAATGAAATGATTTTTTGATATTTGAATTTTAATGGCCAATCGAGAAAATAAAATCATAATAACAATTAAAGATATAAACTCGTTACGTGTATGAATTTATTGATTTTGAAATGTGTTGCAACAAAAAAAGAAAACTATCCTATGGTCAAAAGATAGGTTGACAAATAAAACACAACGACAAGTACTTTTTTATCTTTGATCAGCTTGAAAAAGAAATAAAGATAAGAATACAGAATGGAGAATACAGAATGTAAGATCCGGTTCAAAAACATGCTTTAGGTTTTAGCAACTTGGAATGGATTGCGGCCATTTTCGAAAGGGCTAATATGGGCTTTTGCCTTGAGTCGATGAATGGGCTTTTGGACCCGAGGCTTGCAAAAAGAGAGAGAGGCTGCTTGGCCCGATCATAGTTGCTTGCCCGTGCTTGCCAAGAACCCCCTATTAATGTGGAAAATAAAAAGAATTTGAGTTTAGATCACCGGAGCATAAGGGCATTTGGTGGACCCGTTTTCTCAAAAGATGGTCAATGATGGGCCTCGTCTCAAATAAGGTAAAGAGAAAAAGGCCCAAAGTCGATCTTGTATCGAATAAGGATTAGATGAAGTAAATGCAGTTTTCCAAAAAAAAGAAAAATGAAAAGGCGTAGGGTGAATTGTGTCCCAATTAAGGGCCCAAAGTGACAAATTTAGTCTCATATAAAGGCACAAGCTCCTCGATCAACTTGGACATGTGACTTGCGTGGTAATTTTGACAACAATAGAAGTGAGTGGTCCAAATTCTATATATGTTTCAATTGAAACCTACCCAGCATACTCTAAAACTTGAACCTACCTTGTCATAAGTTTCAAAGGGATCTATCTAAATTTCATCTGTATTATTAATTAAACGATTAAAGTAAATTATCATTATTTATTGCTACAATTTACTGTTATATTAACAAAGTATTAATCGTTATCGAACGTTATGAAATATTGCCAATAAACATAGACCCCGAAATCTAAAACCTTAACTTGAAATCTTGTTCCAATTTCCAAATTCCATCAACTTAAAATTTGAAATTTACCCATCAAAACGTGTTCTACCTCAAAACCATGCTCACCTCTAAACAGCAACATCAAGATCCAAGAACAATGGACACAACCAAATTAGAAAAGCTACATCATTAATATGAGGAAGGACGTGGCACTTAGGAAATCCCTCGAAAAACCCTAGCTTCAATCAGGCGTTTCTTCAAATTGTGCCAAGACGGAAAAAAAAAAAAAAAAGGATCGAACGAAACTTGCCCATGTTGTTGCCGTCTAAGCCACCAAATTACACCTTTTTTTTGCAATTTTCATAGACAATTAGTTTGTGGTGACAGCGTTCACGGCATCTCTTGTTCTTTTGGGTATAACTACGTCGGCCATTACTTCGTTTCTGTCGGCTCGTTTGATGGAACCCGAGTAGATTCGTCCGATCGCTCGTTCGGTGAAAATCCTACGTAATTGTCTTCTTCCTGCAGCATTCAATTAGCAATGCCTCTCTCTCGTCGGCCAATTTGCCCAAAATAATAATAATAATAATAATAACTACAAGATCATCAAGTTATAACTAGAGAGGAAAAAAAAACCAACGTTTTCTAGCATGATAAAAATACCCACTTCATAATTTTTCCGTCCAAACAAGCTCAAATGGTAATTCTGCACAACAAAGGTGGTTACGTGTATGACGACACTTCATTGGAGAAAAAATAAGGACAGCGAAAATGTACGAAACAATGTTGTTCTAAAGCTGCAAAGTTGAAAACGCGTTTTTAGTCCACAGCAAAATGAAGTGATTTTAGTCTAAATCAAACCCCCCAACTCCTAACTTTTGCTCAGATGGATGCTTTTTCTATGATCCGTTTGAAAGTCGAGGATATTTTTGACTCGACGACGGAAGTTACGGTTCTATTTTATATTTTGAAGCATCTGGCCATTTCTTGTCATTATTGTCAAAATTAGATTAGGCACGACAAGGGAACCAGTGAGTGTGAATACAATTCGTCACGCGGCAAATGTCAAATTGGATCAATGCTAGCGTCGAAGGCGGCAATCCCAATCGCAGCCCTCTAATGTCCGGGTTGTAATCAACGTAACCTAGCACTTTGGACAACGACGCTCGACAAAAGACACTAGTCACCCACACTTGAGATGTAACTTGTGGTTGACTTGACTGTACGACTGCACATTCATGTCGGTACGAGAAACTTGCCAAACTGCCCGTCGTTATACAGCTCAGAATACATGTCGTATATGCCTTGTGGAAAGTGACCCTCAATTTCAGCACAAAAACGGACCTTTTTCTCTAATTGACTCTTTTTCAAAAACGTTACGGTTCCTTACTTAGTTGCTACCGACGGAAAATCCCATTTGGCACTTCGTGATCTTCTCAACTTTAGTCGGGATTGGGGGAAACCATCCAACCAAGCCTAAACTTGTCTTATGAGATGCTAATTCAATCATAAATTTTTCAATTTTACAAATTTAATTCTAAATTTTTGTATGAAATTTCGATGTAGCCAAAGATAAATTAATGAAAATTGATTAACAATGCATAGATAGCATATTATATAATATTTACCTTGGTTATAATTTGGCTTTTCATATGAAAGACAGGATGTGGACATAATCGCATCGACACAAACAATCAATGCCAAGAGCACAAGAGCATCCAACCGAGTATAATCCCAAATGGAGGGTTGCGATTCAATTTGCGCCATGCACTTAATTACTGCACGAGACAATCCATCACAAAAAAACGGGCATATAATGTCATAAACCAGATCACTTAACATCAAGCACGACAAGAGGAAATTGCCCGTACAAGGAGACATTGGAATGCACTTCTAGCAATGGCAACGTGGATTTGCAGGCATATCGATTTCGCCTTGCTCTCGAAGTTGTCCTTAACATCATCAATTGAAGATTATGTTGATGACAAATAGACCAATCCAAAAGGCGAGAAGAGGGAGTATTGTTCACTCCAAATGACTTTGCTTAATCATGATTATCTTGTGTTTACCGAGGGCTTCCAAAGCAAAAATCAATGGCTAGTGTCGGGACAATAATCGCGATTAAGATGATGTTGGGTACTGCTTAGAAAGTGGAGTTGGTGATGAAGAGTAAATGCGTGCTCAAGTCTATATGATTATGTCTTGAATTCTATTAAGGTATTCGACCCAAATTGAGTTTTGATAGCTAAACTAAAACTTGTGGTGACTCGACTTTAGGATTAAAAAAATGAAGATTTAGTGTTGGTAGCAGAGGGCTTGGGCCGTATAAATATTATTTTTTCTCAAGTTATTAGGTTTTAAGTTAAGATAATAAGAGTCTTAAGGTTTTTCCGAGCCGTCCTTTATAATTCATGAATTTTCAAAATGTAACTACCTTATCCTCTCTCATGGTGGTTTTTCCTACAAGGGTTATTCACATAAATTTGTGTGTTCTTTTTTCCTTCTCAATTGTAATTTTGTTGCAATTTCTGCATTGTTCATGATAGATTATAACTATAGTTAACATCGACCAAATTCTTATGAAGAACTAAGTTTGAATTGTCACCCAAATTTCATTTCCATGGGTGGACCGATCGAAGTGATACAAGTTTTTACTTACTTACTTAATTATTATTAGGAATTGATGGGACAACCTTGTGTGGCATTGGATGCCTAGATAAATGGGACAAGCGCATAATACAAAGTGGTTAGCTTATTTAAATATATCCATTGTGATCTTACCAGCTCAATTAGAAAATAATACTTTAGTAAAAGAACTTTCGTATGTTTAGCTGTCTTCTTCTTTTTTCATGATGTGTATCGGCTACCAGGAGATCACTTCAAATCTTAGAAGGGCCTTCCAAGACCGATGTGTCAAAATCAAAATGTAAGTCATAACATTGTCTGTGTTCCCTAGGTGCATTTTATAGTTGGTTATTGTATTTTAATTTCGACTACTATGATTATTTTGGTAATTGATGCGCTCTGATCATAACTTGATTGATTCTTCACATAAAAAGGCTAATGAAGCGACCATGTGGCGATCACGCCGCTCCAAACTAGATTCCATGCCAGTGCCATGTGCTCGATATGTTAAGAGGACCCATATACGAAAAGTTATATCCTCGTTACGATGCAGCTATTGAAAAAATTCCGAAATGTTAGCATCTCGAGAGAATTGCAATCTCGATCAAGATTGCCTACTTCATTCATCGTCTCATGTGGTGCCTCGATCATTCTTGATCATTGACACATGAGGAGCCGCTACCATTCTTTTACATGGATCAATGACGCACCAAGCAGGACCACAACCAGGAGCCAGTGGATCTTCGTTTGTAGAATTGAGGTTTGGAGACTCTTGATCTTCATCAATTTTGTCGAATCAAGGTACACGCTAGCAAAAGGAAAAATTGTAATTATAAACGGAGATTACAACGGTGTTCATCATTGATGATGATGTGTGATTCGACAATTGGTTGCCAATCCTTTCACTTAGATGTAGTCACAAATTTGTTGTTGAAAGCTGATTGTGTGATTATCTCGGTTAACCACACTCCAATGATATAACATTGATTCCTAGTTTTTCGGTTTATTTTAAAGTTTTATGGGCCTGTCATGTTCCGACGACTCTTGAGATTTCCTAATTGATCTTTTGGGTAATGAACTGGAAATTCCTTTCGACCAAAAAAAAAAAAAAAAAAATGTTCGCAAACAATTATAGACAAAATGGGTGCTCCATCCCCATCAAATTCCTGTAGGAAATCAATGTTCTCTCGCCAGCCAAAAAAAATAAAAATAAAAAAGGGAAGGCCATGTTCTTCCGCTTTCTCTTTCAATGTATTTTGAACCGGTCCAGTCATAATTGGTTCGGCACCGAATCAATCGGCCGCAAGCAATGTCAAAACATCCGTCCTTTGTTTATAATACGTCCTCGAGAGCCCAACGGAGATGGCGGTCCGACCCCGCCAAAACCAGCTGTCATCCCTTAATCTCCCCTCCTAATTCCACTCCTAATCCGCCGCTAAAATCCCCATGATTTAATCACGGGTGGTTATACTTCAGATTTGATTCCTTTCGGTCCGGACGACGAAACGGAACGAAAAATAGAAAAGAAAATCAGATGGGAATTTGACTTTTTACCTTCCCGATCGCGACCGATTCGTACGCGACTGGCGCCGGAAAATGACGCGGTCCGAATCGGATCGATCATTCATTCCCGCCGCGCTGTCGGCACAACAGCCTGGCGAGGCCATGGGATGCGAATGGAGGGTTCAGGAGTGGGGAGGTCAAGGTCAACCCCCTCCCCCCCGGCAGCATCGCAACCGCCACGTCTGTTATTTGCTGCTGCGCTGTCTCCCAAAACTTTTCCTTTGACTTCTACTCGAGTTTTCGCATGATGAGGTCTTGAGTCCTTCCCTTTCCCTTTCCCTTTCCCTTCCCTCCCGCCGAATCAACAGGTTCTTCTTCTTGTTTTTTTTAAAGGGTTCCGTTCCTGACTTTTTCTTTTTTCTTTAATTCGAAATGGGCACGAGAGGAGGAGGAGCAGGAGGGGGAGGGTTTTCTCGTTCATGGAGATTCCCCCCCGGCCCGCCACAAGAAAGTCTCTACTCCTGCGTTGTTGTTGTTGTTCCTCCTTTTCTTTCGCTTTTCTCTTTCCGGGGTGGACCGTTTGGGGGTTTTCTTTTGTGTTCTTTGAATTGTAAACCCGGCTCTGCTTCTGCCTGGTGAAAAATAAATCCAATTTCTTCTTGAGAATGCACTGACTTTAGGTTGGGTCTCAATTCCGGACTTAACAATTTTTGTTGTTGTTGTTAGGTCTCGTACGAGAGCATTGATTTATTAGTAGGTACCCAAAATCGGACTCCGGTCGAGTTAGTCATGGAGGGCTTTCTTTGTGAGGAAGGAGTTTTGAGGAGGTTGAATGAGGAAGATGAAAGGAAAAAAATATGGAAAGACAAACATAGAAAATTATGAAGGCACCACGGAACGACACATGGAGAAAGAGAGATATACACACGGAATGATACATTGAATCTTTAATGATATAATTGAATAGGATCTTAAGGGGGCCAAATTTGGGTACCGACTAAAAGTCTTTATAAGATTTTTAAGAAAAAGGTCGCCCCAGAATTAAAATATTTGATCTAAAGTTTGTGATTTTTAAAAGGAATTTGACAAATAAAAAAAGGGGAAAAGCTCGAGGGATTATTATCTAGCCTCCATGCTCATGGTGACTAATAGAATTTGCATTTCTTAGAAAGATACTTCAAAAGAAATGAACCATTCAATGATCCGATCAAATAATATAACTGTAATCCGAGAAAAAGCATGAGTATCTGATCCAACACTATAGCGGAAGGCCTAAACTTCGATTCCATTTAGACATCGAGTTATCTTGACTTCAAAGCGAAATGAACCCATTTTCCGGATAATCCATTTGATCATTTGGAGTGAAATTTGCCTTCCAAGCATTAGGACGTAAAGTGCAGGTTTTCCCAAAAACTTTTAAAAGCACAAGCTACATGTATTCTAAAAGCAGAGCAGGAGCATTTACCCAAAAAAAAGTTGTGCTTATTATTATTATTATTATTATTTTGTGTGGGGGAGGTCCCTTTTTCTTTCTGTTGTAAGGAACAGCAAATTGCCCTTGGGGGGGAATTTAGGTACATAGCCTAGGCTCGAGATAAACTTGGAAAAAAGGTGCAAACTAAACCACCGTTTTAAAATGTCATCTGTCCATTTTCGGAAACGCCCCTTCCTTTACAGCCTAGCACGGCAAAGAGGACCCTCGACTCCTCCCCCTTTCCTTCGTGGCCTACCACCGTTCACAACTTCTCAATTGCAAAAAGGAAAAAAAATTCGCATTTCATGACGTACAATATTGTACAGTTTACTTCGCGAAAATAAATTATTTATAAAATTATATGTTTTTTAAAATAATCATTTGTATTGTTTATAAAAATGAATATGCGGAAAATATGACGATTGTCGGTAATGAAAACATCTTCCTTCCGATTACTTATGTCAAGTAATACAAAGGATCATTATTTTGAAAGAAAATATTTTTCAAATTATTCGTTCTTCGCGAAACATATGAAACATGTGTATAATCAATCGGCAACATCAAAATGCTATTGAATCAATTAATTATTGAAAAGGTTAATGTTAGTTTATACAAAGCGAGATTCTCTACTATCAAGGTGGTTGACCCAATGACAAAGGATTGTTTGTCTTTCGCAAGGTCGTGCCCAAATCTCCAAGTAGGACTTGTCTCCATCGCCTCATTTGCAATGGACCTTAAGTTGAGAGGTTTTCTAACTAGTGACATCCAGATGGGGCTGCGGCGACGGGTTCTCTAATATTGAGAGCCTTTAGTTGTGAGCAGTATGGAGTAATTATAATTCAAAATCAGCATACAATTTGTTACAAAAGTGCAATTAAATTTTAAAATTTATCACGAAAGAACAATTAAGTCATAAAACTTTTTTAAAATGTAATCGGATCTTAAAAGTTATCAAATTGATCCAATCAAATCTTTTCTTTGATTATAATTTTTGAAAATTTTAAGATTTGATTATACTTTCCCAATAAGTTTTAAGATTCAATTGCAGTTATCTGAAAGTTTTGGAATTCGGTGGTACTCTCGTAATAAATTTTAGGATTTTCACTCCACTTATCCCAAAAAGAAAATAACGAGATTCTTTTTTATATTTTTTTCCGGGCGGACGGTTTTTTTGTTTATGGTGGGGGAGGCAATAATCCCAAGCCGCACTGATTTACAACTGTCATCCTCTGTCGTCTTCTTCTTCCTTCCTTCCTTCCTTCCCCCCTCCTCCTTCTTCCCTCATTCTCTCTCTCCCATCCTCCCGAGATTCCCTCTCTTCTCTTCTCTTCTCTTTCTCTCTCTTCTTTCTCTCTCATCCGCTCCCTGAAAACTCCATCACTGGACTGCGCAATGTGAATAATTTAATCAGCCCATCTCGTCATTGTGAGCAGAGAGACAGACCGCCATTTCAAGACCCGGCCTTGTACCCTCTGCACCTTCCCCCTCCCGTCTTCTTTCTAGACCGAGAAACAACGAGCTCTGCAGCTGGAGCTCGCCGACGGCGGAGGAGTAGAGCTCGGAGGAGCAGCAGGAGAGAGAGACAAGGTGAAGTCTTGAGTGGGAGCCCATGGCCGGCACTGCGGCCGGTGACCTGCTGGAGCTCGTGCGGGAGATCGCGCGGGGCTGCACTTGCGGCGGCGGCGGCGGAGGAGGAGGAGGAGGAGGAGAGATCTGTTCAGGAAGGACTGCACCGATCTGGTCCGCAGGATCTCCCTACTGACGCACCTCTTCGAGGAGATTCGGGATTTCAAGCCCTGCGAGTCCGCCGCCGGCCACGACGCGCGGGACTGCTGGGCCTGCGATCTCGCGCTCGCGCTCCAGGCGGCGAAGCGGGTCCTCTCCGTCGCGCACGACTTCATTAACTCCGCTCCCTCTTTCGTGAGTCGCCGATGCTCCTCTCTCTGTTTGAAATTTACGGCGCTTGCTCTTTTCCGACTTCGGGTCCGAAAATGTGGTTGCTCTCTGCGACGAATCAATGTGGTTGTGGTGTGGCGTTCGAGTTGATAGATCGTTTTCTGGTGTAGTACAGTAGGAATGTTGCATTTCGCGACATTGTTTGAAAGACGCAATTTCATTGAATTATGGGGATTGTTTGACTAATCGGATCTGTTTTGAAGAAACTCGAGGATAAAGAGAGGCAAAAGTAGAGAAGAATCAAACCTTGGCCACCGCTTGATTATGTTTCTTGCCGCATACTTCCGATTAGGGGTGATTTAATTGATTTCAAGAGAGGTGAATGTGAGCTGAAAGAGTTTATGGAGGTAAAAATTTCAAGCTTGTGGTGGGCTCTATTGAAATGAAAAGGATTAGTTTTGAATCGCAAAGCGCTCTGTATAGACAGACATGGGGAGATATTCCAGCTGGTGTTTTGTATGATCAAAAGCTTATGTAGGAATGTTTATTTATTTATTTATTTTATTTGATTCAAAGATGGAGAATAGGCAGTTGTCTGTATGCTATGCATTTGCTGCAAATCCTTGTGGGTGAACTTTTTTGATGTTCCCTAGTTTTCCTTGGCCTAATTTCAAATTGGTTTACTGCTCTGCAAAAGCTGGATTTGATCTGATTGATGATAAGTTACTCACTTCGTGCAGCATGATTCTTTTTTCTTTGCTAATTTTGTCATGGGTTTGTAATGTTTTAACTGCAAACTGTTGCTAAACTAGCTTGGCTCTTGCCAAGCTGGTGTCGTATGTCTTGATTCTTCTCTGAAAGTGTGGTGCTTCCTGATTTTAAGGAGGTGGAAGCAAAGAAAATTGCATTCCAGTTTCAGTGCGTGACGTGGAAATTGGAGAAAGCCCTAGGAAGCCTGCCATATCCTGAGTTTGATATCTCCGAGGAAGTTCAAGAACAGGTATCACTCGGGAAATATGTGGTGCTTCTCAACTTTTTCCTAATCTACCTGTTTTCCCTGAAGTTAAGTTTCTTTTGATAGGTTGAATTGGTCAGAGCTCAGTTGAGAAGAGCTGCAGAAAGGTATGGGCCCCTGAATTCGAAAATGTTGTCTCGGGCCTTATCTGAGCCGTTGGACATGGAGTCTGATCAGATGAGAGTGCAATCGAGCAGCCGCACAATGGGAACACTGCATATTGAGAATATTGGTAACATCGATCATACAGTCACGGCAAACACGAGCATTGCCCAAACAAGTGACCTTTCCAAAGATGATTGTACAGACATCATGGAAGGGCTCAAAATTTCTTCCTCATCACCGGAGGTCAGTCCATCAAATGCTCAAGATGAAAACAGGAGGGACCAATTGGGCACTGATCGGCGCAACCGACCAGAGGAGATAAAAAAGCCCAATGCAATTGCGATACCCGAGGATTTTCTCTGCCCAATATCATTGGAATTGATGAGAGATCCTGTGATCGTGGCCACTGGACAGGTTTTCTTCTGTTCTTTTTGTGACCTTTACCTCACTGATTTTATCACGCTGGATTTCTGAGTTGCTTTTTTTCTACAGACATATGAAAGATCTTACATACAAAGATGGATGGACAGTGGCAACCTCACTTGTCCAAAGACACAGCAGAAGCTCCAAAATCTAACACTGACTCCAAACTACGTCCTGAGAAGTCTAATCAGCCAGTGGTGCACGGATCACAACATTGAGCAGCCAACAGCTTTAGTCAATGGAAAATTAAAAAACAGTGACGGCTCTTTCCGTGACATCAGTGGTGATATAGCAAACATTGAGTCTCTAGTGCGGAAGCTCTCCGGCCGGTGCATTGAGGATTGTCGAACTGCAGTAACAGAAATTCGATCTCTATCCAAGAGAAGCACTGATAACAGAATACTGATAGCAGAAGCGGGTGCTATTCCAGCTTTGGTCAACCTGTTAACATCTGAAGACGTGACAGTACAGGAAAATGCTGTCACTTCAATCCTTAACCTCTCGATATACGAAAACAACAAAGGGCTGATAATGCTTGCGGATGCTGTTCCTTCTATCGTCCAAGTCCTAAGAGCCGGAACAATGGAAGCTAGAGAGAATGCGGCAGCGACCCTCTTCAGCTTGTCACTCGGAGATGAGAACAAGATAATAATCGGCGCATCTGGGGCTATCCCTGCTTTGGTCGAGTTGCTTCAGACAGGTAGCTCCAGGGGGAAGAAAGATGCTGCAACTGCCCTATTCAACTTGTGCATATACCAAGGAAACAAAGGTCGGGCGGTCAGGGCAGGGATCGTCTCAGCACTGCTGAAGATGCTCACAGATTCGAGTCACTATATGGTTGACGAAGCTCTGACCATATTGTCCGTCCTTGCTAGCTGCCAGGATGCTAAGGTTAGCATGGTAAAGTCCAGCACGATCCCTGTTCTTATAGATCTTCTAAGAACCGGTTTGCCCCGGAGCAAAGAGAATGCAGCTGCAATACTGCTATCCTTGTGCAAGAGAGACAACGAGAATCTCGCATGTATAGGGAGGCTCGGGGCCGTCATACCGCTGACCGAGCTCGCCAAGAGCGGCACAGAGAGGGCTAAAAGGAAGGCCACTTCACTGTTGGAGCTCCTTCAGAGACTCAACAAACTCTAACGGCGCGAGTGATTCTCGATACTGACGAGTCGTTTTACTTCAGATTTGGAAAATTCTTTTTCTTCTTTCATTTTCTTTCGAAACCGGGCTTGAACTGACAAGAAGGGGGAGCATCGAGGTAACATTTTCGATCTCATCGCTCCCCCGTCCCGTTCCTTAACTGCGTGGATAATGCGCAGAAAGTGTTCATTCAATATGTGGTTGGTTGTTGTGAAAATTCTTTTGCTTCTTCGGACGTCTTTTACCCAAGTCCCAGATCTTTCAATGTACTCCCAAGTGGTCCACCAATAATCTATGAACCGGCCGTAAAATACAGGCCGATCTGTGTGAAATACTATACTACATCTATATTTTGTCCTCGCCGGCTCTATCGTCAAGAGTTTCCGACTTGGTCGCAGATCATTTTACTGTACAGGTCAAGATTTGATATAATAAAAAGGGATAATGTCAAGAAAAATCATAAATCTTACCCTATGTGACATATTTAACCTAAACTTTTTTTTTACATAAAAAATCCCAAACTTTGTTCCATGTAACATATTTACCCTAAACTTTTTTTTTGTGTCATCAAAAATCCTAAACTATGTCACTTGTGACAATTTTACCTTGAACTATATTACTTATGACAAATTTACCTCAAAGTTTTTGGGCTAAAGAATATTTTCGTCATTTTCTATTTTTTTTATTGAATGGAGGAAGCCGATAAGGTCATCCTCGTGGGCTCCGGAGTCACCGCGCGGGCAGCAGGTGACCCTCGTCGGCGTCAGGCAAGGGCCACCCAGGCCAGATCCGACTCAAGCAAGGGCAACCCAAGCCTAGGCAGCTAGATCCGGCGAAGGGCCGCCTTTGCCCTTGTTGAATTTGGCGAGGGCGACCTTCACTTGAGTCGAGCAGCCCTCACCGGCGTTGGGTGAGGGCCGCCCAAGCCAGATCGGGCGAGGGTGACCCTCGCTAGCATCCAATGAGGGCCGCTCAAGCTGAATCTGGCCTAGGCGGCCCTCGCCCAACACTGACGAGGGTTGCCCGAGACTGGGCCACCCAACGCCGGCAAGGGTCGCCCAAGCCTAGGCCGCCCTCACCCGACACCAATGAGGATGGCCTCGCCGGCTTCCTCCATTCGATAAAAAATATAAAAAATAGAAAATGACGTAAATGCCATTTAGCCCAAAAAACTATGGGGTAAATTTGTCATAAGTAATATAGTTCAGATAAAATTGTCATAAGTAGCATAATTTAGGGTTTTTGGTGGCACAAAAAAAGTTTAAGGTAAACGTATCACACAGGGCAAAGTTTGGGATTTTTTATGTTACAAAAAAAAGTTTAGAGTAAATATATTATACGAGATATAGTTTAGGATTTTTCGTGACATTATCCCTAATAAAAAAAATCCATGGATTGCGAAAATCCCCACCTAAGCTCGAGACTTACGTTGTATTACTACCGGACCGGTTTTATGCTGTCTGCACATGTACTGAAACGGGACGAGCACCTACTCCCGTTGAAACCGAACCGAACTTGCATGGACGTACGTCGACCAACTCTGGAAAGCTGTATCCGGGGAAGTTCATCTCTCGATCTTTTCATTTCGACGAACGAACGCTCCTCCGTGTTAGACCGAGCTAGCAAGGTCGGGCTCCACCGATCTTGGGACTCGGTCCCTCGCGGACTCCCTGCTAGTCGCGGTTTCAGATTTGGGCACCATTTCTATATGAATTTCCCCAGGCTTTTTTTATGATTCTAATCAGCGAAAAGTCACGCGTTTTAGACGCTAATGACTCAAATCTATGCACGAATTAATTAAGCCGATGGGTTCGGATTTTCTTTACGGAAACGCTGAATCGGTGACATGGTCAGCCCACGTTTCTGTGCCTTGACAATTTTAGCTTCCACATTGGAATTCTGCTGTATCTATCGTGCTTTTGAAAGCAAACCAACCAGGTGTTTCCAATTCTCTCGACTTGCTCCCGGTGGCTCAGGTGGTGTCTTTGATCACCATTATAATTATGTTTATAAAATAAAAAATAAAAACATGAGAAGAAAGAACAAGTTTTGTATGTTGGAAAAAATAAAATAAAAAGACTTGGAGGGTTGGTGTAACCTACCCTAGATCTACCGAGTGCGAGCGCGTTTTCATAGCTGCAACTCTACTTCTGATCTTAGGGACACACATTAAGCGGGGGAATTTGCTAATATAGTCATTCCGACTAATTTTGGCTGAAAATTATTGACGTGATGGCGGTTTAATCAATGTCAACTATCTTACATAGCATGGTCAAGACTAATGTAAACGATTTTTGCTTTTCTCATTAAAAAAATTGATTTTTTTCTCCCTCTTTTCTTTCCTTCGCTTTTTTTCTTATTTACCTCTACTGATGGTCACCGAGGCTTGCACGATGGCTTGCATCTGAAATTTTCCATGCTGGCCATCAGCGTTACAATAGTAATTTCATGCCAAAATTAGTCTAAATTAGTAAAATCGAAAAGTTTAAAGCTGAACTGGCCACCACATGATTAATTCATAACATTTTGGATAGATACCGGTTTCCTAATTACATTGGCAACCTCGGTTTTATTAAAAGTAAAAAAAAGGGGTTGGTGATGGTGATGCATCGGACCAAGCACTTGCGCATCTTGAATAAATCTAACAAAGAAAACATCACATCGTTCAACAAAAGCAATCCAAATCCTAACAAGTCCAAACGAACCACATGGTCGTTTCGCAAATCGCAGATCTTCCCCAACATTTTCCTCGATCGAGTCCGCGCCGTGATTGCCGTTGGACTCGCTCCCTTCCAAAAAAACACCGAAACCGACGATAACGATGTGTTCCTTCAATTATTGTCGTCGTTATTCCACTAATTTTTCCAAGGAGAAATCACGGTCGATTTCGGATCCAAACTTTATATTATAATATCATCCCTCAACAATCTCTTCACGACCATGGAACTCCCCCCATCCACGGTTGGTCGAACTTCGTCCCGACAGTGAAATCTCGTCACGAGCGAAACAGTAAGCCCGCCACGTACACCGTGAAAAAATCAAGCGGAAATCACGTGTGATGTTGTGAATAACATTACGGGAATCCCCTTGCGTGCCGCATACTTAAATTTTCAGGAAAAAAGGGTCTATTTAACATGGTATCGGAGCATAAATCAAGCAATCCGTATCCTTGACATCCTCTTCTTATCTCTTAGACTTTTAAATATTCAAGAAAAATGACGAATTTAATGAGACCCGTGAAGATGTTAAAAATCTCGGATCAGAGGCGATAAAAAGCCACGTTTTACGGCGTTTCGTCAAACATTCTCTCCTAGTTTCAAAATTCGGCTCGTCTTTTTTGACCTGTGAAACCCTAAGCGAGACAGAACAAACCAAACCATACATAATAATACAAGACGCTCTCTCTCTCTACTACACCAACCGTGACCTCTTCCGGAGCCTTTTATAACGTTAGCGCACTTTCTTCTTCTTCTTCCATTTCGAACCTAAGTTCGAGATTCGCCTTAGCAATGGGGAACACCATTGGAGCCAAGAAGAGCAAGACGGCCAAGGTGATGAAGATATCCGGCGAGACGACGAAGCTGAGGACGCCGGTGCTCGCGGGGGAAGTCCTCCGGGACCACCCGGGCCACGTCCTGCTGGAGTCCGAGGCCGTGAAGCACTTGGGCGTCCGGGCGACGCCGCTGGACGCGCGCCAGAGTTTGGAGCCCAAGCGGCTCTACTTCCTGGTGGAGCTGCCGGAGAGCTTGGCCGAGAGGATGCCGAGGAGGGTGAGCTCGGGCATCAGCATGAACGCCAGGGACCGGCTCGAGAGCCTAATGCTCGCGCGGAGGTCGGCCTCGGACCTGTCCATCGTGAACCCGGCGAACATCGTGGCGGCGAAGGACCTTAAAGGCGGCGGCGGCGGCGGCGGCGGCATCGGCGGCAGCAAGCGGCTGACGATGAGGCTTCCGAAGGGGAGGTGGAGAGGCTGATGAAGGAGAGCAGAGACGAAGCCGAGGCGGCCGGGAAGATCGTGAACCTCTACATTGCGAGCGGTTGTAAAGTCGCCGGCGGGTTGGGAGGCAAAGCGAGTGGCGGTGATGAGAAGGGGTTGTTCGACCAGCATGGTCCTTGGAAAGTTGCGAGCCATGGAAGAAGAAGAGCCGGTGAAAGTATCAAAACTCGTGAGGTAATGTCTCGTTTCTCCAAGACACTCGTCCGGATTCGGCGCAATGTTTGGTGGGTTTGACCATCCATGGAGTTTTGCCATGCTCTAGACATGCACACAACCTTGAATTTTCCCAAAAAAAAAGTTGGGTTTTTGTTTCGTTTTCTTTTCTTTTCTTTTCTTTTCATCGATAGAGGGGTGATAATGACATTTCACAAGGGAATACATCACTGTGTTGTGCCATTCCATGTAGGATTAGGAACGGGCGTGATCGGACCCGGTTTTTTCAAACATCTCTCCTTTTAAGCGGACTTCGATTGATGTTCGATGCCTGGTCTCTTTTGCAGAAACGGGTGAGCTTCCTACCGGTGGCTGGAGGAGATAAGCACATTGGTGTGGCTTCTTGATCTTGAAAGTTGGCTCAAAGCCACATTAACTTTATGTCCTTTTCATTTCTAGGGTGGTCTGGTTTATTTGCGACGAAGCTGTCAAGACATAGTGCTTCACTCTTTCATAGTGATGGACCCCAAAAAAAAGGAAGAACGATAATAATAGTACGAAGTAGTTGTAATTACTTTGACTATTGCCTATTGTCTATATATGTTCGAGACAAAAGTTAGGCTTGTCTCATTTTTCAAATGTCCGGCTATTGTTTTTGTAGCTTGGGAATGATATGGAGATGGAACTATCCCTACTCTCCTTCTTCATTAAATTAACATCCAACTCCCAACTGCTCGCTCGCCACATGTACTAGATGAATACTCAATTCAATTTCTCCGAAAAGCGATTCTTTTTTTCTTCATACATGAGCCATCCACTATCATTGCGAGCACTCGCCTCGATACTAGTTTATACTTTGTCGCTTGCATGAGAATATAAATGAAATTCACTCACCTAAAGTTTGGGTGGTTACGCATTAAATATTAGGAGAGCATAAGAATATAGTCTTCTCGAACGACACTATTTTTATATGAGATTGATGAACAAAAATATGCACCGTAGATCCTAAGATTCTATAAGAAAGTGCAGTGAAATCCTAAAATTTTCAAAAAGTGTAATAAAATCAAAAACTTATCAATTAAAGGACTCAAATGCATTTTTGTCTAAAGGGAACGAAGTGTGTTGCATTCTAAAAGTTGGCACTAGCACTAGGTCAAAATGAAAGGGGCATGTGTCGACACCGGGCCCAACATCTGGGCACTAACATAAAGAAGCAAATGGCCTAAATTAAGCCAATGTATTTAGCTCATAAGGCGCAATCTATGGAGTGCTAAACGAGCCCATTCATCATGAAAGTTAAGGATATATGATTGGCTCAAGAAGCCCATTGATGGAATGTCTAACTCATCAGTCACGAGTTTCCAATAAGATGTGGCGTTGAATTGTCCCGAAACTTTTGAAAGAAAGTTGGAAACTGAGTCAAGAAAGATCTCTCGACCAATCAATGATTGTAGCTAAGGGATTTGGATGAATTACGAATCATCTCTAGAGTAGTGCCCCAGCCGAGAGTTAGTCAGAGATTCTCCCGGATAACAATCAGGATGCCTAGCAGAATCGCTCATTTAAAATACAGAAGGAATCAAAGTTACGAGGACGTCCAGGACGATCAACACCGACAATACGCGACATCAATCCAGATAACAGAGACCACAAAGAGCAATTGGATTTTGAAGACGTGAAGGCTGGTCGTAACATATCAAATTGAATTAGATTTTGTCCAAAGTTTGAATTTCAAACTCAAATCAGATTAGGATTCCTCATTCCATCACTTTGTCTATAGTTATGAAAGCCTTTTAGTCGTGCGGGGCTTTTACCTTTTCTACGCACTTCATTTCTCTCCATCAAAAACGGTTATGTTCAATTTCAGTCATGGAGCAAGCGTATAACATCCAAGGATGTAAGCCATCTGTTCTGAATCAATTGAGCTCCATGCAGTTCCCTTATTTATTTCCACTTTATTGCCTACGCATTACTTCAGTAATTCAAGTTCTACAAAATCTTTCAGGTTTCGAGGCATGTTAGAATCAAATTCCACCTCTCAAGTGAAGTCAGATTTGATACGTTAATAGGGCAATGGTCCATGATCAGACTTTGATCATCGAAATCACTAATGAGAGTCTAGCTGCCAAAACTTGACAAAAATACGTGCAACACGAGTTCCGACTCACTAGTTGTGCAAGCTTTCAGCTTTCCACCGAAAAGCCATGGGAAGCTTCAAATTTGATATGAGCTGCAAGTGAAACTTATGATTAATTAAATCAAGCCGCATTGAGCTCTGAAGTCATGACCAGACAGGCTCAAGCTCATATAATCAAACTAGATCGAAATGGAGATGAGCATCAAGTCTCGAATTAGAATCGAGTGGTGCTCCTCTCAAGTATTGCACTGCACTGTCGACTCAACCATGCCCTGACTAGACTCATGAGAAAATAGCTCAAGATGACAATGACTTCATGCCAAACAGGCAAACATTCAACGTAACTTTCTGCAGCCACCGGTCATCAAGAAAGCTATCAATGAAAAGAACACTGGCAACTTCAAGGAGTAAAAGATTCACGAAGGAGAAAGAACGTACGAAGACATGTCTTGCCAAAAAGAATTCCACCCCTTCATTATGTAAGACCTGACCATGGGTAATTCTACCCGTATACAAGGTGTCTAGGCGAAGAAAACGAAGAGAAACTAAAGAGCCTATTTTCCTCTGCACTTGCATTCTGGCTGTAGTTGTCTCGACATTTTCTTATTAATGAATAAACACATTTTCAGTGAATAGGGCAAAAAAGGAGGAAGAAAGAATGCGTACATTCTGCTCAAGGCGACCAATCTGGTACTGTAAGAAAATACGCAGTCATGGCTTTTCGAAACCTTTTCTTGTAAAACTTGGGAGAAATAATGGTTGGCGAAGCATTCTTTGGACCACCGAGGATTCCTGATGCCTTGACCCAATGCTCCAGATGCTTATCCCAGGTGTATTGCCTCATGAAGTCAATGATCCCCAAAACCAGCTCCTTGCGTTCATCATCCACACCAACGAGGAGCGAGTAGTCCATAACAGCGACATTCTGCATCCACAAACATAACAATAATAATCATAAAACCACATTCTTAAGACTGCAAATGTATAAAATGCTTGAGGCAGACAGTTCACAGTAAAATAAATGGCAAAAGAACCAGTGTTACAGACACCATCAGTGTCTTCATCCAATCATAAGGTTTCATTGTCAGATATTATTCATAAGCCCCTCAAGCCATCAGATCACAATTAGTGCTGCGCTGCTCTTGGGGATAATGTCACAAACGGTCCATGAACTTTGACCAGATATTCAATGTCCTCCTTAAACTTTTAATTTGTTCGATGTGACTCCTGAATTATTGGTTAATGTTCAATCTAGTCCCTAAACTAGATGAAAATGTTCAATGCCATTATTCCAGTAATTCAACTTAATGGAATCTAACAATTATGGCTTCCGATCTTTTAAATTTGAATGGTGGATAAAAAATAAAATTACATAAGATAATCATCTCCAATTAGGAAAAGAAATTTCCACATGCAATATTAACACAAAGGAACTCAAAATAAAAACTCCAATAGAGGCCACTGACCAAATAAAAAACAGATGCCAATCTCTTTTTTTCCTTCTCTCAAATGATGTTTTCAGCTTATAATAATCCACATCATCAAATAATTTTGGATTTGTTATTAGAGCAAATGAAAGGACCACATTAAATGTTTACCAATAATTTAATAACCACATTAAACAAGTTAAAAGTTCTGGGATGAAATTGCATATCAGGCCAAAATTCAAGGACCATTTGTGTTATTTTCTACTGCTCTTGCAATGGCATCTCAAACAAGTGTCAAAACTACAAATCAACATGTGTAGAAGTTTCACTTACTGCTAAGAAGGAAGTATCATTCCAGATGGCCCTTTCCAGACTTCTTTTTGCCTTGCTTCCAAGAAAATGGGCTTTGTGCGCAAAGCCTCCAAAAGATTTTGATCGAGCAACACTTTGTCTTTTCCCAACGTATCTGGATTGTAACGAGCTCTTGCTGACCCTTTAAGATCATAGACCCTTGAGATGTTTCTCTTAAAAAAGAGATTTTCCATTACCATCAAATCCATTTTCATCTCCTTCCCGCCTCTCAGGCCTTTCACATTGACCTAATCAACATAATGCAACAAAGACCACAGGGACAAAGAGAGATCAGTCATTTTCCTGAAAGGAATGGGTCATCTAAACTCCTGCAAACAAAAAATAAAAAAGAAGAAAAGCACAGAATGAGTAGAAGAAACTAACCTGATAAAGTCCAAGAACTTTAGCAAGGCATGTTGGGCTTCCTGAGCTGATAGAATGTGTCAGATACTTGAAATATTTAGGAGCAAATTCCTCAAAGGACTCCAACTCTGTCTTTGTAACTTGTTTAATAATAAATCTTTCATCGGTAGATTTAGCAAAATAGACATTGCTTTTTCCTCCCTGCGCACTCCATCTCCGACATCGGCTCAGTGAGCGAACAAAGTCTATTTCACTCGGGCAACATTTCCTTCTAAGAGAGTTGAACTGTTTCGCAAAGTAACATGTAACTGAAAACTTCGCTTTGCCACCAGCTGTAGAGGACTCATCCCCAAAAGAAATCTGCAAATGTGGAGATTTATTTGAGTCCTTGAAAATTGTCCCCATGGACGACAATGCATCCTCTGATCCATAACTCCCATAATTGGCATGGTCAAAGTCAAAATTGCCAAAAGATTGCCAAGTGTTAAAGCTAGAAGCCACAACGTCATCCTTGTGGACATCTTCACCACTCCAGTCCCCTCCATGCTCACGTGACAGACTAGAGACCCAGTCTTCATGATCTTTAGAACAAAGTGCATATGATATAATGCTAGTGGGCTCCTCGTCATAAACAGCAATTACTATGTCATTATGGCCTGCATGTGGAAGCAACAAGCGGGCTCCCCCCGCCAAATGAGATGAAGAGGCAATGAGAGACGGTGGGGAGCTAACAGCCAAGTTTAACTTCTGAGCCTCCAATGGCAACATTTGTGAGTAAGTCCTACTTACATTGGAAACCGGGTCTCTCAACATATTTCTGTACTCTCCAGAAGCATGGAATGATCCAAGGGTTGACAAATGCAATGAAGAAGGGGGCAAACCTTTCCGAAATCTTTCACGCCCTCTCATTGCTGAGTCAAAAGACTGAACCCTCATAGGTGACATTAACCTCCTAAAAGGGGGACTATTACTTTCATTAATATGTCCAGAAGAAGCTGTGGCTCCATCAGTCAGCGAACTATGAAAAGGTTGATTTTCTGTCGTGAGATGATCGCTACCAGTCCATGCGCAATCTATCCTCTCAGAAAGATTAGGTTCTTCAGTGGGAATAGTTTCAGAAAAAGTGTTAGTATAATTGATCTCTC
Organism: Angophora floribunda; assembly: GCA_014182895.1. Taxonomy (NCBI): domain Eukaryota; kingdom Viridiplantae; phylum Streptophyta; class Magnoliopsida; order Myrtales; family Myrtaceae; genus Angophora; species Angophora floribunda. Next base: position 25,827,491 of record CM024711.1, on the reverse strand, counting down.
CATTTGAGAGCACATCCTTCTCTGTTTTATTATGGATAGAAGCCAGTGCTGAATTTTCAGGGACACAAGGACCCAATGATGTTAAATTTGTGTCCGCTTGCTCAAAGAGAAATCCACTGGAAGACATGGCAGTCAATTCTGAAGAATCAGAGATGTTAATGCTTCCATCCTTGTGCAGATCATTTCTCAACTCTTTCAGTTGGGCACATAAAGCATCCCCTTCCTTTGTCTTAGGAGAGTTTTGATCAAGAAGCAAATCTAGAGAATGTAGCTGGCGATCCCAAACACGGGAAGCACTTATGAGGATTGCAGCACCCGATTCATATCCAAAATGTCTATGGTCATCTGACCTTCTTGTGACGACTCCATTGTAGCTAATTCAAGCAGCTCCTGCATGAGAAAACAGAGGAAAGTCACGAGAGAGCCAATTATGTAGGGAATAGACTAGAGCAAATACATAATTTAAGGTTCTGCAATTAGGGACCCGGCAATATTAAAGCAACAAAAAAATAGCTGCAAGTAACTTAAAACTCACATTGTATTCACTTCTTTCCTTCTTAAGAAGATCTTTCAGGCCCTTAATGCAGTTCAGTAGCTTGCTTGTACCAAAAGATTCATGTCCAACAAACATGCTTTTCTGTTCAACATTGTCAAGTACATCATAGATCTCCCGATACAATTTTTCAACCTTGTCTGTCAACTGGGACAATAGACACAATTAACACATGGTACAGTAGGTATCAGAATACATCTATGTGAAGCACTAAGTAAAGAATAGAGATGTGGAAGTACCACTTCTGCTTCTTTTCTTAACCATTCTCGTTGAAGATCATTGAATTCAAGCTTCGAAGGAGGCAGATGGACAGACAGGATGTCAATAGGAGAATATCGGAAAAATGCAACCATGCTTCCAAAGCTGCCAAATCAAAAGTTTAAGAAATTTATCAATCAGTAGCAAGAGTACATGCGACAATTTGCTACAAGAATTCAAAGCCAATACAACCTACCCATAGTAACGGAGGCAATCCCTCTGCAAGGAATGGCCACATGTAGCAACACGATTAGCAGTTGCATGGTTTGAAAAACTAAGTTCCAAGAATTTTCCAAAAGAAAGACCCCATGCAGCATCTGACATGACCACTCTTGGAGTAGCTGGTGGAACTCCATCCACGGGAGCACACTTTAAGCACCGATGCCACATCCATATTTTCCCATCCTGTTCACCAGGTAGTTTTAAAGAAGGAACCTGCTTTACATTAACTGTAAGATTGCCCTGCTGGCGGGTGTAGCACAGGACATGGGCTTCAGCAGGCTCTTTACAAAATCGACAACATGTCTGGCAATAAAAAATGATGGTTAGTTCATAGATCCCATCCAAATAAAATCAGGAACTATTATCAACTAGAATGCAAGTGAAGGCAATAATGAAGCACTAACCTGATGAAAAAGGTCATCACGAAGATATCTCCCAAGAGGCTTATCAAAAGGCCCATAAAACTTGATGCGTAAAAGCCGAGATCGTTCACACCCAGTTCCCTTATGGACACATCGACTTGAAAAGGAAACCAGTATGCTCTGGTTAGTGTCAGTGGCTGAAAAATAGTCACCTGCCCCTGCATTTTCCTCATTCCCCAAAGACTTTTCCACTTCAGCAGCTGCACCAGCCTGCATTGCTTCCTGATTTGGACCTCCAGGTAATTGAGGCAGGGGTACATTTCCAGTCTTACAGGGAAAATCAGCAGATCTTGGGAAGTCTTTGGACTGACTTAAGCCACATGATTCAAGACCATCAATTAGAGCTAAATCATCATTGTATGAATCAGAGAGCGCACTTTGGCCACTGAGGTCCACTTGTGGAGATGGAGAACCATGAGCAAGATGATTACAAAAGGTTTCTGTTCCTCCAATTTCTGAACCAATATCCGCAATTTTATCTAAACTGCAGCCATCAGTTGAAACTTCATAATTAGCTTTATTAGAAGCTGAAAGTGTTGAAAGGGCACCGAAGGCAGCTTTTTTGTCTGGGAAAGACTGTTTTAGAGCTATCTTGGGCAATGTAGCACCCTCATCAGCAAGATAGGAAGTTTCAAGCAATAGATGGTAGGCAGCAAACACTGCAAACTGAACAACATGCTTAACCTTCTTTAGCTCTTCACGACACAAGCCTCTCAAAAGAACCTGAAGAAAAGAATAATTGGTATGTCAGAGAGGAAATATAACATGGTACCGCTTGTAACAAGTCGGCCATATTTTGGTTACATTACTTACAAAATTGTAATGTCTTTATAATAACTTGATAAATAGATCAACTTGATGATTCCCAAGGAAATATAGGCCAGATATGAACATGCATCATCTAACAAATAATGCCAAATCAACTATGGACTAAATTGTGCAATATATATCTTCCAATAAGCATGAGAAACATACCGTGCAACCCAAGCGTCTAGGACAACCTTCAAAATACATCAAAGTTTTAGAGGGTTTCCTGCTTGAGTGGGAGGAAGCCTCATGCTCTTCAGACACTCTTTCCAGTCGGAAGAGTTCACAATTCCCCAACATTGTTGTAGAAATATTATCAGTCGATGGAGTAATTAGAGCACCAGTACATTTGGATATACGCTCCAGCAATGGTCTTTTGACATTTAACACCAAAGATATTTCCTTTTGCAGCAGATATTGTTGAGCATGAGAGGAAACACTTTTCTCTACCAGTAGAACATTTGGATGAAGAGCCTCTATTCTTGAAATAATCATCTTGAGATGATCTTTTCCTGATCCATCAGAAAGCTCAAACATAAGTATTTTATGTTGGCTACCAGCCCCAAGCAAAAAAGCATAATAGAAAGAGAAAACAACCAAGTCTCAAGAACTTAAACCAATCATTCATGCGAAAGCTAATACTCAGAATGAATATAATTTCAAGTACTATTTTGAGAGTAAAAAGTAAAAATTCCATTATTGCGAACCAACCCATTGTGCAAAAAGAGATTTAACAAGAAAAAAAAATGATTAAGAAGACACAAGTTCCTCATATAAATTGCCTTATGTACATCAAAATCAATATGTGTATAACCAAGTACAGAGCACAACCAGTGTCCGAAACAGTATCTCTAACAAGGTTAGAATTGCTCTCTATTATTTAACAATACTTCTTGTCCTCTTCTTCAGTATCAGGCAAAACCTAGTTAATTAGTCTGCCCAATAGAAGACTATGAGAAAGTTGAAAGACCACCTGCTGCAGTAGTGTGTCAAAAGAAGCCAGCTGATTTGAAGCTCTCTGATATTCAAGCGCTCCTCCTAAAATCAGTATTCTAGGATTTTTGTACTGTGATGTCATACGCTTGTGCTTTATGTTTTTTGTACAAACTACCCCCTTAATGAGGGCGCTGCAGAAACAGAAACTCCTGTTGTTAAAATCAAAAAATCAGGTGCAATAAACCATCTAGTGTTAACCTTGCACAATATTGAGAAGAGAGAGAAAGAAGAAGAATAGTCAGAAAGAAAAGATACCTCTCACTTGGGCTTCCTGTTGCTATACACTTAACCTTAACATATTTGCAAGGATCCATACTGCCCCCCCTGCTGGTATCTGGCTTCACAAAATTTGCAGCTTGCCAAGATATGTTTGCCACCACATCAATCCACTCCTCAACTCTATCCTCTCCGCCCATCTTGATTCCCTCTCCATGTACTAGCTGTGATACAAGAGCCCTAAAATGAGCTTGGACCACAGCTCTTAAAGGCTCCTTATTCCCCTCATGTTGTCTCTCCTTTGTTGAAAACTTACTAGAAAGGCTACTGCTGGATGAAAATATTGCTCCTGTATCTCCAACATTGTCATCCTCATCGTCATATTCAAAGAAATTGCCCTCCGCCTCATCATCTTCATCATTGGGTGGAGGAGGAAACCAGATGCGGTGATTGTTTTCGAAATCCAATGGTTTTGGAGATGTTTCATACTGGCTTCTGAAGATGGACAAATCATCCAAGCAGTAATCACTATTCTCTGCATCCTCAGTCCCTAGCTCAGGCTTTCTTAAAACAGTCATGCCTTCTGGATCAAAGGGACCATCACAAGACATCGGGCTTCCCTCTTGCTCGTGCTGTGCAGATTTTCCACGTCTATAGGAAGTATAATTAATCCTAGAGGGACTGCCTGAAGGAGTGGAAAACACAGACCTATAACCATAGAAATCATGTCTGGAACTAAAACTATGTGAACCTATATCCGAAATCCCATGAGAGTAATCACTCAAGGGACTTACTGACTGCTTCCCAGAATCCTCCGCTTCTTCATCACTTTTGCATCTGCAAAATTTACCAAAACGGCAACCATTTCACGTACATTTTAGATACTTCAGGAATAGATTCACACTGAATTCATTAAATTTTATGACTACTCCAAAGGCAATTTCAATCATTGTACTCATCATATGATATTGTCAAGTTACACTACACAAGAAGGCATTGACAATCATCAAGGGGTGGTTCTTTCACATATCATGCTGTACAGGAACTTGAGCATACCCAAACCCATAAAATTTCCAATTAAGAGCCCAATATTAAAAACAAATAATATAATAAAACAGCATAAACAAGTCAAAACACAAGCTAGATGCCTCTTAAATACCAACCATAATAGCCATTCCATATTCAGTATGCCTTTGTCACAAATTGCCTTATCTTCAATGCAAAATATAACAACGATATAGACACTGTCATCTAAATACTGATGTAGGGAGACTTCCTCAGGCTAACCTGCTCGGGGAGCAACGAACAGATACCGGTGATAATTGAGCAGTTACTGAAGTCATGCCATGGGTGATCACGCCTTGCGGGGAATATAAATTCTCTTGAGAGTCCAGGAATTGAGCCAAATCACTTTGAAAAGACTCATTATTCACCAAAGTATTCATTTTCTCTGAACTGAAACAAGGCGATGGCGGCTCTGGACTATCTCGAGGGTGTACTTTCTCACAGTATTTCTTCCGACCTTCTGTTCTGACCTTATTCTCAGCACAAAGTTTACAGTGCTTAACGCCAACCACACCAGCAGCTTCGCCAGGTTTCGACCCACCTGAATCAAGACCGAGGGCAGGTTTTGATCCCCGAGCACATCTTTCGCATAGATACCCGCCACAACTTTGGCAATGGCATCTACGCAACTCACGGGTTGAATCCACAGAACCGTCACAATACCTCTCGCAACTGCTATTACCAGACATAGCGCGTTCAACAGAATCAACACCCCCAGAAATCCAAAACCTAAACTTATGTATCAGATCTAAGAATGGAGTCTCACGTAATCTCATAGAACCCAATAACTCCAATTAATCAAAGAACGAACCAAGTGTCTCTCTAAAATCCCTACTAAATTAGTGTCACACTTTAAGAGATTCAAAAGTACACTTGACATGAACTGAACCCAGAACCCCCAGGAGAAAAAAAAGAACCGGAAAAAAAAACTGCTATATCCAAACTATTACAAGGTTCCGCTGTAAAATTGCGGGCTTGTTCGGGTATTGAATCTTTTTTTTCTCTTTTTGTTCTTTAAAGGAGCGATTTTTCGAAATCCAAAAGAAAAAAGGATAACAACCAGAAGGAATCCTCCAAGAATCACAAAATACGTCCACTGGAGGACTCAGACTGCTCACCAATGAAACAACACAAGTTAGTATGTACAACACTAGAATCTCAGTCTCCAGCACCCACGAAAGCAGTACGACAAAACCCCCTAAAATCCAACCGATCCCAGAATCAAGAAAGCTCGAATCCACCACAGACCGAGCCGCGGAAGGACAAACCCGACCCGAAAAAGAAGAAACCCTTTCGACTCAAGAAATGCTCTTCCCACGTCTAGAATCGCCGGACCACGAACGGCACCGCGGGCCTTCGGTTTCCGAAGGAGGAAAGGAGGGGAAGTGGGCTGTTTTCTTTCTTTTTTCTTGGTGGGTTCTTCGCTTGTAGGGAGAAAAATGGTTTTAGATGCGAGGGAGGAAGACGAGGAGGATGAGGAGGAGGAGGAAGAGGAGGAGGAAGGAGAAGGAGTTGTTGGCCTTGCGGTAGGAATCGGCTCGCATCTCGGAGAAAGAGAGAGAGAGAGGCAACCAGAAACGAAGCAGCACCGCCACCACCATCGTCTTTTGCCTTCTTGTTCTTGCTTCCCCTGCTTTCATTTCCCCACCCCCCCTCGCTTTTCTGCTTTTTCACTCTCTCTCTCTAGCCCTTCTCTCTCTCTCTCTCTCTCTCTCCTCTCCTCTCTGCTGAATTTTTAAATATTTTCCACAGAGCAACCCCACGTCCACGCTCCCTCCCTCTCTCTCTACGGGTTTCTTTATGGGGTCGTCGTCGCCATCATCATCCTCCTCCCCGCTTTTGGTTTCTCTCTCTAGTTTCTCTCCCTTCTCTTGCTTTCATCTGCTGTTTTCTTTTTCTTCTGGGGAGGATTCTTCCATGTTGGTCAATTTCGTTAGGTCTGCTCAAGTCGTTCTCGTCAAAGGAAAGCTTCCCCTTATATTTGTCCCACTCTCTATTTGTGCTCGAGGATTTTTCTTGCCCCATTAATCCTAGTATAGTAGATTCTGTCCTTCCAATGTTGTTCAAGTCAAACCATTATTATGTAATAATGGAAAATTTAAGGAAATCCAATCAGTCAAAATCGTAATCCAAGAATTTTCTTGTCATGCTTTTTCTATTTTCTCGATATCTTAAAACGTGTTAATGGAGACAGTATAATTATCTTAAGATATTTCGAGATAAGTGAAAAATTAAGTGTGCCCATTTAATCGAATACCAAAAAAGATCATTGTCAAATATGTACCGATCGACTTATCTAACAAAACTTTAAAAGGTGGGGTTTCATATTAATAGAGATGCAAATAGACGACCTTCGCAACAATTATCTCGAAGTTAAAGAACCCGGTCGATAGCAACCGATGACAATTTCGACTTTATGACAATTGAATGTCTCGATAGTAAGGCTTGTGCTACTAAAATATTTCTCCAATTTGTAAATTTCAAGCCGCTCGACCTCGTGCTAAGGTAGGTGACATTATCTTAATGACAAATTTAAAAAATTAGATCTTGATGAAAGTCTGGATATATAGAATTGAAGGGTCGATTCCTGTCCTCTTCCCACCCACTTGCCTCGAAAGATATTCAAAATACAAATTAGGGGTGGAAATTAAAAAATTACTAATGAATTTTTTTTGCCTGCAATCTTTGACGTTGTTTATATAATTGGGAATTTTACTCATCAAGTTGGAATTCGATTCGCTGCGGGTCGCGATCGAGCAATTCATTGGTCGGCATCACATTTCAGTGGGTAAGAAAATATTGGAAAGATGGGTCAGCATCCGAATGTGGATATTGCAGCAGGATTAGATTATTCATTAATTTTTATTGTTTACGCTAATTTCTTATTTCTTATTTCTTTTATGGCGTCTCTTCCTCCGTCGCTGTACACATCGACACGCTCTTCTTGACCAGCGTGGGATTCACGGCCCGCCTTTAAGAAAAGAAAGGAAAGATAGGAAAAAAAAAATGTTGACCCTTCTCGAGCGGCTGTCTAATTCAATGCAGCACGCGACGGTAACGCGATAATAAAATGGATTCTCGTAAGTCTTTTCTGAAGATTTAATTTTAATTTATTCGAAAAAATATAATTTACCAGGATGTCGCCATGCATAAAATTAATCGAAAAACATATTGACTTAATATTGTGATTCATAAGGGCCAAACACACACTGACTTGATGTTATAATTCATAAAGGCCTAACTCTCTTAACAAAAAATTCCGAAATTTGAATCCAGTGTCAATCCTGCTCTAGACTATTTTTTCGTCCGGTAAAAAATCTCGGAATTTCACTATAATCTCATATTTGCCCATCCGTAAAAAAATCACCATTGATTTATTCGAAATTATCAGCATTAGAATTAATTAAAAGTTCGTTACTAGAACCCACGTATTCATCAACATCCTCACCTTAAACAATGGCAACCTCCTGATATTGATAATAATGAAAGAATCGATGAGAATTTAGACGTGTGGGTAGATTTTAAATTAGATTGAAACTAATGATATTTTACGAGCCAAAACAGAGGGTCAAGATCTAAACTCAGGAATTTATTGTGAAGTAGCGCAATTCATAAGTCATGTCACGTCAATGGCAGAATCAAACCGACACAAACAAACTTCTGTTGGGTTAAATAGAAACGGGTCCAATTTCCTTTTCATGGTCTATATATATAGAGAGAGAGGGGGGGCACACGCACACATTGGAAACGGGTCCAAATTGAAAAGTGCCCGAATTGGGGGTGGGCGCGGGAAGCTTCCGGGTAACCCGTGGTTTTAATTGCGTTGACTTTTGGTATTGCGTTAGGGTTGGAGACCCGATTTGGGCAAAGAGAGAGAGAGAGAGAGAGAGCCGCCGTGGGGGAAGGGAAGGAGGGGAGAGAGTTCGAAGGAAAGCTTTTAATTACGTACAATTCTCCCCACGTGACGGGGAGTTCCGAAGCTGCTAACGACGTGTCGGATGGCTATTTGCACGAACGCTCCTTTTCATTAAGACGAAGCTAAAGATGATACGTGAGATCTGATTTAAAGAAAGCCTCGTTTCGAAACCGAGTTAGGGTATCAATGAATAGTGCGACTTCCCATCATTTTTAGTCAACTGCAAAGTGCTCACTTGGAAAATTTATAGATACCCCGTCTCTCGTTTTGTTTTTTTTTTTGTAAAGAGAAGTTTTGCATGTGTAAATGACACGATGCCAATTTGATGGTGTTGATAGTAGTGATGGCCGGAAGGACTTGGTTGCATCGATCGAATAGAATGTAGATTCGGTCGTGTAAAGATGAGTTAAATGGCCAAATCGCATGAATGACTAGAATGGAAGGATTTGAATTGTACTTGTAAGCATGTAAATCTCGTTTTTCCTATTATTGAGTGATCGACTTAGCTTGAAGATATAGAGGGACCACGGCTTAGAGGGGAGAAGTAGAATCACAACCTTTTGATCAGTGGCGTCTTTTTCTTACCCCTATATATCGCTATGATCTTCTTGTAATATAAGAGAGCGAAAAAAACTAAACGGTAATGAAGTCGTCTTGAACCATTGAAGTGAATTGCATTATATTATATGTCGTCATCGATGAGAGAGGGGGACACACAAAAGCGATTGGAACATAAGCAGTACAACAACTACCTCTAGTGAGGGGTTGTGCCCTTTGTTAAGTGGTCACCCACCTCATTCAAGAGAGTTAGTCGACTCTTACTATGTACAAGCTATTGTCCCAACCCTCGCCCCACCCTTCAGGACAAAAGTGCAACCATCCTCGTCAGTGGTTGCGCGACTGTTGTTACTCAATTGCACCCCTCTTCCTCTTTTGCTTTATTTTATTATTTTCTGATTTGGCACTGATTTAGCACTACATGCACTTTATATGCCACGTTAGCAATGTCAAATCATAACAACATTGGTATTAAGATTAATGAAATGACTTGACTGAAAAAGAAGAAGAAGAAGACTAGATTGCATAGAAATAAAGTTAGAGGAACGAATGTCTTAAATAATAAAAATCAGAGCACTAAAACTATGCTTCATCGATATTGTTAGTTATACAAGATACTAAATACACGAGACACGAAAAGATTTTGCATTATCAAGAACTCAGCATATAAAATGTGGATAAAACTATACTTAAAACCTCATCAATATTGTTGCATAAAAAAAGCATATAACATGACATAATATTGCAAATTGTCATCTCTAAAATAAACGTCAATAAAATTCTTTAAATTATACGCGCGCAGTACAGCATAAGCAGCTAAATCTACGTAGACGCAAAATGGAAATTTTCTTGCATCGAAGCAAAGAGAAAAAGGCAAAGAAGCCGTGGATAACTTTCCCTTCAAACTAACCCTAGCCAAACCCAATTAAAGTAGGACAAGTGTCAGCGCGTCATATCACTAGGGCATCTTTTCGTACATAGAAAGATACAATGATCATAATGAACCATCCGTAAAATAAATATGCCGTACGAGTAAGAAGATACTTAGGTACATGCATGCATGCATGAGTCATAAATACTCATCTAGGTCATTTAAATCGCACGCAAACTTAGACTAATATTACCAGGACACAGATATTTAACTTGTCTATGGCCTGGCTTGATGATGCACACAGGACCATTCACGCCAGAAATTTGCTCTTCCGAAAGAACGTGGCAATCTCCCAACTCCATACACGAGCTCATACTACAAAGTAGAGGGATTGCTGTCATCTTGGGAAACTCCATTTTCCCCTAGAAACCCTCGATTCCACCGAGCACGAAAACCAAATTGATCGCTGAGTTTGCCATCTAATCAATGAGTGCAAATGGATCAGGATAGCCTCGGATCCCATTGATGATGGGGTAGCTCATGATCCCAAGAAAAGGAGAAAAAAACGAAAAGGAAAAGCACATAAATCAACCGATCTTCTGGCTAGATCATGACCATTTGTAGGCTCTATTCTTTGAGAAACTAATGCCAAGCGACTACCCGCCAGGCTCCCAACGCCCCCACCAATGAACAGAACATCCTCAAAATGATGAAGCAATAGGATGGATCTGACTGTAGATCTTTATATCACTGTGATCTCGCAAGTGGTGACTTGAATATAAGATGGCGACCCAAATCGTTCCACACAAAAGCAAAACACCTATCTTAAGCTCACCAATTATACATATAGTTGGGTTTTTTGGTTTTCATGTGTGTGGCTTCCCATTCATCAAATTCCACATATCGTCCCTATTATAGTTTGCGTGTAAAAAGAGGTATTGAAGTATACCACATCACTTGTTTATAGGATTTATACGCTCTTCACACACACACATATATATATTTACATAAATACTCTTCATCTATAAGTTTGAGATTCCAAGTTGGGCTTTCCAAAATAATTCGTTCAATTTCAGCATTCCTAACATGTGGGGTGGCCCCGGCATTTAATATAAGGCAAGTGAATAGAGTAATTGAAAGTAAGGTGGCATGTCCCAATGCTAACCTGATTGGTGAGCCTGTGTGTTTGGTGGCATCACCTTTGCCGAATTGGTTTGGTGAGAAGACAACGTCTGCAACTTTTTGTGTTTGTGCGAGTGGCTGCTTCTCTGGTTTTTTTTTTTTTTTCTATCTATCTTTTCTTTCTGTGTTTTTTCTTTGCCGAAAGATGGGTCCTTTCTGCCATTTTCCCCATCAACCCATTTTCGTCCGTAGATAAATAAACCCTAATCCACATTCTTTCTCCTCTGCGTTGGTGTCTTCTTCTGCCGAAAATAATAATTCTTCAAGATTCCCATCTTATTCTGGGGAAAAAAACTGGCGTATGAACATAAGACTTCAATAATTCTGCTACCATGATCAGATTTGCATCATACCCTGAAGATGTACAGTGGAAAAAGAGATAAGAGGGTGGTAGAGAGAGAGAGAGAGAGAGAGAGAGAGAGCCGTCCATCTTAGACAAATTGTCATCAGCATCATCACTCGTGACTCATCTGCCATGTGTTCCATATCGGTGCATCATTCTTTTATTTTTATATTTTTGTTCAGTTGCTTTTAGGGCCGTACTCGGGAGATTCCAATAATGCATCCATCACTGCTTTATCAAACATAATTAAGTCGATAAACCCTCCGAGCGCCTCGCTCCTTAACGCAGGTTATAAGGTTGGTCGAGCTCTCTGTTACGATACCTCTCTATAACCCCCGTACTTATGCGGACAAGATTGTCATTAGACCTCCACAAAAGAACGAGCTGTCGTGTCTGATATTTCGCTAGCCGATTCATCATCTTCATTCATCCGTAAGAACTGCGAAAGATGGAACGTTGACAAAGGCGAAACGGAGCCTGCATTATTGAAAGGGCCGATGATGGTAGTGGAAAACGTGCAAGCTTTGTCTGCCCCCCCATGGCATGCACCAAAAATCACTGTAGCCTGTCAATGTAATATAGATGTACTTTTGGATTTGAGTTGGATAAGAAATTCCATACATAGGTGCCATAATTAGTGGGTGAAAAAGATGAAGTATGCACCTGAAATCATTCACATCGATGACTTATTTTAAGATGCAAAATGGCATGCGATGCAACAAAGAAAATAAAGGGTTAATTTGCAGTATGATAATCAAAATAGGTCTGCCGATACAGTCCTCAATGACAAGCGAATTGGGAAGGAATTAGAATGGGGGCGTCGCTTGACTTTGCTGTGACAGGGGGAGAGAGAGAGACCCGAAATCTCATGCTAATAAAATGGAGAAATATACGCAGGAAATTGTGGCCAGCACTTGACATTATGCAATGGACAAAGCATTAGACTCCATCGGATCGTTTTCCACCAAGCATATTGTACATGCACATCATAGTTATCTGTACATTTTCTTATCCGCGAGAGAGTCCTCAATGCCAGTTTCCCCAGTCTTTCAGGGCATCAGTGTATACGAAGAAGAACCCACGTTTGTGATGCTGTCATGGAGTCATCTTCCACGCAATAAAGCAAAGACAAACCCTAGAACGAGAGAAGGAGAAAGGAGAGAGTCCAAGAGCCGGCCAAAAAGCCTCCGCGGAAACAATGATTCCGGACCGAGGAGGAAAAAGGGAAATACAACAGAGAGAGGCATATAATTCGCTTCGCGCTTAGCGTGGTCGGCTACGATTTTAGACCTACGGACACGACAGACGCCACTAAAACAAAAACATGGGGCGTTGTCTTGTCAAAAGTTGTTTAGTTTCATCCTCTTTGTTTTCGTCCATGATCGGTTTGGTGAACATCTCCATCATGCCGGGATGAAAATGCTGAGTGCCCCCCATGCGATTCCGATAAGCCTTCATTTTCTGTTCTTTCGTGGATCTTTGCCAGGTTAATGACAAAACCAACGCAATAAGGTTACACGGGATGGAGGAGTTAGGCGCGGGGGGGGGAATGTTGACTTAGTTTACATGAGACGAGATAAAAAGGTGATGTTAAGGGTTTGCCTTTCGGAAAAAGGCTCCTACCTCCTTTTAACTACCGGTCATCCGCTTTTTTCCTGTAGTTTCAACTGCCACGACTGGTCGTATTTTTCAAGAGTTTTATCGAATAGAAAACGAGTCAATAATGTACATATGATCCGTTACTTAATGATCCCTCTCGTGTGTGAACCGGTTCCTAACATGCGCAATACTCGACCATGTTGAATGACGGGAATGGCTCCTATTTTGTGCGAGCAAGTTGAGAACCTACCACAATCAACGATTCTAACATGAAGTTTTGAGACTTGGACTCTTGAGCTATGCACCGTCATGTAGAATTTTATGTTAAATATAAACAATGAACAAAAGTTCCTTCTAATTCCTATGTATGGACTTTTATATGCTCCATTATTCCCTGCACTGTGGATTTAGAATGGCCCAACTATGATCTAAGTTCAGTTCCAGTTGCCCCTTCTCTTCCTCCTCTCGTTTCTGATCGGGGGTTGGAAAAATTACACTCGATTGACCGCTATGCAATTCAAGCCAAGCTGGTCTTTCGATTGATCGAGAGGAAAGTCGGGGGGGGGGTGTTCAAACCCTAGCCCCAACATCTAGAGGTTAAGACTTTCCATCATCATCATAATGTCCTCCTGTCCGTGAGTTCGCCATCTATCTATATTCCATTGAAAGGCGACTCGATTAGGAAACCACAAAGTCCATCAATTTCTATTTTTTTGTTACACGGCAAGATGGGGTGTAGAGAATATTGAACTTGAAGAGAGTGACATTTGGTGCCACCGCCCCAAGCTTATCTAGACATTCTCGTTTCGTATTGAGCAAAAACACTTAAAAAGTATTTCTGTCCTTTGAAAGATATACATTTGATACCCCATCTGAAGAAGTTTTTATATAATCACAATCAATGCAAAAAAGTCATAAAAAAATCCACCATGTATTTGCACTTTTTATGTGATTGGATATTCAATCTCACTATTTTTGTTGTTGGATACATGACTAATATATTGGACTTCTTTTAGTGACGAAAGGGTTGTTGTGACCCAACTTGTACATTAATCACATCGTTGTGCTCCAAACGAAAAAGCAAGCTATGCGCACTGAAATTGGTTAAATTTCAAAGAATGGAACTCTTTCGTGATTTGACCCTGCAAAACATCAAATTAGGTAAGACTCTAAATTCGCGACTCGATGTTTCTTAAGACTTATGATCTCGATTGCCTTACCGACTCATGTGAACCCTTTTAGGATTTGAAGGATTTTAACTAAAGTAAGACACAGGCAAATGCCCTTCTAATTCAACAAAAGGCAACGTCGGCCAACTTTTGCTTTCGTTCCACTTTCTCAAAGGCGGCCAGGCGAACGAGGTTGCGTCTCCTGGCCAACTCTCCCTACAGTGATGTCTTTTGTATCCTGTTTGCGAAAATCTCTGCTGTGGACAGAGGGGAAAACCCTTATCTCCAACGAGAGACGGTGGGTGATTCTGTGACATTTGATTGTGAGATGACGCACTAATTTTGTGGTTGGTTGGTCGGATGTTAAGTGTATGTTTTGATTATAAGTGGGTTCAATTAGCAAATGGCACTGGTAGATCGATGTTCCAGTTTTTTTTATTCTAGTTAATATCACTTAAAATACTAGAGCGGTGCACTTGTGTCACATTTATTCCGAATTATGTAAATAAAATTATAAATCAACACGTCCGTAATAAATTTACTTTTCGTTAACTTCCATCAAATATTCCCTATTAAATTGCTTACACAGTATGAAATGGATCTAATGCAGAAATTCAACATAAATGGGTCTCCTAAACAATGTCAGCCTATGTATCCTAGATATAAAAAAAATGAACCGAGATTGAGAAATCTACTAAAATTTGCTAATTTTGCTAGAGTGTTCGGTCACATTGCAAAATCTGCTAAAATTCCAAGTTTTGCCCCAATGTCGCTTTAAGATTTCAGAAGATATGTGACGGATATATTATTTTGAGATTTTTTACAGTACGGAAATTATTTCAAGATAATTGTGATATAAGTATACAAATTTGAGATCTTTTGTGATATTGGTTCTTTTTGTTTAGAGGTTTACAGCGAAACCGTAAAGAATTAGTACCCTAGCTAATCATGCTATAGACAACTTTGAGATTATATTTATACAAGTGTGTGGGATAAGGGATGGCATTTGCACATGTTGATGATCAACATGTACTTTTTAAGTTGTGGAAATTGTTATTTTTTAATCTATAGTGCGGGGACCTTTTATTTAACCTTCTTCTTCTTTTCATGTTGAAACCGTTTTTCTACTATTGGCGACCGGAAAAATAAAAATGTGCTTTGCCAACAAAATTTAAAGTGAGTAGAAAGTAAAACTCTATCCATGTACTAAATAGTAGTGGGGCAAAATGAGATCTGTCTTTTCTCGGATGGAAATCGTAGTCGCAAGGCAGATTCCATAAAGAAAAATAGATCTTATCGGTTGAGATTTCGAGGGAACTTTTTGGAATCGAAAGAAAAGGGATGAAAAAGACAAATCAAATTTCCAAGGATGTAAAAGGTAAAACGTTACCATACGCAAAGATTAGACAAGGACCGATTGCATCTTGAAGGAAGGGAAATTGAGTTTCTTGTTTGACCAGCAACATCTCCTCTCGAATCAAAAGATGGTTGAACCCTTTGAATCGAATTGGTTTGGTAGACCCGCCAAGAGAAAAAACCCTAAGAAGCACCGACACTTTTCGAGAGCTTTCGTATCATATCGGACATTCCGATACGTGTCCGACACTCGATCAACACATGTCGAAAAATCCGACATCTGATCAGCTGGATTTGTCTTTTTTTCAATAAATAATAAGTTAAAATGTAAATATGTAAATAAATAAATAAATAAATAATAAATGGGAAAAAAAGACAATCCAGTCTTCTATTTTCTTCTAAATTTCACTTCTCGTGACTTACAATTCACCTCGTTCTTTTCTTCCAACATTGTTTGACACGAGCATCTAGAATGTGGATTGCTTGTTAAATTGAAATAATGAATGATATTAATAAATTGTGGATTAATGTTTTTAGTGTAAATTCGTTCTAGGTTCTTTTTTTGTTATTTGTTTATTTATGAATTTGAATCAAATTAATTTGATTGAAAAAATCATAAAAATGATAATTTATCATAATATATTAAAATATATATTTAATAAACAATGTGTCCCAATATGTCGGAGTTTTCTATTTTTTGAGAAACAACGTATCGACATGTCATATCGTGTCGTGTCGCGTGTTCATGTTGATACTACTTAAGAAAAAACCATTTCATTTCACTCTTTTTCTTTACCTCCTCCTTGTAACCTATAGAGATTGATGTATAAATTTGAACACCACCTTTCAACCTTGCACATTCATGACTTAGGGATGGTGATCACAAAACCATGCATGCCTGTTGACACCCGAATTTTTGTTTATTTTATTTTAAATGTCCATTTATTTTTACATATATAAATATATATTAATTTCTAAAAAAAAATCAAAAACACCAAAAAAATCGAAAAAAAAAAAAAAAATCGAAAAGAAAACTGAATGGGCTGGTTCAGCCCAGCCCACTCATTTACCTTACCTAGTTTTTATCTTCTTTTCTCTTAGGCCTTTTTTCCTTTTATTTCGTTCCAGCCCATCTAGCCTAGGATTTCTCTTCAGCCCGGCCCCATTCCCCTAGGGATTCGGCTCTCCCCATACACACGCAGAGGAGAATACACAAAAAAGAGAAAAAGAAAAGAGGGCAGGCAGCAGAGAGGGAGGCAGAGCAGGTTGCAGCAGAGAGGAAAGCAGCAGCAGCAAGTCAGCAGAAGAGCAGCAGCAAGTCAGAGCACGCGAAAAAAAGAAAAAAAAAAAAGAGTGAGCGGAGTGAAAAGGAGGCAGGTCCTAAAAAACCAGATCTGAGAGGAGGACTCCGGGGGGAGCTCGACGGACCGAGGAGCAACTCGGACCCAAAAGGGCAGAACCAAGGGAGAGAAGCGGGCGACGGGGAGAGACTGAGAGACCGAGAACGAGAGAGCAAGAGAGAGAGTGAGAGACCGCCGGTAGCCACGCCTGACTCGAGGTCCACGTCCCGTTGCCGTGCCTCCGCTCTTTTTCCTTGAAGCCAACCGGTGTTTAGTCGCAGCTGGAGCGAGGAGACGGGGCGAAGTCAGAGGTGAGAGCGCAAACCCAGAAGAGCGTTTGAACGCCGTCGGAGTCCGTTCATCAGCCGCAGCTCGTCCCCGAACGAGGTAAGTCTCCCTGAACCTCGGTTGCTTTATTTCTGGAAAATACCGGGCCGGAGCTCGCGGCCGACCGGCTCGCGCAAGCTCCGGCCCTCATCGTCCTCGCATTTTGTTCCCACGTCCCTCGGATGCCATGTTCGAAGACCCCAAGGTGTGTTCGAGGCTCGGTTGAGCCGGAAATCTTTGAACTCGGTAGTGCCCGTTAACCGTTCGACGAAATACCCCACCGAGAGAACCGACCCTAGCCCTTGACCGGAGTTCGGCCTTTAGATTTTCTGCGTCGCTAGGAGGTATACGGTGACCATGCATTATTTTTGGCGTCTTCCTCGCTTTTTGGAGCGTTACCCCATGCTGTTCGGATCGGAAAGTTTTTGTCGTAGCTCGCCGAAGTCCGTCCGACGGCTCTCGGAATGCCGGTCAACTGGTCGCCGGCAGCGCTCGGCATCGGTCGGACGGAACGACCGACGCCAGGCGATCCGAAGGTCGGCGAAAGAGAGCGGCGGTCGCTGCAGCTTCGGGAAAGAAGAGTTGCGGGGAGAGACGTCGGGCCTGCATGGAGAAGAAGACCAAGTATAAAAAAAAAAAGAGATTAAAAAAATAATAAAAAAAAAATCAGAAAAAAGACAAAGAAAAGGCCGAAAATAAAAATAGGGGGCAAGGAGATGGGCTTTGCCGTGGGCCCGCTTCTGTCGGGCTGAATTTGTCACGGGCTGGGTTTTTTGATTGGGCTGAAAATAGAAATAGAAATGGGTTGTTTTAATTTCTGTTTTCGTTAATTAATGGGCCATTTAAAAATTACCGGGCCGTTCGGCCAGCCCGGTTTCTTTAGTCCAGCCCGGACCGATAGGGTCCGGGTCGGTTTAGTAGGGCCGGGTTTCCCAACCCGGTCCGAATTACCTTTTAATAAATAAAAAAAAATCGAATATTTTCAAAATTCCAAAAAAAAAGAAAAATTTAGAAAATTCCAAAAAATATTAATAAATGTTTTTAAATTCCAGAAAAACCAAAAAATTTCAAAAATCTTAAAAGCTTGTTTTGTTTAATTTCGGAAAAATCCGAAAGATATTAAAAAAATATAAAAATATAAAAATATAAAAAATTCAGAAAAATCAGAAAAATTGCAAAAATTCAGAAAAACCCTTAAAAAGAAGAAAACATCCAAAATTGAATAAGCCTTTAGGGCTCTACAATAGGTTTTTGAATGTGTTCTTGTGTCTTTGTTAACACACATTAAGTTAGGTGCGAAAGGGCGTTAGTTGCGTACTAACGTAATCATCCCCGACCCTGGGTTCTGCAGTTTGCGTAAAAGTGAGACACACTCCCACGCCACTCGGTTTTAGTCGACCTCAATAGGCCCAGTGGCGGCTCGCTTGTTTGCGGTTTTTATGAATATCCCAACGTCGCGCGGGGTATGGGCTTGGCTGAGAGCAGGGAGTTAATTGAGGCGTCGGCGCCGAAATTGACAATATCCCTAAACCTATAATACTTATTACTTTCAGAAAAAATAGGTCGCGACAATGCCAAAATACAAAGTAACAGAATCGGGAGAAGTTGTCAAATCAATACTAATTCATTGTATACGAATGTCGATTTAGTTCTAAACTTTTAGCTTTTATTAATTTGGTCCTAAACCTTTTTGCAAATTTTCAATGGAATAATTCCGATCAAGTTTTGCTGGAAATCATTGACGTTCCAGCGAGCCACGTAGGATAGTCGACAATGACTGGACCATCACATTAACGATTCCGGTGAAAATTAATTTAAATGATTATATTGGAATTTCAAATAAAGATTTATGACTAAATTGACAAAATTTAAAAATTTAAAATTAAATTGATATCCATAGAATAAGTTTAGGGCTTATTTGATGTTTTTTATTCCGAAGAGTTGTCTAGATGAGAAGAAATTCCCACCGTTGTAAATGCCAAGTCACGGTGGATGACTCACGGAATTTTGAAATAAACAATTGGTTCGATACGACTCCTTTTGGCATTGGCCAAGAGAATAAGAAAATGAAGACTAAAGTCATCTCCAAGAAAAACCCATAATGCAAATTTTGAAATAACTCTGCAAAGTACACCATATTCAACTCTTGCATAATTCACAATAGTTAAACCGGAGACACCATACTTCTAACCCCTGGAATACATATATTAAACTTTATCTTAATCTTAACGTGTGACGTCATTTTTGAACTTTTTAATTCATACGATATGATTCTCAAAATATTTCTAAATGTTCGATATGGTTTCTAAAGTTGGATTAGTCATTCATGACCATACTATCACACAAATTTTAGAATATCTTTTCATTTCAATCAATTTCCTAAATTAATACCTTCTTATCTTTTTAAATCTCTATAAATATTTCCATAGTCCAATTTAAGTTTATTTAATCTTATAAATCTATAACAATATTAGTAGAACCTCATTCATAGTCACATCAAGTTGATATTCAAGATATTTTAAGAATTAGTGTTTGCATAAAGATAATAAAAAATGATATTAATTTATCAAAAGGTAATTTTTTTTTGATGGCCAGCCACGGTTCCACTCGACGAATTGTACTTTTATTAAACTAAATTTTGACTCCTTGCGAGAGGAAGAGATCCATTAGATCAAAAGGTAATTGTACTTCTATTAAACTAAATTTTGCTCCTTATCCATTAGATAAAGAAAATTTACAAACTTTTGTGTTTCGTCTTTTCTTAATTAAACTTGTAAATTAGGAATTTAAAAATAGTACACGTATTAACTCGATATATCTTTAAATGAGATTCTACTTTTATCAGAAGCTATAAAAATACTTAAGTTGAACCAATTTCGAAGACCAAAAGGTTACAAAAATAAAAGGAGATAGCTCACTTTTTCGTTGATTTGTAAAATAGATTAACATGAATTTGTATCTTGAAATCTAACAAATAGTGTAAATATGAAAACTTGTGGTAAGTATCAAAGGACTAATTTAACTTTGTTATCAAAAGTTGAAGGACTAAATTGAATATATTAACAATTCAAAGACTAGATTGAACATTGTGAATGGTTCAAGGAACATATTCAACAAATGAAAAACTTGATAATATTGCACATTAAAAAGTATTAATGTAGTTTTCCGGGGATAAATTGATGAACTTATTTCATCCCCAATTCGTTAATTGAATTTCACTTTCCAATTTCTGGCCCAGCAACTCCGTTGGCAGTCATTAATGGGGGCAAAAAAACAAAAAAACCGAAAGAAAAGTGATCCAGTAGGAATTAGGAACACATCACATCTCATGGAAAAGAAAGTATCATCCAATTCTGGGCAAATTCCTTATAGGAATAAGAAACAGAGCAACGAATTACGCTCTCTTCGTACGCCTTCCAACCTCGAGAGCCAAGTCCGTATCGATCTTCAGGGAGATGTCGAGCGCTTTAACAGAATGCGTTAGGGCACCACTGCAAAAACAACAAAGGCCATCCAGGGGAAAAGTTAGTGACCACGAGTCATCCCCACATGCCAGCATGTTGTCCAACTTTCTTCCCCACGAAGAAAGACATCATTTGTCCATAAAACTTGTAAAAAGCGAACCATATAAAGCTGGCTGCCAGATGGGATATGAAAACTAATTGTTTCTCAGTGCAATTCTTACTTAGAACATAAGTTAAGAGTAGGCGAATCTAAATTACCAGTTCAAATAGCAGGATTTAACTTTGTCAGAAGAATAAGCCCTCTCTAACCAATACAACTAGTATTACCAGAATGGTGCACTGCACAGATCTTATGAATTTTACCAAAACCAGAAACTGCCATTAAACCCTGAACACGGTACAAAGTCAGTATAGTTCTTTCTCATCTGCTCTGTCCAGAGTCCCATTGACAACAAGACAAACATTTGGAAGACATGAAACTGGCCAAATAGTTACCAATGAACAAAGAAGATCAAATCAGGCTTCTCAATTACTTGACATATAAATAATAACGCCGTAACTGCTGACAAGGGAAGAAAGCATCCCCCTAACAGAGCAAATAGATTCCACATAACTAAAACTCTCAGACTCCTCTCCATTGTCTGCTTCACCCTTAAGAAAAAATGGGAACAACGATCCACTCAATTCAACTGGTAAAACTCCTCACACTCACTTAATTGTGATCGGAACCTGTCTTGTTGGGAACATCTGAATGTTTATTTTGAATTGGACGGAACATTTTCTGTTTTGATGATTGAGTATTGTTTGGTGAAGCATCTACACTACATTAGAATTAAGGGAACGAGATCCTGACATGAGAAGAGCTATGTTTTCTGACTTTAGCATAAAGAAGAAAGAGGGACAAAGACATCAACTATTTAGGCTTTTTCACAAAGAAAAGTAACTACAGGAATCTTACACTTTTTCACTAATCAATAGAACAAGATGTTTACTTCCAGCCAAAGTAAGAAAAAAGAAAATCACATTTTATCCTTTAGCACAGTCGAGACAAATTGGTCGATGCAGAGTCGTCTCCTAATAAATGAAAAGTGCATATTCAAATTCTTAAAATCAAATCCTGTCAATTGTCACCTATCACCAAGGAGGTCCCTGCAACTACCAAAGGTTTTACTGTTGCCACTGACCACCACTATTTGGCCAGCCTACTGTGGCCAACAGAAGCACCACCATCGGTTGGTTATTGTCACTACCACTATAATCGCTTGTTCATGAACTACAACTCTGTCAATTTAGTAAGGAAATCCTTCAGAGTGAGCATCAAACATGGAATGTCGCTAACCAAGTTGTTTTCCTGAAAATGCATTCTGCTGCTAACTTCTTTTCTGAATGTGAAGTTGCTCATTTGAAACAAACACACTTATTTCTTCTACATGCTACAGATCATCGAGATTTGTCGAAAATTCAACTTCCTTCAAAACAAGTCCAACAAAAATTGCTGAGGACCATGAATAGAGTCAAAAACAAATTACCTCGAGATATATGTCACACCAGTTTGTCCAATTTTATGTACTGTTTCAAGAGTAACATTTCCAGATGCCTGCCATAGCAAAGTACTACTGTTAGGTTTAAACCAATTCACTTGGCATGACACACTACATCAGAATCATCTGCAAAGCCCATACTACCCATAAATAAGACATCATAACAAGACAGGTTATTGTGGCCACTGTGGAAAATGAGCACCTAAAATTTGCAAAGAAACAAATTGATTTGAAATAGAAGCAATTTCAGCTGAGTTCACCTGATTCCATGGGCTTACTTAAAGATGCAATATTGCTGCATTGAAATCTACGCAAGCCCAACGAACAGTTGCAGGTAGAGATTTGATGGGTACAAGAAGGCAGTAATGCATGGTTTTGTTATGAATAAGAAGCTGAACATACTGCCTAAGAAGACTATGTCATTGAAATGATCTCACATGTACCAACTCAATCAATTTCCATCCAAATTGACCACCTGGTACCTTAATTTTCTTCACATAACTTATCTAACAGATGCAAAATAAAGAGGGAAAGCAGACACAACAACTCTGTAACTGCAGTACCCAACTAAACAACTCAATGCATAAGCCAACTAGAGAGTGAGATAAATACAATTGATGATTCTAGCATCACAGAATTTCTAAAACTTACTTCGGTCTCAAACTTCCCATTGATCAATCCCACGGCCTCTTGAAGCATGGAAACATCAACATCACCATTCGATAAGGGTATGACCATATTATCCAGCATTATCCGAGTCAAGGAGGTATTGGTCTCAGATGCATAGTTTAATACTTCCTTAACTTCCTCAAGTGTCCTTGTCTCAACCTGAGAGAGAGAGAGAGAGAGAGAGAGAGAGAGAGAGAGAGAGAGAGAGAGAGAGAGAGAGATGATGATGATGTTATTTTAAACATCCTCAGTTACAAATTTCAAATCGAAAAGAGCAGGGCCAAAGACAGCTTATTTTACAGGTCACAAGGCCAAAAGATTGGTGAACATTCAAATTCCTGGAGTAATCAACATTTATAAGGAGAGAGAGTAAAGTGTTGAATTCAAGTACCTCGACCTCCATTTGGAGGTTTCTTTGTTTCAAATACATGTCAACTGATCTAATGGCATTTGTGACACCCCCAGCTATAGATATATGATTGTCCTTTATCATAACCATATCAAATAAACCCATCCTGTGGTTTTTCCCTCCACCAATGAGAACCTATAGAAAGATACATCGCAAGGTCAACTGATAAACTTGAATGTGAGACAAAGGAGGAAGGAGATGAAAGTCCAGGAAGTAGTATAGACCGCCCACTTATCCACCAAACGTAGAACCGGAGCGGTTTTCCTTGTCTCTAGAATGCGTGCTGGGTGTGCGGCATCTGCCATTGCCTGTAGAATTAACAAACCACAACTCATCTCACCTTTAACTAGAGTGGCAACTAAGAAATTGAGTTTACAAGCAAGATCTAGCTCTGTAATGGAGCAAATCCTAAATTACACTTCCAGAATCATTTGCAAGGAGAGCAACAAGTTCTGGTAGCAACATCAAAGCATTATTCCACCCAGTCCTACCTTCTTCAAAAGGATGGAAGTACCTTAGTTAGAGTTGCAATGCCACTCATTCTTTGCATAAAATTCAGCACTACCCTTTCAGCTACAACAACACTGTATGCTCGTCCTGCATATCCACTGCTCTTAATGGGAAGAACAAACTTGCTTAAATTTGAAGTAAAAACTAAAAGTCTATATTGCTGATATCAATATTGTGTATATACCAAAAACTCTTCCAAACTGAAGACCCTTATGTATATAATCTCCATCCTTCTTAGTCCAGTCTACCTGCATCATATTGTACACGAAGAATCCATTGCACACAAAGAATACGTCAAACATTGAGAATTGAGAACTTTCATAACATGTGAGAGAGAGAGAGAGAGAGAGAGAGAGAGAGAGAGAGAGAGCACCTTGAGAGAAGGATCAACCTCATGGAATATCATCTCCGCAAGAGCAATTGCCGCCACAACACCATCCTCTTTCGCCAAGAAATGGGCCTCCACTTCCGTGTCCGCAGGGATAGTGGCCATGCAAGTCACATCTCCTAAAATTCCACGAATTAGGCAGCCCATGAGACGCCCAAGGTGAAAACAGAGTGAATGGCTCACTAAAGCCTCGGGCTTTATAAGGAACTGACGATCACCACAGTCACACACCAAAAAAATGCATTTCGACGACGCTATCACATGTCATAACAAGCCTTTTAATCACGTCCAGGTACATTCACACACTGTGAGTTCTTAACTACCTCCGTAACAGCATCCATGTCACCATGGACGCGTAAATGATCTATGAATGCACAGATTCCTAATCCGATCACATGTACGCACATTCGTAGACACCGGGTGTCAGCCCATTCACTATCTCATACTCGAAAATGCCACCCTATAGAAGTTGCACCCAATACTTTCTCAACAAACCAAGGAACAGCGATTACAGCAACACAGTAAAAATCGCAAGAGAGCTAGGAAGGCTCGTGCCGAACCTCGGTCCCCAGCGTCCTCGGCCAGGGCGAGCTTGATCACGCCCTTCAGATCATAGGTCGGGTGCGAAGGCGGCTTCACGGCCATCCCCTCGAACGACAGCGCGGGGCTCCTCGTCGCGGCCGCACACATCCTCACGGTCCGCCTGCGAGAGATAACGAGACAGCGGAGACTGTCGAGCGACGGCGTCACTCTTCGCCGAAGCGAAAAAACAAGGGCGCGATCATCGACGGCGCATAAACAGAGGAGCAAAAATCGAACCTTCGGGCTGCAACCGCGCAGGAGCGAAGAGGAATCGGGGATGATAGCGAAGCGATCCCCGACATCGAACGACGACCGACTCCTTCCTTGTTCAGGTCAGGATTCCTCGTTCTCCGATGAGTCGCGACGGAGAATCGAGCGAACGCATACCACCATGGAGTTGATTAGCTAAGACTCCATGGCCGACGTCGATTCAAGCTTCGTATCAGGCCTTACGGGAAGCGAAAACGGATAGGAATTTGTAGAGCGAGAGAGAGAGAAAGTGGCTAGTTGCAGAGCGGTGAGTGCTATGTTCTGTGCAGGAAGAGAGAAGACAACCACCTGAGTGGCAATTCATGATGTCCCATGCCTGTTCTCAGGGCCCATTGGGCCTCTATATGGGCCTTGTGACAATCCGCCTTCAGACATTTGGGCCAGCCCGTTTGGCTTTGTGGCTTCATTTTCTTGTGTATTTTTTTTTTCAGGGACAAAAAGTATTAGAGATGAAAAGGGGACAGAGACCAATGTTCGGCCCATTTCGGCGCGGTTTTCTTTTAGTCGCAACGAATGGTGCTTGCTGCTTTCATAAAGTGGTCGGCCAACACCTTAGGGTTGCAACACCCCCAAGCTCAAAGCAGCTTTTTAGTAGGGATATGCAAAATAGAAAGCCCGAGTTTCTAGTGGGTAGGTCTAGTTTTCGATTCTTAAAAGTGAAATCGGTGTGTCCAGGAGATCCGATCCAATTTTCGGTTTCAAGGCGGAATCGGACCAAACCAACTATATATATATTTCTTCAAACCAGCTTTTTTATTATTTTTAATATCCTCATAAAATATAGCATCAAGTAATGGAAAAAAAAAAGGAATCGGTTCCATTAGACTAGGCAGTGGTTCAATTTAGCTCCTAATTTTAGGACCAATCGGTTCGGCCCCCAATTCCCAAAATTGGGAACCCCTCCTCTTGATCCGATTACTAGTTTTACTTTGGAATCGAACCAAATTAGAACTGATCACCGTTACTTTTCAAAAGCTATATTGCACGGCTTCCGGGTTTTATGGCTTAAATCACATGTCTTTTGACTTTTTTATCCACCTTTCTTTGGAGAAAACGAGGCTATCAATTCAAGAGTCAAGAATTTGAAGGCGTGGTCATAGTGCAAAAGGTTGCGACCCAGCCAAAGTTATGGCAAACATATCGGTATAAAAAGGTTTTGCATTGTAGTTGTGATGTTAAGTGCTTTATGTCAAACATTTTGAATACACGTGTTACAAATTATACAACATTTCGAACATAGATGAGACAGCTTCCTTAAGCAGTGATAAGTAGGAGATTATAGCTATGCAAACGCTATTGAATAATTTGACATGATGGGTGCTCAAACAACTATACGTGTAGCTCTCCAAAGATCCAACGTCATTGTTAGTACACTATCTACACTATCAAATCAAAGTTACTATTACTATCGACTCTTGAAAAGACGGCCGACACTTGGCAACCTTTTAGATAAGTATGTCACGTCGAAGGTAAAAGTTTTGATAAGAATTTGATAGATGATGATAACGTGGCATTCATTTGCTAGTCCAAAGTAACAAAGACAAAATACTAGAATCATGGAACTATAATTCGCGTTAGGACCCGCAAGACAACTACCCGAGTGGCAATTCACGTTGTCCACGCCTGTTCATGAGGCCCATTGGGCCTCGACATGGGCCTTGTGACAATCCACCTCCAGCCATTTGGACCGGCCCGTTTAGCTTTGTGGCTTCATCTTCTTGTGTATTTTTTCAATGACAAAAAGGATTAGAGACAGAAAGGGCACAAGGATCGAATATTCGACCTGTTTCAGTATGGTCTTTTCGCAACAAATGGTGTTGTTGTCTTCATAAAGCACAGCTGAAGATATGGCAAACATATTGATAGAATTGGGTTTCACGTTATAGTTGTGATGGGAAGTGTTTTGTGTCGTATGTTTTAAGCACAAGAGTTTAAAATCACAGTATTTCAAACATAGATGAGACAAACTTCCTAAGCACTGGCGCGTAGGAGATCACGGTTGTGCAAACTATTGAATAATTTGACATGATGGCTGCTTAAAAAATCATTCGTGTAGCTCTCTGAAATCCAAGATTATCTTTAGTACACCATCAAATCAAAGTCACTATTAATATTGTCTCTTAAAAAAAAGGTTGACACCTGACAAAATTTTAAATCAACATGTCGTGTCGATAGTTAAAGTTTTGACAAAAAAATTGCCACGTGATGAGAACGTGTCATTCATTTGTTGGTCCAAAGCAATGTAGACAAGATACTAGAATCATCAAACCATAGTTCACATTAGAACCCCCGAAAGCTTTCTTCATTGGCAATACCTAGGTCAGAATGGGACTCGCGATTTTTGAAGCCGGACCTAGATTTTGCGCAACATTTGCGACCTCAACTGGGTCCAAATTGAAAAATTGTCGAGCATTCGGGAGTGATTGCTAATCCGATGAATCTCCTCAGTCAATACATGTGAGCCCGACATGAGATCCAATGTAATCAAATGGAGGATGTATCGATTGTGGTAGCGGTGCATCCCTTTCGCTCAAGGCATTCCTAATTTGATTCAATTCCCCTCCCATTTAATCAAATGAAAACAACGGTTCATGTTGGTTAAAAAAACGGTACGCGAAACGGTCGGTTGTTGGCCAAAACGACGAGTCCAATCCCGCCAATCCTCGTCGTCGGTCCCCCCCCCTTCCCGGCCGGACGAGCGAAAATGGTCGGACGGCCCGGCGCAGATTCCGGGCGCATCGGACGGCCCAGATTGTCCTTAGTTGTACCCGCACGCTTTCCTTTTCAGGTGGAAACGATCAAACGACAGGTGGGGGCTCGCGACGGTCGTGATTTTTCTTCGCTTTTTGGACGGTGGCAAGTCGCTCTCGCCGGTCAAAAAGGAGGAAAAATGGTGCCAAAGTCAACCGCCATCGATTGTCCTGTTTAGCCGGAAAAGGCCACTCAGGTAGGCCCCCGCTAAACCAATGAAAGAGTTACCTTCATCCTTTATTTTTGTTATTTTTTATTTATTTAAATGTCGTGTGACTTTTGTCAATTGTATGGTTATTGTATGGTTTCACGGGTGTCTATATGTTCAATCGAGTCCCGTAGCGATCGATGGTCCCTTGATCGGGAGGGCGGCTTTGGGTACACGGAATTGCCCGGAGACAAAAGGGAAAAAAGAAACACAAATTTCAATAAATGCTTATGATAACAAAAGAAATCCAGTTATATACGCCATTCAGTTTCAAACGGTTCCTGTAAATTGGATTTAACTGTCGATAATTCGTTACAAGCTTATAACGACATGATTGGTGAGTTGATGGAATGGATTTAGTGGGACTCAAGCCTCTTATTTGTTTGATTTCTCGATTTTTTTTACTTACTTTCGTGATTTTTCCGACGTTTCCTTTGATTTCCTCTTTTCTAAGTATGTAAACTTGCCACATTAGCTATCCACAAGATCGAGCGTGTTAACAATATAATGACTGGACCGCACCAATCCTACTAATCATAGGATTCGATCGAACAAGTTGGATATTAAGATCTCAATTGCACAACGGACCAAACTTTAATAAATGTGCATGTATGTATGTGCACATGCTCTTGAAAGAGATGTTTAGCTCAATGAAAATGACGAAGCAAAGGAGAATGATGATGCCAATCGAGAGCAACTATGCCCTCTCTTGAATAGAAAGGTAGCATAAAAAAGAAAACAAAAAGAAAATTAGTCACGTCGTCCAGCTTTAAACAGATCTTTTTGATTCTCATTAACGGCGGATGGATTCAATTGGGGCATCGATAATTTGCTGTCAGCTTACAGTGATGTGATTAGTAAGCTGATGGAACAGATATGTTGTGACTCGAGCCTCTTCACTAGTATCGACTATAACGACGGGTTTCATGGTAGCGATCTCGATAGGTTTTTTTTTTTTTTTTTTTTGTGTGTTCCTCTTTTCAACTTCTAAATAGGGATTTTATTTTTTTTGCCTTTAGTTCTTTGCAGTGCATTTTGGGCCATGTATTGATGAATTTGTCATTAGATTGTCCCTCTAGTGCTTTTGATCCGCCGTGCTTTCCACGGCACGACCATTACGCAGGAGGTGTCTGTTCGTGGGACCTCGGCGAGGGGCAGCACGGAGACGAGGTGGCGGTGGCTGCATCCACCACCTCCTCTCGTTGTCCCGGAACTCGTCTCTCTTTGATTTCTTGTTTTGTTTTTGTTTTTTTTTTATAACTTTTTATTGCGATTTCTTAAATATTTTAATCAATTTCCTCTTTTTAAGTACTTAAACTTGCCACATGAGCCACGATGCCGACGGGATTAAGCATGTTAACAATAAAAAGACCAGATTGCATCAATCCTACAGGTTATAGGACTAAACCGAACAAATTGGAGCTTAAGATTTTAATTACGCAAAGAACCGGAATGACGGACCAAAGGGAATTACCCCAAAGGAAAACAAAGAAAAGGAAAAGAAAAGGCGAGAAAAGATCCATGTTGTAATAGAGGTGGTCGATAGGGGAGTTCAGGCTAGATCAGGATGAATTATAACCACATAACCTTTATAACCCATGTTGACCCCTGGGCCACCAAGCCCATGATGAAGTGTACTTATACTTGGGGGCTTTGTTCCAGAAATCAAAAAATTGATTTTCTATTTATATTCCCCAAACGAGTTTTTGAGATAAAATAGGAATTTGATAACGATATAAAATTTCCGTTTTCTGAATAAAAATTCATTTGGCAACATTATAAAATTTCTTATTCTCGAATGATGGCGGTGAGTGGCGATCGGCGATGGTGGCAACGACTGGCTGTGGCAACCAACAACAACGGCGGTAGTGGAGGCCGGCGGCAGCGACTAGTGGAGCGAAGGCTAGCAGCTGGTGGGGGTGGTGACCAGCGGTCGTGACGATAGTCACGGGTGGGTGACTAACGGGTGAGAACGAGAGTGAGCAACGAGAAGAATTTTTATGTCTCATTCTTATTTTAGAAATAGAGAAGTAAAAAATTGCAACTTCCGATTTCTATTCCAAATCTATTTCTAGAGTAGAAATTCGTTTTAGAATTAGAAAAATGAAATTGTGTCACCAAACGGATTTCTATTCCAAATATATTTCTAAGAATAAAAAAATAGAGAAATAGAGAAATAGAAATGATTTCATGCGCACCCTTATATGTTTCAATTAAAACTTGAGTTTATTTTTTTCTTCCAATAAATTGAGAGGGTGGGAAGTATCAGTATCAACGATCATACCAAGCATTATTGTAGGAACTGCACATCCATGGCCGAAATATTTGTTTTGAGTCATAAGTACCGTTCATTTTAAGCGACCCTACCATTGCTACATCATAGGACATAAATTGGAATAAATTTGTGATCGATGTTTGGGCACATAAGCCAACCCTATGCCACACACAAACTAGGATTTCCTGAGATTGAGAAGCGACCGGGGGATTCGAACCTACCACCAATGGGGTCCCTATCAATTGGAAGTTAGTCATAGCAACTTGGTTAATCACCTCAATGCAATGAAAATCAAACGAATTGGGCATGAGCCTTAAGGCGTTCTTGAAGGCTGATATAGAGCTTTCCCCAACTCAACTTTGATCCTACTTATTAACAAAAGCTCAACTTTGATCATATTAAGGCTGGTCCTTGACATGTCAAATTGTGGTATAATTTGTTGCATCCTGGAGACAAAATATTCCACTGTATATTTAACTTAAATTTTCGAACAAATTTACTCTTGCTAATGAGTACTACATCTTTCAAATTGTCACATTCTCATGATAGATAAGTGACTGATACAATTTTACTCGAAGCATGCTCACCAATGACTAATTATTTATTTTATCCGGAATATCCCAAGAGTTGAATTCTAGCCATACCATTACGGATACAAATTCGTTCCCATCTTTGATTTCTCACTTGTCACTTTCACAATTTCACCCCTCTTGACAGATTTGTCTTCATCTAAGACAGTCCGGAGATTCTACAGAATTTTCACTCACGAGTAGTCGCATGTCATATTTTTTGTCATCTAACTAGTTTTCATAAGAAAACTTATTAAGAAAATGAAAGGCACAAACAATCCTTGAATTTTGGTTCAATATATTATTTAGTCCTTAAACTTTTAATTTGTTCAATGTGGTCTATAAACTTTAGCCTAACGTACAATGTGGTTCTTGAACTTTTAATTTGTTAATATAGTCCTTAAACTTTTGGTACATATTCAATGCAATCTATAAACCATACGAAAATATTCAATATACTCATTCCATAATTATTCAAGACTAGAGATTATTTTGAACATTTTCATACATTAGGGGCTTTATTAAACATGAATCAATAGTTTAGGGACCATAGTGAATAAACTAAAAGTTCGGGAATCATATTACATATTGACCAAAGTTGAGGAACTATTTGTGTCATTATATCAAAATGAAACATTTTTTTGCGTGTTTCCCTTTTAATTTTGAAAAGATAAAAGTACACATTTGACCATATCGATGGAGCAATTTCTCTTCTTTTTCCTTTTACATCAAAGTACACGTTTTACCATATCGACTGGGGGTTAGTTCTTAATGATTAACTCGTTACACCCTTGAAAGTCAACTTTTTACCATCAATCGAAGAAAATCACCTTTTGGAATAAAGTGAATAATGATCATCGCCATTACGCCGCGCCTTTTCCACCCTCTGATCCGAATTTATCTTCTTCATTTGATATGCAAATGCGAAAATCGAAAAGGATAACATTAATGCAATTTTGAAAAATTGTCCTATAGGATTGGGGATAAGCTATCGTGATTTAAATGTCTAAATTGTTTTATAAGTCGCCACCAATAATTTATTCAAAAGTTAAGTTAAGCGTTGGGGGGGGAATTTAAATCACCTAGATGTTAACTAATAACTAGTCTACAAAAATAAAATAGATATGAAGGTTCGGTTATACTTGGAGAAGGGTTAGTACACCTAAGTCGCCCTTTTGGTGTATTAAATGCAGTGTTATCAAATTTCCTTAGAGGAAATTACCAAAAAAATCTCAAATCTATTGCATCTTGTGTTAATTCAATCCTAAACCATTTATTTGGCTAATTAAGTCTTAGATATTTTAACAATTTGCCAATTGAATCATTCCGATCAATTTCGACAGAAAATCACCAATGTGGCACATTGATTGTCTTATGTAGCGTGCCACCTGCTAATGCTAACGTGAATAATTTTTATAAATATTGTTTTAGAAAATTGAATTTTTACTATTTTTTATAATTATTAATTTTCTTTTCTCTCTTTGCTTTTTTTTTTTTAAATTATGCTGACAAGGGCCTTTGTGATTGTGAGGTAGGGCATGAAGCAATGGCCTTGCTAAAGAACTTCATGGCCATAGTGGTGGCAGGTGAGGCAACCTCGCCTAGTCAAGGCTAGGCTAGGCCTCTGTGATTGTCAAGGGTTGTCGGTGACCTTTCCTAGCCACCAAAAAGAAAAAGCAAAGAAAATAAAAAAAAATCATTTTTTAATTGAAAAAAATTGTTCACGTTAACATTGGCCCCAACCGTGCCATGGACCAACACATACGTTAGCACTTTTTAGCCAAAATTAACTAGAATGACTTAATTGGTAAATTGTCAAAATGTTTAAAATTAAATTGAGCATATTAAAAAATTTAGGACTAAATTGATATATATGCAAAAAAATTTTGAAAATTTCTTGATAATTTTTCTGATTTCCTTATTTATATATATGTGCATTGTTCTCTTTCGGGTTTTGAAAATTGAAAATGTCATTATCCCTTATATCATGAGACGAATGACAACACGACTACATTTAGGGTGCGCATGGTAACCATTCTGTGCCCGGGAACAATTTCTGCTCAAAAGTGATTCTTTTTTATTATGCTCCCGGGAACAATTTTTGAGCATTTAAAGGTGTTTGGTAACCGTCCAAAATTTTTATTCCCGGAACAGAAATGCGTTTGGTAAAATTTGAAAATTTCTAGTCCAAAATGATTTCTTTTAATTTTTTAATGATTTAAATACAATTTTCTTTTTTTTCCTTTCCATTTTCAATTTTTTTTGCTTAATAGATCGCCGGCGGCCGGCAACTGGCCAGATGAGGGCCGATGCCCTCGCCGAGAGCTGGCGATGCCCAGCCTCGCCAGTGGCTGTGCGAGCTCGGCCGCTCGCGGCCTTGCCCAGAGACTCGCCGGGCTAGGCGAGCCTCCGGCGAGCTCGCCGGACCTCGCCCAGCCACTCGTCGGTAGTGGCCGGCGCCGGCGACGGTGGCGATGGGCGGCAGTAGATGAGGGAAGAAGAAGAAAAGAAAAGAGAAAGAGAAGAAAAAAGAAAGAAAGAAAAAAATTGATTCTTAAAGTTGTTCCCGGGAACAAGAAGCTATTTTTTTTTATTCTTGATTCCGTTCCAAATATGTTCCCGGGAACAAATTTGTTTCAAAAAAATTTAATAAACGGATTTCTGTTCCAAATCTACTCCCGGGAACAAAAGAACAGAAATTATTACTGTTTGGCAAGTTAGG
Source organism: Angophora floribunda (assembly GCA_014182895.1). Classification (NCBI taxonomy): domain Eukaryota; kingdom Viridiplantae; phylum Streptophyta; class Magnoliopsida; order Myrtales; family Myrtaceae; genus Angophora; species Angophora floribunda. The sequence continues at coordinate 25,793,933 of CM024711.1, read as the reverse complement.
CCCTGCATGGTAACGCTCTCGAGAACACTTGTTTATGTTCTTTTGTTCCCGGGAACAGAAACGCATTTGGTAAATTTTTTGTTCCCCGGAACAGGTTTGGAGTAGAAATCGAAACAAGAAAAGTTGTTTCTTGTTTAACAATTTTAAGAAACACTTTTTTCCTTTCTTTTTCCTTTCTTTCTTTTTTTTCTTCTTCTTCTTCTTCTCTTCCTCTTCCTCCTCCCACCCCTCAGCCGCCCCATCGCCGCTGCCGGGCGAGCCTCGTCTGGCCACCGGCGAGGCCAAGCCTCGCCCAGGCGGCGCGAGGCTGCGTGAGATCGGGCGAGCCTCGCCCAGCCACCGGCAAGGCTTGGCCTTGCAGATCTGGGCGAGGCCAAGCCTCGCCCAGGCGGCGCGAGGCCGTGCGAGGCGGGCGAGCCTCGCCGATCGGCGAGCTCGGCCTCGCAGATCTAGGCGAGCCTCGCCCGGCCACCGGTGAGGCTCGGCCTTGCGGATCCGGGCGAGGCCAAGCATCGTCGATGGCGGCCGGGGCGAGGCTCGAGGCTCGGCCTCGCCCAGATCTGCGAGGTCGAGCCTTGCCGGTGGCCTTGCGAGGCTTCGGCGAGGCTCCGGCGGCAGCCAACAAAAAGAAGGGAGAAAAAAAAAGAAAAAAAAAAAGAAAAAAAAAAAAATTCAAAAAATCAAAAAATTAGAAATTTTTACCAAACGTGTTTACGTTCCCAGTAAAAAATTTTTAAACCATTATCAAACACCCTCAAATGCAAACAGTTCCTAACAAAAAGAAAAAATATTTATGAACAGAAACTGTTCCCGGAAATAGAAACGTTGCTATACAGACTCTTACCATGCAGGCCCTTAGCACATTTTGTGGGGGTGTGCTTTGTGTTGGTTTCAAATACGCAATGCATTCAAAGCAAATCAAATCGTGGATGAATGCAATCCATGGCAAACACAAAATTGAGAATGATATAGCAAATGTAGTCGTGAACTCATGCAACGTGTGGGCATATTTAATTTAAGCGGGTTGAATTAAACAGATATAAGTCCAGTGGAAGTCATGCTTTATAGATTGCAGTATGATATGACCCTCGAAATTTATACAATTTTTAAAAATTTGTGGAATCCAAGAAGAGGGAGAGAGAGAGAGAGAGAGAGAGAGGCTCCCAAATCTTGGCAACCAATGAGTCTTGGTCATTATCGATATGTTGTCATCTGCTGGTCACGGTAGCTGTAAGATATTTTTCCCATATCGTGTGGGTGAGGAGGACTGTTTGATAAGATGATGTTTCCGTTTCCTATTCAAGAGAGATGACCAAAGGGAAACAGTTACGTTTCGCGAAGAATAATGGTAGATGGGAGTGGGATCATGCGTGGGCAGATGCCTAGGATCCGGTCATTTCCTCAATCGATTCCTTCAGCATTCCAAGAATCACACCAGATCACCAGCTAAACTTCACCATCAACTGGCTCCTTCTCTGTGCTGCTTTTCAAACCTTACTCTTCAGCCTGTCTTTCTCCTAGGTCTCTCTCTCTCATGCGTGGACTCGTCACCGAGAGCGATATGAATATGGAAAGTATGCTGGAACCAGCGTCTGTTTATGTTATTGAGGTGGTATCCTGATTTGAATCTCATTACTGTTTTGGACATATCATGACCTAATCTAGTTAAAATAATCTAGATACTAGTAAAGTAATCTCTTGAGTATCTTCTTCATTGTAATGGCGAATTAACTTCTGGTGTACGAGCATTGTCATGATAAAATAATTCGAGTCATGGCATGCTTTTAAGGATTATCGCAAGTTCACGTGCGAGTGACCCGTTCATGCACAATTCTCTCCATATGAGTTTGTATAATTACCATCTAAGCACTTGGAAAAAAATTCAAAATCATATAGCCAGATTTATAAAATGCCCTGCTGATAATTAGGCAAGATATTCATCACAAAAACAACGGAAATGGAAAATTAGATCTTGCACCGAGGGTGTAAAGAGAACTTTGCACAGACAACTTTATCCACTGTTGATTTTAGGGTTTTAAATACTCATTCTCTCGCCAACTATTAAATCAAGAATGGATAAAATCGCTTGTGTAAATAAAAAAAAATGCACACTAGCAATTTATACTATAATTACTCATTTATATATAAAACATCTCCATACCCATTATGCAGAAAGGTTGCAGACACCGCACTACTGATTGTGCGCAACCCCAGGCGATCCCAGATAGGAAGTTGCTTGAAGTTAGTGGCTTTGGATATGAGATCGTGACCTCATGCGAGAGAGAGAGAGAGAGAAGAGAAGCGATGACAGAGCGGGAAGAGGGGGATGACGTGGGTAGCGATGTGAGGCGGCAACGGGGACAGCGGGTCGACGATGGCGGAAAGAAGGAAAGTGAAAAGTAAGGGTTGAAGGAAAAAGAAGAAAAGTAAACAGAAGAAGATGAAAAAGAGAGAGAGAGAGAGAGAAAATAAATAAATTTAGGTCGTCCTAACTTTTAACTGCGCCGATATATCTTATTCATCCTTTTAGAAAATAAATTAAAGATTACAATAATTTTCCCCCATAAATTGTGCGGACTTCAATCCAAAAACAGTGGCTTACTGGTAAAATACTCTCTTTCTAGTTTCATTTGGGCAGTAGATATCTCCTACGCTTAGTTGTTAACGTGCATTTGCACATGCTGCTTTGTCGTTCACATATCCACCACCCGTGAGTCAAAGTTTCCTCTTCACTTGCCAAGCGAATGGAGTCTGACAAAATATTTGCAGACTACTTTTCCCTGGCCCCATTTTAAATCTCTCTCTCTCTCTCTCTCGCTCTCGCTCTCTCTCTCTCTATCTATTTATCTATCTATAAAAGTCAGGCAGGCCCTTCAGATTCATCAAGCTGAGCACCCTCTTCCACCAAGGAGAGACCCGGGTACTTCGTTTCTTTCGTTTCTCTTCATACATAGATTTCTTTGGTTTAGAATTTAATTCCACATGCATATGCTATTTTTCCTCCTCCTGCTGTTTCTCTGGTTTGCTACTGTCTGGATTCAAGTATTCACTTTACCTTGGAATTCTACAGGTTTCAAGGTGGAAGAGGAGGTGACTTCATGAACATGTACACACGGGTGAGTGTATTTCCATGCGACTCATGCCAAGTGAGCAGTCTTTTGTTTTCTAACCTTTGCTTCGTTGTCTGTTCGACCTTGAAACTGTTGTTAGGGCTTCATGAAACCCTAGGGTAGTTGACTCTCCCTCTCTCTCTCTCTCTCCCCGTATCTAGGAGAGTAGAGAGATCGTGAAAGCATCACGATTACAAACATCTGTTGGAGCAAGAGTGAGCTCTACAAGAAAAATCACCAGCTGGGTCATTTTGGTTTTGCCTTGAAAATATCACACGATGGTGCAACCAGAAGTTATTCCGCTACCAAACTAAACCTACACCTAACACACAAATAGAAAGTACATATGTTAACGTATACCAGCCTGAAACTTCCTATATTTAACATATGAATAACGGCTGACTTGCGGATGCCCTATGCTCGACTTAGAAAAGAAAGCGAATCAAGGAAACTATTAAATTCTAGAGAACAAAAAATAAGTATATACATGTCTCAAGAGTCCTTTTACTTTGTTTGCTTCTGCTGGGGAAAAATTCCCCGTTGTGATTTTTGTGAACGAGTACATAGGTATACCATTGTCTCAATCCAATTAAGCCTCTAGTTTTGTACATAACCCAATCTTCGCTTAACAAAGCATGAAATGCTTTTGTGTTTTGTAGAATTTGTTCATTTGATAGAAAATTAGAAAAGCTGGTTGGTGATGATTCTCTCTCTGCTTTGCACACGCATGCCTCGATATGATTATCTCTTTACTACTGTAGCAGCCACGGGCATTTCTAGGAACTTTCCATTTGATGCTTTGTGTCAAAGTATGACACCGAGTTGATATAGTGATGAACTATATGAGGTTGTTCAACTAGAGTAATAATTCTTGACTATTCTGCATTGCGGTTGAACGTTTTTGTTGAGTAAGTTGAAAGTCAAGTGAATCTTATTGGAAGTTTTTCTTTTAAATTTGTTTATTTCAATTTATATAGGGTGAAATATTTGTCCAGATTCAAGTTGTAAAGAGAACAGAGTGAATAAATCACGAAGGTAGATGATGGTGGATTTCATCTCCATCACTGTCCACAAAATCGAATGGCTGTTATACTGCGTCCACATATCCTGTCCATACAACTGTTCTCAGTTTGTGTGGAGATCAGGACAAAATCTGGGGGTTAGATTGTACGAGACAACATTATTCAGAAGCTTATATTTTAAAGAACGTAATGATGAATCTGCTCATATTAAACTCTATAAAATAAGCTGGGCTTTAAGACAATCTGTATCCTAGAAACATGGAGACTTGACTAAGTAGCACGAAGTATGACTATGACCAGAAGGTAACCTTCGTTAGGAAAGACTAGCCAACTGAGGTTGGAACAGAAAGGTAGGTGGAACCGGCGCGCGAGAACCCACTCCGCCCATTTTTCTGATTTTGGGAATTTTACCAATTGATATTTTTGTCGATTAATGCACCAAGCACTTAGGCTGGTGTGTCGAGATAATAAGAGTAAAGACGAGAAATTCTTATATGAATGTGGCATATGTAGTAAAATGAATGGGGGTTATTAAAATAACGAGTTTCATGTTGATTTTACACGAGTTCCGTTTAGATTTGACGGTCAAGATTCGATTTAACTTAGGTTCATTGAATAATTTCTCAACTAAAGATAACTTGCTCTCGTTTTTTTTTTTTTTTTTTTGGGTTCAAATGAAACTTTTTTTTACCAATATGATATGGCCGATAGTTGAACATAGGCTCAATGCCGTTGTACTGTGCAGACAAGTCAATGTATAGAAAATGCACACATGTATTAATTAGATAAATTGTGTATTAGGTGAATAGCCTAAATATTCTATTAGCAAAGTAAAGCACTGAATAAGAAACATTTACCAGTTTAACCGCAAGTTGGTGCTTTGGTAAAATCCACTCCTTGGTCAAATAAGAGAAAAGAATATAGATTATACGAGATGCTAACTAGAGAACAAATCCAAAACCTTACATCTCATAGTACCAAATGCTAAAAGGTGGAGAAAAGATGAGGTACTTTCCTTGTTGTTACTCGTTAGTCCGAATTTCAAAGCTAAGTGAATCGGGTTTAAGTGATGACAGTTTGCCGTGACTGTTAGGTTGTACGTATATTTGCATGTAAAGTCCGTAAGTTTAAGGGCCACGACGGACCATTAGGCTCACTACGAAACTGGTGCACCTAAAAAAAGTATTACCAAACCTTGTACTGCCTTAGGAAAGGAAATTTGCTTGCCTGTTTCCATGCATGTCTAAGGAAGACTGTTTTGCTCATGTCCTCTTGGGATCGTACTCCGATGCAACGTGTCTATGTGACCGTCTGCAAAGAGCCAACAACTTCCCATGCGTTTGAAGGGTAGCTTTACGTAGCTAGACGTTGCTGAGTTTAGTTAGGGCTTGGCAAACGAAGAGTTTGAAGGTCGAACCGTCAACGAATGTGAGGTTATGGACGGAAGGACTAGTCATTTGGCATGGCTTTGCATGGAAGTCGACACCCCCTTCCTCTCTCTCTCTCTCTCTCTCTCTCTCTCTCTCTCTCTCTCGACCTTCGGCATGATCAACGCACAAGTTCGCTTATTTGAAGACCAGTGGAAAGATGCAGGAGAGATTCATTCCGGAGTCCGCGGTGATTAAGGTAATAAACCCACTAAAAGGAATCTCTCTCTCTCTCTCTCTCTCTCTAGGAGAAAACAACTTTGAATTCGAAATGCTTCATTTTCATCAAATGCATTTGGCCTTTCATTTCGATACTTGTTTAGATCGTTACCTTCATTTGTGTTTTCTTCTTCATTTAGGTGAAATTTGTTGTTTTCCTCATGAGCAAGGACAACCTTACTTTTGCTTCCAAGCACGGGGGAAACCACAAGTACTCCGTCGACGTGGAGTTCTACTTCGTTGTCTCCTCGCAAAATGCATCAGTCGTCACCTTCAACGTCATGTGGTGGTACGGTGTATATGTGGCCAGCATTTTACATATACGATTTGTCTTGTTATTTGTCAAAAGCACAGCTGCAGATTCCATTAAAGGCCAAGTTGTGTGCATCGCTCTGTTAACGTTGAGTCAGGATAATATGAGCAAACGCCAAAAAAACATTGTCTAGCGACAAAAGGTTAGTCGTGAACAGTCCAGATTTGAAGGCTTTAGAATTTCCAACTGCCAATTTTGGTCGCAAAATCTTGGTCCATGTCGCTTCTAGCGACACAAGTTATGGTCGCTAGAAGAACCTTTGGTGACGGAATTGCCGGTTGCCACTACAACTCCACTTCACCCGACCAAATTGGTCACCAAAAGTTCTTCTCGGGCGACGACATAGTTGCTGAAAGTCCATTTTCTAGTGATAAATTTTCGCGAGAAGTCCCCAAGAGCGTCCTTCCTGTGACTTAAGGGGGACTTTTGGCGACTAGAAAAGAGAAATTTGAGTCGAGAGAAGTACCAGAAGAATTCCATCCCTGTTGTTGTGCAATTTTCCTCGATGTCCAACATCGTTCCTAGGATTTTCTATCGTCCGGTTAGTCCCCGAAGATTGAATCCATCTAAGTCCCTTCCGCGAATTTAACAGAAAGCAAACACAGTCAAGACATTTACTTCGTGGAGATCAACATCGTTGGCATCCGGACTTCTCCGACAGAACATTTCGTATCGCTTGACGTTGTTCTACCTTTCAACGAGGGTACAAAAGAAATCAATTTCCTAGATTTCGACTCGATTTGGTGATAAGGTTATCTAGGTAACGCCTTTCAACCTTAGAATTTCCCGTTCCTACATCCTTACGCAAATGCCAACCTCGAGCGACACCCAACTTCCGTCTTAGCATCGACTCTCCATAGGCGACAATTCGTGATGTGCATTGGCAACCGACCATGTCGGTCCTTGTATTGGCCGAGATGACACGAGGGTTGAATTTTTTAGGACACGAGACTTCAGCTCGAGAACACTGAGGCAACCATGTCTGAGAAAGTCTAGCAAAGGTCAAGCGTGTCGCGGATAAATTTGTGCAGAAGTTATCTAAGAAATTCATTGATCTATTACCCAATCATTGATTTTGTTGTAATGAACATGATAAGTTTTATTTGAAATAGGTAATTTGAAGAGGCCCGATGCGGGTGAAAAGGGAAAAGAGCGAAAAGAAAAGGAAAGGAAAGAAAGGAAAAATTTTAAAAAAAAAAAAAAAAAATTTTTTTTTTTTAAAAAAATATCCATGTCAAAGTCGGCTATCCAATCATGTCACGTAGGACGGCCAACGCTAACTAGACCCCATGTCAGCGATCGACACAAATTGGAAAATCGTCACAATATTTAGAACTAGTTATACCAAATTTAAAAGTTTAAAATTAAATTGGCATAAAAGAAATGGGTTTAAAATCTTCTTCTTTTTTTGTAATTTTCCCTCTAAAGATAATTGTTAAAAAATTATAAATTTATTATAGGACGGCCAATTTAATTCTAAACTTTTTAATTTTAATCAATTTAATCCTAAACAATTTGATAAGTTTCTAGTGCAATCCTTTTGACCATTTTCACTAAAAATTGTCGAGGTTGATGTTAGTTTTCCTACGTAGCACAACATGTACTAATGTGTACAATTTTTACATTTTTTTTCACAAATTTGTATTCTCTTTTTTTTTCATTTTCCACTACTCATCTTCTCAAAATTGCCAACAAGGATCGGAGGAGCCTTGGCAAAGACCAGCCAAGGTCGTCAGCCATAGGCAATATCTATGTAAGGGCTACGACACCCTCCCCTCACCTTATCTCGCTAGATTTGTGTGAGGGTTGTCATTGCCCTCTGCCCTCACCTGTGGCCAGCAATTGATCAGTTGCTAGCGATGTATATCTCCTCATTTTTTTTAATGAAAAATGAAAAAAAAAAGAGAAAAAAATGAATTTTTTTAGAAAATTTTAAAAAAAATTGTTAAATTATTTACATCGGTATCAATCGTATCACTTAGATGGACAATCTTAGCTAGAACACTATACGAGAGATTTCCAATGAAAATGACTCTTAGCCAAAGGCTGCACTTTTTCAACTCACTCTTTCGCTAATATCCTTCTTTTCACGGTATTTTGACCATTTTATCCTTTGAGAGTCCCCAGTTTTTGGCATCCGAAGGTTCAAATGTGGTGCCTCTCCTATCTAGTTTCTCCCTTTCCTTTCCTTGCGGGCCCACTCGTTCCCCCTTCTTCTCCGTGCGCGTAGCATAGGCCCCTTTTTGGCGATTCTCAAGGCAACAATAGTGACAATAGTGAACAATGACAACCTAGAAAACGAAGGCAACCCCGCCACATCAAACCAACTAAAGCGTCGCCATCTCCGACCAATCAATGCCCTCGTCACCATCCACCAGCTTCCTTCCCGGAAACTCTCTTTCCAACTCTGGCCCGCCACATCCACTCTCCTCGACCTCCTCGACTCCTACCTTTCCGACCCCGCGGCGAGTCCCTTCACCTGATCCTCACCCACCACCATGAATGGTCGGCTCGCCGTGCTGAAGATGAAGATGAAGGTGGACTCCAAGCTTAGGTATGCAGAGGCTTTCGCCATTAGGTCCACAACGATCCTTACCATCACCAACGAGGCAATTCTAGGAGACTAATCCAATTCAGATGTTTACTATTTCCTTTGTCGTTGGAGGTGAAAACAGAGGAGAGGTGGCATGCGTCTACCTTGGACACCAAAGCCATTTGGCCAATCGTCTCTTGGGTTGTGCTTAAACAAAAGCTAGGTGCAATGGATGATGGAATTCAGCTTGTTTTTCATCGTTGCCAGCCAACAGGGAAAAGGACTCTGAATGAGTGGGACCCGCAAGGAAAGAAACCAAATAAAGGAGCGCCGCCGCATTTGACCCTTCAGGTCCCAAAAAGGGACCCACAAAAGATAAAATGGTCAAAATACTATGAAAGAGAGCGTATCAGTGAAAGGGAGCGGAAAAAGTTTGGCTTATTAGAAAATTGTCAAAATATTTTAGATTAAACTGATTAAATTAAAATATTTAAAATTGATATAATCACCATACAGGACAATTTTCCCTATTCAGACACATATTCACAAACATCATCAAAATTTTAAAAGAAATTGTAAAAATTGTCAACATCAGTGTTAATTATGCCACTTAGACGGCCGACATTGACTAAATTAATATGGGAGCGGTGTCTAATCAAAATCGATTAAGATGATTATATTGAAAAGCTGTCAAAAGATTCAATATTAAATTGGTTAAATTGTAATGATTAGGGCTAAATTACCTACCATATGAAGGTTTAGAAATCTTTAGATAATTTTCTCTTCCTTATATGAATATCATATAAAAGACCTCTATGGGACCACAAATCGAGCTGCTAACGATTGTAAAACATATGTCATATCAGGGAGTCACAAAAGCGGCATGGGTGAAATTTTGGGTAAACCAATTCTCTTTTATTTGGGGTCTGTATGGCAACATTTATGTTTCCGGGAACAATTTCTGCTCAGAAATATTTTTTCTTTCTTTACTTTAACTATTTTGAAGCATTTGAGGGTGTTTGATAACGGTTCAAAATTTTTACTCCTAAAACAAAAACACGTTTAATAAAAATTTCTAATCTTTTGATTTTTTTAATTTTCTTTTTTTCTTTTTCTTTTTCTTTTTTTTTTTCCTTCTTTTTGTTGGCTGCCGCCTGGGCGAGGCTCCGGCGAGCTCGCTGGACCTCGCCCGGCGGCGGTGATGGGGCGGTAATGGGGTGGCTGAGGGGTGGGAGGAGGAAGAGGAAGAAGAAGAAGAAAAGAAAGGAAAAAAAAGTGTTTCTTAAAATTGTTCCTAACAAGAAACAACTTTTTCTTGTTTTTGATTTCTACTCCAAACCTGTTTCTAACAAATTTGTTCCCTAATAAAAATTTACCAACGTGTTTTTTTAGAACAAAAATCGTTCTAACAAAAGAATAAAAGAGCAAAAAGTGTTAAGGAGCGTTAGTTACTACGCGGGCCTTGGTCGCTGGATGTCCACCACAAGTCGCTGTGTGAAGAGTGGAAAAATGGATCAGGACAGTTGTAGTCAGCTAATTAGCAATCTCCTTGTGGGGTTAGCTTTTTCAAGGATAATTGAAGTGACCGCGTGACTAAAGAAATTCATTACTTGACTTCAACTTCTCCTATTATGTAAAATTATATATAAAAACATACGGATATACTTAACAACATATGCCAAGTAGACTGCGTATGTCTACGGACAACCTCGTACGTTCGACATCAGTCGTTTTACAGCCGTGTGACTTCGCAAATCCACTACTGTCCAACCGCATGCGGTTGCCTATGTTTTGCACTGCTTTGAGGGGACACGTGTGGCACTCGTCGATCGACACATTGATACGAAAGTCTAAGAGACGTCTGAAATTGTCTTTTTAGATCTTTACTTCATCGCTCGCCGTCACGTATTCCTGTTCGATCTTCTTCTAGCCTCTGCGTCTTCCCTGAGCTGATTCTCTTCATCATCCCCTCGCATGCTCTATTCACATGGCCGACGAAAAGCGGGGACGAGCTATTTCCACCCTCGTCTTGACTTTCACGATCCTGAACATCATCGAGATCACAAGCTCTCAAGGGTCTTGCCCGTACCCATCATGCACTAGTAATCCACCACCGGCGTCCGCCGGTAATCCGGCACAGGCCGGCGCTATCTATCCTCCGCCGGCGGGATACCTCCCTTACAGCCCGCCTCTGCCAAGCGGCGGTTTATATGCCGCTCCCCCACCGCCTGATCCGATCTTGCCCTATTTTCCTTACTACTACCGCAAGCCTCCCCGGACGAAGACGGTTGAGTCATCGGCGGCGGGTCTCCGGAGATCGACGGTCGTGATTATAGGAGTGGTGGCTAGTTTGGGTCACTTGTGGTATGTTATTTAGTGTAAGGCGGTGAATATGACGATGTAAAAAATGGTTTGTAACTGTTTTCATTTGCTTCGTATGTAGCTTATGTGGAGAGTCCTTCAGGTATTTAATTTGGTGGTAAAGAGTGGGCTAGACAAATAGACAATTCGATAGGTGTACAGCAGATGCTTATAGTGTATTCTGATGTCTGGAGGAAGGAATGTGACTGAGTTTTCCTTTTGATCTTCCAATTTCGTGCTCGTTTTCTTTTGGCCCAGCAAATAAAGCTTATATTGATAATCAAACATGATACACCATGAACAATTTAAAGAGATTCATCCCCGATCGACATGTTGTGCATCCTTTTCGTATGCAAGGAGGGAAATTTTACTGCAGAGCGACATGCAAGAAAAGCAGCGAACAGTGGGCGAGCAAAATGTTGAATATCAACGACAGAATGAAATTATTCATTGTCCTCAAGAGGATCAAGATCCTCGGGTTATTCGCGATAAATTACAATTGTCCTTCCATTTACAGGTATCCACTCGATAATCTATGTTGGAAGTGACGAATTTCGCCACGTTTCGCTTGAACTTATGGTACATGAACATGCATAAAAAAGACATTCTCTGGCCTTGACAGAGAATGAGCGCACCCGGATACATGAGCAGACTTGCTTTTTTTGGCCATGTAAGATTCTACGAAAGCCGACTTTACCTTATTATTCTAAACTTCCTCAGCCATCTTCTATTCAAGTGATGTGGAGGCAAATGAGTAAAAATGAAACAATGACTAATTTAGGGAAGATTTCGGGGAAGAGATGCTCTCAGGAAGTAACACTTACAGCGACACGGCCCGTCCTGCTCGTGCTGACACTTTTGGTATCCTTTCTCATCATTTGATGGGTGTCTCTTTTAACCCCTGCTTTCTGCTTCCCCTCAACTCTCTGGCCTTTCACTGTCTTAGCAGTTGCCGATGCTCTTGATTTCTGCTTATTGGTATTCCCGTCGCCATCTTCTCTGCCCTTTCTTGAAGCAGTTTCATTTGTGGTTGCATCTCCTGCAGATTCAGCTTTGTTCGATGATGGTATCAAAGAGACTGCATTCAAGCCCTGGGTCTTGCTGATTGATTTATGAGTCAGCGAGGCTTCAGGTGGATTGGCTGTGCTTAGAGAAACACTCGCAGCGACAACATGGCAATTTTCAGCCTTGGAATGAATTCCGGATCGTGAAGCAGCTTGCTTTTGAGGACTGGGACATCTCATAGATAAAATGCTTGACCTGACTTTGGTAGATGAAGCCTAAGACATGGAAAAGCTGCCTTGAATTGGGATGGCTGGTTTATAAACCAAGTAAAATTAACAGTACTATAGTAAAAGTGCAGAGGAAATTCACTCAAAAAATGGAAAAGGTGAAATTTTGAGATTCATGAAGAGGAGCACATGTGACTTTATACTTTGTTCTTCAAAATTCTTATGCTATAAATGCTTCATAATTAATTGGCTTGTCTGATATAGAAGCACAAATTCTCTTATGACCTACATGTAAAGATTCAAATAGAACCGGTCTTGGCTGTTTGCTCAGTTTCAAGTATGAAGTGGGAAATGTTGGACATAAAGTCACACATGCTGAAGTCGAGCATATTGGGAAGAAAACTAAATCAGATTAATTACCGTTTGGAGATTTCAAAGCCACTAGGATTCACAAGAAGATGCATTAATAATTTCATTAAGTGGAACTGGCTTTTATTAAACATCATAAGAAGATGCAGACATGGAAAAGCTTTTCCCTGGTTCATGTTGCAGAGTACCACGATTAGTGCAGGTAAAGGCTTCAAAAGATGGAAAGCCACAAATTCAGTGGAAAACACATTTCACGATGGCTAACTTATTTCCCTAAGTGGAACTCACTCTTATTAACCTTCATAAAAACGGGAAAACCTGGAAAAGATTTTGTGTTAATGTACCTTGTTGCCATCTGACTCAGATGGCAGAGTTGCACGATAGAAAGAAGGCATAGGCGTTGCTTTGAAATTAAGGCTCTTCCGGAATTGCTTCATTTCAGCTTCTGTCTCTTCCTGCAATAATAAGAATGACATTGTCTAGAGCTACAACCGCGAAGGCAAAACCATAGTGTAATTTATCATGCTACCTTTTCTATTACATCAACGAGGTTTCCAGGCTCTTGGAGCAAAGAGATATTGTATAATAGTCAATCAGCTAAAGCAAGAATTGCTTACCAGATCAAGAAATGGTGATTTACAAGATAAAAGTGCAAAGATTATTTCTCTTCTGAATACATCAATCATTTGGTATCCACCTTGCCTTGCATGAATGTAGTATTCACAATGAAGATAAATGATACATACTTGAATAAGACTAATCTCCCAAATTGATATAGTAAGTGATCTGATAAACTGTAAGTAATTTACACAGGTGGACCATATTCAATATCCAATAAGAGTCTGCCACATCACTTTATATAAAAGTTTTGGAAACCATCCTTGATGTACCTATTAGTATTCTTTGGACAATTCAGCATATCTACATAGAGAAAAAAGAATAATTCAGCATACCTGTGCTTTTGCTTGAATCTCATTTATCTCAGCCTCCTTAGCATGCATCTTTTCCTCCAGCCTCGTATAAAACTACATCAAGCAAATTGCAAATCCAAGTTATCAAGCAGATATATAAACCGTGAATATTACCATTGTACCCTGTTCTCATTTCTAACACTTACCTCTTTTCTCCTTTCTGCCCGCTGGTCACACAGAAAATTGAAACCTTTAGAGGTGGACTTTGTTTCTGGTTTTTGCAACTGAGTGATCTGCTGTAGCCTGTATTTCAGGTCAAGGAAATAAGTCAGAAGATTTGAAGACTGATCTCCTTGAGAAGTTCTGAATTTTCTTTTCAGACCTGCTTCTAGTAGAATCTGCTCTTGATTCAAGCTTCGTCACTGACATGGATTGAGGTTCAGAAATTTTCTTTCCTCCTTCTCTTTTGCTGTTAGAAATGACAGTGTAAGACCCCTATGGAATGGAAATAACATATCATGTTTCATGTAAAAGAGGCAAGAAGTACCTTTTGTCTTCATGCACTGCTTTCGCCACCAGCTTTTCCCTTTGCTGAGCATAATTGACCATCATGCATTAACAGTTAGAAGGAAATATTCAGCAAAGAAGAAAGTTCAAAGCGTTGGACTTTGACGTGATTATTGATGTAATCATGCAAGTCACACTTCTAAATTCAATGCATCAATTTTGGCGTTGTCAGTCATCATAAACCAACCATTACCTCTGAGTTCAAAGTTTTATGTACTAAATAGGAAGTTTGAACTGCAGACATGGTCGAATCTTTCTGTCTATTTGTTCTCGATGGAGATCCTCTTATCCTTCCACCCAGAGTTTTGTTCAAACCTTTGGATGATTTAGCAGAAATGCTTCTCTTGTCATCAGTCACTGAAGACTGAGACTTAGCTGTGGCCTCAGAGAGCTTAGTTTCTGATGCTGATGCCGACTGAAATGAGGATATAAGGACAAATAAGCAACACGAAAATGAACCAGTACTCCATTACGCATGATGAAAGAAGTCAATTACACGAAAGCATCCCATACCTTTGGAGAATAATGAGATGTTTCTGAACATGACTTTTCAACCCTTTCATCAGTCTCGCATTTTATACATGAGTAGATGGCCTCAGAACAATTCTCTGCTTCTCTCTCATCATAGTCAGAACTCATTTTTGCAACTATCTGTGTCTCAGTGCAACCTATTGGCAAGTCATCATGCCCATCCTCTAAATAAACTGGCATTCCTGCATTATGCTCTACAGGAATAAAACCCATGGAAAGATCATTTAACCTCTCTTTTTCATGGGATGGGAATGGCAAAACACCTGGTTCTTCTCTTACTTCGTACTCTCCACTAAACCCTGATCCTGCTGGACTCTTGTCAAATTGACCAAAATAATTATCCTCAATTGCAAGCTCAAACCCTTCCCTACTCGTATTATCTGATGTGTCATAATCATCATGCCGATGGTCCCCTCCAGTCTGCCACTCAGATGAACTTTGATGCAGAAGCGGTTTCTTCTTAAAATGAGCTTCAAGTAGTGCTTTCTTCTCGTTCACCGAACCTGGTCTGGAGAATTTCTCAACCTCTTCAAGATACCTATTGTGCGAGAAAGAAGACCTCCTTTCCCATGCCAAAGGTTCTTTTTCAAACCTCCCGAATGAAATAGAGCCAGAGTGAATTGAGTCAGCCTGCCAATTGGAATAAATGCACATTAGAAAGATAAAAAGAGGAGGATCGATTATCTGCGGGGATGAGAGAAAAAGTCAAAGCTAGATCATATCATCTTAAACAGAAATCCTCCTGGTAACTTGCTGGGTCGACAATCCTCCAGATACCTTATTGGAGATCATAAAAACTCGAATTCTTAAAGAGATAGCTCTCTGTTCATACTCAGCTTCCAGGTTCAAGAACGAAATGCTCACAATTTCAGGGAGATGCTCTGGGTTAAAATCCCAAGCTAGTGGCCATTTTCACGTCAACATCGGAAAAATCATAGAACAATTCCGAGCAATCTATTCACATTGCTCTCTCTAACCTCGCAAAATTGCAGTTCTACTCAGTTCCTGAATCCGGTAATTTGGGCAGATAATACAGACTAAATGGGCAACTACGGATCTAGATAATGCTTTGATCCCGTGATCCTAGTCGAATAAGAAGTGATCCTCAAACAATATCATCGAGAAACCATAGCGGACTTGGATGACAACTGCAACTTCCTCTTACTGATCCTCACGCCGAAATTATACCCATAGTATCCTTCACACACACCACACACACACACAGAACAGAGTAGGAATGACTAGACTACGTGCGTGGAAGCGGGAAACGAATATCTTAGATCAGGTCACTCGCCGTCAAAATTCGCAGTCAGGATCCTCCAAAAATCTCCACACACACAGAGACTCGCGATGCTAACCTGAAAGCCGACGCCGAACGTCTCTTCGATTCCTCCAGCCATGGGAATCGAATGATCCCCCCCACCGAAGACCAAACAGAGAGAGACTGCCCCGGAACTACTCCCTGCCCGCGCGAACGAGCGTCAAATTCCGATCAGCATTTCCGCCGCATCACCCCCTAACACACCACACCAAATCGCAGGCATCACAATAAGCGAAAAAACAAAAAAGCCCGAGACGAGCAGATTCGCCGACGACGGCGACGGCGACGGCGAATAGAAAGAAAGAAAGAAAGAAGAAAGAGAAGAGGAGAAGAGAAGGAAGCAATATGTAGGAGGTGGAGGTTGAGGTGGAGGGAGGTGTGGAGAGGAAGCGGAGTCGAGCGGAAGGAACGAATGATACCTCGATCACGCATTCATTGAGGAGGGAAGAGAAGCGAAGGATCGCGCGCGCGAAGCAACCGAACTGGATCACGAAACCACACCCCACCGCCGCCGCCGCCGCCGCCGCCGCCGCCGACGAGAATGGAGGCGAGAAAGCTACGGAGAATGCGAAAGCGACTGCAAATCCAACTGCCGAGCGAGCGAAGGAGGAGAAGAAGAGGAGGAGAGGAGAGCTTTCGGTGTCAGTTGCTATCATGGGACTGTTGCTACTCGATTCAGTGCACCGCGGGAGCTCTTATTTTTCTTTATTATTTTATTTTATATTTATTTTTGATGGGGGGAATCCTGGTGGGGGTTAAATCTGAATCATGTGCACTTTTGTCCTTTCTGTCATCCGTCTGATCTCCTTCCGGCCTCCCTCCCTTCCCCCCCACCGCTCCCCATCACGTGGATTCCTAACGTGCCTTCAGTGTAGATCCGATCCATCGAATTAAAATCGCGCGAGTTATGTAAAAAGAGGGGCGAGCGGCGTAGGTCCACCATAAAATCGGGAATCGGTTGGAACCGGCCGCCATAAAAAAGTTTTTATTAAAAACTACTCCGATTTCGAGTTCCCATGATTGTTGGTCAAATTCTCAATTCCAAGGAAAGTGCCTAATGGAATTATCTAATTCAGTTTCCAATTCTTGAATAAGGAACCAAGTCAAGAATCGAAAACCCGAAAATCTTTTTCATGTCATGTGTTTTAAATATTTTATTATTTATTTTATTTTATGCGTTCATCTTTTATGGATCATTAGTATTAACTAGTAGGGATTCTTGTTGTTCTGTTCACCTTTTTTTTTTTTTTTTTGTAGATCTTGGAATTGATTGATAGGTAGGTTCTAGGTTTCGAGACATGCAAAGTAAATTTTAGATTCTAAAAATTAAAGAACCGGTCTGACATGATAGGTTTTAGGTGGGATATAAACTGATCTTGGAACTGCTTATCTCCAATGGTATGTTAGATGTGATCGAAATCTTGACACTTGTCTCAATGCGATCAAGTCCTAAGTCATGCATCAAATAATCAACTCCTTTCAATTGGTCACCCTGTAGATTCGATAGGAGAAAGAAATTTCCAAATTGTACTTACAATGTTAGGACCCTATCGAGAATAGAAATTATGTCACGTGGAAATTGAAGTGTAGTAACTCATTTATTTTGAGTAAGTTAAAATAGAAGCGAACAAAATTTACATGGTTGAAGATGTTAAGCTAGTTTCAAGCTCATTCGCCACGATCATAAGCTTGTAGACTGATCAACGGATTCGCTCGCTCAATCCGCATCAAATCAGCCATCCAAGCGGAAGCAGCAGCCAAAGTGGAAACCCTAAGTCTTCTAGCAAACCGCAACCTTGCAAAACATGAAGAAAAGAGATGGGAGTTAGAAACTGATCAGCAGGAGTTATTCAACTTGATAAGTCAACCTACAGATCAAGGGAGCTAGGAGAAGATGACCACATATCACTCCAACTGGGAAGTTTGTACTTTTGTTGGTGAAGCCTAGGCCCTTTTAGCAAAACTCTAGCCCATGAAGATTACCCACTGCAGGAGAGGCGCCAATAGAACCGCAGACTGGGTAGTTAAGGCCCATCACAACAATCGACTACCGAATAATTGGGTCCAATACCCCCCATCGAGCATTTTGGATATTTTATGTTCTGATGTAATCCACTTGGCTATTTTTTAATGAAACGCATGTATTTTCGATAAAAAAAAATAGATATATAGATTGTTAGAGTCGAAAGTTTTACGCTAATTTGTTTCAAGACGATTCAAACCAGATTGATTCAATCTAATATGGCCCCATACAAAGGAGCTAGCCTAGGAACTATTTTGCTTCCCAGCGAAGGAGACATAGACCTATGATTTCACAATTAAATTAAGGACGCTTTTATTTCAGGAAAAATCTGATAATAGAGGAAAATCTTTTTCCCCTTTTTAAATTAAGAAATTCATTTCTCCTATTTTAAGCATGGATATTTTCTTTGGCCATAAATAGTTTTCCATCAACTAATCATATTCAACAAGCTAAACAAGTAAAAGCCCGAATAAGCAACATGCAAATTTTTTTTTAACTTCAATAAACACACCCTAAACGTGACCCGTGCCTAAGATAAGTTGTCGGGGCATTAGTTCCGTCTGCCCTGAAAAAAATCCAGGAAAATTCCCCCACGCAAAAAAGAAGAAGCACCCTGCATTTTTCTTATGTATGCTTTTTATTCAGTAAATATGGGCTCTTTTTTTTTGCAGCGGATCGGGGCGAACGATCCATCGAGCAAAAAACCAAAAATGGAAGAAAATGGAAAAAAAAATTTCCATTTTCAAAAAAAGAAAAAAACATTTTCACACTTCCGTTTTGCTCCTGAGAAACGACCCGCTCTTGGTCAACTCGCCCAGGGACTTGTCCGTGGACCTGATCAGATTGTACGCGAAGCCGCCCAAGATGGTGCCGACGAACGGGCCCACAACGTACACCCAAAGCCCACTGTAGATGTGCATCGTTATGGCCGGCCCAAGGCTCCTCGCCGGGTTCATGGACGCCCCGGAAACCGGCCTGCAAAATTTCCAATAAAATAAGAAAAATCGAAAAATCACTATCTATTATTTAATTTTTTTAATTTTGTAATTTTTCGGTTTTTTTCGAAGTGAAGGCTCACCCGGCGACGAAGACGTTCAGCATGATCGTCATCCCGATCGCGATTCCCGCCAACTCGCCGGTCTGCACAAGAAAACGATCGAAACGTTAGCCTTACATCGTTCGTGATCTCACGGGAAAAGGGAATGAGATTGCCTCGGGTTCGAACCGCTCGGTTGTCGGTCGCGACTCCGGACACGACGAACATCAGCAGGAAGGATATGATGATCTCGAGCACCAGCGACCGGACGTTGGTACCCGTCGGCACGGTCCCGAAGTACGACCGGGAGTCCACGTCGAAGAGCAGGTAGAGCGTGCCGCTCGCGAGGATGGATCCCAGCACCTGTGCCACGATGTACAGAGGTACCTGCAAGAGGAGGAGCCTCGAGTTATTACTAGAAAAAACCTTACGGCATTAGATTCTGAACTTGAACAAGAAACCCTAGCCCAAGCCAAACGGTTGCTCCCCGTCTAGACTTTTCTAGTGATCGGCGGACCTAGCATGCATTCCATGGATGAAGAAATGGCAAGAATCTGCAAGAAAGAATGAGCGAGAAGAACTCGCCTGCTTATAAGGGAAATGCCGGAAGATGGCGAAGGTGACGGTGACCGCCGGGTTGAAGTGGGCGCCGGAGATGTGACCCACCGAGTATATCATGACCATCACGATCAAACCCCAGACCACGCAGATCCCCGGGAACGAGACCGACCCGTATATCTTGTTCACCGCCACCGACCCGCACCCTGTAAAAATCACGAAGTAAGTCCCGATCACCTCGGCGATCACCTGCGGGAAAGGGAAAAGAAGAAGAGTGAGAAGCGAACGGGAACGGAAGGAAAGCACGGCGAGGCGAGGAGGAGTCTTCTTCTTCGTTTACCTTCTGGGTGAGGGAGACGACCTCGGGGGAGGTGCAGCAGTCGCCGAGGCGGACGTCCGGCACGCTCTTGCTGGAGTCGCTGGTCTCTTTGCCCATCGTTTTCGGTTCGCGGATGGTTTCTTGCGGATCAGGGGTGTCCTTCGACGGAACGAGAGAGGGGGAGAGAATGGTCGCGGATGAAGTTTTCTGAGGACTTCCATGTTCTTTAATAGAGGGTCAAAGCAACGGCGGTGGCGGATGTTTGACTATTTTGAGGCCTTCTTCTTAAGTCTAAAAATGGAAGGAAGATGATGGATAGGCTTCTATTTATGTTGACGGTAGCTCTTTTTGGAGACTTTTTTTTTTCCCTTGTTTAGAGGGAAAATTTCAAATAAAGTGCCTCATTTTATCAAATAAAGACCTAAAATGAATATTATTTTAAATAAAGGTTTTTCTTTTCTTAAATAAGATCTTGAAATGGTCCTTATATTAAATAAGAGCATGAAATGATCATATCAGTTTTAAAGAGTGACTTGAACTCATTGTTTGATTAAGAGCAATGTTGTCATTCAATTTTTTTTCCTTTTCTCCATTTTTTTTCAATAAAATTAAAAAAAACTAAATTTTAAGAAAAAGAGGAGGGAGCCCTCCCACTTGATTTTTTTATTATCTTTTTAAATCTAATTTAATTAAAATTAAAATTGAAATTGTGTTTGGATGAAAATTCTCTTCATCGGCCAAAATATTTTGTTGGCTGGTGAGATTAGACCCTTATTTAAAACAAACTATAACCATTCAAGGTTTTTATTTGAAAAAATGAGAGCACTCTAGGTTCTTATTTGAAACAAGTTTAATTTCATATCCTTATTTAAGAAAATATGGCACTTCAAGCCCTTATTTAGAATTTTCCTTTTTTAGATTGATTAGCATTGGACCATGAATTACCTCACTAATTACGTTTGGTAGTCCGGATATGGATCGGACAAACCCAAATATATCCAGATAAAATGTCAATAAGAAATATGGGGCAGGGAGTGAGATATGCCCAATTTGGATAAATTCCTTTTAAAAGACATAACTTAACAAAACGAAAAATAGGCACAGCACCTTCTTTGCATCTTGTTCTAATCGAAAACTAAAGTGAGAAATGGAACCGAAAGAAGAAAAAAAGAAATTGAACAGATTTCGAACTTGCAATTACGAGGTTGCTCGCAATCGCATCACTTCAATCCCCATTCGTCACCGATCGATACCTCAATTCCGACCCTCCAGTTCTCGCATAACTATCGTGAATTTCAACTGATCCATCACTTTCATCTGGGGCGTTGGAGGCATTGTTCCCAGAGTTCTGGCGATTTTTTTTTAGTGCTGATTTTCGTCTACAGATGTGAAGGTGTGAGTGATTGTGGATTTTAGGGAGGTGGGATTAAGGTTAGGGTTGTTGAGGTTTGGTAGTGTGCGAGATGGATGAGAACAATTGTGAGCTTAAGGAAGGAGAAGCTCGCTTCTGCAGGAATTTCAAAGTTCTTGATCTTATCCTAAATTGCACCAAACATACGTAGGGGACCAAGGGTGGATTTTCTATAATCCGAAAGATATTTGGAAGATTTCTAATCTTGCCTCATCATATTATACCCTGATCTGAATTCAGACAACTAAGCGCAACCAAAGACAGTTTGTATTGGTCAGGTGCCTAATTCACCTACCCACATTGATTTTCTCAACCAATAAGTCAATCTCGTATGTGTAATGTCCTTGAACATCTATTGCTAATCAACCCATGTATCTCTCACTCTCACTCAAAGTAGTCTAAAAGTATTGTTAAGGACCACGGCGTATGCTCTTTAGCCCTGGTGATTGTGTGACCTGATCAATGGGCAGATTTGAATTAGATTACTCATCTTCATTACCCTTTTTTCATTTTTAGATAAAACCCCTCTTTATTCGGATCTAAGCAAATGGTAGGCTGGACCGAGCAAAAATCCATTTAGCATGGGCTCGGCCCGATCCACTCCAGTCTTCTCAGGCCTGTCTGCTTTGGTGAGCACTTTCAGCCCAAACCCAAATTCGGGTCAAGCTGAGTTTTAGCCGGTGAAACATGTGGCGTAGAGTCTGGCCCTAACCGAGTACACCGGCGCCGTCCATAACCCGTCACCCACCAATCGTGGGCATCAACTCACCTCCGTACCTCCGACCGCTGTCGGCGTGGAGGAAAACAAAGCCCGTGTCATAATAAAAGCTTAGAAGAAATTAGTGTTGAAACACTTTCCCAATGAAAATTAACGGATATGTGCACTTATATCGCTCAAAATTTGTTACGAGACTTAATGAGTACATACTCAGCAAGGAGGGTGAATTTGTTGCACAAAGAAAGAACTCCGTAAGTACATAACTAAGCCCGGACGACATTTTCAGTAAGAAAAAGGGCACATGGGCGTGTCCGGTGTCGGGCGACTCTTCGTGAGCACGAACCGGGATCGATTCCCGACAGATGAAAAGGCATTAGCCGACCGTGGGCCGACCTCCGAGATGGGGGGGCGAGAAAGCAAGAACGATAAGGAGCCGAAAGAGAGGGCATGTCAAAAAGCCCGGGGGTCCATCCGTCCGTACTTAAAGAGGGAAAAAAGCCTAGAGGAATCGATCCAGTTAGAGGAGTCGTGCAAAGAAACCACGCACGTCCTCAGCTCTCCGTTAAAGTCCCGACCTTATCGACTGGGAATTCGATCCTTTTAACTTCCTATGCACATGCAACGTTTGGTTCCAATCACATGAGCCCACCAACCGAGGGACACGCGATCACGGACCCCCATCGATGCTTTTGTCGAGGTGCGAGCGTGTCCCTCGAAAAAGAAAATCTGAAATTTGAAAATTCTCGGCCCATCGGTGTCGCTGGACGAAATGATAATCGGATGAGAATGTTTTGCCCGTCAGACCGGAGGAATCTTGTTAGGCCATTCAAACGTGTGGGAGTGGCATATTGACGTGATTTGACCACTCATATGCACAGTTGAACTTTTTTATATTAAAAGTGAGCAGTTCCAAGTTTTATATATGTTTTACCTGAAATTTAGAACCTACTCACTTGAATAGGTTTTTATTTTTATCTTTTGGAACCTTTAACCTACTATGTATACCTTAGAACTGAGAACTTACCTTATTATTGATTTCAAGTTCTACCTATATTATTAATTGAACGATTATGGTGAATCATTAATTGCTACAGTCCATTAACAACAACTTATATTTAAACACATGAAAAATGTGAAACATTAATAGAGTAAAAATTTCGGTCATAAAATGAAAACTCAGACTAGTGGTAAAAAATTATACACTTATCATCGAATATACCATGGAAAACTATAGAATTATATGAAGATATAAACCAAGAAAAATACAAAAATTTGTTTCAAATTCCATGTTCCACCTACCCATTAAAACATAATATCTCAATTTTTGGAACTTACGATCTATCCTGCATATCTTGAAACCTGGAATTGAATAGGTTCTCACCTGTCCGATTTTTCAATTTTGAATTTTATTTTGGAATCATGGTCATCCCTATTTCATATATTATCTCTAAGATAGGATACAAACGAACTGAAAATTGATGGTCAGACAGATTCCGGGTCAAACCGGGTGAAGCCAGGCATGCATGCCGGGACATGGAGAGATCCGTCGTAAGAGGATGCATCATGACATGGAAATCCCGGTTTGGTTTCTAGCGTTCGCGTCAAAATGGAGAAGGAAGGAAGGTCGCTGTTGCTCGCTCCAGCACGACACGATCCAACCTTTGCGTTGTGTTTGGACAAACCTCGTCGTCCGTCGTATGATTGGGGGGTTAGGGCCCCGACAAAGCTTACGTCATTGTTGACGAAAAAAAGAAAAGCAACCCACTTCGTCCGCCCCGATCGATGCCGCCCGAAAGAGTCGGTCGTCCTCGCCGCCACGTGTCCACATCGGAGTGGTCAGGTGGCGATTCCGGTCAAATCGGGAAGGGGAGCTCTCGTTTTCTTCCGCAATAGGTCAGCCCAGTAATTGCATCATCTTTCAAGCAAGCTGGAAAGGATCACATGCCTGATAGCTTTTAGGTTGCCGGTGTTTTTCCCGGAAACGAATCATTTAAAAAGCATTTTTTAAATAATTATTTATATTACTTAAAAATATTTCTCATTATTGATAATAATTTATATTAAAGTATTTTAGGTTTGCGAGCAATGTGTCCTTATTGAATGTAAGGGAAGGAAATCGTATATATTTATAAAGACTGATAGGCTAAAATTTCAATATCATGTGGTGTAAGAAAATTATATAAACATGGAAAAATGAATTTCAATGTGATTTGGGATTCGATTGAGGTCGGGGACCTTGTTTTTTATTTTAAGATCTGGCACAAGGGAATGCCCTTTTTTTTTTAATGTAAAAAGTATTTCTTTTGCATCATGGCCATACTATAAATTTTCATTCAAAAATTATGAAAAGATCCAAATCCCAATTCACTTGTCAAATTCAAATTCCAGACATTTTAGATTACGAAAATTACAGTAAGCGAACCATGGATTTTTCCTTTTTATAAATGGAAAAATTAAGTGGAAAGAAAGAATAAGAATGTCCCTACATAAATCCTACTCGGACATGATGTAAGGCTTGGGAAAATTTGCCAAAAGATAAATTAAGATGTCATAATAATACGATTAATTGAAAACCTAGCAAATAGATATTGTATGTTCTTTTTTATCACAATACACAAATTGTTATCTAGAAAACTGTGTTTCCCTAATTTTTCCTCCGAGGAAGGCATCTCCTTTTATTAATAATAAATAAATAAAAAACACAGGTCCCGTTTTTTCAACATAAAGCAGTTCTTCCTAGCACGAAATTCGTGGCCCGACAACATCTTTTCGTAAGAGGAGGGGTGGGATTGTGGGCGAATCAAAAGCGGAAAAAGCAAATAGAAAAAAGCAACACTCCCCCTTTTCCTTGCTTTGACTCCTAGGGCTTTCTTAAAAGCTCTCATCATACTTTCCCCTCGTTAGCTTCCCATGAAAGCCTTCGAATAATTGGCTTTCGGTACATTTTCGTACATCAACTTTAAAATAAGGTAAAATTAAGAAAAAGGAAAAAATTGAGAGAGCAAGCATTGTGGGATCCGACAAGGGTCGACCGAGGGGCGAGACAACGAGTTGCATGGGCCTCCAAAGTCTTGCCACCCCTAAGGAATGGCGAGGTGACTAGAGATGAGGCAAGGTGATGCCCGAGGTAGGTGAGATTTAGGCTGGCTTGAGCCCTTGCCTTAATGCCTTTGTTTGTCAATCAGATTTTTGTTTTGCTGATGAGAGTAAAATTGAAATTTAAATAGCTCAATGAGGGAAAAATCGAAAGAAAGTAAGTTTTGTGAATTGATAAAGAAGCATTTTTGAAATGTCAAAATTTCAAAACTAATCTTGAGTTACCTTGAATTTTGAGCTTTGGGCGCTTTTAGAGCCCAATTTCACATCAAAAGTCTATCGGCGACTTAAGGGGCTCTTGAGGCCCAAAACTTTACGAAAATGTTATGACAAAACATAATTGTACGTTTTAAGAAAAGGGAAAAAAAAAGCATAGAAAGGCACTGAGCTTTTCAAAGTTTGCGTGCCTTGTGGGATTCTCTTTTCCCATTCTAGCTTAGTGTGAAAAAGAGAATGTTTATAATGAAAACATTCACAAAGTTTATATTTCTAATTTTTCTGCTAGACTATATAACGCGACTCCATCATTTGTTGGATTGCCACTGACTTAATTTTGTGTAACAAGGTAGATGATGACCATGCTAAAATCATTGTAATTTTTCTATTAGGCTATGTCGTATGTCGTGAGGTTATCTCGCACGATAAATTGATAAACCTTTTCGATTATTAGAGAACCTTAAAAAGCGAGCGGCGTTCCAGAGAACCACGTATCAGAAAAACCAGCGACCGTCGATGACCGCGACAGTCAAATCAAATGCATCGATGGAGCAATAAAGAAGAACAAAACTTGTCCTTTATCGCTTGATTCTTCACCATGTATGCCATGAAAAAATCCTCGCGAGTGCTTCCCGAATTGACCCGTCCGTCGACCACGACGTGATCGCGAGACATCCTTCAATCGACTTCCTTTCGCAACTCGCGTCGGGAGGGAATAACTCAGGAGGATGCTTTATAATTCAAGAAGAATGTACTAGACAAGCGCGATTGGCAGGGCTATCGACATCCCGAAAAGGATATTGCGTGATTTGAAAACAACCAGGTGCTCGGCCGCAATGAGAAAAAAAGGACAACTCGATGCGCTCGGTGTCTTTGGAAGTTCGATGATCTTGGGACTATTATGCGGTGCTAAGAATGGCTGACTATTCTTTGAGGAAGCCCTGCGACGAGGGTGAGGAATCGTCTTCGCCTGAACTGATCTCATGACGATGCGTTGAACGAGAATCGAATGCAATGTCATGCTTTTGGACTCGCGAAACCCTGTTCTTTGAATTCCTCAATAAATCGAATGAAATTAACTAGTCTTAATAGCATATCTTGTTAGGGTATGCTTGTTTTCCTTGGAGCATTTCTAGCGATCGCTCGAAATGACAAAATCCCAGAACATCCAAAATGCTTAAGAGAATGGATGCCTACCTTGACAATGGCTATGTGAAGGTGATGGCCATCACGGCTGGGTTGGCGAGAATACTAACAGCGATGGAGTTCCCATTGTAACGACCCGGTCTAATGAGAGTAGAGAGTGGTCGTTGGGGCAAGAGGACCTAGATAAAGAGCGACTCTTGGAAGACTCTCACGATGGAGAAGAGGGAATGAATGAATTGAACTAATGCATCGAACATGGAAAGAGCAAGTGAAGCTTTTTTATGTAATGGCAAGTTTTGTTTTAAAACTCCAAAATTAAGCAAGCCTAGGCTAAAGCATTTTCAAGATGAGTGACTTTTTAGGAAATGCCTATTTGTACACCAAATGACCAAACCGTGAGTGTTAGTATAAGACGAGCCAAAGCTGTATTTGATATTTTAGTAGTTTTGAAATTTTTATTAGAAACTATGACTCCCATGAAAGTCATCATTTTTGTAACGGTTTTGCAATGGCCATATAATGACTTTCTAATGGTTTTATAATGTTTGGTTTATTTTATAATGGTTATACAATGTATTTTTCAATAATTGCCAACTTATTTATAATTTTTTTGTGATGCTTTTTTTAACCTATAAATAGTTACTCTGAATGTAATTGGAAAGTGATATCCATGTATCAGAGCCAAAATATTCTTATTTCTCTTTTCCTATCTTGTTACATATCAATATACCAAAACAACAATATTCTTGTTTCTCTTCTTTTTTTCTTGTTAGGTTTATACACATAATGTTATTATGTTTCATTCTAATATTCATTGCAAAGTATAGAAGAAAGTCTGTTGTATCTTGGGAGGATAATCACTAGAGCTTGACAAACCGAGTTTCTAATCCGAGCGGTAGAATTATCTATAAGATGGTGCTTGCACACCTCATACCATAATTTCATTTTGTCATCATTTGCATTAGATTTCTAATAATTATTGTTATTTTTCATACTATCTAATATTTTTCAATAAGCGGACAATATTTCTGAGTGAATAAGTTTAGGAACATCAGACCCCATTATCTTAGGCTGAAGAGCCATGAGCACACCTACAGGCAATAAACACACGCCACAGTCAAATCAAAATCACCATGAAACAGGTCGAGCGAGGGACCATCTCACAAAGACGTATCAAATTCAAACTAAAAGTCTCACATATCACGGATTTCTTTTTTTTCTGCAACTAATTCAAAAGCAATAACAAGAACCGAAATGGCATCTAAAATCAACCAAAGCCCCCACCAACCCCACGACCGTGATGCGACCACCCGGGCGGGGGTTTGGACCCACGTGTTGGGTCGGGCCGAGCCACTCATGGGTTCCACGGGGTTCGGTCCGGGTGGCGGTCACATAAGATATGGCAGTGAATTGTGAGGGAGCTGCAGTTTCAAGTTTGTAGGACTCATCAAGCTCTCTATGTTCCACGACACGAAGAGAGACAAGAAGAAGAAAACAAGAAAGTGGGTTTCATTACAGGTCAATTCCTACGCACCTGCTTTCGCACAACCGAGACATGGTTCGGTGAATTGCTGGTTGAGGATCGGCCAAGACATCATTTGTCGATTTGCTGAAGTTATCCATAAACATGACCAAGGAACTAAACAAGAATCGTCGATGAAGATAACCCATGGAACTTCCATATGACCACTACATCGATGTGTATGATAAATTGTCTATTTGGGTATAGTGATTTAGTACCGATCAGTATGATGAATTAGCAAATTTCCATATGGATTAAATACTCATCATGGAACGATAGGAAAGCTATTGCGATAATATAATCCAAGAGTGATCATTGGATAATTCGGTATGTAATAATCGGAAGGAAATTAGGGACCGTATGAGGCCAATGAGGCTCGAGTAGGTGTTGTGCATGTTTAATGTTAATCCCTAAACTATATGAATATTTTCAAAGTTGTTGTTCTACTAATTAATTGTCGAATAATTGTTAATGAGAGCACTCAAGGGGCCCTAGTAAACATGGTTTATATCACTAATGGATTCCCATAAATTCCTTAGTGGTAAGAAAAATCAGTTGTGCTGTAAGTCAAAAATATGTGTACTGATGTCGCCAAAAGTTGTCATGAGACTAAACACGAGTGAATTTGTGACATAAAGAGAGAATATGCAGGACAAGAAAGTCATCGTAATTCCAATTTCGGAATATATTCTATAGGAAAAAGGGCATGTGGCCTACTAGTGCCAAACAACTCTTCATGAGCACGACCGAGGATGGATTCCGGAGAGGTGAAAAGACATTAACCGACAATAGGCCGGCCGCAGGGTTTGGGTCAAGAAAGTTAAATAAAAAAGTCAAAAGAAAGGTTACGTCAACAGAAAAAAGAATCGGGTCCGTCCGTTCGTACTAGCAAGGAAGAAAACAAAAGGAATCGACGGATCGATCTAATAGAAATCCATGCACATGCAACATTTGGTTTCGATCAATGTTTCGACGACGAAAAGCAAATTCCCCATATCGCGTGCGTCCATAAGCAAGGGATGTGCGATCACGGGCCCATCGAAAATGCTCTTGTCAAGGCGAAAGCGTGTCGCTCCGAAGTCCGAAATTTGAAAATTTCCCGACTCGTCAATGTCGTGCGATGAAAGGGTAACCGGATGGGAATTTATCGACCGTCAAACGAGAGGAATCTTGTTCGATCGTTTCAAACGTGAGAGAACCGACGCCTACGTGTGATGTGGCCACTCTGTACGAGACAAAAGCAGAAAGGAGGGGATGTCAAAATCGATTGGACGAATGCCGGACTTAGAGATCACTTGAGGATTGCATCGTGAGCGACAAGGAGATCCCGATTTGGTTTCTAGCTCGCGCGTCAAAGGTAGTTTGCTCACTCCTACACGACACGGTCAAATTTACGAGATTTGTCCAACCTTGACATCGAGAGGACAAGCATTGCAGGATCCGACGAGCATCAACTAGAGAGGCGAGGCGACGAGTTGCATAGGCCTCC
Source organism: Angophora floribunda (assembly GCA_014182895.1). Taxonomy (NCBI): domain Eukaryota; kingdom Viridiplantae; phylum Streptophyta; class Magnoliopsida; order Myrtales; family Myrtaceae; genus Angophora; species Angophora floribunda. The sequence continues at coordinate 25,764,483 of CM024711.1, read as the reverse complement.
AAACTCTTGTGAGCCCCTAGGAATGGCGAGACCACCAGAGATGAGGCAAGGTGACCTTGAGGTCATGAGACCCCAAGCCAATAGGCGTTGATGAGATTTGAGCTCACTTTAGTCCTTGCATCAATGCCTCTATCCATTTGTTAGATCTATTTTGCCTGTGAGGGTAAAAATTTAAATTTAAATAGCTTAATGAGGGCAAAATTGAAAGAAAGCAAGTTGTTTGAATCCATGAAGAAGCATTTTTGGAATGCCAAAAGTTCAAAGTCGGTTCTGAGTTACCTCTAACTTCGAGCTTTGAGCACTTTTGAAGCTCAACTTTACATGAAAAGTCTATAAGATTGTATTCCCAAATAAAACTTCGACTCAAATGCCTTTGGAAGCTCAAAAGTTTATTAAAATGTCATGACAAACACAATCGTGCCTTTGCAAAGTTCCCTGTCTTGGGGGATTTTTTTTCCCATTCTAGCTTTCCTTACATTAAAGTGTGAAAAAAAGAATGTTTACAAAGTTTATATTTCTAATTCTTTCTCCTAGAATATATAATGCCACTCCATCATTTTCTGAAATGCCATTAACTTAATTTTGTATAATGAGGTAGACGATGACCATGCTAAAATTGTTATAACTTTTCTAACAAGCTATGTCGCAAGGCTATCTCACATGATAAATCGATAAACGTTTTCGTGACTAGAGAACATGATGTACTCAGAGCCACATACCAAAGAGACTGATGATCTTCGATAACCACGACAATGACTAAGCTATGTTGCTAGGTCTCTTTGCTTTAATGGAGACGGTAATCCTATTTTACAGGGGTTCGCCTAGGTTTTAGATTGCAATATAAACACTTTGTACTATTGAGGAACAAACTTGTCCTTGTCGCTCGATTCTTCCACATGTATACCATGGAAAATCCTCGCGAGTGCTTCCCAAATTGACCCGTCCGTTGACCGCAATGCGATCGCGCAATATGCTTCGATTGACTTCCTTTTGCGACTTGCGTCGGGAGGGAATAACTTGGGACGATGCTTTATAATCCGAGAAGAATGTAATAGACAAGCGCCATTGGCAAGGCTATCAGAACATCAGGTGCTAAGCCGCAATGAGAAAAGGACAATTCAATGCGCTCAGTGTCTTTGAAAGTTCAATGGTTTTAGGACTACTAGGCGGTGCTGAGAATGGCTGGCTTTTCCTCGTGGAAGTGCCAGGACGACATTGAGGAATTGTCTTCGCAAGAACTGATCTCATGATTATGCGTTGAACAAGAATCGAATGCAATGTCATGCTTCTGGACGCGCAAACCTTGTTCTTTGATTTCCTCGATAAATCGAATGAAATTAACGAGTCTCAACATCATATCTTGTTAAGGCAATGCTTGTTTTCCTCGGAACATTTCTAGCGATCACTCGAAATGACAAAATCTTGGAACATCCAAACCCTTGAGAGAATTGATGCCTGCCTTGACAATGGCTATATGAAGTAGGGTGCCATGCAATCCAATGGCAATGGAGGTGATGGCCATCATGGCCAAGTCGGTGAGGATACTCACAGTGACAAAGTTCCCACCGTAATGACCCGATCTAACGAGAGCAAGGAGTGCCTACTAGGGCCAAAGGACCTAGACAAAGAGCAACTCTTGACAAACTCTTATGATAGAAAAGATGGAAGAAATAAACTAAACTAATGCATCGAACATGAAAAAAGCGAATAGAGCCTTTTTATGTAATGGTAAGTTTTGCTTTAAAATTCCAAAATTGAGCGAGCCTAGGTTGGAGCATTATCAAGATGGGCAACTTTATGGGAAATGCCTACATGTACACCAAATTACAAAACCGTGAGTCTCGATATAAAATGGGCTAAAGTGGTGTGAATATTTTAGCGGTTTCAAAATATTTATTAGAAAATATGACTACCATGAAAAGCCATCATTTTTGTAATAGTTTTGCAATTGATGTATAATGACTTTCTAGCGGTTTTATAATGTTTGATTCTTTTTTTAATAATCACCAATTTATTTATAATTATCTTTTGATGGCGTGTTTTTTCTTTACCTATAAATTGTTATTCCGAACGTAATTGGAAAGTGATATCCATATATCATAACCATAATATCCTTATTTCTCTTTTCCTATCTTGTTACATATCAATATACCAAAACAATAATATTCTTGTTTCTCTTTATTTTATTTTTTTTTCTTGCTCATTTTATACACATAATGTTATTCTGTTACATTCTAATATTCAGTGTAGAGTATAGAAAAAAGTCTCTTGTATCTTAGGAGGATTGTCGTTAGAGCTTGACGCACCAAGTTTCGTAATCCAAGGGGTAGAATTATCCTTAAGGATGGTGCTTGCATGCCTCAGATAATTAATTTTATTTCTAATCATTTGCAATAGATTTCCAACCGTTATTGTTATTTTTCATGCTATTTAATATTTTCCAATAAGTGGATAGTATCTAGAGAAGGTCGACGAACGCGAGACCCCACGAGCAATTATCTTAGGCTGTAGAGCCATGAGCAGACCTGCAGGCAATAAACACACACACCAAAGTCAAATTAAAATCACTATGAAACAGGTCGAATTAGGGACCATCTCATAAAGATGGACCGAAATGGCATACGAAATCAACCGAAGCACCCACTGACCCCACGACCGCGACGAGAGGGGGTCGGACCCACGTGTCAAGTCGGGCCGAGCCGCTCCTGGGTTCCACGGGGTTCGGTCCGGGTGGCGGCCCCATAACATATGGCTGTGAACTGTGAGTGACAATCATTGCTTCCTGAGTGTCGGTATTCGTTCTGTCGTGGCCGATCTAAAGCGGAGACGAGGCTTGGTTCGGTGAATCTCTGGTCGAGGATCGGCCAGGACATCGTCCATCGATTTGCTGAAGTTTATCCATAAACGCGACCAAGCAAAGAAGCTAAACAAGAATCGTCGATGAAGATGTAGGAAGATTAACGAAAGAAAGGAGAGAGATAAAGACGAACACCGCGCCCACCCCCCAATCATTATCACGTTTCGCGCTCGAAAGTCCCATCTCTCTTCAATCATGCACGAGGATTCGTCTATTGCGCACCAACATGCTGAAAAATAACCCATGGAACTTCCATATGATGACTATATCGATGTGGATGATAAGTTTTCCATGTGGGTATAGTGATTTAGTACCGATTACCGTGATGAATTGGTAATTTTCCATATGTATTAAATACATAGATAGGAAAGCCATTGCGATAATATAGTCCAAGAATGGTTATTCAAATAATTTGGTATGTACTAATTGGAAGGCAATTATGGACCATCTGAGGTCGATGAGGCTTGTGTAGGTGTTGTGCATGTTCAATATTAATCCCTAAACTATACAAAAAATTTCAATATTGTTGTTCTACTAATTAAAGTTCATGGACGATGGACTATATTGCATGATGAACAAAAGTTCAGAAATCATATTGAATAAATTAAAATTTTGAAGATTACATTGCATATTAGGTAAAAATTCAGAGATCAATTGTGTTATTATTCTTTAAAGAAACGATTGTCAAATAATTGTTAATAAGTGCACCCTAGGGACCCTAGTTAACATGGCCTGTATCATTAATGGATGCCCATAAATTTCAAAAATCAGTGTGATGAAAGTCATAAATATGTGCACTTGTATCGCCAAAAGTAGTTGCGAGACTAAAGACGGGTGAAAAGAACATGTGTGGCGAGAAAGTCAACTTAATTCCAATTCTTGAATATATTCCATTGGAGAAAAAGCACGTGGCGTGTTGATGCCGAACAACTCTTTATGAGCACGACTTGGGATCCATTCCAGAGAGATGAAACGACGTTAACCGACCACAGGCTGGCCGCAAATTTTGGATCAAGGAAGTTAAATAAAAGAGTCAAAAGAAAGGTTATGTCAAAAGAAAAAGAATTGGGTCCATCCATTTGTACTAGTAAGGAAAGAAACGCAAAGGAATTGATTGATCGATCTAATAGAAATCCATGCACGTGCAACATTTGGTTTCCGATCAATGTTTCGACGACGAAAAGCAAATTCCTCATATCACGTGAGTCCATAACCGAGGGATGTGCGATCACGGACCTATCGACTCGTTAATGTCGCGCGACGAAACGAGAATCGGATGGGAATTATTCGAACCGTCCAAGGAGAGGAATCTTATCAGATCGTTTCAAAAGTAGGAGGGCGACGCCTACGTGTGATTTGGCCACTCTGCACGAGACAAAAGCAGGAAGGAGGGGATGTCGAAATTGATTGGACGAACGCTGGACTTAAAGATCACCTGGGGATTGCATCGTGAGCGACAAGGAAATCCCAATTTGGTCTCTAGCTCGTGCGTCAAAGGTAGTTTGATCATTCCTACACGACACGGTCAAATTTACGAGATTCGTCCAACCTTGACATCGATCGGATAATTGGGGTTAGGCCTCTGGTCCAACCCGCTTATGTCATCGCTAGTCAAAGATAAGTCTCTCCATTGTATCGACACGCCTCTTTTTCCTCAATAATTTTATCGAATCAATCCTGAACTTATTATGCAGATATTAATTAAGTTTTAAGCTTTTTGATTTTATCAATTTAATCTTAAATCTTTTCGGGAAGTTCCAATATAATCCTTCCGGTTAATTCTCATTAGAAATCGTTCATACAGTGGTTTAATCATCGCCACCCATCCTACATGGTGTTGTATCATCACCTTGACAATTTTATGAGAAAATTGACTGAAATGATTCATTGAATTTTGCACAAAGATTCATGACTTAATTGATCAAATTGAAAGTTTAATATTAAATTGGCATCCATACATCCATTGCCGATAGGGAACTTCAGCTAGGGACATTACAAATAATGTGATTAGGCCTAATTACTTATGTAATCATGAGACGATAGCCTTTGGCATTTCCTAACGCGACAAACAAAATGAAAGTGCAACGTAAAAGAATGGCTTTTCCATTCTCAGTGGATCTCCTAATCACGATTTGGGTGCAGCAACTATTCAAATCATAACATCTTTCATTTAGATCGAAAGTAACTTTGAAGGATGCGCTGGTTGCTTTGCGAGCGATATGTCTTACTGAATTCATGGGACGGAATTGTGTTCATCTATAAAGACCGATTGAGCTGAAATTTGGATATTACGTGGTTTAAAAAGAAGTAAACATTGAAAAGCCTTTCTAGGAAATTTGGGATTCAAAGAAGGTTGGGGATCTTGCCTTTTATTTCCAAATCTGGCATGAGAAAATGTCCTTTTTTTCTATTTCATTTATATATGTAAAAAGTACTTCTTTTGCCTTATGGCCATAATTTAAATTTTCTTTCAAAAATTACGAAAAATTACGGAAATATCAAATCCCAACTTATGTGTCAAGATTCAAATTTCAGGTGTTTTTGGAGTACAAAAATTATGACACACGAACCATAAATTTTTTTATAAATGGAAAATTAAATGGGTCACTAGCTTTGTAAGATTACTCTCTTTTTAGAGAAATGGAAGGGAGACAACTAGGATGTCGTCACTTTGATATAGAACTTGGGAAAATTTACCAAAAAATAAATTAAGATATGCCAATTACTAGAGTTTGTCCCAGTAACCACTCTTCTCACATAAGAAATGAGAGGTGGGGGATTCGAAAGGGGATGGGGTGGGGACGATTTAGCTTAAGATGTGGGTTTCGACTCCCACGCCTTGCAAAAAAGTTAAACAAAAGTCTAAGAGTAAAAGTTAGAGTAGGATGTAGTATGATCAATCAAAAGAAGAAGAAGATATGTCATAATAATATGATTAATTGAAATGTCGGAGTAGAGTAGGACTAGCAAAAAAAATTTAAGATATGTCATTATAATAGGATTAATTGAAACCTAGCAAATAGATATTGTATTTTTTTTTATCACAATACACAAATTGTTATCTCGAAAACTATTTTCCCCTACTTTTCTTTGAGGAAAGTGTCACGGCTTAATGAAACGAACAATCCAAGAGATTCTTCGAGTAAAGGTCAAGACCGATCCATGAACAGGCAACTCTTCCTTAAACTCTAGGGTTTTTCTTGAATGTTCTATAATACTTCTGGGGGTGGGCGACACAATAAATATATATAATTATAATTAATACGGGTAGTTGGTAGTTTGGAAGATGGAATCTTTATCATTAAATTGAGAAGAGATCTACGGATATAATTTACCTTGTACTTGTATATATATGGGTCACATCCCAATATTATATTATCTCATTCACAAATAATATACAAGTGGAGAGATTCTCTTTACGATCTTTTATAGGATGCTTATGAGTTGAGTGTGAGTAAGGCTAACTTATGAGAAATTCTAAAACCGCACAGGTTAGGGAATGCTAAATCAATCCACCAATGACAAAAGCATATAAATATTAAGATTGCATGGGTTAGGAAACGTTAAATCGATTGACCCGTGATAAAAGCATATCCTTTTATTAATATAACAAAAAACAGGTCTTGTCTTTTCAACATAAAGCAAGTCTTCCTAGAACGAAATTGTCGCCGGAACAAAAGCATATAATACTAGGTTTGCACGGGCTAGGATTGTGGGCGAATCAAAAGCGAAAATGAAAAGAACAGCACACTCTCCTTTTCCTTACTTTGACTCCCTCTCATTAGCTTCTCATAAAAGCCTTTGCGAAACTACCTGAAGTCGTCAAATAATTGACTTTCGGTACATTTTCGTAAAGAAAAAAGGAAAAAGAGAGGACAAGTATCGTGGGATCCGACGAGCGTTGACAGTCTACTAGAGAGGCGAGGCGACGAGTTGCATAGGCCTCCAAAGTCTTGTGAGCCCCTAGGACTGACGAGACCACCATAGATGAGGCAAGGTGACACTGAGGTCGTGAGATCCAAGGCAACATGCGTCGATGAGATTCAAGCTCACTTAAGCCCTTGTGTCAATATTGAAAGAAAGCAAGTTCCTCGAATCCATGAAGAAGCATTTTCGAAATGCCAAAAGTTCAAAACCAATCCTGAGTTACCTCGAACTTTGTGCTTTGAGTACTTTCAAAGGTAAAAAAAGTCCATAAGATTGTATTGCCAAATACTTAAACTTCGACTCAAGCGCCTTCGAGCCCAAAAGTTTGTGAAAATGTTGCAACAAACACAATCGTGCGTTTTACAAAAGGGGGAAAAAGAAGGTTGGAAAAAAAGGCATCAGGCTTTTCAAAATTCCCTGTCTTGTGCGATTCTTTCTTCCCATTCTAACTGTCCTCACATTAAAGTGTGAAAAAAAATGTTTGTAAAGGAAATATTCAGAAAGTTTACATTTCTAATTTTTCTCCTAGACTATCTATCGCCACTTCATCATTTTGTGAAATGCCACTAAGTTAATTTTGTATAATGAGGTAAACGATGACCATGCTAAAATCGTCATGACTTTTCTAACAAGCTATGTTGCAATGCTATCTCACATGATAAATTGTTAAATCTTTTCAGTGACTAGAGAACCTCAAATAGCAAGACGATGACAGAAAGCCACGTATCAAAAAGACTGACCATCGTCGATAACCACAACAATGACTAAGCTGTGTTGCTAGGTCTCTTTGTTTTTTTCTTTAATGGAAACAGTAATCCTATTCTACAGGGGTTCACCTAGGTTTTAGATTGCAATATACATAGCTATAAACACTTTGTACTATTGAGGAACAAACTCGCCCTTGTCGCTCGATTCTTCCACATGTATACCATGAAAAATCCTCGCGAGTGCTTCCCGAATCGACCCGTCCATTGACCACGATGCGATCGAGCAATATGCTTCGATTGACTTCCTTTTGCGACTTGCATCGGGAGGGAATAACTTGGGGCGATGATTTATAATCCGAGAAGAATGTAATATTCAAGCGCGATTGGCAGGGCCATCAGCATCCCGAAAAGGGTTTTGCGGGATTTGAAAAGAACATCAGGTGTTCAGCCGCAATGAGAAAAGGACAATTCGATGCGCTCGGTGTCTTTAAAAGTTCGATGGTTTTAGGACTACTACGGTGTCGAGAATGGCTGACTATTCCTTGTGGAAGCGCCTGGACAACGGTGAGGAATCGTTTTTGCAGGAATTGATCTCATAACGATGCGTTGAACGAGAATTGAATGCAATGTCATGCTTCTAGATGCGCGAATCCCTGTTCTTCGATAAATCAAATGAAATTCTCAATATCATATCTTGTTAATGCATGCTTGTTTTCCTCGAAACGTTTCTAGCGATTGCTCAAAATGACCAAATCCCAGAACATCCAAACCCTTTTAGATAATGAATGCCTTCCTTGACAATGACTATATGAAGTAGGGTGCCACGCAATCCGATGGTGACGAAGGTGATGGCCATCACGGCCGGATTGGTGAGGATACTCATGGTGACAAAGTTCCCACTATAATGACTTGATCTAATGATAGTAGGGAATGGCCGCTGAGGCTAGAGGACCTAGACAAAGAGCAACTCTTGACAGACTCTTACGATGGAAAAGGAGGAAGGAATGAATCGAACTAATGCGTTGAACATGGAAAGAGCGAATTGAGCCTTTTTATGTAATGGGAAGTTTTGCTTTAAAACTCTAAAGTTAAGCAAGCCTAGACTAGAACATTATCAAGATAGGTGAGGGAAATGCCTACCTATACACCAAATGACAAAACTGCGAGTCTCGATACAAGACATGCCAAAGTGGTGTTGGATATTTCAGTAGTTTCAATATATTTATTAGAAACTATGATTGCCATAAAAGCCATCATTTTTTAACAATTTTGCAATGGCCGTATAACGACTTTCTAATGGTTTTATAATGTTGGATTTATTTTACAACAGCTAGACAACGGTCATCTTTTTCAATAATTACCAATTTATTTATAACTATTTTTCGATGGCGTTTTTTTTTTCTTTAGCTATGAATTGTTACGCCAAACGTAATTGGAAAGTAATATCCATGTATCAAAACCAGAATATCATTATTTCTCTTTTCCTATCTTGTTACATGTCAATATACTGAAACAATTATATATGTCAATATACCGAAACAATAATATTCTTGTTTCTCTTTATTTTCTTTTCTTTTTCTTGCTGGGTTTATACATATAATGTTATTATGTTTCATTCTAATATTCACTGTATAGTTATAGAAAAAAGTCGCTTGTATCTCAGGAGGATAGCCGCTAGAGCTTAACGCACTGAATTTCGTAATCCAAGGAGTGGAATTATCCTTAAAGGCATTGCTTGCATGCCTCAAACAATCAATTTTATTTCCTCATCATTTGCAATAAATTTCTAATAATTATTGTTATTTTTCATGCTATCTAATATTTTTCAATAAGCGAACAATATCTCAAATGAGTAAGTTAAAAAATGTCAGACCCGCGAGCAATTATCTTAGGCTGAAGAGCCATGAACAGCCCTACAGGCAACAAACACACACACCAAAGTCAAATCAGAATCACGAAGCAACCGGTCGAGCGAGGGACCATCTCATAAAGACGTACCCAATTAAAACTAAAAGTCTCTCTCATCACAGGTCAATGTCCCACGGCACCTGCTTCCGCACGACCTTGGGATGGGCAGATTCAGCAGAGGAGGGACAATCATTGCTTCTTGATTGTCATTATTCTTTCTGTCGTGGTTGATCTAGTGGAGACGAGATTGGTTCGGTGAATTTCTGGTCGAGGATCGGCCAAGACATCGTTCATCGATTTGCCGAAGTTATCCATAAACACGACCAAGAAAAGGAAGTAACCAAGAACGTGGGTAAGGATAAAGAAGATAATTGTACTAATTAATATTCAGGAACTATATCGAACAAATTAAAAGTATATAAATTACATTGCACATTATATCAAAATTTAGAGGTTATTTATGTCATTATTCTTAAAAGAAACTATTGTTGAATAATTGTTAATAAGAGCGCTCTAGGGGCCCTAGTTAACATGGCTCATATCACTAATGGATTCCCATAAATTCCTTAGTGGTAAGAAAAATCAGAGTGATGAAAGTCATAGATATGTATACTCATGTCACCAAAAGTTGTTATGCGACTAAAGACAGGAGAATTTGTCACATAAAGAGAGAATATGCACGATGAGAAAGTCATCCCGATTCCAATTCCGAAATATATTCCATAGGAAAAAACAGGCGTGTGGCATATTGGTGCCAAACAACTCTTAATGAGCACGATCGGGGATCGATTCCAGAGAGATGAAAAGACATTAACCGATCATAGGCCGGCCATAGAGTTTGTTAAAAAGAGTAAAAAATAAAGGTTACATCAAAAGAAAAAAGGAATCGGGTCCATCAGTTTGTACTAATAAGGAAGGAAAACAATAGGAATCGATCTATTGATCTAATAGAAATCCATGCACATGCAACACTTGGTTTCGATCACTGTTTTGATGATGAAAAGCAAATTCCCCATATCACGAGTCCACAACCAAGGTCGGGCACATTCACGATGCTTTTGTCAATGCGAAAGCGTGCCACTCCAAAATCCGAAATTTGAAAATTTCCCGATTCGTCGATGTGGCGCGATAAAATGGTAATCGGACAGGAATTTTTCAATTTGTCAAACGAGAGGAATCTTGTCCGATCGTTTCAAACGTAAAAGGATGGACGCCTACGTGTGATTTGGCCACTCTGTACGAGACAAAAGCAGAGAGGAGGGGGATTTCAAAATTGATTGGACGAATGCCGGACTTAGAGATCACTCGAGGATTGCATTGTCAGCGACAAGGAAATCCCAATTTGGTTTCTAGCTCGTGCGTCAAAGGTAGTTTGCTCACTCCTCCACGACACGGTCAAATTTACGGGATTTGTCCAACCTTGAGATCGACCGGATGATTGGGGTTTAGGCCTCAGGTTCAACCCGCTTATGTCATCGCAAGTCAAAGATAAGTCTCTCTATTGCATCGACAAGTCTCCATTTTCCTTGATAAAATTATTGAATTAAACTATCGTGCATATATTAATTAAGCCTTAAACTTTTCAATTTTGTCAATCTAACCCTAAACCTTTTCGGGATGTTCTAATGTACTCATTTCAGTCAATTTTTGTCAGAATCGTCGACCATCCTAAGTGATAAATTGTCATGTCAGTAATTTCTTGAAAAATTTGGCCAAAATGATTACGGTGGAATTTTGTGCAAAGGTAATTTAATTGGCAAAATTGTAAAGTTTAAGACTAAACTGACATCCGTACAATAGGTTTATGATTAATTGGACAATTCCTCCTTTTTCTCCTTATCAATCAATAGTAGATGTCTTACACATGAAAATCAAAATGTACGGTGCAAAAAGAAAACATGAGGAGAATATGGCGTTTGATCTCATAATTGCATTAATTTTTTTAGCTTTGCTAGCATAATATTTCTTGTGTTACTGTGAAAATAACAACTTGTTATGAGTCACAAATTCTTTAAAAAATAAATTTTATAACAATTTATAATTATTTATTATTTGATTTTTTGTGGTATACAACATACTGTTATTTTTCATACTAGATTAAAAATTATTACCAAATAATTTCTCTCAATCTTTTATGCAGGCTGAAAAGTATTGCCTATCTATTGTCTAAGAAAAAGGGTTAATTGGTCATGCATCCATTGCTGATCATTGCTCCTTCATTATGCATAAATTTCAGATATAGTGAGGGAACTTGAGCTAGTGACGTTTCTAATAATGTGATTAGGCCTAATTACATACATAATCATGAGACGACTGGCTTTGGCGATTCCTAACTCTAATAAGCAATGACTTAAATGAAAGTGCAGCATAAAAGAATGGCTTTGCCATTCTTAGTAGATCTCTAACTCATGATTTGGATGCGGCAACTTTCAAATCATAACGTCTTTCCTTTAGATTAAAAGTAATTTTGAATGACACGTTAATCGCTTTGTGAGTGATATGCCTTATTGAATGTATGGGATGGAATTGTGTAGAGTTATAAACATTAATTAAACTGAAATTTTGATGTTATGTGGTGAAAAAATAAACAGTGAAAAGACCTTTCTACAAAGTTTGGGATTCGAAGGTTATTTTTTATATATGTAAAAATTACTTCTTTTGCCTAATGGCCATAATTTAAATTTTCATAAGAAATTCCCAAAAAAATTATGAAAAATACAACTCCCGACTTCGTGTCGAAATTCAACTTCCAGGCATTTTAAATTATGAAAATTACAATATGTGAACCATGAACTTTTTATAAATGAAAAGTTAAATGGAAAAAAGAAAAAGTAATTCCAGCCATACCCCAAAGTCATTAGCTTTTGTAAGATCAATATCTTTTATAAAAAATGAAAAGGAAAGAATAAGAATGTCACCACATAAATCGGACTCGAACATGATATAAAACATGAAAAAAAATTTACCCAAAAAAATCATAAAATGTCATAATTAGAAATTTTTTTTTTTTTTATACACAAATTGATACCTCGAAAACGGCCATCCCCTACTTTTCCTAGAGGAAAGAAAATATTTTTATTATATAACGAAAACTAGGTCCCTTTTTTCAACAAAAAGTAGGTGTTTCTTGCCCGAAATTCACCACCCTACAGTACCTTTTTGTTAAGAGGTGGGGTAGGATTGTTGGCGAATCAAAAAGCGAAAAAGCAAAAAAGAAAAGCACACTCCTCTTTTCCTTTCTCTTTTTGACTCCTAGAGCTTTCTAAAAAGCTTTTGTCATATTTTCCAATCATTAGCTTCTCATGAAAGCCTCTCAAAAAACTAGGCGAAATTTTGGGAGAGATCTAGGAAAAATGACTTCACATTTAGACAAAATTATGACTCGAGGTGTTTTCGATAAAAATCAAAGAGGGCTCAGATAATTGACTTTCGATACATTTTCGTAAAGCAACTTCAAAAATAAGTTTAAAAAAAGGAAGAAAAGGAGAGGCTAAGCATTGCGGAATCCGACAAGTATTGAAGTCTTGAAGAGAGAGAATGCAACCTCAAGAAATGGAGTTGTGCTGGCCTTTGAAGTCTTGCGACTCTGGGAGCGGTGGGACAACTAAAGCAAGATGATGACCAAAGGTGAGGCATGACTACGGGGAAGTTGCCAGAACCTAGGCGACAAGCATTGATTGAATCTAAGCTCACCCGAGCCCTTGGGTCAATGCCCTTGTCTGTCAATCAAATCTATTTTGGCGGTGAGAGTCAAATTGAGATATAGATAACTTAATGAGTGTAAAATTGAGAGAAAGCAAATTTATTAAATTCATGGAGTGGCATTTTTGAAATGTTTAAAGTTCAAAGCTAGTCCTAAGTTGTCGTGAACTTTGAGCTAACATTTTCAAAGCTCCACTTTACCCAAAAGTCCTTGAAATTGTGCTGCCATTTACTGAAACTTTGACTTAAGGGCTGTTGCAAGCCCAAAACTTTTCGAAAATGCTACAACAATTGCAGTTACGTGCTAAAGGGGAAAAATTAAAAAGAAAAGAACAGAAAAGATAAAAAGGCGATGAGCTTTTCAAGTTTCCCATGTCTCACGCCATTCTCTTTTCCCATTCTAGCTTGCATTAAAGTGTGAAAAGAAAAAAGATCATAAAGAAAATATTCGCAAAGTTTATATTATCACTTCTAAGGATCTATCCAAAGTAGCCTGGGAAATATGTGGAAGCTTTATTCTATTTCTTTCATTTTCCAATGACCGTCCTTTGGTTATATTTCTAATTCTTTTATCTAAACTATATAACATGACTCCGTCAATTTTTGAAATGTCACTAACTTAATTTAGTATAACGAGTTTAGACACTAAACATAGGCCAACAAAAATCAACCTCGAGACTCCAGACCTAAAAACCATACTAAAATCATTATTAATCTTTCCAAGACGAGCCAACAAATCTTTTGGAAAACTAGAGAACCTTAGATAGCAAGGCGATGTACATAGAACCATCCGGTAATCACGAAAATCAAGATCGAATATATTGACGGAACAATAAGAAGAAAAAGAGAAAGGAAAAAAAAGCGAGGAGGGGAGACAAATTCCCTCGTCCCATCTTCTTCATCTATTAAATAGAGAGGAACTTTAGGAATCTAGGAATAATATAATGAAAAGGGGTATATCTCATCTAGAACCTCCTTCCCACTCCCTCATGTCCCCATTTAAAACATTATAGACTAAGCTATATAACTAGGTCTCTCTCTCTCTTCTTTCATTTTCAATAATCAACACTTGCTAAAAAAGAAAAAGACAATTCGGACCGGCTCTAATTGGCCTCTAATGGAGACATGAATCCTAATTTCCGGGTGGGCGGATTCGCCTAACGTTTTACATCCTCGTCGCTTCGTTCTTCCCCAACGTAAGAATCCCACGAAATCCTCACGAGTGCTCCCCGAATCGCCCCCACGCCCATTCGTCGTCGATTTCGCCAATTGCCGGATCGGGTCATGCATCGAATTGACTCGCGTTCGCGGGGGAGAGAGAATCTTTAGGGAGGAATTCCTTCCTTTTATAATCCTAGAAGAATGTAGTAGACAAGCGTGATTGGCAGGGCTATCAGCATCCCGAATATGACCCTGCGAAAAAGAAAAAAAAATTCGAAGATTTGATGCTGCTGCTGCTGTTGCTCGATATCTTTGGGAAAAAGTTAGGTCGGTTCAGGACTTACATGGTGCTGAGAATGGTCGGGTGGACGTTGTACTCCTTGGCGAACACGAACGGGACTATTCCTTGGGGAAGCGCCGCCTGCCATCATCAATCATCAATCGAGGGTCGTGAGGAATCGAATTCGAGATCTCATGCTTCTAGACTCGCGAAACCCCATTAGGTCATATGCTTGTTTTCCTCGAAAAATTTGGAGGAAAATCGCTTGAAAGGACAAAGCCTGGGACATCGAAACCCTCGGGAGGAAGGGATGGATGCCTACCTGGACGATGGCTATATGGAGTAGGGTCCCGCGCAATCCGATGGCAGCAGAAGCGATGGCCATCGCAGCAGGGCCGGCCAGGAACCTCACTGCCATGGCGAACGTGGCGACCGTGTTCCCGCACGCGATTAGCTTAGGCTGAAGTGCCATGAACAGACCTGCAAAACCCACAAAACGCACCATCTCACCACATCGAGATCAAATCGAAATCGGCATAAGACATCCCGATCTGGGGGACCATCTCGTAAAGATGCATCGAATCTAAACGAGAACTCTCCGTGTGCATCCCCTTTTTTTCTTTCTTTTTCTTGCAACTTTTTCGAAAGCAATAACATCTATCAATGACCCCACCGGCCCTACGACCTGGCGGCCGGACCCATGTGTCGGGTAGGGCCGAGCCACTCGTGGGTTCCACAGGGTTGGGTTGGGTTTGGTTTCGTTCGGTTCGGGTGGTGGTCACAGAATAATATAATGGCTGCGAACAGTGAGCTGCAGTTCGGAGAACCATTCACACCTCATACAATGTATGGGGGTGGCAATCATTGTTTCTTGATCCTGACTACTTTTTTATTGCGTGGGTTCGCAGTAGGGTTTTGGTTCAGTCAATGTCCGGTTGAGGATTGGCCAAGACATTTTTCAATTTGCCGAAGTTATCCACATAAGTATGACTGACTGACAGTATGAACAAGACAAAGAACGATGCAGAAAATGTTGACGAAGATAAACCGAGAGAGAACGACATGGATGGATGATAGAGAGAGAGACTGACGCACCCAAGCTGAACATGGCCATTCCCAGCCCGGCATCGGACAGTATGGAGATCGACTTGTCAACGATCAGGGGCATCCGCACATCCCACCTGCACCATCACGTCCAGACAAACACCACCACCCCAATCATCGTCACCTTTCTAGGCTAACTACTGAAACAGCAACACCAATTTGATAATCTTTATTCGAGTTTTGTATTATGAATGAGTTTTCCATGCATGTCTAGTGATTTGTAGTACCAATCAACGCGATGAAAGAATTTAATGCGGGAGTAGTTATTGGTAGTTCGGTATGTGCGCTAACCGGAAGGCTATCAAGGACCAGATGATGCCAATGAGGCTCGAGTAGGTGTTGGGGTTCCGGATCAGCTTCCTCCACACCATGATCAAGATCAGGCGAGTCATCACGCTCGCCGGCGGCATCTGCTTGTCGTTCCCGGCATCGGAGCTCAGGCCGAGCTTGTTGGGCCGGTCAGGCCCGGCCGCCTCCTTCTCCCCTCCGGTTCCCTCCTCCCTTTCGTCTGCTTTGCCCGCAAAGTTGAACTGATCTTGCCCGCTGAATACCGCTGTTTCCGGAGCGCCTTCCGCACAAGAAAACAAAGCTCAGAAATTTCGGATAAGATTGAGATGTCACATTAAAAAAAGACTTCAGATGGAAAGAGGTTGTCTAACTAAGAATCTAATAATTAAGTCGCTGATTACTATAATGATGGAAAAGGGACAGCGTTGTTAGATTAATGTCTATACTTTTGGTGTCGCCGTTGGGCTGGTTATTATCGGCAACTATCATCCGGATCTCCCTGACGTTCTGATCGGACCGCCCAGATTGATTATCCGGAGCCCCGAAATCCCCACCGCCTAACACATGGAGCCCGCCCACTTCCGACACCGGCGAAGCGCTGGAGCTCCACACGAACATGTGGAGCTCCTTGGCATCGTAGCTGTTTGCTTTTGCCACGCCGTTGGATTGCTGCGCCTGTGGCAGCGGCGGCTGCTGCTGCTGCTGCTGTTGGTGGTTGGGTTTGCCGCTCTTCGGGAATGCTGATGCGAAATCGGGGATCGGAGCCGGGTATGGAGCGGACGCAACCTGGGCCGGGTAGAACCCGAACCTCGGGGACGGCTGCAGGTTCTCCTCGAAGTTCGACGGCCTCGGGGTCGGGCCGCGGGAGGACTGTACCGAGTACACGTCGGAGGGTCCGAAGTTGGAGAGCCGGGGCACGCCCATGATGGAGTAGAAGTCCGAGGTGTTGAAGTTGGACCCCCTCGGAGTCAGGTTCCGCGACGAGCTCAGGCTGTAGATCTCCACCCCGCTGAGGTTCGAAGGCCTCGGCGTCATCCCTGAGAACGAGCCGCCGCCGCCAGGCCCTAGGCCGAAGGACCGCCTCGACGCGTTCGACTTCCTCACGGTGACGTGCAGCTTCCCGTCGTTGCCGACCTCCGCGTCGGTCTCGAGGAGGTCCCGGCCGTCGAGCGAGACGATGTCCGGGTCGACGTTGAACGACACGATGGATGCGGCGGTCTCCGGGAACTGCTCCATGATGAGGATCTTGGCTCCCCGGTACTCGAACAGAAAGAGGAGGAGGGTGTACCAGATGATGCACTGCAGCACGACCACCTGAAGCCGGTAGGCGGACGCAGAAACTTAGATTACCATTTCCACAACAAGTTTCGAAAAGAAAGCAATTTAAAATCACCGAGCACCACCGGGCGGTCGGCCCGTCTGCCTGACCTGGACCATGAGGTTGCTAGCGTCGGAGCCGTACATGGCGCCGAGGAGAGGGATGCCCATGACGAGGGTGTTGGGGAGGGTGGAGAGGGAGAAGACGGTGATGGACCAGTCGAGGGAGCCGCGGGGGGAGAGGTTGGCCCAGAGGGCGAGGAGGAGGAGGAGGAGGAGCTTCTGGAGGGTGTCGGCGGCGATGAAGCGGAGGTTCATGGCGTAGGGGTTGTTGGTGGAGATGAAGTGGAAGGAGAGGAGCGGGACGGCGAAGAGGGCGACGAAGCGGTTGATGCCGGAGCACTGGTCGGGGGAGAAGATCCTCCACCACCGCACCGAGCCGTAGGCCAGGATCATCGCCACGTACAGCGGCACCACCGCGACCAGCACCGCGTAGAGGTCGTGCCACGTGATCATGGCGGCGGCGGCAGCGATCAAGCAGGCAAACGGAGAGAGGGAAAGAGAGGTGATTGAACTGTGCTACGAACTATGTGCAGAGTCTTTGCTTGCTGCAAAGTGTGGATTTTGGTGAAGAAGACGAAGCAAGCACCATGAGAGAGAGAGAGAGAGAGAGAGAGAGAATGATGGGGTGTCATAAGCCTTCGGGCGTATATTATATACATGTTGAGGGGGTGAGCGGGTCCGGGCCATGGGTCATGGGCTCGTGGAGCGAACCCGACCTGCTTTGGTTTAGTTTTTGCTTGCACTAAGGTCGCATTCGATGTTCATTACCTCATCAGCTTTTGACTAAGTGTGACCCAATCCTAGGTGGGGAAATGGGTACGGTGATCGGTTACTAGTCCGGTTCTATTGAGGAATCGGGAAGATTAATTCTTATTTTTTGGGATCATGAATAGGACTAGACAATCCTAAGACTAGGGATCGACCAATCCAATCAAAGAACATGCCATTTAGCAAAAAAAAAAAAAACTTAGAAGATTAAAAAAATACTAGAGTTATTACTATTTTAAGGTTTATTGTTATTTTTAAGAAATTAAAAACATATATTTTTTATTTTTTTTTTAAAAAGTCTGTCCAATTCCCCATATAACTAGGAACCACACTAAAAAAAGTTTTATTTTTATGGTATCGGGAACTAGACCCAATTGGTTAGTTCAATCCGATTTGGGCAATTTTCGATTCAATCGATCCAATATGCTCAACCCTAGAAATGAGGTGGTGGAAAGACAATGAAATTTTAGGAAGTACCCTAGGGTTTGAAATTGGCTCCAACTCCAATCCAGCTTGGAAAAAAAAAAATCGAGCCCGTCTCGAGCGGGAGAAAGAGAGTAGCTCGACTTGCTTGCACCCCCTACATTCGACAGAATCGAGCCTCAAGAGTTTGTCCACAAGGGCCTCAAGAGTTCAACAATTGACTAAGGAAGTTCTACAATTTCTAATATACTAACTATTCATCGTGTCATATGCAGATGCTAATTCGAGCATTGAGCTGCTCCAAATTAAGCATTATCGATAACAATTCCCTATATATTAAGTTTATTCGAAGACAATCGAATATCATATGTGGGTCCGGCGGAAGGAAGTCGCTTCCCCCTCTTTCACCTAATGACTCTTGGATTTATCAAAGATCAGATGACCATGATTATAATAATGTCATGTCCTAAGGTTATAAAAGGTGTTGGATTTATAAAACATCATTAGTACACAAGTCCTTTTCACATACCAAAAAATCTCCCCCTCTCTCTTCGCATCACCTTGTCTCCAATCGAACACGTATAGCACATTGCACCCGCACACACAAGCAAAAGGGTAAGCCCACTACCTACCCGTTTTCTCCCACAGACCTTGACCCGCCATGCCACATTTATTCAACACGACCAAATAGAACGATTTCCCCACTTTTGATAGTGACAATAGCCCCGTGGATTTATCCAAGCTAGAGTTAGATCCACGATGTCAAACGAGAAATTTCTATGAGAGTTTACATCTGTTTGTCGTGTGAAGACCCTAACGTAATAGCTGTTAGGATATAATATAGTATAATATAATAGAGATGCAATAACTATTATATGCTGTTTGGTTTAAGACGTGATAGGGAATAACATCTCAAGTGACAAGTAGCAAAACTAACTCTATGGCAATGACAAATTGATTGTTCTCCGGCATCAAATTTTACTTCTTTTTAAAAAAAAATTGTTTAATCTAAATCTTATAGCATGCATACTTTTGCTTTTTATTTTTGTTACATTCAAACTACTTGAAGTTTTGGCATTGTACAAACACGGATGCTTAGATTTGCATATAAAATCTCCCGTAATTTTGTGAAAAATAAACAGGATACTTAAAAAATGACTTTATCTCTTACAATATAATGTGTAGTAGAATTGACAAACACTACGAAATATAACATACCCATATAGAAAGAATATCTACAGCGGTAAAACGAACTATGCGATGTATAGTATGCAATCGAGAAAGTTATTTTGCATATTATAGTAATTTTTGCAATAATCTTTCTCTTTTTTTGAATTTCCATGCTCGGACAATGTGAGAAAAGATAGGAGGAGACTCATGTAGGGACACAAAATGGAGGTGAAATGTGTCGGCCCATTGGGCCATGGCCTCACGACAACAAGCCCATTTCACTAAGCCCCATCCAACCCCAAAATTAGCCTCCACGATTTCTCACGCCTACTTATAAACAATTATATTTGCACATACATCTATGGCTATTAACTGAAAAATAAACAGAAAAAATAATGTTTTTGGTTAGTCTTTTCCACCAAGAATCTCCTGTCCCGATAATTACTCGATTGCGGTGCAACCGGAAGACAATCATGGCCGCTTGAAATTACCCCGACCATCTAAGAGGCCCCGGTATCCAACAACGTTGTTTCAAAAATTAAATACACTCACTGTCCCGGTCGGATCGACATTGACATAGTTCACATGAAAAATATCGCGACATGTGAAGAGCGGGGGAGGGTTCATGAACGCTCTTGTTAGCAGGTCGTTGTTGTGGTAGTTCCATGCTGACAAAGCGAAAATCAGGGGTCACGTTTACCAAAATCCACAGAAAAATACAACACTCCTGGACCATAATGGCAAATAAATTAGCATTAGTCAAACATGCATCATCCAAAGTTCAGTATGAATTAAATCGCTAATTGCTAAAATCTTGGCCGGTGATTCAGCCAACAAATAATTTGATTTGAAGCGACCCATTTTTTAATATCGGCCCCGATAATCCAGACATTAGTCAAATCCTGGTCGACCTAGTTAGTTGATTAAGTTCGCACGTAATCAAAGACTAATCTAATATAAGATTGTCGAGCTGCCATGGACCGTCAAAGGAGTGTCACATGCGATTACGGAGTTGACTAAACTAACCGGGCTTTTTGGACAAGATTAAGTGCCCAAGAAAAATTATAAAAATCGTTCCTGTCGTTTTCTGCAGTCATTCAATGCAAAATTACAGGTGATTGACGAATGATGGGACTGTTCTGGCTTAAGCAAGGCAGGATATTCCATGAAATGTCCAATCCGTAATGAGCCAAAACCATTAGTGTAATGGCGTATTCGGAGAACGAGGAGGAAGACGTGCGAAGAGTGTACAAAAGATTTTAAGCCTACCATACAACGACATATACAAGCCTAAATATATTATACAGTGATTAATTCAATTCTAAACATTTCAAGTGTGTTGATTTTATCCTAAACTTTTAATGGTTTTCTAATTTATTCTTAAGCATTTTAATCGTGTCAATTTAATCCTAAATATTTTGATAATTTATCAATTTAATCCTAAACATTTTGACAATTACTATCAATTATCCAGATAATAGGTTTAAGACTGAATTGACATAATTGAAAATTTTATCGATAAATTGACAGTCATTTAATAAATTTAAAACTTTTTTGGACAATTATCCAAGGAAGATATTAATCCCATCTTTCTACTCTTATCAAAAAGAGAGATATTTACACATAGACTGGGTTGGTGAACAAGAGGCTGTCATGTAGTTGTTAAAGTTATGTAGGATGTTGCCTAAGAACCTTCACTGTAAATGATCTTTGAAATCTCAATTTACTATGAGTAAACACATCATTATATTTTTGGCCACCGTCACTTATTAAACAATTTAGTATATTAACTGTCTCTATCTCTAGCATTATTCATTGACTATATGTAAAATGAATTGGGTTTAATTCAATGTATATTCCACAAGTAAAATTATCATAAACATGACCTCAAGCGATGAAGTGAAATTATGAACTTTATTGGTCTAGAGTCACATTCTCAATTTCCATGCTTACATCTCTACTAAATATAGAATTGAGAGGGGAGAAACGGCATAAGAAATTTACGTGATTCAGCCGAAACCTACTACATAGACCAAGGAGGAGGAGGACTAGAAATTCATTTGCAAGTACTCAAAGTATAATAAACAAAAGAATAACTCTCGAAACCCTGATCTCCAAAATACACCCGACATCTTTCCCGCTCTCTGAAAATAGTACAAAACAAATAAGAAAAGTACCAAACAACCTCACGAAGAATTCTGAATAGGGTCACTTCAAAAATTTATTGGATCAAGTCGAAAATCGAACCTGGCATGTAAAATATTCAGAGTCAAAATTAGCAGATTATCTTATAATTTCACTGTTAACAAGAATTCATCATGTGCCTCCTCCAAAATTTCGCTAAACACATATGTCATATATGATTTGATGAGTTCCAATTTCCATCATCAGCATCTCTCTCTCTCTCTCTCTCTCTCTCTCTCTCTCTCTCTCTCTCTCTCGCCAAGCTTAATCATCGATGTCTTGAAAACTTTGTTAATCCCATCCCCAACCCAAGTGAGAGCGAATCGGTTAAATTACGTCCCCAAATCCTAACTATCCACAAACTCTATGCAATAATTTTAAAAATCGCTGTATATGGGCTCTTTCCACCCTCTGTACTAGGAAGCCCCCGATGGCTGCCTCGACTGAAGCGAAGGGGCCGACGGTTGTGACGCTTTAGATGGTGCCATGGCGGCGGCGGCGGCAGGGGAAGGGGCGGAGGTGGCGGCAGGGGTGGTGGAGGTGACGCGCTCGCAGCGAGGGCACATGGAGAGGGTGGAGGCGGGGAGGGGCTGACAAGTGTGGGGAGAGATCACGGTGGGCGGGCCAACCTTGAGGGCACGGAGCTCCTCCACCTCCCTTTGGAGCCGCCGGTTCTGCTCCGTCAGCGATCCGAACCACCTCTTCAAGTACTCGCACTCCATCTCCGTTTGCTTCAACTTGCTCCTGCACACACGGTCGAAAGGAGTATTTGCTTCCAACGTTATACGAAAATTCCATAACATCATCGTCGCAATTACACTCAGTCATAATCATTCTCGTAAACGAAAGTTTTAGGCTATCAAGAACCGAATCGATAAACATATACATTTGACCAAACAAATAATCGTGAACAAACATTTCTGTAGGGCTTATACGACCATGATGAATCTGCTCATTGCAGATTCTGAATCTGGGCAAGACGTTACTCATTATCAAGCAAAAACAAGTATATGAAAAGGAGATTGAACATGATATAAAAATGAAGAAGAGTAAAGCTGGCATGACAATTTGACAACAAGAAGTTAAAAAATGATTTTTGTGTTCTTATTGTTACAGTACAAAAAAATTTCATGAACACAATACCCATGTGAGTGTGCAATACGGCTCAATATTTTAACTTACATAAGTAAAACCAATATGGTGATGCAGGTGAATGTGAATATAAGAAAGATAATAAAACACATCACTATGTTTCTACAAATAGATTTCAAGTATACACACACCGTGTCTCGTCATATCCATACTATATTGAGTTCATCTTTCATTCCATATCAAACCCATACACAGTTTCACTATATAAGCAGAACCAATGATTCCAGTCATCACCCCGGTTCTGTAATTTTCAAGCAATGCATCCAAACCTACATAGTGTCATAGACGTGAAGAATCATGGAGGATCCGCATGATATCTGGACTTGCACACGCCCCATCATTATTTTCCCCAGACATACTTGAAATGACAAACTCCAAGCATATTCATTTCATTGCAAACGGGTCCTATCACCCTATCCAGAACCCGAATGCACAATGATGAAAACTTCCAAACGGGACGGACAGATAGGTAAGATGACCCCCAGAAAGCATGTACGCATATCCCCAGTTTGCGTGCGTCTGTATGCGCAACAATAATGACACTTTTGCCAAGAAAGATGACCTAATTATTGCACCATATTAGGGTTTAGAGAGAGAGAGAGAGAGAGAGAGAGCATGGCCAGTCAAACTGGCATTCGATGATGAGAGGAAGAGCACACGAGGACGACGACAACACATGGATATCTGCAAAAAGACATCCTCCTCCATTATTAATGTCGCCCTCCCTTCCTCCCTCCCTCCCTCCCTCTCTCTCTCTCTCTCTCTCTCTCTCTCTCTCTCTCTCCTGTCTATAAACAAATTGGTGTTGCACTGCTATGCGCAGACAGGCATCATAGCCGATGTCTCGCAAAAAGCCGATCTCTGTCTCACGAGATGACCACATCATTGACTGTCCATAAATATCCTTCACCTACTTATACATTTCCCCATTTCTTTCTTCTTTCTTGGCGGGGGTGTGTGTCGTCTTTCGAGAACCCTGCAATGCAACCATCGCTTTTGTTGACCCGACACTCCCGATTTATAAAAATATAAACCAAAAAAACGCATGGAAAGCTAATGTGCATAACTACTTTTTACGTATTCCTAGCTAGTTCTTGTATGTTTAATTTCTTTTTCTAATCTTCTCTTCGTATCAATTGATGTAGAACGACCTTTTCCTTTTGTTTTCTTGCCCAGAACTCAGAAGAACTGAACAAATCGAAGTTTTTTGAGGTTAATGAGGCCTGAGAGCTTCTAGAACAAAGACGAGAATGAGAATGATGAGTTAATCAGCATGAAACCTATCTCTTAACCGAGCAAAATACATCTATTATATATATATATAGATAGCTGTTTTTTTTTTGGTAAGTATATATATAGATAGCTGTTTGTAAACTGGTATTCATGAAATTTTGAATTTGGGCGCTTGATGTACAAACAATTTTTTATGCCAAACCCACCTGTTATAAAAAAAAAAAAAAAAAAAATACTTGTGCAGTCTATAAATGAAAATATAAATCCACTTATGGAAGGAATTTACTTGCTTAAAAAAAATTACATATCTACCATTGTCTAAACCGTGCTTGTAGAATCTGTTTTCTACCAGTTGTGCACGAAATGAATATTTAAAAATACTAAGTCCGATTGTTACTGAAAATGGAACTACACAAATGATCGCTTTATCAATTTTCAATCGCTTAAACTAGAAACTTTCAATATATTGGTAGACCTCAACCGATATCTCAATCGCACGAGTTACAACACCCTAAGAAAGGATTTTATAGCCAAATTGGGGATCTATAGTTTTCCAGATAAAAGAGATAGGAGAATATCAAGCAAATCTTGAAGAAAACTAAAAGACAAATTGCCAAATGAGTTTTCATCAATTATTCCAAAAAAGGAAAGATATCTTACAAAAAAAAAAATACTACAAGACATACCATACAATATGCGTCTATAAAATCAATATACTAAGGTAACATTAGCACGATACTCTTATAGGGCGCCTGACATAGCATTCTTTCGTTTTAAAACAAATTCGGCGCATCGCTTAATATTAAAGGACCTATATATATATCCAAAATAAAAACAAAAAAGATCGATAAGAAAAAAACCCAGAGCAAAATGCCACCCAAGAAATTGAGGCACATCTTTCTTGCGTGCACGACTTTTTCTCCCTCGATCTCGTGACTTCACCGCTCGAATTAGTAAAAATTCATATGAGCAGAACCCACAAACTCAGTCAACGAATCATCAGTTTCACGTTCCTGTCTTCCTACCCGAACACAGAGAGAGAGAGAGAGAGAGAGAGAGAGAGAGAGAGAGAGTTAAAAGGTAGAGAGAGAGAGAGGGAGGGAGAGGGGGAGGAGTTACGCACAGCTTGACGTCCTCACTGCAATTTTTAAGGATTATTTTTCCGGAGAGAAGGAAAGAGCGAAGTAAATGCTAAAGCGGGTTAATGCAGTGCACGCAGAGCTTGGAAAACAGCAAGAAATGGGCAAAAAAAGAAATGGGAAGAAGAAAATTATTAATGAGTGTTGACCGAGCGCGGAGGCTGTTTACGTAGGCGCATACATAGCAGGCGCTTCGCTCATTCCGCTGATCCATCCGATGGTCCCTCCCCTTCCCCTTCCCCTTCCCCTTCCCCTCGTCATTCGATCCCTATTTACTCTCGACATTGACCGGAACAAGCCCACTTCCCCATCGTCAAATCATAGTTCCAGGGGTCTTCGTACGTGTCTCCAGCCGTGTCGTCCTCAGAAAGACGAACCCTTTTCTCCTCCTTCCACGCCTCCTCCCCTTTTTTCTCTCTGGGGATTTCATTTCGAGGGATCGCTTTCTGCCATTAAAGGCGTAGGTTTTTTTTTTTTTTTTGGGGGGCTACCGAGGGTAGAATCTGATTCAGATTACACAGGCGGAAGCACCACTTCGTGACGATAATATTCTGTCAACGCTCTTAATATCCTGACCACTTTTTAGTCCCAACCACCAGCACCACCAATTCTCAAACCCCCCAAAAAAATATATGAAAATAAAAAAAGAAAGGAAAAATTAAGAAAACAAGGCGTTTTGCAAAGACCCATTTGCTGAAATCAGTTACCGGATTCTAAAAATTTCGTCTTTGATCGCCTTTGCTTGTATGTGTGTACTTATCAGTGGCTAGATATTCATATACACACGACAGTTATATATATGTTTCGCTTGCAGAATACGTACATAACGTGTAGAAGAGATCGAAGTCGAGAGATGCGAACCTGGCCCTACGGTTTTGGAACCACACTTCGACCTGGCGCGGCCTGAGCTTCAGTTGCGTCGCCAGTGCCTCCTTTTGCTTCTGCGAAAACCACAACACCGCCACATAAAATCACGCGTGCGTCTATGGTGTTCTTGATCGTAGTGGTAACGAAGACGGCGGTGCTTATGGTTAAAAAGCAAAGTCGGATGATGTTTGTACCGGGTTGAGAGTGTGGTTTTGTCGGAAGCTCTCTTCGAGGAGGCGAGACTGCTCTTTGGTAAGGCGGAGCTTCTTGCGAGGAGGGCCGCCGCCGTGGCTGCTCTCTTCCTCGTCCTCCATCCCTACGCCCATCGTCATCCACTCCTCCTCGCCCCCCGACGGCACTTGGTTCATGTCCAAGTCCCTGACTGCATCAACACCCAACATCTGTTAATATCAGTCGGTGTATTTTTTTTTCTTGCTGTTGTTGAATTGATTGTCTGACAGCTGCAGACTGATGATCTAAACAGTTTTAAGCTGCGGTTCGATATCTGAATACTGTAACGAAAGAGAAACTATTGTAATACTAATGGAGCACGCACAAAGTGCACCAAATCGATCGTAATCCGGCCAATCTCGACATGTTTATAGCGATGAAAATGCGAAAAACAAGAAGAAAAAGAAAACTTAGGGCTAGGTAGTGATCAAAATAACAGCTTGAGATGCATCAACACCTAAAAAAGGAAAAATATTTCGAGGAAGTGAATAAGGACCCATAAAGGAATTTCCTCTTTATTTTACATGGAAATTCCGCGATCATGCTTTATTTGCGTGGAGACTACTTCTCGGTGAATATATCTCGCCCTTAGAGCCCGAAAAAGCAACGAAATCTATGATCCAATCGAGACTAAACTCGAAGAAGAAGAAGAAGAAGAGACTGTTGCTGCTTCTGCTGCTGCTTTTTTCGCTTGTTTTTTCTCATTACGACAGAGCTCTTTTCAGATAAAAGAGGAAGAAGAAGAAGGGCTGATAAGCTAATATCTCCGAAATCGAGAGAGGCGTACCGGAAGAAGGAAGGGGAAGAGAGGAAGAGAAGCCCGGGACCGATATAGTCAACTCCAGGCTCGAACAGCTCCCGGGAAAATCTCCCAAATCTCCCATGGATGTCAACTGTTTCCGGAGGAAGGAAAGACGGACAGACGAAGAAGAACAAGGAAGGAAGGAAGGAAGGAAGGAAGGACGAGAGAGAGAGAGAGAGAGAGAAAAGAGAGAGCGAGAGAGAGGACGATGATAAAAGGTTTGATCTTTTCGGAGGCAAAAGGTAAAGTGAGGTCCTCTCTGAGAGAGAGAGAGGATGGAAATGGAAGAAAAGAGGGGGGTCAAAAGGTCAAATAAATAGAGTGAAAAGGAAATTAAAAAAAAAAAGGAGGAGGAGAAGGAAAAAGGGTTTCGTCTTTGCCCCTTCGTTTTCTCTTCCTTCTTTTTCTTTTTCGGGTTTTTCTTCTTTTCTTTTTGTTTTTTTCAATTGTTGTGGGCTTGGGAGTAAGGGCAGGGGTGTTTTCTTTTCCATACATTTGACCAAGGTCACGAGGTCAAAGGGGGGGGTGTTCCGACCCCGTCCGATGGGCGCCACGTGTCCGACTGATGGCTGGAAAAAGAAATCGCAGAGAGGAGGGGAGGGCGGGGGTGGCAGGAGAATTTTCCAGCAGGTTTTTCTGTCTCTGGTTTTTATCATTAAAGAACTCGGAAAACAAAGGTATGAAAAAAAAGGAAAAATAGAGAGATAGGAGAAGGTGGTGTTGATGAAGTCTCTGTGGGGTTGTCGGTTCAAAGGTCAGCTTGGGAAATCATTGGGAACACAGACTAACTGTAAGCCCCATTGAGAAAAAAATATATAATGTATATTTTGTTTGTCCTCTTTTGAGCTATATTGCTTTGATGTAGAAACCCTAAAGCCACCCTCATCCTATCCATGTCTCAAAACACTTGTTGAGTATACTTCACGAACAAAAATACTTATTTTTCAGCTTATTAATTGTGCGTATCTCGAGTGTGATTAATGAATTAAAAGATTGCGATATTTCCTTATTCAGCTGTTCAACACGCGGCCTCTAGAGCACATTGAAAAGGAATCCTGCCTCTTTTTTGTCCCTCCTGCCTTCGACTCTTTTTCGCCCCCTATTTTCGGTTTTTTGAAACCCTTGAAAAATTAGGATTTTTGGCGACCGATGGTTACTGTGTAAATTAAAATTGATCCGTGGGACTATCAAATTGAATGACGTGATGCATTCAAAGTGAGTCATATATGATACTCGATAAAAGTCTGTTGCATCACTGATATTGATTTTGTAAATCAGTCTTGCTATGTCCATGGTTGTTTTTTTTGCATGGAAGTGTAACCATAAAGGCTTCAAGAAAAAAATTTGTTCATTAGTATTTTTATTTTTGCAGTGTTTGGCGTCTGGATCTCTAATTATATATAATATCAAATTAATTTTCATTGATCACAACAGTCTCTCCGCATGAAAGATTGCCTAGATTCTAACTCATAATCATGTTTCTTATCTTAATTAGCATGACTGTCTTCAAGTTCAATAAAGTTATTTTGAGACTAAAGTCCTAGATAGATTTTATCACGATACGGAGAAATCATATAAAATATACTAAAGTAAAAAGTGACAGAGTTCAATTTGTAATCGTGCATCTATCTTATTGTATCAATATTGTCTAAAGATTGAAAACAAGATTGTTACTTTAACATTAAAAATAACCGACAGGCAAATTGGCTATTGATGATGTGATAATTACAATCACTGAAAATTTATGGACAATAATGTTTGGGATAGTATTATGTGAGTAGACAATATTATTAGATCCACCGTTTGAGTAAAAGCAAAGTTTGGAGTAATGCACGCTCGCCTCTATTCATTTTCCTAACAATCATACAACTAAACCTCGGCACATATCGCCCACTCGAAAGGGCTTATGTGTACACATGTGATGAAAAAGATCGTGCTTATCCTCCCATGAAATTGGCTTAATGGTTAAGGAACAGACTCAGTATATGTATGTAAAAGTAAACAACATCATCACATTATTAAATGAAAGGATTCCACATTTGGACCGCCCTATCAAGATTTTAACTCGCACTTGGCTTGAGGCAATGAAAGACCCCGTTACTTGAAATTTACCCTTCTGAGATCACTTTTCTCATTGTTAACAAAAAGGGCAGATTTCGTTCAACGTTTCCTTTATCAAACCGGAGATAGAGTTGATCCCAAGATCGGATACGCCGGTGTGTCTTTCGGTTCTCATTCAACTTTGATCCCCCCAGAATTCACTCGCCTTTTGACCAAGTAAAGGACATGGAAAGGTGGAGGAGGAAGGGGGGAAAAAAAAGAGGAGAAGAAAGGTAGGGCTAAAGAAGATCGATGGGGAAGCGAAGGGGGGGTCTTTGGCGTGTGAAGATAATGAGGCAATAAATGCGATTTCACCGGCTCACGGGTACGAAGAGGGGGAGCTGCAACGCGTCTCTTCAAACGTGGATGCTGAAAGAAGAAGAAGAAGAAGAAGAAGACGGGAGATTTCTAGGGTTTCATGGTTTTGGACGAATGTCATTTATATGCCCCGTGGATTCTTCAAGATCTCGCACTGTTTTCCATGGATTTTTCTCTTTTTTGTTTTCCGGTTTCCTTTGCTAGTGCTGAGTTGAACTTGAGACTGAGCTTTGATTACATGTGATTTGCTGCCGTGGAGGGGTGGAAAATAAAAAAGTGTGAAAGGGAACCGAGAAAATAACGGGAGGAATCAAGAAAGTTAAAATTGCTGATAATAGAAACAGGAAAAAAGAGATAGGAAGAAGGAAAGAAAAACAGCTGCAGTTTAGATTCAAGTCAATTGTTAATTATGTGACGGGATCAACATGGTATTCACATGATCAAAGGATGTAATTGAATAGTCCATGTGAACTAGTTTGTGCAAGTTTTCAACCTAGTATGATATTGTCATAGATCGATATTACGGCATATATGGAGCGCTCATGATCTAACGGATGGGTCTAGAAACTCTTCTTAGTAGGGAAAAATTTGACCAATTACTAGCATTACAATCGGAATAGTACTTTTACAATTTCAAAAGCTGACATTGTGAAGGTTTTGTTTGACTATAGTGCTTAGGTTTTCCTGACTCCAAAATTATTTATTAAGATTTATCAATATGTTTGGGGGGGAGACTGAATGGAGATACTTACTAATGACCCACTTCTATACTTTCTGAGAAATTGTAGGGGGGCAAAACATAAATGATGCTAGCAAAAGATTATTGAGAATAACTACAAAAATCATGACCTAATTCAAAGTTCCTAGCAAAATTATTGGGAAGCAACGTCCAGCCATCACTCATTTTACGGTTACACGTTGCTCAAAACCGCGAGACGAAGGGGAAATAATTGAGAGGCGATTAAATTTACAAATCTGGAAAGAAACCGATTGTGCAATCGCATCATAAAGAGCGAGGACGCCCAAATTATGGCTCAACAAATCCAAGATTCGGTGCGATTCGCAATTAGTGCAAGAAACATCGAGTTGACTCTTCAACGGAAGGCATTTACAAGCCATTTATTAACTCCGGACTTGTCCTCGCACTAACTGTACTTCTGTTGCTATTCTTGTAGTCATCTAATGTCTAAGTTCATCCTCAACCGAAGTGCCCCCTGGTTTTTCCAGTCAAGAAGCGTGTTAGGGTTACTAATACCGACCGACTCCGAACGTCGGTTGAATCTCATCATACGGAGAGAAAACGAGGCCACCGTCGCGTCGCGTCATCGTGACGGAAGGTGTCGTCATTCGCAAAGCCCCTCCTCAACAAAAACGGTGCTGTTGAATCCGAATGTGGGAAGCTTTTTCCGAGTCCATGCACAGGGTTTTGACAATAATGTCCGAGTGCCGAGACTTTTGCGGGCAGCCGAATCGTGCTGTGTGCATCAGTGCCCCCGCCCCTCATCGAGTCAATGAATCCAATCACTAGCGAACATGAACTCGTGTCGCCTGTGACGTCTCTCTTCCTCTCTGTCCGCTTCCGATACCGCCCTCTTTCGCCACATATGTTTCAGTGGAGAATGAATTTCATGCGGTGGACTTTAGAAATTATGCTTGCGGTGGGAACGTATCGTAAAGGGTCAAAAAGAACGGGAAAGAGATTGTGTGGAGGGCACTGTTCCTGAGGTCGCAGCAGCAGCTAGCTTTGCTGCTGCTGCTGCTGCTGCTTGCTTCTTCCTGCCTCCGGTGCTTTGCGTTTGTCCTCTACCTTTTGGACACTCGACGGACCACTGTCTTTTCTTGTTTCTTTTCGTTTCGTCTTCGAGGTGGACAGGGAGGGATGGCGAGGGACTTTCACATGGATCAGGTGTACGATTTCTTCTCGGGAAAAATTGGCGGGTACTTGGTTGGACCATTGGGACATCTCATCGTACTTCACGAGAGAGAGAAAAGGCACGATTTTCATCTTCTGGGTCTGCCCGAGAAAGCAAAAAAATAATAATGGGGGAAATCAGGAAGCGCAACAAGAAGAGGGAAGGATCAGCAGAAGGAAGGAGGGGGAGGGTGGGATCGTTTCCTGTTTCGTCGAGCCCCCACACACGAGGGCACGGCACGAGTCCTCTCCTTGTGCACGGCACCCGTCGATGCACGAAGCGATTGGCGTCGTTTTCGATCGTCAGAATATAGAGCATCCTCCATACAAATTACTTTTGTCACGCCACGTACGACCATTTGTCGTGTCCACCGTCTCGACCGACCAATCTTTCTTTTTCTTTTTCAGGTGATTTCGGATCGTGCGTTCGGAATAGAAACCCGCGATCCGGACCGCGAGCATGCCCCAGTCGAGACGGTTACGAGTCAGATCTGTGAGATCAATTCGTTCGGTACCGAAACAATGGAAAAGGGCGACGTGCACGATTGTTTCTATCGGGAAAAATAACTTGAATGATTTTTATGAACTTTGACTCCATATGCATAGTCATTCTCGAACTTTCAATTTGTCCAATACTATCTTTAAATTTTTGATTTGTTAAATGATGTTCTTGAACTTTTATAAACTTTTTCATATAAATTAGGACCACATTAAGCGTTTCATCAATAATTTAGAGATTACATTACACAAACAAAAGTTCAAATATGACATCGCACATGAAATGAAAATTCATCGATGGTATTGCACAAATTAAAGTTCAACAATAGTATCGCACGTTTGATCAAAATTCGAAAACTGCACTACACAAATTAAGAATATAGAGATAATATTATATATTGGATCGAAATTCGAGGATTTGACTTAAATTTGGGAATTACTTGTGCCGTTATCACTCTTTTCCGGGAAGGAGGATTCCTCGAGATTCTCGAAAGCTATCTACAATAAAAAAAATATGAATATAAAATATAAAAATAAACCCTAGTTCACTTCGTTATATATTTATTTATATTTATTTAATTTGAGGGGGAAGCGTGGGGGTGGAGGAGGGAGGGGGGTCCCAGGGGAGATGATTAGGTTAGCGGACAAAAGGGAAGGAACAAAGAAGAGAGAGAAAGAAAGAGGGGCAAAGGCAAAGCAGGAGTGGGGGAGTGGGGACCGCAGTTGATGATTGGGTAGGGAACCGAGGTGGGCCCCCTCCTGTCTGCTTGTCCTCCCCGTGAATTCCTGATGGATGCCTCTTCTCTCTCTCTCTCTCTCTCTCTCCCCACCCCCAAATAACATGTCGGCCCCTCTTTCTCTCTCTTCGCACGACACCAACATTCGCTTTTGCGAAATCGACATCGTCTCCTCGCTTTATAAATTTACTGTTTTGGTATTCATGAAGGAGTGGGTGCTTTTCAACGACGAGACAGCCCCGCTTTGAAAAGCGGGGAGGGTTGGGATGGGGAGCTCAAATTCCCGAACACACTCCGATCACATCGTGCGTTTGCGGATCGAGATTAATACAAAAAAAGACGAAGGGCTCGAATCAAATGGTGCGCGCGCCTCGAATGCAAAGATCCACTCGTTCTGTGTTCGGTGATTACGTCTTTGAAAAGCTTTGAGACGGGTCCTCGAAATGGTACTTGAATTTGGATCGAGTTCGAGCCGACCTAATAACCGGTCGAGAGATTATGACAGGGATCTGGACGGTGCCTGAACGAATCAATTGGTACTGCTCTGATATTTGATGCAATGATATCTATTAGATATCTGTGCGAGCGAGCCGCTCAGGCATCGATGGACCATTTTTCTTGTCCTAGGCCCAATGGTCGGCCTTGTTCCTCTCGTGGACGCATGTGGGGAATAGTACTAATAAAAGTACTAAATTTATTACAATTATGTCAACTGAATCATTCCTATCAATTTAAAAATTACTAACATGGTTATCAACTATCCTAAGTGACAAGACTAGTATTGATATGGATAATTTTTGTAATTTTTATTGTTTTTTCTTTCTTTCTTTTTTTTCCTTTCATTTTGGCCAATGAGCACTAGCAAAGCCTTGCCCAATGGCCAACCAAAATGAAAAATAAAAAAAATTCAAAAATTATTTATATATTATTTGAAGTTTTGCTCACTGATCCTGCTACGTAAGGCAACCAACATCCACTTAGTGATTTTTGGCCAAAATTGGCCGGAATGACTCAATTTATGAATTGTGAAAAAGTTTATAACTCAATTGATATAACTAAAAATACTTAAGAATTAATTAACATAATTATAATAGGTTTAGCACTTTCATCGATACTTTTTCCCAACGTATGAGTTATTCCCTTCTAGATGTCATTCGCATCTCCCCTCCCCCCTTTTGTGCGATGATGGGACAATCCATATGCCTCGGAGGTATTTTTAAACTAGCCCATCAATCTACGCCTGATCACAAATCTGCATTCATTATACATGTGTGAACATAATCCTCTTTCGATCGATCCTTCGTGTCGACACATAGTGTCATGTGTGGTCTAAGACGTGAGCGCGAGGGCGCAGTTAGAAAGACAAAAAGTGGTGGAGATTATGGAAAAGCGAGGAAAGGGCAATCAGCATTCCATAGATTGCCAAATTTTTCTGTCTCCCTTTCTAAGGCTGGAGGAATAATTGCGCATCGTTCGTCGAGGGAAAAGTTAAGGGCGACTAAACATAATTGCACCTTTGTCTCTCCTCCACTCACAGACAAAGCAAAGAAGATTGGAGGCACGCTTTTGGTTCCTTTCTTCTTTGACAACTCAATCATGGCGGAACTCTCCTGTTCTCTTCTTATCCCTACACGCATGATCATCGGCCTAGTTTGTGTAAATTCCCCTCACCCCATCCATCATGTATTGTTTAAGTGGCATTGCATGTGAACCATGACGGAAACATTACGCTCATTTGTTCGATTCAATAAGTTTAATCGAGTTGGTGCTAGACCAGCCCTAGCGATGTGGCGGAAGCCGGTCATTGCGGGCCTTGCTTGCGTTCTCGAAATTAAGAAGGTTCCATTTTCACCTTTCACCAGTAGGATGAACTGCCGTGGTCGCTGGACTTTCTGCCCGTGGTATCGGGAAGTCGAGTCTCGGAAGTTGTCTCCGCATGCCCAGTCAGATGACATCACACGTGGAGTCGAGTGGGCTCCCGTAGGCATCGATTTGACATGTTTTATTTATTTATTTTGGGCAACCAATTCATTTGGGTCCGAAATAAAATTTCATGTCAACATAAGGTGTCTTGCAATTAGGGTGCGAAGCACAAAAAAGATAGTAGTTTCAAATTTAATATATTGTCAAGAGGGACCTCTATGGCCCTCTCTCTCTCTCTCTCTCTCTCTGTGAACAACTTGCTTATTATCCATTTCTTGGCCGAAAAGAGAGAAGAATCTTAAATCTAGTCAATGATCTGCTCATCCGTCGTGATGCTCAAAATGTATAGTTGCTTGCTAGACTTAGCTACTTCAACTGAGCCAATTAAGTTAAGTGGCAAAAAAAGAGGGGGCAAAGCCAACTCAAAGTCTACTTGAATCGAACCACGCTAGGTCCCATGGACCGGCCAATTGAGATGCTGAAAAGGGCATGTAAGGTCAGTGCCCGATGTATTATTGAGTCAAGCTAATCCCCCTTTTCTTTCTTTTTTGAAAACTGCACAAAGTCTCGTCCTTTTGTCTTCCCCTTCCCTCTTTGAAGTCCCGAGTTGAATCGTTACAGGAGGTGCACATCCATCAGTCACGATCCACTTGCTTGACAACCCTTCTTTTGCACAAGTAAATTCCCTTCCACATCTGACACTGACAGCCCTCTCGTGTCTCCCACAGTTTTTCCTCGACCTTGCCTGTGTTCACTTCATTATTGAATGGATTTCCCCCTTTTTCCTCCTTAAAACATGGCCTAAGATTGGGCCTGAAAGGTGTTGTTTTCAGGGCGGTGGTCTTCGCAACCACCCCGCGCAGAAACTTGCCATACAATCTTCAGACATTAGTACTCCGGTTTGTGTTTCTTCACATGTAATTAATTTGTTAGGAGATTGGATTATCTGAGTCATATAAGCGTGGGTAGTTGCTACACATGACATCCTTGCTAGTTCCTTCTTACGCATCACTAGGACATCCTCTTGGAGCAACCAAAAAACAAAAATTTATGTGACGTGTTTTTTATCCCCTGCCAAATTCAGTCGTCAAGATTTCATCAGTTCCTTCCTTTTTCCCCCTCTCCAACTTCAGCTTTCATCAGTTATCGATTGCCATGCAGCAGAAATTATACCGCTTCCGAAATCAATCTTATTACAGCTAAGAAGATGAAAAAGGATGAGAAACTTCAATAGGTACTGTAACCAAAAGAAAGCATAATCAGCTCCGTAACACTTCCAGTCAGGACCAAAAACATAAAAACATTTTGGAGCTTGAAGACATTTAAGCCATTAGATCTCCGGTGGCGCATCCTAACTCAATTACTTTACAGTAGCACTTCTTTCCTTACTTGTAGCTCCATTGATTGATGAAAGATGGTCTTCTGCATTTAAAGCTTTGCTGTAGTACTTATCTTTTGAGTCTCACGAGAATGCTTCTTCCATGACAAAATCTTCAGTTTTAAACGACTTCAAATCCTTGCAGTATGTACAAGAGTCAAGTGCAGTGATGGCTCCAATGATCATAAGAATCATTCCTGTCAATTCTAGAATAATAATAACAACAATCAAGCAAAACAGCCTAATCAATAACTGTGAGATGGATCAGAGTAGCTGTGCACTTAAAGAAGTGATGTGAGGCCTATGCACCAATTGTTTCAGCTTACATCATGGACACTGTACAAAAAATTTGTAACTCATAATAAGCTCCTACTCTTGAGAGGTTAAAAAGGAAAAGGGTGAACTACTCACCGAGAATGCATGAGCCTTTCATCTAGTGGCATTAACAGCTGCATGCAGACCATGACAACCAGAAAATAAGGTTCTGTACACCAAGTGTGAGCTCTACAAAAACCAGTTTGAGAACTTGAAAAATGAGTCCTGCCAGATCTCTGGAGCTCCATCTTGCAAATAAACTTGATCATTTTGTGCCCTAGGCATCTTCCGATTCGTAGCTCAATCTCCAAGGGGGCATAGTGGCTGACGCATGCTAAGCTCTGCCTTTAGCCCTGGGTAACGCTTCAGGTCATGTGACGAACCCAAAACTTTCTGCACACCAAGAAAAACTAGGGCTTATGAGAAAATTTCTCAATTGAGTACTGAAAAGAACTCTGACGGACGTTTAAGCAAGCCATATCTCAGATTTGCCCTAGAAAATTGATAAAAGACAGGCCTTTGCAAAGTGAAATGAACCCACTAGCCTCTGTTGTCTCCCAACAATACAAGGACTATAACAAGGTGGAAAGGGATAAAGATGCCAATGAAGCCATATTTCAACCGAATATTCCATATGATCTGGAAGAGATGCATCTCCAGCTTGATACAAACAAAATCAAATTTCACACACTGACTAACCTCACCATGGTACCTCAACATCATATATGAGAAAGTAGATATAAAAGTTTCCACTAGATTTTTTTGAAAAAATACTTACCAGTACAGCATGATGTGCATCTTGCAAAATATTCCCATCTATATCAAGTCTAGCAATGGGAAATTCTGGAAGGTGTCCTGACTGTCTCTTACCAAGCAAATCACCAGGTCCACGCAAGAGAAGGTCCATATTTGCCAAGTGAAAGCCATTAGTTGAATTCTCCAGCACCTTCAAACGGGTCAAGCTACTGGCAGTAGATGCTAAAAGGATACATCTAGACTTCCTTGTTCCACGTCCAACTCGTCCTCTAAGTTGGTGTAACTGAGCCATCCCAAATCGCTCAGCATTCATCACAACCATCATTGATGCATCTGGGACATCCACACCAATTTCAATAACCTGTGTGGAAAGCAGTATATTTGTATCACCTGATCTGAATCGCCGCAAAGCTTCATCTTTCTCATCACTTTTCATTTTCCCATGCAACAAACCACAATTGTAATCCTTGAATCGTTGAGATATGTCTTCTAGATCAGCAGAAGCTGCACGAAGCTGCGGCAGTTGCTCAGATTGCTCAATTACTGGATAAACAAGGTAAATCTTCCCTCCAGCTTCTAACTCATCAAACATCATCTGCATCAATCAAAGCACAGTACACCATCACAAGTCATTGTATTTTCTTCATGAGGAAGGACTCCTAAAAGCATTCCTCATCTTCTCACAAATTTAAATAAGAAGCCAATCTGTCCTATGGTAGAGGAACTAGTCCATTCACATCAGGAAAAACCTTCCAGCAAAAGATTTAGTAAAATTCACAAGAATTCCTGCTTCAACCTACTCCAATTATTATAAAATCTAAAAAGTGATCAATTCAGTCAGTCTGGATGCCCTCATTACTATGACTCATAATTTCACTAGACAAGCGGTGCCAATTACTTTCTCTTCTGGTGGGCAAAGTAGCATCACTTACTTCAAATTTATAGGAGGCAGCAATCCATTCTACCAACGAAAAAGCAAGGTACCAGGAAAGATAATGTCATGGAGGAATAAGGGCAATGTGAAAGATAATAATCAATAGCCAAAAAGATACTGCTGTCTCTTAGGTAATCAATCCACTGGATTCAATTTTCCCTTTGACAGACACAGAGTGCGACATGAAAGGGGAGGTCAAAGTCTTCACAATTCACCTTGGTAACTAAACTTGGATGTGTCATAAAAAGTTGGCCTTCTCAACCTAGCAAATGGCTAACCAAACGGTAGGCTTCTTCCTTCCTAGCAAATGGCTAACCAAACAGTAGGCTTCTTCCTTCCTAGCCAATGGGAACAAAACTGGCATGCGCTTTTTCAATCTTGATCGTAGAACATACCCTCAGAAGATGTCTTTTCTTCTAGATCTTGACATAGATCTCTTCCATGATCAAGCTGGTTTAAAAATGACCTTACCTCGATTGAAATGAGATTTAAAAAAAAAAAAAAAAAAAAAAAAAAAAAAAAAAAAAGACTGAACAAAACCTCAAACAAACATCAATTCAGTGTCCAAAAACAAGGATAATGAACTGATGAGCACATTTGATCCATTTTTTCGCATAAATAACACTAGCCTGGCTTCTGAGAGGTGATGTTCGCTCTTCTAAGAAAAGGTCACGCTGTTATTCAAAGGTTGAAATAGTTTCATGATAACAGCCCATAATGACAGTCCATAAATCTCCCATTCCCCTCTTGCGATGTGAAAGATGTGTTAAGCTGACAAGACAAGCTTGCTTCCCCGCAACTTCACAGGAAAAAAAAAGAAAACGATAGAACAACCTAGTGGAAGTCCTGAAACCAAAACTGCATTATAAAGCATGACATTTGATGATATAGAATATGCTAGTGATAACTGTGGACCATAAGAACAGTGATTTAACAACCAGAGACTTCAAGTCAATCAATTGAACAAGGAGAAGTACTCTCAATATGTGTATTTTTATGATCGCCTGAAGTTACCAACAACAGGATTGTTAAGCAAGGGGACATGTTCACCTTATACATTTCTTGAAAGCCTTGTTCATTTCCTTCAATTACATGTGTTTCAACAGGAATTCTTCCAGGAGGCAAGTCAGTGATCTGTTTGAGAAAGCAAAAGATGGCAGTTAGGCCAGAAATAATACATTGACAGATGCACTGGAAAATCAAGTGTAAAATATCGAATTTTGTCAGGACAAAAAAAGCAGCGCTGTGACAAGAAATGGAGGTACTTGAAGCAAAAGAGTACAGCGAAATGAGCAGCAAGATGACTTTCTCACTCAGGCCCTCATCAAGAAAAATAAAGCAGTCATCTTCCCTGATAGGGGATTACAAACATTCTATACAAGCAACAATAAACAGTGTAATGTCCAGTCTATCCCATCTTATAAGAACAACCTAAACAAAAATTTAATCCTAGCAACACTTAACAGTACTGTCAAAAGCAAGAGGCAGACTGATACTCACCTGCCCCACCCAAAAAGGGCAGGCATTATATTTAAGAACCCTCCCAGCCAACAATTAACATCTGAAGCTTATTAAGCACCCAAACAGATACCCTGTATTGCCAAGAATTACAACCCCTTGCGTCCATACACACAATTAAGGCTAGAAAAAGCTTCCTGCTTTGGCTTTTATCTCCCTCACTTAGATGTAGTTTTTTCATAAAAACCTACTTTTCATCCATGAGCTTACATGTTGAAGTATCATCCCAAGTCACTTGACAATGGGTCACATATTCTTTATATTCATGTGGTCTCTCTCCACCTATCAACTTGAGCATTTGGGTTGGACTTTTTAACATCATATTAAAGCCAGTGCCATCCCTCTCACAAATGTGTGTGATCAAAATTCCACGTGAATGTGCCTTTTGGGTTAGACTTTCTAACATTACGACTATTTCCGATCAAGTCCCTAAACTTTTAATTTATCTAATCAAGTCCTTGAACTTGCATAAAAATTTCTAATCAAGTTCCTCCAGCAACAATTCCTATCAATTTGAGTAATATGTGGCCCTTGGAAAATATCAGAGCATATGATGTAACCGGAGAAAATGAACTGAATTTTTTCCTGTGGAAAACTTCACCTCCACAAACAAGCCACAATGAACAAAACTCTTTTCCCCCTCATACTCCAACACGATCTGACAACCACATCAGCTCATACTGCCCAGGATTGGTGCCTGAGAACTTAATTGGAAAATTTATGTAAATACAAGGACTTAAGTACAGAATTTGTGTTAGTTCAATAACTTGATGAAGACAGTTTGATAGTTCAAGGCTGAGTGGAAAAAGTGCGCAAGTTCAAGAATGAAAAATAGAGTTAACTTAGTTTTTTTTTCTCACTAGCCTGCCATTTAAGGTAACGCAGACCAAAATATTAGAAAACTTCACCAAGCTTCTTTTCTTATAAATTTTGAATTTCAAGAATTTAGATTTTCTAGCAACACATCTACAAGGAAACGAAAGCCCAATAGTATACATATTTTTAACAGGCTAACTAAAGCCCCACCACCCCATACACCTCTCTGCAGACGATGCCTACCTCCCATTCCCACTGAATGACCAAAATCAGGTGAGAGCCTAAAGTGCTTTTTACAGCACTGCTGCTCTTCCTTCATCAAGAATTTGCGGTATCTGTCATCTTTACTAATGGAGCTGCCCAAATACCAACTATGAGATGCACCAAACATTCAGTAGCTAATTATCTATATAGGAGAAAATATCATTACAGAGTACACACCAGAATAACCATCGATTAGTTTGTATAGCAATTTGTTAGATTATGATACAAAACCATGTATTACATGCTGATACTTTTAACAAAGCAAATATTGACCCACCTGTGTCATGGACATATCTCCATACAATGCTAAAGCAAGTGTCCTGGGGATAGGAGTGGCTGACATGGCAAGGACGTGAGGGGCCATATTAGCTTCACCTCTGGAAGGATCATCAGGATGAGCTGCAGCAGTTCTTGAACTTGCAGAGTTATAATACAACTGCAGAATTGCAATCTGATCAACCCTCTCTTTTTCAAAAAGGATCGGAAAAAAAAAAAACGAAAGAGAAGGAAAAGGTCTGCTAATGAAGAGTGATATAGAGAACAAAACTTCCTCCTATACAAGCAATAGATGAAGAAAAAGCTTAAATTTCCATCTTCTCCAAAACTTAGACAATCTATCCTAGCTTCAACCAGAACCTTAGGATGTGATTCATCAGATAATTCACTAAGTTCAGGGTTTAAATCATCAGTCTGAAGCCAGGACGGATGTCTTGCATTCATGATTTAAAACAATAACCAGGGTAAAACACATCCAGAATGCAAATATCGAACTTCAAATAAGATTTAATATCTTGCCATGACCATTATTCTTTATCAACCAAAGCACCTTGGCACTAGGTCCATGTGAGAGTACGAAGCTTCTTTCCCTTACTTGATGGCTTAGAATTGATCTTTTGGACTGGTTGAAACTTCATTTTAGAGTGTTCAGTCCCATTACTGGAACTTCTTACATGGCTCTGATGCTTTTGTAGGCCAATCAAGTGATCAAAATGCAATGGCCCTTTAATTCAAATTTTTTTAGCATCCTGACTGAGATGGAGCTCCTATTCCAGAGAATTATTGGTTGAGAGAAAGTCCAAAGGCAGTAGTTTCATTTTCTACAACGTGATTTATTATACTGTTCAAACCATTGATCATCCAAATTTTGTGCGATAGATCATTAGAGATCTTAGATGGACGAAAACTGAGAAAGGAGTCATTCCCTCAATAAATTATATCGATTTGACCTTTAAGCAAATCACTCATGCAAAAAAGACCTCAACAAAACCTTGTTATAGTATCCAGTAAAAGGTCATTAAAGAGGAAAGGAACCAGACCAGAAAGACAAAAATGGGCAGAATTTAAAGCCAATATTACATATGCAACAACTAAAACTCTCACAGACATCTTTTGCCTAATAATAAAACCTATTTCCCTCGGTGTTTTGGCTTCCGCATTTTGGATGATTGTCCACACATATAAACTCTCTGGTCATATTCAAACTGACACATTTTTTTTCCTTTGGAAGATTTTATTGGTATGTTGCTTGGTGCAAAAGAATATCTATAATTATGCTGCAAAATCCTATGCTGAAGAATCGACAGTCAGTCAAAGCACAAGAAAAGCATATTCTTCAAAGGAGACAACCTCAAAGGTCATCCTCCCAAGGCAAAAATTATCCTCTTACAAGAAAAGGCAGAAAAAAAAAGAAAGGATAAAATATAACTAAGGCCAAATCAGATGCTGAAGAAATGTACAACTTCACATTCCATCACTGCTATGGAAAGGAAAATCAACTTTAACTCAATATATTCTATCACAAAATTTATCCAAGTCAAGGGAAGGGAATAACACATGGCATGGATGCAAAGCAAAAAGAGAATTAACTGCCTATCTAGCCACAGCTTCTGCATAGCTAATTCACAATATAAACATATGTATTTACCTTACTATTAAACCTCCCCCTTTGAACCACACCAAACCGATGCTGTTCATCCACCACAGCAATACGTAAGGCAGAAAACTCAATCTTCTCAGCTATTAAACTGTGAGTTCCAATAACGATTGATATTTCTCCAGTTTGGAGCCCCTGTTAAACAATCAGAATCCCAATAACGTAAGCACTGCATGACTGGAAACAATGATAATAGAAGAGAGTGCATACAGATACATACCTCACGAATGACCCGAGATTGTTTTGAAGGTGTTCCACCAGTAAGCAAAGCAACAGAAGGTCTAGATTCGATGTCCAATTTCTCAAGCAAATTAAGCAAGTGCTCATGATGCTGGATCGCAAGCAGCTCAGTTGGAACCATGAAAGCTGCCTAGACATGAGATAGAGAAAGTATAACCATAAACTATATCAAAAACAAAATCCATCTTATGGTGGTCCACAAAGGAAAAGTTTCAAACTTAAAGATAAGGAAAATTTTAACATGAAAAGATATTGTGGAGAACCAACCTGATATCCCGAGCCAATTACTTCCATGCAAGCCAAAAAAGCTACGACAGTTTTGCCACATCCCACATCACCCTAAAAGGAAGATTTTAATTGAGCATAAGCAAGCTAAACTGTAGAGGCTGTATGCCAATTACGGGTTTTACTTTAAACAACCTTCAGATGGAAAATACATACAAGTGACCTTACATACCGACATAGGGCCTCCAACTTTCATGCAGAAGAATTTAAATTGCAGAAAATGGTTAGTAAGCCAAGAAATCTGAGTGTGCACAATCATTCAGATGGCTCACAAGTCATAAAAATTACCAATCAACAGTTAGAAATGGTGAAGATGATAATGATGTTTGTTAATACAAACCCCTAACCTGCAAGAGCCTATTCATGGGAACAGGTCTCCTCAGATCTGATATGATCTCAGAAACAGCACTTAGTTGACTAGTTGTGAGGTCATATGGAAGAGTCTTCAAGAACTTTTGTGTAAGACTGGACCATTCCTCAACATATGTGGAGCTCATTTCAGGCTTTCTATACTTGTCTAGCAACCCAACTTTCTCTATTTCCGTACCAAGCCCTTCAAGCATTTGGAATAAGCGTCCCAACTGTCAGAAGATTCAGTTAATGATTAACAATTTAAGTTTGAACAGGATTAGTGCATGGATAAATAACTTATGGTCAGAATATAAAAGGAGGATCTTTAGCAAGGAACGGAGCCAAAGTAAAAATCCACTGAAACTGTTGGACAAATTAGCAGATGATCATGCTAAAAAGATGCCTATTCTAATTACAGCATACAACTGTATCAGTAGAAGCTCTTACACCATATTTAGAAAGCTCTCTGACTGAGAAATCGCTATTTGGGGCACCTGACCATTTGTATTGAAGGAGACCAATATAGCAGTTCAATTTAATCATAACTTTTGTCTAGTCCCACATTTAGAGTGACTTAGATCATACAAAATGCAAACATACAAACTCTGCTGATTAATATAGCACTAGTCATACAAATCAAGATCCCACTAACTCTATACTTGCTCCTCTCACCTGTCACTAGCATCACAAAATTACTTTTCTGGATGTTCTCTGGTAAATTATGGATGAAATGGAAACGAAATTGAAGTTTAATGAGTGCTCCCATGAAAAGCCGATGCCCACTTTAATATCCTCATATGACAAATCAGCCTGAGTACATGAACTCCTGACAATATTCTCATATGGATTCTTTCAGAAAAGATCTAGAGATTTTAAAATTAAGCAAGAATAGGAATGATCATCTTTTGTTCATACAAGCATATGCAAAACAGTTCTTTTACCTGCAGGTAAAAAAACTCATCGAATATCAGCCTTTTGCGAGCTGAATCAGCCTCATATATATTCTTTGGCTGGTGAATTCCCACGTATGCCTGCATATTACAAGAAAACCAATAAATTATAATAGATAAAATGCTC
Organism: Angophora floribunda; assembly: GCA_014182895.1. Lineage (NCBI taxonomy): Eukaryota > Viridiplantae > Streptophyta > Magnoliopsida > Myrtales > Myrtaceae > Angophora > Angophora floribunda. The sequence goes on along the minus strand of CM024711.1, from coordinate 25,719,845 downwards.
CAGATAAACACCTTCATGGCAGCATTGCAAGACTTAGATTTCTAGTCATGCCTTCATATTACCAGATAAAATACTACCTCATTAAGGCCATCTTTTCTCGCCTTAAATCCCATTCCCTTTGCTTTACCTTAATTTTCTCAAAAACAAATTGACAAAATTAACTGTTTGTGGAGAGTTCGGATGTCTATCTCCAAATAAAAGTAGTAATATAAAGTTCACCTCCAAGACTTCAAACAAGTCACTTCCCTTTTTTCTGTTTTTACACTGTTAGACCCATTTTCTTAGTAGCATTTTTTATAGGCACTTCCTCCTGAGTCTATCCATAATACCATTTATCAGCCCCTTTTTAAGTACATCAGATCGGATATTATTGTCAGGTTAATTTTGGCCCAACATTTTCTAAACATGGTTTGATGGGAAGAGTGCTTTTGATGTTTATATGTCTGATATATAAGAACGAACAGAAATCCATCTAGTAGGCACTCTTTTCAATCTAACATAAATTCAGACATATAAACATCAAAAGCAAATAAGGTTGAAACTTCCAATGCATGATAGACCAATCCACCTATTGGGAAAAAAAAATTGTTCAAGGTGCACTAAGGTGAAACTCAAACCCACAAATAATTGTAAAACAAAGGATAAGAAAGAAGCAGGAACAAGACCAGGTTATTTATAGGCTTTCCCTTTCCCCAGATGGTCTCACATTATTTAGTGCCAGAAAAGAAGCCCATCTACCTACAGAGGCTCAACTTGTCCCAAATCAATCCAAAAGAAGGGAAGACGTGCAAGTTCTTAGAAGAGGGACTTCCAGCAAGTAAATGGCAAGGATGTAGATGGCATGCAGGTCAAGGCCTGTGTGGCATCAGAGCAGCTATCCACTAACATGTAGCATAAGTTTCCTAGTTGTTGCTAAATCTTTCTGTCCCTGATCATTTACTTGTTTATTTACTAATGGCAAGGGATGGAGTTAAGAAGATTCTTATTAGTAAATTAGCCGCAAATTCAAAAGTTAAAAATTGTATGTTCGAGGTAAGAAAAAAACTCTGAAAATGAAGGGAACAAGAAGGACAGACCACTTACATCATGAAGACATAAAATTCCAAGTTCCTGAGTGACATCTTTTGGAATAGGATCCACACTGAAAGACAAGGTTTGCAAAGCTCTGGCACAATAAAAGATGCATACACAAGGCACATATAAAATGGCATGCCACGGATAGAGCAAAATTGCATATCACTTGATAATACAGGGGAATATGTCTATTTACAGAGACTGGTTTGTCTAAATAGCAATGCAGACAGTGTAATATATAGGGAAGAAAATGAGAAGGTTCTATTCAAGTAAAAGTGCTTGATGAAATCCAGTATTGAACAATGACATTTTAGGAAGAACTCACCTTTGAATAACATCCCTAATAAAGGTAGGGTTTAGGCCACCTTTTGAAGGGTATATAGGGTATGGCATCCCGGCAGAGCAGAGAGAGGAGTCCTCTTCATCTTCAAGCACATCAATATTATACTCTCTAACTTCATAATGATCTTCAGAACTCATAGATTTTACCTAAAGGGAGAAAAGTGCTGCTCAAAATTTCTAGACAAGAAACAACTTATTATTTCTTTCTTAAGATATGTTACCATCTGATAATATCTTTACACACAATGTTGATAGAAGTTTCTGTTCAAGAACAAATGAGGGAGGAATAAGAGAAGTTCAGGACGAGCACATTAGCTTTGGCAGTACAGTTGCAAGAATATGCAGATTATTTTTCTTGGCAACACACTCGTCGGAAAATGCAGATTATTATTCCATCCACCTATCTATCAAATAAAAGCTAAAAACAAAGAGGCTGCAGGGTGTATGCAATTTATCACAAAGCAAAATGACCAAAACTAGGATGCATGACTATCTTTTGAAGATTCAAAACATTGACAACATAAGAACATATAGCTTCAGCAATGCAAATTCATGAAATTCACCATCATTATTGGTGAACAAATATGAAGTGTACTGCACAATTTTGATAAAACAACCAAACTAACTGGAAAAATGAAGGACCAACTTTTTTCAAAATGAATTTTTCAGATTTCCAGATTGCAAAATCAAAATATATATGCATGTACTGACCTTGCCACTAACACACACTATGTCTCCGACTCTGTGCTTCTCCTGAAGGATTCTTAAAAAAGATTGACTAGTAAAACGAGTACCACGAAAGAATTTCTTCAGATGCAGATAGATTGTCTTTTTCTCCTTTGCATCTAGATCACCATTCATATGCTCCCAAGTTGACTTATCTTCAGCAATCTGACAACTCACAACCACCTCTAGAAATGAAAATGAAGAGCCTGCTCTGATTCCTCTGTGGAGAATGGGTGAGGCTTAGTCATATAAAAACTTCCTTATCCAATTTAGCTGAGGCAATCTTTCGATAAAAAAATAAAATAAAAATAGTTACAGCCGAAGCTGCAAAGTATTTGGAAAAATGAGGGAGAGGATCAAGTACAGATTAGTAGAAAGGGGGTTTTAACATATTTAACTTTTGGAGCCGCATGCATATAAGTTTTACAGAATGTTAATGCTAACAAGAACAGCAAAAAAATGTGTTAAATATCATCAAAGGCATATTAATATCCTTGCTCCAGAAAAAAAATATAATAGAGCAGTTGCAGTAGGCAAAACTTTAGTTAGGAAACTCTAAAAAACTACAAAAACTAGTAGAGAAGAAAAAACAAAGTGGATGATCACAAATCAATAACAGATTTTGTCAACTGATAAATCGATATCAGTGATCCATAAAAGGTCAACATGCTTGCACTATTTGCAAGAATTGCCAACAGTAATGGGACTGAAGTCAGTATCTGCTGTCACATTAATCACAAAAATTTCTGCTTAAGTTCCCCATCTTCCATTTTTCCTCATTAAGGTTTGAACAAAACAGTTATATGCAGCTATCCACATTTGATGGCTAGACTAATCGCAAATGATACGATCATTTTCATCCAATGTGTCGATGCATAACAGTTAAAGTGAAAATTTACTCAGCCAGATGGCAAAATGCGCATCATCACTTCCCTTATCAAAACCACTGAACTAGCACTTAGAACACCTATGTCAATAGGCCACAAAACAATGAAAAAATAGAATTACCTAGAAGACAAAATCCTGCCAACCGAGATCAAGTATTGTCCATCCTGAATTCCAATATGTGCATTCTGAAGATCAGCATAAGTCCTTGGAAAATGGTTTAGCAATTTTCGTATCTACAAGCAAACAAAAAGGGCAGTGAAAATGCAGGATTTATTTCATGAATAAAAGCTCAAAGTAACACAAATTTTACATGATCTCGAGGGGCCCACCGTGTGAAAGTCATTCTTTTCTAGTAGATGGCACTGCCTCTTGGTCAATCCAGGTAAGGAAGTGATCGGTCTGTCAAGAATCATCTCAACCGATGCAGCAACTAAATCTGATTTAGCATCCACTTTGTCCAAAGATTCCTCCTCAACAACTGAGCTTTCCAACCTTCCAATTTCCACAGGCATGGGCTCATTAGGTAGCAAACTTGCAAGGCTTTCTTCCATTGGCAATTGTGATGAAGACGTTTCCTCTTCGAGAGAGACAGACAAGGAAGACCATGTATTGCAGAGTCTACTAGGAACACCCCAATTTGCATCAACAGCATTGGGGGAAAATCCCCAGCGACTTTGGGTTGCTGCAGAAGATAAAGATGCTGTCCCGTCATACAACTCTACCGTTGGAGAACTGCCAATGATGATGGATGGGTATTTCTTGCACACCAAAAAGGCATTGAATTCATCCTTATGATCCGCACCAGAATTCTTCCCATCCCACTCATCCTCAATGATATCATGACTTCCACTACAAGCCACGACGACCCGAGAACTTAAACGGTGGCCCAGAATATAAATGCAGCCACGGCCACATGAATTCAACCGGCGCGAGTGACTGGAAAGGATCCCAGCACGCGGCGGCCGCAAAGCAAAATGGTCCATGACAAGTTGTCCGGGAAGGCCACCACCACGCAAGTTCATGAGCAGCCGCCAGATTCTCATCAAAGAGAAATAGAGGTTGCCGCATAATAACCAAATCCTACTGGCCCGTGAGTCCCTTCGGCAGAATCCCGGTCGACGACACAACACATCTGGCGCAACACACAGTCGCAGGTTCCAATTTATCAGCAGAAGCCAAAGAAGTGGCGACAAAACAATCGCGCTCGAAATCAAGCGAAACTAAGGGCAATTCTAAAACAAATTATCAGCTCCATCACCCAAACATCCACGCGGCCAGCCGGGGTTCGAAAAGCGAAACGGCTCCCAAGCCAAACGGCATCAAAATGAAGAGAAAAAAAAAGAAATGCGAACTTTCAGTCGAACAGCCACGCGACAGAACAGCCACGCAACATTCCTGTTCCTTAACTTCCCCGAGCTCAATCGGACGGAATCGAACGGGATCGCGAGCTCGCCTCGTCGGAAACCGGCGGAAGAGCAGAGCAATGCAAACGAAAGTTGAAGGGAACGAAGAAGGAGGAGGAGGAAAGTGATTGCTTACTAGCGTTTCATTCCCGAGCTCCAGTCCCGCTGCAGAGGGGAGAGAGAGAGGCAGGGAGGGAGGAAGATGAATCGCGGTTGTGGAGTGGAAGCTCGAGAGTGCTCGAGAAGATCGTAAGCGTTTGATATTTTCCCCCACCCCTAATAATCATTTACTGAAAATTTAAAAAAAAAAAAAAAAAAAAACAGAGAAGATATCGAGGGGCAACTGTAAAAATTATTAGAGATGGAAAAGAAAATTTGATAAAAGCTACTAAAAATCTCAAATTACTGTCACGTATCTAACTTCAATTTTTTTTTTGACACCTTCGTCTCTCTCGAGGTACCGTCAATAAACACAATTAAAAATTTGCTTATAATAATAACAAAAAACAAATGATATTAACAAGACAACGATGTTATTTTGACTAAAAAATTAATATGTCAACAAGTATAAAGTTTAGAGTTTTTATGTTGCTATAAAAAATATGGGGTGAATATGTTACAATGAGTATGATTTTGAGTTTTTCATATTGCAAAAAAAGTTCAAGATCGATATGTTATAATGAATATAATTTGAGATATTTTGAAACTTTTTTCTAAAGAAAACATAATTCAACTTTAAATTTCAAAAAATTGTAAAGAAAACTATTTGTGTCTTTATGCATCGAAATGATACAATCCACTGCATGTTTGGAAGAGTATAAGAGGATATTTGTAATTTTTAAGTACAACGGCACACACGTATGTATTTGAAAAAAGTGATCTCACTTTTACTTCGAATGCTTGTCTTTTTATGTATTTTAAGTATTGTGTAAAGAGAAAAGAACATTATGTTGGAAGAAAATTAAGCATTTGATTACTTTTCTTAAGACCTTTAAGACTATTTCGCTGAGTAAACAGACGTGAGGAAAAAATGTTTTACCATTTGATTTTGTGTTGGCAAAATCCATTAATATGCAAATGTGAGCCAGTGAAATGCGTATTCTGATTGAATTAAATTTGATCATTAAGAACAAAATTTGAAGATGAAACCAAGGGCCAAAGTCAATTTCATAAGAAAGAAGTTCCGATGCTTGGAAGTTACAAATGGCTCATACTTGAATTGGAATTCGAAACCGTATAATATAATTGCATTCTAGACCATTTTTTACTGAAAAAACGAGCCAACTCCAAAGAACGATTACGCAATGCTGGATTGCACGAGCTAAGACTGGTCAAAAGTTGCATCCTCTTTTCTAAGATTTCCATTCACGTGAGTGACAAAAGGGAACTAGAATATTTTGTGTCAAGGGTCACTAGTCGTACTCTCGATATGATAAACGCATGCTCTAATTTCAAATTTCAAATTCCATCAGCATGTGTTCTTACTAAACAAACGCTTAGCCAAAAAGAAATGGGGAAAAACTTTGCCAAAATCCCAATTTTATACATACGAATTCGGCATGAGTCAACAAGTGGAATTTATTCTACTACAGAGCAACCCAATCTCCTTGGACTCCATCATCCTGCCCAACATCTTTCATGGGCTTTCCTGAGAATCCGAAAACGATTCACACAAGCTGCACGACAGCAGCAGCAACAACAACAAGAAGGACGACTGACCAAATCAAATTACCAAGCGGTTCCGCATCGCCGAACGCTCGTCCTCCTTCGAATCGGCGAACAAGCCCTTCTCCAGAACCCAGCCCTCGATCATGGCCTGCGAGCTCATCGGCTGGTCGGTGGGCACGAGATGCCCGGCCCCCAGGACCACGACCTGGCTCAGGCTCCCCCACTTCTGCACGTACCCGGCCAGCGCCCCGTTCACCCTCCAGACCTTCCGCTTCGCGGACAAGAACTCGCCGATCCCTCCCCACCCCATCGTCTTCACCCAGGCCTCGGTCGAGACCACGCCGTCCCTCAGATCGGAGTGACCTTGGTACAGCAGGACCCGGCTGTTCTCGACCAGGTGCTCCACCATGTACTTCACGCTCTTCATCACGTCCTCGTGCAGCGCCGCCCCGACCACGTCGCTGCACTCGTCGAACGCTATCGACTCCTCGGCCTTCAGCGCCCTCTTCACTTCCGGCTCCTGCAAGAGCCGGGTCACCCACTGGGTGTTGTACGGCACTTTCCTCGTGAAGTCGTACAGAGTGGCCAGCCCCGTCATGTTCTGCAGGAGTCTCAGAGCCCGAGTTCGGGCATCCGTTGCTTGACTCCAATTCCCCATTTTGATGAGCTTGACGGCTTCCCACTGGGCTTTCTCAGCTCGGATTTTTGCCTCTCGTTGATTAGGCCGGAGAAGTAAGCGTTCACGGCGTGAGTCGCCACCTGGGTCGCCGGGTCCGTCAAGCCATTGCCTATGGCAACCCCCGCTAGATTCAGGCGCTGCGACGGCGGCAACTCCGCATTCCACTTCAAGGTGTAGTACCCAATCGCGGGGACATACTTCCCCGCGTAACTCTCGCCGGTGACATAAATGGGACGGGATTTGAAAGCCCCGTCGAGCTTAACGAACGCGGTTATCGCTGCGAAGAGATGCTTCGCGACGGTGAACTGGTCCTTTGGGATCTCCTCGGGAGACGCGGCGACGCTGAACCCGACGCCGATGGGGTTATCGAGGAAGAGGAGGCCGAACAAGCGGTTCCAGGAGCCAGGATTGGGCTCGACCACCAGGCGTTCGGCGTTATGCCCGACAGAGCTGACGCGCCAAGGTCCGAGCTCGTAGAAGTTGCCGATCATGGAGGAGCAACCGGGGCCGCCCTGGAGCCAGATCAGGAGCGGGGTCTGCGAGAGAGGCGTGGTGGGTCGCTGGGCTTCGTAGAAAGCGTAGTAAATGGCCGAACCGGAGGCGGGGCTCACCGGGAGATAGCCGGATTTCGTGGGCAGCGACTCTTCCGGGAGGAGGACCTCCGCGGCCGGACTCGAAACGGGCCGTGACGCCGCCGCCGACGGGCCGGAATGCAAGCGAGGAAGGAGAGCGAGAGGAGGAAGAGCTTGAGCGGAGGAGGAGCTGCTGACTCCATCGAGATTCCCCGGTGTCAGTGAGCGTCGTCGTCACTCGGATCTTTTCGAGGGCATAAAGAACGAGGACATTATTGAGAACCGACGGAACACGAAACAACAAGCGACCGCTGTGGTCTGACGGCAAGTTGTCTTTTGGCGGTGGGAAAGATTCGTCGCATCCACGTGCGGAGTTTTTTTTTTGTGGCTGGCATTTACTGGCGGGCGCAGGAAAAATTGGAACCTCGAAGAAGCTCTTTTTCTCCCTCGTCCTCGATTCGATTCCGGCGCTGCATCCGAATGCCGAGCCGAGGAACATCGGATTGGATGTATATAGCTACGTTCGATACAGGTGCGATCCAATCCATACATTGTCAAGCTCGAATTCGACTACACTTCGAAGCTCATTATTCAAACTCAATTTGAACTTTACTTATACAAGCTCGCACTATCTAAAAAATATAACGACCCAATCCATCAAAGGGAGAGCAATAGTTGGGACTATAGAGTTCGAACAAAGTGCAATTGCAACTCAAGAATGACGAAAGGAGCGTGAATGAATCGAATCTCACATTATCTAGATTTAGCGAGGTGAAGTGTCATATATAAAATGATATTTGTCTGTAATGAGGCCTTATACTAGGAGAAGCCTAGAAGAACAAAACTATTCAAACTTCAACCCAAAACAAACAATATCACTACAAGCGCACCTGAGCTCGATAGAAAATCCATATATTTGAGCTCGACGATTTTAAGGTACTTTTGTCTACTTTGAACATTGTATTTTTGAATAAAATAATAGAAGTCTAGTTACGTTTGATGGGCTTAAGGACTGAATATTTAGGAACATAGGTGAAATTTGAAAATCTTTTAGGTTTTTTTTTTTTTTGGTCAAAGAAAATCTTTAAGTTTGACTTGGACATGTTCATTAGGGGTTCAAGTCAGGCCGGGCTTGAACGTTCGGCGTGATCCGACTTAATGTGTTGTCTAAAGCCTGCTCATTAACATAAAAGTTATTTAGTAATTTTCGAACGGGATTGGGCTAGAGCCAAAGATGGTGGGCCGGCTTTTTTCATGCATGTAAGAGTATTGTCCAAATCGATTGCAACCATTTATCACACATAATTTGAACCAAGATATTGAAAATAGGTGGAGAAAATTGTTGAATTTCTAAAACGTTCCTATGTCTTTATCTTGCTCTTTACATCGCTTCATTGTTCTCTCCCGTCATCGTTTTTGGTAAACAAAGTCTGAGGGATAAAAGCTAAAAAGCACCAATGATCCTTGTACCTTTCGCTCAAAATTTGAAATGATCTCACTACAATTTTTCTTAAAGCAGCCTAGAAAATTCTTTGAGATACTCAACATTAGTCCTTTTCGTAGATATCATCCTCGTAATGCTAATTCAAGCACTGATCTCTTATTTGGACAAGTTGAGTGTATGTCTCAAATTGATTCTTATAATCTCAACATGTTGCACCAAAATTAACGAAAAAAATGAGAGATCGGTAGAGTGGTTGTGCAATGGAGCCATCGCCCCTTGCCTACTATCAATCATCACCACCCCCTTCACCCGACACCTATGGCAGTTCGGAAACCTTCTTCGCTGCCACTGTTAAAATTTTGAAAGCTTAATCTTAGTAGTGAGCAGAAAAATCTTAAAATCTTCACATCTTGAGGCACTATCCATATGTATCCATGTCATTATATATACAAAATGTCTCTCGTGAATAGTTGAAGTGGATCGTGGTATATAATAAAAAGGATTACGGGATTATCTAATTGGGTTACTATAATGGATTTATTAGACACGTGTAAAGAGTGTTGTTAATAAGTGCTTTTTGGGCACTAGGTGAGTTGATTAAAAGTGGAAATGACAATTTTGAAGCACCTTGAACATGTTAGGATTGCACATCTTAATAAAGCCACTTACTTCATGTAATAAATTTGAAATATCCAAAGCAATGTAGTGACGCTTAACAAGTGCCATACGGACACTTGTTCAATATATTCTATGTGTAAATTTGATTATTAATTTTCATATATTAGATAATTAAGTGAATGGTTACTTGATGAAATAAATGGGGGTATGTGAGAAAAAAAAGAAAAGAAATGAATGGGGTAGGTAGTTTTTTACTTTTATATATTCTAAGTATAAGGAAACTAATGATAAACATGCGCTATGTGAGCATGCAAAGTTGAATACATATGACAAAAAAAAAAACTATATTGAGAGATATCTCAAAAACGGAAAAAATACTATATTGAGAAAGAACGCTCTATTTAAAAAAAATTAGCATTTGATTACTTTCTTAGACGTTTAAAATTATATTGCTAAATAAACAAACGTAAGGGAAAATGTTTTACCATCTGACTTTGCAGCTGCAGTAGCAGAAAAGCCCCCTCCCCCTCGAGCAATGGGAATCCCTTGAGTAGGCAAAATTCAATGCAATGCAAAAGCGAGCTAGTGAAATGTGTACTTTCTTAAAAAAAAATGTGTACTTCGGTCGAATAAATATATTCAGTAAGAACTGCTGGCATCTAATTAACTATAATTATCTTCATTTTGATTTAACAATAAATTACAAAATTTAAAGATGAAATCAAGGGTCAAAGTTCATTATAAAAAAAAAACTTTCAATTGCAAATGGCTACATACTTGAATTGGAGTTTGAAATCGTGTAATTTTCTTAAAATTGCATTTGGGAAAATCTTTAACTAAAAAACAACGAGTCATGTCCAAAAAAACAATCATGCAATGCTGGATTACATAAGCGAAAGATTAGTCAAGAGTTATGCATTCTTTTTTAAGTTTTCTATTCATGCAAACTAGAATGTTTTGTGTCAAGGGTCATTAATCAGACTTTCAATATGATACACATATTTTGATTTTGAAGGAAGCAACTTTCCAAGAGTGCGTTCGAATTCAAAATTCAAATTACATCAACATGTGTTCTTACTAAACAAACGCTTAGTCAAAAACCCAAAAAGGGGGAAAACTTTGCCAAAATCCTAATTATATAAGTTAAAATAAAGTAGTAAATACAATTAAAGAATTTTCTTTATTTCCAAAATTGAAAAGAGTGGTAGCGACACCACATGGAACCTAAACGAGCATGAGTCATATTTATAGGCTTAGATATATCTTTTTTCAACCTACTCAAGTCCAATTCATTCAAACCCCTTAGAAATAAAAGAAAAATCAAACATGGAGAGCCTATTTATAGGCTTAGATTTAAAATAAAAGGAAATCAAATTAGATATGATAATTAAAATAAAGATGAAATATCTTAAATATCTCTCAAATATATAAATATCCAAATTTGCTAACATCTCTAATATCATTAATATTCCCTCAAACTCAAACTCAATGCAACATCGTCAATTGGAGTTTAAATTGATGTCATACAGTGCCAAGAAAACGTGTTTCTCTAACGACACCGCAGGACAAGCTTGTTGATATGTGGTAGGGCGGTGCATGAAGCAGCATATTCTAAATCTGGTTAGTTTGAGGGCAGGTGGTGGTGTTGACTTCTCGAAATGACACGTGAAATGTTGACAATTAAAGTAAAATTTGCAAAACAGTAACTAAGCAACGCCATAGCATCAAGTGATTTATATGGTTGGCTTGGAAAGATGCTTATAAGCAATGCAACATGTGCAGTTGGGATTGAAAGAAAGCCTCCTCTTCAAAAAGTCTTGAGTATGCGATGCAAATGATGGGAATAACATCAAAACACAATTATCATGGACTGGACTTGATTAAGTGCTTCCTCAAATAAAACCAATGCGCATGAAGTGAACACTATTGATATGTGGGGATGAATTTATTTAGATATGCAATGCACTCGATGCACTTAGGTTTGTTGAGATGTGCGGATGAATTTATTTGGATGTGGTTTTGACGGGGATGAAGGCTTTAGGAGGGGGGGGAAGGAAGGTTTTCACAAAATGAACACGCATGCTTTGATACCAAATTAAATAAAAATATAAAAAAGAAATGGAGAATTTTTTTGTATAATTCAATATATTGAAAAAAAAAGTACATGAAGAGCCTATTTATAGACTCAGATATAGAAAATAAAGAAAATTAAATCATATATGCATAATGAAGTATAATCAAAATTGATATTAATTTAAGAGGAAATATCCTAAATATCCCTAAAAATATCTTTATGTTCTAGTATTGCTAACATCCCTATTATCAATAAAATTCAGCATGAGTCAACGACTGGAATTTGTTCTGAGCAATCCAATCTTCTTGGACTCCACCATCCTGCCCATCATCTTTCAGGGGCATTCCTGAGAAAGAAGAAAAAACGATTCACATAAGCGGCACGACAGCACCAACAAGAGGGATGACTAATCGAATCAAATTTCCAAGCGATTCCTTACGGCCGAACGCTAGTCCTCCTTCGAACCGGCAAGCAAGCCCTTCTCCAGAACCCAGTCCTCGATCATGGCCTGCGAGCTCAACGGCTGGTCGGTGGGGACGAGATGCCCAGCGCCCAGTACCACGACGTGGCTCAAGCTCCCCCACTTCTGCACGTACCCGGCGAGCGTCCCGTTCACCCTCCAGACCTTCCGCTCCGCAGACAAGAACTCGCCGATCCCTTCCCACTTCATCGTCTTCACCCAGGCCTCGGTCGAGACCACGCCGTCCCTCAGATCGGCCTGGCCTTGGTACAGCAGGACCCTACTGTTCTCGACCAGGTGCTCCACCATGTACTTCACGCTCTTCATCACGTCCTCGTGCAGCGCGGCTTTGACCACGTCGTTGCACTCGTCGAACACTACGGACTCGTTGGCCTTCAGTGCCCTCTTCACTTCCGGCTCCTGCAAGAGCCGGGTCACCCAATGGGTGTTGTACGGCACTTTCCTCGTGAAGTCGTACAGAGTGGCCAGTCCAGTCATGTTCTGCAGGAGTCTCAGCACCCGTGTTCGGGCATCCGTCGCTTGACTCCAATTCCCCATCTGGATCAGCTTGATGGCTTCCCCCTGGGCTTTCTCAAGCTCGGACTTTTTGCCTCTCGTTGATCAGGCCGGAGAAGTAAGCGTTCGCGGCGTGCGTCGCCACCTGGGTCGCTGGGTCCGTCATGCCGTTGCCTATGGCGACCCCTGCTAGATTCAGGCGCTGCGACCGCGGCAACTCCGCATTCCACTTCAGCGTGTAGTACCCAATCGCAGGGACATACTTCCCCGCGTAGCTCTCGCCAGTGACATAAATGGGACGGGATTTGAAATCGCTGTCGAGCTTAACAAACGCGATTATCGCCGCGAAGAGATGCTTCGCGACGGTAAACTGGTCCCTCGGGATCTCCTCGGGAGACGCAGCGACGCTGAACCCGACGCCGATGGGGTTGTCGAGGAAGAGGAGGCCGAACAAGCGGTTCCACGAGCCGGGATTGGGCTCGACCACTAGGCGTTCGGCGTTATGCCCGACAGAGCTGACGCGCCAAGGTCCGAGCTCGTAGAAGTTGCCGGTCATGGAGGAGCAACCGGGGCCGCCCTGGAGCCAGATCAGGAGCGGGGTCTGCGAGGGAGGCGTGGTGGATCGCTGGGCTTCGTAGAAAGCGTAGAAAATGGCCGAACTGGAGGCGGGGCTCACCGGGAGATAGCCGGATTTCGTGGGCAGCGACTCTTCCGGGAGGAGGAGCTCCCCGGCTGGACTCGAAACGGGCTGCAACGCCGCCACCGATGGGGCGGGAATGCAAGCGACGAAGGAGAGCAAGAGGAGGAAGAGCTTGAGCGAAGGAGAACCTGCTGACTCCATGGAGATTCCCTGGTCTCAGGGTCACTCGGCTCTGTTCGAGGGATGAAGGAGGACGTTGCTGAGAACCGACGGAGGACGAAAAAACTATCGACCCGCTGTTGTCTAACGGGTTGTCTTCTGGTTGGGAAGACTTGTCCAATTCACGTGCGTATTATTTTTGTGGTTGGCTTTTACTGGCGACTCGAGGCAGCGGTCGTCTCATGCAACCCAGGGGATCGCTAGTGTTGTCTGGAGAAAATATTGGATGCAGCCCATGTGCCATCTTGACAAATAGGAAGGGCTTCTAGAGCGCTCCACATGTCTTGCGAGCCCCCACCTATTTTTCTCTCCCCTCTCTCTCCTCCCTCCTCTCTTATGCAAGTCTCCTCTCTCCCCCCTCTACACGTTGTCCTATCTCCTCTCTCTTCCCCTGCTCTCTCTCTCTCTCTCCCGACTCTCTCCCTCTGAGTCACAACGGAGGAAGCAGCGGTAGCTCGTTTGACGAACCACGCGTGACCTCCGCCTCTGCCTCGAAAGGTTCCCCCACCTTTGCTCATCGGTCAAGCGCAGTGGTTCATCAGTTGGACGAGCACACGGTGGCTCGTTCGACGAACCACTGTGGGAGGAGAGGGGCAGGTATTGTGTGGCTGCGATTCCTAAAGATGGCGTTGGAGGTTCGCGAATTCGTGACAATTTGGCTTAGAGTTTTTTAAGTGCGCCGCAATGCTCAAGAAAGAAATGACTTGTGCCCCGTAACCGGAGAGAGGACAGTGTGTGGAGGGGGAGAGGGAAGAGAGGAGAGAGAAGGATTGCGGAGGAGAGAGAGTGTGCGGAGGGGGGAGAGAAGAGAGAGAGCATGCGGAGGGGGGTCATGGGGCTCTCAACTCGGAGCCTCAAAGCTGCCAAGGACGCCAAGGCCCGCATAGCGTCCGAGTGCTCGGACTCAGAGATCGTGGTCATGGCACTCAATCTCAACTCGCTCACCTCCATCCGCAGTTTCGTTGTTGAGTTTGAGTCCCTCGACCTGCCTCTCAACCTCCTCATGTATGTAAAATACCAAACATCTTGACACGTTTTGATCGCAAAAAATCACTTCGACAAATTCTTAACTTCGACTCTCCGTCGCCGTTTTAGAAACAACGCAGGAAAAATTATGGATGGCAAACTATGGACAGCAGCACAAGTCATTGTGCATTTCAATTTCTCTATATATTTTCTCGGAGAGAGAGAGAGGGGGAAGAGAGAGGAGAGAGGACAGCGTGTAGAGGGGGAGAGAGGACAGAGGAGAGAGAAGACTTGCAAAGGAGAGAGAGCAGGGGTGCGGAGGGAGGAGAGAGAGGGGAGAGAAAAATAGGTGGGGGTCGCAGGACACGTGGCACATTTCAGAGGCCCTTCCGATTTGCCATGGTGGCACATTGGTTGCACCTAGACCCGTCAAATGGGTGGGTCGGGTCGGGTTTGGGTCGGAGTCGAAAATGGTCCGACCCATATCACCCATTTAACCCGTTGCCGTTTTTGCCCATATTCATTCAATATAAATATAATGACCCATACCCGACCCGACCCATACCCGACCCATACCCGACCCGACCCGTATTCTAAAAATCATTATTATTATAAAAACCTGTTTCACTCTAAGTTTTATCTTTAAATGAATAAAACTCCAAATCAAATTAAAAAAATTAAAAAATATAGTAAATCAAATTTAAAAAAATTAAAAAAAAAAAAAAAAATAGTAAATCAAATTAAAAAAATAAAAAAAAAATAAAAAATAGTAAATCAAATTTAAAAAAATAAAAATAGTAAATAAAATTAATAAAATTAAAAAATAGTAAATAAAATATTAAATTAAAAAATCTATAAATTTACCTGAAAGGACCTCATATGAGTTTGCCATGTTAACACAAAAACCAAAGAAATGCCAATATAAGTAAATGACTTTTTAGCTCAATCATTTAAGGAAATCATTCTATTGATTGAATAAATCATTTGTCGAGATAAGCCTGCCTAGCCATTGCTTGAAAAAGTAGTTTGCTAACATCATACTCGAAGTCACATAAAGCAGCCATAACCTATTCTAGTTCCCAGAAACAATACATTATAAGTTCCTATATAATTTTCTTAAATTCAATGATTGTGTTTAAATCCAAAGTGCAGAACATAGAATTCTATAAAAGTCATGTCACCTCACCCAAAAATAGCAGGAGCTGAAGAGTTGGCAATTAAAGATTATTTGCTTTTTTGAATGTATTTAAATCATCTCTATTCTTCTCATTTAGAGCTCCAATGAAAGCCTGAGTAATGACCATCAGTGTTTGGATATATCTCCGATTGCCCGGTCCCAAGAGGTTGAAAAATCTTTCTAGGTACATCTCTAGATGGCAATGCACATTCTCTAGCTGTAAAAGACAATAAACTGAGTAAATTAAGTTGCTATGCAGGTAAGAGAATAACCATGAAAAGCTTCCTACAAAAAGAGTTCCATTAAGACTATTTTGGCTTCGGTATTAGATGTCTAGTATATGTTTGCATATGCAAGCTGCTGATCTCCACATATGCATATTGAAAAGCAAGGCGGTTCGTCAACCTATCACTAATAAAGCAAGGTTGATTGTTGCCCTAAGGTTGATAAGAAAATGATGGTCAATCTATGTAAAAACAAGTAACTTTTAGTCATGACCTGGAGGTAGAACTAGAACCCATGTTGAGTGATTGAACTTGCACAGTAATAGCCGAGGTTCTTTATTCACTCACCTGTGAAAAGGTCACTTTTGCATCATACATGCTGATGAGAGAATCAGCCAAATTGTGAGCCTCATCTATTATGACAACATTATTCTTCAAGTTTAGTCCAAGAGACTCTCGAGAAGATTTTGATAGAAGAGACAACATTATTCTTCACTAGACAGTGCACAAAAACATTTCAACCCGTGAAACCAAGAAAAGGATTTAGTGAACTACACACCTCTGAAAATATGCTTAAATTTCCATTCACATCCATGAAGATCCTTGGCAACTAACTCCTGGTTTTGGGGAGCATGGATCGAGTGGTAGGCTCTGTATGCTAAATAAGAGATAACATCCCCAAATTACAGCTACTTCTCTAGATAATTGAATTCTGTTATTTACAAAGTTAACACCCCATGACCTAGCAAAAAACAACAACAACCATTAGTAGAAGCAGCAAACACACGTACACACAAACCTTAAACAATCAAGTGCATTAAATCAATTGAGTAAACATGTGAGTAAACCAGGAGAATAGATAAAAGAAAGTACCTAATGTAAATAGTCTTGAAAGTCGACAATAAGAGACTCATCATCAAAATCTTCGTCAAGCGGAACTCCAAATAACCAATCTCTGGTGCACAACTCAGCCTCTACATTTTCAGGGAAAGGGAACTGCGATATTTATTTAGGATGCGTCCTCCTATGCTAAAAGCTGACTCGAGGCAACGGTAGTGATAGGAATACTCAATATATCACGTGCCATGAGAGACAACTCGGGATACCGATGAGAATGAGCTTTCCAATAATCAAGGACATTAAGATCTGGGAATTTTTTTCTATCAACCCTATTCTCCTCTAAATACAAATCTAATTGTGACTTTGTAGATTGCGAGCCAAAGTGTTCACTCTCAAATGCATCATACTCATCAAGATTGTCCCCGATATTTTCAACAATGTCCTCAACTGAAATGTTCCCTCGACTAGTTGAAGATGTAAAGCGATCATCTCTCGACGTAAAGGTCACATATTCATCAAAAAGCATATAAAGCTTTTCTCGAATGCTCTGTACATATCCCACATGATCATCCATCTCCAACTTTGAATAGCAAAATTCTAACAAGTGTAGCTTATAGCGAGGATCTAATATAACCGCAAAAGACAAGATAACGCTATAGCACTTCCAATATTTTTCAAACTTTGTTAGCATTGCCATAGCCATAGATCTAATAGCTACATCATCGCTATTCCTCGCCTTTATCAAACGAAGCTGAATTTGCCATACTCCATAGAAATATAAATTTGCCGTGGGATATCTAACTCCAGAGAAGAGAGTAGAAATATCATGGAAAGGTTGTAACAAGAATGCAATTTTCTTGGCTCTATCCCAATCCTCACGTGATGGACATGTGAGAAAGTTACAATCCATCAATTTCAAATGAGAAAATGCTTGTTCAAAGACCAATGCACCTTCAAGCATTAGGTACGTAGAGTTCCATCTAGTAGCTATATCTTGACGTACCTTTTTACCCGTCTTTAAACAAGATTGTGATATACATTCAACAAATTTTGCTCTCCTCCCTTGTGTAGCTCTCACATATTTAATAGATTCCCTAATATTTTGTAATGATTTATCAATCACCTTCAGACCTTCTTGTACAATAAGATTCAGTATATGTGCACCACAACGCACATGAAAAAACTGTCCATCACACAACAAAGAAGATCTCAAAGAAGGTGTACTTCTCCAAATATCAACCATGCTGTCATTATATGATGCATAATCCAATGTAATACTGAAAATTTTCCCCTCAATACCCCACTCTCTCAATAAAGTCAGCAATTTTTCCAATAAAATAGCACCACTGTATGGAGGTGGCACGTAGGAGAAGCACAAAACCTTTGCATGTAATTGCCAATTTTCATCAATGTAATGGGCAGTGACGGTCATATAATGATCGGTTGTCACGTAAGTCCACAAGTCAGAAGTTAAACATATTCTGCTAGAAAGTGAGACAACATTTGATTTCAAATTTTTCTTCTCTTTCTCATAAACTTTTACCACATCATTTTTTGCTGTATTTCTTGAGATGTGCTTCACATTGGGATTAAGATAACTAAGCAACTCTCTAGTGGCTTCATGCTCTACAAAAGAATATGTGTAATTGTGTTTGATTATCGCTTTTGCTAGCTTACTTCTAAACACGACTTGATCAAATCGTTCCATTGAATCATCAATATTGGCCTCTCGTTTGGGACAAGTATGTAAATGACGCAACAAATTTTTTGTCCCATGACCAGCCATATAAGTTGATTCACACCACTTACACTTGGCCTTTTCCTTGCCATCCTCATCTGTGAATTTTTCAAATTCAAACCATACAGTAGAAGTGCATCTTTTCGATTTTTTAGAGCAAGTAGATGTATTTTCCTCATCATCATGAGCTAAGGATACAGCTCTACATCTCTTAGATCGTTCTAGTTGAATATTCTTCTTCCTCGTTAGATCTTGACATGGCAACTACTTCATGGAAATCCTTCAAAAGCTATATGCTTTGTGCAACTAACCTTCAGAGTAGAGTCTTTGCTCCCACTTAAGAGAAGTCTATTGTTGAGGGCTCCGTGTCGGGTGCATAATCAAAGGAGGAGAGAAGAGCCAAGAAGAGTCAAGAAGGAAAACAAACTCAAATAACCCACCTGCACCATGGAAAGGAACATGAAGACTTTTAACAAAATAACCTAATATTGGTCATCAACCAACTAGGTATGCATTAAAATGCTAGTGGCTTCTTTGTTCCAATATCTTAATTGTAGCCAACACAAGATGCTGTGTTTATCGTCCAGGTAGTAGGGATATCGGTACAAGCCATAGCCAAATACAAAAGAAGAATCAAGCGAAGTAATTCTATAAAGGGAAAAACATCACCTATAAACATCAAGCACAAGATAACACACAACTTAAGACATAAAAACCTAGGTCCAAGAAGATTAGCTTCAATCTGTCTAAAACTAAGATCTCTGCAAAACCTAATGTAGCCTGTCAATAACATCAAACCCCACGTGAACAACAAACCAAGATTTACACTCGCATATACATTAAAAACCAACACCGTGCCTAACAATAAGAGGCAAAGCAAAAAAACAGTAGTCTCTCCTTTTAAAATCCCTAATGACTACCAACAGCCAGATGAAGGGCAGATCATACTTAGACAGTGGTTATAAAAGCAAAATTGTTACAAGTGAAAATGGATATGCTATACAGCATCGTTCTCTAATTACATTGCTTTGCAGCAAGTCCAGCAACTGAATACATCCATTTAATACGCTACCAAAGGCAAGGAATTCTATGTGTGAATCTCACATTCCCTTTTTTTTCTAAATTTTTCAACCACGCTACATATAAAGTACTTCACATGATCTATTCTAGGCTTTCACATTCTGCTAATCTTCATAGAAGGGTAGTATTAGGATACGCTATTTACATTCAAGTTGTTCTCCGATAGCGTTTAACTTTGAAACCATCACCGAATGATAGTGTAAGGATAATCAGCAGAAGCACCAACACCAACCTAATGTAAAAATGGGATAATGAATCCTTTCACACACAATTCACTTAAGCGAGAAAGAATTTGAGTTGCAATGCTAGGATTTAGGTAATACATGTTTATACAACCCACTCCGTGAAATTCAACTTTGACTAGGGACAGTCACCTACTCCTCTGTAGCCAGATTTAATCATGGTCAAACAAGATCTGATAAGCTTCATTATCTAGGACGACACAAGACAATGAACTAAGCTTGAGGAATTTGCACCAAATCGCATCAACGAAAATCGACAGAGTCAAATATTCGGAGCCAAAAATGACATCAGACACATCGATTCAGAGTGCGAATTAAGAAACATTCTGCATATAAATGCCGCGAAATCTTCAAAATTTTCAGCGATACAAGAAAATCACATTCACAAGGCTCAGTTCCACTGCCGAGAAAAAAAAAATTGAGAAAAGAATTACACGTGTGAGGCGGCGGGTTCCGCGAGTCAGAGAGGAGTTGAGCGCCGGGTCGCCGAAGTTGGCTGGACGGAGAGAGAGAGAGAGAGGACCGGCCGATTTCGTACTTCGCTTCGGGGTTATCTACGGTGGCCTGAGGAGGAAGAGAACCTGCAAAAAAGGGAGGAGCGCACGAGAAGGAAATCCATTAGCCGAGCAGCGACATCTTCAATCAAACACAGCATCGGAACAACCGAACAGGAAATCGCCATTCGCTTGAGGAGCACAAACGAGGTGGAGGAGCCGAAGCGGGCGTTACCTGGATTAGGCGCTGTCCCTACGACAAGAATCAAAAGATGGGTTTGAGGGAATCGAATTAGAATGAGGGGAATCGATGAGGGAGGAGGGGAAACTTACTGACGAAGGTGTAAGTCGATCTGGATGAAGGCGACCAGATTGACAAGGATTGCGTCTGTCCCTCTTGTTGGAGAGCTTCAAGTGACGGAGGATGGAGGCGAGGTGGTGGGGGAGGAGACGGGGTGGAGCTGAACGTCCTTGGTTGGAGAGCTTCGATGGAGGCGAGGTTGGGGGGAGGAGATGGGGGTGGAGCCGAGCGCAGAGGATGGAGGCAAGGTTGAGGGAGGAGACGGGAGTGCAGCAGCTCCTTGGGGCGACGAAGAAAAAGAAGAAAAACGTTGGGTTAAAAGTGGGTGGAAGATGGGTCAAAAAAGACTCATGTATTTTAAGACTAGATTGAATATGGGTCGAAAATGGGTCAGCATGGCTGACCCATTTTCGACCCATTGAAAAAGAATATGGGTCACAAAATGGGTTTGGACCCATTTTGCCACCTCTAGTTGCACCCAATATTTTCTCCTATTGCCTGAGGCCATGCAACTCTCTAGCAACCCTCGTTTGAGGTCACGAGACCTCACACGGCGGTCATGCGAGTCGGGCAATCGCTGCCTAAGGTCACGAGACCCAAGCAACAATTGCCCCAGGTCATGTGACTCGGGCGACCTCCACCTAGGTCAAGCAATCCTTGCCCACCCCTCGTGGTGGCCCTCATGTAAAGAAGATGAACAATTACAAAGAGAGGCAAAGCCAAAATACTAAAAATTTAGCAAGAGTAGTTTTGGAATGAAAAAGAACCATTTTAGTATTTCAAGAATGCTAAAAGCTCAAAACTAGGGAAGACTAGTCTTGAACTTTCAGTCTTCCCAAGACTAACTTTTATTAATTGAAAATGGTTGTCAAACGCTTCGGCATTTTACTAAAGGGTTTTAGAGGCTAAAAGCCTCTTAAAGCTAAACAAAACATACTCTATGTAGCTTCATTCGAGACAAGGGCATGATCCGATCCATACATTGTTATGCTCACATTCAACTAGACTTTGAAGTCATTACAACTTGATTAGGGTATTAGTTCCCCATACAAGCTTACGCCGCCTAGAAAATGTAATGATTCAGTCCGTCAAGGGCGGGAGTGATTGCTGGGGCTCTAGAGCTTGGACAAAATGCGGATGCAACTTGATGATGGCGAAGGAGCAGGATGAACTGAATCTCATATTGCGTAGGTGTAGTGAGGTGAAGTGCCATATATGAGATGACACTTATCCTAACTTGTAATGAAATCTTTTCTAGAGAAAGCCTAGAAGAATAAAACCGTGCAGCCTCTCGCCCAAGACGAACAATATTCTAGTTTGAAGTAGAGGTGTACGGTAGGGGCTCAAGTTAGGCCGAGCCCAAAGATCCAGCCAGATGAGTTGTCCAAGCCTGCCCGTTAACATAAAAGTTATCCAGTAAATTTCAACCGGGTTAGGCTCAAGCTGAAGATGGTGGGCTGGGCTGGACTTTTTCATGCAGGTAAGAGTATTGTTCAAATCCATCGCAGCCATTTATTGCCCATAATTTGAAGCGAGACATTGAAAATAGGCAGAGAAAATTAGTGAATTTCTGAAATATTCCTATATCTTGTTCTTTACATCGCTTCATTCTCCTCCCCCATCATCCTTTCTGCAAACAAAGTTCAAGGATAAAAGCTAAAAAGTAGGAAATGATCCTTGTGCCTTACGCTCAAAATTTAAAATGGTCTAAATACAATTTCGCTTTAAAGCAATCTAGAAAGCTTTTTTCATTAGTCCTTTTCATAAACATTTTCCTCAAAATGCTAGTGCAAGCACTGATCTCTTATTTGGACAAGTTGAGTGGATGTCTTGAATTGATTCTTTTAATCTCAATACGTTGCGCCAAAATTAACAAAAAATAAAATGAGAGATCGGCAGAGTGGTTGGGCAACAAAGCCATCTCCCCTAGGCTTACTATCTGTCATCACCACACCTGACACCAACAAAAAGTTCGGAAACCCTCTTCATCGCCACAACTAAAATTTTGAATGCTCAATCGTTGCAGCGAGTAGAAAAATCCTAAAACCTTCGCCTCTTGAGGCACTATTTACATGAATCCATATTGCTGTCTATACGAATTATCTCTCACGAAAAGTTGAAGTGCATCTTGGTACATGATAAAAGGGACCATGTCATTGTCTAATTGAGTTAACATAATGAGTACATTAGGTATGTGTAAGCGGTTTTGTTAATAAGTGATTTTTGGGCACTAGTTAAGTCAACAAAAGGTGGGAATGACAATTTCCAAAACTCCTTGAAATTGGAAGAATCAACATTTTAATAAAACCACCCACTTCATGTAATGAATTTGAAATTTCCAAAGCAAATTAATGAGGCTTAACACGTGCCTCACAGACACTTTTTTGACATTTTTTTTGATGTGTGAATTTGATGATTAACTTTTATATGTTAGATAATTAAATGGATGGTTACTTGATAAAATGAATGGGTTAGGTAGTTACTAGTTTCTAACTTTTATATCTTCTAAATATAAGGAAACTAATGGTGGACGCGTGCAATGCGAGCATGCAAAGTTGGATACATATGAGAAAATAAAAATAATATATCGAGAGATATCTCAAAAACAGAAAAATAGGATAGTCAATTTTTGAGTAGAAAATTAGGCGAGGCCGACGGTTGCTTTTGCGTGGAAAAGTAGGTGCAAGGGGAGTGGATGGGATTAAACTGAGACTTTTTCCTAATAACTTGCATGAAGGGTAGTTCTAGAGGGAATAGCATGTTGCTTTCAAGCATGCTCTATGGGCATGCATGTTGCTTTCATGCTCATTTTTCCAAATCAATTCCAAACTTTATATTATATAAATGTCAATTTAGTCATAAAATTTTTGACTTTATTAATATAACCCCAAATTCTAATGTCATCCTTTCAAGGCTTGTTAGTGCTAGTGATTATTTATGCGGTGTTTGTTCATCATCAACCATTCTACATAGCATGTTCACTTGAACAACATCACTCGAATCGATGTCATGTGTGGATCGCCACGTTAGCATCTTTCTGGCAAAATTGCATTTAAATTTTGCACAAAATTTTAGAATTCTATTGGCGAAATTGGAAAGTTTGGAATTAAATTAATATCTGAATACTGGATTTAGATACAAATGGATTACTGGTCGTTATCATCTTTTGCATTGACAAAGAATAAAGGGAGAAACATAATTTGGGTGTCATTATCACGCGAAGGAATAGAAAGTGACACAAAATGGCCATTTGATTTATATTTTATGACCAAAAAAAGATTTTTATATATGTATGTGTGTAAAGAATAGACTGATGAATAGAAAAAAACAATATCGTATTAAAATGTTGATGTTGAGATAAGCACCCTTTTTTCACATTATAGTATGTTATTTTTTATGACTAAAATACATACGTGTCCCCGATCCTATCCCGCTTTCTCGGCGGAGTTATCCATTTATCTCCACCATCCTCACACTCCTTTCTTCATCTCCCGAGCTTATATTTTTAATATAATTAATAATTTCCCAATATAAAAGATTTTCTACTCCTAACTAAATTCGTAAATCTATCTAACATATGACTAAAAAATATTTTTTTTCCTTCACTTCTTCAGAGTTCCATAATTACCTCCACATAAAGAAAAACAAGGCTAATAGATAAAAATCATGAATATAATTTCACTTTTCATTATCTTTCATCACGTCATTTAAGTAACCACCTTTTTAAAAAAAAAAAACCATCCACTGTCCATATTAAGTTTCATTCATTCCATGGACAATAAATAATCCAAACAATATTTTCTTAAAAATATTTTCTTATGTTACTTAAAATAATTATGCAATAAAAAATATCTTCATTACCTATAACTATTTACATCTAAATATTTTTGTAGATAATGAAAATTTTCATTTCATACATTTATTTTTGTGAGTGATAATTAGATAAAATATTTTTCGAATCACTTTTTTTTGGAAAAATAAATAAGGCCTTAATTTAACTTCTACATAACCGCAGGCCGCGACTTTCACTCTCCTTCGTTCGCGACAGGGCAATCTCTCGCCGCACGCTAGCGTACATCGCAGGTAACAAACGTGCCTCCCTTGCGTGCGGATGAGTAATTTGCTGGCAAGAAAGGAAAAAATAAAA
This sequence comes from Angophora floribunda, assembly GCA_014182895.1. Taxonomy (NCBI): domain Eukaryota; kingdom Viridiplantae; phylum Streptophyta; class Magnoliopsida; order Myrtales; family Myrtaceae; genus Angophora; species Angophora floribunda. Next base: position 25,695,313 of record CM024711.1, on the reverse strand, counting down.
CTAGCAAATTGTTGGGTGCAAAATAAGGAAAAAAAAATGAAAAGGAAGAAAAATATAATAAATAACTTGAAAACATTTGGGTCCCACTTTTTAGAGAATTTTATGGGTTTCCCCCTTGTTGTTAAAAAAAGCACATTCTATTCTCTATGCAAATTTAATTTCTACCCCCTATTTGGCCTATAACTTTCTTATAATACGAGCATCCGAATCTTGTGACTTAACCCGTCTTCACGTAGACACACAACCTGCTTTTCCAAGTAGAATGGGCAAGACTTCACTCACAAGTTAGTTGATGTGGGCTCCAAATTCAAATTTAAGTAATTGACATTGTGATTTCGACACAATATCCATTAGATATAAGTCAAGTGCTTTTTCATTCACAACAATTTTAATTTTTATGTGTGGAAGATACCGAGTGTTTATAACATAAAATAATCAGATGTTCGCTTTTTTTTTCGTCGGACAAATTGTGTGTCTGTACTGTGATATCAAAAGGAAATCATCAATTATTGGGACCAAAATAAGGAATAAACGACGGTAGGTTAGAGTACATGAGAAAGGGAATAAATATATCACGGCTAAGAAGAAAAGGACAAGTAGAAGGGGAAAAAAGAAAATGAAATTACGAAGAAGAAAAAAACCAGAAAGTGGCCAAAAGGAAAGGTGGAAAAAAATAAAAATAGGAATCCGAAAATAAGAAAATGGAAAATCAGTAGAATCAGGCGGTGTTGCTTACATTGCAGAGATTCTGTCGCACCCATCTTCTTTTTCATTTTCCCTTTTTTCAGTTATTTTAAGATAAAAGATTCCTTCTGCATCTTTAATTGACCCGATACCCAGGTTTCTCCCGCTGCAAGCAATCGCCAAGCAGAAGGAACGAGAGAGAAGGGAGGAAGGAGAGTTGCAGAGAGGGAGGTTGGTGGTGGAGGCGGCGGCGGTCCGATTCCGAGATGGACGACGAGGTGGTTCAGCGGGTGTTCCAAGAAGGAGGGAGGGACTACTTCCAGCAGCAGCCCTCCACCTCCTCCTCCTCTTCCTCGATCCTCGAGTCCCTCCCTCTCCACGTGGTATTGCGTCGATTATTGTTCCTCTCTTTTCCGGGCGTTGTCTCTTTCGCTTGTTTCTTCAATCGATGCGCGCGCGGGCCTGCGATCGCCGCGAGCTCGGAGCTCGGCGGTTTTCCGGGGAACGGGGGGGAATGGACGGAGACGGCGCGCGTTTTGCCTCGTGGGTTGTGTCGGGAATAAGTGTGCGGATTAGCGCATTGAGGCCGGTGCTTTTTAGTTTGTTCCGTGAAGCTGGCGTTGGGGTTGCTGGGTTGGTGGGATTAGTGCGAAATGATTCGAGCGTCGGAATTTGGAGGAAAATGGACGAACTTGGAGACGATGGGTTTTCGTGTTATGTTCCATGAGGAGATATTTGGTTGGTGATTGGGGGTTGATTTATTGAATTTTTCTCAAAGTGTTCTATGCTTGGACTGAGAAGGAGGAGTTTGGCGCTTTCAATTGTTCTCGCATGATATTTGATCCATTGTCTGAGTGGACATTGATTGTCAATGGGCTGAGGAGATTTCCAGGAAGCAATTTCTTTTGGCACTAATACTTACTGTGATCTTAATTCTCCCTATTGATATCCTTGCAATGTCCTTCGGAAACTTTTGCATGCCTTGCTAATTGCATATTGTTTATTGCAGTCTTTTGATCACGGGTATTATTTGCTGGTAAAATCCATTCAAGAACTTCGGGAGAAGAAGGAAGGTCTTGTTACTGTGGGGATTGGAGGACCTAGTGGTTCGGGTAAATCAAGGTACTTCTGCTATCAAACTTTGCCCTTTATATCTCAGAGTCTCAGCAAATTAGCAAAAACTGAAACTCGTCACCGATTTTCCTTGTCCTAATTAGACTCATTACATAGCTGTTTAATTGTTTATGAAGCTTAGCAGAGAAGGTGGCATCCGTAATCGGCTGTACTGTTATATCAATGGAGAACTATCGGATTGGAGTTGATGAGGGGAACGATTTGGACTCTATAGATTTTGATGCATTGGTTCAAAACCTTGAGGTCTGTATGGTTTTCATCTTTACAAGGGTATCATATGTTAATACAACCTACAGCTGTTTTTAGCCATAAGATGCTAATGATTTAGTGTGTCTATGGTGACACCTGTTTTGTTAATGATTGTTCTAGGGATACTCATAATATGTAGTCTGACAACCAAATCCTCAAAATTGATAATTTCATGAGTTTTCTGCTTGATTTGCATTGGCTGAGATTTTGGTGATTCTTTGATAGTTTAATGGTACATTAAACCGAGTATCAATGAGACCGAATGTTATGTCATGAGGATAGCATTATGCCAAGGACATGCGTGGACAAGGGCGTTTGAAGTGTAGGAGTTAAAAGCTCACATGCAGTCACTGCACGCACGCGTGTGCCAAGAGGGAGGGAGGGAGGGAGAGAGACTTGATAAATTGTATAAGAATAGAGGAAGGTGTTTACTGTTGATAGTTAGTGACGGAACATAATTGAAAGTGTCATGGGAACTTGGGAGGCTACATGAGGGTTTATACTCTTCTTCACATGCAAGTTTTAGCTTTTACCTGTGCAGGACTTACTTGTATGCATACCGAATCCTTGGAGTTTTTCTCTATGTACCTTCATTAATGTAAGTGCAATAATCCTGCAGAACAGTCATTGTGGATATTACTGCTTTAGATCACCCTCATCGTTCCGGTATTCTTAATCTCATGCTCACTAGTGCCTGAATAAATAGGACACATCCTTTCCTAGATTTAAATGGTTGCGTATGTAGAGCATCAAATTAATAGAGATCTTTGGACCATCAGCTAAAGTACACAAAACTATCATACTCTCTCCTAGAGCAGCCTAGACCACTTTTGAACATTGAAGCGTGTGTACCATTGCATAAGAGATCTTTCATCCCATATAGCAGTTTTTCAGCGAGCGTATAGTATATTCCTTACATGAAATTACCTGGGCTGATGCATGTAAATATGCTGCTCTAGCTTTCTTTGTGATCAAGCAATTTTTATGTCAAGCTGCTCTTGTTCCAATCCCTGTAAATTAACAATCTCAGAAGCACATGTTGTAAGCTGTGTTACATAATTGGAGAGAACAAATCATTGAAATGAATTCCTTCTCGCTAAGTGTAGCTACTGGCTAACCGTGCTTTATAGTTGGATGCCTCTATACCGTGGATACCTTCCTTTTTTTTCTTGTCGACCCTCTTGCAGCTTACAATCTTCTGACTGTCAATAGTCTCACTGGCTTTGATTGCTGATTCCCACAAAAGAGTTTCAGCATTTTCATCTATGGTTTTTCTATGCGAAATCAGGGCTTGAGATAGCCTCATCTCACGGTAATAGGATGGATTCTTCGGCTCGACATCCATGTCATGGCTAAAGATTATGCAACAACATCTGGAGTCCATTTCTTTGCAAACTCATATCCTACCTCATCTTTCTCCCAGTATTCACGTGTCATTATCCCAAACTCATTGATTGCATTTTTTGAGCTGGGTGAGATCCCTCATATACTTGCATGCTACCTCTAAAGCTTAGTGAAGCCCCTGTGGCATGTGGACTCTAATTCTGGGTTGCCAATTTTAAGGTGTTTCCCCTTTTTCTTATTTTATGTTGTTTTGACTTTACTGTGAAGAGTTGAATTCATTATGTGAAATGGTGTTGGTGTGTTGAAAGTTGTGATTGTGAGCTGTTCTTGTAATCTGCTTGATTGTTCTAGTGGTGATATATTTCTACTCTCCCTGTGGATTTAGGTTGTTGACTCAGTCGTGTATGTCTTATACATTAATTTACCATATCTGCTTGCTATGTCTAATGATTTAGATTTCATTAATAGGATTTGACAAATGGGAAAGATACTATGGTACCCGTGTTCGATTTTCAGCACAAAAGATGTACTGGTTCAAAGACAATTAAGAGTGCTTCTTCTGGTGTGGTATGCTTCTATAAGTCGAGGGTTGACATGTTGCTTGGCACTATTGCAGTGTGTTTACTTATTCTTCAATTAATTGTTTTAGGTGATTGTTGATGGTACTTATGCTCTACATGCGAGGTTGCGATCATTGCTAGATATTCGGGTTGCTGTGGTAATTTCCTTTTCAAAATTGCATGATTCATTCGATTCGTTCTTGATATGATGATCGTATAGTCAGATTTGTCTCTTCTTTGGATCAGGTTGGTGGTGTCCATTTTAGCCTCCTTTCTAAGGTCCAATATGATATTGGAGACTCTTGTTCACTGGATTCTCTCATCGACAGCATTTTTCCTTTGTTTAGGAAACACATTGAGCCAGATTTACACCATGCACAGGTTGGTCTTTCATTTTCGTCATATCTAAGCTTGCTGTCCTTGCTTATTTTTTGGATTTCTCTGCAGATTAGAATCAACAATAGCTTTGTTTCATCATTCAGGGAAGCAATCTACAAGTTAAAATGCAGAAGTGAGGTTCGTATCGTGCAATTTTCTAATTTAAACCTGGGAGAAATCATTCCCTCCATTACCTTGTCTTGTTTGTTCGAGTGTGTATTTTGGTCATATATTTCTTGCTATCTACAACAGTAGATCTCTAATGAGAGCTAGTTTTTCTCTTCCTTCTTGTCCCCGTACATTTTTTTAAATTTGTGTACCCTCACTACTCTTTGTCCCTCCCTCCCCTCTTCCCCTCCCTACCCCAACAGTAAAATTCATATAGCAAAAAGTTGTCCTATGGAAACAATGATGTGCAGGTATAAAAGAGTAAGGACAGTTTAAATCATGATGGAACCTGTCCTATGTTGGTCATCTCAGGGTCTGAAAGTTCTGAGATCATTGCTGTTTAGGTGAACCATTCTATACCTTACCATATGAAGGGACCTATTACTGATATGTGGGTCAGTAATTTTTTTGAAATTAGGAATAACAATATTAAAGTAATACTCTGAAAAGACTTCTTGAGGTTAGTGGGATCGATGCAGAGTTATGATCCAATGCTTATATGCCGACCTCATTGGGACTTGTGAGTAAATTTTTATGTTTAACTAACAAAAAGAGGGAGTAATCTACATCCCAGTCATTTTTGACATATTTTATTGTTTGATACTTAAAGTTGTTCTCAGGATTTTTTACGAAACTTGTTTTGTGGTGGATAATTAACATATGTTTTCGTGATCCACAAGTAATCACCACTACTTGTTATATGTACTCTCTTTACATCATGATAACTTAAAATGCTGTGTTAAGGGTATGTCATACTGAAATTCATGCTCTGTGGTAGTTTTTCAAGAAGTTACAAACAAAACATGCTATTATGAATGCCATCTCCTGTTTAAATTCATTTTTCCTATGTTTTTGTGGTTGGAACTTCGAATTGATAATGCAACATAACATTACAGTCTCCACAAGCCTTTCCTGCTCAGGTTCTCCGAGGAAATGAAGCTCAAACAGATAAGTAAGTATATCTGCAAACTGTTATTCTTTTGTATTGAGTGAACTTGGTTGTAGGGGGTGACATCCTCTTTTGCTTTTAGCTTTATTGAGATGTACCTGAGGCCTCCATCAGCTAGTGAAGAAGCACGAATAAACGATTGGATTAAGGTTCGTCAATCTGGTATCAGGTATTATCTTTCCCTGGGCGACCAGAGGATTGTTGACAAGCATTTCATTATCCGACCCAAAGCAGAATTTGAGGTAAGAAACACCTCATATCTCATTACACTAAATAATTGTCCTTTGAGTTGACTAGATGAATTACTCTGCTGGTGTCTTGTCCTCTTTATCAATTTTACAAGGTTTCTATTTCACTCATAAGAACCTTGACTTGCAGCTAGACTTAGCATTTGAGACAATTTTTCTCCAATTTGAGAATTGGCATTCATAAAAATCGACTTACACGCATATATTTGGTAGTAGCCATGAGAGTAACATGTCCATGGAATACTTCCAAGCAACTGTATCAAGGAATTTTGAAGATGGAACCTTTTGGTGGTACTCTGACTAGTAGTCATAGTTGCTTCATTTTTTAAGTTGTCAATTTGTATTGCTACAAATAATTATGTTTACTCAATGTTGCATGTATAATTATCAGATCTCAACTGATCATCTCATTTCATGGCTTTGACTAACTTTGTCTGAGAAGACTTGCCTTTTGCAATTTGGCAATTCAATACAATTAATGACTTTGGTTGATTTTTTATCCTCAAGTTGTGTTCCTTCTAAAATTCTGATGAATTGGACGGCTATTCAGGTCTGTCTCACATTGATCTTATATTGAAACAGGTTGGACGGATGACACTAGGTGGATTGCTGGCTCTAGGTTACACAGTTGTGGTCAGCTACAAAAGGGCGTCTACTTTTGTTACTATGGGCAATCTCTCAATGTCTCTCGAAACCATTGATACTCTTGGCGAGACATTTATGGTGCTGAGGGGTACAAATAGGAAAGTATGATTTTCTCATCATTACTTTAGCTTTGTATTATTTTTTATGGCAGATGTTTACATTTTCACTCAGAGTTTCAACTAGCTTTTCCACGAGGCTTTGGAGTGCTTCCTCTTTGGGGCATGTCTATTTTTAAAGTCAAGTAGTAATCTTTTATGTGACCTATTTGAAGAAGGTTTGTACCCTAATAATCCCCATGGTGGATCCCATGACTTTAATTACTGCCTAAAAACAATCAAATTGTTTTGGACTTGCAATGATATGATAAGGAAATAAGAGAGTGCCGCATTGTTGTTAATTGAATAAGTTAATAAATCCTTTTCCATGCAGTCCTTTGTTAACCTGCTTGAAGTTCCTGCTGCCATTGGGCTCTATGCTCTCTGTGTGTTGAGCTTCTTTAGCTCTGTACCGTGTGCTCAAGATGCAGCTTCTTTAGATCTGTAACTGTTTGTGAATTTCCCATTCAGTTGAGGAATCTGTACGCAGTATTGGAGTTTATTTTGGTCAGTTTGTTGTGCTTTAGGCTGTAGGTGCAGAAGCATCGCGATTGGGTATAACAAGACCCTGGATCACCAAGTCATATTTGGAAATGATTCTTGAGAGGAAAGGTCGGAATATATCCCGTTGTTTCAATTGTTCATCTATTTACTTTCTAGTAGTGATAATTGCAGCTAATGCTTTTCACTAACTTTCTGTTAATCTGACTACAGGTGTCCCGCGCCTTAATACACCGCCACCGTTATCAAGTGTATCTGTGACTGGAAATCAAGAGAGAACTGTTGTTGCTCCGAAGCCGATTCGTGTTACTCCAAATCTTGCGACACAGCTTGAGGATATGTCGCTGCCATGGACTCGATCTCCTACAAAATCCAAAATGGAACCCGTTGTTGCAACGTGGCATTTCATTTCATCGGATCCTTCCAATGCTGATAGTCCAGTCTCAGGTATGTTCATAGTACTACTGTGCTTCTGTTCTTGCATCTAAATGAGTAGTTAAATAGATTATAATATACAGGTCTTTTCTAGATATATTTACGGCTTCTCTCATGAAGCAACCGCAGATTCTTCTTCTTTCAGGGATACTGTGAAGCTTGCTCCAATGCCTGATTCCTATGATCTTGATAGAGGCTTGCTTCTAGCTGTTCAGGCAATTCAGGTAAGCACTGCAAATTCAGCCATAGGCTCAATGGCTTATGTATGTAGACATTTGGGTACCTGAGTTTTCTCTTTGTTTCTCTTTTTTGGTAAGTTTCCTTTCTTTAAACAATATTCAACCATATATTTTCTATTTCCTGATGCAGGCTTTGTTGGAGAACAAGGGTGTCCCTGTTATTGTTGGAATTGGTAAATGGGTCTTTGGTCATTTGCGAACACCCACCCTCTATATGGTCTCATGGTTATGTTGGCAATTACTTGTGTTGTGTCTCTGTGCATATTTTTCCTTCAAAGAATTTCAAGCATTTAGAACCATATCATGAAAACTGGTAATAATAGAAACTTCTACAAACACAACATTTTCCGGAGGCCACTTTCACTATTGTGAATTAACCTATTGTTGGTAACCTCTTCTAAATTGGATGATTTCTCAGGACTGGAGTGCCCAAGGCAACTCACATGAGACTGAACAAATCCTCTAGTGCTGTCATCTGTATTCTAATTTTTAAATACATTATACATGTCAAAACCCAACAAGTATCTAAATGAGTTTGCTTGGTGATAAGCATGCATTCATAACTTCATTTGAAAAATTAAGTCTTTTCACTTGGCGGTAGCTAAGAAGATTGTAATTTGCAACAGGAGGGAAACTACATTGGGTCTAAACTTACTGGGAGGGGAAGACAACTAAATTGAAAATGGAGTGTCGTAAGAGCTTCTCTGCTTGGAAAATTTGAATGTTCTCCTCAAGCTATTTTTTAAGTACAAATTGGGCATTCAAATACTCATATAATATTGCCATTGCTAAGCTACAGAATAGATTTTGCTCCATTTTCAAAATGCTTAAGGTTTTTGAACAAACAGTTACACATTTCAACATGTGTATCTGATTAAAGCACATCATGACTCCAGGGCCGACACTCCCTCTTACGGTCATTCTGTTTTCCTTTTCTAGTCTCTGTCTAACACATGAGGGGGAGTGTTGGGAAATTTACTAGATTTAAAGCATTGCTCAATCCCTAACTGCTTAAGTTTTCCCAACAAGTTCATATGATAGATATGAATGATTTACATCAGTTCAACATTCTTGAAGTTCTAGCTGTTCATCTAGACATCTAATATGAAAGAAGAAAATAGTTGTTGTAGAAAAAAGTTTGAGTTACCTTTTATGTCATTTGTTTGCATGCTTGTTAGCGAAAGTTCGAACTATTGCATAAAATGATTTAATGTAGCCACTCAACTGACATATTCTTGAAACTTGAGAGTATTTCAGTATGTCAGTGACTTGTATGCTTTTATTGTTGTTGCAGGAGGACCAAGTGGCTCTGGAAAAACTAGTTTGGCTCACAAAATGGCAAATATAGTAGGCTGTGAAGTGGTTTCTCTTGAAAGCTATTACAGGACTGAGCACATGAGGGATTTTAAGTATGATGACTTTGGGTCTATTGACCTATCTTTGCTTTTAAAGGTGAGCAAGAATAATGACTTAAGTTGCTGTTCATAGGATCCTTCTCCTTGGCTTTAAATGCCTAAAACCAGTTTAATGGTCTTTTGTTGAATGGTAAAGAAAGGAATAGGGCGCATTCTATTTGGGCTATATATATGTTTTATGTTCTATGACAGAAGAATTGCTATCACTGAATTTTCAAGTGTCAATTATCTGGCTCATGCTTTATGGGGTAAAAATATCATTGAGGCAATTGATTTTTTTTTTCCCAAAGACACTGTATTTGCAGGACATATTGAACTTGATATATATTTTATGACTTCTGTCATTGGTTTGAGAGGAATGGATTAGTTAAACCTAATGTTTTTGTGGCTTCTTTTGGTTCAATACTGAAGGTGGGCACTTATGCTTTGTTTTTGGGCCATTTCTCTGTTACTTGATTGTCCATCTTCAACTATTTGAAATTTCATAGAGTATGTGCTAGGCAAATCCCTTCTGTGCTGGGTCTTATACATTTTGTTCATTCAGGTTTCTTGACTTGGATAATGAGGTTGCAGTTGTCGTATTGTTGACAGCTTCAAATAGTTGTCGATCATTTATTTGGAAGTTATTGTCAAGCTGATATCTGACTTTATGAACATTTGCAGAATATCAATGACATTAAGAAGGGTCGGAAAACAAAAGTACCAATATTTGACTTGGAGACTGGTGCTCGAAGTGGATTGAAGAAGCTAACAGTTTCTGAAGATTGCGGCGTGGTCTGTCTTGATGCTCCTTATAGATTGCTCCCTTGTCTTTTCTTAAAGTCTCCTTAAAAAATCTTGCAATACAGACTGCTTAGTTCTCTATGATTAAATTCCTCTCTTAGGAAGAGATTCCTCGTGGAAGAAGTTAAAAGATTTGGTAATCTAAAGAAATACACTAAAAGAAGAAGTGGAACTGATCATTTGATTTTCCAAGCTTCTTAACTTGCAAAAGGGAAAAGACGTAAAGCTGGTGTTGAGTTGAGGGGAGAATGCAAAAGGTAGTTAGTGGAGGAGTTGCGACCATGTTTGTAGTCTGCACACCCCTTTTAAAATTGAGGGTGGACTCAACTTGGTAGAAACCAACTTATGGGTTAAGATTCTGGATCTGGATATCAGTGTAATCATGAAATCTTCTTAACTGACAAATGCATGACTTACAAAGAGGTCTTTTTAATCAAATAGCTTTTGCTGCTATCCTAACAGCAATAAATTAGTTTAAGTTTCAGTGCGGACAGGACAAAAACTTGCCATTGCCATCACTCATATAGTGTCAAGTGAAGCTATTTAAATCTAAAATCACCTTGAAGACTGTTATATTACTCAATTATTATGCATGGTCATTACCGATGTAAATGAGAAACATCTTTTGTTGTAATCAATGTGGTGTGGGTTACATGGGTTGTTAATCATGCTGCTTTCTCTTTGGGTTGTGATGATGCCATGTAGTTATTTGCAATATTACAACAGTGCAATGGATTTGGCTTATGGTCCGGGCAATAACAAAATAAACAAGAAGAGAGACAGAAATGGGATTGAAGTAGGTTTTCAAATTGTAGGATAAGCAATCTTGATCTATAGATCCTGAACAAAACCTGTACTTCCTTCAAAATTTATGTGACTGGAGGACAATTATTATCTTTAATTTTGAATTCTTGTCTATATTGATGATATAGTGTATATTGATGGCAATTTATTTGTTCCTTTTTCCACTGGAGCAGATAATTTTTGAAGGCATATATGCTCTGCATCCTGATATCCGAAGAGCATTGGATCTGTGGATTGCTGTTGTATGCACTTGTTTACACTTTTTATGTAAACCTTTCGATCTTCATAATTTTCCGAACCTTGAACATCAATGTCTAAATGCCTCAACACATTTCAAACAGGTTGGAGGTGTTCATTCACATTTGATATCTCGAGTCCAAAGGGATAAAAGCAGAGTGGGCTGTTTCATGTCTCAGAATGAGATCATGATGACTGTCTTCCCCATGTTCCAACAGCATATTGAACCACATCTTGTTCACGCACATGTAAGTGAAGCTGGGATTACAAGGCCGAAATGTTTAATTTCGAGTGAATTTTTTTTAATTTGCTGTATCACTTAGATAATTTACCCTGGAGAAAAATGAACTTTCCGATGCTACTTTGTTCTAATTGTCTTTTTTAAGGGTTAACTTTGGTCGTGTGCTTTGCAGCTCAAAATTCGGAATGACTTTGATCCAGTACTTTCTCCTGAGAGTTCACTGTTTGTTTTGAAGAGCAACAAACGAGTAATAGCACTACAATGGTTCTGTTGCTCCTATTTTGAATATTTATTTGGTGGTTATGATGAAATGCAATACCCTTCTATACTAGGTGGCTTATCAAGATATTCTAAAAATTCTGGACCGTGGAAAGATCTGCAGTTCTGCTCAAAATTTCATTGATATATACTTGCGGCTTCCCGGAATTCCTGCTAATGGACATTTGCAAGAGAGCGACTGCATAAGAGTCAGGATATGTGAGGGCAGATTCGCTGTACTGATACGGGAGGTTTGTGATGAAGTTGCAATTGTCATCTTTCTACTTCCTATAGCTAAACGGAAATACTAGCTTCTCATTCTCTTCTAAACAATATATGTCAGCCTATAAGGGAAGGCAATTTCATTATCCAACCCAAAGTAGATTTTGATATCAGCGTCAGTACGGTTGCTGGTCTCTTGAACCTTGGGTGAGTTATATAATAGCTGGTCTAATTTACCTTCCTTTATTTACTGCAGGATTTTATTTCAATTGAACTTTAAGATCTGTAAGATCTTGTAATGTATCCTTTTTCTCTCGAGCTAATACTAGTGAGCTTGACATGGTTGTGTTCTTCCAAACTAGATAGCAGGGACTCTGTCTGAGTAATGCTTACTTAAAAGTTTTCTTATGTAATAACTTTAGGATCTTTTAGTATCAATAGTTCTGAGTACATAGGGAGGTTTTCATTTTTCTGAATTTCTACTGGATATTGATGCCTTTTAGAGTGATAATTGAACAAAAGAATGATCCCTTTAAAGTTTTGATGCCATATACTGACCTTAGATAAGTGTGTAGAAGCCATGCTTCGTTTTGACTGTTGTGGATTTTCTTGAATTTCTGTAATTGTCTGCTCAGGAGCATTTTCTTATATGCAAGAGTGACAGTAGAATTGAACCGCTGTATGGTTCTTATTTTCTGTTTTTGTGCAAGGATATGCCAAATGCTGAATAGGGTGGTGTCAGCTGTCTATTCTCGTGCTAGAGAAACCTAGTCTGCAGAAGTGTCTTGATATTAATGTCTTATTCTTGAGGAAGAACTGTAGTTTTGTCTCATTGGGGGTGGAACGGTTTGGACTGCCTAAAAGAGGAAGGGCTCTGAGGAAAGAAAACAATGGTGATATTAGAGAGATTTGTTAAGTATCCCACATTGTTTGTCTTTGGGTCTTGTCTTGGCCTTATGTATATTTTATGTGTTTCCACCTAATAGTTTAAGCTTTTGGGTTTAATATCCTAACAAAATATTAAATATTTTATTTAACTTGTTGTTCTTGTTTGTCTCATCACTTTCATCATTCCACTTCCCGATTTGCATCTGAAAGGGTATGTTTAATGTCCTGTATCACTTGTCTATAAGGTTTGTTAAGGCCTTATATGTATTTGCCCTTGGTCTTATAGCTTAAGGGCATGTCTTCAACGTATATTTAGGTGTAGTCTCCCTACACCTTATAGCTTACTGTGCACTCATTTGACTTTTTCAAACCCAAAACACCAAAAACTTTTATAACAATAAACACCTTGACATGTACATCTGCACATAGGTTTTTCATTACTTGTTGAAAGTTGGATGTTATTTAAACTTTGCTGGGGGAAAAATGTAGTTTTTTACTGTGCTGAATTGGAAATGACAAGCTCTAAGTTTTTGGGTTGGATATTCTGACAAAACTTTTCTAGAAATGGAGCTGTGAATGTGGTGAATGCTTTAATATTACCTTAGCTAATAAGACTTTCCGTGCTTTGACAGAATTATGATAACCAATAGTTCAAGGGCAGTGTCAGGAAAACTTCTCTCTATCTTTGATAACCTACTTAGATGGTTGTCTTCGGCAGTTTAAACCTTGCATTGGACCCTCCAACCTAAGAATGTCAGAGTTATTCATATGTGTCACTCTCATGTCGTCTTCTGCTAGGAATGGAAAGATGAAATGAAGATACCCGCATCTTCCAGCCAAGATGCAACTTGATGGAACATAACTGGCCCAAGGGCATACATAGGCCTGTTTATTGATCTTTGATCAGGGGAGAAAGCTGTTCTCTCTCCTGACATTAAGACTTCTAGTAGCTTGATACAGTTATTTTAAGAATTTAGATTCAACTTCCATAGTTCCAAGAGAAAATTGTTCTTGTGCTGCTTACTACTTGCTTCAAGAATCTAGATTAGAAGTGTCTGGACAGAGAGATGTTGTGATCTGTCTCTCACAGCAATTTAAGAGGTGCCTTCCCCTCTTCTCCTTCCCCTCATCTTTATGTGGAAACAACTTTTGTTTCTGTGTCCTTGTTTATTATCTGAGTATTGTCTGTGGTGAGAGCCAGGAAAAAGCCTCACTGGAGAGATAGAAGAAGACTGATCCTATTTGATTGCCCTCTCCAGACCTCAGAAATAGGAGCCTTGGTTGCTACAAAACTTTTTGGAATTACTAAACCACTCTTCTTTCTTTTACTTGTCCCCCATGTTTGCATCTCATTTAACTTTTTTACCTTTATCTGCTACTTTGAGGAGCTCTACATACATGCACAACCGTTATGGATGCTCTCCTGCTACTGTGTTATGGGTTCAGTCCACTCATAGCTGGTAGCTTTGGTTTGGCAATCTGTTAATAACACCTTTTCTCTTTCTCCCTTGTTTTCTCCAGGTATCAAGCTGTGGCGTACATCGAAGCTGCGGCCTTCATATATCAAGATGGGAAGGTTATAATAGCTGACAACCTTTAGTTTCTTTTCCTTGTTGGGCACAGTGGTTGACGGCTTTTTAGTAGGCAAAATTTCTTGCATCTTTTATGTGTGCACATTTTGCTATGTTCACTAAGTGGCATTCAATCTATGTGCAATTGGGGTCCTTCCGTTTTTCTGACTTTTGGAGCTTGCTTATTTAGTCCCCATTTTCTCTGTATGTGCAATTCTATGCAGTTAATTTTGTGGACAATCTCCATTTGTTTCATGGAAAATGAATAAAATTATCAAAAAATGATTGCTTTTATGGCTTGAAATAATTAGCCAATGAAAACTTTTTTTTTCTTGACAACAATTTATGTCTAAATATTTTTGTAGATGATGAAAATATTTTTCATTTATTCATTTTTGTAGGCAATTATTTTTAGAAAAATGTTTTTTAAGTCATTCATTTTCCATGAAACAATCGGAGTGTTAGCTGCAGTTGCTTTTTTTTTTTTTTTTTTTTGGGGGGGGTGTGCACTTGAATATCAGCAATCTTCATATACTCATGTGGGGAGGCCCCTAGAAATAAACTTGACTGAGGTAAAAGGAGTGTTTGTATAGTTTGTGTAGTTTTCAATAGTGTATCTTGAGAGTCTACCATAGGAATTCATTCTTAATGAACAAGCTCTGCCTGGAATTTTGACAGACTTGGGTACCAATTTCTACTCCAAAATTATACTCAGGGAGGCCTCATTCACAGATTACATTCTGGGCAATGTTTGATTTACAAGTAGTGTCTGTGATGCATTCTCTCTCAAGTAACCCAATCAGTGAATTAGAATTTAGGTGTCTATAGTGTCATTACTCCAAAAGCAACAGGATATTACATTGAGTACCGATATGCTGCAGTTCCTTTCGGAATTTTAAGTATTCCAGAATAAAGATAGCTCTAAATTCCTATGCTCCTTGGGGGCATTACAGTGCTTCTTTTGGACATGACAACTGATTTCACACTTACTACTGTGTGATGACATGAGCAGTTGCCATCGGATTGCTGCATCCCCCCTTAATGGATCACTTCTTAGAACTGAGTATTTCAAACTCTGTCCACACTGTTAGCCTCCTTCTCTATTAGTCTTGGGAATATGGCTGATCATTTGATAATTCTACTTATATACCCATATATTATGCCAAAAGCTCATTATTTTCTGATGAATCGAGCCAACCTCTTTCTCTGGTATATCTTGCTGGTACTTGAGTCGATTACTTATTAGCATGAGATTGTATCTGCATATCCTCCATATTATCTGTAATGTATGCATGTGGTGAGTGATGATTGACTCCCTTCGATTCTGATCTTTATTGTACATATAGTTTATTTTTTCTGTAAGTCAGTTGAGATATGAGTCTAGTTTCTTGTACTTATTATGTAGCAGAACATGGGGCACATTTGCTTTTCAAAACTGACTGTATCTAGATGCATCTTCCAGATTCTCATTGAAGTTGACCATCTGCACGATATTCCTAGTCCTTATTTACAAATCAAAGGGGTCAATAAGGAGGCTGTAACATCTGCAGGTTTTGTTCTGAAGTTGGATGGCTCCTATACTACTAAGGTTCTTCTCTTCTTACATGAAGTTATTTAGTCATTTTTAGCTTTGATGTCTTGGCACATATGGTTGTCATGCTTTATGTTACCTAAAATTTTGCTCTTTATTAGAGCTATCTTCAAATAATCATGGAAAGATTGCCAGCAATAGAAAGAAGTTCCAATGGGATTCATACTCGACAATCTGCAAGATTGCAGGAGCTTGTGGAGCTTATACAATCTCAGGTGCTTACCTCCTACCTACTTCAATTTGCTGAAACTTTACGGAACATGGACTGACTAGTTTCTTTAGGCAAAGAGTTTCTTGCAGTACTAATCCCTTGCTAAGTCAAATCAGTCCACTATTCTAGATCTCTTAATTGCTCCTTCATAGAATAAGGGCAGTAGTTCTGGTTCTTTGGGAGTATACTTTTCCTTTATCTAGTGAGGCCTAAAACTCTTAACAACTTACAAAATTTTTTGTTCTCCATGGGGTGGATAACGTGTCATCTATTTACTGAAAGAGTTTGTCGAACTGCTATGTCATCATATTTTAACCAAAAAGAGTAGATTTTGATCTCTACGTTCGCCTGAGATGGAACTTATTTGGATTTTCTTGGTTTTGAAGTGCAATACTTTTATGGCACTGATGCTGGCTAGCTGACTGCAATAGTGTGGAATGACCTATGGCAACATTTACCTGTCCTAGACAGTTTATCGTTGACTTAAATTCCACTTGATGGATTTTTGCTTTATTATAATCCATCTGAGTGTAACATTTGAATTGAATTAACCCATTTATCTTGTGGCAGCATCATGTAAATGTAGTATTTCGTATGACAGATATTGAAGCAGACCCAATTGAGCCATGTAGTTTAGGTGGTTGTTGAATGCTCAGAATGAAAGTTGTCTTGGTAGAGAATGTCATGGCTAGGTCTTTACTTATTCGATTAGGTTGCCTTCCCTTATTATGGTCATTGGTATATGCTATGTATCCATGACAACAACAAAGAATAAAATTCTGAACTTCTATTCTGCAAATTTTATATCATCATGTAGGGAAGCTGTTCAGCTTCAGAATCCTCACCAAGTAGAGAAGTCATTCCAATAGAAGGTGTGATCGAAGACATGCAATCCAGGATTAAAAGGCTGGAGCGATGGCATGCGATTAATACGGTAATTATCGATATCTCTATTCAGATGTTTACTCATTTCTTTCGTGGAGGGATTATGTGAAGTGTATATTAAGGGCAGTTGTGAACGCCTGACCTATGCTTTTCCACTCCGTGGAGTAAGTAATTTACATCTACTTTAGTGTCCATAAATCTATATGTAAGGCAAATTGAGCAGTGCTTGGTTGTTGCCCTAATTTAGATTCCTCTGATGTGTCTGATATTTTCAGGTCTTGTGGACTTTTCTGATGTCCGCCCTCATTGGTTACTCGCTTTATCAAAGAAAGCGCCTATAACTTTTCAGACTCCCTGCATGTACATAGTCCTTTTTTTCTTTGATAGCAATTGCCCATCACAGGGGCCGATTCAACTTTCTCAAGGCCCACCACTCGAATGTTCTACCAGCAAGGATTTTGCTGAAGATCATTAAATTAACCCAGAATTAGAAAGAGGAAACAATCTCTGCAAGTTGTAGATGCCAGTGCAGGATTTGCTTAATTATTTTTCTTCTGTTAGGATATTCAGAACATGAACACCTGTTAACAAAAATTCTTGGGTCCCCACGATCTCATGGATCGGTTGAGATTATACTGAAGATATAAGCGGAATCTCTTCCTGCTATTTTTCTTTCTGTGCCTTTTCTTGCAGTGTAGGTGGTCACCGAGAAAAATGAAGCATGTGAACCTGTTATCAAACATGTAATCTGCATGAAATCACTATGTTGTTGCCGATTCATAGTTATTATGAAATCCTTTCTTAATCAACTATCGTAGTCTGTTAAAATAAAGAGCCCATCTCTCCTAGAAATGTGGGTTACACTCATGTAGGATCAGAACACCACAATACCAAGAAATAAGGAGGTACAGGCCGAAGTGGACATGGTAGTAAAGGTGGGAAGTAATAAAGTGCAGGCCGAAGTTGCAACAAGTTGCCTGCACACGACAGTGTCAATAATTCATCTTGATTAGGGTATAAAAGAACAGAATTGTGCTCTTCAGCCATGAACAGCCTGTAAAGAATCATAATCCATCTGTCGACAATGATCAAAATAATGTTCTCCACCCATCAATCTGATATAAACAGTAGCATATGACTCAACCCATGAAATAAATCCACCCCGTGCTTGTATCATACCTATAGATAGATGTCCAAAACTCAATAGGAGTCGACTACATTCACTACACAATGGACCAATTTTAAGGGCCGCACATTGGTGAAATGAAACAGTGGTGAGTCATTTACAAGTCCCTGAAATTTTAGCTTTTCCTTCTTTTCATGCATCAGCTATTGCCTTTAGGAGAAAAGGCCCCGTCTCCTCATGAATTCAGCAGCTATTGCAAGTAGAACTATAAATATAATGAGCCACAATCTTGATCCTCCTGCGTCAACAAAAGATCAAAAAATAATAAGATAGGAGTGATAAGATGTAGTTACATCATGACTAATTTCTTAGTTGGAAGCACCGACAAATATATAAAGATGATGAGCAAAAAAGCTCTCTAAAATCAAAGATCAAACTTCAAAATTTGAAAATCCCTAGAATTCAAGGACCTGGACAATTTTCAGAACATGCTACAAATGAAAATAGATCAAGTAGCATAGATCCAAAGATCTTCACAGCCCTTGGGAGGTACTGCATACCAAGAACTAGGACTCAATTCTCTTCAAATTGAGGATAATCTAGTGTTCGTAAATCTGAAGCATGCATTTAAAAGTGGAGTCTCCTGATGCCACAATCTAACAGGGAAACAAGGTGGGGGGATAGATAAAAAAAAAGTTCCCAAATTACAGTATTCATTCTGTGAAAAGAAGGTTCTCTTTAATCAATTGACATGACTTTAATGAGGCACCACATACCTCAATCAACTTCCATGACACATGAAAGATTAATATCTAGCATAAGCTTTTTCTTCCCTTTTTGGTTTACTTTACAATATATAATACTTCAATACTATAATACACCTGAGCTGAAGTTTGAATAATTGACCTCTATGGGAATCCTCAACTCCCAGAAGTATTCCATCACTACTTTGCCTTTCGATATTCCCACCTTTCACACAACATTCATTTACGACAAGAACACCAAGTTTGATCTTATAAAATCTTTATTCAAAATTGCCTTGGCTCTCAAGGCCAGATTTGCATAAGTTACAATACCATAGAAGTCACATACCGCCATTGTTCGTGTCTTGAACCTGAGTCACCGTAGCACTTGAGTCCATGGACACTGAAGCAATTTCCCTGCAGTACAATCAATCAGAGTTAAATCTGGGAAGCACACAAATCCTTACTGCAAAGATGAAGATAGTATCTTAATCAAAACCTTGAATCGTGAGAGAACGCTAATGCTGTTACAAAACCAAGATGTGCTTTTCTCACAACAGTCTGAGTCTTCATACTAGTTGAATTTATGATAACAATGTCTCCTTCTATCGTGCCACTGCATTTCAATCATTCCAATCAAGAAAGGACCATAAGAGTGCCTCTTAAAATCAAACCCAATTGAATGTGGAGTAACAATATACATATAGTAACCATTCAAAGTAAATATGTAATGAAACCACACGTTCACAAGAATGCATCCACTGATATAATCAAAAGCAAATATTAACTTAAAAGGCATGAGTAAGAGGCAAAAAGCATCATTCAATATCATTCCATGTAGATCTAGCCTCCAGGCAATGAGATCAGCAAGTGTTCAATCAAGATGAGTATGTTAATTAATCACTTTCACCAAACTGACATATTTTTCCATTTGCCCATAATGCTGTTAAGTATGATGGTTTGAATGCCGCACTGCATCCTCTTTCCAATGAGCGCCATTTAACTCAATTAAGCTCCAATGGCAAGTATAGAAACCCAATCTTAGACTTAGGGCCAGATTTGCATACGTGCCTAAACAGTAAAGGAATTACTCACAGATTCAGTTGGTTGTGGGTTTGTTCTGCTTTTTATTTATTTATTATAATATATGAGAGAAAGCACATTTCCATCCGTCTCATTTTTGTACCGATCTAGATTGTAATTTATTTTCTCCATGTACATAACAACCCAGTCAGAATATCAATTAATAGGTTATTTCTCAGTTTTCCCCTTATTGATCCCGTTACTGATAACAAATGGCAGAACTTCAGGCCACTTAAACAACTTAAATAGATGAGTTTCATAATTTTCATCCAATTTTACGGCCACATTGATTGTGTGCCACTGTTCAAGACTACTTGAAGAATGTGGAGTATACGATCAGACTATCCTTACATATGTGACGGCCTTGCTTCTTCAGATAATTAATAAGAGATATTCCATTTCATAATATTCCAGGTTCCCCTATCTTTCTGAGGCACCTGATTAAGGTTCAATGTGGGCTTCAAACTCATGCAACTTAAATCATCACCAAGTTGCAGGAAGTGGTCACTCATTTCAGTAAAGGACAACAACATTATCCAAGAAAATCTAGTAAACTGAACTTGCTGCTTCTCACTGGCAATTCAGAAAAAACAAATTCTATATCAAAATTTGAAAAAGATATCAATATTATCATATTTCATTTGGAGCAACATGAATTTTATTTAACTATACAAGACTACTTGAAGGATGTCATCTAGTATCCCCAGAACCATACAATCCTTAGATACATAACATTTTTGTTTCTTTGGACAATAGAAACAATATATCCCATTTCCTACTATTGCAGGTTACCCTATTCTATTAATGCACCTGATTAAGGTTCGAGCAAGGCCTTATCCTTATGTTACCTAATCATCACCGAGTTGTGAGGAGCATTCACTATTCAATGATGAGCAGCAGCTTATATGATCAAGTAAATCAAAGCAAGCTGCTGCTTCTCACTGGCAATTAAAAAAAAAATTCAATCTCCAAATTTTAATGAAGCCAAATGCATGAAAGCTACATAAAAAGAGATTCCCAAGAAGAAGAATTATGACAAAGGCTGCCCAGCTCTTCTCATCAAATCAAATAACTTCTCAGCTAAGAGATGGGTGAAAATATAATGGCTGCAGTCGGTTGTCACATGATGAGACAGTGATTACTTACACAGCAAGGAGTTTTCCATCTGCTGAAACATTAAATGCAATAACCGGAACACGAACTACATGCTTAGAGCCGATTCTCTTCCACGAGGATGTGTTCCATGTCAAAATGCTTGCCCCTCGACCTATTTGAGGGTTGCAAAAACTATTTCAAATCAATAAATGGAAAGAAAACATTTCAGTGAATAGCCTCGATGTTATCACCTGTGACTGCAACGACATACAAAACCTGTGTCCCTTCGCTACTTTGAGAGAATCTGCAAAATCTGAAATCCTCACCCTGAACAGAGCATAGGAAGCCCATCAGACCCAAGACCATGAAAGGGCAAAACAACTTTACTGAAAGTTGTACCTAAATAAATGTCCAAGAAAGATGTCCTTTATTTTGGTTATGCACCAAAAATATGTTAAGTTCAAGAGTGATTGACCCCTGTAGCTGCATGTATTTAGGTTACCTTTCCCAGAAATGTTTCACCAATTCAAACAAATTTTTCCTATGGAAACTTGCTCAATGCACATACTTTCATTTCTAGATCCAAAGTATAACCTCGAATTATTCAGTTTGCTTCATAAATTAGGTCCATCCAAATCCTACAATACATACAGAGTTTTCACAGACTACCAAGGCAACAATTTTTTCTGCAATCATATGAACCTCCCTCAATGGTCCGTCCTTATAAACTATAGAACACGTGCATGAGTTCAAATTCTGATCCTCTGTAAAAAAGTTGTGAATTGCCTCATTAGACAGGAACCCAATATGTGCTTTGGTTCTAGTTGTACTCTTTAAATTAAAGTGGACTTGATTGCTCGGCAAAAATAGAAAAATGTAAATATATTAGAGATACCACAGCGCAGCAACGAACCAGATCTTATATGGAGAGTCCAAGAACTTAGATTGAAAATTTTTAAACAAGAAAAGGGGTTTCATTGGCTCACATCCTCTTTTGGTAGAGAAGCTACAGCAACTGAGGAAGCTAGATCCCAAACCCGACAGGGGCCAGAATTCCCCAAGGACACAAGGAACTTTCCATCAAGGCTGCAATGAGGAGTGTGTTGTACTGAGATTCTATAATTAAGGGCCACAAGAACCTTATTCCTACTTTTTATCAAGCTTTCCAATCAAGAATTATTTGATGCTACAACAACAACAAAAACCTGAAAGCAAGGTCTTTCACAGTCTTATGAGCCTGGTCCTCATTGAGGAAAATGTCCATGCTGGGCCACTTAAAGACCATTAGCTTGCCATCCTGTACTGCACCAAAGTACACATCATCTGTCATGCTATTCCAATGATATTTTCCCAAGAGTAAAGCAGAATAATTAAATTTATGTCATGCTTCATCAGATCATTCCCTAAATGAATGTGAATTAAGCAGCATGTTCCACACAATTATAAAACAAACACAAAAAGTACACGTGCTTGGATATTCAATGCAAATGGAAGTGTTTAGAATCTCCAAAAAGTCACTTGACTTCTTTTTCCCACCGTTCTTGATCATTAAATGACCATTAAAACAAGATTCAGACTTAAAAAAACCTTTAAATTTTTCATGATCAACCTTGAATTAAATAACCTAGGTCAAGGGTTCAGGAAAGCATCCTAGAAATTAATCTAGCTAGCCATGCAAACTAAGATACACTAAAAAAAGAATAAACTACAGTCCATAATTTAAATTTTTCTAACTAACCCATATTTTAAAGGGGGAAAATGCATGACTCTACATTAGCAGGCCAATGCAAAAACATCTTTCCATCTCTCCTCATATTATTACAAGTATTTGTGCAATAGATCCATATATCCTCTTTGCATACAACAGAAAAAAGAAATGTCTACCTCGCCACCAGCAGCAAGCAAAGAACCATCGTGGCTAAATACTAATGCTAACTGTTGTATAACATTCTCTAACTGCCCAAGCACTTTCTCTGACATCTTAAGGCCCAATTTATGATCTTCGGAATTTTCAGGATCCTCCCATTCAAACCATCTGGTCAAGCCAAATAAACATGTTTAATTCCAATATCGAGCAGCAATAAACACAGTCCAATATAGCCTTTTCTTTTCAATAAAGAAAAGATTATAAGAGGAAGTGGACAGTAAACAAGGACATAAATTTTCTGACATTGCTGAAAGTGCATTATGAGATAGAACTCTCCAAAACATATAATTTATAGTTGATTGGCTTACCTAAAGCTTAAGTAGTTTGCCAAAGATACCACAAACATTACGCTAGCGTCAAGTGACCACAATGCTCGCTAGAATGGAAAGGTGGCAAGAAAACATACCTACAACGATTTGGCATCGCGCAGAGGACACCATCTCCTTGTGGGTGAACGGCCATTCTATAAGGCAATTCTGAACCAGTGCCAAGCTTAGCAACCTAAAGTGCACAGGATAGAGTAGGGGCACCAGTTATGAGACTAACAACCCAGAAAGTGCAGGTGTTAATTGGAATTAAATTGCCCAAAAAATGAACGATGCACTGAAAATAAATATTCCATATCCAATTAGGGACATGAAAATGCAGATGATTCCCCAGCAATAAACTTGACCGGTACACTGCCTCTATTCATTACAAAGTCAACATAAAAGCCAACGGCGAAGAGAAACAATCAAGGACAATGTATGACTCAGAAGCAATCACTGGCTACAGCACACAACAACTCCGATTAAGTTCAATAAACATGACAAAAAAAAGTCACCTTTAGTTTTTTAGACAAAGCCTCACCCTCCTGTGATCTAAAACATCGAAACGGAATGTGCTACGTCCATTCATTCCAAAATTCAGAGAAACCTATGGCTAGATTCCGATGAACCGTCAAACAAACGCAGCCGAGTTAAGTTTCCTAAACAGCGTAGATTCGTAGCTTCACCGTGTTCAATCAATCGAAGCAGGCAACCAGACACGCAACCAATCAACCAAACACCCAAACCGGAACGCCAACACAGCAGCGAATCACATAGACCAATCGAGGATTCTCGGATCTTACGGGCTGCTCGGAGAGAGAACCGGAGGCGAAGTCGTACTCGGCGAGGAGGACGGCGTTGGGGATGCCGCTCTTCCCCTCGCCGCCGCCGCCGGCGAGGACGAGGCAGCCGCGATCGCCGTCGGCGGCGGCCACATCGCCGCCCCGACCCCCTCCTCCGCCCGCCTCCTGCTCCTTCTCCGCCGGCGGCTCGCGCGATTTGAGGCGGGACCGGACGCGGTCGAGGGGAGCCCAAGCGGCTCCGTAGAGCGGCACGCCGTACTTCTGAGTGTCGCGGAGCTTGCTCTTCGCCATGGGAGGAGATCGGTCACGTTGCTCTGCTTCCTGACCTGCAACAGGAGAGAGAGAGAGAGAGAGAGAGAGAGAGTGTCGAGAAAATGCTCCTGCTCTTTTCGGGCTGGGAATTAAATACGCGCTCTTTCTAGTTTCTAATCAGGTCCTTGAATTTTTCTAATTTTATTCAATCGTGTCCTTCAAGATTGCTCCGAATTTTACCGAACAAGTTACTTCCGACACCGGATTCGGCCAAATATCGATTGAATTCTAATTGTTCATGTGGATAGTGACTCTAAGAGACTTTCTCTATGGTGATCAGTTATAATAAAAAATTGAAGGATATCTATATAACTTGATATATGTTTGAAAAAGAATATATAAACCTATTTGAGTATTTATAGACTTTCTCAAATGACTAAATGCATCGAGATATGCATAATGAAAGAGAGATATAAACACGATCTGAAGAGATTCGAGGCATCGATTAAATTATTAAAATATCTCTCATAAAGGAAATTATATCAGAGAAGTCCATAATTATCTCTAATAAATGCTGTACAATGTTCTCAGCTTTCTCCATATGTGAGTGTTTTGGTTGATAAAAGAAAAGTGGAAACTAAATTTGAAAATTGGGCTTATATACAGGGAAAAGATATGGTTCTAAAAAAGAAATCATGTTTACATGAAGGGAAAGGAGACCGATAGAAAGAATTGAAAGGAACTTGGAAAGATTAAAAAGGATGTACGGACCCCTAAAGTGTCAAAATTTGGCACAAGAGACACTAAGTGCCAAAAGTTATAAAATGTATACTTAAGTGCTAAAATCGGAGAAAAACAATTAATTAAGTGCCAATGGCAAAAAAATCCAGCAAAAATTTCAGCAAGTTAGGGTCAAAACGACGTTATTTTGGGTGCTAACATAGCTAAATAAGCTCAAAACGACATCGTTTTGGCCAAATTTTAATTTTTAATATAAATATTAATAAAATAATGTTAAAAACGAAATTTTTTAAAAAAAAGCAATAGCCCCGCTTGTGACCGCTGCCCCATCGCTAGTGGGGCGGCGATGACGGACAGTGATGGTCGTTGATGCCTAGGTGCATGTTGGCAACCCTCGCCAAATGTCAAGAGAGGGTGGTGATTGTCTCCCAGATTTGGGCAAGGGTCGGTTGCCCTCGCCCAGCGCTGCTAGTCCAAGCGACACGCACCTAGGCGTTAACAACCCTCGCCAAAGTGCCAGGGAGAGGGTCGACAACCCTTGTCCCTACCTTGGCGAGAGTGGTCAACCTCGCCTCTAGGAGAGGGTCGCCGCCCTCTCTCAGCGTCTGGCGAGGGTTGTCCGGCCCTCATCGTCCGTCGCCACTGCCCCACTGACAATGGGGTAGCGACTACAGGCGGGTTGCTGCCTCTTTTTTTATTATATTTCGCTTTTAATATTATTTAGTTAACATTTATATTAAAAAATAAAACTTTGGCCAAAATAGCATCGTTTTAAGCTAATCTAGCAATATTAGCACTCAAAACGACATCGTTTTGGGCTTATTTGGTCATGTCAGCACCCAAAACGACACCATTTCGACCCCAACTTTCCGGAAAAGTGCAACGTCAGTATTTTAGGCTGGGTTTTCTCATTGTTGGTACTTAACTGATTGTTTTTTTCCGATCTTGGCGCTTAAGTGTACATTTTATAACTTTTGGAACTTAGGCTATACTTATGCCAATTTTGATGTACATATTAAATCCCTCTAATCACATGGTTTTTTGAGGGGATTAGTTAATATTTCACAAATTTATTCCCATTTCTCACTCAAACCCTTAAGTTATATGTATTTATAGAATCATAAAATATCATACCATATCTTATGTTTTTATGTATGATCAAAAGAGATATATGTATAATCTTGAGAAATGTGAAGGATTGACTGAATATTTGAATATCACCAATAGTTATGATATTGTTTGGATAGCAATAAGGGAAATCGAATAAAAACATACCTAATTTCTTTAAATCATTTCTCTGCTTTTCTCTCATAGTTATCTAATTCTATTCTTTTCATTCTCAATCATTCCATTCAAACATAGTACAAATTAATGTTCTATGGATATGATATGTTAAATCCCCAATTGTGGTCTCCACTATGAGGTCACAATACGTGCATATTGAATTCTAGTACCAACATCATGGGTCTAACCCAGCCATTGCTAGCCACCATCTTGGTCATCCCTTTCTCATGCGTGTTGTCGATCTTGAACACTAATAAAGTATTAACGTGAAGTGTAATAGTAAAATGTGGCATTGAAGCAAAAGTGGCGGATTTTAGAGGTGAGCAGTTCTAGGTTTAAGATTTAGATTCTATACTTATTCCTCCTGAAATTTAGAATCTACTCACTGAAATGGGTTCATCTGCATACCCTGGATTTTATTCAGGTTCCACTTGTATTATTAATTTAATAATTGCAATGAATCATCATCTTTAATGATATGCGAAAAATATGAAATATTAATAAAGTAAAAGTCTTAGTCATAAAATAGAAATTTAGACTAATAGTTCCAAATTATACATTCATCAACGGACGTCATTGAATATTTTATAATCATGAGAAAATATAGATAAAATAAAATACAAAAACTTGTTTGGGGATTCAAATTCAACATACCTAGAACCTAGAATTGGTGTTTCCGATTCTATCGCGGAACTATGCTTACCTCTAGTGGATCTATGTCCCTCTCCTTTAGTCTTCAATTGAATTTAGGCAAGATCTTAATATATTTTCTCATCAAGAATATATTCAAAGGCTAACATCGTTCAATTTTTCAAGGAAAAAAAAAACAACTCACTATTTATTAAATTCAAAAACAAAACTAAGTGAAAAGTTAAAACTAATTAAATTATTGTGTAAAATGCACGCATGATTCATGATACATGGTTTCATTTTAGTAGCAGTACATAGGTACATAAGATAATAATACGAATAAATTGCTATAAGATGGATGGACTTAGTCGGTTTTAGCTTTGGAAAAAATCGATTTCATCTCCAATTGTTGAAATGATTTTTTCATGTAACTCTTTGTGAAAAAAAATAAAGAAGAACGGAAAAAGCCACTATAAATGTCAAACTCTATCCACAGCGACAAATTTACCTTAATGTTGATGCAAGACTAGCCTTCATCAACAATAGTGTGTTTGGGCATAAGTACAGCGAGAGTGTTAAAACTTGGCACGGAGGGACACTTAAGTGTCAAAAGTTACAAACGGTACACTTAAGTGCTACTTTTCAAAATAAATGGATCACTTCAATGTTAAGTCGTCGGAACCCTACCGGAAATCCTACGTGACAATTTTTTATTAATTTTCTTGCATACGTGGCTTGCTGGAAACACTAAGTTGGTGAAAAATCAGCCAAAACGACATCGTTTTAGCTGACATGGATTTATAAAAATTTATTAATTAAATAATATTAAATTTTTAAAAAATATTATTATAAAATCAATTTATTTAAAAAGAAAAAAAGAAGGGGAATGTGCAGCCCTCGTTGCGCCGCCCCACCCTCGCCGGGAAGGGCTGGCACCGGTGGGGAGGGTCGGCCGGGGTCGCCGAGCCCCGACTAGTGGCCGACGACCCTAGCCAGCCTATGGCGATCCGGCGCGGTGCGGGCGGTTTGGGCCCTTGGTTGGCGGCCCTTGCTGGATCTGGGGCCCGGTGGTTTGGGTGGTCGGCGGCCCTTGGCCCGGGGGCGAGGGCCCGCGACCCCAACTGGCCTGCGGCGAGGGCCCGCGGGCCGGCTGGGGCCCGATGACCTGGGACAACCCTTGCCCACCGCCATCGACCCTTCCTGGCGAGGGTGGGGTGGCGACAGCGGCGGCGGCGGGCTACACACCCTCGCCGATCTCATTCTTCTCTTTGTTTTTTTTTTTTTAAAAATAAAATCGATTTTAATTTTTTTTTAAATCTAACATGGACAATTTGTTTATTAAAATTGCCATGTGGATTTTTTATTTTGAAAAAAAAAGCTCCGTCAACAAATGAAGTCGTTGGAAAATGGACACGTGGTGATTTGGTTGGATTTTCTCACCGTTGGCACTTAAGTGATCTCTTTTGCTCTGATTTTGACACTTAAGTGTACCGTTTGTAACTTTTGACACTTAAATGTCCGTCCGTGCCAAGTTTTGGCACTCCTGGGGTTCATACCTCAGTGTGTTTGTGTGTTTAAACCATGCAAGGCTAATTCTCCATTATTCTTTTCAAATTTTTATCTAGTATTAGACAACTTAAAATGGTAAGATTGCACATTATCCAAATAGCATGCTCTGCACTCACCTTCATAAGGATCTTATGCATCAGAAATTGAGGCTAAAATACCTTATGTTTGAAATGAGAATTTAGTCAAATGCTTAAAGTTGGTTCTCACAAAGTAAGGCCTAGGAGAGGCATCACAAAAGGACTGAATATTTGCACTTGCTAAATTCTTGTTCTAAACATAAACTCTTTTATAACTCAAAACTTGTATCTATGTGACACATTTACCCCAAACTTGCATAGTATAACACATTTACCTCAAATTTCTTCACCAAAAACTTCAAACTTGTACCTATGTAATATATTTATCCCAAAATTTGGTGTCTTACAGAAGAATTTGAGATAAATGTGTTACATAAGTAATGGTATGGGGTTTCTGGTGTCACCAAAAAGTTTGGGATAAAAGTATTATATAAGTACAAATTTTGGATTTTTGGTTACGTAAAAAATAATGTAGGATAAATGTGCCACAGTGGGCAAATTTTGAATTTTTTTTCTTTTACCAAAAAAGAAAGAGTTAATATCACGAAAATTCCCAAACTAATTTTTTAACTACAAAAAGCACCGAATTGATATATTTGTGATAAATTTATCATCAAGTAGTTTTCTTTAAATTGGATTAATACTTTTGAAAAATTCCTAATTAATACACCTATGATAAATCATGGGTAAAAACCCAAACTAGACACAATGTCATCCAACTAAGGTAATTTTGCTACACCGGTTTATAGGGGTGAGACAGGATATGGAACTTATCCATTGAAAAAGATTCCTCATATTTTGGAACATGGAACCTATCCTGTCACATGTTCCAAGTTCTATTTAGGTTTCGCTTGTATTGTTAATTAAACGATTGTAATAAATTATTACATTTAATGACTACTTTTACTGTTATAATTTACTGACCATAACTTATACTTAGACATACAAAAATATGAAATATTAACAAAGTACAAGTCTTAGACATAAAATGAAAACTCAAACTAGTGGTTCAAGATTATACAGTTATTATCGAACACCATGAAATCTGTAGAGTCACGCAAAGAAATAGACTAAGAAAAACACAAAAAATTATTCCAAGTTCTAAATTACAAGTTTCATTGTTCTAGGTTTCACCAATTTAAAACTTAAAATCTACCAATTGAAATAAGTTCTCCAATTTTTCAAACTTGAAACTTACTCTGCAGATTTTGGAACCTCTGAATCTCAAATTTCAAGTTTTACCCTGGAATGATGCTTGTCTCTATTAGTTTGAGGGTTTTTACGGTGTATTAGTTTGAGATTTTTATTAATGTTAAACAAAGAACCATTAAAAAAAAGGAAAGATCCACTTATTCATGCTCCTGAACGACAACTCAACAAGTCTTTGGGCGGATTTATTAATTTATTTTTGGTCATCAATCCCCCAGCCCCCCTCCCCCACCTAAAAAATGATTAAGCATTCTTATTAAAGTACAAAAATTCAATCATACGCATCCCTTTTTTTCCTTCTAAATTCTTTTTTCTCTAATATAAAAATCTCTGCATCTCGAAAATGATAAAAAAGGAAGAAAATAAAATACTTTCCTTCATCCTCTGAAAGTCCTAACTGGCCGCACCACCTTTCTCCTTCCCGACCACGTGCTCTCTCTCTCCCTCTCTCTCTCTCTCTCTAGAACGCGACGAAGCATCGAAACTCAGAGCGCGCGAGCGCGAGCGAGAAGAGAGAGAAAGAGAGAATTGAAATCCGCTCATCGGAATCCATGGCAGCTCCGCCGCCGCACGCGATGTGAGAAGATCCTCCGGCGAGGGAGGAAGAGAGAAGGGATCCGGGGCCGGCGGCCTCGCCCCCCCGTCGGATTTCTTTTATTATGCACGCGTACAATCGGCTCCCGAGCAGCGGACACACGACGCCGTCCCCGCCCGGCTCGCCCCTTCGGTCCCCGCGCTACCGCCATAGCCGGTCCAAGGGCCGGTTCACCCCGGCCCAGCCCGGCCGGACCCTCGCCCAGCGGGTCGCCTGGCTTCTCCTCTCGTGCCTCCTCCGGAGGCAAGGCATCTTCCTCTTCGCCCCGCTCATCTACATCTCCGGCATGCTCCTGTACATGGGCACCGTCAAATTCGACGTCGTCCCCGTCATCAAGCACCGCCCTGCCCCCGGTTCCGTCTACCGCAGCCCCCAGCTGTACGAGAAGCTCCGGCCCGACATGGACTCGGACAATTCGTCCGCCGATGCGGTCAGTGCTTGGGGATTTCCCTCTCTTTTGGTTTGTGATCGATCCGTTTTGGTGTTGGATTTGGGTGGTATTTGATTTGGAGGCGGTCTTTGAGGACGCCTGTGAGATTGTTGTGTTTCTAGCCGAATTATTGGGTGAATTTTGGTGAATCTGTGAGTAAGTGGACGGTTAGGAATGAGTGGATCTTTCGGCTTTTAGGTGCGGGATTCGATCTAGTCTGTGTTTTGTCTGCCAGTGATTCTGAATTTGGTGAAATAAAACGCGAGTGGGAGGATGGAATAGTCAGAGAATTACATGCCATCGCATTGCATGCTGTAGGTACAGATTCGCACTTCCAAAGAATACTCCTTTTGGAAGTTGGAATTTTAAGCTTTGGTTCAGTTGTTCTATTTTCTAAATTCTCTTCTGTGCTTACAGTCTCTGGTCTTTGATAAATATTTGAAGCGTAAGTGGTTGACAGTGTGTACTTAATTGCATCTGTCTCTGTCGAGTTTAGGACAACTTTGGACATTATTCATGGCAATGGTGATGGCTGGCCACATAATTATGGACACATTAATGGACTATGTTGCTGGTTATGACATTTTTTTCCATACTGCATATTGTGTCCACGGGTTGCTTTGAACTTCCTGTGGTCATGAAAGCATATATTAGATGAGACAAATCTACTTGTTTGAGAATCATCTCTGGGTTTGAGGTCCATTGCACCCTGTTGCAACCTTTTGCTATTTTTAGGAGGATGTGAGATTCTCTAGATCCTCGGATCGTTGAATTTTTGCTTGGTCACAAAACCATGCAAGTTTAACTATATCAAAATACGATTTTTCTAGATTGGAAAGACTTCTATTACTTTAGAAATGCACCTCCAAACAAGTTGATGTGTCTAATTTTGTTAGTGTATTAATGCTAAATACGTTTTTGAGGAGATTTCTCTTAGCCTATCCTCCTCTGTCCTGAGTGTTGCAATCGCTTTCTCTTTCATAGCACACCCTCCCATGCATGATTGATCATAATGTTTGTTGATTCAATCTAATTTTTGAGTTAAATTTACTGCATCTGTGGCATGAGTTACTAACTATTTTCTTTTAGGTATAACATATAGTGTTGTAGATGTATCTCTGTGGTCTGTCCTAGCTTTTGGAAATTCTTCTTTCATATCTGCTTGTTTAGAGTTTTGCCTCGTGCTGTATATTCTTTTATTTCCAATTATTATATTGCTAAATATTGATGGATGTTTTCATTTTAACTCAGATGTCAACTATATGGAAACACTCTTTTAAAGGTGGTGAGTGGAAACCATGTGTCAACCAGTCTGCTGGAGGTAATAACTTTATGTCTAAGTTATTTCTAGGCCATTCATGCTGTGTTTCTTTTTGTCCCTGATGTTGCCATTTTTTGCATGTTTTCTTGTTCCTTCACCTTTTTTTACATTTTGCTGAGCAATTTTTTTTTCAAGGTTCATTGTGTTCATCTCGCATCTCTTCCTTTTACATCATTTTTCAGTTTGGCTTGGAATTTTCTTTTCATTATTTTTTATGAGTACAATATGATCTTGATGCGTGCTTGATTTTTCTGTTAACTTTCTGGTGAATTGCCACCGTCGGTGGACTTGTTTAGATCTTTCATAACTCTTTTAAGTGTTTGCTTGCTGCTTAGTTATATCCATATCCCCTGGGACACAGGTAATGCTTGAATGAGTCCATGTTGGTTTTGCATCTGTTTTCACGTTCTCCCTGAAAATGAATAAGCTCTGCTCTAAAAATATCATTTTCAATCTATTTATGTGAATATTGATGATAATGAGCCTAAGTTATGAATTTTCTTTAGCTAAGATGAATTATTTCTATCAATGGATGGCAATGAGCCGTCTAGAACATAAATGGATGTTCCCTTGAGACTTTTAATAAATTGAAGATTGTCTCCTGCTTCTAAAGACATAAGGTTTTCATACAATCCCGATCATGATTACTTCTGAGATGATATAGATAAGATGCTGCCGGAATAAAGTTCCATTGCTGAATATTCATAGAATTATGAGCCTTCAAGTAGATTTTCCATCAGGTCGTATGGATATCAGAAGTTGGTGGTTTAGAATATGCTGATGGATAAGTTATAATGTCTGTCCGTGAATATGCCTTGCTTCCAGCTTTCTATTCCTGCAATACAATTTCTTTCATGTACTGATGAAAAGCAGTTGCGAATTTTTTTTTTAATTGTTGGTAGCCGTTAGTGTTTAAATGAATCCTAGGAGATATCATCAAATTTGAAGCTGACTCTACCACTACCAGTGTGTATGGACTTGTGTTTTCGTCCTTCTAAGCATGTCTCACAATCCTTGTCATTGTATGCTTGCTTGTAATTTCTTGTGATCTTGCTGATAATTTTCACATGTTGCAATTAGCAAGCTGGAAGAACCTCAGCAGACATTTTTTTTTTTGTCTTAACTTGATATGTTATTCAACAATTGATCTTTTCTTTGTTATTGTTGTGACCTCTTATAGGTTTACCTGACTCGAATGGTTACATATATGTTGAGGCAAATGGTGGTTTAAATCAGCAGAGGACTTCGGTAGGTTCATCTAAACCTCATATACCATATAAACTGAGTAATTTTGTTTTATTGCTGCTCCCTTGTGAAGTTATGAATGAAATAACCTCAATATGGTACTCATTTGTCGTTATTGTTTATAGATATGCAATGCAGTTGCTGTTGCTGGCTTTCTTAATGCAACCCTTGTGATCCCCAATTTTCATTTTCATAGCATCTGGAGAGACCCAAGGTATGACAACGCCTCTTTGACTTCCATTTTTGTTAATAAAGTATGCTGCATCCCTGATTATGTTTTCATCTGGAGAAGATTAGTTCTCGCATTTTCAGTATGTTACTGAAGCACAAGGCTAGCTAGCTTTTAGTTGATACTCCATCTAGATATTGTTTCAGATTGCTTGGAACACAATATGACAGTGGTATACAAGGGATGGATTATTACTCTACCTAGGAATGAAATGTGTTTTGTAGTATTTCTGTTTCTGAAGCTATTTTAGGTAACATGTTGATAACCTTTCCTTAGGTGTCCCATGAAAATTGATGTACTGTGATCTTAGTCTCATTGTTTATCAGAAAAAAAGAATTCTTGAGATATAGGTGAATGCCATGAAGTGACCTATAGATGGTCTGTTCAGGTGACGACAAATGTTTTAGGGAATGAGACTATTAATTATGGGCATGGTTGTGCAAATCACACTCCGTATCATATGATTCTATGATTGTATGTTTCAAAACTTAAAAAATGATCCATGCATTTTTAGAGGGTTTCTATTTTGAATTATTTGATAGATATCTGATTTATTCTAATAATAAATTCTTATTATTCATTTATTCGATTATGCTTTATCAGATTTCATTGTGTTCGGACTGATTTTGATTGTACTCTTCTCCTAAAGAGAAATTAAGGAATTTCTTTGGTTCTTTTATGCATCCGAATTCGACAATGCTTCAACTTTTTCCATCTTTTTTTGTGATCAGGTTGTGTAATTTGCCCGATGAAACTCTTTTTGTATAAGTTGGGATTCTCCCACTATAAATCAGATTGTTAAAATCTATTTGAGGAAATGCACATATTGGCTTTAGTTATATATTTTGCTTTAATCTAGACCTTGCATTTCATTTCATCATGAATTTGGTAGACAGTATGCTTTTGTTGTGTGATTTTGCACTCATTAGAACCATCTGACAGTTGATTATATCTATGCAGCAAATTCAAAGACATTTATGACGAAGAATTCTTCATTAAAACCTTGGAAAATGATGTGCGCATAGTTGATAAGATTCCTGAGTACATAATGGATCGGTTTGACAACAACATGAGCAATGTTTACAACTTCAGAGTTAAAGCATGGTCGCCCATTCGATATTATAAAGATGCAATTCTCCCAAAGTTGCTGGAGGAAAAGTTAGTTGCACTTTTGACTTTGATATTCACCTCTCTTTCTATGCCACTATATCCTTTAACCTACATGTTACAATGCATCGCTTTTTTGGCCTATTATAATTTGCTTAGAAATGAATGAAGCTGAGTGCTTGTATCTTTTCCATTGCACAAATTTTCTTTTGATGTCGACATACTATTATTTGAAGAGAGCGCTCATCCATACTCTTTTCCTTTTCTGCTTCAGAGGGCAGTGCATTGTCAATATGTCTAACTGATTTAGCTCAACATACTTGAAATAAATTTTGCATAATTAATGTTATGCATCGGTTTGCATGATGGATAAAATCTATATATATAATTATATAATACCTATTTGCTTTAAGTTGGCGTAAAGGAAAATGTTTTCTTCTTATCTTGTTTGATTGAGTTTGACTTAGCATTGGGGACATGAGTGTTTTTGGCTGTTAAGACATATGATCGTATGAATGATATTTGTGAAAGGTGCCAGTATCTTTACTTAAATCCTTTTCTTTCCTGTACAATGGATGCTTCTTTTATGGGTGTATTTTGGATGCTTAAACTTTAGGGAAACAACTCATGCATATTGATCCACTGCATGTGCAAGTGAATAACCAATCATTTATCAATTGATTGGATCATTTAGAGTAGGTTGGTCCAGGCACCAACTAACTTCTCCTGTCATATCAATGGAAACTGGATAATTTTCTTCACTTGGGAGCGCAAGCACTTTGGTGCCATATTTTGATTGTCATTGCCCTCACGATCTTAGAGGAATATCAAGAGGTCGGTTTGGTTGTATCTCAGGGAACATTGACATGATCCATGATTTCACATGTTTTGTGGATCTCGTGAAATGGTTTTGGTTATTTGGATTGGCAGGCAGTGCTATGTCAATCTTTTTATGCACCAAGAACTTTTTTATGAAGCATTAAGGAGAACGCATAAATCTCTATGCATTTAGTCTAATGGAACTTGCTAGTTGCTAATATGTGAACAATTTCTCATCATGAGGATGTAATATTGACTAAATAAAGCAGGGTATTACTTATTTTTTTGTGGCTATCATTTTAATTAGTTGTTAAACGTGCAATGCTTATAAAACAGGGTTATACGGATTTCTCCATTTGCAAATCGATTATCCTTTGATGCTCCTCCAGCTGTACAGCGGCTTAGATGCTTGGCAAATTATGAAGCTCTGAGGTTTTCAAATCCTATATTGAGTTTGGGCGAAAGCTTGGTAGCTAGAATGAAAGAGCACAGTGTGAAAAATGGTGGGAAATACATATCGGTTCATCTTCGTTTTGAGGAGGTCAGCTTCAATGCATGGAAAGCGCTTTGGTGTGGTTTTTTTCTCTTTCTCTTCTTTTAGTATGATTGTTAACAGCAATCCATGTACAGGACATGGTTGCTTTTTCTTGCTGCATTTTTGATGGTGGGGAGCAAGAAAAGATAGATATGATTGCTGCACGGGAAAAGGGTTGGAGAGGAAAGTTCACAAAACCCGGTCGGGTCATACGTCCTGGATCTATCAGGATAAACGGAAAATGTCCCCTTACTCCTTTGGAGGTAAGTTCTAGTTTCCTTTAGTAAATATGTGAATGCTACATTACAGATTGTTGAAGGGCTCTATACATTGCTACGATGAAATCTAGTTTATTTAGAGGTGTTGCATTGGAAGGTGCAGGAGGCCATTGAGTAAAGTATATAAGCTCAGACTTTGATGTTTGTCAGCAAGTAATGTTTGCCATTCCTTTTAGATTGTGTCCTGTTGGCTTCTACTGGGGCTGGATTGGGAATTCTCATGCTATGGGTGATTATCATCATACTATGTTCAGATGGAGTGATTTTGGGAAGAAAGGGAAGGTTCAAGCTAATCATTAGGGAAAGGAAAAGACTAGAAAACAATGGATTAAGTGGTTCACTCTGTTTATTAGCATTTGTGAGAAGAAAGCAAAAGTGGAAGGAAATTTGTTATACCTTCAAGGGAGGATATAAAGATAACTTAACTATGGAGGAATTAGCAGGGACGCTGGGAAAGAGTGATCCCGCCAAGTCATTAGTCTTCCTCTAAAACAAACCAAACAAGTCAATTCGGAAATGACTCCTTTAAATCCCTTCCATTCTCTTTGATTCCCTTCGGCCTAATGAAAGCCAGTCTTGGATTTCCTGGGCTTTTTGTGCATTGATCTGGACGAGGGGCTGGAGTGATACAGTAGCAAACTTAGTAAATCTGTCAGGACCAGTTCAGTTTTTGAATTACTGGTACAACTGTGGGGTTTGGATCTATTCTTAAATTTTCCCTTTTGCAATCTGGAATCAATGCAAATTTATGGGGAAGCTAGATTTTGAGCTTCGTGCTTTAAATTAAGTTCCAATAGGCTTTGATTTGTTGGTGTTGGCCATGTTGTGTTCCCTGGTCACATTTGTTCGCTTATGCCCAAAACATAGAATCCACTAAACATAACTTTTCTTTCTGATTGTTAGCTCGGAGAACAATTGGCTCATGCAGTGCTACTATGTTCTGGATGTTCCTAAATGTATTTTTGTAGTAAACTATCATGGTGAAATGGGGCAACCGTCTGAAACCTTAGGTCAGTGAAATCAAAGAGATTTTAAGAAAGATCTAGCAGCTACTGAAGAGTAGAAATTTTTAAAAAGTTTTACCTTAGTAAGTTCCTTACTTGAGCAAATCTACAAATGCATTTACTTATAGGGTCATCTTGCAGTGATATCTTTCTAGGCATTGCATTTACTTGCTGAGAAACTGTAAAATCTCACCAAAATGTTGCATTACATTAACGTAGTAACATGGGTTCTATTTATAGTGCCAATTTAACTTGAGAAAAGACAAAGTTACTGGGGTTAATCTAATTTATCCTTTATGTGACTTGTGCAGAGTTATTTTCTTTATTGTTCACCATGACACTTATGCATGAGATGACAAAAAGGAACATATAAAACTACAAGAGACCAGAATTTCTCTGATTTTTCTTTGGGCTTGTGGGAATTTTTTAAGCCTGAGACCATTATACGTTAGAACCATTGAGGTCTTTATAATTCTTTTAACTGCTGTAAGGAATAGTGTAAATATGGGAAAAAGTATGGCTAACAGCCTAACAAACTTGCGGACATTCAACATGTTGGGGAAACAGTCTTTTTTTGTTCCTCTTCCTTGCCTTTACAAGACAATCCTGTCAGCAATAAGGACTCTGCATCCTCTCCAATGTCCATTTAAGGTCGTAACCAGTTGCAACTTTTTGAAGGATATACATGTATCTAATTTTATGTCTTTGGTTGCATTTCCTAGGTGGGCTTGATGCTTAGGGGAATGGGCTTCGACAAAAGCACATCTATTTATTTAGCATCTGGAAAGATATACAATGCTGAGAAGACGATGGCACCCCTGTTGGAAATGTTTCCCCAGCTGAAGACTAAAGAGATGCTTGCATCTGAGGAGGAACTAGCTCCATTCAAGGTTAGAAAAATTTTATTTTATCGTGTCTTGTTGGTAATGACTTTGATGACATAGCTATTTTTGACTTTAGTTATGCTTGTAGAACTTTTCTTCCAGGATGGCTGCAATAGACTACACCGTATGTCTTCATAGTGAAGTTTTCGTAACCACTCAAGGTGGAAATTTTCCTCACTTTCTGATGGGCCACAGACGATACATGTATGGTGGGCATTCCAAGACAATTAGGCCCGATAAGAGGAAGTTGGCATTAATCTTTGATAATCCCAATCTCGGGTATGTTTCAATGCTATAGATCCTTAAGCCTGTGTCCTTCAGTCAGTAAACTATCATAATGTATATGGACGGCTCTATCTAAAATGAGGGAACTTTAACAATGACGCATGCCACCCCTAGGGAAGCCTTTTTAAACAATATCTTGGCGATGAAGACCTGCAATAAAAGAAAGAGACGCATAAGGGAGCCCCTCCATAATGCTTCTTCTGGGAGGATTCCAGTGAGGGTGTGATATGCACAGGGGCAACAACAATCAAAATAGGGTTTACGAATTCAAATACAGTTTCTGTAGTCTGTACTTGTATTTATATGATTTTTGCCTTTGAGACTGTGTCTCTTAAATTAAATGTGGATCTGGCAAAACCCAACCTCATTTAGAATCTGCTGGACATAGTGTAGGGTTGACATTTTCTTTGACCTGGAACTGTAGCTAAACCTTACTGAGCTGGAATTACCACAGTTCAGCTTAGGGCTTGGCTGAATTCCATTTTCATTCTTTTATAAATCATACCTTTAAAACCGGTCAGTTTATTGTACTGACTTGCTTTACAGCACTAATGACTGTTTGAGTAGTTTGACAGAGAGAATTAAGAATGCAAGACTCAAAAATACTCTTTGGGTAAACAAATGCTATAGGGTGAAAGAGCTTGAATGGTGTGTTTCTTTGATGTGACCCATATTTGGCCTGAGCAAGCTGGTTGCATTGTTGAATGTAACTCAATACTCTTTTTATGTGTTCTCCAGATGGAAAAATTTCAAGCGGCAAATGCTGAATATGCGATCTCACAGTGATTCCAAGGGATTTGAGCTCAAAAGGCCTAATGAATCTATATATAGTTTCCCCTGCCCAGATTGTATGTGTCACAGAAACAAAACTGAGGATTCTAGATCATCATCAGCCACGTGATCTTCTTGGGCAAAGGTTTTAGTGGTGTTCCCCTGTACCTACAATTCACAAGCTTACCTCTCTTCTGATTCCCCTTCGGGTGTTGTATTCTTTCATTCTTTCCCTCCGTACAGCAAGAGGGTCAGTTTACACTTGAATTTGGAAGATAAGAGTTCTTATTGGAGGCAACATCAGCCATTATCTTCCTGGGTTTGGCTGAGGGGGAGTTGGATCTTTCTGCAAGTCATGCCAATTGTCACCATGGACAATGTCAAATATCTGTTGCTGGAGTTGCTGCTCCGGTCACTTACCGACTGCTTTTAGTATTGCTGTCGGAGCTGCTTCATCTAACACACTGAAGATTAAGTTGACACATCAATTGGTTCAGGCCCTGGTCCTGCCATTTTGTACATTGTTAGGAGTTTGCTAGTCTCACAAGAGTGGGAAACTTGAAGAGGTTTTGTAGCTTCGGGAGGAATCAGGGTCCTAATTTCTATTTTTGTAACACTCATTTAGAATTTTTCGTGTCTAGATATTACTGCATTTCATGATCGTCTTGTAAGCTGCATTTGGCAGATATTTCATTCTTGAGCTATATGCTCCAATTCATTCTAATGGAGACAGATTTGTCAAGTTTTAACCTTCCCCTTCCCGTTGACTGTATGAGCTCGGGCCACTTTGTGATCTAGTGGGAGCTGTATATTGCTTCTTAATGGTTAGTGTCCCTCAGCATTGTTACATCATCTCTTTCTATGAAAACTGGTACGGCAATGCGTTCGAGATACTCAGTTCAGTAATTCCCTTGCTGAGCACTTGGATTCTTTCTCTGGAAATTAGACATCCTGAACTTGTTCTGTGTGACCAGGGAATGCGGAAGCTGGTATCATACTTTGAACGAGTAGAGGAGCAACTTTCAGATGGAGAGTCGAGTGAAGATTCCAAGATAAAGTAAAAGAAAGCCGAAATAAAACTATTAACATCGGTTGGGCCAAACCGCGGTTAGGACTAGAAGTCGAAAACCATGCCCAAAAGGTCTAGTGAAAATGTATAATATTAACCGCCAAGCAGAACATTGATCTACTTTTACCTTGCCACTTGCTTTTTAGTACCGTCGGTACTAAAAGGTTTTTCGGTAAAAGTATAGTGTAAGTGTCAAAATTTGGCATCGGAGACATTTAAGTTATGATATCCCTAAATTAACTTATAAAAGTATTATTTGCTTTGGCCCGTTCTATATTCAGTCTCACAGTTTTATTTTTTGGCACATAGGCAAGTATTTCCCAGGAGGTCACCCATCTTAATAGTGACCTAGCTTGGCCTCGCTTAATTTTGGAGTTTCAAAGCAAAATTTGCCGATACGTCAAAAGACGCCTCCATGAGATAATTCCAACTTTCACTGATATATTCTAGAATCGCTCTCCTTCTGTTCAGTGTATAGTTCAATTTATTTCTATCTCTTTCACCGTCCTAGAAGCCTGCGAGGAGCTGTTCCTTGTCTAAGCTCTTTGGCCTCGGTGACTACTCCCCGCCCTTGTCAAACTAAGTTACATAAGTGCAAAAGTACATTTAAATATCACTTTTTTTAAAAACTGGCACATTTAAGTGTCAAGTTTGGCAAATGGTGTTGGAAATCCAATATGACTTATTTTAATAATATAACTCACCTAAGTGGCTTGTCAACAAGGTGACTTAGCCAAAATAACTTTGTTTTAGCGCTAACGTGACTTTAATATAAATATTAATTAAATAATATAAAAAACTAGATATATAAGAAAAAAAGGAAGGGGTAAGGGTTGTGCAGCCCTCACTGTTGCTACCCCCATTGCCTTGCCATCACTGGGAAGGGATAGCGACGATGGGGCAAGGGTCGGCTGGGGTCGCCAGGCCCTAGCCAATAGTTGGTGACCTCAGCCAACCGATGCAGGCCCTCACCCCAATCGGGCCAAGGGCTGCTGACCTCTGATTGGGGTGAGGTAGCGGCGGCGAGATTTGCACAGCCCTTGCTCAACCCTCTCTCCTTCCTCTTTTTTTTTTTTATGATTTTTGGGATTTCTTTTGGCTGATATGGCAATTTA
The DNA here is from genome assembly GCA_014182895.1 of Angophora floribunda. Classification (NCBI taxonomy): domain Eukaryota; kingdom Viridiplantae; phylum Streptophyta; class Magnoliopsida; order Myrtales; family Myrtaceae; genus Angophora; species Angophora floribunda. The sequence continues at coordinate 25,654,044 of CM024711.1, read as the reverse complement.
AAAACAAAGGCACATTGACATTTTTTTTAATTGCGATGTGGATATTTTTTTTAAAGAATTGTCACATAGGTAATTTGGTCGGAATTTTTGGTTGTTGATACTTAAATGATCCATTTTTCTCTTATTTTGATATTTAAGTATATTTTTCGAAATCTAAAGCACTTGAGTGTTTTTATACCAAGTTTTGGCACCTAGACCATCCGCCACTCAAGGTTTTTTTATTTTTTGAAAGTGCCCATGACTGGACGCGCTCCTCAAAATGCTATTTCTTTGTTCCAAAACAGGCCAATGTGATTTCAGACACAACATGACAATTTGGAAATTGAGAGTATACGTGTTCCATTGGATGCCCATCTCCCAATAGAGTGAAGATTGTGCACGCTCGAACAATTCATACTTTGGCACAATTGATTATACGAATAAAAATTCTTTTTACCATGAAAATCCAGAACAACGATAGTTGCTCTGGAACTCCACAACAATACTTAACATAGTTACATGCCTAACTCGACGAATGAGAGGAATGGCTTAGTTCCTACTTCTGACATGAAAATACTTTACATGGCAAACCCAATTTGGGTTTAACCAGAATCAGCAGCTGCAGTTTTACACGGCTTCCTGTCTCTTTCCACGTAAATTTCGTAAAAGGAGGGGGTACCGTGGTTGTCGTTGCTTTCTTCTAGAAATGTTGAAGGCAGTTGAATGTATAAACCACAAGGGAACACACTACTCCAGAAGCCTGTTGCAAGTGCCGACACAGACAGCTGCAGCAAGATGCCAACCGGCATGAATATATGGCGTCCTGGGAAAGACATCATCAGCAATGAAAAGGGCACCTCCCAGCAAAGATGACATTTTATGAATATTGTGAGCCATCCTTAAATCTGGATCTTCCAGCGCTCTTTTTGCAAATGCTACCTGCAACATCCTCGGAAAAATTATGCAAAAAACAAGCAAGAATTTGCTGTATTCTTTACATTGTATGGCACTGTTATTGACTGGGTTTTGAATTTTAAAATTACCTCCATCATTCCAGTGTGAACTGCTGAGACCATCAGAGGTTGGACAGGAAGAAAAGCAGCAGATGCTGCCATCAATAACTTCGGATTCTCATTTCTGAGGGCCCTGGACAGACACTGGAGAAACGAGAATTGACAGACATTATGATTATGAGCGAGCAAGCAAATAGCTCAAAATATCTTGAAGCCAAGTAAGGACAGGGGCCAGAATGAGCGGAGAGAGAAAAAAAAGAAAAAGAAAGAAGTATCTGCATAGAGGATTTCATCAATTGTAGCGAAAGAAACTCAGAATATTTCAAAATTTTCAAATTTCCCAAAATTGACATTCTAGAGCAAGATATGTATACATGATGTCCTTTATCTAGAATGACCATGGCGTCAGATGCACACATAATGCCCCTCTGTAATATATATATTACCCTCACTTCATTGTTTTTGTGGTTTACATTCTCCAATCAATCCTTTTGTGGATTCAAGCCCCAATTTTGTAAAAGGAAATGATAAAAAATAAGAGGGAACCAATACTTTGCACCACACATTCAGGTGCACATGCGCACACACATTCTGGAGGTCGCTTTCTGGACAACTTGATACAGTCATTTCACATGGTAGTATAGCACGTAGGTTTTTTCTTTCAAAAGTTCAATCTTCACACTCCATGTTCTTTTTGGCTGTTACCCATTCAAATGCTTCCATCTATTGTCTGTTTTATTTAGTCATGCTCATAGATTGTGCTTCATGCATAAGGCCCAATAAATATAATGTTAATAAGAACGCATGATTGTTTTGACTATTCTCTCCATCGTGCTTGCATAGAGGAGAAAGAAAAAAATAAACATAACTGACTACCTTCCTGACATGTTTTCCTTTCTTTGTAATTTTTTCAAGGAAAAGAAAATTGGGTTGGGGGGGGTGGTTGCATGGAAATTGTCAGAAAGCATCACTTAAGCATTCAATATTTGAGTCTTAAAGCTTGAACAGAGAGAAAATAAGATGAGATAATTGAAGCATTCTATAACTTTAAAGTTCCGTTGTATTCATGCCTTTCAAGAACGAACATCTATAGTCCTTTTTTCTTTTTGTCAGTCGATACTGTTTCAAGTACCACATGTCTGTGCTCTTGCCAGATTTGGAACCATGGTCTTGCCAGTCAGAATGTGTAGCAACATGGATAATATTAAACTGTATAGCTAGGAAGGAGATAGTGATTAAATAGGGCAGAGTTCAATAAACAACAGAAAAGCATTCTGGTCTTTTTCCCTTTTTTCTCCTTAAGAGTAATAAATTTATCAAGGCAAATCATGACTAGCAATAGCACCAACTAATAAGACAACCACCATATTCAAAGCCCAAGTCATTGAATTAGCCATGACCTCACAAAGCTCATCAAGGCAAAGTAGGTATGAACCCAACCAGGGACCAGGAAATGCATGAGCCATACTATATATTTAGCACCAAATCAAGAAGGTGTATAAACAGTCTCTTAAACCCATTTAGTTATCTTAGCCAAAGCTAGAGTAGGTTTTTAATACACATAAGACATTCAAGTCACAATAAGAATTGACAACACTTATCATTTAACTCAATAAAAGGTGAGAAGGCCAACAGATAAATATGGCTTTTTGTTCATTACTCACCACGGTAGCAGTGGCTATCATTGTGTAGTCAACCCATCTAAGGAACTTCCTCAACTTCCCTCTGGAAGAATGATACAAAGATGATGCAACTCCAACTCCAACTAATGAATTAGCATAGAGCTTCATGTTGAGATTCTTCCTAGTTGTACAATCCGAAATCATCAGAACTGACGATCCAAAAATAATAATAACGTTGATCAATTAAACACATTAGTTAGCCAATCACCTTGGTGCTTGCATGCCCAGAGCAATGAAAGGAAGGGATGTGAGCACATTTGCAACTGTTTCTGCAAGATGCTGATCACCTGCTGGAAGAGAGAAAATTCAAAGAGCAGTTTAGAGTGCATGCTGAATTTTGTATATGCAAAGAAAATCTGAAAATATTGTTTTGGTTCCTCCTGCTAACAACTTCAACTCTGGGGATGGATAAGATATTGATTTGGTAGGTGGCACAAATACATGTAAGCACTCTCGACCAGGGTCATATGTTCTCAAACATGTACAAGTATGAGACAGAAATATTTTCTGACATACTGTGAATGCAACATTGGACAGGCCTCAAACATGATGGTCTTTGCTGCCATACTCTCCTGCGAAGTATTTAAAACAAATTAGAACAGAAGCTTCAATAATTCTTCACACTTGCAAATTAATCTAAAACGTCACAGTGAATTCAACAAACATTATGCCAGACCAGGATCTGAATAAACATATATATCAGCTGAGCCTACTGACAAAACGTCATTCAAGAATCTTCTTGGATTGTCAACTTTTTTGTTAAACTTACTGAACAAAAAGATGCTGACTTAGTCCAATTCTTGAACTTGATTGAGGATACTCCCCATGCTTGCCAATCTCTTCAAGTGCAAATGGGGCATGAGGTGCGATATGCACCCCATGCACACCTTCTAAGGCTTTACTGGAGTTCAATGTACTGTCGAGATTCATAAGCTGTCAAGCGATGTTCAAATCAGTCATCCGCCAGCACTCAGCTGGCATCAATTGGCCGCTGCTTTCCAACCGCTCAATGTCTGCAATAGCACAAAATGCACAATCAAGACAGACCAATTTACCTCAACTCGTCTCCTGTGGAACAAGAAATGTTAATGCTTTCAATTGGACCAAGCCATCACCAAATGGAGAGAAGGAATGAAAAACTTTTGCCACTAGCATATTGCTACTTTCCCTGGTGCACCCGAGACCATAAGAGGAAGAGGTTAATCTCAACGACAACATGGACTGGACACACTACTTTTGAGCTGAGGAAGAGCACAACCATGAAGAGCTAATCTCCCCAATGCCCCAATTCCTTTGCCATTCCAATCAAATAGTCAGCGCTGTGAGCCTAAATTCATTCTAATAAAGGGAAACTCTGCTTACTGGATCCGGCGAATGAAGACACTCCTCAACCTTATATACTGAAAACCCAATAAAGTATGACGGAGCTTATCTGTCTTTGCAATCAGTCACACCGAGTCCAAATTCAAACAGCCAATCCAAAAGTCAAATCTTGCCCATCAAGAACTCCAACATCATCAGACTTCGTTCCATTCAAGATTTCATAACTCCACCCCAAACATATTCAGATTCCAATAAAAAAAGAAAAACAACAAAGCAAAGGTCACACTTTCAAAGGAAAAAGACCAGCATTACCCAGCCCCAATAAACTGGCATTGACCCACAAATCTTTCGTTTCCTTTTTCCAGGTAAACTACTGAACCCACCAAAACAAACGCACAGAACTCCCAATCGAAACCCCCACAACCAAAAAGAAAAAGCAAAAAGAAAAATTCAAGAACTTGGGCCACGATCGCCAGCAGAAACCCATAATGGGTCCTTCATCGCGCACTGTCTCGTCCATCAAGAAAACCAAGAAAAAACAAGAACGAGAGAGCGAACCTGGAGCGATGGGAGCTCGGAAGCAGTTGGGGGGTCACAGAGGAGGACGATCCCGAGGACGAGCGGGCTTAAATAGACAGAAGGACCGAACTCCGTTGGCCGAGCTTCCGTTTGCGGGGGAGCGAATCATCAATGCAGAGAGAGAGAGCGGAGAGATGCGAATATCGCGTACGGTTTCTTCCTAGGAGCCGACGAATCTTCCTCGCTGGAGTCTCCGCATATTCTCCAAACCCTCCCCCTCCCCCCAATGGCGTGTCCCCCAGACGCCGTGTCGGACTCTCGTCAGCGCGGCCTCGCCCAATCGCCGCCTCCCACGTCGGCACCCCCGGCCCCGCCCCCCGCGGGCGCGTCCGGACAAACGCCGCGGAACGCTTTCCTGTCTTCTTGCGGCGTGCCGACGGGATGAGACTCGGGATTTCCTCTTTCCGGGGAATAGTCAGTCGCATTGAGTAAAAGGGAAAATAAATAATTGGTTTTGGCTTTTAAAAGTCAATCTGTCGTATCACTTGCATACGAAACTGAATAAATAAATAAAATAATTTTCTTCGTCCACGGAATTGATTAGACATAAATTACTGTTTATAACAAAAATATTCATTCTCCAAAACACTTATTTCCCCTAAAACAAAAGGTGCTCGAATGTCAAATTTATATATAATCTTACTCATTTAGTCTTGTTGATAGCTTAAGTATACATATGCATCATCTAATTTTTTTTTACAGGGATTTGTGTAATTTTTGTATGGATAAGCTAATTGGGTCTCAATTCTAATCGTGACTGAGTAGTTCTATGTATTAACAATCTTTATTGGATTAATGCTTGATTTTGAGTTTCCAAAAAGATGCCATATGCGACGATCAATAAATTTCGCATGCTAAGTTGAGTTGATAATATTTTTTCGTAAAAATGATAGGAAGAATTTTGTAGCAATTCAAATGCGACAAATTGTGCAATAAGCATGATATTATTATTCGGTTGTAAAATATCTAGAATTACAAAAATGCATGAAAGTTCTTTCCCAATCAGTATCATTCTTTGAGGGAAGAATATTCCTTTTATGTCATGTCTGCAAATGATGGACATTCTGCTCATCCTACACATAAACATAATAGATTCTTTATTTTTTGTCTACTCTATTCTAATTCTTAATTCTCTTATACTTTTGCTTTGCTTGTTTGTAGAGCGTGAGAGTTTGGGAGTTGAAATTTATATTTAAAACTAAATGTTGAATCACTATCTTCCCTTTCCATAGGAAGGTGGCCACTAAAGTTCACATAATAGATTGACATAAACCCTTTTCAAGGTTTTATTCGATTATTGTCAGTTTTTTAGAGATTCTATTTATACTCAAATTTAGCCAAAAGAAAATTGTCAAAAATCAAATCATAACAAATGATGAAGTTAACAATGCTACCTTTGCAAAATGACAGAAAATTAAAAAGATAATTATGCCAAAAAATATAGAATTACTTCCGTTATTCTTTAGTTTTTTGTTGAAATCTATCGTGGAGAGGCCCTAAAATTAGATTGGTGATCGATTTCTAGATTTTCTTCTTGTATCAGCAATAATCAACTTATTAGTGAATCCAAAACATGCATAGATGATACATTGTATCGAACATGAGATTGCTTCATCCAATTTGTGGTGCTAAAATGAAAATATTGATTTCAAACACCCAGCTACATTTCAAGGTACAACCAATTAGGAACTATGTTGACCGGCCTTAACTTCAAGATTTTAGAGGGGAAAAAAAAGAACAAACAATTAATCAATGTGAGATAGATATAGGACCATTTTAGTTTGCTAAAAAAATTTAGGCTAAAATTTCTTTATTAAATGACGTGGCACATTCCTATAGGAAGATTTAACAAGCGAATCATCCAATATACGAGTCTCACTTGTTTTAGCATTAATCTAAAACTTGCAATACCATTCATTAAAGAAGTTCTTATAAGATTTCTAAATATAACTTAGATTTCTATTTTTCTAATAATTGTACAAATTTCACATAGAGTTTGGACAGTAAATTTGGACCTTTGGGGGAGCTGGGCCACCCTTAGCCTCCCCTCTTCTTTGGGCTGCACCTGGGCCTCCCTTGAACATTTTTTTTTGGTCGAATCCTTCCTTGAATTCACCTACCAAGATTGAGTTGTATGTCTCCCATAGTCTTCTAGATATAATTTTTAAGGCTACATTTGTTTTACGAAAAATAGACATTACTGGAAGTGTCGGAAAATGCCTCTGGCTATATACAAGTCGAGGCTTTAGCTAACATTAAAATTAAAATTAAAAATGAATTTACAACCGTTCATCCCTTTGGTGTTTCTATAAGATCAATCTTTTTCCTCATTGCAACAATATTAATATTTTCATAAAAAAATTTAGTTGAACATGACTAGAGCTTTGACAAAATACAAAAAGTTACTTGGATGAAAGTTCACTGGTCATTTTTCTTTTAGCAAGTTTTTGTTACTTACCAAAACTTATTGGAATTTGCCAACACGAAAAAAAAAACATATTTTTAGCTAGAAATGGTAGAATTCTATTTGTATATGATATAACCTTTTTCACTTTTTTTCTTTTGCTTTGTTAATATTTTTGCTTCTTATAGAACATCGATTTTGATAAGGCTACCTATATTTATTAAGTGATCAGCTATGATTAAATAAGTGTTAAATTTCGATAAATATTCCTTAGACATACCAAAATTCCTTAGTTATATCTAAATACTCAATCAAATTGACAAGGCAAGGTCTAGATGGCAAGAGAGCTTGCTAATTATCTCATGGTTTTGGATTCAAATCTTATCGAGAGGACTCTAAGTGTAAAATTCTGAATGCATAGGTGGCGGAGTGCGACTATAAAATTGTTCGAGTAGAATGACCAGTTAAAGGGTGTGAAAGTTGACCCAATTACAAACTTGACCCGTTATTAAGAAAAAAAACCGAGAACTCTTAAAAATATGATTCACTTGCACGGACACACAATTTGTTGCTATCTAATCTTTGACACACCATTCTTATTCATGCCAACTCGTAAAATATGTACACCATATATTGAGGAAAACCAGTTTATGAAATATAAATCACGGGTAAAATAACTTTCATAATTTCATTTGAAATTTGTGAGTAGAGATATTTCGATTAAACAATATGAAAACATGACTTTTCATTCATCACAGGAGAAGATGAGACTTATTTCAAAATCAACATCGAATTTGATCACTAGACATAATTAGATCTGAAAGGATCTAATTAAATTGCTTATACGTATGCTTATATAATTTTCTCGACTTTCCTCCTTCAGAAATGGACGAAGATGCAAAACCACACAAGACCCCAAATTTTTTTTTTTTATCTATTCAGAAAATCATATTTTAATGGCCACGAGCTCACCAATAATATAATTTTTTAATCACCCCTTTTTGGCCTTTTTTGATTAGATCTTTTGGATCTGGGCGCTGCCAAAAAATGAAAAATCAAAATTCTCCCTTGGCTGTAATTCCCTCCCCACGCCGCCCACGGGGTTGACTAGCATAGCGAGACCAGACGAACGACACGTGTCCAAACCAGGGGCATCTCCGTCATTTCACCTCAACCTCGATCTCGTAGCCGAGCGCGCAGGCCTACCGTGGTGCTGTGTCATTGGTCATTCCGATGGAGTTGGGCCGCAGGTGATCTCGACCCCCGAAGTCGCCAAGATACTTTCCCACAAAGGTTCGGTAGGCCCTTTCCATCTCACACAAAGAGAGGAGAGAGAGAGAGAGAGAGAGAGAGAGAGAGAGAGAGAGAGAGCTTCTCGGCCATGGCGTCGCCGCCGTGCGGGTGGCCGTGGAGTCCGATTCGCTGCTCGCCGACGAAGTCGTCGTGCCATTGCTCGCTCCAGACGCGCCGGCGACGCTTCGCCGCATGCTCTTTGCGCGACTCTCCCCGTCCTCCTCCTCCCAGCTCCTCAAATGCGGCTCAAGCAGGTCCTCGAATGCGCGAGGCCGAGAAACTAGCCGCCTCGCGCTCGAGGCCGAAGAAACCCGAGGAGAAAAGCCGGCGGCGTCATGCCTCCGGTCCGGACGCGGACGAGGACGCGGACGCCTCGCGGGGGCGGCGATCTCTGAGCTCCGAGTCGCCGCTGGGAAAGCGGCCTCCGCGGCGGAGGATGTTGTTCGCTTCGAAGAAGGTGCGGAGCATCGTTCTGCTCAACGTCGTCACCTTCATTTACGGTGAGCGTCGCTCTCTTGACCTCTTGTCGTTCTCAATTGGCTGCTTTGAAGTTGGTGGAACATCTGGGGAACGATCGACATATAATCGATTCAGTTCGCGTGCGGCGTTTCGTGCCTTTCCTTTTTGGAAGTGGCGCTTGATTTTAATATTCAGGATGGATGGAGTGTGGAGAAATGTATTTTAATAGTTGGGGGGCGATTTTATTGTGCCGCTTGAGCTTGTTTGCAAATTTAATAAGATTATAAGAAGGCCAACAATGTTTGGTGGGATAAAAGACTGAATGGCCAGGCAGTAACGTATGTAGAAAGATATCAAGGCGGAGATTGGAATTCTTTGTCACATGTGTAGTTGCTCGAGGAAAGATGTGATTAAATATGAGTGTATTGTGAAAAATGGCAAAGTCAAATGAGAGAAGCTTGTCTGAGGTGGTTCTGAACAGGGGTCTTGGGATGGTCCGCTGCAAAGATGCAAATCTATGACGTGAGTGCAAATTAAAAATGGTAGCCACGACAACTCTATAGATTCAGAACAAAAGCGATTTGAGCCTTTATTAGTCTTGAACCTTGTTGAAAATAAAGCATAGTGCGTAAGATAGACAGTTGATTAGCTCTGACCCCTCCACTCAACGGGATAAAGTTTAATCTTTTTTGCTGGTCTCACTTTTATAGGCTTGCAAGCTCTTCTCACTAGCTCCTTTAGGCTTGCAATGGTCCATTTTGACTTTTCACGGACCATCTCCTCCAAACCCCAATCTGATGAAAATGGGATTTTGCTTGCCATGCAGAAGTTTTATGAGGCTCAATACGCCATTTAAAATCTTAGGCTCATGGTTACATGTATGGATCTTACCTTATGTGTTTATCTTCACAAAACCTTTGATATCAGTGAAATATATATGCTTGAAGATTTTGGTCAGATAATGCTGCTTCTCTTTAGCAAACAAACCTTGGAGCAAGAGATATGTAGCTGAGCGCACGTGGTTTTAGATTAGGGGCTGTTACTTCCTGAAGTCTTGTGAGGTCCAATGGTTCGACTAATGTTGATTGGTGAAATGAAGGATGGCTTTCTGTGGGGCTTCATTTACGAGAAGTTATTTACCAAGCTACATTTGGAATGTTCTTTCTCTAATTGAATCATTAGTTTCTTTTAGTAGGATGCTAGTTTATTGAAAAAATTATACGTTATGCAAACTATCCATCTCTTTGTATGCATGATGACTTGGGGGAAACCATCAATATTAGTTAGTTCTGAAAAAGGGAAGAAAATTTCAAGTGCTGGCATATTGCTTTTTTCCAGTAGGCATGTACATCTAATATGCATGGAGTCATCCACTAAAGTGGGAAATGCAAGTACCTTTTTCTTTACAATGTTTAGCTTGGTGCTTATGTGGGTGTTTTTTTTATTTTTTTGAGTTTATCAGGTTGATACTTCTATGTCTCTGAATCGTGTTAGACTCTTCCAGTTTGTCTCTTTTGCAACTCTGATTGATTTGTCTTTGGTTCTTTTGTGGTGTAGCGAGTAACATTCCGGTGGTGAAAGAGGTTGAATCAGTCACAGATCCTGCGGTTTTTAATGTTGTGAGATTTGCTGTTTCGGCGATTCCATTTGTACCCATGGTGATTCAATCATGGGATGATGTACGGACACGCAATGCAGGAATTGAGTTGGGGATTTGGGTTAGTCTAGGATATCTCATGCAAGCACTTGGTCTACTCACATCTGATGCGGGTCGTGCGACATTTTTGTCTATGCTAACTGTGAGTTCCTTAACAATGTGATCTTTCTTTTCTTTTTTTGGCCGGAACCTTATATTGTCCGGTAATTGCTGATGAGCAGTGCTCTAAAATGGTATGTCAAGGCACAAATTTCGATGTATTGTGGCTAAAATTTTCAGATAATTGTGGTTCCATTGCTCGATGGTATGCTAGGAGCAATAATTCCCACCCGCACATGGTTTGGAGCTTTTATGTCTGTTATTGGTGTTGCAATGCTGGAATCTAGTGGATCGCCTCCATGTGTAAGTATCTTCTCTGCTTCAACATTGGCAACAATTTCTAGACTGATAGGGCAATTAATGAAGGACATACACAAGCAGGTCCATTGGATTATAATTTCTAAGAGGTCATTAAGAAGATTTTCCAAAAACTTCTGTTTGAATAGTCTAAGCAGTTTTGCTTGAAAATAATAGGTCGGAGATCTGTTAAACTTCTTGAGTGCAATATTCTTTGGAATCCATATGCTAAGAACTGAGCGCATTTCCAGAGCGACAGATAAAAGGAACTTCCTTCCTTTGCTTGGACATCAGGTTTGTTTACACCTTATCCTGTTCAACATCTACAAGTGACAGCACCTCTGCTTGTTTCTTGTTTATATGAACAAACATTTGCAAACTCTGATCAGGTGTGTGTAATTGCTATTTCGTCATTAATGTGGTACTTCATTGGAGGCTGGGTTGGTGGCATCCAAGAATTTGATGCATCATCTTGGACATGGCCAATGATTTGGGATTCTGCGGTTCAGTTTCCATGGATACCAGCACTTTACACAGGCATATTCTCAACTAGTTTGTGCTTATGGGTAGAGGTATACCTCTTTCTCTGTCTCTCTCTCTCTCTGGGCTTGGCTGTTTTTTCCTTCCTTCCGACTCAAGTTAGTTTGACACTGTATGTGATTTTATAACCATATTATCATCTGATTTAGATTCTGCTGTACCGGTATAGCATGCTACCTCTGCTTTCAAGAGTTTCCTTCAAAGAGAAGCTTCTTTTTTCGTGTTATTTCCCCCTAGGCCCTCATTTTTGTAGCCATTATTCTTTGGCTGCCTCTAGAGAAGTGGGTTTATATGCTAGCTCTTTGCAATTGATGCCTGAAGCACCCCAATTCTTCAAAGTAATAAGTGGTTGATTCAGATGCTGCATCCCCTGAAAACAATCATTTTCAATCATTGTGGCATCTTTTTTGCCCCTTAAGCATCCTTTATTAAAAGCGAACTTTTCATGATCACATTTCATAATTTTTGCAGCTGGCTGCTATGCGTGATGTATCTGCCACTGAAACTGCTATAATTTATGGGTTGGAACCAGTATGGGGCGCAGGTTTTGCATGGTTACTCCTTGGGGAAAGGTGGGGCGTCACTGGCTGGATTGGTGCTGCACTAGTACTGGGTAAGAATGTTGTACATACTTTGTCTTTCCCTCCTTCCCCATGGGAATTACACCCACAAGTCGATGTTATATCTCTGTCAAAGTTATTGGTTTATCTACATGATCGAACAGTCCTCTACGTTTAGAAGTTCTACATCACGCATTTGTTAAATACGTTTTGCGCCCCCACAACCACCACCAAAAAAAATGTGGTCGTTTTGCCCCTTTCTCTCTGCTGTGCTATCTAACTTTAACTTACTGCTATATATGAGTAGTTGTTTCCTTGTCAAGTGCTCATGCTAGATGAGATCTATGCACTGTTAGGTGGTCGGACTGAGGTTCGATTTGTTAATCAGAAGGCTTAGTTTTTGAATTACGAATCATGCAATTCAGTAACAATGTCCTACAATGGCTTGAAAAAGAGGCTAAAGTCACTATATTAGGTATTGGTTCCAGAAATTTGTAAATTAACCTAACCTGTTGAGAATCTTGTGAAATAATGGCAAATATGTGTCCAATGTCCAACAAAATCAATCCATGTTATCTCACAAGTATAGAGAAAATTGTCAATCTGATTCTTCCCTTTTGTTGGAAGTAGACTCCCAAAACTCCCCCTACCTCTTTCTTTTGAAATGGCCATTCATATTCTCTCTCAATGATAAAATATCATGTGTTGATACTGCTATTATATTCTTCTTAAAAGTCCGAATTGTGAAGAATTGCAAGTTAGTATCTCTTCCTTCAATTAGCTAAACAGTAAAAAGGTGAGGAAGATGAAAGAGAAGAATGGTCCAGACGTCCTTTGATGGATGGCATGTTCATAAAAAAATCCTATCAAGTTAATGCATCTAAACTTAAAGAATTTATGATTATTGTCAAATGCTGGCTGGCATGGGTAAACCTCAGTTCCTGTAGCTGCTAATAACCTTCTGGTGCTTCTTATGGTCCCATGTTGATGGCTTTATGCAGCTGGAAGCTTAACTGTGCAAATATGTGGCTCTTCACCTCCATATGAATTGGATGACGATGAGGAAATAAGTAAGAATGTTCTGGTTACACCTGAACAAAGTGGCTTATCCTCTTCCCCGGTTGTTGTCAGTTCCAAGAAGGGTATTCTGGACATATTCAAGAAGTAAGAAGTGGTATCTTGACTAGATTAAAGGATTTCGTGACATCCATTTATCGCAGAATATCAATCTTAACAAGTCCTGCTGATGGATGGTCATGGTGGTTCTACTGTGTTCTGCCTTTGTATATGAATATATAGGTTGTTATGTGTATGTGCATATCTGTATATATGAGGAGATATTAGGGAAGAAGAACATAGATAAATGCATAGGTGCTGCCATCCCTTTATTTTATTCTGAGGATGGTCATATAACAATGTTTATTGGATAGTAAAGATCTATAGTCTTATGATAAAGAGGATAGAGAATGATCTACCTCTTGGCTCTGGACATTGCATATTTCATGAGGGGGAAAATAAACACAGAAAATTGACCCCCTTTTGGGGATAACACATGGACTCAAGGCATGCTTTAAGGATGTGGTAAATGTTTGGGCTGGCTTAGATTGTTGGCCCTCAGTCTGTTCCTTTAGTGTAGACCACACTCAAGAGCTTACCATCTCCTATTCAACAGAATTGCTTCAGAACCTGCTAGTTTCCTTTGACATATCAAATGTTTGTTTCTTGTGGTTATTGAGATTCTTGATTCCTTTTCTTCTGCCTTGGAAGGAGAAATGTACTTTTCAACCCCAATGCATGCCCATGTGTGTATGCGATTGCCAATAGAAAGAATGTGCTTCATTTGCTTGTCCATAGCTAGTATTTTGATTTTGGTCCATACTTATTGTAAGATTTTGTGGGACCACTGTCGACTGTTCTAAAAGTTTAAACTGTTAGATGATGGCATGGTTTATTATTTATATATTCTAATACTTCCCCTCAAGCTTAATCTGGTTTTTTGCTTAGTATTAAGCGTGGAAATTTAATTAGGGAGGCAAATGGGGTCTGGTAAGATTTGAATTCAGAACCTCCAACTCTGATACCATGTAAGATTTTATGGGACCACTACCGACTGTTCTAAACGTTTAAGCTGTTAGATGACGGCATGGTTTATTATTTATATATTTTAACACTTGTCTTTGTGAGGCTTTTTATCTCTTCGGCCATTTTGTTACTTAAAATGGTCCTGCAACCTTGGGGGACTTCCAACTGTTGCCTCCCCTCGAATTTCTTAGGTCCTACCAACACTAGTCTAACCGAGAATGCCGAACTGCTATCGTATAGGAGCTACTGTTTCACTTCATCGGGCTGCTCAATGCACGCTCTAACCTAACAGAGCATCTTTGATGCTCAAAATTATCTTAGTTTGTACAAAATGAATTGGACCATTAGAGTATCTGTGCATTCACATTTATTTGTATAATTGAATTGCTTATGTGTCTCTCATTCGTGATTGAGAGCAGAAGTGAACTGTTGTTAAGGTGCATAAGCTATGCCAAGTGATTTTGTAAAATCAGGGATGATTAGCATAGCAATCGGAACTGAGCTTCCCTTTGGTAGAAGAATCTCCTGGCAGTCTCGCTCACCTGATAGAAATGCAAGTACTTTTATTGCTCGAATTAATTAACATTTTTAGGTTAAAGATCATTATCTTTCGCCGCGAGTGGAGCTAATGTAAACCTTTTTGATAATGGAGAATATGGAGGCTGCAATCAAAAGCAGTTCGAAGTGATGGGTAGAATCGAATTCACATTTGTCGCTAAACTATTTGTCGATTAAAGTGGAGAACTCTGTTAAGACCCACTCCTGCTTGATTATTCAAGAACAAAACGGACGACCAATTTGAGAAGCTTGAGATGATGTTGGGTTTGACTATTCTCATATTCCTCCACTCGCCTTCATTAGATTTAGAAGTGCACATAATGCAGATGTTTAGACTGACGGATTTGATTTAACTCTCAACTTTCCTAGGGAAAGTTTGTGATCAAACACGTGGAATACGAGCACAAAGAATTCAGGATGGTTGATTAACTTGACTCGAGAGTACTTTGAAATCTTAGCGATCAGGTCGATATCGTCGACCCGAAGTCGATTGAGTAGAAAATTATTTCATTCCTCTCTGCCATTGGACCTGCCATTTCAAAAGTTTGGGCATTGATGTCAGTTCGGCTGAACATTGCTTGGGTGGTGAAGCACGCACTGTGAATTTGATTAGCGGAAGTAAAGAAAGCCATAATTCGGCCTGAGATGGAGGGGTCACAATTCCACAAGGTAAAAGCTTCCTCTAAAACAACAGTTTTATGACTTTAATAGTGGAATAAAGAGTGCATGATTGAGTGCAGACTGCCATTTGTATCTAATTTATGTAAAGAGATACTTTGATTTTTTGAGAAGTGACTCCTCTAATGAGGAATGCAATGCAAGGCATCTAGACCAAAAAATTAATGCTTCAAAAACCGAATGACACTTGACATGTAGAGATCTTTCGGACTGCCGAATCGACCCGCTGGTTGCTTAATTCCGAATCCTTAATGACCCGAATTCTTAATGACGACATGTGAAACGGGATTGCCACAATCTCATGTAATACTTATGTATGCCATGTTAAAGAGCCTAATGGGTATACCAAATTTAATAACACGGGGAATATCATCAACCTCAAGCGTGCGAGTGTCGACCAGATTGTTCTTCTAAACGGACCAAACCACAAAGTTGAAAGACTTTTTAGATAGCTTTTCGCCCGTGAAACCATTTTGACTTTACATGGGGTCGTAGACTCACTGCAATCCTGCTTAAAATGTTTGGGATGCTATATCAGGTGTAGCTCCATCTGTGATTTCTCTAGCATGACTACTAGCCCAAAGCTAGAAAATCTCAAACCACGAATGACCCGACATATACTACGGCCTATGCCTATTATGTGATGTATTATTCATAAAAAGTAAGATGAGGTTTGGCTACTCAGATTACATTTCAAACTACCATAGTCGAGCCTATGCCGCTAAAATCAGGTGGGAGATGTCGGATCCAAATTGATTCTTAATCGTCAAATCCATAGTCAATGAGTTCATATAGAGTAGATAAAGAGTGAAGCTCGAGTACTTCATGAACCGCTAGGCTCATCTACGGCGGCGAACCTTGTAGGTAAGATTCTAGACTTGTTCTCGACCTGTCCAAGCGTGGCCTCACCTAGCTCACAGATAGTACCTACAAGATTACCAGCGAAGGGAATAATACTTGTATGGATGCTCGTTATTGTCATCGGAGAATCACTTCCTTTTTGTTTTGTGTCTGAACTTTCTTCCTTGTTCTTCTCCTTTATCAAGAAACAGGCTCCATCATCATGTTCTTGTTCTTCTTTTTCTCTGTCAAGAAAGACGCTTCATCATCTTTTTTTCTTTCCTTTTTGGGTAATTTATTGTGGCCCGTTATGATAGTGAAGACACCCGAGAGAGAGAGAGAGAATCCAATGCCAATAGAACTATCCATCTTTTCTTCCTTCAACTAGTTAGCCTTTTTCGACCAAAAAAGAAAAAAAGAAAAAAACTAGTTACCCTTTCATGTCACTAAAAAAAATAGAAGTTAACCGTTCTTTTAATGTGACAATGTCTATTTAAAGGCGACACAATTATTTCAAATCACTCGCACAAAGCATTTTGATCTTGTTTTTGGGTTTCTACTCTGGGTGTGGGTTGCTCATATTTCTAGGGTTTGTGACAAGAGCATGGCTCAGATGCATAAGCTTGAAAAACAAGCACAGATCAAGTCCTCGCCAGAGAAACTGTTCGACGTTTACAAGAACAAGATCGACTTGATGCCCAAAATCAGTCCCAACAAGTTGCGCAGCATCGAAATCATTGAAGGTGATGGTAAGAGCGTTGGCTCTGTGAGGCTTTGGACTTACTTCCTCGGTAAGCATGTCTGAAAAATCGATCATTCTATGAGGCCGAATTGCATCCAGTTGTTAGGATGATTATTTCCCTTAGATTAAGCGAGTGATGCTCGTCCAAAAACATTAACTATCTGCAAAACTTGATGTTACATTTTAAATTACAGTCTCTTGTCCTATCAACAGCATTGAAATTTATTTTGGCCGCCCAGAATTTTTCAACTCAAGTTTGTATACTATGATGTCTATTCAATCCTTGTTATAGGTTGAAATATTTACAGATAATCATGCTAAGTATATATTTTCTTGATCTTCATATGGCGTTATATGAAATCTGCTGACCTACCTAGTAATTTTCTTTTTCAAACTTATGTTTTGGGTGGAATGTATAAGCAGGCAATTCTGTCGTTGCAAAAGACAAGATAGATGCTATAGATGAGGGGAACAAATCGATCACATTTGAAATCATCGGCGGAGAGGTCACCAGGTACTTTGCAAGCTATAAAGTCACCTTTCAGCTGGTCTCGGAGGGGCAGAGTAACTTTGTGAAGTGGAGTGTCGAATATGAGAAGAAGAATGAACAAGTTCCTGATCCTCACCCTCAGCTTGACTTCTTGATCACCATGGCCAAAGAGGTGGACAGTTACCTTGTCCAAAATCCCTAAAAACTTAGCAGAGAAATCTTTTATGGCATATGTAGGGGTGTGGGTTGATTTGCAGTAATTAGAAGATATCAATCACCAGCTTTCCTTGTTAAATATTTTGTCAGCATTTGATTCAGATTTCTGTGTGTGGCTAGCTCTATCATCGATAGTTGGAGGGCAAGTGTCTCTAGTTGTTATCCTTTTACCATGCTTGATAAAGTCGGTGTGTGTACTTCATCGAAAGGTTCAAATGAAAAAAAGAACTTCATGTTGGGTTGGTTTTTAAGCGCCTTGTCAAAAGATTGGTTGTATAACATCCCATTTGCGCTGATTTGATCCATTAAATGTTTTCCAGGTAAGTCGGCATTGAATTCATAGGTTGTGCTTGCATTCATGGGATTCATATGCATCCATTATTGGAAAAACTACAAGACACGTGGGTCTACATGGGAGGTTGACTTGATTTAAGGACCACTATTCATGGAGACTATGGTTGGTCATGATACTTGGATAGGGTTGGATAAGAAATAAAATTTCCGGATATTAAATGTCCAATACCTTATTTAGGAAATGCTTGGATATGAAGTTTGATGCATACCGTTTGTTGGATTCGAACTGATTATCAGCTCTACAGAGATCCGGTTTTAGAGCAAATTCATCTTTTACCAAATAGATGAAACCTATCTAGACTTATCCCAACTCCTAGGTGGGATCATTTTATCGGGAAGATATTTAATCTATATATTTGGAAATATCCCAGTCAAAGAGGATACCGAACATTTACAGACAGGATGCTCAACGTAGCATATATTGAGTCAATGCAAATATGGTTTCCCTTTCCGCAAAATCAACTCAACACCAGAAAATGGATTTCCCCTTTGCATTCTTTATCAGATTGGGCCGAAAAATTGAAGGTTGTGAATAAATAGGCTTGCATCCATGAGGCCTTCCCGGTGGGTTGGGCTTCGACAAGTATTGTATAAATTGTGATGCATCTTTTAGAACGTAAAGGCTAAGTTGTGGAAAAGCTTATTGTTGCATTTAAAATTTATGGAAAATTATAAGAGATCAACTTCTAACTTTACTTCTTTTATCAAATATATTCCTCACATTTTGAATTTACAATTATCATCATCACTTTTTACAATTAATGTCAATTTTTTTCTTACTCACACATAACTTACAAAATCACCATTTATTTTTTATGCGAGAGCATATGGTTTTATTTCAAGCTTGACTCAGAACTTGTTGATTAAACCAACCCAATTCTTACTTCTACAATCAAAGGCCAATTTTGGCTACAATGCAGTTTGACAGGTTCAAGTTTGAAGATGCGATTCTATATGCTAGTTGTCGACTTGCAAAATTAGTTGTCGATTTCATGATTCCTCATTGACTACCAAGATGTTGATTTACAAGTTTAGTGTCAACTTTGAAACAATTAAGTGACTACCTAGAGATTAGAGGATATTTTTGGTTGATCTCCTTTGCTATTGGTTGATTTCTCAAGGTGTCTATTTGATGCCCAGATTAGTGGATGAATTTAGAGGATCAATTCAAGTTACAATGTGTTCAATCTTAGATAAATGCATTTAGTCCTAATTATTAAGCATCTTAATACTTAGTATTATGAGCCTTAAGTCCTAGTTTTTATGGTCTTTAATATGGTGTTGCTTTTTTGGTTTTTTTGTCTATATATGGTGTTGCTTTGAAGAGCCTTAATTATATAAAAATGCCAAGAGTCATTTGTAAGACAAAACACTTGAATTTGGTGAATATATGAGATTTTCCTCAAGTGAGCAAATTTTTATCTCGATTTTTTTCCAAGTTCCTTTGTGGTTTCATTTACTCCTCAATGATGAATTTCTCTTATCTCGAAATCTTTTATCCTTAGTTGGTAGCCTATCCTTTATATCTTGGTGGGGAACTTCATTTATCTGAAGTTTTTGATCCTTAACTGGTGGTGTTTCTTTATGTCTTGGTGGTCAACTTCATCTATATTGATCTTTATTCTTGGTTGGTAGTGTGTTCTTTATGCTTTGGTGGTGATCATCATTTACCATAAATCACTTTATCACTCAAAACACATCCCACACATGTATCAATTTCCCAAACTACTCTTGCTCCCAAAGTGAGTGTCGTTGTTGCTCCTTTGGAGGTAGTCACTGATCTCGTATATTGAGGTGATAAATCACTTTATCACTCAAAACACATCCCTCACATGCATCAATTTCCCAAACTACTCTTGCTCCCAAAGTGAGTGTCTTTGTTGCTCCTTTGGAGGTAGTCATTGATCTGGTATATTGAGGCCACAATAGTCGCCCTGCCAACTCATGGCTTCTCTCTCTCTCTTGGCTGCCAGATTTCCTGCTCATCAGCAATTAGACGATGTCAAAATATAACATGGATGAAATTTAGTCAATATGGATGCCTACATGGACACTGCTATGGGAAATTTAACCAATATTGGACAACGTTAGAATATGATGTCTATAAATTTTAACAAGTGCAAATACTCATGTTGACGCCCATCATGGAAAATTTATTCCACATTACACTCCAAAGGCCATGTCAATTGGATTTGGCTAGATTGTTGTCGGATGGATTTGATTAAAAAAAATTCTATAAGTAAAAATGACTTGATTGGACAATGATAAAGAGAGTGCGAATGTACATGATCGAAAAGTAGACAGTCAACACTTTTCTAGTCAGTAAATACTTTTTCAAACATAATTTTTAATAAGAAACCCTTCTGGTCCAATCCTATACACCAGAAAATACTTTTTCGAACCTTCCGCTCTTCTATTTACCAAACACATGTGGATTCAATCACAAACCTAACCCCAATAGCACTTTGAAAATCTATCGACACACTTCATTTTCAGAGCACCATTCAATGTCTCCCAACTAATGGTTGCAGGGTCGGTTTGGATGTTTGGACAACATTAATTAAAAATGTACCTTATTTTTTTCGATTAAAAGTAGTGAACATAGCATGAATCACGTTATTGCTTATTTGACAAAAGAATTTGTTTGGCCAACTGATAATTCGAATTTGATACTATAAAAAAATCCAATCATTGGGACTGACAAGTCACCGCCAATTGTGATCCATTAGCATCCACGTAGCAAATGCGATTGCTGAAACAAGCCCCTTCCTTTTAAAAAATAAAATAATTCATATATAAACTTGTTTGATAAAGCTAAGCCTACGACTTAGTACTAATTATAAATTAAATCACTCACCATTCTTTAGCAAATTCCCATTGCGATATTCCTCTTTTATTTTCAAGCGACCACCGATTAGTAATCAAATACATCTAGAGTGTATAGCCGAGAATGTCAAGTAAGTCATAAATTTTCCAAATTTGCTACTTTATTCTTAAATCTTTGTGTGAATTCCAAATGTGATTGTTTCGGCTAATTTTCACAGGAAATCACTAACATGGTGGCATGCCACGTAAGATGACCGGTGATGATTAAATCGCCAAATCAATATTACCTGAAGGGTTACATTGGAATTTCATGCAAAGATTCAAGAATAAATTGGCAAAATTAAAATGTTCATGACTGAATTAACATCCGTGTAATAGGTTTCAGACTAATTGGGTAATTTTCCCATGCATAATCTTGAGGCTTGTGTGAAACGTAGGTTCCGTTGTTTCACGAAAAATGAATAATTTGAAAAATAATTTTCTGAAAAATATTGTTTGTATCGATATTCTCTCTTTTATTTTCAAGCGACCACCAATTAGTAATCAAATACATCTAGAGTGTATAGCCGAGAATGTCAAGTAAGTTTTAAATTTTCAAAATTTGCTACTTTATTCTTACATCTTTGTGTGAAATCCAAATGTGATTCTTTCTGCTAATTTTCGTGGGAAATCATTGACGTGGTGGCATGCCATGTAAGATGACCGGTGATGATTGGATTGCCAAATCAATTTTACCAGAAGGGTTACATTGGAAATTTGCCAAAGATTTAGGGATAAATTGGCAAAATTAAAAAGTTCAAGATTAAATTAGCACCTGTATAATAGGTTTAAGATTAATTGGGTAATTTTCCCATACATAATCTTGAGGCCTGTGTGAAACGTAGGTTCCTTTTGTTTTATAAAAATGAATGATTTGAAAAATATTTTTCTGAAAATGATCGTTTATACTGTTTAAAATAAATATTTAGCTGTTTTCGATGTATAGACACCTCACTTCATCTATCATGGCCTTAGGTGCTATGGCCGAAACTTGGCCCCGGCTTCTTGACGACCTCATCTTGTTAAATGAGATAATGAAAGAAACAGAAAGAGATGAGATATGTACCACTGCATTCACAGTACTGAACCAATTATTGACATAGGTGAATTACATTTATTGTGAAGGACCGATATAGGCGGATATTAAAAAAAAAATAATGTTGGCTAAAAATTCAAAGCTTCATGTGTTACGTTGGTTTATAAATTGATGAAGTACACTACAGTTTGAACACTTAAGTAGGACGTGTTAATTACTTAAACGTCTGCATGTACTTTCTAAATTAATTTTTTAATCTTCTTATATTATCTTTAGTGCATTCCTTTGTCATTATTGAAAGAAAGGCAAATGTTTGAGTGCAGCCTGTAACTTTGTGTATGACACGTGGTCTCCTTCTCAGATCTAGTCAAAATTAAGGTTTTTCTTTGTTTAAATTGGAGAGTCGTGGTAAAATGCTTCCTTATAGTTTGGCAGGATGATATCATAAGCTAGTTTTTCTTGTATCAGACTAAACCTTCGTTTTTTAAAAAATTGAAAAATAAAATAAAATAAAATAAAATAAAATAAAATCGATCTTAGTCTAAGTGGTCTGGATGAGCAGTTCTATACACAGAACTGAGAATTGGATCGAAAATCACCGATTTTAACTTTTTTAAATTGAGAACTACATTGAACAGACCGATTTGATTCGGTCCGGACGATTTCTTTTATTAATGCATACTCGATTCCCAAGCCAAACCTAGGGCAGATGAAGATTTTCTGTCCCTTTGTTATATTTTCCATCAACAGTCTCATCCACAATTCGTACATAGGTCCACTACATTAGTTGGTTCTCGACATAAGGAATCAAATCCCAACCATCCTTGTCTCTTGCTCTCCCTCTCTAGAAGTTGACGTTGAGATCTCGTTGAGATCGGACCATCACCGTCAAGGTCGTGGCTAGATGTCGATGGCACGGCTAGATGTCGATGGCTAGGGAATATCCGGAGGAGGTGGCTTTTGGAGATCGTGTTGCCATTACGACGATCTGGTAACAGGTGACGGGATAGAGATCGACGCCTGATGACAAATTTGACGCTAGAACAGTTTCCACTCAGAGAGAGAGAGAGAGAGAGAGAGTGGTAGGTGCCGAAGCAGCAAAGGTCGCCATTGATTGGGGCGATTGGAAAAAGAAAGATGGGCATTTGTTGTTAGTGGAAAGTAGGGACGTGTGATTCGAGTGCATTTGGATTCCTTAGATGGAATCTAATTTTTCATAAGTTGAGTGCACTTACAATTTCTTTCGTGAACATGCAAATTCAAGCCATGATTTTGGTAGCAATGTTATTATGACTAGGGGTGAGCATTGTCGCACGTTTTAAGATAAGCAAGGTAGGTTTCAAGTTTCACAAAATTAGAAATCTACTTGGATGGTTAGGTTCCAGCTATTAGATGGAACCTAGATGAAATTTTGAATTGCTCACCCTTTATTTACAAATACCATTTTGCTACTTAAACTCGAATTGATTTGCTAAAACCAAAGCAAACCTATGGACTATCAACAATAGGATATAGCCACCGAATCTTCATTTAGTTGTGGCACACTTGCAAAGTCTAGAAAACTAGGTAACTTAAGTCCATTTTTTGTATCAAAATTAGACAAAAAATAAAATAAAACAAAAAAAATGAAGAAAATTTGTTGACTCTCATGTAGATCCTGGAACATGTAACAAGGTATGTTTTGGGTTCTAAAAAAAATGAAGAATCTATTTTGATGGGTAGGTCTTAGATTTCAGGTGGAACCTGAAACTACTCATCCTTCTTGGCTTTGTCAATTTGGCTAATGTTTGGGAGAATAACCTACCTTCTAACTCCACCTCAATTGCCTTCACCTAGCCAAACTTGGCGAGAAGTGGGGAACAACATCTGCCACCTCGATCAATAAGTCACATTAAAAATTCATTTTTCGAGATATTTATTAGATATCGATTCTTTTTAATCATTGACTGGGATACCATTTGTTAAAAGCCAATATCTTTGTTAGAGAAAATTATCAAGAGAGAGTCCAAATCTAAACCCATCAATATAACTATATTATCTTCACTTAAAATTTTAAACCAATGAGTCATGAGTTAAATTTATTGCTCCAACGTCACATCTTCGGTGCGAAACTTTCTTTGCTTAACACTATTACATGTGCACCCTAACAATGATTTCGAGCAATGATGAGTGCATCTTATAACGCATCAAAGATGGCTTCAGTCCACCTATAGGCAAGCTGGATTGAGTACTTTCATTATTTTCTGCATTACGTATAATCTTTAAGTTGACCTTGGCAGATCAATCATCTTAGAAGATGATTTCCACTCGCAACTTTGATAGAATTATGGAGCTTATTATGAGAATATAAGAAATGTAGGGATAAGGCATTTAATTGTTGGCAGGTAGATATAACAGGCCACAGCTATATGATTGCTCAGGGATATCTTTTTATTGGTCTAAAGTACATTTTCGTGACCACGTGAATCACTCTGTGGGACCTAAAAAGTAGAGACAACAATGAACGCCAGTCTATATAAGAAACAAGCATCAAACGCAGGCCAGTGTTGTGACAAACTTGAAGAATTTCTGGTGTCTTTTGCGACAAAATGGCTCAACTGCATGGAAAACTAGAAGCTGAAGTCGAATTGCAATCACCAGCTGACAAATTCTTCAAAGTTTGGAGGAGCGAAGCCCACAAATTGCCCACCGCCACCTCCAATAACATTCAAGGAGTCAAAGTTCATGAGGGTGACTGGGATCAACATGGAGCCATCAAGATTTGGCATTACACCGTTGGTAATTTATTCAATTTTCGTCTCTCCAGTCACTAATTTACTCAACGTTGTCATTGAGATTCAATTGTTGACCCTACACATATTGCCTAACTTAAACCCCTTTTTTCTTCCGCGGTTGCAATTGTATAGAAGGAAAATCCGGGGTGTTCAAAGAGAAGGTCGAGTTTGACGATGACAACTTGTCGTTCACCCTCCATGGCATCGAGGGTGACGTCTTCAACGAGTTAAAGGTCTACAAGCCAGTATGCAAGCTCATCCCGAAGGAGAAAGGCAGCGTGGCTAAGCTGAGCATTGAGTACGAGAAGTACAAGGAGAGTGATCCTAACCCCGACAAGTACATGGCCATGTTCATTGAGATGACCAAGGATATCGATGCTCACGTTTTAAGCGCATGAGGGAGAAGATCATGGCATGACTTTGATCGTTTGTGAAGTTTGTGCAATATTATGCTTGAGATATCTAGTACTTTCATGTATCTTGATCAAATAATTCAAGGTGGTTGATAAGGTGACGTGAAGTTGGGTTGGATTTTGGGAATATCAGAATCGTGTATTATGTTCGTCTATAATTGTGCTTGCAATAAGTCATCTCGTGGATTTTGCAATATGATTTGGTTATGAGGAAGCTAGTAAATTCTTTGATTTGATCCCTTCGTAGACGAATATCCAAGATTTCCAATACGTGGCGGGACTAGGAATGCCTTTACTTAACCACTCCAGTTATGTACGAGGATATATAGAGTAATCACATTGTAACAACGCCGAAATTTAATCAGGATGAAGGACATCGAAATACAAATTAAATTAGCTCGAACAAAGATCATAATTTGAAAGTGTAGTGGATCCAACGCACGCAGTTTTTGGGCATATTTCAGGTGACTTTTTAAGAATTTTAGATTGATCCCCGTAGAATTTTTCACACATTGAGCTTTAGCCTATCTGGGCAGAAACAAAAGTATCCTAGAATTAAGAATCCATGTAGTATGAATCATAATTTTCTTTGGCAATTGGTCTAATTTCATTTGAGCCAATGGCCGCACCTTAGTATCATGACTATCATCGCAATGTCTCCGTTGATGATGAGGCAAATCTTATAAGAGATTGCTAGAGCTGTTCAAAATGTTCTCAATCATTGAAAATTGAAATTTTTTTGTACATGCATCTATGTTGATATGGTATGATTTAACACAGTAATATAAGTGACCCAAAATTTAAATTAAGTGGTGGTGCCTATCTGTTTAGAGATATCTTTCCTTAATCCTATTTCCTCAAAGCGAAATAAAAAAATGCCATGGTGCTATTACTATAGAAGGTACACTTGTCCCTGTCCTCTAGATTTCTGCTTTGATTGGTCTATATTTGTTTTAGCATCACCAAGAAAACGATAGTTATCACAATATGGAATGAATGCTACAATTTCCACAAGTAAAAGATTAACTATTTTTTTGTCGATTTGATTTTTTTTTCTAAGTAAATTTTTTTGAATTTATATTTTCTGGGACTAGCCCGAATCTTGCGGCGGGAGGAAGGCCACATCGACTCTACCCATTATTTTCGATCTATCCCTAATGGAGAAGATTTAGGATCTTGCCAGAGAAGCAAAAAAAAAAAATATAAAAGTGTGCATTCATCTTTTTATTTTGTTAGGGTGGTTATTCAGTTAGCTATTTAATCTTCATTTTATGATAGACAAAATTTGCATCACCTTCTTGACCATTTAAGTTTCGGCTTAGATTATTAACAGATGTTCAATAGGTTTTTTAGAATATTTTGAACATTTGAGTAATTTTTATCATATGTGACAAGCCTTCTATACCGTATATATAGGCCGGGTAGTTAATCAAGACATATCTTCATCTTCTTTTTTGTCTGTATTACTAGACTTTTGGTGGGTCCTTAGTGGGCCCACTCGGGGAAACCCCATAAACTGATAAACTCCCCTATATAGAGGAGGGGAGTTTTAACCTTCCCACCTCCCCCATTCTCGTTTAGAAGCAGTGACACTGGAGCAAACCTTCAGTGATTTGAGACATGTATCTCTATATTCTTTTGAGTGGTCTTAAAAGAAGAATGACGATTCAAACCCAAATCTTAAACGAGAAGGATGAACATACTTACCATTTGAACACTACTTTGGAATTTCTAAGTTGGATCATTTAGTGTGAGATCATTTTCTTGTCTTGTTTCACTCAGAGAGTTCGGTTATGAAGCTAACTTTTTTTCTTAAAATCCTCGCAAGGACTTCCTCCGTTTTCCCTGGCACGATTTTGTAGATACATTGTCAATTCTTATGATAGCTAGAGTAATGGAAGATGCCTCGCATTAGGGTTCAACTATGACATTTAAGCATGACAAAAGCATGAAAGTTTATTATAAATTGGAGTATCTCCATTTTCTAAAGGGAAAATTGTCCAAAAAGTTTTAAGTCTTTTACATTTTAGTCAATTTAGTTTTGAATTTTTCAAATTTACCAATTAAGTTATAAACTTTTTAACAATTTACCAATTGAGTCAATTAGACCAATATTAATTAGAAATTGTTGATGTGGATGCTAGGGGTGTGTAATGGAACTGCCCAATCTGGGAACCACTTGGACCGAATCGGACTGATTGGTTTTGGGCGATTCCCATAACCGGTGTTCTGGTTCCTAATTCCTATTCTTGGAACCGGTGGCCTGTTGGTCCAATTCTTGGTTTCATGGTGGGAAACAAACCGATTGGACCGACCGGATCAAATTGGTAGTTTTTAAAAACCGGTTCCAAGGTGCGCTCTTATTGTTCCTCCCCTATGCCTTTTTGACTGTTGTGTTTTTTCTCTTTTGCTTCTATGCTCTGCTCACTTTGTCTATGCTCCTGGATTCTACATTTTCTATTTCCTTCTCGCTTGGAGTGCAAGGGTTTGTAGCCTGATTGGGTCATGAAGCTTATGCTCCAATCTCTGGAAACCAAGGATACCCTTGAACTCAATGTCCTCGGCCCTTGCTCTCTCTCCTTGCTCTACCATATGCTCTCTGATTTAGTATGTGCTGAAAGGAGCAACTAGGGTTGCTTGCAAAGTTACCGGTTCCATTGAACTGGACTGGACTAGTTGATTGGCTTGGTTCTCAGTTCTAGGATCGGCCGGTTTGGTCCATATCTCAAAATTTGGGAATCGGTCCTTCCGGTTTGGGTCCCAATTCCACCTTGGAACCGGATTAGACTGGGAATTGATCACCCTTAGTGGATGTTAGTAATGCCATATAAGATGACTACGTTGAAGCAGATTTTTTATAAATATTTTTGAATTTTTTTGAATTTTAATTTTCTTTCTTTCTTTTCCTTTTTTTTTTTTTTTTTTTTTTACCAAAGTCCGGTGAGGGTCGCCGGTTGACCCTCACTAGTAACAGGTGAGAGCTAGTCAGCCCTCGCTGACCACAAGTGAGGGCTGATGGCCCTTCTCAGCCATTGAGTGAGGGCTGTGAAGCCTTGTTGAGCTTGTACGGAAAAAAAGAAAAGAAAAAAAGAAAAAAATTAATACAAAAGTCTGAACCTTTTTTTATTAAAGAAATCTTCTGACCTAGCTCGTAATTTTCTCTTTCAGACTTATGTTTTGGACGGAATGTATAAGAAGGCGATTCTGTCGTTGCAAAAGACAAGATAGATGCTATAGATGAGGGGAACAAATCGATCACATTCGACATCATCGGCGGAGAGGTCACTAAGTACTTCGCGAGCTATAAAGCCGCCATTCAGCTGGTCTCGGAGGGGCAGAGTAACTTCGTGAAGTGGAGTGTCGAAATATGAGAAGAATGAACAAGTTCCTGATCCTCACGCTCAGCTTGACTTCTTGATCACCATGGCCAAAGAGGTGGACAGTTACCTTGACCAAAATCCCTAAAAACATAGAAGAGAAATCTTTTATGGCATATGCAGGGTATGGGTTGATTTGCAGTAATTAGAAGATATCAATTACCAGCTTTCCTTGTTAAATATTTTGTAAGCATATGATTCAGATTTCGCTGTGTGGCTAGCTCTATTATCTGTAGTTGGAGGGCAAGTGTCTCTAGTTGTTATCCTTTTACCATGCTTGATAAAGTCAGTGTGTGTACTTCATCAAAAGGTTCAAATGAAAAAAAGAACTTCATGTTGGGTTGGCTTTTAAGTGCCATGTCAAAAGATTGGTTATATAACATCCCATCTGCGCTGATTTGATCCATTTCATGTTTTCCAGGTTTGTCGGCATTGAATTCATAGGTTGTGCTTGCATCCATGGGATTCATATGCATCCAGGATTGGAAAAACTACAAGACACGTGAGTCTCCATGGAAGGTCGACTTTATTTACCACTATTCGTGAAGACTATGTTTGGTCATGATACTTACTCGGATAGGGTTGGATAAGAAATAAAATTTCTGGATATAAAATATCCAATACCTTATTTAGGAAATGCTTGGATACGAAGTTTGAGATATGCCGTTTGTTGGATTCGAACTGATTATCAGCTCTCCAGAGATCCGGTTTTAGAGCAAATTTATCTATTACCAAATAGATGAAACCTATCTAGACATATCCCAACTCCTAGGTGGGATCACTTTATCGGGGAGATATTTAATCTATATATTTGGAAATATCTCAGTCAAAGAGGACACCGAACACTTATATACAGGATGCTAACCGTAGCATATATTGAGTCCATGCAAATATGGTTTCCCTTTCCGCAAAATCGACTCAACACCGAAAAATGGATTTCCCCTTTGCATTCTTTATCAGATTGGGCCAAAAAATCGAAGGTTGTGACTAAATAGGCTTACATCCATGAGGCCTTCCTGGCGGGTTGGGCTTCGCCAAGTATTGTATAAATTGTGATATTTCTTTTAGAACGGAAAGGCTAAGTTGTGGAAAAGCTTGTTGTTGCATTTAAAATTTATGGAAAATTATAAAAGATCAACTTCTAACTTTACTTCTTTTGTCAAATATATTCCTCACATTTCAAATTTGCTATTATCATCATCACTTTTTACAATTAATTTTGAGTTTTTTTTTCACTCACACATAACTTACCAAATCACCATTTATTTTTTATGCGAGAGCATCTGGTTCTATTTCAAGCTTGACTCAGAACTCATTGATTAAACCAGCCCAATTCTTGGTTTTGCAATCAAAGGCCAATTTTGGCTACAATGCAGTTTGAAGGGTTCAAGTTTGAAGATGCGATTCTATATGCTAGTTGTCGACTTGCAAAATTAGTTGTCGATTTCATGATTGCTCATCGACTATCGAGATGTTGATTTACAAGTTTAGTGTCAACTTTGAAGCTACTAATCGACTACCTAGAGACTAGAGGTTATTTCTGGTCGATCTCCTTTTTCTATTTGTTGATTTTCAAGGTGTCTGTTTGATGCCTAGATTAGTGGACAAATTTAGAGGATCAAGTCAAGTTACAATGCGTTTAATTTTAGATAAATGATTTAGTCCTAATTATTACGCATCTTAATACTTAGTATTATGAGCCTTAAGTCCTAGTTTTTACGGTCTTTAATGTGGTGTTGCTTTTTTCTTTGGGTTTATATATGGTGTTGCTTTGAGGAGTCTTAGTTATATAAATATGCCAAGAGTCATTTGTAAGACAAAACACTTGAATTTGGTGAGTACATGAGATTTTCCTCAAGTGAGCGAATTTCTATCTCGATTTTTATTTTCCAAGTTCCTTTATGGTTTCATTTAAGCCTCACTGATTAATTTCTCTAATCTCGAAATCTTTTATCCTTGACCGGTAGCCTATCCTTTATATCTTGGCGGGGAACTTCATCTATTTGAAGTCTTTTATCCTTAACTAATGGTGTTCTTTATGTCTTGGTGGTGAACTTCATCTATCTTGATTTTTATTCTTGGTTGGTGGTATATTCTTCATGCTTTGGTAGTGATCTTCATTTACCATAAATCACTTTATTAATCAAAACACATTCCATGCATGCATCAATTTCCCAAACTACTCTCGCTCCCAAAGTGAGCGTCCTTGTTGCTCCTTTGGAGGTAGTCACTGATCTCGTATATTGAGGCTGCAACAGTTGCCATGCCAACTCATGGCCTCTCTCTCTCGATTGCCAGATCTCCTGCTCGTTGGCAATTAGAGGATGTCAGAATATAACGTGGGTGAAATTTAGTCAATATGGATGCCTACATGAACACTACTATGGGAAATCTCATCAATATTGGACAACATCAGAATATGATGCCTATAAATTTTAACCAGTGCAAATACTCATGTAGACATCCATCATGGAAAATTATTCCACAATACACTCCAAAGGCTATGTCAGTTGGATTTGGCTAGGTTGTTGGCTGATGGATTTGATTAAATTTTTTTAAAAGTAAAATGACTTGGTTGGACATTGAACAAGAAAGTGTGAATATACATGATCGAAAAGTAGACAGTTAACACTTTTGTAATCATTAAATACTTTTTCAAATTTAATTTTTAATAAGAAACCCTCCTGATCCAAATCCTAGACATTGTAAAATACTTTTTCGAACCTTCCGTGTTTCTATTTACCAAACACATGCGGATTCAATCACAAACCTAACCCCAATAACTCTTTGAAAATCTATCGACACCCTTCATTTTCAGAGCACCATTCAATGTCTCCCTACTAATGGTTACAGGGTCGGTTTGGAGGTGTGGACAACATTAATAAAAAATGTACCTTTTTTTTTTCGATTAAAGGCAGCGAGCATAGCATGAATCACGTTATTGCTTATTCGACAAAATAATTTGTTTGGTCAACCGACAATTCGAATTCGATACTTTAAAAAAATCCAATCATTGGGACTGACATGTCACCGCCAATTACAATCCATTAGCATCGATGTACCAAATGCGATTAATGAAACAAGCCCCTTCCTTTTAAAAAAAAAATATAATTCATTTATAAACTTGTTTGATAAAGCTAAGCCTACGACTAAGTACCGATTATAAGTTAAATCACTCACCATTCTTTAGCAAATTCCCATTGCGATATTCTCTCTTTTATTTTCAAGCGACCACAAATTAGTAATCAAATACATCTAGAATGTATAATTGGCAAAATTGTTCAATCGGTTTGCAACCTATTGAATAGATATCAAGTAAGTTTTAAATTGTTCAATTGTGTGTAAGACGTGAGACTTGAATTTGGTGAATACATGAGATTTTCCTCAAATGATCGAATTTCTATCTTGACTTCTTTATCCAAGGAACTCCTTGGTGATGAACTAAGAAGATCTTTATCATTGGCTGGTAGGTTTCCTTTAGGCTTTGGTGATGAATTTATCTTATTTTGAAAGCTTTTATCCTTAGCCAGTCGCTTGTCTTTATATCTTGGATGGTGAACTTCATCTATCATAAGTCCTTTGTTATTAGATGGTGATGTTCTTTTATGTGTTGATGGCGAACTTCATTTGTCTTGATTTTTATCCTTGATGGATGGCATGTTCTTTATGCTTTGGTGATGATTGTCATCTACCATAAATCACATCATCATTCAAAACATATCCCACACGCATCAATTTCCCAAACTACTCTCACTCCCAAAAAACCCAAAATCCACCCACACTCGCTCCGCAGCTGATAGGCTTGCTTTGATTAGCACACCTGCCACCACGGTTCCCCATCTCCACCGTGCGCGTCGTTGTTCCTCCTTTGGAGGTAGTCACTGAACTCTTGCGTCGTGGCTGCTTGACCTGCTCTTTGTAGCCAAGCCGCTAGATCTCCTGCTCGTTGGCCATTAGACGATGTTAGAAGATAACATGGATGAAATTTAGTTGATATGGATGCTTACATGAACACTACTATGAGAAATTTCATCAATATTGAACAACGTCAAATATGATGTCTATCTGACCAAAAAAAATAAAATAATATGATGTCTATAAATTGTGACTAGTGCAAATGCTCATGTAGACGTCCAACATGGAAATTTTAACCCACATTACACTCCAAAGGCCATGTTAGTTGGATTTGGCTAGATTGTTGTCGGATGAATTTGATTTAGAAAATTCTAAAAGTAAAATGACTTGATTGGACATTGATTAAGAAAGCGTGAATGTACATGATCGAAAACCAGACAATTGACACTGTTCTAGTTAGTAAATACTTTTTCAAATACCATAATTTTTAATTAGAAACCCTCCTGATCCAAATCCTAGACATTGTAAAATACTTTTTCGAACCTTCTGCTATTCTATTTGCCAAACATATGCGTATTCAATCACAAACCTAACCCCAATAACACTTTGAATATCTCTCGACACCCTTCATTTTCAGAGCACCATTCGGTGTCTCCCAACTAATTGTTATAGCATCGGTTTGCAAATTTTGACTACATTAATTAAAAATGTACCTGTTTTTAAAAATTAAAAACAGTGAAAATAGCATGAATCACGTTATTACTTAGTCGACAATAAAATTTGTTTGGCCAACCGACAATTCGAATTCGATACTTAAAAAGAAATCCGATCATTGGGAATGAAAAGACACCGCCAATTATAATCCATTAGCATCGATTTAGCAAATGCGAATACTGAAACAAGCCCCTTCCTTTTTTTCAATATAATTCATTTATAAACTTGTTTGATAATGCTAAGCCTGCGACTTCGTACTGATTATAAGTTAAGTCACTCACCATCCTTTAGCAAATTCACATTGTGATATTCTCTATTTCATTTTCAAACGACCACTGATTAGCAGTCAAATACATTCAGATTTTATAGCTGGGAAAATTGTTTAATCAGTCCGCAATCTATTACACAGATGTCAAGTAAGTCTTGAATTTTCAAAATTTGCCAATTTATTATTAAATCTTTGCATGAAATCCAAATGTGATTCTTCCAGCTAATTTTTGCAGGGAATCATCGACGGGATGGTATGCCACATAAGATGACTGGTGTTGATTGGATTGCCACGCCAATATTAACCAAAAGAGTGACATTGGAATCTCATGCAAAGGTTCGGAAATAATTTGACAAAATTAAAAAGTTTAGGACTGAATTAGCACCATTATAATAGGTTTTGGACTAATTAGGTAATTTTCTTGTGCATAGTTTTGAGGACCATGTGAAATGTAGGTTCCATTTATTTCGCGAGGAATGAATGATTGAAAAAATATTTTTCTGAAAATGATCGTTTGTATTGCTTAAAATAAATATTTAGCAATAAATGTCGCTCAAAATAGATGGCCCGCATTTTAGGCAATAAGATAGGAAAGCTATATGGATTATTCAATTTTTAGTTTTCGATATATAGGCGCTTCACCTATCATGGCCTCAGATGCTATGGCCAAAACTCGGCCACGGCTTCTTCAGGACCTCATCTTGTTAAATAAAATAATGAAATAAACAGAAAGAGATGAGATATGTACCGCTCCATTCACAACACTGAACCAATTATTGACATAGGTGAGCAATTACATTTTTTGTGAACGAGCCACAGATTATCGATATAGGTGGATATTCAAAAAATAAAATAATGTTGGCTAAAAATTCAAAGATTGATGTGTTAAATTGGTTTGTAAATTAATGCAGTATACTTCAGTTTGAACACTCGAGGAGGACATGTTAGTTACTTAAACGTCCGCTTATACTTTCTAATTAATTTTTTAATCTTCTTAAATTATCTTTAGTGCATTTCTTTAGCATTAATGAAAGAAAGGCAAATGTTTGAGTGCAGCCTGTAATTTTGTGCGTGAGACATGGTCTACTTCTCGGATCTAGTCAAAATTAAGGTTTTTCTTTGTTTAAATTGGAGAGTCATAGTAAATTGCTTCCTTATAGTCTGGCAGGATGATATCATAGGCCAGTTTTTCTTGCATCAGACTAAACCTTCGTATTGATAATTGAGGGTTTGTGCTGTGGAGGAAGGATTAGGGCTTTTTAGCTTTTACATTTTTTAAAAATTAAAATTAAAATAAAATAAAATAAAATCGGTTTGGTCCGAGTGATCTGGATGAGCAGTTCATACACAGAACTAAGAATTGGACTAAAATTACCAATTCTAATTTTTTGAAATCGAGGACGGCATAGAACTGATTGATTTGGTCTGGTCCGGACGATTCCATTTACTCATGCATACTCAATTCCCAAGCCAAACCTAGGAGTAGATGAAGATGTTTTGTCCC
This sequence comes from Angophora floribunda, assembly GCA_014182895.1. Classification (NCBI taxonomy): domain Eukaryota; kingdom Viridiplantae; phylum Streptophyta; class Magnoliopsida; order Myrtales; family Myrtaceae; genus Angophora; species Angophora floribunda. The sequence goes on along the minus strand of CM024711.1, from coordinate 25,619,393 downwards.
TTTGTTATATTTTCCATCTGCTATCTCATCCACAATTCGTGACATATGTCCCATGTATTAGTTGGTTCTCGACATAAACAATCAAATCCCAACCACCACTCTCTCTTGCTCTCCCTCTGTGGAAGCTGACGTCGAGACCTTGTTGAGATCGGACCATCACCGTCAAGATCGTGGCTAGATGTCGACGGGGAGGGAATATCCGGAGGAGGCGGCTCTTGTAGATCGCGTTGCTGTAACGACTATCTGGTTACGGGTGATAAGACAGAGATCGATACCTGATGACAAGTTTGACGCTAGAACAATTTCCACTCCTAGAGAGAGAGAGAGAGAGAGAGAGAGAGAGGTTGGCGGAGGCCTTAATTTGCTATATAGGTAGGAGGTGACTCCTCATCGACATCAGCGATAGATGGTAAAGCAGCAAAGGAAGCCACTGAAGGGGCCGATTAGAGGGAGAGAGATACGCATTTGTTGTTAGGGGAGAGTAGGGAGATGTCATTAGGGTGCGTTAGGATTCTTTAGAATCTAATTTTCCTACGTTGAGTGCACTTACAATTTCTTTTGTCAACGTGCAAATTCAAGCTACTGTCTCGGCAGCAATGTTAAAACGGCTAGGGGTGAGCATATCTCAGGTTTGAGGGTATGTAAGTGTCGCGACCTCCCCCTCGCGTCCCGAGGGAGGCTAATGGCTCGGCTGAACGCCTTTCATTAGGGTTTAGCCTGGGCTCTCCCGAGCCCATCAATTTACGACTTAAAGTTCGAGTTGTTAACCTGCAATTCAATTTCATTTAAAAAAGGAGTCGCCACTAATCAGTTTGGGATGGGTCGATTAGAAACCCAAGTAAAATATCGGGAGAAATATTTTACTCCTCTGCAACTGCAGAACCTCGGGGACTTCATTACACTAGTTAATCACTAATGCTCTTCCGATACCTAATTTTGTTTAAACCTTTGGGTTTGAAAATTTTGAATTTTTTTCAAGGATTTTTCGGTATTTGTGGAAACAAACACTTTTTTGGCTTTTTTCTGATTTTTAGAGAATATAAAATATTTCTAGACATTTTTGGTTTTTTTTAGAAAATGTGAAATATTTATGGATTTTTGCTGTTTTTCTGAAAATATAAAATATTTTTCGATTTTTGATTTTTTTAATTAAAAACTATTTTTTTGGATTTTCTCATATTTTTGGGAATTATAAACTATTTTTTCAGATTTTTCTGGAAAAAAATTATTTTTTATTATTTTTAAAATACTTTTATAATTAAAAATAATAATATATTATTAAAATAAACCGGCCGGACCCGGGTCGGGTCACCTGGTCGGACCCGGGTCAGGCTCGGCTCGGCTCGGCCTGGCCCGGGTCAACACGGGCCCGGGCTTCGGACTCGGCCTGGTACGGGACTGGGCTTCGGAGGCTAGGCTGGGTTCGGCTAATGGGCCCGGTTCGCCTGGCCCAGTACCTGAAACAAAAAAGAAATAATTAGTCAAGCCCGAGCCCAAATAAAACAAAGACTGGCCCAAGAAAACAAAATAAGCCTAATGGGCACAATTCATTTCAGCCCATAACCCACCTAAACCCTAGCGGGTCGACGGGTCCGACCCGGTCATGACCCGACTGCTCCGCCCCCTCCCGGTCGCAGGTCCTCCGCGGCGCCGAAGGGACGACCGAACGTCTCCCGGCCACGGCGAGCGGCGGCGGTCTTCGCGAAACCAACTGGCGGGACGACGAAGTGGCGGGGGGCACCAAGGACGATGGCGGTCGGCAGCAGGGACGGTGGTCAGCCGCACGGACGGCGTGAGGTTTAGTCGAGATTCGTGAGCGTGAGCGGCGGGGTCGTCGGCTTCGACCGCGACGGCAATGCGGGCGGCGTCGTGGGTGGCGAAGCGTCAGTGGTGTCGGGGGTGGCGGTAGGATGCGGCGGCGGCGTCGGGCCAGGCAGACAGCTACGGATGCGGCGGCGGGGCGCGGTCCCGCGCCTCTCTCCCTCTGCAGATCTGTCTCCTTCTGCAGATCCGCCTCCCTCGCGGCTCCGGTCACTCGGCTGGCGGTCGCTCGGAGTTCCGCCTCCCTGGATGTCTCTCCCGGGAAGTCAGAACGCCTAGCCTCGCCGTCGCCGGTTTCTCTCTCAAACTCAGATCTCTCTCGGATCGGCGGTCGCTCGGGATTCCGGTCTCCTGGATGTCTCTCCAAGGGAAACCTTCCGAGCTCCCGCTTCTCCTCCAGATCTCTCTTTCTCGCTTGCTGTTTTGCTGTTGTGTTCTGTCCTTTCTTCTTTGCTCGACCCCCCTATTTATAGGCGAGGAGCCCAGTCGACGGAGGTGCTCCGACCGGCGGTCCTCAGCGCCCAGCCGGGCTTCCCTCGGCTGAACCGGCGTGACCTCAGCCCTTCTTCTCCGCCGGCATTGAAAGCTTCTTGCCAAGACGTCCCCTCCGCCCAGGTTTTGCGCCGGATCTCGCGCGGCAACATTGATGGCGCATGCGAGACGTCCCCATCCGTCGTCGGCTACCCTAGCTTCCGTCATCCGCTCTGCTCCTCTGTTTCTCGCGTGCAGCGGAAGAAGAAGGGAAGAAGAAGAAGAAGATGGAGAGGCCGGGCCGTGAAGGTGAGGGGGCCGGATGGGCCCTGATCCAGGCGGAAGATCAAAAAGGGAAATGGGCCCAAGGCCTGTGCCAAGGAGAAAGAAGGAACAAGAGGGCTGGGCGTGAAAGCCCAGCTTCTTTATGGGCCTCTTTTTTTTTCTTTTTAAATAATAATAATAATAAACCTGAAAATAGGGTAAAATAAAGATAGAAAATAAACTTAACATATGCAAATGATATTAGTATTTAGGTGGTGTAAAAATCCTTTTTGTTAGGGCCAAATTAGTCCCTAATTTTCTAGACAATTTAATGTTAGTACATAGTCAAAATTTAGGTGTCAACAGTAAGATAGGTCTTAGGTTTCAAAAAATTTGGAACCTATTTGGATGGGTAGGATCTAGACGGAATCTAGAACCGCTCATCTCTTATTTACAAACCTTTTGCTACTTAAACCTAAATTAATTTGTTAAAACCAAAGCAAACCTATGGACTATCAACAACTGGATATCTAATTTAGTTGTGGTGCACTTAAAATGTCTAGAAAACTAGGTAACTTCAGTCCATCTTTTGTGTCAAAATCAGACAATAAAAAAGAGAGAGGACAAATTAGGCTTAACTAAAATGAAAAAAAGAAAAGAAAAGAAAAGAAAAATTGTTGACTCTTTAGTAGGCCGTGGAACCTGTGACAAGGTAGGTTCCAAGTTTCAGAATATCTAAGATAAGTTTCAGGTTCTAAAAAATGAAGAATCTAATTTGATGGATAGGTTCTAGGTTTCAGGTTGCTCACCCTTCTTGTTTTTGTCAAGTTTGGCTAATGTTTGTAAGAACCTACCCTTCTAACTCCACCTCAATTGCCTTTACCCAACCAAACTTGGCGTGAGGCGAGAGACACCAACTGCCACCTCGATCAATAAGTCCCATTGGAAATTCTTTTTTTGAGATATCTATTAGATATCAATTCTTTGTAATCATCGACTAGGATACCACTTGTTAAAATCCAATATCTTCGTTAGTGAAAATTGTCAAGAGAAAGCCCAAATCTAAATCCATCAATATAACTAAATTATCTTCATTTAAATCAATGAGTTATAAGTCAAATTTATTGCTCCATCTTACATTGCATCTTCAATATGGAACTTTCTTTGCTGAACACTATCACACGTGCACCACAAGAATGATGAGTGCATCTTATAACGCATCAGAGATGCCTTTAGTCCACCTATAGGCAAGCCGGATTAACTATTTTCATTATTTTCTGCATTACGTATAATCTTTAAGTTGGGACTTAAGTAAATTCTTAAACTGTTTCGTTTGAGCTATGGAATGTAAAACTTGGAGAGATTCTCACATTATTGGGAAAGAAATAGATTCAACCTAGAACGAGGGGTGTGAGGTGTGCAAGTGTTGGCACGTTAAAATAAGGAAGGCAGCCAGGCTAGACGCCTTTTCTGGAGAGACTATTGGTGACGGCCTTCGTAGGTGGAAACACCCATCGAAGAGAATAGATTGGTGAAGTTGACCTCAACTTTGTTTCATTATAGGCAAGTTGGATTAACTATTTTCATTATTTTCTGCATTACTTATAATCTTTAGGTTGACCTTGGCAGATCGATCATCTTAGAAGATGATTTCCACACGCAACTTTGATACAATTATAGAGCTTATTATGAAAATATAAGAAATGTACGGCTAAGGCATTTAATTGTTGACAGGTAGGATATCTTTTTATTGGTGTAAAATACATTTTCAATAAGCAATTGGCAGTAACATTTTTTGGCAGGCAGGTATAATTGATTAAAATCCATGGACCACGTGAATCACGTTGTGGGACCTAAAGTAGAGACAATAATTAACGCCAGTCTATATAAGAAACAAGTATCAAACGGAGGCCACCGTTGTGACAAACTTGCAGAATTTCTGGTGTCTTTTGCGACAAAATGGCTCAATTGCAGGGGAAACTAGAAGCTGAAGTCGAATTGCAATCACCAGCTGACAAATTCTTCAAGGTTTGGAGGAGCGAAGCCCACAAATTGCCCACCGCCACCTCCAAAAACATTCAAGGAGTCAAAGTTCATGAAGGTGACTGGGATCAACATGGAGCTATCAAGATTTGGAACTACACCGTCGGTAATTGATTCAATTTTTTTCAATGAAATTCAGTTGATGACCCTATACATATTGCCTAACTTAAACCCCCCTTTTTTTTTTTTGGCGCTGGTGCAATTGTATAGAAGGAAAATCCGGGGTGTTCAAAGAGAAGGTCGAGTTCGACGATGACAACTTGTCGTTCACCCTCCATGGCATCGAGGGTGACGTCTTTGACGAGTTAAAGGTCTACAAGCCAGTATGCAAGCTCATCCCGAAGGAGAAAGGCAGTCTGGCTAAGCTGAGCATCGAGTACGAGAAGCACAAGGAGAGTGACCCTAACCCCGACAAGTACATGGCCTTCTTCATTGACATGACCAAGGACATCGATGCTCACGTTTTAAGCGCATGAAGGAAAAGATCATGGCATGACTGTGATCAAATGTGAAGTTTATGCGATATTATGTTTAAGATATCTAGTACTTTCATGTATCTTGACCAAATAAATCAAGCTGGTTGATAAGGTGATGTGAAGTTGGGTTGGACTTCGGGAATATCAGAATCGTGTATTATGTTCGTCTTTGATTGTGCTTGCAATAAGACACCTCGTGGATTTTGCAAAATGATTTGGTTATGGGGAAGCTAGTCTATTCTTTGATTTGATCCCTGTATTGATGAATATGCAAGATTTCCAATACGCGGTTGGACTTCGAGCGCGTTGATCCACTTCAGCTGCGTATGAGGATATATAGAGTAATCACATCGTAATAATGCCGAAATTTAATTGCAACAAACGATATCGAAATACCAATTAAATGAGCTTGAGCAAAGGTTATAGTTTGGAAAAGTAGTGGATCCAACGCGCACGGTTTTTGGGCATATTTCAGATGACTTTTTAGGAATTTTAGATTGTTCCCCGTGAGATTTTTCACATATTGAGCTTTAGCCTATCTGGGCAGAAACAAAAGTATCCTAGAATTAAGAATCTACGCAGTATGAATCATATTTTTCTTTGGTAATTGGTCTAATTTCATTTGAGCCAATGGCCGCACCTTTGTTTCGTGAATATCGTCGCAATTTCTCCGCCGATGATGAGGTGAATCTTATAAGTGATTGCTAGAGCTGTTCAAAATGTTCTCAATCATTGGAAATTGGAAATTGTTTTTTTTTAAAACATAACTAAGGCTTATCATTTCATATAAAAACAAGCCCTTTAAAGTAAGGAGTATCAAAACATAGAATCTCCCATATAGGGGGTGGTGGGTAAGAAACCCAACAACGTGGAAGGGCCTTGCATTTGGAGGCCTTTACAACCCAATCTACTAGTCTATTTGCATCACAAGATAGTAAGCCAACTCAAGATTCTCAAAGAGGGCCAAGAAGCCTAGACATTCTCTGATAAGTGGCTCAACGTCCCAGGAGCAAAGAGAGGAATCTTGCAGGAAGCTTACCAAGGAGGAGCTGTTTGTTTCTAGCACATATTTTTGCCCAGGTCGATTGGCAAAGTGACGAAGAGCATGGAGACAGGCAAGGGTTTCGGAATGAAGGGCGGAGGACACTCGGATTGGTTGCGTAGCTCATTCGATCAATCTCCCTTCAGAATTGCGGCACACGAAAGCAAAAGCCCCTTCCGTAGACCCTAGGAGATGTGATCCATCAATGTTAATCTTTAGCGTCCCTGGTTGTGACGGTCTCCACCTCGAAGTTAAAACCTCTGAAGCACACTCTCCCTCCTTGTTACTCCTGTTCCACTTTGCATAGTTGTAGTGCATGGCAAGAGATGAGTCTACTATGCTTTTGGGATTAGTATTCTGGTGTTGGAAGACAACGGTATTACGTGCAAGCCAAATATCCCAGAGAGTTGTTGCAATAAGCTCAAAAGGTAGGTTCTTTGGGGTTAGATCTATAAAGTTCAGCAACCACTCCTCGATTTTGGTCACTTGATGAGAGAATTGAAAATTGAATTCTGGACTAGACCAAACCTGTTTTGCCATATCACAGAGGAGGAAAAGATGTTCCACCATTTTGGGTTCCTTTCGGCACAAGGGGCATTGAGGCTCAAGTAAAAGCTTCCTTTTATACAAGTTTTCCCTAGTTGGTAGAGCATTTTGGCAAACACTCCACATGAATAATCTGACTCTGGGGAATGTTTTTAGCTTCTAGATTTTTCTCCACAAAGAGTTGGGAGTTTGATAGGAGGATGAAGCTTGCACATTGTCATGATTGGTTTCAATCTTTCGAAGTTGACTATATCCACTTTTAATAGAGTAACATCTAGACTGATTTGCTGACCAAATTAACTTATCCTCCATTGAAATGATTGGTAGTAGAATAGCTAGAATTTCATTAACATGCTCATCAAATAGGCTTCCCAGAAGTTGCACTTTCCATTGTTGTTCTGTTGAGTCTATTAGTTTTGCCACCATTGTGGGATCTTGCTGGTTATATGGCGCTCCCAGTACCCCCTTTCCAACCATCTATCCTCTCTGATTCTAATATGTTGGTCATTACTCACTTTCCATCTCACCTCCTTCAAAATGGCTTCTCTGCCCATTAATAGACTTTGCCAACCCCATGATGGGCGAGAACCCTTAGCAGCATGCTAGAAGTCACAATTTGGAAAATAACTTCATTTTAATACTTTGTACCATAGAGCATTTGGAGCTTATGAGACTCTCCAGGCTTGTTTTCCTAGCATTGCTATGTTGAAAGTAAGGAGATCTCTAAAGCCTAATGTCACGCCCCAAATCTCGAGCGCGCGACAATCCCTTCACTTTGGTCAAATAAATGCGATGTCCCAAGACATGTCACCGACCACTCTTTTTATCTTTTCATTATGCACAAGCGGAAACGATTTATCACTCAGTTAAACAATCAACAACAATAGGGATAGCAGGATGAACAACACTATAGCAGCAAACCAGCTCATTTATTTAATCACTAGATTAACCCCCAAAGAAACATTTCTAATTACAAGCCCGTCAGTGGGCGAGTTCCTTTTTCAGTTTACAAAAAGATGTCAGGGCTGGGTTAATCTACTCCCTCAAAAACTTAAGCTTGGTACGTCCTTCAAGGACTACCAAAATACAAAAGCTCATCAGAGTTGGGTTTTGTCGGGTCGTAATCAGAGGGGTATGGGTCAGTTGCGTTGTCTATTTTACGTAACTTTTTTTAGACCCCATGATTTGAAGCATATGTCTTAATCCACGGTACAAATGTATATTTCAAAAATCGAGAATACAAATTATATAAGGAAAGAAGGTTGTGGATGGTTATATTATTTTTACCGTTATTGTTATCGTTTCTTGTTTTACTGAGAGTAGAAGTTTTGTCAATTCTAATGGATGATGGCACCCCCCTTGTGTTAAGGTTCAGACATAACATTTGAGCATGACGAAATCATGAAAGTTTATCAAAAATTGGAGTACTCTCCATTTTTCGAAGGACAATTAGTGACGTGCGGATTCCTGAAGTGCCAAAACTTGGCACGATGAGATACTTAAGTACCAAAAGTTTGGAAAGGTACAGTTAAGAGCAAAAATGATTAGTTAAGTGCCAACGGCGAGAAAATTCAGCCAAAATACTGACATAGCACTTTTCCGGCAAGTTGAGGTCGAAATGGCGTCATTTTAGGTGTTGACATGGCCAAATAAGCCCAAAACGACGTCGTTTTGACCTTAATTAGATTTTTATATAAATATTAATCAAATAATATTAAAAACGAAATTAAAAAAAAAAGGGCAGAGGGAGGGGCTCCCCCACTTGTGGCTGTTGTCCTACTGGGGCGGCGGCGCTAGCCATGAGGGTCGCCAGCGCTTGGGCAAGGGCCGGTGACCCTCGCCGACTCGCACTTAGGCGTTGACGACCTTTGTCGTCCATCACGGCCACCCCACCGACAATGGGGCGGCGGCTCCCTCGCCTGTGCTGCAGTTGCTTTTTTATTTATTAATTTTCATTTTTAATATTATTTATTTAATATTTATATTAAAAATCAAACTTTAGCCAAAACGGCAGCGTTTTTTGTGAATGTGAGTTGATGTGGAATTCCGGCGAGTCACGTAGATGTTAGAAATTATTAAAATAAATCATGTCAGATTTTCAACGGCTTTCACTGGAGTTGGCACTTAAATGATCAAATTTTAAAAAAAAGTAACACTTAAAGTATACATTTCTTAACTTTTGACACTTAAGCATCCTTTTGTGCCAAGTTTTGGCATTTGGGCTGTTCTTTTTTCACGATTAGTAGTGTTGTCGAATTGTATGATAGCTTGAGTAATGGAGTGAAGACATCCCATCAGATTAGGGTTCGGATATCACATGCAAGTATGACAACAGCATGAAAGTCGACTATAAATTGGACTACCACCATTTTCCAAGGATGATTTTTGTAGAAGTATTGTCGAACCATATGATATCTTCTCTAATGTAGTAAAGAGGTAACCTCACAATAGGGTTGGGATAAGTATGAAAGTTGCTTATAGATTGGAATACCTCCACTTCCTCGAGGACGATTTTGTAGAAGTATGCTTCCGAAGAGTTTGAATAAACGCAAGTGCAACCGGCGAGCTAGGGACAAGAATGTATAACGCGCAAATTAAAAAGAATATATATCAAGATTTGATGAAGATTTACCCGGGAGTGTTCAAGAAGATATAAGGACACAAAAAAGACTTACACAGTTGTGTTTACTTATAAAAAATATTTACACGGTTGTGTTTACTTAGTTTACGAAATCCATTTTTTTAAAGATAGAAATTTTGAATTTGCTGCTATTTTGTGATATGAATTAGATGTTTTATCCTTTTAGGTTGCAGTTTCCTCTATCACCAGAAAGTGTCGCAATTGGAGAACAATAAGCTTCTTCATCCTTAATCAGAATACATTTAGAGAGAGAAAGCCCTTTGTTTTCACAAAGTTGTTTGTTTACGGGATTGTTCTCGTATTTGTAAATTTAGTATTCTAAATTCCTATTTATCCACTCGTGTCATATCAATACTTTGAAATGATACGACAATGATGGCACACTTTCCACTTTTTTTTTTTCCTCCTTTGGCCATGACAACAATTTCACACATGCATATATGTGTGCGATGGATGTACAAATACGTACTTAAATCGTTGATCGCGCCTTTGAAGCCTCAACGAAATTTTCTAATCCCAGTTTTACATACATACGTAAAGCAATGTAAATCCCTTCACTTTAGCTATGAATAACAAGTATAGGATAGGGATGATCTCCCCACTCTAAGATTATCTCCTTGAGAGGAGGGTTTAATGTAAGAATCCTTGTCTTTGTCGGCCAAAGATTTGGACAATGTGCTAGATCAATAAAATCTGCTAATCTATATAAATAGCAAAATATTATATGACTAAAGTTGTACGATTTGAGAAAATCAACGAGCTATTAATGTCATATCAATACTTTGAAATGATACGACAATGATGGCACACTTTCCACCCTTTTTTTTCCTCCTTTGGCCATGACAACAATTTCACACATGCATATATGTGTGCGATAAATGTACAAATAGGTACTTAAATCATTGATCGCGCCTTTTGAAGCCTCAATGAAATTTTCTAATCCCAGTTTCACATACATACGTAAAGCAATGTAAATCCCTTCACTTTAGCTATGAATAACAAGTATAAGATAGGATGATCTCTCCACTCAAAGATTATCTCCTTGAGAGGTGGGTTTAACGTAAGAATCCTTGTCTTTTGTCGGCCAAAGATTTAGACAATGTGCTAGATCAATAAAATTTGCTAATCTATATAAATAGCTAAATATTATATGACTCAAGTTGTACGATTTCGAGAAAATCAACGAGCTATTAGTTAAATAGAGATTTGTCTTTTTTGCAATGCTCGTGCTCATTCAATGCACGGATTAGTTAAGTGGGTGAAGTTGATTGACTGGAGCATGAAAACGATTACCAAGGATCACATGAATCATGTTTTGCGGGACCCTCTAAAAACATATTTTAAAAAATACCGGGATAATTACTTAGTGCATATGCCAATTTAATTTTAAACTTTTTTATTTTATTAATGTAGTCCTAAATCCACTCTAAGATTATCTCCTTGAGAGGTGGGTTTAATGTAAGAATCCTTGTCTTTTGTTGGCCAAAGATTTGGACAATGTGCTAGATCAATACAATTTGCTAATCTATATAAATAGCTAAATATTATATGACTAAAGTTGTACGATTTTGAGAAAATCAACGAGCTATTAATTAAATAGAGATTTGTCCTTTTTACAATGCTCGTGCTCATTCAATGCACGGATTAGTTAAGTGGGTGAAGTTGATTGACTGGAGCATGAAAACGATTACCAAGGATCACATGAATCATGTTTTGCGGGACCCTCTAAAAACATATATTAAAAAATACCGGGATAATTACTTAGTGTATATGCCAATTTAATTTTAAAATTTTAAAATTTATTAATGTAGTCCTAAACTTATCTACAAAATTCCAATGTAGCATTTCGGGCCAATAGTTACCAGAAATTGCCAACATGGCATTCAATCATCGTCAATTGTCCTCCGTTACGTGTTGATGTGAAAATTTTGTGAATCACCAAGTCAGCGATTTCTAGACTTCAATTGAAATTTCGCAAAAATGTTTATGACTATATTAACAAAGTCAGAAAATTAAGTTTATATTGATATTTGTATATTGGGATCATACTCAACTAGTAATTTTTCCATGAAAATCAAGGGCGGCCTGTATCATCTATACAAATGAAGTATATAATTGCTGATTTGTCTGCACTTAAGCCTTCATGTTTTGAATTATAATTAACTCATTGTTTCGAAAAACCAAAATGGCCTCCCAGGGTAAATTGGAGAGCGAAATGGAGATGAAATCGCCGTCTTAGAAATTCTACAAGATTCAGAATCACGATGCTGGTAAAATTTAGGGGCCATTGATTAGCCATTCAATTTAATTTTTTGTTGTTGTTGTTGTCGTGTAGTTTCTATTTCCGAATTTTCTAGACTTTTAATCAAAGAAGTATTGCAAGAATTCAAAAAAGAAAATATTTCAAGAAAGTAATGATTGCCAAATAAATTTTAGTTAAATTTTCCTTTGCCTTCCTCGTCACTAAAAGTGGTTCAAGAACTTTAATGTGAATAACATTCACGTGCTTTTAATTTATTCATGATGGTTTTTGAAGTATTGACAAATATTCAATATGTTGTATATTTCAATAGTTTTGAAATATTTAAAAGTAATAGAAATTATGAACCATGAATGCCATAATTCAATAACGATTTTGTAAGATTTTATAATGGCTTTGTAATAGCTTTGTATGTCTTATTTATTTCTTCATACACCCTTCATCGTTTTGTAGAGGCTATTTCAATTATCAAAAAATTTATAACGATCTTTTTAACGACTTTTCCTTCCGTTTGAATATAAAAATTTCAAACCGCAACCCTTGAAGACAATGAAGTAGAAAAGATAATACCCTTTCATTCTACTTTTCTTTTCCTTATTGGGTTATACATATAACATTGTTTCCTTTTCTTCTATTATTTAGTGCAAAATAAAGAAGAAGATATGTTGTATCTTGGAAAGATAGCTGCTAGAGCCTACCGCACCAAATTTTATACTCCGAGAAGTGAAATTATTCTTAAGCAGTGCTTCCATACCTTGGACAATTGATTTTATTTTCTCATCTTTTTCAACAATTTTCCAGCAATTATTATTTTTCATGATCTCTAATATTTTTCCAACACAATATAGTTGACATTGAATATTTTTCATATAGTTTAGAGACTAGGTTGAACATTTACTAATAGTTCAGAGGTCACATTGAAATAAATTAAAAGTTTACAAATGACATTGTATATTGAATTAATGTTTAGATAACTATTTGTCTCATTTTTCCCAATTTTAAACATTTTAATCTTTTTCATCCTAATTTTCATCAACTCCATTTTCCCTCAATTCCCAAACAAAGCCTAAAGGAATGTATGCACATCTTTTGTCCCATTGTTATAATTGGTCAGATATGTCCACTGTATTATTTGGTTTTAGACACAATCAAACTCGAACGAAACGCTCCTGCTAATCCTTCTCCTCTCGCCCACCCTTCCTCTCCCTATTTAGGTTCCAGCTTCGAGACCTTATTGAGGTCTAACCATCACCGGATTTTGATGACGAGGCTAGATCTGAGGAGGTGGGGCCTATAAATACCGTTGCCTCAATCTTTAGCTGGTTAAAGGTGACAAGATAGACCACGATTGGAGAGAGAGAGACTTGGCGTTAGGGACATAAAGTCTAGAGTGATGTGATTAGGGTGGATTAGGAATTTTTTTGGGATTAATATTACAAAAAATTTCAAAAAATTTACTTCAAATGATCATAAAAAACTCCAAATAAAAACACTTATGACATATTTACTTAAAATTAATTTTTTGATTGCCAAAAACCCCCAAACTGGTACATTTGACAAATATACTCTATGTTAAATCACAAAACTCATACAATTATGATAAACGGAGATTATAATAACAAAATAATACACTAATAAATTGTCACGTATTATTCAACTTAGCAATTTGACAGTAAAATTTCACAGAAACTAACGAAGGGCAAATTTATCATAAGTGTACCGTTTGGGGTAAATTTGTCAAAAATGTATTAGTTTGGAGTTTTTGGTGGTAAAAAAATTAGTTTAGGTTAAATATGTACTAGTTTGCGGTTTTTTTGTGTGTGTGTATCAACTCCCCCTTTTTATTTATTTATAGAATCTAATCCTTTTAGGTGGAGTTACTTAGAATTGGGGTTAATACCTCGAAACTTCAACTATGCATATATGATAAATTTATTGAAAACTGACCATTAAAATCTCTAAATTGATATATTTGTGATAAATTTACTCTCAATTAATTTTTGCTAAATTAGATTGAAACCATAAAAAATCACAAATCAGTACACATGTGACAAATGAAGAGTAAAATTTTATATTGCATGTCCGCCAATAGTCACATGTCATCCAACTCACCAATTTGATGGTAAAATTTAACTAAAATTTTGGACAACAAATTTATTATAGATGTACCGATTTTGGGTTTTTGGTGGTCAAAAATTAATTTGAGATAAATTTGTTACATATGTATTAATTTAAGGTTTTTCATGGTATTAACCCTTATAATTAATTTTTTGAACACATAAATGCAAGCAATTTTTCATGGCTACAATGTTAATACCGTTGCTCAACAATAAGATAATCATATGCATTGAATATCCATATTTTTCAAAAGTTTGAATGTATAAGTCATTCAGAAAAAATATATCAAGAGTGAGTTTTTTCATTGAAAACTTCACAATAAAGGAAAAAATTCAATAAAAATAATTTTCAAGGAAAATTGTTACTTTTCGTTTGTTTTGTGGTTTATAGATCGTTTTCTATCCATGTAATTTTTTTTCTATAAAATTAGTTTTTTTATAATCTAAATACTGGAAAGTTGGAAAATAAAATTTTGAAAACAATTTTCTTTAAAACAAACGGACCAGTGCATGTAGAACATTTCAAGGAAATCAGCCCAAATATGTGGATGGCAATATCTATTAAAAAAAGGCTAAGTACATCGATGTTATATTCGAAGATTGTATACTAAGTGATGTGATAGGCTTTTTATTAGGTCTTGATGATGATCCACTTGATTACATGTTCACTTGCACTCTATCATGTCACTTAAGATACAAAACTTTTATTGGGAATGTGCAATAAAAGCCCAATAACTTCATCCAGGGAGATAACCAAGAGGAGACCTAAGTCCGAGTTCGTCAATATATCTAGTTGGATTCAACTTTACTTAAAAACTTAAGCCAATAAGTTATAAATCAACTAAGACAATATTAACATAACTCACATGTGTATCTTAATAATATCTTCTTCATGTGTGCACTCTAGTGTTAGATCTGCTCCCCTTTAATTAAGATATCCTTCTACCCTAACTTCATTCTTATGAGCTCGCGTTGCTACACCACAACGTCCATTTGCCTAAGAACACATGTATCCTAACAATATCTTCTTCATGTGTGCGCTATAGTATTAGATCCACTTCCATTTCGTTAAGATATTCTTCTAGCCCAACTTTATCCTTACGGGCTCGCGTTATTACACTACAACTTTTATTTGCTTGAGAACTGTAACCATTGACTATAATATCATTTGTTGCGAGCATACAGTAGAAGCTTGATATCTTCACTTAGGGAGATAGCTAAGAGAGAACTTAAGTTTGAGCCTGTTAATATATTTAATTGGACCTACCTTTATCAAAAAACTTAAGCTGATGAGTTATGGGCTAACTAAGATAATATTAATTATTCCATACTACATCAATTTTTTGATGTGGGACCTTTAATACAACTCACATATGTATTTTAACAACTTTATAGACCGATATTAGTATATCTAGCGTTGAGACTAGTGTATAACAATTGTTAGGAACACAATAGAAACTCAATTTCTTCACTTGGGTGGTGAAGAGAGAGCCTAACTTTGAGCCCATCAATATATATGGTTAGACAAGTCTTAGCTTCGAAAACTTGAGCTAATGAGTATATGGCTAAACTAATTAGTCCACCTTACATTAGATCTTGACTCTAAGCTTATCAATTTATTTAGTTATATCCACCGCCACTCCAAAAGCTCAAACTAATGATTTATTGAGCCAAATTAATTGCTCCATCTTACACCACATCATTGATATGGAATTCTTTTTCACCTAATACCTTCACACATGCACTTAAAACAAATTTGGCCCCATGTGTAAGCCTTTTGCATTAGGCTAGCTCCCTTTTAATTCAAGTGTCCTTCTACACTAACATTCTCAACTTGAGTCTCTACCTTCGCCATGCTAAGTTTGACTCATGTTCGCATGAATAACAATTGCCCTTTTAACCCTATCTCAATCGACTTTGCCCAGACAAACTTTGAAAGAAGCAAGGAACGCCATCTATTGCCTGGATCAAAGAGTCACATCGTAAATTCTTGTTTTGAGATATTCACTAGGCATCGATCCTATCAACCATTGACTAAGGTAACACCTATTGAGATATGCAACATAACCTTAGTATCTTTACCTGGGGACATCGTCAAGAAAGACCTCAAATCTACACTCTTCAATATGTGTCTTGTCTAAGTAGACTCAGCTCAACTTAAAATTTTAAACCAATGAACTATAAAGCCAAATATGGAAACTTTCTCGGTAACACCCTAACACGTGCATCACGACAACAATATAGAGCAATGAAGAGCGCATGTTATACGTATGAAAGATACCTTGAGTCCGCCTATAGGCCAGGTAATTTATCTATATCATTATTTAAGTATTGCGTTTAACCTTGACTTGACCTCGGCAGATCAATCAGATTAAAAAAAGATTTCCATTTGCAACTTTTATAGAATATTAGAGCTCATTATGAGAAAATAAGAAATGAATGAATTAGGCGTTTGATTGCTAATGACCGACATAAACGGAAGACTTGATTTGCTTCAATTATTTAACAGGACACAGCTGTAATCGTTCGGTCATATAAGGAACTAGTACATATTTTATAATTAATAAACATATCAATTGGTCCAAAACACATTTTATAAGGCAATTGCCGCTAACAATTTGACATGTAGATATAATTAGTAAACATATCAAGGACCACGTGAATCATGATGTGTGGGACCTGAAGTAGAGACGAGAATGAACGCCAAAGTCTATATAAGGAACTAGTACATATTTTATAATCAATAAACGTATCAATTGGTCCAAAACACATTTTATAAGGCAATTGCCGCTAACAATTTGATATGTAGATATAATTAGTAAAAATATCAAGGACCACGTGAATCATGATGTGTGGGACCTGAAGTAGAGACGAGAATGAACGCCAAAGTCTATATAAGGAACTAGTCACACTTCTTTTTTTCTCAACACAGACCAGTGTTCTAACGAACTTGGTGAATTTTGGTGTCTCAATATTTGTGCCGACATGGCTAATTTGCAGGGAAAACTGGAGGCTGAAGTCGAACTGAAAGCACCAGCTGACAAGTTCTTCAAGATTTGGAGGAGCGAAACCCACAAAATGCCCACTGCCACCTCCAAGAACATTCAAGGAATCAAAGTTCATGAAGGTGACTGGGATCAGCATGGAGCTATCAAGATTTGGAATTACACTGTTGGTAATTGATTCAATCTGGTCTCTCTAATTATCAATTTTATTCCATGTTGTCATTGAAATTAAATTGATGACCTTGCCTAACTTAAACCTTCTATTTTCGCCGGTGCGATTGTATAGAAGGAAAATCCGAAGTGTTCAAAGAGAAGGTCGAGTTTGATGATGACAACCTGTCGTTCACCCTGCACGGCATCGAGGGCCACATCTTTGACACATGGAAGGTCTTCAAGGCGTCGTGCAAAGTTGTCCCAAAAGAGCAAGGTAGTGTGGCTAAACTGAGCATGGAGTACGAGAAGTACAAGGAGAGTGACCCCAGCCCCGACAAGTACATGGCCGTGTTAATCGATATGACCAAGGATATCGATGCTCACATTGCAATCGCGTGATGGAAAAGATCATGGCATGTCTATGATCGAATGTGAAGTTGTGCTATGTAACGCTTAAGATTTCTGGTACTTCCATGTATCATGACGATCCAATAAATCGAGCTGATTGATCACGTGTTGTGAAGTTTAGTTGGGTTTTGGGAATATGAGATTTCGTGGACCGTGTTCATGTGTAGTTGTGCTTATGATAAGACACTCGTGGTTTTCGCAAAGTGATTTGTTTAGGGGAAGCTAGTATATTCTTTAATTTGATCCCTCCATAGATTAATATCCAAGATTTGGACTTTGGGCTCGATTACTTAACCATTTCGATTTCGCACGAGAATATAAAAAGTAATTGCATCGTGACAATATCCAAATTTTATCACTAAATAAAATCGAAATATAAATTGATTAAGATTGAATAAAGATTATATTTCTGCAGTGTAGTTGGTTTGATGCACACGGTTTTTAGACATATTTAAGGTGACTTTTTAGGAATTTAGATTGTTCCTTGCGTGATTTTCACATATTGCGTTTTAGCCTAACTGGCCAGAAAAGAATATATCCTGGAATCAAGAATCCATGTACAATGAATCGTAATTTTCTTGAATAACTTTTCACCTGCACCTTGGTATCGCGACTTGTGTTGCAATTTTGCCGTCGAAAATGAGGTGCAGCTTATAAGCGAATGCTAGAGTTGTTCAAAATGTTGTCAAGCATTGAAAATTGAAAATCTTGCATGCGACTATGTTGATATGCTATGACTTACCATAGTTAAATAAGTGACCCAAAAAATAGTTAAAGTGGGGGCGCATATCATTTTAGAGATAGCTTTCCGTGATCCTATTTACTCCAAGTGAAATCTAAATGTCATGATCTTATTAACATTGAAAGTAGACATGTCCCTGTCCTCTAGATTTCTGCCATGCTTGGTTTATATTTGCTTCAGGATCACCAAGGGAAGGACAGTATTACTCAATATGCAAGGAATGCTATAATTTCCACTGGTAAAAGATTAACTATTTTAAAATCGATTTGATTTTTTTCTTAAGTAAAGTAAAGTTTCTTGAATTTATTTTTCCTGGGAATAGGCCGAATCTTGAGCCCGAAGGAAGGCCACATAGACTCTACCCCGCTCTTTTGGATCATCCCAACCGAAGAAGAGAGAGCTTTTGAGGGTTTGCTTATTGTAATTACATCCAAGTATTTTAGCTAGTTAGATTCTTGTAAGTAGAATTTGTTTAATTCCTCAAGTGAATTTTCACAAACACTAAGAGAGTGTTTGAGTGCTTGAATGATTGTAATTTTTATTGTATCGTTTATTTTTATAGTGAAATTCCATACTGCTCTGTGTGTGGATATATCTTCTAATATTTGGACCAAACCGCATAAATCCAGTGTACAATTTCCTTTCTTTTCTTCTAATTATTTTATATGATTGGCTTGATCCATATCTACAACAAATACATCTAGTTAGACTCGTCTTTGCTCTGACAACTTGAACCAATGAGTTATTCAACTAAATTAATTGCCCCACCTTCACCACATCTTGAGAGAGCCCAACTATGAGCCTATCAATTTTATTTAGTTAAATTTGCCTCCACCTCCGAAAGCTTAAACCAATTATTTATTGAGCCAAATTAATTGCTCCATCTTACACCGCATCATTGAAGTGAAACTATTTTCGCCTAATACCTTCACGCATGCACTTGAACAAATCTCCCTCCACGTGCGAGTCTCTTGCATTAGGTTAGCTCCTCCATATATCAAATGTCCTTCCATATCAACATTCTCAAATTGAATCTCTACCTTGGCCTCACTAATCTTGGCTAATGGTTGCGTGAATGATGTTTCCCTTCTGACTCTACCTCAATCGCCTTAGCCCAATTGAACTTGGCAATAAGCAAGGGATACCATCTACCACCACAATCAAAGAGTCACATTGAAAATTCTTGTTTTGAGAAAACACTTATTGAGATGTGCAACAGAACTCTGAAATTTGCACCTGTGAAGATCATCAAGAGACCCCAAATCTATGCCCTCTATCATCTAGTTAGACTTTGCTCTACTTCAAAAATTTAAACTAATGAACTATGTGCCAAATATGGAACGTTTTCCACTTAACACCCTCACATGGCATCATGTTAATAATATAGAGAAATGATGAAGGCATCTTATGACTCACCAAATATACCTTGAGTCAACCTATAGGCTAGGTAATTTACCTCTTTCATTATTTTATGCATTGGTTATAATGTTAAGTTGACCTTGGCAGATCAATCAGATTATAAGATGATTTTAACTTGCAAATTTCATAGAATATTAGAGCTCATTATGAGAAAATAGGAATGAATGAATTAGGCATTTAATTGCTAATGATCAAAATAAATAAAAGTCTTGAATTGCTTCAACTATTTTAACAGGCCATAGCAGTAACCGCTCGGTCATATCTTTTTATTGGTCCAAAATACATTTTATAGAGCCATTGTCAATAGCAGTAACTGCTCGGTCATATCTTTTTATTGGTCCAATATACATTTTATAGAGCCATTGCCAATAGCAATTTGCCAGGTAGATATAATTAGTGAATATTGAAATTGAGCAGGTCCTCAAAAGGTTGAAGAATGAGAGATCTCGCAATGTCACTTCTCTTATTCCCTAGTTGGTGGGAAAAAAAAATATTTACCAAACCAATGAAGGGTGTGGGTGTACGAGTACTGATATATTAAAATAAAAAATGCAGCCTATCAGGGTATCCCATTAGGAGAACACCGTAGGTGGCCCTCACAGGTGGCAACCACTCATGGTTGGTGGGAGGCCATAGCTGTAATCTTTCGTTCATATCTTTAAAATACATTTTATAAAGCAATTACCGCTAACGATTTGACAGGTAGATATAATGGTAAACATATTAAGGACCACGTGAATCACGATACGTGGGACCTGAAGTAGAGACGAAAGTGAACGCCAAAGTCTATATAAGAAACTAGTCACACTTCCTTTTTCTCAACACAGACCAGCGTTTTAACGAACTTGTGAATTTTGGTGTCTCAATATTTGTGCCGACATGGCTAATTTGCAGGGAAAACTGGAGGCTGAAGTCGAACTGAAAGCACCAGCTGACAAGTTCTTCAAGATTGGAGGAGCGAAACCCACAAAATGCCCATCGCCACCTCCAAAAACATTCAAGGAATCAAAGTTCATGAAGGTGACTGGGATCAGCATGGAGCTATCAAGATTTGGAATTACACCGTTGGTAATTGATTCAATCTGATCTCTCTAAATATCAATTTTATTCCAAGTTGCCATTGAAATTAAATTGATGACCCTGCCTAACTTAAATTTTCTATTTTTGCCGGTGCGATTGTATAGAAGGAAAATCGGAAGTGTTCAAAGAGAAGGTCGAGTTCGATGATGACAACATGTCGTTCACCCTGCACGGCATTGAGGGCCACATCTTTGACACGTGGAAGGTCTACAAGGCGGCGTGCAAAGTTGTCCCAAAGGAGCAAGGCAGCGTAGCTAAGCTGAGCATTGAGTACGAGAAGTACAAGGAGAGTGACCCTAACCCCGACAAGTACATGGCCGTGCTCATCGATATGACCAAGGATATTGATGCTCACCTTGCAAGCGCATGAAGGAAAAGATCATGGCATGACTATTATCGTATATAAAGTAATGCTCCATACTGCTTGAGATTTCTGATACTTCCATGTATCGTAGTGATCCAATAAATCAAGCTGGTTGATCAGGTGATGTGAAGTTTACTTGGGTTTGGGAGTATGAGATTTCGTGTATTGTGTTCATGTGTAATTGTGCTTTAATAAGACACTCGTAGTTTTTGCAAACTGAGATGCAGCTTATAAGTGATCGCTAGAGTTGTTCAAAATGTTCTCAAGCCTTGAAATTGAAAATCTTACATGCGACTACGTTGATATGCTATGACTTACCGCAGTTAAATAAGTTACCCAAAAAAAAAGTTCACGTGTTGGCGCGTATCTTATTGGAGGTAGTTTTCCGTAATCCTAATTCCTCAAAGAGAAATCTAAAAGTCATGATGTTACTAAAATTGAAAGTAGACATGTCCTGTCCTCTAGATTTCTGCCATTCTTGGTTTATATTTGCTTCAAGATCACCAAGGAAAAGACAGTTATTATTCAATATACAAGGAATGTAATTTCCACCGGTAAAAGATTAACTACTTTTAAATCGATTTGATTTTTTTCCTAAGTAAGTAAAGTTTCTTGAATTTTTTTTCTTCTGGGACTAGGCTGAATCTTGAGCCGGAAGGAAGGCCACATTGACTCTACTCCGCTCTTTTGGATCATCCCAACCGGAGAAGATTTAGGATCTTGCCGGAGGAGGAAATTTTTTTATGCATTCATTCTTTTTTTTGTTATGGTGATAATTCACTTAGCTATTTAATCTTCTTTTTACGATAGATAAAATTTGCATCACCTTGTTGACCATTTAAGTGTCAGGGTTCCATTATTATTCGGATTTCAATGGGATGTCCGGAATTTTTCGAACATTTAACTTATTCTTATCATGGGCGACAGTCCTCACATATTTCAGGCTGGCAATTATTCGAGACACGTAGGCCTATGTTCTTTGGAGTGATCTTAGAAGAATGCGCGAGTATGGTGATTCATATTCAAGTCTTAAACAAGAAGAATGAACCCGCTTACCACTTGAATTAACCTTTTGATTTATAAGTCAGATTATTTAGTATGATATCTGAGACATGGTTATTTTCAACCATTTCCTAGTTCCATTTTCTTTTCTGCACTCGACTTAAATTTCTTGCTCTTTGTGCCAAGCGCAAAATTCTTTCCGTTCATTGTTCAATCTATCATTCATACGTACTACATAGTATCTTAGAATTGCAAAGTGATCCTCAATTTTCCCATTAATTACATTTTCCATTAAATAATTTCAATAATATCAAAATTAATGTGCTTTGTACCTTTTTTTCATAAAAAAACCAAACTTTGCCTTGTGTATTTTACATAGTTGTTTAGAACCCATGATTGCATGTCTTTATAAGGGTACAAGATGCATATTTCAAAAGTCGAGGATGCAAACTGAATTATGGATGATTATCATTATTTCGACTGTTATACCGTTTTCTTTTCATACTTCACTAAAAGAGAGTTCATTTGCCAAGTTAGCTCCTTTCCTTAGAATCCTTGCAGTGGCAAAGAAGTACCTCCCCTTTCCCAAAGGTCGAATCTGTACAAATATTGTCAATTCTTGTGATAGAGTAATGGAGGGAAGACAACTCCTCGCATTAGGGTTGACATATGACTCGTGAGTATGACTGCAGCATGAAAGTTGACTATTAATTGGAGTGCCTCCTTTTTTCCAACGATGATTTCGTTGAAATATTGTCAATTGATATGATTCTTAACTAATGTAATAAAGATATAACCTCACATTAGGGTTGGGATAAGCATGAGAGTTGCTTATTGATTGGAGTACCTCCACTTCCTCAAGGATGATTTTGTAGAGGTATTGCTTTTGGAGCGTTTAGATAAGCCGAAATCTAATAGGCAAGCCAGAGACAACAGGTCACGCAGCGTAAATGTGCAAATTTGTAAGATTATATGTAAGATTTGATGGAGAATTACACATGAGTGTTTAAGAAGATAAGATTTTAGAATTAGTATTGCCTAGTTAAGGAAATCCATTTTTTTAAAGATAGAGAACTTGAACTTGCTGCTATTTTGCGATATAAATTAGATATTTTTTCCTTTTTAGGTTACACTTTTCTCTATCACGAATAAGTTTCTCGTTTGGAGAAAAAAAGCTTTTTCCTTAATCAGAATACATTTAGATAGAGAATTCCTTTGTTTTCACGTAAAGTTGTGCGTTTGCAAGATTGTTCTCGTATTTGTGAACTTGGTTTCTATATTTCTGCTTATCCATTTATGTACTGATACGTTGAGATGATATGACAATGATCACATAGCTTCCACATTCAATTTTTTTTTTCTTTGGCCATGACGACAATTTCACACATGCATATTTGTGTGTGATGGACGCGCATATATACAGAAAACGATAATCGCGCCTTTAGAGTTTCGACCAAATTGGCTAATCGCAGTTTCACAGACATACATAAAACAACCTAAATCCTTCCATTTCAACTATGGAGCAAAAGTATACATATCGGGTTTGCAACACCAAAATTCAAAAGGCTGCTTTCCCCTCCATCTCTGAGCTGTTGACCCTTCTCACAACACCTTGATAGTCAATTTCCTTTACAAAATTTCATACGTAATTGACAGAAAGTGAAGAGAATACAGAAAATGAAGGGAAGACTTCTATGTATTTCTGTATATGTGAATGTACAAGTTCGAGACTGTATTTATAGTACAAAAAGGATCAGAAAAATAACAGAAAATATTTTGCAATATTGTCTCTCGATTTTATCTTGCTAAATATTCCGATATTATCTGATCACGGATGTAGAGTATCATATGAAATCCGATCTCCAACATACTCCCCCTCAAGCTAGTGGCATATATATATATATATATGTTGAGGACACTTAGCTTGCTCAGTAAATACTTCTGTTGCCTTCGACATAATAGTTTGGTGAAGATATCAGCATGTTGTTCTTCAGTTCCAATTCCTTTTGTCATGAGAACTACTTCTTTGAAATGACAATCAACTTCTATGTGCTTTGTCCTCTCGTGAAAAGTGGATTTGCTGCCAACTTTAGTGCGGCATCATTGTCACATAATAATGCAATAGGCCCATCAACTTGTATTCCAAGATCACATAATAGTTCTCGTATCCAGACAATTTCGCAAGTAGTCTTTGCTATAGCTCGATACTCTACTTTAACTGATGATAATGATATAGTTGACTGCTTTTTTGTTTTCCATGAGATCAAAGAGTTCCCAAATTTGATGTAGAAACCAGTAACAGATCTTCTGGTCATGGGACAGTAGCATAATCTGTGTTACAGTAAGCTGTCATCTTCATGTCACAGTTACGAGATAAGAAAATACCAAGTCTTGGGCACCCTTTCAAGTATCTCACAACCTTCAGAGCTGCATTCATATGTGACTGTTTCGATCTATGCATGAACTAACTGAGTAATTGAATTGCATAACATATGTCGGGTCTTGTCATGGTGAGATATATTAATTTTCCAACAAGTCGCCGATACCCCGATGGGTCTTGGAGTAATGGATCCTTGATGGATGATGAAGAATTCTGATCATATTCATGAGTGGTTAATTTGACATTTTGCTCAATTAGGATGACAGAAGGTTTGCAACCAGATAATATTGCTTTTGAAACAATTACCAAAATGAACTTTCTTTGACTAAGATTAATTCCTTTGTTAGATCAAGCAATTTCAATCCCAAGGAAGTATTTGGGAGGTCCCAAATCTTTGATATGAAAAGTGGGATGCAAATTTTCCTTGAACTTTGCAACATGATAGTCATTGTTTCCCATGACAAGTATATCATCAACATATATTAGTAGATAAATTGATGAATCTCCTGTAGTCCATGTAAACAAAGCATGATCATGCTTAGAGTGATGAAAACTTGCATTGGTTAGTGCAGTTGTGAACTTTGCATACTATTGTCTAGATGCTTGTTGTAGCCCATAAAAGGGATTTGCATAGACGACGTACCCGTGACCCCCTGTCTACGTAAACCCGGAGGAAGCTCCACATAAATTTCTTCATCTAGATCACCATGAAGAAATGCATTGTGGACATCCATTTGATGTAATGACCAATTGCGAATAGTTGCAATAGATAAGAAGGAGCGAACCGTAACTTCTTTGGCAACATGAGAGAAGATTTCTTGATAATCGAGACCCTCTCTTTGAGTGAACCCTTTAGCAACCAATCATGCTTTGTAGCGTTCAATAGAACCATCAGCTTTAAATTTGATTTTGTACACCCATTTGCAATCTATAGCTTTCTGATGTGGAGGCAATGAGACAATGTCCCCGGTGTGATTTTCCATGAGTGCACTGAGTTCTGATTCCATGGCGCATTGCCAATGTGGATCACGTGCCACCTCGGCAAAGGAGGATGGTTCTTGTTCTTCTGATACACTGCTAATGCAACATGTATGTTCTGGTGATAGTCGACTAAAGGAAACATATAAGGAGATTGGGTATTGTGTACCTATTGAACTCATGGCTGAACATATATAGGGTGCGTTTGGTTTGGCTTTGGAGTAATGCACTTGGGAAAATGTAAATACTTTTGGGTTAAAGGGGTTTCTCAAAATGCAAATACTGTTTGATAAATTTTGCATTGTGAAACAACTTTGACCTAAGTACCGTTTGGTGAATACCATATTTTGCTAAGGGATTTTTGCAAAATTTTGTATTTAAAAAAATTATTTTTTTCAAATTTACTTTCCAGTGGCCAGATTTGGCCATCGGCTACACTCTGGTGGCCAGATCTAGCCGTTGTGGGCTGCCTGAGGTTAGGCGACCGTAAGCGACGGTCGCCTGTCGCCTTGGTCGCGAACCCAGGCGACGGCGATGGTCGCGTGACCGCTTGGTCACCCAAACTAGGTGACAGGACCATCGCCTCAGGCGGCGACCCAGGCGAGCGACCACTTGGGTCATTCGACCCAGGCGATAGGCGACGGCCGCCTAAGGAGGCGACCTAGGCGGTTGCCCTCCTTAGTGGCTGGCGGTTGCTGGCGGTCGTCGGTCGTTGGTTGTCGACAGTCGTTGGCGGTCATCGACGGTGTTGGCCACGCAAGGAAGATGAACAGTAATCCTCCAAGTTGCATTCCGAAAATGCAACTTGCAAATGCACCTCTAGACCTGCATTCACCTAAGGGCCTTTGAGGATACTTGGAGGTGCAATTGCATCTCCACAAAGTCCTTCAAAATTCTAAGCCAAACACACTTGCATTTTCCCAAGGGGCTTTCAAGGTTGAAAGCCCCTTGGGAAAGCCCAACCAAATGCACCCATAGTCATTGATCCAGGAAGGTGGACGAATATGCCGTTGTGAACGCCGAGGCTGAGCAGGTAATACTTTTCATGTATTGTGATTCAAGTTCCTGTGAAGGACTAGAAATAGTATATGATGTGGTGGCTGTCGATGAAGATGGAGATATTGCATCTGCTGTTGCTTCAATGCCAGGTGGCATGGTCTCCTCTGTAACTTGCATAGAATATTCTGGTGCAAAGAAATATTGTGGTGCTATGGATAAATCTTCATCAGATAAAAAAGGTCGCTGTTTTTCTGATGATGGTGAAGTTGAGTCTAAATGCATCATCTCCTTGAATGGGAAGGTATCTTCATGAAAAATAATATCCCTGCTGACAAAGAAATCCCCCATGGGAATGTCCTTAACTCTATATCCCTTCTGAAGGGTGAAATAACCCATGAAAACACATTTAGTGGCACGAGGGTCCATCTTGTCCCGAGAGCTTACTTTCGTTGCATAACATAAACAGCCAAATACTCGGAAATGATCATTAATTGGCCTTTTGTTATAGAGTATCTCAAAAGGAGTCTTACCATTTAGAATCCGAGTTGGCATACGATTAATCAGATAGGCTACGTTGATCACACAATCTCCCCAAAAATCTTCAGGAATAGAAGCTTGGTATTTCAATGCACGTGCTACTTCTAGAAGATGTCTATGCTTGCATTCAGCAATCCCATTTTGTTGTGATGTATAGGTGCAAGAACTCTCGTGCAATATTCCATGAGAAGAAAAAAATTCTTTGCAATCAGAAGTGAAAAATTCACGACCATTATCTATACAAATGCGTTGTACATATTTATTGAATTGATTTCTAATCATGGGAATAAATTTTGATATGTTGAAGAAAGCTTGACTCTTTGATTGCATGAGGTATACCCAAGTAGCATGAATAATCATCAATAATAGTAAGGAAAAAAATGAGATCCATCACGATGAGGGGTATGATAAGGACCCCATATGTCCATATGAACTAAGGAAAAAATTCTATTTGCCCAAGATGTACTCGTTGGAAAAGGTATACGAGATTGCTTAGCCAAAGGATAGACTGGACAATTTGGGTGAGGAACACTCGTACTATGACCCAATCGTTGATGAAAAATGAGATTTTTATTTTTGGTAATTGCATTACAGGAAATGTTTTTATTTAAAAATTCCAAATTTCCTGGGGAATCAATCCAAAAATATAGCCCTTCTTGAACTTTATCCAAGCCCATCAGATTGCTAGTTGAAAGAAGCAATTTTTAGAACTGAATATAGCACGGTAGGAATTATCCTCACATACTCTTGATACAGAAAGGAGATTGAATTCAAAATCAAGAATATAAAGTACAGTCTTGAGGATAAATTTTGGACCGAAGTGCACGGTACCAATTTTGGTAACATGGGTAATATTTCCATTTGGAAGTCGTACATATACGAGAGACTGTGGTTCGCTGATATGAGAAATTTTTTTCTCGTTGCAAACTATGTGATCACTAGCCCTTGAGTCGATAATCCATGCATCATTTGCAAAAGAACTTTCCTTATAAAGAAAAGTACCTGAAAAACTTGCATTGTTATCGATGGTCTTCAAATGACTCAGAACTTGTATGATGCTTTGGTACTGCTCTGGAGTGATCGTCTGATGTGTTCTATCAAATTTCTGTGTGGATACTTGATAGGCAGTAGATTCCTTTTCCTTCTTGTTTCTATCACTGGGCTTTCCGTGCAATTTCCAACATGTCTCTATGGTATGATGCGGATGTTTACAATATTTGCAATATTTATTTTTAATTTTCAAATTTTGTCCACTAACCTTCCCAGATGATGTGGCATTTTTTGGGCCATAGGATCCTTTATAAATTGGGGCTGTCGTGGCTTGATGATAGCCACTTGATTCATTTAATCTAGGACCGTCAAATCTCTCACGCACATCCCAGCCATCAAATCTGGCGCTTGCATCCTAGCCGTTCGATTGTCCATGCATGTCTCCACCATTGGATCCTCCGTTTGCATCCCAGTCGTCCATCCTACGGTTGCCTTCTCTTCTGGATGCCGCAACCACAAAAGGTTGTCCTCCAGATCTGGCTTCCTTCTTCTCTCCCGAAGCCATGCTCGAAGGAAAAATCGCCAGGCTAATTCCATCCCCTGCTCGAATGTGCTCGGCCGTGGCTAATCTTTGGGTCTCCTTTTGCATGGCTAGCTGGTAGATCCATCCAAGTGGTGACGAAGGATCCATCACAAGTATCTGCGAACAGAATGGTGAGTACGATTCGTTTAGGGCTAGCAAAAATCTTGTCGCCTTTTCTCTTTCCTTCATTTCCTTGTATTGCTTTAACGTATTTTTAGGCCCTTCAAGTTGTTCCTTAGCCACTTCAAGCTCATTCCACAGAGTTGATAAGCGATTGAAGTAGGCGGTCACACCGAGATTCTCTTACTCAAGCTCTAAAATTGCTTGTGTGATGGTGTATAGTTTGACTCAATCAAGTTGGCTGTACATTTCTCGGATGTTTTCCCAAAAACGATGGGAGTCTTCGGTTGGTGGGAGCCCAGCAGCGACTTCGGGTGACAAACAGTTGCCAATCCACGTACGGACAAGCTGATTACACTTCCGCCAAAACCTTTGGAGCCGCTCTTCGACCGGAAAAGGCATGGTGCCGTCAACAAATCCTTCTTTGTCCTTTGTAATGAGGGCTTACCGGAGCTCCTGAGCCCACGCGGCGTAATTCTTCGGTTCGGTGAGTTGTAAATGGATGAGTTGGAGTTCTGGTCTATCATTCGGCGATGTGTACAGGACATCACCGGGTTCGGGGTGGCCACCATCGACGACTGGAAAGGCGAACGGCAAGAAACCGGGCGGAGGTGCCGAGTTGAAACCAGGTGATGGTTCTGGGTAGGGATTTGCAGATTGATCCGGTCCATGCCCAGTTGGATGACCCAGATTTGTCCGGCCCGCCTCCTCATTTGGGTTGGAATCTGGAGATAAATGGGCCTGCTCATTCCTATTGGGCTGAGCGCCAAAACTAGTGGTGTTCTCATTTCCAGGAGGCCCATATGGGTATTGGGCCCACGCCCCTTGCCCACCAGCCCATTGGCCTTGGATGGGATACCATTGGACTTGGGGCCATTGACTTGGCCTTGGGACGTGAGTTGGCACATGAGCAGCACCAATTGGAATCTGGTCAGAAGAAGAGACTGAGATTTGCTCTTGTGTTTGAACTTTAGCCAACGATGAAACAGGGGTTGTGGTTGAGTTGTCTACCATGATAAAAGGATTTTGAATTCCTAATCAGTTTGCCGATGTGTTTTGCAGGTAAGAATTTGCAATAACACTAACTCAGAAAAGGAACTGTAGGCAATTCAATGAATGTGGAAGCTAGGTTAGGAAGACTGCCCTAATATCATGACAGAAAGTGAAGAGAATACAAAAAAAGAAGGGAAGACTTCTTTGTATTTTTGTATATGTGAATGTACAAGTTCGAGATTGTATTTATAGTACAAAAATGATCAGAAAAATAACAGAAAATATTTTGCAATATTGTCTCCCGATTTTATCTTGCTAAATATTCCAATATTATTTGATCACGGATGTAGAGTATCATATCAAATCCGATCTCCAACAGTAATAATTCCACCGACCCAACGAAAAAAATAACAAAGATTATTCACATCAGTAACGCCCATATCATGTAAGATGATCAATTTCTATGTCAGCAATTTCTAATTAAAATTGGCATAAATGTAAAACATTTATGATTAAATTGGTTCAATTGAAATATTTAAAACTGAACCAATACTAATACAATAAATTTAGGACTTTTTTGGCACTTTCTCTCTTCGTTGTGACTAATCTATTACCACCTCCCCCTCCCCCACACATGTGCGCACAAGACCGTCCCTTTGTGACTAGTTTACCCCATTAACCTAAGCAAAATCCGATGAAACATGATAAAAGTTGCTTCATCTATAATTGCTCACCGTGTCTGGTCATCCGTTAGGTATATTCGGGTTTGTTATATAGCACCCTATTGTAACATATTGAACTCGCAATCTAGGCGATGATTCTGATCAAAACCCGTATTTAGTATGCCGCGCACGACTCCCCACTCTCTTTCGTCGTGCGTTCGCTTGTTATTCTTTTGCCTAGTCTACTGTAATTTGTTCCCCTATGTTACTCCTCTATGCTTCAACATAGGCAGCTTTGACACGGATTTGAGCAACGTACCATATGAGGGAGACGCAATGCTTGCATGTGGATATGTCAATCTCACCAAAGGCGTTAGAGAAAAATGATCATATGCATCACTTGAGGTAATTGGTTAGTAAAAAATGTTTTCATTATCAACAATAATATATGTTTACACAATTTTGTAGATAATAATTTTTTTTGTTTCATTCATTTTTGAAAGCGATACAAATGATTATTTTTAGGAAAATAGTTTTAAATCATTCTTTTTCCACAAAACAAATGAAACCTCACACAAATTTGCTCCACCTTACATCACATTTCTGAGATAGAACTTCTTTCACCTAATACCTCCATATGAGCGCTTAAGCAAATCCCCTCCATGTGTGAGCATTAGGCTGGTTTCCTCTTGATTCAAATATCCTTCTATACCAATATTCTCAGCTCAAATTTTCACCTTGCCCTTGCTAAGTTTGGCGAATTTTTGCCAGAATAACGTTTGCCCTTCTGAATCTAACTCAATTGCCTTTGCCCAACCAAATATGACAAGAAGTAGGGGACCCATTTGCCATTTCAATCAAAGAGTCACATTGGAAAGTCTCTTTTTGAGATATTCACTAGACATCAATCTTATAACCATCAACTACAATATCAAATGTTGAGACATGCAAAAGAAGTCTAATAACTTTACTTGTGGATATTATCAAGAGAGAGCCTAAGTCTTCAACCCATCAACTTATAATTTGACCATGTTCACTCAAAAATTTAAACTAATAAGTTATCATACCAAATTTATTGCTCTACCTTAAATGGCATCTTCGATATTCAATCTTTTTCACTTAACAACCTCACACTCCACCCCCAACAACAATTTAGAGGAATGATCATTGCATCTTATAATAATAATTTGAGAAATTTGTGCATATTTCTATTTATAGAAAGGAGTACATAGAGAGCCTATTTATAGACCTTATTAGAGGACTATATAAGAAAATCACATATATATAGAAAATTAGAGAACATATCCTAAATATCTCCAACATTCTTTCTCAAACTCATGGTAATTAAGTCAGCTCAAGTTTGAAATTAGGTCAAATTACGTCCAATATCTTAGACGTGGCGTTTGATGCTTTTTATGGCAAAACATCTAGATCTAACTGGCCTGAGGGTGGTGAGACTAATGGTAGTATTAATTTCTTGAAACGACACGTGAAAAGTCGAGAATCGGAGGGAAATAGCAAACGGCCAATACAGGCGGCAAGATTGATGATGGTATTGACTTCTTGAAACGATGGGTAGAAGGTCGAGAATCAGAAGGGAAACAACAAACGGCCGATGCAACTGGCTTGCGAAATAGTAATTGAGCGACGCGACATGGCCTATATGGCTCGCTTGGGAAATTAGTCAATGAGCAATGCCGCCTATGTGGCTAGCAATGAAGAAAAGTCACCTCCTCTGTGACAAAGGTTTGACCGGGAAACGTGGCCAATACAATTGGCATCGAAAAATCACCATCACTGAATGGATTTGATTAAGTGCTTCCTTAGAAACTTGTGCACACGAAGTGAAATTTGTTGAGGGGCAAGGATGTACTTATCAGGATGTGTACTAGGATGCTCGGATGCTTGGGCTGCATCGGGTGCGAAGTGCAACCAATACACTAGGATTAGTTCAGGAAAAGAAGTTATGGTACCAAGTTAAGAATAATATGGAAGAATGCCAAGTTAAGAATCATAATACAGAAGACAGTTTTGAAGAATTTGTGTATGTTTTGATGTATAGAGCAAAGCACCTGGAGAGTCTACTTATAGGCTTTAATAGATAATTATTTAAGAAAATCAAATCAGATATGTAAAATCAAAATAGAATATAAAATTAGAGAAAATATCCTAAATATCTCTAGAATTTATCTAAATATTACAGTCCGCCTATAGGCCTGCTAATTTTTATGTTAGGACCTGATCATAGATCAGAGTTACTGGGATACCCACGATTCACTTAATCATCGAATGAGTACTTAAGTAAATAAATAAATAAATGGAGAGACGCTCTCACCAATTTGTGTCTGACAAAACACATAATCTTATTCATCGTTTGTCCATGACCAAAGCACCTTATAAGCAACAGAGATCATCTTATTCTATAGCTTCCCTTGAGGTATTAAACTTTAGTTAATTGATCCAAGACAAAGCACCTCAGTTCTCGTCTCTATTTTTCTTGAGGAAGGACCATGTAGAATCTGTTTCATCAGTGACCACACCGCCGTGAATTTGTTTCCAATTATTATCAGCAATAGGGCAATTTGCTCCATAGATTATTCCTCCTATCCTTATGTGAGTATGACCTTATCATGAATGTTGATTACAGATTGGAGTATCTTCATTTTTTAAGGACGATGTTATAGAAGTATCGTTAATTCATAGGATAGCTTGAGTAACAGAGTAAAGACATCCCCCCACATTAGGGTTGGGATATGACATGTCAGTAGGACTATAGCCATAGCAAGAAAAGTTGACTATGAATTGCAATACTTCCACTTCCCCGAGTACGATTTTGTATGTGAATTCATATGATAGCTTGGCTATTGGATTAAAGATAATGAAGTGAAGATTCCAAAGGTTTTGATGTTAAAATCTGTTAATTTAGATGAGGTGATTACTGTTGAGAGCGAATTACCTAATATTTTCATCAATAAAGTTGACGTTGAAGACCCAAATTATGGTGAAGGAGCCTTGAGCCCACATGAAAATTTGCTGGAGTTTTATTTGCAGAAAGATTTCTTTTACCGCAGAACTTCGAAGAATCAACTGCAAAGTCTAATTTAGAGGCAAAGTGCTCTAGCACAGCCTTTTAATTTTTTCGTAATATCTATAGCAAAGCCAAAATATTATTTTGCTGACAAGATATATCGATTGCAATTAAATATTACTCTTGTTCCTTTCATCGATGCTTGCCTAATCATAGTGTTAATGCAGCATGAACTAATCGGTTTCTGCGAAATTATCAGAAGGGAAGTCGGAGGTGTTGAAGGATAAGGTGGAGTTAGACGATGGGAACATGAATGCGATGTCTTCAAACCGTACAATGTGTGTCGGGCGATCTGCAAGCTCAATCCGAAGAATGAACTCCTGTTTGGCAACAGCGATGATCAAGTACGAGAAGCCGACTCTGGTGTTCTGGTGCCGATAAGTAGATGGATTTGTTTACCACTGTCACCAAAGGCATGGATATATGGATTCTGCAGCATGAAAAGAAAAGTGAAAGGAAGATATAAGGGATGAAGCGAGGGTCTATATATCTTTGTTTGGGCTTATATATGGTGATCTACGGCTGCATTTTATAGGTAAAAATATATAAGGTCTAACTTATTAATCAATGTTCAGGAAAATTATGTTTACAACATGATCATAGATCAAACATATTGGGATACTGTAGCTCATTTAATCATCAAATGAGTACCTAAGTAAAAAAAACGGAGAGATGCTCTAACTAATTTGTGACAGACAAAACACATCATCTTATTCATCGTTTGTCCATGACCAAAGCACCTCATTAGCAACATTTATCATCTTATTCTATAGCTTCCCTTGACATATAAAACTTTAGTTAATTGATCCATGACTAAAGCACCTCAGTTCTTGTCTCTATTTTTCATGAGAAGGACCATGTAGAATCTGATTCATCAGTGACCACACGGCCGTGAATTTGATTCCATCTATTATTGCAATAGGGCAATTTGCTCCATAGATTATTCCTCCTATCCTTACCAAAAGCTTCCTTTTTTGTGGACCTGGGTATATCCTCCAAATAAGTAGAAGATAATGCTCGGAAAAAGGGATATGATGGGGACAGCGACGGTGCACATTTTTTGCTACTACAAATTGTCATAACTCACTTTGAGCGATAGTGTATTTCCTAATTCGCGATATTTCACGCTCATGTATCCTAATCTAGTTAGAAAAATATGTGGAAAAGCCGTGATCCCAATAATTGAGATCAAATGCAAAAACGTATAGAATTTTGTATTAATCCAGCCATTGATGAAAACGAGAACAAGTACATGGAGCATGAACGTTCACAAATAGGCACTTCTAGCCAATTTCCCTCTTAACGTCGATAGGATATTCTCCAATTCTCAATTAATTAGAATAATCAAAATGCATTGAGAATTTGGCTTAAAAGATCTATTTATAATATGCCCATACAAATCCTTGTAAATATAGTCTTCCATCAAGACTAATTCTAGTAGATATGGGCAATCTCCATAGTTATCACCGATTAGATTTGGATAATAAATCCTCAATGAAATCTAATATGGGCAATTTTAAACTAAATGTGGGATCACATTAATAAAATATTCTAACAAATATATGATGGGATTTCTTGGGAT
This sequence comes from Angophora floribunda, assembly GCA_014182895.1. Taxonomy (NCBI): domain Eukaryota; kingdom Viridiplantae; phylum Streptophyta; class Magnoliopsida; order Myrtales; family Myrtaceae; genus Angophora; species Angophora floribunda. Next base: position 25,584,627 of record CM024711.1, on the reverse strand, counting down.
CATAAGAGAAACCACATATCATTATATAAATGAGTTATGTTTCTGAGTGCTTACCATGTCACAACATTTTGTATCAAGACTTAGGAAATAATCTCCCGCCGGACCATGGAAGAGCCACTTTTCTTTTCGAATAACTTGTCAAGATCTGAGAAAAGTAAAATCGAGTGAAGTCTCAAAGATCCTAAGCACTCTATATATTGGCGCAAAGGTAGCTGCCATTCGTACGGTCTAGAAACAACATACACTTCTCGACACAGATTATAATTGAATTCATTAGGGGTAGATGTCAATGTAGCACAATTGCAATTGCTCCTCCAATAATGTGATGATGCAACTAAAAATTGTATGATTGAATGCAAGGTTCTGAATTGCAATCGTACTATGTGATGCATCCATGGTTTAATAGATAATACTCTCTCTCTCTCTCTCTCTCTCTCTCTCTCTCTATATATATATATATACATACATATATATATTATTTATAAAATATTTTAAAGAAAGAAAACAACAGAGGTATAGACATGTACTTGTGTATATAAAACGACGTCTCACGGTATTTATATCACACAGTTGAAGCGCACATACTGTCACCATATCAGTTTGATCACCGAGGATCTTAAAAAAGAAAACAAGAATGACAGTCAACGAGAAGATAGAGGCAGACTTGGAGATCAAAGCTCCGGCTGACAAGTTCCACAACGTCTATAGCTGCCGGCCTCACCACATCTCGACCATGTCCCCCGATATGGTCCAGAGCGTCGATCTGCATGAGGGCGACTGGGGCAAGGTCGGATCCATCATCTGCTGGAGCTTCACCCACGGTCTATATCCAAATAATACTGATGAAATGGGCTTTGTCTGATAACTTAACCTTTTTGCATCCAATGAACTTCGCAGATGGAAAGACTAAGGTCGCGAAGGAGGTGATAGAAGCCATAGATGACGAGAAGAACTCAACCACGTTCAGAGTGATTGAAGGCGACCTGATGAAGCTGTACAAGAACTTCGTCTTCTTCGTCCAGGCCACGCCCAAGGAAGGAGGTGGGAGTGTCGTCCACTGGAGGCTCGAGTACGAGAAGCTGAGCGAGGAGGTGACTGAGCCCCACTCACTGCTCCAGTCATGCGTCCAGGTCAGCAAGGACATCGATCTTCACCTCATGGACCAGGCTCAGGCTATGGCTAAGGCCTAGCAGAAACTAAGGAACTGGACTTTTATTTATATGCACTGGTTTCCCGTCTCTGTCGAGTTTGATGTTATGTACATTTGAACTTGTTTTCCAATGTGTCTATAGTGAAAGGAATAAGCTGGTGCTACGTGTGGTTCTTGTGGTTCTCGTGAGGGAAAGTAATGGAATGGTCTTCAAACGGATCGTTGAATATTTTTACTGTTTCCGTGCATTTGCGGGACTTTCATTGATTGTTCAAGTGATGATGCGTGTTGTAAAATGATTAGTTCAGCGTGATGGAACGGAAGTAATTATTCGGGTGTGCAACACCAAAACTCAAGTGGCTGTTTTCTCTAACATCTCTGAGCTGTTGACCCTTCTCACAACACCTTGATAGTCAATTTCCTTTACAAAATTTCACACGTAATCCACCAATTAAATTGGTTCAATTAAAATATTTAGAACTGAACCGATATTAATGTAATAAATCTATGACTTTTTTGATACTTTCTTCCTTTGTTGTGACTAATCTTACCCCCCCCCCCCGACACATACGCACAAGGCAGTCCCTCTTCGTGACTAATTTATCCCATTAACATAAGCAAAATCCAATGAAACATCATAAAAGTTGCTTGATCTATGATTGCTCACCGTGTCCAGTCATCTGTTGTGTATACTCGGGTTTGTTATGAAGAACCCAATTGTGACATATTGATGTCGCAGTCTAGGTGATCCGATTCCGATCAAAACCCGCATTTAGTATGCTGCGCGCGACTCCCCTCTCTTTCGTTGGGCGCTCGCTTGTTATTCTTTTGTCTTGTCTACTGTATTTTGATCCCCTATGTTGCTCCTCTATCCTTCAACACAGGCAGCTTTGACACGGATATGGGCAACATACTATACGAGGGAGACACAATGCTGGCATGTTGATATGTCAGTCCTATTATTAACTAGTATAAACACCTAGAGGGGGGTGAATAGGTGTAGAGAGATTAATCACAATAATATATATAACTTTTGCATTCAACTAACTAAAATCAAGTAGAGAGAGTTAGAGAAGATTGCAAACACTATTTATAGTGGTTCGGCTTTTGATAAACCTATGTTCACTCTCCGGGCGACCAGCCAATCGGCTGTATTTCACTATATGATCAACGGTGATTATACACTTTCGAGTGTTTGTACTCAGTGATGATTTGTCTCACTAAGTCACTCTCTTTTTGTAAAACACTGAGATCACTCAAATGTGCACTATGAACAACAATTGAAGAATTGAATCGGCTTTGGAATAATGTTCATCTGATCTACCCTTAAGTTTCAACCTACCCTTAAATACTCTCCAAGCCAAACTCGACCGTTGGCTCTTCCCTTGAGAGTTTTGTCTTCCCTTCCTTGGACATACTTTATAAGGTAAGTCTTTTTGACCGTTGAGAGTAGATCAGATCCCCTTGGATTCTGTTCGCCCATACAACCAGAATTCAGGCTTCCATAAGTGCTCTATTCTCCATTGGAAGTTGTCCGTTGATTGATCCCGCCAATCAGTTTGATACAACAGAATCAATATAAATAAAGTAAGTGAAATACTTGACCGTTGGTGATCTTATCCCGTAGTTTCATTCTGAGTCTGACTGACTCAAGTTCTGAGTCTGCTCAAGATTTCCGTCTAGTACGGTCAGACTCAAATTTCCGTCTGGTATGGTCAGACTCAAATTTGCGTATGGTACGGATAGACTCAGAATCTGTCAGACTGAAGTTCCTGTATATGCTTCATCCAGACTCAAAAGCATAATTAGTAGCCTTTGATTTATTTTGTCATCTTCAAAATATTATAAGGGATTTTCCTAACAATTTTCCCCTTTTTGATGATGACAAAACAATATCTGAATATGCAATTATGCTTTTAAATATATTGATAAATCAAAGCATCATAAGCACATAATGCAATCTCCAAAATTGAGCAAAAGAATATATTGAAATAATTGCAGCTCAATATTATGCACTAAATAATATAAATCAATTAGCACATGTGCATATACATATTTTCTCCCCCTTTTTGTCATAATCAAAAGGCGATAATTATTAAAAAGGGTGTCACGTGGAGAATAAATTCACATAATATCTTTAAAAATGTATTAGGCATGAAACACAAACTTTAAAGATATCATGTTGATATGAACATAAAGAATATTCAATATAGCTCACAAAAATCTGCCAAGGAAAGAAATAGATGATATACTTACCAAATTATGTAGAACACAATTTACCTTTTCTTTCCATAGTAATCACGGTCAAGATCAATTTAAAAAATCTGCCATACTTGATCAATGCTCCCCCTCAATTTATTGCCTTTTCGAAATGATCACAATTCTCCATTTCTTTTTATATTCACTTTCTCCCCTTGTCCTCATGATAGTATTTGCGATAATACTTATCGCAGCTTGTACACATTGAATAGAATGTTGTCCCTTTATTTCCTTTGTAGTAGCAACATTCACATCATTCATTTGCTTTTGAAATTTGAGGTAGAAGTTTGTTTTCTTCAATTAAGCTCGTCTCAAATTAAATCTGCACAAACTTAATAAACTTTCTGCACAAATGCATTGTTATAATATTTCACGTAATATATAATGCCATTCCTTATGAAATAAATTGAATAACATATATGACCAAAAAAATTTCAATTCAAAGCTATTCAACCTTACATATGACACATTAGTGGTCTGCTCAATAATTTCTGAAAATTTTGTGCAATGAAAAGAATTTTTGAGCCTTAAGAAATCTCCATAATTTCGGATTAAGCTTTCCCAACCTCATATAGAAATATATTTTGCCACCTCCAAATCCTTGTAAAATAGATAATAATCTTTGCAAATTATAGAAAATATCACGCACATACCTTCTTTCAATTTGCGGATCAAACTTGCCTGATATAAAATATCTTCTAAGATTATAGCAAGTGAATCCCAAAATACAACAATATCTTTCAAGATTAAAGGGATTTCCCTAACAAGTCCCACCGAAGGCATTAGAGTAAAATGATCGCATGCATTCCTTGAATTAATTGGTTAACAAAAAATATTTTCAAATAATTCATTTTCTGCAAAACAAACAAAACCTCACACAAATTGGTTATTAAGCCAAATTAATTGCTCCACCTTACGTCATATTTCTGAGATAGAACTTCTTTCACCTAATACCTCCATATGAGCGCTTAAGCAAATCCCCTCCATGCATGAGCTCTTGCATTAGGTTAGTTTCCTCTTAATTCAATATCCTTCTATACCAACATTCTTGGCTAGAGTTTTTGCCTTGCCCTTGCCAAGTTTGGATAATTTTTGCATGAATAACATTTGCCCTTCTGAATCTAACTCAATTGCCTTTGCCCAACCAAACATGACAAGAAGTAGGGGACGCCATTTGCCATTTCAATCAAAGAGTCACATTGGAAAGTCTCTTTTTGAGACTTTCTTTCTATGGCTATAGTACTGCTCACATGTCATAGCAATACCTCCGCTTCCCCGAGTACGATTTTGTATGTGAATTCATATGATAGCTTGGCTATTGGATTAAAGATAAGGGAGAGAAGATTCCAAAGGTTTTGATGTCAAAAACTGTTAATTTAGATTATATGATTACTGTGGAGAACGATATACCTAATATTGTCATCATTAAAGTTAACGTTGAAGACCTAAATTATGGTGAAGGAGCTCTGAGCCCAGAGTTTAATTTGCAGAAAGATTTTCTTTTACCGCAGAACTTCGAAGAATCAACTATAAAGTCTAATTTAGAAACTTTCTTCGGGGGGGAGTGTGCGGATCATCTGACGAGTTAACTGGAAAAGTAGAATCGCTCGCCAACACTCAAGAATTCGGGGGCGAGTGTTCTCTGACCTATATATTGGTGCAGTCTAAACAACTCTTCGGAGTCAAGTTTTCCCAGAGGAGAAGGATGCAGACAAGATGATCATCTAAATTTGGAATTTTACTTTGTTTCCCTACCCATAGAACATGAGATGCTACTTCTTCCTGAATAATTTTTTAATTAGATTTAAGGTAATATCTCTATGATTTAGTAGATTTATCGAACGTATGAGGAGGAGATCTATGTTGTCTCGCCAGCGTTAAAGCATTGAGAGCATTACTTTTGATCGGGACTGTTTATTTTGTATTCTGGTCAGGAGGCGCTAAAGTATCTGAGCAATCAAAAGCGGACTAACAGTGACATGCATGTGACATGGCTCAAGAGCATGACGAGCCCCGAATGAGTTCTGAATGAGGCCAGGGCCCGTTCATGGCCTGGCTAAGTCCCTCGCTTGAGCCCAACAAACGTTCGGTTTCTCCAGCTTCTTCTTTTTTCACTCGTCCCCTTGTGGTCAGATGATCCTGCGGTTTCCAAGACCTGGCCATGCAACTAGCCATGACAGACGACCTTTGAGCTCTCCCATGTCCTAGGGGTCTCATGTAGCCTTGTAATCATTGTATTAGTTCAAACACCATCGTTGGATTGATGAGGGGATCGACGGATCAGATCAATCCAGCTCTTGTATAAAGAGGGGACCCTCACCCTGCCTAGTATATGCTTGATCACAAGTGAATGATACTTTGCTTTACTCTCAAACGATCCTTGTGTTCGAGTGAGTGAGTAGAATCCATATAAATTCAATTTAGTGCATAGCTTTCATTAATAAAAAACATAAAATATGTTACTTTATTTAGATTGCATGTAGATGTCATACTATGCATGTCATTTACAATTAAGCTTTAATAATAATGTAGATATTATGGTTATTAAACTACATGCATCATCCGCATTGTGTGTAGTTCAATACTAATGGCTAGTTCATTAGGTCGCATTATAGTCCTAGGATTTAAAAATAAAAATAGCACTTCATATTGATTTCTATCATAAGATCAGTTCACGTTTAGTCCTACAATAGAAAATGTGTATAGAATAGAAAATGCATCCACATTTAATAGACTTTAGAGAGCATTTGTCTTTTGTTAAGAAAAGGAGCAAAAATACACTCATGTAGGTTGTATTAATCAGGTTAACTATTTTTCGTAAAAATCTACATCTTGTGGTATTTTGTAGATCATGTAGAGTTGATAGGTAACAATTAGAATTAATTCCATAACATATCATTTAAAGTTCATTATGCATAATATTCATACACTATTTGTTTAAGAACTTGGATGCGCTAAGCAAGTTAAGTGTCTCCCTATAAATGATATGTTATGGAATTTTGAAAACTTTAACTATTTGTCTAAAAGATATGCAGATAACATGTTTGAAAGGCATTAATTAATTCACTTTTTGCAGACTTTGTCTTCAAAATTCATCATGCATAATATTAATTCACTTTTTGATAAGAAAATGTTTTGCAATCTACTTACTGCATTAAATATTGGGTATTACTTTGTTGAGTGTGCATGGGTGTTACTTTTGTGAATCTCTAGTTCGCAAAAATAAAATATACTCCCGCATTTTATTTGGGTGTCTAATTTACCTAAACCAATTAGTGGTGACTCCATAGGTAAGTTTAGATATATTGAATTGGGTACCAAGTTGCAATTGATAAGATTTGGGAGAGTCCATGCTAAATGAGAGCAATTGCCTTGATAGAGGAACCTTCGTTCCCGTTTAGTAATTCATTAACTTTCCCCCGACAATCCACCTCCAGGAAGGTCAGTTCCCTCTTAATTCAAGTATACTTATACATAAATATTCTCAACTCGAATATTTGCCTTGCCCTTGCCAAATTTGGCTAATTTTCGTAGGAAATAACATTTGCCCTTGTGATTGAAACTCAATTGCCTTTGCCCAACCAAACATAGCGAGAAGTAGGGGACACCATTTGCCATTTCAATCAAAGAGTCACATTGGAAAGTCTCTTTTTGAGATATTCATTAGACATCAATCTTATAAACTATCAACTATAATATCACAAGATGCCATTGATATCTAAATTTTGACAACTCATTTAATTATTCAATAATTACATAAAAAATTAGTGATTAATTTTTAACACATAGCAAAAATAATTTTTATTATATCACGTCACATATAGAAATTAGGAACGTTTGCATTACTGTGTTAATTAGTTAAATTTCTTTCTTTGAAAAAAATTGAAAAAAATATCAAAAGAGTTAAAAGAAAAACTAAAATGAAAACAGGGCCGGGCTTGAGACAGCCAAGCCTGGCCCTTTCTTCTTTTCCATTTTCCTTCTCCCCATCTGCGCCGGCCCAGCCCATTACTTTTCTTTTCTTTACCCGGCCCAGCCTCTCTCTCCTCCTCCTTTCCCCTCTCTTGGACGCTAGCTGAGGAACGACAAAACGGACAGAGAAGGGCGGGGCGTACAGAAGACGGAGCGCGCGACGTTAAGTCAGGACGGTCGGTGGGAGGCAAGCTGGCCAACGATAGCTGCCGTCGCAAGGGCGCGCACCGGTTGCCCTTAAAAGAGGGAGAGGTTGAAACGAAAGGGAGGGCGGATGCTAGAGAGAGTGGCCAAGAGAGAGGAAAAAAAAAGAAAAAAAGAGAGACCGGGCGAGCGAGAGATCTGAGCAACTGAGATAGCGAGAGAGGGAGCCTCGACCGCGCGTGGATCCGTCTGACAACCTTCCCGGCGACGTCCTCAAGCCAAACAGGTAGGTGTGGCTCTATCCCTGCTCTGTTTTGGGCACGATGGGCCAGAGCTCATAGCCGTCTAGTTCATGCAAGCTTTGACCCATGTTGCTCCTGTACTTTGGGTGTGTTTGGTTCGGATTTGGGTAAATGCACTTGGGAAAATGCAAATATTTTTGGGTTAAAGGGGTTTGTTGAAATGCAAATAGCGTTTGGTAAATTGTAATTTTATGTTGCATTGTGAAACAATTTTGGCTTAAATGCCGTTTGGTAAATACTACATTTTGTAAAGAACTTTTGCTAAATTTTTTATTTAAAAAAATTGTAAAGATTTTTTTTTTCCTGGATTCCCACCGGTCAATCTCTGGCGGCCAAATCTGGCCGCCAGGCAACCTCGCCTAAGATTACGCAACCTCAGGCGAGGCGGCTTGAGGTCGGGCTCGACCTTAGGCCACCCCCAAGCGACAGAGGTGACCTAGGTGGACACCTCCATTGCTTGGGTTCGCGTGGCCCCGGCGAACGGTCACCTGGGTCGCAATGGTCGCCACCATCGCTGGGTTTGCGACCCAAGTGACGGTACTAGGCGATGCAACCATCATCTCCATCGCTTGGGTTGGCGATAGGTGACCACCACCTGAGTCGCGCGACCCAGGCGACCACTACTGGGTCGTGCGACCAAGGGTGGCAGTTGCCCGACCAACCACTTGAGGTTGCGCGACCAAGGGCGGCGGTTGTGCAACCAACCGCTTGAGGTGACACGACCAAGGGTGGCGGTTGCCCCTCTTGGCTGACGATCGCTAGGGTCGGGTGACCCCTCGGCGGCAGTCACTAGCGTAAAGGGCTCCTTGGCCAATGGTCGTTGGTTTCATCGACTCATAAAGAAGATGAACAATACCAACTTGCATTCCGAAAATGTAACTTTCCAAAGCACCTCTCACCTTGTATTCAGCCAAAGTCCCTTGAGAAGCTTTGGAGATACAATTGCATATTCCCAAAGTGAGTTTAAAATTTTCACCAAATGCAATAGAGCTTAAAGCCCATTTCAAATGCTAAACCAAATGCACCATTTGTTCCCTTAGTACTTATACATCGTGCATCGAGGGCGCGTTGGTGTAGGTTCAAGTCTCAGTTGCGCAGGAAACCTGGGGATTTAGTAACGCATGTCAAACTACTTGAAATTGAGTCAAATTACGTCCCACAGCTAAGATATGGCGGTGTTCGATGCTTTTTATGGAGAAACTTCCATATCTAAGTGGCCTGAGGGTGGTAGAAATGATGCACAAAAGGTCGAGAATTGGAGGGGAAACCACAAGCGATTTGACAGATTTGAGGAAGTATATAAGTTTAAATAGATGATTATTTAGAAAATCAAATCAAGTATACATAATCAAAATATAACATAGAAAAGTAAATAAAATATCCTAAATATCTGAAGATATCTAAATATTATGGTCCACTTATAGGCCTGCTAATTTATCTATTTCATTAGTTTTTGCATTGGATACAATCTAAAGTTGACCTTGATAGATCAATCGGCTAAGAAGATGATTTCCACTCGCAACTCTGACATAATTTAAGAGTTTATCATGAGAGCGTAAGAAATGTATGAATAGGCATGTAATTGCTGATGGCCGAGAAAGTATACGTCTTATATTGCTTCTGTTATTTAACAGGCTATAATTGCTCGGGCGTATCTTTTTATTAGTCTAAAGTACATCTTATTGTTGTAATGTCGGCAATAAAATTTGAAAGCTAGATATATTTAATAAAAGCACCACGCGAATCATGACGTGGGACCTAGAGTAGAGAAAAAAAATGAACGCCAAACTCTAATATAAGAAACAAGCCATACCCATTTGTTCTCATCACAGGTCAGTGTTGTGACAAATTGAAAGGTAGATATATTTAAAAAAGCACCACGTGAATCATGATGTGGGACCTAAAGTAAATAAAAAAAATGAACAACAAACTCTTATATAAGAAACAAGCCATACCCCTTTTTTCTCATCACAGGTCAGTGTTGTGGCAAATTTAGAAACCTTTGGTGTCTCAATACAACCATCGCTTAGGAAAAGAAAAGGGAGGGGAAATGGCGAATTTGCAGGGAAAACTAGAAGCTGAAGTCGAATTGAAATCACCGGCCGACCAATTCTTCAAGTTTTGGAGGAGCGAAACCCACAAATTGCCTACCGTCTCCTCCAATAACGTTCAAGGAATCAATCTTCATGAAGGTGACTGGGATCAGCATGGAGCTATCAAGATTTGGAATTACACTGTTGGTAATTTATTCAATTCGGTCTCTCCAGTAATCAATTTATCCAATGTTGTCATTGAAATTAAACCAATGCTCTTATACATATAGCCTAGCTTAAACCTTCTTATTTCACCTGTGCCATTTTATAGATGGTAAATCTGAGGTGTTCAAAGAGAAGGTTGAGTTCGACGACGACAACATGTCGGTCACCCTCCAAGGCGTTGAGGGCCACGTCTATGATGAGTACAAGGTCTACAAGCCGGTGTGCAAGGTTGTCCCCAAGGAGAAAGGCAGTGTGGCTAAGCTGAGCATTGAGTACGAGAAGTACAAGGAGAGCGACCCTAACCCCGACAAGTACATGGCTGTGTTCATCGAGACGACCAAGGACATTGATGTTCACGTGTCAAGCGCATGAAGGAAAAGATCGTGGCATGACTATGATCGTATATGAAGTTGTGCTATATAATGCATGAGATTTCTAGTACTTTTGTATCGTGATGATCCAATAAATCAAGCTGGTTGATCAGGTGATGTGAAGCGCAGCTGGGTATTTGGGAATATGAGAAATCGTGTATTGTGTCCGTGTGCAATTGTGCTTGTAATAAGACACTTGTGATTTGGCAAAATGACATGGTTATGTAAAAGCCAGTACATCCTTTGATTTGATCCCACCATACATGATGCATGTTCGAGATTCCCAATCTGACTTAGGAGCTTAAAACGCGGTGTGACTCCAAACTTTTATATAAACAATTCAAATGGACAAGAGGGTATCACAAGTAAGGATGTATTTATTTCATTAAAAATTCTACAAAGAAAAGTATTTTCCATGAAAATCATTTTGCAAAATTATCTAAAAAGTCCGAAACCTATTATAAAGCGACTAATTTGGTCTTAAATATTTCAATTATGCCAAATAAATTTCAAACCTTTCAATGTATTAATTTGGCCTTAAAACCTTTTGATAATTTGATAGGTTATTCCTAAACTTTTTAATAATTTGTTAATATAATCCTTTAGGCTAATTTTGAACATAAATTGCTATTATGGAACTCTAATCAACGCAAAGCAATAATATTTAGTATAACCAGTATTGATGTAGATAAATTTTGTAATCTTTTAAATTTATAATTTTTTCCTTTTTTTTTTTTTTTCTGTTGGTGGCCATTTTCAAGCCTCAACAATGATTGCTAGCCTTAGGCAAGGGTCACTCAAGGCCAACCCTCGCTCTCACCCTCGCCCTCATTCGATCTTGTGAGGGTGGCCCTTGTTGGCCCAAGTACAGGCATCCCTTGCTTGAGGCTAATGAGGGTGGCCCTCACCAGGGGCTAGTGGCCTCCACTGATATCAACGAGGCATGACGATGGCTGACAAAGGAAAAAGAAAAAAAATCATAAAATTAAAGAATTTGCCGACAAGATATATCGGTCACGAGAAAATATTGGTTATGAGATGTGTCAACATGCAATAAAAAGGGCTACAAGCCTACGACACGTGTCGTCGATAGACCCCACACGTTAATTCTTCTCTCTCCTCTCCCCTCTCCTCTGCAAGCTCTCTCTCTCTCTCTCTCCTCTGTACGCTCTCCTCTCTCTTCCCCAGCACGCTCCCTCTCTCACCCGATTCTCTCCCTCTTCACCACCCCCTCATCCGACCGACGAACTTCGCGAAGGCGCAGTCGAGGCGGAGGCGGAGGCCGCACGGTGGTTCGTCGGACGAGCCACCGTGTCCTCGTCCGACCGACCCGTCGCCGAATTGCTGCTTCCTCTCGACTGTGCCCTCTCTCTCCCCCTCCCCCTCGTCCGACGAGCCACAGCGCGGCCTCCGCTTCTGCCCCGAGGTTGCCTTCGCCGTGTGAAGTTCGTCAATCAGACGAGGGCTCAATGCGGCGAGAGGGGGCGGAGAAGAGAGAAGAGAGAGGAGAGAGAGCTTGCACAGGGGACAGACAGAAGAAAGAAAGCGTTCAAAGGGAGGAGAGAGAGGAGAAGAGAGAGAAGAGTCGACATGTGGGGTCCATCGAGGACATTGGCTCAGGCTCGTGGGAGAAAATATTAGGTAAGTTAAATAGTCCACGTCATTAGTGCAGCTTACCATTTAAAATCGGACACGTGGCGCCACGTCGGCAGTGGGCCCGCGCGGGGCTGAACTCCTCTCTCCTCTCTCCTCTGTTTGCCGTACCTGCTGTCCTCTCTCTCCTCTCTCTCCTCTCTCTCTCCTTTGCAGAGGAGAGACAAAGCAGCCCGACCCTGCTCCGGGCCAGGGGAACACGACGGTGGAGGCGGCCGGGGGAACACGACGGTGGAAGCAACGGTGTGAGCCCACCATTTCAGACCCTCTCTCATGCCGGTCTCGTTCCCAAGAGCAGCAGGAACCTTCCAGTTCATCAATGGATCCTCCTTCCTCTTCTTCTCCCACCATTCCCACGCCTCCGACAGATAAGGCCTCGCAACAACTGCAGACTCACCAGCACTCACATTATCATCACCATCTTCTTGATGATGATCGCCATCTTCCTCATCTTCATCACCATCTTTAATTTTCTTGCCCAGTCTCTGTAGCCCAGGAATGATGGAGACCAAGCTCGAATCTCCTTTGTCTTCCTCCGAGAAGACGAACCCCAGATCCATGAACCCTTTTACCTCATCGACGCCCTCTTGTCTTCACGCTCAGGCGGCGCATGGGCCTCGCCGTCCTGAACGCCTTTGGCTCCGTCTCCGATGTCACGCTCCGCCATCCCCTGCCCCACGCGCCGCCGCTTTCCCTCCACGAGCCCCTCAACCTCCTCTTCCCTCAGTGCGTCTGCCCCTCCGCCTCCGCCCCTCCGCCTCCGCTCTTCAACGCCAACGCCCCCTCTGCCTCCGCCGTCGTGTTCCCCCCAGCCCGGAGCAGAGTCGGGTTGCTCTCTCTCCTCTGCAAAGAAGAGAGAGGAGAGAGAGAGGACAGAGCAGGTACGGGAGAGAGAGGAGAGAGGAGAGAGAAGAGAGGAGTTCGCCCCGCGCGGGCCCACCACCGACGTGGCGCCACGTGTCCGATTTTGAATGGTGAGCTGCATCAATGACGTGGACTATTTAACTTACCTAATATTTTCTCGGCTCGTGGCCCTTCTTATTTGCCACGCGGTAGCCAATATTTTCTTATTGCAATTAACTATTATTCTTTGTCCTTCCATCAATGCTTGTGTAATCATACAGTGTTCATGCAGCGTGAACTAATCACTTTTTGCGAAATTATCAGAAGGGTAGTTCGAGATGTTGAAGGAGAAGGTGGAGCTAGACGAAGCGACCATGAAGGCGAACCTTCACGGCCTGGAAGGCGATGTCTTCACATTGGACAAGGTGTGTCGGCCAATCCGCAAGCTCACTCCGAAGAAAAACGGTTATTTGGCAACGATGATGATCAAATACGAGAAGCCGACTCTGGTGTTCCGGCGCCGATAAGTAAATGGATGTGTTTAGCTTTGTCACCGAAGACATGGATGCTCATATGGATTCTGCAGCATGAAAAGAAAAGGGGAGAAAAAATAAAGAGGATGAAGATAGGGTCTACAGATCTTTGTTCGGGCTTATATATGGTAATCTATGGATGCGTTTTATAGGTGTAGACAACATAATGATCAAGCAAATTTTTATGTTTAGGTTATGATCATGGATCAGAGTTACTTGGATACCGTGACTCGCTTAATCGAGTACTAAAGGAAAAAATTGAAGAGATGATCTCACTGATTTGCGACTGATAAAACACAAACGTACCTCGTTAGTAACATATATCATCTTATTCTTTAGATTCCCACAACATATACAACTGTAGTTAATTGATGCATGACCAAAGCACTTCAGCTCTTTTCTCTATTTTTTATGAGGAAGGACCATGTAGAATCTGGTTCATTAGTGACCACACGGCCGTTAATTTGATTCCATGTATTATTGCAATAGGGCACTTTGCTCCGTAGATTATTCCTATTATCCTCATCAAAATCTTCCTTTTTTTGTGAACCTGGGTAAATCCTCAAAATGAGTAGAAGATTAACGTTGGTTAAAAGGGATATAACAACTCACATTTTGTTAATACAAATTACCGTAATTTGTTGTGACCAACAGTGCATTTTGTAATTCGAGATATTATATGCTCATATATCCCGATCTAAAGTGGGATTCCTTGTGATCATAAGCGAAAACAAATGAATGTATCATTTATATAAATGGATTATGTTTTGAGTTCTTACCATGTCCCAACACTTTGTATTAAGACTAGGGAAACAATCTCCCGGGGGACCATGGAAGAGCCCCTATTCTTTTTTTAATAACATGTCATGATCTGAGAAAAATAAAATCGACTAATGTCTCAAAGATCCATATCTATCCAAAGGCCTAAGCATTTCTATCCATTGGTTTCGCTGATAGCTGCTCATTCATACACTTCTCAACACAGTCTGTTCACCTTTCTTTTTCAAGAGTAGAAGGAGAGAACATGGCTCAATTGGTGAAGGTCGTGTCTCAGGTGGAGTTGAACTCACCAGCTGAGAAGGTATTTGATATCTTCGGGAGAAAATCCTACATTTTCCCAAAAATCATCCCTCAAACGGTTAAGGATGTAAAATTGCTTAGCGGTGACAAGGAGTCTGTGGGTTCAGTAAGGCTCTGAACTTATCTTGCTTTTGATAGGAGTCTCGAAACCGAATTGAACCAAAAATTCAAGTCTTTCGGTTCGAGTCTCATTCACTGCGAGTAATAAAGGATTTGGTTGGTTTTCCGGTTCAATTCACTTTGGGTTGGTTTAGATTTTTTTATCTTTAAAAAACGTAGATCTAAATCAAACCCCTCGCAGTACGTCCAAAAATCCTAGAAAACCTTTGGTCTCCGATTGTCCCTCTCTCTCCTCATTTCTCCCAAGTCCTCACCTCGTGGATTCAAATTAGCAAGACCTCACCAGCAAAGAGCACCGCAGGGCTGTCAAAAACCAGCTCCAAATGGAGTGACCTTGATCTGTCATAAACCCACATCTCCAAACCATCGTGCGGTAACAACTAATTATAGGGTTCTTTGTTTTGGAATACCAAAATTAAGCATGATCAGCTGGGATCACTCTTAAAATGGGTAATCTTTTGGGAAGATGCTCACATGTAAGACAAAATTCCTAAGGCTCAGTATGAGATGGGTTAAAGGAAATAATACCTCAATGAATTAATTCAAGGTGTCACGCTAATTTTTCCAGAATTTGACACATTATAAAGGACAGGAAGGGTGATTAACTAATGAGGAGCTGTTAAATTCAGTGGCCAATGTTGGGTGACGGAGGAACAAAGCCTTGAACTTGACATGTCCAATAAAGATTTGAGTCAAGGCCTTCCACATGTGTAGATCATGGCATTGATTGTGACTCATGTAATCGTGCTCTCTTCGGCGTAGTTGTCGGGTAAGTTCCACTGGGATTGTCTTTGATATTCAATGGAATTGATTGCTTCTTAGATAAGGCGTCTTCCAAGTGGGCCAGGTCCCTCACAATAATTCGCTCGCTCGAGATTGTCTTTAATTCCAAGCGCATGATATCCTTGGCCTGTCTGTCGTATTTCTCCTTTTTTTTCTCTGCAAAACTTAAAGTATTCTTCTCTCCATAGTCATCCTCCTAATCGGCAAAAAAAAAACACACAAAACACACAAAAAAAGCCTATGCTTCATTTTAAGTGTTCTGCGATGACCATTCCAACATCTCATGAAAATTAGCCTCATGTTTGACACATATGGAACATCATATCATTCGAGGGGCAAAGAGATGATTTGTTTCTATGATCACACAATGGACACAACTCATATTTATAAAGTCAATTAAATAAGAATTCGGGGTTCGTTGAACCAAGCTCACCAATTTGGTCTAGTTTATTATCCGATGGCTAAGACTCTAACTATGTATATGTTGGGAGCGCGCAGTGGAAGTCCGATACCCTTTCACCTAGAGAGATCTCCTAGGGGAAACCCTAACTCGAGCCCATTAATTTATCTAGTTGGACCCATCTTAACTCAAAAACTTAAGCTATGAGTCATATGCCAACTAGGACATATTAACTATTCAACACTACATCAATTCTTCGATGTAGGACTACTTTTCTAACACAACTCACATGTGTATCCTAACAATCTCCCCCTCACGTGTGAGCTCCAGTATTAGGTCTACTCCCTCTTAAATTAGATATTCTTTTAGCCCAACATTATCCTGGCTTACGTTGTTACACCACAACATCCACTTGGGCCATCTTCACTTGTTAAATGCCTACAGATACCATTTGTTGGGATCCTTACCCTTTCACCTGAGGATAGCTCCTAGAGGAAACCCAAGTCCGAGCTCGTCGAGTAGCCCAACATCATCTTGGCTTACATTGTTACATCACAACGTCCACTTGGGCTATCCTCACAAGCCCACGTTGTTACACCACAACGCCTACTTGCCTAAGAACCAAAACCATTTGTTTTGTTGGGAGCACGCAGTGAAAGTCTATACCCTTTCACCTGGGGAGATCTCTTTAGGGGAAACTCAAGTCCGAGCTCATCAATATATCTCGGCTCTGATACCATTTGTTAGGAGCACGTGAATGAAAGTTCGATACCTTTCCACCTGGGGAGATCTCCTAAGGGAAACTCAAGTCCGAGCTCATTAATATATCTAATTTGACCCACCTCAATTCAAAAGAGTGTGCAGCGAAAGTCCGATACCATTTCACTTTGGGAGATCTCTTGGGGAAACCCAAACTCGAGTCCATTAATTTATCTAATTGGACCCACCTCAATTCAAAAGCTTAAGCTAATGAATTATGGGCCAACTAGATATATTAATTGCTCAACACTACATCAATTATTTGATGTGGGACAACTTTTCTAACATAATTCACACGTGTATCTTAATAGTATATAACCGGGCTAAATGAAAGGTAGCCTAAGTATTTTGCTCGCGCAGGATGCTTTCCCACTAATTCCCTTGTAGCTAGCTGCGAAATTCATAATGAAATCCTATCTTGATATACCCATGAAAAGAGCGAAAAGCCACTTTTCCATACCCGTTACCTTATTTAAGCATTAACATCGTCTGAGTAGTCAATAGGAATATGTCATTCTATTCAATAAGTTAAGTGAATGAATCTTACTAAATTTAGGTGGTGTTCGTTTTGCAAAAATAATTGATTTAGAAAATATTTTTCAAAAAATAATCGCTTATAACATTTTAAAAAATAAATGAATAGACAATTTTTTATTACTCATGAAAATAGTTAGGCATAAATTATTATAGATGAAAACATTTCTTGACTAATTTTCTTAAACAATGTAAATAATTATTTTTTGAAAATTATTTTTTAAATTATTTATTCATTACAAAACAAATGCGTCTTTAATATTAATACCTGAAGTGATATCTTTTCCCCGCTAGGAAAGTTCCACCTGTCCTTCTCCCACTTTTCTTCTTCCATTATTTTATGTTTGATACAAAAAATAAAATATGTTTCCCTCATGGGCCTACCCAGCGAGTCAATGATTACTGGGTTAGGTTTCAATTATTTCCATCGTCTGCGTGCACCGGCCATCTTTCGCTTACCTCGAGATTTTCAAGCCAGTGGGATTTGGTCTATGAATTTATTTATTTTTAATTAAGATAGAGATGTGCATGTCAATTTAATTAATGCATGAGAAGATAAGCCTTGAAGTTGATTGATCTAGAAGTATAAAGACTTCTAGAAGTATAAAGATTCTTTTTGCACTGTTACAAATATATTTCACGTCATAAGTAAATTCTAAATAATTCATGATGCACTACCTAACTATAACATACCTCTTATTAAGAGATTTCTTAGAACATGGGCGCACTTAAATCAAACTTACAGATTATCAATGGTACTAAATAGTTATGACAATATGAAACTCTTATGACAACACCTAAATTAGTCATTTGCGTTAGTTGTCACTTTATATCTTTCTTCTTTAAAGATAAAATAAAAAAGAAGTAAGGAGGAGATGTGACAGCTGAGGACCCTTCCATGATTGATGTATATTGAAAGTGATATCTCTCTTTTGAACTCTCCTAGCCATCAGAATTAGAAGCCAGATAAATTATTCAGCAATTCGTCCACTTAAAAAATTTGTCTGAACTATCATGTCGAAAATGCTATGACATTAGGATAAAATATGCCAAACTCATGGCAAAATCCGTGTTGCAAAACCTCGCTGGTCGATTGGCAAATTAATCCTAACTTTATTTTAGAAATCATGCTTTTGTATAGAAGTGCAATACTAATCCTAGATACAACTTTGCCCACAATAAAACGTTGTTCTTGTTGATTATTTTCTGTTTTTCAATTCTTATGCCGGGTTAAACAGCATGTAGGCATGTGAAGATATATGCAGAAACTTCCCAGAAAAGCATCGGATCCCGGATACCATCTTTATGATTGCTATTAGTCTACCAAATCATACTTTCTATTTTTTAATTGACATACCAGTGCTGGCCCGATGATTCCGGCTAAACGTGAGTCATGATATTCTTCAAAAAAAGGATTATAATTGAATTCATTACGTGTAGATGTCGATGTAGCACAATTAGAATGTCCCTTACAATTAGGTGATGATGCAACTGAAAATTGTTTGATTGAATGCAAAGCTCTCAATTGCAACCGTGCTATGTGATGCATCTATAGTTGAGTATATAATACTCTCTCTCTCTCTCTCTCTCTCTCTCTCTCTATCTATATATATATATGTGTGTGTGTGTGCATAATATATACATAAATAACAAAGATGCTAATGTGCACTTGTGTATATAAAGCGACGTCACTCACTCCATTACACGATTGAAGCGCAAATACTATCACTATATCAGTTTGATCACTGTGGATCTAACGCACATACGCACACTTACGCAAAAAAAGAGAGGCGAGAGAGAGAGAGAGAGAGAGAGAATGACAGTCCACGGAAGATGCAGATAGACTTGGAGATCAGGGCTCCGGCCGACAAGTTCCATGAAGTCTTTAGCTGCCGGCCCCACCACATCTCGAACATGTCCACCGATAAGATCCACGGCGTCGATCTGCACGACGGCGACTGGGGCAAGGCCGGATCCGTCATCTCCTGGAGTTACAGCCACGGTATATATTCAAATGATGCTTATGAAACGGGCTTTATCTGATAACTCAACCTTTTGTGTCCAATGAACTTCGCAGATGGAGAGACTAAGGTCGCGAAGGAGGTGATAGAAGCCATAGACGATGAGAAGAATTCGACCACGTTCAGAGTGGTCGAAGGCGACCTGATGAAGCTGTACAAGAACTTCGTCCTCGTCGTCCAGGCTGCGCCCAAGGAAGGAGGCGGGAGCGTCGTCCACTGGACGCTCGAGTACGAGAAGCTGAGCGAGGAGGTGACTGAGCCCTACTCGCTGCTCCAGTTCTGCGTCCATGTCAGCAAGGACATGGATCTTCACCTCATGGAACAGGCTCAGGCTCAGGCTCAGGCCTAGCAGAAACTGAGGAACTGATCTTATATTTATATGCTCTGGTTTGCTGTCCCCGTTGAGTTTGAAGTTATGTGTGTTTGGACATGTTTTCCAATGTGTCTATGGTGAAAGGAATATGCTTGTGCTATGTGTGGTTCTCGTGAGGAAATCTAAAGGGGATGGTCTTCAAGCAGATCGTTGAATATCTCTACTGTTTAAATGTGTTTGTGGGAGATCCATTAATTGTTCAAGGGAAGATGCGCGTCCTAAAATGATTTGTTCAGCGATTTAACAAATAGCAATCATTCCGGTGTGCAACGCCAAAATTCAAGGAGTCGTATTCCTCTCCATCTCTGAGCTATAGATCCTTCTCAAAACATCTTTATTGTGAATTTTCTCTAAAAAAAAATCACGTGATAAACCTACCAACCCAATAAAGAAAGCGAATAGAGAAGTTTGTGGGGGCAGGTAATTGTTGTTTTGAGGATGGTGTCAGATTCTTTTTGAAGCACTTGCTATTTTGAACCAAGTAATTCCACTTGTAGATGCTCATAGCCATAGCACATGAAGCACTAACTATTTTCACTATTTAATTCGTTTTGGAGCTTTTTAACGAATTAGAGGGGCTTTTCCTTTTCTTTCTCCTATTTTGAAAAATTCTCAACTTGATTATTACATAGGTAATAGAACGAATTACTCAAAATAAGTTTAATTTTGAGCTCTAATACCAATTTGATGCAATCACCCAAGGGAGGCGGGATGCGATAGTTTAGTGTATGGAGATGGATGTCAACAAATGAATACAAATGCAAGATAAAATACGATCAGAACCCTCACATATAGGATGCACCAACAATAGAGGAAGAAGATCAAGATTGACAAAATCCACCTTCAAGATTTACAAGACAAACCACTTTTCAATGATGCAGGACTTCAAAAATAGGAGAACCTCACCAGGAAAGCCTACAAGAAAACCATCAATCGAGGATACAACGCTTTTTGGACCACAATCAAAGAACTATATTCTGCAAGGATATAGAAACCGAGGGTGGATATTTGCTCATGTAGAGACAAATCTTATATATTCTCAATATTCAAGTCAACTGCATTAAGTTTGAGAATTTTCCTCTATTTATAGAGGAACTAATACATAAGAAATAGACAAATATTAAAGACATGGGAACTACCCAACATTAATGACATAGGAACTAAAACACACAATATAGTCCTAAAAACTAGAAACTGCATTAAAATACCTAAGGACTTGAAGTTTGACTCTTGAGACCTGCAATACACTTAAGACTCATAAAACTAGACCTGAATTAAACTTAGACTCTAAATTTGTTTACCAGCCTTGACCAGAAAATAAATATCTCAGGAGATCAACAAATTTCTAGGGAAATTGCTCAGAATAGTCTTTTATCATTATGTTGTTGATTATCTTTGAAATCAAAAGTTAGTCTGGTTAATTGGTAACTTAAAAACCCAATCGCCATGGGAAGAATGGTTAACTCTTTAATTTATAGCTTGGTGATCAATCGGGAATCGTTCTTGCTTATTGATAAAAATTGATCGTTGGAGTCCGATGCTCCCGTAGTAGAATCCCAGTTTCCCACTCTTGTGCGTACAATCTCAAGTCGAAGCCGATGAGAGGTCGCCTGTGGTTGTCAATCACAAAACAACCTCAGAGCTGAGGTTGTGGTGGCTTGGGAGGGAGGAGGACGGGCAAGGATTGGGGAAGTTTTAGCTGGTAAACTTTGGGCATGTTCAAGTAATGCATGAGTTGCCTTTAAAAATGTAAACCACTGTCCTAGAGACGGATGAACAAAACATTGTAATTTCTAGAAATGTGAACTCAATCTGGCCAAAGGGGTCTAAGAAAATGCCAATTTCGAACATTGAAAAATAACCAAGGCCAACTTATGGGTGAAAGGATACTGATTTACTTCATTTTCAGTTGAACTTTTCTCATCTCACTTTCTGAATAGTGGGTTTATATTAGAACTTTTCACAGCAAGATAAGTGGTACACATAGGATGACAATGAACAACGACCCAACTTGGTTCAACCAAGCACATGAAGTTTGAAAAATCGAGTCATGGAAATCATCAGCGATATGCATGTTTCTAGTCATCAAATTGGAGACCGGTAACAGGAAAATTTCCTTTAGTGCAAAACATGATACTAAGTGAAAATGAGGCGCAAAATATGAAGAAAATATAATTTTTGTACATGGAAAGGCAGAAACGTTACGGCAAAAGATAAAGTTGGCATGTTGCAATTTGTCATTCTTCAGAGACAGACCTTTATGGCTGCAAAGAATTAAGAGCTAGATTCGGGGGATGTGAATGAGAAAAATGCTACAAAGATAAAAGTTGCACTTAGTGGACGCTGAACTCAGACCCAAGTTGAGCTCAAACTTAGCGAAACATGCCTCGGATGTAGCCAAGTCCAAGATAAGGCTCAAAAGAACCCTTGTAATGGGCTTAGCTCAAACTCTTATTTCGATCTCCGTTTCACATATGGATTGGATGTTAGTAGCAATTTGTGCATATGATCGTCCGATGCATTATGTCAGGCGATTGGGCAAGCTCCATACAATTATTCTCTTGCATCGTAAAATTTCTTTTTGGTTTATTTGGGCATAGCGCACACTTTTATCCTGCATAATCTATTAATTTTGTGTCTCCCCCTAATTAAGTGGTGAAGGACCCATGTTTCACTTCATCATATCTGAAATCTGCAAGCAAAAGCGTATTCATTCCCCCGAAATCATCACATGATGAGAAGATAACTCGATTAATTAATTAAGCCAGTAAACGTGATCATATTACAAGACAGGTCACTAAAGCAGCGGAAGGCCGACCCGTATGTAATCTTGTAACAGAGACAATCACAACACACGCTGTCTTCACCTGTGATTCCTTGGAAGAACTCACAGCCTTCAAGAGCTGCAGGCAACGTCGATCCACCCCGCCGGACTCGACATTTCTCAACCAGAGCACCATGTCCTAGTAGATCTTGCCGTCATTCCACATGATGGAGCTCTTGTTCGCCAGGCAGTTGCCCTTCCAAGGCTGGACTTTGGCGATCGTGATGGTGATCGGGAGGTTCCCCAGGCGCATCTCTAGAGCATTTATGTACGGCTTGATGTCGATCTTGGCCTGTCCCATCTTGTCTTCCTGTTGTTTGCTCTAACGTTTAATAACTGAGTCGAATTACATCTTTCATACATATAATATTTGTATCTAAAATAAGATACACCTTTCAGGAAATTACTCAGATTAAGGAACCACTAAAATTAGGAAACTTACTTGGATCAGTTCCTTCATAGGTTCAAGCTCAAGATAAATTCTCAACAAAAAAATATAAAAAGAGTGCTTGGAAAAAGGGACAATTCTTCTTTTCCATTAGTTACTAATCACGTTTAACACTAATTAAACTATCACATAATATAAGATTATCCCTTAATTAAGGAATTAGGAAAACAACTCATCGGTTTACGATTCCGGCGATACTAGCACGATAGCAACGACGAGGAGAACGCCCGGGAACCTCTGACGCGTCAAGGCAAGGTGGCACGAGACCGGATCTCAGGAAGGGCGGCTGTCCGCACGGCGAGAGGCCTAGAAACGGAGGAAGCCAGGGCTGAGGCGGCACGGGGTTAGCTGGTGGGAGGTCTGGCGACTCCGGACGACGGCCAGCAGCTCCGGCAACCAGGTGGGGGCTTCGGTGATGGAAACCAGATCCGAGAGGGAGAGATGGCCGGTGGTTCAAGGCCGGCTATGGGGCGGTTCTCCGGGGCGGCTGAGGAGGTTCGGACGGCGGCGAGGGGGTGACCGAACGGTGACCAGGTGGTCCGGTGGTGGCTGGCCGATGG
Organism: Angophora floribunda; assembly: GCA_014182895.1. Taxonomy (NCBI): domain Eukaryota; kingdom Viridiplantae; phylum Streptophyta; class Magnoliopsida; order Myrtales; family Myrtaceae; genus Angophora; species Angophora floribunda. The sequence continues at coordinate 25,561,240 of CM024711.1, read as the reverse complement.
TGGTGGCTGCTCGACCCAAAACCAGAACGGAAAGAGGGAGAAGAGGGCGGCGATTCGGGGTCTGGCAGCTGGGTGGGCTCCGGCGTGTGGCTAGGCGACTGATCTCGGTTGGCTCGGCCGGTGGTGGTTGAGCTGCTGAGGCGGAGGTGGCCGGTTCAGGCAGCGGAGGTGAAGGCGCGACCAGACCGGAGCAACACAGGGAGGAGCGGCTGGTCTTCGGGCGCAGACCGGCGACGACGAGACAGACGGACCGGCGGTGAGCTGGCGGGGCAACGAAGCTGCTGTGCCGACGGTGGTGGCGGCCAGTTCGGTCTAAATCGAAGCGAAGCAGCAGGAGGAACTCGGAGAAGGGAGCGGACGGGGGGCTGGTTCAGCCGCGGGTGGCGACCCGCCGGTGGTTCGGCGGCGCGTCGGCAAGACGGCTGAGCTCCGGGGGGGTGGTGGCCGTCGACAAGCCAGCGGCAAAGCAGAAATGCAGCAGCAGCAGCAACAGAGTCGGCGACGGAGAGGGAAACCAGAAGAAGAAGAAGAAGAATGAATAAGGATAGCAGCAGCTACCCGTTCAGTAGCAGCAGCAAGTAGCAGAGAGGAGAAAATATTGGGTAGGTGAGATATTCCACGTGGACAGTGCAGCTCACCACTCAAAGAAAGACACGTGGCGTCCACGTTGGCGGTGGGCCACACATGAGGCGAACCCCTCTCTCCTCTCTCCTCTCTCCTCTGTCTCCTCTGTCAACCGTACGTCTCCCTCCTCTCTCTTCTCTCTCTCTCCTTGGCAAAGGGAGAGAGAAAGCCTGACCTCTGCTCCGGTGAGGGGGGGGGGACGCGACGGCGGGGAACGAGACCACGGGACACTCGGGCACTCCCCGCCTCCACCTCCCCGAGCCTCCGCCTCCCCGACCCCCGCCCCTCCGCCTCCTTCATTGTCTTCTTCAGCAACTTCTTCTGCTCTTTAACTAAGAAGCCACCCAAATCAGACAATATTTCGTCCTCCTCCGTCCATTTAAAGCTCCTGCTCATCGCCTTCTCGATAGCCCTAGATTCGTCCCGCTTCCTCGGCGTCGGCTTCTTCGGCGAGCACCAGAAGCAGCCGCCCTTGCTCGGGGGCGACGGTGATGGCGACTTCGACTTATTCGACTTCTTCCATGAATCGATCGACCTTCGTGGCGGACTCCCGAGGCGATTTCTCTTCTGGGTTCCGCTTCGGCGGCGAGAAAATCATGTCCTCCGCGGCCGAATTCCACAAATCGGAACCTGAAGAATCGCGCTGCCCATTTCCCCGCTAATCCTCCAGCTTCATGTCCTGTTTCAGCCGAGCCTCCTTGCCGGAGGCGGGGCACTCGGGGAGGCGACGGCGGAGGCGGCGTCGGCGTCTGGATCCACGAGCGGAGGCGGAGGGGCGGGGCTCAGGGAGGTGGAGGCGAAGGCGGAGGCTCGGGGAGGTGGAGGCGGGGAGTGCCCGAGTGCCCCGCCGTCGCGTTCCCCCCTCGCCGGAGCAGAGGTCGGGCTTCTCTCTCCCCTTTGCAGAGGAGAGAGAGAGAGAGAGGAGAGAGAGGAGGGAGGGCGGGGCTCGGGGAGGCAGAGGCGGGGAGTGCCCGAGTGCCCGCCGTTGCGTTCCCCGCCGTCGCATTCCCCCCTCGCCGGAGCAGAGGTCAGGCTTTCTCTCTCCCCTTTGCAGAGGAGAGAGAGAGAGGAGAGAGAGGAGGGAGATGTGCGGTTTCGGCAGAGGAGACAGAAGAGAGAGGAGAGAGAAGAGAGGGGTTCGCCCGTGTGTGGCCCACCGCCGACGTGGATGCCACGTGTCCTTCTCTAAGTGGTGAGCTGCACCACCCACGTGGATTATCTCACCTACCCAATATCTTCTCGTGGGCAGAGGGGAAAAGAGGAGAGGAGGGGACGTGAGAGCAGGGGTATGCGGCAGGGGGGCGCGCGGGAAGAAGAAAAGAAAAGGGGAGAGAGAGAGGAGGGGCGCACGTGGGGAGAGAAAGAAGAGGGGAAAGAAAAATGGCAGGTTACCGAATCCAATATTTAGCTCCGCAGTTTTACGTCCAACGTTTTTAAGTACCCAAAAATTTTGGAAAACAATGAGACTAAAGTCCAATAATTTAATTTCAACGTCCGAAAAGTCCAATATCCAAATTTGAATTAAAAATCACGATCGAGTCAATTAATCACAACTTTAGTGGGTTTTAGACTAACAGACGGCTTCTAGGACTCACATGTGCGCACAAGTCCTCAGGAGCATTTTCTCTTCGATTAGTATCTCGTGAATAATCAATTCAGAGAGAGACTCTACTAATAACGTATTGATGAAACATTCATAATTAAAGCCTAAAATAGTTCGGGAAATTCCAAAACGTCACACAATATTTCTCCTAGCTATAAAAGGAGAAGAATCATCATGGTCGAAGAATGCGGCAAGTTATTCTGGTGGCCGAGAGGGTTGAGTTTTGCTCTCTAACACCCTAAGCTCTTCTTTGTGAGTGAGATTGGAGAAGACACCAAGTATTGCAGCCGATTTAAATTCTTGTGACATAAACTTAAACAAATCTCCCTTCACATGTGAGTCTCTTGCATTAGGCTAGCTCCCTTTAATTCAAATGTCCTTCTATACCAACATTCTCAACTTGAATCTCGATCTTAGGCTTACAAAGTTTGACTAATGGTTGCATGAATAGCATTTGCTCTTCAGATTCTATCTTGTCGAGTTCAGCTTTGGCAAGAAGCAAATGATACCATCTATCACCGTGATCAAAGAATTACATTGTAAACTCTTATTTTGAGATAAGCTAGTTGAGATGCACAACATAACTTCAATATCTTTATCTGCGGAGATCATCAAGAGAGACCTTAAATGTACATCCATCAATATCTATTATTTAGTTAGACTCAGCTTCACTTAAAAAAATAAATTAATGAATTATATGCCAAATATTGAACGTTTTTCATTTAACATCTCCGTATGTGCATCACAATTCCCAATAATAATATATAGCAATGATGAAGGCATCTCATAACTCATCAAAGATACCTTAAGTCCACCTATAGGCCAAGTAATTTACCTATTTCATTATTTTATGCATTGGAGATAATCTTAAGTTGACATTGGCAGATTAATCAGATTAGAAGATATTTCCACTCGGAAAAGGAATGTGTGAATTAGGCAATTAATTGCTAATGACCGGAAAAAATAGACATCTTGAATTGCTTATATTATTAACAGGCCACAGCCATAATTGCTCAGGCATATATCTTTTTATTGGTCCAAAGTACATTTTATAAAGCATGCCAATAACAATTTGTCACGTAGTTATAATTAGTAAACATATCAAAAACCACATAAATCAAGATGCACAGGACCTGAAGTAGAGACAAAAATGAACGGAAAAGTTTATATAAGAAACAAGTCACACTTGTTTTTCTCAACACAGGCCAGTGTTCTAACAAACTTGGTGAATTTGGATTTCTCAATATATGTGCCAACAAGTCACGCTCGTACGCCCTGCAAAAAAGTAAGATAAAATTCTGAAAGTGAGTTAAAATAGTGGTAGAATAGGACCACCAAAAGAAAAAAGTCGAATTGAAAGCACCTGCTAACAAATTCTTCAAGAATTGGAGGAGCGATTCCACGTATTGCGCACTGCCACCTCCAAAATATTCAAGGAGTCAAAGTTCATGAAGGTGACTAGTATTAGCATGGAGATATCAAAATTTGGAATTACACCGTTGGTAATTGGTTCAATGTGATCTCTCTAATTATCAATTTCATTCCATATTGTCATTGAAATTAAATTGATGACCCTGCCCAACTTAAACCTTCTATTTGCTCGGTGTAATTGTATAGACAGAAAATCCAAAGTGTTCAAAGAGAAGGTGGAGTTCGATGATGACAACATGCTGTTCACCCTGCCCGGCATCGAGGGCCATGTCTTTGACATGTGGAAGGTCTTCAAGCCAGCGTGCAAAGTCATCCCAAAGGAGCAAGGCAGTCTAGCTAAGTTGAGCATCGAGTACAAGAAGTACAAGAAGAACGACCCTAACCCCAACAAGTACATGCCCTTCTTCATCGACATGGTCAAAGACATCGAAGCTCCCGTCTTAAGTCCATGAAGTAAAAGATCATGGCGCGACCGTGATCATATGGGAAGTTGAGCTATGTTATGCTTGAGACCTTTGGTACTTTCATGTATCTAGACCCAATAATTCAAGCTGGTTGATCAGGTGATGTGAAGTTGACTTGGGTTTTGGGAATATGAGAACCAAGTATTGTGTTCACGTGTGATTGTGCTTGTAATAAGACTTGTGGTTTTTGCAAAATGTTATGGTTATAGGGGAGCTGATACATGGTTTGATTCGATTCCTTCAACGATTAATATTCATGATTTCTAATCAAATTAAAGATTTAATATGTGGTTGGACTTCAAGCGTGTTTACTTAAGCACTTTGATATATAGAGATGCCGAAATTTAGTTGTAGTAGATGATATTATGATACAAATTAGATGAGCTTGAATAAGGATTATTGTCACGCCCCGAACCCCGAGCACGCGATAACCCCTTACCATGGTCAATTGAAAGCGACGTCCCAAGACTCGTCGACTACTATTCATTTTAATCTTTCATTATGCGTAAGCAGAAGACGAATCATCCCCAGTTCAAATAGACAATCAAATAGGGATAGAGGAATGAACAGTAGAAACCTCAACTATACATTTATACAACTCACTAGATTAACCAACGGAGGATTGCTTTTCGAATTACAAGCCCGACAAAATGGGCCGATCCATCCTCTAAGCCAGGCCAAAAAGAAACTAGGCTAATCTAACTATACAAATTGAACCCTCGGGTTTAACACCATAGTCAGTTAGACTCATTGGACTCGGCTCTGTCAAGTCAATCACTGGTGGAGCGAGGGTAGGATTCTCCATTGCGGGTGCGCCATTCTAAAGGCTTGGAAATGGTTAACCATAATGGGTTGAGATAAAATCTCAGCGAGTTCTTCTCCTAAGCCTCGGTTAGTACACCAACTTAACCCGGGGTATCTCTCCAGAACCACCTCTTGCTCAACCCAACAACAGACAACTAGCAACCAACAATTAAACAACAGATAGGGTCAACCAACAATAAAAAGTCGGTTCGCATGTAACCTTACCAGGTATGCCATACCTTACACGTTATATGTCAGCACAATACACGCAATGCACATGGCCGTTAGATGATGTAGTTCATCAATCACATGTGAGTCGCGTTATAAGCGATCTTACCTGGCCATTGCTACACCTTGCACGTTATCAATTCATGTGTGTGTGCCATAAATGATGTGATCATATTATGCATAATTGGAATCAATGATGCCATGTTTTCTCACGCACTCTTGCATTCGCATGTGTTCTGATTATTACTGCCCCACAGGGTTACAATCGAACCTCCGCCGGTGTCTACTGGTAAAGCCAGGCATCGCCCTCTCCCGTGAGGCGCGGCGACGTCAAAGGATACTCTCCCAAGACAGCATGTCCAAAGAACGTCAAGGGTACTCTTCCGAGACTGCATGCCCAACGAACGCCAAGGGATACTCTCCCAAGGCTGCATGCCCAACGCACGTCAAGGGATACTCTCTCGAAACTGCACTTTCCAAAGGATGTCAAGGGATACTCTTCCGAGACGGCAGGTTCAGTTAGTGATCACGCAAGCATACTGTCACAACCCACTTCTCATAAACGGTCTATTTCCAGTGTCCCTCGGACAATTCATCTTTTTCCCATTTTTATGAAAATCACATAATTCATGCGAATGCTCATACAATTACACATTCAATTTACTTCATAAAATCAAAACACATGAAATTACACATTTTAATTTCAGATAAACAATGCATGAACAAGTAAAATTTCATAATTTAATAATTAAATAATTAAATTCCGAAATTAAACATAATTAAATAAATAAATTCCGAAAATTAAATAATTAAATAATTAAATGCAGAAATTAATTTAATCATTAAATTAAAAAATAATCACATTAATCAAGCAATTAAGGCAAAACATGATTAATTAACACAAAATACACAAATAAGCCTAATTAAGTACAATTAAGTATAAATAAGCAAGATTAAGCTAATCTAATCTTAATGAACTATCTAATCACCTATCTTAAGGCTAATACACTTAATTAAACACCTTAATTGGCCCTTAGCACTAATTAATCCAGCCCTAAGTTAGTTTATGCACTAAATAGGGTTTAGAAGTTAAACTCACCCGTTAAGCGGGTCAGAGACGCGGATGTGGTGGCGGCAACGAACCCGACACCTAAGGACCTCTACCACAACGATCCAAGGCGATCCCAGGGCTGAAACAACAACAACAAACTCTGGTTCCCTCAGCAACTTCTGAAAAACTGACTGCACAGGAGGATAACCGGGCTGATTGGAGCAAAACGGCTTGGTCAGAGCTTTGGCGAACTGGTGGCCGATGGCTGGTGGTTCCAGGGGGTTGATGGGGAGTTGTGTGTGGCTAGTGTGGGCAATGGGTAGGCCAAAAATGGAGAGAAGAGGAAAAAAGCGAAGCTGCACAGTGGGTGTGCTACAGTGACGAACGGAGGACCGCTGACTTTAGGCCACCGTACGGGACGGTCGGCGATTGATTATGGAGATTGGCCAATGTAGCTGATACGGATTTCCTATGCTGATCAATTTGATAGGTGGCTCGGCCCGAGATTCCACCGGGAAGGCAATGAAAAACTCAAATTTCGGTGAGAGGTCAGAAACAGAAGTTACAGAAATGCAATGAGAAACAAGGGGAAGAAGGGTTGTGATTTTGGTATGATTAAACTGAGTGAGAGAGGGTTATTCAGCAGCTAAAAACCCTTCATCAATGCCATTAGTGATTGCTTCAATTTCCCAAGCACATGACCTCATCTTCTCTCTCTTCCTTTTGTCTCTTCCTAATAATATCGAGGGGCAAAATGGTCATTTCCACCTTGCACAATCCCCAAACTGCCTTTGGGCTAAAAATAAAAGGCGGGCCTTGGAAATGGGTTGGGAAATGGGTAGGAATGGGCTCGGGAATTTGTTGGGCTCAAATTGGCTCAAGTTTGGATGACGAGCTAGGACGGGTGGGGGGTCGGTCAGGTCCAACAGGCTTGCTCGTTGTCTCGGTCTTTCACAGTGGCAGTCCCACCTTGGGCATGAGGCCCTCATTGTTCTTGCCTGGCCCATGTCCTCATAGGCTCAGTTTCTCGGTTAAAAATCCATTTCTCAAAAACTCGGCTCAACCGGCACTGTTGACTGTCGAGGAAGCATTGTCCAAAAGTTCGTCCCGAATGTTCCCAAAAATTCAAAGTCTAATTTTGGATTCTCATGCCATGTCAATTTCGCTCGAATGCCATTTTGGTACTACTCAGACTGACAGGCAACTTCGAGGATTCATACGTAACTGACTCGTGCCAATTCATGTTCAAGACTTCTCGGCACATGGACGTCCTTAACTGCATGAAATTGCGAAGGATCAATTCTTATTTCAAAGTACATGATTACCAAAGATCGACATAGGGCCATTCGCAAGTTCGATAACAGTAGACGGAATCACTCGTTGTCCCATTATATTCTGTCCGCGAATTGGCTTCTAGTCGTCCTTGAAATCGGCTTGCATATCTACAAGATCGTCTTTACGCAAGTCTCACAGTCAAGTTCTTTAGTCACGTCTTCATTAACCTTTTCCTTCAATGTCAGTATCTTAGGAGTGATCAGTTCTGAGTGAGATCAATCACCAATGCATTGGCGAAATTAACATTCATTCATCCCTCTAAGGGCTCAAATTTCAGGACGTCATAATTCTTCTCCCCTTACAAAAATTTCGTCCTCGAAATTTGCAACCACTGACAAATCCTCAAAAAGATGGGGGTGCTGATGCTTCATCACTTCCTCGCTTTCCCATGTAGCTCTTTCTCTGTTCTGTGATGTTGCCAGATCACTTTAACCAAGGCGATAGTCTTGATTCGAAGCACTTGCTCTTTACGGTCCTCTATTCGTATCGGCCTCTCCACGTACGACACCCTATCGTCTACGTCAAGTTCCTTAAAATTCAACAATGAGTCGGGTCCGGTTCATACTTTCTCAACATGGACACTTGGAAAACATCATGTCCTTGAGCAAGTTTCGGTGGCAATGCAAGATAATACGCTAAAACCCCGATCCTTTCCAAAATTTCAAAGGGTCCCACGTACCTCGTACCTAACTTTCCTTTTTTGCCAAATCTGGAAGTACCCCTCATCGGCGATACTTTCAAAAACACATGATCACCCACATTAACCTCCAACGGTTTATGACGCTTATCTGCATAACTCTTCTGACGACTTTGAGCTATTTTTGGTCTGTCTCTAATAATCTGGACTGCATTCAACAATGGCGAAACCAAATTTTGAACCAGTGATTCCCCGTTCTCTGACCTCCTTCCATAGACTGGAGTTCCACAAACTCGACTATATTTTGGCTATACCATTCCGATAACTCTTATCCCACAAACACTCTCTTTTTACACAGTGCATAGTTCAGTTCATCTCTGCTTCTTTCGACATCCTAGAAGCCTACCAGGAGTCGCTCCTTGTTCAAGTACTCTAACCCCGATGACCACTCCCTGCCCTTGTTGGATCAGTCATTATGGGCATCTTCGAACTACACCACTACTAGCAAAAGTCCCTTTTAGATATGCACCATCTCATAGATGTATTATCCGCTTTGGCCTGTCTCATACCAAGTATCATGGTTTTAACCTCGTTTGAGCACCTCAAAGTGCAAAACTTTCTCCAGCTCATCAATCCATGAGCTCGTTTCCACGGGGTCACTTATCGACACTTGAAATCTGATTCACTGAATTTCCATCGAACTTGTGATGGCCCAAGCGACAGTGCATGGGGAGGAGGGATGGTGGTGCATCTGCGCCGCGATCCTCGGATGTGCGCAAGGGAGGAGAGGACATGTCTCTTGTCCCATATCGCCTAGGGAGGGAGTCCTGGACTAGCTTATAAGCATATGGATTCTTTACTTGTAAATACGCGTTTTAAAACCGTACGGGCCTTGGCCCAAAGTGGACAATATATGTACATGGGCGAACCCATGATGTTACATGTGGTATCAGAGCTGACTCCCAACCGCGTGTGGGCCACAGCGAGGACGCTGTACCCGAAAGGGAGGGAGAATGTAACGGCCCAAGCGACGGTGCACGGGGAGGAGGGATGGCGGTGCGTCTGCGTCTCGGTCCTCGGATGTGCACAAGGGAGGAGGATACATGTTTCTTGTCCCACATTGCCTAGGGAGAGAGTCCTGAACTAGCTTATAAGCATATGGGTTCTCTACTTGTACATACGCGTTTTAAAACCGTGCGGGCCTCGGCCCAAAACGGACAATATATGTACATGGGCGAACCCAGGATGTTACAAAACCACTATCTGAATTCCACAAACCACTGATTTTTCTTTCAAAATTCCTTTCAAGTCCATTTAATAATCAAACCAAGAATTCGCCTCAACCACTTAAAAAATAGTGCAAACTAAATGTCATTTATTGCACTAAAGGCTTTCGAATACTTCTTCAAATCCTTTCTAATTAACAGTCCGTTTGCGGATGGTACGCCGTACTATACTGCAATTTTGTCCTCGAGACCGACTACAAACTTTTCCAGAAAGTTGCTGTAAACTTAGGATCACGGTCAGATGTGATCGTCACAGGAACTCCATGAATGTGTACAATTTGATGTATGTACAATTCTGCATACTTATCCAACGTGAAATCTTTTCGTACAGCAATGAAGTGACCTGACTTCGTCAACTTATCAATTACTACCCAAAATGAGTCATTGCCTTATTGACTCTTTGGCAGTCCTATCACAACATCCCTGGTAATGTGTTCCCACTTCCATTCGGGAATCCCAAGAGGTTGTAGCAACCCATTAGGCTTACAATGTTGAGCCTTTACTTGTTGGCACGTCAAGCACTTAGCCACGTGCTTTACATTGTCCAACTTCATACCATTACACTAGAAGTGCTACTTCAAATTTTGGTACATTTTCATGCTGCTAGGGTGGATGCTATAGTTACTACAATGAGCTTCCGATAAGACTACTTCCTTAAGCTCTGCATTTTTCGGAACACACAATCGCCCTCGAAACCTCAATGTCCCATCCTAGGACACTTGAAAGTCTGCTTTCCTCTTGATCCATTTGTAGGATCTTAAGAATTTCAGGATCTGTCACTTGGGCACTCTTGATCTTACTTTGCATCTCGGGTTCCACCCTGAGAGTGGCCATTAGACTAGCAAGATGGTCGACCTCAATTTTAAAATCTGAGTCCTTGACTCCCTCCAAAAGAATCCATTCTCGTACCCTCATTTGTACAATTGTCAACTTTCGACTGAGCGCATTTGCCACTTTGTTCGCTTTCCTCGGATGATATAAAATCTCGCAATCACAGTCCTTAAGAAGTTCCATTCATCATCGTTGAACATGAGGCAAAGATGATCATCGCTAATTCCAAATCATGCATCGGATAGTTAGGCTCATGAAGCCTTAATTGTCGGGATGCATATTCAACCACCTTGCCATGTTGCATTAACACACAACCTAGTCCTTTATACGACACATCACTGTAGATCTTGTACCCACTAGGACCAAACGGTGTTGTCAGAACAGGTGCGGTAGTCAATTTACTCTTGAGCTATTGGAAACTACACTTGCACTTGTCCGTCCAATTAAACCTCTCATCTTTCTTTAACAACCTCATCAATGGCATAGCTATCATAGAAAACTTTTCCACAAAACATCGATAATATCCAACCCATCGAAGTTTCTTGGGATTGTAACATCATGTTAACTAAGATCCCTTCACCTAAAATCACATGACCAAAAATACCACGCAAGATAACCAAAACTCGCACTTGCTAAATTTAACATAAAGTTCATGCTCCCTCAAGGTTTGCAGTACCGATCTCAAGTGTTTCTCATGATCCTCAACTGATGACAGCCTGTCCTTAGGTCTACCTTAGAAAATACCGAGGCTCCTTGAAGTTGGTTGAACAAATCATCAATCCTTGGCAATAGATACTTGCTCTTAATCGTCACTTGATTAAGTTGCCGGTAATCAATGCATTGTCTCAACGAACTGTCCTTTTTCCTTACAAACAGTCTGATGCTCTCCAATGAGAAGCACTAAGATGATTGAATCATTTATCCAGTAGCTCTTTCATCTGCACCTTCAGTTCCTTCAATTATGCAAGCCATCCTATAAGACGCCTTAGAAATCGGTTTAGTCCTAGGGGCCATCTCAATCACAAACTCAATTTCCCACTCTAGGGCAATCCCGGCAATTCCTTGAGAAATACATCTATGTACTCTTGTACCACCACAATATTCTCCACCTTTGATCCTTTCACCATCGTGACTGCCACCAATACCAAATACCCTTGGCACCTAGATTCCAACAACCGAGTCATCTCAAGTGACGAAATCAGAAGAACGAAGAGTCCTCCTCGATTTCTCACGAACTCAAAACTATCACCCACTACTGGGTTAAACTGAATTGTCCTTTCATGACAATCCACCATAGCTCGTTGCTTGGTAAGTCAATCCATGCCACTTATGACATTAAAGTCATACATTGCAATGGCAATCAAGTCAATGACTTCCTCGCGACATCGAATGACAAGGGAGATTTCAATGTCTCCTCCCACACACTCGGCAAACTCGCATGACATTTAGTGTCGGCTTTCCCACGTAGTTCTTTCTATTAGGCGGGATGGGATTCCTTCTCCCCATCATTGGTTCCTTTCCAAACTGACAATTGTCTCTATTGGGCATGAACTGCGAACCAGATGCGGTCACCCTCTCAATCATATTCTTTTCTATCATCAGGGCTCTCTCGTACATCTTATCAAAACTTTTCAAGTTCAAGGGCATCGGCTGGGTTTTCAATTCTGGCTTCAAGTCATCTCTGAAATGTCTCGCTCTATCCACAAGGTCCTTTACCAATCTTGGTGCATACTTGGCCAACTCAGCGAACTTCGCCTCATACTAATCTACTAACATCCGATTCTGACGAAACTATTGGAACTCTGCCATCTTTGACTCTCTCGCACTATTTAAGAAGCACTTCCCATTGAAAGCTTCACGAAAGGCACCTCAAATCTGAGTCGTGCATTCAGGGAACACTCTTCCTTCAGTGACTTCCCACCAATTAATGACATTACCTTGAAACTGATAAACTGCTAGTAGTACTCGATCTTCTTCTGAACACTTCAATACTGAAAAATGTCCTCTCACTATCCATTATCCAAAGGGTCGCCTACACCACTAAACCTCGGTGGCTTCAGTCTCAGGAATTGCTCTACTAGCCTAGGCATCGGTCTCTCATAGACCTCTCCTCTCACTAGGAGAACCATAAGGACCACAACAGAAGCACTCGGCTTGCTGTCCTAACAAGGTCTTTAGCACCGGCATGATCCCATTTAATCTAGGATCTGCCTGCGTGCTACCTTTAGTACTGGTCTGACCAGACGCTGCTTTACATATATCGCGACCTATTTTTTCCATCCCGATGAGGGAAATGGAACATACAAATAAATAGGTTTAGGGGTATTGTCCAAAGGGTGGGTCCAAGACCCTCATTAGACATAGGCTCTCCCAAGCCTATACCCCGCGTGACATTGGATGTTCATGAAAATCTTCAAATGAGGAGTCGCCACTAGCCTATTGGGGTCGGCTAGAAACCAAGCGAGGCATGGGAGTGGGCCAGACTTTCTACGCAACTAGAGATTCCAGGGTCGGGGACTTGATTACACTAATTAGCCCTTTCGGTACCTAATCTTGTTCATTTCAAAAAGATTTTAGCCAGGCAGTTTGGATTGATTTTAGACTTAACCACTAACATGTGAGGTGATCATGCATGTGCGCAATCATCAAAACAACATTCAGCAATTGAAGAAATCATTAAATAAATTGCAGGCAAAAGTAAACACTTAGCATTAAGAGATAAATAAATGAAAATCCTAATTAAACTAAAGGGAAACCAAAACCATCGCATCATAAGCATGCTATAAAGGGCAATTGTATCAAAGGATAATTAAAACCCTAAGGTGAAGCCGTAAGAGCTTGTTCAATTTTAAACACAATCTTAGGCCGATGATTTTCGAACATTTTTTAGAGAAAATTGGTCCAAGAATTATTTTAGAGCTTTTTAAGGAACTCTAAAACAAACTTGGAATTTTTGGGATTTTTGAAATTTTTGGAATTTTCAATATTTTAATATTTTAGATTTTTTTAATATATATATTTTTTACGAAAATTTCATAAATTTTCAGGTTTCTGAATTTTCCATGAAATTTCTGGAATTTCGAATTTTTATGATTTTTAAAAAAAATTAATAATTTTTTGATTTTCTGAATTTTTGGATTTTTTTATGAATTTTTTTTATAAAATATAATTCGGACCGGGTCAAAAGGCCCGGCCCTACTAAACTGATTTGGCTCCTGTCTGTCCGGGTTGGGCCACAATAGACTGGGCCGCACTCTCCCTTAAAAGCCCGCTCGAAAAAGAAACAAAAGTAAAAGCCCACAAAATTTTAATAAAACAGCCCATTTCTAATTTCTGTTTCACGGCCCAGCCATCTCGGCCCACGACGAACCCAGCCCGGCATACTCAAGCCCAAGACGAAGCCCACCTTCCTATTTTTCTATTTTCCAATTTTTCCCATTTCTTTTTGTCTTTTTCTGCTTTCTTTTTATTATTATTTTTCTTTTTTTTTTTTTTCTGGTCTTCTTCCTCCTGGCCTCCACGCTTCTTCACGTGGACTCCTGCATGCTTCCCTTCATGCAGCCCTGACACTTTATCGCCTGCAACTTCTTCCGCTTCTTTTTTATTATTTTTTATTTTTATTAAACCAGCGACTCCGGACGTAGCCCACACTCCGGCCGACGACCGCCACCCACTGGTCATCCACTCTAGCCGGCGTTAACCAACTCCGACCATGAAATCCGGCGAATGTTTTCGTCGTGAAAAAACTTCATCGATTCGAATATGTAACACAAGCCATACGTTAAACACGGCGTAAAAAGCGGAGACTAACATGATTTAACAAAAATAACAACCGGCACTAGTCGATTTTGAGTTAAAACAAAAATTGTGTGCCGGCTCTCTTTGGGGCATTTCATCGAACGGTTAACGGGCACTATCGAGTTCAAAGATTTCCGGCCCAACCGAGCCTCGAACACGCCTTGGGGGTCTTCGAACATGGCATACAAGGGACGTGGGAACAAAATGTAAGGGCGACGAGGGCCGAAGCTTGCGCGAGCCGGTCGGCCGCGAGCTTCGGCCCGATATTCTCCAGAAAAAATAGAGCAACCGAGGTTCAAGGAGACCTACCTCGTTCGGGGAACGAGCTGCGGCGGATGACTGCGGCGGACGGGCTTTCGACGACAGCAAACTACTCCTCGAGGTTTCCTTCTTCCTCCGGTTCTGTCTCGTCTCTCCGTTCAAGCTCTCCTCTCTCGAGTTTTCTCCTTGCCATTTTTCTCTTCGTTTCCCCCCCAGCTGGGCTTTGACCCCCAAAAACTCTCCACTCTCTGCTGCTCTCTCGTTTAAGCTTCGAACGCCCAAAACGTCTCCCCCGCCGCTCGCCTTTTTGCTCCTCTGGTTTTTTGCTCTCTCCCTCTAACTGCTTTGCTGCTCTTCTCCTTTTTTTTTTGCTTGCTCGCGTGCTCTGACTTGCTGCTTCGCCTTGCCTTGCGCCGTTCGACTCGCCGTCGCTATGTTTTCTCCCTTTCGGCCTTGACTTGCTTCATCATCATCATTTTTTTGTCCCTGCTGTTGCTGCTCTCCCTTTTTGCTTCTCTACTTTTGGTCTGACCCGCCGCTGACCTTTCCCATCTTCTCGTCTTTCTGTTCTGACTCACCTTTTGCCCCTCCTTTCTGCGCTCTGACCCGCCGCTTGCTTCATCATCATCATCTTCTGTTTTCCTGCAGGTTGCCGTTGCTTTGTGCGGGGAAGAAGAGAGATGGACGAGCCGAGCCGAGGAAAGAAAAGAGAAGAAGAGAAAAAGGAAAGTGGGTCGAGCTCATGTGGGGGGAAGAGAAAGGGCCGCATGGGGGGGCCAGCGGGCCCAGCCCTAGCTCGGCCTCCTTGTCTTTTTTTTTTTTTTTTAAATTAATTATTTTTTAAAATTAATTATTTTTTTTTAATTTTTAATTTCAAAACCAGTGATGCAAATGCTCCTAATGTCTATATGCAATGCAATTATAATGAAAGAAATTTTTGTTAAGGGATTAGAAACTAATCTCTAATTTTCCAATGCAATTAATAAATACTAAAAAAAATCGTCAAAATTTAGGTGTCAACAGCTGCCCCTCTTTGAATGGAAACTCAAGGAGGTTCCTTTCAAAGACGAGAGGCACCTAAATTTTGTCCATGAACGATGATAATCAAGGGCTGCATATGAGAAAATTATGTGAATGCATGATCTTACTTTGTAAAAAAAAATGTTCTTTGACTGAGATGGAAAAGTCTTATTATGTGGTAACTAATTCTGACTAGAAGGGAGGTCTCACCGTGTAAAAACGGGTTTCGACTAGGAAGGAGGTCTCACCGTGTAAGAACGGGTTTCAACCGGATGGGATGATCTCATCGTGTAAAAACGAATTTCGACCGGAGATATAGTCTTACCGTGTAACAACAGGTTTCGACCAAGGAAGGAGGTCTCATCGTGTAAAAATGAGTTTCGACCGGGGAGGATAGTCTCATCGTGTTAAAACGGGTTTCGACCAGGGAGGAGGTCTCATCGTGTAAAAACGAGTTTCGACCGGAGAGAATAGTCTCACCGTGTAAAAACGGGTTTCGACCAAGGAGGAGGTCTCATCGTGTAAAAACGAGTTTCGACCGGAGAGAATAGTCTCACCATTTAAGAACGGGTTTCGACCAGGGAGGTCTCATCGTGTAAAAACGAGTTTCGACCGGAGAGAATAGTCTCACCATTTAAGAACGGGTTTCGACCAGGGAGGTCTCATCATGTAAAAATGAGTTTCGACCGAGGATGATAGTCTCACCGTGTAAAAACGGGTTTCGACCAAGAAGGATGTCTCATCGTGTAAAAACAAGTTTCGACCAGAGAGAATAGTCTCACCGTGTAAAAACGGGTTTCGACCAGGGAGGTCTCATCGTGTTAAAACGAGTTTCGATCGAGAAAATAGTCTCACCGTATAAAAATGGGTTTCGACCAGGGGGGAGGTCTCATCGTGTAAAAATGAGTTTCAACCGAGGAGGATAGTCTCACCGTGTTAAAACGGGTTTCGACCAAGAAGGAGGTCTCATCGTGTAAAAACAAGTTTCGACCAGAGAGAATAGTCTCATCGTGTAAAAACGGGTTTCGACCAGGGAGGTCTCATCGTGTAAAAACGAGTTTCGACCGAGAAAATAGTCTCACCGTGTAAAAACGGGTTTCAACCAATGCAGGATGTCTCATCGTGTAAAAACGAGTTTTGACCGAAAAGGATAGTCTCACCGTGTAAAAACGGGTTTCGACCAAGGAGGAGGTCTCATCGTGTAAAAATGAGTTTCGACCGACGAAGGAGGTCTCATCGTGTAAAAACGAGTTTCGACCGAGGAAGGAGGTCTCATCGTGTAAAAACGAGTTTCGACCAGAGAAGATAGTCTCACCGTGTAAAAACGGGTTTCGACTAGGAAGGAGGTCTCATTGTGTAAAAACGAGTTTCGACCAAAGAGGATAGTCTCATCATGTAAAAATAGGTTTCGACTAGGGAGGAGGTCTCATCGTGTAAAAACGAGTTTTGACCGGGAGTGAGGAGCATGGTTTAAGGATGAACCCACAAACTGTGTAGTTTCGGATGACCATCAACCCCTTTTGAAATTGCATGGTCTTAGGTTTACCATGAAACATATGGTTTAAAGAGGACCCACGAACTATGTGGTTTAAGGAGGACCCTCGAACTATGTGGTTTTAAAGAAGATCCACAAACCCTTTTGAAAATGCATGGTTTTCCGATTGACCATGAACCCTTGAAATTGCATGGTTTTAGGTTGGCCATGAACCATTGGTGGTTGTATGGTTTTACCAAGTGAACCTGTCAAATTCAACTTGAACAAATGTCATTAGAGACAACATCAGAGGGATGCATTGGCAATATTGTAGCATTAATTGCATGAGCAAAACAAGCTAAGTTTGATCACATTGAAGACATTTGATTTTTTATTTTTTATTTTTGATTTTGATTTTGATTTTTGTTTTTTGGGTATCATGTACCACAAAATTGTCATCAAACTTGGAATGTATCATTAATCATCAAATCTCTATAAGAGAAAAATTATGTCAGAATGATAATCTCATGAAAGAGGTTCATTAAGCATGCCAAGTAAGGGCTCTTAGTCAAAAAGGGCTTCTCACATCTTCTCGAGGAAATGGCTATTTGATCCCATCCCTTAATGTGGGAAGCATAATTGATCACTGGGGGTATCTCACATAGCTCATGTCAAAAGCTTTGAGAATCATTCGTAGTAAGTACATATTGACCAATCTAAAAGGTCTTTTGGAAGGGTCATGACATGACTTGGTCAAGGTTTCAACAAGGATAAACATCATTGGCCATGAAATGAAATAATCATCGATCAACATCTTCACTAGGTTTATAAGTCAAGAAACCTCATGAGATAAAACAACTTTGCTCTCGCTTCTTTCATCAGTAGTTTCTTTGAGAAGTCCTTACTTTCACTCGAGTCATCCCAATCTCAAGAGATTTCTGGAAGGGGTTGTAATGTTGGCTTGGTTATAGGCTCAAAAGGCTTAGAATTTCTTTGAATAGAGGTTCGGGAGTTGGTGATTGTCATGGTACCATTAGCGATTCATCCAATTTATTTTAAGGCACTTGACTTTGGGAATCTAACTTTGTTTCGAAAGTCCTAAACATCTCCACATGAGAGCTTTGCTCTTTCATCTAATGGTTTTTGCATTTGAAATGATTTTCTCCCTTCTCTTTTTTTTTTTTCAATGCAAGCATTTTGACTTTGACAACTTTTCTCACAAGAAAGTCTCCCTCTTTTTTTTTTATGCAACTTTCCTCACTTTTTTTTTCATTCATTTTTTGAAATCGGGCATTGGCCTTGCTTTTACCAGCACACTTTTTTTTCATGCCCCCTAGTTTTCATTGATTTTTTTCCTCTAGCCTTTTGGACTTTCGTGACACTTTCCACATTTTCATGTAAATGTCAATTGCCTTAATAAATTGTATGCCTTGCCCCAGTGGGGGGAGATAAGGGCTCTAGAAGTGAATGTTCAGGCTCAACTTGGCTAAGCAAAGGGCATAAGTGTTTAGGTAGAGAAATGAATGCTTTTCTTCATTTTGGGATGCCTCGAGTTTCCATAAGAACCCACCTGAAGTCACTATAAAAGATTGATGCAAGTGAGAGCAAAGCAATCTTTCTCATTCTTCTCGCCATATGATGTCAACCGAAACCTCCAAATCTGCCCCATTGTGGGGTGGTTCTTGACAGGGGTATTTTGTAGAAAATTCTCTAAATTTACAGGCTCAAATGGGTAAACTATTGTCACTTGCAGTGTGTGGGGCATAGAAAGAAATTTCTCTTTTCACTTTGGTCCATGTACCACCTGCGAATGAATCTCTCGTCCTTAAATGACACGGTTTTTCTTTTTTCGCTCGACTCTCAAAGTGTTTAAAGGATGTATTTGGATATGGGTTGCCTTTCCTCATCCTAAGTGTCTCTCGCTTGGCACGATTAATATCCCAATTTCAATTGGTCAAAATCATCTAAGTAGATTAATCTCCATGGGGAATTTAGATTCTAAATGAGTGATCCACCAAATGGATAGACAATTTTGAGATAAAAAAAAAAATGTTCAAAGGCTTTGTGGAAAAAAAAATCAGTTTTTTTTTTCAATTTCCATTTTTTATGTTTGTTTTCCAAGAAAATGCTAATTTTTGGAGAAGAAGGGTACTTACCTGCCACGAGGCAACGCAACAATCTTGTAAACAATAGAAAAGCATGTGTTAGTGTAAGAACCTTGATGGAATTAAAGATTGGAAACGATACATCGTTACCTCTCACTCGCATTTATCTTTTGATGGAATTAAAGATTGGAACCCTGACATCACCCTTTTGGATATTTGGCAGCTTCAGCTCTTCACTTCCTTCACATGCTTTTGTTCTTCAGGCATCAGACATGCATTACCATGAGGCGACACGACAACCCTGCAAACAATAAAAAAGAATGTATTAGTGTACGAACCTTGATGGAATTAAAGATTGAAAACGATACATCGTTACCCCTCACTCGCATTTATCCTTTGAGTTCTAACATCACCCTTTTGGATATTTGGCAACTTTAAATTGCCCTTCACTTGCCTTTTTTTTTTTTAGGCATTTGATGTTTCCCTGTTGAAGGACAAGGGAATCATATTAGAGACAATATCAAAATGAGCAATTGGAATCGATACAATTTACCCTTCATGTGTTTCTGTTCTTCGAATATGAGCATTTACGTCTTAACATTTGAGGTAATTGTTTCTTGGATGCATTGCCCCATTTATTGCGCCAAAATGGACGATTGTGGCTTTAACATGCTTCTTTGGTGGAAGGCACTACTTCCACAGTCAATGCGCACATTTTCCTACAAAAGATGGAACGTGTTATTTGCATTCTAATCATTGAATTGGATTAATTTAAGAACAAATACACCCTTTTTGTGTTATATCAATGACTCAATTTCATCATGCTGCATGGGAGTGAATTATCATGCTTTGGGTGACATGTGTCGATGATCGCCCTATGATAAAAAAAGATGAACTGTGTTATCTCCATACTTAATTAGGCTCAATTTGGGAACAATACATCCTTTTGTGATGAATTTTTGCCCCAGCACATGTCATCAGTGGGAAAGGAGAGATGTTGCCCCAGAGTCAAATGTCGAAGTTGGACTCTCATTTCTTTGAATTCCAAGATCAAGACTTATGAGAGTTTTTGCTTGTGATCTAATTCAAATATTGATGTCAAAATTTGTTTAGTTCTCTCCTGTAGGAAAATATATGAACAAATTAGTTTCGGAATAAATTGATTCCATTGGAATGATCACGATTTTACCATCCTAGATTATCCTTCTCGAGATTCCCTATAAAGGACGAACACGTGAGAGGAACAAAATGCATTGACTTTTAGAAACTCATGGAAAATCAATGGAATATACTAACTTCCGAATTGCCCTCAAAGCCAAAGGATGTTTATAAATTTAAATTTCTTTATCCAAAAAAAAAAATGAGACTAGGTTTCTGATCAACTTGGAATTGAAAACATCATCCATAAAAAGGATAGAGACACAAAGAAAATACAATACACTCTTATGCGCATTAAAAATTCTCATCCTAAATTTAAAGTCCACTTTTTGGCACGGTCAAGTAAGAACAATTCGAAAAATGGTCATCATGCGTCCTGCAAGAAGAAAAAACAATGTCAATTTGCAAATGAGAAAATGATCTTCCAATGAGATCACCTCTTACAACAAAACCGAGGCGATGGTACGTGCCCTAGAATTCCTATTACAGAATTTCGGCATTTTGCCAAGATTTGATCGTAAGAGGAGATATCATTAAAAGATTGATTTGCAATTATCAATTGAATGCCCACTCTATTCCCAAAAGTTTCATGTGCAAAATGTGGCATTAATTTCGAAAGATTGGTTTATGCTTTCACCCTTGCCAAAATGAGGTGATTTTTATTTTGAGAAATCTATACACAAAGTGTGATTTGAATTTTCAATCTCAAAATGTGAGAGGGAAAAAAAGAAAAATTGATTAAAAGTGAGATTTCAAATTTTTTTTTTGCCCCGAAACATAATTATGAATTGGAAGAATTTTTTTGACAAGATGTGGTTTTAAGCCCATGATTGGAAAATCAAACAAAATCATCCGTTGTGTAGGGCTAAATTAATGATTTTTGAAATTAACACTGAATGTTGGCTTATGAAGAGTAATTGCCAATTTTCCCAACTAGAAGCCTACATTGAGGGCATTCGATTGATCTCCGCAAATTTCAAAAAATGAAAATTTCAATAAAAAATGAACAAGTAAAAGGAGAAATCATACTTACCAATGATGATGATTTTTTCTCTTTTCTATTTTTTTCAATCACATAGACACACGCATGAGATGTGGGTCAATTTCTACTCTAGACGGCTCAAATGAAGCCATGGGATTTACCGGACTGAACCAACATGGTCACGGTTAGGTCGGGGTTCCCACAACTCCGGCTTTGTCAAAGAGTCGATCCGTGTTGTGCGGTTGCAATCGGGGTGGAAGCTCTCGACGTCAGAAATATTTCGGAATTGAGATGGGCGACTCGTACTACATGGTTGTAGTCGGAGTGGTATCCACCTCAACACCATCCTAAGTGATCCTATGCGGCCCAGGTCCGGCGGCGGGTTGTGTGTGCCAAGGTGTAGTGCAATGCAAAGGATACATCCACAACAATTTATAAGCTAACAACACTTCGTACATAGAAATAAACCATGCATTCCTACACCTCCCTACAAGAAAAAGGTGAGCAAACACTTCCCCTTATACCTCTCATTTCTGCAAAAACATTTAACACCTTTGATGTTAGGGGCGTACCTGGAATCCTTGCTGCCAAACAAAAATATTTTTGAACAAAATTAACTTAGGCCTAAGTCCTCTAAGGTTCAAAATCAAGTCCCCAGCGGAGTCGCCAAGCTGTCGCGACCTATTTTTTCCATCCCGATAAGGGAAATGGAATATACAAATAAATAGGTTTAGGGGTATTGTCCAAAGGGTGGGTCCAAGACCCTCATTAGACATAGGCTCTCCTAAGCCTATACCCCGCGTGACATTGGATGTTCATGAAAATCTTCAAATGAGGAGTCGCCACTAGCATATTGTGGTCAGCTAGAAACCAAGAGAGGCATGGGAGTGGGCCTCATTTTCTGCGCAACCAGAGATTCTAGGGTTGAGGACTTGATTACACTAATTAACTAATTAGTGCCCTTTCGGTACCTAATCTTGTTCATTTCAAAAAAAATTTAGCCATGCAGTTTGGATTGATTTTAGACTTAACCACTAACATGTGAGATGATCATGCAGGTGCGCAATCATCAAAACAACATTTAGCAATTGAAGAAATCATTAAATAAATTGCAGGCAAAAGTAAACACTTAGCATTTAGAGATAAATAAATGAAAATCCTAATTAAACTAAAGGGAAACCAAAACCATCGCATCCTAAGCATGCTATCAAGGGCAATTGTATCCAAGGATAATTAAAACCCTAAGGTGAAGCTGTAAGAGCTTGTTCAATTTTAAACACAATCTTCGACCGATGATTTTCGAACATTTTTTAGAGAAAATTGGTCCAAGAGTTATTTTAGAGCTTTTTAAGGAACTCTAAAACAAACTTGGAATTTTTGGGATTTTTGAAATTTTTGGAATTTTCAATATTTTAATATTTTAGATTTTTTTCAAAATATATATATTTTTTACGAAAATTTCATAAATTTTCAGGTTTCTGAATTTTCCATGAAATTTCTGGAATTTCGATTTTTTTTATGATTTTTTTAAAATTTTAATTTTTTTTTTTGATTTTCTGAATTTTTTGATTTTTTTATGAATTTTTTTATAAAAATATAATTCGGACCGGGTCAAAAGGCCCGACCCTACTAAACTGATTTGGCTCCTGTCGGTCCGGGTGGGGCCACAATAAACATGGCCGCACTCTCCCACCAACGCCCGCTCGAAAAAGAAACAAAAGTAAAAGCCCACAAAATTTTAATAAAAACAACCCATTTCTAATTTTTGTCTCACGGCCCAGCCATCTCGGCCCACGACGAACCCAGCCCGGCATGCTCAAGCCCAAGACGAAGCCCACCTTCCTATTTTTCTATTTTCCAATTTTTCCCATTTCTTTTTTGTCTTTTTCTGCTTTCTTTTTATTATTTTTTTCTTTTTTATTTTATTTTTCTGGTCTTCTTCCTCCTGGCCTCCACGCTTCTTCACGTGGACTCCTGCATGCTTCCCTTCATGCAGCCCCGACACTTTATCGCTTGCAACTTCTTCCTCTTCATTTTTATTATTTTTTTATTTTTATTAAACCAGCGACTCCGGACGTAGCCCACACTCCGGCTGACGACCGCCACCCGCCGGTCGTCCACTCTAGCCGGCGTTAACCAACTCCGACCATGAAATCCGGCGAACGTTTTCGTCACGAAAAAACTTCGTCGATTCAAATATGTAACACAAACCATACGTAAACACGGCATAAAAAGCGGAGACTAACATGATTTAACAAAAATAACAGCCGGCACTAGTCGATTTTGAGTTAAAACAAAAATTGTGTGCCGGCTCTCTTTGGGGCATATCATCGAATGGTTAACGGGCACTATCGAGTTCAAAGATTTCCGGCTCAATTGAGCCTCGAACACACCTTGGAGGTCTTCGAACATGGCATACAAGGGACGTGGGAACAAAATGTAAGGGCGACGAGGGCCGAAGCTTGTGCGAGCCGGTCGGCCGCGAGCTCCGGCCCAATATTCTCCAGAAAAAATAGAGCAACCGAGGTTCAAGGAGACCTACCTCGTTCGGGGAACGAGCTACGGTGGACGGGCTTCTGGCGACAGCAAACTACTCCTCGAGGTTTCCTTCTTCCTTCGATTCTGTCTCGTCTCTCCGTTCAAGCTCTCCTCTCTCGGGTTTTCTCCTTGCCGTTTTTCTCTTTGTTTCCCCCCAGCTAGGCTTCGACCCCCAAAACTCTCCACTCTCTCGCTGCTCTCTCGTTTAAGCTTCAACGCCCAAAACGTCTCCCCACCGCTCGCCTTTTGCTCCTCTGGTTTTTTGCTCTCTCCCTCCAACTGCTTCGCTGCTCTTCTCCTTTTTTTTTGCTTGCTCGCGTGCTCTGACTTTGTTGCTTCTGCCTTGCTGCCGTTCTGACTCGCTGCTGCTACGTTTTCTCCCTTTTGGCCCTGACTTGCTTCATCATCATCATTTTTTCGTCCTTGTTGTTGCTGCTCTCCCTTTCTGCTTCTCTGCTTTTGGTCTGACCCGCCGCTGACCTTTCCCATCTTCTCGTCTTTCTGCTCTGACCCGCCTTTTGCCCCTCCTTTTTGCGCTCTGACCCGCCGCTTGCTTCATCATCATCATCTTCTGTTTTCCTGCAGGTTGCCGTTGCCGTGTGCGGGGAAGAAGAGAGATGGACGGGCCGGGCCGGGCCGAGGAAAGAAAAGAGAAGAAGAGAAAAAGGAAAGTGGGCCGATCCCTTGCGGGGGGAAGAGAAAGGGCCGCATGGGGGGGCTAACGGGCCCAGCCCTAGCCCGACCTCCTTGTCTTTTTTTTTCTTCTTTTTTTTTAAATTAATTATTTTTTTTTAATTTTTAATTTTAAAACCAGTGATGCAAATGCTCCTAATGTCTATATGCAATGCAATTATAATGAAAGAAATTTTTGTTAAGGGATTAGAAACTAATATCTAATTTTCCAATGCAATTAATAAATACTAAAAAAAATCGTCAAAATTTAGGTATCAACAACATATAGGGGCTCTCACTCAGGATTGCTCATCACTTTGGACTATGAGCAACCCACCACCACACAAAACCACAAAAGCAATCACAGGCACGTAATATAAAAGCCATCCTTATCTCACTATCCCAAAAATCCCATGCACCTTATCACTCTAAGTCTCGACCTGATACTAAAACCGACGGGGATGTCATGCCCCGAACCCTGAGCACGCGACAACCTCTTACCATGGTCAATTGAAAGCGACGTCCTAGGACTCATCATGACCATTCATTTTAATCTTTCATTATGCGCAAGCGGAAGACGAACCATCCCTAGTCTAACACAGGCAATCAAACAATCAAACATGGATAGAGGAATGAACAGTAGAAACCTCAACTACTCATTTATACAACTTACTAGATTAACCAACGGAGGATCGTTTTTCGAATTATAAGCCCGACAAAAGGGGCCGATCCATCCTCTAAGCCAGGCAAAAAAGAAACTAGGCTAATCCAACTATATAAATTGAACCCTTGGGTTCAGAACCATGGTCGCTCGGACCCATCGGACTCGGCTCTGTCAAGTCGATCACTGGTGGAGCGGGGGCAAGATTCTCCATTGCAAGTGTGCCATTCTAAAGGCCTGGAAATGAGATAAAATCTTAGCGAGTTTTTCCCCTAAGCCCCGATTAGTACACCAACTCAACCCGGGGTATTTCTCCAGAACCACCCCTCGCTCAACCCAACAACAGACAACCAGTAACCAGCAATTAAACAACAGATAGGATCAATCAATAATTAAAAGTTGGTTCATATGCAACCTTACCCGGTATGCCATACCTACACGTTATATGTCGGCACAATACACGCAATGCACATGGCTGTTAGATGATGCAGTTTATCAATCACATGCGAGTCACGTCATAAGCAATCTTACCTGGCCATTGCCACACCCTGCACGTTATCAATTCATGTGTGCGTGCCATAAATGATGTAATCATCTCATGCATAATCGGAACCAATGAAGCCATGTTTTCTCACGCACTCTTGCATTCACACTTGTTTTGATTATTATTGCCCCACAAGACTACAACTGAACCTCTGCCGGTGTCTACTAGCAAAGTTAGGCATTGCCCTCCCCCGTGAGGCGCAGCAACGTCAAGGGATACTCTCCCAAGATAACATGCCCAAAGAACGTCAAGGGATACTCTCCCGAGACTACATGCCCAACGCGCGTCAAGGGATACTCTCCCAAGACTGCATGCCCAACGCATGTCAAGGGATACTCTCCCAAGACGCATGCCCAAAGAATGTCAAGGGATATTCTCCTAAAACGGCACACCCAAATAACGTCAAGGGATACTTTCTCGAGACGGCATGCCCACAGAACGTCAAGGGATACTCTCCCGAGACTACACTTTCCAAAGGATGTCAAGGGATACTCTCCTGAGATGGCGGGTTAAGTTAGTGATCATGCAAGTATACTATCACAACCTACTTCTCATAAAAACGGTTTATTTCCAGTGTTCCTCAGACAATTCACATTTTTCCCATTTTTATGAAAATCCCATAATTCATGTGAATGCTTATACAATTACACATTCAATTCACTTCATAAAATCAAGACACATGAAATTACACATTTTAATTTCGGATGAACAATGCATGAACAGTAAAATTTCAGAATTTAATAATTAAATGCATAAATTAATTTAATCAATAAATTAAACAATTAATCACATTAATCAAGCAATTAAGACAAAACATGATTAATTAGCACAAAACACACAATTAAGCATAAATAAGAAATATTAAGCTAAACTAATCTTAATCAACTATTTAACCACCTATCTTATGGCTAATACACTTAATTAAACAACTTAATCAGCCCTTAGTACTAATTAATCCAACCCTAAGCTAGTTTAGGCATTAAATAGGGTTTAAGAGCTAAATTCACCCGTTAAGCAGGCTGGAGACGCGGACGTGGCGGCGGCGACGAATCCGACACCTAAGGACCTCTACCACAACGATCCAAGGCGGTCCCGGGGTTGAAACAACAGCAACAAACTCAAGTTCCCTCAGCAACTTCTGAAAAACTGACTATACAGGAGGATAACCGGGCTGATCAAAGCAAAACGGCTTGGTCGAAGCTTCGGCGAATCGGTGGCCGATGACTAGTGGTTCCAGGGGGTCGATGGGGAGTTGTGTGTGGCTAGTGTGGGCAATGGATAGGCCAAAAATGGAGAGAAACGGAGGAAAAAAGCGAAGCTGCACAGGGGGTGCTCTACAGTGACGGACAGAAGACCGCCGACTTTAGGCCACTGTACAGGACGATCGGCGATTGGTTCCGGAGATCGGCCAACGTAGCTAGTACGGATTTCCTATGCTGATCAGTTTTATAGGTGGCTTGGCCCGAGATTCCACCGAGAAGGCAATGAAAAACTCAAATTTTGATGAGAAGTCAGAAACAGAAACTGTAGAAATGCAAGGAGAAGCAAGGGGAAGAAGGGCTACGATTTTTATGTGATTAAGCTGAGTGAGAGAGGGTTATTTAGCAGTTAGAAACCCTTCATCAATGCCATTAATGGCTGCTTCAATTTCCCAAGCACATGACATCATATTCTCTCTCTTCCTTTTGTCTATTCCTAATAATATCTAGGGGCAAAATGGTCATTTCCACCTTGCACAATTCCCAAACTGCCCTTGGACTAAAAATAAAAGGTAGGCCTAGGAAACGGGCTGGGAAATGGATAGGAACGGGCTCGGGAATTTGTTGGGCTCAAATTGGCTCAAGTTTGGATAACGAGTTAGGACAGGCGAGGGGTCGGTCGGGTCCAACGGGCTTGCTCGTTGTCTTGGTCTTCCATGGTGGCCGTCCCACCTTAGGCATGAGGCCTTTACTGTTCTTGCCTGGCCCACATCCTCATAGGCTCGATTTCTCGGTCCAAAATCCCTTTCTCAAAAACTCAGCTCAATCGGCACTGTCGATTGTCGAGGAAGCATCGTCCAAAAGTCCGTCTTGGACGTTCCCGAAAATTCGAAGTCCAATCTTAGATTCTCATGCCTTGTCAATTTTGCCCGAATGTCATTTTAGTACTACTCAGACTGATGGGTAGTTTCGAGGATTCATGCGTAACCGACTCGTGCCAATTCACATTCAAGACTTCTCGACACATGGACGTCCTTGACTGCATGAAATTGTGAAGGATCAATTCGTATTTTAAAGTACACAATTATCAAATATCGACATAGGGCTGTTCGTGGGTTTGATAATAGTAGACGGAATTACCAGTCATCCCATTATACTCTGTTCGCTAATTGACTTCTAGTTGTCCCTAAAATCGGCCTGCATATTTACAGAATCGTCCTTACGCAAGTCTCACGGTCAAGTCATTTTCCCAAGTCAAGTTCTTTAGTCACGCGAGTTCTGTCTTCATTAGCCTTTCCCCTCAAGGTCAGTATCTCAGAAGTGATTAGTTCCAAGTGAGATCAATTAACAATGCATTGGCGAAATTAACATTCATTCATCCCTCAAATGGCTCAAACTTCAAGACATCACAATTATATTCCAGTATCATAATGGATCCAATGCAGGCAATTTTTAGACACATTTTAGTTGACTTTCTAGGAATATTAGGTGATTCCTCGTGTGACTTTTCACATATTGAGCTTCAGCCTAACTATCCAAAGAAGAAGCATCCTACAATTAAGCATCTATATTGTATGAATCATAAGTTTCTCCAATAATTGGTGCTCATTTGAGCCATTATTCCCACCTTGGCATCGTCACTACTGTTGCAATTTTGCCGTGGATGATGAGATGCAGCTTATAAGCTATTGCTGGAGTTGTTCAAAATGTTCTTGAGCATTGAAAATTAAAAATTTTTTTACATGCGTGTATATTGATTTGGTATAATTTTGCCATGGATAAGACCAAGCAGATCTTTTTCATATACAAAGAGTAGAGTATGAAATTGAGAATTCCTGCTCAACTTGTACACTAATCTAATCTACGATGCACTTCTTTTGACTGTTTTTTGTACCTAACCGCATTTCTCATGAGACATATTTGGGGTGATGGTGTAAAGACATTTCCTGGCATTAGGGTTGAGATATGACATGTGAGTATGACCTTATCATGAATGTTGATTACAGATTGGAGTATCTCCATTTTTTAAGGACGATGCTATGGAAGTATTGTGAATTCATATGATAGCTTGAGTAATAGACTAAAGACATCACCTCACATTAGGGTTGGGATATGACATGTCAGTAGGACTATAGCCATAGCAAGAAAAGTTGACTATGAATCGCAATACTTCCACTTCCCCGAGTACGATTTTGTATGTGAATACATATGATAGCTTGGCTATTGGATTGAAGATAATGAAGTAAAGATTCCAAAGGTTTTGATGTTAAATCTGTTAATTTAGATAAGGTGATTACTGTTGAGAGCGAATTACTTAATATTTTCATCAATAAAGTTGACGTTGAAGACCCTAATTATGGTGAAGGAGCCTTGAGCCCACATGAAAATTTGTTGGAGTTTAATTTGCAGAAAGATTTTCTTTTACCACAGAACGTCGAAGAATCAACTGCAAAGTCTAATTTAGGGGCAAAGTGCTCTAGCACAACCTTTTAATATTTTCGTAATGTCTGTAGCAAAGCCGAAATATTATTTTGCTGTCAAGATATATTGATTGCAATTAAATATTACTCTTGTTCCTTTCATCGATGCTTGCCTAATCATAGTGTTAATGCAGCATGAATTAATCGGGTTTTGCGAAATTATCAGAAGGGAAGTCGGAGGTGTTGAAGGATAAGGTGGAGTTAGACGATGGGAACATGAATGCGATGTCTTCAAACTGTACAATGTGTCGGGGGATCTGCAAGCTCAATCCGAAGAATGAACTCCTCTTTGGTAACAGCGATGATGAAGTACGAGAAGCCGACTCCGGTGTTCTGGCGCCGATATGTAGATGGATTTGTTTACCACGGTCACTAAAGGCGTGGATATATAGATTTTGCAGCATGAAAAGAAAAGTGAAAGGAAGATATAAAGGATGAAGCGATGGTCTATATATTTTTGTTTGGGCTTATATATGGTGATCTATGGATGCATTTTATAGGTAGAAATATATAAGGTCTAACTTGTTAATCAATGTTCAGGCAAATTATGTTTACAACATGATCATTGATCAAACATATCGGGATATTGTGACTCACTTAATCATCAAACGAGTACCTAAGAAAAAAACAGAGAGATGCACTCACTAATTTGCGACAGACAAAACATTCATCTTATTCATCGTTTGCCCATGACCAAAGCACCTCATTAGCAACATATATCATCTTATTCTATAGCTTCCCTTGACGTATAAAACTTTCGTTAATTGATCCATGACTAAAGCACCTCAGTTCTTGTCTCTATTTTTCATGGGTAGGACCATGAAGAATCTGATTCATTAGTGATCACATGGCCGCGAATTTGATTCCATCTATTATTGAAATAGGGCAATTTGCTCCATAGATTATTCCTCCTATCCTTACCAAAAGCTTCCATTTTTGTGGACCTAGGTATATCCTCCAAATAAGTAGAAGATAATGCTCGGAAAAAGTGATATGATGGGGATGCTGACGGCGCACATTTTGTTGCTACAATAAATTGTCATAACTCGCTTTGAGCGACAGTGTATTTTTTAATTCGCGATATTTCACGCTCATGTATCCCAATCTTGTTAGAAAAATATG
Source organism: Angophora floribunda (assembly GCA_014182895.1). Classification (NCBI taxonomy): domain Eukaryota; kingdom Viridiplantae; phylum Streptophyta; class Magnoliopsida; order Myrtales; family Myrtaceae; genus Angophora; species Angophora floribunda. The sequence goes on along the minus strand of CM024711.1, from coordinate 25,530,932 downwards.
CGAAAAAGCCATGACCCCGATCATTGAGATCAAATGCGAAAATGTGTAGAATTTTATTTTAACCTCCAACCATTGATGAAAACGAGAACAGGTATGCAAAGCTTGAACGATCATGAATAGGCACTTCTAGTCAATTGTCCTCTTAACATCGATCATGAGCCATGAAACTCTCTAGTTTTATATTTTTGTCTAGCTCTAGTTTTATCTTAGAATCTCAACAAGGAACAAATATTGGCTACCGAGATTGATTTCCAAAAAGAAAAAATACATAATGCAGATAATTGCAGAAGCTGGAAGGACACTGTGGAGACCATCGATGACACGGCGATGTCCATCACTTTCAACTTTGTATCATAAGGAATCCTATGCCTAAAGATTGAACCTGCATCTCACCACACAGTTGCCTATCTGAACACACATCCATCTTCAATTATTCGTATGCAAAGGCAGAGAGAGAGAGAGAAACTGACATTCTCCTATGAGTAAAACTGTTAATGCGATTGTGCAACGATCCCTCTTTTCTTGTTTTTTCATCTAAGTTTTAGGTCGACCATAAATGACTTCAATTATAGCTCAGCCGCACTTTCAAACTTCCCTCAATACAAAGGTGCCTCATACGAACACACACGAAAAGGGGGGAGGGGGGTTGGAATGACTTGCTCGAGTAAATACAACTCTCATTGTGAATGCGCATATTTAGCGATTGAAGTTATGGGCTCATAACCGTTATCTCTAGTCACAACTATCCACAATAAATTAGGTGGGTCTGGTCCAATCATTCCACATGACGTCATTTACATCGTCACTCATGATGTGATCTATCGTAAGATACTTCAGGCACGAGCGATTCGGGAAAAGTAAAATCGGCTCACCAAAAGGCCTAAGCATTTCTATAAATTTGCTTCGGCACTAACTGCTTATTTGCAGAGTCTAGCTACAACACACGCTCTCTCCACTCTCTCCACAGTTTCCTCAACCTTATTTCATTTCCAAGAGCAAAAGGGCAGAATATGGCGCAATGTGAGAGTTCCCGACTGACGCAGAAAAAGTCCTTGAGTTCATCAGCTAAGGATTTATTTGAAGTCTACCGGAGTCAACCCTGCCGCTTCCCAGATATCATGCCTGAAGACATTCAGAACGTCGAATTGCTCAAAGGTGAATGGGACCAAAAGGACTCAGAAAGGCGCTGGACTTTTGTTGATGGTAAGTCCAAAAATTTGTCACTTAATCTAGCAAATTTTAATTCCTGAATTCCATATCGTATCTATATCTCCTTCATTTCTTAATTAATTAGTCACCTCGCCATATTATTAATCAGAAAAATCAATAATTTTCTCCCAATTCTTCTGTTTTGTGATTGATGGTCCGATCGGAAAACGATGGGATTATCGTTGTTAATTCATGTCATGAGTTCAACAACTAGGGGCCAACGTATGACGTCAGTGTCAATCAAAAAGAGTTTGAGATCTTATTTTTACGTTATCATTTCTTTATCTTTTCTAGCTTTGTGCTTATAGATTGAAAGGAACAAATGAATTAAAATCCTGAAATGAGTTTCCAGCTTAAAAGAACAAAATTGAAATTTTGTCAACAAATCTGAGATAGGAAAGCCGTAACTCATGGATCACTAGATTGCCTAAAGAGGGTGTAAGGAAACATTAACAAATGCTTAATACAGTTGAAGGCTAATATGGTGGATTAACTTAGCATGGCCCACTTTAGGTTGGGGTGGGGAATTACAAAAAAATATTTAAAACCTATTGTAATTGTATTAATCCAATCATAAATTTATTTTTTTACCAATTCAGTCATAAATCACTTACAATTATGCTAATTTAGTCCATTCAGCCAATTTTGACCGGTCGTCCGGGCAACGCTAATGTAGCATTTTTTAATAATATTTTATTTTTTTCAATTTTTTAAATTAATTTTTCTCCTTTTTTTTCAATTTTTTTCTCTTCTTCCTCCTTTGGCTTCTTTTCCCAATTGGGCAAGGGCCACAAAGCCCTTGCTGGGTGCCGGCGAGGGTGGGCGAGGCTGAATGAGGGCTACAACACTTGTCGGCTACTATCGGAAAAGAAGCCAAAGAGGAAGAAGAGAAAAAAAAAAAAAAAAGGGAAATTTTTAATTAAAAATTAGAAAAAAATAAAATATTATTAAAAAATTATCACGTCAATCTCAGCCGGCTAAAATTGGTCGAATAAACTAAAATGGCCAAATTGCAAAAGATTTAAGACTGAATTGAAAAAATAATAAGTTTATAAATAAATTGACTCAATTGCAATAAGTTTAAGGCTTTTTTTTGGGTAATTCTCCCCCAAAAGGAGCGTGGAAATAGCGGTAGCCATATGCCTACTACAAATTTATATAGCGTTTTAGAAGATAAGTGCGCTTTCCGAACAAATTTATGAGAAATGATTTCAAGAAGAATCTCCCGGACAGCCATGAGACTAAAAACGACAGACAAGATTCACGAGCCACGAAACTTTCTGGTTTTATTTTAGAATCTCTCAAAGGAAAAGGTAAAAAAAAATACGTATCGCAGATAAATGCGGAACCTGGGAGGACAAAGTGGACGCCATCCACGAGCATGGGATGTCCATCACGTGGACTCTGCTGAAAGGCCACCGGCCGCACGAGCTTTACAGTAGCCTGAAGGCGGTCCACCACTTCTCTGCCCGCGGCAATGGCTGCGACGCGACAGTGACGCTGATTTACGAGAAGAAAGACCCCAGCAATTCGGATCCCCACGAGTATATGAACTTCCTCACTAAAATGCTCGAGGCGGCAGACAAAGCCATTGACGAGGAATGAAAAAAATATGCTTGAAATGTTAAATCAATAAATTTGAGGGACGATGTTCTACGTGTGGTTCGAGTACTCAATAACATGCTTTGGAAGCATGAAAGGGTGGATGTTTAGCTGCCCACCATAAGTGTGTTAAGCTATCAACAGTGCATGATGGTGTTGTACTCCAATTTCAATATATAATATAAGTGGTGCTTTGTGTGTCTAAAGTTCAGTCAGTTGTGTTCACAAGGAGAAAAAAAAAAATTGCATGTGGTATAGTGATTTTGGTATCTTTTGTGGCCTGAAATTTGCTTTCTACTAAGTGGAAAAAAAAAACCATATACAAAACCATCATTTGAAACAAACATATGAATTTACCATATTCTTATATTACTATATTCATATTATTTTAAGTAAAACAGATGCATACAATATAGATTTGGTGGAGGTCGGTTTATAGCGGTCAAGGAACGAAACTTTGGGTGAAAATTAGGTGCACGACACGAGTTCAAATCCTCAAATCACCAAGACCATATCAAACGTTCATGTCATTTAGACCACCCATCTAAACTTGAACTCGTGTTTTATCATATCCTTGAGATTGGTGAGATTTTTCATAAAATTTGAACTCTAGCCCTACACAATGCTGGCCTGGTTTCGTTAGTTTGGGTTAGCTTGGGCACAGGTATTATGCTAGAAGCCTGCCAAAACTCATCTTGCTCGACTCATTGATCACCTCCGGTTGGCATGGCACCTCTGGCCAGTCACGATACATCAAGAAAAGTCTCGGATTTTATAAGTATTGTATGGCCGAAACAATTAATTCTTGCGTATGTGGATCCGGGTGGATTCGCGGCTCTGTTCCTTCGCTACCCAACATTGGCTGGCATGTTGCACCTGCATTTCACAGCTCCGAGGGCTTTTTTGGGATGAAGATCATGGCATTGATTCTCACTCTCACGTAATTGTGCCCCCTTCAGCATTATTGATTGGTAAATTCCACTGCGATCCCTGTAACTAGTATTACTTTATATATTTTACTTTTTTTTATGCCGTTAAGTGATACCGGAGGTGTCGGACATTTAAAAAATAACATAAGTATGACAAGCTGGTAAATGCTTACCACCTAAGGAAATCACTTCACTATACACGGTACATCACATGATAAGCATTTGCTAACTAAGAAATCCACCTTAAAATACCACGCGTGAATATGTAACTCACCACTGAATGGAATCCACCAAAGAAGTATGAAGTTGCAATGAAACTCAAATCCAAGAGTTTAATTTCTAAAAATTCATTGAAACTATCATTTTTCCTCGAGAAAATGTGAGAGGGGTTTATATAGACACAAATTGGAATGACCCTCCAGGTTTGGCAAATACCAAGACACCAACATTTTAATTTCCAAGATAAAGACCAACAACCATGGGCAAAACATGAATAACAACATTCACTCTGGACTCAAAGGATCTAGAAACTAAATGCAGTGCACATGACTCAACAAATAAACTAAAGAAAAAATCATTCTCGTATTTCCTGAGCAGCATTTAGAATTTTGGAAAATTTTTATCTAAAATCTCCAAATTGCTTGAAACTTGATTCGTTAGAGATTAGACATGTAGGCTTTTCCAACTATTATAATATTTGACCATTGAAGTATGAAAAGTCTCTCAAACAACATATGAAAGTAATTCAGACAGTCCAGCCAGCAAATGTACGCTTAACTGAGCTTCAAATAATTTCGCATTGATTGTCAGATAAGCCTTAATCTTCTCGAGACGATCCTTTGTCATTAAACTTCAATTTCCGAAATCTTAAGCCTATGAATTGACGGGCAAATTCCTTCTAGTGTTTTATTTCCATAAGTTATTTGCACGTATCGATGAACTTGGGCGGATTTAGAGTGGAGCTGGATGGGGCTCCGGCCTTCCCAATTTCCCCAAATTATGTTTAGGCCCCTATTTTCAAAAACACATGTTCATCCATAAATCTTGGCCCCATCAAAATTATTTAACATCTTTGCATTTCAAAAATTAAGTATTGCTACGAATTTTTAGCAAAAAATCCTTCCGAATTTAAGAGCTAATTTTAGAAAAATGATGCATTTAAATTGTGAAATATGAGAAATGATGAGTAATATTTTCCAAACTTGAGAAATAATGCTTTGGCGCAGATAGAACGATGGAACTCTACTATTAGGTCTTACCTGCATTTTTTGTAGCTTTAACTATCAATTGAAAACTTACACACTATTGGCTTAACATGAGAGGTTCTTTAAGAGAGAATTCCAAGGTCTCAATTATCCTAGTAAGTAAAAAACTAATGATGTAGGGAAAAAAAGAAGAGTTATTATCCGAAGATTATTAAGTTAGTTACTAATCTATTTAAAAGTTAAATATCCTTTGCTAATTATTTTGTGAAGTTGTTGACACATTAAAATGCCCAAATTCCTGGCTGTCAATCTCGGACTAGGAGAGGCCAAAGATGTGGCAAAAGTACAATTCACTAAGTATTGGGAGCTTTTAGTAGGCAAGTATAGAAATCGCCGAGACCACTAAACACTTGCCGGCAGTAAAAGCAAAAGGAAATTACTAAGTTTTGAGACATGAGTGTCAATGAATGAAGTTTAATTTGATCAACAAGAAGGCCACGACTAAAACTCATCACGACAACCTAGATACCAGGTAACTGCCCAAGTAAAGAGTTCGATAATTACAAACGCAATTTGCTTAGGTAAACTACGCAGAAGTAAGATTGACAGGATCCTGTTATTGTAGAGCCGTAGATCACGGGAGGCCACTAACTCCAAAGGTCGAAAATATAGGTCATTGCAATCGGCGGGAAGTGGAGCTACAAGTTACAGAAGTAATTATCAATGATTGAGAAGTAACGGCTATCGAAGTAATGCGTGCTGGATTTTAGGAGTCGTATAAATGTGTTTGGTTTTGTTGTAAACCTTTGTTAACTATGGGTAGTAGTGCAAATAGCCGAATCGTAATTCGTAGCAGAAAAAAAAAACTACCAATCAATCAATGAACATCATAATAAACCTACCAACCCAATAAAGAAAGCGAATGAAGAATCCTAGTTCCCCACTCTCGTGTGTGCGCGAGCTCAAGTCGAAGCCAATCAGAGGTCGCCCGTGGCCGACAATCACCGATCAACCTCAGTTTTGAGGCAGTGATGGCTCGGGAGGGGGAGGGGGAAGGGGGAAGGGGGAAGGGGGTGGGGAGTTTTAGCTGTTGAGTTTTGTGCATGTTAAAGTCATACACGAGTCACCTTTAAACGTGTAAACAAACCGGTCATAGAGCCATGACGGATGAACAAAACATTGTAATTTCTAGTAATATGAACCGGCGAAAGGGGTCTGAGAAAATGCTAATATTGAACATTGAAACATAACCAAATCCAACTTTTCGTGAAAGATTTCGTTATTTTTCAGATGGAGATCTTAAGGCTGCAAAGGAGTGAGAGTTGATTCGTTTGACGAGATTGAGAAAATGGGCGACATTCTTGTACTTAATGGACGCTAACCCAAGTTGAGCTAAGGCTTAATAAAACATGCCTCAGATGTAGCTAAGTCCAAGATAAGGCTCAAAAGAACCCTCGTAATGGGTTTAGCTCAATCTATTATTTTGACCTACATTTCACGTAGTGATTGGATGTTCATTAGCAATTTGAATATTTCGTCCGTCAATGCATTGAGTTAGGTGATTGAGCTAGCTAAAGACAACTTAGGGATGAAAGGAAACTGATTTACTTCATTTTAAGTTGAAGAGCTTTTCTCATCTCGCTTTCAGAATAGTGGGTTTATGTAGAACTTTCACGTCAAGATAAGTGGCACACATAGGATGACAATGAACAACAACCCAACTTGGTCCAACCAAGCACGTGAAGTTTGAAAATCATTTCATGGAAATAATTTGCGATATGCATGTTTGTAGTCATCAAATTAGAGTCCCGTAACAGGAAAATTTCCTCCAACGCAAAACACGATCCTAAGTGAAAATGAGGTGCAAAAAAAGATATATTTTATTTCAGAAATTCACCCTTGCAAAAGAAAATATAATTTTTGTACATGGAAAGGCAGAAACCTCACGGCAAAAGATAAAGTTGGCATGTTACAATTCATCATTCTTCAGAGACAGATCTTTATGGCTACAAAGAAGTGAGACCTAGATTCGTTGAATGGGATTGAGAAAAATGCTACAAAGATAAAACTTGTACTTAATGGACGCTGAACTCAGACCCAAGTTGAGCTCAAACTTAGCAAAACATGCCTAAGATGTTGCTGAGTCCAAAATAAGGCTCGAAATAACCCTCGTAATGGGCTTAGCTCAAACTATTATTTCGATCTCCATTTCACGTAAGGATTGGATGTTAGTAGCAATTTGCGCATGTGATCGTCCAATGCATTATGCCAGACAATTGGGTAAGCTATATGCAATTTTTCTCTTGCACTTTAAAATTTCTTTTTGGTATTTTTGGGCATAGTGCACACTTTTCTCCTGCATAATCTATCGATTTTGTCTCTCCCCCTAATTAAGTGGTGAAGGACCCATGTTTTACTTCATCATTTCTGAAATCTGCACGCAAAAGCGTATTCATTCCCCCGAAATCATCATACGATGAGAAGATAACTCGATGCTTTAATTAAGCCAGTAAACGTAATCATATTACAAAACAGGTCACTAAAGCAACGGAAGGCCGACCCATATGTATCTCGTACCAGAGACAATCAGAACACACGCTGACTTCACCTGTGATTCCTCGAAGAACTCATAGCCTTCGAGAGCCACCGGCAAGGTTGATCCACCCCGCTGGACTTGACATTACTCAACCAGAGCACCATGTCCTAGTAGATCTTGCCGTCATTCCACAAGATGGAGCTCTTGTTCGCCAGGCCGTTGCCCTTCCAAGTCTGGACTTTGGCGATCGTGGTGGTGATCGGGAGGTTCTCCAGGCGCATCTCTATAGCATTTACGTACAGCATGATGTCGATCTTGGCCTCTCCCATCTTGTCTTCCTCATGTTTGCTATAACATTTAATAACTCAGTCGAATTACATCTTTTATACATATAATGTTTGTATTCAGAATAAGATACCCCGTTTAGGAAATTACTTAGATTAAGAAACCCCTAAAATTAGGAAACTTACTTGGATCAGTTCCTTCGTAGGCTCAAGCTCAAGATAAATTCTCAACAAAAACTATACAAAGAGTGCTTGGAAAAAGGGATAGCCCTTCTTTGAGAACATATGTGGTATGGTCACTTGCAAATTGCTTCTCAAAGAATTGTTATGCATTGGCGTTTGTAATGACCCACATTTTGTTGCTAATGCAAATTGCCATAATGCACTTTGCGTGTTTCGCCAAATTATATTTGGGGGTTGGAATGACTTGCTTGTGTAAATACAACTCTCATTGTTGTCGCGACCTAATTTTTTTTTTTTTAGAAGGCTTGTTTGGGGAACCTTTGATTAGGTTTAGGGGTATTGTTAGCTTTGGACCAACAACCCTTTATTAAGTCCCAAGCCCATACCTCGTGCGATATTGGGTATTCAAAATTTTAATCAGTTTAACACATGCAAATTCAAACAAAGGAGTCGCCACTAACCTTTTTAGGGTCGGTTAGAAACCCAGTAAGATATAGGAGAATACCTTAATATTTGTGCAACCAGAGATTCTAAATTCGGGGACTTAGTTATGTTAATCATACGACTAACGCATTTTCGGTACCTAACTCAATTATGTATTAATTAAGGCCAAGACAATCTATTCAAAAAATCTAAGGCTTATCCTAACCATTCTAATGCAGGAAAACAACATCCAAAATATTTAAGTGCGCAATTAATTATCATCACAAAATAAAGAAAGAGAGAGCATCCTAATATTGTCCCTAAAAAGAAAAATATAACGTAAACAAAAACCCTATTGTAGAGCCCTAAGGGCTTGTCCAATTTTAGGTTTTTTCTTTTTTAAGGGTTTTCTAAATTTTTGCAATTTTTTTCTGATTTTTCTGAATTTTTCTGAATTTTTATATTTTTTTATATTTTTAATGTTTTTTAATGTTTTTTTTTTTTTTAAAAAAATATTTTTCAAGATTTTTGATATTTTAAGGCTTTTCTGAAAATATTTTTTAAAATTATTAATATTTTGGAATTTCCTATTTTTTTCTAAATTTTTGGAATTTCGGAATATTTCCGATTTTTTTGTATTTTCAAAATTTTTAAATATTTTCATGATTTTTCTGAAGTTAAAAACATTTTTATTAATTTTTAAGGATGTTTTCGAATTTTTAAATATTTTTAATGTTTTTTTGTATTTTTTTAATTTTGGAATTTTTTTGGAATTTTTTATTTTAAAAATTAATAATTCAGACCGGGTCAGGAAATCCGGCCCTACTAAACCGACTCGGACCCTATTGGTCCAGGTTGGGCTATCGACCGGGCCGGCCCTAAGGCTCACACGAATTTTTCATCAAAAATGGCCCACAAAGAATTTACAACAGCCCATTAAAGATTATGGCCCACTCCCTTTTCTATTCTTTTTAGTCCAGCCACTTTCAGCCCACACAAAAAATCAGCCAAACTCTCAGCCTAGGCCCACTCGAAGCCCAGCCCCTATTTTAATTTTCGGCCTCTTTTGTTTTTCTTCATTTTATTTATTTTTCTTTTTTTCTTTCCCGGTCCTCTTCCTGTTGCCGGTTATCTTCAACCTCCCGACGCACGCTTGTTGCAACTCCGCCAGCTGCACCGACGCTCCTGCAACTTCTCCGCCGAACTAACGCCAACACTGCCATCCACCAGTCATCCACTTCGACTGACATTGACCGTCATCGGCCCCGACCTCCGGCAACGCTCAATCTCTCCTATTTCTGCAATTGAAAACAACCTTCGCCCCCCCCCCCTCGGCGATACACAATCATTTCGCGAAACCCACATAAAAGCACCATGAAAATAAACAAATCAAGCATGGTTCATCAAGCACCGAAGCAGGAGCTGTTGGAAATTTTCTATAATGGGCTTACATTAATTAATTGATTTTCTATTTTAAATAATCGGGTTAATGGATATTTCAATAAATGTTAAACCCTCAAGTGATCATATTGAATTGGGTTTTGGCATCTATTAATAACGGGCTTAGTTGAGCAGCAAGTGTAGGCAATTGTATTTAACTGAAGCTCGTAATGGGAGGAGCCCAGTTAACACCCTATTGATTAGGGTTTGTTAGATCCCCTCTCTAGTCTATAAAATGGTAGGTTCTACCTATCAGTCGCTGAGTCCCATTAAAAGCTGCTAAACCGAAATAGGTCATAGATAGGAAGATCGGTATTCCGACAGATCACTGGTGGTGATGGAGTAGGGTAGTGTTTGATGAATTTGTGCAGATTCTTGAAAAACTTGACAGACCCTCTTCCTCAAAGAAGAACTCTGTCTGCGCAGAGAAGCCTTCCGGAACTTCCTCAAAGAAGACAGACATCTTGATAAGGCATGACCAAGCACCTGTATATCCCAACCAGTTCCACCCCCTGTTTTACCCAGCATATGCATGTTCCACCCTGATGATTTCCCTCCACTTGAGGCTACCGAATCATCTGAAACCAGCACTCATCCCCGGAAATTTCCTCCACTGGAAAAGTTCTCTGACCCTCACCAAAGATTTCAGCACTCCCCCAAGATCCCAAACCCCACGGGTCTGGTTTTTTCTGCAGCTTGACTTAATTCTCTTGGGATGGATGCCAAGAAAATCGGCTTGAGATTCCAATCTGCACCAAGTAAATAGAATAACTTGATCATGGCTTGGAAGTGTCGGTCAAGATCTTTGCGCCTTAATGAGCAACATTTTCGGTCGAAGAACTCCTTTCTTTTGAATTCTTTGGAGTCTTCAGGTTTGCCAATGAAATACATGTGGATAATCTGAATAGCATTATCCAATGGCTGAGTCAAGAAGTACATCTGGTCTTCAGAATCCGAGGCCGAGTCTGAGCTATATGTTTGAATAGCACAGAGGGTATTTTCTGATGGTTGGTCGTCTAAGGAGAAGACAGACTCAATGTCAGAATCATTAAGTTGGATGCCAGTGCTCTTAGCGATTTTATCAATCAAATGGCTCCCACGACTCTTGGCCTTTGGACAATTTTTTGCAAAATGTCCTTTTTTGTTGCAAACATAGCATCCGTCTTTGCTTCGTTTTTGGAGGAGCGATGATGGCTTTTTCGCAAGAATTTCCATTTTCCTTTACGTTTTCCTTTGCGTGTCTTCTTGAAGGAAAACTTTCTAAAGTGTCTTTTCTTTTGCAGCTCGTGCAAGAGGGATCGGAGCAATCCCCAGGACACTTTATCTTCAAACCGGGTTTGAAGCATGCCTTATCAAGATGTCTGTCTACACCCCAAATTACGCCCCTTTTTCCGGCACTTTCGGTGCTAGCTCCTCTCGTCCGCCAGACCTATCGGCAGAAGAAATCGAGAATCTCATTCGCGCCTTTAAAAGAGAAAAAGATGGAAGCTCCACCATCGATATGGATGAGGATGCGCTGCTCGAGAACGAGATAGCTCATCATAGCTCGATGATTCGAGACTATGACTACAATGCTAGAGACGGAAGAGACAAATAAAAGCGTCCCGAAAACACTCCGTACACCGGTACTGTAGCACACTGTTCACTGTTCATCCAGCCTATTTTACTGTAGCACCTAGCGAAAATCCACTGTTCATAGCTTGTCACGGGTTTTCCTCCTATGTTTGTAGCCTATTAGTGGCTAGTTTGCTTTCATAATTGTGTCTGAACATGGCTAGTCGGCATCCTTGTCGTTTGTATCCTCCTTTGCCTATATAAGAGCAAGGAGTCCCCATTGTAAGATCCATCGAGTGAAATAAGAAGTGTGTTGTGTACTCTACTTCCAACATGATCTTCTAAACACTCACATTCTCTTCTAGTCCAGAACGATGGTTCTGAACAAATACTATGATTGAGAAAAATCCTGGAGTATGCTCTGCACTTGCCCTTAGGGGATCCTGTGCATCAGAATTTCCAATAATTTGGAGATTACTATGATCTAAGCTCATGACTAGAGAAGCAACTTGGTGGCTAACAGGCAGTCCCTTTATGATCCATCTTGATAAGGCATGCTTCAAACCCGGTTTGAAGATAAAGTGTCCCAGGGATTGCTCCGATCCCTCTTGCACAGGCTGCAAAAAGAAAAGACACTTTAGAAAGTTTTCCTTCAAGAAGACACGCAAAGGAAAACGTAAAGGAAAATGGAAATTCTTGCGAAAAAGCCATCATCGCTCCTCCAAAAACGAAGCAAAGACAGATGCTATGTTTGCAACAAAAAAGGACATTTTGCAAAAAATTGTCCAAAGGCCAAGAGTCGTGGGAGCCATTTGATTGATAAAATCGCTAAGAGCACTGGCATCCAACTTGATGATTCTGACATTGAGTCTGTCTTCTCCTTAGACAACCAACCATCGAAAAATACCCTCTCGTGCTATTCAAACATATAGCTCGACTCGGCCTCGGATTCTGAAAATGATGTCTTCACCTTCTTCCCTGATATTCCAGACCACATTCACACCACTGAACCAATACACCACCCATACATCCCCATCCATATCCTTTTGTCCAAATATCATAAACCAATCCCTTTGGTGGCACTCATTGATACTGGAGCAAGTTCTTCCATTCTAGACACTAAGATTCTCCCAGAATAATTATGGAAGCCATACACTAGGTATTTCAATTCAGCTTCTGGTGACACATTTGCAACCAAGTATCGAAGTAAGCCAATTACCATTCAATTCTTTCCCCAGTGTTCTATCACCACTGAATCCTTGGTTCCGATCCCCGCACAAAGATATTATCATTGGCTGGGACATTCTCGACCCAACTCCCCAAGCTCGAATACTTTCCCGTGGTTTACGTTTCAAAAATCAGTTCAGGGAATTTGTAGAAACCAAACGGTTCTATGCACTTGAACCCGCCTTGTTTGACCCAATCATCCGAGTTTAATTTCCTCTTGTCTTTGAGTCACATTCTCGAGTTTTCCTGCACTCCGCACCCAACCCTTATGGAAAAACTCCCGGTTTTATGTCAAACTCCCATTCAAGAAGAATGAAGACATTAATCCGACGAGAGCAAGTCATTCTGGAATGAGCCCACAACACCTTGCACTTGCACAGCAAGAATGTGCAGAACTGTTGGCACAAGGTCTCATTGAACCATCTGACTCTCAATAGGCATGTGAAGCATTTTATGTCAACAAGCGAGCTGAACAAAATCGTGGAAAAATGAGGTTAGTAATTAATTATCAACCTCTGAATGAATTCCTCCAGGATGATAAATTCCCATTACCCCATCGAAATTCCCTCTTTCTTAGCCTTGCTCAGGCAAAGATTTACTCAAAATTCGATCTTAAGGCAGGATTCTGGCAGTTGGGAATTGACCCACCAGACAGACCCAAGACAGGGTTCTGTATCCCAAACCAGCACTTTCAATGGACATTGTGCCTTTTGGCCTTAAGATCGCACCTTCCCTTTTCCAAAAGGCTATGTGCAAAATCTTTGAACCAATTCTTCCAAACTCCCAAATCTATATTGATGACATCCTTTTGTTCAGCCCTGATGAACAATCTCATTGCCAACTCTTGACACAATTTGCTGATATTGTAAAAAGGCATGGCATTATGCTTTCTCAGAAAAAAATGATTATTGCCCAAACAGAAATTGAATTCCTTGGCATGCACTTGAAAGAAGGAACTTATTGCCCGGAACCCCATATTGCAGAAGAACTCCAAAAATTTCCTGAGAAGGATCTCAATACCGCACAAGTCCAAAGAATTCCTTGGCATTGTAAATTACTTGCGAGATTTTATTCCTCATATTTCTACATATCTCGAGACCTCTCCAAAAGATGCTCAAAAGAATCCTCCCTCATGGGGACCCAAGCAAACTCAAGCTGTTTTTCAGCTCAAACAACTTTTACAAAGATCTTCCTCCCTTAAAGATCCCATCTACTGGCAAAAGAATCCTCCAGACTGATGCCAGCGACAAATATTGGGCAGCCATTCTTTTAGAAGAAATTAATGGGAATAGGCATATTTGTGCCTACAAAAGTGATCGATTCTCCCAAGCAGAAATTCATTACCATTCCACTTTTAAGGAAATACTTGCAGTCAAATATGGCATCAAGAAGTTTGAGTTTCATCTCATTGGACACCATTTTCTTGTTGAAATGGATATGTCCTCATTTCCCCAGATGCTCAAATTCGAACAAAAGCAAATCCCTCATCCACAATTACTCCGGTGGGCTGAATGGTTTTCAAAATACTCCTTCGAAGTCAAACACATTCCAGGGACAAAGAATGTCCTCGCCGACTTCTTATCCAGACCAAAAGAACCAGTTCAAGCAATTCACATGTATGTCAAGAAGGAACATCTCTCAGAAACATACCGCACCACTGACATGCAGTGTGGATGGCCAAGCCTGAAATACCCTCCTAAGATTCCATTGGCCATTCGACATAATGTCTTGAAAGAAAGACTTCCGGAATTAATGTGGGAATATCAGCTCTGAATTTTTCGTGAACATGGCGGCCTGATGCTCAGACCAGACGGACTCCATCCACAATATCCATTCATCCATCCCCTTCGATGGTCCCCGAATGAGACATTCCCGAAGACATGAAATGGTTACTTTGGTACATGTTCAACCCGTACACAATAGCCATTGAATTTTCTCTTGAACAAATCTTGCGGGTTTTCGTCAAAGATGCACCGGACGTGACCATAACCGAAATATCTCCTAGATGTTTTTGCATGGTTCAAACCTCTCCAGTACTGGAAGGAACTCTTCAAAATCCAGAATCGTCAAGGAAGGCCTGAACCAGAACGTCATACTATTGTCCTATTCCATCGCCCATGGACATATTGCCATCCCACTAGATGGATCTCTGACACACCTTCTGTTGCAGGAACTTCAAGTTTCAAGCCTCAAGTTTTTCAAGAATCTGTACAAATTCATCAGACACTACCCTACTCCATCACCACCAGCGATCCTCATCAAGAGAACTCCGGAGAATCCTATGCCGGAAAATCGCACCATCCCACCGAAGCATGGCCATCCGCCTGTGTCCCTGTTTCTGGGACCACCTCGACGCTTGGGATCCGATGAGAGAAAAGATCCTAGAAGCCCTCCGGATCTTTCGACAAAACAATCCGATGCAGCTCCACCCTCTATGATCCGTGGGGGGGACCACTTTCCCAAGATCTATGGGGAGACACCCCAAATTACGCCTCTTTTTCCGGCACTTTCGGTGCTAGCTCCTCTCGTCCGCTAGACCTATCGGCAGAAGAAATCGAGAATCTCATTCGCGCCTTTAAAAGAAAAAGATGGAAGCTCCGGTCCATCGATATGGATGAGGACGGGCCGCTCGGAGAACGGATAGCTCATCATAGCTCGATGATTCGGTATGACTACAATGCTAGAGACGGAAGAGACAAATAAAAAGCGTCCTCAAACACAGTACACCGTATCAGAAGACACTTTGTTCACTGTTCATCCAGCCTATTTTTATCAGCACCTAGCGAAAATCCACTGTTCATAGCTTGTCACGGGTTTTCCTCCTATGTTTGTAGCCTATTAGTGGCTAGTTTGCTTTCATAATTGTGTCCGAACATGGCTAGTCAGCCATCCCTTGTCGTTTGTATCCTCCTTTGCCTATATAAGAGCAAGAAGTCCCCATTGTAAGATCCATCGAGTGAAATAAGAAGTGTGTTGTGTACTCTACTTCCAACATGATCTTCTAAACACTCACATTCTCTTCTAGTCCAGAACGATGGTTCTGAACAAACACTATGATTGAGAAAAATCCTGGAGTATGCTCGCACTTGCCCTAGGGGATCCTGTGCATCGAATTTCCGATAATCTGGAGATTACTATGATCTAAGCTCATGACTAGATAATCAACTTGGTGGCTAACAGGCAGTCCCTTTAAGGCCTGGAGAGCCGTGTGTGGGATAGCATACCTGCCACAAGTTTGCAACTCAGTTTATGGATTTAGTATCATAGGACTCTTTATCTGGTTTGGGTGGTAAAGAAGGAGAGGGGAAAAAAGGTGAGTCAATCGGAGTGAAGGACTGCTGACTTTTGAGAAATTGGATTTGCCTCTTGAGTTTCTCAATTTCTGGCTTTTGATCTTCCAAATAATGGCTAGGAGGTGCTTGTTTGGTTTCTAGCAAATGAAGCCTTTTCTGGAAGTCTTTCAGCATGCGGCAAGATAAGTTAGTAGTCTTGTCTACTCGTTCAAGACGTGTAGCAACACTGCCAAGAAGCTCATTTTGGGCCAAAGCATTTTCGTTTGCCGCCCAAGACGGTTTCGAAGCAGGGGCTGTTTCCGTTGTCCTTGGGCATCAAGACTCGTGGGGTTTGGGATCTTGGGGGAGTGCTGAAATCTTTGGTGAGGGTCAGAGAACTTTTCCAGTGGAGGAAATTTCCGGGGATGAGTGCTGGTTTCAGATGATTCAGTAGCCTCAAGTGGAGGGAAATCATCAGGGTGGAACATGCATATGCTGGGTAAAACAGGGGGTGGAACTGGTTGGGATATACAGGTGCTTGGTCTTGGTAAGTTTAGAGGACATGAATGATTCTTCTTTACCCATTTTTGAATGGGTTTGTAAAAAGGAGAAGTGATCATGGATTTGGTTGGAGGTTGAGGAGGAGGAGTAATTAGTTTGCAGGGAGGTGGAGGTGAGGTTACCTTATGAGGTTTAGGTGGTCCATAGGAGACAATGAACTGGTATTTACCACCGTCTTCTCCTAGAGGTCCAACAGTTGGATCTCCATCAAGATACCTTTGATAAATGGTATCTTTTTTCTTTTTCTTCTTTGAGGAAGAGGGTCTGACATCTTGCATCCATGTTCCTCGACAGATCCCACGAAGCGAGCTAGTAAAGCTCCTCCCTGATAGTTGGGTAACCAACTATGAAAAACTCCATCAAAGTTATAAGCCAATCCAGTCAAGTGAACCACAGTTCACCAGGAAAAAAGATGGTACTGTTGCCATCAAGTTTAACAAACCAATGGCTCAAATATGTACGTTTTAATTTCGTTGTGCGTATCGATTTTGGTGTTTTACATTCATATATGAATCTAATTAGTTGTTTATGTAGAGAATTTCTACGGGAGCACGTCGATCTTGAGTTTAAACACGGATTCACTCTCGGTACTTTCTGGGACATTTTATCAAATACATGGAGTGCATCAACAATAGCGAGGACTTAAGCATCATTCGAGACATGGATTCGGGTAAGGACCAATCACACAAGATTTAGGCAAGAAATTAATCCAGAGGCAGGTCCTATGCATTCAAACGTGAGCATGAACATAGAGCACTTATTCCCGGTCTCGGCTGAACCAAAACGAGGGGGAGTAAAGCGTCCGACAGAGAAGAAATGAGCACGAGCTTGACTGCCGGAGGTGGCCCTACCCGGCTCGGAGATGGCGAAAGAAGGCAAGCTCTAGATATAGTGGACTTAGTCCGGTCGCCTTGCAACGCCTCCGAGCCGGGATCCTCGGGACAGAGCAGTTTCAAGACTAAGGAAGGTGAAGGCGAGGCTGACCTGGAAAAATGAGTCGAGGAGGGAGAAACGCCGCGCCGTTGACCAAGGTTCAGGCGTAGTGGTCGCTGGAACGATCCTCCGACTCTCGCCCGAGCTCTCACTCCCTCCGTTTCACCCCGTTCTTCTCTGGTTTTTTCCTTTGCCTTCCCTTCGGTTTCTGCGTTTTTTCTCTCCTTCCCTCCAAAAACCGAAAACCAGCCTCCCCTCCTCCTTCTGCACTGGTTTTCTTCTCTTCCCCCGCGTCAGCCCGCTGCTCAGGCTCACGAGTTCTCCCTTCTGTTTTGCCCTCTTTTTTATCGTTTCTTCTTCTGCACTTTTCTTCCAAAACCAGTAAAATCAGCCTCTATCCCTCTTCTGTTCAGCCCTCAAAAACCCAGAACAACAGCCAGCCTCCTTCGTTTTCCTTGCTGCCCACCGAAAATCGTCCCCTCTCCTCACGCTCCTCTCGTCGGCCGCCGAGGACTCTTTTCTGTTAGCCCTGCGGCCACTCTCCACACGACAGCGCAACAGGAGGCACGCCCTCTGCTGGACGTCACTTGCGCTGGAGCGGCCTCATTGCGTCTCGCTGCTGTACGCGCCTCTGTCCGTGTACGTGTCTCTGCGTGTTTTGAGTGAAGAAGGTGTGAAATGATTGGAAATGGGCTAGGCTTGCTTAAACTATGAATTGCAATACTTCCACTTCCCCGAGTACCATTCTGTATGTGAATTCATATGATAGCTTGGCTATTGGATTAAAGATAATGAAGTGAACATTCCAAAGGTTTTGATGTAAAAATCTGCTAATGGATTTGTTTACCACGGTCGCTAAAGGCATGGATATATAGATTCTGCAGCATGAAAAGAAAAGTGAAAGGAAGATATAAAGGATGAAGCGAGAATCTATATATTTTTGTTTGGGCTTATATATGGTGATCATGGATGCATTTTATAGGTAAAAATATATAAGGTCTAACTTGTTAATGAATGTTCAGGCAAATTATGTTTACGACATCATCATAGATCAAATATATCAGGATACCGTGACTCGCTTAATCATCAGACGAGTACCTAAGTAAAAAACGGAGAGATGCACTCACTAATTTGCGACAAACAAAACACTCATCTTATTCATCATTTGTCCATGACCAAAGTACCTCATTAGCAACATATATCATCTTATTCTATAGCTTCCCTTGACGTATAAAACTTTAGTTAATTGATCCATGACTAAAGCACCTCAGTTCTTGTCTCTATTTTTCATGGGTAGGACCATGAAGAATCTGATTCATTAGTGATCACATGGCCGCGAATTTGATTCCATCTATTATTGAAATAGGGCAATTGCTCCATAGATTATTCCTCCTATCCTTACCAAAAGCTTCCATTTTTGTGGACCTAGGTATATCCTCCAAATAAGTAGAAGATAATGCTCGGAAAAAGTGATATGATGGGGATGATGACGGCGCACATTTTGTTGCTACAATAATTGTCATAACTCGCTTTGAGCGACAGTGTATTTTTTAATTCGCGATATTTTCACGCTCATGTATCCCAATCTTGTTAGAAAAATATGCGAAAAAGCCATGACCCTGATCATTGAGATCAAATGTGAAAATGTGTAGAATTTTATTTTAACCTCCAACCATTGATGAAAACGAGAACAGGTATGCAAAGCTTGAACGATCATGAATAGGCACTTCTAGTCAATTGTCCTCTTAACATCGATCATGAGCCATGAAACTCTCTAGTTTTATCTTAGAATCTCAACAAGGAACAAATATTGGCTACTGAGATTGATTTCCAAAAAGAAAAAATACATAATGCAGATAATTGCAGAAGCTGGAAGGACACTGTGGAGACCATCGATGACACGGCGATGTCCATCACTTTCAACTTTGTATCATAAGGAATCCTATGCCTAAATATTGAACCTGCATCTCACCACACAGTTGCCTATCTGAACACACATCCATCTTCAATTATTCGTATGCAAAGGCAGAGAGAGAGAGAGAGAAACTGACTTTCTCCTATAAGTAAAACTGTTAATGCGATTGTGTAACGATCCCTCTTTTCTTGTTTTTTCATCTAAGTTTTAGCTTGACCATAAATGACTTCAATTATAGCTCAGCCGCACTTTCAAACTTCCCTCAATACAAAAGTGCCCCATACGAACACACTTCCCTCTTCAATTATTAGTGCAAAACACACACGAAAAGGGGGAGAGGGGTTGGAATGACTTGCTCGTGTAAATACAACTCTCATTGTGAATGTGCATATTTAGTTATTGAAGTCACAAGCTCAGAACCGTTATCTTTTGTCACAGCTATCCACAATAAATTAGGTGGGTCTAGTCCAATAATTTAATTTTCACACAATGCTATCCACATGACGTCATTTACATCGTCACTCATGATGTGACCTATCGTACGACACTTCAGGCACAAGCGATTTGGGAAAAGTCAAGTCGGCTCACCAAAAGGCCTAAGCATTTCTATAAATTTGCTTCAGCACTAACTGCTCATTTGCAGAGTCTAGCTACAACACACGCTCTGCACTCTCTGCACAGTTTCCTCAACCTTATTTCATTTCCAAGAGCAAAAACGCAGAATATGGAGATGGCGCAATGTGCGAAGGCTGAGAAATCATTGGGCGTTGGACTGACGCAGACAATTGTCTTGCATTCACCAGCTAAGAATTTATTTAATATCTACCGGAATGAACCCTACCGCTTCCCAAATCTCATGAAAGATCAGATTCAGAGCGTAGAATTGCTCGAAGGTGAATGGGACCAAGAGGGCTCAAAAAGGCGCTGGACTTTTGTTGATGGTAAGTCCAAAAATTTGTCACTTGATCTAGCAAATTTTAATTCCCGAATTCCATATCGTATCTATGTCTCCTTCATTTCTTAATTAATTAGTCATCTCACCATATTATTAATCAGAAAAGTCGATAATTTTCTCACAATTCTTTTGTTTTGTGATTGATAGTCCAATCGAAAAACGATGGGATTGTCGTTGTTAATTCATCGTCATGAGTTCAACAACTAGGGGCCAACATATGACGTCAGTGTCAATCAAAAAATGAGTCTTAGATCTTTTTTTTATGTTATCATTTCTTTATCTTTTCTAGCTTTGTGCTTACAGATTGAAGGAACAAATGAATTATAATCCCGAAATGAGTTTCCAGCTGAAAAGAACAAAATTGAAATTTTGTCAACAAAACCGAGATAGGAAAGCCGTAATTCATGGATCACTAGATTGCCTAAAGAGGGTGTAAGGAAACATTAACAAATACTTAATATAGTTGAAGGCTAATTTGGTGGATTAACTTAGCATGGCCTACTTTAGGCTGGGGTGGGGAATTACAAAAAAAAAAAATTAAAACCTACTGCAATTGTATTAATTCAGTCATAAACTTATTTTTTTGACTAATTCAATCATAAACCACTTGCAATTATATCAATTTAGTCCAGACAACCAATTTTGACCAGTCGTTCGGGCAATGCTCATTTAGCAATTTTTAATAATATTTTATTTTTTTCAAATTTTTTATTAATTTTTCTCTTCTTCCTCCTTTGGCTTCTTTTCCCAATTGGGCAAGGGCCACAAAGTCCTTGCTGGGCGCCAGTGAGGGTGGGCGAGGCTGAATGAGGGCTACAACACTTGTCAACTACCGTGGGAAAAGAAGTCAAAGAGGAAGAAGAGAAAAAACAAGAAAAGGGAAAAAAATTAATAAAAAAATTAGAAAAAATAAAATATTATTAAAAAATTATCACGTCAATGTCAACCGGCTAAAATTGGTCGAATAAACTAAATTGGCACAATTGCAAAAGGTTTAAGACTGAATTGACAAAAAAAATGTTTATAATTAAATTGATTCAATTGCAATAAGTCTACGGCTTTTATTAGTAATTCTCCCCCAAAAGGAGTGTGGAAATAGTGGTAGCCATGCCTATTACAAATTTATATAGCGTTTTAGAAGATAAGTGCGTTTTCCGAACAAATTTATGAGAAATGGTTTCAAGAAGAATCTCCCGGACAGCCATGAGACTAAAAATGACAGATAAGATTCACAAGCCACGAAACTTTCCGGTTTTATTTTAGAATCTCTCAAAGTAAAAGGGAAAAAAAAATACGTATCGCAGATAAATGCGGAACCTTGGACGACATAGTGGAGAACATCAACGACCTGGTGATGTCCATCACGTGGAGTCTGCTGAGAGGCCACCAGCCGCACAAGCTTTACAGTATCCTGAAGGTGGTCCACCAGTTCTCTGTCCATGGCAATGGCTGCAAGGCGACAGTGATGCTGGTTTACGTGAAGAAAGACGCCAGAAATCCAGATCCCCACGACTATATGAAATTCCTCATTCAAATGCTCAAGGAGGCAGACAAAGCCGCCACTGCCGAGCAATGAAAAAAATATGCTTGAAATGTTAAATCAATAAATTTGAGGGACGATGTTCTACGTGTGGTTCAAGTACTCAATAACATGCTTTGGAAGCATGAAAGGGCGGATGTTTAGCTGCCCACTATAAGTATGTTAAGCTTTCAACAGTGCATGATGGTGTTGTACTCCAATTTGAATATATAATATAAGTGGTGCTTTGTGCGTCTAAAGTTCAGTCAGTTGTGTTCACAAAAAGAAGGAGAAAAAAAAATTGCATGTGGTATAGTGATTTTGGTATCTTTTGTGGCCTGAAATTTGCTTTCTACCACGTGGAAAAAAAAACCATATGCAAAACCATTGTTTGAAACAAACGATACGAATTTACCATATTCTTATATTACTATATCCATATTATTTTAAGTAAAAGAGATGCATACAATATAGATCTAGTGGAGGTCGGTTTATAGCAGTCGAGGAACGAAACTTTGGGTGAAAATTAGGCACACGACACGAGCTCAAATCCTCAAATCACCAAGACCAAATTAGACATTCATGTCATTTAGACCACCCATCTGGACTTGAACTCGCGTTTTACCATATCCTCAAGATTGGTGAGATTTTTCATGAAATTTGAACTCTAGCCCTACACGATGCTGGCCTGGTTTTGTTAGCTTGGGTTAGCTTGGGCACAGGTATTATGCTAGAAGCCTGCCTGAACTCGTCTTGCTCGACTCATTGATCACCTCCAATTGGCATGTCACCTCTAGCCAATCACGATACATCTAGAAAAGTCTTGGATTTTATAAGTATTGTATGGCCGAAACAATTAAATCTTGCATATGTGGATCTGGGTGGATTCGCAACTCTATTCCTTCGCTACCCAACATCGGCCGGGGTGTTGCACTTGCATTTCACAGCTCTGAGGGCATTTTTGGGATGTAGATCATGGCATTGATTCTCACTCTCATGTAATTGTGCCCCCCTCAGCATTATTGCTCGGTAAATTCCACTGCGATTCCTGTAACTAGTACTGCTTTATATATTTTACTTTCTTTTAAGCTGTTAAGTGATACCGGAGGTGTCGGACATTTAAAAAATAACATAAGTATGACAAGCTGGTAAATGCTTACCACCTAAGGAAATCACTTCACTATACACGGTACATCACATGATAAGCATTTGCTAACTAAGAAATCCACCTTAAAATACCACGCGTGAGTATGTAACTCACCACTAAATGGAATCCACCAAAGAAGTATGAAGTTGCAATGAAACTCAAATCCAAGAGTTTAATTTATAAAAATTCATTGAAACTATCATTTTTCCTTGAGAAAATGTGAGAGGGGTTTATATAGACACAAATTGGAATGACCCTCCAGGTTTGGCAAATACCAAGACACCAACATTTTAATTTCCAAGATAAAGACCAACAACCATGGGCAAAACATGAATAACAACATTCACTCTGGACTCAAAGGATCTAGAAACTAAATGCAGTGCACATGACTCAACAAATAAACTAAAGAAAAATCATTCTCGTATTTCCTGAGCAGCATTTAGAATTTTGGAAAAATTTTATCTAAAATCTCCAAATTGCTTGAAACTTGATTCGTTAGAGATTAGACATGTAGGCTTTTCCAACTATTATAATATTTGACCATTGAAGTATGAAAAGTCTCTCAAACAACATATGAAAGCAATTCAAACAGTCCAACCAGCAGAGGTACGCTTAACCGAGCTTCAAATAATTTCGCATTGATTGTCAGATAAGCCTTAATCTTCTCGAGACGATCCTTTGTCATTAAACTTCAATTTCCAAAATCTTAAGCCTATGAATTGACGGGCAAATTCCTTCTAGTGTTTTATTTCCATAAGTTATTTGCACGTATCGATGAACTTGGGCGGATTTAGAGTGGAGCTGGATGGGGCTCCGGCCTTCCCAATTTCCCCAAATTATGTTTAGGCCCCTATTTTCAAAAACACATGTTCATCCATAAATCTTGGCCCCATCAAAATTATTTAACATCTTTGCATTTCAAAAATTAAGGAAGTATTGCTACGAATTTTTAGCAAAAAATCCTTCCGAATTTAAGAGCTAATTTTAGAAAAATGATGCATTTAAATTGTGAAATACGAGAAATGATGAGTAATATTTCCAAACTTGAGAAATAATGCTTTGGCGCAGATAGAACGATGGAACTCTGCTATTAGGTCTTACCTGCATTTTTTGTAGCTTTAACTATCAATTGAAAACTTACACACTATTGGCTTAACATGAGAGGTTCTTTAAGAGAGAATTCCCAGGTCTCAATTATCCTAGTAAGTAAAAAACTAATGATGTAGGGAAAAAAAGAAGAGCTATTATCCGAATATTATTAAGTTAGTTACTAATCTATTTAAAAGTTAAATATCCTTTGCTAATTATTTTGTGAAGTTGTTGACACATTAAAATGCCCAAATTCCTGGCTGTCAATCTCGGACTAGGAGAGGCCAAAGATGTGGCAAAAGTACAATTCACTAAGTATTGGGAGCTTTTAGTCGGCAAGTATAGAAATCGCCG
Source organism: Angophora floribunda (assembly GCA_014182895.1). Classification (NCBI taxonomy): domain Eukaryota; kingdom Viridiplantae; phylum Streptophyta; class Magnoliopsida; order Myrtales; family Myrtaceae; genus Angophora; species Angophora floribunda. Next base: position 25,506,595 of record CM024711.1, on the reverse strand, counting down.
AGACCACTAAACACTTGCCGGCAGTAAAAGCAAAAGGAAATTACTAAATTTTGAGACATGAGTGTCAATGAATGACGTTTAATTTGATCAGCAAGAAGGCCACGACTAAAACTGATCACGACAACCTAGATTACCAGGTAACTGCCCAAGTAAAGAGTTCGATAATTACAAACGCAATTTGCTTAGGTAAACAATATGGCCATGCAGAAGTAAGATTGACAGGATCCTGTTATTGTATAGCCGTAGATCACGGGAGGCCACTAACTATAAAGGTCGAAAATATAGGTCATTTCAATCAGCAGGAAGTGGAGCTACAAGTTACAGAAGTAATTATCAATGATTGAGAAGTAACGGCTATCGAAGTAATGTGTTTGCTTAGTAATTGCTTGTAAATAAGCGTGCTGGATTTTAGGAGTCGTATAAATGTGTTTGGTTTTGTTGTGAACCTTTGTTAACTATGGGTAGTAGTGCAAATAGCCGAATCGTAATTCGTAGCAGAAAAAAAAAACTACCAATCAATCAATGAACATCATAATAAACCTACCAATCCAACAAAGAAAGCGAATGAAGAATCCTAGTTCCCCACTCTCGTGTGTGCGCGATCTCAAGTCGAAGCAATTTAGAGGTCGCCCGTGGCCGACAATCACCGATCAACCTCAGTTCTGAGGCAGTGATGGCTCGGGAGGTGGAGGTGGAGGGGAGGGGGAAGGGGGTGGGGGAGTTTTAGCTGTTGAGTTTTGTGCATGTCAAAGTCATACACGAGTTGCCTTTAAACGTGTAAACCAACCGGTCATAGAGCCGTGACGGATGAATAAAACATTGTAATTTCAAGTAATATGAATTGGCCGAAGGAGTCCGAGAAAACGCTAATATTGAACATTGAAACATAACCAAGTCCAACTTTTGGTGAAAGATTGCATGTTGCAATTCGTTATTTTTCAAATGGAGATCTTAAAGCTGCAAAGGAGTGAGAGCTAATTCGTCTGACGGGATTGAGAAAATGGGCGATATTCTTGTACTTAATGGACGCTAACCCAAGTTGAGCTAAGGCTAAGGCCTAGCAAAACATGCCTTAGATGTAGCTAAGTCCAAGATAAGGCTCGAAAGAACCCTCATAATGGGCTTAGCTCAATCTATTATTTTGACCTACATTTCACATAGTGATTGGATGTTCATTAGCAATTTGAATATTTCGTCCGTCAATGCATTGAGTTAGGTGATTGAGTGAGCTAAAGACAACTTAGGGGTGAAAGGATATTGATTTACTTCATTTTAAGTTGAAGAACTTTTCTCATCTCACTTTCAGAATAGTGGGTTTGTGTAGAACTTTTCACGTCAAGATAAGTGGCACACATAGGATGACAATGAACAGCGACCCAATTTGGTTCAACCAAGCACGTGAAGTTTGAAAATCATTTCATGGAAATAATTTGCGATATGCATGTTTGTAGTCATCAAATTAGAGTCCCATAACAGGAAAATTTCCTCCAACGCAAAACACGATTCTAAGTGAAAATGAGGTGCAAAAAAACGATATATATTATTTCAGAAATTCACCCTCGTGGAAGAAAATATAATTTTTGTACACGGAAAGGCAGAAACCTCACAGCAAAAGATAAAGTTGGCATGTTGCAATTCGTCATTCTTCGTAGATAGATCTTTATGGCTACAAAGAAGTGAGACCTAGATTCGTTGAATGGGATTGAGAAAAATGCTACAAAGATAAAACTTGTACTTAATGGATGCTAAACTCAGACCCAAGTTGAGCTCAAACTTAGCAAAACATGCCTCAGATGTTGCTGAGTCCAAGATAAGGCTCGAAAGAACTCTCGTAATGGGCTTAGCTCAAACTACTATTTCGATCTCCATTTCACAAAAGGATTGGATGTTAGTAGCAATTTGCGCATCTGATCGTCCAATGCATTATGTCAGACAATTGGGTAAGGTATATACAATTTTTCTCTTGCACTTTAAAATTTCTTTTTGGTATTTTTGGGCATAGTGCACACTTTTCTCCTGCATAATCTATCGATTTTGTCTCTCCCCCTAATTAAGTGGTGAAGGACCCACGTTTTACTTCATCATTTCTGAAATCTGCAAGCAAAAGCGTATTCATTCCCCGAAATCATCATACGATGAGAAGATAACTCGATTCATTAATTAAGCCAGTAAACGTAATCATATTACAAGACAGGTCACTAAAGCAACGGAAGGCCGACCCATACGTATCTTGTACCAGAGACAATCAGAACACACGCTGACTTCACCTGTGATTCCTCGAAGAACTCACAGCCTTCGAGAGCCACCGGCAAGGTTGATCCACCCCGCTGGACTCAACATTACTCAACCAGAGCACCATGTCCTAGTAGATCTTGCCATCATTCCACAAGATGGAGCTCTTGTTCGCCAGGCAGTTGCCCTTCCAAGGCTGGACTTTGGCGATCGTGGTGGTGCTCGGGAGGTTCTCCAGGCGCATCTCTATAGCATTTACGTACAGCATGATGTCGATCTTGGCCTCTCCCATCTTGTCTTCCTCATGTTTGCTATAACATTTAATAACTCAGTCGAATTACATCTTTTATACATATAATGTTCGTATTCAGAATAAGATACCCCTTTTAGGAAATTACTTAGATTAAGAAACCCCTAAAATTAGGAAACTTACTTGGATCAGTTCCTTCGTAGGCTCAAGCTCAAGATAAATTCTCAACAAAAAATATACAAAGAGCGCTTGGAAAAAGGGATAGCCCTTCTTTGAGAACATATGTGGTATGCTCGCTTGCAAATTGCTTCTCAAAGAATTGTTATGCATTGGCGTTTGTAACGACCCACATTTTGTTGCTAATGCAAATTGCCATAATGCACTTTGCGTGTTTCGCCAAATTATATTTGGGGGTTGGAATGACTTGCTCGTGTAAATACAAGTCTCATTGTTGTCGCGACCTAATTTTTTTTTTTCAGAAGGTTTGTTTGGGGAACCTTTGGTTAGGTTTAGGGGTATTATTAACTTTAGACCAACAACCATTCATTAACTCGGGCTCTCCCAAGCCCATACCTCATGCAACATTGGGTATTCAAAATTTTAATCAGTTTAACACATGCAAATTCAAACAAAGGAGTCGCCACTAACCTTTTTAGGGTCGGCTAGAAACCCAGTAAGATACGGGATAATACCTTACTATTACGCAACCAGAAATTCTAAATTCGGGGATTTGGTTACATTAATCATACGACTAACGCTCTTTTGGTAACTAACTCAATTGTGTATTAATTAAGGCCAAGACAATCTATTCAAGAAATCTAAGGCTTATCCTAACCATTCTAATGCAGGAAGATAACATCCAAAATATTTAAGTGTGCAATTAATTATCATCACAAAATAAAGAAAGAGAGAGCATCCTAATATTGTCCCTAAAAAGAAAAATATAACGTAAACAAAAAACCCTATTGCAGAGCCCTAAGGGCTTGTCCAATTTTAGGTTTTTCTTTCTTTTTTAAGGGTTTTCTAAATTTTTGCAATTTTTTTTTCAGATTTTTCTGAATTTTTGTGAAATTTTTATATTTTATATATTTTTAATTTTTTAATATTTTAATTTTTTGGTTTTTTTTTTTTTAAAGAGTTTTCAAGATTTTTGATATTTTAAGGTTTTTCTGAAAATATTTTAAAATTATTAATAATTTTGGAATTTCCTAATTTTTCTAATTTTTTGGAATTTTGGAATATTTCAGATTTTTTTGTATTTTCAAAATTGTTTAATATTTTCATGATTTTTCTGAAGTTAAAAACATATTATTAATTTTTAAGGATGTTTTCCAATTTTTAAATATTTTTAATGTTTTTTTGTATTTTTTTTTTATTTTTATTTTAAAACCCAACACCTTACGGCACGAGCCGACGACAGCCATGCACCACCAGTGTCCGCGTTCCCGAAGGCACACCTCCCTTCGGTTGTATGTATAGTATCTCAAAAACTAAATATCTAAAAATTTTCCCTCTCTTTTTTATATTGATATTGAAAAATGGAAAAACCAAATGTGGTTTTTCAGCCACAAAAGCCAAAATTTAGGACAAATTGGAACCATTAACTATTAAATGGGACTGTAAATTCATGAACGATTCTTGGATTTGAATCCAAAATTGTCTTTTCTTAATCCTAATCCTAATTCTAATTAGATAAGAAAATCCAAATTGATACATAACTAATCAATATTGATTCTTTTCCATAAAAAAAATCCTTTCCAATTTCCATTATAACAGAAAATTAATAATTCGGATTGGGTCAGGAAATCCGGCCCTACTAAACCAACTCGGACCCTATCGGTCCAGGTTGGGCTATCGACCGGGCTAGCCCTAAGGCTCACGCGAATTTTTCATCAAAAATGGCCCACAAAGAATTTACAACAACCCATTAAAGATTATGGCCCGCTCCCTTTTCTATTCTTTTTAGCCCAGCCACTTTCAGCCCACACCAAAAATCAGCCAAACTCTCAGCCTAGGCCCACTCAAAGCCCAGCCCCTATTTTAATTTTCGGCCACTTTTGTTTTTCTTCTTTTTATTCTTTTTATTTTTTTTCTTTCCCGGTCCTCTTCCTGTTGCCGGTCATCTTCAACCTCTCGGCGCACGCTTGCTGCAACTCCGCCAGCTGCACCGACGCTCCTACAACTTCTCCGTCGGACTAACGCCAACACCGCCATCCACCGGTCATCCACTTCGACGGACGTTGACTGTCATCGGCCCCGACCTCCGGCGACGCTCAATCTCTCCTATTTCTAGAACTGAAAACAACCTTCGCCCCCCTCAGCGATACACAATCATTTCGCGAAACCCACATAAAAACACCATGAAAATAAACAAATCAAGCACGGTTCATCAAGCACAGAAGCGGGAGCACGTCGATCTCGAGTTTAAACACGGATTCACTCTCAGTACTTTCTTGGACATTTTATAAAATACATGGAGTGCATCGACAATAGTGAGGACCTAGCATCATTCAAGACCTGGATTCGGGTAAGGACCAATCACACAAGATTTAGGCAAGAGATTAATCCAGAAACAGGTCCTATGCATTCAAACGTGAGCATGAACATAGAGCACACATTCCCGGTCTCAGCTGAACCAAAACGAGGGGGAGTAAAGCATCCGATAGAGAAGAAATGAGCACGAGCTCGACAGCCGGAGGTGGCCCTACCCAGCTCGGAGACGACGATGTAGAAATTCTCTACATAAACAACTAAATATGAATGTAAAACACCAAAATCGATACGCACAACGGATGTAAAACGTACATGTTTGAACCATAACTTACTTGAAAAAAATAAATCTGACTTATGGTAATTAGCGATCTATCGGAATGCTAAATCTTCCTCTCTATGATCTATCTCGGCATAACAGCTTTAATAGGGTTCAAGCGATTGATAGGTATAACCTACCATTTTATAAGTAGAGAGGGGGCCTGAAATCTAATCAATAGTGTGTTAATTGGGCCTCCCATTACAAGCTTCATTAAACACACGCTTTATCTTTCTTCTACTCAACTGTTTCCCGTTATTAATAGATGCAAAAACCCAATTTAATAAGATCACTTAAAGGTTTAACATATATTGGAATATCCATTAACCCGATTATTTAAAATAAAAAATTAATTAATTAATGTAAACCCATTATAAGAAATTTCCAATAGGCAAAAGAAGGCGAGCTCTAGATATAGTGGACTTAGTCTAGTCGCCTCGCAACGCCTCCGAGCCGGGATCCTCGAGACAGAGCAGTTTCAAGACCAACGAAGGTGAAGGCGAGGCTGACTTGGAAAAATGAGTCGAGGAGGGAGAAATGCCGTGCCGTCGACCTTGGTTCAGGCGTAGTGGTCGCCGGAACGATCCTCCAACTCTCGCCCCAGCTCTCACTCTCTCCGTTTCACCCCGTTCTTCTCTGGTTTTTTCCTTTGCCTTCCCTTCGGTTTCTGCGTTTTTTCTCTCCTTCCCTCCAAAAACCGAAAACCAGCCTCCCCTCCTTCTGCACTGGTTTTCTTCTCTTCCCCCGCGTCAGCCCGCTGCTCAGGCTCGCGAGTTCTCCCTTCTGTTTTGCCCTCTTTTTTTTTTCGTTTCTTCTTCTGCACTTTTCTTCCAAAACCATTAAAATCAGCCTCTATCACTCTTCTGTTCAGCCCTCAAAAACCCAGAACAACAGCCAGCCTCCTTCGCTTTCCTTGCTGCCCGCCGAAAATCGTCCCCTCTCCTCACGCTCTTCTCGTCGGCCGCCAAGGAATTTTTTTTGTTAGCCCTGCGGCCACTCACCACACGACAGCGCAACAGGAGGCACGCCCTCTGCTGGCATCACGTTGCCAACGTCACTTGCGCTGGAGGGGCCTCATTGCGTCTCACTGCTGTATGCACCTCTGTCCGTGTATGCGTCTGTGTGGGTTGAGTGAAGAAGGTGCGAAATGATTGGAAATGGGCTAGGCTTGCTTAAACTTTAATGGGCTTTGGAAAAAGAAAGGAGATGAGCTCTTTCAAGCAAAGATGGGCCAAGGAAAAGAAAAAAAAAGGGCTGGACGAAAGTTTGTTAAAAGAGTGGGCCTGACATGCCGGGCTGCTCAATTTCGAAATTCTCCTTCTTTGTGTTTTTTTTTTCGAATTTTTTTAATCTTTTCTATAAATATGTATTTATATTTATATTTGCAAAATAAATTGGCATTTAAAACATGTCAACAAAAATTCGGGTGTTAACAATAGTGAATGCACATATTTAGTGATTAAAGTCACGGGCTCATAACCATTATCTTTAATCACAACTGTCCACAGTAAATTAGGTGGATCTTGGTCCAATCATTTAATTTTCACACACTGCCATTCACATGACGTCATTTACATTGTCACTCATGATGTGACCTATCGTACGACACTTCGGGCATGAGCGATTCGTGAAAAGTAAAATCGGCTCACCGAAAGGCCTAAGCATTTCTATAAATTTGCTTCGGCGCTAACTGCTCATTTGCAAAGTCTAGCTACAACACACGCTCTCTCCACTCTCTACACAGTTTCCTCAATCTTATTTCATTTCCAAGAGCAAAAGGGCAGAATATGGCGCAATCTGAGAAGGTTGAGAGTTCATTGAGCGGTACAATGACGCAGACAAAGCCCTTGAGTTCATCAGCTAAGCATTTATTTGAAATCTACCGGAGTCAACCCCGCCGCTTCCCAAATCACAGGCCTGCTGACATTCAGAGCGTAGAATTGCTCGAAGGTGAATGGGACCAAAAGGACTCAAAAAGGTGCTGGACTTTTGTTGATGGTAAGTCCAAAAATTTGTCACTTGATCTAGCAAATTTTAATTCCCGAATTCCATATCGTATCTATATCTCCTTCGTTTCTTAATTAATTAGTCATCTCGCCATATTATTAATCAGAAAAGTCGATAATTTTCTCCCAATTCTTCTGTTTTGTGATTGACGGTTTGATCGAAAAATGATGGAATTGTCGTTGTTAATTCATCGTCATGAGTTCAACAACTAGGGGCCAATGTATGACGTCAATGTCAATCAAAAAAAGAGTTTTAGATCTTGTTTTTACATTATCATTTCTCTATCTTTTCTAACTTTGTGCTTACAGATTGAAAGGAACAAATGATTTAAAATCCTGAAATGAGTTTCCAGCTTAAAAGAACAAAGTTGAAATTTTGTCAACAAATCCGAGATAGGAAAGCTTAACTCATGGATCACTAGATTGCCTAAAGAGGGTGTAAGGAAACATTAACAAATACTTAATACAATTGAAGGCTAATATGGTGGATTAACTTAGCATGGCCCACTTTAGGTTGGCGTGGGGAATTACAAAAAAAAAATTAAAACCTATTGTAATTGTATTAATTCAGTCATAAATTTATTTTTTTTACCAATTCAGTCATAAACCACTTACAATTATGCCAATTTAGTCCTTTTAGCCAATTTTGACCAGTCGTCCGGGCAACGCTAACGTAGCAATTTTTAATAATATTTTATTTTTTTCAATTTTTTTATTAATTTTTCTCCTTTTTTTTTCTCTTCTTCCTCCTTTGGCTTCTTTTCCCAATTGGGCAAGGACCACAAAGCCCTTGCCGAGCGCCGGTAAGGGTGGGCGATGCTGAACAAGGGCTACGACACTTGTTGGCTACTGTCGGAAAAGAAGCCAAAGAGGAAGAAGAGAAAAAGAAAAAAAGAAAAGGGAAAAAATTAGAAAAATAAAATATTATTAAAAAATTATCACGTCAATGTCGACCAATTAAAATTAGTCGAATAAACTAAATTGGCAAGACACCGCAAAACGAAATGTTTAAGACTAAATTAGCAAAAAAAAAAGTTTAAACTAAATTGACTCAATTGCAATAAATTTATGATTTTTATTGGTAATTCTCCCCCAGAAGGAGCGTGAAAATAGCGGTAGCCATGCCTACTACAAATTTATATAGCATTTTAGAAGATAAGTGTGCTTTCCGAACAAATTTATGAGAAATGGTTTCAAGAAGAATCTCCTGTACAGCCATGAGACTAAAAACGACAGACAAGATTCACGAGCCACGAAACTTTCCGGTTTTATTTTAGAATCTCTCAAAGAAAAAGGTCAAAAAAATACGTATCGCAGATGAATGCGGAACCTGGGAGGACAAAGTGGAGGCCATCCACGACCATGGGATGTCCATCACGTGGAGTCTGCTGAGAGGCCACCGGCCGCACAAGCTTTACAGTAGCCTGAAGGTGGTCCACCACTTCTCTGCCCGCGGCAATGGCTGCGACGCGACAGTGACGCTGATTTACGAGAAGAAAGACCCCAGCAATTCGGATCCCCACGAGTATACGAACTTCCTCACTAAAATGCTCGAGGCAGCAGACGAAGACGCCTCTGACGAGGAATGAAAAAAATATGCTTGAAATGTTAAATCAATAAATTTGAGGGACGATGTTCTACGTGTGGTTCAAGTACTCAATAACATGCTTTGGAAGCATGAAAGTGTGTTAAGCTTTCAACAGTGCATGATGGTGTTGTACTCCAATTTCAATATATAATATAAGTGGTGCTTTGTGTGTCTAAAGTTCAGTCAGTTGTGTTCACAAAGAGGAGAAAAAAAAATCGCATGTGGTAAAATGATTTTGGTATCTTTTGTGCCCTGAAATTTGCTTTCTGCTACATGGAAAAAAAAAAACCATATACAAAACCATCATTTGTTTCAAACGATACGAATTTACCATATTTTTATATTACTATATTCATATTATTTTAAGTAAGAGAGATGCATACAATATAGATCTAGTGGAGGTCAGTTTATAGCAGTCGAGGAACGAACTTTGGGTGAAAATTAGGCGCACCACACGAGTTTAAATCCTCAAATCACCAAGACCAAATCGGACGTTCATGTCATTTAGACCACCCATCTGAACTTGAACTCACGTTTTACCATATCCTTGAGATTGGTGAGATTTTTCATGAAATTTGAACTCTAGCCCTACACAATGCTGGCCTGGTTTCATTAGCTTGGGTTAGCTTGGGCACAGGTATTATGCTAGAGCCTGCCCGAACTCGTCTTGCTCGACTTATTGATCACCTCCGGTTGGCATGGCACCTCTAGCCAGTCACGATACATCAAGAAAAGTCTCGGATTTTATAAGTATTGCATGGCCGAAACAATTAAATCTTGCATATGTGGATCCGGGTGGATTCACGGCTCTGTTCCTTCGCTACCCGACATTGGCCGAGGTGTTGCACCTGCATTTCACAGCTCCGAGGGCTTTTTTGGGATGTAGATCATGGCATTGATTCTCACTCTCATGTAATTGTGCCCCCTTCAGCATTATTGCTCGGTAAATTCCACTGTGATCCCTGTAACTAGTATTACTTTATATATTTTACTTTCTGTTATGCCGTTGAGTGATACCGGAGGTGTCGGACATTTAAAAAATAGCATAAGTATGACAAGCTGGTAAATGCTTACTTGGTCATGCCACACCCTACACGATGACCACACATGCATAACACAATAAAGGCACACCGCACTCTCAGTAATGCGTTAGTCAATCACACTCAAGTTGTATCATAGGTGATCTCATCTAGTCATTGCCATACCCTATATGATGTCACATTAGGCTCACATGATCAATGCCACAAACTCATGCATATCATAAACAATGCAACAAGCACAAGCATAATCAGAACACAATGTCAACTTGTCTCTCATGCACCATTGCATTCATGCGTGTTCCAATTATTAAGACCCATTGGGCCACGGCACAACCCTCAGGTTGGTGGTCTACTGGTTGTAAACCAGACATCGTCCTCCTTTGTGAGGCACGGCTACGTCATGGGCCTCCCCTCAGACGACATTTCTGAATGAGCATATGCCCAACCTCTATCGCAACCCGCATCCGGACACCCACCGAGAATTCCGACAAGTCAAACTCAATTGACTAACCACACGAGCATACCACCATGATTCATTTTAATCTTGCAAATTAGCCGATGCAAACATGGTACATACTCACAATATAATTCATTGCACATTTCTCAAGCATGAATTGCAGCAAAGAATGATATATGGTCACATTTTATTTCCAAAACCTATCTTGCTTTCATGCCTCATCAGAGAATATACCATTCTTGTTTTTCTCATAAAGCTTGATATGTATACTCCAGACACCTCAGGATTTTGCTTCTTTGTAGCCCATGCAATCAATACGCATACGTCGAGACATAATTAATTAGAACAGTCAAGCACGCGATAATTTTCAACAATCGTATAATTAATCCAATCAGCAATCCAACGTACATTTATGATTACTAACACGTGAATAAATCTCACCATTCAATTATAAATAAACTACACTATGCACAATTAAGCCTCAATCAATTATTATTAAAATTAATAATAATAAATCCGAATTTCATAAATAATAATAATTCCGAATTTCAATAAATAATATAAATCCCGAATTCAATCAATAACAACTAATTCCGAATTTAATAACTAATAACTAATTCCGAATTTCAATAAATAATATTAATCCCGAATTCAATCAATAACAATGTTGACACCCGAAATTTTTGTTTATCTTTATTTTAAATGCCCATTTATTTTTGCATTTATAAATACATATTAATTTATAGAAAAAAATTAGAAAAAAAAATTCTAAAATTCGAAAAAAAAAATCTGCATGGGCTGGCTTAGCCCAGCCCATCCTATACATCTTCCCCTTGGCCCAGCCCATCTCCCTCTCTCTTTCTCCCTCGGCGCCCGACCCATCCTCTCTCCTCCTTCCTCCTCTCCGCACGACAGGAGCATGAAGAGGGGCAGCAGCAGCGAGGGATCGACAACGACGTTTCGGCCATCCTCGGAGGTGACGTCACCCGCGTGATTCCAACAAGGGAAGATTCCCTTGCTGCGCTGTCACGCGGCCATTGGAGGGGCGGAGAAACGGTTATGCAGGAGGATCGACGAGCAGGAGGAGGGCGGCGATTCTAGTCAGAGCAAAAAAGGAGAAAAAAAAAACGAGAAGAAAAGAGACGAGAAGGGAGAGGAGAAAGGAGCGAACGAGGGAGAAAGACAGAGGGCGACGCCTGATCCGTGGCCGACGTTTCCTCGCCGCACCTCAACTCCAGTACCGGAAGTAGCAGAAAGAGAGAGAGATGGGCAGATTGAACAGAGAAGGAAGAAAACCAGAAAACAGAGAGAAAGAAAGGGGTGGAACGCCAGAGACAGTGAGACCCGAGAGAGAAAACCAGAAGGAAGAAGGAGACGCGAAGGGACATCCAGACACCGCCTGAGACCGTCCACCAGCTCTCCTCCGCCACGGCTTGCTCCCTAGACCAGGTAGGCCTCTTTTCCGCCCGTTTCTATTCTGCTTGGTGAAGTGGAGGGCGGAGCTCGCGCCGACCAGTTAGCGCGAGCCCCGGCCCTTGTCAGTCTTCCATCTTGCTCCTGCCTTTCCCTTATGCCATGTTTAAAGACCTCCGGCGGGTGTGAGACTCGGTTGAGCCACAAACTCCCGAAACCAATAGTGCCCATTAGGTGTTTGACGAAATGCCCGAAGGAGACCCAGAAAATTTCATGGATGAATCTAGCTTAGACAACCTGGTTTCGTAGGTTTTTGGTCGTATATTGTTTACATTCGTGTTGCTCTCAATATTATACCTGTTTTCGCAAGATTTCCATGCATTTTTTAGTCGAAAGGAGGTGTTTTTGTTTTTCCGGCAAGGGCGTGCTTCCGGGTCGCCGGAGATCGTCCCCGGCGACGTCTAGCGTCGTCTGGATAGAACGGCCGACGCTGTACGCCACAGCGACACTTTTAGGATCGGTGCGATCTCGTAGTGATTTCGGCAGTAGTGCGAGAGGGAGACACTAGGTTTCCGGCGAGGCTCCGGCGTGGGGCGTCCGCGGAGAAGAAGACCAGCGAAAAAAAAAAAAAAAAAGAGGCCAGGCCGAAAATTTAGACAGGAGAGGCTGGGCCGGCCATTTTTTATTTGATCGTGTGGGCCTAATCCGAGCTTGGGCCATCTTTTATTAGGAAATAGAAATGGGCTTCTTCTTTTAATTTTGTTGCTGGGCCATTTTTAAAAAAATATTTCGACCGGGCCGTTCGGCCAGCCCGGTCGTTGCTCCGTCCCAGCCCGATATGGGCCGGGTCGGCTTAGTAGGGCCGGGTCACCCGACCCGATCCGAATCACTTTTTTAATATTAGTTTAAAATTTTAAAAAATTAAAAAAATCAAATATTTCAGAATTTTTTAAATATATATATATATATTAAAAAATCTTAGAAAATCTTTAAAAAAGAAAATTTCGCAAATCCTTAACAATTAAAAAAAATTAAAAATTAAAAAATAATTTTGTTCCGGAAAGGTTTTAAAAGTTTGTTTTCATTTCATTTTATTTTTATTCTTTTTTTTCGGATATTCAAAAATTCCAAAAAAATTAGAAAATCCCAAAAAAAAAGTAATAAATGTTTTTCTTTAAAATTTTCAAAAATACCAAAAAATATCAAAAAAATCTTGAAAAGCTTTTTTAATTTCGGAAAATTCGAAAATGTTAAAAAATATAAAAATTTCAGAAAATTCAGAAAAATCAGAAAAATTGTAAAAATTCAGAAAAAAAGGGACCAAAATTGAATAAGCTTTAGGGCTCTACAATAGGATTTTTGAACGTGTTGCCATGATCTTGGTTAATACACAATCAAGTTAGGTAGAAAAGGCGTTAGTGCATGTACTAACGTAATCAATCGCCCCCGACCCCAAACCCTTGCGTAAAAAAAAAGCGAGACACGCTCCCACGTGTCTCGCCATTTTGGTTTCTAGTCGACCTTAATAGGTTAGTGGCGACTCCTTGTTTGAAGTTTTTTACGAATATCCCAACGTCGCGGATGTATGGGCTTAGGAGAAATTCGAGTTAATTGAGAGAGCGCCGTGCGATTAACAATACCCCTAAACCTTATATATATTATTATTTTCAAAAATTTAGGTCGCGACAAACAACTAATTCCGAATTTAAAAACTAATAACTAATTCTGAATTTAATAAATAATATGATGTCCGAAATTAAATAGTAATAATAATTCCGAATTTTAATAAATAATAATTATTTCGAATTTAATAAATAATATATTAGAAAAATTGTTTCTTTTTAATAAAATACTCTTAATCCGGATTATCCCACTAATCCTTGATTACTCTAACTAACTATTGTTAATTATCCATAAACATACTTAACCACATAAATAACACATAATCGCGATTAACTCTAATCTAATCTCCCCCTAAACAAGTTTAATGAACTAATTGAGGGTTGACAACGTAAACTCACCCAGTGACGAATCCGACGACACCAGCGTGACAGCGATGACGAGGTAGACGAGTGGCGCCTCTGCTTTACCGAAACCAAACGTTTCAAAACCGGATCTCGGTCTAAACAGTCCGGACCAAGCTGACCTGCAGGGAATGGGGACTTTGCGGCGGCTTTGGCCGACTAAGACGGGCTCCGGTGACCGGACAGTGGCGGCTGGGAGCAGAGGCCGGCAGCTGCAAAACCGGCAGGACAGAGGAGGAAATGGGTTGGTTCAGGTGGCTGTTAGGCTCCGGCAGCGGCCGACGAAGCGGCGGCGTGATGACGGCGACTGAGGCGACGAACGAAGGGGGCGGCAGCAGCAAGGGAAATGTAGCAGCAACAATGTGGTCGGCCGAGCAGCAACCGAAGGAGGAGGAGGAGGAGAAGAAGAAGAAGAAGAAGAAGAGAGAGGGCTGCATGCAGTACATGCCTGGGGAAGGGAAAACCGCACGTAGGAGAGAGAGAGAGAAAGTCAGAGGTCAGGGGGAAGCAAGAGGGGCGACTGACTGCATGGGGAAGGAGGAAAGAAGAGAGAAAAGAGAGGAAGAAGAGGGGAGAAGGGACGTGAGAGAAGGGAGAGAGAGAGAAGACAAGAGAGGGATAGGAGAGAGAGAGAAGCGGCTGAAGGGGGCGGGGGAGAGGGGGGGCCGAAAATCCCGAAGCCTCTCCCATTTTCCTCTTAGATTCAAACAAAGATTGTCTCTCAGTCTAAAATGGACTTGGGGCAATTTTGTCCCTTCGCGGTTCTCGGAACCGAAAATCACCGAAACACCCTTGGCTCGAAAATACGTAATGGGAAACGTCGGGTTCAATCATTCGACTCGAATATCCTTATTTTGACGTTCCCAAATGGATCGAAATTTTTGATCTCCTCGTGAGGCACAGCTACGTCATGGGCCTCTCCCAGACGGCATTCCTAAAGGAGCATAGGCTCGACCTCTACCGCAACCCACATTCGGACACTCGCCAGGAATTCCGACAAATCGGACTCCGTCCCCCGATCTACTGCCAGGGTGACGGGTTCAATTAACTGACCACACGAGCACACCACCGTGATCCATTTTAATCTTGTAAATTAGCCGATGCAAATGTGATACATGCTCAGAATATAAATCACTACACATTTCTCATATTGCAAAAAAGAATGATACGTGATCACAATTTATTTCAAAACCCGTCTCACTTTCATGCATCATCAAAGAATATACCATTCACACTTTTCTCGCAAAGCTTGACATATATACACCCGACACCTTGGAGTTTTGCCTTTTTATAACACATGCAATCAATACGCATACGTCCAAGCATAAGTAATTAGAACGGTCAAGCACGCAATAATTTCCAACAATTGCGCAATTAATCCAATCAACAGTCCAAGATGCGTTTATAATTATCAACACATAAAATAAATCCCATAATTTTATTATAAATAAATAGCACCATTCGTAATTAGACCACAATCAATTATTATTAAAATAATTAATAATAATTCCGAAATTCATAAATAATAATAATTCCGAATTTCAATAAATAATATTAATTCGAACTTCAATAAATACTAATAATTTCGGAATTTAATAAATAATAATAATAATAAGAGGTTATTTCTTTTTAATCAAATAATACTAATATGGATTATCCTACTAATCCTTAATTACCCCAACTAATCACCGATAATTATCCCGAACCACGATTAACCACGTAAACCACATATAATCACATTTAACTTAATCGGCCTCCTAACTAATATAAAGTCTAATCTAATCTCCCCCTAAACGATTTTAACGGATTAATTGAGGGTTTAGAGCATAAACTCACTCGGCGACAAATCCGACAACACCGGTGCAACGGTGATGATGAGGGCGGATGAGTAGTGCCTCCAGTCCATCGAAACCAAGTGTTTCAGAACCGAGTCTTAGCCGAAACGGCTCGGACCAAGCTGACCATCAGGAGAGGAAGACTCTACGGCAGATTCAGGCGGCCGAGAGGCTCGGGAACGGTACTCTGGCGGGCATGCGGTGGCGACCGGCGACGGCGCGCAGCGGCGAGGCTGCTGGCCGCCTGACCGCATCACGGTTAGAGGGACCAAGAGGGAGAAAGAAGGCACGGCGACGACAGAGGCTACTGGGACGGCTCCCAACTGCGGTCCAGGGCGGCCGGACTGCGGCAAAAGGCGGCTGGACGGCGAGGGCGGCCATCCCGACCCCTACCCGAACAGAAAGATAAAGGGAAAGGTGGAGGCGGCGACTGCTCGAGCTGGGGTGGTCGGGCGAAGGACGGCGGTGGCCAAGCGACGGCGAGGCAGGGGCTCGCTGCTTCGGCGTCAAGGCGGGCGTCTTTGGCAAGGGCCGAAACAGAACCGAGAGGGAGGAAAAAGGAGGCGGTACAATAGCGCGGCTTGGCTGTTGGCTCAGCTGGCCGGTTGGTCGGCTTCCGGTAGCTACCAAAGTGGAGGGATGACGGCGAGGGTGGCTGAGATGGGCGACGATAGGCCAGCTCGGTTCAAACCAAAACCGAGAGAGAGAGAGAGAGAGAGAGAGAGAGAGAGAGAGAGAGAGAGAGAGAGAGAGAGTGGCGATAGAAAGTAGCAGGGCGATGACCAACGGTGGCTCACGACGGCGATCCTTGAGCAATCCAGCGTCTAGGCAAGGTGGCAGGCGTTACAACAGCGCCGGCGGCGCGACCAAAACTGGAGCAAGGCGGCAACAATGCTCGGACGGAGGGAGAAGACAGAGAGGCGGCGCTAGTTGCTGCAAAATCGTCGAACGGCGAGACCGACGGTGAGCTGGTCGGACAGCAAAGCTGCGGTGGCGACAGGTGGTGGTCGCCAATAGTGGCGGCAGCAGCTTTGGCTGAGGGAAGAAGAAGAAGAAGAAAGAGAAGAAGAAAACGAAGTTGCAGAGGGGAGGGGGCGAACGTGCATGGGGAGGAGAGGAAGAGAGAGAGAGAAGGAAAGTCAAACAATAAGGGGGGAAGAAAGGATGCGGCAGAGAGAAAAGAGGGGAGGGAATATGCGGCAGAGGGGAGATAGAGAGAACGTGCGGGAGAAGGGAGAAAAACTGGAGGGGGGATTTTAAAATGTGGGGAAAGAAATGAGGGAGAAAAACCCTAAAAAAAATCAAATAAGCTTATAGAAGGAGGGTAATTTGATCTTTTTACCCCTGGAGCACGATTCCTAAATATCCGATCCTAATCTTGGCCCGTTAATCCAATTCGGGCAATTTCCAAACTTATCGATAAATTGGGAATTAATGAGGCGTTCTCCAATATTTTTGTCTTGACGTCCTTGAAAGTTCGGTACTCGAAATCGGATTGAATTTCGTGATTAATTTCAACCAGTCGCAACTTTGATACGACCTGACTTCCAAGCAGCATTTAGGGTGTTCCACGCATTTGACCCGTGGTTAATAGCTTTTCAATCCACGATCATATCTATT
Organism: Angophora floribunda; assembly: GCA_014182895.1. Classification (NCBI taxonomy): domain Eukaryota; kingdom Viridiplantae; phylum Streptophyta; class Magnoliopsida; order Myrtales; family Myrtaceae; genus Angophora; species Angophora floribunda. The sequence continues at coordinate 25,489,321 of CM024711.1, read as the reverse complement.
CAAATCAGGGTGATTCTCAATTATCATGTAATCGTAAGAGATCAATTGCTCACGCCGAATACATAGCCAACAGGAAATCGGTTTAACATCGTTCGTCGTTAATATCAAAGCCATGCAAAATCACCCGTAATCCGACCACATACTCCGCCGAATCGATTTATTTCCGTTCGCTAATTAATCTGCAACAATGTGGTATCATCCCTAATATAGCTAGTGTTAACACCTAGAGGGGGGTGAATAGGTGCAGAGGGATTTTACACACAAGTATATAAAACTTTTTACAATCTACAAATAGAAATTAAATAGAGAAAGTAGAGAAGATTGCAAACACAGTTATAGTGGTTCGGCTTTAGACAAGCCTATGTCCACTCTCTAGGCGATCAGCCAACAGGCTGGATTTCACTATGTGATCAAATGTGATTACACACTCTTGAGTGTTAGCACTTGATGATGATATATCTCACAAAATTACTCTTTTTTGTAATACACTAGGATCACTCAATCTTGCACTTTTTCAAACAACTAATGAAGAACAGAATCGAGCTTTTGGAATATATTAATCATATCTTTCTTCTTGGTCTCATCCTCTCTTTATATACTCTCCAAGCCACACTTGACCGTTGGTTCTTTCTTTGAGAGATTAGTCTTCCCTTTTCCTTTCTTGGACAGACTTCATAAGGAAAATCGTTTTGACTGTTTGAAGGTAGATCAAATTCCCTTGGATTCTGTTCGCCCACACAATCAAAATCCGGGCTTCCATAAGTGTTCCATTCTTCTTTAGAAGTTGTCTGTTGATTGATCCTGCCAATCAATTTAATACGACAGAATCAATATAAATATTGTAAGTGAAATACCGTTGGTGATCTGGTCCTGTGGTTTGATTCTGAGTCTGCTTGAATTCTCCGTCTGGTACTCATAGACTCAGAGTCTACATCTCTTCGTGTCCTCCGTCTGGTATAGACAGACTCAAAGACTGCGTCTCTTTGTGTCCTCCATCTGGTACGGACATATTCAAATACATCTTCTACTTTCCTTCTGCTATAAGCAGATTAAGAAGAATACATCACACCCTGTGACTTTTCTTCATTAAGAAATGTATGATTTCTGAATGCGTAAAATGAATTGTTAACATCAAAATTAGGGGTTTTCTCAACAATCTCACCATTTTTTTATGGTGACAAAACCTTTTATGCAGATGGTTTGTTGTTCTTGCAAAATATGGTTTAGGCATAATATACTTCGTATAACATAGTAATAAAAGGTATCTCTCCCCAATCACAGAATATCCAATCAGTCAAAGAATAAGAGAATAAGAGAATAAGAATATAAAATGATAATCCATGCACACAATACCTACACCCATGTTCAAAAAAATAACAACAAAACCAACCAGCATTTGTCAGCTCAAAATATCTGCAAAGCTATCTCTCCCCCTTTTTGTCATAGTAAAAAATTCTAATAGCTAAATCAAAGCTGTTAACACCTAAATTTTGATTGATCATTCATAATTTAATGCACAAAAATTTAGGGATTAATTTTAACCCCTAAACAAAAAATATTAGGATTAAATTGCATAGCATATAGTTTTAGAAGCATTTATTGCATTTGCATTGGACAGATAACAGATGGGCTCCAGTTGATGGTTTTAAGCTTTAACTTAACGAGTTTGACTAAGCCCACAATAAGTGAAAATTTGGCCAAGCCCGTTCAAGATCGACAAGTGGGAAGATTGATATATTTCGAAATATTCGATGATGTAGCAGTGGATTTTTCATATATTTGGGTAATATATTCATATATCATCAAGGATAAATTGTGAGCTCATCTTTACAAGATTTGGAATTCGGACAACCCTAGTACGATCTTGAATTTTTGGCAATGTTGGGTCAATCTAAGGGGCTGATATTTGGTCGAAGGAAATAAAATTGGCAAAGAATATTCATATTTTGCGATTCAATGCGAACATGCGCACAAAGGTAATGAAAGAGAGCAAGAAAAGATTTGTTGCACGTGAAGAGCGTATATTGAGCAACATGTTTCCTTCTTTGAAGAAGGAAACATGTGCACATCCTTCAATGAGGGTGCATGGACGTGCAATACACAAGGAAAGTGGAATATATTTTAAAGCATCCCAAGAGGAAATAAAATCCACTTTCTTTCCTTGATGGCTTAGACCCTTCCGCCTATAAAAGGACCCTACAACTCAAGGAGGAGGAGACACACAAAAAAAAAAAAATACGAGAAAAGAGAGAGTGCAAAGAGAAGACGAGAGAGAGAGAGAGAGAGCAGGTCGTCTTCTTCCTTGGCCTTCCACGACTAAAAGCCCACGTTGCTGACCACCGTCTCCGAGATTGTGCTAGCAACGCTTCCTGTTGCAGTTCCACGGCATGGGTTCTTGAAGACGTTGCCCGCATGCGACGTTGCACTATCGCCGAACTTGTCTTGCAATACTGAAACCACCCGGAGCAACTTGTTCCAAGACGTAGCCAGTTGCCGCACCAGGAAATTGCTGATGTTCGTGCTCTATGCTTCGCAACGTGCTCGGCGTTCCACAAGCATTCGAGACTCTCCGTTGATTTGCCGGTCCCTTGACTTCCATCGCACCGACCCTTGCCGTTCTCACCATCGCTCGGGTCCACTTGGCTGATTGTGGGTCAATTTGACCCCACCACAAAGAAACTTCCTTCGGTTATGTCCAGCAATTCCACTTTGCCAAGCATTCATCATTGACAGCTCTCGGCTTTGCTTTATTGTGATCATCGGCCTCCGCGAGAGTCCATCGAATCAAGCCCAACCCTGGCGTGGATCGCTCTCACGTCCCCATCCGCCTTGAAGCATCGTTGATTGCGATTCCCGCAATTCGTTTCCATCCGAACTTGGAAAAAATAGACAAGGTAGGTAAAGTTCCTTTCTAAATTAATTCTTGAATATTTTGTTTCCTCGTTTGAAGTATTGCATACTTGATTGAATTTCGATTGGGGTCGTCGTGTCGTGTTAAAAAATCTCAATAATCAAAAATATTGAGCCGCGAGACGTCGGATCAAGTTTTTGATTGTTTTGATTTTCTATCTTGGGTCGGGGCTAAAATTGTATGCTTTATATCAGTTGCATTATGTGTTGATATGCCTTTGCTCGAATTGATTTGGCTTATTAAAGAAAACCCAAAAAAAATATAGTTGAGTTAGGTGTGCTTCTTATCAGAATATTTTAGGATAGTTTTCATGTTTACATATAGGTTTTTTTATTTATTTCGAATTTTGATTATAAAAAAAAGAAAACACAAAAATTGCCATGCTCATGTAGAATTAGGTCATCTCGTGTGTCATCTAGTCATTGCATGTTTAGGGCCATTTGAACGCGTGACATACTAGGGTAGTTGCATTAAATATTTTCTAGCATTAAATTAAGTTAAATAATTAATGTCACGTGACATATAGTTTGCATATTAGGTTGCACATTGCATGCTATTATAGTTAGACAATTTCGTATGTCATTACATGCATTGCGCGTAGTTTTAGGCTTCATTAAATAAGTGAAAACCTTAAAAAATATTTGAATGAGTGCGTGTTAATTAGAAATTATATCTAGGATCATTGATGTAATTTTTAAGCTAACATCGCAGATGCTTTCGTAGCTAAGGTAAGTAACTTCCTCCTTTTCCTTGCAATTTATTTATTGCTTTGTTTCATTGAGTGTTAGATAATGGTTTGCGCACTCGCATGATCACATTGCATGTTAGGGAGTAAATTAAAATAAACACAACTGCCTGCAAATCATTTTTTTTTAAATAAAAGAGAAAAGGTACCGAAAGGGCGTTAGAGAAATCTAACGTAATCAAGTCCCCGATCCCATAGTCTCTGGTTCGTAGGAATAAAGTAATTCTCCCGTTACTTTATTTGGGTTTCTAATCGACCCACCAAAAAATAGATTAGTGGCGACTCCAAGTAAAAATCATTTGCATGCTAAAAACTTAAACCCTAAGTTGCGAATTGGTATGGGCTTGGGAGAGCCTGAGCTAAGTTTAGCCTTAGTAATCCATTAGCCAAACCCTAGGTGGTGCACCCGAGGTGAGGTCGCGACAGCTTGGCGACTCCACTGGGGACTTAGAGTTTAAACTCTTAGTGGACTTAGGCCAATTTTCTCTTTTTTTTAAAATAATCTTGTTTGGCAGCGACGATACCAGGTACGTCCCTAACCATTTGAGGTGTTAAATGTTTTTGCAGACAGGAGTTATAAGGGGTGGAGTGATTGTTAACCCCTTGTCTTGCAGGTTGGAGTTGTGAATGAATGTTTTGAATTTTTGAAGTGTTGTTGTGAATATAAACTGTTGTGCATGCCTATGCATTTGCACTACACTCTTGCACACACAACCTGCTGTCGGACTTGGACCGCAATTAAGGATGTTAGGATGGTGTTGAGAAATGATCCAACCTTGAACGTGAGACTGCGATGTAGAGGTTGCCTTTCTCAACCCCGAAATTTCTTTCTCGGTGTCAAAATGTTTATCCTTGTCTGTGAAACCGCATGACTATAGGATTTTCTTTGACCAAGCCGGAGCTAAGAGGACCCGATCTTTGTACGCGAGACTGCGACTAGTCGGATCATTCCTTTTAGCTCTAATTTGCTAAGCCCTATAGTTTATGTGTCGAACCTCACGTCTCATGTGTATGTCTATGTGATTGTCATTTTTCCTTCATGAAGTAAGTATTCTTACCTTACACTATGCAATTTATTTATTGTCATTTTTTTGGGTCCATGACAAAATGTCAATTGTATATAGAGAAGAGTCACTAGATTGTTTTTATGTTCATGTTTAGGAGTTCAATTTCAATTTTAGAGTATTATTTCAATTTCTCAAACTAATGTTTTAGGAATATAATTCCCTAAGGGAGTCATTTTCAGTTCAATATCACTTAATAAAAGCGGCTAGATATTTGTCATGGACCGGCATTTTCCATATGCGATGCTTATGTGTTTTCCTTTTTGCAAATCAGGTGATAACGGAGCCATCTCATTCACCCATCATCACGAGATTGAAAGCACGAATGGCTGAGCAAGTTGAGCTGCGTGAATGTGTTAATAAAATGGAAGATCAAATGAATCAATGCTTTGCTGCAATACAACAAATGACAATTGAGTTTAAGGCGCTCCGAACAAGTTCAAGCTCAGAAGTCACACCTCTTGGAACTACAACACTTAAGCAGAAAGCTGATCATGGCCTGTCCAATGAATTGGATGATGACATGCCCCCTTTAGAAGATGATGTCATTGTCGTGGAAGGAAAGGCCAAAACTCATAAGCTCTCTAAAACAGAGCAGGATGAACGCTTTGCAAAGCTTGAAGAGAAAGTGAAACAATTGCAGGGTTTGCAAAGTTCACTCCCGATTGATTTGTCTGTTTATGAGAAGGTCAACACGCCAAACAAATTTAAGATGCCAGAATTTGAGAAATATAATGGCACTTCTTGCCCGAAAGCTCACCTGCAGATGTACCATGTGAGGATGGCCCAACATATCAAGAATGAACCCCTTATGATCCAGTGGTTCCAAATGAGCTTGGGCGGGCCCGCGCTCACTTGGTATATCATGAAGAACATAAACCTCCTCGACACTTGGAGTGAGGTGGTCGATGCATTTCTTAAGCAGTACAAGTTCAACATGGACATTGCACCTTCCCGAGAAGACCTCAAGCGGATAGAAAAGAAGAAGAGTGAGTCATTTAAGGAGAATGCCATAAGATGGCGAAATTTGGCCGCCCAAATCACTCCTGAGCCCACTGACAAAGAATTGATGAAGCTATTTGTCAAGACCCTCCCTTTTGAGTTCCGCAATCGGATGGTTGGCACATATGTTGAGAACTTTAATCAACTCATTCCAGTGGGCAAACAAATTGAGATGGGGTTGAAGGAGGGGTGGTTTAATGAACCGACATTTCCAAATAGGAGGTTTACTGCAAAGAAAGAAAAAGAGCCAACCACTGAAGTAAATGTTGCATTTGCGCAACCGACCTCTAATAAGCCTCCGATCGTTCATGTCCCTAGGAATCAGCAAGGTGGAGGCCGCCCTTTCGCGTCACGACCATTCACTAAGAGGCAGTTCTCTCCACTTCCTGGTCCTCTATCTCAAGTCTTGCCGATCTTGCAAAAGAATGGGTTGCTCTCCCATGAACCGAAGCAGCCCAATGCGGAGAAATTCTCTAACTACGACCCCTCCAAGAAATGCGAGTATCATATGGGAGAAGTGGGACATTCAACTGATGAATGCATGACCTTGAAGCACAAAGTTCAAAATTTATTGGACACTAATGCATTCTCATTCCGCACCAGCCAACCGAATGTCAAGAGGAACCCACTGCCCGAGCACGAAGACAAGGTAAATGCCATATTTGGATTTGATGCTGGTCAAGTCAAGAATTTGAGAGTGCATGTTGCAGATGTCTATAATGGGCTAGTAAAGGCTGGATACTACCCGAGTCATGAGGCAGTTCCCCTATCCTTGATGAAAGAGAGGGTTGCTATGATGGCAAAGGCCGGTATGATTGTGTATGCTGACCATACTAGCATGGTCTCCACTATATCCTAAGTCGTTATTGATTGGGAGGAAGAATGGGCTGCGCTGAATGCTAGTAAGGATGAAATCGATGCAAAACCATCTACTGAGGTCCTGGTGCACAACGAAGGGATAGTGATTGAGATACCTCAACCCTATGAATATGCTGATAATAAGGCGGTTCCTTGGTCCTATGACTTGGATGTCGACTTGGTTACAAGGTCTGGTCGAGTTTACGCTCAAGCCATACTCAACCCGCAAAGCCTATTACGATGAAGAGGCTAAAGAATTTCTTGCTGTAATCAAAGCAAGTGAGTATAATGTGGTCGATCAATTACGGAAAATGCCTGCTCAAATCTCTTTGCTTGAGCTCTTGCAAACATCTCCCACACATCAGAAGTCTCTAATGAAGGTGTTGAGTGAAATTCATGTACCAAAGACAGTTGAGCCTAACCAGCTCGAAGAATTTGTTGGGTCAATCCTTCTCAAGGATTTGATCGCTTTCTCTGACGAAGAATTCCCTGTTGAAGGGAGAGGACACAATAAACCACTATATATATCAGTCAAACACAAAACTTCCCATGTGTCCCGCGTGCTTATTAATAATGGATCTGCTCTGAATATATGTCCATTGGCCACTCTTCACCGCCTCAAGACAGATCCATCCCATATACATGCTGCGAAGACTTGCGTGCGAGCTTTTGATGGAACTAGGAAGGAAGTGATTGGGGAGATCCACCTTGATGTGCAAATTGGGCCAATAATCTTTAACATCCCCTTTCAAGTAATGGATATCCCCACCGCATTTAATTTTTTATTGGGTCGTCCTTGGATACATACTGCTGGGGTTGTGCCATCAAGTCTCCATCAAAGCGTGAAATTCGTGATCAAGGGGAAGCTAGTCATTGTCCATGGTGAGGAAGACCACCGGATTTATCATGAAACCGCTATTCTTTATATCGAGCCAAATTCTGAACTTGGATTGAGTTACCACTCATTTGAGTTGGTATCCACCATACATGCTTCTCGAGGTTCCTCGCTACCCACTCCTGAAGTTTCAAATGCTGCTGTTATGGTAGGAAAAGTGATGGTTGGAAATGGCTTTATTGTTGGCCATGGTCTTGGAAGGAGAGGTCAAGGTATTAGAAACCCTATTGAAGCCCCTCGGAGGTCCCGTTTTGCTTGATTAGGGTACCATGGAAGAGGCGGAGAAAGTTCTGAAAGGCAAAGGCAACAAAGGCGAAACTCACAGGGACAAAAAAGGGAAAACTTGCTACCTCCTGGTCCCGCTAGAATGATGCGAGATAGTAGAGAGGTGATGGATACCCTAGGGCAGCTAAGTGGCCAATTTGACTATTACGTGAAGTATTCAGCTCCCCCTAGTTTTTACATTGACCCGCGTGACATTGTCCCGGATGGATGGGGTGGAATGGATGATCCGATACCTCCGGAGAGGAGAACCACGATGATGCATTGGAAGGAATCATTAACCTATTTGATGATTTCCTTATAGGTGCCATTGAAGAAGAATCTTCGGAGGAAGCGGGCGCTAGCCCACAAGAGTACAATCTTGCAACAGTAGACAATGGCGATCTTAATGAGGACTCCATCGAGATACAACGTGAATGGGAGCAGCACGAAAAAATCAAAGCTCTCACCTCTGACCAAACCATCACTATCAATTTGAGCAATGTCGGAGAAGCCAAGGAAGTGAAGATAGGGGCAAATCTCCCTGAAGAGGAGGCCGAACGCCTGACTCGGCTACTAAAGGATTATCAAGATATCTTTGCTTGGACGTATGCTGATATGCCAGGTTTGGATCCATCCATTGTGGAGCATTCTCTGCCTACTAATCCTAGTATTGACCCTAAGAAGCAAAAGCTGTGAAGAACTAAGCCTGAACTCTCGAAGAAGATAGAGGAAGAGGTAATGAAACTTCTGAAAGTGGGATTCATCGAAGTCTCACAATACCCTGAATGGGTGGCTAATATAGTGCCAGTGATGAAGAAAGATGGTCGAGTTCGGATTTGTGTTGATTATCGAGACTTGAACAAGGCTAGCCCGAAGGATGATTTCCCGTTACCACATATAGATGTCCTCGTGGATAGCACTTTTGCTGGATTTGAACTGTTCTCATTCATGGATGGATTTTCCGGGTATAATCAAATAAAAATGAAGGAGGAAGACAAGGAGAAGACTGCATTTATCACCCCGTGGGGAACCTTTCATTATAAGGTTATGCCCTTTGGACTAAAAAATGCAGGGGCTACTTATCAACGAGCCATGGTGACACTATTCCATGACATGATGCATAAAGAGATTGAAGTTTATGTCGATGACATGATTGCAAAAACTCAACCTGGAAGAAGTCATGTCGAGACTCTAAAGAAGTTATTTGATCGGCTTCGTGAATTCAAGCTCCGCTTAAATCCTACCAAGTGTGTGTTCGGGGCTACGTCTGGTAAATTACTCGGGTTCATTGTGAGTAGTAAAGGCATTGAGATTGACCCATCTAAAGCTAAGGCCATATGCCAGTTGCGACCCCCGTCAACAACCAAAGAGGTTCAAAGTCTTTTAGGGAGATTGAATTACATTGCCCGATTCATTTCCCAACTTTCTGAGACTGCCAAACCGTTCTTTAAGCTTCTGAGAAAAAATGCACTAGTCAACTGGAATGATGAATGTCAAGAAGCGTTTGAGAAGCTGAAGCAATACTTGATGAATCCGCCGGTTCTTGTCCCACCATTACCAGGGCATCCTTTGATTCTCTACCTCACCATTCATAGTGAATCATTGGGTGCAATGTTGGCTCAAGAAAGTCCTGTCGATAAAAAAGAACGGGCCATTTACTACCTGAGCAAAAAATTCACTATCTCAGAGCTGAAATATTCTGACATCGAGAAGACTTGCACTGCATTAGTGTGGGTACTGCATAGACTACGACAATATACATTGCATTACCAGATATTTCTCGTGACTGAGAACAATCCCATCAAGTACTTACTTGATCAACCGGCTTTAGCGGGTAAGTTAGCAAAATGGCGGTTCGATTTCAGAATTTGACATTCGGTTTATGCCACAAAAGTCAGTTAAAGGTCGAGTAATTGCTGACATATTGGCCGAAAGTCCCGGACTCTTGAATAATGATGATTGTTCCCGGATGATCGCATCCTATATGTAAGTGAAGATTCATGGACCATGTTCTTTGATGGAGCTGTAAACTTATCTGGTTCTGGCACTAGGGCAGTTTTGATATCCCCAGATGGACAACACCATCCAGTAGCTGCAAAGTTGATGTTTCCATGCACTAACAACATAGCCGAGTATGAAGCTTGTATTCTCGGGCTCCAAGCCGCAATTGAGATGGAAGTAGCTAAATTGAAGGTGTTCGGAGACTCCGCACTAATCATACTACAAACGGTAGGTGAATGGAAGACCAGGGACTCTAAATTACTCCCATATCACAAGTATCTAGAAGAGCTGGTAAAAGAATTCGATGAAATTTCTTTTGAGTACTTGTCAAGGTCTCACAATCAGTTTGCTGATGCACTCGCGACGCTGTCATCAATGTTGCAAGTTACCGATGGATTAGAAGTCGAACCGTTGAGAATAGAAGTTTTGGCAAAGCCAGCTTTTTGTATGGTCGTGAATAAAGAACATGATGGGAAACCATGGTATTACGATATCATGAATTACATTCGGAAACAGGAATTCCACGAAGGAAGTTCTCCGGTGATAGAAAATACATAATGAAGATGGCATCCAAGTTCTTTGTCAGCGGTAACAATTTATACAAGAGATCTTATGATTCAGTCCTGTTGCGATGTATAGACGAAGCCGAAGCCCTGCAAATTATGCAAGAAGTGCATGAGGGAGTTTGTGGCCCGCATATGAATGGGCACATGCTAGCCAAGAAAATTATGAGGTTGGGATACTACTGGCTGACATTAGAGAGTGACTGCATCCAACACGTTCGAAGTTGCCATCGTTGCCAAATCCATGGAGATAAGATAAATGTCCCCCCAACCGAGCTGCACCAGTTATCCGAGCCATGGCCTTTCTCAATGTGGGGCATCAATATGATTGGCCCGATAAACCCTAAAGCTTCAAATGGGCATCGATTCATTCTGGTGGCGATAGATTATTTCTCTAAGTGGATTGAAGCCGCATCTTATGTTAATGTCACTGCTCGAAACGTTGTGAAATTTATCAAGCGTGATATAATTGCCCGTTACGGGGTCCCTGAAGCAATTGTCACTGACAATGGGACAAACTTGAATAACAAGCTTGTGAATGGGCTGTTCATTGAGTTTAAGATCAAGCATCTGAATTCATCCCCTTACCGCCCGCAAATGAATGGAGCTGTTGAGGCGGCCAATAAAAACATCAAGAAGATCTTGGCAAAAACAGCCGAGAATTACCGAGATTGGCATGATAGGTTACCTTTCGCACTAATGGCATATCGGACGTCAATTCGCACTTCTACTAGGGCAACCCCGTTCTCACTAGTATATAGCATGGAAGCAGTCTTGCCTGTGGAGACGAAGATCCCCTCTTTGAGAGTCTTATCCCAGGTGGAATTATCCGAGGCAGAATGGATGAAGCAAAGGTACGAGCAGTTGAACCTAATTGATGAGAAAAGGCTGAAAGCTCTTTGCCATGGTCAATCATACCAACAAAGAGTAGCCAGGTCCTTTAACCGGAAGGTACGTGTGAGGCATTTCAAGGAAAATGATCTAGTCTTGAGGAGGCTATTGCCAATTTTTCCTAATCCTGGGGAAAATTCGCTCCGAATTACAATGGCCCATATGTGGTAAAGAAGGTACTCCTGGAGGCGCTTTAATCCTTGCGAAAATGGATGGTCGTGAGTTTTCTAGTCCAGTTAATTCTGATTCTATCAAGAAGTATTACCCCTGATCCTATTATTTTCCATAATGAATGAATCGCAAGTCAGTTTCTCCATTTTTTTTTGCAAATGTTGCATTATCATTTTTGGCGAAATAAATTGAATGTGTCAAATGGGATACATTGGAATGATGAAAGGTAGGCCTAGTCCTAAACACTTTACCATACGCTGATCCATAGTGAGTTGAGTGGAAAGATTCCATGCTTACAAGGCAAAGAGTTTTCTCGCGAAAGGTACGCCGACTGAAATGATGAAAGGCAATTCATTTCTCTATCCCAAACACTACAAGAGATCCATTGTTTAACCCCTTTGAGCCTCATACACTTGTGAAGATTTCTTTCAAATTACCCCTGTCAAGAACCACCCCATATCGGGGCAAATTGGAGGTAAGTTGGCATCACGTGGCGAGGGAAATAGATAGAAATTCTCTTGCTCTCACTTGCATCAATCTTTGGGTATCTTATTGCAAATGAACTCAAACAATAATCCAAGTGCCTTAGGATGACGAAGAGCAGTTTTTTTTTTCTCTATCCTATACACGTATATCCATTGCATAGCCCTCTTGAGCCTACAAACTCATTTCTGTGAACCCAGTTGGTGATCATCCCTCACACTGGGGCAAGCAAAAAGTAATCATTCAAGAAGCAGCAAGGTCTAGAGTGCCAACAAAATGTGAAGACCTTCAAAAGTCCAAATGAAAGATTGATGCATTGTAGACAGTGTGTCAAAGTTAAAATAGGGGCATGAAAAAAGCAGTGTGCCTGGTAAAAGCAAGGCCGATGCCCATAGACGTAAGAGTAAAAAGAGGGGCAAGAAAAAGCAGTGTGCCTGGTAAAAGCAAAGCCAATGCCTATAAGAGAAAATGAAAAAGAGTCAAGATAGATGACTATCATTGTGAAAAGTTGTCAAGTGCAAAACTTTTGCGATCAACAGAGCACATTTTGGAAATAATCCTTGATGGCAAAGATGAAGACTAGTGGTAATGGCAAGATGATCACCAACTCTCACCCATTTACACACATTTTGAGCCTGATAATCCTTTCATTTCTCAACTCGTGAACCTAGCCTACATTATGTCCCTCATAAAGTCTCTTTAGATTAGGGCACTTGAATTAATGTGAGTGTTCACATGTCTTAAGCATTGCTTGAAGAAGTGTGAGCAAGATTATTTCTATCTCATTTTGCAGGGTTCTTGACTTGTAAACCTGGAAATGATTGCAGAATTGTTCTTTCAATAGCCTTGACTCAAAGAGTCCCCTTGTTAAGCCGTTGACCAAGCTCATATTATGGTCCATGTTAAAGACCTTTCAGATTGGTAAAGTCGTACCGATTGCGAGAATACGCAGACCCCTGTCTAGTATGATGATAGCAAAATAGAGTGATTCTCAAATTCCCACATCAATTATTGGGATAAAATAGCCTTTTCGTAAGAGTGAGCAAGCGAAAAGTCCTTTTAGACCAAATGGGTTCTTTATTTGACACATCGATGACACTCGCATTCTGAATGGATTGTTCTTCAGAAATTCTTGCCGATTCGATTGGGTAATACATGATTGATAAAATTATGACACATGAACTGCAAATGGATTGGAAATATCTGGTGATAATGAATGCATATACCTGTTGTTGCTAACCATGTTTGACAGGTAAAGCTCTCATGATAATTGATGCTCGATTCGCTGTTCGAAGCATTAGGATGTGTTCAAACACTTCGTGGTTCCCAAACCATTGCTAGCAAGCAACCTTGAGGCAAGCCGATCAAGCCCTCAGGAAGGAAACCTCAGGTAAGTATCTAATACCTCTGAGTACCCAAAACAAAATTTGGTAACTCCTCCCATAAGTTAACATCTCAGTTTGGATCTGAATGTTACACAATATTTTTGTTGAACATTTCATTTTGGACATGAGTGTTCTCTGAGCTTTCTCGTCATACCTTAGTGTGGATCTAGGTATTTCGAATCATTTTAATCCAACATATGACTCACCTAACATTGAGCATCTATTGGCGAAATTGTCTTAATCCAGTATTCATCTCACCTAACATTGAGTGTTTATTGGTTAAGTTTCATTGAACATCTCATTCTGGATATGAATGTTCTTTGATTTTTCTCGAGTTATCTTAATCCAATATTTGACTCACCTAACATTGAGCATCTATTGGTCAAAGTTGTCTTAATCCAATATTCATCTCACCTAACATCGAGTGTTATTGGTTAAGTTTCCCAATTCTTGACATTTCAATCTTGGTTTAAATGTCTCGAATCTTTTCATCGAACATCTCATTCTGGATATGAATGTTCTTTGATTTTTCTTGTTATACCTTAGTTTTGATCTAGGTATTTCGAGACATCTTGTTCCAATGGTCGCCTCACCTAACATTGAGCGTCTATTGATTAAATTCAATCGGTTGCCTCAATCTGGATCTAGGCAATTCGATAAACATTAGACTCTTCAAGAAATCTGGAATGAAAGCCAGATGCTTGTGGAGCAAAAATTCATCACGTACCTCAAGATGCTCTACCGTGTTGATTGGTAAGTAACTACAGGTACGTTTTTTCTTTTCTTTTCTTTCTTTTTTTTTTTCTCATACTTTGCATTAGTTTTTCCATGCATCACATCATATTGCATTTTAAAATGGGATTCATTTTCCCACAAAAAATAACATTACATTGCATATGCATGTCAAAATTTAGGTCTCAATTTATCTTTGAATGCAACCTCTGCAAGCTCACCTTCAAAGAGGGGCAGCTGTTGACACCTAAATTTTGATTGATTATTCATAATTTAATGCACAAAAATTTAGGGATTAATTTTAACCCCTAAACAAAAAATATTAGGATTAAATTGCATAGCATATAGTTTTAGAAGCATTTATTGCATTTGCATTGGACTGATAACAGATGGGCTCCAGTTGATGGTTTTAAGCTTTAACTTAACGAGTTTGACTAAGCCCACAATAAGTGAAAATTTGGCCAAGCCCGTTCAAGATCGACAAGTGGGAAGATTGATATATTTCGAAATATTCGATGATGTAGCAGTGGATTTTTCATATATTTGGGTAATATATTCATATATCATCAAGGATAAATTGTGAGCTCATCTTTACAAGATTCGGAATTCGGACAACCCTAGTACGATCTTGAATTTTTGGCAATGTTGGGTCAATCTAAGGGGCTGATATTTGGTCGAAGGAAATAAAATTGGCAAAGAATATTCATATTTTGCGATTCAATGCGAACATGCGCACAAAGGTAATGAAAGAGAGCAAGAAAAGATTTGTTGCACGTGAAGAGCATATATTGAGCAACATGTTTCCTTCTTCAAAGAAGGAAAGATGTGCACATCCTTCAATGAGGGTGCATGGACGTGCAATACACAAGGAAAGTGGAATATATTTTAAAGCATCCCAAGAGGAAATAAAATCCACTTTCTTTCCTTGATGGCTTAGACCCTTCCGCCTATAAAAGGACCCTACAACTCAAGGAGGAGGAGACACAAAAAAAAAAAAAAAATACGAGAAAAGAGAGAGTGCAAAGAGAAGACGAGAGAGAGAGAGAGAGCAGGTCGTCTTCTTCCTTGGCCTTCCACGACTAAACGCCCACGTTGCTGACCACCGTCTCCGAGATTGTGCTAGCAACGCTTCCTGTTGCAGTTCCACGGCATGGGTTCTTGAAGACGTTGCCCGCATGCGACGTTGCACTATCGCCGAACTTGTCTTGCAATACTGAAACCACCCGGAGCAACTTGTTCCAAGACGTAGCCAGTTGCCGCACCAGGAAATTGCTGATGTTCGTGCTCTATGCTTCGCAACGTGCTCGGCGTTCCACAAGCATTCGAGACTCTCCGTTGATTTGCCGGTCCCTTGACTTCCATCGCACCGACCCCTTGCCGTTCTCACCATCGCTCGGGTCCACTTGGCTGATTGTGGGTCAATTTGACCCCACCACAAAGAAACTTCCTTCGGTTATGTCCAGCAATTCCACTTTGCCAAGCATTCATCATTGGCAGCTCTCGGCTTTGCTTTATTGTGATCATCGGCCTCCGCGAGAGTCCATCGAATCAAGCCCAACCCTGGCGTGGATCGCTCTCACGTCCCCATCCGCCTTGAAGCATCGTTGATTGCGATTCCCGCAATTTGTTTCCATCCGAACTTGGAAAAAATAGACAAGGTAGGTAAAGTTCCTTTCTAAATTAATTCTTGAATATTTTGTTTCCTCGTTTGAAGTATTGCATACTTGATTGAATTTTGATTGGGGTCGTCGTGTCGTGTTAAAAAATCTCAATAATCAAAAATATTGAGCCGCGAGACGTCGGATCAAGTTTTTGATTGTTTTGATTTTCTATCTTGGGTCGGGGCTAAAATTGTATGCTTTATATCAGTTGCATTATGTGTTGATATGCCTTTGCTCGAATTGATTTGGCTTATTAAAGAAAACCCAAAAAAATATAGTTGAGTTAGGTGTGCTTCTTATCAGAATATTTTAGGATAGTTTTCATGTTTACATATAGGTTTTTTTATTTATTTCGAATTTTGATTATAAAAAAAAGAAAACACAAAAATTGCCATGCTCATGTAGAATTAGGTCATCCCGTGTGTCATCTAGTCATTGCATGTTTAGGGCCATTTGAACGCGTGACATACTAGGGTAGTTGCATTAAATATTTTCTAGCATTAAATTAAGTTAAATAATTAATGTCACGTGACATATAGTTTGCATATTAGGTTGCACATTGCATGCTATTATAGTTAGACAATTTCGTATGTCATTACATGCATTGCGCATAGTTTTAGGCTTCATTAAATAAGTGAAAACCTTAAAAAATATTTGAATGAGTGCGTGTTAATTAGAAATTATATCTAGGATCATTGATGTAATTTTTAAGCTAACATCGCAGATGCTTTCGTAGCTAAGGTAAGTAACTTCCTCATTTTCCTTGCAATTTATTTATTGCTTTGTTTCATTGAGTGTTAGATAATGGTTTGCGCACTCGCATGATCACATTGCATGTTAGGGAGTAAATTAAAATAAACACAAACTGCCTGCAAATCATTTTTTTTAAATAAAAGAGAAAAGGTACCGAAAGGGCGTTAGAGAAATCTAACATAATCAAGTTCCCGATCCCATAGTCTCTGGTTCGTAGGAATAAAGTAATTCTCCCGTTACTTTATTTGGGTTTCTAATCGACCCACCAAAAAATAGATTAGTGGCGACTCCAAGTAAAAATCATTTGCATGCTAAAAACTTAAACCCTAAGTTGCGAATTGGTATGGGCTTGGGAGAGCCCGAGCTAAGTTTAGCCTTAGTAATCCATTAGCCAAACCCTAGGTGGTGCACCCGAGGTGAGGTCGCGACAAAAACAAAAGTCTAACAGTTTAAAAAAACTCAACATAAGAGACCAAAAGACCGTGGGTTTAGGTAGATGGCTTTTTAGGGGTTCGGACTAAGGTGAAATCCTCCGTATTCGTTGCAGACTCTTCAATCTTGGTGAGACATTGATGAATTGAGTCCTCCATTCGTGCCAATTGCTGCTGAGTTTTCTTCTCGAGAGTCTCAAACCTATTATTAAAGGAGGTTTCCATGGCAACTTGCTGATCTCTAATTTGCATAAGAAGATCCAATATCTTTTGAGAATCAAAACAATCAGGTTGAGCTTCAAGAGTTTGTGTTTCAACTCTATGAGATTGATGCTCCCCCTGATTGATGCTTCAGTTTGATCATGTTGTCCTTGAGAATGTCTGTCCTCTGCCCTGGTTTCATTTTCAACCTCAGGAGTACGATCCCCATCTATTCCATGTCCTTCTCCCTCTCTGTCTTCGTCTGCTTCTGGTTCTTCTTCGTCACACTCATCTTCTTCGTCAGACTCATCTTCTTCCTCTGGTTCAGACATTTCTACATTCTCAATAGGTTGAGGTTCTGCACTAGGAAGATTCTCTTCTGTTGCTACTAGTGGAGGCAATTTTGCTTCGGTTTCTGTCATCTTACATGCAGTATGACTCATATTTGCTAGAATTTTAGAAATAGTCTCCTCTTCATCATCTTCATCATGTAGCAATAGTTGTCTCCTTCTTTTAGAACTTGGTTCTACAGAAGCCATTTCCTTTCCTTTTCTCTTTGCGGTGATGGATGCCTTAGCCAGTTCCTTCTCATTTCTTCTCCATGTCACCAAAATATCATGCAGTCTCATCTTGGTAATCAATTTGAGTACAATAGCCATTGTTGGAAGCACTTTAGTGCTAAGTCTTCTAGGCAAGTTGATCTGGAAATGTTCGAAGATTCTGGTCACTAAAGCTCCATAGGGCAATTGTCATTTATCCTTTGAAACTGTTCTATACATGTGGAGAAAAATAGTATGAGAAAATGAGAATATAACTCCCTATTCAATTGCCCACATCAACTTTGCTTCAAACCTAGCAACATCAATCTTGGATGATGCCTTAGGACGAATACAGCTAATGATGATCTTGTGCAGAATTGTCCTTGCTGAATTCATAAAGGGGTAAGTGATATTTGTCCTAAGAGAGTTTAAACTGTCTCATAGGAGACTTCAATGGGCTTAAAATCACCTCTCTCAACTTTCATGATGTCAGCCAAGGTGTTTGCATCATGTCCATAAAACCTGTCATTCACACTAAACTGCAATTTGTCTGGAGTTAGAAATGACAAATTTGAATAGAAGTAGGTTATCAGTTCTGGATATATAGCAGCAGACTCAATGCAGAATCGATCCATCTGCAACCTTTCAAAACATCCTCTGAGATTCACATCAATAGCATCCAGAAAGTCAAAATCCACACACCTAAATTTTGATTGATCATTCGTAATTTAATGCACAAAAATTTAGGGATTAATTTTAACCCCTAAACAAAAAATATTATGATTAAATTGCATAGCATATAGTTTTAGGAGCATTTATTATTGCATCTGCATTGGACTTGTGGTAGATGTGCTTCAATTGATGGTTCTAAGCTTTAATTTAACAAGTTGGACTAAGCCCACAAGGAAAAAGAATTTGGCTAGGCCCGTTAAGAGGTGACGAGTTGGAATATTCGCATTATTCTTTCAATATTCAGGGAAGGTGTCGGATGAAATATTGAAAAAATATTGCATGTGGGATACAAGAGCTAAATATGCAACGTGCAAATTTATCATCTTTCCTTAAATAATATAGTCCTCTCACTTATAAAAAGGGGGCCGCACAAAAAAAAAAAAAACAGACAAAAAAGAGAGTAGAGAGACGGCCATGCAAGAGAGGAGGAAAAAGAAGGGTGTTCAGATAGCATATTCGAGAGAGCACTTGAGAGAGAAAGAGAGATAGAGTCTTCTCTCGGTTGAATCAAGGAGACCCCACGTCGCAGCACCGCACCTAAGCCATCTGAGTTGCCATCGCTGCGCTGCCCTTTCTACGTCACCCCTAGCAGACTTGCTGCTGTGACCTCACTGATACTGCGACAAGTTGCCAATCCGGTGCCAAACTGCTGCCTGCCCCAAGCCGGGATACCACATGTCGATTCGTGTTGTTTTTCTCTGTTTTCGCAGGTTTCCCGGTGAAACATCGTTGCCACTGGTTGCCACTTGTCACTCGCTGTTGGCTGCGAGAAGCCGAGTGCGATCCATTGATATCTTTTCGTCACTGCCTAGCCATGAGCTGCTGCCCTGATCTGACTCACCGTGGGACCTCCAGCAAGCTGCAAGATTGACGACGACTCGCTGCTTCCTTCCTGTTGAGCCCACGACGTTGTTGCTGGCACTGCTCCTCGTTGTGACCAAAGCCACCGATCCCCCGGCAACTATCGAGGGATCCAAGCGTTCGGTAATTGCTCCAGTAGAATTGCATGGTCTTTTGGTCAAAGTTTTCCAGCCAAGACAAGCACGGTCACACTGTTCAGTGAAGTCAAGGAAGTCGGCAATTTGTGGTGCCTAATTTCGTCTCTTTGCAAATTTCTTTTGACCAATTAACTGCTCTTCCATGGTTGCGAGTTCAGTTTAATTGTCGGGCATCTTCAATAAGTGATGACGTATCCCTCAGCCAGTTGTGTGTCACCGCGAGAGCCCATCGAGTCAAGCCCAACCCTGGCGTGAATCGCTCTCACGTCATCGTTGATTGCGATTCCCGCAATTTGTTACTCGTCCGAACTAGGAAACGGATTATCAAGGTAGGTAGAGTTACTATCTAAATTAATTCTTGAATATTTTGTTTCCTCGTTTGAAATATTGCATGCTTGATTGAATTCCGATCGAGTGAAGTCGTTGTGTCGTGTTAAAAAAATCTCAATAATCAAAAATATTGAGCCGCAAGACGTCGGATCAGGTTCTGGATTGTTTTGATTTTCTATCTTGGGATGGGCTGAAATGCGTGACATACTAGGATAGTTGCATTAAATATTTTCTAGCATTAGATTAAGTTATTGTCGCGTGACATATAGTTTGCATATTAGGTTGCACATTGCATGCTATTATAGTTAGATACTTTCATACGTCATCACATGCATTGCACGCAGTTTTAGGCTTCATTAAATAAGTGAAAACCTTAAAAAATATTTGAATGAGTGCGTGTTAATTAGAAATTATATCTAGGATCATTGATGTAATTTTTAAGCTAACATTGTAGGCGCTTTCGTAGCTCAAGGTAAGTAACTTCCTCATTTTCCTTGCAATTTATTGCTTTGCTTTATTGAGTGTTAGATAATAGTTGCGCACTCGCATAATCATATTGCACGTTAGGGAGTAAATTAAAATCAACCAAGATCGCTTGCAAAAAAAATATTTTTGAAATTTAAAGAGAAAGGGTACCGAAAGGGCGCTAGTTTAACTTAGCGTAACCATGTCCCCGAACCTATTGAATCTCTAGTTCGCAGAAATAAAGTATTCTCCCATACTTCACTTGAGTTTCTAATCAACCCTAATTGATTAGTGGTGGCTCCTAATTGAATAAAATTACATGTTTAAATAGGTCAAATTTTGAGTACCAAGTTGCGGTTGGTAGAGTTTGGGAGAGTCCGCACTAAGTCTTCGGACTTAGTAATCCATTAGTCTTCCCATGGTGATTCACCTTCGAGGAGGTCGCGACACTGTGGTGCATCACACCTCTATCTAGCAAGGTGTTATAATATGCCTTATGTTCCTTGGAACGGAACAAGTTTCCAGTAGGATTTCTAACTACTGCAGCAACCCCCATTTTAATTTCAAAGTTCCTATACAGTCATTCATCATCATCTTTTCCTCCCCAGAAACTGTCTGCCCTCCTACTAGTTTCATTTGCTTGTTCTCGTTCTACAAGTTGAATAGCCTGAACCAGTTGCAACTCATTTGCATACCCTTTCTTTCTCAAATATTCGAGTTTGACACTCTCAGTAGCATTTCTCCTTACTAGACGTTCATAAATGTTCATGACTCTTTGAGGATTATCAGGTTTAGCCAGAATTAACCCAGATGTACCTCTTCTATTCCGCTGCACATATCAGTTTCGGAATTCCTTGGAGATTCCATAGTTTCATTTGCGTCCCTTTGAACCGACGCAATTGGAGAATGCCTTGGAGATTCTTCAGAAGTCTGTGTCAAATCGAAATGGGTCTCTTCTCCTTCGATATTTCTTGGTCCCCTGCTAGCAATTTTGTTTGACCGTCTTCGAGGAGACGGAGACATGGACCTTGATTTGGACATGGAGGATCTCGAGGCCATGTTGGAGAAGATTTGGGTCGATTTTGAGAAAAAGATAGGATCTTTAGGGTTTCTGAAGGGGTTCGAAAGTTTGATAAAGAAAAGACTCGATTTTCTGAGGTTTATAAACCCTTCTGAAGAGAGGCAAACGAACAGACACAACTTTTTAGAAATAAAAAATAATTGAAAATGGCAGTTATTCAAAAATTTCAGACTTGATAAAAATAGATGCAAATAATATGGACATGCACAAGAAATTATGCAAATCAATTATCTACTAATATTAACTTACCATGTTCAATCATATAAGGAAATAACTTACGCGCCAAAATTGAATTTGCCAAAAATACCATTAAGTCCCTCTGAGTGCGTTAAGAGGGATTGGTTTGTGGTATTTGGACAAGAGAATATGGATAGGGATGTATGGGTGATGGACTGGTTCAGTGTCCATCCAGAAGATTGCTTCTTTCAGACGACTGTTTCTCCCAGAAAATCCCCTATCTTCACAGACTTTATGCAAAAGGGTTAATAATATTTAATCTATTGCAAATTGAATCAAATGTACCCGATTGCTTCCAATCTTGCTACGGGTACATAGGTTTCATCATAGTCTATTCCTTCTGATTGTGAATAACCTTTAGCCACAAGATCATAGTCTATTCCTTCTGATTGTGAATAACCTTTAGCCACAAGTCTTGTCTTGTTTCTGGTCACCTTTCCTTGTTCATCCACTTTGTTTCTGAAAACCCATTTTGTGCCTATGATGGTTATTCCATTGGGTTTGGGAACTAATTCCTACAGATCATTCCTTTTGAATTGCTGGAGTTCTTCTTGCATTGCTTCTATCCAGCTTTCATTTTCAAGAGCTTCATCTACTCCTTTGGGTTCAATCTTAGAAATAAGTGCCACAATGCTTGTATCTTGTTTGTTCCTTGATCTGGTTCGAATTCCCTTATTGATACTTCCAATAACCAGCTCTTAAGGATGACTAGATTTGTGCTTCCAGTTTCTATTGTGCACTTCACTGTCATCAAGATCTTCTGGTGATTGAGTAGCGTCCATTTGAATGATTCTTTGTTCTTCAGGTTTCTCTGTGTCTGTCGTTTGAGAAGACTCAGCTTCCTTGTTGAAAGTTGATTTCTCAAAAGCATCAGTTGATTATGAATCTTCAATTTCAGTTCTACTCTGGTTGGAAACATCTTGCTCTAGAAACTTCACATTCATGGATTCTTCCACAATTTGAGTGTTTTTGTTAAACACTCGTAAGCTTTGCTTGTGGTTGAATATCCCAGAAATATACCTTCATCTGACATTTCATCAAACTTGCTTGGATGAATGTTAGCATTTTTAAGAATAAAACATTGACAACCAAAAACATGAAAATAGGAAACAATTGGTTTTCTTCCTTTGAAAATTTTATAGGGAGTTTTCTCAAGAATTGGTCTCAGAAAGACTCTGTTAATGACATAGCATGAAGTAGAAACTGCTTCTGCCTAAAAACGAGTTGCCATCTTGCTTTCAATAAATAGAGTTCTGGCCATTTCTTGCAAGGATCTGTTCTTCCTTTCTACAATTTCATTTTGTTTTGGAGTGTAGGGAGAGGAAAACGTATGCTGAATACCATTTTTATCACAAAAATCTGCAATGTCCTGATTTTCAAATTCTCCACCGTGATCTGTTTTAATGCTAGAAATGGAGTAACCTTTCTCATTTTGAATCCTTTTTGTAAATATTGAGAAGTAAGAGAAAGTTTCTCCTTTATTAGCAAGAAATAATACCCATGTAAAACGAGAATAAACATCTACAATTACGAGACAGTACTTCTTACCTCCAATGCTTTGAGTTCTAGTTGGTCCAAAAAGGTCCATATGAAGAAGTTGCAATACACAATTAGTAGAAATTTGTTTCACATATTTGAAAGAGCTTCTTACCTGTTTTCCCAGAGTGCATGCAAAGCAGAGTTCTGTCTTCTTATAACTTAATGAAGGCAATCCATGAACAAGCTTTTTGCTGAGCAATTTTGAGATCTATTTCATACTGACATGTCCAAGTTTGCGATGCTAGAGGTTTGCTTCATCTTGAACTGAGATAAGACATTTGGTAGTGTCTTCATTTATATCCAAGAGATAGATGTTACCATGCCTTCGTCTAGTGAATGATTGAGATGAGTCGTGACTGATTCCAAAACATAGGTTCTCTTTAAAATCAATTCTAAAACCAACATCACATAATTGGCTAATGCTTAGAAGATTGTAGTTGATGGTAAGACTCCCAATCTTGACTATTCCTAGTCCAATAATGTTCCCCTTACTGTTTCCTCCAAAGGAAACGGTTCCTCCTTTGATTCTTTTTAAGCCAATGAACATTCTTGAATCTCCAGTCATGTGTCTCGAACATCCACTATCCAAGTACCATTTCTTCTTGCTTTTGAAACTTACCTGCAATCAACACATATACTCATTTTTTCTTTGGTACCTAGACTTTCTTGGGTCCGTTGAGGTTAGTGGTATATGCTTTGTCTATCCATTTCTTTTGAACAGGTCTCCAGACTTTAGGACATTTGTTTTCAAAATGTTCTCTTTCTCCGCAATTAGAACATTTGAGATTTTCTCGACCAACAGGTTTTACAAAATTCTTTTTAAAATGATTTTTGTGAACTTGTTGGGGAGGTCTCTGTCTAATTCTCTCATTGACTTTAGGAAAATCAATTAAAGAATCACTCTCCTTATAAAACCCAAGTCCTGACTTATCGTAGTAAGGAATCTGAATGAAAAGTATATGCTGTAGGGTTTTCGATCCTTTAGAAAATTTTGTAGTGATATTTAAAAATTCCTTTTTGAAAGATTTATTCTCCTTTAGCAAGGAATCTCGATTTTCCTTTGTTTCCAAAAGTTCCTTTTTGAGATCATCGGATTTTCCTTTCAAAGAAAAGTTTTGTTGACTCAACTTGTAATTTTCCTTTTTTAATCCGGAGATCCTCTTCAGAATAGATTTTAGATTAGAACATAGCTCATTTATATAATCAGAAACTTCTGTAGGATTATCAGAATGGCTAATCTCAATCTCTTTGTCTGAGTCTGAGTCTGATTCTGAGTCTACTCTAGAGTCTGAGTCTGAGTGTGCCATAAGACAAATATTGCCATATTCGTCTTCTCTGTCTTTAACCTCAGTGTCACTTCATGTTTCAGCTTTCAGGGCCTTCTTGTATTTTTCAAACTTTCCTTTGTTCTTATTAAGCTTAGGATAGTTCTGTTTTATGTGACCCTTCTTTTTGCATTCAAAACAGACAACATCTTTGACGTATTCTTCCTCATCCTCTGTCCTTTGTTGTCCAGACTATCTGTTTTGCTTCTTGTTGTTGAACTTCTTGCCTTTCTTATTTAACTTTTTTACCTTTCTGATTAGCAGTGCAAGTTCTTCGTCGTCCAGTTCATCCTTAGAATCTGTATCATCATAATCAACATTAGACTTGAGAGTAATAGATTTCTTACCTCTAGACTCCATTTCCTCGTTCATTTGTTCTGCTTCATAGGATTGCAGGGTACCAATGAGCTCATCAACTGTCAGAGGTGAGATTCGCAGAGTTTCTTGTATGGAGGTCTTCACATTGTTCCAATCTTTTGATAAACCTCTTAACAGCTTGTTGACTTTCATTGGTCCTGGACAAGCTGTCCTTGATAAGCAAGTCCATTTACAATTTCTGTAAATCGGCTAAATATATCTTCTATGGACTCCCCCTATTTCATTTTGAAGGATTCGTATTGACCAAGTAAAATATTTACTTTGGTCTCTTTCACACGATCATTCCCTTCGTAGGTAACGTGCAGCCTATCCCAAACTCCCTTTACTGTTTCACAAGAAGATATTCGATTATATTCATTAGGAGATAAAGCATAGTAAAGAGAGTAGATAGCCTTAGCGTCTACGGCTTGTCTCTTTGTCAATTCTTCTTATGAGATCGTAGCTGATGTTTCTGTTGCTTTCCCATCATCTTTCTTTGTGGTTTTTCCAGCTTCAACATTGGGATCAACTCCTTTCTCAACTACATCCCATTCCAGTGGATCCTTTGATCTGAGAAAAGCCTTCATTTTGTTCTTCCATATATTGTACTCTTTTCCATCAAAGTATGGTAGTCGAGTATTACTTTGTCCCTCAATCAAACCTGGTGCAAGAATACTAGCCATAGAGGATCTTTAACTCTGAAGTAATAAACACTTCAAAACACTGAGCACAGGGCTCTAATACCAATTAATATAGCTAGTGTTAACACCTAGAAGGGGGTGAATAGGTGTAGAGGGATTTTACGCGCAAGTATATAAAAAATTTTGCAATCTACAAACAGAAATTAAATAGAGAGAGTAGAGAATATTGCAAATACAATTATAGTGGTTCGGCTTTAGACAAGCCTATGTCCACTCTCCAGGTGATCAGCCAACAGGCTGGATTTCACTATGTGATCAAATGTGATTACACACTTTTGAGTGTTAGCACTTGGTGATGATATGTCTCACAAAGTCACTCTTTTTTGTAATACACTAAGATCACTCAATCTTGCACTTTTTCAAACAACTAATGAAGAACAGAATCGAGCTTGTGGAATATATTAATCCTATCTTTCTTCTTGGTCTCATCCTCTCCTTATATACTCTCCAAGCCACACTTGACCGTTGGCTCTTTCTTTGAGAGATTAGTCTTCCATTTCCTTTCTTAGACAGACTTCATAAGGAAAGTCGTTTTGACTGTTTGAAGGTAGATCAAATCCCCTTGAATTCTGTTTGCCCACACAATCGAAATGCGGCTTCTATAAGTGTTCCATTCTTCTTTAGAAGTTGTCGTGATTGATCCTGCCAATCAATTTAATACGACAGAATCAATATAAATATTGTAAGTGAAATACTTGACCGTTGGTGATCTGGTCCTGTGGTTTGATTCTGAGTCTACTTGAATTCTCCGTCCAGTACTCATATACTCAGAGTCCGCATCTCTTCGTGTCCTCCGTCTGGTACGGACAGACTCAAAGACATCTTCTACTTTCCTTCTGCTATAGGCAGATTCAGAAGAATACGTCACACCCTGTGACTTTTGTTCATTAAGAAATGTATGATTTTTGAATGCATAAAATGATTTGTTAACATCAAAACTAGGAGTTTTCTCAACAATCCCTACTTGATCCTTATGGTCAAGCGGTTAGTCCCTGATTGAATTCACTAGTTGTACGCATATTCGTCCTTAATTGCATTTTCGAATAGTCAGTTAACTTGTGAGGGACCAACTCAGAGTAAACATAATCAACAGTGCATTGATGAAATAATCATTTTACACGTCCCAAAATGGGTCAAAATTCAGGACGTCACACTTAATAAAGTTGAAGGCTAATTTGATGTATTAACTCAAAATGGCATGTTTTTAGCCAAAGAAAAATGAGGAAATAGTGTTTTAGAGGATCAACAATTGAACTTAAGAGCCTTTCGAACAAATTTATGTCAAACGGTTTAAGATGAACCTCAACTAACCAGCTACGAGACTAAAAACGACAATTTTTCATGGGCCGTGAAATTCTCTAGTTTTTTAGAATCTCCGAAAAAAATATATCGGTGGCTGAGATTGTTTTCCATTAAAAAAAAATACACCGTTGGTAATTGGTTCAATGTGGTCTCTCTAATTATTTATTTCATTCCATATTGTCATTGAAATTAAATTGATGACCCTGCCTAACTTAAACCTTCTATTTGCTCGTTGTAATTGTATAGACAGAAAATCCAAAGTGTTCAAAGAGAAGGTGGAGTTCGATGATGACAACATGCTATTCACCCTGCCCGGCATCGAGGGCCATGTCTTTAACACGTGGAAGGTCTTCAAACCTGCGTGCAAAGTCATCCCAAAGGAGCAAGGCAGTCTAGCTAAGCCGAGCATCGAGTACAAGAAGTACAAGGAGAACGACCCTAACCCCAACAAGTACGAGTACATGCCCTTCTTCATCGACATGGTCAAAGACATCGAAGCTCCAGTCTGAAGTCCATGAAGTAAAAGATCATGGCACGACTGTGATCATATGGGAAGTTGAGCTATGTTATGCTTGAGATCTCTAGTACTTTCATGTATCTAGACCCAATAAATCAAGCTGGTTGATCAGGTGATGTGAAGTTGACTTGGGTTTTGGGAATATGAGAACCGAGTATTGTGTTCACGTGTGATTGTGCTTGTAATAAGACTTGTGGTTTTTGCAAAATGTTATGGTTATGGGGGAGCTGATACATGGTTTGATTTGATTCCTTCAACGATTAATATTCATGATTTCTAATCAAATTAAAGATTTAATATGTGGTTGGACTTCGAGCGTGTTTACTTAAACACTTCGATATATATAGAGATGCCGAAATTTAGTTGCCGTAGATGATATTATGATACAAATTAGATGAGCTTGAATAAGGATTATATCCGGTATCATAGTGGATCCAATGCAGGTGATTTTTAGACACATTTTAGGTGACTTTCTAGGAATATTAGGTGATTCCTTGTGTGACTTTTCACATATTGAGCTTCAGCCTAACTGCCCAAAGAAGAAGCATCCAAGAATGAAGCATCTATGTAGTATGAATCATAAGTTTCTCCAATAATTGGTATAAATTCATTTGAGCCATTATTCCCACCTTGGCATCGTGACTGCTGTCGCAATTTCGCCGTGGATGATGAGATGCAGCTTATAAGCTATTGCTGGAGTTGTTCAAAATGTTCTCGAGCATTGAAAATTTAAAAAAAAAATTTACATGTGTGTATATTGATTTGGTATAATTTGCCATGGATAAGATCAAGCAGATCTTTTTCAAATACAAAGAGTAGAGTATGAAATTGAGAATTCCTGCTCAACTTGTACACTAATCTGATCTACAATGCACTTCTTTTGACTGTTTTTTGTACCTAACCACATTTCTCATGAGAAATATTTGAGGTGATGGTGTAAAGACATTTCCTGGCATTAGGGTTGAGATATGACATGTGAGTATGACCTTATCATGAATGTTGATTACAGATTGGAGTATCTCCATTTTTTAAGGACGATGCTATAGAAGTATTGTGAATTCATATGATAGCTTGAGTAATAGACTAAAGACATCCCCTCACATTAGGGTTGGGATCTGACATGTCAGTAGGACTATAGCCATAGCAAGAAAAGTTGACTATGAATTGCAATACTTCCACTTCCCTGAGTACGATTTTGTATGTGAATTCATATGATAGGTTGGCTATTGGATTAAAGATAATGAAGTAAAGATTCCAAAGGTTTTGATGTTAAATCTGTTAATTTAGATAAGGTGATTACTGTTGAGAGTGAATTACCTAATATTTTCATCAATAAAGTTGACGTTGAAGACCCAAATTATGGTGAAGGAGCCTTGAGCCCACATGAAAATTTGCTGGAGTTTAATTTGCAGAAAGATTTTCTTTTACCGCAGAACTTCGAAGAATCAACTGCAAAGTCTAATTTAGGGGCAAAGTGCTCTAGCACAGCCTTTTAATATTTTCGCAATGTCTATAGCAAAGCCGAAATATTATTTTGCTGTCAAGGTATATCGATTGCAATTAAATATTACTCTTGTTCCTTTCATCGATGCTTGCCCAATCATAGTGTTAATGCAGCATGAATTAATCGGGTTTTGCGAAATTATCAGAAGGGAAGTCGGAGGTGTTGAAGGATAAGGTGGAGTTAGACGATGGGAACATGAATGCGCTGTCTTCAAACTGTACAATGTGTGTCGGGGGATCTGCAAGCTCAATCCGAAGAATGAACTCCTCCTTGGTAACAGCGATGATGAAGTACGAGAAGCCGACTCCGGTGTTCTGGCGCCGATATGTAGATGAATTTGTTTACCACGGTCACTAAAGGCATGGATATATAGATTCTGCAGCATGAAAAGAAAAGTGAAAGGAAGATATAAAGGATGAAGCGATGGTCTATATATTTTTGTTTGGGCTTATATATGGTGATCTATGGATGCATTTTATAGGTAAAAATATATAAGGTCTAACTTGTTAATCAATGTTCAGGCAAATTATGTTTACGACATGATCATTGATCAAACATACGGGGATATTGTGACTCACTTAATCATCAAACGAGTACCTAAGTAAAAAAACGGAGAGATGCACTCACTAATTTGCGACAGACAAAACACTCATCTTATTCATTATTGTCCATGACCAAAGCACCTCATTAGCAACATATGTCATCTTATTCTATAGCTTCCCTTGACGTATAAAACTTTAGTTAATTGATCCATGACTAAAGCACCTCAGCTCTTGTCTCTATTTTTCATGGGTAGGACCATGTAGAATCTGATTCATCATTGACCACACGGCCGCGAATTTGATTCCATCTATTATTGCAATAGGGCAATTTGCTCCATAGATTATTCTCCTATCCTTACCAAAAGCTTCCTTTTTGGTGGACCTAAGTATATTCTCCAAATAAGTAGAAGATAATGCTCGGAAAAAGTGATATGATGGGAATGGTGACGGCACACATTTTGTTGCTACAACAAATTGTCATAACTCACTTTGAGTGATAGTGTATTTTCTAATTCGAGATATTTCACGCTCATGTATCCCAATCTTGTTAGAAAAATATGCAAAAAAGACATGATCCCGATAATCGAGATCAAATGCGAAAATGTGTAGAATTTTATATTAACTTCCAACCATTGATGAAAACGAGAACAGGTATGCAGAGCTTGAATGATCATGAATAGGCACTTCTAGTCAATTGTCCTCTTAACGTCGATCATGAGCCATGAAACTCTCTAGTTTTATATTTTTGGTCTAACTCTAGTTTTATCTTAGAATCTCAACAAGGAACAAATATTGGCTACCGAGATTGATTTCCACAAAGAAAAAATACATAATGCAGATAATTGCAGAAGCTGGAAAGACACTGTGGAGACCATCGATGACACGGCGATGTCCATCACTTTCAACTTTGTATCATAAGGAATCCTATGCCTAAAGATTGAACCTGCATCTCACCACACAGTTGCCTATCTGAACACACATCCATCTTCAATTATTCGTATGCAAAGGCAGAGAGAGAGAAACTTTCTCCTATGAGTAAAACTGTTAATGCGATTGTGCAACGATCCCTCTTTTCTTGTTTTTTCATCTAAGTTTTAGGTCGACCATAAATGACTTCAATTATAGCTCAGCCGCACTTTCAAACTTCCCTTAATACAAAGGTGCCTCATACACACTTCCCTCTTCAACACACACACGAAAAGGGGGGAGGCGGGTTGGAATGACTTGCTTGAGTAAATACAACTCTCATTGTGAATGCGCATATTTAGTGATTGAAGTCGCGGGCTCATAACCGTTATCTTTAGTCACAGTTGTCCACAATAAATTAGGTGGGTCTGGTTCAATCATTTAATTTTCACACACTGCCATCCACATGACGTCATTTACATTGTCACTCCTAATGTGACCTATCGTAAGATACTTTGGGCACGAGCAATTTGGGAAAAGTAAAATCGGCTCACCAAAAGGCCTAAGCATTTCTATAAATTTGCTTCGACGCTAACCGCTCATTTGCAGAGTCTAGCTACAACACACGCTCTCTCCACTCTCTCCACAGTTTCCTCAACCTTATTTCATTTCCAAGAGCAAAAGGGCAGAATATGGCGCAATGTGAGAGTTCCCGACTGACGCAGAAAAAGTCCTTGAGTTCATCAGCCAAGGATTTATTTAAAATCTACCGGAGTCAACCCTGCCGCTTCCCAGATCTCATGCCTGAAGACATTCAGAACGTAGAATTGCTCAAAGGTAAATGGGACCAAAAGGACTCAGAAAGGCGCTGGACTTTTGTTGATGGTAAGTCCAAAAATTTGTCACTTGATCCAGCAAATTTTAAT
Source organism: Angophora floribunda (assembly GCA_014182895.1). Taxonomy (NCBI): domain Eukaryota; kingdom Viridiplantae; phylum Streptophyta; class Magnoliopsida; order Myrtales; family Myrtaceae; genus Angophora; species Angophora floribunda. The sequence goes on along the minus strand of CM024711.1, from coordinate 25,458,309 downwards.
CCCGAATTCCATATCGTATCTATAGCTCCTTCATTTCTTAATTAATTAGTCACCTCGCCATATTATTAATCAGAAAAGTCAATAATTTTCTCCCAATTCTTTTGTTTTGTGATTGACAGTCCGATCGAAAAACGATAGGTTTGTCGTTGTTAATTCATCATCGTGAGTTCAAGAACTAGGGGCCAACGTATGACAGCCAGTGTCAATCAAAAAAAGAGTTTTAGATCTTGTTTTTACGTTATCATTTCTTTATCCTTTCTAGCTTTGTGCTTATAGATTGAAAGGAACAAATGAATTAAAATCCTGAAATGAGTTTCTAGCTTAAAAGAACAAAATTGAAATTTTGTCAACAAATCCGAGATAGGAAAGTTGTAACTCATGGATCACTAGATTGCCTAAAGAGGGTGTAAGGAAACATTAACAAATACTTAATACAGTTGAAGGCTAATATGGTGGATTAACTTAGCATGGCCCACTTTAGGCTGGGGTGGGTAATTACAAATAAAAATTTAAAACCTATTGTAATTATATCAATCCAATCATAAATTTATTTTTTTACCAATTCAGTCATAAATCACTTACAATTATGCAAATTTAGTTCATTTAGCCAATTTTGACCGGTCGTCCGAGGCAACGCTAATGTAGCATTTTTAATAATATTTTATTTTTTTCAATTTTTTAAATTAATTTTTCTCCTTTTTTTTTTTTTTTTTCTCTTCTTCCTCCTTTGGCTTCTTTTCCCAATTGGGCAAGGGCCACAAAGCCCTTGCCGGGTGCCAGCAAGGGTGGGCGAGGCTAAACGAGGGCTATAACACTTGTCGGCTATTGTGGGAAAAGAAGCCAAAGAGGAAGAAGAGAAAAAAAAAAAAAAAAAAGAAAAAATTAATTAAAAAATTAGAAAAATAAAATATTATTAAAAAATTATCACGTTAATTTCAGCCGGCTAAAATTGGTTGAATAAACTAAATTGACACAATCACCGCTTAAAAGGTTTAAAATTAAATTGAAAAAAAAAAAAAGTTTATAAATAAATTGACTCAATTGCAATAAGTTTAAGGCTTTTTTTGGTAATTCTCCCCCAAAAGGAGCATGGAAATAGCGGTAGCCATGCCTACTACAAATAGCATTTTAGTAGATAAGTGCACTTTCCGAACAAATTTATGAGAAATGGTTTCAAGAAGAATCTCCCGGACAGCCATGAGACTGAAAACGACAGACAAGATTCACGAGCCACCAAACTTTCTGGTTTTATTTTAGAATCTCTCAAAGAAAAAGGTAAAAAAAATACGTATAGCAGATAAATGCGGAACCTGGGAGGACAAAGTGGACGCCATCCACCACAATGGGATGTCCACCACGTGGATTATGCTGGAAGGCAAACAGCCGGAAAAGCTTTACAATAGCCTGAAGGTGGTCCACCAATTCGCTGTCAGCGGCAATGGCTGCGACGCGACAGTGACGCTGATTTACGAGAAGAAAGACGCCAACAATTCGGATCCCGAAGAGTATATGAACTTCCTCACTAAAATGCTCGAGGCGGCGGACAAAGCCACTGACGAGGAATGAAAAAAATATGCTTGAAATGTTAAATCAATAAATTTGAGGGACGATGTTCTACGTGTGGTTCAAGTACTCAATAACATGCTTTGGAAGCATGAAAGGGTGGATGTTTAGCTGCCCACCATAAGTGTGTTAAGCTATCAACAGTGCATGATGGTGTTGTACTCCAATTTGAATATATAATATAAGTGGTGCTTTGTGTGTCTAAAGTTCAGTCAGTTGTGTTCACAAGGAGAAAAAAAAAATTGCATGTGGTATAGTGATTTTGGTATCTTTTGTGGCCTGAAATTTGCTTTCTACTAAGTGGAAAAAAAAAAAAAACCATATACAAAACCATCATTTGAAACAAACATATGAATTTACCATATTCTTATATTACTATATTCATATTATTTTAAGTAAAAGAGATGCATACAATATAGATTTAGTGGAGGTCGGTTTATAGCGGTCAAGGAACGAAACTTTGGATGAAAATTAGGCGCACGACACGAGTTCAAATCCTCAAATCACCAAGACCATATCAAACGTTCATGTCATTTAGACCACCCATCTAAACTTGAACTCGTGTTTTATCATATCCTTGAGATTGGTGAGATTTTTCATAAAATTTGAACTCTAGCCCTACACAATGCTGGCCTGGTTTCATTAGTTTGGGTTAGCTTGGGCACAGGTATTATGCTAGAAGCCTGCCAAAACTTGTCTTGCTTGACTCATTGATCACCTCCGGTTGGCATGGCACCTCTGGCCAGTCATGATACATCAAGAAAAGTCTCGGATTTTATAAGTATTGTATGGCCGAAACAATTAATTCTTGCGTATGTGGATCCGGGTGGATTCGCGGCTCTATTCCTTCGCTACCCAACATTGGCTGGCATGTTGCACCTGCATTTCACAGCTCCGAGGGCTTTTTTGGGATGAAGATCATGGCATTGATTCTCACTCTCACGTAATTGTGCCCCCTTCAGCATTATTGATTGGTAAATTCCACTGCGATCCCTGTAACTAGTATTACTTTATATATTTTACTTTCTTTTTTGCCGTTAAGTGATACCGGAGGTGTCGGACATTTAAAAAATAAAATAAGTATGACAAGCTGATAAATGCTTACCACCTAAGGAAATCACTTCACTATACATGGTACATCACATGATAAGCATTTGCTACCTAAGAAATCCACCTTAAAATACCACGCGTGAGTATGTAACTCACCACTGAATGGAATCCACCAAAGAAGTATGAAGTTGCAATGAAACTCAAATCCAAGAGTTCAATTTCTAAAAATCCATTGAAACTATCATTTTTCCTCGAGAAATTGTGAGAGGGTTTTATATAGACACAAATTGGAATGACCCTCCAAGTTTGGCAAATACCAAGACACCAACATTTTGATTTGCAAGATAAAGACCAACAACCATGGGCAAAACATGAATAACAATATTGACTCTGGACTCAAATGATCTAGAAACTAAATGCAGTGCACATGACTCAACAAATAAACTAAAGAAAAATCATTCTCGTATTTCCTGAGCAGCATTTAGAATTTGGAAAAAATTTATCTAAAATCTCCAAATTGGTTGAAACTTGATTCATTAGAGACTAGACATGTAGGCTTTTCCAACTATTATAATATTTGACCATATTGAAGTATGAAAAGTCTCTCAAACAACATATGAAAGTAATTCAGACAGTCTAGCCAGTAGAGATACGCTTAACCGAGCTTCAAATAATTTCACATTGATTGTTAGATAAGCCTTAATCTTCTCAAGACGATCCTTCGTCATTAAACTTCAATTTCTGAAATCTTAAGCCTATGAATTGACGGGCAAATTTCCTCTAGTGTTTTATTTCCATAAGTTATTTGCATGTATCGATGAACTTGGGCGGATTTGGACTGGAGCTGGATGGGGCTCCGGCCTTCCCAATTTCCCCAAATTAATTTTAGGCCCCTATTTTCAAAAGCACATGTTCATCAATAAATCTTGGCCCCTTCAAAATTATTTAACATCTTTGCATTTCAAAAATTAAGGAAGTATTGCTACGATTTTTTAGCAAAAAATCCTTCCGAATTTAAGAGCTATATTTTAGAAAAATGATGCATTTAATTGTGAAATACGAGAAATGATGAGTAATGTTTTCCAAACTTGAGAAATAATGCTTTGGCGCAGATAGAACGATGGAACTTTGCTATTAGGTCTTACCTGCATTTTTTGTAGCTTTAACTATCAATTGAAAACTCACACTATTGGCTTAATATGAGAGGTTCTTTAAGAGAGAATTCCGAGGTCTCAATTATCCTAGTAAGTAAAAAACTAATGATGTAGGGAAAAAAGGAAGAGCTATTATCTGAAGATTATTAAGTTAGTTACTAATCTATTTAAAAGTTAAATATCCTTTGCTAATTATTTTGTGAAGTTGTTGACACATTAAAATGCCCAAATTCCTGGCTGTCAATCTCGGACTAGGAGAGGCCAAAGATGTGGCAAAAGTACAATTCACTAAGTATTGGGAGCTTTCAGTCGGCAAATATAGAAATCGCCAAGACCACTAAACACTTGCCAGCAGTAAAAGCAAAAAGAAATTACTAAGTTTTGAGACATGAGTGTCAATGAATGAAGTTTAATTTGATCAACAAGAAGGCCACGACTAAAACTCATCACGACAACCTAGATACCAGGTAACTGCCCAAGTAAAGACTTCGATAATTACAAATGCAATTTGCTTAGGTAAACTACGCAGAAGTAAGATTGACAGGATCCTGTTATTGTAGAGCCGTAGATCACGGGAGGCCACTACCTATAAAGGTCGAAAATATAGGTCATTGCAATCGGTGGGAAGTGGAGCTACAAGTTACAGAAGTAATTATCAATGATTGATAAGTAACGGCTATCGAAGCCATGCGTGCTGGATTTTAGAGTCGTATAAATGTGTTTGGTTTTGTTGTAAACCTTTGTTAACTATGGGTAGTAGTGCAAATAGCCGAATCGTAATTCGTAGCAGAAAAAAAAAAAAAACTACCAATCAATCAATGAACATCATAATAAACCTACCAACCCAATAAAGAAAGCGAATGAAGAGTTCCCCACTCTCGTGTGTGCGCGAGCTCAAGTCGAAGCCAATCAGAGGTCGCCCGTGGCCGACAATCACCGATCAACCTCAGTTTTGAGGCAGTGATGGCTCGGGAGGGGGAGGGGAAGGGGGAAGGGGGAAGGGGGTGGGGGAGTTTCAGCTGTTGAGTTTTGTGCATGTTAAATTCATACACGAGTCGCCTTTAAACGTGTAAACAAACTGGTCATAGAGCCTTGACGGATGAACAAAACATTGTAATTTCTAGTAATATGAACCGGTCAAAGGGGTCTGAGAAAATGCTAATATTGAACATTGAAACATAACCAAATCCAACTTTTCGTGAAAAATTTCGTTATTTTTCATATGGAGATCTTAAGGCTGCAAAGGAGGGAGAGCTGATTCGTCTGACGAGATTGAGAAAATGGGCGACATTCTTGTACTTAATGGACGCTAACCCAAGTTGAGCTAAGGCTTAGCAAAACATGCCTCAGATGTAGCTAAGTCCAAGATAAGGCTCGAAAGAACCCTCGTAATGGGTTTAGCTCAATCTATTATTTTGACCTACATTTCACATAGTGATTGAATGTTCATTAGCAATTTGAATATTTCGTCCATCAATGCATTGAGTTAGGTGATTGAGTGAGCTAAAGACAACTTAGGGATGAAAGGATACTGATTTACTTCATTTTAAGTTGAAGAACTTTTCTCATCTCGCTTTCAGAATAGTGGGTTTATGTAGAACTTTCACGTCAAGATAAGTGGCACACATAGGATGACAATGAACAACAACCCAACTTGGTCCAACCAAGCACATGAAGTTTGAAAATCATTTCATGGAAATAATTTGCGATATGCATGTTTGTAGTCATCAAATTAGAGTCCCGTAACAGGAAAATTTCCTCCAACGCAAAACACGATCCTAAGTGAAAATGAGGTGCAAAAAAAAGATATATATTATTTCAGAAATTCACCCTCGCGGAAGAAAATATAATTTTTGTACACAAAAAGGCAGAAACCTCATAGCAAAAGATAAAGTTGGCATGTTGCAATTCATCATTCTTCATGGACAGATCTTTATGGCTACAAAGAAGTGAGACCTAGATTCGTTGAATGGGATTGAGAAAAATGCTACAAAGATAAAACTTGTACTTAATGGACGCTAAACTCAGACCCAAGTTGAGCTCAAACTTAGCAAAACATGCCTCAGATGTTGCTGAGTCCAAGATAAGGCTCGAAAGAACCCTCGTAATGGGCTTAGCTCAAACTATTATTTTGATCTCCATTTCACAAAAGGATTGGATGTTAGTAGCAATTTGCGCATCTGATCGTCCAAAGCATTATGTCAGACAATTGGGTAAGGTACATACAATTTTTCTCTTGCACTTTAAAATTTCTTTTTGGTATTTTTGGGCATAGTGCACACTTTTCTCCTGCATAATCTATCGATTTTGTCTCTCCCCCTAATTAAGTGGTGAAGGACCCACGTTTTACTTCATCATTTCTGAAATCTGCAAGCAAAAGCGTATTCATTCCCCCGAAATCATCATACGATGAGAAGATAACTCGATTCATTAATTAAGCCAGTAAACGTAATCATATTACAAGACAGGTCACTAAAGCAACGGAAGGCCGACCCATACGTATCTTGTACCAGAGACAATCAGAACACACGCTGACTTCACCTGTGATTCCTCGAAGAACTCACAGCCTTCGAGAGCCACCGGCAAGGTTGATCCACCCCGCTGGACTCAACATTACTCAACCAGAGCACCATGTCCTAGTAGATCTTGCCGTCATTCCACAAGATGGAGCTCTTGTTCGCCAGGCAGTTGCCCTTCCAAGGCTGGACTTTGGCGATCGTGGTGGTGATCGGGAGGTTCTCCAGGCGCATCTCTATAGCATTTATGTACAGCTTGATGTCGATCTTGGCCTCTCCCATCTTGTCTTCCTCATGTTTGCTCTAACGTTTAATAACTCAGTCGAATTACATCTTTTATACATATAATGTTCGTATTTAGAATGAGATACCCCTTTTAGGAAATTACTTAGATTAAGAAACCACTAAAATTAGGAAACTTACTTGGATCAATTCCTTCATACGCTCAAGTTCAAGATAAATTCTCAACAAAAAATATACAAAGAGTGCTTGGAAAAAGGGACAGCCCTTCTTCGAGAACATATGCGGTATGGTCGCTTGCAAACTGCTTCTCAAAGAATTGTTATGCATTGGCATTTGTAATGACCCACATTTTGTTGCTAATGCAAATTGCCATAATGTACTTTGCGTGTTTCGCCAAATTATATTTGGGGGTTAGAATGACTTGCTCGTGTAAATACAACTCTCATTGTTGTCGCGACCTAATTTTTTTTTTTTAGAAGGTTTGTTTGGGGAACCTTTGGTTAGGTTTAGGGGTATTATTAACTTTAGACCAACAACCATTCATTAACTCGGGCTCTCCCAAGCCCATACCTCGCACGACATTAGGTATTCAAAATTTTAATCAGTTTAACACATGCAAATTCAAACAAATGAGTCGCCACTAACCTTTTTAAGGTCGACTAGAAACCCAGTAAGATATGGGAGAATACCTTACTATTTACGCAACCAGAAATTCTAAATTCGGGGACTTGGTTACGTTAATCATATGACTAACGTCATTTCGGTACCTAACTCAATTGTGTATTAATTAAGGCCAAGAAAACCTATTCAAGAAATCTAAGGTTTATCCTAACCATTCTAATGCAGGAAGATATCATCCAAAATATTTAAGTACGCAATTAATTATCATCACAAAATAAAGAAAGAGAGAGCGTCCTAATATTGTCACTAAAAAGAAAAATATAACGTAAACAAAAAAAACCCTATTGTAGAGCCCTGAGGGTTTGTCCAATTTTAGGTTTTTTCTCTTTTAAGGGTTTTCTAAATTTTTGCAATTTTTTCTGATTTTTCTGAATTTTTGTGAAATTTTTATATTTTTTAAAAAAATTTTTTTAATGTTTTTAATATTTTATTGATTTTTAAAAAATATTTTCAAGATTTTTGATATTTTAAGGCTTTTCTAAAAATATTTTTTAAAATTATTAATAATTATGGAATTTCCTAATTTTTCTAATTTTTTTTTTTTTTTTTTGGAATTTTTTAATATTTCGGATTTTTTTGTATTTTCAAAATTTTTTGATATTTTCATGATTTTTCTGAAGTTAAAAAAATTTTATTAATTTTTAAGGATGTTTTCCAATTTTTAAATATTTTAATGTAATTTTGTATTTTTTTAATTTTTGAATTTTTTTGGATTTTTTTATTTTAAGAAATTAATAATTCGGACCGCGTCATGAAATCCGGCCCTACTAAACCGACTCGGACCCTATCGGTCCAGGTTGGGCTGTCGACCGGGCTGGCCCTAAGGCTCACACGAATTTTTAATCAAAAATGGCCTACAAAGAATTTACAGCAGCCCATTAAAGATTATGGCCTGCTCCTTTTCTATTCTTTTTAGCCCAGCCACTTTCAGCCCACACCAAAGATCAGCCAAACTCTCAGCCTAGGCCCACTCGAAGCCCAGCCCCTATTTTAATTTTCGGCCTCTTTTGTTTTTCTTCTTTTTATTCTTTTTATTTTTTTCTTTCCCGGTCCTCTTCCTGTTGCCGGTCATCTTCAACCTCCCGGCGCACGCTTGCTGCAACTCCGCCAGCCACACCGACGCTCCTGCAACTTCTCCGCCGGACTGACGCCGACACCGCCATCCACCGGTCATCCACTTCGACCGACGTTGACCGTCATCGGCCCCGACCTCCGGCGACGCTCAATCTCTCCTATTTCCGGAACCGAAAACAACCTTCGCCCCCCTCGGCGATACACAATCATTTCACGAAACCCACGTAAAAACACCATGAAAATAAAAAAATCAAGCACCGTTCATCAAGCACAGAAGCGGGAGCACGTCGATCTCGATTTTAAACACGGATTCACTCTCGGTACTTTCTGGGACATTTTATCAAATACATGGAGTGCATCAACAATAGCGAGGACCTAAGCATCATTCGAGACATGGATTCGGGTAAGGACCAATCACACAAGATTTAGGCAAAAAATTAATCCAGAGACAGGTCCTATGCATTCAAACGTGAGCATGAACATAGAGCACACATTCCCGGTCTCGGCTGAACCAAAACGAGGGGGAGTAAAGCGTCCGACAGAGAAGAAATGAGCACGAGCTCGACTGCCGGAGGTGGCCCTACCTGGCTCGGAGACGGCGAAAGAAGGCAAGCTCTAGATATAGTGGACTTAGTCCGGTCGCCTCGCAACGCCTCCGAGCCGGGATCCTCGGGACAGAGCAGTTTCGAGACCAAGGAAGGTGAAGGCGAGGCTGACCTGGAAAAATGAGTCGAGGAGGGAGAAACGCCGCGCCGTCGACCGAGGTTCAGGCGTAGTGGTCGCCGGAACGATCCTCCGACTCTCGCCCCAGCTCTCACTCTCTCCGTTTCACCCCGTTCTTCTCTGGTTTTTTCCTTTGCCTTCCCTTCGGTTTCTGTGTTTTTTCTCTCCTTCCCTCCAAAAACCGAAAACCAGCCTCCCCTCCTCCTTCTGCACTGGTTTTCTTCTCTTCCCCCGCGTCAGCCAGCTGCTCAGGCTCACGAGTTCTCCCTTCTGTTTTGCCCTTTTTCTTTCGTTTCTTCTTCTGCACTTTTCTTCCAAAACCAGTAAAATCAGCCTCTATCCCTCTTCTGTTCAGCACTCAAAAACCCAGAACAACAGCCAGCCTCCTTCGTTTTCCTTTGCTGCCCATCGAAAATCGTCCCCTCTCCTCACGCTCCTCTCGTCGGCCGCCGAGGAATTTTTTTGTTAGCCCTCACCACTCACCACGCGACAGCGCAACAGGAGGCACGCCCTCTGCTGGCGTCACGTTGCCAACGTCACTTGCGCTGGAGCGGCCTCATTGCGTCTCGCTGCTGTATGCACCTCTGTCCGTGTACGTGTCCGTGTCCGTGTTGAGTGAAGAAGGTGTGAAATGATTGGAAATGGGCTAGGCTTGCTTAAACTTTAATGGGCTTTGAAAAAAGAAAGAAGATGGGCCAAGAAAAAGAAAAAAAAAAGGGCCAGACGAAAGTTTGTTGAAAGAGTGGGCCTGACATGCCGGGCTACTCAATTTCGAAATTCTCCTTCTCTGTGTTTTTTTTTTCGAATTTTTTTTATCTTTTCTATAAATTTATATATATTTATATTTGCAAAATAAATTGGCATTTAAAACATGTCAACAAAAATTCGGGTGTCAACAATAGTAAATGCACATATTTAATGATTGAAGTTGCAAGCTCATAACCATTATATTTAGTCACATCACAACTGTCCACAATAAATTAAGTGGGTCTTGATCCAATCATTTAATTTTCACACACTTGCCATCTACACGATGTCATTTACATCATCACTTATGATGTGACCTATCATATGACACTTTGGGCACGAGCTATACGTGAAAAGTAAAATCAGCTCACCAAAAGGCCTAAGCATTTCTATAAATTTGCTTCGGCGCTAACCGCTCATTTGCAGAGTCTAGCTACAACACACGCTCTCTCCACTCTCTACACAGTTTCCTCAACCTTATTTCATTTCCAAGAGCAAAAGGGCAGACTGTGGCGCAATCTGAGACGGTTGAGAGTTCATTGAGCGATAAACTGACGCAGACAAAGCCCTTTAGTTCATCAGCTAAGGGTTTATTTAAAATCTACCGGAGTCAACCCTACCGCTTCCCAGATCTCATGCCTGCTGACATTCAGAAAGTAGAATTGCTCAAAGGTAAATGGGACCAAGTGGGCTTGGGCTCAAAAAGGCTCTGGACTTTTGTTGATGGTAAGTCCAAAAATTTGTCACTTGATCTAGCAAATTTTAATTCCCCAATTCCATATCATATCTATATCTCCATCATTTCTTAATTAATTAGTCATCTTGCCATATTATTAATCAAAAAAGTCGATAATTTTCTCCCAATTCTTCTATTTAGTGATTGACGATCCAATTGAAAAACGATGGGATTGTCATTATTAATTCATCGTTGTGAGTTCAACAACTAGGGGCCAACATATGACGTCAGTGTCAATCAAAAAAAGAATCTTAGATCTTTTTTTCCGTTATCATTTCTTTATCTTTTTGTAGCATTGTGCTTATAGATTGAAAGGAACAAATGAAATAAAATCCCGAAATGAGTTTCCAGGTGAAAAGAACAAAATTGAAATTTTGTCAACAAAACCGAGATAGGTAAGCTATAACTCATGGATCACTAGATTGCCTAAAGAGGGTGTAAGGAAACATTAACAAATACTTAATACAGTTGAAGGCTAATTTGGTGGATTAACTTAGCATGGCCCACTTTAGGTTGGGGTGGGAATTAAAAAAAAATTAAACATATTACAATTGTGTTAATTTAGTCATAAACTTATTTTTTTTTAGCAAATTCAATCATAAACCACTTGTAATTATGCAAATTTAGTTCATCCAGCTAATTTTAACCAGTCATCCAGGCAATACTAACATGGTAATTTTTAATAATATTTTAATTCTTTTCAAATTTTTTTAATTAATTTTTCTCTTTTTTTCTTTTTTTTTTTCATTTTCTTCCTCCTTTGGCTTCTTTTCCCAATTGGGCAGGGCCACAAAGCCCTTGCCGGGTGCCGGTGAGGGTGGCAAGGCTAGACAAGGGCTACAACACTCGTCGGTTACTATGGGAAAAGAAGCCAAAGAGGAAGAAGAGAAAAAAAAAAGGGAAAATATTAACAAAAAACTTCAAAAATATAAAATATTATTAAAAAATTATCACGTCAATGTCAGCCAGTTAAAATTGGTCGAATAAACTAAATTGGCATAATTGCAAAAGTTTAAGACTGAATTGGCCAAAAAAAATAAATTTAAAACTAAATTGACTCAATTGCAATAAGTTTAAGACTTTTTTTGATAATTCTCTCCCAAGAGGGGCATGGAAATAGTGGTAGCCATGCCTACTACAAATTTATATAGCGATTTAGAAGATAAGTGTGCCTTCCAAACAAATTTATGAGAAATGGTTTCAAAAAAATTTCCCGAACAGCCATGAAACTAAAAACGACAGACAAGACTCATGAGCCACGAAACTTTCCGGTTTTATTTTAGAATCTCTCAAAGAAAAAGGGAAAAAGAAATACGTACCGCAGGTTGAATGCGGAACCTGGACGGACGAAGTGGATGCCATCAACGACCAGACGATGTCCATCACGTGGACTCTGCTGGAAGGCGAAGTGCCGCAAAAGCTTTACAGTATCTTGAGGGTGGTCCACCAGTTCTCTGAGCACGGCGATGGCCGCGAGGCGACGGTGACGCTGGCTTACGAGAAGAAAGACGCCAGAAATTCGGATCCCAACGAGTATATGGACTTCCTCATTCAAATGCTCGAGGCGGCAAAGAAAGGCGTCACTGCCGAGCAGTGAAAAAAATATGCTTGAGAATTGTATTGTCAAGAAAATATAATATTTAGTACATCTCTGATAAAGAATACATAAGCCTATTTATTGGGTTTAGAGCTAAACTATCTAAAAAAACATAACATCAATTACATCAAAAGAATCAAATCAGAATCAATTAAGATGAATCCCGTAAATCTCTAACTGTGCAAATAGCGGAATCGTAATTCGTAGCCAAAAAAACACTACTAATCAAAACATTGGAGGCAAGGGGTTGGGGGAGTTTTAGCTATTGAGTTTTGTGCGTGTTGAAGTTATCTGTGAGGTCGCCTTTCAATGTGTAAACCAATTGGTCATAGAGCAGTGACGGATGAACAAAACATTTTAATTTCTAGTAATGTCAACACGATCCGGCCAAAGGGGTCTGAGAAAATGCTAATATTGAACATTGAATATTAACCAAATCCAAGTTATGGGGAAAGATTGCATGTTACAATTCGTTATCTTTCAGATGGAGATCTTAGGGCTGCAAAGAAGTGAGAGTTGATTCATCTGACGGGATTTGAGAAAATGGGCGACATTCTTGTACTTAATGGACGCTAACCCAAGTTGAGCTAAGGCTTAGCAAAACATGCCTCAGATGTAGCTAAGTCCAAGATAAGGCTTGAAAGAACCCTCATAATGGGCTTAGCTCGAACTATATTTTCACCAACATTTCACAAAGTGGTTGGATGTTTCGTAGCAATTTGAATATGTCATCAGTCAATGCATTGATTAGGTGATCGAGCGAGCTCAAGACAATTTTTCTTTTGCACCTTAGAATTTATTTTGGTTTTTGTTTTCTTTGGCACAATGCACACTTTTCTCCTTGCATAATCTATCGATTTGTCCCTCCCCAATTACGTGGTGATGGATCCATGTTCCACTCTATCATATCTGAAATCTGCAAGCAAAAGCGTATGCATCCACCGAAATGATCACACGACAAGAGGAGAACTCAACCCTTTGATTCATCTAGTGAAGCCAGCAAATGTATTAATATCACAAAGGAAGGTCACTAAGCAGCGGAAGGACGACCCATACGTATCTTATTCCAGAGACAATTACGTCTTCACCTGCGATCCCTCGAAGAACTCACATCCATCGTGAGCCGCCAGCAAGGTTGATCCGCTCCAGCTGGACCTCCACCTCGCCGGACTCAACATTGGTCAGCCGCAGCACCATGTCCTGGTAGATCTTGCCGTCTTGCCACACAATGGAGCTCTCGTCCGCCAGGCAGTTGCTCTTCGAAGGCTGGACTCTGGCAATCGTGGTGGGGGTCGGCAGGTTCTCCAGGAGCATCTCTACAGCATCTATGTACTGCTTGATGTCCATCTTGGCCTCTCCCATTTTGTCGTCCACGGTAAATGTGTCATTGTCGTAGACAGTCTGCGGAAATGACCGTGGTTTGATAGGACTATTACTACGCTAGTGCAGGCTCATTATGTGACTCCAAACGTCTTCAATCCCTAGAAGTAATGTCTATCATAATTTTAACACTTAAAAATTCCAACATTCAACGCTTAAAAGTTCGGTTCAAGCGAAATTCAACAGGCAATCTTCCTGAAATATCGTTCCAGAGTGATCATTTTTAACAAAGTGGACAAATACAGAATGAGAATGAATGAAACTCTTTAACAGACTGATGAATCTTCTCAAATGTTTGGCTAATCCTGTGCATCATCCAATCCGAGTTCATGTCGAGAGGGTCTCCAAGCAGCATGTCCTTGACTCATTCGCAAAGCAGCCCATCCACTTCACCTGCCCTCCTACCCTTTGTCGCTTTCTTAATGACCTTCGTGATATCTCAGTTGAGGTAAGTTTGCATGTTTTGCTCCAGTTATGAGGTAGACTTTTATGATATATTGTGGAAATGCATGTACCGTGATCTAGAATTCGTCCATTTATTTCCCTGCATTGACTAAGGCATATTTGCCTCCGAACCTTTAGACACTATGGGCGGATGCTAATATCGTCTCACTTGACTTGATTAATTCATACGTTATCATTGCACATTATTGTATCATGCATATTCATAGTTTAGAATACATTCATAGTTTAAACTTTAGGGCTTCCATACTTAGGGCCATGCATGGATAGCCTTATAGTGCATGTGGGTTTAGGATATGCTGGTTTTAGAATCCACATAAATTCAATTTAGGGCATAGCTTTCATTGATAAAACACATAAAATATGTTATTTAGTTTTATTTAGATTGCATGTAGATGTCATACTATGCATGTCATTTAGAATAAGCTTTAATAATCATGTGGATATTTTTAGTTATTAAACTACATGCATTATCCGCATTGCATATAGTTCAATACTAATGGCTAGCTCATTAGGCCACATTATAGTCCTAGGATTTAAAAATAAAAATAGCACTTCATATTGATTTCTATCATAAGATTAGTTCATGTTTAGTCCTACAATAGAAAATGTGTATAGAATAAAAAATGCAGCCACATTTAATAGACTTTAGGGAGCATTTACATTTATCTTTAGTTAAGAAAAGGAACAAAAATACACTCATGTAGGTTGCATTAATTAGGTTAACTTATTTCGTAAAAATATGCATCTCAGGGTGGGTTTGGCAGAGTTTATGCTAAACGAGACCAATTGCCTTGATAAAGGAACCTTCATTCTCATTTAGTAATCCATTAACTTTCCCCCAAGCAATCCACCTCCGAGAAGGTCACAACAATTCCCTCTTAATTCAAGTACATTTCTACTACAATATTCTCAACTCAAATCTTCACCTTGCCTTTGCCCAAACAAACATGGCAAGAAATAGGGAACACCATTTGCCATTTCAATCAAAGAGTCATATTGGAAAGACTCTTTTTGAGATATTCACTTGACATCAATCTTATAAACCATCAATTATAATATCATGAACTGTTGTTGACACCTAAATTTTGATAACTCGTTTAATTATTCAATAATTGCATAAAAAAATTATTTAATTTTTAACCCCTAGTAAAAATTATTTTTATTAAATCGCATCACATATAGAAATTAGGAATGTTTGCATTACTAGTGTTAATTATTTAATTTTCTATTTTCGAAAAATATTGAAAAAATTATTAAAAGAGTTAAAAAAATCGAAAAAAGAAACAGGGCTGGGCTAGAGACAGCCAAACCCGGCCCCTTCTTTTCCCTTTTCCTTCTCCCCATCTGCGCCGGCCCAGCCTCTCTCTCTCTCCTCCTTTTCCCCTCTCTTGGACGCTAGCTGAGGAACGACAGAAAGGACAGAGAAGGGCGGGGTGTACAGGGGACAAAACCACGGAAGACGTCGCGCGCGACGTTGAGGCGGGACGGTCGGTAGTGGGCAAGCTGGCCAGCGATAGCTGGCGTCGCAAGGGTGCGCACCAGTTGCCCTTTAAAGAGGGAGAAGTTAAAACGAAAAGGAGGGCGGATTCTAGAGAGAGCGGCCGAGAGAGAGGCATAAAAAGAGAGCGAGAGAGCGAGAGAGGGAGCCTCGACGGCTCGTGGATCCCTCCGACTACCTTCCCCGGTGACTTCCCCAAGCCGAACAGGTAGGCTCGGCTCTGCCCCTTATCTGTTTCGGAAGCGACGGGCTGGAGCTCGCGGCCGTCCGGCTCGTGCGAGCTCCGACCCTCGTCGCCACTGTATTTTGTTCCCTTAGTACTTGCACATCGATCGTCGAGGGCGCCGGTGTAAGTTCGGGTCTCGGTTGAGCTGGAAACCTTAGGATTTGGTAGCGCACGTCAACTGCTTGTGAAAATGTCTCACTTAGAGCCGTGAACACCTTTTCTGATTTTAGTTTGCCCTCGGGATGCCGGGTGTTATTCTGTGTTCCTTTCGTTCGGGGCTGCTTGGTCAGCATCTCCTCGCGGCCTATTTCACAACCATGGATGAATAGGCATGTAATTGGTGACGGCCGAGAAGCGGAAGTCTTATATTGCTTCTGTTATTTAACAAGCTTATAATTGCTCAGGCATATCTTTTTATTAGTCTAAAGTACATCTTATTCTTTGGATCTGAACAGATACTTAAAAGGCTTAAGGGAAAAAATTCAGAAGCGAGCCACTCAGCTTATTATCATGGAGAATCTCCTCATATTTCCTAATTGCGGGGAAGAAAAATATCCACAATCAACGAGGGATGTGAGGTATGCTGGCACTGATATGTAAAAATAAAAAACACAGCTTAGCAGGACGCCCTTTTAAAGAGACTACCACAGGCGGTCCTTGTAAGTGGAATGTGGAGTAGATCTCAGTATGTGCCAATGACCCAACAACTGGCCCCAATTTTATAATAATGCCAGCAATACAATTTGAAAGGTAAAAATATTTAATGAAAAAAGCACTACGTGAATCACGAATTGGGACCGAAAGTAGAGAGAAAATGAATGCCAAACTCTTATATAAGAAACAAGCCATACCCCCTTTTTCTCTACACTTGGCGTCTGAATACAACCGTCGCTCAGAAAAATGTTGGGTGTCCACGGGAAGATGGAGATAGACTTGGAGATCAGGGCTCCAGCCGACAAGTTCCACGACGTCTTCAGCTGTCGGCCCCACCACATCTCGAACATGTCCACTGAAAAGATCCACGGCGTCGATCTGCACGACGGCGACTGGGGCAAGGCCGGATCCACCATCTCCTGGAGTTACACCCACGGTATATATTCAAATAATACTGATGAAACGGGCTTTGTCTGATAACTTCACCTTTTGCGTCCAATGAACTTCGCAGATGGAGAGACTAAGGTCGCGAAGGAGGTGATAGAAGCCATAGACGATGAGAAGAATTCGACCACGTTCAGAGTGGTCGAAGGCGACCTGATGAAGCTGTACAAGAACTTCGTCCTCGTCGTCCAGGCTGCGCCCAAGGAAGGAGGCGGGAGCGTCGTCCACTGGACGCTCGAGTACGAGAAGCTGAGCGAGGAGGTGACTGAGCCCTACTCGCTGCTCCAGTTCTGCGTCCATGTCAGCAAGGACATGGATCTTCACCTCATGGAACAGGCTCAGGCTCAGGCCTAGCAGAAACCGAGGAGCTGGACTTATATATATGCACTGGTTTGCTGTCCCTGTTAAGTTTGATGCTATGTGTGTTTGAACATGTTTTCCAATGTCTGTAACGAAAGGAACATGCTTGTGCTACGTGTGGTTCTCGTGAGGAAAGCTAATGGGATGGTCTTCAAACAGACCGTTGAATATCTCTACTTGTTTCCATGTGTTTGTGAGAGATCCATTAAGGCATGTTTGTTAACTTGCTTAATAGGATGTGGTTATATTCTTTTATTTCTAGGAATAAAAAGGAACAAAAATCATTTTGGTAAATTTTTTATTTCTAGGAATAAATTTAAAATAGAGTCAAGAAGTAAAAATCTTCATGGAACAACTTCAAAATCAATTCTTCTTCTTTTTCCTTGTTTTCCTTTTCTTCTTATTCTTTTCTTTCATTTTTGTTCTTCTTCGATGTTCATCCAATCGCTAACCTCGAGATGGCCAACAACCTCATCAGAGGGTCACTGGTCCCCGGTGAGGCTGAGCCTCCTAGGCAGCAAAGCAAGGTGAGGCTGAGCCTCCCATGCAGCTGAGCAAGGTCGAGCTTGCCCAGCTATCGACAAGCTTAGCCTCATCGAGCCACCATGAGAGTTCGCCAAGGCAAGGCCGACGAGGCTCGACCTCACCGAAGGCCAACAACCCTCCTGCGAGATCACCAACCATCTCGAGGCTAGAGACCAGCTGAAGGTTGAAGAAGGAGGAAATGAAAAACGAAAAGGAAAAAAGAAAAAAAATACAAGAAAAGTATCAAAAAATTATAAGTCACAAAATAATCTAAGGTTCTTACCAAGCGCATTTTTATTGCATTTTTATTCCGAAAATGAAAATTTTGGACAGTTATCAAATACCTTCAAATGTCTATAAATTCATATAGGAACAAAATCAAAAAGAATTATTTCTTAACAAAAATTATTCCCGAAAATAAAAGAGTTATTATACCCTCGTTGTTCAAGGGGTGATGCGTGCCGTAAGTTGATTTGTTCAGCAGTTCAACAAAAGCAATTATTGGGGTGTGCAAAACCAAAATTCAAGGGGCTCCTTTCCTTTCCATCTCTGAGCTGTAGATCCTTTTCATAACATCTTTATTGTGAATTTTCTTTTAAAAAAATCACAAGGGGCTGTTTTCCTCTCCATCTCTGAGCTGCAGATCCTTTCCATAACGCCTTTTTCTTTCAAAAAAGTTACAGGCAATAAACCTACCTACCCCATAAAGAAAGCGAATAAAGAAGGTTGTGGAGCAGGTGATTGTCCTTTTGAGTGGTAATTGACGAGAAAATATTGGGCAAGTTAAATAGTCCATGTGGATGGTGCAGCTCACCATTCAAAATTGGACACATTGCGTCCACGTCGGCGGTGGGCCCACACGGGGCCTCTCTCCTCTATCTCCCGTAATTGCTCTCTCTCTCTCTCTCTCTCTCCGACTCTGCTCCAGGCCCCCCCCGGCCTGGAGCAGAGGCGGCGTCGGCAATGGAGACAAAGCCAAAGGCGTTCAGGACGGCGAGGCCCATGTGATGCCTGAGCACGAAGGACAAGAGGGCGTCGACGACGTCGGAGCTGGCAGAGATCTCTAGGACGACCGGTCTCATGGCAAAGGAGGAGGAGTCAAAGCCGGAGGAGTCTTGGGCGGTGGTGACGACAACGGGTGGTTTGGGACCCAGACCGCGGGCGAGCGGCGGCACGTGGGGCAAGGGATGGCGGAGAGTGAGAGTGACGTCGGAGATGGAGCCAAAGGCGTTCAGGACGACGAGGCCCATGTGCCGCCTAAGTGCGAAGGACAAGGGCATCGACGACGTCAAAGCTAGCGGAGATCTCGAGGACAACGGGTCTCATGGCGGAGGAGGAGGAGGAGGAGCCGGAGGAGTCTTGGGCGGTGGCAACGACAACGGGCAGTCTGACGGGTGGTTTGGGACCCAAACCGCGGGCGAGCAGCGGCTCGTGGGACAAACGATGGCGGAGTGTGACGTCGCAGACGGAACCAAAGGCGTTCAGGACAGTGAGGCCCATGCGCCGCCTTAGCGCGAAGGACGAGAGCATCGACAACATCGGAGCTGGTGGAGATCTTGAGGACGACGGGTCTCATGGTGGAGGAGGAGGAGGAGTCAGAGCCGGAGGACTCTTAGGTGATAGCGACGACGACGGGTGGTTTGGGACCCAAACCGCGGGCGAGCGACAGCACGTAGGGCAGGGGATGGCAAAGTGCGACGTCGAAAGACAGAGCCAAAGGCATCCAGGATGACAAGGCCCATGTGCCGCCTAAGCACGAAGGATGAGAGCGTCGACGAGGTCGGAGCCGGCAGAGATCTCGAGGACGAGGGGTCTCATGGCGGAGGAGGAGGAGTCGAGCCAAAGGAGTCTTGGGCGGTGGTGACGACGGCGGGTGGTTTGGGACCCAGACATCGACGCCAACGCCGCCTTTGCCTCCGCCGTCATGTTCCTCCCCCCGGGGGCCCGAAGTAGAGTCGGGCTGCTCTCTCTCTCCTCTGCAAAGGAGAGAGGAGAGAAAGGACAGCAAGTACTAGGGGTGATTGGGTCCAAGGTGGGTAGGGTTCAGACCCGACCCTGTACCCGACCCTGTTATAACCGGTTCCTCTTTTCTAGACCATGTACCTTACCTTGTTTTTATTGGACCATGTTTTGGACCCAACCCTATTTTTCCGGTCTAGGAACAGGGTCAACCCTGTTTTCATTGGAACCTGTTTTGTAACTGTTCAATATTCTATACGGCTTCGAATTTTATATTAATTAGCGAAAAAACAACAACGTAATTTTCTTAACAATATAAGACAAAATAAAAATCCTAAGAATGCATAAGTATTAGCAACAAATATAGATCTAATATTAGTCTAATTCCCACAAATACTTCTAATATGACATAATGTGCTTACTTATGTGTATACGACAGAACTCTTATTAAAATGACATCTTTCTTAGTTGGACTGAGAATTAATGCTACAATAGTTGAAAGTGGGATTATTAAAAAAGAAAAATAATTCATGAGAACAATTCTTTTTAACAATTCTTTCAAAACAATTCTCTCTTAATTTGATTCAGAAAAAAAAAAATCTTTCTTTTGTTAACATTTCTTTGAAGACAAAGAGACTCAAAAGCATTATAGAAAGACAATTTTTTTATTTTTAACAGTATAAATCGATTCCAAAACCGGTCCGGTTTTGGGTGGGCCTTTGCTTGGACCCTGTTTCCGGACCGATTTCAACCGGTTCCCAAAAATTGGAACCTGTACTCGAACCGGTTTAACCGGGAACCGGTTCCCAACCCAGTTTTTCGGGTGGTCCGGTCCGGGTTCCGAGTAAACCCGGTCCGGTTGCACACCCCTAGCAAGTACAGGAGACAAAGGAGAGAGCAGTTCGGCTTTGCGTGGCCCACCTCCGACGTGGACGCCACGTGTCCGATTTTGAATGGTGAGCTGCACCATCGACGTGGACTATTTAACCTACCTAATATTTTCTCGATAATTGACGGTGTCAGATTCTTTTTGAAGCACTTGCTATTTTGAACAAGTAATTTCACTTGTAGATGCTCATGGGTAACGCACATGAAGCATTAACTATTTCACCGTCTGATTTTTTTTTGGAGCTTTTTAATGAATTCGAGGGACTTTTTCTTTTCTTTCTCCTATTTTGGAGAATTCTCAACATGATTAGAAGATACACGATAGAAAGAGTTACTCAAAACAAGTTCAACCTTAAACTCTAATACTAATTTGATGTGATCACCCAAGGAAGGGGGGATGCAATTATTTAGTGTATGGAGATGGATGTCAACGAATGAATACAAATGCAAGATAAAATACAATCAAATCCTAATATATAGTTTGCACTAACGGCAAAGGAAGAATATTAGGATTGACCAAATTCACCTCCAAGATTTACAAGACAAACCACTTGCCAATGACGCAAGACTTTGAGATAGGAGAAACTCACCACTAAAGTCTACAAGAAAATCATCAATTGAGGATACAATGCTTCTTGGCTCACCATCAAAAAACATTATTTTACAAGGATATAGAAACTGAGGATGAATATTTGCTTATGCGGAAAAAATCTTATATATTCTCAATATTCAAGTCAACTGCCTTAAGTTTGAGAATTTTCTTCTATTTATAGAGGAACTACTACATAAGAAATAGAAAAATATTAAAGACATGGGAACTACTCAACATTAATGACATAGGAACCAAAAAACACAATATAGGCCTAAAAACTAGAAAATGCATTATAACACCTAGAGACTTAAAGTTTGACTCTGGAGACCTACAATACACTTAAGACTCATGAAACTAGACCTAAATTAGACTTAGACTTTAAATTTGTTTTCTAGCCTTAACCAGAAAATAAATATCTCAAGTGATCAACAAATTTCCAGGGAAATTGCTCAAAATTGTCTTCTATCAATATGCTATTGATTAACTTTGAAATCAATAATTAGTCTGGTTAATCAGTATCTTATTCTTTTTTTACTCTACTCCTATTTGAACTCTTTCTTTCAGACTATTGTTTTGCCTCCTTGTAAGGCGTAACCCACACCTGACATTAAATCGTCAATACCCCAACCCTCAGAGAAAGTAGAGATTCAAATTTGCCGCCTCTCCCTTCTCATGTTGAAAAGGTGGCCATTAGGACAAACCTCAGTAATTTAATTGGTAACTTAAAAACCTAATGAGCTTGGGAAGAATTGACGACTTCTTAATCGATAGCTTGGTGACCAATCGGGAACCATTCTTGCTTATTGGTAAAAGTTAATAGTTGGAGCCCGATGCTCCCGTATTAGAATTCTAGTTTCCCACTTGTGTGTGTACAATCTCAAGTCGAAGCGGATCAGAGGTCGCCTGCGGTTGTCAATCACAAATCAACCTCGAATCTGAGGTTGCGGTAGCTTGCGACAGATGAGGACGGGGAAGGATTGGGGAAGTTTTAGCTGGTAAGTTTTGGGCATGTTAAAGTAATAAATGAGTCGCCTTAAACGTGTAAAGCACCTATCATGGAGATGGATGAAAAAAACATTGTAATTTCTAGTAGCGTGAACTCAATCCGGCCAAAGAGGTCTAAGAAAACACTAATATTGAACATCGAAAAATAACCAAGTCCAACTTATGGGTGAAAGGATGCTGATTTACTTCATTTTAAGTCGAACAACTTTTCTCATCTAAAGTTGACCTTGGTAGATCAATAAGCTTAGAAGATGATTTCCACTCGCAACTTTGACAGAATTTAAGAGCTTATCATAAGAGTGTAAGAAATGGATGAATGGGCATGTAATTGTTGATGGCCGAGAAGTAGAAGTCTTATATTGCTTCTGTTTTTTAACAGGCTTATAATTGCTTAGGCATATCTTTTTATTAGTCTAAAGTACATCTTATCATTTGGACCTAAACAGGTCTTTAAAAGGCTCAAAAGGAAAAATTCAAGAGTGGACCACTCAGCTTATTATCCTAGAGAATCTCCTTGTATTCCCTGGTTGTGGAGAAGAAAAATATCCACAACCAATCAGGGATGTAAGGCGTGCAGGCACTGATATATAAAAATAAAATACACAACTTAGCTGGGCGCCCTATCAAACGAACTATCACAAGCGGACAAGCGGTCATCGTAGGTGGAAATACCATAAAAGTTGGAACCATGTGCCAATCACCCAACAATTGGCCCCAAGTTCATAATAATGCCAACAATACAATTTGAAAGGTAAAAATATTTAATAAAAAAAAGCATCACGTGAATCACGATATGGGACCCAAAGTAGAGAGAAATGAACGCCAAACTCTTATATAAGAAACAAGCCATACCCCTTCTTTAACTACACTTGGTGTCCGAATACAACCATCACTCGGAAAGATGGTTGTCCACGGGAAGATGGAGATAGACTTGGAGGTCAGGGCTCCGGCCGACAAGTTCCATGAAGTCTTTAGCTGCCGGCCCCACCACATCTCGAACATGTCCACCGATAAGATCCACGGCGTCGATCTGCACGACGGCGACTGGGGCAAGGCCGGATCCATCATCTCCTGGAGTTACACCCACGGTATACATTCAAATAATACTGATGAAACGGGCTTTGTCTGATAGCTTAACCTTTTGCGTCCAATGAACTTCGCAGATGGAGAGACTAAGGTCGCGAAGGAGGTGATAGAAGCCATAGACGACGAGAAGAACTCAACAACGTTCAGAGTGGTCGAAGGCGACCTGATGAAGCTGTACAAGAACTTTGTCGTCATCGTCCAGGCCACACCCAAGGAAGGAGGCGGGAGCGTCATCCACTGGACGCTCGAGTACGAGAAGCTGAGCGAGGAGGTGACTGAGCCCTACTCGCTGCTCCAGTTCTGCGTCCATGTCAACAAGGACATGGATCTTCACCTCATGGAACAGGCTCAGGCTCAGGCCTAGCAGAAACCGAGGAGCTGGACTTATATATATGCACTGGTTTGCTGTCCCTGTTAAGTTTGATGTTATGTGTGTTTGAACATGATTTCCAGTGTGTCTGTAGCGAAAGGAATATGCTTGTGCTACGTGTGGTTCTCGTGAGGAAAACTAATGGGATGGTCTTCAAACAGACCGTTGTATCTATACTTGTTTCCATGTGTTCATGGGAGATCTGTTAAGGGCTTGTTTGCTAACTTGCTTAATGGTAACCGATTATGTTCTTTTTTTTTCGAGAATAAAAAGGAACAAAAATCATTTTGTTAAATTTTTTGTTCTCAATAATAAATTTAGAATAGAGTCAAGAAGTAAAAATCTTCATGGAAACAACTTCATAATCAATTCTTTTTTTTTCCTTTTCTTCTTTTTCTTTTCTTTCTTTTTTGTTCTTCTTCAATGTTCATCTAGTCATTGACCTCAAGATGGCTGATGACCTCGCCGAAGGGTCACTAGCCCCCAGTGAGGCTGAGCCTCCCAAGTGGCGGAGCAAGGTGAGACTGAGCCTCTCATGTGGCTAGGCAAGGTCGAGTTTGCCCAGGTACCGACAAGCTGACCTCGCCGAGCCACCGCGAGAGTTCACCCAACCAAGACAAGGCCGACGAGGCTCGGCCTCACCGAGAGCCAACAACCAGCTGAAGGTTGAAGGAGGAAATGAAAAAAAAAATGTAATAAAAGTATTAGAAAATTTTAAGTCACAAAACAATCTAAAGTTCCTACCAAACACATTTTTATTGTATTTTTATTTTGGAAATGGAAATTTTAGACAATTATCAATACCTTTAAATGCCCAGAAATTCATCTAAGAAACAAAATAAAAAAAATCATTTCTTTATAAAAATTGTCCTCAAGATGACATAGTTATCAAATACACCTCAATTGTTCAAGGGACAATGCGTGTCGTAAGTTGATTTGTTCGGCGGTTTAACAAAAGCAATTGTTCGGGTGTGCAACACCAAAATTCAAGGGGCTGTTGTTTTCCTCTCCATCTCTGAGCTGTAGATCCTTTTCGTGACATCTTTACTGTGAATTTTCTTTCAAAAAAGTCACAGGTAATAAACCTACCAACCCAACAAAGAACGCGAATAAAGAAGGCTGCGGGGCAGGTAATTGTCGTTTTGCGTTATGATTGACGGGGTCAGATCCTTTTTGAAGCAACTTGCTATTTTGAACAAGTAATTTCACTTGTAGATGCTCATGGGCAAAGCACACGAAGCATTAACTATTTCACCGTCCGATTATTATTTTTTTGGGAGCTTTTTAATGAATTCAAGGGACTTTTCCTTTTCTTTCTCCTATTTTGAAGAATTCTCAACTTGATTAGAAAATATGTAATAGAAAGAGTTACTCAAAATAAGTTCAACCTTAAACTCTAATGCCAATTTGATGCAATCATCCAAGGAAGGGGAGATGCAATTGTTTAGTGTATGGAGATGGATGTCGACAGATGAAGACAAATGCAAGATAAAATACAATCAAAATCCTGACATATAGTTTGCGCCAACAGCGAAGGAATAATATCAGGATTGACAAAATTCACCTCCAAGATTTACGAGGCAAACCACTTGCCAATGATGCAAGACTTTGAGATATGAGAAACTCACCACCAAAGCCTACAAGAAAATAATTAATTGAGGATATAACACTTCTTGACTCACCATCAAAAAACATTATTTTACAAGGATATAGAAACTGAGGATAAATATTTTCTCATGCATAAATAAATCTCAAATATTCTCAATATTCAAGTCAAGTGCATTAAGTTTGAGAATTTTCCCCTATTTATAGAGGAACTAATACATAAGAAATAGACAAATATTAAAGACATGGTAACTACTCAACATTAATGACATAGGACCTAAAAAACACAATATAGGCCTAAAAACTAGAAAATACATTAAAACACCTAGAGATTTGAAGTTTGACTTTCGAGACCTACAATACACTTAAGACTCATGAAACTAGACTTGAATTAAACTTAGACTCTAAATTTGTTTTCCAGCCTTAACCAAAAAATAAATATCTCAGGAGATTAACAAATTTCTAGGGAAATTGCTCAAAATAGTCTTCTATCAATATGCTATTGATTAACTTTGAAATCAATAATTAGTATGGTTAATCGGTATCTTTTTTTTATATTATTTTTATTTTAACTCTCACTCTCAAACTGTTGTCTTACTTCTTCGTAGAGCGTGAGAGTCTAAATCTATACCCCACATTAAATCATCCACACCCCAACCCTCGGAGAAAGTAAAGATTCAAATCCTCGCCTCTTCCTTCTTATGTTGGAAAGATGGCCACTAGGATAAACCCAGTGATTTAATTGGTAACTTAAAAACCTAATGAGCATGGGAGGAATCATCAACTTCTTAATAAATAGCTTGGTGACCAATCGGGAACCATTCTTGCTTATTGATAGAAGTTAATAGTTGGAGCCCGATGCTCCTGTATTAGAATTCCAGTTTCCCACTTATGTGTTTACAATCTCAAGTCGAAGCGGATCAGAGGTCGCCTACGGTTGTCAATCACAAATCAACCTCGAATATGAGGTTGCAGTAGCTTGCGACAGATGAGGACGGGGAAGGATTGGGGAAGTTTTTGCTGGTAAGTTTGGGTATGTTAAAGTAATACATGAGTCGCCTTTAAACGTGTAAACCACCTGTCATGGAGATGGATGAAAAAAACATTGTAATTTCTAGTAACGTGAACTCAATCCGGCCAAAGAGGTCTAAGAAAACACTAATATCAAACATCGAAAAATGACCAAGTCCAACTTATGGGTGAAAGGATGCTGATTTACTTTATTTTGAGTCGAAGAACTTTTCTCATCTCACTTTCAGAATAGTGGGTTTATGTTGAACTTTTCACAGCAAGGAAAGTGTTACGAATAGGATGACGATGAACGGCGCACCAAGCACGTGATGTTTGAAAGATCATTTCATGGAAATCATTTTGATAAAACCCTAGTTTTCCACTTCAGCGATACGCAAGTTTCTAATCATCAAATTGGAGACCGGTAACAAAAAAAATGTCCTCCAACTCAAAACATTATCTTAAGAGAAAAATGAGGCGTTCAGAAATTTATTAAGACACACATGTGAGTTGTGTTAAATAAATTACACATTAGAAAATTGATGTGATGTAGAGCAATTAATATGTCTGAACTTACTCATAACTCATTGACTTAAGTTTTTTAGTGAAAGTGAGTCCAATTACATATATTGACAAGCTCAAGCTCTCTTTTGGCGATCTTCCTAGGTAATGTTATTGGGCTACCATTACATGATTGCAATTTCCAAGCAGATGGATATTGTGATATAGCAACGCGAGCTCATAAGAATAAAGTTAAGCCTGAAGGATTGTTAGGATACACATGTTTCCACATCAGAGGAGGGAGCAAACCTAACATTGAGTTCACACATGAGAAATTCCATATCGAAGAATTGACGTATCATGCAACAATTAAAATATATATCATAATTAACCCATAACTTGTTAACTTAATAATTGGAGTGAAAATGGTGAATATGTTGACCAACACGGACTTCCTCTTGGCAATCTCCCTAAGTAAAGAAATTAGGCTTATGCTTTGCATCTCCCAACAAAATTCACCCTTGCGGCAAAAGATAAAGTTGCCATGTTGCAATTCGTCATTCTTCAAAGGCAGATCTATATGGCTGCAAAGAAGTGAGAACCAGGTTCGTGTGACGGGATTGAGAAAAAGGCTGCAAAGATAAACTTGTTCTTAGCAGACGCTGAACTCAGACCCAAGTTGAGCTCAACTTAGCAAACATGCCTTAGACTGTTATTTTGACCTCGATTTCACATAAAGAATGGATGTTAGTAGCAATTTGAACGTGTCTTGTCCCTCCCCAGTCACGTCGTGAAGGATCCATGTTTCACTTCATCGTATCTGAAATCTGCAAGCGAAAGTGCATTCATTCCACCGAAATCATCACACGACGAGAGGATAAATCGATCCTCTGAGTCGCCTACCAAACTCAGTAAATGTATTCATATTACAAGGCAGGTCACTAGAGTGACGGAAGAACGATGGCCCATACGTAGATCTTATTCCAGAGACGATCACAGCACGATGCTGTCTTCACCTACGATCCCTTGAAGAACTCACATCCGTCGAGAGCCGCCAGCAAGGTCGATCCACTCCAGCTGGACCTCCACCTCGCCCGACTCAACATTGGTCAGCCGCAGCACCATGTCCTGGTAGATCTTGCCGTCTTTCCACACGATGGAGCTCTCGTCCGCCAGGCAGTTGCTCTTTGAAGGCTGGACTCTGGCAATCGTGGTGGGGTCGGCAGGTTCTCCAGGCGCATCTCAATAGCATCTATGTATGGCTTGATGTCGATCTTGGCCTCTCCCATTTTGTCGTCCACGGTGAACGTGTCCTTGTCAAAAACAGTCTGCGAAAAAGACCATGGTTCGATAGGACTATTACTACTCCAGTGCAGGCTCATTATGTGATTCTAAACGTCTTCAATCCCTAAAAATAATGTCTATCATAGTTTTTACACTCGAAAATTCCAACATTTGACAATTAAAAGTTCAGTTCAAGAGCAATTCAACAGGCGATCTTCCTGAAATATCATTCCAGAGAGATCATTTTAAAACAAAGTGGACAAATACATAATGGGAATGAATGAAACTCCTGGACAGACTAATTAATCATCTCAAATGTTTGGCTAATCCGATCATCCGAGTTCATTTCGGGAGGGTCTCCAAGCGGCGTGTCCTTAACTCATTGCTAAGCACATTGAACACAAAATTAAATGGACGATCTAGAAACACGAATTGACAAAACTTAACAAGGCTACTCACGAAATTGACACATGAACGATGATGAACGTGAAGGAAGAAACACTGACCAGATTGATGGGAATGTTGGGGTCTGTTATGGACAGAGTCAGATCATCGTTCCATTCAGGGTTGCAATTGTTCTTCACCACCCGAGTCTTCAATTTCTGCAACCACATATATACCATACAGGTGACATCAGCAAAATGGTAAGTACTATTTGGTAATATAATAAATCATTCATCCACAGAAAATGATAAAACCACCGGCAAATTGATGTTCAAGTTAGGTGAATGAGTAAGAACTTGATCCTAATCCTCAAGCCTAAGTAAAGGAAATTAACGCCAATTAGAAAGAACCAAAGGCATATGTTTATACTCGCACTTTCAAAATAAAACCCCCGGTTCGCGTTTAAACTACAAAATTGAAGGGGAAAAAAATCGGATTGATCAGGAAGGTACCACTTATGGAAAACAATAGGTCAACATTATCTTTTCAAGCCAGCTTGCACAATTAGGCAAATGATGTATCATATGACGACATGATCTTCATCATGGACGGATCTGAATCGTTCTTCGATAGCAAGATTAAATCAATTATGATCAAGACGACGAAAATTGAGCAAGAACGAGGACAAGAATCATATGCCCAAGAAAGAAATGATCTTCCAAGCATACGCAGGGGAAATCCACTCTAAAAGGCTGTGGAGAGATTCAATCCGTGTCGAATTGCGGAAGAAAGAACGACACCCACAAGCTTGTCTAATCATGATCGGGTACGATCAGCACTAATCAAGAAATTACAATGGAGAGAGAGGGAGGGTGAGAGGGTGACCTGATCAGCCATGGAGACAACAACGTAAGGATCGCTGCTAAGGGTGTCGCGGACGACTAGGTTGATGCCCCGCTTCACCCGGATTTTGAGAAGCCCCTTTACGTTCTCCATTCTCTTCTTCTTCTTCTTCTTGCAGACGGACACCTAACGCACACCCACAATAGAGAGAGAAAGAGAGAGATGATGGTTTCTTGTCTATCTTGATTCTCAGTCTCGTATTTTTCTCCTCTAATTTTCTTTTTTCCTGAGACAGAGGTGATATTAAGATGAAAAATAGTGGACGGTGATCCTCTCAGGACAAGATCATAAGCGGGTTTGTCGTTTTCGATGGAGCGAGACGCGGGCAAAGGTCGTGAACCCGACGCGAATGACCAGGAGCAATTCTTGTGGTGGAGACGAGCCCCGGCATAAAGGGTCATTGTCAGAGAGCAGCTGATTGTCAGAAAGTAGCTGCTTCCTTTTCCATCTTCTTTACTCGCTCCATCGTGCTGTGGGTCAATGGATGCACCACTCGGACACGCGAAGGGAATCCAGTGCTATTAAATGAATGGACCGTGAGCCGCTTTATTAGGAAAACGGGGAAAATCTGGATAAGCATGTCCCGTTGCTTTTTTTACTGTTCTTGCACGAGGATATCCCATCTCGGTATCTTGCTACAGCTAGCACCCCAATCGTTGTGATTGAGCCGTTCACATTGGCAGAATCCCTGACATTAGGGACAGAACTTCTGGTGATTATAGATCGAAAGAGCATCAATGGGTGCCTAATAAGATTCAATTGACATAATTGAACAATTCTCGATTCAATTGACACAATTAAAAGATTTATAACTGAATTAGTACAAATGCAATATACTTCGAACTCTTGGTAATTTTTCCCTCGATAACATGTAGAAAATTGTTAAGAAGTTAATATATGTCATTGTTGTGTGATGATAAAAGAAAATTTTATATATAATTAACAAAATAAATGTAATATTTAGAGAAAATAGTAAAAATCTTTCAAGAATATATTTGATAGAAAGAGTGATTACAAACAATAGAACATTCAATACTTGCAAACAATAAAACATTTAATACTTGCAAAGCCACGACATTAAAGTCACTACAACTAATATCTATCTTTTTGTTGGAACAAAGCTCAAGGTACCGCGAGGTAAGTTCAAACTTTAGTTAGAACAAAATGAGTGGAAAACTTAAGAAAGTATGTCTTGCAAGGAGAATGATCAACGCCTTGCAAATTAGAGTCTTATATGTATATTGTACTCCTAGAGGCAAACTTTAAGGGAAAAAAATGCGTTGATTATATATTTATAGAGATGCCGAGTATGGATGTATCTTAGTATAGGTGCTACTAGATTCGTAGTATAAATCATGTCTTCATCTTTAAGTCATTTGATATGTAGCCATAGTTCCATCACCTTTGATGCCAGAGAAAACCTAAGTCATCCTCCCTCCTTCCTCTTTCTCTCTCTACCATGTGCCCACCAGTACCATACCGTCGGGCCCTCCCATTGTCCTCTCGTCACCCTTTGGTGATGCCCCAAGCATTCGTCATCTTAATGACAACCGCCTGCGACCCTACCTTCGCCTCCTTCATCAAGTCTTCCTTTCCACTACCTACTACCTGGGTCAAGTCTTCTGTACTGGGGCCATCTCTCTCTCTCTCTCGTGAAACACGGGTTCATCGGATTCCATTTGGTCACGAACAGCGTGGATGATTACACGGACAACGGGTTCATCTGACAATGGGATTATCGACTGCAAGTGATTTCCAACAATAAAGACATGAGAGAGCCTGTTGAGCCTTTGGGATTACTTACCTGATAATGATACAGAGTTGGGTTGGCTCCGTTTTGGTTTGTTCGAAGGAAATTCTTTTCCTAGCGAGGAAATGATTTCGAATCATCATTAGGTCCACGGTTCATTGTCACATGAAAGACATGGGTATTCCAAGTTAATTATGCAATTGAATGTGCGATTGACAATGCATATTAAACGGTGACCATGTAAACTTGTTCTCATAGACAGGCCAGCCATTAGTCTTTCAATCGATTACTAGTCCATCATAAGATCACTCACGAGATTATATTTCTCATAAGTCGGCATGTTCTAATGATACAATATTTGTAAAGCAGAACGATTCGAATTTAGATATCGGGCCTAGAGGTGGCGGTTGACAATCTGAGGTTCGCCACGGCGGACCTGACCTCACGGGCGTCGGGAGCTGTTGGGGGTGTGGATCCACTCCAGCTGGACCTCCACCTTGCCGCGCTTGACATTACGCAGCCCGAGCACCATGTCCTGGTAGATCTTGCCGTCTTTCCACACGATCGAGCTCTCCTCGGCGAGGCAGTTGTCCCCGTAAGGCTGGATCCGGTCGATCGTGGTGGGTGTCCGGAGGTTCTCCAGCCGCTTCTCGATGACATCCATGTATGGCTTGACGTCGATCTTGGCGTCTCCCATTTTGTCGTCCGCGGTGAACCGTGTCCTTGTCGTAGACAGCCTGGGAAAAGACTTGACGCGGTTATTCGCTAGATTTTAGACGAGGTCGAATAGAAAATTTGATGATGAATGTTGAAGGAAGAAGCACTGACCAGACCGATTGGAATGTTGGGGTCTTCCACGGAAATGGTCAGCTCATCCTTCCATTCTGGGTTGCAACTATTCTTCACCACGCGACTCTTCAGTCTCTGCACCCTTATATAAACCATTCGTTTAATAATTAATGAAACCTTATACCAGAAGTAAAAAACAAAGGAAAAATTACAAAAAAAAAAAATCATAAACCTATTGCACCTGTAACAACTTTTCTAAACCTTAAATTTGGCCAATTTAATCATAACTAAACATTTCAATGGTATTAATTTATTCATAAATCTTTTGACAATTTACCAAATTAGTCTTTTTGGCCAATTTTAACTTTTCAAGCACTGACATGAATAATTTTTGTAATTTTTATTTTTTCTAAATTTTTTGTTGTTTCTTTCTTTTCTCTTTTCCTTTTCTCTTTTTGCCAACTCTAGGCTAGAATCTAAGCAAGGGCCTGACGCACCTCACCAATGCTAGCCATGCTAAATAAGACAACTAGCGCTAACTAAATCACCATGTTAACAATATCTAACCAAAATTGATCGAAAAGACTAAATTGAGGAATCACCAAAAGATTTATAACTAAATTAACAAATCATCAAATGATTTAAGGTTTATGATTAAATTGACATAAGCGCAACAGATTTATAATTTTTTTATATTTTTTCAAAAAAACAAAAAAAGATGAAACCATGGGCTAAATAATGTTTAAGTCAAGTGAGTGATGAAACCTTCATCATAATGCTAAGGCCTAAATAAGAAACTCAATCGCAATTAGAAAGAACCAAAGACGTATTCAAAGTCAGCACTCTTATGAAGTGGCTATAGACATACTTCGCTGCCGATCTAAGGTAATTCAACCTCATGATGACCTCTAGTCAACCTCTAGTCAACCTCCTGTCGATCGTGATCTGAGGTCAATGAACACTAGAACAACCTGTTTTGCTAAATCTAGGGTTTTCCAGATCTCTCATGTCTGAGGTTCAAACTCGCGACGAGCGTCGACCTGAGGATCTTCCCAATCACCGCCGTGAGTCCCTCATCGAGAGAGAGAGAGAGAGAGAGAGAGAGAGAGAAGGGTGTGACCTGATTAGCCACGGAGATGACAACGTAAGGATCGCTTGTAAGGATGTCGCGGACGACGAGGTCGATGCCTCGCTTCACCCGAATTTTCAGAAGCCCGGCTATCTTCTCCATTCTCTTCTTCTTCTTCTTCTTCTTCTTCTTGCAGACTCCAAACACAAACACACACCAGCGGCGATGCGAGAGAGAGAGAGAGAGAGATTACATGCTACGGAGGACACTAATCTATGGCTTCTTTTTTATCTTGACTCTTCATCCTATCTTTTTCCTGCTTTTTCAACTACGTGAAAAACGTGAACCTCGTGAAGCTACGCGCGTACCATTTGGCCGGGGGAAGCTAGCTAGACGTGGGAACCCGACATGGTCCCGCAAATTAATGATTCAGCTATCCACATTAATGTGAATTTATTTACATTGTGAATGAAAAACTTATATGGTTCTTGATCGAAAAAAAACATGGATGTGTGTGGAGACAATGAAGCCACGATGGCCTGAAAATAGATTGATAGTGAACATACAGCAGATGCATTGGCATTGACATTAATCATCTCGATCTTCCCAAAGCTCCACTGTAGATAATGGTCCGAAAATACAAAAACAAAAGGTTACTGGAGAACTAAAGAGTAACTATGTACCGAAGCAAGCTTATAGTGAACTTACATCAGATGCCTCGACAGAACCATCAATCACCTCCATCGGTATCTCCTACCTTCGCTACAGTTAGTGGCCTACAAAGAACATTTGCTACTAGAGAGCTGTATATGGACCTCAAAGCAAACTTACTAGAATCACAATTCACTTGAACTTGCGTGAGATGCATCGATATTTATCTCAGAGCCATTAATCACTCCAACTGGAATTAGATTACATGAACTATCTCGCCAGTGCATGTACTAGATTGAGCAGTTTCCTAACTAAATACAAGGGTTAAAGGTTACCATGAAGAGGTACCGGAACTTACATTTCCTACATAATCTAGGGTTTTCAGATTTCTTGCGTTTGAGGTTCAAATGGCAATGAGCCTCTGTGAGAGAGAGAGAGAAAGAGATAATAGTGGTTTGTGGTGGTAGACGCAGCTAGCAAACGCCTATGGAGTTCTTTGGCGATGGCTTCGGTTGAGAGAGTGTGCGCAACCATGCGCCAAGTGTCAAGATAAAGTTTTCAAGCTTCAAATATATGAAAATCACAAAAGGATCTTGTATGATTTATAAATCACGTGGATCAAATCTATCTCAATCATTGATCATGTAAATCTCATTGTAGGATTAACAAAAATAATTAATAAGATAAGGACTGGGTTTGAGATGAGGGCCTGCACTCATTTGAAGGACTTTCAATTGATCTTGAGGCCCAATCAAAACAAGAGAGCCTATTGAGCTGCTTCCCTTACCTCATCCACCGGCTATATACGGCATCCCATGCCCCCATCCCCTCAAGGCCCAAACCAAGATTTTAAACCAATTAGTCCGAGCTTTTTTTTAATAACTCTCTTGAAAATACATACTAGGTTGGCTCCGTTTCGTTTGTTCGAATGAAATTGTTTTCATGTGAAAATGATTTCCAAATTGTTATTACCTCCATGTCCGGTGTAAAAATATAATTTACACATTGGTCCTTAGAAGAAAGACGCGTGCATATGAAATGAAGTTAATTATGCAACCGAATCTTCCCACACATCAGTTCTACAGCCAATGTCAACCATTTAGATAGATAACTAGTCTGTGACAAAAAAAAAAAAGTTTTAGAACACTATACTCTTCATAAGTTGGCATGTACTCGCAAGATAATATTTGCAAAGCAAAGGATTCGACTATAAAGATTGGATCTAGAACTAGTTCGCTAATGCACGCACTAGGTTGAAAGGTTTCCTAAGTAAATATAAGGGTTAAAAGTTACTATGTAAAACTTAACACCAGAAAAGGTACCGGAACTTACATTTCCTACATAATCTAGGGTTTTCAGATTCCTTGCGTTTGAGGTTCAAACGGCAACGATCCTAAATTAGAGAGAGACAGAGATAGTGTTAATGGCGGTTTGTGGCGGTGGATGCAGCTAGCAGACACCTTTGGAGGTCTTTGGCGACGGCATGGGTCAAGAGAATGACCGTGCGCACACGGCTTAATTGTCAAGATACAATTTTCAAGCATCGAATATTTGAAAAAACACAAAAAAGATCTTATATAGTTTATAAATCATATGAATCAAATCTATCTCAATCATTGACCATGTGAGTCTCATGGTGGGATTCATATAAGTAATTGATAAGATGATGACTAGATTTGGGATGAGGGCCGCACTCATTTGATGGACTTTCAATTGATCTTTAAGCCCAATCAAGACAAGAGAGCCTATTGAGCTGCTTCCCTTACCTCATCCACAGGCCATATGCGGCACACCCATGCCCTCAAGGCCCAATCCAAGGTTTTAAACCAGTTAGTCTAAGCTTTTTTTTAATAACTCTCTTGAAAATACATATTTAGGGTGCGTTTGTTTCGCGAAAATCGTACCATTTTTAAAAAATGTTTTCTAGGAAATCATTTTCATGAAAAAATGATTAGTTTTCTTATGTTTGATGATATGTGATTGAAAATGTTTTTAGGCATTTGGATCATATATAGAAAATGATTAAATAACATTTAAAATGGGAAGAACCTAAAGACTTGATAAAGAGGGAAAGTGTTTTCCCTTTTCTCATATATAGGAATTCATTTTCCTAAAATAATGCATAAGATTTATGTTGACTTGAAAGTATTTTCCACTAACCAAATCGTTTTTGGAAAAACAAACAGCGGAAAGTCTGGAAAACACTTTCTAGGAAACTACTTTCATTGAAACAAACACACCCTTAGATTTGCTTCGTCTTGTTTGTTCGAATGAAATTGTTTTCATGTGAAAATGATTTCCAATTGTTATTACCTCCATGTCCGGTGTATAAATATAATATACACGTTGGTCCTTAGAAGGAAGACGTGTGCATATGAAGATAATTATGCAATCGAATCTTCCCACCCATCAACTCTACTGCAAATGTTAACCATTTAGATAAATAACTAGTCTGTGAAAAAAAAAAAAAAAAATTGCTTTAGAATATTATACTTTTCATAATTGGCATGTACTAACAAGATAATGTTTGCAAAGCGAAGGATTCTACTCTAGATATTGGATCTGGAGCTATCTAGAGCTTAGTGTTGAGGATTTGAGATTTGCCACGGAGGACCCAATTAACCTAGTTATTACAATATTTTCCTCGATATAGCCGCACAAGGGACCCGATTAGGAATCTCTGGAAGTCGACGATTGGAATATGGATCCTAGAGACTGGGGGTCGGCTTCTAGGGTACCAATGACGAGTTGGGTCCAGCCGAGGAGGGATCTAATGCTGATACTGCAGATCGACCTTCGGCGGCTGGCAACCTATCTTCGATCTAGATTTCCCAACATCCTTATATTCTCCAATGTGAAACCATCACCTTCCTCATTAGTAAAAATCAAAAGAAGGAATTCAAAAAGGGCAAGAGGAAGGGTGGATGCTCTGTCTAGCAAACCGAAGGCCGGCGTTGGGTCCGTGGGGAATCATTTTTAAGTCGAGGGCATCTCAATAATGGAGGGCAGGCGTGGGAAGAACAATCATAGCTTAAAAACTAAGATAGAACAGAAGAACACGACTCAAAGCTTTGATTCGTGATGGATGATGCTTCCTCTGTCGACCAAGAAGGACCATCAATTACCAACCTCTCGTGTCGATTTCGGTCCGCCGACTTAAAGAAAATCGAATTTGTGTCATCCCTTTTGGAATATGGTTTCCGCTTTTGGATGCACTACATTTTGTTATTAATTTGATAGAAAGGGGAAAAAAGAAAAGAAGAAGAAGAGGAGTCGAGGCTTGCCATTGACTGTGTAGTAACCATGGTGAAAGTGTGTGAAAATGAATTCAATGTAGGAAAATATTATAAATGATCCCTAAATTTTGACTAAATATATAATGTGGTCCTTAAATGTTTAATTTGTTCGATCTCTAAACTTTAACTCAATGTCTAATGTGATCCTTAAATTTTTAAATTTGTTCAATATGGTTCTTGAACCTTTAGCACATATTCAATTTAGTTCATGAATTAGATGAAAATATATAATATTTTTCCTAAACTTGAATTAACGAAAGGATAAGCGTTAGATACATGTTAGAATATTAATCACCGAAAACAAAAGATTTTGAAGATTATCATGTGTATCCACGATTGCCACAATGTATGTGAGATTCAAAATTGATCTTATTTTGGTAGAAGGTACTTTCTTTGCTTTTGTTTCCATTGGTCTCTCCAACAAACCTCATGCCTTGGCTCCTAATAATTTTGCAATCGCTTCCGTGCCTTCATTTAACAGTTCGATATTGACTTAGAGGTGATTGCATTGGGTCCTCCAATGTTAGTCATGCAAATAAAAACCTTCAGGAAAACAAAACACTAAGTAATTTCGCTAACAATTTCCAACGTTTTGAGTACGGAAAGGGAATCTCATGCATTAATTAGACGATTGGCGCAACGTAACGAGTCAATCACGACATCCCCGCACAAAAAAGATTCTTGACGGATATTGCGATTGGAATTCTAAGTTTCTTCAATTACTCCACACATCATTGTCAAGTGACATAATCGGTACCCATAAATGCATTCTTCTTGAGGACATACGGGCTTGATTGATTTGCACCACTCGCCGAACTGATCTCTTTCCATGGCGGTCATGTCCGCTCACATCAGGCAGCCGACGGCGACGGCTCACGCCGGTCACTTTTACCATTCTCGGAGAAACCGACGTTAAAAAAAGGCCACAGTTTCCGGCAGGGGGCTGTCGACGTCTTGTGAATTCCACCATATTCCCATGAAAATTAACTGGCTCCAAATCTCGTGCACGTAAAGGACAAAGCACCTTCGATTAAGTTTTTAATTTGATGCTACCAAAGAAGGAATGACCGGCGAATATGTGATTTAAAAAAAAAATCAATATGTTTGTCAACTAAGTTCGTTCCCTGGACGAAGGAATGTTTATTGTTTCGAGGCTGCTTGTATATAAAAAAAGTTACTTTTGATACGCGTGGAATTCTAAATTGAGTGGAATGCACGGCGAGCGATGATTGATTGATCACACTACTATGTAAATTGTGTAAGCCGTGCATAAAAATGCTTTCTCCTCATATAAAGACAACATTCAGCCAAAAAATCTAAGAAAGTTAAACCCAATCTCTATCTTTCTCTCTCTCTAAAGAGGCATTGACACCCCGATTATCTGAACTTTTGCCCGTTTTACAATTTAGCGCCTAAACTTTTCTTTTGGTTCAATCAAATAATTTTAGTTTTTAAGTACTTATTAATTTAAGGCCCCTGTTAAAATCGCAAACCAAAAAATTGTCAATTTGAACATGACAACACTTTCCAACTAAAAATAACTCACACTATTGAATGACCATTAACTCATCACATTAGCATTTAATGTGGCCTCTCGAGAAGATACTACCTCAACAGATACATTGGAAGTTAAAAATCGTATATCGAAGATAGCACAGGTTTTGATAAGCAAATGAGCGGGGTAATTATTCAAAAAGTCCTAAACATATTCCACAACAATTAATTCAATCTTAAATTTTTTTTTTTGCCAACTTAATACTAAATATTCTGACAATTTATCAATTTAGTTATTCTACCATGGCAACCCACATCAACATCAGGTAGTTGATCGTGCTACATGAGGCAATCAACGTCTATGTCGATGTTTTCTGGCTAAAATTGGTTAGAATAATTACATTGGCAAATCATTAAAAGATTTAAAATTAAATTAGTAAAATTGAAAAGTTATCGATGGAATTGACTTTCATATAACAAGTTTTGAACTTTTTGGACAATTTTTCCATAAATGAGCTTTTATTTATGGAATGTCTCACATGACACAACAATTAATTTATGGAATGTCTCACGTGCTACGTAAGGCAACCAACGTCTATGTCGCCGTTTTCCAGCTAAAATTGGTTAGAATAATTACATTAGCAAATCATTAAAAGGTTTAAAACTAAATAGTAAAATTGAAAAGTTCCCGATGGAAATGACTCCCATATAATAAGTTTTAAAATTTTTGGACAAATTTTCCATAAATGATCTTTTATTTATGGAATGTCTCACGTGACACAACAATTTATTTATGGAACGTGTCATGTGAAGTCAAATTGGAAAACTTGATTTATCTCGATGGAATAAATACAATTTTGATATGGGTTAACCCCCCTCCTTAAATACCATCGCCCCAAAAGAGAACCAGTCATTCACCAAACAGGACATATTCGCAGTCGGTCTTCTCTTTACTCCTTCCTTCTCTTTCAATCCCTCGCCGGTATCATTCCCTCAAGCGCTCTCTCTCTCTCTCTCTCTTTCCAAATCAACCGCGAGATCAAGGAGGTGCTGTGAATGGTGGGCATCTCGACCGACGTCGAAGACTGGAGTTTGATGCTTTCCCTCTGTGATCTCCACCGGAGGGCGAGCTCACTCGTTTTCGCTTTCGGCTCCCGCAAGCAAGGCTGGTACTATCATTGCCTCGGCCTCGATCCCTGAATTCTAGCGTAGTAATTCCGTTTCGGCTTTCGGAGGCAAGAAGAGAAACGATTCTTTCTTTCTTTTGCTTGTTTCGGTTGAGTGAAGAGTGAGAGAGATAGAGAGAGAGGGAGAGGGAGAGAATGCAGATTCATAACAGCAAGCAGCAGAAGAAGAGCCAGGGCGCGAAGGCGAACGTGAGCAGGTTGCTGATAAGCATCAACGTGATGGGGAGCGCCGGGCCGATCCGGTTCGTGGTGAGCGAGGACGAGCTGGTGGGCTCGGTCATCGACACGGCCTTGCGAACCTACGCTCGCCAAGGTCGCATCCCGGTTCTCGGGTCCGACCCCGGCGACTTCTTGCTCTACTGTGCCAACGCCGAATCGGACGGTAAAAACGCACACATCTTTTTCCAACCCTCCATCTCAGTTTTCGACGTTCATAGTCCTTTCTTTTCGTATCACTCGAACGTGCTTTCGGCTGATGATATCATCGCTTGTTATTCTTTGATGCAGCTCTGAGTCCATGCGAGACGATCGGGTCACAGGGGGCTCGGAATTTCCTGCTGTGGAAGAAGCAGAAGGCGGAGGAAGGCAACAAGGGGAGCCCGCCGGCAGCGATCGGCCGGAAGGGGAGCGGGAAATGGATGGCGTGGATTAACAAATCCCTCAGTCTCAAGATTCCTTCCCATTAGTCACCAAAACGACAGATATTTTCGGCTCTATTCGTCCATAAATTTGCAGATTTTAACCGTAATATTCACATCCTTTTCCCTGAATCTATGCCTTCCATCTGCAGTTGTGTACATAATATTGATTATGCTACTATAAAAACTCAGTCCAATGAAATCAGCCAATTTGAGGTCCCAAGGAATCCCCCTTAGTTCTTCTGCCTTA
Organism: Angophora floribunda; assembly: GCA_014182895.1. NCBI lineage: Eukaryota > Viridiplantae > Streptophyta > Magnoliopsida > Myrtales > Myrtaceae > Angophora > Angophora floribunda. Next base: position 25,417,961 of record CM024711.1, on the reverse strand, counting down.
GGTGCAGATCAGAACACATCAGCCTTCATGGACGCACCTAGCCACCGGCAGCCGCTAAGCCCGGGTTGCCTCTAGAGGCCGCCTTAGTCCGTGTCGAGCTTCACATGGTTCATCGGTGGAGGAGTCCATCCAACGAAAGCATCTCGTTCCCTAGAATTATTACTGGATATCAGCGTCTCAACTAGCCTCGCCTGGACGATATATCGTGCATATAATTTCCAACTGTAATCATCGGAAAGCTCGCAGCCGCACAGCATGAAAAGTACCCTTATTTGTCCGTTACCACAAAAACCAGCTGCCTATGCCAGACGTCACCGGCCGAAGCGAATCTGCTTGAGGGTGATGGCCGTGGAGACCAGTCAAATGAGATGATCGAATCGGGTTAAAATAAGATCAATAATAATCCAATCCATATTGATCCATATTCATATAATGAAGATCTAATAACCCATATCTAACTTATACCTAATCCGACCCATATTGTTAAAACCAATTAATATTCTAGGAAAATACACCCCCACTTTAAGCTCTATGCTAATTGTATAAAAATTTTAAATCAAATTAAAAAATATAAATAAAATAACAATATAATAAAATTATAAATTGAAATATTCATAAATAATTTGACTAATTAAATATATATATTTATAAAACATGCTTAGATTTTGCCACGCATCTTACTTGATTTGATTTAGGGAAAATTATCCAAAAAAATCCTAAATCTATTACAATTTTGTTAATTCAATTCTAAACTTTTCAATTTTACTAACCGAATCATAAACCTTTTCACTTTTTGTTGATTGAGTTCATCAAATTAATTTTGGCTAAAATTCATTGACGTGGATGCTAGCGCTAATGTAGACAAAATTTATTAACTTTTTAATTTTTTTTTTTGAAATTTTAATTATTTTTTATGTTTTTATTTGTTCTCATTTTTCTATTTTTTCCCTTTTCTTCTCTAGCCAGTTGTCTAGCCTCTAGCAACGAGCCAAAGGCCATGACCGACAATGTCAACCCTCACTAGAAGCCCACGAGGGTTGGCCTCGCCAGCCTTGCCCAAGGCCAACGAGGTTGTCCCTTGCCAAATCCTAGCTAGGGTGATCTCGCCTAAGGCCCACAAGGCCGACCCTCGCTAGCCTTTAGTGAGGGTAAACTCACTGGTCAAAGAAGAAAATGGAAAAAAAATAGAAAAAGAAAAAAGACAAGAAAAGGAAAAAAGACGTGACGAAGGCAGGACAAAGGCAAGTAGCAAAGTGTCGGATGCTTGCCTCGCAGAAGCTTTGTGTTAACCTCTTAGGTTACCTTTAGTCTGCGTTTGGCAATCAGAATAAAATCCATGATAGGATAAAATTTATCATATCCTACATTTGGTGCCTACTTAAGATAAAATAAAATCGAATATAAAGGACATAGGCCGGATAATATTATCTCATGAGGGAGATGGCATAAAGATGGACAAGATCTCTAATTTCATAATAGGAAAGTTAAAAAAAAATTAAATTAACAAATCTAAAATTATATTTCAATATAAATATTTGAATTCTAATATAAAAATTCAAAATAAAAAATAATATTTTGGTTTTTAATTTAATCTTATTATTTATATATTTGAATTTAATTCTATATTTTAATATAAATTCAATATAAATATATTTATTGCATATTTTAGGTGTTTTAATATTTTAAATATATTAGTACAATTTTCTATTTAATAAAATTTTATTAAAGAATGATGGAATGGGAAGAAAGAGATAAAAAAAAATTAATTAAAAAAGAGAGTAAAATAAAATAAAAATAAAGTAGCGAGAGACTTTTACCATCTCCGTTTATAAAATTTGTAATTCATTTATATTAATATGTCAATTATATCAAACAATATATATGATGTGATATGAATTATTCAACTTTATTACTGTAATCACCAAACAACGGATATTCTATAATAAAATCTCCCATATTTCATATTATATTCTATCTAGTCCTATCCCGATTAGAAATCCGAACAACCAAACATAATCTTAGTTCACAAGGATGAGGAAAATGGGTTAGACGTGTTACATGCACTTCCATTGATATTTTAAATGGATCGAAAATGGGTGACACATTCTAACCCATTTTTGATCCATATGCAATTTATTAAGACAAAATATGAGTAAATAAGTGAGTCATTGACCCATTTTGACATTTCTTCTACCTTCTAATACTGCAGTTAAAGAAAGTACTCTTCAAAGCACTTTGGGACCATCTCAGACCACATGGTCGCAGCGTATGTGCAATCTCTTACTCTAAGCGCATGGAAAACCACCTTGTCGGCTGCTCAGTACGAGTGCATAGACCACAGTGCGGATCTCCTCAAAGCCTGCGTTTATAGCGATCCTCTCGTCGGGAAGTAGTCCCTTTCACGAGCCACAAAACAAAGGATCGAACGCGTTCTTCTCTCGTCAAACAAGCAGCATTCACGTCGTCTCATGGCCCAGTGTGCCGAACCCCCACCTGCGATCTTCAGGTCGACATGAAGTTTCCAAGCCGATCGACCGCGCTCTTCTCTTCTCATCACTCCGTTCCAGCGACTCCGTCCGATCGATTCGCGCGCTTAGTCGCGTTGCATCATGCGGGTCGGTGTCGACATCGCCGAACGACTGATCTCGACACATGTAAACGGGCCTTGCCATTTAAGAAACCGATGAGCACTACAAAGCAGGACCAGAGGTAAGGTCGAATTTGCTCCAGGGGACATACACGAGTCCAGCATCACTTTAAGTTAACGGGCCCAAAAGGAAGAGATAGCTTTGGGCCATTACTTAACCGATCTCGTATTTTCATTAGGGCATATCCTCAGCTTCGAAATTCATCTTGCTGCTTTGTTATTGTCTTTTTAACTTATTTGTGATGTTGCTGGTGTTTTTCGCTTGTAGATTACTAGAAATGGTAAAGTTTATGATGTTGATTTTGTTAATGAATATCGGGACCTAGTCTTTCCATATTTGGCCGACCCATATGAACAATGGTAGGCATATGGTGAACCGAGATGCGTAGCAGAAGCCCGACTTCTTCATTTGAAGAGATCGCCGGGGGAGAATTCAAGCTCTAGTCCAATCTCATCAATAAATCTAACTAAGTCCACATTCTCGAAGAAGTTTAAGTTAACGAATTATGTACCTCGGATGACATGTTAACTGTTTCAAATCATGTTTACGTCGTGACATGGTACTGTTGCATAGCATTCTCACACATACGACTCAAATTCCCTTATATTTTTTGTCCGATTCCAAATAATAATTCTTGCTTATTTAGCAAAGCATATGCATACACTAGTGTTGGAAAATGTGGATACCCTGCAAATGAAATCATTGCGTTGGTATTCTCGATGTGCAATTCTTTTCGAGTCGGCGCACGATATATTTCCAATTACAATAAGAAGAAAAGGTTGAGTGCATTTGGGGTTTGACCTCGCTTAAAGATCAACTTGCTTTAAACGTGATTAGCCAATAAAAAAGTATCTAAAATCTTGCTTTGCTTCATGATAAAGCATCAATGGCCAGATTAATTTAACAGAAGATGTCACTTGCTCGAAAAGGAACCAATCTCAACTCCTTTCGTACTGGACTTTGCCATCTCATGTTGTGGCGTTCTCTGGGTGGAAAAGTGAAAGAGAAAAGACCAAAGAAAAGAAGGGGACATCAGAAGCACTGACGATCCCGACGATGCTAAATTTATGAACACCAGGTTCAAGTGCTGACCCACAGAAGAAGAGAAATCAGGAATCTATTAATGCCAGGACATGCTGCATTAAAAGATCTATTTTATCATTAGTTCCGAAAGAAATTTTGATTACGGGTATTCTCTAAGTACAGGATAATTGTTCAAAATGTCCTAAACTTATTTAGCCAATTATACTAATTTAGTCATAAATATATTATTTAGATATTTGGCCAAAAGACTACATTAGCAAATCGTCAAAAGATTTAGGCTAAATTGAAATAATCGAAAGGTTTAGAATTAAATTGACCTCCATATAATAGATTTAAGATTTTTTGGGTAATTTTCCCCTCAAAGCAAAAGTGCAATAATCAAATGCAAAAGGTTAGTAGCTTTCAGGGTATTGCTTTTCTTGTCTATTGTATTATTTTGAAAATCAATGCTTTCATTACTTATGAACGCTGCAAATCCAAAGACACTTCTTAATAAATCCTATCGTCCGTGTATGAAAAATAAAATCTATCTTAAGTGTTCCAAGAACCATGCAAGGTGTGCTGACGTTCAATTTTTCAGATTACAATATGCAATTAACCTCGTGTCCGAGTTCCCATTTGCATTTAACTTGTTCATGAGTTTAATGACGGGCATATATTTGATTGGAAAAATTCCAAATAAGAGCCTGAGTGTCATCATTTTCTCAAATAATGGCATGAGTGAACATTGTTTCAAATAAAAACTTCATATCAGTCTAAAAGAAAAATCTAAAATGATAATGGTTGTTTTAAATAAAGACTTAGCCTTGCTAGTCAACCAAAAAATTTTGGGCAACCGAGAATATTTTTGTCCAAATACAATTTAAATTAAATTAGTTATTAAAAAAGGAAAAATACAGTCGCCCAATCGCCAATGGGGCAATGACGATGGCTGGAAAGGTCACAGGCCCTCCCCCAACCCTCTCGACCTAGGTACTTACTCGAAACCATGCTCAAATCCTTATTGAAGAAAATGATGGCACTCCGAACTTTTATTTGAAATAATATTAACTTCCATATATTTATTTGATAAAATGCGGGTCCTTCATATCTTTATTTGAAAATTTTTCCTATTTGATTTTATCCACTCAAGACAGCCTCTCTCGTCGCCACGCATCGAGGATCTCTCCAGTCTTCCCCCGAATGGAAACTTCTCATGGCCGTCGCCGTCGCCTTTAGCTGGTGTAACGCCAAGTAGTGGAGGAATATGCTCTCTTGGAACCGAGAGGATAAGGGGAATGTCTTTGACGACCCCTTTGACCAATTCGTGTGGATTTTGTGGACTCGATTGCACCACCGCAGCGATCGTCGACCAACGAGAAAGGAAAACGAGTGAAGAAGAAGAAGGGGGCGAAAGCAAAAGGAGCAGGGGGAAGGAAAAGGAAGTTGGTTGGGAATAGATGGGCTGGTCAAAAAGGAATCAAATATTAAAGGACAAGACGGCGCACGATCGCGCTGAAACATGCATCGCTTACTGCGACTCGGGGGCGGTCGGCTCTGAATGACGGCAACCAATTCCACGGGTGGTTTGACTAAACCGAACCGCCTCGGGCCCATCCCACGACGAATTCCGATCCGTGGAGTAATGGCGGAAATTTCAGCGCCTCCCCTATTGTGCTCGTGCGGCAATGTCATCCGGGGGCAAAAGGGATTTGCCAATGTTACCCCTATACTTCTGCGAAATTTGACAAACAGCCCTCAGTTTTCCAAAGCCTCTTCTTCGAGAGGATCCAACCTTTTAGGATATACATTTAAATTGTGTTAAAAAAGTCTCACATCGAGTTCAAACTTAAGCTCTTCTTAACGATTTCTCTAGATTAAGGTATCGAGTTTCTACTATGTTTTCTTAACGGAACTCTTAAATGTCGTCCAAGGTGTGTTAAAACCCGAATGGAATTTGTTGAAAGACAGCACCCACTAATTAAAGATTTCAAGCTGCTCTCTCATCGACCCTCGAATCCAGGATCCCTGAGTGCTCTATTTGCGTGTCTACCAAGGCAAAATGAGGGTTCGGAGGAGCCATCCGTGCCGTCACAGGTCTGGCGGGCCGGGGCATGAAACGAAATTTTCGAGAAGTCGAGGGATGTCCATTGAACTTTCGTTCGAGGGGAGTCGTACTTGTGGACCACCTCGGAGTTTATGGATTGTACACTTAGCGTTTCTCCTCGCGTAGGCTGATAGAGTGCCAGCCAGATGGTCCAACATGGAGTTAAGCCATTCGCATGGATGTTTTGGACCCGAAAACGATCGCCAATAATAACGAGATTCGACCATTTTTCCTTGTGTAGCTTAGATGATGTTGAATTGACTCTGCAAACCAATGGTCCCCAAAACGCAAAAAATTGGAACTTCCGTTCTAATCGGATAATCTAATAATTGAAGAGACTAAAGGTGACGTCTAGAGTCCGGCTCGTTAGAATATTTAAGTATTTAATCAAACATTATCCCGACTGTTTAATCGGTATGATAAATCGATACGTTGCCCTGCTTAGATTTGATATCTGGGTATGTCGCTGCACTTGGGCTGATGGATTTAACGTGAAATGAAAATTGACTATGGATGACATAGGAGAGGAGATATTTTTTTGGTGGGGGGATGTGTGGAGGAGGGGAAATTGAGTGGAACACACGTAAGTACGTTGGCTACTAGGTATTCAAAACGAAGATACCACGAGCACAGTCCAATGACTTTATAATACTTTTCTAAAGTATAAATTATTTGACTAGAAACAATATTGCCATGGTAGGTCGAGGAGTCATTTTCATTCAAGACCCCTCTTAGAAAATAATGCACCTATTAAAACAAGTAATTTATTTTTTCCAACGAATTTTTATTTATTTATTTGGGTCGAAGAAGAAGTTGCCGAAAATGACTGGCTATACTCCTCACCTTTCATATACATGATGGTTCCAAAGAAAATGTTTTCTGGTTTTTACTAATCGCATTAAGATAGTATAAATGGTACAAAGTAATATCAGGTAGTTTTTGTAATTATTGTGTTCCGTAAAAACTCATTCAATTTGAAAGATAGTGACATAAATAATATTCAAATTTTGCCCAATGTACAATATAGCCATGAACTTTAATTAAATGTGTAATATGGTTCATAAAGTTTTAATTTGTTGGTACATATACAACTTAATTCCTGAACTATATGAAAATATTTAATATTATCCATAAACTTTAATTGATTGAAGGACAATATTATTTCTAAACTTTAATTAATTTATGGACTAAATTGAAAGAGTATAAAAAAATTCAAGTACTACATTGAATAAATTGAAAATTTAGAATTCTCATTATATACTGTATAAAAGAATACCGAGGATGCAAGAAAATAAATGGCACACTAAATGCACGAAATTAAACTCCATATATTTTTTTCATGATTTGTGAATTATTCCTTATTTTCTCAAAAACTGTATTTGAAATCCATCGCATGCGTGGATCATCAAATAAATTGAAAACGATGCGAAAATTGTTTTAACCAAGGGGGATGAAGCGAATATTCCTTTTATCTTTACGTTCAAAAACTAAATGCTGAATATATAAATATATATACATATATTATTAAAAAATACAAAAACAAAAACAAAAGCATGTGCAAAAATTGAGACTGGGCGTTACACCTATAAAAAAAGATTTGATAATTTCTTAAAATTATCTGAATCGTTCTGGCCGTGTCAGAATTTTCTGACAAGTGCGAGTCGGCAACGTTGGTACGATCTGCAGTGTTTTTAATAAATAATTAGGGAATATTTAGGTTTTATATGTTCCTGTACAACAGTTGACTCCTAGCCAAGCAAATTGCTCCCCCCCGCATCGGCAAATTCTGAAGTAAATCCTCCCTTTTGGAAATGTGGTCTGTGTTTTTTTTCTTTTTCCTTAATTTTTTACTTTTTATAAGCATGGGTCTCAAGGTATTTGGCTTTCTTCTGCCGGAACTGTTTTCAATTTCTTTTTTCTCTCTGCTATTGATAATGATGTGTTCAATACCCTCACAAGCATTTATCATGACTTTATATATACACACATAAAATTATATTTCATTTATTTCGTAAAAAATAAATAAATTTAAAAATATTTTCTTAAAAATGACCATTCATGACGTTCATGAAAATGAAAAAATGAAAAATATTTTTTATTGACTAATTATTTCAATCAATGCAATCCAACATTTGTTGTATGGATATAAATTTAATTCTAAACTTTTCAATTTTATCATGTAATTCTAAACTTTATGTGAAATTTCAATCAATTATTGTCTTGATCACTGACATTTCATTGCCATGGCCAAACAAAAAGAAAGAGGGAAAATTACCAGTCTAGTTATAAACTTATCATACGAATTTTAACTTTTCAATTTTATTGATATAATGCTAAACTTTGTGTAAATTTCTAGTGTAGTCCTTTCGATGAAATATTATGGCGATCCACATATTGTCTAGGTCAGCAAATCAAGTAGGCCGCTTGATGAATGACTAAATGTCACGTCAATATTTTCTTAACAGCAATGGGCCAAAAAAAGTTATACAGAAATTTTACGCAAAATTCTAAAATTATGTTTCGCGACATCAATGGATACAAGTGGTGAGGATGCGCCGATTCTCCGAATTTTCGAATTGTGGGTATTTTGATCTTCGGATGCGTGTTGTCTTGTCACAACAACTTGGGTCATCGAAAGTGCTACGAACTCTTTGGTTTTGCCTCTTTTGGCATTTGTAGGGCTCATTGAATGGAATCTCAACGCTAGACTTGCGCACAACGTTAATTCACAATAATATGCTTTAAAGTCACACCACTATCAAAAGGAGGAAACGACGCCGCACTACTCGCAGCTACATAAATACCAGATGATCCCCCCCTCCCCCTTCTGCCCTCCTTCTTAATTACGATTTTAATTCCAAACCAAACTCTCACAGGCTCAACCTAATCCCCTTCATAATTTAATCTCCAGCACGCTTGTATTGACCCGCTTGTCTTGGGTGACAATGAAATGACATGCCCCCTCCCGCCCACCCCTTACCTAAGTGTGAAAACCCTTTTCCCCCCTTTGCACTTAGAATTTCCACTATAGACTCCCGTCACGTTATAGATCAGTCGATTCGAAATAACCCGACAACAAACACGTACCGGAAAATGGTCGGGCGGGCTGGCGACCACGTGCACGGTTCTTTCTCGGATCGACGATCGGGATCGACTTAACGTGTCCTGGGGGCCGAAGTTTCGAAAGGGCGTTTCCGCCCGCCTTCGAAGTAGAGAGAAAGCGGCGGAACAAGAAAAAAGGCGAGGACTTTCGAAAGCACGAAAGGGAGGCAAGTGAAGATGTAGTGAGTAGCAGTGGTACTTTGCTTAGTGGGATACTCTCGTGTTTTAAGTCGGAAAGGAAAAGTCAAGAGATCCAAAACTCAAACATTAATCCCAACAAAAGAGAGAGAGAGAGAGAGAGAGAGAGAGAGAGGAGAAAAGGGAAAGGAGGAAAAGAGCTCGTGTAAAGTCTCCAACCTTCCGCATTCCCCATCTCGCCCATATCCTGTTTTTTCACTTTCCTAGTTTAAAAACACACGCCCCCATCATAAAGCGGTCGGCCAGAACAACCATTACGTCCCGATTCATCTCCTCGTGCCACCAACTCAGCTCTCGGACAGCGACGTCACGAAAGGGAAAGCCCCCCCACCCCACCGTTCACTTCACGCCCCGCATGAGATTCGAGATTATATTCGCCGCGACGAAGATCACAAGGGCTTAATCTCATCGTCGCCATCAGCGGCGGCGGCGGCGGCGGCGGCGGCTCGGATTCGGTTCAGATTCGCTTTCGATTCAGGCGGATCTGGGGCGAGCGCTCGGTCTCTCGACGGAGCAAAGGATCTGGGGCGAGCGTTGCTGCGACCACGCATTGGAAAAGTAGGGAAAATTTGAGATAAAAATAGCTTTGTTCTATTCCCTTATTACACCACACCAGCTACAACCCATAAATTACACATTGACCACCCTCTCGAATATGTCCCTCGAAAATTACAGGAAGAAAAAAAAAACCTACTGACTCGACCTATGAAGGAAAAAAAGAAACTAGAATTTTTCCTACTTTTTTTTTTGAATTTTTTTTTCCTGGTTGGTCCCCCCTTTTTTTTTATATTTTTTTTTTTTGTGGTGGTGGAGGTGGAGGGCCCGGAGACAAGCGGTGAGTGGGGTGTCTCTGTCAAGCGTCTGAAACCAGCTCAGAGTTGCACGTTGACGCACCACTAGGCCCTTCTGTGGTGGGGGCCGCCGGAGGTCGAGTTCCCGAACGATTCCGGGGCTGAGCCGACTCAGTGCGCAGCCGCCGCCGCCGCCGCGGCGTTCGGGCACCCGACCCGCCACGCCGAGGTGGCGATGAGCGGCCGCGTGTGCCACCCGAGCGTCAGGCATCCGCCGTTCTCCTCCACCCGGTACCCGTCCCCGCCGGCGAACAGGGCCAGCAGCATGCTCGCCTGCTTGAACGCGTTCGACCCGAGGTGGGCGGGGACGAACCCGGCCGTCCCGAATCGGCCCCGCCACTGGGTGAGGGTCTCGTGCCGCTCGACCCGGTCGGCGCCCTCGCACGCCACCACGTTGCAGATCTGCTTCCCGAGGTAGACCTCGGACATGGCCTTATCCTGGGTGTTGGCGGAGCCCTCCAGGGAGTCGAACATGGTGGAGTAGTAGTGCAGCGATTCGTTGAACCGGTCCACGAACACCGGCCCGTTGTGGTTGGCCTCCTGCTCGACCACCGTCACGATCTCCGGCCGCACCTGCCGCACCACGCCCAGCACCTTCTCGATCGCCCCCGGCCGGGCCAGCAGCTTGTGCAGCTCGAACACCGAGTTGACCGCCACCGCCTCGGCGTCGCTCGGCCTCAGCTCCAGGATCGCCGCGTCGAGGTCGGCCAGGCTGTTGGCAACGAACCCGCGGTACTCGAACTCGACGTGGATGGTCTCGGCGAGCTGGGCGAGTTTCCAGCCCACATCTTGAAGGCGGTCGGAGTTGTCCGGGGCGGGAGGGCCGATCCCTGTGAGGCGGAAGGACGGCGGGCCGCCGGGGCGGAGGGCGAGGGCCTGCATCAGCGCCGGCCACTGGAGGCCCTGGTTCATGCTGAAGTCGATGACGTGGACTCGGCTCTTACCCTCGAAGGCTTCCAGTATGGCCTGGTTCGCGGTGAAGTGGGCGAACTTGAGGTAAGGGCAGGTCTCGTAGAAATGCATCTGGAGGGCGTCGGTGAGGGAGTGGTCCAACGGCGGGTTCTGCGGATAGACCCGGTAGATCCGCCGCGCCAGCGCCTCCGCGAAGAAGGTGGCGACCTTCCTCATCGCCCCGGCCTGCGAGATCGCCAGGAACCCGATTTGCTTCACCAGCGCCTCCGCGATGCTGAGGTTGTTCTGCTGGACGGCCTCGGCGCAGGCCATGAGCGCGTGCACGAGGCGAACCCCATTCTCCTGCGAGTCCACCAGGACGACCGGCCGGGTTGATTCCGCCGCGGCTCCTGCTCCGACGGCCACGTCGCCGGGAGAGGATTTCAAGCGCTTCGCGGTGACGGCGCTCGAGGAAGTTGAAGAAGAAGACGAGGACGCGAGGCGGGTGCGGGTCTGGGCTTGGGTCGGGGCCCCGCCGAACACGGCCTTCCCGGGAATAGCCTTGAGATCGTAATCGGAAGACGACTCCTCATCGAACACGATTCTGGACGAGCCGATCTCCTGGTGCGGCTCGTTCTTCAGCGAGCTCCTCGCGCTACTGTGCAGCCGCTGGTCCGCCCGGAGGTCGACGGTGGTGATGGAGGACGATTCCGCGCGGGCGAGGAACGGGTCGCCCACGGCCTGCGGCCGGGGCGGCACCCCGGAGACGGAGAGAGGCCCGCCGCCGAACCCACCGGGCGGCGGCGGCGGCGGCAGGGGGTTGAGCTCGGAGAGCATGCTCTCGAGCCAGGAGGAGAGATCGGAAGGGTTGTAGTGGACGGTCTCGGAGGCGAGGTGAGAGAGGCCGTCCTCCTGGGCGCTGAACATGACCTCTTCGAGCTGCTCGAGCTTCTGGGCCACCTCGGCCATGTCGGAGGACCGCACCTTGTAGCCCAGCACGGCCAGGAGCTCGTCGTCGCCGCCATAGCCGCCGTCATCGTCCCACATCTTGGACTTCCCGGCGGCGGAGGTGGAGGGGTGGTCCGTCGGGGGATACAGGTGGTGGTGCTCTCGCTTCATTCTCGCCGTCCTCTGGCGGGGGTTCTCCGGATCTGGGTTACGGCGGTGCCGGCAGAATCAAGAAAGCGGAGGAGGAGGGAGGAGGAGGAGGAAATCTGAACATGGAATGGGAAGGGAGGGTTTTCTTGCTTGGTTTTTCACTACTGCTTCGAGTACTTCATCATCATCGTCATCATCATCGTCGAGACCCCAAGAAAAATAAATAAATAATAATAATAAAAGAAATAAAATAATGAGGGAAAAATAAAGTAGGGATAATGATAAAATAATAATAATAATAATAATTTTGCGAAATGTTTACGGGAGAAGCTCGTGATAGGGCGCGAGCCCCGATGCCCCCCCCACCAGGCATCGCGACTACAGCTCGAGCAGATAAGATGGAACGGAAAAACGCATTTCCATTTTTTTTTTTTTTTTTTTCCTCTTTTCATATTGACATTTTTTTTTGCTGAAACTTGTACGGAAATCCTAGTCGATTTTTTCTTTCGGTTAAAAGTGCTCCTAAGATAAAATTTCGAAATTCTTCTGATCGTGTGCATCACAATCGTTGATCATTTAGTGAGGATGCGTGGCATTCGTGCGACTCATGCGATTAAGAATCAAGATGAACAATATCTTAAAAGCTCGAATTTAGGTAAAATATTTCTATGCTTTGAAGACACATGTTAAACAGTTAATTAAAGAAAGTTCGTAGCATCCTATGTAGTTTTTATGCTCATCGTATGTGTTATTGCTAATTTAGAAAGTGAGTTACTCCAAATTAAATATGGTTAATAGAGAGATTAGCTCTTATTTAAAAGAGTTAATATCATAAAATTATATTTATGATAAATTTACCTGAACTAATTTTTAAATCACAAAGAACCCCAAATTGATACAACTATGATAAATTCACCTTTCATTAGTTTCCGTTAAATTTTATAATCAAATTGCTAAATTCGATGACATGTAATAGGTGATTGATGTATTAGTTTGAAGATCTACCCTCCATTTGTTATAAGTATACCAACTTGTAGTTTTTTACAATATTAAACCCAATTTAACGTAAATTTGTCGGTAATCTATTAGTTTTGGGGTTTTAGAGTGAGTTTGTTTCAATGAAAATAGTTTCTCGGAAAGTGTTTTCCGGACTTTCCGCTGTTTGTTTTTCCAAAAACAATTTGGTTAATGGAAAATACTTTCCAGTCAAGATAAATATCATGTATTGTTTTAGGAAAATGAATTCCTATGCATAGGAAGGAAAAACACTTTCCCTCTTTATCAAGTCTTTAAGTCATTCCATTTTTATTAGGTCATCTTTATCCTTTTCTTTTACTCTCCAAAATCTCTTCTTCTTTTTTTACACTAGTGTAAATTAAATTGTTAGTTTAAATGTTATTCAGGGTGCGTTTGTTTCAACGAAAGTAATTTCCCGGAAAGTAATTTCCGGACTTTCCGCTGTTTGTTTTTTGGAAAACGATTTGGTCAATGGAAAATACTTTCCTGGTCACAACGAAATATTGTGTATTATTTTAGGAAAATGAATTCCACGTGGAAAGGGAAAACACTTTCCTCTTTTTAGCTCCTTCCTTTTTATCACGTCATTTATGTCCAAAATTGCTTTGTTTTTCCTAGAGAAAAGCCGCTTGACCTTCATCGATGAAGCTCTGTTTTTCCTCAGAGAAAAGCCGCTCTTCTTCAGCGATATTCATCGATGAAGGTCGAGCTCGTCTTCTTCTTTGTTGAAGGTCAGTGAAGGTCGAGCTCATCTTCTTTGTCGGTGAAGGTCCCGCTCTTCTTCAACGACGCTCAATACAACGCAACTCGAGGTTCTCTCCTCTCCGATTTTTTCATAGATTTGCCCAAATTTTTCAGATCGAGATGAGTTGAGTTGATCCTTGCTTCCTAATCATTCTAATCGTTGCTTCCTAAAATGCGATCCAAACGCCCGAAAACATTTTCAATCACATATCACCAAACACAGAAAACTAATCATTTTCATGGAAAATGATTTCCCTAAAAACATTTTCCAAAAACGGTACGATTTTCCGTGAAACAAACGCACCCTCAATCATTTTCCAAATGCAATCTAAACGCCTGAAAATATTTTCAATCACATATCATCAAACACAAGAAAACTAATCATTTTCCATGAAAATGATTTCCTGGAAAACATTTTCCAAAAATGGTACGATTTCCGCAAAACAAACGCATTAATGATCAAAGTTTTAGTTTTTGGTAAATTTATTACAAGTATACCAATTTAGAGTTTTTTGCGGTAAAGAATTAATTTGAAGTAAATTTTTCATAAGAGTGCTGATTTTGGATTTTTCATCGAATTAACCCTATTTAAAAATGCCTTGAGGTATTGAATCATGGGTTAACTAGTCAGATAAGTTAATTTTATAATTTCTAATGTATCGACTGTTTTGATGATTGACGAAATCAAAATGTGCCCGATAAATACTTTCAAGTAGAATTTTTAAGGTGTCTTTTTAGGACATTTGACTTAATAAACGCTCTTCCAAATTATTGCTTTTTTATTAATTATTTAAATAGTACAAGTGATCGTTCTTTAAAAAAAAAAATCATTCATTTTTCGTGAAATATAAAGAGACTTGGTTAGAATACAAGGTTGATGAATTTATTGTCATGGTTCCATTGAGATTTTAGAAATATAAGAACTCTTTTGCACGAGGCTAAATACACATGCCATTATCATAAGCAATTTTTACCTAGTGAGTTCTGGTGCATGTAACACTAGCTTGTATTACTTATCATTGATTGCTAAAGACGGTTTTTCGATATATTTGTTAATTAATGTGAATTATTTTTTTATGACTTCATATTTATAGGTTCATATTGAGAGAAAATGTAATATGAATATTTTTTTGATATTTAATGTGATCCCTTAATTTTTTTTGTTCAGCATAGGCTCAAACTTTTATAAATTCACCTTATATAGTCCTTCCAATAAGTATATCATCATGTCACATGCATGTTTTTACCTGAATTGTTGCGTCAACATTTACTAGGTCAAAACTATAATGTGGGCCATCGAGTTTTCTTCTTAAATTTGTAAATCATTTTTCTTGAGAAATGCTACCGATGACTTTGAATTATATTCACTGTGATACATTTACCTTAATTCTCTAAAATTATGAATGTTTTAATCAATTTTGATAGTATACTTTGCACTTGCCATAATGTGGAATCTATGCATCATAATTCTACTACCTTAAAACTTTCTATGTGACATATTAATCCCAAATTTCTTACAATGATACTAAAAATGATAACCTTATATACGTGTAAAATATTTACCTCACATATCACAAAATCACAAAAATTTGGAGTTTTTAATGTCACATAAAAACTTGAAACAAATGTGTCCATTTTTGTGCTTTTCTCCTTTTTTTTCCTTTTTTTTTTTGGCGAAAATAGTGTGAGAAAACAATTAAGCGAAAGTCATGTACCGGCAAATCTAACGTGAAAGTAATAGAAATTATATTGACTTCGCCAACGGTATGGTAACATTCACATAAGAATTACATTAATTGGATTTTTGAAAGGATTGTTTTTTTGAGGACAAAGGGATTTTTGAAAAGTTCAAAGACCAAAATCAAAAGGAGTTATATATAAAAAAAAAATCACCTTAATTATCAAACAACAATGCAAGAGCCATCCACATCATCATCGCCTATACAACTGAGGCGGCTCCATAGGAAGGGGAGGGGGCGTGGACGGGTTGCCATTGGAAAAGTCCCTTTTTGTTGCTTTTTAGGGCTCTTCTTTTAGGGATCTCATAATTAATTCTTTTATAGGGTTTTGAGATTTCTGATTTAGTTTTTGGGGACTTTCCATAAAAGGTCCCTTTGGTTTACTTAGGTTTTTTATTTTTTGTTTATTTTTTGACTGAAAAGATGAAGAACGCCATGTCATAGGAAAAGCAAAAGCTGTTGGGGTTCCAATAATGATGTCCCCCTCCCATTTATTGTGGGTTTCACACTAATTATCAGCTTGGGTTCATGAAATGGTTCTTGGTTGCCGAATCCCCCTCAATTGCTCCTCCTTTTAGCAAGTGGGTTTCACGGTAAGAATGTAATTTTCGAGATCTAATTGAAATTATCCTAACTCAAAATCCATTTTTTTATATCTTGAGCTCATCGTGCTATGAAGATCGATCTCAACTCGATTGAAAGTTTTGATATCGAATCTTGAACTTGTGTATTGAATCAAGTTCGATTAGCGAAACTACGTCGGCTCCTCACAACTCATTCGTCTAACTAATAACATACATGCATGTTCTCATCCCGTAGGAGAAGCAAAAGATGTCGGGATTCCAATAATGATGTCCCCTCCATTTATTGGGGGTTTCGCATTAATGATCAGGATGGGTTCATGAATGGTTTTGGTTGACAAATCCCCCTCAATTACTCCTTTTGCAAGTGGGGTTTCACAATAAAAATGCGTCTTCACAACCTTGAAGCACAATATCCATCTTTTTTTCATCTCGAGCTCATGTCATACACATCGGTCTTAACCCGACCTGAAATTTTGCACGTCAGAATCGTAGACTCGTACGTCAAATCAATCAATTAGCAAAATCATCTCGATTCGACTCAGATATCTGGTTAATGAGATGCCTGCGAGATTCTCATGTTTTGGCTTACGAATGAAGATGGAACTTGTGACCATGTTTCTAGCAATAGATTCAGAGCCACGTTCTGACGGGGGGGCCCTTATCATTAAGGTGTGCGGGGTGGGGTGGGGTGGGGGTGGAGAACGTGACTCGCTCCAGAAAACCGGCAAAGATTGGAACTGAACTGACACCACCATCCCTCCCCATCATTCTCAGAGCAGAGAGAGGAGAGAGAGAGACAGAGACAGAGAGTCGGTCCAGGGCTTGTTGATCTCGATCTCGATGATGACGACGACGACGACGATGAACAGGAGGGAGTCCAGTCACTGCTCCTCGAGGGACCCGCCGCCACGTGAAGAGGGACGCGTGTAAGGTGGCCGGCCTCGTGCGGCCCCCGGGGGGGCGGGGGGGGGGCGGGAAGGTGTTTGTCTGGCCGTGGTCTGCGACAGATGCTGTTCGGAGGAGGCGGGGTGGGTGGTGGTGGGAGAGGGAGAGGGTGAGAGGGGGAGGGGGGGCCTTGCCTTCCATATGCACTCCCTTGCCCACGTTCCCATCACCTGTCCCCTCACCGACACCAACTGGACGTGAGTTTTCTATTTTCTTGGTCTACCTATGAGGGCCGCCAATTCTGGTTTGCGAACTTGGTCCGTTTCGCCAAAAAACTCCTTTTTTAAAAAAAATAATTAATTTTCTCGTTTTCTGTTATTTAAATTGCTTAGGAAACTAAATTGGCAGAAATTTTATATTAAAAATATTTTCTTTTTAAAAGGTTGAGAGTTATATTGTCATTTGAATATGCAAACTCGCACTTAAAGACGAGAACCCTAACACTTGTTCTCGGGTCGAGTCCATCGAGGCCAAGCTCAAATTAAAAGAGGCCGAGGCCAAGCTCGAATCCCAATGTCTAGGCTCAGGACATTAGCACTCGTGCCTAGCACCTCGGCACTCGTAGGGTCCTTGGTGCATGAGCCCGAGTCTACAGAAGCCGAGCCCACGACCCGATATTGTTGCTTCAGCTCCTCGATGCCTCGTCCCAATTCCATAAAGGCTACCTAAGACATTGATGCCCATGCCCCAAGTTTTTAGTGCCATGCCTCTTAGTTCATGAGGGCCGGGGCCGGGGCTCGTTAAAGCCACACTTGAGACCCCAAAACCTATGTCTAGATCCCTAACACTTGAATCTGGGTTCATGTCCTTCGAGGTTAGGCCTAGGACACCAGTACCTATGCCCAAATGTCCATTGTCTGAGCTTGGGTTCATCTAGGCCAAGTTTGTGATCTTGGCACCAATGTTTGGGTCTCAACACTCAAGAACGAATCCCTAATCTTAGGATCTCTCGGTTATTTGTGCGCTAGTCATTAGAGCTTAAATAATGCATGTCTTTTTTTTTAAAATAAATAAATAAATTAGCTTGTCTTTCCAATCACGAAGAACACTATTTTTTTTTTAAGATTTCAGCAATATACTAGAGAATATTGCCATTTCCTTCGATATAACTAAACTCATTCAGAGTTCATCAATGAAGGAATCCAACCTCCTACTGTTTATATCATGTGGTTTTAAAGTACTTTCGAGTCTACTTGTATAACAATAAAATATCCTTGAAGGGAAGGATAGAAGCTCGATTAAGTTTGTGAACATGTCAAGTCGGGTTTTGGTGAGCTCTAGCTTGACTCAACAAGACACGGTTAATGAGATATTCGAATGAGATATTCGAGTAGCTCTCTAGCTTGAGCTCCACGCAAAATCAAACTAATCAATCTCTAGTAACCAAAATGTTCAAATTATACTAGTATTTTGAGGATAGAGGTAGAATGATTAGGTTGAGGAGGGTAACAATGGGAAAAATTACCAAAAAAGCTTAATATTTTATTACATCTATACCAATTTAGTCATGAACATTTTAATATAGTCAATCTAGTTGTAAATCTTTTGATAATTTGCTAATTAAGTTATTCCGACAAATTTTGATAGGAAATCGCTGATGTGGACATCATTTGTCCTTATGTCGCAGTTGCAAACTAACATAGACAATTTTTATAATTTTTTTTTGAATTTTTATCTTTCTTTCCTTTTTCCTTTACTTCAATTTTTTCATTGTGCCAACGAAGGTCTCTAGTGACCATTGCCGGCCATGGGTGAGGGCCCAATGGCTCTCATCAAATCTAGGCGAAGGTCACCACCACAATGAAAAAAATTAAGCAAAGAAAAAAAGAATATAAAAATTCCAAAATTCCAAAAATATTTAAAAATTACAAAAATTGTGTGCATTGGCGTTGTATAACTGTTGTTCACATTAGCAATTTTTTATGAAAATTGATTAGAATGACTCAATTGATAAATTGTCAAAATGTTATGATTATATTGACAAATTTGTCAAAATATATAGGTATAAATTGACCAAATTAAAAGGTTTATTATTGAATTTGTATAAATGCAATGCATTTTCAACCTTTTTTGGTGATTTCCCCAATAACAATGCAATATTTCAACATTAAAAAAATAATTTTGAAAGAAACTTGGTTTTGATAATCAATTCTCCATGGGGTTTTATATCGAAAAAGAAGTGAAATTGGAGCTGCTATTTCACGCGATTCATTGTTGACAATCAAATGTGCGAATGATAATAACAATTTCATTTTAACCATTTTTATTCTCGTCTGCTTCAATCCCATCGTACCAAGGAAAACTCAAAGGAACACACACAGCTAAACCTGATTAAGCAAAGATTAAACAAGACCAACAAACAAAAACCCCCCATTTGCTCGAGTCAACTGAGTTAGCGACCCCCCTAATACGTGCTTTAAGATGGTGTTGATTCCTGATTAGCCGGGCTGAGCTGGATCGACAACCTGATGACATTACCTAAAACGCACGAGAACGGACAGCTCACGTCCATTGGCCTAAATCAAAAATCACACCTTGGATATTCCCGTCCTAGAGATATTCTTCTCGTTGATTTTTGCAGCAGACTGCTCCTCGTTTTCTTTTATAATGTTGGGGGGGCTCTCGAAAGTTTTTATAAGACCAAGGTCACATCGCATCGCGTCCGCATCGTCATTAAACTATGCGATATCCCAAAGATTCGAAACCATTAAACTAATGGGGAATTCCCTTTCCCCATCTCGGTGCACGATAGTGGAAACCCTAGCTCGATTTGCGTACATTATTGAGGAGACTGATTAGGGTTTTTGTTTAAAATATAAAGAGGGTGGATCAATCAACGCTTGCTTTCGTGAGGTCTATTGCGCCGGCCGCAGATGGAATGGGGACGGTGTGCATGTCACCAAACACTCCGCGCTCGTATGTATTAAGGAGGGGCTCTCTTGATGCAGACATCCTTCGATTATTAGGGTTTTGGTACACAATCAAGCGTGATTAAAGAAGTTTAAAGAACGGATCATTTGCATGTTATCCTGATGGGCACTTGGCCCTTGCGTTTCGATAATTGCTGGTGTCATTTTCCATTAGTTAGGGTGGGACAGGAGGGAAGAAATCTCGGGCTTTTTGAAAAGCCGTTGATTTTTTCTTTATAAACCCTAATTCCAATTCAACTCCTTGAGCTATGGATGGATCAATCAATGTAGGTCCTACTTTTATCATTGCTGACTATTGGCTCTATAAAGTCTACGTGAAATAGTCTGATGGTATCAGTAGTAAGACTTATAATCGATTAATGTGCGTCATCCTAAAATGCCTTTGGAAACGTGAACCGTGGACAAGTGTTAGTCAAGGTACATGCGCGAGGATGTTGATGAATGAAATCTCCAATTTCAAAAATTGATATGATAAAATTGTTGAGGATTTTTTACATCGGTTGTGAAAATAGCTGGTGGTCGGTTTATAAGTGTGAGGAAAAATCTCACTCTATGAGGATCATTCAACATTAGTATTAGAGTCCAAATTGCCAATAAGTTTGGAACCAACAATCATACATGAGAGTTACGAGTCGTTGCGACTCCGAAGGACCCAATGTGTGAGGAGGTGATTGTTAAGGTTGTTTTACATCAAGGGGCAACTTTTAGGATGAGAGAGACCCAATATCACCCAATAAATATTAACAATCTAATTGTTTTATAAGATAAGTGTACTAAAAATTTTGAAACTCATTATAAAAGTATAATTGAGTCATAAAACTCGCAATTGCAATCAAGATTTGTTAAATTAGTATAATCAAGTCATTTAATTAATTTCATCTAATTTGATTAACAGAAAATGATTTTGGTCCACATATGATTTTGAATACGATTTTTATTTAAATTAAATTAGAAAAGCTAAATTAAGAAGGGGAAAAAAACAGAACAAGTATAAGACCAAGTGACCATGACTTGTAGCCCTCGTTGATGTTAACCCACCATTGCCGGGAAGGGGTGGCAAGGGTGGGGAATGGCCGATGAGGGTCATTGGGCTCCAATGAGTGGCCAACGACCCTCGCCAGGTCCTTAGCCAGCCATCTCCCATCATCATCTGCCCTTTTCAAGCGATGGTGGGGGCGGCAACGGCGTTAAATGATCCGTTTCATATTATGAGTAAATTAGATCCATAGTCACCGTAGTTTAGTAGATTTTTTCAGTCAAATCACCGGATTTTAATTGCAATTGCCTATTAGAATATAACTTTCAACTTTTCTTTTTGCAACATGATGCGCTGTCACAAGGATCTGGCTAGTTTCCAACGAATCATTTCTTTTTTTGGTCAAAATCCAACGAGTCATCGACGTGGCGCACCTTTTGGTTAATTTTCTATACGCCACGTCTTTGTAACGTCGGCTCTACGTATTAATATTCAGGGAAAAATGACGAAATTCCGGTCAGAGTTCACTAAATTTTAGCCCTTGATTGAAGTCAAAATTCATTTTCTTAATTGCAAATTTCACTAAATTTTAATTAACATGGAGGAAATTAACTCGTTTATCTTAGATTAAAAGAAGCGCTTTTACTTTCACTTCAAACTTTTGAATATGACAAATTGCATATTTGAACGAGAAAATTTTGGAAGTCATACCATCACAGGAAGTATCATGTAAAAAGTCATAAATTCATTGTATAATGACCAATTTAGTCTTAAATTTTAAGTTGTCTAATTTAGTCATCAACTTTTTGTCAATATGAAATGTTACAAGAAATAGAAAATGGGAAAAAAAAATTAATGGTGCGTTTGGTAACATTTCTATTCTTGGGAACAATCTTTTTTCAAAAATAGTTTTTTTCTATTCCTATTTCCCTAACAATTTCTCGAAAGAAAAACAACGCGTTTAGTACTTTGCACAAATTTTCTATTATTGGAATACAGAAATAATAGAAATGCATTTGGCATGACTCATAAAATTTCTATCCTCTTTTCCTTTCAATGGTGGCGGGCGGCAATGGAAAAGGAGGAATAAGTAAAGAAAGAAACACTTGTTTTAGAAAATTGTTCTCGAAAACAAAAAGCTATTTTTATTTTATTTCTTGTTTTTGTTCTAAATCTATTTATTGGAATAAATTTTCTATTCCTAGAAATAAAAACACTAGCGGATATTACCGAACATATATATATTATTTTTCTATTTCGGAGAACAAAATAACAGAAAAATAGAGAAAGAGAAATGTTAACAAACGGTGTCTAAGAATCATTCGAGACAAACCTTTAAAGTTAGTCAAAGTTATTTTAGTAAATTATGCTTTTTTTAAGCTGAGGAAGCTTGTCTTAGGCAGATAAACCCCAAACTAGGCAAATATGCAAGTCAAAGCCTAGATGAGTGGCTCAAATATGGATTGTTTAAATTTGATAGAGTGGAAAATTGATCCTCTATTGTGCGTTCTCATCTGCACAAATCGCTCTCTAATCATTAATTCAACCTCAATTTATTAACCTTGAATTTCCGTTTCTCCTTTTCTATTTTCATTCCACCTGTTTCCTTTCTTTTTTCTAATCTCCCCCTCACCCTGGAATCATTTCCAAATACTGCATGATGGGCCGTATTGGGCCGGAGCGAGCCTCATATGAACAAACTCGGCCATCAGTAGCTCTCTAGGCTCGGCCCAATTGATACCCTCAAACAAAGTCCCAATTGTCTCGTGAGCGTATATACCATTGTTAGGTGGGATAATGACACAAATAGTACATGAACTTTGCCTCAATATGTAATTTGGTCTCCGAACTTCTAGTTTATTCAACGTGATCTCAAAAGTTTAGCCCAATGTGCAATGTAGTTCTTAAAATTTTAATTTTATCAATGTAAACATTGACCATTTTCCATTTTCATAGTTTAGGGACTATATTGAGCACGTAAAAAAAAGTTAAGGGACTACATTAAACAATTAAAAGTTTAGCGGTCAAATTACATATTAGGTCAAATTCCAGGGACTGTTTGTCATTTTCTCTTGTTAGGTAGATGGGTTAACATGGAAAATTTTGATTGCAAAACTTACTTCAAGCATACATGTGACTCGTCTAGTCACGCGAGTTCTTTCTAGTATGATGGTAGACCTAATAATAATTGCGACGATCATCCAATGTCGATCGGGGAATCTACCCGTGAGAGAGAGGATAAAGAATAGCATTTTAGATACACTTTCTAATGTTACAAGAAAGTGATGCAGCAGGTTAGCTGGGTTTGTCCAGCATCTCCTGCCATCATGTCATTCAGCCCTTCCCGACTCGACCTGACTCGACTCAACTCATAAGCTGTACAATCAATCGAATAAACTCAAATAGAGTGACCGTGATCTTATTATATACCTACAACTCCAAAACGCTGTTTAGTAACGAAGGGTTCTTTGCTTCCCCCATCGCGATCGCGGCCTACGTGCAACTTCGGACGCGTCTCAACACGGTTTGCCCTTCACGCACTCGAGGGCGCCGGCGAAGCGCGTGAGCCTCGTCACGAACGAACCCGGCTTCGCTTTGATCACGTTGTTCTTGTTGACGTTCCGGATCGGGCTCCCAGATTGGACGAAGAAGGCCCCGTTCAGCATCAGGTCGTCCTCCGATCTCCATGTCCATGACTTCCACACGCTCTCAGCTGCATAGTCCCTCTTGGTCACCTGACGTATGTAATTTGTCATTCAGATTATGGGGATGAGGTTATCTTTTGGAGACAGAAACTCAGGATTACTCAACTGTACATGCATGCACTGCTGCGACATCATCGTCATAACTGTGCACAATCTCCTGTTCTAGTGTATAAAACCTTCATGTGCGCATGACTTTGTGAGCTACATGCATAGTTAGAACTAATCACGACCCGAGAAACATGCCGAAACGCTCGTCGTTTCTCTTCTTTTTGGGCAGTCTAATGTATACCGAGGCCGAATGTACATTGATCCATACACGAATCGATCTAACGAATCTAGGGTTAATGCTGAGTGTGGAAAAGGGTGGGGACCGATTTACCTCCTTGCAATTTGGATCGAGGGGGGCGATGAAGCGATTGCCCTGGCTGATGATGGTGGGGTGCTGGCTCCCTCCGATGGCGTACATGCGCCAGTGCGTGTAGTCGTTGTTGACCACATGAACGTAGCCCCACCTGCACCTCGGCATCCTCTGCACCAGCCCTTGTCCGAAGTGGTTGAACGCCACCGTGATCTGCATGCGCGTGTCGTCGGAGTAGCTATCGCTCCCGCCGAATAGCATCACCTGCGCATTTCCACCATCTTCGTCAGTTCATCCTATGCATGTTGATCACAAAGATTCGAACCCTTCTCATGTTGCTTCTTACCTCGTTGTGCCTGGTGAAATGGCAGTTCGATATGGTGATGGCCGTGGACGCCTGGATCACGTCGATCAGCCCGTCGTAGCAGTTCCACATGGACACGTGGTCGATCCATACGTTGGCGGCGCCGAAGAGGGAGATGCCGTCGCCGTCGCTCCGTGTGCGGAACCCGAAGTGATCCAGGGAGTCCCTGATGAGACCGCCGTTCCCCGGGTGGGTGTCGTGGATGTGGAGGCCGTGGATGATCACGTTCCTCACGAACTGCAAGGTGATCTGGGCCCCGTCGCAGATGTGGACGTTGGCGCCACGGCCGTCGATCGTCTTGTTGTCCGTCATGATGAGCTCCTCGGAGAGCCGGATGACCATGTCGTGGGCGAATATGATCCACAGCGGTTCGGGCTGGATCACGGCGAAGCGCAGGGTCCCGGGTTTGGGGTTCACTAGGCTGTCGTCGGACGGATCCGTCACCTTGTAGATCTTGCCGGCCTTGCCTCCCGTGGTCCCGCGGGCGAAGCCGAGGGCACAATTGGCCAGCCTCTTGCGGTGGTTGGCCCAATCTTTCCGGCATCGCCAGCACCGGTCGATCGGGTTCGTGGCCAAGCATCCGCCCTTAGTTTTCTTCAAGCTCCTCCTTGTGTTATTACTACCTTGCATGTCCCTAAACCATGATTGCTTCAATTACACGTGTCCATTGGAAACAAAAGAGATTTGTTCATCTAGGAGATAAGAAGAGATATGATCGAACGAGTCTAAATTTAGTAAGTTCTTGACTAGGTAATTTATAACATAACGTCAGACAACTACTCCAAAAAAAATTTCTGGCATCGCATGTAACTTTTGCGTGCATACAATCTTTATGTCGGAACCGTTGCTCGCCGAGAAGGAGAAAGAGTACTTACTCATGCACGCGGTGGTTGAATTCCTCGGCCACTTTATCCGGGTCGGGCTCGTAGGCCTCGAGGGCGGCTTTCCTGGCTTCTTCGGCTCGCTTCTGCCACACCTCGTCGAAGTTGGCAATGTTGGCTCTCAGGACCGGAACCGCCACCGCGAGGAGGAAGGCGAATGCAAACACCAGTTTGCGATCAAGAGCTCCCATGGCGATCTGCTAAATGCTTGCCTTCGCACGTCCTGTCTTCAATATCTCTCTCCCTCTCTAATTGCTCTTTCTGATGAATCATGCGCCTAGGGTCTCCACTGACGCGAGGATGGGAAGTTCAATATCTCTCTCCCTCTCTCTCCCTCTCTAATTGCTCTCTAATTGGATGTTATATAGCAAATCCACGGACGCAAATCGAGAGAAAAAAATGGACAAGATTTTGAGAAGTAGAGAGAGAAGTGTGGGGAGTCACTTCCTCCTGACCTTTTATGCCTCTTTGCCTTGTTTAGCCTGCAGAGTTTCTTGACATAAAGTCACGTTAGGTCCACAAGCCATGGGGAGAGAAATTTTTGGCAGGCACCATGCAAATTTGTTGTGTTTATTTAGATGAGTGACCAAAGTTAGTTCTTAAGAATTCTTCTTGTTGCTCGATCTGATTCCATTGAAGCAAAAAATTACAATTATCTCCTCTCTTTCGTGTTTTTGTTGATGTGGGGTATTAATGATTTTCTTGTAACACGAATCGGATATCAAATTTTGGTGGTCACAGCATTTGTTCCTAATGAATCGGACGTATTTCTCTCGTGCCTGACATGATCAGGAGAAAATGTGCTATTTTGGGAAACATTTGAAAGAGGAACCCAATCGAATGCAGAGAAATCAGGACAGAGCAGCATCGACCATTCAGATCGAAAGAGGGCCAACATCCTCTGAGGAACATTCAGGAACGGGAGAGCCATCCTCGATAAGAATTGCGTCGCCTCTGTGGTACTCCTTAAGCGTGCAACACTCGATAAGTGCTTTCGCAAATGTACATTTTGCACATTGATTCTTTACAGGACTATACGAGACAATGAATATGAAGAACCGTTAGCAGATACACCAGTAGCAGTAACCCCAGAAAGAAGATAAGAGGTATGGCGAAGCTGTGTCGGATATGCAATGCTCTCTCTCAGTCGTAATCTTCAGGCTTAGCAAAAGGGTACTTGAGGTATGAATTCTTGACTAGAGAAGGATCTTCAGGAGTTGACCATGGATACTTCATTGACGGATCTCGTGGGAACTTTCTGAAGTTCAGGAATGGCGCCCATAGCAACACCCTGCCAAACACATGGTGCAAAACAAACAGAATTCACGGGAGGGATGAGAAAATTCGGCCTATACTGACCCAACAAGTGCGTGCCGTTGATGTTAATGAAAAGAAATTTCGAACGAGAATCAGAATTAACTCGGCGAGATTGTAATAATTGTTTATATGATAGACATGCAAGGCACTCACCCGGGGAAGAACAGGAAGACGAACATGAACTGCAAATACATCTCCAACAGATTCCTCCTGTACCACCTTATCCGCAGCCAGTTCATAATGATTGGCTGCCATTTCCCAGACGTAGATAATCACAAATGGAGCCAAAGATGACGATGATTGAATCAAGCAAATTGTTCACCAAAAGAATTCAAATAATGGAAAAAACCAACAGCGATTTTCCTCACCGGAAAAATGAGGAAGTACCAAAAGGCCACGATCGCGAGCTGTATCAGAACCCAAGTGAAATCTTCCTCATCGTTCACGCCAGTCACCGCAATCGCAGGCTGCTCAAACTGCAAGATATTTTCCAAGATCAACAAACAGAGCAAAACCCATTAGACCCTTTTGATTCTCTGACAATCTGCGAGATTAAATCAAAGCAATTGTATGCAGCGGACATGGGGTTGGATAAGGGTACTACAGCAGTGGCCAGAAATGCTCCGACTTGGATTGCCAAGGAAGGTTTTTGCAGGCCAATTTTGTCCGACCAATCCTGGACGATCCTCGCCAGCGTCTTGAAATGCAATCAAGAACGCGAAAAGAAGAAAAACCCATCAATTCGAAGGGACGATAGTTTCAAAAGAAGCCGGAAAAAAGAAAGGGTGGATTCATTCGTCACCTGGTTTGGAGCAGCATTATGACTCGGTGAAGGCTTGCGAAGAAGGCAAGCGATGGAGGGAGGCTTTCTGGGTCGAGATGGGGGGAGGGAGCGATCGTGGACGTGAAGGACTCGAGAGCTTAATGCGAAGCTCATGGTGGTGAGCTCTCAGCTCTTGCTTTCTCTCTGTGTGTATAAACTGCAGAGTAGAGAGCGAAGGAGGGGGATTGTCTTATCTTCTTTGGCTGTTTTTTCGTTTCATGGCGCAGGATGCACTGGAAATTTGTTATCACAAGTTAAAAAGAGCAGAGAAGAGAAGAAAAGAAATGTCGATTTATCTCAATTATTTCCAAAGTTACTCAATTTAATCCCTACATAACCTTGATTTTTATTTAATCATATACAAAGAAGTTTCGATTGTGATAGAGTTAATTTGATTTTCTTTGAATCGAGGGAAATTAAAGCGATTTCAGTTCATGTGATGGTAAATTGAGATAGAGTTTAGTGGATGAGGCAAATGACACTCTCCATCCATCTTATGCTAAGATGGACGGATACATACATCATTTACATACATACATCCACATAAACTTTATCTTAATTTACCATCACATGAACTAAAATTATATATTTATTTGAGGTCTTATTCTAAAAAAAAAAAAGAAAAACATTTGGTTATGGCTTCATTAAAATGCTACATGTAGCTTTGATTAGGCCCAATTTGAAACATCAAATGGGCTCAAAAACTGGTCCTTGTCCTTCAATGTGTGAAAGGCCGATTCGGTCTCCATTCGGCGGCAGTGAGCCCATTCCATCGATTGAAGAATGTTAGAGAATGTCAAATACGTACTTTTCATAAAATACCACACATTCTCCAATTTTTAAGGGGTGCAATGGGCATTTGACTCTAGCCGTTCGGAATCCTACGTGTTTTCCTTTGGTTAGCTGTCGGATGACTGGGTCATATCTCGACTCTCCCCAGGTGTATACCCCATTCCATCCGATTCATTCTTTTGTTTACTTTCTCTCATTTTTTGATACCAAACGTGTCCACTGTCAGTATGTAGACATTGTAAAAAGGAATTCACATAACTAGTTATTTTCTTAATTAGTTAATGACGGGATGAAAGACTTACAATAGTTTTCCTTAAGGAAAACTATACAATTTCCTCAAGAACCCCGGCTGATCCCAATCAATAACAAACCGTTGGAGTACTAATTTATGTTGTTTGACCTCTCTACACCAATGCATCCACGCGTGCAATATGTGCCTGAGGTAGGACGGTCAAAATCATCAATTCTAATCAAGGCATCACGAGTGATGCTCATACAATGTATCCGATGGTATTGCTAGATCTATTGCATAATATCGCTCTAGGATGTGCGAAAATAGACTTGATTAATAGGCGGTCTCGTGTTAGCTTTATCAGTTTATACAAAAATTTAAGGGGGGAAAGCGAAAATATAGGAGGGATCAGGGAAAAGGATGCAAATAGAAAGATAAAGGTGATAGATTTTCTTGATTTTCTTGTTATGATGGGTTCTTGATGTTAATGTCTGCCCCACCGCCTCAAAGGCTCGAACGCTCTTAAATCGCCATCATTGCAACATTCATTGCTTATTTTGAGTTTTAATTCTCTCTCCCTCCTCCTTTTTCCCCCCTCTTTTTTTGTGAATCTGTCCTTAGAAAATTCGTACGCTCCTCTTTCATTTTTGCCGACATAAGATCTGTAAGAGTTCCAACCCCTCACGTCAGAATAATGTCTCATTAATTGAATTCCCTAGTGAAGGATTGGATTAAATTATTTAGATAGTCGGCTAGGTTACCAATGGTGATGTAGCAAATATACACACACACACATAGTTGTCTATTATCTATTTCCTTTTAAAAATTTAGAAAAGCAAAGGGATATTTTAAGTATAGAAGATCTTGAAAATAAAAAAATTCATGATTCTTCAGGAATGCTTTTATTAATTCCAAAAAATCTTTCAGATATTTTGCATTAAGATAAAATTTTTTATGTCACTCCAAAGAGCCATTACAAACCCGTAATTTATAAGCTAGTGGGGGATTGGAACATGATCGAAGTAGTTGGATGAGTCAAACTCTCATGGTGGCTCACTGTGTAATTTTCAGTCTAGCGCCGAAAATAATGGAGACGCCTGATTCTCTCTACTTAAAATTCAAATATTTGTACACACTAAATCCATTAGATTGAGATAATAGGCAAAAGATGTCATATTTTTTCAACTTTTTAAAAAGCTTGCATTTATATGAATCAAATATGACATAGATATACCTAACAAAGGATGCTATTATTTTGTGATAGTAATTAAAATAAATAAAGAAGAGAGCATCTCCTACAATGTCAGGGTCGAATGTCCCCCCCAAAGTGATGTTTCTGAGCAAAGGAAAAAGGTGAGTAAACTTTGATATATATATAACTGATATAAATGTGTACCGCTTAGTCACATCAATGGACCGTCATGATTGTTGCCGGAGCTTACATTTTTGCTGAATCTCGTGTCACATGATTTTGTAGGAACATTACTGTATCATCTGAATTAATCACATGCTGCTGTGATAAGAAGATAAATTATAACTTTATTCTTATTTTATGGAGTTCAAAGAGCTAATAACTTCAAATATGATGCGCTCTTCATGCCGGTAAATTTCCGAAGGAATTGATAAGAGTAAAAGAAGTTATTGGTCACCGGATTTCCCGGTGACTTGTTGATAATCTACCAAGATGTTTATGAAATTGTCAACCCTTTTTGACAATAAGTAAATTACTGATATTTCTTATCT
This sequence comes from Angophora floribunda, assembly GCA_014182895.1. Classification (NCBI taxonomy): domain Eukaryota; kingdom Viridiplantae; phylum Streptophyta; class Magnoliopsida; order Myrtales; family Myrtaceae; genus Angophora; species Angophora floribunda. The sequence goes on along the minus strand of CM024711.1, from coordinate 25,387,893 downwards.
TTTTACCAACTTTTATTTTCATAGTTTACTAGCTCCTTACATTTACTAACTCTTAATATGAATTTACCAATCTTTTATTTAAGTGACTTATCAACTCAATTCCAATTAAATCACTAACATGCTTTGTGTTACCAACTTTTATGTAAGTTACTTGCTCATATCTATTAAATTGATTAACTTTTCTTATCTTTTAACAACTGTTATTTGTCTTTATTATAAATTCTGTAATTTCGGCAACTTGTATTTGAACTTACCAATCTCTCTCTCTCTATATATGTCATAATAGTTTTTCACCTATTGAGTTACCAACTGGTTTACTGAGTCTCATTTGAACTGCTTACTAGGTTTATTCCTTTTTTTTTTTTTATTGCCAAGTTTTCTACTTTACCAATTATTATTTGTCTCACTTATCAATATGTTACATTTTTAACTGAACTCTTTTTAGAAATTACCAACTTTATTTAGAGTCATTACCAATTTTTCCCAATTGACTTGCGCCTAATTTTGCTTTATCAATTCTCATTTAAGTTAATTATTGATATTGTTTTTAAATCATTAACTCCTTTAATCTCTAATAAAAAAATAAATTTTCTTATTTTTTACAATCTTTTATTTACCTTGTTTTACAAACAGTTTAAGTTTACCAACTATCACACGAAATTGTTAACATTTATTTAAGTGACTTACCAACTTTTCTTTGATTAAGTTATTAGCTTGTTATGAGTTACCAGCTCTTATTTGAGTTGCTTACCAACATATATTTAGTTTTCATATTCAACATTTCTATTGAGTCATACAAGCCAATTTTTAGAGTTTACAAATATATTTATAAAAATTACCATCATCAATTAGACCGATTTCCAACTTAAGTTACCAACTAGCTTTTGTTACCAACTCTCACTTGGGTCAGTTACTAATGATCTCTAGTTCCTCTTATCATTTACAAAAAGAATACTCTTATTGTTTATCAATTTGTATTTACCATTTTTACCAATGGCTTAACTTTACTAACATTATATTTGCAATTACCAATACTTATTTTTGTAACTTAATAACTATTCTTCAATTAAGTTACAAATTTGTTTTGGGTTACAAACTCCAGTTTGACTAACTTACCGGCTCGGTACCATCTAACCATGAAAGATCGGTAATTGCATATGACTGTTAGCAAAAGTTAAGCTGTTGGTAAGAGAGGCAAATAAAAGTGAATGAGAGGAATAAAATATGCCACATTAACATGTTAATTTACATAGACAAGATTAACGGTAAAATTTGTATTGAACTTCGATTCCAGACCTTACTCTCTCAATTCATGGTGAGGGTTGCACCATAACCTTTTTCCTAATAACTCAATACGTAAGCTTGGCTTTAGAAATTCCAAGTATTTTTGAACAAATTAATGTCATGATCGTAAATGATCAATCAATCCTAACAAAAAAAGGCTTGCAGTAGTGAGATGGGGCATGCAGATTACGACAGTCGAACCATCTCCAAGCTGAAAAGCATACATCACAAGCATTTATCAAGGGAGGGTCCATATCTTTTTGCCATGCATCGATCATCCTATACCTTCTTTCATAAGTCTAAAATTAAACAATGCCTAAAAAAACTTACATTTTAGTATTTTACATAATTTCGGTAAATAAATTCAGCGAATAGAAACCACCGTGAAACTTTTTAATTAAGGCGAATAGAAGGCATGATCAATTTAAACAGCAACTATATTAAATCATAGCGAATAAAATCTATGATACTATATATACTCTCTTCTCCTCCCTAAGCCTATGTAGCGTCACCAATTTGGTCCCCCTCGTATCTATCTGGTTATCAGCTAATCTAAATAACAAGATGTTCCAGAAAATTCACATGCAATCCACCAATTTCATAATAATAATAATAATAATAATAATAATAATAATAATAATAATAATTCCAGAAGATTAGAACTCTCTAATGTAATGATACCACTTCGAATAAAAAATGCCCTATGAAATAGGCAAAATATGCTCTTGCCCACAAGCCGTATGAATGCTATCATAGTGAACATGTAGATGCGGGGCCCATTGATGTGTATTGTATAATTAGAATTACATAAAAGATTAAGCAAAAGTAAACACTTCATGCAGTTATAATTACGATCTCAATTGAGAAATATTTATATATGTCTTTATATGAAAGCAAAGCAAAGCAAACTCAATTGGTCCCGCCCTCCAATTCAGATCACAGTGATCAAGTTAGTCACCGCCATTTAGCCAAGTCTTTCGCACTAATCTTTCTTCCTCAACCAGTCGTCGAATTTGAAACTTTCTTTTTCCTTTCCTTTCCTTTTCTTTGCCTTTATTATCATTATTATTTTTCTCCTTTTAAATATAATTAGACGCATGCACAAAACGGTGGACCATTCGAGAGAACATGGGGCCATAAGAGGCGGATAAAAGATCAGGAAAAAAATTTAATTAAATGAAGGTTGATAAAAACCTTTTGATTATTCAAATATGTGTGGAGGCCACACATTAGCTGTACGCCCATTTTTTTTTTAATTTTTTTTTCCATTGAAAAGTGTGACTTGAGTAAAATAAAAGGTACGGGAAAATTCAAGGTGGTTTGCACAATCATTCGGATTTGGTCCAAAAACATGTGAGTTGAAAAGCAATTAAAGAGGAAAAGAGCCGAACAGATGGTCTGCATACTTTATGGGATGTTTTCTTTAGCTCATTTAGAAAAGTTAAATTTAGATTTGGTGTGTAATTTAAGAATCCAACGAAACGCATTCCTAGTTCTAAATCAAATTAACACTTTGAAATATCTATCTAGTATATTTTAAAATAGTATAGTTATCGTTCCAAAAGAAAATTTTATTTCGTGATATCCCACTTATAAGTTTTCTATTTTTAAAATTTAACATAATCCAAACATTCTTTTCCTGCAATTTTTTGATCATATTAGAAGCTCGATCTCGCTGAGGACGGCTGCCAAACGATCCTAAAGGCTACAACTTGTTAGGAAAGGATATCTAAACAGAAGTAATTAAGCAGCAACTTAAACTAGCCTAGGATTCAAGGAGTGTATACCTAGAAATATAAATCTGAAAGGACACGAGGATTCATGGATGGATGCTTCAGAAAAGCAAAAGCAATTTGAAGGGACAAGGCACAACAAAAGTTGACAGCATCCTACCGAAAAGGACTGATATGCCGATTGTCACCATCACCAACTCAAAGCAATTCAACTGAAACATGCACGGCAAAATTCCAAGGTGAATATTTTTCTATTTTTTCTTTTTCTTTTTCAATATGGTGTTCATATCGTCTGGAATGTTATAGATAATGTGAATGAATCTTTGTTGGAAATGAGAAGCAGATGGAGAATATAGGTGATTAGGTAGGGTTGGGCGGTGCAGCCTTCGACCGGCCCGGCATGATCTTGGAAAAATGGATCAATAAAGGCTAGTGATTTTGGTGACCTAGTTTAGTCTATATTCTTTTGATTTTTGTTGCTTTCCGATTTTCGTCAAAATGAAGATGATGAGGGTGTGATCATGCAAAATTGAATTTGATGGCTGCTAAGCGGGTTTAGATGGTGGGAAACGAACACCCTGTTTCTATCGCTTGCGGGTTTAGACGGTGATGACCAAATCTCTAATATAGTCTTCAAGATTGGTTATTTATATTATTGAGCCAATTATTTGAGCTAAATATACTTGGTTGACAAAATTGGAAAGTGATTGAATGCATTTTTAAAGCTAATTAATATGAGAAATTTCATACAAAGACTTGAAGTAGATCGTTAAGAATGGATTTTGTTTCAATAAGGCATTGAAGTGGCCAATCTAGTTTGACATAAGGTCCCGAGCTCACCCTAGCCAATGAGCTCGTGAATCTCATGTGCATCTTGAATGCAATAATGGACTAATGTTTAGCCCCACACTAGTGTCATCTTATCCTAAATTTCCTAGTAATACTATGATTTATGCAGCGTTTGTGAGATTAGGAATTAATGAAACTTATATCTTGTCAATAAGATAGACTCACACAGGGAGAAAATGAAAAAGTTAGTTGAATTAGGGAACCCTTTAATTTGATTTCAGTTTCAATGCATAACTCATCATATTTGGAAACTTACTCAATTTTAGACAACATGCATTAGAAAATTCATTTGTGTCATCGTTAGCAACTTTATCTTCTCATGCTTTATCTGTGACAATGGCACGCATTGAATCACATTCTTATACTTGCATCTCTTCCAGCTGTATAAATCTTTGCATCTTTGAAAGAAGCCTTAGATTTTTTAGTCAGTCACACATTTTGACACTCACAGCTTTCAATTTGATAAAGCACCTTTGGTGCAATAGGGCCATGGCATATCTTCTCCAAATTAATAAGGTTTTTGAGGAACAAGCACTCTAAAATCACAATAAGTAATGAGACGGAGGCCAATGGATGAATTGTCAACGTATGTGCTCAAGGGGCCATTGCCAATGTTTAGATGCTGCGGTTCTCAAAATCCAGGGTGCACAACTTTTTTTCATGAAATCTCTCGGCCTGTCCAAATGCAAGTATTTAGTTTTCTGTAGAGTTTTTTGAACCATTCTCTTGAAAGAACGTTATTGCACAATTTTCAATTTGAGCTCCATGGTTCTCAAAACTTTATATTCCCTCCCATAAACGTTTCCCATTGTAATCCAAAATTTGATTAGGATCCCTCACAACAGGTCATCATCCTCCAAGAATATGATGGATCACTGATTGATATTTCCTAAATGGTTAGTTTTGTCATACTCTTTAACTCGGCAAGCTTAGCATTACATGATACTAACGGTATATCATCCCCCATCCATCAATCAAAATCTCCTCTTGCAATGAGCAAAGTTCTAGTCTAGCAATTTACAATTTTCGATGGTACACTTAGAGGCAAACATAGCCGAACTTCTTTTTTTCTTTGTTTCAATGTATTTTTATCGACCTAGGAAACCACCTCGAGTTAAAATGCTTTTCAAGTTCTTGAAGCAGGGACCAGAGACTGTGCTTTGTGCTCCCAGCACTTTGATTACATGTATCCTTATGGAGCAGTCCAGAACATCATGAGCATCTCTCATGCTCTCCTTTTTAAGTAATGTTCCATTTAAAAAATATTTTACAAACACTTTGCAATACTAGATTACTCGATCCCAAAATTTCAATGACATCGTTCGGCCAAACATTTTATTATTCTCCATACATGATTCGAAAGGCATCACGCAACAAAACTATTGAATTATCTTCACCCAATTCCTTCTTCTTCTTCTTCTAAAAAGTGGTAAATGCGTAAAAGTAAAAGGCATTACTTTTGCTATAAATTGTTTGCGCATGATCTACCAAGGAAGCATCTTTGAGGGGGGAAAAAAGAAATAAACTTTGAATTATGAAAGAAGCACCGGCAATGGCATCATCAGCCGGGCCCCCACGCGCCCACTTTTACTTTAGGACTGGCCACCAATTTAGGGGGCATGGCTGACTGGCCCACCGGTTCCCCCTTCCCCCTTCCCCTTCCCCTCCTTCCCTTCTCTTTAATTTTTTCACCAACTAAAGTATTTAAATTTCGTAAAAACTAATACGGCCATTAAATTTTTGGCCGTAAAGGTGGAAATTCTTGCTGAGATCAAGGATTTGTGAAGAAATTAGGGTGATAACCGAGATTTGGTATTATCACATGTCTTGCATTGACGGCCAAAATTTCCTACCAAATTCGAGTGATCTTGAGATCATAATATGATTAAATGAGAATGATTATTTAATGTTTAAATGTCTAAATTGATAGAGAAAAAAATGCGATGTGTCATGGAGAAAGTATTTTCGATAGATTGATTATGTAGAATAGTACTATGGGCAAAATCCCCTAAAAAAATAAATAAGAGAAGAATTATTATTAAGATTATATATGTATAGGTACATCTGATATCTTCTCCACTACAATGAAAATTATGAAGGCAACTGTGAGATCAAGAGAATGTTAGTGGTTACTTGACTTTGTAAAAAGTGGCTTGGAGGATGATGCTGCCAAGGCATTCTTTTTAGGTTTTTTCCTCTGTCAAAGAATGACTCCTCTTCTCTGTTTCTCCTTCTGACTGTTCTGTCTTCCTTCATCATCATCCTTCTTGAAAAACCATTCCCATCTCTCTCTCTCTCTCTCTCTCTGTGCCTCTCTGTCTCTGTCTCTCCCTCCCTCTATCTCTCTCTCGCTCTCGCTCTCTCTCTCCAAACACCATCTTCTCTGCAAAAAACTCTGTATTACAATTCGATCTCTATCTTTCTTTCTTTCTCTCTCTGTCTGTGTCTCTGTCTCTGTGTAGTCTGTACAGTACATATTGATCGTCATCTCCAATGGCAGCCAACAAGTTTGCGACCATGGTTCACAGGAACACCAACAAGATGACCCTCATTCTGATCTACGCCATTCTTGAATGGACTCTGATCAGCCTCCTCCTCCTCAACTCTCTCTTCTCTTACATCATCGTCCGATTCACCGACTACTTCGGCCTCAAGAGGCCCTGCCTCTTGTGTTCCAGGCTCGATCATCTGTTTGAGCCCGGCAGGAGCAAGCTCCATCACAGGGGCCTTGTCTGCGAGAGCCACGCCAGCGAAATCTCCAAGCTGGTCTACTGCTTCAACCACCAGAAGTTGGTAGAACTCCAAGACATGTGCGAGGATTGCTCGTCCTCTTTGCAAATCTGTCCGACAAAGAATGATGACGATGAGAAGGTGAAGTGTTGTTGCTGCTGTGGAGCGAGCGTGGAGAAGAAATCCCACTTCTCTTCCTGTGCTTCAATCAAGTCTTGTTCCGATAATCTTGATGATACCCAGAAGGGGTATTTTGTCACAGAGGCAGAGGATGGCGAGGATGGAGAGGATGGAGATTTCGGGAGCGGATCGGAGTTGTTTGTGAAGGAAGGCAATCAGGGGATTGAAGAAACTGGAAGATTTGTAGTGGTTTCTGAAGATTGTCCAGCATATGGGGAAGTTAAGGTGGAGTCAGAGGAGGAGGAGGACAAGTGTTCGTCGCCTTCATCAGAATCCGGTGGTAAAGAAATGGTGGAGAATGATGATGGGATGATGACTGAGAAGGAGCGCGAAATCATTGCCGAGGATGATAGGAATGCGTTCTTTGTTGAGAGGCATGTGTCTGATGAGATTGATCAGAGCATGCTTCAATTCGGTGACGAAAAAGGCCAATCCGCAGCCATCACCGAGCTCTCATCTCGCCACTTGGAGTTTGTGGAGGTTTCTCAATATTCTCAAGCATACAGGGATGTCAAGGTGGAGCCAAAGGAGGAGGAGGACAAGTGTTTGTCGCCTTCATCAGAATCTGGTATTAAAGAAATGGTGAAGAATGAGGATGGGAAGGTCGAACTGGTGATTGAGAAGGAGCGCGGAGTCATTACCGAGCATGATAGAAATGTGCTCATTGTTGGCAGCCGTTTGTCTGATAAGACTGATCGGAGCATGCTTCAATTCCGTGGCAGAAAAGGCCAATCAAAGGCTGGAACTGAGCGCTCATCTCGCCACTTGGAGTTTTATATCGGAAACAATGAGTGTGAGTTGATTCCGGTGGGACTGAAAGGGCTGTACACAATCAAAGAGGAAGAGCAGGAAAACTGGGGACAACAGGATGTCATTTTGGACTTCTGCGCCTCTCCTGGAAAGCAGACTGAGGTCGTGGAGGATAAAATTAAGGGCGATTCGGTTGAGAGTGAAGGCTTGATTTTAGAATTCGAAACCAAGGAGCTCGAAAAGATCAATGCTTCTGAAGCTGCAGAATTGGATGAGAATGTCTCACAGCATGCACCAGAGAAGGAAAGCAATGTGCAAGTTGCTGTTACTCAAGCAACTGGGACTCTCGGGGTGGGAAGTGATGATGTTCTTCAAGAAACTGAAGAGAAGGCAGGAGATTTCGAAAGTTCAGACTTTCAACCAGGTAATTGTTATATTCTGAGTATAACTTAATAGTTTTGCTTAAGTGAAATTTGTATGCAAAAATTGAGAATGCTCCATGACATACTTAGGAGCCGAAGAGGAGTATAATTCACAGAACGACGAGACCGACGCAGAGATTTCAATCGGGACGGAGATTCCTGATCAAGAAACAGTCGATGAGATTCAAGATCAAGAAACAGTTGATGAGATTCATAACGAAGAATCATTCCCTTCGTTTCAGTGCACACAGGAAGATCCTTCTACTAGATATGACATTCTCAGTGCCAATTTCGATTATGGTAAGCTTTAACAAAACTTTGCCAAATGAAGGACTTTACTAATGGCTCTTCATTTGTTCTTAGTCTTATACCATTTTTCTCTTGTGGGTTATAGGATTTATCCAAACTGACAGAAATATCGAATTCCACCCTGTCTCGGTTGGAGCGAGTGAGGAAGAAGATAATGGTCAATTGCGATTGTGTATGGAGAGTAATGAGAATATTGAAGATGAGAAAATGCCGGATACACCCACTTCCATTGATAGCCTGCATAGGAGATTACTTCTTCTAGACAGGAGAGACTCAGGGACGGAAGATTCTATAGAGTCGTTGGACGGGAGCGTGATCAGTGATATTGAAGGTGGTGAAGGAACTCTCACCGTTGAGAAGCTGAAATCAGCATTGAGATCCGAAAGGAAGGCCCTACATGCTTTATATGCAGAACTTGAAGAAGAGAGGAGCGCTTCTGCTGTTGCGGCGAGCCAAACCATGGCAATGATCAACCGCCTCCAAGAAGAGAAGGCTGCTATGCAAATGGAGGCCTTGCAGTATCAGAGAATGATGGAAGAGCAATCTGAGTACGACCAAGAAGCATTGCAGCTTCTGAATGATCTTATGGTGAAGCGAGAAAAGGAGAAGGAAGAATTGGAACAGGAGCTCGAGATGTATCGCCAGAAGGTCGAGGAGTACAAGGCCAAGGAACATATGATGATTGTGAGAAGACACCGAACTTCATCTGCATCTTGTAGCAATTCTGAGGACGGTGACGGGTTGTCGGTCGATTTGAATGGTGAGGTGAAGGAGGAGGACGGCCTTAGTGGTGACCGAGATAGAAGCCAAGAGAAGACCCCAACTGATGCAGTTGTGTATCTGGAGGAGTCATTGGAGGACTTTGAGGAAGAGAGGTTGTGCATTCTAGAGCAGCTTAAGGCTCTGGAAGAGCAGCTTTTCAGCATAAGCTGTGAAGGACAACATTTTGAGGACGTGAAGTCAATGATGGATCATTCCTACAAGGAAAATGGCAATGGCCATAGCGATTACTTGTCGAATGGCGAAGCTAATGGGAATGGGAACGGACATTACAAAATGAATGGTTATCACCAGGAACACAGGCGACTTGGGGGCCCTAAGGCGAAGAGGCTGCTTCCTTTTTTTGATGCGGTTGGTGCAGAGACAGAATTAGATGGTGAGCTGTGCGGGGACGACCACCGAGCAGAGGACAAGAGGCTTGCGATCGAGGAAGAAGTAGACCATGTATATGAGAGATTGCAGGCTCTTGAAGCTGACAGGGAGTTCCTAAAGCACTGCATCAACTCATTGAGGAAGGGCGATAAAGGATTGCATCTTCTCCAAGAGATCTTGCAACATCTTCGTGATTTAAGGACTGTCGAAATCCGAGTTAGGAACATGACCGACGGCATAATACAGTGACATTTGTTGCCTACGATGCGACATAGAAGTCAAGGTGGAGTCCTTGAATCAAATGATCACTTTTGGTTAACCAGTAGTCTTTAATCTTAAATTTGATATAATGTCAGGTAGGCGTACTGATCATTATCAAATTTCGCCTGAAAATTTGCAGATTATGCTATTGGAGTCATCAGCTGCCAAAAAATCTAAGCAAAATACCGGCAGCCCACCAGCATTTTGGGCGGCGGTGAAGTACATGTCATGAACAAATTTTAAGGGATGCACCTTCAGGGAGAGGGAGGCCCCTGGTCCTGGTCTATTTGGTCTCATCTCGGTGGACAATGAGGAAAGAGTCTACCTTCATGCTTTTGACTTTCTTTTTTCTTCTTATTAAAAGCCCAAGTTTTATTTTCTGGGTTATGCCTATCAACACCTTTTGTGCAAAGGGTGATGGTGGGTGTTATGTGCATGTAGGCTAGTGTGGGGGATGAAACACCCTGTCATCTGTAATTCTTTTCTGCTGTCTTTCTTTGTCGTCATGTTATAGTTCTGTCATTTGGAGGTTGTGAGGGTAGGGCATGGCTTGCGTAGCTGGAGATATCCAACCAAGATTCCAATGCCAGTTAGGAAGCTTTAGAAAAATAGGACAACTCCTTTTCGGTTCATTCCTTTATGGCCTTCATCTGTTGGGAAGATAAGGGGAAAAGTAAAATCACCTCCCCCCTTATCTTCTCATCATTGCATCAGTTTCCATCAAATGAGGGGTTTGGTTTTTTTTTTTTTAATTATTCTGAGGAGCTTATGGAGTTGTCTCTACTTGTATACCACCGTGTACTCATCATCTGTAAGTATGTAATGGTGTGTGTTTTTTTCCTTTTGTTTTATACTGTCTTGGATTTTACCTACTTGTTTTGTATATGACATGAACACTCATCCAAAAGGATTGTCATTAACCATTCAGTGGAAGCAAGCATTGCTGTCTGTCCCTATGGATTATGCTTTAAGCATAAAACAACTCTTGGGTTGGTGCAGAAAAAAACAACAATCAAGTACGGTGGAATCATCCTCTTGAGAAAAGATATCAAGGATAAGGAAAGCAACAGCATTCAGCTCAGCAAACCCCCCCAAAAAAAGCACAGGAATATGCACCTACAAAACCCAGTTGGACCCATCATCTTTAACATCAATATAAAATAATTATGGATAAAGATGACTCCAACTTCTGATTGATCAATTCTACTGGACTTGATTCATGAAATTTATTAATCTTTTAATTAAGGTATCGGCGACCTCTTTTCACCCTTTTTCCGCTGTCGAAGCTCAGTCTTTTGGCCTCAAAATAAGATTGCTCGAGTCTATGGGATGCCTGGTCATGATCGAGAGATGCATGAAGGTCAAGCATAGGCTCAAAGTCAACCCCTTTGTTTTCAGGATTTCTCAATGAGCATTTTCTAAAATTCAGATGACGGCAGAGATGATGGACTATAATATCAATATTTTTAAGCCCTTTTGCAAAATAATTTATTTGCGTGAGTTATTACCCCAGTTCTCCCACAACATGTAGGTGTGACCGTGTGGGTACTTATTAAAAATAGAAAAGATTGATCATATTTCTTCTCTATATTTAGGTAAGTATGCAGAGTAACTTGTATGAAGCATACAAATCCGAAACCTATGAGTCAAGAGGAGATCTTTAAAAAAAAAGAAAGATTATGAGATAAATAAATGGTGTGGCATCATATTGTTAATAGAAATTTTCAATGGTTCTAACCGTCAGATGCAAAATTTTTTGGATTCATTAGCATCTAGCAGTTTGATTGAATTAAACGCATTAATCGGGTTCTTATAGTGTTTTCTTTTTATCAGCATAAGGTGGCTGCATTTGGTTCGCTTTAGGGGGACCCCAAGAACTTTTGAATGGGGTGGATTTGCAGAAAGCAAACGGCATCTGGTTGATTTGTGTAAAGCAACTTTGAAGAAAAATAAAAAAAAAAAAAGGAAAAAGGAAAAGAGAGGGCAGGCATGGGCGAACACAGGGACTTTGGGCAACCTTTGATGGTGACCGGCGTCTGCGGCGACCATCAGGTTGGTTAAGCGTTGATCCACGACCCTGGTTGCAGCAGATTTCGTCGCAACCCTTGTGGAAGATCAGCAAAAGCACTAGGGGACAGAGGTTGACAAAGCATAACAAAGCTCAGTCAAGGTCCGTCACCGAGGTTGCAACCCCATGCGAGGGCCGCCGAAATTGAACGACCCTAGAGAACAAACCGTCGGGATTGCGCAACCTTAAGTGAGGTGATGCCAAGGTCGCACGATCTTGAGCTTCCCATACTTGTCCTTTGACAGTTGGTGCAAACCTATGCAAGGGCTGCTTAGGTGTTGTGACCTTAGGCGAGCCACATACAAACTCACTCACGTGCTAAGCATAGGATCTGGACTCCACCAATGTATGGACTGGGCAATAGGTGGCCAAGGCCCTACAGCCAATGTTGCCTTGCGTTAGGTGACCCACACTAGCATCCGTCCAACTCTAGATCTACTAGTTGAAGATGAATAGTTGTGAAGCAAAATCAATATAATTAAATAAAAGTGAGGGCAATTTTGGAAGAAACAAATTCATTAACCTTGGAACCCGCCTTCCAAAAATGCTTAAAGCCCAAGGCATCTAGGGACTCGCCTTGAACAATTAGGTTTGTCAATGGTGGCATCACCCAAAGTGGTCCAAAAAATATTTATCAAACGCTATCATTTTTCTCAAGAAAAATCTATTGTAAAGCCGAACCAAACCTACCATATTTGATTGCCTAATTAAGCTTGAGATGGAATGTATGCTTAGGCTTTCTTTTTTTTAATACATATTCACTTTCACTAATTTACAAGAAAGTTAAGCATGTTTCTTGAGTCATGCCCTATAATCAAGTCTGTCATTGTCCAAATTTTCGAAATCCATTGAATTTGTATTTCTTCCTTTTGGGTGAATTTGTGTTCAATCTTATTTGATCTGAAGAACCCAAAATCCAGATCACATGAAACCTAATCCCACTCGTCCATAACACCATGATGGGCATTTTTGTTTTGGTTGAACCATGATGGATAATATAAACATGTGCCAGCTACGACAAGTTTATGGTTAAAGTATGTCGAAAGTTGGATTTTCGAGGAGAAAAATCACGACAAATCCAGTTTCAAATTTGAAGATCGGAATCTATAGGATTAGGTACGCATGTGACTAATGATGAAAGAAGGAACATCGGATTGATAAAGCAATTTGTGATCGTCGGGTACCCTTTTTCCCTCTTTCTGCCGTAGCATTTTACTACAAGGTCAATCAAATTCGGTAAAACGAGGAAAAGAAGGATTTCAATTTCGATTCGAGTGGGACATCACTAGATAACAAATAACGCTTTATCGATTATCAAACCTTGATTTAAAATATCTTGCTCTCCAGAAGAAGAACCGACGAGGTAAAATAGGCAAAAAAATGGCGCCAAATGTGCGATAAAAAGTGAAAAAAATTCAAGGCTCCTAACCAAAGATGGCCTAACTGGTTCCTCCACGTGCAATTAGCAAAGTCCCACGTTGTCATTGCAAAGGCCTTGGCACTTTTGGGGTACGAGGGCAGCTCAGGACAGCAAGAGTGGCACTAATCATTCTTCATCGTGGATCACTTTCGGCGGTGCTTAATTGGAAAGGTCAATGATATAACCCAATTCGAGTTTTGTTTATGTTTCGTTTGTTTATGCTTCTTTCATGTGGGGGTGGCGTGAGCCAATTGATCATATGCCCCTTCGGCCAATTAATTAGTTCACCCAACGTCCCTTCAAGAAAAGGGTGTTAGGTTTTATGCTTTCATCATTGTTTCGAGCTGCCCTTACACGAGCCCAAACCATTTAAGTTTCTCTTTCCCATCAAAGTGTAACCCTTCCTGGTTGCTAGTTTGAACCATTGTGGAGGTAAACCTGAGTAATTTCGATGGTGTTGAAAGCTTAAGTGAAAATGAGCATTGGAAGGTAGCCGACACGATTGGAAGTTCAAATCATGTAAATAGCAAGAAGGGGTGCCTGAGCGTAACCGATATTTCCTTTGGAGACATGACACATCTGATTTGATCCAACTTTGTTAAACAAAATGGTTATTGGGTACCGGTCAATTAGCTGTATCAATTTCTTCTCTTTACTCTAGTATTTTATCTTTTATGTATATGATTGGGTGGTGACCGGGACCGCTTCTCTTTTGACTCTAGCCATTCAATGTTGATTCCCTTTTCTGCTTAGGCTTTGTCCCATGAGCCTAACAAATCCATCCTTTTATTTGGGTGCCAATCGCGCTAGGTAAATCTCCCTCTCATGTCTTTTTTTAATAAGTCGGGTATTCACTCACTTTCATCTCTTGTCCACCTCCTTGTAAATTTATATAAATAAATCATCATGGTCTCCTTTTTAAGAATAGTCTGTAAAATCGGCACCTCGAATTCTAGGTATCTACAAGGGCTTTCTTCTCAATGGCAGAAATGGATTACTTATATTCTCCACAAAGGAGACCGCCACCTAGGCGCTACCTAAGCTAGTCTTGCAAATCTTTGCAAGGCGGATGTTAAAGAAGAGAACATAAGATGCATTTTATACAATTTTGGTTATGTTGCAAGGTTAGAGTATGCTATGGAATAGCAAGAGACAAATGATTCAATTTGTACATTCCATAAACAGAAGACCCCCTTATATATCTCGTAAAAATGCATTTCAACAGATGAGGAGGTGTTTACTGTCCTTTAAGATTTTGTTAAGTGTGATTAGGAATTGATAAGTTTTAATGCTTTATTAGATGTCTATTAATCTGATCAAATGTTATATTTACCAAAATCTATTGTAATGGTTTGCAAAATGTCTACATATATATATTATATTCGATACAATAATATTTACTTTGTTTCATTAGCTGTGAAATTATTCTTCATTTTTTTTTATGTTGCAGTGTAAGTGATGATCCGCACATTGTAGGTCACGGTCTAGTGATCACCTGTTGCTATACTTTAAGGCTACATTTAATCATCTGGATTCGTATTGGGATTGGGATAGGATAAGATATGATTAAAAATCTTCCAGATATCCCATACCCACCTCTCAAACGCACTCTCTTCGACTTGGGTCATCACCGACCAAAAAAAAAACTCGGGTCATGTCCTTCACCGATAGTTTTGCCACATCTACCGCGGTTGCCACCTCTAGATTGCAATCTTTGCTTAGTTTCATCGAATGAGAGGATTCGGGCACCAAAGAATAAGAGCCTCGAGTCGTCGAGTGACCAAGGGAGGTAGTGGCAACTACTGTGACAATCTAGTAGATGAGAGATGATCTAAGGGTACCGAGAGGCAGAGAGGAGCTGGACAGCATTGGTCAACCAATAATGAAGGCTGGCACGCCTCTATTGTGGATCTAGTGCATTCATAAAAGAATTCGAGTTCTTCGATGGTGATGCCCGTGTGACGTATAACTTCATATTTTCACCCTCAATTGTTAGAGCACCGATTAATTGGATGCTGATGATCATTGTCAGTGATCAGAAGTAATGATGATTGCATGATGGTTAGAATT
Source organism: Angophora floribunda (assembly GCA_014182895.1). Classification (NCBI taxonomy): domain Eukaryota; kingdom Viridiplantae; phylum Streptophyta; class Magnoliopsida; order Myrtales; family Myrtaceae; genus Angophora; species Angophora floribunda. The sequence goes on along the minus strand of CM024711.1, from coordinate 25,372,665 downwards.
GACGATAATTACATGTCATGGAGGTGCTCTCTACATAGTGGCCAACGAAGTCGGATGCATCACTTCATCACCCCATTATTGGAAGGAAATTGTTATTACTTTTTGATTTTTTTATCCAATCCAAGTTTATCCTACCCCTAGCCCAAATTCCTTATCCGATATTTTATCCAAGTATATCCAAATTTATGTGGTTTAGAGGACGTTGCCAAATACCGAATATGACATTTTGTGATCCTATCCAAACTCAAATTCGGACTACCAAACACAACTTGGATGAAAACTTGAGTAAAGAAATGGCAAGTTATGAAACCGGGAGTGGAATTGGAAATTTTATTTTTGGGGGAGAGAGAAAATTGGAGTGTTGGTTTGGAGAAAATAAATATTAGGACACACCATTCTCAATCTTCCCAATTTATTAATAGGGTATTAACGGGTTAAGTTTCCATGATATCCGACTTGACCTAAAACGCTATAGGAGTGTGCTTGACTTGGCCCGAGGCCCGAATGGCATAAAACCCAAGCAATTAGGTTAGGTTGGTTTGACTGGTTTTTTTTTTTTTTTGCAGAGATTTTTTTTGGGTCAAATTTTTTTTGCAGAGGTTAAGATGAACATATTTTTCACGTCACTTATGGGTCTAAGCATCACACATCTCCGAATACCTCGAAGAATCAAATTCTCAATGTAGACATAATTTAGTGTTAGTGCCTCTCTTTTATTTCATTTCTCAAACTTCTATTTGTTGTTGAGCCAACAGATTTATCCAAACGCCCAACCAACCAAAAGTTCTGAACATGGCGGCTACTTGATCATAAACATTTGATCATAGTTTTTGTGACTTTATCAACGTCCAAACTCAAATAGACCCACTAGGACCAGTCACACAAGAGGGGGCATACTAGCTATTAGACAGTGGAAAAGGCATGTCATTTCTTGCCATTAGGCTTCGGTGAAAGCCAATGAAGGGACGTTGAACGTGGCGCAGGACCGTCGTGATAGGTGGGACGGTTGATATTTGTTGAGCTGTAAAGTCTGAATTTCTAATGTTATTGGTTAGGATTCAAGACTGCAATTAAATGTCTCCTTCTTGGTGTAGCAACATAAGTCAGAGCACAGACCCTTTGATACAGGAGAGGGAGAAAATATTAGGTGGAGCCCTTGTGCCACTGTAGCAAATTGGAAGGGCCTTCAGAGCGCGCCACATGTCCCGCGGGCCCACTTATTTTTCTCTTCCCTCTCTCTCCTCTCTCCCCCCTCCGCATGTTGTCCTCTCTCCGGCAACGGGGGTGGGCAGGTCGAATACAAGTCGTTTCTTTCTTGAGCATCGCGGCGCACTTAAAAAACCCTAAGCCAAATTGCCGTGAATTCGTGAACCTCTCATGCCATCTTTGGGAATTGAAGCCGCACAATACCTGCCCCTCTCCTCCTGCAGTGGTTTGTCGGACGAGCCAATGCGTCCTCGTCTGATTGACAAACTACTATGCTTGATCGACAAGCAATGATGGGGGAACCTTTCGAGGCGGAGGTGGAGGCCGCGCGTGCGGTTTGTCGGACGAGCCACTGTTGCTCCCTCCGGTTGTGACTCGGAGAGAGAGAGAGAGAGGTGGGGCCCGCGTGACACGTGGCGTGCTTTGAAGGCTCTTCCAGTTTGCCACAGTGGCACATGAGCTGCACCCAATATTTTCTCCTGAAAAAGTCGAAATGAGTGGATAGAATTGGTGCCGTAGACGACATGATGTTCTCTTGGAAATTGATGCCGTAGACAACGGAATGTTCTCTCAGAAGAGGTGAATTAAGGGGAGCCCATCGGACTAGATTTTCCTCAGGGGTGACAACAAAGACTTCAGCAGAATCGACGGTGGTGGAGTCAAGAGGAGGACGGAATTGACAAGGAAGACGGAGTTATATAATTTCGATTTTGGATCGAATCTTCAAATAATAACTTTTGATGAATTATTATGTCTCTAAGAATTCTTGGGAATGCAGGTCAAAAGAAAAATAAGAAGAAAAGAAACTTGAACCGCCCCAACCCGTCAAATTACTCGAATTTTCTCGTCACCAAACCTGATGAGACCCGAATTGAAGAAAAAAAAAACAACCTGAAATTTTTGATTTGGGTCGAGTATTTTTTACACCCCAACCTCTTAATGATCTCTTCGAAATGAGGTATCGATTTTTTGTTGTACATTAACAAGTGATAAGCTAAGTTGATAAAAAAGAATCCCAAAATTGTCAAGTGCTTGGTGGTTCCATCCACCGACTCTCAAATGAAGAGGATAAATGGAGTGAAGAATGCTTTTTTCGATGTAGACGGGCTGAATCACATGTTCATTCTCCTCTTCTAAGGTCAAGGCATGAATCATCAAATTTGCGCATTCTCACGTCTTTGCGAGCACAAAACTGTGTATCCTAACACAAGTTTAAGCCCTGAAAACAAGGTATCGGCCATGCTGCTACTGACTCGATTAGTATTTTTTTTAGGTCTCCAACCAAGACACATCATGACGTGATACAACCCTTTCAGGAAGTCAATTCATTGCCATTCCAGCGACGTGCGGACCCCTAGGAGACACTTAAGTGCCAAAATTTCAAAAAAGATACACTTAAGTGCTAAAATTGGAGCAAAAATTATCAATTAAATGCTAACAGCAAGAAAATCTGACCAAAACGCTAATATGTCACTTTTCCGGCAAATTGAGGTCAAAATTGCATCGTTTTGAGCGCTGACATGACCAAATAACTTTAAAACAACGTTGTTTTGGGTGTGATGTAGCTAGATTAGCTCAAAACGATGTTGTTTTTGTATTAATTAGATTTTTATATAAAAATTAATTAAATAATACTAAAAAAATTATAAAGAAAAGGCAGCAACAAAAGTGAGAGGGGCTCCCCTACTTGTGGCCTCTGTCCCATCGCTGGTGGGGTGGCAACGTTGGCCGTGAGAGTTGCTAGTCCCTGGGCGGGGGTTGTCGGCCCTCGCCAGATGTCGGGAGAGGGCGGCAACCCTCGTGGCCAACGCCATTGCCTCATCGGTGATGGGGCGACGGTCATAAGCGGGGGAGGCCCTCCTACCTATGCTACCATTGCTGCCTCTTTTTTTTTTAATAATATAATTTAGTTAATATATATTAAAAATTAAATTTAGGTTCAAATAGTGTCATTTTGGGTAAAGGTAAGTTGATGTGGAATTTTGGCGAGCAATTATGATATGGAAATTGATCCGCGACAAGTGTTCGGATCTATTATGACATAGCCATGAGGTGTGCAATAGACCTTTTTAATCTTCTACAACCTTTTCTGAGCTTTAAATTGATTCCAAAAACATTTTTTGTGCAACCTAGTCTAGTGTATTTATGAATATATCAATTCAAAGTTTCTAGACGTCGCTACTCTATGTCTTACATTATAGAGAACACGCACGTATATATTAATTATTTATATTATTTATGTTAAAAATTATTGAAAAATTGCCACGTGGAATTTCCGTGAGGGGTTGCTGGAGTTAACACTAAAGTAATTCAATTTAAAAAAAATACGGTATTTAATTGCACATTTCATAATTTTTGGCACTTAAATATTTCCCGTGTCAAATTTTAACATTTGGGCTATTCTTTTCTCCCCCATTCTATCTAAGTGGATGTTGGACCAAAAAAAAAAAAAATCTAAGAGGATGTTGTCGTTTTCGTAAAACACCGTGATGTGCAAACACTAACATCTACAGATCAATAATTAGGATCAATCTTATAATAAAAAAAGTTCATGAATTCTCCGAACAACAGATCCTGGGGGTGATGAGGGTCAAATGTGTGTTCTCCAAGATTTATTCGCCTCGGTCCCAGGTCACGCATGAACTCATCGAAAGAGGAAGAAACGGTCTTTAGGATTCAGACCGAAGGATGGATCCTGGAAAAAAGCCAGGAGCTGTCTTTCCTGACTTTGACTTTTTCTAACTCCTCCTTGCACCTTGTGGGGCAAAATCCTCTTTTACTTCCCACAGAGTAGCTTAAACTATAGAAAGAAAAGACAATACCAAATTCAGTCCTTACAACATAAATAATAATAAACATGACTGCAGTCACATCCAAGATACAAGAGCAATTTGCGCGTCCAGAATTCGGCAGGAAGTAGAAGTAGAACCTTCCTTTTCTCCTCCTCTTGCCAAGGTGGGAACGGAAGGGGGAAAGAGAATATTTGCGCTCTTTGATTATTTTCTTCGCTCGTGGATCCACATATGATTTTCCTCATAATCTTCTTTTTTCCTTGGATTGAAATGATACCTTAGATTTTAATGAGAAAATAAGTACTTTTTACTTTTGTTTAAGCTAAAACAAACGTGCTCGAGTATCAACTTTCATAATCATGCCTAATCACGTTACTTAATGCGAAAGAGCATGGATTCTCCTGAATTTCGATAGTAGAAACTTGAAACGATGTGACACTGGACCATCGAAGATGGAAACAATTATAAAGGAATTCGATCATTTTGAGAGTTCAATCCTCCCAAGTATCACTTATTTTGAACTCTCGGAGCTTTTGCTGTTTGAAAATTGAAATAAAAATGAATTTGAACTATCATTAGAGTGATATAATGGACCTTCACTTATTAAAGATCCAAATATCCTTTTACGAGTTTTACAGTACCAAGTACCCATCAATGCGAAAACCACTTGGATCTCCATCACCATTGTAGAACGATAAGATGTCTTAATATTTTGCCGACTTGCACTTAGAGCCAAAAGGACCCGTACCTTACTTTAAATATTCAAAATCTTAGAGTGCGTTTGTTTCATAAAAAATTCAAAAATATAGAAAAATACTTTTTAATAATTTTTTTTTAGAAATATGATTAGTTTTTCTTTATTTGGTTTTAATCTCTTGACTTTATTTCAAGCAAACAAAAGTTTGAGTTTTTAAATTTTAATTTTTAGGGATATTTGACTTTTTAATTTGGATCTGGTGAGCTACAAGCTCATTGGCCACGATGAAGCTTAGGCTAGTAAGCTCAGGCTTGCCTAGATTGCCTTGAGCTTGTGGGCTGTGCGCTGGGCTACCAGCAGTCACCGAGGCCTTTGGCCAGTAGAGGAAGAAAGGGGAAGAAGGAGAAAGGAAATGAAATAAACGAAAAAAGAAAAAAAGTATACGCTAAAAATTCAAAAATTCAAAAATTCAAAAATAATTAAAAATTCGTTTTTTCAAAGAAAATTATTTTATAATAATAAACTTTCATTGACCAAGCACCTTAAGATTAGGAACACATTTTGGAATACGTTTTCCAAATCTTTCAAATGGAAAATCATTTTTTAGATTTTAAACTTTGATTGGAAAATATTTTTTTTATTTTCAGCGAAACGAAGACAGGTTAAATTTTCAAAAATCAAAATTAAAGGATGATGTGTAATTCCAATCGAGACTAACGCAGTCCAAATGATGATCGCAAAGCGAAGTGAATCCACACATGCGCAAAAGAGTGAAGAACATCCATCGAACGCCAACCAACGAAAAGCGCGTTCATGTTCCCAGTCCGTACCATTTCCAGCTGGGCAAGGCGAGTATTGCTCATCTGACGTTTCCGCCTTGGTCCGGTCCAAGTCCTTGCGATGAAAACTCAACTTCGTTTCGTTCGTTGGGTGGAGAGAAACGGTGCCCCTTTGTGCAGGGAGACACGTAACCTTAATCGCGATGAACCTTTGCCGCCGTTTGACTTTTCTCCTCTCCACGGAAAGAAAGAAGATAAAAACAAACGTAAAGAGAAAAATAGCGGAACCTGCTGGTCGCATGCGGGTCAACACGCCCTGAGCTTTCATACAGAAACCTGCCGAGTTCGCTCGCGCTCGGATACAAAGTATCTCGCGTAACCCATTTTCTTTATGTGCGCGAAACCCGACGGGAAAAATCAGTTCTTGAGCAAATCCTCTTCGTGTTTCGCAGCCTTTCACTGCCGCCAAGTTCCATTTTTGATCGAGTTTTTCGCTAGATAAGCTGCTGATATTTGTTGGGTTTCTCTGTGGGTTCCTGTTCCTTCTTCCTGGGTTGCGTCTTTAGATGGACTAGTTCTTGAATTTGTGGAGAAGCATGCGCAAATCGAAGAACTTCATGCATAATCTTCTGAAGACATTCAAAATCGGCTCGAGCAAAGGTGAATGGAGAGACCTGGCTGGCTCTGTTTCTGAGGAACGGCCTTTCATGTAATTCGCGTGCGATTTCTTGTTCCGTTTCGTTGTCTGATTATGTTATTGATCTCTGTCGTTGCCGTGATCAGAGGGACAAGGGGAAGAGGATTGGGAGAGGATAGCTGCTCAAGAGCAAAAGCATTTCGCGTTCGAAGCGTTGGTTGCTGCAACGAAAGAATTTCACCCAACTCACAAACTCGGTCAAGGTGGTTTTGGCCCCGTATACAGGGTCAGTGAATTGTGCCTTGTAATTCACCGCAAGTTTTAGAGTTCCAGTTACTTTCTCATGTACTGAGTACATTGCCCTTTGATTCTCTAGCTCGGAGTAGATGGAAAAAATTTGTGGTGAAATTGTGGGGTTGTCTTATTGTGTCTTGGTCGAAATTGATTCAATCTGATCAAAGTGAGGATAGCTGGAATCGGTGTGAGAATGCTATACATCTTTAGGGATATTTGCAATATGTGCCTTGGGTTCTCAAAATTGTATTTGTTGATGAACTTGTATGTCAACAGATTTAATTAGGTATGGTCATTGGTTTAAGGCACTAGCTATTAGTTCTGTAGCCAGTATCTGTCTGTTCAAGAGATGTTGGTATCTAGAGTTTATGTGCTAATTATTAGTTACAGTAGCTACTGTTAGTTCAAGAGATATGGCAATGATAGTGCTGTCCAATGCAGCATCTTTAGATATTTTTCTTGAAAGATTGGTGAATTTGATGATTCTAGGATGTCAATAAAGACAGGTTTCCTTTATGCTTTGCTTGATCTCTCGTTTTCCCTGCATAGGTCCTGCTTCTAGGTCTTGCCGTGACTGAGAGTTTTGGACATGGTTGCTCTGGTTTTTTGTTACTCACCTGATTTCTTGTTTCTATGCATTTTGAAAAAAGACATGAACTTGTGCTCGAGGGAGTAGAGGAATTGTAAAAGTTCAGATGTTTCAACTGTTCTGCTTGTATATTGAGCTTCTCTTGTGCTTAGCCTACATTACATGTTCAACCCAATAGAGGGCTGTGTTTCCAGGCATCAAACAAAAATTGTCATCTACCTTACAGTAGGTTCTCTACAGGGGAAGTTGGAAGATGGGAGAGAAATTGCAGTGAAAAAGCTTTCTCAAAGCTCAAATCAAGGGAAGAAGGAATTTACAAATGAAGCAAGGTTATTGGCACGTGTACAGCACCGGAATGTTGTAAATTTGTTGGGGTACTGTGCTCATGGATCAGAAAAGTTGCTAGTTTACGAGTATGTCCCCAATGAGAGCCTTGACAAGCTTCTATTCAGTAAGTATTGGTTAATCTTTCTAAATGCTTCCTATCTGGTCCTCTTCTAAAATGTCATCATTCATCCTTGCACAATTGACAAGCATAAAATTTTTTTCGACAGTTGTTTGGTTTTCAAGCTACGATTTGAAAAAAAATGCTGCTCTAAAGTTATTTACCAACTAAGTCTGATATCTGATTCTTCACGAGACTGGAGAATGCCTTTTAAATTTGAAATGGTTTGCTTGTTGTGATTGTTTGACTGCTTCATAAGTTTTCGTGTTAATGTTGCTTTGATATATCTGATGTCTCCATCGGTGTGAATGAATATGTAGCAAGATAGATTCCATAAAGAAGGTCAAGTCTTTGGTTTTATCAGTTTGCCATAGGAGTTCACATTTTAATTTGAATCTTGACTTCTTTACTATCTGAATATGTATGTGGCGGTCCTTAGTCCTCGCATGAGTTTGATTTGGTCATCTTGTATACTCAATGGCTCTTTTGTATATGCTTAATTATCGGAAGTTCCAACATTCTGCTGATGAATAAAGAAACATTCCAGGACGGGTATGTATATTCGGTCAGTCTCAGGCTGTTGTTGGGAAAATTCTTAACTGTGGCCAAACTTACCTGCGATAAACAATCTTTTATGGAGAGATTTTCTTCGCACAAGGGATAAATGATGAGTTATTATTGTTTAGATTTAAATGCTCTTGGGAAACTTATGGATACCTCTTAAACTGAATATAACATATGCCTTGGTGAGGAGTTACAGATTCTGCGCAGACTCTTTTTCCTTGATAAATGAAGATTTTCAAACTGAATATTACAATTGCCTTAGTGAGGAGTCACATACTCTGGGCAGACTCTTTTTTCTTGATAGTGAAGATTTTAATCTAAGACCTAACTACTAGGTCAACGTCTGGTGCTTACTCAAATTTTCATTTGAAATACATTAGTGTGAAAATAAAAACTGACATTTAACTGGTACTTGTTTGAATTCCTCCCAAGAAATGTGGTAGAAGTATCTACATGCAAATTTAAGTAGAGATTTATTCACAGTTGGAGTTCATCTTTACAAGTAGAAGCAAAGGAAACCTCTTGATTACCTTCATAAGTTAAGCAATATCGTTTCTGAAGTCTTCATTGTGCTGTGAGGTCATCTATCTGCAATGCTGCCTTAATTTCATTATTCGTTCCATTTGTTATGACAGCGAGAGTATGAACCAAGTCAATAAGTTATCTCCTTCATGCATTTAAGCATAAAGTGAGGTTCTCTCTCTCTCTCTCGCGCGCGCGCGCCTCTCTCTCTTTTAGGTGGACTGACACTTCCTTTTTAAGTGGAGCGGAATGGTTCGTTACCTCACACATGACACATGGAAATCTTCTGTAACTAGAAAGCAATTATATGAAGCCACATGCTCCTTTCCGTGATGACTCTTGAATATTCAATAAGAGTCAGATCTGATGTCCAAATGCAGTTGGGCAATGAATGATGAAATGTCAGACATAATGTGGGCTGTTTTTCAAATTCTAAGTATTTGTTAGGCCGAACTGTGTAATAGTATGGATTTTGCGGTCAAACCACTTTGTAGAAAGCTGTTTTGTTTAATAATATATTGATTTTGCAGTCAAACCACTCTGTTTAGAGTTGTTCCATTTACTCTGTTTTTCCTTGATCTGATGCATGATCCACTGTTTTAGAAGTAATCAATGTCCATCTACATTGAATAACCCTATCATTCTCAACTTTAAAAATTCCTGGCACACACGTTTTACAGTCCATTTTGACATAGTTGTTGTGTACTTTTCTCCTAAATTAATTGACTGGAATTATGGCTATTCTTATCCTGACAGTGACTTCACTGGTCTGAATGTAGAATCCGATAGTAAGAAGGAGTTGCTTGACTGGAAGAGGAGGTTTGACATCATCGCAGGCATTGCCCGCGGCTTGCTCTACCTGCATGAGGACTCGCACAGCTGCATCATTCACCGCGACATCAAGGCAAGCAACATACTACTTGACGACAAGTGGGTCCCGAAGATCGCGGACTTCGGGATGGCCCGCCTTTTCCCGGAAGGCGAAACGCATGTCAACACACGTGTGGCCGGTACCAAGTAAGTGGTCGAGCATCTCTGCTAATTTAGTAATATGTTGTTCAGTGCTGTCGATATCTTGGTCCCTGATCAAGTAGATGTTCTTCTATTCATACGAGCATTTAATTGGTGTTTAGTTGAGTTCATAGGGGATGATTTGTGATTATTATAATTGGTTACAGTGGGTATATGGCCCCAGAATATGTGATGCATGGAAACTTGTCGAAGGCAGCAGATGTGTATAGCTTCGGTGTGGTGGTTCTCGAGTTGATCACTGGACAGAGGAACAGCTCCTTTAATTTGGACGTCGATGCACATAGTATGCTTGATTGGGTAAGTTTGATGCTGCAACCTCATTGTGACTTCTTTTGACAAATATTGGAGGAATCACAAACAATGCACTTTCTTTTATTTGGGGATAGCATGAATATCAAAACTTTCAAGTCAATTAGTTCCCACATACACACACAAAAATGATAAATTTAAAGTCCCTTTTGAAAAGGATCTGCACTAGTGATTCACATGTCCTGAATGAATGGAGAATGATTTGAGAAAATTAATTGTAGACGTGGGTGCAAATTACCTTCAATCAGGATGCAGTGCATGATTTGTCTTTAAACACTGTAATAATATGACTTCGATCTAAATTTTATCCTTCAGAATTTTTTTTAGCCAGGAAACCAGAATCTACTTCCACATCTTAAAAATTCAATTGTGCGGTGAGGGCCCAATTATAAAAATTTATAAACAAAAGGGCAATTCTTCAAATTGACTCTTTCAATCCACTTGGGTCCACTTTGTTAAAAAACCAACCATGTGCTATGCAAAAAGCAATATTTAAATGATATTAGATGTAACATGTTGTGTTGACAACTGAACACTTGCCCTCTCATATTTTCGTTTTGAAGTAATAAGAAAAAAGGAAAAGTGTGTGTCATGTCAAGATATATTTATATATTCACGCGAGGAGGACCCGAGTGGTTTGGAAGTTCACATTGCTTTCAGACCTTATTAATTATTAATATGAGTGGGATGGGGTGACCATATCTTGATTAGCATGTAAGATTGGCGAGTTACGTGCCGAAGTGGGCACATGTGCTTATCAAAAGCTCTCTATACACACTTAAAAACAATGCCGAAAGCAAGCTTATTGGGGTAGATAGATCATGTGTTGGGTCTGTATCATGATTAGCTCAGTCCACCATTCATGTCTATGGTAGATCGTGATTCAAGACTCTAAAGATATCGTTTCTGAAAAAAGGGAATTTGTTCAGATCTATAGTGTGCTTCTAAATTCCCAACTCTAGAAGGTCTGTTTATGTCTTTTTGTGTGGTATTTCATTGAAAAGAATTGGTCAAGTTACGCTCGTGCATACTTATTTTCCCCAAATGCACTAGACGTTTGAGCAAGACTTGTGCATGGATGGATTATTAGCCACTCAGTTGGAAAAAGAAACTGAGGCATCTGATTTTCTTTTATGGTCTAGTTGAGTTAGAATTATACATGAATCTCTCTGCCACTTGTTCTTTAATTTTTGCAATTATGAATCTCACGTATTGAGGCGTGATTTCTGAATGTATAGGCATACAAAATGTACAAGAAAGGGAGAAGCTTGGAGATTGTGGACCCGGCATTGGCATCCTCGGCATCCGCAGATCAAGTGGCCATGTGCATCCAAATAGGGCTTTTGTGTACGCAAGGCGATCCACGCCTCCGCCCAACCATGAACCGCGTAGTGGTCTTGCTGTCGAAGAAGCCCGGCAGCCTGGATGAGCCCATCATGAAGCCGGGCATACCTGGCTCCCGTTACAGACGGTCCCGTCGGCCTCCTGGCTTGTCTGGTTCTACTGGAACGACTACAGGAACTTCCAGCACCCCAGTGCACTCCTTCGGCTCAGGATTCAACACAAGTTCCACGACTGTGTCGACGGCCACCGCCACAACGATGTCTAACATCGCGAGTTCTTCGGATCCTCATGGAAAGCGCCCCATGCAGAGTTAGGTATACATTACTTCTACTGAGGTGTAGGAGTTTTTGACTATTCTTTGTATGCCCAAATTAGAGATTGAAGTGGAATGTAAATGCTTGTTGAGGGAATTAGTCTTGGTGAGGTGTCTAAGGACGTGACCGGAGAAAATCTATGGAAGACCGAAAGAAAATCGGTTGTGTTGAAATGTGTAAATTGGCAAGTTCATTCTTTTCTGCGACACTTTGTGTATATATACCCCTCATAAAATAGTGGTACAAATATAAAAATCAGTTCACAAAAATGAGTTTATGAAATGGCGTGGGAAAAAACTTATGGTGCTCGAATATGGTCCGCTTGTTTACAATAATGTCTGCAATCTCAGACTGTCATTACATCTTGCATAATGTAGTCTTTGTACGGCTAGAAATGTTTCATTTCGATTTTATATTGCCAAGATTCTCTTTGGGTAGGAGAAGTGACTATAAAACCCTTTCAAATTTGTTTCGATTACAACAAGCACTACAGCATCTCAAGAAAGTCATAAATTTATTATATTTGTCTTAGCTCAGTCCCGGACTTTTTAATTATATCAATTTAGCCATCGAACAAAAAAATGATATCAATTTAGTTCTAAATTTTTTCACATTATGTCAATTGAGTTTATCTATAATTTAGGCTAAAATTGTTGATGTGCTTGTTGAATATTTTACATGGTATAATAGTTGTTGACGTTGATTTTGTTTTTTTATAACTTTTAATAATCATTTTGATAATTTTGTGTAATGTCCATTTGCATTTGGTCTCTTCCTCTCTCTCAAATTCTTTATCTCTATCCTACTTTATGTCATTTTCAGCAATTCAGATGTGATGTTGCCATCGATTGACGGTCTCCTCTCATCGTCATTTGAGAAGGTCAAATTTTATATCGTTCTCAAATGAATATTTATTCCAGGAACAAAGATTTTATATCATTATCAAAAATTTATTTTATTTTAAAAATTTGTTCAGAGAATAAAAATAAAAAAATCGATTTTTGTTGAAATTTATTTCTAGTATAGGAATTATGTCATGCGTGTCCTTAACGTCTTTACTTTGTCCTACTGTCTGTCATTTTCACCCATCCAAACATGATGAGAAGGGTGTGTAAAGGAATCGGCTCGAGTCAAATGGTAATTGGTCTCTCTTGTGTGGCTGCTGCTCCTGCACTTGTCTTTTTTTCTTTGGTCAAGATCCTGCAATGATTTTTTTTTTTTGGGTCGAACTGCACTCATTTCACCTCCTCAACTTCTCAACTCACAAAATATTCATTCGACCAAAAAAAAAAAACTCTCAAAATATTCACACTTCACAAGGTAAAAGGAAAAAAAGGAAAAAGAAAGAAAAGATGTTCTTCCTCATCTCATTCATCCTCTCTTCCTTGGTCACAAGTGCCACACACGAGATTATATTCCAGATAATTTTGCTTGTTTCTTGCTTCGGTAGTAGATTCCCCTGCTTCTTGTGGGCTTAGAGTAGGGTTCTCATTTTGCGCGAGCTCTTTCTTGAGTTCTTCACAAACTTGTGCCATTCTCTTTTGAAAAAGCTCGATCAGGGTACTGTGTCCTGCATCTGTGTTTGATTTGGGATGATGATACGACATGCCCATTTATAAAGCATCATCTACTTTGATGGGTAGAATCAGTTCTTGCTGAAAGGGCCCATAGAGATGCTCCTCGTTTCCTATTTCCCCCCAGTCCTAGCAAGTGAAAAGGAGGATGCGATGAAGGCTACAAACCATTATAGTTATCTCGAGTACATGGAATTAAAATGAAGTATAGATGCGTCATATCTAAAGTGAGACCGAGCAATTCTACTCCATGTACGGATGTGAATTCAGAGATTTAACTACCCTCATATTTTTCCTCACCATTACCAATGTTTAGGTCATTGTTCTAAAATTAAAGATACCGTGGCGTGCATGTCAGAGTGGTAGCGTTGCAGTTATCTTTTCAACACCAAGAAAATTACAATTATCTAAAGGGCCCTTGGACTTCGGAGTTGTTCGGTCCTCCCAATTTTGGTACACATTCGCATCCACTTGCATTTGAGTTTGATCACACTATTGCTGCCCTGTCTACCTTTTTAGTCTTTCCATGACATAGGTTCTTAAAAGGTTCAAAGAAAAAGTAAGAAGTGAGAGATCCGTCTTAAAGTGAGAGATCCGTAATGTTACATTTTATTTTCCTTGATTATTGTGAAAGACAAATATTCATTTACTAATGAGGGGTGCAAGATGTGTGGGTATCGACATATTAAAATAAGGTATGAGATGAATCCCGGTTAAAATTATACTTTTTTGCATATTGTTTTCGATGATTTAGTTTAGTCTAATAATATGCAACCAGTCATTGAAATCCTATTCAATTAGGCAAAAGCATAATCTACAAATACACTATGCTTTGATTGAGTAGGTTTTAGAACTTGAACCTAGAACCTACCCTGTTATAATCGATTCTTAATTTTTGGACCCTCAAACCTACCCTATTTTCTTGGAACCGGTTCTAGAACCTTTCTTATTTTCCGATTGGTTCCTCAATCTACCAAAGAATCTATTTTATTTTATTTTTGTTCCTTTTTTGGTTCATTTTTTACAGCAAAATCACAAGAAGTTATGAATAACAAAACCATTCAAAGTAAAAGTGAACAAAAGAAATCCTAATCTACAAAAAACAACAATGCATAAGATGAATACATAATCATGTACAATTATAAACGATAGAAAGTTCAAACATGTAACATAAAATATAAATTATAAATATTCTATTCGTCATTCATCCATAAAAATTTAGGGGAAGAAATACCGATGATGAGTTTTGAGGAAGGACAAAAGATGAAGGAGTGTTGAAAGTAGAATTTAGGAAGAAAAGAAATTAAGGTTTTGGCTTTTTAGCTTATAAAATCTCTTCCAAAATAGGGCGATCTGGTCTGATCCTCGAGTGGGTATTCATTCGTACCCTGTTTCTAGATCGGTTACAACTAGTTCCAAAATTTGGAACCTATTCCTAGACGGGTTCCAATGGGAATTGGTTCTCGGATCTTGTTGGGTGGTCTAATTCGATTCTCTGATAGAACTGGTTTGGTTGCACGTCCCTAATCCCTCATGCATTTTCCTCTTGAACGTGTTTCTTGAGTTCTCCTGCTCTCACTCATGAGTTATGTGAGTTGATGAATTTGTTAGCTAGGTAAACCTGCAAAAAATTCTTCTTCATGTTTTTGACACGAGACTTTCCTAGACGGTCACGGGGCTCTGAACACAGCTTTATCATGTGAGGACTGTCTTTGCATCTGCCAATATGGTTCTTCTCCACGATGCCTCACTTTTGTCTCTTGTTTCTGTAATGACATGCTGCCTTTCCAATTGAGCATTCATTATTCAGCTCACAATTTACAATTATATATCGAACGCAGTGAAGAACGAACTGGATCCTTGCATCTGGCCATCGCACCTCTGGCGAGTGAAAACGCGTGGTTATGGAATCTGAGCTGCTACTACATAGCGGTGATGCCATTGCAGGAGAGTAAGGTGGAAGGTCGAAGTGCCGACCAGCGTAGTTGCTTGGAAATGCGACTGTTCGATTTTTGCTCCATGAGAGGCAATATCTGCTTCGTAGTCCCTTCTGAAAGATTCAGATTTTAAAAATTTCAGACCAATGCCTTGCAACCTACACCTTTGGCATCCGCACGGCAAAGCACACTTTCTGCAAAGTTTGCGGTATAACGCCGTTTTACACTCCAAGATCAAATCCAGATGGAATTGCCGTAACTTACAGGTGCGTGAACCCTGGTACTGTCTCATGTCGAGATCAAACAATATGATGGGAAGAACTGGGAAAGTTCATATGATTCGACCGGCATTTCTTCATGTTCTAAATAGAAAAGGCAAAACTCTGCTCCAGCTGAAAATAGTTCTGATGCTGCTAATGTCAAGTATATACACTCAGTAGCTCGGAGTGATCTGTGCTTTTTAACATAGGAAATGTGGTTCCAGAAGTGTGCTACTCTGCAATACTATGGTTGTTTCACAGTGAATCATACACGGTAGGCCGTTTGAGTTGAATGCTGCCTAATTACTTTTGGAACAAGACACTTGACAAGCTTTTCATGGAAGTCTCAAGTTTGATTTATTTCATAGAAAATGAATGATTTGAAAAATATTTTTCTAAAAATAATTACTTGTATTGTTTAAAATAATTAGTCAATGAATTTTTTTAGCATGGACAACAATTAAAGTCTAAAACATTTTTGTGAATGATAAAAAAATTTTCATTCATTTGTTTTTGTGAGCGACATAAATCTTCGCTTTGAGAAAAATATTTTATAAATAATTCATTTTCCGCGAATTAAAAAATCCTAATTTTCTTTCCGAATGGACAAGACATTCAAACCTAGTTGAAACCGAGACCTAAAAATGACCCACTTATGTTAATGTCTACCCTGCATGTTAATATCCACCCTGCAGGTTATCGCTCGTTTTACTATGTTTTGTAAAATGGCATAGTAGCTCTCTCTTTCTCTCTCTCTCAAAATGACCCGCTCAATTCTATTTCCTACTAAAAGCTCAATACTTGACTCCAACTTGATCGAGATGGACTTTTCGAGATCCAGATATAATTTTTCAAGGTCGATTGATATAGTTTTTTGGTAATCTTGAAGTTGACTCGATTTGTGAATAAGTTCTTATCAAAATATCAAATTGAACTCTCAGCTTTTGCCTAAGCTCAAATTCTAAAAAGAAATATACATAACAATGGGAAATAAATTATTTTATATATAACTATGTAACTAACTCATAAAATGAATTGTTCAATTGGGCTTGCGAACTTCTTGAACCTAGTCCAGCTCGAAAGGCTTTATTCATTTTGCAGAAAATGTAACGTTTTTGGAAAATGTTTTCCAAGAAGCCATCTCTCAGGAAAATGAAAATATTTTTTTGATGTTTTGCTGAAATCTAAAATTGAATAGGAAAATATTTTCTACCATTCGGTATTTTTTTTTCCCTATATACTTCTTTTGATCATTTTTTTTTTACTTTTATTTTATTTTTTATGTTCATTATTATTATTTTATGTAAAAATTGAATTTTTAATTATTTTTATTTTCTTCTTTTCTTTCTTTTTTCGTTTTCTCAGCCCGTCGCCGCCATGGGAATGGCCGGCAAGTGCCATCGTCTGGCAATGGCCATGCTCGAGCGTCACCGCCATTGGCCGAAAGAAAAGAAGAACAAAAAGAAAGAAAAAAAGAAAAAAGAATAAAAAACCGATTTTATTAAAAAATAATAATAAATTCGAATTTAAAAAAAAAAATTAAGAAGAAAGAAGTAGGGATTAATAGGAGGTCATGAGATAAGAAAGAGTGAGCCACTTTTGAAAAGTGAAAAATATATTTTTCTATTTTAGAAGATTTATTCATTCATAAAATTATTTTCCTCAGTGAATATACTTTTCATGAGAAATGAATGTTGGAAAATTTAAAGGAAAATTCCAAAAAAGGGTTCTAAGTGCCCTTAGTTTCTCAAATAAGGGCTCGAAGTTGACATTGTTTCAAATAATGGCTTAAAGTAGCCATAATTGTTTTAAATAAGGGCATGACTTTGTCGGTCACCGGTTAGCTAAATTTTCCGATCGATCAAGGGTATTTTTGTCATTTACCACATTTCCTTTTCTCTTTTGTTTCATCTTCTTCATCATTGTCGATGGTTGGCCAGCCACCAACGATGCCCACAGAGGGTTGGGCGAGGGTTGCCCTCACCCGATTCACCTTTGCCGGCCATAGGTGAGGGACAGACAAGGCCATCTCTTGCTCTAAGTAGGTTGCTTGCGGCTATTCATGAGGTTGGCCCTCGCCAACCGTGGGTGAGGCCGACCTCGCTAGATCTGGCAAGGGTCAACCACCCGCGTTGGCCCTGAGCGTGGGATGGGCAAGGCCATCCCTCGCCCTGAGGGAGGTCGCCCTTGCAACCGTTCCGCGAGGTTTGCCCTCGTCCACCGTGAGCAAGGCCAACTTTATAGACAACCCTAATGGGTGGCTCCCCTAAGGCAAGGGTCGTCCTAGCCCTATGTGTTTTTCATTAGTGATTAGTTTTTAGCTATCAATGGTATTTTCGTTATTTACTTTTCTTTCTTTTTTTTTCTTTCCTTTTTTTGGTCAATCTTATTCTCCATCACTGATGGCCGGAAATGTTTTTGATGGCCAAAAAGTCAGGTTTTATTTAAATAGATATAACTACTTTATGCTCTTATTTAAAATAGATATAATCACTTTAGGCCTTTATTTGAAATAAGATTTACTTTAAGTTTTTATTTGAAAAAGTGATAATACTTTATGCCTTTATTTAAAATAATGTTAATTTCATGCTTTTATTTGAGAAGTTGAGAGTATTTGGAGCTTTTTTTTGGAATTTTCTCAAATTAATTTTTTTTTCTAAGTTATTTTTCGTACGAAAGGAGCCTTGTGTCATGGGCCGATCGTTTGGGATCGTGACCGTGCAGCGATTTAGGCTATTTTGGATCGCTCGGGATCGTTGGGGCCTAAGCCAAGCCTTCTTTGGATCGTCTGATCACTCACTCACCTGGATCGTAGAGAGAAGCTCTGAACGAAAGAAAGGAGTTTAGATTGCTAATGTTGGATGATACAAATGAGGGGGAGGGCACTCCTTTTATACTTGAGGCCCTCAGATTACAACCATTGATTTAGTTTCGATCCAGCGAACAAGATCGTATTTCCCCAACTGCCTTAATTACTGTATCTTCTGCCCCTAGGAATATTCTAGGGATATTCTAGAATATTCTAGAAGACTCAAGAAAATCCTGCCCCTAAAAATGTTCCGGAAGTGCTTGGATCCTCCGAGGGGCATTTTAGTCGTTTTTCCTCGATTACGAATGCCCCATCGACCACGGAAACCTCTGCTCCGTGACATTCTCCCCGACTCATTCGAGCGACGTCCTCGGCGCTCATAGCATGAGGAGAGTTCTTTTTGGCACAAACTCTTTCCCGCTTTTTCCTATTTCGCTTGGCCTTGACCGACTCGAACAGTACCTCAAACGGCTTCTCGAATAATTGGTTGAGTGGCTTCATGATTGGTTGGGCGTACGATCCGATACGCGGCACGTACTCCACTTCGGGGAAGAGGGCTTCAATTGGCATGTTGTGAATTGGCGTAGGAGGTCTCAACTCTACCTTCGGCTTCTCAGTTGGTGGTGTTTTCGATTGTTGATCGGCCATGCACTTGGCCGCCTTCAAGTTCTTGTCAAGGAGATAGACCGCAACAATCGTCTTGGTGTTCATCGCTCCTTTGAGCATCGGCACCATGGATGGACACTTCAGGTTGAGCACTATGATGCATTTGGACCCCATGTTGATCATGGCTCACGCTTGGTCGAAGAACTGCATTCCCAAGATGAGGTCGTAGTCGTCGAGCAGAACTACTTCAAATGGGAGTTTGTCCTTCCATCCGCCAATTTGGACTTCGACCTCAGGGGTTGTGCCTCCACTTGCAAGGTCTTCCGAGTTGACGGTCTTGAATTGCCTTCCGTTCGGCATCACTTCCATGCTCTTGATGCTACACGTTGGTGTAGCATCAAACTTCCATGCTCTTGATGAGGTCGTGACAAGTGCAAGTGGAGGCACAACCCCAGAGGTCGAAGTCCAAATTGGTGGATGGAGATGCAAACTTCCGTTCGAGGTAGTCCCACTCGACGACTACGACCTCATCTTGGGAATGTAGTTCTTTGACCAAGCGCGAGCCATGATCGACATGGGGTCCAAGTGCATCATAGTGCTTGACCTGAAGTGTCCGTCCATGGTGCCGATACTCAAAGGGGCGATGAACACCAAGACGATTGCTGCGGTCCATCTCCTTGACAAGAGCTTGAAAGCGGCCAAGCGCATGGCCAATCAACCAAAGACCCAACCATTAGAGAAGCCGAAGGTAGAATCGGGATCTCCTGCACCAACTAATGACATGACAATCGAAGCCCTATTCCCCGAAGTGGAGTATGCATCGCGTGCCATGACCGAGCCGAAGAAAGGATCGTGCGCCCAACCGATCGTGAAGCCACTTAACCAATCATTCGAGAAGCCATTCGAGGTACCGTTCGAGTCGGTTAAGGCCAAGCGGAATAGGAAGAAGCGGGAAAAAGCTCGTGCCAAAAAGAACTCTCCTCATGCTGTGAGCACCGAGGACGTCGCTCAAATGAGTGGGGGAGAATGTCACAAAGCAGAGGTTTTTGTAGTCAATAGGGCATTCGTAATCGAGGAAAAATGACCAAAACGCCCCTCAAAGGATCCAAGCACTTCCGGAACATTCTTAGGGGCGGGATTTTCTTGAGTCTTCTAGAATATTCCCAGAATAATCCCAGAATATTCTCAGAATAATCCTAGAATATTCTCAGAATAATCCTAGAATATTCCTAGAATATTCCTAGGGGTAGAAGATACGGTAATTAAGGCAGTTGGGGAAATACGATCTTGTTCGCCAGATTGAAACTAAATCAATGGTTGTAATCTGAGTGCCTCAAGTATAAAAAGGGGTGTCCTCCCCCTCATTTGTATCATCCAACCATTAGCAATCTAAACTCCTTTCTTTTGTTCAGAGCTTCTCTCTCTAGTTTCTCTCTCTACGATCCGGGTGAGTGAGTGATCAGACGATCCGAGGTAGGCTTGGCTTAGGCCCCAACGATCTAAAATAGCCTAAGTCGCCGCACGGTCGCGATCCCAAACGATCGGCCCATGATAAGTGGTATCAGAGCATTCAGCATCACTTCCATGCGCTTGGCCGCCTTCAAGTTCTTGTCGAGGAGATGGACCACAACAATCGTCTTGGTGTTCATCGCTCCTTTGAGCATCGGCTCCATGGATGGACACTTCGGGTCGAGCACTATGATGCATTTGGACCCCATGGCGATCATAGCTCGCGCTTGGTCGAAGAACTGCATTCCTAAGATGAGGTCGTAGTCGTCGAGCGGAACTACTTCGAACGGGAGTTTGCCCTTCCATTCGCCAATTTGGACTTCGACCTCAGGGGTTGTGCCTCCAAGTCTTTCGAGTTGACGATCTTGAATTGCCTTCCGTTCGGCATCACTTCCAAGCCCAACTTTTTCGCTACCTTGGTCGCCATGAACACGTTGGACACACCCGTATCGACTAAGGCATAGAGAGTGATTCCACATACCTCAAGTTCAACGAAGTACATGTTTGTTTGCTCATTCTTCTTGGGCAGTGGTTGAGCTTGCATAGAGTTGAGAGTCAACCCACCAAGTCGGATTTGGCACTTTTCCTCCTTTGGCCGTTCTTCATCTTCGACGGAGAGGATGGCGTTGACTCGGTGCTTTTGAGGGCACTTTTGTGTCCAATGATTCCCCTTGCAAATGAAACAAGGAGCGGGCGGAGGTTGATCGTACTTACTTATGCAGTTTGCTTGAGATCGACCTCCATGGACGGGTTGTTTGGACGAGCCTTCTCCCCAAGTTTTTCGGCCACCTTGATCCATGGGCCCATGGGAATTGTCTCCACCTTCATCCTCGGAGGACCGATCCAACCTCCAATCCCTCAATCGATGCTTCATTGAGTCGAACTTGTTGAGGTCGATGAGCGATTCGGCCACGGTTAAGGCCTTCGGAAGACTTCTCACATCCCGACGCATCAACTCTTGCTTTGCCCAAGGCTTGAGTCCATCTAAGAATGCTCCGAAAGCCTCCTCTTCTCCAAGATTGTTGATTTGGAGCTTGAGTTCGGTGAATTCCTTTACGTACTCTCGGACCGTACCTCGTTGTTTGAGGCGATGGAGCTTGCTACGGGCTTCTTGTTGAGCAAACTCGGGAAAAAAGTATTCTCAAAACTCCTTCACGAAGTCATCCCGTGGAGATATCCCACGTCTCCATGGGATGGGCACCGCGCTTCGTCTCATCACACCTATTGCACCACCACAGCATTGCGGTATCAGTAAGGAACATCGCAGCAGTTTGTACCTTAACATTCTCGTGTTGGATGTTGGCGGCTTCGGCATCTTGCTCCATGCTCCATACGAAGTTGTCCACCTCTTTGGCAGATCGATCACCCTTGAACTCCTTGGGCTTCGGCACCTCTATCTTGGGCATCGCTTGGGTAGGCATCGCTCCGTTCGCGATGCTCAGTTTGCATAGGGCAAGCTCCGCCTTGAGCTCTTGGATCTCCACTTTCATGGCTTCGACCTCGTCCTGTCGGGGATTCTCCTCTTGCATTGCGCGAACACATCCCTCAAGTCGTCGATTGACGTCTCGAGGTCATCATCCTTCGCTTGAAGAGGGACCGTTGCATCGTTGATGGCATCCGTGAAGTCTTTGTGAAGGGAGCCTTCAACCTCCATGATCCGGTCTCGAACATCATCGAGTTCGTCAATGAGATCAGCTACGGCACTTCGCATTCGCATTTTCGCGAACTTCTCATCAAGCACGGCAACGGGTTCCGACGAGATTTCTCTTTTCTTGCTTCGGCTGCGAGTCTCACTGACTTGGGCAACCTCTTCATCCATAATAGCTTCTTGGCTCGACATTCTTTCGAATAGCTGCTCCTCGGATCTCTCTTCTTTTTCTCTGATACCACTTGTCACGGGCCGATCGTTTGGGATCGCGACCGTGCGGCGACTTAGGCTATTTTGGATCGCTCGGGATCGTTGGGGCCTAAGCCAAACTTTCTTCGGATTGTCTGATCACTCACTCACTTGGATTGTAGAGAGAGAAACTTGGGATCGTTACTCGGGATCGTTGGGGCCTAAGCCAAACTTTCTTCGGATCGTCTGATCACTCACTCACTCGGATCGTAGAGAGAGAAACTAGAGAGAGAAGCTCTGAACGAAAGAAATGAATTTAGATTGCTAATGTTGGATAATACAAATGAGGGGAGGGCACCCTTTTTATACTTGAGGCCCTCATATTACAATCATTGATTTAGTTTCGATCCGGCGAATAAGATCGTATTTCCCAACCGCGCTTAATTACAGTATCTTCTGCACTTTTTAAGAATATTAGGGATATTTTGGGAATATTCAGGGATATTACAGAATATTTTAGAAGGCTCGAAAATCACGCTAGAATGTTGGAAGTCTTGGATCTTTCCGGAGCATTTTAGTCGTTTTTCCTCGATTACGAATGCCCCATTGACCACGGAAACCTCCTTTCCGTGAGACTTGTCTATAAGTTATAGACTGTAACGTTGTTGACATATTTACATCCCATCTCTCTCTAGAAAAGAAAGAGCAACGCCACTTGTCCCTCTCTCGTTTCATCACCTTCGTGTCATAATCAAGATCCTCCCTTCCTTCAACCTCCGTCCGAGAGTCGCTCGCCGATCCGTTTCGTTTCGCAGACGTTCTCCGCGCTCGGGCATCGCCGGCGACAGGTGTAGCAAAACATGGTGACGTTCACGGTGTCCAGAGTGGAAACCGCGCCTATCGATGGCCAGAAGCCCGGCACATCCGGTCTCCGTAAGAAGGTCCTTTCTATCTTTCTCTCTCAGTGTGTGCATTGTCTCGCCCGATCCGTCTCTGGAATCTTTGTCGTTAAAGCTTTGGTTTTTTGGGATTCGCAGTTTCTGGGTTTGATTCGCTCCCTTTCTGGGCAACGCCCAGGTGTTCTGAATTTTCTCAAATTTTGAATCCGAGCTGGTTTTTGTTCCCGTGATCTGATGGTTCCTGGACTCTGTTTTAGTTTGTCTAATTAGACTGGACTAGATCTAGCTTGTGGATGCAGAGCAGGAGATGAAAGTATTTTTGATGGGTTGATGGGGGTAGTTTACTGATGAACAATTGCTGGTCAGCAAAGGAAAGAGGAAAGATTAACTGGTGAACAATAATTGAGCGACTAGGGTGAGATGAATAAGTTAGAAAGGCGCATACTTCAGCTATGTCGGGATGATGGAGTCAAGAGTCGAGACCAAGAAATGTTTCCTTCACAATCACAATCGATAATTGAGCAAGGTCTTTCGCACACCTCAGCATGTGTGATTTGCTATTGCAAATTGACTCAGAAACTTCTCCAATGCCATTAAGAAACTAGACTTCGGTTGGATTCTAAACTTAGATACCAGTTTTTCCTCCCTGAGATCATTTACAGTTTTGAGTTGTGCTGATTGGCCTTTTAATTTGTAGGCAAGACACCTTCTTTCTGAGATGCTAGGATAAGAATTGAAGTTGGAAGCCTAATTTGTCTGTTGGGAATGTTCAAATTATGGTGTCATTTTTTTCTACCTTAGCTGATTCAATTCCCCTTAGAATTAAGCTGTTCAGCTCTAGATCCAACCTTTTCAGCTACAGTTCGCACAATCCTTTTAGCAGTTAATTGCAACTGCACCATTTAATTCTTGTTCTGCAATGTGGGAAGTTTTCAAGTTTTCAACCATAGGACTTTGATGGGTAGTCTGACATGTTCAAGCCTCCTTTTGCATTGTTTTTTCAAGATGCGGTCTTCTGCTTGTCTAATTCGTTTTCCCTTTCATCCTATCTCATTTCTTTATTTTCTTTCATCTCTTTCTAAAGTAGTTGCTGTGTCGTAATATTTCCTCGATTGGTTGATTATGCTCTTCATTGCTGAACTAAGTATGGCAAACACATGCTTCCTGATTTGCTTGATTTATTAATTAGACATTTCAATCTCTCTACTTGTAAAATTAAATTAACTGGACTTCAAAGAATCCATTGCCATACCATCATTAAGTGTCATTACAAGAAGGAATTTTATTATTTCCAACAACTTCCCATTCATTACGCCTTTTCATTGTAGAGTTCACATCAAAAACATAATGTAATAAAAGCATGGGTTATCAGCTTGCGTGATGTACAGCTTTTTAGTAAAGTTGTTTTTGTACTTGCATTATGACTTAGATATTCCCTTGTAAATTTCTGGTCAAACATTTGGGTTCATAAGCTTTCTTGTAAGATGAGCACAAGTGCATAATGGGTCAACGTGAATTGAAGTCCCACATCGAATACACATGGATGAGTTGATGACTTTTAACCTGGTTCTGAGTTTCCTATTGTTGACCCTTTGGAACTAGCATGTCAGGCTCTATAAGCTCTTGGTACATCGTCAGTGCTCAAGTGGCTTTCAGCCAATAAGCCCACTTACACCTCTATTCTGTCTCACCTTTGCTTTGTTATACGTTAATCTTTTTTTTTTTAATTGGATGTTAACATTGTATTTCCTAGGGAAGCTATTGTTGAGCATTCTGGATTCTACGAATGATATCTAAAAATCAAGCATCAAAATATGAAATCTCATTTGACTTCATGTTGCCTGAATCATTTTTCAGGTGAAAGTGTTCATGCAACCTCATTACTTGCAAAATTTTGTTCAGTCAACGTTCTACGCCCTTTCAGCTGAAAAAGTTAGAGGTAGCTTCTTATTTATTCATGGCAATATTGTATGTCAATACGATCTCTTCTGCTGCTTTGCTGCCCATTTCTTCAAAATCAGGTCTGGTAACAGTAGTATCCTAGTTATACTAATGGCATCTGAGGTCCTTGAGTCCATGGTCCAATAGCATTGCAGTTCTTTCAATAGTATCTGCACGTTAGATCTTACTTTTAGTGGGGAAAAGAAAAAACATCAATGAGGATATTGTTCACCCCACACATATTCGTTATGGGTGTATTTCCTTTCATTTTTCTTAACCTAAAAGCTGTCACTGGGAGTCTCTGTTTCTGAATCTCTTGTAGTCATTGTGGTTATAAGTGAAGCTCAAATAATAGCTACAATGTCTAAACATTAGGTACTTAAATGCCATATATTGTCGATATCAAGTTGTTTTCCTTTTTTCTTTTCATGGCATATGTTTATACATGGCTATAGAGCTGTCCAGTGACTCTTTTTATATTTTCTGAGCACAATCATTTGGTCAACTCTTAAAGCAGGGAAAGGGAGTTGGTTTCTGTTGATTACTGACTATCAATCTTCCTGTTTGTGATGATTTTATAGTCAAATATTTGTCTAACATGAATATTATAATGAGTTTTCTCCACACATATAGGAGCCACACTTGTTGTTTCTGGAGATGGTCGCTATTATTCAAAAGATGCTATTCAGGTAAGTTATCACAAAAAACATCATAAGGGCTTTTTTTGTAGTTATGTCTTGGAAAACAGTGAAATGCAGCCTATACTTCATGACTTCATGGTGATAATCTTCATATAGTGCAAATGGTAGGAAAACCATCTTTAGCAACTTTTCATTCTTACACACATCTCTTCTTCTCCATAAACACTCTCAAGAAACAAGAAAACTTGGCAGATGCACAGATGGAATTAGGTGCCTGTGTATATCCTGTGTAAAATTTTGCTGCACTTATATTTTTTTACTGGTTTGGATATCATCTGCCAGTCCTAAACTGGTTCAATATTCTAATAGCATATAGAATGTCTTCCAGTTTTAAGAGGGTCATCCAGTTATACGTACATTTGTGGGGGTGTGTGAGTAATATGTATACATAAACATGTATATTTGTCGATGTCATGCTAATTATTATTTGCTTATGGCATACGAACTGTTGCTAATGACTCTAAACAAATGGACAGATCATTGTTAAGATGGCAGCTGCCAATGGAGTAAGACGTGTTTGGGTTGGTCAGAATGGTTTGCTCTCAACTCCTGCTGTATCAGCAGTAATTCGTGAGAGAACTGGGCATGATGTATGCATCTCATTACCTGATGCTCTCGATTCTCATTTGTTAATACAAACATGTGAATGCCTCTGAGGACACATTATGGAGACACATAATACAGTTAGATTTGAGAATATACTGATTTCGTGGATGTATCTGAAATTGTTAATATCAGGGATCTAGGGCATCAGGTGCATTTATTCTGACAGCAAGCCACAATCCAGGAGGTCCCCACGAGGTACTTGAATCTTTCTAGGCAATTCTCTCTTGCTTCTTTTTAACATTAATAGCCATTTTTGTGCTATCTGTATTGCCATTGGAGCATGGGACAATCAATCTTCAATCACATTTGTTCAACCGAGAAATGGTGTAAAGACTACTGCTTGGACACCTGACAATTATTACTAAATCAATAGTTTTGTTTTTCCACCACATGTAATTGATACTTTTATTTTTTATGGATCATGCACAACTGAATTACACCCAGTCAAATTTGTCATTGTTCTTCTACTATTCTCTGATGTCCTGAGGTGAATCATCAAAGTTGTGGTCTCAAAGTTGTATTCAATATTTCAAGTCAACCATTATGTGCTCATGATTCTAAAAGAAATGGTCTGCAGCAATTGTAAACCTGCTGGCTTTCAAATGGATAAGAATATCAGAGAATTTCATAAGCTCATAAATATATTGACAAGTTCATGATGTTTCTATGATACCGATGACTTAAAGGTTTTTCTATAATGGTGTTCTCAATGGTGGAATTGTTGATGAATAGGATATATTGGAATAGACATCTAATTATTGTTTTTCTACCCAGGATATGAGAACACTCTAGTTTTGGAGCTAATATGGTAAATGAGTAGAGAATCTGGACCAATAAAGCGAATGCTGGTTTTTGCGGTTCTTTGTTGATTGGCTATTAGCCAATGGTTCAGAAAGAATTCTCAAGTGTTTTTATGTCATATTGGATCTGAAATTCACATAAAGTTCTCTTGAGTTCCTTTTTAAATTTATTGCATTGATACTCTTTGAATTGGGTGATCAGAAGCTTTTAATAGGTATTGTGAATTGATGTCATCATAGTCTTTTAACAATTGAAGGCCTTCTGAAGTTTTTTTTTTTTTCCGGTAGTAGTATGAATTTGGTTTGCTTGTATCTTCATATATGTTAAAAGTTGCACATTGCTTATGGGGTATTAGTAGTCCTTATATACATGTTCCTTCCTCCATCAAAATACTTGGCTGGAAACCTTTAACAAGGTACTAGAACTTCAAACGATTTTTCTCACACCCCATTTCTGATGGTCTTGTTTCACTATCCTTTGCCTGGCTTGGACATGATGGGAGTTGTTAAAAGAATCCCCCATCTTTCAAATATGGAGTTTTACTGGACCTTATGCACGATTTCCTCCACCTAAAAACAGTCTTTTGGGTTGAAATCTTTCCCGTATCCTTGTCTCCCTCATGTTTACTACTGCATTGTGACAATGCCCTTGATAATGCTTCTGATTTGCTCATGTTTGGCTTTTTTATTTAACGAGCAACTTATTTATGCTGCTGTAAAGTGGTATTTGGACTGTTTTGTCACTCAATTAAGAAATGCCCTTAGATAGTGAGGATGCGTGCCTTAAAAATCCTTAGAAAAGTTGCTGTTATGAAGCTTTTCTTTACTTAAATGCCACATTGCAACCTTAATTGGCAATATTCGACCCAAAAGAAAAAACCTTAATTGGCAATACACAATATTAGTTTGAATTTTCTTTTAGGCTCCATTTTGCCAAAAATGAATTATTTGCAAAACATCTTAAAAAAATGGTTGCTTATATTGCCTACATCAATGGATGAATGAAAAATATTTTTATTGTCCACGAATGTTTAGATATATAAATTGTTGCCAACAATAAAAACATTTTTCATTCACTAATTGTTTCAATCGAGCATTTTTTGAAATTTTTTTTTTTCAAATTATTCATTTTCTGCAAAACAAATGGAGCCTTAAAGTGCCAACCATTTCCAAAACAATATATTTCACTGATTTGTGTTGCCATGGCAATTTGAGGTTATAAAACTTCAAACATCTGCTTAAGTTGAGAATAAATTGGAGATTACGAATAAGCTTGTAGAGTAGAGTCAAGTTGGAAGTGTCTCTATTTGTGCTTTTTCTTTGATTTTTCCCTTTTGTACGCCGATGAGTGATGACTTTTTGGATGGGGTCATCATGGAAATTCCTATACAAAAACACTCAGGGAGAGAGAGAGGGGGGGGGGGAGGGGGAAGTGAGAGAGCATGAAATAATTCCATTTCCAAAACTTTTGTTGAAAAAATCACCTGCTAGTGCTACTGGAATATGTAACCTGTTGTCCATATTTATGCAGGATTTTGGGATCAAGTATAACATGGAAAATGGTGGACCTGCTCCTGAGGGTATTACTGATAAGATCTATGAGAATACCAAAACTATAAAGGAATATTTAATAGCGGAAGACCTTCCTGATGTAATATTTCTCATTATCATCCTCCTGTAATTTCATTGTTTTGCTTAAACAATGCTTGTGCAGTGTACTTCTTTCTCATTTCCTTAGTGATGGTGAAATGAATTCTAGGTTGACATTGCTGCTTTGGGTGTCACAAGCTTCACTGGACCTGAAGGGCCATTTGATGTTGAAGTCTTCGATTCAGCTGTGGATTATGTAAAACTGATGAAGTAAGCCTGGATAAACAATTTATGGTGAAAACTGTTTTTTGCTGGAACAGAATTGTTGCACAGTGTATATGCATGCATATATGCACAGAAGGATGGAGTGATGCTCTAGAAAGCTATTGTTAGCTACTTCACTCATGTATCTTAAATGTCATTTGTAGAAGTAACAAGCTTTAACCTTCCCTATCCACCTTGAGAATGACCGGTATCAGTGATTCATGTGCAGTATGTTTGAACGTACTCTCTTCATTGATTGGAATGCCTATCAGATTTATCAATATGTCATTAGATTTCTGTCCTATGTAACCTCCACACTGTTTAGTTGTTAGATTGGATGCTGTTTATGGAAGGGTCTTGTTTCTTTCGTATATATGACCATTTTGCTCTATGTCTTTAATCTTAATGGTCATTATCCTTGAGAAAAGATTTTGGTCAGAAAGACCCTTATTTATACTCTGCATTTCATCTTTTGATTTGCTTCTATTGTAAAATGGGGCTTTTGTATGTTCTCCAATGGTAACATTTATTCTGGTTAATGATATACTTACCATTCATTATCAATGCGTCAGGTCAATATTTGATTTCCAGTTGATTAGCAAATTGCTTTCATGTCGGAAATTCTCCTTCTGGTAAGTAGACAGTGCTTTACAATTGTCCTTGAATAACAATATATTTCTCAATAGACACTTTGTGGAATATTCTAACAGCAAAAATCTTTTTCTGCCTTATTCAAAGCTATGATGCACTACATGGAGTTGCAGGAGCTTATGCAAAGCGTATATTTGTGGAAGAGCTTGGTGCTAATGAGAGCTCTTTGCTTAACTGCACACCTAAGGTCTTGGATGCACGGATAAATGCTGAAAGGTCTTCTTTCGGTTGTTATAGATGTTTTAGAGTCGGAGATTGATGCTTATTGTGTGCAGGAGGACTTCGGAGGAGGGCATCCAGATCCTAATTTAACCTATGCAAAGGAGTTGGTAGCACGGATGGGTCTGGGAAAGTCGACTCCTGAAGACGAACCACCAGAGTTTGGTGCTGCTGCTGATGGAGACGCAGATCGCAATATGATTCTTGGTAAAAGGTAACACTAAATTACATTACCATTCCCCTAGAGATTTTAGCATGGTTATTCTAGTTTCTCTTATGCTGTAGGTTCTTTGTCACTCCATCGGATTCTGTTGCTATCATTGCAGCAAATGCTGTTGAGGCCATACCCTACTTTTCTGGCGGTCTCAAGGGAGTTGCCAGGTATGGGTGGTTATTTGTTGATACTCTTTCTAGCATGCATTAGTACATGAAAGTTCATCTTAGTTGAAAAACAGATGGCACTATTCCAAGCCAATTGTTGGATTGTTGTGCTCATTAATTTACAGTTGATATTCAGTCACCTTTCTTCTTTGGAAAAGCGATCCCAAGCCAAAAAGATGTGTGAATTTCACAAAAACAAGTGAAACATAGAGCTGATCAATGGGTGGGCCCTTAGGTTGGGACTGATTTGTTGCCCAAGCCTGCCCAGAGCAAAAAAATTACATAAAAACTTTCCAAGCCAGGCTGGTCCACCATGGGCCCAATTGGACTTTTTTCTACAACTAATAGCTTTCCCCAAGCCTGCCCTTAGAGCCCACGTTGCTCTGGCCAGCCTGAGTGGGCTGGTGAGCTCCTGAGCCCATGATCAGATTTAGACTGAAACACTGCATTTTTCTCTGGTTTATGGGTTCAAATAAAGAAGCTCTCTCTCTCTCTCTCTCTCTCTCTCTCTCTCTCTCTCTCTCTCTCTCTCTCATGCAACACATGTAGAGAACTGCAGCTTCTCTCTGAAATTTCCGCTTTTTTTTTTCCTTTATTCCTTGTATTTTACATTTTCTTAAAAGTGTCACTCAATATGTTTACAGTGTTGGCATCATGATTTGATGTGAGCAATATCGACTAACAAATGCTCACTTTTATGTTGTTATTTTGTTGCATTGGGTTTGGATATGCATTTATGTCAAGCTCTCACTATCTTAATGGCAAGATACTTTCTGACAGTGTAAATTCTGATGCCTAAGTTGTAGAGTTGATAATTTGTGTTGTATCATCATATTGTGTGATTTTATGCTATTACTAAAAGGTTTTCATATGATGAAAGTTTTCTCCTGAAAAATATGTTAAGATGTTTACTGTATGTTAGTTTAGAGTTGATCTCATTGAATCTTGTTGTGTCTGGGTTTCTCTCAATAAATTCCTGTTGCGTTGAAATCATGTTTTCATGTTGGTCAAGAATTGCTACCCTGGCCTAAGATCTTCACACTATTGATCTTTGCTCTTCTATGGAGTGCAGGATGACTAGTTATGGACTATATCTTTTACATTATTTTGATTTTGTTAGACTTGCAGACTCTCTAGATAAAGAGAAAAGAGATGTCCCCACTCTTGAGTAACGCATTAACATTATGTGGTTTTCTACTATAAGAGGGAGTATCACTATGCATGTGAAACCTTACCTGGCAGAGGAGCATGGGGATTTTTTGCATAAAAAATGAGAGTAAAAATGAGACTGTTCTTGATAGGTGGAATATTACTTGTGGGCAAGCGTATTTTTATCGACACAAATTAATAACTAGCAGAGAATTTGTGTATTGGTTTTGCCTTGCTTTCTTATGCGTTGCTGATATGAGCAAGTGCTGCTGTTGAGGGCTTTCATGATGTAAAACATGTATATACGTTCATAGGAATCAACATCTTGATATTGTGTCAAGCTGACGACTACATCAACCTATAAATATATGTTTGTAGGAGCATGCCTACATCAGCTGCCCTTGATGTGGTTGCTGAACATCTAAATCTGAAATTTTTTGAGGTAATTCTTATGGAAGAATCCTGAAAGTATTTGTGCTGTTGATATGCCAAATAGTTTTTTACTTTTCTTTTGTATAATTTTAGGTGCCTACAGGGTGGAAATTCTTTGGTAACTTGATGGATGCTGGATTATGCTCGGTTTGTGGGGAGGAAAGTTTTGGAACTGGTCGGTATATTGCATTTTGTCACAGTTAGTAAAGCATTTTGACTTGGAATTGTTAGAAGTTTTAGCATCTTGTTCATTTGGCCATTTGCTTCTGAACAGGCTCTGACCATATTCGTGAGAAAGATGGGATATGGGCTGTGCTTGCTTGGTTATCTATTCTTGCTTACAAAAATAAGGAGAACTTCAGTGGAGAAAAGCTTGTAACTGTCGAGGACATTGTCCGTCAGCATTGGGCGACATATGGTCGTCATTATTATACCAGATATGATTATGAGGTAAAGAGTTTTCTTTTCTTCTTTGTAAGAGTCCTGGGAAGTTTTGGTTGACCCTTTCAAGGTGTTTTTTAGAATGTTGATTCAGGAGCAGCAAAGGAACTGATGGGATACTTGGTCCAACTGCAATCTTCTCTCTCTGAAGTTAACCAGTGAGCTCTTTATTCTATACTCTTCTAATTCACTCAAGTTTTGTGAGTCATTCAACATCTCCATGAATCAATGCTTCATCTGAAGGATCAGTCATTGTTGGGCTTGGTAGGCTCATATTCAGTTGACATTAGTAGATTATAAGCTAATGAGGAAGTACAGTGCTTTTCCTATATACGAAGTTGGATTTTTACATTGTTTGGATTCATGTGTTGGGTCTCTTTTTGGTACTCCATTTCAACTGATGAAGCATTTGTGCAAAAGGAGATCACTATTTTTTTTTTGGTAAGGTAGGGAGATCACTGTTGATGTATTCAAAATGGTAGAATTATTCTCATTAGTTCCACCTTCCCGTGGATAAGTAGCATAACTGCATTGCTTGTTTGAATCTCCAGGATTGTCAAGGGGATATGTCCTGATGTATCAAAAGTTGTTCATGCTGATGAATTTGAATATAAGGATCCTGTTGATGGTTCCATTTCTAAGCACCAGGGTATTCGATATTTGTTTGAAGATGGGTCACGACTTGTAAGTGCTCTTGTCTTATGCTGCCTTTCCTTCTTATTGCTATCAACGACATTAATAACTGGGTTGGCTGCTGGATGCTAGAGTGGACTTACCTATGCATATGCTAGTCATCTATTAGTTAGCTCATGAATGACAAATAACCTTGTTTCTTGGGACAGCATTCTCATAATGCTTATTGGAATAACTGAAGTAAAGAAGCGAAAAAGGTCCTTTTGGCAGACCAAGAAGGATGCCTAAAGTTGAAAACATTTACTTTATAAATTACTATAGGAAAATGTGAAGTTGTGTCGAAGGTTTTAGAACTTACCTCATGAGTTCACATTGCTGTCTCTTCTTCTTCATTACCTAGCTGTCACAGGGTTATCATAATTTGCCAAAATCAGGATATTTCACCTCTTTGAAATAAATGCACGTGTCTTTTTGAGTAAAATGGAGTTAGGTATATTCTGGAAAGATACGGAAGCAAAGATGATTAGTGAGATCAATGTGAGACATTAATTGCAAGAGTAAAGAGGTGGACAACCTTTTGACTTGTAATCTAAATGCAAAGTGGTGACCTAATTTTATTTTGTACATTGAGAATTCTTATGTGTGAATGCTGTAGAAGTGTGAACCAATAAAGAAAAGAAAAGCCTCCTCAATAGGACTAGAAAGTACCCACATTCTAAAAAAGTCATTATTTTAGAGTAAAATATGCTGTTATAATGTCAGATAATGTTTATTCACATCTATAAATGATCACAATTTTAATCTTTTTAGTTCTTGCATGAAATCTATACATTGCATATGCCAGTGTCTTTAATCATCACATGCTATATGTTGCTAGGAGTTATCATATGTACATTCAAACTGTGTAAATTGAAATCCAAAGAATCTCGTGCAATGTTACACCACCATTCCATAGGGGCATGACTCTTGTCTTATCCCTAAAGAACTGTTGAAAAATGATATTTGCAGGACAAATATGCTGTGTCCTAGTTACAAATTGAACCATGAGTATCTTGCGTGGAGTTGGATAAAAACAGGATTGAGTTGTGTGAAGGGATTACTGCTGATCTTTACTGAGTTGTTTTGATTAAATGGATTACTTTTTAATGGCAAATGCTGGCTTTATCTTGAGTCATGTCCCTCTTTATCGCTTGCTCCTTTTATCCTTTTCCTAGAATGCGAAACTTACAGGGATACAACTAACTTGTCCGTATTCCCTTGTACCTACACAAACATGACAGGTTTTCCGCCTCTCGGGAACAGGCTCGGAAGGTGCAACCATTCGTCTTTACATAGAGCAGTATGAGAAGGATCCAGCAAAAACTGGGAGAGATTCTCAGGATGCGTTGGCTCCTCTTGTAAGTCAATCTTTTAGTCTAGTTTTACTGGCCATAATCAGGCCATTTTCCTCAGGCTGATGTTGATGGATTTAATTGTAGGTGGAGGTTGCTCTCAAGCTTTCAAAAATGCAGGAATTTACAGGGCGATCTGCGCCGACCGTGATCACATAGATCCGTTTTTGCTACAGTAAGATTTTACCGACCCTACAGTCGTGTATACAGTTTTGCAAGCATGGTGCACCTTCACGGTGTCATGGTTTTTCATTCAGAGTCTTTTTCCAACTCGCCTTTCTGGCCTATAGCATTGTCTGGCTATGGCTTGTCGACATAATTCCAGTTTCAGAATAAAATGACATTGTCAATAAGGCAGTTGATGCGATTTAGATTGGTATGTAAATTGAGATGTGGTTTGCTTCAATATGTGCTTGGTTTTATCAACGTCCTGATCCACCTTGTATCATGCTTTTGAGGTTTCTGTTGTCCTGGTATTTGCTTCCTAAACTTACAGTTACTTCCCTTTGCAAAAAACACGTTAGAGTTTGTTGGATATGACAAGATGCCGATGCCAATGCCGCATTGCATTGGATTCATGAATGTACTCTTGATATGGCCATAAGTTCTCTGTGTTTGTCGTCGTATAGATTGCACGGGGTTCATGCTCTAATCGGGAAAGGGAATCACCGTTGCAGGCTAAAATTAGTGATTAACGTGGGGGAATAGGGCTTCGAACTTGAATGGCTGGAAGAGTTTGTAGCGTGCTGGGAACATTTTGTCGCCAGTACGAAGCGTCAAAACGCTTAACCAATTGGACTTGCAAGAATGACCCATAAATTTCGGCGGGCATACGTGGATCGTAAATTCACATTGCAATCACGCAAAGAACTCTTTAGTTATCGTCCAAACATGTCTGCCTATATGTGTCTGAACATGCGTGCTCGCACAAACAAGTTTTGGCCCGCTCATATAAGAAATTTCGGGAGGATTGTCCAAAAAGTCTTACCTTCGTCATTTAGTCATCAATTTAATTATAAACTTTTTAATTATATCAATTTAGTCTAAAATTTTTCAATTGCAACAAATTAATTTTAAATTTTTTGATGATTTGTCGATTGAATTTCAAACCTTCTAATGTTTTGTCAATTTTGGCCAAAAAATGCTAATATGACTCTTTAGTTAGTGTTGGTCATTTTATGTAGTACATTTGGATACTTTTTACATTTTTTTTGAATTTTTTCCTTTCCTTTCCTTTTTCTTTTTTCCTTTACTAGCCTTGGGCGAGGGTTGCCCTCACTAGATTGGGTAAGGCAGAGGGTAGCCCACATCCGCTTAGGTGCGGCGGGCATCGCCAAGCCAAGCAAGAGTAACCCTCTCCCAAGGCCGGTGACTTTGTTGACCATGGATGGAGCCAAAAAAGGGGAAAGGAAAAAGAAAAAAAGAGAGGAAAAGTTAAGAAAATTAAAAAAATGCAACGTCAATATTATTCGAGCCACTTAGGACGAATGGTGTTAATTAGATTGTCATGTCAGCAATTTTTGGCCAAATCAATCGAAAGAACTAAATTAGCAAATTGTTAAAAGGTTTAAAATTAAATCGGCATATAATCAAAAGGTTTCGGACTAATCGGTATAATTAAATGATTTAGGATTAAATCGGCATAGTTGAAATATTTTAAATTGAATCCATCGCAATACAATAGGCGTGCTACTTTTTTGACAATCTTCCTCCAGATTACGGCGAGAAAACAGGAACATGGTGCGGATTTGTCGGGTCGAGACGTGCCATCATCGGCTGACCCAAATATATTCAGAAGAAGGCGACCAATAATTCGAGATCTCGTGATTTTTATATGACCTGTTGCATGTTTCCTAGCGCAGACATCGACAACGACTCTCCTGTTGTCTTGTTTCGAGACTCTTGTACGCTCAACTTGGCTTCTTCTTCCCTCCACCAACTGCAGCCAAAACATCGTCGCTCTCCATGTTCACGTGCTGCTCTGTCTCTTACCAAAATGGATTTTAGCTTTATTATTATGGCGTTGGCAGCAACATGAAATGACGCGATCTCTGTCCAACGCCACCGACTCGTTTCTGGTTTTGCTCGTGTTGTCGTGCACTACGCGAAGATGTGGCTCTGCACAGGGTCGCATCGGGCGAACGCGTCTCTTGCTCAAAAGAAGGATGTGATTCCCATCCCGTATCGTGCCGAAGGATCTAGCTCCGAAAGTTTAAGTCCCTAGATAGATGGAATGACATGTTTTGTGGATGCTACTTGAATCTTATTCGTTAACTAATGAGGAACGCTCGAAGTCTTAGATGGTATTGTTTCGAACCCTTTTAAGGTCGGGGGCGGGTTCGGGTTGGGAAGGCTGATAGGATGCTTTTCCACGTTCTATATCGACAGTGCTTACCTCACTTATGCTTCATTTGTTTTTCGGAGAA
This sequence comes from Angophora floribunda, assembly GCA_014182895.1. Classification (NCBI taxonomy): domain Eukaryota; kingdom Viridiplantae; phylum Streptophyta; class Magnoliopsida; order Myrtales; family Myrtaceae; genus Angophora; species Angophora floribunda. The sequence goes on along the minus strand of CM024711.1, from coordinate 25,336,085 downwards.
TAAATAATTCTTAAATATAATAATTTGTATTGCTTGAAATAATTAGTTGATGGAAAAATATTTTCATTATCGTGAACAATTCATATCAAATTTTTTTTTGTGGATGATGAAAATATTTTTTGTCTATTCATTTTCATGAGCAATATGAGCATTCATTTTAGGAAAATATTTTTCCAATCATTCAATTTATACGAAACATACAGAACTTTATGGAACAATAACAATTTGGAAAAATATTTTTTAAAAACGATTTTGCTTATATTGTTGGGAAAAATTAGTGAACGGAATTTTCTTTCCATCGTTAGCAAAGATGTTGAGGCATAAATTGCTGTTGATAATGAAAAAAATTATCCCGCACGATGTAAATAATTCTTGTTAGAAAAATATTTTTTAAAAGCAATACAATTGGAATTAATTCATCAATATAGGGGAGAAAAAGAAAATCCTCATTTTTTTTCTCTTCCACAGCTCACGCGAGATTTTTTTGTTTCCAAGACAAATCAAAGATCGAGACAGATAGCATTAATATAATTTCTTTCAATATATATATCATGATTCCTCACGAAATTGTTAACTTAGTTTTCCATTTTCCCCCTTTTTTGTTTATTCAAATCGGTCCTCTCCAGTTGAATAATATCTACTCAGACACGTGCTAATAAAATTAAAGAAAAAGCACGCCATTATTGCGACAAGTTCGTTTAATAAAAAGGAGCTATGACGTACAATAATAACGCATTTTCTCATAATGTCGGGCCTGGACCCTCCTGTCCTATCTCAATAATTCGTCAAATAAATAAATTCGCATAATTATTGTTTTTATTCCCATTCTTTTTATTGCAAAAATCACTTATTAAACGTCTACTTGCATTTCGCACGGACACATATTCTCCATAATAAATTGAACCAAGTTATGATATATATATCTTTAGTTAGTCTTGTTTCATAGCTCCGTCGTCTGTACAAAATTACATTGCATTGTGCCGAAAATCAAAAAGAGCGCATAACTGTACTACACCAACAGCCAAGGGTTTTTTTTCCTTTGAAACAGCTAACTAATGAAAGGATATGATTAAATAAAATTACCCACATTATTATTAACGTGGGGGGCCTAGACTCTCCTTTCTGTCTCGACAACTTTTTTCGAATAATTGTACTTGGCATGAAAATTTTACTATTCTTGCTCTCTTGATTGCGAAAATACTGTTTAAAATAATCCACCCACTTTTCACAAGGACACATATTCTCTCCCTAGTCTATTGAAACAGATTCTTTTCGGCTGTCTATCTGCTGTGACCTCCAGCTTCAGTTTAAATCAACTAGAAGTAGTAGTCATTCGTGATTCTTTGACGGTTTGTATAATAGCGACATGTGAATCTCATAGTACCAGATATCGTCAGTAGCGACCTGGAAAAAGTGCTCCTTCTATCTTCGTTTGTATTTGTTTTTCCACCTTGAATCGGATGGGACTTCAGGCCCAAGGTATCCTTTTTACTTTATATAAAAATCCACATTGTTTTCAATCGAGGGATAATAATGTATGTTGAGATGCATGTATGAGTGCTCCATTCGTACACAATCGTGAATTGTAAGTCGTCTTGTTCAATAGCGGGCGTGACGGTGAAAGTTTACGAGTGAAGATATATGGGATTTGGACACGTCGTTTGCTGGATTCCAATCAAGATCACTCGGCCAATCTCTTAGAAGCTGCATGTGAGCAAGTAAGGGACAAAGAACCCCGCATCCTAATTGGTGAGAGATTGAACGAAGGGGAAGATTGCCCCATAAGTCCTAAGCATGGGGTTGCTCCGCCAGTTCCCTTCCAGGTGACGCAGTGACTGTTCACCCTATAAGAAAAAGGTCCGAAGGGTTCAGGTCGAGGTGCAATCTAGTCCTATGGTGCAAAATGTTCGGGACTTTTTAGGTTGACTTTTCTGAATAATCAAAATATATGTATATGTTCAGCTAATGAAGTGTTAAATTTAGACACAATTTGGGTTTTCTCTTACCCATATCAATTCGCGACTACATAATTGACTTATGGCATGCTGTCTTGAACTTTGAAGTGACAATGGGGATTCAACTAAATGTGCTTATAGGCATGGAATTGGTTTCATTTTTTTTTTGGGTAATCCTCCGGGAACACAGGTATCGAGTTTTTCATGGATATATCCATACAGGAGTCTCCAACATCATCATGGCTATTTAGGTGTATAGAAATCAATACACGAGCTTATTGTATACACAAAATTTAATATGAACTGTTAAACATGATGAATTTCACGAGAATCCCATCAAATTTGACGGTGCAAATAATGATGGAGGGATGGTACAAAGAATGATGGAGGGTTGGTCGTGGTCATGACGTGGGTCCGTCGGTGTGCAAGAAACCCACCTTTTAGTTGTAATTTGAAGCTAGAATGGTTTTGATTTGGAAAGCGATCAATATGAATGTGCAAACTCTGTTCCAGCAATGCATTCTCGAAGGCGAAGTACGGATTTAGTCTTTTGACTCTTTTCTTGGTCCTTCAATCTGAAGTCACCTAATGAGTTTCCCGGCCTTTCTTTGTTTTTTTTTTAAGTGAGTTCCCGACCTTAAATTGCAATAGGACACGCACGCGCCGCCCAAATGTTGGGCAAGTGCGAATTGAAAAATAGATGGAGGGTCGACCATCTTTAACAATATGAAAATTCAGTGGGGTTTTGTGCAGCGGTCGGAAGTTTAAGGGGGGAACGCATACCTCCATGAAAGTACGGGAGAGTTTTCTTCTTTTGCGCGTGATCTTTCCTAAATTTTAAAGTCCTTGTTAATCATTGCCTTGGGTATTATCAACCATATCTAGTATTCGAAACATTTGGAGATAGGAGAAAGATAATAAATTGGAGATTACAATTTTTTATTTACTTGTTTAACGGATGCTTGAAAAAACCCTAAATTTGATATGAAAGTTGAACCACTAAATATAGGAGATATAGGTCGTTTCTTCTTACATAGCATTCTTAGGGGAAGAAATAGTAAAAGAAGAAAAACAAAGCAACCTCTCACATTTTAACATAGTGGCCCATCAAGTACGATTATGTTCCAATGTCCCTAATTTATATCTCTCATTGGTTTGGTACAAGATGTAAATATGACTCACATGCAAATTTAATTCAAATTCGAGCGACATGATCGAATTCACCAACCACAACTATGTTAAAAGGAAATCTGAAATTGGGGAAACCGTGGGCCCAAACTAAAATCAACCTTCTTTCGTTTTCCTTCCACGAGGAGAGATAAAAAAGGGTATCCCATCGAAAGTGACTAAAGTAACGAGCCTTCTTATCTTTTCAATTGGTGTTCGCATCATCACATCTATGCAAATCCGAAGTACGTCCCAAATGTGCTTCACCCACTTTGCCGAAAAGAACGTCACAATAGACATAGTTTACATAGACCAAATACCATCGCACCCATCGGCCCAAGTCCATATAATAACTTCTCCTTACTACCCTAATTTGCGCAGGATTGGAGAATTGCTGCATCCGATTAGGATCTAACCGGGCGATTGAAAATCCCGAGCACCTGAACCGTTAAGACATAAAAAAAAAAAAACTAACCCGAAAAACGACACGCCGCAAACTCATGCCAAAAATTTACAATTTCAGCTTATCTCACTCAAATTATACAATACATCTCCGTCAGTCTCGGATTACATATTCTTTGGTGGAAAATACAAGGAAACACTGGTTAACCACTTAAAACCTAATTCCTTTTAAAGTCATACAAAAGTCACAACTGCCTTTTCTCCCTAAAAGAAGAAAGGACAGAGAGGAAAAAAGAAGAAGAAAGCAAAAGACCAGGTTTCACACTACTCTTTCCTCGATATCTGAGCCATCAAGGACCAGCCTGCTGGTTCACGTAGCTGTTGACGAGGGCCAGGGCGTTGCTCGTCACCTTCTTCACCTTCCCGGCACGGCCGCACACCCCGGCCTTCACCGGCCCGTCGGCCACGTCCTGGAACCCGTCCGTACACGTATCCTCGTCCGTGAGGGCGGCGCTCATCCACGTCTGTACGTTGCTCATTTGGAACCGGAACGACTGCTCCCCGCTCCCCGCAGCCCCGAGCTGCCGCATCTGCTTCAGGGAGCCTCGCATCTCGTCGGCCGCGTCCCCGAAGTTCTCGAAGCAGTCGTGCAGCGCCGCCGCCGCCCGCCGGTCGGCCCCGTAGTCGGCCTCCCGGGAGATGTTGGACACGTACTCGGCCGCGCGCCGGGCCCTCGAGAGGCTCACGGCGATGGCGGCGCGGGCGAGGCGGGCGGGGTCGCGGCCCACGGAGGGGGCGTAGCGGGTGAGGCTGGCGTAGCAGACGTCCGGGTACAGGGTGACGTTGCAGCTGGCGCGGATGAAGTCCGAGCCGTCGTCGGGGGCGGAGGCGGGGGATGCGGCGGCCGGGGCCGGTTGTAGGTGGAGGAGGAAGACCGTCGTGAGGAGGAGGAGGAGGAGGCGGAGAGATGGTTGGGATTGCATGGTTGGCGTGGCGTGTTTCGTTGGGAATTTTCGGCGTCTTGTGCTGCGTTGGTCTTTCCTTTGGAGCGGAGTGTGTGATGAAGCGATTGAGCTCGGGAAGGTTTTTAAGGCTCTGTTTTGTGTCGTGATGACAGATATGCCCCGCATACTTGAGCGATCTGACGAAAATGCCCTCCCCTTTTGTTCTTGCGTATTTGACAAGAATGTCCATGTTTTTCCAAGGTTCATCCCACATTGATATCTAGGTAAGTTTAAATTAGGGGCATGTCCACAAATTGCAATCCATCAATCAAACCTAAGATTTGAGGAAATTTTCTCCGATCGGGGATGGAAGTAATTATAGCCCTAAGCAGGCTTTTTCGTCCTTCCTTTGTCTTGGTCATCTATCTATTTTCACTTGCACTAGTACTTTTGGGCGGTCCTAATCATCACCACTTTTGAATTTAGTTTATCTTGATGTGTGTTCAGCATGGTTAATGATAATGACTGGATTTATGTGAACTCGGTGCATTCACTAATGACCGGGGGAATAAATTATATGTCTTGCAATGAGCATTCATGAATGTTTCGACATATCTTGACCGTTCCTACTCATCTTATCCACATGCATTAACGGTTGAGAAATAATTGACAATTTAGAATTAGTTGAGGCATGATAAATGTATTTTGCATCGTCAAAGGTCTCTGTCCAGTATTGGGCCATGTGCTTAACAAAGGAGGCCATATCATCTTTTGTAAGAATATAACCGTGTTTTGCTCCATCCCTAGTAAGAGAGAATGTGTTCCTATCGGCCCTCAATTGATGGGTTTCATTCCAAGTGCCTCACATGTAAGTAAGGGTGCATTTAGTAAATTTTTGTTGCTAAAAATAATTTTTGTTCAGAAATAATTTTTTTATTTCTATTTCTTAAATGAGTTTCTAAGTAAATAAATGCCTTTAATAACTGCATAAAATTTATATTCGTGAAATAGAAAAAAATAGAAATGTACTTTGGTATGACCTGAAAAATTTCTATTTCCAATTTTTTTTCATTTACTTATAGAAATGTGAATGAAGACTTAACAATTCATATTTGAATAAAACTGGACTTTTGCAAGGATTTAATCAATCAAGATATTCTAAGATGGTCTCATAAAATCCAAGATAATGGTTAGTCAAATTTGGAATTATGGAAATGATAGTAGAGAGTCCCATTGATTTATAACTCATGATATGAGGAGGTTGACAGTAAATCTTTGGGCATTACAATAAAAAGGTGCTTAGAGCTTTTGAGTTTTTTAAGCTACAAGAAGAAAATCAAACATTAATTGGTGGAATGGGCAATGATGGAACACTAAAAAAGCATTCAAAAATCCATATGACAAAGCCCTAAAAATTTATTCAATTTTAAATCCAATTTTCATCAAATAATTTTCACTTTTTTTATGCTAAATTAGAATTAACACTAAAATCCAATAAAACTATTCAAAATCTAATTTCTAATTTTTTTCCTAAATTTTCTGAATTTTTTATTTTATTATTCTAAAAAATGGGGACTTGGGTTGAGTTAGGAAACTAGATCTCGTGTTAATTGTGTAAACACAAGCATTAGATTACGTTAAGCTTGTTTTTCTAAAATGACATTATTTCTTCCTTTGTTCTCCACAACACTTATTGCGGGCACTGGAACCATTGACCCTTTCCCCTCGACAGCGAGAGCACTTGCCCGCGTGATCTGGGGGTCGAGCACCCAATTCTCACGTTCAAATCCATTTCCAAAGAGGCTTTGCATTTCCAAACTCCATTCTTTTCTCCTTGAAAGATGGGCATCGACGATTCAATCTAAGCATCTCGTGATCTAAAGTAGCAAGTCACATGCGCGTTGGAATTCGGATGGACGATCTTGATATAATCACATGGTTCCGGAATAAACGGGATTGAGTAGATTGAAACAAAATTTCCTGGATGACAAGACACACATTCGTTATCCAAAAAATGCGCGTATAAATTGTTGTGAGGGAGAATGCGGTAGAGGCCCAATACTTTTCATTTGGAGGAGATCGTCAAGGGAAAGCCCAGTCCAAACTCATGAATCCACCTTAAAACTTAAGTTAATGGATTATAAGTTAATTAGGATATAGACTAATTATTCTACATCACACTACTTATTTGATGTAAGATTTTTCTACTACAACTTACATGAATGAAGTGAAATGTAGAAAGGTAAGGTCCCAATGATGACGGAGGTATGAGCATCTCACGTGTAATTAAACGAGTGGAGTCGGATGAGGCCGAGATAGCAAGGAGCACGTTAGTAAATCGAACTGACCCGAAGTGAGAAACTGCCCGCAATGAGTTGCCGTCAAGCGTAAGGTGGGAAATCGAAGCACGGCTGGCCATTTTCGTGCTCTTTAATTTGCGGCTGGCTTAGTGCTGTGTCGACCGTGCACCAGAACCATTGACCCTACCCTTCCCTTCATCCATATCGAAACTTTTTCTTTTCTCTGGAAACATGGCATCGACGATTCAATTCAAAGCACCTCGTGGATTAAAGTACTGAGCCAGACGCACGTCGGAATTCGAATGGACGGTCTCGATATGATCATGTGGTCCCCGAACACTCTAAACGACCCCCGACTTCTCTTTGCCGACTGCATTAACGGGATTGAGTAGAATGGAACGAATTTCATGTATACATATTAGGTGTGAGCATGGTTTCAGTGTAGAACTTGAAACCTAAGATCTGATAGGTTGAAATTAAGGGAATCTATCGGATTTTAGGTGTTAAGATATGTATGGTAGGTTTCAAGTTCCAAAAATTGAAGATGCCATCTCAACGGATAAGTTTTAGATTCTAGGTAGGTGTAATATATAACCAGAAACCTGTAACTTGAAATATGGAACAAGATTTTGTATTTTTCTTAGTTTGTGACGTCGCGTGATCCTGTCGTACTTCATGTCATTTGATAATAAATGTATAATCTGGAATTACTAGTCTGAATTTCTATCATATGAATAAAACTTTTACTGTGTTAATGTTTAATATTTTTCATTTGTCTACATATAAGTTATGGTCATAGACCTTGAAAACGATTCTGGAAATCGTAACATGATATGTTCTAAGTTTCAAAATATGCATGATAGATTTCGGTTCAAAAAAATGAAAAACCTATTTTAATTGGTAGGTTTCAGACGAAACTAGTGTAAAAAAGAAGAAGAGATTTTACTTAATGCATCTTACATATTCATTGTTCAAAAGATGCACATTAAGGGAAACCGCTCACACTTAAAAGAAGAAGACGAAATTGAGGGTAGAATTGGCATTTTGCACTAGTTTCGTCTTCTTCTTTTTTTCCCTAGTTTCTTACATATTCTTCTTTTAAGGGTGAGCAGTTTCAGATCATTATCACTGGAAATGCCAATTCTACCCTCAATTTCTTCTCAGATCATTCTGAAACCGCTCACCCTTAAGGCATCTTACATATTCATCATTCAAAATATGCACATATTAATTGTAATTAGCTCAAGAACACCTTATAATTCCAAAAATGGAAGTGGCATGTAGAAAGACGAGGTCCCAACGAGCACGATGATTTCGCCCTCCCTCCACTCGATTGGGTGGGTAGGTAGGGGGGGAGTGTCGTGGGCACGCTTCCGGTTTCAGCCGACCACGTTCGTCAAGCGAGGAGGGCGGTTTGAATAGAGCGGAAAACTTGTTCGGACAGGATCCCACTATTGCCAATTGCTACGAGCGTGCGACTTTTATATGTTTTACTTTTTGAGCATGATTGCGGTTCTGTAAACAAAACACTACTTGTTGGGTGTCCTGAACTTTACTGTATTCCACTTCTAGTTCTAGTTTGGTTCTACTTGCGCTTGATGTTGTGCTTTACCATGTCATGGTCTAACGAAACAAAATTGTTGCTAGGATGTATGTAAAAGTTGTATTGGAGAAATTGAAGAATTTATATAATGTGGAGCAGTTAATGTAACAAAATTAACTTATAATTCATTGGCTTTAGTTTCGCAATGTACGGGCTCAAACTTAGACTCTCTCCCGGTCTCGACAATCTCTTGAGACGAAGGTATCAAGCTCCTATTTACGCTCCTAATAATTGTTAGGAAGAGAAATGTTTGAGATATTAAGTATGGTTTGCGAAATTGAGTTAGAAAGTATTGTAGCATGTATATTAGGTATATAAATCGAGAGATAAGGAAATTGTTTTGTTCATAACTTCAAAGGCATTGGGAAGATTCCATTAAAGACATACATAGATGTCACTTAAAGTTACTTTGAATGGAAGATTGTGATGAAAAATGTGTTTTTAAATACGAATAAAAGGTCATGGAAAAACATACAAAACATTAATAAAAGGGATTTTTCTTAATTTTCACCCAATTAATAGTTAGAATTTTAAGTGACTTTTGTTAAGGATCATTCATAAAATCATATTCAGTTCGTAACCAAATTGAAGGAGTCTTGGAACATTATCACTGGAAATGCCAATTCTACCCTTAATTTCTTCAATTCAATACATGAGTATATCTTCATATAATATATTGAATGAATAGTGACATGACACTATCTAAAAAACCTAACTTAATTGATGAAATTGGGTTAGATCAAGAGGTATAGTCTCGAATCAAACTCAATAATCAAAACCCTAAATTCATCAAATTTCATTTCTAAGAGTTTTACAAAAATAAAATAAAAAGATGATACATAGTTGGGAAGGTCCAGTAAATTGATATGCATATGCATGCGGATGAAGAAGGAAGATGGTTCCAATGACATCATTTCGATTTCTCTTGCCAATAAAAAGATGGGATTTAACCTTTAAGGACTTGCTTAAGCTCCTTTTAACTAGCCATAGTCTCCAATTACATAAAAAGTGGATTTCGTGCGCAATTTTCAACATTTCAACTAAAAGTTTTCCCCTTCGATGCATTAGATTCGTTCAGTCCAATGCTGGTAACCAACTGCAACCGAATCCAAGCTCGTAAATCGATTGCGGGTTTGTCCGAATTGTCAACGAGTTGACTTATACCTGTGTGACTGGAAGACATCGCCCTCCGACACGTAGAGCGAAATTGGAAACCCTAGTTTGACATTGCATGAACAGCAAATAAGTGAAGCTCCGGATCGAAATTGACTGTAGAAAACTAAAAAAGTTGACGTTTTGTCCTTATTCACGGTGTATCTCCAAACAAGATCTATCCTTTTCGGCCAAACTATATGCTAGAATTGAATATCCATGCTTTTGTATCTCTAAGCTTACCCATAAAATAAATAAAAAAAGGAGAAAAAGCAAAGATAGAAAGAGATCAAATTATTTTATCTGTAACCGAGTTTTAACTTATTATGTAATATATCAAGTATAAATATCATATTTAAATGTCAGAAACTGTCACTTAATGAGGCCGAGACAAGACAAGGTTAGTGGATTCTAGAACTAAGAACACATGATTGGAGTTGGGCAACTAGAAAAACGATTAAAATGCAAAAAGGAAAAGAGAAAGGTGAGGCAACGAACGTGAAGGAGATAAAGAGACACGATCTTGTCCGCTTGTTGCTTTTCATTAGGGTTTTGCTCTTCTTATGCTATAATATTTTCTGGGGTGAATTTCGAGGCTGTTGGATTGTCTTTTTACAAATGGTCCTGCTGGCGCATATTCAACGGATAACGCGCGCATCGCCGTAATTGACTCCACGAAATGATCACAACCTTTGACTTTAACCTTCGACTGGATGTGATGGACATGCTGACATCATCATCTTCATGTAAAGATAAGAAAGAAAGCGTCGAGTAGGGAACACTACCCCGAACTTTGCTCGCCTCCTTTGATCATGCTGTGTCTTCTAGACTCTAGAGAAAACTATCTGAGCATCTGAGGGCTGTAGTCCCGCTAAAAGTCGTTAACCTTTCCCTATCTGACATCAATATTTCAAATTTTCTTCCGTCTCACTCGTGCCCACAAATCCGCACTGATAACCCAGAAATACAATCTGGCCATGTGGCCATGGCCATTTACGTGCTTGACCATTAAAAATCTGACGTGTTTACGCTCGTGGTCCATGCGGCATGCATATACATTGCTATGCCAGATCCGTTTGCCTGGCTTTGTCCGTGAATATCGCTGCCAGTGCGGATCTTTTACGATCATTGTGAATGAAAGTTTGACATAAAGTGCTTAAAAAAATAAATAAATTGTGTGCTGACGTTCTCACGAAAAGAAAAAGTTTTAAGATTTTTGGTGAGGTTATCCCAGAAATTATTGATCAGCAAAGTAACAAAGTAAAAATATTGGCGTTGAATGATGATGCCTTGAAAAGCTGTCCGGTGTTTCTCCACACAGACGGGGTCGTTCGGGCCTCGACACATCATTGTCAAGAAAAAGGATGTTGACTAAATTTGCTCCGTGAATGAGGGGGAATCGGTCCTCTTTATTTGGCTTTCTATATCTGCTTCTCTTGGGAGACAATGTCAGTTGGTGGTCTAGGAGGCCACTATTCTTGCTTTCATACATAAAGAGAAAGGGTTCATCTTTAAAGAAAGACCGTTGGCTAAGCCATTTCGAAAAGCAAAGACAAAAGGGCCGAGGATCGACCGCTAAGATATTGGTTGAATGATCGAAAGCTTCAGTTTGGATGCAGCAGATCTTATTATCTGAAATCACGCCATCTTTCATTCACATTAATTTTGTGGCCTTGCCTCCGTCAGCATGTGAGTGTAATCTCATCCGATGCGGGATGCAAGCAACGAGGAGTCTAAGTGCACGACGAAGTGCACGACGGAGTGACGGGGATGTTTGATAGGCGTGTGGCATGCGCAAGAATGAAGAAGCTCTTGATTTGATTGGACGTGGGTGTGCAATTGAAGGTGAAGTTGTTCAAGTGAAGGGAGGTTCTTAACGTATTTGAAGGAAAGAAGATCAAACATCTTCATTTTCTTCAAGAGACCCGCAATAAATGACAAATGATCACCTTGAAGTAAAGGGCTTTTTCTTCTTCGCATGTATATGCTTTGATGAAACGAAAGCCCAAAGAGAGAGCTTTAGAACCCGGACATGAATTACAACCAAGTAATTGAGAACTTAGGAAAGAAGGTCCTGTTATTTCCCTTTCAATCTCTGCATTTTTTAGCAAACATTAATTTTTAGGAAAATATTTTCGAAATCTTATATTTTCTGCGAAACAAATAGATCTCTTTTAGTATCTTGATGAATTTTAATCATTTAACATTTGAGAACTAATCTTTTTCCATACGGATCGCTTACTCTTGATCCACTCTCACAACCTATATCAATGACAGCCCAATAGGCCTGCCCTGCTAACTTGAGAATTAGGCCCGTACATATCTCAACCTAGGAAAAAGAGAAACGAGGCCCGATTATGTACATGCAACTATAACATCCTTCATATGTTTCATCTCACCAAAAAGACATAATTCGAGTTTTCGAAAATTTGTATTATGAAAGTGTGATGATATTAAATATATATAGTAAGATATACTAGCAACAATTTTTGAAATCTGGTATGTTAAGTCATATGGTCGACTTTTATTGAATATTGCCCATGACAGTATTTGTTTAGAGACTCGTTCATAATTTGTTGCATTGCTTATATTGATCATATAAACCAAATTTGGTGGACTCATGTGCTTGTATAACCTAGACCCCTATTTGGACACAAAAGGAGTTTGCCTCTACACTATAGGAACAAAAATAAAATAAAACGAGGGATATAGACAGATATACCAAAAAATCTAAACAATAACATTAAAATAGGACTTATATGGGTTCGGTAAGTGATTTGCCGTTTTTGATATTTCCTGTTTAATACGCTATATATAATATGCTCGTGTATTAATTTCTTGTGCTTGGACTTTTACGTGCTGAAATGCTTCCGTAGCGGGGAAAACCATATTCTTATCCAAAGAATCCCTCACGAAAAGATGCACAGTGAAGTTTCTTGCGAGGGCAAACATGAAAAGAAGAAGCTGTTGTCTTTTGGGGGCAAAAAAAAGAAAGAGAGTCATATTTTCCTCCATTTTTAATAAGAACAACTTTTTTCTTCCAATTTCCTTCGATCCTGATCTTGATTGGTGAATTGCAAATTATGGGCATTATCTACGTGCAAACTTATTATTTTGCTGGCATTGATCCCATGATGAAATACCTTCCACCGAAATTTGTTCTTTGGTCTTTATTAAAGATTAAAGGTTTAGTGACGACTTTGAATAGAAAATATCATAAGTAGAAAAGAAATAACAATAACTTCACTTCAAATAGAACCATACAAACACATACCATGCCAGAATTTAATCGATGATAAAGCTTGGAAAATACAGTCTCTTCAACAGAATCAAATGTAAACAAATTATACCGGAATTTAAATCGATGATAGAGCTTGAAAACACAAAGATGATTTACTGACATTTAATCGACGACATGGATCTAGAAACTATAGCTAATAAATATTGTTGGAATTTAATAGACGATGTGAGTTTGAAAATTGAAAGTACAATGTAGGAAAGTAAAGATAATTGAAGAATAGAAAATACATTGGTTCGTGCATGGGACATTCGAGTAAACGAACGATGGTACTTATAATGATTATGCAAGAATAATCTTTGAGCAATTATCCTGCTGTTGAAGCCATGCTCCCTCTTCTCTGAAAGCTTTGTGCCCATATTTTCAAGATATCATGATCTTGTCTTCAAACCATTGTTCCTTTAAAATTGAGTGTTAGTTGCTCCACAGCCTCCATAACTCTATTCTCCAGTGACTTCAATCTTGTAACTGCATCCTAATACTCTTTACACATTCAACTTTCTCCTTATACAATTGGTAATTTGACGACCTTATTGATCAATACCTTGGTTGACGCCGTCAACCATTCATTGTCATTTGTCAACAACCAATTGGGAATGTTCATCGATATGTGTTAATATCGATGATAATTCTTGCAATCGTCGACAATGGGTCATGTGCTTATTTATATCAACAACTTGGTTAATTTTTTGTGCAAACACTTTCTAAATATTAATGTGGACATATATATGTATGTATGTATATTTGTAATACACTTGCAACCAAAATCCGACTAAAATAAGTCTTTTTCCAATCAAAGATGAAAGAAAATATCACCATTAGGGACAAAACCATAATCCCGTCCCGGAGATGATGTCTTTCCTAATCGGGACAATTCGTCAAAATGACTCCACCTCTAAAGACGAAGTTTTGGCCCCCGGGCATCTTGCTGAGGGTGAACTACTTACAGAATTCAACTAAATTTATTTCTTATCGCTACAAGTGAAAACCCAGCCACGTACGTAGATCCTGGCTTTGTATGGTTAACATCAAACAGAATCATTTTCACCTCTCTGCGAATGTTTGTGTGACGTGGTTTTGGTTGAAACGGACAATAAATTTTTAGCTGAAGCAATCACCCACCAGCACTACACCACGTGGGAGGCCCGGGTCCCAGTCCAGGAGTGTAGGAAAATTCTGTCACATTTGGCCAATATCCAGGTTGTCTTCTCTCCCCGCGAGACCAGCATCGCTGCAAATTGGGTAGCGAAAACCCATCGCACTAAATGTTTACCATTGAATTGGGTACAACCCCTCCTGTCTTTGGAATTTGCTTTGTAGTGATGCCCATCTTTCGGATCCCTCAAATTTGGGTTGATTTTATGCAAGCTTTTATTTCGACAAAAAAAAAAGAAATATTGTCCAAATATCATAAGAAAATAGATGTAACTCTACATGTTCGGGAGTAAGCAAATATAAAGTGCGGGCACCATAAAATTTCAATTAAGAAAAAAGTAAAAGGTAAAAGTCAATCTATTAAGCTCTAATTCTTGTTACTAATGGTTTGATACATTAGCAAAGTTTTATTGCCAGGCACAACTTTTAGTGACAAGAGTTGTAATTTTGTCGCTAAAGATTAACCATAATGCAATATCTTATCATAGTCCTTGGCAGTGGGAGCTTATATTGATGGGATATTCATTTGATCTTTAACTTTTTGTTTAACTAACTATATGCTTTTCTTTTACCAAAATGCGACATTTTCTGAACTGTAATCGATTGAGCTTCTCATCATAGTTGAAAGCGAACGTGGACGGCGCTCGATTTCTTTGTTAGAACGTATTTATTAATTTCGCTCTATGAACTGAACTCAGAAAGATTGACGCTTTTGAGGAACTGATGAAATCTATTATGGATGGGTCGCTTTCTCTACAAGGGCACTCACTCGAAAAGAAAGAGATCTTTCCGAGTGCATGTCGCCGTCGCGCGATGGAAATAGTACGGCATAAATAATTTTGCTCCCCATTATTATTGGGAACTAAGTGCGCGTGCCATGGGCAGCAGCTCCTTGACTATGGAATAGTTTGTGTGGCGCCCGACAAGCGTACAACGTCATACTAGCATTCTTTTTATAGTTATTTTGGAAAATATTATGGTAAATAGTTTATTTATATAAAATTGTATCATACTTAGCTTAATTTGAGTGTTTAGTCCATCGAAAGATACGGCAGATCACTTTGAGGTTCATGACTGGTTTCGACCTGTTATGGTCTCATCAAGAGAGTGATATAAACTCCTAATCAATTTGTGTATGAGAGGTCAATTTCACCTTCAGAGATCCTAAAGATATATTCGTTTAGTCCTAGAACTTCCAGCACTAATCTTTGGAGTTACTTTCATGGATCAGTTTTATTTATCTCCTTTATATCACTTGTTCTTTATTCGATAACCCTAAGCTCCACTCATAAGGGTGGCAAGTGTGGGAGAATCATGGACCATAACACGTGCATGTATCTACCTGAGCTGAATTCTACTTAGCAAAAGTACAAGACTACGTGGGAAATAGAACGTGAACGTGAGATAGGACCACTTACTCATGCACGTAACTTATACAGCGGAGATGAGTGGAAGGTGCATGTTTCCAATCGCCAACCATGAGCTCTATACATACATATATAGTCTTGATAAACTGAGGAAAATAATTTTCCATATCTTTGGGATCAAACCTTCTTTCTTCACAGTTTTAATCATTGGATATGACATAAGGGGAAAAAAAGTCAAGATGAGAAGGCTAAAAGATAGGCACTAAACCTAAGCCTAGTGTTTGCATAAAAAAATAATCAAGTTTTGGTTATTATTGATATGTGATGGACTCAGTTGTTGAGAATATAATTTGGTTACTTATAAATAGAATTATCAACTACTTGAAGAATCAACAACTTGATAAATTGACGGTTTGAAGGAATTAGCAAAAGTGGAGCCGACAATCTCAGATGCAACCATCAATATAGTAGAATGAAGCAACCGTTAAGATAGTGGAGTTGAAGAAACCGTCAAGGTAGTGGAGTCAATGTAATTGTCGATGGAACCTTTTGTAACTTCCCTTTATAACCTCCATTGATAATTGTTGATTATGAGTTTAAAAAAGTTAAGATGAGATGGTTGGAAGATAAGCACTAAACCTAAACTTAGTGTATCGAATCACAAATATGAATGAATGAGCCCTCTCATCAATTTGGATCCAAAGATAATGTACCAGAATTAGTATTAAATTCTTGCTCTTCAAAACATCAGTAAAGCACGAGCTGGACAAGATCATTCAGAGAGAACTACTCAAAATTCGCCCAAGAAACTGTTCGACATTTGCGGACCATGAAAGGAAATAAAGAATTCCGTTCATGCTCTTTTTTAAGGGAAGGAGAGTCCGTGCATCCATTACCTAGGATAGCAACAGCACAAGACGACAAATGGAGGTACCAGGTCTCATTCACGACAAACCTTTTTTAACATAGTGGAGATGAATGGACGAGACATGACTCAAAAGGCAAACCGTAAAGAATCATGGCCCTGAAGATTTCAAGGGAGAATTTTTTCCCACTCATGGGATGAACCACTTACTGATCCCATGTGGCACGTGACGATACGTGTCGGAAGATAGGCTTCGCCGTTTCAAAGATCCATTTATGTGGTAACCAATCGATAGAAGTGGTGTTAGGAGTGAAAATTTTTAATATAGCATAAGAACATGGCACATAACAAGAGGAGAAATGTTTTGAGAGAGAGCAATCCGAATTCGACCATGTTTGATCACATTAAGTGACCGAAAAGTCTTTCTCTCTTCTCCCTTCATCATCTTCTTTGACTTTCAACCATGGAGAGGGTTTGTACTAGTCCCACCTTCCCTCCCTCTCTTGTTGATTTTGTTTGTGTTTTATTGTTATTTTTTCTTGTCTCCCAATTTAGATCAGGGAGCTCTTTTCTCCTGATCTAGTTCTAGATCTAAGAACTTGAACTCTTCCAATCTAATATGAAAGTTCAATAATTATGCTTTTGGGAATTCAATACCCCTTTGCTCTGTCCATATACAAATCCTTTGCCTTCAACTTCCATGGTGATAGTATAAGCTCCAGCATCTCGTTTTATCATGAAAATTTGTTCTTCCAAATGTTAATTCTATATTTGTTCAACTTGTTTTTATTGTCTTATTAGAACAATGGTGCATAAGAAGTCGAACCTAAGTGCATTGCCAATTGACAATGTCGTAGTTATTGAAAAATGAATTTCCAACTTGTATTCATCATTGACAAAAATGCAAGACCCAATTATCTACTATTCATTATTTTGTTTGAAAGATCTATTTTTGTGGAATGAATATATGTTTGACCCTCTTACACTTTGTTGATTTTTCTTGTTTTCTAGATTTGGCTTAGTTTTGCAATTTTTGGGTTTTATTCTCTTTTGATTTGCTTTGGCATGAGATATATATGGGAAAATTGTCCAAAAAATCCTAAACCTATTGCATTTTTGCTAATTCAATTCTAAATATTTCAATTTTGCCAATTTAGTCATAAAACTTTTCACTTTTATCAATTGAGTCTATGTAGCCAATTTTAGTGGGAAAATGTTAATGTGGGCATTTTAAAGTAATATTTAAATAATAGTTTTATGTTTTTCTTTTTTTACTATTTTTGCTTTTTTTTCTTTGGGGGGGGGGGGGTTGGCCCTCACCAGCCAAAAAGTGAGGACGGCTAATCCTCGCTAGCTCTAGGTGAGGGTATCTCAGCCTTCACGTAGAAACGATGAGGGCCACAATGCCCTCACTAGATCTAGCTAGGCAAGGGCAATGACCTCACTTAGGGACGTTGTTTGGGGCGATGGGGGCTTGGTAGTCCTCACCTGGCCAGATTTGGCTAGGGTTTTGTGGCCCTCACCGTTTATGTGCGAGGGCTTGCACACCCTCACTTTCACTAGCGAGGGTTGGCTGGCCCTCGCCTCTAGCTCTCTAACCCTTGCTAGTGAAAGTAAGGGCGTACAAGCCCTTGTTGTTTGGCTGGCAAGGGTTGGCCAACAAGTTGTCGGCCAAATCCAAAACGAAGAAAATAAGAAAAACATTAAAAAAATTCAAAATATTATTAAAAAAAATGCCATGTTAGTGCCAGTCCGTCCACGTCAGCATTTCCCGGCCAAAATTGGTAGAATGGACTTAATTGACAAAAAATGAAAATGTTTAGGACTAAATTTACAAAATTAAAAGGTTTAGAACTGAATTGGCAAAAGTGCAAAATGTTCAAGATATTTTGAACAATTTTCCTAGATCTATATACTTCTCATGTATCCTTTTGAACAATAACTATAATTTTCTTTTGACAAAATAAAAGTTAAATTTGATAAGATTTGATACACTCCTCATATGGTCTTAAGAACATTGAAATTTTGCACAGTGGACCAAACTTAAATTATTCTATTGGCTAAACTATGCAACTATTTTATTGAAAATTTTTGGGTGATGGTGGGGTTGCGTATTGCAGCTCATATTGAAATATTTCTCGATGCAAAACAACATTAATAACCAAAATGAACACATAGTGACATTAGTCATCTTATGTTCACACTTAAATGGCGGACAGGCTATAATGGAAGTGGAGATGTCACTGGCACTAGCATTTATGACGATTTATTGGCTTGGTGAAAGTATAGTTTCTAATGAACAAAATGTTGAATGATTTCTTTCGTTCCTACGTTGGGTAAGATCCATTTCATTACTCACATGACGAATAAAAGAAAGTCACTCAAGAGATCTTCAATGAAAATTAATGACGTGATGGTGTGCCACATAGGATGGCCAGTATCGATTGAATTGCCATATTGGTGATTTCCGGTAAAAATTGATTGGAATGACGATATCAGAATTTTGCATAAAGATTTATGACTAAATTGACAAAAGTGAAAAGTTTAAAACTAAATTGACATCCATATTATAAGTTTGGGATTGATTGGGTAATTTTCTTGTTTGGGGGTGGATAATTAGAATGATGAATTAAGTCCAATCTTGCGTCTCAATAAGCTCAAGAACATTTAATGATTGCACTTTGCACCCTCTAATTTTCTTTTTTCTTTTTTAATGTATAATATTAGTATTAGTTATCAGACAATGTACTAAAGTCTAGGGGCAACCCCTAGAATTACAAATAGAACTTATAATGTGAGGAGATAGAGATAGGAAGTCTCCACATAGTAGCCGATACAACATTAACCTGGTAAGGTATAATATTATAGAGTGAAGCTCTATCGCTAATGATTTTAATATTAGATTTTATGCATTTTTATTTTGAAAATTGCACTCTATGTAACGATATCATTTGAATGATATCTTATTTCAAATGTATTTCAACCTTTGTATTTTTGTCAAAGTTCTCCTAACGGTGTTAGGTTTCAAGGGTAATTTTAAAAAAAATATAAATAAAAAGGAATTCAGGTTGTGGGAAGTGAGGTTTGCATATAGATGGGGGAAGCAGAACATCAGAAAAAAGGCCTTCAGAGCTTTTGACTACAAGAAACTATAGCCAATTCACATTTAAACCAAATATTTGACCAAAATTACTAATTGGATTTTCTTGCCTACGTATATACTGGCACTAAAAGCATCGATTATCGCATAGACAATGCCCTCGCGGGTGATTATGATTTACTAGGCATATTTGATTGCATTTTTCTAGAGATTATTGCATATTTATTGGCATATGATAAGACCGCTGAGGAAATCAAGACATCCATCAATGATGTAAACAATAAAAATCCTGAAAATTTCAGGATTTTTATCAACAAAGAAATTGCAATTTTTTTTTTTGAAAATTTGAGAACACAAGTGCTGAGAATTGACTTCTTGAAATCTCATGAATTACTCTACAAGCTTTATATTTTAATTAAGTCCAATCATTTTGACTTGTGCATATACCTCTGAGGAGAGTAGTTTACACGCAATTGGTGAGATTTGAATAAATGAGTTCCAGTTATTGGCCCAAATTGCATATGAGTACACCTCCATTTAATTGTCTTCCCAGCAATTCATCTCAATTATGTTGCTGAAGATTTCTGCGAGAAGATCATATGACGATTAGAACACGATGGTGACGAGACCTGATGATGTTCCATCTTTCATGTCCCTCCAAGATAAAACAAGCTCGAGTGGTCCATTTTCAGATGTTGAAGTGATTGTGACCATATAAGAAAAGAGAAACCCACAACCAGAAAAAGGGAATCATACTTGTAAACATTCCTTCGCTAGCTCGAGCTATTGGACCACACTTATTTCCGAGGAAGTCGTGCGCTTGGAATAAGCTGTAATAGGCTGTTTTCTTGTTCACATTTGACCTGATTCGCAATACACCAGTTTATCACGACTGTCATAGTTCATCGAGCTGCGATTTAGATCTGGTTCCTTCGCTTACGTATGCAAGCATTATCGGGCACCCAGATGCGTGCGAGATCGACAAAGCAATCCCTTAAGTCAAACTGATATCAGAAACTCTGGCATTATCTCTTCACCACCCGCAACCCACCAGCATGAGCTCGACGAAACCCTACAATGTCGAACAACACACTTGGAGTGCTGGCCTCTGCTGCGACTGCTTCTTTTTCTTTTATCATAAATTAAATTCGTGCCATGACTGTTGGGAGTAAGTAGTAGAAATTCGATACCTCTATATGGGAGATTGTAAAAGTTATAGACTTATAATAATATATTAAATACTCAATACCATATTAATTTCTTGACGCAGAACTTCTCTAATATAAATCTAACATAACTTACACGTACATCTTACCAATCTTTCCCACACGTGAGCACCACAACGTGTAGCTACCCATGCATTTCAACAATCTCTCCTTTATGTGTGACCACCACAACACCTCAACAATCTCTCCCTCCGATACCTTTATATGGGAGATAGTAAAAAAGTTATAGGCTTATAAGGATATATTAAATGCTCCATATCACATTAATTTCTTGATGCATGACTTCTCTAATACAAATCTAAAATAACTCACATGTGCATCTTACCAATCTTTCCCACACATATGAGCACCACAACATCTAGCTGTCCGTGCATCTCAATAATTTCTCCCTCACGTATAACCACCACAACACCCGCTTGCTCAGAAACCATGTTGGTTATCAAATTCCCTCTTTGAGATATTGACCAAGTACCGATGCACATTGAGAATGGCCACCGATTAGCCATGATACTATTTGTTTAGAGTGTGCAACAAAAGGTAAATAACTTCATTTGGGAGATTGCAAATAGAGGGTCCAACTTTGAATCTATCGGCATATCTAGGTAGATTCACCTTTACTTGAAAACTTCAGTCAAAGAGTTAACAATATATTAATTAACCTACATCATATTAATTATCCGATATAAGACTTATTTAATACAATCCACATGTGCATATCAACGAATATAACATATTGTGGACAAAGGGACATCATGTGAGTATATAATATCCTTATACATGTCCGCTAATATGTTTGATCATCGCTCCATATTATTATTATTATTATTATTATTTTGCACTCCGATCATACTTACAAGAAATTACACAGTTTGTATTGCTCTTCACGGTCATTTTTCAAATACGTCCTTGATATAGGTCGAATTTTGTCTAATGAGTGGAACGTTCGAGACCAGTTGTAATAATATCGGGTCACAAATCAAGCCTAGCGCGTGATGAATTCAAGTCATGATTCACATCGAGTAATTTGGTTGCCGTTATATTGTCAAATACGAAGTTGATTGCCCATGTGCAGGGCCCAAGTATTTATTTCACGCCCAAAAGTTTTGAAGCAAGCAGAGCCAGTAAAATTAGAGTTCAACAGTGCACGTGTTATCCACAAAATATAGAAGATTAATTATCCTATAAGAAAGGCTAATTAAGTTACCAAATAATTGAGGGCACATCTTTCATATATTGAGGGCCACACTATCTCTAAACTTTCATAATTGCCCTCACGTAAGAAGGAACACATTGATAACTAAATTAGATGAACTTCCCAGGATGCGTTTAACCAAACAATAGCCAATCTTTCTTAGAAATAGCATTTTCTTCCTAAAGAATGAATAATGATGCTCAAATTATGTGTAATGAAAATACCATAGAAGCTAAAAGATCTTGCAATTCAAGAGAAATATGAGAAGAAGATATTACCATAGTACTCAATGAGAAATTATAAGGACATAAGTGATTTATGGTTCAGGCCGATACTAACTCCATGGAAAGAGATGGTGTCAAAGAATTCATTATGAATCCTAGGGGTAGAAAATTTTATAGTGGTTCAATTAGATTTTCCAGTCCTTAATTATATGTAAAGCAAATTCACAAGTGTTTTCTACATAGTATCTTGTAAAGAACTCACTCAAAATACATACACAGAAATTTATACGGTAGGGACCGTGTGGTCTTTAAAATCATGTCCGTCCCATTGTCATTTACGCTTCGTCCAGGAGTGGAACTTGTTCTTTCGTTTCTCTCTCCTTCTTCACCCTTCACTGGGTGCCTGCATTTCAATCCCCAAAGCGAAGCTGATATCGGAAACTCTGCATCATCTCTTCACCCCCCACAGCCCACGAGCATGAGCTCAACCAGACCCTACGATGTGAAAAAACAACCATGGAGCACCGGCCTCTGTGGCTGCTTCGAGGACATCAGAAGCTGTAACACATATCTGTTTATATTGCCAGCTTCTCCTTTCCCTTTTCTCTTCCACGTATTAAGGAATAAATCCAGGCAACTCCATTCCATGTTGCTTGCAGGCTTCATCACCTTCTGGTGCCCATGCATCACCTTCGGATGGACATCAGAGATTGTGGACAAAGGAGCAACAAGTGAGTATATAATTTCTGTATATTTGTCCACATATATGTCTGAGGATCGCTCCATGATATTGTTACTTTGCACTCGGATTATACTTCAGGTACATGGTTATTTTTTGAATATGTCCTTGATATAGGTCGAGTTTTGTCTAATAGTGAATGCTCCGGATGAACTGTAATAACATCAGGTCACAAATCAAGCCAGCGCATGAAGAGTTCAAGTTACAGTTCACAGAGCAAGCAGAGCCAGTTAATTGGAATTTTCAAAGGCTAATTATATATTTCTCACTTACTTATCCGATCTTGGATTGCAGCTTGCGTCATGAACAGCGTGATCTTTGTGCTGATCTACCACCTGACTTCGTGCGCATGCCTCTACTCATGCTCTTACCGAACCAAACTGAGACGACAACTCGGGTTGAAGCAAGATCCTTGCAATGACTGCTTAGTCCACTTTTTCTGCTTGCGCTGCGCGCTTTGTCAAGAGTACCGAGAGCTCAAGAGCCGTGGATTGACTCCACCTATTTTTTGCGGATGATGTCTTTATATTTAGCCAAGCGAGCCTTGCCTCCATATCTCGTATCAAGGATGGGATCAATATGTTCTCCTCATGGAGTGGCTTGACTCCAAATACCAACAAGAGTGAAGTATTTATATCGGGTGGATCTGACGCAGCTAGGGACCAGATTGTACAAATACTTGGCTTCTCCCTGGGCTCTTTCCCAGTGCGGTACTTGGGCGTACCTATCATCACCTCTCGATTGAGCAAAGTGGATTGTAATGCACTAGTTTGCCACCTCACATCCAGAGTCCAATCTTGGACACACCGGTTCCTCTCATTTGCAGGGAGGCTTCAACTTATTAAGTCAGTTTTGCATGCCATCCAAGCTTACTGGGCATCCATATTTTGGTTTCCAGCTTCGGTGGTGGACAAAATTGAACAAATATGCAGACAATTTCTCTGGAAAGGACCAACCATGGGACCTGGAGGTGCAAAAGTGGCTTGGGCTGATATTTGTCTTCCCACCTCGGAAGGAGGTCTTGGCTTGAGAAGAATTAGGGACAGTAATAAAGCGGCCATGGCTAAACACATCTGGATCCTATTTACTGACAAAGAATCATTATGGTGTAAATGGATCCATGCCACCTACCTCAAAAGACAAAATTTTTGGATATCTTCTACCCCAACCCTTTGTTCTTGGGCCTGGCGTAAGATCCTTGCGCTTAGGAAAGAATTCCAACCCCATTTTAGATGGAAGATAGGAGATGGTGTCCACACATCATTGTGGTTTGATCCTTGGCTTGAGGTTGGCCCACTTAACTTGATCTTTTCTGACAATTATATTCATGAGTCAGACCTTCCCAGGCAAGCGAAGGTTATGGACTTATACTCTCCGGATGGGCTCCAAACCCTGCAAGAATTGGCCTTGTGGCAAATTTCGGCTCCCCCACTCTTACATGATCCAGACTCCTTCTGTTGGGTGGAGGACCCTGCTGGTAAATTTTCGATGGCATCAGCTTGGGCTACTATTCGAGGTAAGGCCAACCCGGTCTCCTGGTCTTCTTTCGTCTGGAATAAGACCTTAGCCCCTTGACATCAATTCCTGTTGTGGCTCATCTCCAGGAACCGTCTTCCAACCCAGGTCTTTCTCATGGCCTATGGTAGAATACCCTTCTCGGATTGTGCTTTCTGCAACTCTAGGCCAGACTCTGTCAACCACCTGTTTTTTGATTGCGCCGTTCCTAACTCCCTTGCAAACTTTTGGGTTGCGAAATGTAATCTTCCTTGGATTAATTCGACTTGGCAGGATAACCTTTCTTGGGTTAGTAATGTTACTTCTGGCAAAGGTTTCTACTGTGAGATTGCTCGGTTCTCCTTTGGTGCTCTTTGCTACATCATTTGGAAAACCAGGAATGATACCATATTCCGTGGCCAAAGTTTTCAAATCTCTTCCATGAAACTACAGCTATGCAAGGCGGTCAAGGACAAGGCCATGACTTTTAAGAGAGTTGACGACAACCATAGAAATAGGAGGATGCAACGATGTTGGGGGATTGACCCGCGTATCTTTGATATAGAGCTTCCACTGGCTCATCCTTAGGACTGTTTGGGACCTAGGTCCTCTTGTAACCATGTGATTGTACATGTCCTTTTTCTTCTCAACTTGTGATCGTGGTACCCGGTCACTCCATTGACATGTTGTTTAATCGAGTGCCTGTTGGTGCTATGTTTCACTCGTAATGTACACTTTGTTGGTTTTTATATTATTACCTTACCTTACCAAAAAAAAAAAAAAAGAGCCGTGGATTCATCGTGGAGAAGGGTAAAAACCCTATTTCTTTCCAACATCTTCGTGCTGGCTAGCTTTCAAATAGGGTACATACTTGTCTTTTTAAGAGTTGATTAAGTACTTACCTATGATGGTTGGATTGGCGTGTAGGATGGGAAGGAAACGCCAACCTAAATAGGGAAGTGGCGATGGCTCCAAAGGTGGAAGTCGACATGAAGCGCTAGAGTCCTGTGGCTGATTAAGGGCGACTTCTTATATCGACCAAGAATATAATTCTCTTTCCTCTACTTGATTATGCAGGTGAACTTGTTTCTCAGAATAACGTCATGTATTATTCTGTGTGATTAGTAAAGTCGGAGCTCAGCTCCTAATTGTATTATCGATTTCATCCAGTAGGTGCAGTCCGTGCTAAGAGTTTGATGAAGTTCGTATTATGAGACCTTTCGGATGAGTATTGAGTCGTCAACACATAAATCTTTTGATAAGCATTGTTCAATGTGTGATTTTTCCCGTTTGTTCCATCTTTGTGTCGAGGGACTTTTAGTAGACTTATCGCCATCACTTTTTCCGCGAAACATAAATCGTTCCAAAGTTATATAATACTAACAATCGATTTCTCTATTTATTTATCGCAACTTCTTCCCCAGCCTCGAACCTTCTCCACTCAAAGATGACTCCTTGCTCTCATCCGTCGATAGGATCGAGTGCAAATGGGTCAAGTCTTCTTATAAGAATTATCAATCGAGACATCTGGGAGTTAAAGGCGAACGGACGTCGACTTTGAAGCTCTTAAGATTTTCCCCACTCCATATGGAACGCGGATGTAATAATTTCGAATTCAGAGACATATGGGTCATGCACACATTGATGGACCTAGGAGGATCGTGGTAGCCTCCGCTCCTCCTCGGATGAAATATTTTCTATAAATGTTATTTAAATGAAGAATTTGTGTCTTACCTTCATACCTCGAATTCTCGGTTCATTATTGCATACACATATTAGAACTGATTGGTTTCAAGGTAGGCTAGTTCCCACCATAAAATTGAGAACTCAGAAGGGCTGATTCCACAAATGAGAACAGGGAACTACCTATTGATTTCTAGACCCACTTGGGA
The DNA here is from genome assembly GCA_014182895.1 of Angophora floribunda. NCBI lineage: Eukaryota > Viridiplantae > Streptophyta > Magnoliopsida > Myrtales > Myrtaceae > Angophora > Angophora floribunda. The sequence continues at coordinate 25,310,010 of CM024711.1, read as the reverse complement.
ACTGGACCACCAATCGATGCGATTCTCCGGTTGGTCCATGGAATTGTCTGTGTGATCGCCACAACCCAAATTTTCAAGAATTAGGCTAATCACTTTCGACAATCTTAATAACTAAGATTTTCAAGACAGCAACAAGGAAACGAGGCACACGAGAAGTATGATCACCACCACAGCCCAAACCCACTTCATCCATTGCATTCTCTTCCTAATCATCTGATTCGTGTAGATTAGATTGCTCATCCCGTAGATCACATCGTGAGTGGCGAGCAAGGCTGCGAGAGAGATGCGTGGAAGGTATATGTTTCCAATTTCCATATCTTTGAGATCAACTCTTCATTCCTTACGGTTAATCATCGGATATGCTATGAGGGGGAAAAAGTTAAAGATGAGATGGCTGGAAGATAGCCACTAAACCTAAATTTATTGTTTGCACCAAAAAATGACTGACTTTTGGTTATCATCGATATGTGATAGACTGAACTGATAAGAGCAAAGTTTAATCATTTATTAATAGAATTAATCAATAGTTTGAAGGAATCAATAGAAAGCAAAATTGACAATTTTGGATGCAACTATCAACCCAATGAAATAAAGCAATTGTCAAGATAGTGGATTTGAAGAAACCGTCAAGGAAGTGAAGTCAATATAACTGTTTATAAGCTCCCTTTGTAACTTCATTGATGACCATCGATTGTGGTTTTGAAATAGTTAAGGATGAGATGGTTGGAAGATAGGTACTAAAGCTAAACCTAATTAACGTAAACCTAGTGTTTCAAATCACAGACATGAATTTGAATCCAAAGATAATGGACCAGAATCAATATAAAATTATTGATTTGCTGAACACCTGTAAAGCACGAGCTAGACAACAACATTTAGAGAGAACTATTCTACATTTGCCCGATTCAACTCTTTTTTTTTGGGGGGGTCAAAATAAGATTTCATTACTAACTTGAAATATGCAATAGTGAAATAGAAGACGTAGAACATAATAAGTTCCAAAGTAGAGCAAGGGGATTGGCAAGCCAATCTTGAATTAAGAACCTATTGGTTTGCGCCTTTGCCAATCCAGTTCACAGCCCGGTTTGCCTCTCGGCAGCAACAGGCCAAGGAAAGGTGAGCGAAACCCAGTAGCTTCGATCTGACCTCAGTGATAAGTTAAGAGTGCTTCCCATCAAGACTGATTTGCTCCCTTCACCACTTTTGCCTCTGCAAGTTCATCTGAGTGTACTTCAACCAATCTAATGAAACCGTCAAACAAATGATCGTGACTATCTCTGCATATACAGCCGATGGCCCCCTGCGCCAAGCCCCCCATGAATGAGCCATCAATGTTCACCTTGACGGACGCCTTCGCCAAAACCCCATTCGACATTCGTGGACTATGAAATAAAGAATTCAGGTCATATTCATTATTAAGGGAATGAGATCATGAAACGAAAACAACAATCGCTACGGTGTAAAAAGGTGAAAATGACGTGGGCACATGACCTATTACACATTCACATACACGATGCCTCGATACATTTCTACATTCTCATATGCATTACTACCTGTTTTATTGAATTTTTATCACTTTAATTATAAATCTTTTAATTTTGTTAATTATCGACAGGTAAATTTTGATTTTTTATTTAGGACTTATCGCGTAGAAAGCCGAGGATTAATTTCTCACCCATAAACAGAATAATTTTCATTAAATTGCATGGCACATAAACATTAGGAACATTTGCATTACTTGTATTAATTGTTAGAAATTTTTTGAAATTTTCTCAATTAACTAGAAAAATTTAAAGAAAAAAGAAAAAAAGAAAGAGAAAAGCGAGACCGGGCCAGGGGGCAAGTTGGCCCGGCCTTTTTCTTTTCTTCTCTATTCTTTTTCTCTCTCACCTGGGCCTAGCCCACGTGCTTATCCATATTGATGACCTAATCAATTTGTGGTGCCAATACTTACTAAATATTAATAGGGACATTTAAGTATATATGTATGTATGTATATTCATAATACGCTTGCAATAAAGAATCCGCCTAAAAGAAGTTTTTTTCCAATCAGAGATGGAAGAAAATATGATCATTAGGTACAAGATCATAATCCCGTCTCGGAGATGATATATTTCCTAATCGGGACAATTCGTCAAAATGACTTCACCTCTAAAGACGAAGTTCGGGGCATCTTGTTGAGGGTGAACTACTTAAAGAATTCAGCTAAATTTATTTCTTATCGCTACAAGTGAAAACCCAGCCACGCGCGCAGATCCAGGCTTTGTATGGTTAAAATATTGTCCAGGTATTATGAGAAAATAGATGTAATTCTACAATTGCACATTCATATATTACCAGAGTTTTAAATGTTTTGGGATTAGGCAAATTTAAGGTGCCGGGCACCACAAGATTCCAATTAAGTGAAAGTAAAGGTTAATTCAGTCAAGCCTTAAATCTTCTTACCGATGGTTCGATACATTGGGCAAAATTTTGTTGCTAGGCAAAATTTTTAGCGACAAGAGTTGTGATTTTGTCGCTGATGCTTAACCATCATGCAATGTCTTATTGACGTCTGTCACGGTGGGAAACTATACCCGCCAGATTTTTTTTGATCTATAACTTCTTGTTTAACTAAGTATTTGCTTTTCTTTTACCAAAATGCGACATTTTCTGGAACTGTAATTTATTAAGCTTCTCATCATAGTTGAAAGCGAATGTAGACAGCGCTCAATCGTTTTTTTTTTGGTAACCCCGCACCGCCGGTAGCCGGGGAGTAAACCCTGGGGGCGACACGTACGACCACCAAACACGTGCCACCAGGGTAAGTCCACTAATGACGCCCCCGGGATTTGAACCCCTCCCCTTTGTGAGGGGGAGGAAGGCCCAAGCCAGTGACGCCACCGCATGGGGTGGTGACAGCACTCAATCGTTGTTAGAATGGATTTAGTAATTTCGCTGTGTGAACTGAATTCAGAAAGATCGACCCTAGTTTGAGGAACTGATGAAACCTCTCATGGATTGGTCGCATTCTCTACAGATTACAAGGGCCCACACTCAGAATGAGCTCTTTCCAAGTGCATGTCGCCGTCGCACGATGGAAAAAATTGGGCATGAATGATGTTGCTCCCCATTATTATTTGTAACTACGTGCATGCATGTATCTACGGGAGCCAGATTCTTCTCAGCAAAAGTACAGGACTACGTGGGAGATACAAGGTGAACGTGAGAGAGGATCTTACTCATGCATATAACTTATGGTGGAGATGAGTGGAAGGTCTATGTTTCCAAACAATCGCCAAATTCTCCCCCCCCCCTTTCTCCACACACACACACAGAGTCACGGTTTTAATCATTGGATATGCCAAGAGGGGAAAAAAAGTTAAAAGATGAGATGGCTGGTAGATAGGCACTAAACCTAAACCAAGTATTTGCACCAAAAAATAATAAACTTTTGCTTATCATTGACATGTGATGGACTGAGCTAAGGAGAGAAGGGTTTGGTCGAATAGAATTATCAACAACTTGAAGAATTGACAACTTGATAAATTGATAGTTTGAAGGAGTGGACAAAAGGTAGAGTCAATAATCTTGGTTGCAACCATTCAAGAAGTAACCGTCAACGTAGTAGAATAAAGCAACCATTGAGATAGTGGAGTCGAAGAAACCATCAAGATAGTGGTCGATGTAACCATTTGTAACCTCCTTTTATAACCTCCATTGATAACCTTCAATTGTGGCTTTAAAAAAGTTAAGATGGCCAGAAGATAGGAACTAAATCTAAACCTACTTTTCCGAATCACAAACATGAGCGAATGAACACTCTCATCTACTCGGATCCAAAGATAATGAACCAGAATCAATATAAAATTCTTGCCCTTCAGAGCATCAATAAAGCACGAGCTGGACAACATCGTTTAGGGAGAACTACTGAACATACGCCCAGAATGGACAACATCCTTCAGAGAAAACTACTCAACATTCGCCCAAGAAACTATTCGACATTTGCAGACCATGAAATGAAATAAAGAAATTCCGGTCACACTCTTTTTCGAGGGAAGGAGAGTTCGTGCATGCTTCTCCCAGGATAGTAAGAGTACAAGACTACATAGGGAGGCACCACGTTAACATAGAAGGACCACTTCTCATTCACGCCAAGCCTTTTTCAACATAGTGGAGGTGAATGAAAGATACATGTCCCGAAAAGGCAACCAAAGAGAATCATGGTCTTAAGGAATTGAAGGGAGATTTTTTCCCACTTATGGAATGAACCACTTACCGATCGCATGTGGCACGAGATGATACACGTCGAAAGAGAGGCCTTCTCCTTTTCAAAGATCCATTTATGTGGTAAATAATCGATAGAGGTAGTGTTAGGAGTGAGAACTTTTAATACAGCATGAGAACATGACACTAAGCAAGAGGAAATGCTTCGAGTGAGAGCAATTAGAATTCAATTCTGTTTGAGTACATTAAGAAAACATAAATGATTTGGCAATAGTTTTTAATCTATTATGAGAATAATAATGTCTTGGATCACAAAAAATCGAATAAAAAATAATTATAAATTGTTATGGGTCAACTTTTTAAGAATTTGTGGTTTATAACAAATTGTTATTCTTCTAGTATAGCTCAAAAAATGTTATGTTAGCAAAACCTTTAAGGAAATAAAAAGTCTTTTTCTCTCTCTTCTCTCTTCATTCTTCATCGTCTTCTTCGACCTTCAATCATGGAGGAGGGTTTAAGTTAGTTTCATCATTCCTTCCCCTCTCTTGTTGATTTTATTATTTTATTCTTATTTTTCCTTTTCTTCCGATTTAAATCTGCAACCTTTCTTCTCCTAACCAAATTCTAGATTTAGAAGCTATCATCTTCCAATCTAGATTTGAAAGTCTAATAATTATGCTTTTAGGTACTCAATACCCTTCTACTATGCCTATGTTCAAGTTATTTGCCTCCAACTTTAATGGTGATCACATGAGCTCTTGCATTTCATTAAGCCACAAAAATTTTCCTTCTCAAATATTAGACCTACATTTGTTTAACCTGTTTTGGTTATTTTCTTACTGCAATGGTGTAGAGTAAGCTAAACCTAGTTGCACACTGCCAACTAACAATATCGAAGTTATTGGAAAAGGAATTTTCAGCGTGTGTTCATTACTAATGAAAATAAGAAATTCAACGTTCAATTGTCAATTATTTTGCTTGACAGATCCATTCTTGTGGAGTGAGTATACGCTTGACCCTCTGATGCTGCATTGACCTTTCTTTTTTATTTAAGTTTTCCCGACTTTAGTTTTGTTCTGCAATATTTTGGGTTTAGCTCTATTTCATTTGCTTTGACATGAGGATTATATGCTTCTCATATATTTTTTTGAGTAATAATTATAATTTTCTTTTGACAAAAGAAAAGTTAAATTTGACAAGACTTGATACACTCCTACATATTCCTAAGAAAATCATAAATTTTGCATAGTGACAAAACCTAATTCATTCTATTTGCTAAACTATGCAACTGTTTTATTGAAAATTTTTAGGTAATAGTAGGGATACGTATTGTAGCTCATATTGAAACATGTCTCAAAGCAATGTTATTAATAACCAAGATGAACACAAAGCGACAGTAGTCATCTTACGTTGACACGTAAGTGGCCGACAGGTTTTCATGGAGGTGGGGATGTCAATGGCACTAGCAATAGTGATGGCATTTATGACGATTTGTTGGTTTGGTGAAAGTATAGTTTCTAATACGGTATGTAACGGAAACCATCCAATTTTGGGAACCGTCTAGACCGGACCTAGCAGGTAGTCTGGTTTCCGATTCCCATTCTTGGAACCGGTAGCGGGTCGGTTTGGTTTTCGGTCATTCAGCAAAAATTTCGGCCCTTTTTTTTATCCTTTCAGCACTAGCTCCTCCTGTGAACCCCATTTGTTGATAGAAGATATTGAAAGTCTTATTCGATCATTCAAAAGAGAAAAAGATGGAAGCTTTAGTCTAGACGACATAGATGAAAATGTACTAATCAAGGAATATTTTGCTCATAACTCTGATAATTCAGATTATGACTACAACTTTAAGGATGGGAGATAAACCCTTCACAAATCATTGTAGCACTTGTCACTGTTCACTATTCATTGTTCATCCTAGCAGATTGTTCATTGTAGCATAAGGTATAAGGTTATTATTCATAGCCTATCACGGGATTCTTTGTGTTTATAGCTCATAAGAGGCTAGTTTGCTTTCATAATTATGCTGTCCGATCGAGTAAGGCCAGCTTGCTCTTGTTGTTAGTATTCTCCTCTGCCTATGTAAGCAAGAAGTTTCCCATGGAAAAAATCAAGAGTGAAAAGAAATATGAAGTGTGTGGTGTGCCTATCAACATGATGTTCTAAAAACTCTTCTTCTCTTCTAATCTAGAACATTGGTTCTTAACAAACACTATGATTAATAAAAATCCTCGAGTACGCTCTACACTTGCCCATATGAGATCTTGTGCATCAGAATTTCAGATATCCTAGAAATTTCTATAATCCAAGTTCATGACTTGAGAAAGAGCTTGATAACTAACAGACAGTCTCTATTGAGGCCAAGAAAGCCATGTGTGTGGGGTAGCATATCTGCCATATGCATTCAACTCAAGTTTATGAATTAGATTATAGGGAGGGAACCGAACCGGACCGATAGTTTTTAATATATATATTTCAAAATTTCTTAAGAATTCGAAAAACAAAGAAGAAATTCTTAAGAGTTTTAAGAAACCTCATTTACATGTAGATTAGAGGACGAATCGATAAAGTAGTGTATAAACGAAGTAGGTTGTTTTTGAGACTTGCTGCAACATTGACAAATTTTTCCCCAGAAAAGAAAATTACTGGTTCCACCATATCGGACAAGACCGGTCAGTTGGTCTAGTTCCCAGTTCTAGAATTGGCCAATTCAATCCACAGTTCCAAAATTTAGGAATTGGTCCTCCCGGTCTGATTCCCGGTTCCACCTTGGAATTGAACCGGACCGGGAACCAATCACCCATAGTTTCTAATAGACAAAATGTTGAATGATTTCTTTCAATCCTATTTTAAAAAGGATCCATGTTCATTGCTCACATGACGTATAAAAGAAAGCCACTTGAACATTTTTAATGGAAATTACTGCTATCGTGATGTGCTACATAGGATGGCTAAACTGCGAAATTGATCGAAATGACTGTATTAGAATTTTGTGTAAATATTTATAATCAAATTAGAAAAAGAAAAAAGTTTAAAACTAAATTGGCATCCATATAATAAATTCAGAACTGATTGTGTAATTTTCTTGCTCGGAGGTGGATGACTAAAATGATGAATTGAGTCAAATCTTGCGTCTCAATACGCTTAAGAGCATTTGCTCATGTTTTTTATTAATTAAAACAAGGAAAAAAAATCTGTAAAAATCATTCTCCTTTTCTCTTGATTGCACTTTGCACCCTCTCATTTCCTTTTGCATATAGATGGGGGAATCAGAACGTCAGTAAAGGAAGTTCATTCGTAATGGATCAGACTAAACCACCTGAATTCTCAACACGGTAATGAATTCTCATTTTTACTGGGCGCAAGGCTTCATAGCTTTTGACTACAAGAATTGACCAAAATTACTCATTGGACTTTCTTGCGTACGTATATACTGGTACTGAAAGCATCAATTGTCGCATACACAGTGCTCTTGCAGGTGACGATGATTTTCTAGGGACATATGGTTGCATATTTCTGGTGATCATTGCATATTTATTAATATATGATTAGACCGCTGAGGAAATCAAGATATCCACCAACGATGTGTAGAATAAAAACCCTGACTACATTTCAGGATGTCCATTAAAACCTACCTAAAGGGGGCTGAAAACCCAGAGACATAGCTATATTAACAAGAGAATTGCAATTTTTTTTTTATTTTTTGAAAATTTATGGGCACGGGCGCTAAGATTTCACCTACCAAAGGTCCATGAAACACATGGCAAACTTTATAATCCAATTAAGTCTGATCATTTTGATTTATATATATAATTCTGATTCAGAGCAGTTTGCATGCAGTTAATGAGATTTAAATAAATATGTTCCGATTCTTGATTGAAAGTGCATATGTATACGTACATTTATTCATGATTCGAGCAATTCATCTCAATCATGTTGTTGAAAGTTTCTTGGAGATGATCATATGGCGACGGCACCAAATGATATTCTATCTTTCATGTCCCTCCAAGACAAGGCGGCTCAAAGTGGTCCATTTTCCCCCACTAGGAAAATGGGCGTGTCCGAGACATTGAAGTGATTGTGACCATACAAGAAAAAGAGAAACCAACAAGCAGAAAAAAGGCATCAAATCTGTATACATTCCATTTGAGAGGTCGAGCTATTGGACCCCACAAGTTTCCCAGATAGCCGCGCGCTTGGAACAGGTTGTTTTCTTGTTCAAATTTGACCTAATTCGCAATTCACCAGTTCTATCGCGATCGTCATAGTTCATCGAGCTACAATTCAGATCTGGTTCCTTCGCCTATATATGCAGCAGCATTATAGTGCGGCCAAATGCATGCGAGATCAACATAACAATCCCTCAAGTTTAGCTGATAACAGAAACTCTGCATTCTCTCTTCACCACCACGTCCCGCCAGCATGAGCTCAACCAAACCCTACGATGTGGAAGAACAACCTTGGAACACCAGCCTTTTCGGCTGCTTCGATGACTTCAAAAGCTGTAACAGATACCTGTTCATATTGGCAGCTTCTTCTTTCCCTTTCTCTTCTACGTATCAAGGAATAATTCCATGCAACTCCATTCCATGTTGCTTGCAGGCTGCCTCACCTTCTGGTGCCCATGCATTACCTTCGGACGGATATCAGAGATTGTGGACAAAGGGAGACATGTGAGTATATATTTTCTGTATAAGTGTCCACAAATGTGTGAGGACTGCTCCGTATCATTGTTATTTTGCGCTTGGATTATACTTCAGGTACATGGTATTTTTCACATAATTCCTTGATATAGGTCGAGTTTATTCTAATAGTGAACGTTCAGGACGAACTGTGATAATATCAGGTCATAAATCAAGCCAGCGCATGAAGAATTCAAGTCACAGTTCATAGAGCAAACAGAGCCAGTTAGTTGAAGTTCTCAAAGGCTATTTTTATTTCTCACTTACTTATCCGAGCTTGGAATTGCAGCTTGCATCTCGAACGGCGCGATCTTTGCGCTGCTCTACCACCTGAATACGTGCGTATGCCTCTATTCATGCTCCTACCGAACCAAAATGAGACGAGAACTCCGGTTGAAGCAAGATCCTTGCAATGACTGCTTAGTCCACTACTTCTGCATGCACTGCGCACTTTGTCAAGAGTACCGAGAGCTCAAGAGCCACGGAATCAACTTGGAGAAGGGTAAAATCCCATTCCTTTCCAATATCTTTGTGCCGGCAGCTTCCGAATAGTGTACATAATAGTCTTTTGAAGTGTCGATTTAAGTACTAACTTGAAAATGATTGGATTGGTGTGTAGGATGGGAAGGAAATGCCAGCCAATATAGAGAAGTGGCAATGGCTCCAAAGGTGGAAGGCGGCATGAAGCGCTAGAGTCCTGTGGCTGATTAAGGGCAACATCTTATGTCGACCAAGAATGCAATTCTCTTTTATGCAAGTAAACTTGTTTCTCGGAACAACGTATGTCATGTATTGTTCTTATCCTATGTGATTTGTAATGTCGGAGCTCAGCTCCTTACTGTATTATCTATTTCATTTGGTAGGCGCACTCTGTGGTAAGAGTTTTGATTAAGTTTGTTCTATGAGACTTTTCGGGTGAGTATTGAGTTGTCAACTTATGAATCTTTTGATAGCAGTGCTCGGTGTATGATTCTTCCCGTTTGTTTGGTCTTTGTGTGGAAGGAATTTTAGTGGACTTGTGTTGTCGCTTTCCCCATGGAACATTGATGGTACCAAAACTGCATATTAACATCGATTTCTCTATTTATTCATCGCAACTTCGTACATAGCCTTGAACCTTCTACATAACATTTAGGTTTGATTATCAAGAATCTGGTTAATCTCTTTGGAGAATCTTAATAACTAAGATTTTCAAGATGGCAACAAGGAAACAAGGCACACAAGCAGTATGGCCACCACCCCAGCCCAAACCCACTTCATCCATTGCCTGCTCTTCCTTTTTATCTAATTTATATAGAATAGATTGCTCATCCCGCGGACTCGCGTCATGAGCGGCAAGCAAGGTTGCGAGCGCCTTGCGGGAGAGATGTGTGGAAGGTACATGTGTCGAATCGCCAAATTTGAACTCTATATATATGGTCTTGATAAGTGCAGGGAGATATTTTTCTATATCTTAGGGACCAAACCTTCATCCCTTATAATTTAATCATGGGATGTGCCATGAGGGGAAAAAAAGAAAGATGTGAAGGCTGGAAGATAGGCACTATATCTAAACCTAGTGTTTGCACCAAAAACTGACCAACATTTGGTTATTATTGACATATGATAGACTTAGTCAATGAAAGCAGATTGGTCATTTATGAATAAAATTTTCAACAACTTAAATAATGGACAACTTAACAAATCGACAAAAGTTGGAGTTTATAATTTGATGCAACTGTCAATGTAGTGAAATAAAGTAACCATCAAGTTAGTAGAATAAAAGAAATTGTCAAGGTAGTGGAGTCAATATAACCATTGATGTAGCCATTCAGTAACAGTTTGTAACCTCCCTTTATAATCTTTGTTGATAATTATTGATTGTGGCTTTAAAAATGTCAAAGCTGAGATGGCCAGAAGATAGGCACTAAGCCCACATCTAGTGTTTCGAATCACAAACATGAACGAATGAGCATTCTCATCTATTCGGATCGAAAGATAATGAATCAGAATCAGTATAAAATTATTGATTTGCAGAACATCTGTAAAGCACGTGCTGGACAACAACATTCAGAGAGAACTGCTCCATGTTCACCCGATTCCACTTTTTTCTTTTTTCTTTTTTCAAAATAAGACTTCATGACTAACTTGAAATATGCAAAACCAAGATAGAAGACTTAGAATATAATAAGTTCTAAAGTGGATCAGGCAGATTGGCAAGTCAATCCTAGATTAAAAACTTATTGCATTGGGCCTTTGCCAACCAACCCGCGACTTGGCTTGCCTCTCGACAACATTGGGCCAAGGAAATGTGAGCGAAAACTAGTAGCTTTGATTTGACCTCAGTGATAAGTTGGAGTGATTCCCATGAAGACTGATATGCTCCCTTCACCGCACGAACTAAACTTAAACTATCTGACACCAGCATTATTCTGTGTCCTCTTCTATCATCCAGAAAACTAGGGTCTTAAGCAGCGCTTTTGCCTCTACGAGCTCAATCGAGTGTACTTTCACCGATCTGGCAAAACCATCGACCAAACGACCGTGACTATCTCCGCATATGCAGCTGATGGCCCCCTTCATCGAGCCCTCCATGAATGAGCCATCAATGTTCACCTTGAGGGACCCTTCGCTGGAACTTGATTCGACATTTGCGGACCATTGCTGTGGTATCAAAAGATGAAAACGACATAGGGACATGACCTCTTATGCATTCACATGCACAATGTCCCAATACATTTCTATGTTCATGAATGCATCATCTATATTATTGTACTTTTGTTGATTCAGTCATTAACCTTTTAATTTTGTCAATTGAATCTTAAATTTGCATTTTAACAATTGAGTCCATCCTACTGATTTTGACTGAAAATCGTTGACATGGACATTGGCCATCCTATGTTACACGAGCCGTACTACAATACTAAAGTAGTCAATTTTAAATAATATTTTAATATTTTTCGAAATTTTTATTTTTTAATTAATTTTATTTTCTTTTTCTTTTTCTTTTTTTCCTTCCCTTCTTCCTCCTCTAGTCGGCGAGGTGGACGTCACTAGAGTCTTGCAAAGTTTGCCCTCGTCAACCACTAGCAAGGGTAAGTATCAACCTCACTAGCTTGACAATGGTGAGCCTTGCCCACCCAGTGACGGCAAGGCTGACCTCGTCACCCATAGGAGGAAGAAGGAAAGAAAAAGAAGAAAGAAAAATAAATAAATATAAAAAATTATTTACATTAGTGATGATCATGTCATTTAGGATGGTTGGCATCCACATCGGTGATTTTGGTCGAAATTGGACAAATGGACTTAATTAACAAAATGTAGAAATGTTTAGGACTTAATTACCAAATTAAAAATGATAAGACTGAATATGCAAAAGTATAATAAGTTTAAGATTTTTTAGATAATTTTTCGAATATTGCAAGAGTGCAAGAGTACAAGACTACGTAAGGGAGCTACGACGTTAACCATAAAAGGACCTCTTCTATGCATGACACGCCTTTCTTTACAAAGCGGAGATGAGCGAAAAAATACATGTTTCGGAAAGCCAATCATAAGGAATCATGGTCTAGAAGGGAGATACTCTTTTCTTTTCTTTTTTTCCATTTATGGGATGAATCTAATTTGGCATTCCGAAGATCCATTTATATGAACTATAATCGAGAGAGCTGGTGTTTGGAGGGGTCACTTCTTTTCTTTTTTTTTTGGTTTGAAATGTAAGTATCATTTATAAGATGACGTACAATAGCTTAGGGGCATTCCCCATCATTACAAAAGATAACTAAGAACTCAAAAAAATGGAGTGAGGGATTCTCCATATAGTAGCCAAAATTACATTTGTCCGGGAAGGTTTAAAATTTTTGTAAAATGATGCTCGGCCCCCGACAAGCTTACGAATTTTAGCCACAATGATGGAGACATCATTTGACTTGTTTTGGAAACGTCTACAGTTACGTTCCATCCAAATGCAATAAATGGTTGCTAAAAAAGTTACTTTGAGAAGCCTTGCCGCCAAATCCTTGCATTTGGTAGCCCTGATCATCCATTGAATTTCATCATTCCATCCTCCTAAGTTACGGTGAATTCCGTATTGTGCAAGGATAATACGCCATATGCTTCCCGTCCATGTGCACTGAAAGAATAGATGATCTCGATTTTCTAGATTATCCAAACAGAAATTACAATGGATTGCTACTGCGGCCATCCAACGTGATATGATATCTGATGTTGGGAGTTTGCCTCTACAAACTAGCCATCCGATAAAATTGTGTTTGCTAACCCCACCTGTCCATATCAATTGGTACCATCCCACAATCGGTCCAACATTCCTGAGGGGTCACTTCTAATACATCATAAGAACATGACACCGTGCAAGAAGGAAATGTTTTGAGCAAGAGCAATCCAAATTCGACTCGGTCTAAGCATGATTAAATTAAGATCAACGCGACATGATACGCTCCACCCTATCCTTTAGAAAAATCGAAATTTTTGCCCATCGGACCGAACTTAACCCATTCTATTTGCTAAGCCATGCGACTACTTTTATTGAAAATACTTGTGTAACAATAGGGACGCATTGTAGCCCATATTGAAACATTTCTCGATGCAAAACGACATTAATAACCAAAAAATGGACCCAACGACACGTGGTCATCTTACGTGGACGCTACGGTGGCCGACAGGTTAACGTGAAGGTTGACATGTAGCTGGCATTAGCAACAGTGCCGGCAATGAATGGCGATTTGTTATTGCTTGGTGAAGGCATAGCTTCACATGAACAAAGTGTTGAATGACTTCTTTCATTCTTGTTTCAGGTACGTTCCAGGTTCATTACTCATGTGACGTGTAAAAGAAATCCACTTAGGAGGTTTCCATCGGAAATTACTGAGACGGCATTATCCCACGTGTAATGACCATCGATTATTGAACCGTCATTTTCAACGAAAATAAATCAAAATTATTATATTAAAATTTTGTGTAAAATTTTAGGATTGGATTGGTCAAAATGAAAAATTTACAACTAAGTTGACATCTATTCAATAGGTTTAGGATTGATTAGGTAATTTTTTTGCTTAGAAGTGGATAACTAAAATGATGAATTAAGTCGAATCTTATTTGCTTACGTTTTTATTAATTGAAAGAAAGTGACAAAAATTCCGTCAAAACCAATCTCTTTTTCATTTTATTGCACCTTGCACCCCTCTAATTTCCAAACCTACATATATTACCCTCCAATTTGTCGTAATGGGTAAGACTAAACCACCGGAGTTCTCAATAGCGTGAATCCTCATAATTACTGCGCATAAGGCATCATAGGTTTTACTACCTTAAAGTGTAGCCAATTCACATTTAAACCACGGATTTTGACCAAAATTACTAATTTGAATTGGGAAAATATCAGATTTTCGCATAATCAGTGCTCTACTGGGTGATTATGTTTTACTAAGGACACATGATTGCATATTACTAGCGATCATTGCATTTCTTATAGGCATATGATAAGCCCGCCAGGATCCATCAATGATGTATAGAACAAAAATCATCACTACATTTCAAGAGGGGCAATTATGAAAAATGTCCTAAATCTTTTGCACTTGAGTCAATTCAATCATAAATCCTTCAATTTGATCAATTTAGTCCTAAAAGTTTTGATAATTTGCCAACATAATTCTTCCTACCAATTTTGACTAGAAATCATTAATGCGGACACTTAATGTTCTACGTGGTATGATCGATGCTAATGTTAACACTTTTTGTGACCTTTTAGAATTTTTTTTTGTTTCCTTCTCTTTTCTTTTATTTTTTTCTTTTTTTCTTGGGTGAGGTCACATCCTAATGGCTAGCGAAGGTTGCCTCATTGGGCTTAGGAAAAAAACCGTAAACGAAAAAAGAAAATGAAAAAGAATTATAAATTACAAATTAATTAAAAAATTAGAAAAATTATCAAAATTATTTACGTTAATGTCACTAGGCCATTCATCTTCAAAGATAGGCGGCCCTACAAAAGCCTCACTCGAGACTGATTTGTGTTTCTCCTTCACATTGGCAATTTTCAGCCAAAATTAGCCAAAATAACTATATTGGCAAATTATAAAAATGATTATAAATAAATTAGTCAAATTAAATGGTTAATAATTGAATTTGTACAATTCCAATAAGTTTGAGATTTTTTTGGTAATTTTTCCCTATTTTTAGGTTGGCCATGAAAACCTACCTAAAGTGGTCGACAAAATCAAGACATAGCTTTACAGAAAAGAGAACTTTAATCTAGCTTTTCTAGTTCAAGGGTACAAGTCTAGAAACCTAACAAATCAAAGTCCCATAAAACCTCGGCAAGCCTCATAAATCGATTAAATCTAAGCCTTTTGGCATGTGTAGGAGGCCCCAATTTGGAGTAGCCTACTCATGGTCAATGAAAATTGAATAGGTAATTCCCTCTATCAAAAGTGCAACTCATATAGGTAATTCATCTCGATTATTATCTCGAATTCTCAATTCATCATTGCATGGCAAGCGCATCATGTGTAAGTTGCAACTTTGCAAATTGGGCGCATATTATTCTACTTCTGTGTAAACTGACCCATTCCTTCGGTCCATCATTGTAGCTCATGCTCGTCCGATTCACAACCTCGCGGATTAGAATTTTCCACATAACTTTAGTAGGAAGTTTAATGCTCATGTGTAGTTCTTGGGCTGTTTGGCAAGTTAATTTAGATGTTTGGCATGTGTCGGGCCAATGAACTGAGTGACAAAACACGTCGGGAATCGGACACCATTGGAGGAAAAACCAAAGTGTCCTTTCTGCTTTGCACAATCAAAAGGAGACTAATGATTTGAAAGACAACTGAAAAGACAAATCTTGCATAATTGAGAGGGCACACATTCCATTTATTTAGGGCCGCACTTCTACTGAACTTTCATAGTTGCCCTCACTTAAGAAGGAATGCATTGATAACTAAATTAGATGGTTAAAAAGTTATATACTTCCCAACATCAAGCATCAAACTAAGTTGTAGCCAACCCTTCTTTCAAAATTAGCATTTTGTTACTAAGAAATTGAATTTTGACACTCGAATCATGTCTAATGAAAATAATACCGAAATTAAGAGATCTTACAATTCAAGATAAATATGAGAAGAAGACATTATTATTACCACTATAGTACTCATCAAGAAACTACGAGGTCTCTAATTATGTGTAAATGAAAATAGCGCGAAACTTTCATGCTAGGGACTGCGTCCTCAATGGTCTTTAAAATCATGTCCGTCCCATTGCCATTCATGCTTCATCTAGAGTGAACCGGATATCAAAAATCTCTTCACCCCCCCCCCCGGCTCCTCCCTCTTCCCACAGCCCACCAGCATGAGCTCAAGCAACCCCGACAATGTCGAAGAACACCCATGGAGCACCGGCCTCTGTGGCTGCTTCGACGACGTCAAAAGCTGTAACAATATAACTGTTTCTGTTGCCAGCTTCTTCTTTCCCTTTTTTCTCCACGTATCAAGGAATTAATCCAGGCAACTCCATTCCACGTTGCTTGCAGGCTGCATCACCTTCTGGTGCCCATGCATCACCTTCGGACAGATATCCGAGATTTTGGACAAAGGGGAAACATGTGAGTATATTGCTTCTGGATACATGTCCACAAATATGTCAGAGTATCGCTCCATACCATTGTTATCTTGCACCTGGATTATACTTCAGGTACATGGTTAGTTTTCAAATAAGTCCATGGTAATAGGTGGAGTTTCGTCTAATGATGATGAACGTTCGGGACAAAGTGCAATATTATGGGGTCACAAATCAAGCTCGCACATGAAAAACTCGAGTCACAGTTCACAAAGCAAGCAGAGCCGGTCTATTAGAGTTCAACAGTGGACATGTGATGTTGAATTTAATGAACTTACCCAGATTCTGGATTTGACAAAACGCAGATAACATAGGAGATAAGCTTTCCCTGTGAGAAAGGCTAATTTATTACCCAAAAGTCACAAAGTCTACTTATATATTTCCACTAACTTATCCGACCTTATATTGCAGCATGCGTCATGAACTGCGCGATCTATATGCTGATCTACTGCCTGACTTCGTGCGCATGCCTCTATTCCTGCTGCTACCGAACCAAACTGCGACAAGAATTCGGGTTGAAGGAAGATCCGTGCAATGATTGCTTAGTCCACTTCTGCTGCATGCACTGCGCGCTTTGTCAAGAGTACCGAGAGCTCAAGAATCGCGGATTCAACGTGGAGAAGGGTAAAAACCCTTTTTCTTTCCAATATCTTCTTGCCGGCTAGCTTCCGAAATAGTGTACATACTAGTCTTTCGAAGTGTTGATTTAAGTACAGACTTAAAATTGTAGGATGGGAAGGAAACGCCAGGCAACATAGCGAAGTGGCAATGGCTCCAAAGGTGGAAGGCAACATGAAGCGCTAGAGTCCTATGGCTGCTTAAGGGGCAACGTCTTATATCGACCAAGTAGATATTTCTCCTTCCTGTACTTGATTATGCAAGTGAAGTTGTTTCTCGGAATATCATATATCATGTATTATTCTTAAACTGCGTGATTTGTAAAGTCGGAGCTCAGCTTCTAATTGTATTATTGAGTTTGATTAAGTCTGTCCTGTAAGACATTTGTGGTGAATATGAATTGTCAAATTATGAATCTTTTGATAGCATTATTCAACATGTGATTCTTTTTGTTTATTCTGTCCTTTTGTCGAGGGAATTTCAATGGACTTATCATCATTACACTTCCCGCGAAACATAAATTGTATTGAAACTACATAACATAAAGGGTCGATTTCTCCGTTTATTTATTGCAACTTCTTAACCAGTCTTGAACCTTTTATGCCCACAATGACTCCTTGTTCTCATCCGTCAAGTGGATCGAGTGCAAAAAGGTCAAGTCTTCAAAAGAATAAGCAATCGTGACATTTGGGAGTTAAAAGGCAAATGGTTATCAACTTTTGCTCTATTTATTTCGCAAAAAAATTAAAAAAAAAATATTTTCAAAAATAATGGTTTATATCACTTAATATAATTAATTAATAAAAAATATTTTCATTATCAATAATAGTTTATGTCTAAACATTTTCATGAACGATAAATTTATTTTTCAATCATTCAAGTTATTCAAATGATTATTTTTTGAAAAATATTTCCTAAATCATTTGTTTCCACAAAACAAACGCACCTAGGTCATAAGATTTTCCCCACTCCATATGGAACTCTAATGTAATAATTTTGAATTGAAACGCATATAAGGCATGAGCACCTTGGCGGACCTAGGAGGCTCGTGGTAGCCTCCACCCCACCTAGGACGAAATATTTTCTATATATGCTCTGATTAAATGAAAATTTTATGTCTTACCTCCTTACCTCAAATTCTTAGTCCCCCATCGCATGCACAGTAACAGTGATTGGTGCACAATCATAAGGAAATAGAGAGTAAAAGCGGGAAAGAGAACTTGAGATACAAGGTTATATCGTGCTTCATCCTTAAACTAGGGTTGCATTCAGCAGAAAATTCGAGCTAGATTCCTGTGTCATCCTATCGATGGGGAGTTTGAACACCACCCCAACAATATTATCATATGTTTTTATACCAACCAAATATTATTATGTATTTACACAAATCGAACCACAGAAATTGAGTACGCCAGAACCATATATGTGCCCTCCATACCGAGAACATCAAACATGAGCGTCTCGGGCCACCACAAATTCCCATCATCAATTGCCAACCATCTTATATACAAGACCAAAGCCATTATGAGTATTCACAATACAAACTCAAAAAGGGAATCAAAATAGAGAAAAATCATCGCAAAACCGAATTTCCAAATAACAATTTGGACACCCAATTCTGTTCAGAAAAATCTGCCATTGCAGTAACAATCATGCACCGGACCACAAATATCCACCTCTCGGACTTCCGTTCCCAGACATCGAGCAAATCAAGCCACTAATCTAAACAAACGAAGCGTGTACAACAAACAAGCCAGACAAACAATGCATCACGGGAATCGGAGCAAGATAATTGATGGCCGCTAACATAGCCAGACTTGCACTAATCTTCATCCCCTTCAACTTTACCCACATCAATAAAGGCCATCGAACTGGGCGGCAGAGCACGGTGGGGAGTGGGACAAGGGAGAAGATGAGGAAGAGGAAGACGACGTTGTGGCGGTAGAGGAAGTAATCGGACTTGGGGGCGGAGTAGTTCAACCAAAGGGGGCTAGGGCTGTGCGTGAGATAAGATGAGAGTGAGAGAAGAGAGAATGTAAGAAAAATGTTTTTTGTTTCATTTTCCTTGATTGGTTTGTTTTCCTTGGGCTAAATCCTGAAAAATTCGGAAAATATTTGTCTTGAAATTTATTTTCCACGAAATTAACAGAGCCCTAGGCTCATAAAACTTTCCCCACTTCATATGGAACTTGGACTTAATAAATTCGAATTTCGACCATATAGGGCATGCGCACATTGGTGGACCAAGGAGGCTTGTGGTAACCTCCGCTAAGGGTGAATAGTTCTAGGTTCCACCCAGTACCTAAACCTGCTTATCGGAATAAGTTCCCTAATTTTTGGAAACTAAAACATACCCCACATGCCTAAAAACCTAGAACCTACCCTCTTGTCACTGGTTTTGGGGTTTACCCAAGTTCCACCTATACTCTCAATTGAATGATTGTAGTAAATTATCACCCATGATGATCACCATTTACTACAATTCATTTATCACAACTCATATTTAAATACACAAAGATCATAAAATATTAACAAAGTAAAAATCTCAATCATGGATATTCGCCAAAAATGTTAACTCAAACTAATAGTATAAAATTACACACTTATAATTGGACACCTTAGAGTGCCAAGATTGTGTAAAGATATAGAACAAGAAAAACATAAATAATTGTTCTTGGTTCCAAATTCTTGACTCTATATAGAACCCCTGTTGAAACAGGTTTCCCAATTTTTCTAAAACTTGCCTTGCACTCACTAATCCAATTCTCAAGTCTTGGTTTTACCCCTAAACCATACTCACCCATAGCCTCAGCCCCTTCTAGGACAAAATATGTGCTATAGTATGTTTTTTAAATCAAATATTTATCTCTTACCTGCTTACCTCAAATTCTCCGTTTGCCATTGGATGCACAAAGTATGTATAAACTACACTTTTGCAACATGTGCATATGATTCCATAATTGCACGACTCGCATAAAAGGATAAGTCGTCGATGGCCACCACTAGCTCACTCCTTCGATCTATCATTGTCGCTCATTCCCGCATTGCGATTCACAACCTCATGTATTAGAATTTTCCACCATGACTTGAGCAGGAAGTTTGAGACTTTTACGCAAAATTTTTGGGCTCTTTGGCAACTCATTTAGATATTTTGTATGTGTTGGGCCAATAGAATGAATGAAAAAACATATCATGTGCATTGGACAATATTAGAGGAAAAAAACCAAAATGCCCTTCCTCTCTGAAAAATCAACAAGAGACCCGAAATCCATGAAAATATAAAACATAACGGACGTTTAATTGGAACATGGCAACTTATGTGAGGTGCAAGTGTGTGATGTGTAGGATGAAAATCTTGGAAGAAAGGATGGAAACTTCTTGGCCAGTTCCGCTTGCGCAGTCAACATTCTATTTTCGCGTAGGCACCACGTCCTCATTGGTCTTTAAAATCACGTCCATTCCATTGTCATTCACGCATCATCTAAGGGTGCGACTAGCTTTTACCCATTCGTCTGTCTTCTCCCTTTCGTGTTTCACCGGGTGCCAGCACATCAATCCCCAAAGTGAAGCCGATATCAGAAACTCTGCATCATCTCTTCACCACCCACAGCCCACCAGCGGGAGCTCAACCAGACCCCGCGATGGGGAAGAACACCTTTGGAGCACTGGCCTCTGCAACTGCTTCGATGACATCAAAAGCTGTAACAGAAATCTTTTTAAATTCCCAGCATCTTCTTTCCCTCTTTTTCTTCCACTTATCGAGGAATAAATCCATGCAACTCCATTCCATGTTGCTTGCAGGCTGCATCACCTTCTGGTGCCCATGCATCACCTTCAGACGGATATCAGAGATTATGGGCAAAGGGGCAACGTGTGAGTGTGTAACTTCTATATATGGGTCTGCAAATATGTCCGAGGATCACTCCATACTATTTTTATTTTGCACTCTGATTATACTTCACGTACACGGTTATTTTTCGAATAAGTCCTTGGTATAGGTGGAGTTTCGTCTAATGATGAACGTTCTGGAGAACTGTAATAATATTGGGTCACAAATCAAGCCTGCGCATGAATTACTCGAGTCACAGTTCGCAAAGCAAGCAGGGTCAGTTAGTTAGAGTTCAACGTGGGATTATCCCGATTTGACAACTTATTCAGAAAATATGGGAGATTAATTTTTCCCTTTATCCGAGTTTGGATTGCAGCTTGCTGCACGAACTGTGCAACCTTCGCGCTGATCTGCTTGCTGACTTCGTGCGCACGCTCCTATCGACGCACATGCTCTATCCATGCCCCTTACCGAGCCAAACTGAGACGAGAGTTCGGGTTGAAGGAAGATCCGTGCAATGACTGCTTAGTCCACTGCTGCCACATGTACTGCGCACTTTGTCAAGAGTACCGAGAGCTCAAGAACGGCGGATTTATACGTGGAAAAGGGTAAAAACCCATTCTTTCCCAACATCTTCGTGCCGGTTAGCTTTCAAATTGTGTACGTGCTAGTCTTTTTAAGTGTTGATTGAGTACTGACTTAAAATGGTTGGATTGGCGTGTAGGATGGGAAGGAAACGCTAGGCAACATAGAGGAGTAGCAATGGCTCCAGCGGTGCAAGGCAACACAAGGCGTTAGATGTCGAGAAAACTTCAAGTTTTAATGCTAACAAAACTTTCTATTACCTTAAACAAGGAACACTTCTAGTACATAATGTGGAAGAAGACTCATGTGTTGACATATTCAACAAAGTCTATCTATTACAGAAGAATGCATAAACTGACGCAGAGAATCTCATTCTGTCAGGAACCCAGAACGATCCTCAAGGATCAGAATGAGGACAAGGTCCCCAACGGCTACAAATTTCACTTATCTTACTTATATTGGTTTTGCTAATCAAATTGATTGACAAGATCAATTAACGAGACATTTTCCAAATAATGATGGAACACTTATAAAAACCTAGATTTTGCTTATATGGGCAACCAAAATTAAGTGGAGTTTAATCTGTCTTCAACAACTAGGAAATCTTTAATCTTGCAAATTAGCCGATGCAAACATGATACATGCTCACAATATAATTCACTACACATTTCTCAGACATGAGTTGCAGGAAAGAATAATACGTGGTCACATTTTATTTCCAAAACCCGTCTTGCTTTTATGCCTCGTCGGGGAATATACCATTCTTATTTTTCTCGTAAAGCTTGACATATATACGCCCGACAGCTCGAGGTTTTGTCACTTTGTAGCTCATACAATCAATACGCATACGTCGAGACATAATTAATTAGAATAGTCAAGCATGCGATAATTTCCAACAATCATATAATTAATCCAATCAGCAATCCAACATACATTTATGATTACTAACACGTGAATAAATCTCACCATTCAATTATAAATAAACCGTACTATGCACAATTAAACCTCAATCAATTATTATTAAAATTAATAATAATAAATCCGAATTGCATAAATAATAATAATTCCGAATTTCAATAAATAATATTAATCCTAAATTCAATCAATAACAACTAATTCCGAATTTAATAACTAATAACTAATTTCGAATTTCAATAAATAATATTAATCCCAAATTCAATCAATAACAACTAATTCCAAATTTAATAACTAATAGCTAATTCCGAATTTAATAAATAATATGAAGTCCGAAATTAAAAAAATAATAATAATAATAATTCCGAATTTTAATAAATAATAATTATTTCGAATTTAATAAATAATAATTTTAAAAAATTATTTCTTTTTAGTAAAATACTCTTAATCCGGATTATCCCACTAATCATTGGTTACTCTAACTAATTACCGTTAATTATCCATAAACATGTTTAACCACATAAATAACACATAATCGCGATTAACTCTAATCTAATCTCTTCCTAAACGAGTTTAACGGACTAATCAAGGATTTAGAACGTAAACTCACCCGGTGACGAATCCCACGACACCAACGTGACAGTGACGACAAGGTGGATGAGTGGCGCCTCTGTTTACCGAAACCGAACATTTCGGAACCCGTATGTCAACTGAAACAGTTTGGACCAAGCTGACCCGCGGGGAAGGGGGCCTTCGCGGCGGCTCCAACCAGTTGGGACGGGCTCCGGTGACCAAACAGTGGTGGCTGGGAGCGGAGGCTGGCAGCTACGAAACTGGCAGGACAGAGGAGGAAACGGGTTGGTTCCGGTGGCTATCGGGCTCCGGCAGCGGGTCGACGAAGTGGCGGCGCGGTGACGGCGACTAAGGCGGCGAACGAAGGGGGCGGTAGCGGCAAGGGAAATGTAGCAGCAACTGATGTAACTAGTGTATGCACCTAGAGGGGGGGTGAATAGGTGTTTAGGAATTTTACGCGCTACTAATATCAGATTATTGCAATCCACAAACAGAAAGTAAATAGAGAGAGTTAGAGAAGGTTGCAAACACCGATTATAGTGGTTCGGCTTTTAGACAAGCCTACGTCCACTCTCCGCGACCAGCCAATCGGCTGTATTTCACTATATGATCAACGGTGATTACACACTTCCGAGTGTTTATACTTGGTGAAAATCTGTCTCACTAAGTCACTCACTTTTGTAATACACTGAGATCACTCAAATACGCTCTATGAACAACAATTGAAGAACAGAATCAGCTTTGGAATAATGTTCATCTTATCTTCCCTTAAGTCTTAACCTATCCTTAAATACTCTCCAAGCCACATTCGACCGTTGGCTCTTTCCGTGAGAGTTCCGTCTTTCCTTTCCCGACAGACTTTATAAGGCAAGTCTTTTTGACCGTTGAGAGTAGATCGGATCCCCTTAGATTCTCGTTCGCCCATACAATCGAATCCGGGCTTCCATAAGTGCTCTATTCTTCTTTGGAAGTTGTCCACTAATTGATCCTGTAAATTAGATTAACAGAATCAACATAAATAAGGTAAGTGAAATACTCTACCGTTGGTGATCTTATCTTGTAGATACACCTTAAGTCTCGTCGACTTTAAGTTAGTCCGCTTAGAATTTCGATGCACGGTCGACTTTAATTCTCGCCCGGAAGACTCTTCCGTCTCGAAGGCGGCGGACTCTAAGGCACCCCAAGCTTTATCTTCTGCTTCAAGCGACTTTAAAGCCTAAGTCTTCCTGAGTTCTTTGTCTTCAAGAGTTTAGTAAGAATCTCAATCATAAAATGTTTTGTAGACATCAAAACTAGGAGTTTCCTCAACAATCTCCCCCTTTTTGATGATGACAAAACATTTCAGTTATATGGCTTTAAGTCCCTGCAAAATATGGTTAGATAGAGCCTACTTCCAAATATCCTGCACAACTTATAAGAATAGCTCATATCAACCCTGTATAGATAATACAGCAGCAACAAAACCTCATTTCATTAGTGTACTAAGCATATAAGAAAATATTATCATAATAAAATCAGAAACCAACTATGTCATGCACCCAACTATCAAATCATCAACAGTTGATAACCATCAGAAGTCAAAAGCCATATTACTCTCCCCCTTTTTGTCAACCTCAAAAAGAATGAGTCAGTTCAAAAACAGTTTCTAAAAACAGAAGATGTTTTTAAGAAGATTTCTTGTTTGGGGTCCGAACAAGGGTGAAATCCTCCATATCCGATGCAGACTTCTCACCCTCGTCAATACAATGATTGACCGTCTTCTCAAGATTTTCCAGTCTTTTGTGAAGGAGGTTTCCATTTCAATCTGCCGATCCTTGATCTCACTTAGAAGTGCCAAGATCTTCGATAATCAGCATTCCCAGATGAAGCTTCTTCGTATTTGAAATTCAATATTTTCAGACGATGCTCCCCCGAATTGATGCTTCATTCTCGTCCTTGTTGTCCTTCCTTTTCCCTTTCTTTATCTCCCTCTTCTTTTTCTTCTTCTGTTTCCTCTTCTTCTTGATCTTCTTCTTCTGGATCTTCTTCTGGATCTTCCTCTGGATCTTCCGCCAATTCGGATACATCATTCTTCTCATGTTCTGTGTGGAGAATGTTTTCTGCATTTGTTTCTCGCCTTCGGTTCGACATTCTCTCGAGAAGTTTGACGCATATTTGCCGAATTGCGGAGATGCTTTCTTCTTCTTCTTCTTCATCTACCAAGGTAGAAGTTGTCTTCTCCTTTTAGAACTTGGCTCGGCGCTAGGCTAACTCTTTACCTTTTCTCTTTGCTGTCTCTCGCTCTAGCCAACTCCTTTTCCTTTCGTCTCCAAGTCTCTCGCAACGTCCTTCAATCTCATCTTATTGATCATCTTCATGTCAATAGCCATTGTGGGAAGAGTTTTAGTGCTGAATTTACTGGGTATGTCTATTTTTAGATGCTCAAAAATCCTTGTCACTAAAGCTCCATAGGGTAGCTGCCCTTTCTCCTTCGACACCGTCCGATACATATGCAAGTAATATTGTGTGAGGCGGTGAACAAGATTCTCCCTTTTCAATAGCCCACATTAACTTGGCCTCAAATTTAGATACATCAGTTTTTGATGAGGCTTTTGGACGAATACAGCTGATAATAATCTTATGCAAAATAGTTCTTGCGAAGTTAGAAGAGGATAAGTGATAGTGGCCCTTACAGACTTTGTAAGAAACTTGCAAACTGTTTCATAGGAGACGTCTATTGGCCTGAATGATCCTCTTTCAACTTTTATAATGTCAGCCAGAATGTCTGTACTAACATCATAGAACCTGTCATTCACACTGAATTGCATTCGATCTGGAGAGAGAAATGTTAAATTCGAGTAAAAATATGCTGTTAGTTCAGGGATAAACAAAGAGCGAGAATCGGTGCAAAATTGGTCCATCTGCAATTTTTCAAGGCTTTCCCGCAGATTTACTTCAGCAGATCCAAATAATCAAAATCCACAATTCTGGTTCATGATTCCTCGATCCATCGCCTGTTGAAGAAGGTTTTATGTTCTCTGGATCGAAATAATTTCCCGCTTGTATTTCGAACTACGGCCTATACCCATTCTAACTTCAAAATTTCTGTATATGTTCTCATCATCATCCTTCATACTATCCTTGCTTTTCCCTTTATCACTCACTTGTTCTCGTGCGAGTGGCTGGTGAATCTCGTGGCCCGCATCTTTGCTTGAATGAGCCTCCGAGTTCATTCGCATATCCTTCCTTTCTCAAGAAGAACAATTTGACATCATCTCTAACATTTCTCTGGACTAATTTCTCATATCTCCTCAATATTATATGAGGGCTTTCAGTCGGTGTGGGTAGAGTTAGTCCAGACGTACCTCTTCGTGAGTAATGTCGTTCTTCGATTGTGATATGATGGCTCTTGAAGATTCTTCAGGATTATTTTGAGAGGAGACTCTTGGAGAATGTTCTTGGGTATCTTCGGAGGTCCGTGTGAGATCGAAGTGCGTCTGTCCTCTGTCGACTCTTCTTCCTCCTTGCCCAATCTGTTTGATCTCCTTCTTGGGGATGGAGATCTTGATCTGGATACGGAGGATCTCGAGGCCATGTTCGAAGAGATTTGGTTTTTGGAGAAGATTTAGAAAGAGTTTTTCTCTGTTAGGGTTTTTCAAAAGCGTTACAAGAGTTAAGAGACATCCCGACTTTATACGTTTTTATACCCCCTTATTAGAAGAACAAATGAACAGTTGCGATTCAACACAAATTAAAACGGCAGTTATTTTAAACTCGAAAATATTCAATAAGCACATGCCAAAAATATACAAATTAATCATGTAGATTAAAGAAACTTACCAGAATTGACCAGATTGAATTAAGGAAACAACTTACCTTCCCAAAATACTATAATTTTCCTTTTTCAATAGTCTGTCCGCACGATTCCTTTTTCTCAGACTTTGTCCTGCTCTTATAGAATTTATAGAAAAGGGTTAATAATATTTAATCTCTCACATATAGAATCGAATGTACCTTTGTCCAGCGGTTTTGTGAAGATATCAGCTAATTGATTCTTAGAATCAATAAATTCCACATATATATCTCCATTTTGCACATGGTCTCTAATAAAGTGATGTTTGATTTCAATGTGCTTTGCTCGAATGTAGAATTGGATTCTTGGTGAGGTTTATAGCACTTGTATTATCACATCTTATTTCGGTGCAATCTTCTTTCTTTCCATAATCCAATAGTTGCTTTGTTTCATCCATAAAATCGTGGGAGCGACTTCCAAGAGCAACATATTCGCTCTCTGCAGTTGATAGAGCCACCGTGTTACTCGCTTTTTGGAAGACCATGATACCAGCATTTGTCCAAGTAACTGGCATGTTCCAGATGTACTCTTCCTGTCTACTTTACATCCTGCTAAGTCAGCATCTGAGTAGCCAAGGAGAGTAAAGTCTGTTTCTTTAGGGAACCACAGACCCAGAGATGGATAAGTAGCTATGTACTTGATAATACGCTTTACTGCTGTAAGATGAGATTCTCTTGGATCTGCTTGAAAACGAGCACATACACATACACTGTATATAATGTCTGGTCTGGATGCAGTAAGATAAAGAAGAGACCCAATCATACTTCTATAAGATTTCGATCGACTTTCTTTCCGTATTCATCCCGATCAAGTTTAATGGAAGTTGACATTGGAGTTTCGGTCTTCTTGCAATTTTCCATCCCAAACTTCTTAACCAAATCTTTGGAATATTTCTCTTGATGAATGAATGTTCCTTGTTTTGATTGGTTAATCTGAAGTCCTAGGAAGAAAGTAAGTTCTCCCATCATACTCATCTCGAATTCCTCCTGCATAGACTTTGAGAAATTCTTGCACAAACTTTCATTAGAAGAACCAAAGATAATATCATCTACATAAATTTGTACTAAAAGGATGTCCTTACCTGCTTTCTTGATAAATAAAGTTGTATCAACCATACCTTTCTTGAAGTTGTTGTCTAATAAAAACTTACTGAGTCGTTCATACCAGGCTCGAGGTGCTTGTTTCAGGTCCATACAGGGGCCTTTTTTCGGTCCAAAACATGATCTGGCTTTCTTGTTTCCTCAAACCCGGGTGGTTGTTCCACATAGACTTCTTCCTTGATAAACCCATTTAGAAAGGCGCTCTTTACATCCATTTGAAATAGTTTGAAATTATGATAACAAGCATAGGCAAGTAAAAGTCTCGATTGCTTCTAATCTTGCCACCGGAGCATAGGTTTCATCATAATCTATTCCCTCGGATTGGGAATAACCTTTTGCCACAAGTCTTGCCTTATTTCTGGTGACTTTTCCAAGTTCATTTACTTTGTTTCGAAGACCCATTTGGTACCGATAATTGTCCGTCCTTTTGGTTTAGGAACTAATTCCCATACATCATTTCTCTTGAACTGATGAAGCTCCTCTTGCATTGCCTCTATCCAGCTTTCATTTTCCAGAGCTTCATTAATACCTTTGGGTTCAATTTCAGAAATAAGTGCAACAATACCTGTATCTTTTTTGTTCCTTGATCTGGTTTGAATCCCCTCGTTGATGTTTCCGATCACGAGCTCTTTGGGATGACTAGACTTATGCTTCCGGTTTACTGTTCGAACTTCAGCATTATCGAAATCTTCTCGTGGATGCAGAAATATTAGGCTGAGTTGATTCTCCTTCATGAATTCCTTCTTTGACTATTTCCTGAGAAGATTCTGCTATGTTGAAACATGATCTTTCTGGTACAAAGATCTCGGTGCGATTCTTCATGCACTATAACACTTTGTTTTGGAACTTCGCTCCGAAACTTTACATTCATGGATTCTTCCACCGTCGAGTGTTTTTATTGAACACTCTATATGCTTTGCTAGAGTTTGAATAGCCCGAGAAAAATACCTTCATCCGACCTTTCTTCAAACTTACTAGGTTGACGATTAACATTTTTAAGAATATAGCAAGGACAACCAAAAACTCGAAAGTATGAAACAATAGGTTTTCTATCTTTCAAAATCTCATAGGAGTTTTCTCAAGAATAGGTCTTAGAAAAATTCTATTAATAATATGACAAGAAGTAGAAACTGCCGCCTGTAACCGAGTTGCCACCTTGCTTTCTATAAGCAATGTTCTGCCATTTCCTGCAGAGATCTATTCTTTCTCTCCACAACTCCATTTTGTTCGGAGTGTAGGGAGATGAAAAGGTATGCTGTATACCATTTTTATCACGAAGTCTGAAAAATCTTGATTCTCAAATTCTCTCCCATGATCTGTTTTGATACTTGAAATAGAGTAACCTTTTTCATTTTGAACCTTCTTTGCAAATGTTGAGAAAAATGAGAATGTATCTCCTTTGTTTGCAAGAAAAATACCCATGTAAATCGAGAGTAATCGTCTACAATCACAAGACAATATTTCTTACCTCCGATGCTATAAGTTCTGGTAGGTCCAAACAAATCCATGTGAAGAAGCTCAGTAACACACGGTTAGTGGATATATGCTTTTTAGATTTAAAAGAACTTCTTACCTGTTTTCCCAGTGTGCATGCAGAGCAAAGTTCTGTTTTCTTGTAATTTAGTGAAGGTAAGCCACGAACAAGCCTTTTGTTGGCAAGCTTGGAAATTTGTTTCATGCTGACATGTCCAAGTTTGCGGTGCCACAAATCTGCTTCATCTTGGACTGATAAAAGACATTTTGTAGTGTCTACATTTATATCCGTAAGATAAATGTTCCCATGTCTTCGTCCAAGAAAAGTCTCGTGAAGAGTCAATGCTTGTTCCAAACATAAGTTCTCTTTGAAGTTTATTCTCAAACCAGCATCACATAACCGGCTGATGCTCGAAGATTGTAGTTTAATCCTTTGACTAGAGAAACGTTGTTGATGATTAGGCTGCCAATCTTGACAGTTCCCGAATCCTATAATGTTTCCTTTAGTATTTCCTCCAAAAGAAACTGTTCCTCCCTTAATTTTCTCAAATTCAATGAACATCTTTGAGTCTCCAGTCATGTGTCTCGAGCATCCACCGTCCAAGTACCATTTCTTCTTTCTTTTGAAGCTTACCCGCAATGTTTACAAGAACTCATTTTTCTTTGGTACCCAAATTTTCTTGGGTCCATTATAGTTAGTAGTATAAGCCTTTTCTATCCAATTCTTTTGAACAGTCTCCGAGACTTTAGGACATTTGTTTTCAAAATGTTCTTTTTCTCCACAATTAGAACATTTAAGATTATTCTTACCAATGGGTTTAACAAAATTACTTTTGAAATGATTTTTGTAAACTTGTCGAGGAGGTCTCTGTCTAATTCTTTCCTTGACTTTGGGAAAATCAATCAAGGAATCATTTTCTTTATAAAAGCCAAGTCCCGACTTGTCATAATAAGGAATTTGAATAGAAAGAATATGCTTTGAAGGGTTTTTGATCCTTTTGAGAACTTTGTGGTAATATCTAAAAATTCCTTTTGAGAACATCATTCTCTTTTTGCAAAGAATCTTGATTTTCCTTTGCTTTCAAAAGATTCTTTTTGATAGATTCATTTTCATTTAAAAGAATCTCTCGATTTTCCTTCATTTCCAAAAATTCCTTTTTGAAATCATCCAAATTTTCCTTCAAAAAATCGTTCTTTTAATCAACTTGTAATTTTCCTTTTTTAATGTGGAGATCCTTTTCAAAGTAGTTTTTAGATTAGAACAAAGCTCATTTATATAATCTGAAACTTCTAAAGGAATAACAGAATGATTTACCTCGATTTCTCTGCATGAGTGCGAGTCCGATTCGGAATCCGAATCAATGTGCCATAAGACAAATGTTTCCATATTCGTCTTCACTATCCTCAACTTCGTATCGCTCCATGTTTCAGCCTTGAGAGCCTTCTTGTATTTTTCAAACTTTCCCTTGTTCTTTTTGAGTCTGGGACAATTCTGTTTAATGTGCCCCTTTTTCTTACACTCAAAACAAATTACCTCTTTTGCATAATCATCATCGTCATCAGACCTGCGTTGTCCGGTATCGGCTCCGCTTTGTTTTCCGTTGTTGAATTTTCTGCCTTTTCTGTTTAGTTTCTTTACCTTTTGATCAGCAGTGCTAGTTCCTCATCATCTAGCTCTTCTTCGAATCAGTATCATCGAATCGGTATTAGACTTAAGAGCGATAGACTTCTTACCTCTGGATTCCACTTCCTCGTTCATTTGTTCTCGCCTCATAGGACTGCAGAGTGCCTACAAGCTCATCAACTGTTAGTGGTGAAATCCGCAGAGTTTCTCTGATAGATGTCTTCACATTGTTCCATTCTTTTGACAGTCCTCTTAGGAGTTTGTTGACTTTCATTGGTCCAGGGACAGGCTGTCCTTGATATGCCAAACCGTTTACAATTTCTGTAAAGCGACTGAACATATCTCCTATTGACTCTCCCCTCGTTTCATCTTGAAGGATTCGTATTGACCAAGTAAAATATTTACTTTGGTCTCCTTGACACGATCGGTTCCTTCATATGTCACATGTAGTCTATCCCATACTTCCTTCGCTGTATCACAAGAAGATATACGATTATATTCATTAGGTGATAAAGCACAATATAGGGAGTAAATAGCCTTTGCATCAAGAGTTTGTCTCTTTGTCATCTCTTCTGGAGAGAGAGTGGCTGATGATTCTGTTTCTTTCTCATCAGTGCTTTTTGAAGTCTTTCTGATGTTATCAGTGGGCTGAATTCCCCTATCAACCACATCCCATTCCAGTGGATCTTTCGACCTGAGAAAAGCTTTCATTTTATTCTTCCAGATATTGTAATCCTTGCCATCGAAGTAAGGTGGACGAGTGTTGCTCGCCCTTCAATTAAACCTGGGTGCAAGAATACTAGCCATAGAGGATCTTTAACTCGAAGTAACAAACACTTCAAAACTTGAGCACGCGGCTCTGATACCAATTGATGTAACTAGTGTATGCACCTAGAGGGGGGGTGAATAGGTGTTTAGGAATTTTACGCGCTACTAATATCAGATTATTGCAATCCACAAACAGAAAGTAAATAGAGAGAGTTAGAGAAGGTTGCAAACACCGATTATAGTGGTTCGGCTTTAGACAAGCCTACGTCCACTCTCCCGGCGACCAGCCAATCGGCTGTATTTCACTATATGATCAACGGTGATTACACACTTCCGAGTGTTTATACTTGGTGAAAATCTGTCTCACTAAGTCACTCACTTTTGTAATACACTCGAGATCACTCAAATACGCTCTATGAACAACAATTGAAGAACAGAATCAGCTTTGGAATAATGTTCATCTTATCTTCCCTTAAGTCTTAACCTATCCTTAAATACTCTCCAAGCCACATTCGACCGTTGGCTCTTTCCGTGAGAGTTCCGTCTTTCCTTTTTCCCGACAGACTTTATAAGGCAAGTCTTTTTGACCGTTGAGAGTAGATCGATCCCCTAGATTCGTTCGCCCATACAATCGAAATGGGCTTCCATAAGTGCTCTATTCTTCTTTGGAAGTTGTCCACTAATTGATCCCGTAAATTAGATTAACAGAATCAACATAAATAAGGTAAGTGAAATACTCTACCGTTGGTGATCTTATCTTGTAGATACACCTTAAGTCTGGACTTTAAGTTCGAGTCCGCTTAGAATTTCGAGTGCTGGTACGGTCGACTTTAATTCTCGATGGTACGGTCGACTTTAATTCTCGCCCGGAAGACTCTTCCGTCCGAAGCCGGCGGACTCTAAGGCACCCCAAGCTTTATCTTCTTCGCTTCAAGCTGCGACTTTAAAGCCTAAGTCTTCCCGAGTTCTTTGTCTTCAAGAGTTTAGTAAGAATCTCAATCATAAAATGTTTTGTAGACATCAAAACTAGGAGTTTCCTCAACAGCAACAACAGTGCTCAATCGAGCAGCAGTCGAAGAAGAAGAATAAGAAGAAGAAAAGGAAGAGAGAGGGATGCATGCAATACATGCATAGCGGCTGAAGGGGCGGGGGGAGGGGGAGGAAAATCCCCAAGCCTCTCCCATTTCCCTCTTAGATTCAAACGAAGATTGTCTCTAGGTCCAAACGGACAAGGGGCAATTTCATCCACGCGCGGTTCTCAGAACCGAAAATTACCGAAACACCCTTGGCTCAATAATACACAATGGGAAATGTCGGGTTCAATCCTTCAACCCAAATATTCTTATTTTGACGTTCCCGAACGGACGAAATTTTCAGAAATTAATGAGGCTGGAGTCCAATAATTAGTCCCGACGTCCAAAAAATCCCGACAACCGAATTTGGATAGAAATCATAACTAAGTCAATCAATTGCAAATCAAGTGTGTCTCAGACTAACATGTGGCTTTTTTTTAAGAATCGCGCGTTCATGAAGTCTTTTGTAGCCTTAACCATTTGGTTAGTATTTCGTGAGTGATCAATTCAGAGCGAGACCAACTAGCAGTGTATTAATGACTATGCATTCATAAAATCCACAATAGGTCAGAAAATCCAGGACATCACAACTTGGATCTAAGTTTAGCATCCATTAAGTACAAGTTTTATCTTTGTAGCATTTTTCTCAATCCCATTCAATGAATCTAGGTCTCACTTCTTTGTAGCCATAAAGATCTATCTCTAAAGAATAACAAATTGCAACATGCCAACTTTATCTTTTGCCGTGAGGTTTCTGCCTTTCCATGTACAAAAATTATATTTTCTTCCGCGAGGGTGAATTTTTGAAATAATACATATCTTTTTTTTGCATCTCTTTTTCACATAGGATTGTGTTTTGCGTTGGAGGAAATTTTCCTATTACGGGACTCTAATTTGATGACTAGAAACGTGCATATCGCAAATGATTTCCATGAAATGATTTTCAAACTTCAAGTGCTTGGTTGAACAAAGTTGGGTTGCTGTTCATTGTCATCCTATGTGTGCCACTTATCTTGACGTGAAAAGTTCTACGTAAACCCACTATTCTGAAAGTGAGATGAGAAAAGTTCTTCAACTTAAAAGGAAGTAAATCAGTATCCTTTCACCCCTAAGTTGTCTTGAGCTCGCTCAATCACCTAACTCAATGCATTGACGGACGACATATTCAAATTGCTAATGAACATCCAATCACTATGTGAAATGTAGGTCAAAATAATAGATTGAGCTAAGCCCATTACGAGGGTTCTTTCGAGCCTTATCTTGGACTTAACTACATCTGAGGCATGTTTTGCTAAGCCTTAGCTCAACTTGGATTAGCGTCCATTAAGTACAAGAATGTCGTCCATTTTCTCAATCCCATCAAAGACGAATCAGCTCTCACTCCTTTGCAGCCTTAAGATCTCCATCTGAAAAATAACGAATGGCAACCTGCAATCTTTCACCAAAAGTTGGATTTGGTTATGTTTCAATGTTCAATATTAGTGTTTTCTCATACCCCTTTGGCCGGATCATATTACTAGAAATTACAATGCTTTGTTCATCCGTCACGGCTCTATGACCAGTTGGTTTACACGTTTAAAGGCGACTTGTGTATGACTTTAACATGCACAAAACTCAACAGCTAAAACTCCCCCACCCCCTTCCCCCTCCCCCTCCACCTCCCGAGCCATCACTGACTCAGAACTGAGGTTGATCGGTGAGTGTTGGCCACGGGCGACCTCTGATTGGCTTCGACTTGAGATTGCGCACACACGAGAGTGGGGAACTAGGATTCTTCATTCGCTTTCTTTATTTGGTTGGTAAGTTTATTCTGATGTTCATTGATTGATTGGTAGTTTTTTTTTCTGCTACGAATTACAATTCGGCTATTTCCACTACTACCCATAGTTAACAAAGGTTTACAACAAAACCAAACACATTTATACAACTCCTAAAATCCAGCAACTTGTATTTACAAGCAATTACTAAGCAAACACATTACTTTGATAGCCGTTACTTCTCGATCATTGATAATTACTTCTGTAACTTGTAGCTCCACTTTCTGCCGATTGCAATGACCTATATTTTCGACCTTTATAGTTAGTGGCCTCCTGTGATCTACGGCTCTACAATAATAGAATCATGTCAATCTTACTTCTGCATGGCCATATAGTTTACCTAAGCAAATTGCGTTTGTAATTATCGAACTCTTTACTTGGGCAGTTACCTAGTATCTAGGTTGTCGTGATCAGTTTTAGTCGTGGCCTTCTTGTTGATCAAATTAAACTTCATTCATTGACACTCATGTCTCAAAACTTAGTAATTTCCTTTTACTTTTACTGCCGGCAAGTGTTTAGTGGTCTTGGCGATTTCTATATTTGCCGACTAAAAGCTCCCAATACTTAGTGAATTGTACTTTTGCCACATCTTTGGCCTCTCCTAGTCCGAGATTGACAGCCAGGAATTTGGGCATTTTAATGTGTCAACAACTTCACAAAATAATTAGCAAAGGATATTTAACTTTTAAATAGATTAGTAACTAACTTAATAATCTTCGGATAATAGCTCTTCCTTTTTTCCCTACATCATTAGTTTTTTACTTACTAGGATAATTGAGACCTTGGAATTCTCTCTTAAAGAACCTCTCATATTAAGCCAATAGTGTGTAAGTTTTCAATTGATAGTTAAAGCTACAAAAAATGCAGCTAAGACCTAATAGCAAAGTTCCATCGTTCTATCTGCGCCAAAGCATTATTTCTCAAGTTTGGAAAACATTACTCATCATTTCTCGTATATCACAATTTAAATGCATCATTTTTCTAAAATATAGCTCTTAAATTCGGAAGGATTTTTTGCTAAAAATTCGTACCAATACTTCCTTAATTTTTGAAATGCAAAGATGTTAAATAATTTTGATGGGGCCAAGATTTATGGATGAACATGTGTTTTTGAAAATAGGGGGCCTAAACATAATTTGGGGAAATTGGGAAGGCCGGAGCCCCATCCAGCTCCACTCTAAATCCGCCCAAGTTCATCGATACGTGCAAATAACTTATGGAAATACAACTCTAGAAGGAATTTGCCCGTCAATTCATAGGCTTAAGATTTCGGAAATTGAAGTTTAATGACAAAGGATCGTCTTGAGAAGATTAAGGCTTATCTGGCAATCAATGCGAAATTATTTAAAGCTCAGTTAAGCGTATCTCTGCTGGCTGGACTGTCTGAATTACTTTCATATGTTGTTTGAGAGACTTTTCATACTTCAATATGGTCAAATATTATAATAGTTGGAAAAGCCTACATGTCTAGTCTCTAATGAATCAAGTTTCAAGCAATTTGGAGATTTTAGATAAAATTTTTCCAAAATTCTAAACGCTGCTCAGGAAATACGAGAATGATTTTTCTTTAGTTTATTTTTTGAGTCATGTGCACTGCATTTAGTTTCTAGATCCTTCGAGTCCAGAGTCAATGTTATTGTTCATGTTGTGCCCATGGTTGTTGGTCTTTATCTTGCAAATCAAAATGTTGGTGTTTTGGTATTTGCCAAACCTAGAGGGTCATTCCAATTTGTGTCTATATAAACCCCACTCACATTTTCTCGAGGAAAAATGATAGTTTCAATGAATTTTTAGAAATTGAATTCTTGGATTTGAGTTTCATTGCAACCTAATACTTCTTTGGTGGATTCCATTTAGTGGTGAGTTACGTACTCACGCGTGGTATTTTAAGGTGGATTTCTTAGTGGATTTCTTAGGTAGCAAATGCCTATCATGTGATGTACCATGCATGGTGAAGTGATTTCCTTAGGTGGTAAGCATTTACCAACTTGTCATACTTATGTTATTTTTTAAATGTCTGACACCTCCGGTATCACTTAACGGCTTAAAAGAAAGTAAAATATATAAAGTAATACTAGTTACAAGGATCGCAGTGGAATTTACCGAGCAATAATGCTGAAGGGGGCACAATTACATGAGAGTGAGAATCATTGCCATGATCTACATCCCAAAAAAGCCCTCGGAGCTGTGAAATGCAGGTGCAACACCCTGGCCAATGTTGGGTAGCGAAGGAACAGAGCCGCGAATCCACCCGGATCCACATATGCAAGATTTAATTGTTTCGGCCATACAATACTTATAAAATCCGAGACTTTTCTTGATGTATCGTGACTGGCTAGAGGTGCCATGCCAACCGGAGGTGATCAATGAGTCGAGCAAGATGAGTTTGGGCAGGCTTCTAGCATAATACCTGTGCCCAAACTAACCCAAGCTAACGAAACCAGGCCAGCATCGTGTAGGGCTAGAGTTCAAATTTCATGAAAAATCTCACCAATCTCAAGGATATGGTAAAACGAGAGTTCAAGTTCAGAGGGGTGGTCTAAATGACATGAACATCTGATTTGGTCTTGGTGATTTGAGGATTTGACTTGTGCCGTGCGCCTAATTTTCACCCAAAGTTTCATTCCTCAACTGCTATAAACCGACCTCCACTAGATCTATATTGTATGCATCTCTTTTACTTAAAATAATATGAATATAGTAATATAAGAATATGGTAAATTCGTATCGCTTGTTTCAAACGATGGTTTTGTATATGGTTTTTTTTTTTCCATGTAGTAGAAAGCAAATTTCAGGCCACAAAAGATACCAAAATCATTATACCACATGCAATTTTTTTTTCTCCTTCATTTTGTGAACACAACTGACTGAACTTTAGACACACAAAGCACCACTTATATTACATATTCAAATTGGAGTACAACACCATCATGCACTGTTGAAAGCTTAACACACTTATAGTGGGCAGCCAAACATCCACCCTTTCATGCTTCCAAAGCATGTTATTGAGTACTTGAACCACACGTAGAACATCGTCCCTCAAATTTATTGATTTAACATTTCAAGCATAGTTTTTTCATTGCTCGGGAGCGGTGGCTTTGTCTGCCGCGTGGAGCATTTGAGTGAGGAATTTCATATAGTCGTCGGGAGCCGAAGTTTTGGCGTCTTTCTTCTTGTAAGCCAGCGCCACTGTCGCCAAGCAGCCATTGCCATGGTCAGAGAACTGGTGGACCACCTTCAGGATACTGTAAAGCTTGTGCGGCTTTTCACCTTCCAGCAGATTCCACGTGATGCACATCCCGTCGTCGATGATGGCCTCCACTTCGTCCTCCCAGGTTCCGCATTTATCTGCGGTACGTTTTTTTTTTCCCTTTTACTTTGAGAGATTCTAATATAAAACCGGAAAGTTTCGTGGCTCGTCAATCCTGTTTGTCGTTTTTAGTCTCATGGCTGTCCGGGAGACTCTTCTTGAAACCATTTCTCATAAATTTGTTCGAAAGCGCAATTATCTTCTAAAATGCTATATAAATTTGTAATAGGCATGGCTACCGCTATTTCCACACTCCTTTTGGGGGAGAATTATCAAAAAAAGCCCTAGACTTATTGTAATTGAGTCAATTTAGTTATAAACTTTTTTTTTGTCATTTTAGTCTTAAACCTTTTGTAATAGTGCCAATTTAATTTATTCAATCAATTTTAGTCAACTGACATTGACGTGATAATTTTTAAATAATATTTTATTTTGTCTAATTTTTTTATTAACTTTTTCCCTTTTCTTTTTTTTTCTCTTCTTCCTCTAGCTTCTTTTCTCATAGTAGCTGACCATTGTTATAGCCCTTGTTCAGCCTCGCCCACCCTCACCGGCGCGGGCAAGGGCTTTGTGGCCCTTGCCCCATTGGGAAAGAAGCCAAAGGAGGAAGAAGAGAAAAAAAAAAAAAAGAGAAAATTTTAAAAAATAATTGAAAAAAATAAAATATTATTAAAAATGCTACGTTAGTGTTGTCCGAACGACTGGTCAAAATTGGCTGGATGGACTAAATTAGTATAATTGCAAATGGTTTATGACCGAATTTGTCAAAAAAATAAGTTTATGATTGAATTAATACAATTGCAATAGGTTTTAAATTTTTTTGTATTCCCCACCCCAGCCTAAAGTGGGTCATGCTAAGTTAACCACCAAATTAGCCTTCAACTATATTAAGTATTTGTTAATGTTTCCTTACACCCTCTTTAGGCAATCTAGTGATCCATGAGTTACGGCTTTCCTATCTCGGTTTTGTTGACAAAATTTCAATTTTGTTCTTTTCAATTGGAAACTTATTTCGGGATTATAATTCATTTGTTCATTCAATCTGTAAGCACAAAGCTAGAAAAGATAAAGAAATGATAACGTAAAAAAAAAAGATCTAAGACTCTTTTTTTATTGACACCGTGTCACATGTTGGCCCCTAGTTGTTGAACTCACAACGATGAATTAACAACGACAATCCCATCATTTTTCAATTGGACAGTCAATCACAAAACAGAAGAATTGGGAGAAAATTATCGACTTTTTTGATTAATAATATGGCGAGATGACTAATTAATTAAGAAACGAAGGAGATATAGATACGATATGGAATTCAGGAATTAAAATTTGCTAGATCAAGTGACAAATTTTTGGACTTACCATCAACAAAAGTCCAGCACCTTTTTGAGCCCTCTTGGTCCCATTTGCCTTTGAGCAATTCTACGCTCTTAATCTGATCTTTCATGAGATCTGGGAAGCGGTAGGGTTCACTCCGGTAGATATTAAATAAATCCTTAGCTGATGAACGCAAGGCCTTTGTCTGCGTCAGTATACCGCCCAATAATTTCTCAGCCGGCGTCAGTCTACCGCCCAATAATTTCTCAGCCTGCGCCATCTCCTTCGCATATTGCGCCGTCTCCATATTCTGCATTTTTTATCTTGGAAATGAAATAAGGTTGAGGAAACTGTGCAGAGAGTGGAGAGAGCGTGTGTTTTAGCTAGACTCTGCAAATGAGCTGTTAGCACCGAAGCAAATTTATAGAAATGCTTAGGCCTTTTGGGTGAGCCAATTTTACTTTTCCCGAATCGCTTGTGCCCGAAGTATCGTACGATAAGTTACATCATGAGTGACGATGTAAATGACATCATGTGGATGATAGTGTTTGAAAATTAAATGGTTGGACCAGACCCACCTAATTTATTGTGGACAGCTATGACTAAAGATAACGGTTATGAGTCCGCAACTTCAATCACTAAATATGTGCATTTACAATGAGAGTTGTATTTACATGAGCAAGTCATTCCAACCCCCCTCCCCTTTTCGTGTGTGTTTTGCACTAATAATTGAAGAGGGAAGTGTGTTCGTACGAGGCACCTTTGTATTGAGGGAAGTTTGAAAGTGCGACTGAGCTATAATTGAAGTCATTTATGCTCAACCTAAAACTTAGATGAAAAAACAAGAAAAGAGGGATCGTTGCACAATCGTATTAACAGTTTTACTTATAGGAGAAAGTCATTTTCTCTCTCTCTCTCTACCTTTGCATACGAATAATTGAAGATGGATGTGTGTTTAGATAGGCAATTGTGTGGTCAGATGCAGGTTCGATCTTTAGGCATAGGATTCCTTATGATACAAAGTTCAAAGTGATGGACATCGCCGTGTCATCGATGGTCTCCATAGTGTCCTTCTAGCTTCTGCAATTATCTGAATTATGTATGTTTTCTTTTTGGAAATCAATCTTGGTAGCCAATATTTGTTCCTTGTTGAGATTCTAAGATAAAACTAGAGTTAGACCAAAAATTTAAAACTAGAGAGTTTCATGGCTCATGATCGATGTTAAGAGGACAATTGACAATAAGTGCCTATTCATGATTGTTCAAGCTCTGTGTACTTGTTCTTGTTTTCATCAATGGTTAAGGTTAATATAAAATTCTACATGTTTTCACATTTGATCTCGATTATCAAGATCATGGCTTTTTCGTATATTTTTTTAAC
This sequence comes from Angophora floribunda, assembly GCA_014182895.1. Lineage (NCBI taxonomy): Eukaryota > Viridiplantae > Streptophyta > Magnoliopsida > Myrtales > Myrtaceae > Angophora > Angophora floribunda. The sequence goes on along the minus strand of CM024711.1, from coordinate 25,269,302 downwards.
AAGATTGGAATACATGAGCATGAAATATCGCAAATTAGAAAATACACTATCGCTCAAAGCGAGTTATGACAATTTGTTATAGCAACAAAATGTGTGCTGTCACCATCACCGTCCCCATCATATTACTTTTTCCGAGCATTATCATCTACTTATTTGGAGGATATACCTAGGTCCACAAAAAAGGAAGCTTTTGGTAAGGATAGGAGGAATAATCTATGGAGCAAATTGCCCTATTGTAATAATAGATGGAATCAAATTCGCAGCAGTGTGGTCACCGATGAAAAATAGAGACAAGGACTGAGGTGCTTTAGTCATGGTTCAATTAACTAAAGTTTTATACTTCCAGGGAAGCTATAGAATAAGATGATATATGTTGCTAACGAGGTGCTTTGGTCATGAACAAATGATGAATAAGATGAGTGTTTTGTTTGTCGCAAATTAGTGAGTGCATCTCTCCGTTTTTTTACTTAGGTACTTGTTTGATGATTGAGTCACAATATCCCGATATGTTTGATCTATGATCATGTCGTAAACATAATTTGCCTGAACATTGATTAACAAGTTAGACCTTATATATTTTTACGTATAAAATGCATCCATAGATCACCATATATAAGCCCAAACAAAAATGTATAGACCCTCGCTTCATCCTTTATATCTTCCTTTCATTTTTCTTTTCATGCTGCAGAATCTATATATCCATGCCTTTAGTGACCGTGGTAAACAAATCCATCTACTTATCGGCGCCAGAACACCAGAGTCGACTTCTCATACTTCATCATCGCTGTTACCAAAGAGGACTCCATATGGAACTTGAACAATATTGGAGGAAAAAAACCAGAATGTCCTTCCTGCTTTGAAAAATCAACAAGAGACGCGAAATCCATAAAAATGAAAAACAGAAAAATGTTTGATTAAAATATGGTAACTTTTTTAGTTTGGAAGTTCTGTAGATAACTTTTCCTATTGGGCAACTTATGTGAGGTGCAAGTGTGTGATGTATATCTTCTTGCTTCGAAGAAAGGATGAGAACTTCTTGGCTAGTTCCGCTGGCGCGGTCAACAGTCTATTTTCGTGTAGGCACCACGTCCTCAATGGTCTTTCAAATCACGTCCGTCCCATTGTCATTCCACTTCATCTAAGAGTGCGACTAGCTTTTATTCATTCGTCTGTCTTCAATCCCCAAAGCGAAGCGGATATCAGAAACTCTGCATCACCTCTTCACCACCCACAGCCCACCAGCATGAGCTCAACCAGACCCCGCGATGGGGAAGAACACCCTTGGAGCACTGGCCTCTGTGGCTGCTTCGACAACATCAAAAGCTGTAACAGAAATCTGTTTAAATTCCCAGCTTCTTCTTTCCCTCTTTTTCTTCCACGTATCAAGGAAGAAATCCATGCAACTCCATTCCATGTTGCTTGCAGGCTGAATCACCTTCTGGTGTCCATGCATCACCTTCAGACGGATATCAGAAATTATGGACAAAGGGGCAACGTGTATGTAACTTCTGTATATGGGTCCGCAAATTTGTCTGAGGATCACTCCATACTACTGTTATATTGCACTCTGATTATACTTCACGTACACGGTTATTTTTCGAATAAGTCCTTGGTATAGGTGGAGTTTCGTCTAATGATGAATGTTCCGGAGGAACTGTAATAATAATGGGTCACAAATCAAGCCTGCGCATGAGTTACTCGAGTCACAGTTCACAAAGAAAGTAGAGCCAGTTAGAGTTCAACGTTGGACATGTGATTTCAACTTTTTATGAACATATCCCGATTTGACAATTCATTCAGAAAATATGGGAGATTACTTTTTCCCTTTAAGAAAGGCTAATTGATTACCAAAGAACAGACATAGGCTAGTTATATATTTCTCACTTACTTATCCGAGCTTGGATTGCAATTTGCTGCACGAACTGCGCAATCTTAGCGCTGATCTGCTTGCTGACTTTGTGCGCATGCTCCTATCCACACACATGCCTCTATTCATGCCCCTACTGAACCAAACTGAAATGAGACTTCGGGTTGAAGGAAAATCTGCGCAATGACTGCTTAGTCCACAGCTCCTGCGTGTACTGCGCACTTTGTCGAGAGTACTGAGAGCTCAAGAGCCGCGGATTCTATGTGGAGAAGGGTAAAATCCATTCCTTTCCAACATTCTCGTGCCGGCTAGCTTCCGAATAGTGTACATACTAGTCTTTTTTTAAGTGTTGATTAAGTACTGACTTAGGATGGTTGGATGGGCATGTAGGATGGGGAGGAAACGCCAGGCAACATAGAGAAGTGGCAATGGCTCCAAAGGTTGGAGAAAATGAGGAGCTAGAGTCCTGTGCTGATTAATGGCAACATCTTATTTCGACCAAGAATATAATTCTCTTTCCTCTACATGAATAACATATGTCATGTATTATTCCTATTATGTGTTATCAATAAAGCCGGAGCTCAGGTCCTAATTGTATTATTGATTTCATCTGGTAGGCGCAGTCCGTGCTAACGGTATGATTAAGACCTTTCGGGTGAGTATTGAGTTGTCAACTTATAACTCTTTTGATAGCATTGTTCAATATGTGATTCCTTCAGTTGGTTCCGTCTTTGTGTCCAGGGAATTTTATTAGTGGACTTGTCGTCATCGCTCTCCTCACGAAACATAAATCGTACCACAACTACATAACATTTAGGATCGATTTTTGATTCATTTATCGCAACTTCTTACCCAGCCTCGAACCTTCTACACCCACAAATGACTCCTTGCTCTCATCCGTTGATTGGATCGAGTGCAAATGGTTCAAGCCTTCAAAAGAATTATCAATCGAGACATCTGGGAGTTAAAGGTGAATGGAAGTCGACTTTTAAATCATAAGATTTTCGCTACTTCATATGGAACTTGGACGTAATAATTTTGAATTTAGATACATATAGGTCATGCGCACATTGGCGGACCTAGGAGGCTCGTGGTAGCCTCCGCTCCTCCTAGGACGAAACATTTTCTATATATATTATTTAAATGAAAATTTTGTATCATACCTCCTTACTTCAAATTCTCAGTTCGCCATTGCACACACAAAGTAGGGTTGATTGGTTTCCGAATGAGCTAATTCCCGCCTTGAAAAAGAGAACCGCACACAAATGGCATGTTTCATAAATTGAGAATCGGGAACTGCTTGCCGATTCTTAGACCCACTTGGGAACTGGACCATCAGTCTACTGCGATTCTTGAATGAGTCCATGAAACCAGCCGTATGATCACCATTACAACCTTGATCAAATCCGGCTACTCACTTTCAAGAATCTTAATAACTGAGATTTTCAAGGCAGCAACAAGGAAACAAGGCACATAAGCAGTATGATCCCCACTTCATTTGACTCGTGTAGAATAGATTGCTCCTCCGCTGATTCGTGTCACGAGCGGCAAGCAAGGCTAAGTGCGCCAAGAGAAGCTGCGAGCTACAAGAGAAGCCAAAGGAACCATTAGGGTTTTAAACATAAAATTAATATTATATATATATATATATATATTTCAAATTAGAAATCGGACTGATATTCACCTGTTCTAATTTATTGTGGTTCCCGATTCAATTTAATTCTTTTGCACACTCCTAACACAAATGTATAAAGTACATTTTTGCAACACGGATATTTACAGTACTATCATTTCACGGTACGTCTTATGCCCAACTCACCTTTTTATGGATCGAACAATGATGGATCGAAGGAGGGAGCTAGCAGTGACCGTCGACCAACTTACCCTTTTTACCCGCTCGCATCACAAATCACGACCTCAATGCAATAGAAATTTCCCCCATGACCAGAGTACGCGTTTCGAGACTTTTTCTGCATGGTTTCTCGGGCTCTTCGGCAGCTCATTCAGATATATTGTTATGTGTTGGGCCAATGGAATGAGCGACAAGACATACCGTGCGCATCGGGCAATATCGGTGGAAAAAGCCAGGACGTCCTTTCTGCTCTGAAAAATCAATAGGCAGTTCCGAAAGTCGAGAAAACGTGGAACACGAAGGAGGGTTGATTGATTAAAACAGCGCAGAGTTCTAAGATTGGAAGTCTTGTCGATGACTTCTTTATATTTGGCGAATTATGTATCGAGCGACTGCGTGATGTATCACCAAATACAAGAGCGACATACGTATTGTGCAGAGGACAAAATTCGAGCGAAAAAGCCAAAACAATTCGCACAATACGCCAAAATTTTGTGAAAAAGTCTAAATAGAAAATTGCCTAAGGCGTGTTGACACCTAAATTTTGGCAATTTGTTTAAGTGTTTATTAATTACATTAAAAAATTAGGGATTAATTTCTAACCCCTTAACAAAAAATATTTTTCATTAAAATCGCATCGCATATAGACATTAGGATCATTTGCATCACTAGTTTTGAAATTTATCAAAATAAAAAAATTAATTAAAAAAATTAATTAAAAAATCGAAAATTTAAGAAAAAATTAAAAATAAAAAAAAAACGTGGGTCCGGGCCAGGGCTGGGCCTGCCCGGCCCCCTTTCTCTTCTTTCCCTTCCCCGCGCGGGCCTGGCCCGCTTGGTTTTCTCTTCTTCCTCCCTTCTTCTTCTCGTGCGGCAGCGGCCACCTGCAGACAGGAAATATAAAATGGAGGCAAGTCAGCAGGAAGAAAGGCAGCAGCAGCAAGACAGCAGGAAGAAAAAGCAGCAGAAAATCAGCAGGGAGGGGTAGGTCGGTCAGCAGATTGACAAGGCAAAGAAGACACGCCTGCTGTGAAGAAAAAGGAGACCGCTGGAGAAAAAAAGAGAAAAAGGAGTTTTGGAGAGCGAGAGAGTTTTTGAGGGTGAGAGAGAGCGAACCGGAGGAAGAAGGAAAACTCGAGGAGCTGCCAGCCGTTGCCGGAAGCCAGTTGGCCGCCGTCGCCCGCCGTAGCTCATCCCCGAACGAGGTAGGCCTTCCTGAACCTCTATTATTTAATTTCGCGAGAATACCGGGCCGGAGCTCGCAGCCGACCGGCTCACGCAAGCTCTGGCCATCGTCGACCTTGTGTTTTGCTCCCTTTTACTTGCACTTCATGTCCGAAGACCCCTATAGCATGTTCGTGGCTCGGTTGAGCCGGAAATCTCTCATTTTCGTAGCGCCTGTTAACTGTTCGACGAAATGCCTCAATGAGAGAACCGAATCCAATCCTCGACCGGAGCTCGGCTTCTGGCTCCCGTTGCGTAGTTCGGGGTTAAACTGCTATCATACCCCGTTTTAGTCATCTCCATAGCTCTTAGGTAGGTTATTCCGCGCCGTTTGGTTAAGCTGAGGTGCGTTTTTCGCCTTCTCCGGTGACCTTCGGAAGCATCGGCCGGCTAGGGGGCGGCGGCGCTCGGCGTCGGTCGGACCGAACGACCGACGCCAGACGATGGCCTGGTGACAACCCCAAAAAGCAGGCGACGGCTCGTCGCGCGTGGAGGCAGGCTTCGGCGAACGGAGTTGCAGAGCGGCTTCCTTCGGGCGCGCATGGGGAAGACCTGCATGCAGAAAGACGTGGAGAAGAAGACCCAAAAAAAAATGAATAAAAAAACAGAAAAAAAAGGATTAAAGAAAAGCAAAAAAAGAGAAAGGTCAAAAATAAGATAAGGTCCAAGAAGAGGGGCTTCGCCGCGGGCCTGCTTCAGTTGGGCCGAATCGGCCACGGGCCAGTTCTTTTCTTTAGCTGGGCTAGGAATAAAAATAAAGATTGGGCTTTTTTCTAAAAATCCGCGTGGGTTTATTTTTTTAGTGGGCTTGAGGTCGGCCCGGTTTCTTCTGTGGCCCAATTCGGACCGACAGGGCCCGGGTCAGTCTAGTAGGGCCGGGTCCTCTGACCCGGTCCGAATCATTTCTTTTAAAAAGGCATAAAAAAATCGAAAATTCAAAAAAATCATAAAAAAAGAAAAAAATATAAAAAAATCGAAAATTTCAGAAAATTCAGAAAATGCATGGGAAATTCAGAATCTTGAAAATTTATGAAAATTTTCGAAAAAAATATTTTTTTAAAAAAATCGAAAATATTAAAATATTAAAAACTCCAAAAAAGAAAAAGTTTTCAAAAATCCCAAAAATACTAAGTTTGTTTTAGAGTTCCCTAAGAAGCTCTAAAATAATTCTTGACAATTTTCTCTTTAAAAGATGTCGGAAAATCATCGGTTTAAAATTGTCTTAAAAGTGAAACAATGCTTTCTGCTTTTACCTTTTAAATTAATTATCCTTGGATGCAATTGCCCTTGATAGCACGCTTATGATGCGATGATTATGGTTTCCCCCTTAGTTTAATTAGGATTTATTTTCGTCTGCAATTTATTTAATGCTTTCTTTAATTCTTATTCTTATTTTGATGATTGCGCACCCGTGATCGCTCACCTCATATGTTAGTGGTTAATTCTAAAATCAATCGAAACTGCGACAAAAGTCATTTTTGAAATGAACAAGATTAGGTACCGAAAGGGCACTAATTGGTTAATTAGTGTAATCAAGTCCCGACCCTGAATCTCAGTTACGTAGAAAGTGAGACACACTCCCATGCCCACTTGGTTTTAGCCAACCCCACAATAAAGCTGAGTGGCGACTCCTCATTTCAAGATTTTCAAATGCACATCCATATCACGCGGGGGTATGGGGCTTTGGGAGAACCCATGTCTAATGAGGGTCCTGGATTCATCCTTTGAACAATACCCATAAACCTATTTATTCAGACATTTCTCTACCCCATTCGGGACGGAAAAAAATAGATCGCGACAAGGCGTATAAATAACAACAATCGAGGAGGTTGATTTATGACTTCCCGATTGGCTAGCATCTCGGTATGGTAGAAGTGACATGCTCACTGAAACTCAGGTCTTCGAGTCCTGTGTATATGAAGTAGACGTGCCTTGCCTCAATTCGCAATCATAGGGAATCATGGGTTACTGTGATTACATCAGAGAGTCACTAGAGATGGTCGGCCATTCATGCCTTATAAAAAAAGAAAAATCGTGCACTAATGATGGGAAGTTTCAATGCGCCTCAGGATTTGATTTTAAATTGACATTATGCCCCCTGAAGTTCATCACTAGGAAAGAAAATGACCGTGTGCATTGCCTTGAAAAAGAATACAAAAGTGAGCGTAACATAAGAAAACAACATTAACCTCCACAAAAAGTTGACCTTTTGACCTTGAATTGAGGGATTCCCACGGCAGTATTAGCGAATGAAAAGAATTAAAAAAAAACGACAATGAGATCAAATTTTAAATGTACTAAGCATTCATACGAACGTGTTAGACCGATGTGCATTCAATTCGTATCTATCTTCAAAGTTAGCAAATTCTTCGAATGGAAATAAAAGTTTGTAGAAATTAGAATAAAAAAAATTTCAGAATTCTAGAGATGTAAAGAAAGCTTCTTTTGACAATATTCGTAAGTCACAAATTACAAAATCCTAATCAAACCCAATACACATCGCAAAATATATAAGAATAAGTACTACATAAAAGGCGCATAACCTACGAAGAAATTATGGATAATGATATAAATATTTTTTTAACTTTGACTCAATATGCAATATGATTTATATACTTCAATTTGTTTAAAGTGGTTCTTGAACTTTTAAATTGTTCAATGTAATTTTTGAAATGTTGCTACAAATTATTAAAAATTCATAAATCACATTGTAAATTCAGATATAATGTTGGTATCATTTTTTATAAATTAAATGTTCAGAGAGCCAAAGTTGATTTACGTCATTTTGGCAAAAAATTAAGTGTGAGCATGACGTCGTTTCGCGTCGCTTTCCCAATAATGCGTGCTTCGCGGGGTAACGGTCCAGGTTCACTGGTGTCACGCCAACAGACAACACGTGGAGGACAAAGTTTGGAAGAAAAGGACAAAAACCACGAACTTCCTTGGCCAGTTCCGCTTGCGGGGTCAACAGTCTTGCGGTTGACCGCAGACTCACTGAAGCCCGTCGCCAGCAGCAGTCCCCTTCGCCCGACGGACACGACAACGGTGGACCTTCCCGATGGTTACACTACCGTCGAAAGGAGTTCGAGGACAATTACTCCACGTCATTTCGCTAAGCTTTAGTTTCTCCTTTTGCTTTGCCCGGAGCTTATCCATGGAATCTTACTTTTACCTTTGCTTTGCTTTCCGGGTGCAGACAGATTTCTAGCGGATATGGCTGATGAAACTTTCTTGTCTTTCGCTCTCTGGTGTAGGGGGATACGTCCGTACGCGTATCAACGCTACAGTATCTTCAAGACTTCAGTTCTGCTGCATTAGCTCTTCGGTAGTCGATGCCGAGACATCCATGTTCATCCGTCAAGTTCATTAATTTGTCCAGGCAATCTCATGTTCACACCCGCGATGCTCATTGATCGCCTCAACTGAACGCCCACATCGCTGCGAATCATTTCATGGCCAAAGCTTACACGTAAAGATGTAATGAACAAGGTTTTAAAGAAGAGAATGTAGAGTTAAACAATATAGTTTGGCCAGATAACATCTTCCTCCCTCGATCGGGTTCTGGTCGAAGCCGACTGGAACTTCGCCAGGCGTCCACAGTGACGACTCGAATGGTTGAGCTCTTGTTTCCATGATTCGTGATCGTGGGTGTGCAGATGATGAGCGAATGCTCATCCATAGGATCGATTCTTTCTATTCTCGGTCAATGTTTTATGTTCTAATCTGAGCTGGAATTTCCGCATTGAGCATTGGTTATTGGACAATTTCTACGTCACAAGCTTTGGCCTTGTCCAGTCATAAGTCCACGTTAGTGACTTCCATCGACCAACTTATCAGAAAGACTCAATTAAAGAAATAAATAAATAGATCAGGATAGGGCAATCAAATGAGTGGGTGGGTCGAGTTGGTTCAAAAATGATTCTACTCAAATTGATCCATTTATATGCTATATAAATTTAGTGACCATTACCCGTCTCAACCTATATTACTAATTCGCATCCATATATGATCCAACCTATGAAAAATTGTATCCACCTAATTAATCCACGTTAAACTCTTCAGTTTATATGTTACTTGGATAAAATCATTATTTCGACTATAATATGCTAAAGAATTGGCTTTTAATATTGCATAGAATTTTTAATGTTTGTATTGATTTATAGTGACAAATCACATAAAGTTAGTACTTGGTAGTGAATTTATAAAATCACAACAACAAATGACGTAAGGAGTAAAAATTTTAATTAAATGAATTATAAAAATTATATAAGATGATTTATGCTGACCATCGATTGCAATGACAAAAGTAAAGATTATACTAATATGTAAAAATATAAAAGCCAAATGAATTTAAGGAAAGATAAACTCCAATAGCTAATGGACGAAATTTGCAAAATTAATAAAAAAAATAATCGTGAAAAAAATTGTCTTGACATTTTTAAGGGTCAATATCAAGAAAAATCCCAAACTTGTATAACCGTGACAAATTTAACAAATCTAATTTTTTTACCATTAAAAATTTTCAACCGATACACCCGTGATAAATTTGTTCCAAACTAATACATTTGCAACAACTTCCATTAGTTTCCATCAAATTGGATTAATATCACAAATAATCCCAAAATTCTGGTACACATGTGACAAATAGAGAATAAAACCATAAATTGATATATCAATCAATTGTCACATGTCATTTAACTCAACAATTTGATGATAAAATTTAATAAAAATAACATAGGGTAAATTTATCATAGGTGTATGAGTTTTGGGTTTTTTATGGTTAAAAAATTAGTTTTGGATAAATTTGTCACGATCGTATCAATTTAAAGTTTTTCTTGGTATTAACCTCATTTTTAATAATGGTGAAGTTAGGGACATCTTGTGGGCCCATCAAGAATTCACTAAACTTAAAAAATTCGAGGAATCTATTATCTTCCTAAAAAGGGTGAAGAGTGAGTTAAGGGGTAGGTTTGGTTTGGGTAAAAGACATTTAACATTCATATTTTTATGAGTTTTATCATTCTAACCTCATTTATTACCCATTTTCTGAATATAATTTACCTATATAATCACTCAACTCAACAAATATAGGTTAAGAAATGCATCTATGACCCATTTTGATAGGTTATTTGGAGACAACATTACAAAATGATTTGGGGATGAAATCACACAAACCTAAAGAGTAGAAAGACCAGTGGTGATTTGATTCACACATCGGAAGAATTCAAGTAAATTTGCTTTTGCAATCAAAGATGTTGCAATATAACACAAAAGCTAATAGGATATTGCAATTTAATCAATGTAAAATCACCGGAAAAATAAACAATGAACAATAAAGACCTCTAGAGATTTACCCGATTTTGTATAAATGCCAATACCTACTCCACAAGGAGATTGGGAAGTAGATGATCAACCAATTAATTAGAGAATTACAAAATTACAATTGCTCACATTCTCAAGTATTTCCCACACTTAAATTAAGCCCAAAGCAACGCACAAGTATTATCGGCTCACTCAGAAAACTCACGGAAAGAAAATCCGATACTCCTCTTTTTTGTCCCATGCTATATTCTGTTTAATTCATATTCAAAATTGGACCCTTCCTACTCAAATTAGGTAATTTGGTCAAAGCAAAGATATATTCTCAGCAAAAGAAAAGTCTCAAACTCCTCAAGACCCGTCTCCGTTGATGAATCTGACGGTTGGGTTCCGGTTTCAGCACTCGGCCAATCATTTCCCGTCCCTAGAAATGATAGGACGGACGAAACGCGTGCGAAAGGTCCCGAAGAGGCACGCAGAAAATTCATAGGCTTTTCTAAAGCGAATCGATCAACACGGACTCTCACATCCCGGTTGACTCGGAGTCAGTCAATACATGCACTTTCTCGGCTCCATCCTTGTTCTATAAAGTACAGCTCCTCTCCGCCTTTGAACGCATTATTCTATTCTCCAAGTTCCCGTTTCTCGGTCGCCGGGCATCCCTCTCTGTCCTTATTTGCATTATCCCAGAGGAGGGATGAGCACAAGCCTGCACCCGCACGCTCAATTTGGAGCCATGAATATTTCATCAGCTGCTAAAAGCACCGAGGACGACAAATGGAGCGGCTTCTCGTCCCCTCCGCCGCCACCGGGGCCTCGGTGGACGTCGACAAGTTGCTCCACTCCGACCACCACTCGCAGAACACGTCCCTGGTGGCCTCGGCTCCGCCCACGTACGAGGAGAGGGACCAAGTCCAGTGGTCCTCTGGGCTCTGCGATTGCCTCTCCGACCGCCGCAACTGTGAGTATCTCGGCCCCCGGAGCTTGAAAGAACTGTGTTAGATGTTCTACCTTGCTGAGTAACGAACCTGATTGTGTTTCTTGTTTGTGTTGCCAAGGTTGCATCACATGCTGCTGTCCCTGCGTGACTTTTGGCCAGATTGCGGAGATTGTGGATAAGGGCTCATCATGTAAGTTTTGACCTCCACCTAGTTTCATCTCATGTTTCCATCATTGCCAAACATGTTCTGCGGAAATCTAAGCTGGCAATCGAAATAGTCGCTTGCTTCTGCCATGGATTAGCTGCTGTTCTTCCAGTATAGAGCTTCTACTTTCTCAAATTTATTTGCTGCAACTTAAGAATGAGGAATTCTGAGGATCCCGAATTGAATGGGTCATCGCTTAGTTTCGTAATTGAAGATAAGATTTTAATTTTTGTCAGCCAATCATCATCGTAATATTATTTTTTTATTTGAGGATTCTTAAGTGGGGTCCTCTCTAGACTAAATAAATCCTTTAATATCATTGCCCTCACTTCGAGGATGCATCTCAACCATCCATTTGTCATCTTATGAGAGGCGGAGTCGTATCTAGACTGTTTTTGCTTTTATGGTCAGACATAAGTTGACTTAAAAAACTAAAAATTTACTCGACTGAGAGACCCCAATTCCTCATCATGTAACCATACTTGAAGCAACCATTGGAATAACCCTTATCACATGCAAAGGATTACGGTTCAAATCTCTATTTTTTCAAAGAGGATCGAGGTAGAATAATTTAATTTTATGTGTGAATTTCGAGTTTCATGTTTAGCAAAAAAAGCATAATAAAAGTCTAAAAGTAAAAGTAGATCAAAGTAGAGTAGGATTGATAAGAAAAAAATTACTTTAAAGTGTTATATTGGATAGTTCTAGTTTCCCCTTTTGAAAAAGTAAATTTCCTTTTTCGTTTTAGTAGATTTCTGAAAAAGTGGATAGGTGTAAAAAAATTATTTATTAAGAAATTACCTTGATTTCTTGAAAACTTGTTTGTGACTTACTGGCACTTAAGAAAGTACCAGCTCTCATTTTTTCCTTTTTTCCCATTTACTCATCCACGTTTCAAAGAGAGATTGATAATTAAAAGGAATTCATTTTGCTAAGTTACTACCCAAAACTAGTTGATTTAATTGGAGAAGATCGGTAAGTCACTCTAACTAAGGTTAGTAATTTCAAAAAAGATTTAGTCGCGTTAATGATACAAATATAAATTTAGAGGCTATAAAAGAAAAGATGGAAAATTGAAAAAAAAAAACTTAGTAAGTAATTTAAATGAGAGTTGACAACTCATCCTAGATTGTAGCTAACAAGAGAAAAGTGTCAGGGTGCGCTAATCTAGGTAAATAACACCTTAAATGAGTTAATAAATGCGTGAGATTGCTAATTATGATAAATAAATGTCGGTAATTCAATGAAAGAGTTGGTAAATCAAGAACCAATTAAAAGTCTTTAACTAATAAATATGAGAGTTAGTAATTCAAATCTATACATAATTAACCTAACAAAAAATTGGTAACTCGCTCTAATATTGATTGCCAATCTAATATAAGACTTACTAAATTCGAAATATTATCTAATTACACAAATAACAATTGACAAGTTACTCAAAGAACTAGTAATTTTCTACTTTAAAGAGTTGGTAATTTATGCACCGGTTAATTACCAACACGTCACTTGAAAAAGACAGTTGCCATCTACCAACCATTTTTGCAGCTTACCAACACTTCTTGCAATTCACTAGCAAATATAGAAATTCTGCATTTGATTAAGAACGTGTTTCATTTATTTTTGCCATGGTGTTTACTTCCTGTGGTGGACGATTGTGCAGCTTGTGGTGTGAACGGAGCGCTGTACACGCTCATCTTCTGCACGGTGGGCTGGTGCTGCTGCTACTCGTGCTTCTACCGAGCCAAGATGAGGCAGCAGTACGCCCTCAAGAAGAGCCCTTGCAACGACTGCTGCGTGCATTTCTGGTGCGAGTGCTGCGCGCTTTGCCAAGAGTACCGTGAGCTCAAGATCAACGGCTTCAACATGAAGATCGGTAAACCATAACATTCCAACTCTCTTCATCATCTCCTCCTTGCGGAACAAAATTAGACATTTAAATGGCTAAAGAAATGGTTAAAAAATGGTTTTACCAATCGCTGTAGGGTGGCATGGGAATGTGGAGAGACGGAGTCGCGGGATCTTGATGTCTCAAATGGCGCCATCTTCAGCACCGACGGTCGAAGGAGGCATGACCCGGTAGGCTCCGGATGAAAAAGAAGCTCCCTCCACCTGATTCGGGTGCACGTATGATTGAGTATTTTGCGTGCATGCGTGTGTTGTACTTTACGAAATGCATATCAAGCATTTGATGTAGATTTAAGAGTTTAGCTTTGACTATAACAGACAGGCGATACTAGCGCCGATACTTAGAGCCAGAGATATGGTTTCTATCAGCATATAATTCATGTATCTACTAAGCTTGAGAAATGGGGAAAATTACTAAAAAAGCCCTACACTTATTGCAATTTTTTCCGATTTAATCATAATTTTTTTTGGCTAATTCAATTATAAACCTTTTGCAATTAAGTTTATTCAGTGTATCCGGCCAATTTTAACCAACCGACACTAACGTGGATGTTGGTTGGTATTAACCATCCGGCCAACGCTAACGTGGCAATTTTTTATCAATTGTTTTCCTTTTTTTCCTTTTCCTTTTTCCTTTTCTTTTTCCTCTTCTTCTTCCTTTTGCTTTTTTCCCCACAATGGCCGACAAGGCTTCAGTGAGACTTGCTGGCCATTGGGTGAGGGCCATGAAGCCCTCACCTGTCGCCAGCAACGATAGTGGCCCTTGCCCAGCCTCGCTTTGGAGGCAGCGTGCGGGGTGGCTTCCCCTAGATTTGGGCAAGGCCAGCCTCATCATGACCTACTCCCTAAGCATCTTCGATGGCTTGAGCAAAGAGAGATGCAGATCTGGGGAAGTATAAAGCTAGTTTTCATTTTTATTTTATTTTTGCGGGGGTGAGGGGGAAAGAGGAGGGAAGAGGAGACCTCGAGAGGCGAGATTGAATGGTGAGCAACTGTTTCGACTGCTAAGGAAACTAAATAAGATCAAGAATCGCGAGACGACGCGTCCTTTCGCGTAGATGAAGGATTTCACTTCATTAGAGCGGGGATCGATGGCGAGGGTCAGCCGGCGAAACCAGCCGAGCAATGGACGTGTGAAGTGGGGGTATGCTGCTGGCTGTTCGTCTTCTCCCTCGGAGGTTGTCAGCATTCCATCTCTAACATTTTCCTGTGGGGAGACTTGAGTTTGACGCATGGAGAAGAAGAGAAAAAAGAAAGTGGGTGCTTGGATCCACTTCAATGGGTCGAGTGGATTCCTTAACTTGTCTAGCAAGGCCGTGGCCACAGCCGCCAGTGAGGCCATGGTGAGGCTGGCCTTCCCATGCCCCCAAGCCTCGTTGGCCATTGTTGGGAAAAATGCAAAAGGAGGAAGAAGAGGAAAAATCAAAGGGAAAAAAAACGGAAAAATAAAAAAATCGATAAAAAAAATTTGAAAAATATAAAAATCTATTAAAGAATTGTCACGTCACCGTTACTCAGACGTTCGGCACGTCAGCGTCAACCAGCCAAAACTAGTCAAATAGAGTAAATCACACAATTGTAAAAGGTTTAGAATTAAATCGGCAAAAAAAAAAGATTTAGGATTGAATCGGAAAAATTGCAATAAGTTTAGAACTTTTTTGGTAATTTTTTTTTTGAGAAATGTGATTACAACTAAGATTAACATGATGCAACTAATGTATGATGTCAATGTCTGAATTTTTACTCTGTGCTGTTCTAAGAGGAAATTCACTCGTGAGACGACTGTTTCAATTTAAAGCGGATATGATTTTTGTGACAATGCACGTGTGTATCGATTCGTGGTGTACTCTTTGTCAAGACGTCGATGATTGCCTATGTTTGAATGCGGCAGTGGTCGAGAAAGTTGCAAAGGCGGATGATCAATTCTGCAAAACACATGATGCATCATTGTAGGGAAGAACTTACAAGAAAAAAGAACAAAGTTAAAAAGAAGGCGGAGCCCTCTAGAGGACCAGCAATCGACCAAATAATAAAAGAAAGTGGAATGCAAACACGAAACTATTGATCCACCACACATTCTGTCGCGGCCTAAATCGAAGCCAAATCAGGCAGATTTTCGGTAACCACTCCGCGTCACGAATTTGAAGCCGAGAATGCTGAGTTGCTTTTATTTTGATTTGATTCCATGATCTAAGTCGTCCGAGTCGTCGCTAAATTTTGTTCGTTAATAAGAACTATGAAAGAGAAATTTACCAAATGGTCATAATGAGAAAGGGGTCATAAAGTATTTGTAGAATCTTCTCAAATGGTTGCAACTTGATGGATCAAATACATCAATCGGTTCTATTCAAAATGAAAGCTTTGAAGACTTCACACACTAACTACATATTTCAGCTTGTTTGCTTCTCAAAGATTTTGTGAGATTTCTATCCATTGTTCTAAAAGCTTAAGTTATTAAATGAATACGTGGCTTATTATTTATATATTATAACATTCCCTCACGTTTAATATGATCTTTTTGCGTGGACATATTTAATTGTTGAGGCAAATAGGATATTGTAATATTTTAATTCAAAATTCTCAGCTCTAATACCATGTGAGATTTTGTGAGTCTATAATTAACTGTTATAAAAATTTAAGTTATTAAATAAATATGTGATTTATTATTTAAATCTTTTAGCGACTTCCACTCGCTATTGTCAGCCAAAGCTTTTGACCATTGACTCTAATACTTTTATCTAATACCCTGCAAAAGATTGCCCATGAGCTACGTTATGCTTTTGACTACACTCAGCTGATTGGTTGGTCCGGGCTGGGATGGCATCTCTGTAACATTGCGGTCTTTCACCGCATTTGTAAATATGGACTTTGACTCGGTCAAAGCAAAGAAAAAGAAGGAAGTTGACTCAAGTCAACAAAACAAGGAATAGGGAACACCTTCAGCTTTTAAAGAACAGAGGAAGAGACTCACACAATCGGAAAGAAAGGAAAGAGAGAAAGGAAAAGTGGGCGAGGTGCGCTAATTTAGTAAATAATCTCCTGAATGAGTTAATAAATGCATAAGATTGCTAATCATGATAAATAATTGTTGTTAGTTCAATAAAAGAATTGGTCAATCAAGAATGCATTAGAAGTCTTTAAGCAATTCAAATGAGAATTAGTAATCCAAATCTAATAAGTAATTAACCTGACAAAAAATTGGTAAACCACTCTAATTTTCATTGCCGATTTAATATAAGAGCTACTTAATTTGAAATGTCATCTAACTAGGCAAATAACAGTTGACAAGTTACTCAAAGAACTAATAATTTTCTACTTTAAAGAGTTGGTAATTTAAACGCTGGTTAATTACCAACAAGTTACCTGAAAAAGAAAGTTGCCATCTATCAACCATTTTTGCGGCTTACCGACACTTGTTGCAATTCACTAGCAAAGATAGAAATTCTGCATTTGATTAAGAACGTGTTTCATCTATTTTTTGCCATGGTGTTGACTTCCGGTGGTGGACGATTGTGCAGCTTGTGGTGTGAACGGAGCGCTGTACACGCTCATCTTCTGCACGGTGGGCTGGTGTTGCTGCTACTCGTGCTTCTACCGAGCCAAGATGAGGCAGCAGTACGCCCTCAAGAAGAGCCCCTGCAACGACTGCTGCTGCATTTCTGGTGCGAGTGCTTCGCACTTTGCCAAGAGTACCGTGAGCTCAAGATCAACGGCTTCAACATGAAGATCGGTAAACCATGACGCTCCAACTCTCTTCATCATCTCCTCCTTGCCGAACAAAAATTATACATTTAAATGGCTAAAAAAATGGTTAAAAAATGGTTTTACCAATCGCTGTAGGATGGCATGGGAATGTGGAGACAGTCGCGGGATCTTGACGTCTTAAATGGCGCCATCTTCAGCACCGCGGTCGAATGAGGCATGACCCGGTAGGCTCCGGATGAAAAAGAAGCTCCCTCCACCTGATTCGGGTGCACATATGATTGAGTATTTAGTTTGCATGCGTGTGTTGTACTTTACGAAATGCATATTAAGCATTTGATGTAGATTTAAGAGCTTATCTTTGACTGTAGCAAATGGCAATACTAGCGCCGATACATAGAGCCAGAGATATGGTTTCAATCAGCATATAATTCATGTATGTATGAAGCTCGAGAAATGGGGAAAATTACCAAAAAAGTCCTACACCTATTATAGTTTTTTCCGATTTAGTCATAATTTTTTTTGGCTAATTAAGTCTTAAACTTTTTTGTAATTAAGCTAATTCAGTCTATCCGGTCAATTTTAACAGGCTGGCATTGATGTGAATGTCGTCAGTACTAGCCGTCCGGCCAACACTGTCGTGATAATTCTTTTATTTTTTTTTTCCTTTTTTTCCTTTTCCTTTTTCATTTTATTTTTCCCCTTCTTCCTCCTTTTCTGCTTTTTCCCCCACAATGGCTAGTGAGGCTCAGCGAGGCTCATCGGCCATTGGGCGAGGGCTGTGAAGCCCTCACCTGTTGCCAGCAACGATTGCGGCCCTTGCCGACTTTGCTTTGGGGGCCACGTGCGAGGCGGCTTCCCTTAGATCTAGGCAAGGCTAGCCTCACCATGGCCTTGCCAGCTGTGGGCAACCCGACCTTCCTCATCTCCCCCAATGCCGACTTCCTAAGCATCTTCGATGGGTCGAGCATCGAGAGAGAGAGAGAGATATGGATGCAGATCTAGGGAAGTATAAAGCTAGTTTTCGTTTTTTTTTTTTTTTGCTGGGGGAAGGGGGGGTCGGGGGAAAGAGGAGGGAAGAGGAGACCTCTAGAGAGGAGATCGAATGGGGAGCGATTGTTTCGACTGCTGAGGAAACTAAACAAGACCAAGAATCGCGAGGCAACGCGTCCTTCCGTGTAGATGAAGGATTTCGCTTTATCAGCGAGGGGATCGATGGCGAGAATCAGACCTGCGAAAAAAAGCAGAGCGATGAACGTGTGAAGTGAGGGGATGCTGCTGGCTGTTCGTCTTCTCCCCCAGAGGTGGTCAGCATTCCATCTCTGACATTTTGCTGTGGGGAGACTTGAGTTTGAAGCATGGACAAGAAGAGCAAGAAGAAAGTGGGTGCTCGCCTGCTCGGGTTGTCTATGATGGGTCGAGTGGAGTCCTCAACTTGTCCGACGAGGCCATGGCCACCAACAAGGCCATGGTGAGGCTGGCCTTCCCTAGATATTGGGCAAGCCGCCTTGTCCGCAGCCCAAGCCTCGTCCAAAGAAAAAGCAAAAGGTTAGGAAAAGAGCAAAAATCAAAAGGAAAAAAAGAGGAAAAAAAAAAAAATTAAAAAAATTTGAAAAATAAAAATAAAAATTTATTAAAGAATTGTTACGTCAGCATTGCTCGGACAGTCAGCACTAGCTGGCATCCACGTTAGCATTAACCAGTCAAAATTGACCAGATGAACTAAATCGACATAATTGTAAAAGGTTTAAGATTGAATTGCAAAAAAAAAAGTTAGGATTGAATTGGAAAATTTGTAATATGTTTAAAAAATTTTAGTAATTTTTTTTTTTTTGAAAATGTGATTTCGACTAAGATTAACATGATGCAACTGATGTTCAATGTCAATGTTTGAATTTTTTACTCTATGATGTTCTAAGAGGAAATTTACTCGTGTGACGACTTTTTGATCTAAAGAGATTACGATTTTTTTGACAATGCACGTGTATATCGATTCATCGTGTACTCTTCGTCAAGATGTGGATGATCGCCTCTGTCTGAATGCGGCAGTGGTCGAGAAAGTTGCACTGGCGGATGATCAATTCTGCAAAACACATGATGCATCATTGTGGGGAAGAACTTACAAGAAAATAGGACAAAGTTATAAAGAAGGTGGAGCCCTCAAGAGGACCAGCAATCGACCAAATAATAAAAGAAAGTGGAACACAAACACGAAACTATTGATCCACCACACATTCTGTCGCAGCCTAAATCGAAGCCAAATCGAGAAGATTTTCGGTAACCACTCCGCGTCACGAATTTGAAGCCGAGAATGCCGAGTTGCTTTTATTTTGATTTGATTCCATGATCTAAGTCATCCGAGTTGTCTCTAAATTTTGTTTGTTAATAAGAACTATGAAAGAGAAATCTACCAAATGGTCATAACGAGAAAGGGGTCATAAAATATTCGTAAAATCGTCTCAAATGGTTGCAACTTGATGGATCAAATACATTAATCGGTTCTATTCAAAATGAAAGCTTCGAAGGCTTCACACTAACTACATCTTTCAGCTTGTTTGATCTGAAAGATTTTGTAAGATTTATATCCACTCGTTAAAAACTTAAATTATTAAATGAAGGCGTGGCTTATTATTTAAATATTCTAACATTCCGCTACGTTTAGTCTAGTATTTTTCGTGGATATATTTAATTGTGGAGGCAAATAAGACATGATAAGATTTGAATTCAAGACTTTCAGCTTTAATACCATATAAAATTTTATGAGTCCACGGTTAATTATTATAAAAGTTTAAGCTATTAAATAATTATGTAATTTATTATTTAAATATTTTAACCGCTTCCACGCGCTATTATCAGCCAAAGCTTTTGACCATTGACTCTGAATACGCTTATCTAATGCCCTGCAAAAGATTGCCCATAAGCTGCGTTATGCTTACACCTGATTGGTTGGTCCGGGCTCGGATGGCATCTCTGGAGCATTCCGGTCTTTCACCGCATTTGTAAATATGGACTTTGACTCGGTCAAAGCAAAGAAAAAGGAGGAAGTTGACTCAAGTCAACAAAAACTAGGAATAGGGGACACCTTCAACATTTAAAGACACAGAGGAAGAGACTCACACGATCGGAAAGAAAGGAAAGAGAGAGGGAAAGAAGAAGAAAAGAAAGTAGAGTGAGAAGGCTTCGTGTGTTCACGCCATGGACGCATCTCCAGCTGATTTTACTTCATATTGTAACGTCTAGTAAGTGTCCGTATCCTTCGTTCTTCTAATCGGAGTAGTTTTTAGAATTAAAGCTCAAATTCAAAGTTCGGCAAAAATTAAGCCACAAAGTTTGATTCTTGAGTTTTGGAGCTTTGAGATTTCATGGAGTTGTAGAGTTGTGAAATTTCATGGAGGTTGATTTAAAGCAACGGTTTAGTTGGAGCAAAATTTTAGAGTTTCGTGTTCAAATTTTGCATTGCAAATAGCCTGAATAATCGCTTTGGGTGTGCGATTTGTTATTGCACATGAGTCATTTTGGAACATTTGGGCATAATTTAACCGTTTTATAGTTAAGGTAGCATTTTACTCCATTTTAAGATTGTTTCTCATTTATTTGATAGGATCACGAGTTAGACAATTTAAGCAACATTTGTTGTTTGGTTATCGGCAGTCCGAGGTTAGTGGTGCTATCTCTTTTATAAATTTGTAAACTTAGGTCTTAAAAGCAATAAAGAAATATATTTGAGTTCCATAAAAACTATTTGATTGCATAAAATCTATAACATATGCTACATTGGTAATTGTGAATGGTTTGAGAAATGTCTTAGGAAAGATATTGCAAAACGTTATAAAATTGGTTTGAGGGGCTTGTGAGTAAGCATATTGGATTTAGGATATCCTTTTGAGTCAAGCCACTGGCTTTATAAGTGAAGACCTTGCCAAAAGAGAATCTTGATCGTCTTGTCATGAAACGTAATGTCATGATCATGCTTTGATATTAAACAAAAGACTTGTCGATGGATAGACTATCGACGTATGTTTTGATATGAGACGGATTAATGAAATAGACCATTAGCGTGTGATTTTGATGAAAATTATCAATAGACTTAATTATAATGTCTATGATGATTTAAATGAGCATTTTCTTAATTGTATAAAGCTTGTTGAGATGAAGCAACTCGTACATGATTTTATATGTACATTAAATAGTTGAATTATGAGTTTTTGGTAGTGCTCTATACTTATATTTATGCTTAGTGACTATTTGATTTTCTTATAAAAGAAATATATTATTTAGTGAGTTGTGATTGTTCATCCCATTCCTTCCCAATATTTTTAGATTCCTCTGTTAGCGGACAATAAAGCGAGAGCAATATCAACGGGGACTTTTATGAGATGATATTTGGATGGTTAGAGGATGCGTCATTTAGGTGGAAGGATGGTTGTGTCATCTGCATTTTTTGCTAGGATTCGGGGTGTGACGG
The DNA here is from genome assembly GCA_014182895.1 of Angophora floribunda. Lineage (NCBI taxonomy): Eukaryota > Viridiplantae > Streptophyta > Magnoliopsida > Myrtales > Myrtaceae > Angophora > Angophora floribunda. The sequence continues at coordinate 25,247,823 of CM024711.1, read as the reverse complement.
CATTGATCGACAAAGATCGCCAAATCAAAATAAGTAGGAAATGATTGATGACCTTTTCTTGATAAAAATCAATCAAGACCTTCCCAAGACCATGTCGCCATAAAACAGAGGAAGGACGCTGCATTTCCTAATCCCAGATTATCGAGAGCAATGGCATCATCCCCTACCTTTGCACCCCTCATGCTATGGACTCTTCTCGTGTTTCGATCATTTGAGTTTGGCCATTCCGAAGCTTTAACCAATGTGAGCTGCTTTGGTACAGAGAGGGAAGCTCTCTTGAAATTCAAGCAAGGTCTCATCGACCATTCTAAACGCTTGTCATCGTGGACCAGTAAGGACTGTTGTGAGTGGAAAGGAGTCGAATGCAGCAAAAAGACTGGTCATGTCTTCAAACTTGATCTTCATAATCCAAGCTGTGAGACCATCCCCATCGAAGGGATTTTATGCTCAGATAATAGCAGCTTGAGAGGTAATATTCATGCATCTTTGGCTGAACTGAAGCATTTGAAGTATCTAGACCTCAGCTTCAACAATTTTTCCAAGCAAAAAATCCCCCAATTCTTCAATACTCTCCAGAGACTAGAGTACCTTAATCTATCATCTGCAGGTTTTGACGGAAACATACCTCATCACCTCGATAACCTGTCCAACTTGCAATATTTGGATCTTGCTAATGAGTTTGGCGGGGGTTATTTAACAACCGATAACCTCCATTGGGTATCAAAATTATCTTCCTTGAAATACTTTGACCTTTCTGGCATTGACCTTAGGAACGCCACAGATTGGTTGAGTTCCATTAATATGCTTTCTTCTCTGCAATCTTTACGGTTGGGGCATTGTTATCTCCAACAACTTCCTCGCTCTCTATCTGTCAACTTCACTTCTTTAAGATTCCTGGATCTACGACACAATTCCATAAATTCTACTATTCCTCCGTGGTTCCACAACTTTAGCAAGCTCGAGCATATCGATTTGAGCAGAAATTATTTGAGAGGCGCATTTCCCAGGACACTCTTTGATAATAATCAACAGCTTTCCTTTCTTGATGTGTCTTATAATTTGCTAGAAGGTCAAATTCTGAAAAACTTCAGCAGTCTCTACAAGTTGCGTGTGTTAAGGTTGGCGTATAATAACTTCGATGGAGACGTTTGGAGCGTCTTCCATGGTCCTTTGGAGTCGGCACAAAGTGACTTGAGGATTTGTTGTTTCGATGGTAATAATTTCAGTGGCCCTCTACCAAACCAATGGGAGAGTTTCAAAAATCTTGAGTACCTAAGTTTGTCAGGAAACTCAATTTCGGGACCTATTCCGGTAACTTTGGGTGAGCTATCGTCTCTAAGAGAGTTATATCTTGAGCAGCAACAAATTGAGTGGGAAGATCCCGGAAAGTATTGGGCAACTATCTAGTCTAGAGACATTGGACATATGGAATAATTCATTTAACGGAGTTGTTAGTGAATTGCACTTTGCAAATCTCACGAGCCTGACCTACTTGGAAATTTCGTCTAATGAACTTGTTTTAAGTTTTGATCCCGCCTGGGTTCCTCCATTCCAACTTCAATCTATTGGCATGTCAGATTGTGATGTGGGCCCAAAATTTCCATTGTGGCTTCGAACTCAGAGGAATATTTCATCCTTGTACATGTCCAATGCAAGCATCTCAGATGAAGTTCCCAATTGGCTTTCCGATATTTTACTTAACGCTGGATATCTGGATCTCTCTAATAATATGCTCAGAGGCCCCATTTCCAGAATGGACGGAAACAAGATGCAACTGTTACGATATCTATTTCTTTCCGGTAACAATCTTAGCGGCAGCATACCGAATTCGCTATGTGCGATGGAGAAACTAACTTATCTTGATTTGTCAAAGAACCAACTGTCCGGGAGACTACCCTTATGTTTGAAAAAGTTGGAAATATTGGAATGGATTTCGCTGGGTGACAACAGGTTAAGTGGTCAGATTACAAAATCTTTCTGCCATATTAAGCTGTTACAAGTTTTGCTCCTGCATAAAAATGGCTTCGACAAAATGCTTCCGAAATGTTTGTCAAACCTAGCTAACCTTGTGCTCCTTGATCTAAGTGATAATGACTTCACTGGTGAAATTCCTCCATTTGGACAACATTCTAAATCATTAGCCCTGATCGATCTTAAGAATAATAGTTTCACTGGAGGCATTCCCTCGCAACTCTGCCAACTTAATTATCTCCAGTTTTTAAGTCTAGCGCAGAACAACATTTCTGGAAGCATTCCGCTGTGTTTTAATGGATTCTTGTCTATGGTTGGAGATATCGATTATCTGTCCAACTGGCCAGAAATGTCATTGATTTACATCATGGTTGATACAAAGGGAATTAGCATAAAATATGGCGAGACACTCCCGATCTTCCATTCCATTGACCTTTCTGCAAACAATTTAAATGGTGAAATACCAGAAGAGTTGATTAGGCTCGTCAAACTTCAGAATTTGAACCTCTCTCGAAACAATTTGAGTGGGAAGATCCCTTCAAACATTGGCGACCTCAAAAATTTAGAATCCCTTGACCTATCTAACAATGAGATTTCGGGCAGAATCCCTCCTAGCATATCCAATTTGGACTTTCTGAGTTATCTCAATCTCTCATTCAATAATTTATCAGGCCCTATTCCTTTAGGCAATCATCTGCGTACCGTGGATGGCGAATCTGTGTATCGTGGTAATGACGGACTTTGTGGAGCTCCTCTTTTGAAAGTTTGCCCTAGAGATGAGCAGCATCCTGTTATCAATGGACGAGATGGTGATTTTTGGAATAGAGGTGAAACTAATGAAGGCAATCTCGACACCCATAATTGGTTCTATGCAGGCCTGGGACCAGGATTCACAATTGGATTTTTGGGATTTTGTAGTGCATTGCATTTCAAGCAGTCTTGGAGGAAATCTTACTTTCAAGCAATAGATAGGATCATCGAAAAGCTAATGATATGGGGGACGATTACCATGCTTCTATTCAAAAGAGCTTTTCAGGTATGCACTTGTAGGAACTATTTAGAATCTCTCTCTCCCTTCCCCCACCCCCCCTCCCTTCTTCTCTCTAGTAACACATGCTCTCAGTTATTCAATATATGATTCCATGCTGACTTAGCATGAAATCTAAACAGCTTCTTTGATCTTCTTGTAGTCGACAGCTAAAGTTTTGATCATTCATATGACATGTTGTAGGAAAGGTGATTATCAAGTACGAGCCTCAAGCACGACCCCTAGCATGAAGCAGCGTTCCTGAAAGTTGAAGAAACTTATCAGATTCAATAGACAGACGTATATCTGCATCATAAACTTAGAAGTTCCTCTCTTCATGATCATAAACATCGTATCGGCAAATTATGTATGTAATAAAAATGTTGCGTCATATAAAGGCTAGCCAAATCATCGAACATATTTGATAAACCCTTCTGCAATGCTACAGCTATTTTAAATATGATGTCCCAATTCTAAGGCTATCATCTCTTCGTCAAAAAGTTTCGGCAATATGATCCCAATCATATAACATGAAAACATGACGTTTTTCTCTCAGGCACATGGTACAAATTCAACACCAATAGTTTGAAAATACTTCATCAATGAGGATCTGATACATAATGATGACTTGTTGCAAATTCACACGCCAGCTGCTGCTAATTCAAGTGGGAAAACAGATTTTCGAAAAACTGGACGATATAATGCAATGTAATGCGTCCCTCAGCTCCCCACCATTCCATCAATCTCATCCCTAGCTGACTCGGTCGAATTCTAGCCTTTTCACAATGGCTGTACTCTTCTCCATGAGAGCCGGTTCCTAATCTAACGTCGCGCCTAGTTGTTCGCTCCGAATGCTTGCCAAATCAGTGCTAATGTAGTAAATTGAACAAATACAACGTCATCTAAATTGCTAGATAGCATGACATGAATGACTACGGCAGCTTTTACCAAAGCTTATACTGTCACTTTGCTTTTGGTCATCTGAATTGATAGAAAGCATAACAAGAATGATAATAGCAACCTCATTCTTGTATCGTCCTTTTACATTATATTCAATATGACTTCAATTCGAAGCATATTGATTCCTTGCAATTTACATTTTCCCGTAGTTAGATTTGTGTAGCTTCATTACTCCATCTCAAGCCCCATTTGTGCTCCTTGTGCTCGACGATGGAACCGTGGAACGGTCTCAATCGCTTTTCAAAGAACTCAATGTGTGATCATCTCTAAAATATAAATGCTGATGATCTTCTTTCTCCCCTCGTCCCCCAATCACGTGGAGATCCAACGCGGTAGACACGCCTTTCATTGCTTCCAATTGATTATTTTGTGTTATGTTATGATAAAGTAAAAGGATATTGCATATATTTATGTGAATATGGCATGACACAATCATATCATTCGTACACATGTATAAGGTGACAATGTAAACAATTAAGTAAAAAGGTTGAAGTATTTTCATGCGAGAATAATACATCACGCATTTTATAAGTGTACGATTCATTTTTGCTCCAAAAGGATAAATATTTTTTCCTCAACTCGTACGTGTATTTTATGTTAAAAGTATGAGTATTTAGCTAACATTAATGAAGTCGGTCAAAATATATACTTCAATGATAAAATTATACATTAATGGAACTAAGATAACCTAGGTTGGGGAAGGACAATTGAGCAAAATTCATTAGAACCCTAATGCAAGAATACTGCCTTTCGTACAACTATTGCCTACTTTATATCAAGTGAATAACATGAATTCTTTTCTTTCCTTCTTTTCGAGTGGCCAGTCAAGGATGCCAACCATGTGTTGATACCTAAATTTTAACTAAATATTTAGATTTAAATTGCAAAGAAAATTATGGACCGATTTGGCCCCAACAAAAAAGATTTTCACATCACATAGGTAGTAATATTATTTGCATCTACATAGTTTTATTTTTATTTTATTTTCCATTATTTTTACTGCATTTCGATTAAATAAAAATATTTAAAAATTATTTAATAATATTTTTAAAAAAAAAAGGAGGGGGAAGAGAAATGCGTGGGGCTGGGGGCCTGACCTCAAACCCTTTTTCATTCCGCGTGGGCCCAGGGCCAGTCTCATTCCTCTCCTCCGGCCCGGCCCGGCCCCGTCGCTCCTTCCTCTTGCACGCCAAAGAGGATGAGAGAGCAGAGGTGAGCGGACGGCACAGCAGGCGCAGGGCAGCGGGGGCAGATGAGCGACGTGATGGCGGGCAGCCGACCGGCAGCGCGCCCACGTGCCTCCCACGGATGGTGTATCACGGCTACAAAAGCGAGCGAGTGCCCTCCGGCGACGAATATGACCGGTGACTCGCCGGCCCGGCCCCGGCCCCTTCCTGAATCAATCTCATGGTGGGTTGCGCCCCGTCTTTGTTTTTATATATCCAATTTGGGGGTCGGTTCCCCGAGGATCTTGGCTTGAAGGTTTTGCGAGGCAGACGGACGCAGCTCAATCTTCGAGCTCGTCCGCTGTTCGACGCCACGAGTCGCGTAGGTGAACCGGGGTTCCATTTGCCCTGCTTTCAGGCACGCTTGGCCAGAGCTCGCGGCCATCCGGCTCACGCGAGCTGGCCACGAGCTCCGGTCACTGGCCATCCCCCGTTACGCCGTCATGCTTGTTTTGGTTTGTAAATCAAGAACCAATTAAAAGTCTTTAACTAATAAAGATGAGAGTTAGTAATTCAAATCTAATACATAATTAACCTAACAAAAAATCGGTAACTCACTATAACTTTGATTGCCAATCTAATGTAAGACTTACTAAATTCGAAATATTATCTAATTACACAAATAACAATTGACAAGTTACTCAAAGAACTAGTAATTTTCTACTTTAAAGAGTTGGTAATTTATGCACCGGTTAATTACCAACACGTCACTTGAAAAAGACAGTTGCCATCTACCAACCATTTTTGCAGCTTACCAACACTTCTTGCAATTCACTAGCAAATATAGAAATTCTGCATTTGATTAAGAACGTGTTTCATTTATTTTTGCCATGGTGTTTACTTCCGGTGGTGGACGATTGTGCAGCTTGTGGTGTGAACGGAGCGCTGTACACGCTCATCTTCTGCACGGTGGGCTGGTGCTGCTGCTACTCGTGCTTCTACCGAGCCAAGATGAGGCAGCAGTACGCCCTCAAGAAGAGCCCCTGCAACGACTGCTGCGTGCATTTCTGGTGCGAGTGCTGCGCGCTTTGCCAAGAGTACCGTGAGCTCAAGATCAACGGCTTCAACATGAAGATCGGTAAACCACAACATTCCAACTCTCTTCATCATCTCCTCCTTGCCGAACAAAAATTAGACATTTAAATGGCTAAAGAAATGGTTAAAAAATGGTTTTACCAATCGCTGTAGGGTGGCATGGGAATGTGGAGAGACGGAGTCGCGGGATCTTGATGTCTCAAATGGCGCCATCTTCAGCACCGACGGTCGAAGGAGGCATGACCCGGTAGGCTCCGGATGAAAAAGAAGCTCCCTCCACCTGATTCGGGTGCACGTATGATTGAGTATTTTGCGTGCATGCGTGTGTTGTACTTTACGAAATGCATATCAAGCATTTGATGTAGATTTAAGAGTTTAGCTTTGACTATAACAGACAGGCGATACTAGCGCCGATACTTAGAGCCAGAGATATGGTTTCTATCAGCATATAATTCATGTATCTACTAAGCTTGAGAAATGGGGAAAATTACTAAAAAAGCCCTACACTTATTGCAATTTTTTCCGATTTAATCATAATTTTTTTTGGCTAATTCAATTATAAACCTTTTGCAATTAAGCTAATTCAGTGTATCCAGCCAATTTTAACCAACCGACACTAACGTGGATATTGGTTGGTACTAGCCATCTGGCCAACGCTAACGTGGCAATTTTTTTATCAATTTTTTTCTTTTTTCCTCTTTCTTTTTCCTCTTCTTCCTCCTTTTGCTTTTTTCCCCACAATGGCCGACAAGGCTTCAGCGAGACTTGCCGGCCATTGGGTGAGGACCATGAAGCCCTCACTTGTCGCTAGCAACGATAGTGGCCCTTGCCCAGCCTCGCTTTGGAGGCAGCGTGCAGGGTGGCTTCCCCTAGATTTGGGCAAGGCCAGCCTCACCATGGCCTACTCCCTAAGCATCTTCGATGGCTTGAGCAGAGAGAGATGCAGATCTGGGGAAGTATAAAGCTAGTTTTCTTTTTTTTCTTTTTTTGCGGGGGTGGGGGGGAGAAAGAGGAGGGAAGAGGAGGCCTCGAGAGGCGAGATTGAATGGGGAGCAACTGTTTCGACTGTTAAGGAAACTAAATAAGACCAAGAATTGCGAGACGACGCGTCCTTTCGCGTAGATGAAGGATTTCACTTCATCAGTGAGGGGATCGATGGCCAGGGTCAGACCTACGAAACCAGCCAAGCGATGGACGTGTGAAATGGGGGTATGCTGCTGGCTGTTCGGCTTCTCCCCAAGAGGTGGTCAGCATTCCATCTCTAACATTTTGCTGTGGGGAGACTTGAGTTTGAAGCACAGAGAAGAAGAGAAAAAAGAAAGTGGGTGCTTGGATCGACTTCAATGGGTCGAGCGGATTCCTTAACTTGTCTGGCGAGGCCATGGTGAGGCTGGCCTTGCCCACGCCCCCAGGCCTTGTCGGCCATTGTTGGGAAAAATGCAAAAGGAGGAAGAAGAGGAAAAATCAAAGGGAAAAATAAAGGAAAAATAAAAAAATTTGAAAAAAATAAAAATTTATTAAAGAATTGACACGTCAGCGTTACTCAGACGTTCGGCACGTCAGCGTCAACCAACCAAAACTAGTCAAATAGAGTAAATCAACACAATTGTAAAAGGTTTAGAATTAAATCAGCAAAAAAAAAAAAAGATTTAGGATTGAATCGGAAAAATTGCAATAAGTTTAGAACATTTTTGGTAATTTTTTTTTTTTTTGAGAAATGTGATTTCAACTAAGATTAACATGATGCAACTAATGTATAATGTCAATGTCTGAATTTTTACTCTGTGCTGTTCTAAGTGGAAATTCACTCGTGAGACGACTGTTTCAATTTAAAGCGGATATGATTTTTGTGACAATGCATGTGTGTATCGATACGTCATGTACTCTTCTTCAAGACATCGGTGATCGCCTATGTCTGAATGCGGCAGTGGTCGAGAAAGTTGCACAGGCGGATGATCAATTCTGCAAAACACACGATGCATCATTGTGGGGAAGAACTTACAAGAAAATAGGACAAAGTTAAAAAGAAGGTGGAGCCCTCAAGAGGACCAGGAATCTACCAAATAATAAAAGAAAGTGGAACACAAACACTAAAGTATTGATCCACCACACATTTTGTCGCGGCCTAAACCGAAGCCAAATCAGGAAGATTTTTGGTAACCACTCCGCGTCAAGACTTTGAAGCCGAGAATGCCGAGTTGCTTTTATTTTGATTTGATTCCATGATCTAAGTCGTCCAAGTCGTCTCTACATTTTGTTTGTTAATAAGAACTATGAAAGAAAAATCTACCAAATGGTCATAACGAAAAAGGGGTCATAAAGTATTTGTAAAATCGTCTCAAATGGTTGCAACTTGATGGATCAAATACATCAATCGGTTCTATTCAAAATGAAAGCTTTGAAGGCTTCACACTAACTACATATTTCAGCTTGTTTGCTTCTAAAAGATTTTGTGAGATTTCTATCAACCGTTCTAAAAACTTGAGTTATTGAATGAAGGCGTAGCTTATTATTTAAATATTCTAACATTCGTTCACGTCTAGTCTAGTCTTTTGCGTGGATATATTTAATTGTGGAGGCAAATAAGACCTAATGAGATTTGAATTCAAGACTTTCAACTTTAATATCATGTAAAATTTTATGAGTCCACGGTTAATTATTATAAAAATTTAAGTTATTAGATAAATAGATAATTTATTATTTAAATATTTTGACGCCTTCCACGCGCTATTATCAACCAAAGCTTTTGACCGTGGACTCTAAAATACTCTTATATGATACCCTGCAAAAGATTGCCCATAACTACGTTATGCTTTTGACTACACCCAGCCGATTGGTTGGTCCGGGCTCGGATGGCATCTCTGGAGCACTCCCGTCTTTCACGGCATTTGTAAATATGGACTTTGACTCGGTCAAAGCAAAGAAAAAGGAGGAAGTTGACTCAAGTCAACAAAAACAAGGAATAGGGGACACCTTCAGCTTTTAAAGACACAGAGGAAGAGACTCACATAATCGGAAAGAAAGGAAAGAGAGAAAGGGAAAGAAGAAGAAAAGAAAGTAGAGTGAGAGGGCTTCGCGTGTTCACGCCATGGACGCATCTCCAGCTGATTTTACTTCGTATTGCAACGTCTAGTAAGTGTTCGTACCCTTCGTTCTTCTAATCGGAGTAGTTTTTAGAATTAAAGCTCAAATTCAAAGTTCGGCAAAAATTAAGCCGCAAAGTTTGATTCTTGAGTTGTGGAGCTTTGAGATTTCATGGAGTTGTGGAGTTGTGAAATTTCATGGAGGTTGATTTAAAGCAACGGTTTAGTTGGAGCAAAATTTTAGAGTTTCGTGTTCAAATTTTGCATTGCAAATGGCCTAAATAATCGCTTTGGGTGTGCGATTTGTTATTGCATATGAGTCATTTTGGACCGTTTAGGCATAATTTAACCGTTTTATAGTTAAGGTATCATTTTACTCCATTTTAAGATTGTTTCTTGTTTATTTGATAGGATCACGAGTTAGACAATTTAAGCAACATTTGTTGTTTGGTTATCGGCAATTCGAGGTTAGTGGTGCTATCTCTTTTATAAATTTGTAAACTTAGGTCTTAAAAGCAATAAAGATTTGATATATTATGAGTTATTATTAAACATATTTGTTGCATAAAATCTAGATCAGACATATGCTACATTGGTAATTGTGAATAGTTTGAGAAATGCCTTAGGAAAGATATTGCAAAACGTTATAAAATTGGTTTGAGGGACTTGTGAGTAAGCATATCGAGTTTAGGATATCCTTTGAGTCAAGCCACTGGCTTTGTAGGTAAAGATCTTGCCAAAAGAGAATCTTGATCGTCTTGTCATCAAGCGTAATGTCATGATCATGTTTTGATATTAAACAAAAGACTAGTCGATGGATAGACTATCGATGTATGTTTTGATATGAGATGGATTAATGAAATAGACCATTAGCATGTGATTTTGATGAAAATGATCAATAGACTTAATTATGATGTCTATGATGATTTAAATGAGCATTTTCTAAATTGTATAAAGCTTGTTGAGATGAAACGACTCGTACATGATTTTATATTTTCATTAAATAGTTGAATTATGAGTTTTTGGTAGTGCTCTATACTTATATTTATACTTAGTGACTATTCGATTTGCTTATAAAAGAAATATATTATTTAGTGAGCTATGATTGTTCATCCCATTCCTTCCCAATCTTTTTAGATTCCTCTGTTAGCGGACAATAAAGCGAGAGCAATATCGACGAGGACTTTTATGAGATGATATTTGGGTGATTAGAGGCTACGTCTTTTAGGTGGAATGACGGTTGTGTCATCTGCTTTTTTTGTTAGGATTCAGGGTGTGATAGCATTGATCGACAAAGATTGCCAAATCAAAATAAGTCGGAAATGATCGATAACCATTTCTTGTTGAAAATCAATCAAGACCTTCCCAAGATCCATGTTGCCATAAAACGGAGGAAGGACGCTGCATCTCCTAATCCCAGATTATCGAAAGCAATGGCATCATCCCTTGCCTTTGTACCCCTCATACTATGGACTCTTCTCGTGTTTCGATCATTTGAGTTTGGCCGCTCCGAAGCTTTAACCAATGTGAGTTGCTTTGGTATAGAGAGGGAAGCTCTCTTGAAATTCAAGCAAGGTCTTATCGACCAATCTAAACGCTTGTCATCGTGGTCCAGCAAGGACTGCTGTGAGTGGGAAGGAATCGAATGTAGCAAAAAGACTGGCCATGTCATCAAACTCGATCTCCGTAATCCAGGCTGTGAGACCTCCCCCTACGAAGAGATTTTATGCTCAGATAAGAGCAGCTTGAGAGGTGATATCCATGCATCTTTGGCTGAACTGAAGCATTTGAAGTATCTAGACCTCAGCTTCAACGATTTTTCCAATCAAAAAATCCCCCAATTCTTCGGTACTCTCCAGAGACTAGAGTACCTTAATCTATCATCTGGAGGTTTTGATGGAAACATACCTCATCACCTCGGTAACCTATCCAACTTGCAATATTTGGATCTTGCTAATGGGTTTGGCAGGGGTTATTTAACAATTGATAACCTCCATTGGATGTCAAAATTATCTTCCTTGAAATACTTTGACCTCTCTAGCATTGACCTTAGGAACACCACAGATTGGTTGAGTTCCATTTATATGCTTTCTTCTTTGCAGTCTTTACGGTTGGAGCATTGTTCTCTCGAACAACTTCCCCACTCTCTATCTGTCAACTTCACTTCTTTAAGATTCCTGGATTTAGGAGGCAATTCCATAAATTCTACTATTCCTCCCTGGTTCCACAATTTTAGCAAGCTCGAGCATTTAGATTTGAGCGGAAATTCTTTGAGAGGCACATTTCCCAGGACACTCTTTCATAATAATCAACAGCTTTCCTTTCTTGATGTGTCTGATAATTTGCTAGAAGGTCAAATTCTGAAAAACTTCAGTAGTCTCCACAAGTTGCGTGTGTTAAGGTTGGCGTCTAATAACTTCGATGGAGATGTTTGGAGCTTCTTCCATGGCCCTTTGGATTCGGCACAGAGTGACTTGAGGATTTGTGAATTCGATGGTAATAATTTCAGTGGCCATCTACCGAGCCAATGGGAGAGTTTCAAAAATCTTGAGTACCTAAGTCTGTCGAAAAACTCGATTTTTGGACCAATTCCAGTAACTTTGGGGGAGCTATCGTCTCTAAGAGAGTTACGTCTCAACAGCAACAAATTGAGTGGGAACATCCCGGAAAGTATTGGGCTACTATCTCGTCTTGAAACGTTGGACCTGTCACGTAATTCATTGAATGGAGTTGTTAGTGAATTGCATTTTGCAAATCTCACGAGCCTGACCAAATTGGACATTGGGTATAATGAGCTTGTTGTAAGTTTTGATCCCGCCTGGGTTCCTCCATTCCAACTTCAATTTATTGACATGTCAGATTGTGATGTGGGACCAAAATTTCCATTGTGGCTTCAAACGCAGAGGAATATTTCAAGCTTGTACATGTCCAATGCAAACATCTCAGATGAAGTTCCCAATTGGCTTTCTGACAATTTACTTAACATTGGAGCGCTGGCTCTCTCTAATAATATGCTCAGAGGCCCCATTTCTAGAGTGGATGGAAACAAGATGCGACTGTTAGGATTTCTTTTCCTTTCTGGCAACAATCTCAGCGGTAGTATACCGAATTCACTATGTGCGATGGAGAATCTACTGTTTCTTGATCTGTCAAGGAACCAACTATCTGGGAGACTACCTTTATGTCTGAAAAAGTTGGAAGCACTACAATGGATTTCGTTAGGTGACAACAGGTTAAGTGGTCAGATTACTAACTCTTTCTGCTATATGGAGCAATTAAGAAGTTTGATCCTGCATAAAAATGGCTTCGACAAAGTGCTTCCCAAATGTTTGACAAACCTAACCGACCTTCTGCTCATTGATCTAAGTGATAATGACTTCACTGGAGAAATTCCTCCATTTGGACGAGATTCTCAATCATTAGCTGTGATCAATCTTGAGAAGAATAGTTTCACTGGAGGCATTCCCTCGCAACTCTGCCAACTTAATGAACTCCATTTTTTAAGCCTAGCACAAAACAACATTTCCGGAAGCATTCCGCTGTGTTTTAATGGATTATTGTTAATGGTTACAGATATCGAACCATCCTATTGGTCGGATACGTTATTGTTCAACGTCATGGTTACTACAAAGGGAACTAGCCGAATATATGGCACGACACTGCAAATCTTCCGTTCGATTGACCTTTCTGCAAACAATTTAAATGGTGAAATACCAAAAGAGTTGACTAGGCTTGTTCAACTTCAGAATTTGAACCTCTCTCAAAACAATTTGAGTGGGAAAATCCCTTCAAACATTGGCGACCTTAAAAAGTTAGAATCGCTTGACCTATCCAACAACAAGATTTCGGGTAGGATCCCTCCTAGCATATCCAATTTGGACTTTCTGAGTTATCTCAATCTCTCATTCAACAATTTATCAGGTCCTATTCCTTCAGGCGATCATCTGCGTACTGTGGATAATGAATTTGTGTATTGGGGTAATGACGGACTTTGTGGAGCTCCTCTTTTGAAAGTTTGCCCTGGAGATGAGCAACGTCCTGATGTCAATGGAAAAGATGGTGATTTTTGGAATAGAGGTGAACTTAATGAAGGCAATCTAGACACCCATAATTGGTTCTATGCAGGCTTGGTACCGGGATTCACAATTGGATTCTTGGGATTTTGTAGTGCACTGCATTTTAAGCAGTCTTGGAGGATATCTTACTTTCAAGCAATGGATAGGATCATCGAAAAGCTAATAATACGGTGGATGATCACCATGCTTTCGTTCAAAAGAGCTTTTCAGGTAAGCACTTGTAGGAACTACTTAGGAATCTCTCTCTCATTTCATACACAATTCCATGCCGACTTTAGTATGAAATGAAAACAACTTCTTTGATCTTGTTGCAGTCGACAGCTAAAGTTTTGATCATTCATATGACATGTTGTAGGAAATGTGATTATCAAATACAGGCCTCAGGCACGGCCCCTAGCATGAAGCAACGTTCCTGAGAGTTGAAGAAACCTGTTGGATTTAATAGACAGACGTACATTTGCATCATAAACTTAGAAGTTCCTCTCTTCATGATCATGAACATCGCATCAGCAGATTATGTATGTAATAAAAATGTTGCGTCATATAAATGCTAGCAAAATCATTGAACATATTTGCTAAACCCTTCTGCAATGCTACAGCTATTTTAAATATGATGTCCCAATTCTAAGGTTATCATCTCTTCGTCAAAAAGTTTTGGCAATATGATCCCAATCATATAACATGAAAACATGACATTTTTCTCTCATGCACGTGGTACAAATTCAACACCAACAGTTTGAAAATACTTCATCAATGAAGATCTGATACATAACGATGACTTGTTGCCAATTCACACGTAGCTGCCGCTAATTCGAGTGGGAAAAATGATTTTCGAAAACTGGACGATATAATGCAATGTGGTGCGTCCCTCAGCTCCCCACCATTGCATCAATCTCATCCCTAGCTGATTCGATCGATTCGAATTCTAGCCTTTTCACAATGGCTGTACTCTTCTCCATGAGAGCCGGTTCCTCATCTAACGTTGCGCCTAGTTGTTCGCTCCGAATGCTTGCCAAATCAGTGCTAATGTAGTAAATTGAACAAATACAACGTCATCTAAATTGCTAGATAGCATGACATGAATGACTACGGCAGCTTTTACCAAAGCTTATACTGTCACTTTGCTTTTGGTCATCTGAATTGATAGAAAGCATAACAAGAATGATTATAGCAACCTCATTCTTGTATCGTCCTTTTACGTTATATTCAATATAACTTCAATTCGAAGTGTATTGATTCCTTGCAATTTACATTTTCCCGTAGTTAGATTTGTGTAGCTTCATTACTCCATCTCAAGCCCCATTTGTGCTCCTTCTGCTCGAGGATGGAACCGTGGAACGGTCTCAATCGCTTTTCAAAGAACTCAATGTGTGATCATCTCTACAATATAAATGCTGATGATCTTCTTTCTCCCCTCGTCCCCCAATGACGTGGAGATCCATCGCGGTAGACACACCTTTCATTGCTTCCAATTGATTATTTTGTGCTATGTTATGATAAAGTAAAAGGATATTGCATATATTTATGTGAATATGGCATGACACAATCATATCATTCGTACACATAAACAATTAAGTAAAAAGGTTGAAGTATTTTCATGCGAGAATAATACATCACTCATTTTATACATGTACGATTCATTTTTGCTCCCAAAGGATAAATATTTTTTCCTCAACGCCTACGTGTATTTTATGTTAAAAGTATGAGTATTTCGCTAACATTAACGAAGTTGGTCAAAATGTATACTCCAGTGATAAAATTATACATTAATGGGAACTAAGATAACCTAGGTTGGGGAAGGACAATTGAGCAAAATTCATTAGAACCCTAATGCAGGAATACTGCCTTTCGTACAACTATTGCCTACTTTATATCAAGTGAATAACATGAATTCCTTTCTTTCCTTCTTTTCGGGTGGCCTGTTAAGGATGCCAACCGTGTGTCGATATCTAAATTTTAACTAAATATTTAGATTTAAATTACAAAGAAAATTATGGACCGATTTGGCCCCAACAAAAAAGACTTTCACATCACATAGGTAGTAATATTATTTGCATCTACATAGTTTTATTTTTATTTTATTTTCCATTATTTTTACTGCATTTCGATTAAATAAAAATATTTAAAAAATTATTTGATAATATTTAAAACAAAAAAAAAAAGGGGGAAGAGAAATGCGTGGGGCTGGGGGCCTGACCTCAAACTCTTTTTCATTCCGCGTGGGCCCAGGGCCAGTCTCATTCCTCTCCTCCGCGCCCGGCCCGGCCCCCGTCGCTCCTTCCTCTTGCACGCCAAAGAGGACGAGAGAGCAGAGGTGAGCGGACAGCACAGCAGGCGCAGGGCAGCGGGGGCAGATGGGCGACGTGATGGCGGGCAGCCAGCCGGCAGCGCGCCCAGGTGCCTCCCACGGACGGCGTATCACGGCTACAAAAGCGAGCGAGCGCCCTCCGGCGACGAATATGACCGGTGACCCGCCGGCGCCGGCCCTTTCCTGAATCAATCTCATGGTGGTTTGCGCCCCGTGTTTGTTTTTATATATCCAATTCGGGGGTCGTTTCCCCGAGGATCTTGGCTCGAAGGTTTTGCGAGGCAGACGGACGCAGCTCGATCTTCGAGCTTGGCCGCCGTCCGACGCCGCGAGCCGCGTAGGGGAACCGGGGTTCCGTTTGCCCTGCTTTCAGGCACGCTTGGCCGGAGCTCGCGGCCATCCGGCTCACGCGAGCTGGCCACGAGCTCCGGTCACTGGCCATCCCCCGTTACGCCGTCATGCTTGTTTTGGTTTGTTTTGAGAGCGCCGGTGCCGATTCCCACCCCGTTCGCGCCGAGAGTCGCTTCGTTCCAGTTGCGCGCACCACCCGTTCGATGAAATGCCAATACTAGATCTGAAAGCTTGTGTGGAGAAAGTCCGTTCCCGAGCTTCGATCGTTCGTCTACTCGCCGTTTGGGTGTGGCGCGGAGGGAGAGACTACGTTGGGGAGGCCGAGCTGGTTCTTGGCTGGCGACGGCAGCCGGCCGAGAACTCGCCTTCGGTTTGGGCTGATCGAGGCATCGCCAGATTGGGTGCGTGGCCAGCCCAAGGCGAGCGGCGTCCCTCGCCGGCACCGTTTCTGTCGCGGCAGGCAAGCCGCGGTGAAGGGGAAGTGAACCGGGTCAAAGCGCGGGTCTGGCTGACCCGGCTTGCCTCGATTTCGGGCTAGGGTTTCATTTTGGTGGGCTGGACTTGGTTTTTGTTTAGCACGTAGGCCAGGTTTTGTATTTTTACCTTTGTTTTTTTTGGGCCGCCGGACTGGGCTCACCAGAAGAACCCAGTCCTGGGTCGGTTCCAACCCGGAGATCCGACCCGGGTCAGGCCTGATATAATATTATTATTTTAAATATTAAAAAAATAGAAAAATCCAAAAACAATTCACATTTTCGAAAAATCAGAAAAAGCCTAAAAGATTATTTTCATTCCCCTGCATTGAAAATCCTTAAAATAAATAAAAAAAATCAAACCTCGGGTTTAATCAAAATTAAATATTGAAAGGCTTATTTGATTAACTAGTGTAATTAAGTCCGCAATTCTAGTTTCTCAAATTGCATAGGAGTAAAATATTGCTCATAATATTTTATTTGGATTTCTAATCGACTCACTCCAAATTTATTAGTGGTAACTCTTAAATGAAATTGACTTGCAAGTTAAAAATTTGAACCATAAGTCGTGAATTGGTGAACTTAGGAGAGCTTGGGCTAAGCCTACACTTAGCCAGCCATTTGCCTTCGCATGCCCATGTGTAAAGGGCTCTTGGTGAGGTCGTGTTACCATGACAATGCCAAGTTGGTTGAGTTATCATTAGATTAATTTTTTATTAGTATCGTTGTTGTTGTTGTTGTTGTCGATGTTGTTTACAGGGGAAATGACATAAATGATCCTTAAATTTTTAACTTATTCAATATGATCTCTAAACTTTAGCCCAACATGCAATATGGTTTTTAAACTTTTAATTTATTCATAAACTATATGAAAATGTTTAATGTTGTCACTGATCTTAATGTGATGAAAGAATAACATTGAATATATGTATATAGTTCAAGATTATATTAAATATGTAACAATTGAGAATTTGGTAATCTAAAATTAGTTTATATATTCAATTTGATAAGTTACTCAATCGAGAATTTGTAATCCAAAATTAGTTTATGACTTAATAGGAGAAAATTGGTATGTCACTCTAACTAACTAAGGTTAGTAATTTCAAAAAAGGTTTAGTCAATTTAAGGTGTTGGTGATACAAATATAAATTTATAGGCTATGAAAAAAAGATGGAAAATTGAAAAAAATCTTAGTAAGTAATTTTAATGAGAGTTGATAACCCATCCTATGTGGGAGTTAATGAGAGAAAAGTGGGCGACGCATGCTAATCTAGGTAAATAATCTCCTAAATGAGTTAATAAATGCATGAGATTGCTAATCATGGTAAATGATTGTTGATAATATAATGAAAGAGTTGGCAAATCAAGAACGCATTAAAGTATTTAAGTAATTCAAATGAGAATTGGTAATCCAAATCTAATAAGCAATGAACTTGACAAAAAAATTAGTAAACGACTCTAATTTTAGATTGGCAATTTTATATAAGAGTTACTAAATTCTGAATGTTGTCTAACTATGAAAATAACAAGTGACAAGTTACTACAAGAACCAGTAATTTTCTACTTTAAAGAATTGGCAATTTAAGCATCGGTTAACTACCAACAGGTTACCTGAAATAGAAAGTCACCATCTACGACCATTTTTCCGCTTATCAACACTTCTTCCAATTTATTAGCAAAGATAGAAATTCTATATTTGATTAAGAATGTATTCATTTATTTTTGCCATGGTGTTTTCTTCCGGTGGATATCGTGCGGCTTGCGGCGTGAACGGAGCGCTGTACACACTCATATTCTACACGGCGGGTTGCAGCTACTACTACTCGTGGTTCTACTGAGCCAAGATGAGGAAGCAGTACGCCCTCAAGAAGAGCCCCTGCGGCGACTGCTGCATCCATTTCTAGTGTGAGTGCTGCGCGCTCTGCCAAGAGTACGGTGAGATTAAGATCAATGGCTTCAACATGAAGATCAATAAACCATAACGTTTCAACTCTCTTCATCATCTCCTCCTCGCCGAACAAAAATTACACATTTAAATGGTTGAAAAAAAAATGGTTTTGCCTGATCGGTGCAGGATGACATGGGAACGTGGAGAGATGGAGCTGCGAGATCTTGATGTCTCAGAAGGCGCCGTCATCAATGCCAACGATCGAAGAAGACATGACCCGATAGACTCTGGATGCAAAATAAGCTCTCTGTACCTGATTCGGGTGCCTATATGGTCGAGTATTATCGTGCATCTCTTTCCATATAATTGACGGGTGCATGTATCGTACCTTACGAAATGCATATTCAGCATTTTATGTAGATTTATGACTGCTGCAAACGGCGATACTAGCACCAATACTTAGAGCTAGAGAAATGGTTTCAGATTCGTGTATGTCCACTTTGATCATGTCTTGGTTCATTTAACTAAGCTTGAGAAATGTGATTTCGACCTAAGATTAACATGGCGTAATTGACGTTTAATGTCGATGCCGTATATTTTTACTATTTGCCATTCTAAGAGGAAATTTACTCGTGAGAAGAGTGTTTTGATCAAAAGATGATACATTTTTTTGGACAAAGCACATGTTTATCGATTTCATCATGTACTCTTCGTCAAGACATCGATGATCGCTTATGTTTGAATGTGGCAGAGGTCGAGAAAGTTGCACAGTCAGATGATCGATTCCGCCAAAAACATCGTGCATCATTTTGGGGAAGAACTTCCAAGAGAATAGGAGAAGCTAAAAAGACGGTGGAGCACTCAAGAGGACAAACAGTCGACCATATAATAAAAGAAATTGGAACACCAGCACAGAACTATCGGTCGCAGCCTAAATCGAAGCCAAATCAGTATAGATTTCGATAGCTGCCACGCATCACGAATTTGATGCTGATAATGCTGAATTACTCTTGTTTTCATTTGATTCAGTGATCTCAGTCGTCCAAGTCGTCTCCAGATTTTGTTTGTTAAACAAACTATGAAAGAGAGATCTACCAAATGGTCTTTTCGCAGCATTCTTGTTTCTCATGCTTGTTTGCTTCCACGCGTGATTATCAATCAAAGCTTTTGACCACTGATTCTAATATACTCCTATCCAATACCCTGCAAAAAGATTGTACTCAAGCAACGT
The DNA here is from genome assembly GCA_014182895.1 of Angophora floribunda. Lineage (NCBI taxonomy): Eukaryota > Viridiplantae > Streptophyta > Magnoliopsida > Myrtales > Myrtaceae > Angophora > Angophora floribunda. Next base: position 25,228,194 of record CM024711.1, on the reverse strand, counting down.
TATGCTTTTGGCTAACACTCTGGTGATTGGATCGGTCCTGGCTCGGACGGCATCTCCGGAATGAAAGAATAGAAGTGTTTGATTATTGATCTCAACATGCTATTGTTGAGATGACTTCCATTATATATATAGATATTACAAATGATACATTTTGTATGAAAACAAAATAACAATGGAAAATAATAAGGGAAAATGTCACGAAAAACCCTGAACTATGCCACTTGTGACACATTTACCCTAAACTTTTTTTTGTGACACAAAAAACCCCAAACTTTGCCATGTGTGACACATTTACCTTAAACTTTTTTTGTGCCACCAAAAACCCTAAACTATGCCACTTGTGACAATTATACCCTGAATTATATTACTTATGACAAATTTACCCCAAAGTTTTTTGGGCTGAGGGTATATTCGTCATTTTCTATTTTTATTTTTTTTATTGAATGGAGGAAGCTGGCGCCGGCGAGGGCGGCCCAGTCCTGGGCGACCCTCGCCGGCGTCGGGCGAGGCCGCCCGGGCCGATCCGGCTCGGACGGCCCTCGTCGGACGCCGGCGAGGGTCGCCCTCGCCCGATCCGGCTGAGCGGCCCTCGCCCGACGCCGGCGAGGGTAGCCTGAGCTGGGTCGCCCTCGCCCGACGCCGGCGGGGTCGCCCCGTGCTTGGGCCGCCCTCGCCCGACGCCGGCGAGCCGCCCGGGCGACCCTCGCGACTCCGGCGCCGACGAGGCCATCCTCACCGGCGCCGGTTTCTTCCATTCAATAAAAAAAAAAAGAGAAAATGACGAAAATGCCCTTGAACCAAAAAAAAAAAAGGGTAAATTTGTCATAAGTAATATAGTTCAGGGTAAAATTGTCACAAGTGGCATAGTTTAGGGTTTTTGGTGGCAAAAAAAAATTTGTAGGGTAAATGTGTCACACGGGGCAAAGTTTGGGGTAAATGTGTCACACATTGCAAAGTTTGGGGTTTTTTGTGTCACAAAAAAAGTTTAGGGTAAATGTGTCACAAGTGGCATAGTTCAGGGTTTTTCGTGGCATTTTCCCAAATAATAAAGAAAAAGATTACAATATTACAAAAGTTATCAATCCTTTAATTCCGGTATCTTCAAGGATCAGCAGATTGATTCTGACATTTCTGATTGATTCAGATTCTTCGATACCTCTAGATCATTCTTCCTTGATGATATCTCTAGATCCTTCTTCTTTGATTGCTAAATCAATGCCTTTACTCCCCCTCAAATTGGGAGTTGGAGAATCCCAAATTCCCAATTTGCGACATAAGTTTCCAAAAGCTTTTCTAGACAGTGGTTTTGTAAATAGATCCGCAATTTGATGCACAGACGGAACATTCTTAGTCACAAGTGTTCCAAGAGCCACTTTTTCTCGCACATAATGATAATCTAATTCAATATGTTTAGTTCTTGCATGGAACACTAGATTAACTGACATATAAAGTGCACTGATATTATCACAAAATAATATTGGTGGATTGGAGAGATGAATACTCAAATCTCGCAAAAGGAATGATATCCACGTAATTTCTGCAGCTGTTGATGCCATTGCACGATACTCTACCTCAGCACTAGATCGAGCTACTGTTCGTTGCTTCTTAGCACTCCATGATATACAATTGCTTCCTAAGAAGGTACAAAATCCAATAGTTGATCATCGAGTCAAGCGACAACCTGCCCAATCTACATCACAAAAGGCATACAAGTCCAATGTTGACTTAGACAAGATTTTCATACCTCGATCTGTTGTGCCTTTGACATAACGTAAAATGCGCTTTATAATTTGAAAATGACTCACGGTAGGTTGATGCATGAATTGACAAACAAAATTGACTGCATATGAAATATCCGACCTTGTAATAGTGAGATATTGAAGAGCTCCGGCGATACTTCGATATAATGTAGGATTCGGAAATAATCTTGCATCCATATTAGAATAAGAACTAGCAGCCATAGGAGTGGAAATTGGCTTGCAGCCCTCCATTTGTGCACGTTTAAGGATTGACAAAGCATATTGTTGTTGGCACAAATAAAGACCCCCGGAGAACATCCTAACCTCCAATATGAGAAAATAATGTAACGGGCCCATATCCTTCATTGCGAATTCATTGCTTAATGTAGAGATGAACTCATTAAGCAATTTCGGATCATCACCTGTAACAATCATGTCATCTACATATAAAAGTAGAGCTAAAATACCACCATCTGATTTTCTAATAAACAAAGAAGGATCCGCAATGCTGCAAAAGAAACCAGATGCCAAAAGAAATGAGCTAAAGCGATCAAACCATACTCTTGGTGCTTGCTTAAGGCCATACAAAGCTCTCTCCAATTTGCAAACATAAGACGGATGATTTTTGTCCTCAAAACCCGGCGGTTGCTCCATATAAACAAGTTGTGATAGAAAACCATGTAAAAAGGCATTTTTCACGTCTAATTATTTGATAGGCCAACCTTTAATAGTAGCTATGGTGAGGACTGTTCTTATACTTCCTGGTCGAACAACTAGCGAGAAAGTCTCCAAAAAGTCTACTCCTGCTACTTAAGTATATCCCTTGGCGACCAATCTTGCTTTTAATCTTTCGAATGTACCATCAGCCTTTAACTTAGACTTAAAAACCCATTTTGCTACTCATGATACTTCTCATGAAGATAACGTGGGACAAGAGTCCAAGTTTTATTCTGATGCAATGCCTTGAGTTCCTCTTTCATTGCCACCGACCACCCTGGATGTTTCAAAGCAGAACGTACACTATGTGGCTCCTTCGGTATAGAATCCATCTTATGTAGATTGGCATATTTTGGATTAGGCTTCACAATACCAGCACGTGCTCGTGTAATCATTGAATGATTTGGAGTGGGTGAACATACTATTGAAGAATCAGTAAGGGCATCCATAGAGGAATCTTCATTTGCTAAATTGCATGGAGAATTAATTGGAGCACTTGATAAGTCACCAATTTCAACATGATTTTCATGAACATGTGATTCACCTCCATCAACGTTATCTTCATGAGAAGTATCATGAGTAGCAAAATTTAATAAGTCATCATGCGGTTGATCAGAAAACGAACCTTGTTGCAAATATAAAGGTGAAAATTCCGATTCTGACGCTGTCGTGTCTTGATTTGGCCAGCTTATAAATTCATATATCCCTGCTTTATCACTTTGATCCCGAAATAATGAGCTGGGTACAAGATAGGGAAATAGAGTCTCATCAAAAACGACATGTCGTAAAATATAGATTCGACCAGTTGGAGGATAAAGACATCGATATCCCTTATGACAATCACTATAACCGAGAAAAACACATGGCAACGATCGAGCATTGAACTTATTTTTGGTGTAATCCCTAAGATAAGGGAAGCATCTGCAACCAAAAATTCGCAAAGAATTATAATCTGGTTGTCTGCCAAATAAGAGTTCATATGGTGATTTCATGCCCAACACCCTTGTAGGAAGCCGATTCAAGAGAAAAACTGATGTTTGAAAGGCTTCGACCCAGAATTTTTTAGGAATTCCACTTTGATGAAGCATAGTCAAGCCAACTTCACATATGTGCCTATGTTTTCGCTCGGCAACTCCATTCTGCTCCGGAGTATTCGGGCAAGATACTTGATTAATAATGCCATTCTTTTGCAAATGAAGTATGAAATCCACTCAATTGAACTCTCCTCCTCCATCAGATTGAAAGATTTTAATATACCCTCCAAATTGTCTTTCCAAGTATTTCTCAAAATTGAGAAAACATGCAAAAAAGTCAGATTTTTGCCGTAATGGAAATAACCAAGTATATCGCGTATAATCATCCACAAAACAAACATAATACTGAAACCTTTGAAATGAGATTATTGGAGCTTTTCGCCACAAATCACAATGTATCTTTTCAAAAGGCTTGTAGTATTAGATTTGGAAGGCAAAAAAGGAAGTTTAGATGCTCGACCCATTTGACAACTACTACTTATTGTAGTAGTTTTATTCCAAGCAGTAACAATAATATCGCATTTATTTTGCAGATGACGAATTGTTGTCGATTGTGGATGTCCCAATCTTTGATGCCAAATACTTGCATCACCTTTCCTAAATCGATTTGAAAATAGTACTTCTTTTGGTGCCTTCAAGGTATATAGATTACCTTCACGGTTTCCAACTGTCAGAACATTTCCCGTTTTCCTGTCCTTTATCACAAAACCAGCGGCAAAAAACTCAAAACTCAGAGGATAGTCAGTTGTAAATTGACTCACTGATAATAAATTCTTTTTCATCTGAGGAACAAGTAGAACATTTTTTAAGTCAATGCTCTTTTGACCCAAATTGATATGAGCATCACCAATATGGGAAATTTTAAGCGAATCACCATTACCAACCATTACACTATCTTTCCCAATATATGGTCGTAAGTTGAAAAGATTACCTTCACTTCCGGTCATGTGATTTGAAGCTCCAAAGATCGGTGAACCATTCTGAATCTTGATTATCTCCAACAGTAAGTGCAGCAAATGCCTTTGGCACATCAGATGGGAGGAAAGATTGATTAAACCGATTAAAGCAATCTAAAGCAGTATGTCCTTGCTTGTTACAAATTTGACAGGAAACGACTTTGTCTGTTCCTTTCACAAGTTTCTCGGTCTTACTTTGATTGAATTGTGGCTTGTGACCTTGCAAATGCATAAAATCAACCCGAGAATTTTTCATTCTGGGACCATTGTGAGAAAACCCTCTTCCATGTGAAGAAAAATAATTGTTGTTGTAATGTTGGAATTGTTTTCCCTTTTTGCTACTCTTAATATTACTTCTTTGACCAAAGAAAGCCGTCCCATGTTGAATTGCATGGGAACTTTTATTTGTGAGGCGACTCTCAAAGCTTTGCTGTTGAGAAATCAAGTTAGAGAACACCGGCATTGGAGGCTTCAATATGGAGGTTGTGAATGAATCATATTGATCACCTAAGCCATTCAAAACAAAGAGGCCCTTCTTCTTGTCCTCTAGAGGACATCCAATAGCAGATAACTCATTAAAATATTTTTGAAAAGCACCAAGATATTCGTGAAGAGAAGAGAAATTATCTCTATAACATTTTTGGATTTGCAGAAAAATTGAAACTTCACGTTCCTCGGATACCTTGGCAAAAATATTTTGTAAACTTAACCACACCTCAGCAGATGTCTCTAAGTCTACTACTTGAGCAAGAACTTCTTCTGAAAGTGTTGCAATGATCCATCCCCGCAGAAGGTGATCTGACCTTCTCCATTGTAAAAACTCTAGATTTGTCACTTCCTTTGAGGCACTCACTTCTTTTCCGGCCTCAGAGGGGGTGACTATTGTTGACTTGGCATCTGGTATTCACCATCAATGAAACCTACCAGATCTTGACTTTCAATTAGTGCAAGCATCTGGGCTCTCCAACAAGAATAATTTGTCTCGTGTCGGTTTCGGTGACACAAAATTGCTAATGTTTAGAGATGAAGGGTATGGGTATTTAGGATTGGTGGAAGCCATGGCTAAGGATCAATTTATATCAAAGAAATCTGCTCGATACCATGAAAGAACAGAAGTATTTGATTATTGATCTCAACGTGCTATTGTTAAGATGACTTCCATTATATATATAGATATTACAAATGATACATTTTGTATGGAAACAAAATAACAATGGAAAATAATAAAGAAAAAGATTACAATATTACAAAAGTTATCAATCCTTTAATTTCGACATCTTCAAGGATCAGTAGATTGATTTTGACATCTCCGATTGATTCAGATCCTTTGATATTTCTAAATCCTTCTTCCTTGATGATATCTCCAGATCCTTCTTCCTTGATTGCTAAATCAGTGCCTTTACGGAACATGGCGGTCTTTCGCTACATTGATCGACAGTGATGGCCAAAGCAAAATAAGTAGGAAATATATTAATGTCCATTTCTTGATGAAAATCAGTCAAGACCTTCCCAAGACCCATGTCACCATAAAATGGAGGCAGGACACCGCATTTCCTAATTCCAGATTATCGAAAGCAATGGCAACATCCCCTGCCTTTGCATCCCTCATATTATGGACTCTTCTCGTGTTTCGATCATTTGAGTTTGGCCATTCCAAAGCTTTAACCAATGTGAGCTGCTTCGGTACAGAGAGGGAAGCTCTCTCGAATTCAAGCAAGGTCTCATCGACCACTCTAAACACTTGTCGTCCTGGACCAGCAAGGACTATTGTGAGTGGAAACGAGTCGGATGCAGCAAAAAGACTGGCCTTGTCTTCAAACTTGATCTTCATAATCCATGCTGTGCAACCTTGCCCAACAGCCATATCTTAGTAATACAAATATAAATTTTTAGGCTATAAAAAAAAAGGATGGAAATGCGAAAACAAAAATTTTTGTAAATAATTTTAATGAGAGTTGATAATCCATCCTAGATGGTAGTTAACGAGAGAAAAGTGGGCAAGGAGCGCTAATCTAGTAAATAATCTCCTGAATGAGTTAATAAATGCATGAGATTGCTAATCATGGTAAATAAATGTCGACAATTCAATGAAAGAGTTGGTAAATCAAGAATGAATTAAAAGTCCTTAACTAATAAAAAGTTAGTAATCCAAATCTAATACATAATTAACCTAACAAAAAAATTGGTAACTCACTCTAATTTTGATTGCCAATCTAATATAAGATTTACTAAATTCGAAATATTATCTAATTACACAAATAACATTTGACAAGTTACTCAAAGAACTAGTAATTTTCTACTTTAAAGAGTTGGTAATTTAAGCACTGGTTAATTATCAACACATTACTTGGAAAAGATAGTTGCCATCTACCAACCATTTTTGCGGCTTACCCACACATCTTGCAATTCACTAGCAAATATGGAAATTCTGCATTTGATTAAGAACGTGTTTCATTTATATTTGCCATGGTATTTATTTCCGGTGTGAACGGAGCGCTGTACACGCTTGTCTTCTGCACGGTGGGCTGGTGCTGCTGCTACTCGTGCTTCTACCGAGCCAAGATGAGGCAGCAGTAAGCCCTCAAGAAGAGCCCCTGCAACGACTGCTGCGTGCATTTCTGGTGCGAGTGCTGCGCGCTTTGCCAAGAGTACCGGGAGCTCAAGATCAACGGCTTCAACATGAAGATAGGTAAACCATAACGTTCCAACTCTCTTCATCATCTCCTCCTTGCCGAACAAAAATTATACATTTAAATGGCTAAAAAATTGGTTAAAAAATGGTTTTACCAATCGTTGTAGGGTGGCATGGGAATGTGGAGAGACGGAGTCGCGGGATCTTGATGTCTCAAATGGCGCCATCTTCAGCACCGACGGTCGAAGGAGGCATGACCCGGTAGGCTCCGGATGAAAAAGAAGCTCCCTGCACCTGATTCGGGTGCACATATGATTGAGTATTTAGCGTGCATGCGTGTGTTGTACTTTACGAAATGCATATTAAGCATTTGATGTAGATTTAAGAGTTTAGCTTTGACTATAGCAAACGGCGATACTAGCACCGATATTTAAGGCCAGAGATATGGTTTCAATCAGCATATAATTGGTGTATGTACGAAGCTCAAGAAATGGGGAAAATTACCAAAAAAAGTCCTACACTTATTACAATTTTTTTTATTTAGTCGTAATTTTTTTTGGCTATTTAGTCTTAAATTTTTTGTAATTAAGCTAATTCAGTCTATTCGGCTAATTTTAACTGGCCGGCATTGATGTGAATGTCGTCGGTACTAGCTGTCCGGCCAACGCTGACGTGATAATTTTTTTATTTTTTTCCTTTTTTTCTCTTTTCTTTTTCATTTTCTTTTTCCCCTTCTTCCTCCTTTTGCTTTTTTCCCCGCAATGGCCAGCCAAGCTCGTCGGCCATTGGGCGAGGGCCATGAAGCCCTCACCTATCGCCGACAACAATTGTGGCCCTCGCCCGGCCTTGCTTTGGGGGCCACGTGCGAGGCGGCTTCCCCTAGATGTGGGCAAGGCCAGCCTCACCATGGCCTAGCCGGCCACGAGCGAAAGCTACTTGGCCTTCCTCATCTCCCCCGATGCCGACTTCCTAAGCATCTTCGATGGGTTGAGTAGAGAGAGAGAGAGATGCAGATCTGGGGAAGTATAAAGCTAGTTTTCATTTATTTTATTTTTTTGCGGGGGAAGGGGGTGGGGGAAAGAGGAGGGAAGGGGAGACCTCGAGAGAGGAGATTGAATGGGGAGCGATTGTTTCGACTGCTGAGGAAACTAAATAAGACCAAGAACCGCAAGACGACACATCCTTTCGTATAGATGAAGGATTTCGCTTTATCAGAGAGGGGATCGATGGCGAGGGTCAGAACTGCGAAACAAGCAAAAACGATGAACGTGTGAAGTGGGGATATGCTGCTAGCTGTTCGTCTTCTCCCCTGGAGGTGGTCAGCATTCATCTGACATTTTGTTGTGGGGAGACTTGAGTTTGAAGCATGGAGAAGAAGAGAAAAAAGAAAGTGGGTGCTTCGGTCATCTTCAATGGGTTGAGCGGATTCCTCAACTTGTCTGGCGAGGCCGTGGCCACTAGCAAGGCCATGGTGAGGTTGGCCTCCCCAGATATTGGGCATGTCACATCCCGAATCCTGCAGGGATCGGGGTGACACGGCCGCCCTTTCACCCAAAGGACGCAGCCTCTAACCACAAAAGGTCTAGCTCCCAAAAGTCCTCACAAAAGCACTTTCACTCTACTAGCTGCTAACCAAATAACTTGAAAAGATTGGGAAAGAGGGATGAGCAACCACAAGCTCAGTGAATAGTACATATATTCTAAGCAGATCGAGCAAACACTATGCATGAATTCAAAGTAATACCAGAACTTTATAAATCAATCCAATATATAAAATACATAATAAATCATATAAGAATTACTTTTATATTTATATGAAAAACTCATTTAAACCACAATCACAATACAATAATCAATGGTCAAGTCCATTGGATAATATCCATTCAAAAATCACACGTCAATGGTCCATCCATTGACCAATCTATTGCCCGATCTCTTACCATGGTCACGACACAATGCCTTGTGACAAAGCGACCAAGATTCTCCCTTTGGCAAGGTCTCCACCTATAATGCCGGTAGCTTGGCCTAGAAGGATATCCTAAACTCGGTATGCATACCAACATGCCCCTCAATGGGCCAATAATGAGCAAAATAACTATCATCCAATACTAGAAATCCAATTCAAAAGTCAATATCATAATCCAAGCAAATACATTTTTGCAACATCATCATTCACCATTTCTCAAGTTATTCACATACTTTTCCATAAACCATTTGCAAGGCAATTACAAATATATTTTGTCTTCCAATACTTTGCATAATATGCTTTCCAAACCTTTATAAACAATCAAAAAGTAGTCCATGCCCGATTCGACTTTTATGCAATAATAATGTCATTTCATAATCCCATACCATATATAATCCATAGAATTTCTCAACATGAATTTTACAAATTCAAAGAAGATATAGTACCACTCACCTCAGTGCTTACGACCTAATAAAATGGTACTTGTATCGTCAAACTTGCGGTCCTAACAAATAATTGAGGAATAAGTTAAAATCCGATAAAACTCTACCTCAACTATGAGACAACTAAACTACACCTTAACACTAATAAAATGACCCCTATGAGCTAACAAATCGCCTATCAAAAGTAATTTATTCAAAGCCGTTCATGAAGCAAGACTTGAGTGCAAAACTTGATTACGCCAAAACTTTTTCATCCGAACTCCGATCCAAGCAATCTTATAGTCAAAATGAAGATAATTCCAAGCACTAGAAGACCCATAAGTTGGACAACCAGATTTTGAGCCGAAACCGACAAAATCAGACCTCAAAGTGACCCTGCGCGTACTGTTCACCATGCGCGGGGAAGTTCAAAATTCCGTTTCGGATAAACCACAAACTTTAATCCAAATCAGTAAAATCCTATGGGTCCATGACGTCCTAAACTATCATTCTTGTAAATTTTCACGGCTCAACAATTCAAAAATCGGATTTCACCGCTCAATATTCTCAATATTCCAAATTTGAGCCCTAAACCAGAAAAATATTTCGATTGGAGTAACGAGGGGCGCGTGTACTCACCGGGCGTTGCATGAAGTTATCGAGTTGGCTTTGCGAGGCTCCTGCGGCGCGCATATGCTAAACCCCTCTTTTTCTTTCCCTTTCTTCTTCTTTTTCTCTCTTCCCTTTTCTCTCTTTTTCTTTCTTTCTCCCGACTGGTTTCGCTTCTATAAGTGGCGCTTCTATAAGTGGGAGTGAACCCCACATTCTCTCTCATTCTCCTTTTTGACTTTTCAACTCTCATTTTCTTTTCTTTTCTTTTTTTTAAACTCAAGTGGGTCCCACCACTTCGTTTTGGCTTTGTCAAAAGGAAAAGCCAACTATTACAGGGCAAGCCGCCTCCCCCCCCAAAAAAAGCCTTGTCGGCCATTGTCGGGAAAAATGCAGAAGGAGGAAGAAGACAAAAAATCAAAGGGTTAAAAAGAGAAAAAGAAAAAAATTAATAAAAAATTCGAAAAAATAAAAATTTATTAAAGAATTGTCACGTCAACGTTACTTAGATAGTCGGCAGTAGCTAGCATCCACATCAGTGCCAACCGGATAAAATTGACCGAATTGACTAAATCGACACGATTGTAAAAGGTTTAAGATTGAATCAGCAAAAAAAAAAAAGAGTTATGACTGAATAGAAAAAATTACAATAGGTTTAGAACCTTTTTGGTAATTTTTTTTTAGAAATGTGATTTCGACCTAAGATTAACATGACGCAACTGACATTCAATATCGATGTCTAAATTTTTTACTTTATGCTATTCTAAGAGGAAATTCACTCGTGAGACGACTGTTTTGATCTAAAGCGGATATGATTTTTGTGACAATGCACGTGTACATCGATTCGTTGTGTACTCTTCATCAAGACGTCGATGATCGCCTCTGTCTGAATGCGGCAGTGGTCGAGAAAGTTGCACAGGCGGATGATCAATTCTGCAAAACACATGGTGCATCATTGTGGGGAAGAACTCACAAGAAAATAGGATAAAGTTAAAAAGAAGTGGAGCCCTCAAGAGGACCAGCAATCGACCAAATAATAAAAGAAAGTGGAACACAAATACGAAACTATTGATCCACCACACATTCTGTCGTGGCCTAAATCGAAGCCAAATCAGGCAGATTTTCGGTAACCACTCCGTGTCATGAATTTGAAGCCCAGAATGTGGAGTTGCTTTTATTTTGATTTGATTCCATGATCTAAGTCGTCCGAGTCATCTCTAAATTTTGTTTGTTAATAAGAACTATGAAAGAGAAATCTACCAAATGGTCATAACGAGAAAGGGTCATAAAGTATTGGTAGAATCATCTCAAATGGTTGCAACTTGATGGATCAAATACATCAATCGGTTCTATTCAAAATGAAAGCTTCGAAGGCTTCACACTAACTACATCTTTCAACTTGTTTGCTTCTAAAAGCTTAAGTTATTAAATAAAAACGTGACTTATTATTTAAATATTCTAACATTCGTTCACGTCTAGTCTAGTCTTTTGCGTGGATATATTTAATTGTGGAGGCAAATAAGACATGATGAGATTTGAATTCAAGACTTTCAACTTTAATATCATGTAAAATTTTATGAGTCCACGGTTAATTATTATAAAAATTTAAGTTATTAGATAAATATATAATTTATTATTTAAATATTTTGACGCCTTCCACGCGCTATTATCAGCCAAAGCTTTTTGACCATTGACTCTAAATACTCTTATATGATACCCTGCAGAACATTGCCCATAAGCTACGTTATGCTTTTGACTACACCCAGCTGATTGGTTGGTCCGGGCTCGGATGGCATCTCTGGAGCACTCCGGTCTTTCACCGCATTTGTAAATATGGACTTTGACTCGGTCTAAGCAAAGAAATAGGAGGAAGTTGACTCAAGTCAACAAAAACAAGGAATAGGGGACACCTTCAGCTTTTAAAGACAGAGAGGAAGAGACTCACACAATCGGAAAGAAAGGAAAGAGAGAAAGGGAAAGAAGAAGCAAAGAAAGTAGAGTGAGAGGGCTTCGCGTGTTCACGCCATGGACGCATCTCCATCTGATTTTACTTCGTATTGCAACATCTAGTAAGTGTTCGTACCCTTCGTTCGTCTAATAGGAGTAGTTTTTAGAATTAAAGCTCAAATTCAAAGTTCAGCGAAAATTAAGCCACAAAGTGATTCTTGAGTTGTGGAGCTTCGAGATTTCATGGAGTTGTAGAGTTGTGAAATTTCATGGAGGTTTACGGTTTAATTGGAGCAAAATTTTAGAGTTTTGTGCTCAAGTTTCCCATTGCGAATAGCTTAAATGATTGCTTCGGGAGTGCGATTTGTTATTGCACATGAGTCGTTTTGTAACATTTAGGCATAATTTAACCGTTTCGTAGTTAAAGTAGCGTTTTACTCGATTTTAACATTGCTTTTCGCTTATTTGATAAGATCACGGGTTAGACAATTTGAGCAACGTTTGTTGTTTAGTCATAGGCGTTCCAAGGTGAGTAGTGCTATCTCTTTTATAAATTTGTAAACTTACGTCTTGAAAGCGATGAAGATTTGATATATTATGAGTTATTAATAAGCATATTTGTTATAAAATCTAGATCGGACATATACTACATTGATAATTGTGAATGGTTTGAGAAATGTTTTAGGAAAGATATTGCAAAACGTTATAAAATTAGTTTGAGAGACTTGTGAGTATGCATATCCGGTTTAGAATATCCTTCTGAACTAAGCTACCGGCTTTGTAGTTGGAGATCTTGCCTTGGTCGCCTTGTCACAAGCGTAGTGTTGTGACCATGGTTTGATATTAAACAAAAGACTGGTCGATGGATGGACCATCGATGTGTGTTTTGATATGAGATAGATTAATGGCATAGACCATTAGCATGTGATTTTGATGAGATTGACCAATAGACTTAACTATGATGTTTATAACGATTTAAGTATGCGTTTTCTAAATTGTCTAAAGCTTGTTGAGATGAAACAACTGGTACATGATTTTATATGTACGTTAAAGAGTTGAATTATGACTTTTTGGTAGTGCTCTATACTTATATTTATGCTTAGTGGCTACTCGATATGCTTTATAAAAGATATGTATTATTTAGTGAGCATGATTGTTCATCCCATTCCTTCCCAATATTTTTAGATTTATCAGTTAGCGGACAATAAAGTGAGAGCAATATCGATGGGGACTTTTGGGAGTTGATATTTGGGGTGGTTAGAGGCTGCGGAAGGATGGCCATGTCATCCCCTTTTTCTATTAGGATTTGGGTGTGATGGCATTGATCAACAAAGATCACCAAATCAAAATAAGTAGGAAATGATCGATGTCCATTTCTTGATGAAAATCAATCAAGACCTTCCCAAGACCCATGTCGCCATAAAACGGAGGAAGGACGCTGCAATTCCTAATCCCAGATTATCGAAAGCAATGGCATCGTCCCCCGCCTTTGCACCCCTCATATTATGGACTCTTCTCGTGCTTCAATCATTTGGGTCTGGCCATTCCGAAGCTTTAACCAATGTGAGCTGCTTTGGTACAGAGAGGGAAGCTCTCTTGAAATTCAAGCGAGGTCTTATCGACCATTCTAAACGCTTGTCATCATGGTCCAGCAACGACTATTGTGAGTGGAAAGGAGTTGAATGCAGCAAAAAGACTGGCCATGTCATAAAACTCGATCTCCGTAATCCAGGCTGTGAGGCCCCCCCCAACGAAGAGATTTTATGCTCAAATAAGAGCAGCTTGAGAGGTGCTATCCACGCATCTTTGGCTGAACTGAAGCATTTGAAGTATCTAGACCTCAGCTTCAACAATTTTTCCAAACAAAAAATCCCCCAATTCTTCGGTACTCTCCAGAGACTAGAGTATCTCAATCTATCATACGCAGGTTTTGACGGAAACATACCTCATCACCTCGGTAACCTGTCCAACTTGCAGTATCTGGATCTTGCTAATGGGTTTGGCTGGGGTTATTTAACAATTGATAATCTCCATTGGGTGTCGAAATTATCGTCCTTGAAATACTTTGACCTCTCTGGCATTGACCTTAGGAACACCAAAGATTGGTTGAGTTCCATTAATATGCTTTCTTCTCTGCAATCTTTACGGTTGGAGGATTGTTCTCTCGAACAACTTCCTCACTCTCTATCTGTCAACTTCACTTCTTTAAGATTCCTGGATCTACGAGACAATTCCATAAATTCTACTATTCCTCCCTGGTTCCACAACTTTAGCAAGCTCGAGCATATCGATTTGAGGGAAAATTATTTGAGAGGCGCATTTCCCAGGACACTCTTTGATAATAATCAACAACTTTCCTTTCTTGATGTGTCTTATAATTTGCTAGAAGGTCAAATCCTGAAAAACTTCAGCAGTCTCTACAAGTTGCGTGTATTAAAGTTGGCAGGAAATAACTTCGATGGAGATGTTTGGAGCATCTTCCATGGTCCTTTGGAGTCGGCACAAAGTGACTTGATGATTTGTGACTTCGATGGTAATAATTTCAGTGGCCATCTACCAAATCAATGGGAGAGTTTTAAAAATCTCGAGTACCTAAGTCTGTCAGAAAACTCGATTTCGGGACCTATTCCGATAACTTTGGCTGAGCTATCGTCTCTAAGAGTGTTATATCTTGGCAGCAACAATTTGAGTGGGAAGATCCCGGGAAGTATTGGGCGACTATCTAGTCTAGAGACGTTGGGCTTATGGAATAATTCATTTAACGGAGTCGTTAGTGAATTGCACTTTGCAAATCTCACAAGCCTGACCCAATTGGAGATTTCGTCTAATGAACTTGTTTTAAGTTTTGATCCCGCCTGGGTTCCTCCATTCCAACTTCAATATATTGACATGTCAGATTGTGACGTGGGACCGAAATTTCCATTGTGGCTTCAAACGCAAAGGAATATTTCATCCTTGTACATGTCCAATGCCAATATCTCAGATGAAATTCCCAATTGGCTTTCCGATATTTTGCTTAACGTTAAATTTCTGGATCTCTCTAATAATATGCTCAGAGGCCCCATTTCCAGAATGGACGGAAACAAGATGCAACTGTTGCAATATCTGGTCATTTCTGGTAACAATCTCAATGGCAGCATACCGAATTCGCTATGTGCGATGGAGAAACTAACTTATCTTGATCTGTCAAAGAACCAGCTGTCCGGGAGACTACCCTTATGTCTGAAAAAGTTGGAAAAACTGGAATTGATTTCGCTCGGTGACAACAGGTTAAGTGGTCAGATTACTAACTCTTTCTGCGATACTAAGCTGTTACAAGTTCTGCTCCTGCATAAAAATGGCTTCGACAAAATGCTTCCGAAATGTTTGTCAAACCTAGCTAACCTTCTGCTCCTTGATCTAAGTGATAATGACTTCACTGGTGAAATTCCTCCATTTGGACAACATTCGCAATCATTAGCCCTGATCGATCTTAAGAATAATAGTTTCACTGGAGGCATTCCCTCGCAACTCTGCCAACTCAATTATCTCCAGTTTTTAAGCCTAGCGCAGAACAACATTTCTGGAAGCATTCCGCTGTGTTTTAATGGATTGTTGTCTATGGTTGGAGATTTCGATAATAAGTCCTATTGGCCAGGAATGTCATTGATTTACGTCATGGTTGATACAAAGGGAATTAGCATAAAATATGGCAAGACACTCCGGATCTTCCATTCCATTGACCTTTCTGCAAACAATTTAAATGGTGAAATACCAGAAGAGTTTATTAGGCTAGTCAAACTTCAGAATTTGAACCTCTCTCGAAACAATTTGAGTGGGAAGATCCCTTCAAACATTGGCAACCTCAAAAATTTAGAATCCCTTGACCTATCTAACAATGAGATTTCGGGTAGAATCCCTCCTAGCATATCCAATTTGGACTTTCTAAGCTATCTCAATCTCTCATTCAATAATTTATCAGGCCCTATTCCTTCAGGCAATCATCTGCGTACCGTGGATGATGAATCTGTGTATCACGGAAATGATGGACTTTGTGGAGCTCCTCTTTTGAAAGTTTGCCCTGGAGATGAGCAGCATCCTGATATCAATGGACGAGATGGTGATTTTTGGAACAGAGGTGAACCTAATGAAGTCAATCTGGACACCCATAATTGGTTCTACGCAGGCCTGGGCGCGGGATTCACAATTGGATTTTTGGGATTTTGTAGTGCATTGCATTTCAAGCAGTCTTGGAGGAAATCTTACTTTCAAGCAATAGATAGGATCATTGAAAAGCTAATGATATGGGAGACGATTAACGCACTTCTGTTCAAAAGAGCTTTTCAGGTACGCACTTGTAGGAACTATTTAGGAATCTCTCTCTCCCTCACCCCCCCGCCCCCCTCCTTCTTCTCTCTAGTAACACATGCTATCGGTTATTCAATATACGATTCCAAGTTGACTTAGCACGAAATCTAAACAGCTTCGTTGATCTTCTTGTAGTTTATAGCTAAAGTTTTGAACATTCATATGACATGTTGCAGGAAAGGCGATAATCAAATACAGGCCTCAGGCACAACCCCTAGCATGAAGCAGCAGTCCTAAGAGTTGAAAAAACTTGTCAGATTCAATAGACAGACATACATCTACGTCATATACTTAGAAGTTCCTCTCTTCATGATCATAAACATCGTATCAGCAGATTATGTATGTAATAAAAAGTCTGCATTGTATAAAGGCTAGCAAAATCCTCGAACATGATAACAAGCCATTTGCTAAACCCTTCTGCAATGCTATAGCTATTACAGATATGATGTCTCAATTCTAAGGCTGCCATCTCTTTGTCAAGAAGTTTCAGCATTATGATCCCAATCATATAACATGAAAACATAACATCTCTCTCTTAGGTGCGTGGTACAAATTCAACACCAACAGTTCGAAAAAACTTCATCAATAAAGATCTGATACATATCGATGACTTGTTCCCGATTCACACATCAACTACTGCTAATTCGAGTGAGAGAAAAAGATTGCACAACTGGATGATATAATGCAATGCGATGCTTCCCTCACTTCCCCGCCACTGCATCAATCTCGTCTCTAGCTAACTCGGTAGAATTCTAGCCTTTTGGCAATGGCTGTTCTCTTCTCCTTGAGAGTCGGTTCCTCATCTAATATAGCGCCTAGTTGTTCCCTCTGCATACTTGCCAAATCAGTTCTAATGTAGTAAATTTCTGAATTGGTAGATAGCATGACAAGAATGATTACGGCAACTTTTGCCAAAGCTCATACTGTCACTTTTCTTCTATCATCTAAATTGGTAGAATGCATAATAAGGAAAAAAATAAAAAAACCTCTTCACTCCCTCAGCTTTGCTCCCTTGCTCGCCTCTCTTCACTCTCCTCGTTCCCCTCTGTTTCCTCACCTCACGTGTTCGTTTTTATAGTTTGTTACTTTTAGTAAATGTGAAATTTCTTGTTATGTTATCATATATTTATGTTTGATATGTATTGATTTTCATAGTTTGGTTGCTCAATGCCGCATTATTGATGAATATGTATATATAGAAATAGTATGTCAAAGGATTCACTCAAAATGAAGGAATCGACTACACGGAGACATTTTCTCCTGTATCCAAGAAAGATTCTCTTCGTATTATTTTGGCATTGGTCGCCCATTTTGATATGGAATTACATTAAATGGATGTGAAAACGGCATTCCTCAATGGGGAACTAGAGGAGGAGGTGTACATGAAACAACCTGAAGGATTCCCCTCTAGCAAAGGTGAGCATTTGGTGTGCAAGCTTAAGAAGTCTATATATGGCTTGAAACAAGCATTCCGCCAATGGTACTTAAGGTTCCATGATGTGATTTCTTCATTTGGTTTCGTAGAAAATGTCATGGATCAATGTATATACCAGAAGGTTAGTGGGAGCAAAATTTGTTTTCTTGTGCTATATGTGGATGATATTTTACTTGCGACCAATGATAAGGGGTTGCTACATGAGGTGAAACAATTTCTTTCTAAGAGTTTTGACATGAAAGATATGGGTGATGCATCTTATGTCATTGGCATTAAGATCCATAGAGATAGACCTCAAGGAGTTTTAGGACTATCTCAAGAAACCTATATCAATAAGGTCTTAGAGAGATTTCTGATGAAAGATTGTTCACCAAGTATAGCACCAATTGTGAAGGGTGATAGGTTCAATTTGAACCGGTGCCCGAAGAATGACCTAGAAAGAGAACAAATGAAAAACATTCCATATGCTTCTGCTGTCGGAAGCTTGATGTATGCTCAGGTTTGCACGCGACCTGACATTGCTTTTGCTGTTGGAATGTTGGGAAGATATCAGAGTAACCCGGGTATAGACCACTAGAAAGCTGCAAAGAAAGTGATGAGATACCTTCAAGGTACCAAATGTCACATGCTTATGTATAGACGGACTGACAACTTGGAAGTAGTTGGTTATTCGGATGTGGACTTTGCTGGTTGCGTTGATTCTCGAAAATCAACATCTGGATACATTTTTATGTTAGCTGGTGGAGCCGTGTCATGGAGAAGTGCGAAGCAGACTTTGACTGCTACTTCCACTATGGAGTCTGAGTTCGTTTCTTGTTTTGAGGCTACCTCGCATGGTGTATGGTTGAAGAGTTTCATTTCAGGGCTTAGAATTGTTGATTCTATTTCTAGGCCATTAAGGATATATTGTGACAATTCAGCTGCGGTTTTTATGGCTAAAAATGCCAAAAGTGACAGTCGAAGTAAGCATATCAACATAAAGTATTTAGCCATAAGGGAACGTGTTAAGGAGAATAAAGTGGTCATTGAGCACGTTCGCACTGAATTGATGATAGCTGATCCTTTGACTAAAGGCATGCCACCAATGAAGTATAAGGATCATGTAGCTAGTATGGGACTAGGTCCTATTATGTAATTTATCGTCATGTGAACGATATTTGTTGTATGAGACTCTTATTCAATTGTAATGTTATTCTCAACTTTTGGTATACATATTCAGTTCTTTATGAGAATAACAATTATCCTTGATTTTGGAATAAACATAGGGTTTATTCATTAAGATGTGTTGTCACATGTGGACTAATATAAAAGGAATAAGATGCATTGTGATACATGGAAGATATTACTCGCTTTAAGAGGACATATCGCCATGATTCATGCGTTTTGTTTCTTTTCTTAAGCATAAAGTTTTCGTGGATTGGTTGGATAATCCGTTCATAAAAATGTTGGGATCAAGTGGGAGAATGTAATATTTATATGTGATCCCACATTTTGGGGTATAGTTTTTTAAATAAAACTTACCATTAATATTAACCCACATTTTTACTTTTGACGAACAGTTATTCCACGTGCGGTTTTTTCCACGCTTCATACCTTTTCGTGACAACCGCACATTCGGTAACCGTCTTGATGGAAGACGGTTTATAAGGATGAACGTTCAATTTTGAAGGGCGATCACAAGGTCTAACACAAACCCTCTCATTTGGAATGCACCATCAGTACGTGAGAGGATTGGGTTAGTATAGTGCTCCCTAATCGCAGTGAGATCGCTTGCAATTCCCGTGGATTTCTGACAAGCGCAAACTCGAACAATGGCTGGAGGTTAGATTTATTTTAATCCTTTTTCCGCATAAAAACTCTATTGTGCTTGAATTTTGTTCATCAAGCATGAGTAGAATATCCTGTTCGATTATCTTACACTTCGCACTTTGCCAAGAGTACCGTGAGCTCAAGATCAACGGCTTCAACATGAAGATCGGTAAACCATAACATTCCAACTCTCTTCATCATCTCCTCCTTGCCGAACAAAAATTATACATTTAAATGGCTAAAAAAATGGTTAAAAAATGGTTTTACCAATCGCTGTAGGATGGCATGGGAATGTGGAGACAGTCGCGGGATCTTGACGTCTTAAATGGCGCCATCTTCAGCACCGCGGTCGAAGGAGGCATGACCCAGTAGGCTCCGAATGAAAAAGAAGCTCTCTGCACCTGATTCGGGTGCACATATGATTGAGTATTTAGCGTGCATGTGTGAGTTGTACTTTACGAAATGCATATTAAGCATTAGATGTAGATTTAAGAGTTTAGTTTTGACTGTAGCAAATGGCGATACTAGCGCCGATATTTAGAGCCAGAGATATGTTTCAATCAGCATATAATTGGTGTATGTACGAAGCTCGGGAAATGGGGAAAATTACCAAAAAAATCCTACACCTACTGCAATTTTTTTTTTTTAGTCGTAATTTTTTTTGGCTAATTAGTCTTAAATTTTTTGTAATTAAGCCAATTCAGTCTATTTGGTTAATTTTAACCGGCTGGCATTGATGTGAATGTCGTCGGTACTAGCCGTCCGGCCAACACTGACATAATAATTTTTTTATTAATTTTTATTGATTTTTTTCCTTTTTCTTTTTCATTTTCATTTTCTTTTTCCCCTTCTTCCTCCTTTTCTGCTTTTTCCCCCACAATGGCTAGTGAGGCTCTAGCGAGGCTTGTCGGCCATTGGGCGAGGGCCATGAAGCCCTCGCCTGTTGCTGGCAACGATTGCAGCCCTTGCCTGACTTTGCTTTGGGGGCCACGTGCGAGGCGGCTTCCCTTAGATCTAGGCAAGGCCAGCCTCACCATGGCCTTGCCGGCTGTGGGCAACCTGACCTTCCTCATCTCCTCCGATGCCGACTTCCTAAGCATCTTCAATGGGTCGAGCAGAGAGAGAGAGATATGCAGATATGAGGAAGTATAAAGCTAGTTTTCGGTTTTTTTTTTTTTTTTGCGGGAGGAAGGGGGTGGGGGGAAAGAGGAGGGAAGGGGAGACCTCGAGAGAGGAGATCTTAATGGGGAGTTATTGCTTCGACTGCTAAGGAAACTAAACAAGACCAAGAACCGCGAGACGATGCGTCCTTTTGCATAGATGAAGGATTTCGCTTTATCAGCGAGGGTGGGATCGATGGGGAAGGTCAGACCTGCGAAACAAGCAGAGCGATGGACTTGTGAAGTGGGGGATGTTGCTGGCTGTTCATCTTCTCCCCAAGAGGTGGTCAGCATTCCATCTCTGACATTTTGCTGTGGGGAGACTTGAGTTTGAAGCATGGAGAAGAATTGAAAAAAGAAAGTGAGTGCTTGGGTCGTCTTTAATGGGTTGAGCGGAGACCTCAACTTGCCCGACGAGGCCATGGCCACCAGCAAGGCCATGGTGAGGCTGGATATTGGGCAAGCTGCCTCGCCCACAGCCCAAGCCTCGTCCATCATTGTTGGGAAAAAAAAAAAACAAAAAGGAGAAAGAAGAGGAAAAATCAAAAGGAAAAAGAAAAAAATTATTAAAAAAATCGAAAAAAATAAAATTTTATTAAAGAATTGTCACGTCAGTGTTGCTTGAACGGTCAGCACTAGCTAACATCCATGTTAGCATTGACCAGTTAAAATTAGCCGAATGGACTAAATCGACATAATTGTAGTTAGGATTGAAACGCAAAAAAAAAAAAAAAAAAGAATCGGAAAAATTGCGATATGTTTAAAAAAAATTTGGTATTTTTTTTTTTGAGAAATGTGATTTCGACTGAGATTAACATGATGCAATTGATGTTCAATGTCAATGTTTGAATTTTTTACTCTGTGATGTTCTAAGAGGAAATTTACTCATGAGACGACTATTCCGATCTAAAGAGGATATGATTTTTTTGACAATGCACGTGTATATCGATTTGTCATGTACTCTTCGTCAAGACGTTGATGATCCCCTTCTGTCTGAATGCGGCAGCGGTCGAGAAAGTTGCACGAGCGGATGATCAATTCTGCAAAACACATGATGCATCATTGTGGGGAAGAACTTACAAGAAAATAGGACAAAGTTAAAAAGAAGGTGGAGCCCTCAAGAGGACCAGGAATCTACCAAATAATAAAAGAAAGTGGAACACAAACACGAAACTATTGATCCACCACACATTCTGTCGTGGCCTAAACCGAAGCCAAATCAGGAAGATTTTCGGTAACCACTCCGCGTCAAGACTTTGAAGCCGAGAATGCCGAGTTGCTTTGATTTTGATTTGATTCCATGATCTAAGTCGTCTCTAAATTTTGTTTGTTAATAAGAACTATGAAAGAGAAATCTACCAAATGGTCATAACGACGAAGGGGTCATATTCGTAGAATCGTCTCAAATGGTTGCAACTTCATGGATCAATCGGTTCTATTCAAAATGAAAGCTTCGAAGGCTTCACACTAATTACATTTTTCAGCTTATTTGCTTCTGAAAGATTTTGTGAGATTTCTATACACTGTTCTAAAAACTTAAATTACTAAATGAAGGCGTGACTTATTACTTAAATATTTTAACATCCCCTCGTGTTTAGATATATTTAATTATGGAGGTAAATAGGACCCAGTAAAATTTGAATTCAACACTTCCAGCTCTAATATTATATAAGATTTTGTGAATTTATGGTTAATTGTTATAAAAATTTAAGCTATTATAATTACGCAATTTATTATTTAAATATTTTAACCGCTTCCACGCGCTATTATCAGCCAAAGCTTTTGACCATTGACTCTGAATACGCTTATCTAATGCCCTGCAAAAGATTGCCCATAAGCTGCGTTATGCTTTTGACTACACCCAGCTGATTGGTTGGTCCGGGCTCGGAAGGCATCTCTGGAGCACTCCCGTCTTTCACGGCATTTGTAAATATGGACTTTGACTCGGTCAAAGCAAAGAAAAAGGAGGAAGTTGACTCAAGTCAACAAAAACAAGAAATAGGGGACACCTTCAGCTTTTAAAGACACAGAGGAAGAGACTCACACAATCGGAAAGAAAGGAAAGAGAGAAAGGGAAAGAAGAAGAAAATAAAGTAGAGTGAGAGGGCTTCGCTTGTTCACGCCATGGACGCATCTCCAGCTGATTTTACTTCATATTGTAACGTCTAGTAAGTGTTCGTACCCTTCGTTCTTCTAATCGGAGTAGTTTTTAGAATTAAAGCTCAAATTCAAAGTTCGGCGAAAATTAAGCCGTAAAGTTTGATTCTTGAGTTTTGGAGCTTTGAGATTTCATGGAGTTGTGGAGCTGTGAAATTTCATGGAGGTTGATTTAAAGCAACGGTTTAGTTGGAGCAAAATTTTAGAGTTTCGTGTTCAAATTTTGCATTGCAAATAGCTTGAATAATCGCTTTGGGTGTGCGATTTGTTATTGCATATGAGTCATTTTGGACCGTTTAGGCATAATTTAACTGTTTTATAGTTAAGGTAGCATTTTACTCCATTTTAAGATTGTTTCTCATTTATTTGATAGGATCACAAGTTAGACAATTTAAGCAACGTTTGTTGTTTGGTTATCAGCAGTCCAAGGTTAGTGGTGCTATCTCTTTTATAAATTTGTAAACTTAGGTCTTAAAAGCAATAATGAAACATATTTGTTCCATAAAATCTAGATCGGACATATGCTACATTGGTAATTGTGAATGGTTTGAGAAATGTCTTAGGAAAGATATTGCAAAACGTTATAAAATTGGTTTGAGGGGCTTGTGAGTAAGCATATCGAGTTTAGGATATCCTTTTGAGTCAAGCCACTGGCTTTGTGAGTGAAGACCTTGCCAAAAGAGAATCTTGATCGTCTTGTCATCAAGCGTAATGTCATGATCATGTTTTGATATGTCACGACCTAAAATTTTGAAACATTATAGGTTTAAGGGTATTGTTAATTTCGGGCCAATAGCCTTTAATTAACTAGGACTCTCCTAAGCCCATACCCCGCATGACGTTAGGATATTCGTAAAAAAATTTCAAACAAGGAATCACCACTAGTCTGTTGAGGTCGACTAGGAACCGAGTGAGACATGGGAGTGTGTCTCGCTTCTTACGCAACCAGAGAGTCTAGGGTCGGAGACTTGATTACATTAGTCATGCGACTAACGCCCTTTCAATACCTAACTTGATCATGTATTAATGAAGTCATGGCAATGTATTCGAGAATTCTAAGATCTGTCATAACTTAGTTAAGGTAAGAAAATAACGTTCAAAATGTCATCGCAAAAATAAGGTGCGGGAATAATCCTAATAACATAAACTAAGAAAACCTATTGTGGAGCCCTAAAGGCTTATTCAATTTTAGTCTTTTTTTTCTTTTTTAAGGGTTTTCTAATTTCTTTTGGAATTTTCCCGAAATTTCTGAATTTTTATGAATTTTTAATATTTTTTAATATTTTCGAATTTTCTGAAATTAAATAAAACAAGCTTTCAAGATTTTTGATATTTTATGATTTTTCTGAAAATTTAAGAAAAATATTTATTAATGTTTTTGGGATTTTCTAATTTTTTTCTAATTTTTTGGAATTTTGGATCGAAATTTAAAAATGAAAAATTTCCCGATTCCTGAATTTTCCATGCATTTTCTGAATTTTCGAAATTTTTATGATTTTTAATATTTTTAATATTTTTCTGGGATTTCTGAATTTCTGGATTTTTTTATAATTTATTAAAAGGTAATTCGGACTGGGTCGGGTGATCCAGCCCTATTAAACCGATCCAGACCCTAATGGTCCGGACCGGGCTAGCAACCGGGCTGGTCGAACGGCCCGGTCGAATTTTCTTTTAAAATGGCCCATTAACAAAATAAATTAAAACAGCCCATTTTATTTTCCACAAAAATCAGCCCAATCACCTAGCCTAAGCCCATCAGAAAACAATAAACTCGGCCCAGCCCCAGCTCGAAATTTCGGCCCCTTTTTGTTTTTTCTTTTCATTCTTTTCTTTTTATGTTATACTCCTATTTAAATAATAATAATAATTAATTAATTAATTTTTTTTTTTTTTTGTCTTTTACTGCATGCATTTTTCTCTTTCTTCTCCACGGGTCTTCTTCTTCTTCACGCCTGCATGCCTCCCCATGCACGCCCGACGTCTCCTTCACCGAAACTCCTGCAACTCCGTCGCATCGCGCCGCCGCGAGGTCTACCCATCCTAACGAAATCGCCGTGTCGTCGTCGGGCGACGGCCGCTCCGTCCGACCGACCCCGAGAGCTGCCGGCCGCCGCCAGCGGTGACTTCCGGCCACCCATGACACTTACCCTCGCCGGAAAACCGAAAACGCCTCTTTTCGACTAAAAAATGCACGGAAATCTCACGAAAATAGGTATAATACTAATAGGAACGCGAAATTAAACAATATACGGCTAACAATCTACGAAAAACAGGTTGCCGGGGACGGATTCACGATGAAAGTTTCTGGGTCTCTCTTAGGCATTTCTACAAACAACTTGCGGGCATGAATAAAACAGGGATTCTTCAACTCGAGCCGGCCTGAGACCAGGCCCGGAATTCTATCTAACCATTCTAACATGCGCAGAGATATAATGGAGGATCGACAGGGGCCAGGACTCGCGCGAACTAGTCGGCACGAGCTCCGGCCCGCCACCTCTACAAAGACAGAACAGAAAGAGGCGGGGGAGGAGGAAGCCTACCTGGCTCGGGGACAAACCGCGGCGGACGACGGCGGCAGACGAGTCTCCTACTACGGCGAGCTACTCCTCGGACTTCCCTTATTCTCTTAGATCACTCTTTCTCTTCCTTGAACTCGTCCTCTCTTATGGATCTCACTATCTCGGCGCCGGAGCTGAAGCACGGCGGGAGGTTGGCGGCGGCAGTTCAGCGGGGCTGCTGACCACGTCTCGCTTGCTCTCAGATCTACCCCCACTTCTCCTTCTGTTCCTCCTTTTTTCGTTCGTTTTTCCTCCTCTTTTCCTCTCTCTTTTTCCCTCTCAAAAATGCTGCCCCACTCTCTCCCCGTTTTCTCCTTCTCCAAAGACTGCCTCCTCTCGGCCTTTTCTTCTTCCGTTTTTCCCCCTGTTCGTGTCCTCCTCTCCGATTTTCTCTCGGTGGTGGGGGTTATTCGAGCGGCGTCGTTGCCCTCTCCCCCCACGTTCTGCTCCTCGTCTCCGCGGTGGGGGTCGTCCGAACGGCCCCCTTGTTTCTCGCCCCTCTCTGTGCGTGCGTTGCCGTTCTCTTCCTCTTCCTGCTTGCCTCTGTGTTCCTGGAGAATGAAGGGGCCAAAGATAACATGGGCTGGGAAAGAAAGAAAAATGGGCTGGGCTGAGCCAGCCCACCTGAAATTTTTTCTTCTTTTTTTTTTTATCTTTTCTATGAATTAATATATATTTATATATTTATACATGCAAAATAAATGGGCATTTAAAACAAAAATAAACAAAAATTCGGGTGTCAACATGATATTAAACAAAAGACTAGTAGATGGATAGACTATCGACATATGTTTTGATATGAGACGGATTAATGAAATAGACCATTAGTGTGTGATTTTGATGAAAATGATCAATAGACTTAATTATGATGCCTATGATGATTGAAATGAGCATTTTCTAAATTATATAAAGCTTGTTGAGATGAAACGACTCGTACATGATTTTTATGTACATTAAATAGTTGAATTGTGAGTTTTTGGTAGTGCTCTATACTTATATTTATGCTTAGTGACTATTCAATTTGCTTATAAAAGAAATATATTATTTAGTGAACTGTGATTGTTCATCCCATTCCTTCCCAATCTTTTTAGATTCCTCTGTTAGCGGACAATAAAGCGAGAGCAATATCGACGAGGACTTTTATGAGATGATATTTGGGTGGTTAGAGGCTGCGTCTTTTAGGTGGAATGACGGTTGTGTCATCTGCTTTTTTTGTTAGGATTCAGGGTGCGACAGCATTGATCCACAAAGATCGCCAAATCAAAATAAGTAGGAAATGATCGATGACCATTTCTTGTTGAAAATCAATCAAGACCTTCCCAAGATCCATGTTGCCATAAAACGGAGGAAGGACGCTGCATTTCCTAATCCCAGATTATCGAAAGCAATGGCATCATCCCCTGCCTTTGTACCCCTCATACTATGGACTCTTCTCGTGTTTCGATCATTTGAGTTTGGCCGCTCCGAAGCTTTAACCAATGTGAGTGGCTTTGGTATAGAGAGGGAAGCTCTCTTGAAATTCAAGCAAGGTCTTATCGACCAATCTAAACGCTTGTCATCGTGGTCCAGCAAGGACTGCTGTGAGTGGGAAGGAATCGAATGTAGCAAAAAGACTGGCCATGTCATCAAACTCGATCTCCGCAATCCAAGCTGTGAGACCTCCCCCTACGAAGAGATTTTATGCTCAGATAAGAGCAGCTTGAGAGGTGATATCCATGCATCTTTGGCTGAACTGAAGCATTTGAAGTATCTAGACCTCAGCTTCAACGATTTTTCCAATCAAAAAATCCACCAATTCTTCGGTACTCTCCAGAGACTAGAGTACCTTAATCTATCACATGGAGGTTTTGATGGAAACATACCTCATCACCTCGGTAACCTATCCAACTTGCAATATTTGGATCTTGCTAATGGGTTTGGCAGGGGTTATTTAACAATTGATAACCTCCATTGGGTGTCAAAATTATCTTCCTTGAAATACTTTGACCTTTCTGGCATTGACCTTAGGAACGCCACAGATTGGTTGAGTTCCATTAATATGCTTTCTTCTCTGCAAACTTTGCGGTTGGAGGATTGTTCTCTCAAACAACTTCCTCACTCTCTATCTGTCAACTTCACTTCTCTAAGATTCCTGGATCTACAACGCAATTCCATAAATTCTACTATTCCTTCTTGGTTCTACAACTTTAGCAAGCTCGAGTATATCAATTTGACAGAAAATTATTTGAGAGGCGTATTTCCTAGGACACTCTTTGATAATAATCAACAGCTTTCCTTTCTTGATGTGTCTGATAATTTGCTAGAAGGTTAAACTCTGAAAAACTTCAGTAGTCTCTACAAGTTGCGTGTATTAAGGTTGGCAAGAAACCACTTCGATGGAGATGTTTGGAGCGTCTTCCATAGTCCTTTGGAGTCAGCACAGAGTGACTTTAGGATTTGTGATTTCGCTCTTAATAATTTCAGTGGCCATCTACCAAACCAATGGGAGAGTTTCAAAAATCTCGAGTACCTAAGTCTGTCACAAAACTCGATTTCGGGCCCAATTCCGGTAACTTTGGGTGAGCTATCGTCTCTAAGGGAGTCACGTCTTGACAATAACAAATTGAGTGGGAAGATCCCAGGAATTATTGGGCGACTATCTAGTCTTAAGACGTTGATCTTATGGAATAATTCATTTAACGGAGTTGTTAGTGAATTGCACTTTGCAAATCTCATGAGCCTGACCCACTTGGACATTTCGTATAATGAACTTGTTTTGAGTTTTGATCCTATCTGGGTTCCTCCATTCCAACTTCAATTTATTTACGTGTCAGTTTGTTATGCAGGACCGAAATTTCCATTGTGGCTTCAAACGCAAAGGAATATTTCATTCTTGTACATGTCCAATGCAAACATCTCAGATGAAGTTCCCAATTGGCTTTCTGACATTTTACTTAACGTTAAATT
This sequence comes from Angophora floribunda, assembly GCA_014182895.1. Lineage (NCBI taxonomy): Eukaryota > Viridiplantae > Streptophyta > Magnoliopsida > Myrtales > Myrtaceae > Angophora > Angophora floribunda. Next base: position 25,199,760 of record CM024711.1, on the reverse strand, counting down.
GCTGGATCTCTCTAATAATATGCTCAGAGGCCCCATTTCCAGAATGGACGGAAACAAGATGCAACTATTACAATATTTGTTTCTTTCTGGTAACAATCTCAGTGGCGGCATACCGAATTCGCTATGTGCGATGGAGAAACTATCTCATCTTGATCTGTCAAAGAACCAACTATCCGGAAGACTACCCTTATGTCTGGAAAAGTTGGAAGCACTGGAATGGATATCGCTGGGTGATAACAGGTTAAGTGGTCAGATCACTAACCCTTTCTGCCATATCAAGCAATTAATCATTCTAATCCTGCATAAAAATGGCTTCGGCAAGGTGCTTCCCAACTGTTTGACAAACTTAACTTACCTTTGGCTCCTTGATCTAAGTGATAATGACTTCACTGGTGAAATTCCTCCATTTGGACAATATCCTCAATCATTAACCATGATCAATCTTGAAAAGAATAGTTTCACCGGAGGCATTCCCTCGCAACTCTGCCAACTTAGTTCTCTTCATTTTTTAAGCCTGGCACAGAACAACATTTCTGGAAGCATTCCACTGTGTTTTAATGGATCCTTGTCTGCGGTTGAAGATATCAATTATCGGTTCCATTGGCTGGATTTATCACCGTTCTACGTCATGGTTAATACAAAGGGAACTAGCCGACTATATGGCAAGACACTCCAATTCTTCTATTCTATTGACCTTTCTGCAAACAATTTAAATGGCGAAATACCAAAGGAGTTGACTAGGCTCGTTCAACTTCAGAATTTGAACCTCTCTCAAAATAATTTGAGTGGGAAAATCCCTTCAAAGATTGGCGACCTCAAAAATTTAGAATCGCTTGACCTATCCAACAACAAGATTTCGGGTAGAATCCCTCCTAGCATATCCAGTTTGGACTTTCTGAGTTATCTCAATCTCTCATTCAATAATTTATCAGGCCCTATTCCTTCAGGCAATCATTTGCGTACCGTGGATGGTGAATTTGTGTATCGCAATAATGACAGACTTTGTGGAGCTCCTCTTTTGAAAGTTTGCCCTGGAGATGAGCAGCATCCTAATATCAATGGACGAGATGGTGATTTTTGGAACAGAGGTGAAACTAATGAAGGCAATCTGGACACCCATAATTGGTTCTATGCAGGCTTGGGACCGGGATTCACAATTGGATTTTTGGGATTTTGTAGTGCATTGCATTTTAAGCAATCTTGGAGGAAATCTTACTTTCAAGCAATAGATAGGATCATCGAAAAGCTAATGATATGGGGGACGATTACCATGCTTCTATTCAAAAGAGCTTTTCAGGTACGCACTTGTAGGAACCATTTAGGAATCTCTCTCTCCCTCCCCCCTCCTCCCTTCTTCTCTCTAGTAACACATGCTCTCAGTTATTCAATATACGATTCCATGCTGACTTAGCATGAAATCTAAACAGCTTCTTTGATCTTCTTGTAGTCGACAGCTAAAGTTTTGATCATTCATATGACATGTTGTAGGAAAGGTGATTATCAAATACGAGCCTCAAGCACGACCCCCAGCATGAAGCAGCGCTCCTGAAAGTTGAAGAAACTTATCAGATTCAATAGATAGACGTAAATCTGCATCATAAACTTAGAAGTTCCTCTCTTCATGATCATAAACATCGCATCAGCAAATTATGTATGTAATAAAAACGTTGCGTCATATAAAGGCTAGCAAAATCATCGAACATATTTGCTAAACCCTTCTGCAATGCTATAGCTATTTTAAATATGATGTCCCAATTCTAAGGCTATCATCTCTTCATCAAAAAGTTTCGGCAATATGATCCCAATCATATAACATGAAAACATGACATTTTCCTCTCAGGCACGTGGTACAAATTCAACACCAATAGTTTGAAAATACTTCATCAATGAGCATCTGATACATAACGATGATTTGTTGCCATTTCACATGTCAGCCGCTGCCAATTCTAGTGGGTAAATAGTTTTTGAAAAACTGGCTGATATAATGCAATGCGTCCCTCAGCTCCCACCATTGCATCAATCTCATCCCTAGCTGACTCGGTCGATTCGAATTCTAGCCTTTTCACAATGGCTGTACTCTTCTCCATGAGAGCCGATTCCTCATCTAACATTGCGCCTAGTTGTTCGCTCCGAATGCTTGCCAAATCAGTGCTAATGTAGTAAATTGAACAAATACAACGTCATCTGAATTGCTAGATAGCATGACATGAATGACTACGGCAACTTTTACCAAAGCTTATACTATCACTTTTCTTTTGGTCATCTGAATTGATAGAAAGCATAACAAGAATGATTATAGCAACCCCATCCTTGTATCGTCCTTCTACGTTATATTCAATATAACTTCAATTCGAAGCGTATTGATTCCTTGCAATTTGCATTTTCCCGCAGTTAGATTTGTGTAGCTTCATTACTCCATCTCAAGCCCCATTTGTGCTCCTTGTGCTCGACGATGGAACCGTGGAACGGTCTCAATCGCTTTTCAAAGAACTCAATGTGTGATCATCTCTAAAATATAAATGCTGATGATCTTCTTTCTCCCCTCGTCCCCCAATCACGTGGAGATCCAACGCGGTAGACACGCCTTTCATTGCTTCCAATTGATTATTTTGTGTTATGTTATGATAAAGTAAAAGGATATTGCATATATTTATGTGAATATGGCATGACACAATCATATCATCCGTACACATGTATAAGGTGACAATGTACAAAATTAAGTAAAAAGGTTGAAGTATTTTCATGCGAGAATAATACATCACGCATTTTATACGTGTACGATTCATTTTTGCTCCAAAAGGATAAATATTTTTTCCTCCACGCCTACGTGTATTTTATGTTAAAAGTATGTGTATTTCACTAACATTAATGAAGTCGGTCAAATGTATACTTCAATGATAAAATTATACATTAATGGGAACTAAGATAACCTAGGTTGGGGAAGGACAATTGAGCAAAATTCATTAGAACCCTAATGTAGGAATACTACCTTTCGTACAACTATTGCCTACTTTATATCAAGTGAATAACATGAATTCCTTTCTTTCCTTCTTTTCGAGTGGCCAGTCAAGCATGTCAACCGTGTGTTGATACCTAAATTTTAACTAAATATTTAGATTTAAATTGCAAAGAAAATTATGGACCGATTTGACCCCAACAAAAAAGATATTTTCACATCACATAGGTAGTAATATTATTTGCATCTACATAGTTTTATTTTTATTTTATTTTCCATTATTTTTACTGCATTTCGATTAAATAAAAATATTTAGACAATTATTTAATAATATTTTTAAAAAAAGTGGCGTTGGGGGTGGGGGGGAAGAGAAATGCGTGGGGCTGGGGACCTGACCTCAAACCCTTTTTCATTCCGCGTGGGCCCAGGGCCAGTCTCATTCCTCCCGGCCCGGCCCCCTTCGCTCCTTCCTCTTGCACGCCGAAGAGGACGAGAGAGCAGAAGTGAGCGGACGGCACAGCAGGCGCAGGGCAGCGGGGGCAGATGGGCGACGTGATGGCGGGCAGCCGGCCGGCAGCGCGCCCACGTGCCTCCCACGGACGGCGTATCGCGGCTACATAAGCGAGCGAGCGCCCTCCGGCGACGAATATGACCGGTGACTCGCCGGCGCCGGCCCCTTCCTGAATCAATCTCATGGTGGGTTGCGCCCCGTCTTTGTTTTTATATATCCAATTCGGGGGTCGGTTCCCCGAGGATCTTGGCTCGAAGGTTTTGCGAGGCAGACGGACGCAGCTCGATCTTCGAGCTCGTCCGCCGTCCGACACCGCGAGCCGCGTAGAGGAACCGAGGTTCCGTTTGCCCTGCTTTCGGGCACGCTCGGCCGGAGCTCGCGGCCATCCGGCTCACGCGAGCTGGCCACGAGCTCCGGTCACTGGCCATCCCCCGTTACGCCGTCATGCTTGTTTTGTTTTGTTTTGAGAGCGCCAGTGCCGGTTCCGACCACGTTCGCGCAGAGAGTCCCTTCGTTCCAGTTGCGCGCACCACCCGTTCGATGAATGCCAATACTAGATCTGAAAGCTTGTGTGGAGAAAGTCCGTTCCCGAGCTTCGATCGTTCGTCTACTCGCCGTTCGGGTGTGGCGCGGAGGGAGAGACTACTTCGGGGAGGCCGAGCTGGTTCTTGGCTGGCGACGGCAGCCGGCCGAGAACTCGCCTTCGGTTTGGGCTGATCGAGGCATCGCCAGATTGGGCGTGTGGCCAGCCCAAGGCGAGCGGCGTCCCAGGCCGGCACCGTTTCTGTTGCGGCAGGCAAGCCGCGGTGAAGGGGATTCATTTTGGTGAACCGGGTCAAAGCGCGGGTATGGCTGACCCGGCTTGCCTCGATTTCGGGCTAGGGTTTCATTTTGGTGGGCTGGACTTGGTTTTTGTTTAGCACGTGGGCCAGGTTTTGTATTTTTACCTTTGTTTTTTTTGGGCCACCGGACTGGGCTCACCAGAAGAACCCAGTCCTGGGTCGGTTCCAACCCGGAGATCCGACCCGGGTCAGGCCTGATATAATATTATTATTTTAAATATTAAAAAAATAGAAAATCCAAAAACAATTCACATTTTCGAAAAATCAGAAAAAAGCCTAAAAGATTATTTTCATTCCCCATAAGTGCATTGAAAATCCTTCAAAATAAATAAAAAAAATCAAACCTCAGGTTTAAACAAAATTAGATACCGAAATGCCATTATTGATTAACTAGTGTGATCAAGTCCCTGATTCTAATTTATAAAAATTGCACAGAAATAAAATAATTCTCATAATATTTTATTTGGATTTCTAATCGACCCATCCCAAATCTATTAGTGATGACTTATAAATGAAATTAACTTGCAAGTTAAAAATTTGAACCATAAGTCGTGAATTGGTGGACTTGGGAGAGCTTAGGTTAAAACTAAAATTAGCCAACCATTAGCCTCTGCATGCCCATGCGTAAAGGGCTCTCGGTGAGGTCGTGTGACCATGACAATGCCAAACTGGTTGAGTTATCATTAGATTGATTTTTTATTAGTATCATCGTTGTTGTTGTTGTCAGTGTTGTTTACAGGAAAAATGACATAAATGATCCTTAAATTTTTAACTTATTCAATATGGTCTCTAAACTTTAGCCCAATGTGTAATGTGGTCTCGAACTTTTAATTTATTCAATATAATCTCTGAAATTTTTCTATAAATTCAATTTAATCCATAAACTATATGAAAATGTTTAATATTATCACGATCTTAAGGTGATGGAAGAATAACATTGAATATATGTATATAGTTCAAGATTATGTTGAACATATACCAATTGAGAATTTGGTAATCTAAAATTAGTTTATATATTCAATTTGCTAAGTTACTAAATTGAGAATTTGTAATCCAAAATTAGTTTATAACTTAATCGGAGAAAATTGGTAGTCACTCTAACAGAGGTTAGTAATTACAAAAAAGATTTAGTCAATTTAAGGTGTTAGTGATACAAATATAAATTTACAGGCTATAAAAAAAAGATAAAAAATTGAAAAAAATCTTAGTAAGTAATTTTAATGAGAGTTGATAACCCATATTGGATAGGAGTTAATGAGAGAAAAGTGGGCAAGGGGCACTAATCTAGGTAAATAATCTCCTAAATGAGCTAATAAATTCATGAGAATGCTAATCATGGTAAATAATTGTTGATAATTCAATGAAAGAGTTGGCAAATCAAGAACGCATTAAAATCTTTAAGTAATTCAAATGAGAATTGATAATCCAAATATAATAAGTAATTAACTTGACAAAAAAATTAGTGGTTAACCACTCTAATTTGGATTGGCGATTTCATATAAGAGTTACTAAATTCCAAATTTTGTCTAACTACGCAAATAATAGGTGACAAGTCACTACAAGAACTAGTAATTTTCTACTATGAAGAGTTGGCAATTTATGCTCTGGTTAATTACCATCAGGTTACCCGAAATAGGAAGTCACCATCTACCGACCATTTTTCCGGCTTACCAACACTTCTTGCAATTTACTAGCAAAGATAGAAATTCTGTATTTGATTAAGAATGTGTTCGTTTATTTTTGCCACGGTGTTTTCCTCCGGTGGATATTGTGCGTCTTGCGACGTGAACAGAGCTGTACACACTCATATTCTACACAGTGGGTTGCAACTACTGCTACTCGTGATTCTACCGAGCCAAGATGAGGTAGCAGTACGCCCTCAAGAAAAGCCCCTGCGGCGACCGCTGCATCCATTTCTAGTGCGAGTGCTGCGCACTCTGCCAAGAGTACGGTGAGATCAAGATCAACGGCTTCAACATGAAGATCGGTAAACCCTAACGTTTCAACTCTCTTCATCATCTCCTCCTCGCCGAACAAAAATTACACATCTAAATGGTTGGAAAATAAAAAGGTTTCGCCTGATCGGTGCAGGATGACATGGGAACGTGGAGAGACGGAGCTGCGAGATCTTGCTGTCTCAGATGGTGCCATCATCGGTGCCGACGGTCGAAGAAGACATGACCCGGTAGACTCTGGATGTAAAAGAAGCTCTCTGTACCTCATTCGGGTGCCTATATGGTCGAGTATATCGGGCATCTCTTTCCATATAATTGAGGTGTGCGTGCATCGTACCTTACGAAATGCATATTCAGCATTTTATGTAGATTTAAGGGTTTAGTTTTGACTGCTGCAAACGGTGATACTCGCGCCAATACTTAGAGCCAGAGAAATGGTTTCAGATTCGTGTATGCCCACTTTGATCATGTCTTGGTTCATTTAACTAAGCTTGAGAAATGTGATTTTGACTTAAGATTAACATGGAGTAATTGACGTTTAATGTCGATGCTGGATATTTTTACTATTTGCCATTCTAAGAGGAAATTTACTTGTGAGAAGAGTGTTTCGATCAAAAGAGGATACATTTTATTGGACAACGCACGTGTATATCGATTCGTCATGTACTCTTTGTCGATGATCGCTTCTGTCTGAATGTGGCAGAGGTCGAGAAAGTTGCAGAGTCATATGATCGATTCCGCCAAAAACATCGTGCATCGTTTTGGGGAAGAACTTCCAAGAGAATAGGAGAAGCTAAACAGACGGTGGAGCACTCAAGAGGACCAATAGTCGACCATATAATAAAAGAAATTGCAACACCAGCACAGAACTATCGGTCGCAGCCTAAATCGAAGCCAAATCAGTATAGATTTCGATAGCTGCCACGCATCACGAATTTGATGCTGAGAATGCTGAATTACTCTTGTTTTCATTTGATTCAGTGATCTCAGTCGTCCAAGTCGTCTCCAGATATTGTTTGTTAAACAAACTATGAAAGAGAGATCTAACAAATGGTCATAACGAGAAAGAGAGATCTACCAAATGGTCATAACGAGAAAGAGAGATCTACCAAATGGTCTTTTCGCAGCATTCTTGTTTCTATGCTTGTTTGCTTCCACGCGTGATTATCAGTCAAAGCTTTTGACCACTGATTCTAATATACTCCTATCCAACACCCTGCAAAAGATTGTACTCAGGCAACATTATGCTTTTGGCTAACACTCTGGTGATTGGATGGGTCCTGGCTCGGACGGCATCTCCGGAACATGGCGGTCTTTCGCTGCATTGATCGACAGTGATGGCCAAAGCAAAATAAGTAGGAAATTATTAATGTCCTTTTCTTGATGAAAATCAGTCAAGACTTTCCCAAGACCCATGTCACCACAAAATGGAGGAAGGACACCGCATTTCCTAATTCCAGATTATCGAAAGCAATGGCAATATCCCCTGCCTTTGCATCCCTCATATTATGGACTCTTCTCGTGTTTCGATCATTTGAGTTTGGCCATTCCAAAGCTTTAACCAATGTGAGCTGCTTTGGTACAGAGAGTGAAGCTCTCTCGAATTCAAGCAAGGTCTCATCGACCACTCTAAACACTTGTTGTCCTGGACCAGCAAGGACTATTGTGAGTGGAAACGAGTCGGATGCAACAAAAAGACTGGCCTTGTCTTCAAACTTGATCTTCATAATCCATGCTGTGCAACCTTGCCCAACAGCCATATCTTAGTAACACAAATATAAATTTTTAGGCTATGAAAAAAAACGGATGGAAATGTGAAAACAAAAATTTTCGTAAATAATTTTAATGAGAGTTGATAATGTTGGAAATTTCTTATAATGGGCTTACATTAATTAATTAATTTTTTATTTTAAATAATCGGATTAATGGATATTCCAATATATGTTAAACCCTAAAGTGATCTTATTGAATTGGATTTGGCATCTATTAATAACGGGCCTAGTTGAGCAACAAAGTGTAGGCAATTGTGTTTAACTGAAGCCCGTAATAGGAGAGGCCAGTTGACACGCTATTGATTAGGGTTTACTAGGTCCCCTCTCTAGCCTATAAAAAGGTAGGTTATACCTATCAGTCACTGAATCCCATAAAAGCTGTTATACCGAAATAGGTCATAGAAAATAAGATCTGGCATTCCGATAGATCACTGATACTGTCAGTTTGATCTGTTTTTCATCAAGCGAGACTATAGCTCAAACATGTACGTTTTACTTCCGTTGTACATATAAATTTTGGTGTTTTACGTTCGTATATGGATCTGGTTGTTTTTTATTAATTAGTTATTTATGTAGAGAAAATTTCTACAGATAACCCATCCTAGATGGTAGTTAACAAGAGAAAAGTGGGCGAGGCGTGCTAATCTAGGTAAATAACCCCTTAAATGAGTTAATAAATGCGTGAGACTGCTAATCATGATAAATAAATGTCAAAATTCAATGAAAGAGTTGATAAATCAAGAATGAATTAAAAGTCCTTAACTAATAAACTGAGAGTTAGTAATTCAAATCTAATTCATAATTAACCTAACAAAAAATTGGTAACTCACTCTAATTTTGATTGCCAATCTAATATAAGACTTACTAAATTCGAAATATTATCTAATTACACAAATAACGGTTGACAAGTTGCTCAAAGAACTAGTAATTTTCTACTTTAAAGAGTTAGTAATTTAAGCGCTGGTTAATTATCAACACATTACTTGGAAAAGACAGTTGCCATCTACCAACCATTTTTGCAGCTTACCAACACTTGTTGCAATTCACTAGCAAATATAGAAATTCTGCATTTGATTAAGAACGTGTTTCATTTATTTTTGCCATGGTGTTTACTTCCGGTGGTGGACGATTGTGCAGCTTGTGGTGTGAACGGAGCGCTGTACACGCTCATCTTCTGCACGGTGGGCTGGTGCTGCTGCTACTCGTGCTTCTACCGAGCCAAGATGAGGCAGCAGTATGCCCTCAAGAAGAGCCCTTGCAACGACTGCTGCGTGCATTTCTGGTGCGAGTGCTGCGCGCTTTGCCAAGAGTACCGTGAGCTCAAGATCAACGGCTTCAACATGAAGATCGGTAAACCATAACGCTCCAACTCTCTTCATCATCTCCTCCTTGCGGAACAAAAATTAGACATTTAAATGGCTAAAGAAATGGTTAAAAAATGGTTTTACCAATCGCTGTAGGGTGGCATGGGAATGTGGAGAGACGGAGTCGCGGGATCTTGATGTCTCAAATGGCGCCATCTTCAGCACCGACGGTCGAAGGAGGCATGACCCGGTAGGCTCCGGATGAAAAAGAAGCTCCCTCCACCTGATTCGGGTGCACGTATGATTGAGTATTTTGCGTGCATGCGTGTGTTGTACTTTACGAAATGCATATCAAGCATTTGATGTAGATTTAAGAGTTTAGCTTTGACTATAACAGACAGGCGATACTAGCGCCGATACTTAGAGCCAGAGATATGGTTTCTATCAGCATATAATTCATGTATCTACTAAGCTTGAGAAATGGGGAAAATTACTAAAAAGCCCTACACTTATTGCAATTTTTCCGATTTAATCATAATTTTTTTGGCTAATTCAATTATAAACCTTTTGCAATTAAGTTTATTCAGTGTATCCGGCTAATTTTAACCAACCGACACTAACGTGGATGTTGGTTGGTATTAACCATCCGGTCAACGCTAACGTGGTAATTTTTTATCAATTGTTTTCCTTTTTTTCCTTTTCCTTTTTCCTTTTCTTTTTCCTCTTCTTCTTCCTGTTGCTTTTTTCCCCACAATGGCCGACAAGGCTTCAGCGAGACTTGCTGGCCATTGGGTGAGGGCCATGAAGCCCTCACCTGTCGCCAGCAACGATAGTGGCCCTTGCCCAGCCTCGCTTTGGAGGCAGCGTGCGGGGTGGCTTCCTCTAGATTTGGGCAAGGCCAGCCTCACCATGGCCTACTCCCTAAGCATCTTCGATGGCTTGAGCAGAGAGAGATGCAGATCTGGGGAAGTATAAAGCTAGTTTTCATTTTCTTTATTTTTTGCGAGGGTGGGGGGGAAAGAGGAGGGAAGAGGAGACCTCGAGAGGCGAGATTGAATGGTGGGCAACTGTTTCGACTGCTAAGGAAACTAAATAAGATCAAGAATCGCGAGACGACGCGTCCTTTCGCGTAGATGAAGGATTTCACTTCATTAGCGCGGGGATCGATGGCGAGGGTCAGACCGGCGAAACCAGCCAAGCAATGGACGTGTGAAGTGGGGGTATGCTGCTGGCTGTTCGTCTTCTCCCTCGGAGGTGGTCAGCATTCCATCTCTGACATTTTGCTGTGGGGAGACTTGAGCTTGACGCATGGAGAAGAAGAGAAAAAAGAAAGTGGGTGCTTGGATCCACTTCAATGGGTCGAGTGGATTCCTTAACTTGTCTAGCAAGGCCGTGGCCGCAGCCGCCAGCGAGGCCATGGTGAGGCTGGCCTTCCCATGCCCCCAAGCCTCGTTGGCCATTGTTGGGAAAAATGCAAAAGGAGGAAGAAGAGGAAAAATCAAAGGGAAAAAAAAAGGAAAAATAAAAAAATCGATAAAAAAATTTGAAAAATATAAAAATCTATTAAAGAATTGTCACGTCACCGTTACTCAGACGTTCAGCATGTCAGCGTCAACCAGCCAAAACTAGTCAAATAGAGTAAATCACACAATTGTAAAAGGTTTAGAATTAAATCGGCAAAAAAAAAAAGATTTAGGATTGAATCGGAAAAATTGCAATAAGTTTATAACTTTTTTTGTAATTTTTTTTTTTGAGAAATGTGATTACAACTAAGATTAACAGGGTGCAACTAATGTATAATGTCAATGTCTGAATTTTTACTCTGTGCTGTTCTAAGAGAAAATTCACTCGTGAGATGACTGTTTCAATTTAAAGCGGATATGATTTTTGTGACAATGCACGTGTGTATCGATTCGTGGTGTACTCTTGGTCAAGACGTCGATGATCGCCTCTGTCTGAATGCGGCAGTGGTCGAGAAAGTTGCACAGGCGGATGATCAATTCTGCAAAACACATGATGCATCATTGTAGGCCAAGAACTTACAAGAAAAAAGAACAAAGTTAAAAAGAAGGCGGAGCCCTCTAGAGGACCAGCAATCGACCAAATAATAAAAGAAAGTGGAATACAAACACGAAACTATTGATCCACCGCACATTTTGTCGCGGCCTAAATTGAAGCCCAATCAGGAAGATTTTCGGTAACCACTCCGCGTTATGAATTTGAATCCAAGAATGCCGAGTTGCTTTTATTTTGATTTGATTCCATGATCTAAGTCGTCCAAGTCGTCTCTAAATTTTGTTTGTTAATAAGAACAATGAAAGAGAAATCTACCAAATGGTCATAACAAAAAAGGGGTCATAAAGTATTCGTAGAATCGTCTCAAATGGCTGCAACTTGGTGGATCAAATGCATCAATCGGTTCTATTCAAAATGAAAGCTTCGAAGGCTTCACACTAACTACATCTTTCAGCTTGTTTGCTTCTCAAAGATTTTGTGAGATTTCTATTCACTGTTCTAAAAACTTAAGTTATTAAATGAACGCGTGACTTATTATTTATATATTATAACATTCCCTCACGTTTAATATGATCTTTTTGCGTGGACATATTTAATTGTTGAGGCAAATAGGATATTGTAATATTTTAATTCAAAACTCTCAGCTCTAATACCATGTGAGATTTTGTGAGTCTATAATTAACTGTTATAAAAATTTAAGTTATTAAATAAATATGTGATTTATTATTTAAATTTTTTAGCGGCTTCCACGCGCTATTATCAGCCAAAGATTTTGACCATTGACTCTAATACTTTTATCTAATACCCTGCAAAAGATTGCCCATGAGCTACGTTATGCTTTTGACTACACTCAGCTGATTGGTTGGTCTGGGCTGGGATGGCATCTCTGGAGCATTGCGGTCTTTCACCGCATTTGTAAATATGGACTTTGACTCGGTCAAAGCAAAGAAAAAGAAGGAAGTTGACTCAAGTCAACAAAAACAAGGAATTGGGGACACCTTCAGCTTTTAAAGGCAGAGAGGAAGAGACTCACACAATCGGAAAAAAAGGAATGAGAGAAAGGGAGAGAAGAAGAAAAGAAAGTAGAGTGAGAGGGCTTCACGTGTTCACGCCACGGACGCATCTCCAGCTGATTTTACTTCGTATTGCAACGTCTAGTAAGTGTTCATACCCTTCGTTCGTCTAATCAAAATAATTTTCAGAATTAGAGCTCAAATTCAAAGTATGGCGAAAATTAAGCCGCAAAATCTGATTCTTGAGTTGTGGAGCTTCGGGATTTCATGGAGTTGTAGAGTTGTGAAATTTCATGGAGGTTGATTTAAAGCAATGGTTTAATCGGAGCAAAATTTTAGAATTTTGTGTTCAAGTTTCAAATTGCAAATAGCTTGAATAATCGCTTTGGGAGTGCAATTTGTTATTGCACATGAGTCGTTTTGTAACATTTAGACACAATTTAACCGTTTTGTAGTTAAACTAGCGTTTTACTCAATTTTAACATTGTTTCTCGCTTATTTGATGGGATCGCAGATTAGACAATTTGAACAACGTTTGTTGTTTGGTCATAAGTGTTCCAAGGTGAGTGGTGCTATCTCTTTTATAAATTTGTAAAATTATGTCTTGAAAGCAATGAAGATTTGATATATTATGAGTTATTAATAAATATATTTGTTATAAAATCTAGATCGGACATATACTATATTGGTAATTGTGAATGGTTTGAGAAATGTTTTAGGAAAGGTATTGCAAAACATTATAAAATTAGTATGAGGGACTTGTGAGTATGCATATCGAGTTTAGGATATCATTTTGAGCTGAGCTACCGGCTTTGTAGTTGGAGATCTTGCCTTGGTCGCCTTGTCACAAACGTAGTGTCGTGACCATGGTTTGATATTAAACAAAAGACCAGTCGATGGATGGACCATCGACGTGTGTTTTGATATAAGATAGATTAATGGCATAGACCATTAGCGTGTGATTTTGATGAGATTGACTGATAGACTTAAATATGATGTTTATGACGATGTAAATGAGCGTTTTCTAAATTGTCTAAAGCTTGTTGAGATGAAACAATTGGTACATGATTTTATATGTACGTTAAAGAGTTGAATTATGAGTTTTGGTAGTGCTCTATACTTATATTTATGTTTAGTGGCTACTTGATATGCTTGTAAAAGATATGTATTATTTAGTGAGCATGATTGTTCATCCCATTCCTTCCCGATCTTTTTAGATTCCTTGGTTAGCAGACAATAAAGCGAGAGCAATATCAATGGAAACTTTTGGGAGTTGATATTTGGGTGGTTAGAGGCTGCGTCATTTAGATGGAAGAACGGCTAAGTCATCCCCTTTTTCTATTAGGATTCACACGGATTTAGGGTGTGACGGCATTGAGCGACAAAGATCGCCAAATCAAAATACGTAGGAAATGATCGATGTCCATTTCTTGATGAAAATCAATCAAGACCTTCCCAAGACCCATGTCGCCATAAAATGGAGGAAGGACGCTGCATTTCCTAATCCGAGATTATCGAAAGCAATGGCATCATCCCCCGCCTTTGCACCCCTCATATTATGGACTCTTCTCGTATTTCAATCATTTGAGTGTAGCCATTCCGAAGCTTTAACCAATGTGAGCTGCTTTGGTACAGAGAGGGAAGCCCTCTTGAAATTCAAGCAAGGTCTTATCGACCATTCTAAACGCTTGTCATCGTGGTCCAGCGACGATTGTTGTGAGTGGAAAGGAGTCGAATGCAGCAAAAAGATTGGCCATGTCATCAAACTCGATCTCCGTAATCCAGGCTGTGAGACCTACCCCAACCCCTACGCCGCCGAAGATATTGTATGCTCAGATAATAGTAGCTTGAGAGGTAATATTCATGCATCTTTGGCTGAACTGAAGCATTTGAAGTATCTAGACCTCAGCTTCAACAATTTTTCCAAGCAAAAAATCCCCAAATTCTTCGGTACTCTCCAGAGACTAGAGTATCTTAATCTATCATCCGCAGGTTTTGATGGAAACATTCCTCATCACCTCAGTAACCTATCCAACTTGCAGTATCTGGATCTTGCTAATATGTTTGGCACGGGTAATTTAACAATTGTTAACCTCCAATGGGTGTCGAAATTATCTTCCTTGAAATACTTTGACCTCTCTGGCATTGACCTTAGGAACGCCAAAGATTGGTTGAGTTCCATTAATAGGCTTTCTTCTTTGCAATCTTTACGGTTGGAGGATTGTTCTCTCGAACAACTTCCTCACTCTCTATCTGTCAACTTCACTTCTTTAAGATTCCTGGATCTACGAGACAATTCCATAAATTCTACTATTCCTTTGTGGTTCCACAACTTTAGCAAGCTTGAGCATATCGATTTGAGCCGAAATTATTTGAGAGGCACATTTCCCAGGAAACTCTTTGATAATAATCAACAGCTTTCCTTTCTTGATGTGTCTAATAATTTGCTAGAAGGTCAAATTCTGAAAAACTTCAGCAGTCTCTACAAGTTGCGGGTATTAAGGTTGGCGAAAAATAACTTCGATGGAGATGTTTGGAGCGTCTTCCATGGTCCTTTGGAGTCGGCACAAAGTGACTTGAGGATTTGTTATTTCGATGGTAATAATTTCAGTGGCCCTCTACCAAACCAATGGGAGAGTTTCAAAAATCTCGAGTACCTAAGTCTGTCAGAAAATTCGATTTCGGGACCAATTCCGGTAACTTTGGGTGAGCTATCGTCTTTAAGAGAGTTATATCTTGACAGCAACAAATTGAGTGGGAAGATCCCGGGAAGTATTGGGCGACTATCTAGCCTTGAGACATTGGACATATGGAATAATTCATTTGACGGAGCTGTTAGTGAATTGCACTTTGTAAATCTCACGAGCCTAACCTACATGGACATTTCGTCCAATGAGCTTGTTTTAAGTTTTCATCCCGCCTGGGTTCCTCCATTCCAACTTCAATTTATTGACATGTCAGGTTGTGATGTGGGACCGAAATTTCCATTATGGCTTCAAACGCAGAGGAATATTTCATATTTGTACATGCGCAATGCAAACATCTCAGATGAAGTTTCCAATTGGCTTTCAGATATTTTACTTAACGTTGAATTGCTGGATCTCTCCAATAATATGCTCAGAGGCCCCATTTCCAAAATGGACGTAAACAAGATGCAACTGTTACAACATCTACTTCTTTCCGGTAACAGTCTTAGCGGCAGCATACCGAATTCGCTTTGTGCGATGGAGAAACTAACTCATCTTGATCTGTCAAAGAACCAACTGTCCGGGAGACTACCCTTATGTCTGAAAAAGTTGGAAAAACTGGAATGGATTTCACTGGGTGACAACAGGTTAAGTGGTCAGATCACTAACTCTTTCTGCCATATTAAGCAATTAAGAGCTCTGATCCTGCATAAAAATGGCTTCGACAAGGTGCTTCCCAACTGTTTGACAAACTTAACTGACCTTCTGCTCCTTGATCTAAGTGATAATAACTTCACTGGTGAAATTCCTCCATTTGGACAATATTCTCAATCATTAGCCATGATCGATCTTGAAAAGAATAGTTTCATCGGAGGCATTCCCTTGCAACTTTGCCAACTTAGTTCTCTCCATTTTTTAAGCCTAGCACAGAACAACATTTCTGGAAGCATTCCGCTGTGTTTTAATGGATCCTTGTCTACATTTGGAGATTTCAATTTTGTGCAATATGCGTGGGCTATGTCTCTGATCAACATCATGGTTAATACAAAGGGAACTAGCCGACTATATGGCAAGACACTCCGATTCTTCTATTCCATTGACCTTTCTGCAAACAATTTAAATGGTGAAATACCAGAGGAGTTGACTAGGCTCATTCAAATTCACAATTTGAACCTCTCTCAAAACAATTTGAGTGGGAAAATCCCTTCAAACATTGGCGACCTCAAAAGGTTAGAATCACTTGACCTATCCAACAACAAGATTTCGGGCAGAATCCCTCCTAGCATATCCAGTTTGGATTTTCTAAGTTGTCTCAATCTCTCATTCAATAATTTATCAGGCCCTATTCCTTCAAGCAGTCATCTACGTACCGTGGATGATGAATCTGTGTATCGGGGTAATGACGGACTTTGTGGAGCTCCTCTTTTGAAACTTTGCCCTGGAGATGAGCAGCATCCTGATATCAATAGACGAGATGGTGACTTTTGGAACAGAGGTGAACCTAATGAAGGCAATATGGACACCCATAATTGGTTCTACGTAGGCCTGGGACCGGGATTCACAATTGGATTTTTGGGATTTTGTAGTGCATTGCATTTCAAGCAATCTTGGAGGAAATCTTACTTCCAAGCAATAGATAGGATCATCGAAAAGCTAATGATATGGGGGACGATTACCACGCTTCTGTTCAAAAGAGCTTTTCAGGTACGCACTTGTAGGAACTGTTTAGGAATCTCTCTCCCTCTCCCCCCCCCCCCCTCCCTTCTTCTCTCTAGTAACACATGCTCTCAGTTATTCAATATACGATTACATGCTGACTTAGCATGAAATCAAACAGCTTCTTTGATCTTCTTGTAGTCGATAGCTAAAGTTTTGAACATTCATATGACATGTTGTAGGAAAGGCAATTATCAATATGGCCTCAGGCACAACCCCTAGCATGAAGCAGCGTTCCTGAGAGCTGAAGAAACTTGTCAAATTCAACAGACAGACATACATCTACGTCATAAATTTAGAAGTTCCTCTATTCATGATCATAAACATCGTATCAGCAGATTATGTATGTAATAAAAACTCTGCATCGTATAAAGGCTAGCAAAATCCTCGAACATGATAACAAGCCATTTGCTAAACCCTTCTGCAATGCTATAGCTATTATAGATATGATGTCTCAATTCTAAGGCTGCCATCTCTTTTCAAGAAGTTTTAGCAATATGATCCCAATCATATAACATGAAAACATAACATTTCTCTCTTAGGTGCGTGGTACAAATTCAACACCAACAGTTCAAAAAAACTTCATCAATAAAGATCTGATACATATCAATGACTTGTTCCCGATTCACACATCATCAGCTGCTGCTAATTCAAGTTGAGAAAAAAAGATTGCACAACTGGATGATATAATGCAATGTGATCTTCCCTCACTTCCCCGCCACTGCATCAATCTCGTCTCTAGCTAACTCGGTAGAATTCTAGCCTTTTGGCAATGGCTGTTCTCTTCTCCTTGAGAGCCGGTTCCTCATCTAATATAGCGCCTAGTTGTTCCCTCTGCATACTTGCCAAATCAGTTCTAATGTAATAAATTTATGAATTGGTAGATAGCATGACAAGAATGATTACGGCAACTTTTACCAAAGCTCATACTGTCACTTTTCTTCTATCATCTAAATTGGTAGAAAGCATAACAAGGAAAAAAAAAAAAAAACCTCTTCACTTCCTCAGCCTTGCTCCCTTGCTCGCCTCGTGGCTCGCCTCTCTTCACTCTCCTTGTTCCCCTCTATTCCCTCGCTTCATGTGTTCGTTTTTATAGTTTGTTACTTTTAGCAAATGTGAAATTTTTTGTTATGTTATCTTATATTTATGTTTGATATGTATTGATTTTCATAGTTTAGTTGTTCAATGTCGCATTGTTAATGAATATGTATATATAGAAATAGTATGTATGTGCTTTTAAGAAATACAAAAAATGAAAAACAAAATAATCAGTTGATCCTAGGTTGACCCTAGAACTGGATCGAACCCATAAGGTTAGTCCAGTTCTTGATCTCAGGCTCAACGGATCGGCCCTTGGTCCCAAAAATTGGGGACCAACACTGTGCTAGTTGGTCCCTGAAGTAGGTGCCAAATCGGCCCAATCCAAACGATGCTCATCCCTAATTATAGAAACCTCATCCTTGTCTTGTACTTTTACGTAATTTCAATTCCTTGTAATTTATTTTCAATAGAACTTTAATATGAAGCGTATCAATTCCTTGCCATTTACATTTTCCTGCAATTAGATTCGTGTAGTTTCATTACTAAAGTACGAGCATTTTGCTAACTGTATAGCATTCAAAATTTATATACAATGATAAAATTCTATAGTAATGTGAACTCTCTTCTGGCCACGATTTAAATGGGGACTAAGATAACCTAATTTCAGGGAAGACAATTGAGCAAAATTCATTAAAAACGTAATGCAGGAATACTGCCTTTCCTACAACTGTTGCCTGCTTATATCAAGTGAACACCATCATCCATGAAGTCCATTTTTTCCCATTATTCCTTCTGTTTGGGTGGCCGGTCAAGGATGCCGGTAACAATACCAAGCTGATTTATCATTAGATTGATTTTTTATTATTGTTGTTATTGTTGTTTATAAGGAATATGTTACAAATGATCCCCAATATGATCTATGAATTTCAGCTCAATGTGCAATGTGATCCCTAAACTTTTAATTTATTCAATATGATCTTTGAACATTTTATATATAATCAATTTTTTTTTGGTAAGGTATATATAATCAATTTAGTCCCTAGACTATATGAAAATGTTCAATATTGTCCCTGATTCTTGAATTAATAGAAAGACAACATTGAACATCTATATATAGTTCAAATACCATATTATATATGTACCAAAAGTCTAAGGAATACATTAAGCAAATAGAAAGTACAAAGACTGCATTGCACGTTGAGCCAAAGTTTAAGGACCACATTGAACAAATTAAAAGTTTAAAAGTCAAATTACATATGAAGCCAAAGTTTCAAGAACCATTTATGTTATTATCTTCTGTTTATGTGTGAATAGGAAATAAAAATAGCTTGGACCCATTCCCAATGTCCATTTAACTCGAGTTGACCATTTCCATAGTTGGCATCGAATGATTCTTTAACTCCATTCACAGATCTCCCACTTTTAGTGGTCGAATCATATAGATATAGCATGAGATGAATTAATTATAAGCTTGGTTTCGGCAATGCATGCCAGATCTGTCCACATTGCTTGCATCATCTAATCGCCCTCCATGTGAGGGAACACGGTTACTATATCGAAAAAAATTACATGCATCATACCCCTTCGATTTTGACTTTTTAAAATAAACGACAGCATGCTCGATGCTATCAATGTAAGTTTTGTCATCTTGCCTTCTCCAAGAAGGAAAGGGCATAGATTTTATCAGTTCACGTAAGTGAATTTAGGACACCGAACTATAAAGCGTTCAGATACATAATTGGAGGGACGTTGCGATCGGAGCAATTTGGCATTGCGTTCCTCGACTGGCTGCTCGATGAAGAGAGAGCAAGGATGAGAAGATCTTAGGACGTGACCAAGGTCAGAAGCAAGAGGGCATATACCCTACGACCAATGTATAGAAGAGTTGCGCAATGAACTTTCTCAATTTTCCTCATGAGTCACCATTGAGACATCAGGCCTTTTACAAGTTCTCTTTTCTTCTCTTTTTTTCCTCAGAATAAAGTGGCTTTGTAAAAATTCACTTGATCATATCATAATAAGTCGATGTGCAAAAGCTCATCTGACATGAGCAAAGAATCTAGTCATTTTACGAAGGGATATCCACATTGAAAAAGAAAGAAAAGATTAAGCCTATATGTCCGTCCATGATAAGGACATTTACCTAAGTAAGTAGAGCAACCCCATCTAATGCCACATTAATCTTATCAGCAAGGTAAGTCGCGAGTCATAACTCAATGGATAGCCCAACTTGACATTATTTGCACTCCCCGGTGTGATGGAAATCAGCATAATTATATATAAAAAAAAATTATAAACCTATTGAATTTGCATTAATTCAGTCTTGAACCTTCTAATTTGATCAATTAAATTATAAATTTTTTGACAATTTGCCAATGAAGTTTATTCGGCTAATTTTCACAAAAAAATGCTAACATGAATGCTACATCTTACATGACACCACCGGTGCAAACATGAACAATCTTTGTAATTTTTAAATAATTTTTTTCTTTTTTCCCTTTTTTTTGTTTCCTTATTTTTCTAATAAGACCAGACAAGGATCAGCGGTCACTAAGCGAGTGTCGTAACGCCTTCGCTAGATCGAGCATCTTCTTGATAATCCCGACCCGTTTCTCACGTTCTAAAACACAACCCCATACAATCAACGGCCGGCCATGCTATCCGACAAATCTAATCTACGCGGGTTGGAAAAATTAATCAATCATCCGTTCAACCCAAGACCGAGTTCTCAAACTCATCTCTTCCACGGAGATCGTCCAAGACTCACCCCGGAATCCCAAACGAAACGTAGACAAAAGCTGCTGGGCCGTGTGCTGTCTTGAAAATGACATCCCACCTAACTATAGGAAACAAGCCCTTTCCGAAACTACGTGCGGGTGTTCTAGAAAACGAGGCTGCAATCCATGTGAAAGCTCGACCGTCGCGTCACGAGAGCAAAGTCGCGTCCAACTTCAGAACCCGATCTTGATCTGAAAATCTCGCATTAGAAAAAATGAAATTCTATACGGAATTGCCTGACCTAGTCTTAATTTATACCATTGTCAACGTTTCCCACCGCGCTGAACTATAGTCCACATGTAGATTAATCGAAATGACGACAGCTTAGAGCTTAAACGAAGCATTTTTTTATTTTTATTTTTGTACTTTTCAGCGAACCATCAACCGTCAAAGTTGGCGCTTCGTCATTGCCCGCAACCAAACTATTACTTTTATGAGAAACTTGGTAAACAGATTCGAACGCGGATCAGACGACTTGCTCGGTCCCGGCTGCTTCTGGTGAGAGCATTTATTGACGAAACTTCTCTTTTACGCATAGAGATAGGACGTATACATCAAGTGCAGATCACCTAACATTTCCATCTTCCAACCTCAGCCTCACCAGATTCACTTCCTCGTCCGCCTTCTTTGATCGTTGGAGTCGGTGTCTGTAGTTGCAGATCGAAACTATGTACTCCTCGGACGCATCCGATGGCTACCCAAAAAAGCCTGGCGCCTCCGCTCCTCCGCAGCCGCCCGTGGAAGGCATTCCGGTGCAGCCCATGAACCAGAGTTACGCGAATTACGGGGCCCCAACAATCCTGTGCCCCCTGCGGGGCTCCATGCTCGACCCATAAACAACGTGCCTTGGTCCTCCGGGCTTTTCAGTTGCTTCGACGACATTCCGACTTGTAAGTCCTCTGGAATTTCCCTCACGATCCATTTGGTTTAGAGGTGGAATCCCACTTGATAGAACAGTTTATGCCCGTGTATACATCTACTGGGCGACATCAATGAGGAAAAGTCTGGACAGTTTATAGACTCGAGCTTTCCAATTGCCTAATGTCGTTGGGTTATAAGAATTTAGCGATCGAATGATCTTATACCTTTTCGGTAATATGTTGAGTTTAAGTGAATCCAGAGATAAAATGGGGTCATCTATGTTGTTGATATCTTGTTAATCTCACAGGTTGCTTGTCATGTTGGTGCCCCTGCATCACATTCGGGCGAATTGCAGAGATTGCTGATCATGGATCGGTTTGTAAGTAGAATCAATCACGTTTGCACAAATTGAAGGAGGATTGACATTATTAGACTTGCTTATTCAGATCGGTTTCATTGCAGCATGCCCTGTGCACGGAGCTATTTACACGGTGATTGCCTTGCTGACCGGGTGCGCCTGCTGCTACTCCTGCATCTACCGCACCAAGATGAGACAGCAATACCAGCTGCAAGAGGATCCTTGCCACGATTGCTTAGTCCATTGCTGCTGCGAATGCTGTGCTTTAACCCAGGAGTACCGTGAGCTGCAAAGGCGTGGATTCGACATGTCCATTGGTATGTGTAACTCTCCTCCTATTAACCAACCTGCACGTAGCGAAATTTCCCTAGAAATGTCAATTTCCAGAACAATTCAAGACAATCAATTATCGTACAGTAAATAGTTCTAAATTATGAGCATTGTTTCATTCTAATGCCGTAGACTAAACGGGGTTCTTCTGATGATGGAGATTATTAGAGAAAAACGGACTGATGATTTTTTCCTAAACTCCAATTTTTTGTGATTATGTTTAGGATATCATATGAACATGGAAAGGCAGAACAGAGGAATCCCAATGGCCCCAGTTCCTCCTGGGGGCATGATGAGGTAGAGATTCAAGATCACCTCAACATGGCTTGAACGTACCAGAAATTTGAAGTCTACGTTGGAGAGTCTACATTAGGAAAAGCCCTTGAAGGATCATTGCCCCCTGTCCTGAGGGCCTCTTTCTTTTTTACCTTTGATTTTATTTTTCATTTGACAGTATAATCATACTTGGAGTGTCCATCCCTTTAGTACAATGCATATTACCAATAAATCAATATACTTAAAGCTTGCTTGACAACAGAACTTGCCATCTCAAGAAGCGTAGAAATATTCATTTTGCGGCCAGTGCCACGGTGGAACATTCTGTAGGCATGCGAGTTCTGACATTCGGAGTTCCCACAGAAACACCATCACGACAATCATAAACATGAAATACTGAGAGCACGTTAAGGCAAACAATCACTTGCCGATATTGCTGCAAAACAAAGGCATGAAATACTTCCGCAAGTTTCTCCGAAAAGTGCAGATTCCTAGTAACTGTCCACTAAAGCAATGCTGCTCGCCGAAATTCCAGCAAAGAAAAGAAACTGACTAGTTTAGCTTGTGTTGATGAGAAAACAGGCACCTAGTACTAGTCTATTGATCACAAGAAGCATGGCCTGAATTGGCCTGACTTTCAGATGCACTTTACGTGTCCGTCTCAAAGAATCAATCCATAATCGAATTTAGGAAGAAGATAGTTAGACCAACAACTCCTTTTGCTGGCTTTTACAGAATAAAATTTAAGAGTCACCTAGCTAGTCACTGCTCAAATGCCCAGATTCGCCCACCCGTGTTGCCACTTCATGAACCACAAAATTGGGTAGACCACAAGTTGTCGTCGAAGAATTGTAATTAAATGTTTCAACGAGAGATCTAAATAGGCATCAATCAATACGGCACAATAATCGTGTCCATAACTAAACAAGACAACTGGCGCCAAGAGCAAAATGGCAATGATCACCGAGCTTGTGATCAAACCAACATCAGAGAAATACTGGGGAGGACAGCCGGAAGTCGTCGAATTAGACAATGGAGCTAGAATAGTACCATTAACGGAAGTCCCATTTCTTCCACCGCTGCAACGACATACACGTAATTCAGTTCATTGCAGATGCATAATTACAGTTTTGGATTATTGGAGGCGAAATCTTATGTTGGAGATATGCAAGGATCGGATCATCGATTGTGATCCATCAATCAAGGATGGGATTGTGATTGTTTAATTATATCACGTCAAGATTGGATCTCGATTCCGTGTATCTTTTTGTACTTTATTATTTCATTCGTTGTATTATAAATAGGGGCTAGTACAATGTAAAGAAAAAGGACAAATATATTCAAAATACATATTCCTCTATCCTTGTCTAGCCTGTTCTACAAATACTGTCATGGTGTCAGAGCCTTTCTCTTCCTAACCTAGCTTCCACAAGCCACGAATTGCCTCCGGTTTCCTTTTCTGATGTGCTGTTGCGAGTCAAGTTCTGCAAAACAAATCAGTGGCCCCGAATAGGAATTCAGTTTCAGAAATACCATGGCCAAGAACAAGAACGCAGCTACTGAGGAAAATTCTTCAACGGAGGAAAATCCAAGTTCACCTCAAAATAAAGACTCAGATCAAATTGATCCAAATGAAAGTGAGCGTTCCACGTATCAGCAACCTGCCGATCTTGCTCGACATCAGCAGCCTGCTGATCCTGCTCTTGCTCCAATCAATGTTGCTGGGCCCGTCCAGTGGCCACCAACCCATTGGTTCCCAGTTCAAGGTCCATGGGCTATTGGGCCGAATCAGTCATGGGCCCAACACAAAGCATCTGGAGAAGAAGCAGCCCAGAATTTCAACTCAGGCCCCGAAATGTGCTGAATAAGTCCAGGCCCAAGACCTGAACCCACTTCGTAGGGTTAGCGAGCAAATCTCTACCCGACTCTAGTGCTCAGTTTTTGTGCCCTAAGCGGTCGTTGCCAGCGGCAGCCAACCAAAGGCCGGCAACCCACTATATACGTCGTCGGCCGACAGCTCGGAACTACATCTCATCTCCTTGCAACTTACCGGACCAGAAAATTACAAAAGCTGGGCTCAAGATCTTCGGCGGGCTTTACTCACGAAAGATAAGCAAAATCAGCAGGTTGCTGATGTTGAGCAGGATCGGCAGGTGCAATCAGCTCGTGCGCACATGGATTGGGAATTGCCTAGCTCCTGAGGTGGCCATCGAATCGCCGCTGACTGAATACTCCAACAAGACGATATGGGACAGTATCCATGAAATGTACGAAAAACTTGACCAAGCCAAAATCTTCTTGCTTACCCAAACCGTGTCGGAGCTAAAGCAAGGGAACCAATCAATTACCTCATGCTTCAATTGACTCTCAACTCTGTGGAACAAGCTCGAGGCCACCGAGGAACAGCTTGAAGGACTAGATGAAATGCTTCGACAATATCGAGCGATACAAGAACAAGAAAAGACAGCTCATTTTTACTGATTTTAAATGAAAGCTACTCACACTTTAGGTCATAAATTATTGCGATGGAGCCGGTGCCACCACTCGGGCAAATTTATCAATTGGCAATCCAAGAGGAGAGCCAAAGGACGGCCGCAGCTGGGCACGCACCAGCTGTAGGCCGGTCAGTGTTTTTCCAGTTAGTCTTGCTCCAATCTCGAGCTTCACAACTGGAATTGTTTCGACCAAGCTGTCTCTCGGGACCTATGGAGCTCGACATACGGCTGTTGCATCCAAGGAGGAAGAACGGAACCCTAAATTTTATCAAATGGATGGTTGTGATTTGCACCAGAGATTCGACGTTTATTATTCGGCCATGACTTTAACCAAATCCAATAGCTCTCAGCAAGCCACGTTGATGCCAATCTACGAAGGATCTAATGGCCCTCGAAATGCCACATCATCAATGAAAGGAAATTTCAAAGAAAAAAGAAAATTGTACCGTGAACATTGCAAATGCCCCCATCACATGGTTGAAACTTATTGGAAATTACAGGGAAAGCCCAAAGAGAGAAAAAGAGGAATCTTTAGCTAACCAAGCCAATGGGCACAACGTCAATCAGCCGATTACTCAAAGTCAATCTCAGCAAATCATGAGGACATTAAGACAATAGGAAATTGATAGAAAAAAGTAAGTTTCTCAGATAATTCTTATTGTTTCAACTCTATTTCCATGGAGAATAAATAATTGATTCAAGTGCTAATGATCATATTATATATGACAAATGTTTCTTTTCTCATACTCAAAAATATCATTTCCCTATAACTATGTGACTTCCAAACGGTATATGTCACAAAAATAGGAACATTAAATCTTAGTCCATTAATTACCCTTCAGAATGCTCTTTATGTCCCTTAGTTTATATTCAATCTTATCTCAGTATCAAAAGCCTGCAAGGACAATTTGAGTCATATTTTCTTCAATTTCAACACTTTTTTTTTAGGACTTTTTTTTAGGTCCTTTCGACTGATAAACTAATTGAGTTTGGGTACTCTTTCGTAATGGTTATATTTTTGGACTAGTTTTCTCAAAAATATTGATGTATCATGCATTTTTGTGAATAAAAAATCTTTGTGTAATACTACTGCCAATGATAAAGTTATTCTTTCTCATCAATGTTTGGGTCGGAATGCTTCTTTTCCACACCTCGATGCAAAATTTGTCCTCTTACAAAGCAATCATGTGCCCCTTTTACCACAAGCAAATCTTGAGCTATAGATAAGTTCTCTTTAATTCATGCAGACATTTAGGGTCCTTATCACACCCCACATTTTATGGGTCTCGATTCTTTCTCACCATTGTAGACAATCACACTCATGTTACATGGATATTTCTTATGCAATCGAAGAGTCAAGCTCTTTCCCATTTAAAAAAAATTTCACAATATCAAAAAAATCAATTTGGGAAATCCATTCAATGAATTCGAGCAGATAATGGGAAAAAAAAAATTTGGTCACGATTATAAATTTCTTTTCTCTTCCCATGGAATTCTACATGAAAGTTCATGCATCTGCATGCCTCAACAAAATGGAATTGTAAAACATAAACATTGTCATCTTTTAGAAATCACTTGTGCCCTTAAATTCCAAGCATCCATTCTTGGGACCTTCTAGGGAGATTGTGTGGTCACGGTAGCTTACTTGATCAATCGCATGCCAACTTGGGTTCTCAACAAACATACACCCTTTGAAGTCCTCTTTGGTAAGAAGCCTAAGATTGATCACTTGAAATTTTTTTGTTGCCTATGCTATGTTGCTACTTTGGGTTCTCGTGACAAAATGAGTCCCTGGGCCTAACGATGCATTTTCATGGGATACCCAACTCCTAAGAAGGGATATCGTGTCTACAAGCCATCAACAAGTAACTTTTTTATAAGTAGAGACGCAGTTTTCCATGGAGACATTTTTCTCTTTCAAGATGAGGTATCTTAAAATGAGCTGTCTAGCTCGAATTCCCCCAAGGACGTTTTCTATGTGAGGAAGATTTATCTCCTGTTTCGGATTATATACTCATCCAGCCTCCAATATTCAGGCTTCTTCTCTAGTGATGGAATCCACTGCAGCCTCTCCATCCACCTCAAACTATTTGGTTGCAGAATCTACAATGCACATGGGAGAGATTAATGATCCATCACCAGAAGAATCATCTCCACAATTTACTTTGGAGCTATCATCTTCAACACCCTAGTGAATCCCCCTCAACGTTTAGGCCGAATTACTCAACCATCTACATGGATAAAGGACTATGTTTATGCCTTTCTCAATTCATCAATTACTCCATATCCCATCTCCTCTTATGTTTAGTTCGATCACTTGTCTACGAAACATATGTGATGCATTAGTCATATTTCCAAAAAATAAAGCCATCATCATATGACAAAGCAATTGGTATTTCACATTGGTATAAGGCCATGGAAGCATAATTACATGTTTTGATGGAGAATCAAACATGGGATATAATTCCCTTGCCTGCTCAACAAAAACTCATTAGCTACAAATGGATATATAAGATCAAGTACAAAACCGCTGGATCCATTGAACAGTATAAGGGCCGATTAGTGGCCAAAGGTTTCACGCAATGTGAAGGTTTTGATTACTATGAGACATTCTCTCCGATTGCGAAAGGCATCATTGTTCATTCTTTTCTTTCTTTGTGTGCTTTCTAGAACTGGAAACTACATCAAATGGATGTTCACAGCACCCTTCTTCATGGAGATCTCAACAAGGAAATATACATGGATCTTCCACCGGGATTATGGCAACAAGGGATTCTGGAGTGTGTCATCTCTGTAAGTCCATTTACAGTCTCAAACAAGCTTCTTGATAGTGGTATACAAAGTTCACTACAGTTCTTACAACCATCAATTTCAAACAATCCAAGCATGATTATACTTTTTTCACATGGACAAAAGGTACATTATCAATCTACTTGATGATGTATGTTGATGACATACTAATTATGGGAAATGATAAATTGGCTATCAAGAATCTTAAAGAATATTCGCACTCTACTTTTCGTATTAAAGACTTAGGAGCTCCCATATATTTCCTCAATATTAAGATTGCTCGCTCAGATCTAGGGATCTCTTTCAGCCAACAGAAATTTGTGTTAGAGATCATATCCAAAGTAGCCTATTAGGATGTAAACGAGTTGTCAACCCTTTTGATCAAAATATCAAGTTGACTACTATTGAGTACAATGCCAAATCAACTTCTAAGATTGATGGTCCATTACTCGAAAATCCATCTCGCTATCAGAGGCTTGTAGGAACACTTATATAGCTTACCATAACCGGACTAGACATATGCTATGTAGTACAAACACTCGGTCAACTCATGCATAAATCGAAGGAATCTCATATGAACGTGGCCTTGAAAATCATAAAATATCTAAAGAAATGTCCAGTGCTTGGAATACTCCTCTCTCAAGATTGCAAGTTGGAAATGATGGCTTATTGTCACACAGATTATGCCACGTGTTGCATGAGTTAGAGATTAATCACTAGTTTTTGTATTAAACTCATGGAAAACGAAGAAGTGGTCGACTATATCATTACCATCCGCTAAAGCTGAATATTGAGCCATGGCTAAAATCATTTGTGAAATAATCTAGATATGAGGCTTGCTTTCAGACCTTGGTATACAAGTTAAAAGGCCAAAAAAATTATTTTGTGACAATGATGTAGCACACAAATGTGCGGCAAATCCCATATTTCATAAGAGAACAAAACATATTGAAGTAGACTGCCACTACATTAAGATAAGATCAAGAAAGAGTAATCAAGACAAAGCAGCCTGTTGATATTTTTACCAAGCCATTATATCAAAGACAACACACATATATGTTGAGCAAGCTAAGCATCTTGGATATATATCACCCACCAGTTTAAGGGAGAGTGTTGGATATATGTGAGGATCAAATCATCAATTGTGATTGATCAGTTAAGGATATGCGAGATTGGATCATCAATTGTGATCGATCAATCAAGAATTACCCGGGATTGTGATTGTTCAATTATATCAAGTCAGGATTGGATTTTGATTCCATGTATCTTTTTGTACTTTATGAGCTAGTACAATGTAAAGAAACATAACAAATATATTCAAAATACATATTCCTCTATCCTTGCTTAGCCTGTTCTACAAATTGTCATCTTGCAACAAATTTAAATGATGACAGAGAGAACCTATAAAAACATAGTATATCACATACCTTCCCAAAAATATACATGAA
Source organism: Angophora floribunda (assembly GCA_014182895.1). Lineage (NCBI taxonomy): Eukaryota > Viridiplantae > Streptophyta > Magnoliopsida > Myrtales > Myrtaceae > Angophora > Angophora floribunda. The sequence goes on along the minus strand of CM024711.1, from coordinate 25,170,611 downwards.
CCGTGACCTGCACCAATCAAACATAGATTAGGGGAAAAGGAAAAACAAAGGCAGATTGCTCGACCTCTATATGATCATATGCAATGCGCTTGTATTAGAGTTCAGGACAATCGTACTAACAGCCCATTAATTTACAAAAAATGTCAAGGCTAAATTAGCAAATAAGCCCCATCATCTTGTGGCATGGCATTAATTGTCTACTGACCGCAACACCTCAATTTTTATATTAGTGAATTGTGATTACTAGACCCGTCAAATGGGAGGGTTGGGTTGGGTTTGGGTCGGGTCGGGTCGAATATTGACCCATTTAACCCGTTTTGACCCAAATTCATGTAATGTAAATCTAGTGACTCATACCTGACCCGACCCACACCCGACCCATACCCGACCCGACCCGTATTGCTAAAAGCCATTATTATTGTAGAAAAACCCAAACTCACTCTAAGCTCTATGTTAAATGACTCACTCAACCCATATTTGACTCATATTTAATATTTACTTGACTCATATATTACAAATATTTAACTTTCTCTTGACCCATATTTAATCCATATTCAACTTTCACTTGACCCATATTTGATTCATATTTAACTTGCACTTGATCCATATTTAACCCATTTAACTAAAAATGCGTTATAATATGGGTTTATAAGCCATTTTGACACCTCTAGTGATTACTAAATATGGTGATAAGATTGTTTGTCAGAAAGATGCAGACGTATTTGCAAATTTAACTTCAGAAGCTGATCTTGGTCCAAAAAAAGGTCACCATAGAAAATTAAAATCACGTACGAAACTGCCTGGCCTAGTCTAAATTTATACCACTGTCAGCAATTCCCATCGCGCTAAACCATGGTCCATACATAGCTTAATCAAAACGACAATGTCTCAGAGCTTAAATGAAGCATTTTACTTTTCAACAAACCATCAAACGTTGAAGTTGGCGCTACGCCCATTGCCGCAAACCAAACTATTACTTTTAAAAGAAACTTACGAAAACAGACTCGAACGCGGATCAAACGACTTGCTCGGTAGCATTCATTGACGATAACTCCTCTTTTGCGCAACATATATGAGCGTCAGATACACTGAGATAGACGCATGCATCATGTGCAGATCACCTAACATTTCACTTCGCAATGCTCCTAGCCTCGCCCTATTCACTTCCTCGTCTGCCTTCTTCGATCGTTGGAGCCGGTATCTGTAGTTGCAAATCAAGACTATGAACTCCTCGGACGCATCCGATGGCTACCCAAAAAAGCCCAGCGACTCCACTCCGCCGACGCTGCAGCAGCAGCAGCCTGTATATGGCATTCGGGTGCGACCCATGAACCAGAACAGCGCGAATTACGGGGCCACGAACAATCCTATGCCCCCTGCAGGGCTCGATGCTGGATCCACGGACAAAGACAACGTGCCTTGGTCCTCCGGGCTTTTCAGCTGCTTCGACGACATTCCAACTTGTTAGTCCTCTGGAATTCCCCTCACGATCCATATTTTTCTTAGAGGTGGATCGACACTTGATAGAACAGTTATGCCCATGTATACATCTACTGGGCACATCGATGAGGAAAAGTCGGACAGTTCATAGACGCGAGCTTTCCAATTGCCATTGCCTAATGTCACGGGGTTGTAAGAATTTAGCGATGAAATGATCTTTCACCCCTCCGGTAATATGTTCAGTTTAAGTGGATCCAGAGACAAAATATAGGTTGATAACTTCTTGATCTCACAGGTTGCTTGTCATGCTGGTGCCCCTGCATCACATTCGGGTGAATTGCGGAGATTGCTGACTACGGATCGGTTTGTAAGTAGAGTCGATTACGTTCGCACAAATCGAAGAAGGATTGACTTCATTAGACTTGCTTACTCGGATCGGTTTTGTTGCAGCATGCCCTGTGCACGGAGCTATTTACACGTTGATCGCCTTGTTGACCGGGTGCGCTTGCTGCTACTTCTGCTTCTTCCGCACCAAGATAAGACGGCAATACCAGCTGCAAGGAAATCCTTGCAACAATTTGCTTAGTCCATTTCTGCTGCGAATGCTGTGCTTTAACTCAGGAGTACCGCCCGCGAGCTCAAAACGCATGGATTCAACATGTCCATTGGTACGTGTAACTCTCCTCCTTTCATCGACATTTCCAGGAAATGTCGATTTCCAGAACAATTTGAGATGACCGATTATTGTAGAGCACATAGTCCTAAATTACGAGCATTGCATCATATTGATGCCATAAACTAAACGGTGTTCTTTCGATGATGAAGACTACTAGAGAAAAACAGACTGATGATTTCGTTCCTAAACTTCATTTTCTGTGATTATGTTCAGGATGGTATGGGGAACATGGAAAGGCAGAAGAGAGGAATCCCTATGGCCCCAGTTCCTCTTGGGGCCATGCTGAGGTAGAGATTCAAGATCACCTCAACTTGGCTCGGATGCTCCAGAAATTTGAACTCCATGTTGAAGAGTCTACGCTAGTAAAAGCCCTTGAAGGATCACTGCCCCCTGTCCTGAGGGCCTCTTTCTTTTTTCCCTTTGATTTAATCCTTCATTTGACAATATAATCAAATATGGAGCGTCCATCGCTCCAGCACAATGCACACTACCAGTACATCAATATATTTAAAGCTTGCTTGACAACATAACTTCCCATCGAATGATGCCTAGAAATATGAGTTCTGACATTTGGAGTTCCCACAGAAACACCATCACAACAACCATAACCACGAAACACCGAGAGCATGTTAAGGTAAACAATCGCTTACCAATACCACAAAACAAAGGCAATTCCTGCCAGAAGTTTCTCCAAGCAGTGCCAATTCCTAGTAACTATCCATCAGAGCAATGCTGCTCGCTTGAAATTCCATCAAAGAAAAGAAACTGACCAGTTTAGCTGTGTTGATGGGAAAACAAGGCAACTAATCCTAGTCTATTGATTACAAGAAGCATGGCCTGAGTTGGCCTGACTTTCAGATGCACTTTACGTGTCCGTCTCAAAGAATCAATCCACATCAAATTTAGGAAGAAGATAGTTACACCAACAACTCCTTTTGCTGGCATTTACAGGATAAAATTGAAGAGTCACCTAGCTAGTCACCGCTCAAATGCCCAGATTCGCCCACCCGTGTTGCCACTTCATGAACCACAAAATTGGGTAGACCACAAGTTGTCGTCGAAGAATTGTAATTAAATGTTTCAAAGAGTGATCTAAAAAGGCATCAATAAATATGGCACAAATTTCAAGTCCATGACTTTACAAGAGAACCGGCGCCAAGAGCAAAATGGCAATGATCACTGAGCTTGTGATTGAACCAACATCAGGGAAATGCTGGGGAGGACAACCAGAAGTCGTCGAATTAGATGAAGGAGCTAGAATAGTACCATTAACAGAAGTCCCATTTCTTCCACTGCTGCAGTGACATACATGCAGGTAATTCAGTATATTGCATATGCATAATAACAACTTTGGATTATTGGAGATGACAGTTTGCAACAAATTTAAATGATGACAGAAAGAACCTATAAAAACATAGTACATGACATACCTTCCCGGAAATACACATGAACCATGACCTGCACCAATCAAACATATAAATTAGGGGAAAAGGAAAAGCAAAAGGCAGATTAATCGACCTCTATATGCTCATATGCAATGTTTAAGTATTAGAACTCAGGACAGATGTACTAATAACTCATTAAATTACAAAAAATGTCAAGGTTAAATTAGCAGATAAGCCCTATCATCTTGTGGCATGCCATTAATTGTCTACTGACCACAACACCTCAATTTTCCCATTCAGTGAATTGTCATTACTAAATCTGGTGATAAGATCTTTCATCAGATGCAGACACATGGGTTTATTGAATCAAGCTACTTCCTACTTGCATCGGTAGTGGTGACCGTAGCGACCCCTTTAAAATCACAGGTGCCAGGAGCTTTCCCCATCTTTTGGTAATACGCATTGAAAGCATACGTTGCATGTGCAACAACATTGTCTGGTTCATAGCATGCTTGCCCCTGCAACAACAGTGAGCAGTCTACTTTTCCGGGCCCACAAGCCCAATCCAATGCTGCTTGGAGCATCTTCTTGTCCGCACCATCCTTCGCAACGCAGAAAGTCTGATTGGTTGTGTCATTTGCTAACACCGTTCCTGCACCTGTCAAGTGCAAGATATAGGTCGGCACTCCATTGGCATCAAACAGGCCCCAATTCTTCTCAGATACAGAACCCGGTCTCAGATCCTCATTGTAAAGCTCGTAAATGTATGTACTGACTGCAACGCCCGGGTGCTTTGGCGTTCCTGTATTATTAAGCACATGCTTGATCAAGTTACTGTTGTATGTGTTTGCATTTTCAAGAGTTGCATCTGATTCGGAGGAGTCTCCCTTGGAAGGCCAACCAGACTCAGTCACCACAATGGGGACATTGGTGAAGTTTAGATACGACATGGCAAAATAAGCCGCATCAACAACGGCATCAAATACATTGGTGTAGTGGAGGAGTGTGTTAGAATCAACAGCTTCCTTGTTTGGAGGAAGAGGTCGGAAGAGGGCATAGTCCAGTGGAATTACACCATTTGACTGCATGTAGTCATAGTATGGATAGACATTGAGCATGAGGTATGATCCAGTAGACTGAAGAAACTTAAGCAATGGGACCATGACGGGATCCCAGGTGCGGTTAAAGAAGGCTTGAGAAGGCGGGAAGGAGTCAATAATGATAGAGGAAGAATGTGGGGTTGAGACTTTGATATGACTGTCGAGATTTGAGGCAACAAGCGCTGAGTGGATGAACTTCATGGCCGAGACAAGGACAGGGGCAGCATTCTGAAGGGTCGTGAAGACTTCAGACCCCACAGCGATGGCAGTGATGTTGGTGGCAGGGACATGGGCTATGATATTGCGAGCTACCCAATTGGCAGCGGTGGCATTGGACTGCCCAATGCCGAGTAGCTGATCATTAGGAACAGAAACGGTGACGCGGATGCCAGAGTTAGCAAGTGCAAGGAGCATGGCTTGGTCAGTGTCATAAAGCCTAACATGTCGTATGTTCTGAGCTTTTAGAAGCGCCACCACCTGGGTTGGGCTCGGCATGTCAGAGAGGTCAGTGCCAATGTTCACGCCAACGAAGGGACCTGAAGTATTTAATAAATACATCTTAAGTATGCCACACCAAGAATAAGGATGAGTGCAAATGACAAACTAGCCTAAAACATTCGGGAATGACCAATGTCCACATTGTATAAATCATCCTCATGTCTACATATGATGGATATGGTTGCAGACACCCTTTTTGCCCTCCATACACCGAATCCGACAAAGAGCAACAATTATTAGTTGTGGACTCCACTTTTCTTTAATTTTTGCTTCTTTTATTGACAAAGGAAAATGAACCAACTAACAGTAAAAATATAGACATAGCAGAGCAGTATGGAGCTAAGACTAGAAAACTTAAGTTCCAAGAGCTGTTCCATCAAATGACATCAAAGAGAATACATGAGAGTAGAGAATGACAATATGGCATATGAATGTGAGAAAATCAGGACACTCTTCCTTTGTTTAATCTATTATAATCCAGTTTCTTGATAGAGATCTGGGGATTATTGAAGCATATGATAGAGCAAGCTCCATGATCAGCATAATTAAAGAAGAAGACATGCCACTAAAATCCAAAATTTTCACATGGAATTAATGATTGTATGACATGAGCATCTAATTTAGAAACTTTCTTGCAGAGAACGTACTATGAGAAGCCATAAAATGCATATTAATAAATTTTTACTGGTGGGTAGTTGAGACATCACTAGTCTCTCTCCTCAACTGGATGGGTCACAATCATACTTACCCATTCCAGCTACTTCTTTAGTAAAACAAGTTTCCAATTTCAACAGCACCGACCATCTTATCCTATCGTGAAAAAACTGAAAATTTGACATAGTTTATGTCACGCAATTTTCTCCGCATCAGACCAAAACAACACTGAGGAGACTAACACACCAGCATCATCAGCATTACTATATGAAAATTGAATGAAGTACATGGGACAAAGTGAGAGCACATGAGTGGCAACATCCTCTTGAATGCCAGATCCGTCTATCGAATGGTATCCCTCAGAAAATAAACAAGACACGCCCAATAAAGGAAAAGAGATTGGGGACTATACGTGTATCCTATGTGCATCCTAATGGTCCAAATCAGATGCATGTTTTTTTGCTGACAAGGAACCCTCTGAATCAGATTCAGAGGACCCCATTAAAATACAATTTGCCCTGCCACTTGACCGACCCTTTTTCTAGAGTAAAGTTAAAAGGGCACTATGGTCAAGGCGCAAGTCATGTATGAACCTGTGCGCCAAGCTATCTAGGAACTGCCGTATGAGCTGGGACGGAATAGGGGATGATTCCAAACATAACTTGCTTGAGGTCTATCGTACAAAACTTGTTTTTCTCGCCATAGAAAAAAAAAAACTATAATGGTCAGAGGAGAGAAAAACAAAGTCACAACCCAACAGTGAACAACCCCCCCCAAAACTCTCCATAAACGTTCTCTCTCTTTCTCTTTTTTTTTGGTTTCTCCCAGATGAGATCTTATTTTAAGGCAGGAAGATTGGGACTAGAACCTGCACCGTAAACTGTTATTTTTTTAATCCTTCTAGCAAACCAAGAATCATCTACTGAAGAGGCTCGATGGGAGATTTATCGCTAAACACAAGCTACGAAGCAGACAGCTTCAATATCACAGTCGCAGCTGAGCAAGTTTCAAACAAATCACCACATCAAATAAATCAAGAACAGATTTAAGTTCAAGAACTAAAAGGAATGACAAACTTCTACTACTAGAACCGAAACCCACTGCGGAAAGATATAAAAATATACGAAAAAAACAACAGCACATAATATTTAGCCGAAAATAGCAAAAAAAGAAACACCGACAAGAGATCAAAGAAAGGCAACGGGAACAAAACGGCAGTCACGAGCTTGATGAGCTCTCACCTTCATCCGCGGAAGCAAGAGAGACCGGAAACAGAAGCAAGAAGAGAAGAAGCGCCAGAGCCATGGATTCCCCCCGGACCAGAGCGAGCACCTTCAATCTACAGAGACCATAAAGAACCCACCACCCCCAACAAACAAAAAAAGCAGTCTTGGAGGAGAAACCCGGACCAGAGTCCCAGCAAATAAAGAACCCAGGAAGGGAAAGGGGAAAAAAGAGAAGGCAACGCTTCACCGCACCAACAGAGAAAAGTGCGTCGAGAGAGAGAGAAAAGGAGGTTCCTTTTGAGGTCTGTGCAAGAAAGAAGAAGAAAGCAAAGAGCCGGTGCGAGAGGGAAACGAGCTGCCCCGATTAGAAATGAAATGGGAAAAGTGCGAACGAGCGAGAGATGGAGAGAGAAAGAGGTTTAGAGGAGAAAGAGCGGGGTTTTGCAGAGGCTTACGGTGCGGGTTGGGGAGGAGAAAGCGGGGGGGAAGATCAAGGGGCGAGATGAGGGGGCAGAGGGGTCCAGCTCTTGTGTCAGGGGAACGGACGGTGGAGATCGAGTTGCAGTCGCACGGTGTGAAGTGAGGACCGGACTACTGGAAAATTTAACTTTTTCCTTTTTTATATTTTTAATTTATTCTTTTTGGGGGGGATTTAAATATGTGGGTTCGGGGCAATTTTGGTTGTCAGGTCAGGGTTTCCCATGCGGGGGCTTCTCAGAGGGCGCTCCTGTCCTGTCTGAGATGCAGTGGACGGTCCGCGCGGGCCCCACACGAGGAGAACCACTCGATGCTGACGTGGACCACGGTTTGACTCAGCAGTGCCGCGAGCTTTTTTGATGCCCATTTCAATACACACTTTTGGAAAGATTTTCAAATAAAGAATATGAAATAAAACCCATCTTTTGAAAGAGGTTATCGGGACAACTTTTGTCGAGAAGGATTAATACCATGAAAATCCTTAAATTAATATAGTATTTACTCTATATTAATTTTTTAATCACAAAAAGTCTTCAAATTGATATATTTACGATAAATTTACCCTCCGTCACTTTCTATTAAATCTTACTGTTAAATTATTGTGTAAGATAAGATGTGACAGTTAACGAGTATAAATATTTAGAGTTTTATCCTGTATTTATCACAGATATATCAATTTATGATTTTTCATTATATGTATTATGCCATATTGCTTCACAAGTTCAGCAAACTGGGCTTGTGATTTAGCAAATGCGGGTATTTAGTCCCCTTATATTACGGTGCCTCTCTTAGGTCACAAATGTATAAATTTAGGATTTTAGGTAGTTAAGAAAATTATTTTTTGATAAATTTTTCATAAGTGTATGAATTTAGGATTTTTCGTAATATTAACTTAATTTCAAATAAGAACTTAAAATTGGATTGTTTTCTCAAAAGAGGGTTTTGAGTAAACTTCATGTCAAATGAGAGCTTGAAAGTGATTATTTAGTCTCATAAGAGCCTAAGTGAGCATGTTGCTTACGTGCCACTTTCTAAAGGATGATATGTTGTGTTCTTTCTATTTTCTTTCTCTTTTTTCTTTTCGATTCTTTTCTCTTTATTTTCTTTTTTTCAGTGTTCTTCCTTCCGCACCTTCGAAAAATCACTTCTGATGCCGAATCTCACTTTACATCATGAAATCACCAAGCCCTTTGTACCGGCATAATTAACAACTACTCGTCTATCCATCGTTGAATCAATGTTGTTCTGGGACGAGAATGCCCCTAACAAAGTGGCACGTGAGACCCATGTATTTGTCTAAACCTTTTTTTAAGGCTAAGTTAGCCACTTTATGCATTTATTTTAGATAATAATTACTTTACCCTTTTTGAGAAAATAATCTTATTATATCATTATTTGAAATTTTACCTATCCTTTATGCGCTTTTCCACGCTCATCACACCGACCAATCTGTGAAGGTTCAAACCATTGTACCTTCTGACAAACAAAAAGAAAAAACCATTGTACCTTATTCGAAATTTTCGATTTAGTCCCATTTCAGATTGCACGAGCGCTCAACAGTTCCAATGCAAGATTCCCATTTTTGAACTCTCGATCAACCCCATTGAAGCATTGGAGTCTCGCTTCAAATCAAATTGGGAATTTTTATTTTTTCATGGTTTGGCTTGATTTCAAAACGGTTGAAGTCTAACTTGTTGGATTTGATTTAATGGGCCTGACTTTGTCACTCAAGCTTTTGCACAGTCAATTCACGTTTCTTTTCCGCTCTAGACAAGTGATGTAGAAGACCTTCTCAAGGTTGATATTTGCATTTTTGGGTCCAAGCAAGTCAAGCTAATGGTAAGCCTTGTAAACAAACTCAATAGTTAGTAGGAGTGTACAAAAGGAACCAGGAACCACCCTAAATCGGATCGGTTTTGCTCTAGAATCAATGATTCTCATAAGGACTAGTTCAATTAGCCATTTCAATTTATCAAAACTGGTTAGTATGAGCCAATTTGCTCCCAAATTAGATCAATAAATATATACACATTAAAAAATAATTCCAACTCACTCTTAGTGAAAGTGAGCCTTTCTCGTCTATGTTTTGTCGTTTATCCTGTAGTTCTACTCACCTCTCGTGGTCCTCAGATTAAACACATCAAGATGTTGCCATTTGGCCTCTCTCTGTTTCTCTCCCCTGCCCGTTACTCACAAATGCCATCTCTTAGAACATCTAGTTACAATTACTAAACATTAATGCGTATATTCTATTTTGGTCTCAATCTAATGTTTGGCTTTCTGTCAAATTATAAGCAAGAGATGGAACCAAATGTCCAAATGGGAGCATTCATACTAAAATCATGATATCATATCATGTTTGATAAGCAAGGCCCGTGCAGATTTCTTTATTATTCTTACCTTTTCCTTGTAAAGAAGTACTCACATAAAAGCTAGGTCCACCGTGATATCAATTGATAAATGTAATTTCTTACAAAGTGAGGACCAATTTTATAGACCCACTCGAGAACTAGACCAGATCAACGATCAATTATGGAACTAATGGGTAGTTCTCAATTTCAATTTTTCAAAACCAGTCTTTAGTGGGTTATTCGCAATTTTAGAGTGTGAATCATTCACTCAAATCATGCTCACCCTATAGCCAAACCTGATAGGAAGAAGTTTAGAGTCTGCTTGTCAACACTTATATAAACTACTCTTTCTTTTTCCTTTTTTTTCCATTATACCTTCAAACGTTCCTATGTTTTCAAAACTTAAAATAAGTCTTCCTTATAAAAATGAATGAGCTTGTATTACTTATAAAAATAAATGAGTGAAAAATATTTTCATCTTCCATAAAAATACTTGAATATTAATTATTGTTGATAGTGAAAATATTTTCCATTAATTACTTATTTCTAGTGATAAATGCCATTATTTTTAGGAAAATATTTTTCAGATCATTCATTTTTTACAAAAAAAAAAATTGTCTTTGGGAAATAATTTTCCGACTTTCTAGTGTTCGAATATTGCAACACAAATTGATTTACAGAAAATGTCTTCCATGGATTGAAAATAAAAAATTTAAATTGAGAAAAAACAACTTCCTTTTTTGGCGAGAAGAATATCACTTTTCATAAATCACTAAATAAATGAGATCCAACCATTTTCTTTAAAAATGATTTTCATGAAAAATATTATCTTATCAAGAAATTTCCAGTTTAACAAAGCACCCAAAATTTGTAAATAAACATCCCAATAGGAGGGTCTTTATGGTTTGGTTTTTTTTGTTTGGCGTGACTTTCAAACTTAGCTATCATTTCATTTAAAATGGTCTCCCTCTTTTTGTCAGAAAAAGAAAAATTATAGTCTTCACTAAACAAATAATTATGCCGTTTATATTCTCGAAAATTTTCTGTCAACTTCTGCATTACAAAAGTCGTGAAACTTTAATTTGCGATAAAAGCCTGCTAATTCTCCAGATGCCACGTGTCCAGAAATGATTTTCATAATTGCCAGACCAATCATAGAGCAGCCATAGCCAAACCAAGAGGTATGCTTCATGGAGCAAAGGTTTCCATAGTCAATGGAGTGTTCGTGATTGAGGAAGAACGACCAAAATGCCTCTCGGAGGATCCAAATGCTTCCGGAACATTCTCGGGATGAACGATCCCGTAATTGTGCCATGGTCTAGAATTTTCTCGACATAAATGCCAGTAGGCTATAGGTGGGGTGGTACGATCTTGTCCATCAGATCGAAACTTGATCAATTGTTGTAATCTGAGAGTCTCAAGTATAAAAAAGGGTGCCCTTCCATCATTTGTATACATTCAATTAATTTAGTAATCTAAGTTCCTTTCTTTCATTTAGAGCTTCTCTCTAGTTTCTCTCTCTATGATCTTGATGAGTTGAGTGATCAATCGATTCAAATAAGGCTTGGCTTAAACCCAAAAGATCACAAGCGATCCGAAATAGCCTAAGTCGCCACACGGTCTTGATCCCAATCGATCGGCCCGTGACAAGTGGTATCAGAGCAAAGAAGAGAGATCTGAGGAGCACCAACTATTCAAGAGAATGTCAAGCCAAGAAGCTATTGTGGATGGAAAGGTAGCTCAAGTCAGGGAGACTCGCAGCCAAAGCAAGAAAAGAGGAACCTCGTCGGAAGCCGTTGCCGCGCTTGATGAAAAGTTCGCAAGGATGCAAAGTGCTGTGGCCGAACTCATAGACGGACTCGATGATGTTCGAGACCGGATCATGAAGGTTGAAGGCTCCCTTCGCAAGGACTTCACGGACGCCATCAACGATGCGACGGTCCCTCTCCAAGCCAAGGACGATACCCTCGAATCATCGATCGAAGACTTGAGGGAATGAGTCCAAGTTATTGAAGAGGAGAACCTTCGAAGGGACGAGGTCGAAGCCATGAAGGTGGAGATCCAAGAACTCAAGATGGAGCTCGCCTTGTGCAAACTGAGCATCGCGAACGGAGCGGTACCTACCCAAGCGGTGCCCAAGATAGAGGTGCCGAAGCCCAAGGAGTTCAAGGGTGATCGATCCACCAAAGAGGTGGACAACTTCGTATGGAGCATGGAGCAATACTTCGGAGCCGCCAACATCCAACATGAGAGTGTCAAGGTACGAACCGCTGCTATATTCCTTACTGATACCGCAATGCTTTGGTGGCGCAATAAGTGTAATGAGACCAAACGCAGTGCCCATCCCGTAGAGACGTGGGATGACTTTGTGAAGGAGTTTCGAGAGTACTTCTTCCTCGAGTTTGCTCAACAAGAAGCCCGTAGCAAGCTCCATCGCCTCGAGCAACGAGGTACGGTCCGAGAGTACGTGAAGGAATTCACCGAACTCAAGCTCTAAATCAACAATCTTGATGAAGATGAGGCTTTCGGAGCGTTCTTGGATGGACTGAAGCCATGATCAAAGCAAGAGCTAATGTATCGGGATGTGAGAAGTCTCTTGAGGGCCTTAACCGTTGCCGAATCACTCATCGACCTTAACAAGTTTGATCCAACAAAGCATTGATCTAGGGATTGGAGGTCAAATCGGTCCGCCGAGGATGAAGGTGGGGACAACTCCTACAGCCCCAAGGATCAAGTGGCCAATGAAGATTTCGGGAGAAGGCTCGTCCAAGCAACCCGTCCAAGGAGGCCGATTGCTAGCAAACTACACAAGTAAGTATGATCAACCTCCACCCGCTCTTTGCTTCATTTGCAAAGGGAATCATTGGACACAAAAGTGTCCTCAAAAGCATTAAGTCAAGACCATCCTCTCCGTGGAAGAAGAGGAACGACCCAAGGAGGAGAAGCGCGAAGTCCAACTTTGTGGGATGATGCTTAACTCTATGCAAACCCAACCACCACCTAAGAAAAATGAACAAACGGACATGTACTTTGTTGAGCTCAAGGTATGTGGCATTACCCTTTATGTCTTGGTTGATATGAGTGCTTCTAATGTATTCATGGCAACCAAGGTAGCGAAAAAGTTGGGTTTGGAAGTGATGCCGAACGGAAGGCAATTCAAGACCGTCAACTCGAAAGACCTTATGAGTGGAGGCACAACCCCGGAGATCGAAGTCCAAATTAGCGGATGGAAAGGCAAGCTCCCGCTCGAAATAGTCCCACTCAACTACTACGATCTCATCTTAGGAATGCAGTTCTTCGACCGAGCGAGAGCCATGATCGACATGGGGTCCAAGTGCATCATAGTGCTTGATTCGAAGTGTCTGTCCATGGTACTGATGCTCAAAGCGGTAATGAAAACCAAGACGATTGCCGCAATTTATCTCCTCGACAAAAGCTTGAAGGCGGCTGAGCACATGGCCAATCAACAACCGAAGACACAACCAACCGAGAAGCCGAAGGTAGAGTTGGGACCTCTTGCATCAACTCACGACATGCCGATCGAAGCCATCTTCCCCAAAGTGGAGTACATGCCACATGTCATGCTCAAGTCGAAAAAGGATCGTGCGTCCAATCGATTGTGAAGCCACCCAATCAATCATTCGAGAAACCGTTTGAGGTACCGTTCGAGTCGGTCAGGGCCAAGCGAAATAGGAAGAACTGAGAAAAAGCTCATGCCAAGAAGAACTATCTCCATGCTGTGAGCGCCAAGGACGTTGCTCGAATGAGTGGGGGAGAATGTCACAGAGCAGAGGTTTTCATAATTAATGGAGCGTTCGTGATCAAGGAGGAATGACCAAAATGCCCCTCAAATGATCCAAATGCTTCTAAAACATTCTCAGGGATAGCAGCGATCCTGTAATTATGCCGTGGTATAGAATTTTCTCGGCATAAATGCCGATAGGTGGTAGGTGGGGCGATATGATCTTGTCCGCCGGATCGAAACTCAATCAATGGTTGTAATCTGAGGGCCTCAAGTATAACAATGGGTGCCCTCCCTTTCATTTGTATCCATCCAACCATTTAGTAATTTAAGTTCATTTCTTTCATTCAGAACTTCTCTCTCTAGTTTTTCTCTCTACGATTTGGGTGAGTTGAGTGATCGGTCAATTTAAAGTAGTCTTAGTTTAGGCCCCAACAATCCCAAGCGATCCGAAATAGCCTAAGTCACCGCACGGTCTCAATCCCAATCAATCGGCCCGTGACACATGAGCATATGATTTTTCTTGAGGAACCAGCCCATCTTGGCCATCTAGGGTCATCACCTCGTTATATCTGACAGTGGACATAATAAAAATCAGAATTTTCTTCCTCGAGAATGCAAATTCACGCTAATCACACTATTCACATGCATCAGTAAAGCTCTATGCATGTGGCCAATGCCACGGTTCAAATACAGGGTCGTGCCATATCTGAACCCGCCAAAAATTGCACCGCATGAACATCATGTTAGATTTTGGAAAATTTTGAATGGATTTCATTCGAGACGGTAATGAATGTGAGGAGATCTACTGTAAGAACCCTTTTGAGGTTGATGAAACCTCCTCTTACTATTACTCAATATGAGACCGGAGGAAAGGCATGAAAATGGACAGAGAGGACGGTAAAGATAAGAGGCTAAAATCAAGATGGACTATTGTCTGTGACTACTACACATGATAGGTTCGTACCATATTTTTTTTGTAGTACGATCGATAGATCTGACCTAATTTCGATACATTGGGTCGAATGCTGGAATGATGCAAATGGTGAAGCGAGGTGCTTCCGAGGCCTCTTTCTCAAAGGATACATTGTCCATAACGGAACTCCAATATTGAATCAGAAAAGAGATTACGGTAGGCATTCAAGCAATTCAATCAAGTACGTGATGTTCCGTTGCACGAATGAACAGACGATTCAGCTCGTGATTATGTTACAACAAGGACCGATGCTGACAAACTATTTAGGCCGTACAAGGACCACACCAAAACATCAAAAGACTACGTCCACACCATCCCATATCATTACGCAAACGAGAAAATCGAGCACGTCAGATCCTAGAAGGCTCACACATCACAGTGTACAGTCCGTGTCCATAGCAGGACCAGAAGAGAGCTTCACGGGACTGGAGTCCGGGGTCGCACGCTCCAAAGACGAGCTCTTGTCGAGGTTGTATGGCACAGCATTTCTTAGCCTGCATTGGCATGAAACGTCAGCCTTGCCTCTCATGGACAATATGAGTTGCAGAAAATCAAATTAATGGAATGCCGAAAGTATTTGAAACTGGAAACCGCAAAGTATCAGCTCCCGAATCGAAGGAAAATGTCAGAACTCTATCAGCACTTGTTTGGATGAATTCAAAGCCAAAGCAACAAGCCGTTTGACTATACGTTTAAGTCGAGCCACCAAAAGAATAGCCCATCAAGATTACTAAAATTTTTAACACGGGACAGCTCTTTGACACTACTAGCTCATGCCAGAATGCTTGGAGGACAATCATGGTTGAGAAGTTCATAAAGACACTCAAGATAATTAGCAGGAAGTATAATCCGCTTCCAAAGCAATCTTCCATGACTGACCTTTCTTTGCGTTTCTCCAAGAACCGAGCCAAGGATGCTTTAGGAGGCTGAGGCATGGCTGCAAAAAAGCCGAATTTCACTAAGAGCACAAACATCCAAGAAAATCATCTCTCTGTCCCAGTATTTAACATGTTAAACTGGGAAAATAGAGGCGCAATTTATAAAATTGTCTGAGAGGATATGCTACAGAGAGACGGGAAAGGGAAAGGAATCGGAAGAGAAGTCAATGCAAAGAAGTGGTAAGCAAGAGACTTCGACTAATCTTGATGAAAACCTTGGAAAAAGACATCTATCGTCATTTGCTACCAAGAATAGAAACTGCAGACGATCCCTCTCCTTTGAGCTCCCTTCTTTTGTTAATCAGTTTTATTCAACATACAACATTGACTTCACGCTACGCATTCCCAACATATCATGCGGTGTTAACTCACAAAAAGAAAACTTTGAAATGAGAAAACCAAGTTTCACAAAGAAAGAGACATCAAGCTAAAACTTTTGTGCACGTCAGAATCCTACCAGTGGATATCATGGTCGTTGCAGCAATTGATCTCATGGTACCGACCATCTTTGGACTGTCCACTTTGCTCGGAGCAGTAATTCCTTCAGGGTTACCTTCCTTCGGTTCATTCGTGTTAGGGGGTCCAATCCCCAAATGAGGAGCCGGAAGCGAGACCACTGAGAATGGGCTTGAACGGCCAGAGCAAGGCCGTGTAATAGGCTGCGTCAGAACCACGTGATTGCCAATGACATTCCCAGCGGTAGGCGTGTGAACATAAGATTTTGAATGTGATGCCTTGGGAGATTTAGAAGTCCCATGCCCAGCCAGGAACATGATAGCCTGGACCTGCACAAATCACACCAAGAATTTTACCGACTATCTTCACATGAAAAGGCTCACAAATGGGAGAGAGAGAGCGCACTTTTTCAGGAGGGATGTCATTGTAAACGTTCACAGTACCCGCGTAGAAGATGGTCAATTGAGGAGGCCCGTAAGGCTTGGCAGCATTTCTGCAACAGCTATTTCCAATAGTGAAATTTAGTTCAAGCATCTTCAAGTTCCGGATCAAGACCATGCTTGTAGAGTGCAACTAAATTTCAAATATATACTTGAAAAAAACAAAAAAAAAACCATCCATCGGGAAAAGGAGCACTTTAAGATAGGAGCTGTGAACCCATTCAGCTTTGAAGCTGCTTAATTGTCCATAGGAGTCACTTTCGTTCCAACCCAGAGCATTTATGGAATCATTTATTGTCTCAGTAGAAAATTGCCTAAGAAAATATGGAATTTGTTCAATCGCAAAAGCAGTTACCTTGGCTCAGTGGTTCCTAACGTAGAAGCGTCGCCTGGAAGACCTGAATTTGGGTTGGACACAAGACCACCTCCCGGTAGCTCTAGCTTCAAATGAGGAACTGCACGGAACTTTTCCGAGAGTGGCCATCTTGTTCCTGAAACTTTGTTCAGTCCTACAGATTCCAGAAAAGCCATTTCAGTCATGCAACTCAGCACTAGTAAAAAATTTGCTGTCACAAGCAGGTCCTGAATGAAGTGCGAGTAGCTCACCCACCCCAGGATTAACCCAGCAATGAGGACATTTCCATGCTTTCAACTCAGAAACTAGTGGTTGTGTGGGTTTGGTTACGGCCATGGGGAGCTCAGATATAAGTGAAGGCCCTGGCGGTGGTTTGCTCTGCTAATTCGCTCCAGGCAGGCAACTAATTACAGCCGAGCCCTAAGGTAATCCGATTAGAAAATTGCCAGTAACTCTGCCATGAGCCCAGGTGAAAATTCCATTTTGATTGCGTAGAAAGATACTTCCTGTGATAATGTGCACTCAACAAACCATACATGGGCAGATCATGATCCGTGATCTCCAAGAAGCAGCTAGATTTAATGAAAAAGGAAAAGACGCTAGTCTACCTTCGCAAATTACCTACCAAATGCACAATAAAATTTCTAGCTTTTTCGAATGGGATCACAGAAACATGTTACGCAAGTTCACTCTGTACGCTTAAATCAAGCCGTGCAAAACTAATAAGAAGATAAGATCAAAGGCACCTGAGTATTTAACATGCTAGCTGAGAAAGTGAGAAGCCTAACGGGCAAAAGTTCTTCAACATCAGAAAGTCTGGCCCTTTAAGAATTAGGCATGAAGGAACTGCCATTCATACTAAGCACTTGAGAAAACCCCCCACCTACCAAAACTGGAAAAATAGACCAAAACAGAAAATTCAACAGTTTCCGCATTAATTCCGACAACCTTAATTCAGATTAACAAAGTTGCAACTCAGACTAATCAGTCAAACTGTCATAATTAAGCACAAAAAAAAATGAGTTCATTTTCTCTTCCTTTCTATAGTCCCAAAATCAAGAAGCGTGAAGCTAACTTCAAACTCAATTTCTTCAAAATTCCATGATTTCGTAGCTGTCCAGCTGAAGATCACTCAAGTAGCAAATGAAAGAGAGATTGTAATTGAACAAGAATGGGGTACGATCAGATTCAAGAAAGGGACAAACCAGAGTCTCTGCAAGCCTCACTGCTAATCTCCTCCTTCTTCACCACACCCGCCTGTGGTTCGCCCGAGCTCAAACCCAAAAAGTCTCTCTCCATATCACAGCTTCAACAAAATCTCGTCACCAAACACAGTTTCCACCAAAACCCACCTAGGAAATCCGCAACCCGATCACTCCGCTCTGAAACTAATGGCCAGAAAAGGCTTCATATAGAAAAACCACAGAGAGAGACACACTGATTCTTTCTGGCTTTTTAATAGAAGGTGTGGGGTCACCGACTCACAAGAATGTCCTGTTTCTCGAAACAGAGCTCGGCACATGATTCCTAGGACGGAGTGGGAAAAGGGGCATGATCTTCAGAGTTCGGACAAGATTGTCATGATGAGGGTCTTCTGACTGACCGACTGACGGAGAGTAAAAAATTTTCGTTCAAGCTTCGCCGCTGATGTGAGACGCACAGAAAACGACCCGTCAGACGCATTCATGCGATTGGTCCGAAATTTGACGAGTAGGACGACGAATCAGTGGGCCTGTCCCATTGGAAAAACCCACATGCACGGACGGGGACGTGGGAAGGAGAACACGTTTTCCTTTGCGAGACGTGACGTGATTTGAGCGGAGAGAAGATATCTTCTCTTCCCCCGACGACGTCTTTGCGGCCACAAAAGAAAGTCGACCCACTTGCGCGAGAAAACATTTCTGAATTCTTTGGAACGGGTGATGCGAAAGGTGCCATCGAGCAGAGCTGTGTAATCGGTACGCCTCAAAGAGATTCGACCAACCATCGATAGACCGGCGACTCAAGATATTTCCGAGCTTGAGATCGAGTGGCTCCCATATTACTCGATTTGTTTATGTTCATGAGGCCCCATCAATCACTCAAAATCATTTCCATTCCATTTTACTCAAATGATCGATGAATTTATGTGTCCCATAATGACAAATTAAAAACAAAAATGAAGTGGGTAGTGTCATAATTCTACATTCCATGAAAAGCATTTATGCAACTATGCTCAAGCATATGGCCAATGTAAACTTGACTCGCAACAATCTCTTGCTCAATTCTTCTCTATCATAACTAATGGTCTCCATCGATTTCGAAAAAATGTTTTTATTTCTCGTTGTGTTCTTTAGGAGTTTAAAATCTCTTACAAAGGTTGTTACCGTACGCTTTTTACTTGCAATTGCCAGAATGTGATGGTGCACGGGCACCTATCAAGAAAAGAACCTAACATCCATGCCCCAAAAAATCAAGAGTACTCTGTCTGGCCACTTTTGACAAAACAGGATAACATCAGATCAGTTCATTTACCGACACCTTCCGGTAAAAACGACTCGTAAGGACAACTTTTGTGAGATGACATGATTGAGCCCACTGAAAATACGCCGAAAGACCTTGCCAAGGGAATCTAGAAGGAAAGAAATCTTGTGGAGGAGAAAACATCGGACGTCAGGTACAAGACAATCAGACAATGATGGGTAGAGATGAGACCGAAACATGTGTCATTCCACTGTCACGAATCTTTACCCATGAGAAGCGTCTGTAAAGCAGGCTTGCACCTTTACCCCCCTGAGAAGCGTCAGCAGAGCAGTTGCAACGCGACCGATTCTTTAATATATCGTTAAGATTGAAATCTAACTAGATATTGACGAATGCCACACTTGGCTAAAGACCCAATAAGAGTTTTGAGGAAATGTTCATTCTTGCGAAATCTAAAAGACCCGATAAGAGTTTTGAGGAAATGTTCATTCTTGCGAAATCTAACTAGATATTAACGAATGCGACACTTGGCTAACGACTCAATAAGAGTTTTGAGGAAATGTTCATCCTTGCAAAAATTGATGGGAAAAATTGATGGGAAGAGAGCCTATAGACCAGGAAATAGAAAGTAACACAAACAAAAAATTAAAAAAATCTACTTTATTTTCAAAAAAATAGATGGAAAGAAATATATATGAACAGAAATTGTTTCCATCAAGAGAAATCTTACCAAACAGACCCTAAACTGCCAAACTGCTTCAGCGAAGACAAGGAAGATCTCGAGCCTTTTACAAGCTTTTGTATTTTAGGCATTCATTAATCAAAGCAAGCATCCAGTTTTTCATTCCAAAATTGAATCGGCTATTCGTCAGTTACATGAGGAAACATGATTAACTTACAACAGGAAGTCCAGTTAATAGAATAAGAAATAATAACAAGAGAGAGACAGAACATTACAGAACAGACTGAGAGACAGATCATTACAGAACAGACTATGTCCAAATCATCCAATTCATACAGGTCAACCAAAATCCTAAACGCTCGTACATACTTATACAGCGCTCGAGTGCGGACTCCCCTTGTCCATCACAAGAGCTGGAGCGCAATCTACAGCATTCGAGTACGGGCTCGTACTCTCTGGAGAGTTCTTGCTGAGGTTGTAAGGTGCCACGCTCATCACCCTACAATTACACAGAAAATCCACTGTCACTCTCATCGTCTTTCATTTCCCAAGAAATCAAATGAGACATGTCAAACGTAGCCAAAGCCAGAAGTCAGAATATCATTCTACCAAACCGAGCAAAGTGTCTTTGAGTCTCGGATTCGGCATTGGCTTATCTAGAGCCTCAGATTCAGACATGCCATGAAGGGATATCCTCAAACTAATAAGGATACTGACCTTTCTTTGCGCTTCTCCAAAAACCGAGCTAAGGATGCTTTCCTAGCCTGTGGGATGGCTGCATGAAAAATTAATTCCGCTTAAGAGTACAGTGTTTTCAAGGACATTCTACTAGCCAACACTGAATGAAAATAATTGTGTCATGAGTCAGTAAAGTCTAGACATTCACCTTGCAAGATCATCCGCTAGAACAGGAAAAGAGCAAAGGACTTGGAAAGAAATAGCAAGCGTCGTAATGGAAAGAGAGTTTCACAAGCAGAGAGACAATAAAGATGAAGCAATCCTCGAATCAGAATCATACCAGATGGCACCATGGTCGTTGCAGCAACCGATCCCATGACGCTGACCATCTTTGGGCCATCCAATTTGCTTGCAGTGCCAACTCCTTTAGCATTACCTTCCTTTGATTCATCCTTGCCAGTTGGTCCACCCCATGATTGGGAAGCTGGATGTGATGATACTGATAATGGACTCGAAATGCTAGAGAAGGGTTGTGTGGTAGGCTGGTTCAGATCTACGTGATCCCCGGCCGTGTTGGCCGTGGTAGGTGCTTGAACAAAGCATTTTGCCCGTGATGTCTTAGAAGCCATTTGAGCCCCATTCTGGGCAAGCTGCATGATTGCTTGGGCCTACGCATCACACGCACAACTTGGCCATATCAAGTTTCTTAGCTCAAGGACAAGGGTACAGACATCAAGAGAAAAGGAGAGAGAAAGCACCTTTTCAGGTGAAATATCATCATAAACATTCACGGTACCCGCGTAGAAGATGGTCAATTGAGGAGGCACAGTAGGCTTGATAGTTTTCCTGCAAAAGATATTACCAATAGAGGCATTTAATTCCAAGCATGTTTCATCTTCTAAATTCAAAAGCATACTTGTTACATGGGAAAAACATAGTGAGCGCCAAGCTGGAAAAAAGAAGACCACCTTCCAAAGAAAAAGAAACACATCCAAAAGCCCCATTCTTCAGAGGTCTATCCAGATCCATCTCAATAGGATGCTTCAACGGTTTCAAAGATGTATGCTAGTCTTCCAATTTGGATCGATATTAGTATCTTTCAGCCCCAAATAAAAGGACCTTTTGCTTTCCCGTTTTTATATGAAAATTATTTTATTTTCTAAACGTCATAGAAACTTCTAGATGTCTTTAATTGGAATACTATTCTTGAACATTTCAGTCTTCAATACCAAATAAAGATCTGATTCAGGATGCCAGAAATCTAAAGCTAAAGCAGAAGGCTAAAAAGGAGATTCCTAAGCTCAGAGAGAGTTACCATGCTTCAGCAGTTCCCATTGGCAAACCAGCGGGAAGTTGGTCTGAATTTTGGGCAGAAACAACAACACCACCTGGTAGCTTTTGCCTGATCATACCAGCAGGTACAGGCTGTCCAGTGGCAGTGAAGTGAGTCTTGAAGAAAGGATCGCCCATTGAGGTGGGAATTACCTGATTTGAGAGGGTAAGCGCCCTTGCATCCCGGGGATGAGTTTGTTGAGGATAAGACATCAGCGGAAACTGCGAGCCACCTTGTCTGTGACGATTCAATGAATTCTAATTCGAAAGAGAAAAAGTGTAGAGCCATTAGTTGAAAGTCGCATCACAGAAAGACCATCTGAACAGAAAGTTCTGAAACAGAGTTCCACTTTGGCAAAATTGATTACAACAGTTACAGACTAAAAATAGCAAAAGAGTCCCATGTTTCCAACTATTCAACTTTCTGGCTAAAAAACAAAAAGGCCATTCAAATCAACCAAAAAACAAAAGCTATCTAAATAAACAGCTGAGATAACCAATATCCACAAATTAAACTATCCAAAAACACTGAAATGACAACTTTTCCCAACGTGTTCTCAGCATAACACTCGCAAAACAGTTCACAATTATAAGAATATGAGAAAGGAGACTAGAATACCTGTACTTCAACAACAGTACGTCTTCGGCTCGAATCATATCCATCTGCAACTGGGATGTGCGTCGATCCAGAAGAGACAACTGGTTCGTTGACTTTTTTGGTCTGTTCATCCTGAGTAGCCTTAAAGGACATCAGTTGAGGAACTGCAG
The DNA here is from genome assembly GCA_014182895.1 of Angophora floribunda. NCBI lineage: Eukaryota > Viridiplantae > Streptophyta > Magnoliopsida > Myrtales > Myrtaceae > Angophora > Angophora floribunda. The sequence continues at coordinate 25,147,974 of CM024711.1, read as the reverse complement.
AGACCTTGTTCAAGAATGGCCATCGCATTCCTGATGAACCTTTGTTCAATCCTACAGAACATATTGCAAGAAAGCCATATTGCTCATCAACTTCAATCCCCAAATCCTTAAGTCGTGTCACTCAATTCTCAAGAACTACAAATATGTCCATGGAAATATTGCAAAAAAAATTTCTTTTAAAAGGAGCATCCTGATTGACTAGAACCTTTAATCTGAGCCTCTTGAGTTGATTTGAGCTTGTATTACTTGTACTATGTGTTTCTCAACATGAATTACCTTTAATTACCTATCATATGATGTTTCTAATGTACAAGACCTTATTAGAAACCATGCATGTGTGCTTTAGTGCTAGAAACTCTAATTTGAGCTCACTGAAATCTATTCACGCATGACTGAGACTTGCATCATGTATTTCTGAATGTGGATTACCTTCAATTACGTATCATATGATGTTTCTAATGGTTGCCAGAAACAAACTTCCAGACCGACTAAAGACTACCAACTAAAACATAAGTCATGTGTGATAAAGCTAGAACTATCGTTTTCTCATGATAAAATGAACTGAATGAACCATAAATGGACTGAGCGATATCCTGGTTCTTTGTATGGACTGCTGGATTGAAAAAGAGACACTAGCATAAACTCTCAACATAACTACTTAGCAAATACTCCCACCCCACCCCACCCCCCCCAAAAAAAAAAAGAAAGAAAAAAGAAAAAACGATTAAAACACACTAAAGCTTTCTGGATCTGGCTTTCTCAGAAAGAAAATTACAGAAATCAAGAGATAAGCTCACTCTATGCTGTGAATCGAACCCACGCCCATGAAAATGACCAAGAAGATGGAAATTCAAGCTGAGAATCTTAAAGGGTGTAAAGTTATCTCCACAAAACCACAAGGAACATGCAGATTTAAGGATTAGCTATTTATGGAACTGCCATTCGAAAAGCTTACCCTTATACCAAAAAAGGAAAATTAGAACCGAAAAAGCCAACATTTATCGCATTAACCATCAATCCTAATCTGAACAACTCGGACCCAAAATATTACAACTAAACCATCAACGTAGACAAACAATTCCAATAACTAAAGCAAAACATTTTATTCTTCTTCACCCCTTTCTTTTCCCCTGCATCCTGCATCATAATCGAGGCGCAAAAATACATGCAAATTGCCCCCGAGTTCAAGCCGTGCGAGCGAAATTCAAACTCTCTCTGAAAAAAGAAATTCGAAAAGAAAGAAGAAAGCAACATCTGGGAAGTTTTGACTCGATTAGCCAAAGAAAAGACCGAAGATTCATTCAGCAAGAACATATGGAAAAATCATTCGAGAAGGGGAAGGGACGAACCGGAGTCTCCGCAAGAAGCGTCCCTGCCAATCTCTTCCTTCACGACGCTCAACGGCTCTTTCAAGCTCAAACCCAGAAAGTCTCTCTCCATCAGCCTCACCCACCAACCCCAGATTCGAACAAGAACCCACCTCCCAGAATCTCGAACCCCGACAAACCCGGAAGAGCCCCACCGAAATTAAGGCGAATTCCTCCGAGCTCTCAGCGACTTCCCGAGCGAGAGCGGCACAGAAACGAAGAAGAGGAAAAGAGAGAGCAACAGGAGAGCTTCTACAGCTGCTTCATTTTTTAACAGGGGAGAGAGAGAGAAGAGAAGGTCCGAGGAGAGAGAGAGAGAGAGAGGAAATCCAATTGCGTTTCACGTGAGCTTGATGGGCCAGGCGATCTCGGCCGTCAAAATCCGCGGAGAGGGACAGATGGTCGGCCGCGATCCCCTTCGCCCCCGCGGGGACGGTGGAGGTGGAGGTGGTGGTGGTGGCGTTGGAGGAGACCGGGGTTTGCCGGTGGGCCCGGACGGGGATGACCGGATGAGCCGGTGACGGCACCACGTGCGCCGCCCAATTAATTTCACCACATTGCGAAATGGCACGCGCCCCGACTTGTCGGCCGGAGCCCGCACATGTGTGAAGTCCCCCGCCCGCGCGCGCGCTGCGGGATCGCCGCGTGTCCCGCGCGGTCGGCTCGTGCGAGTTTCTTCGGAACGGGCCGATTAATCGGCGCCGCGGCTCTCCTTCGGATCGCCGATTTCTCGTCACGGGGCGATAAAATGCTTTTTGAGACGTGGGGGGGGAGGAAATCTCGTGCTTTGTGCTTCGACGAAGCTAAGATTATCCTCCAATCCACTTCTTTTCTGGGTCAAGAACACGCGATGCTGACGTGGCATCTCGTCACGGGTCGCCGTGTCGGGGGGACATTTCTTGTAATTTGGTAGGACCGACGCTTGGAACATTTTTCATGAAAGATGCCTTCACTATTCTGAATAGATGGTTAATGTTCGAGTTGTTAATGATTTCCATTTTGAAATTAAAGTAGATGCTAATGAGGTAACAATTTTCTTCCGGTTATCTTTGACACGTGTGAGTCTCTAAGGAAAAATCGATACATTGAAATTAAGTGTTCATTTACATGCATTATCCACTAGAGATCTCCAGGCATCGATAGGTCTTGCTCAATTTTTGTACATTCATGTTCTGCCCACTAATTCATCTGATTATGAACAACAAGAAAGCCCCCTCCAAAATCAATGTCGATCCCAACCCACCACTTAATCGGTATTTATCCAATGACCAAAGTTTAGGTATCTTATGTTAATAATAAGATACATCTACGTCATCAATTGCTCCTCTTTTCGAGGTCTTAACCAATTTCTAAAGTCCATATTGAAAATCCAGCACTTGATGACTACATTGATAAAACCTATCAATAATGATCATTTCTCTATATTTGATAAGAACTTAATAATTATTGAATATCAATATTCAATTATCATCGAATAGCTTCAAATTTTTATTTTTGATACCTACAATTATTCGTCCTTACAATTCAGAACTTAAATTTTCATTATTCAAATTCTTAGTCGTGCCAAATAAGCAGCATCAGCGAATTCCAGACTCAATCATATCGGGACGATTCATGCGATCCCAACAAAAGCATTTCCCTATTGATCTAACATGCGGGCCGGTATGCATTTTTCTTACTCTGATCGCACGACAAATTTGACCAAAGAGACATGCCACAAGTGTCGTGAGGCACATCTCGAATATCAAATCACAGAATAATGTGTTCCCAGCGTGTCCATCGTGGCACCTTCTCACCGGTCAAATAAACATTATTGAAGCTTGGAATAACTATTAAATGCCATCTTTATAAATTCCCGGAAAAATTACAAAAAAAAAATTAAAACTATCATACTCATGTTAATTCAATCATAAACTTTATAATAATTTATCAATATAATTCATTTGATCTAATTTAGCCCGAAATTGATGACATAAACACCAATTGCATGGCACATATGATGCCGATGTCGAAATTTTTTTAATTTTTTTATTAATTTTCTCTTTTCCTTATTTTATTTATTGTTAAGGGCTGGTATAAGGCTGGTATAAGGACTTCGACCACTAAGGAGGGCTCGCAACTCTCACTCAAATTTGGACAAGGGCTTGCTACCCTCGCATGTGGTTGAGAAGGGTCGCAAGCCCTTGCCTAGTGGCCAACAGGCCGTCGAGCCTTGGTCGATTGCTAGTAGCCCCCTCGGCTCTTAACAATAAAAAGAAAATAAAAATTAATAAAAATTGAAAGTTTTAAAAATATTTTATGTCAATATTGATCATGCCACATAAGATGTCTATTATCAATGTCATCAATTTCCGGTTGAAATTAACAATTTTCTATTTCTTTAGAGACAAATGAATCCTCAGGAACCCACCAACCCTCGCAACTCTCACTCAGATTTGGACAAGGGCTCGCTACCCTCGCATGTGGTTGAGAAGGGTCGCAAGCCCTTGCCTAGTGGCCAACAGGCCATCGAGCCTTGGTCGATTGCCAGTAGCCCCCTCGGCTCTTAATAATAAAAAGAAAAGAAAAATTAATAAAAATTGAAAGTTTTAAAAATATTTTATATTAATATTGATCATGCCATATAAGATGTCTATTATCAATGTCATCAATTTTCAGTCGAAATTAACCATTTTTTATTTCTTTAGAAACAAATGAATCCTCAGGAACCCACCAGCGAGCAGTTGAGTCAGTTCGGCTTTGGGACCTCCCGCATAAAGTCCTAGGGTTGAATCACGTTTGCTAACGCGTCTTAGGTGGGGGGCCAAGGTGGTGGGCCAAGGTGGTGGGCTTTTCTGCTAGCTCCCCCAGATATTGACACTTGGTCCGAGGTGCACACACACTCTACGGGCTGTGGGTTGGCGATTATACGTAAGTCGAAAGTCGGGCTCGACAAATCCTGGATATAAAAAAAAAATTGAATCCTTAGGAATGTGATGAATTGCATGCATATGCTAGATTGTTAAATTTGATGGACGTTTGGATTCCGTGGATTGAATGACTTATAGACAAATTAGTATTGACGTGCATTACACGCATTTTCATGTATCTAGAATAGCTACTATTAAAGTAATAACTTTCATAAATTACACCAATATAGAAAGTAGCGACAATAAGGGTGATCAAAATACGACTCAAATCATCCAACCAAATCTTCTTCTTCTTCTTTGAGTTTTGATTTGGTTTAATAGTTACATTTCAAAAAAATGGTCCATAGATCGAATCAAGTCGGTTTTTCATGGTTTTGTTTAGTTTAACATTTTTGAAACTGAGCCAAATTGCGAAAACGTATGTATAATCTCTCAAATTTTTTTACATGTTTTATCAATTAGGGGTGATCAGTTATGGCTTGGGAACCGTTTTTTTATTTTCTATTTCTTATAATACATGCACAAACTTTTAAGTGACAAGCTTTATGAATTCATAAACCTACAAATTACCATACATTGTTATGCAATAATCCCTAAATGCATATGCTAAAGGTCTATTTAGTAACATTTTTGGGAACAACTAATTTCGTTCTTTTATTCCAAGAAACATATTTGGAACGAAAATTCGTTTGATAAATTTTTTGTTCTTGAAAATACATTTGGAAAAGAATCAAAAATAAATAAAAATGTTACTTCTTGCTCCCGAAAACAATTTCAAGAATCAATTTTTCATTTCTTCTCTTTTTTCCCTTTCCTTTCTTCTTCCTCCTCCCAACCCACTACCACCCCATCACCACCCCCAAGCCATCGCTGTTGTTGTCGATGAGTGGCCAGGCAAGGTCCAACTCATGGCCACCGATGAGGCTTGCTCAGCCATTGATGAGGCCGGCCTTGCACCACCTGGCAAGGTCAAGCCTCACCAGTTGGATGAGCTTCGCTAGTGGCCAAGCAAGCCTTCGGCGAGCTTGCTGGACCTTGCCTTGGCCTGGTAAGGCTTTAGCAAGCTCATCAAACCTTGCTCGGCCGTTCATTGGCAGTAGCGATCGCCAACTAAAGGAGGAAGAAGAAGATAAAAGGGAAAAAGAAAAAGAAAAAAAGAGAAATATAAGAAAATTATAATAAAAGTATTAAAAAATTAAAAGAATCAAAAAAATTGAAAAGTCCTACAAAACGCATTTTCTATTTATGGAATAAATTTTTTGAATAGTTTACTAAACACTTTTAAATACTCAAAAATTATTTTTGGGAATAGAATAAAAAAATATTTTTGACTAGAAATTGTTTTCGAAATAGAATGGTTATCAAATAAGTCCTAAGTAAGTCAATTTTTTACTAACGCACTTCGAAATTGCTATGCTAATATAAGATGGAGAAGCAACTGTAGTGTATGCCATCCATTCCTCAATTCCCTCTGGCAAAATTTAATCATTGAAGGTTAGAGGTGTTGGAACATATCACGGGCTTCACTTAAAAATCAATAAGAGACCGTAATAAAATAAATTGTTTAGGAAAAAAAGAAAAAGAATAAGGCATGCTGTCCCACTAGTCGATACTTTGTACGAAATCAGGAACTGGACCGATTATTGTCAATTCCTAATTTTGGGAACAAAGAATTGAACTTGTCATGTTGATAATCTAATTTGATTTAATACGATTAAATTTTAGATTGGGTAGGACCGTGTTCATCCCTATCATTAATTATATATGAAGTAGCCTTTCTTTACAAATTCAAAATAATTGGTAAGGGTTTGGTGTTTTATGCAATTAACACGTTATCTAATCTGCTTTAGCGAATTTTAAGCTCACGAAATTACAAAAGAGTTAAAAAAAAAAAAAAATAGAAGAAGAAAGAAAAACAAAAGAAGAAAAGGCAGTTCCAAAAAACAGTGCAAAGGGGAAAAAAAGAACAAAACAAAATCTCGTCGAGTCTCGTCGCGGAGCTCGAAAACGATAAATTGACGATATCTCGGGTGAAAGCAAGGACCATGTCCACACGTGAAGGTGTGGTCGAAAATTAAAGGCGGTCCGCACGTGTTTACTTACCCTCTCCGTTACAGCTTTTAAACATTTTTCTTTTCTATTTTTCCATTTTTTTATTTTTTTCATATTCCTCAATTTTCACGGAGAATAAATTATTCAATTTATTGCCGCAACAACTTGGTGGCTGGGAGATGCATTGGTTTGCTTAACGCACGTGAATTATCCAGTCAGCATATGCATAAAAAAAGGGGGAAAATAAATTAAGCAAGGAAAATTAAAAAAAAAAAAATTGATACGAGACCCAATAATGTACTTGTATTTATAATTTGTGCATATTTAATGGAAGACAAATTGGAATCTGTCATCCCCTCGTGATGAATAGTATATCCTCCGAATTTATTAAACAGCCCTAAAAAAGCCCACTTGCTTTTCCTTTCTTTTTTTTTTTAAATTTTCATATATTTTAATTATTTTTTTCGCCTCGACTAGTTTCATCGATGCACGTAAACCTTCCTATGGCGACGTGTGTTGAATAAGACTCTCCACCCATGGAGCAAAGGGAAAGATGCTGATGATAGTCTTCTGAAATACGGAACATGTCGCATCTAGCGAGGAATATTTCATAAGTATTGTCAAAATAATGATTAGATAACACTCGTCATATAATTTTTAATTATTAATTACGTGGCAACTGACCCATATCAAAATAAAGAAGTAGAGCAAAATATTCAATAGGGAAGAAAGTGGGCGACATGTACGAAAAATAATACGGATTATATACGCAAGTCATGCATATTATATATATATATATATATATGGCCTTCTACTCAAAAAAAAATCATTAACTTTAGGTCCATAATCCAATTCTTGTAAAAAAAAATTATTCCATAAAAAACTTTCAACCTTGAGCTCTACCCTAAACTTTTTTATCTCATGAAAATCTTCAAACTTTAAGTATTATCCCGATTCTATCATAAATTTTCTTTTGTCTTTTAGAAAAATCTTAATTTTAGATCCAATATCTATTCTACCCTAATATCTTTTTATCTCATGAAACATCATATGCTTTTATTTAGTCACAAATCCATCTTTATTAAATGTCTGTCCACAAATTTTTGTTGATAATCAAGAGATGGAAAACACTGAAGCAAAAGCTGTTTGAGCAAAAGAAATGGAACACTCCTTTTAGTGCTCAATCAAAGATCCTCTAGCAAGATAAAAGGAAGACTTCTTATAAGTAAAAGCAATTGAACAAAAGTCAATCTTAATTGCTCTTAAGTATTATCCCAATTCTACCATAAATTTTCTTGTCTTTTAGAAAAATCTTAATTTTAGATCTAGTTTGTATTCTACCTTAATGTCTTTTTATGTCATGAAACATCATATACTTTTTATTTAAGTCACAAATCTATCTTTATTAAATGTTTGTCCAGATTTTTTGTTGATAACCAAGAGATGGAAAACTCTGAAGCACAAGTTGTTTGAGCATTTTGGGCACAAGAAATGGAACACTCCTGTACACGAGAGATTGAAGAGTTAGCGCTTAATCGAAGATCCTCGAGCAAGATGAAAGGAAGACTTCTTATAAGTAAAAGCAATTGAACAAAAGTCAATCTAAATTGCTCTAGTTCTTATCCAAATTTTAGATCCAAGAAGAGGTTGTTTTGGCTGAAATGGAAATTCATCTCCAAATTGACATCTTTTTGGATTTGAAATTTGGGGGAAAACTAAAGTAGTGACGTAGAAATGGCAATTTTGAATGAAGGGTTAAATGGGGTAGATTTGAAACTTAAATAAAAGTATATGATGTTTCATGAAACAAAAAGAAATTAGGGTAGAATTCGAACTAGATCTAAAATCAAGATTCTTCTAGAAGATAGATAAAAAGAAAGTTTATGCTATAATTGGAATTATACCTACAGTTTGGGATATTTTACAAGACAAAGAAGATTTAGGTAGACTTAGGACTAAAGTTAAAGTTGGGGTTTTTAAAGGGTACCGGCTATATGTATATATATTATCTTATTTGACCAAACCATGTGCTAAGGACAACTCTAATGTATCAAAAGCAATTAATTAATCAATCAATCAATTAATTAAGGGCTAGTAATCCTAATATTCTTGAAGGGGGGGATTTGCCTTTTGGCATTTCTACTTGGCAAAGGCGATTCAACGCAACCCCACGGTGTTTAGATCCGACCATTGCTTTGTTCGAGTATTATCCTCGTTGTATTCCTTAGAATCGTCCATAGAATTTGTTCCCTAGTTAAGTCGTTCCGTGGGATATCTTCCTGATATTCATTTTAAATCTAACTTTTGAATTTGGGGTCCATCCAAATATCTAAGAAAATGTCCATAATTTTTTTTTTATTGTTGACTTTTTTCCCAACATCTACTATTGTACCTACTCAGAGGATCAAAGCGGCTAGAATGCACGCAACTTATCCATTGATTCAATACGTGATAATCACCCATGATTCTTTCATCTATGAATTCACTGACTCGCGATCATTTATCTACTAATCTCCACAAGATGAAAATCTATCCACCAATTTCAAGGCGGCGACATGATGCTAGCAACCTCTTTTTTCTTGATGTTATCTTGTGAATTTTGAGTTTTCATTTACCGTGCGAAAAGTTTTTGTGATTGATGTATCCTTCAATTTGATTTTTCATATTCACATGGACCACTTGAGCGTGTGACTTGTGCCCAAGATCTAATTATATATGAAAAATTCATTTTTTTTCACCTCCCCTCAACAAGAATCATGCCTAGGGAGACCAACTCAAATCATCACTTTCTAGATGATTTGGTTGAGTTTAGATAATTAGGTTGCCTATGGTGGCTAGAGCAAACAACCTAAGAATGGATAAGTTCATTTTTGTTGATAAATATTGTACTCTATCTGAAAACATCGAGATAGTTTGGATAAAGCCGTCGAAAGGTCGAGAGTTGGCCATAGGAAAGCCGCCATCGAGGCTGTCACACCGTGATTATATAACCACGGTGGTAGGTGGTCATCGCTCTCGAGCCACAGCCCAAGATCCATATCCCTCTCTCACACACACAAAGATTCAAAATCCAAAGACGGCAACCACCACAAAGTCATCATCGTCCTCGCGGGGCCGTAGCTGATGGTTCCTAGGAACGCAATCTCCAATAAGTACCATATTTGTCAATATACCAAACATCTAATCAGATAGCATGTCTCTATTTGGTGCCTTGTCAATGTACCAAATTATATTTCAGACATTGAAAAATACGATCTTATCCTATTCAACCTAGTCAAATAATCCCAATCACCTACCGCGTAATTAAATGCGTGCATTTCAAGGCTCTACATGTACATTCAAGAATCTGCGCGTCCTCGATAAACAAATTCAGCAGATGAGCCTTGATATGTCTAGGATTATTGAATAATCCGAGTAATTGAGAACTAAATTGAAGCGAAATTCTCAGTTTCGGAGCATACGACAGAGTAATAGGATAGACTTTCTATTCTAATTGATTTTCAGATTTAAGCAAAATACTAGAAAATAAAGTCATTTTCATGAAAAGTGATACATTTTCTGCTAAACAAACGGATTCTAATTCAGAAGAAGAAATTCATTGCCACGGGAAGTTATTGCATTGGCTCCCGTACATCCACCCAAACGAATCCGCTGCATCTTCACCATATAATGATTTCATGGTAAATACACAATGTTGAGTTGAGGTATGATCTTGGGTCTGTACACGATTAGGACGCCATCATCCACCCAAAATCATGGACAAGCAACTATGTCTGTTACAAAGCGCACACAGGAACACGTGAATAGAGGTGCACAGAATCTTCGACATCTTCGAGAGCCAGAGAATCTGAAACGGCGAGACGGGCAACTGCCATTGGGTCGACGTGAAGGTTTTCGGATTTGGGGGGTTGGAACTATTGAAGGGGCTCGCTGATTTCGAGAAGTTCGTTCCGGAGTCCGGTGAAGACCACAGAATCAGTTTCAATGGGTCTGAACTTGATGAGAGCCGAAGGGACCAGATCCTCGTCATCAAGAGTCATTGCTCTTTGGCCAGGTTCAGGGGAATGTGCGATCACTCGCCGCTTGATGAGCACGGGATGCATCAGCTCGAACTCCAGGCAGGGATCCTTGAGAGCTGAGCTTACAAACTGCGATAAAGCAAAGTTATCTGCTCAGAGTCGGCAATATATACAAGCTTTAATTTCCTTATTACTCATAAACAACGTCAAGAAGTGATAAAACCTATCATTGCCCGCCTCGAAGAAACATCGATTCAACATGACAATCTAGTCCTTTGTTGACCAGCAGATGAACACATTGGGTCAAAGCAGAGGAAAGCTACACATTTGTTAACTAACACTACTTTTTGGTCACTGTAGTGGATTTTTAGCCATAAAAGGGATTAGAAATTGCATGCTAGAACTCAATTAGGGTACTCCACCGGATGTCTCCTGTGGCACAAGCCTGTGCACAAGCATGGATTCTGATGCACACGCGATTATGCTTTGCCAATGCAAAGAGGGCACAGGAGCAAATGGAAACCACATGGTTGAACCGATTTGCAAGACAAGAAGTACCAGAATATAAACATTACTGCTTAAAAGGATTAAAGTGTTTGTTATGAGACATTGTTTGCTTTAAGCCTCCTCCACTTGCTTGTCTTAAAATAAGGTGTCCAAGTCAAAACTTTCTATACCAGGACACGATGTTCTGATTTTTGCAGTGAAGCGGATGGTTAGAAAAATATGCAGCACCTTCTGATGGTGCTCTGGAAGATGAAAGAAAGTCATTCAAGATTTGAGCAAAAGATGAGTAACACTATCGGCAGCAAGGCTGAACAACAAAGACGGTGATTGGTTCACTATTGAAAACGAGTAAAGAAAATAAAAAATCTAGCATTGACTGTATTGATAGTGCGTTCACAAACTCTTAAGGACCTAGGATAGGAGCATTGAATGCATTCATAGATTTCAACGGTCAACCATCTAGGACCCACAGATGACACCTATGGCAGAATAACCAGAGGTCCAGAGTAACATTAGAAACCCAGGTAACATCTGATTTGATCAATTAGAGCAGGGACTTAATATTGTAGTAGCAGGCCAAAGAGAGGACAGCGAGGAAGAAGAAAGTGATGGAGGTTATTCAAGATCAAGAAATTAGGAGAGTGCACCGAATGCACCTCCAATGCACTGTTGCCATTGTGAAAAAACCTCTCCTCAAGTAAAAAGGGAACTAATGGTCAGACAATCTCATAGGCATTTTAAAAAAGTTATAAGGAACTCAGCCTACCAATCGGAAACAGCTCTGCGACTACAGCTACTAAAAAAATATCCCAGACCATAAAATGGCTAAGGAAGTGTAAATACCGGTGGTCCCAGGAATAACACATAATATTTGACAACACTCAAATTACAGCAAGGCAAGTTCTTCAATTAGTAGATACTTCAGAGGTAGTTTCTTTTCACAAAATGGAATCGAATAATGTCCTCCCATGAAACGTATGTTAAGGAAGTAGTCTCAGCTCTGAAAATGTGACCACTATCTATCATGGATCATCACTAGAAAACCACAAGAGTCCCACTCTAGTGTGTGGTTTATCTACGGCAGCAACCTTTATGTGGGGATAAGCAGAGTTCTTGATGGGTGCCAAAAGGTAAAGAGACTCACAACTTTTAAATGAACAAGCTAGTCTAAAGTTAGAAGAGCTTAAAAAATAATAATAAAAAAAATCAGGCAAAGTCAAACACTAGGTAGACCAAAGATACAGACTTCAGGTGGAGAATTTGTATTATAGGCAGAAAACACAAGTTCAAAAAGGCAATCTCATGGAAAGACCAAAAGCCACTATCATTGCCCCCTCCCTCTAATATCAATTGCTCTTGAGAGCTGCCATTCCATGGCTCACCCCCTTCACAATACAATTGCATGCATGAACTACAGTATGAACATCTCACATTCATTGGATCTAGCATGACATCCATCATTTAAGAGGCGGCATTGATCTTTTCCTTTACAGTAGCCTAGTCAAGTCAATCATGCTAAATGAAAGGAAGCTGCACAACAATTATCTACTCAAACAAGAGCGGCTTAAAGGACAAACCTCATATAAAGAACCTGTTAGCTCCCAAGGAGCAAAGACACCTTGAAGAACCACTCCATCCGGAAACTGAATACGGATGACAGTTCTGGTGTACCTCTTCCTTCCGACCTTCAGCTGTTTTTCCCTGTATGACTTGGGGATCAAAAGCTGAGACTCTGCCATCTTCTTCTTCCTCATTTCTGCTTCTCGTCTCACCTCATCCATTGAAAGATTATAAAAAGAATCTGGCAGCTCAATTTTTGCTGCTATACTTTCAGGCACAGAAAAGAACACCCGAATCTAAATGGCATAGATGAAAGTGAAGTCAGAATAATAATCAAGATAGGACACAACAAAAGCTAAAATAACGGCCCAAATATTTAAGACACCAATTAAGGCACCGGATTACTGTCTATTGACAAATTGTACAATCACATAGGGACATAACACTGACACAGGGCCATGTGAAGTCTACATTCACTCTGATGTAAAAATTGAAATGATATAGTGCAGGCAGGCAAGCACTTACGTTATGTAATTGAATAGCATTCTGCTAATGGAAGTTGTGCAAACTAATATCAGAAAAAAGATAAATTGAAAAAATTGAACATAGCAGATCGTATGTAGTGATTCTGCATCCTAAACTGATAAGAGCAGCAATATCAGATATTAAAAGCAAAGGATTGGCACATACTCCAATTCTTTTATCAAGTACCATTAAATCATCAGAAGCATTGTTCAAGTTTAAGCTTCATGTCCCTTATCTCATGGTAACTTTAAGAGTTAAATGTTACCATCACAATCCAATATGTACAATGGAGATATCAAACCGCACAAATATTTAGCTTAATGTACTGAAATCGTCATAAAATAAGCAACTGCAATATAAATATTCCCAATATTTTCCAGTTCTAGTTGGATACTCAGATGAAGCTAATTTCACGCTGCAAAATCTATCGTAACATAGATAAGGATAGTAAGCAACGTAGCTATATCCATTCCCAGGCCTACAAGTGCACCCAATAACCCTTTGGGTCACTTTCTAGTTTCAATATGACATAGGCTTAACAAACCGGCATGGAAACCATGACAGAAAACATTAGTAAATATAATACCATAGAGAGTTTGAGCAGCAAATAAAGTCATCACTGGAAAAGCTTCTCAGCAAGAGCTAACGCGAACAAATAAAGAGAATATTCAACACACCTGCCTATCGATCTTCTCCTTTTCGGTTGGTTTGTCTACTTCCGAAGGGACTGCTGCAGGAGCATCATCAATCTTTTTATTTTCTTCAGACTTCTTCGGTTCCAGTAAAACCACAGCCCTACTAATTATTTGTATTTGCTCCTCGCCAGGTTGATCCATCACGGCCCACATCTCCCCACCATCTTCTTTTAACTCAAACCCAACAAATTCCAACAACTCAATCCCTCCTGCAACATCTCCAATAGCTTCCTTAATCTTAGGATTACTCATTCTTATCCTCCTAAACTTTGCATTTTCTGGTTCCCTTGCTATATTCCTAAACAACTTAAGCACAACATCAACCGAACTCTCTGGTGACTTCGCCGACACAAAAGTGCCAACACAGGCCTCTAATTCATTCCTTCCCTCCGCTTCATCACTTGTCAACCCCTGTGCGCCGACTTCATTATCATACTCGACCTGATTTGCAGCAACAGCAACACAACTATCCACATGTTCAGAAACTTCTTCTTCAGACTGGAAAGATCTATTGCAAACGGGGCACTCAACAATGTTCAATGAATACCCATTCTGAGATCTCTTTCCAGTAGTGATTAGAGAATCAAACGGATCGAACCCGTTACCCGGTTTCCGATCCGGCTCCGCATTACGCGCGAACCCGGGCTTGCTCTGATCCGAAACTGTGGCTTTAGGCGGCTGAGAAGGTCTAGGATTACTGACTTGAGCTGGTGATGGATTTGGGCGACTCTGGATAGATTGAGAAGGGCGAGCGGGGATCGGATTAGTGGGACCTGACGAAGACGAACCCAAAACTCTGCCTTGGCCCTTGAATTTGCCCGAAGAGGATGAGGTGACTTTCTTCATGAACCCCTTGACTTTATCCTTCACGTCGTCCATGGTCGTTGCAAATGGAGATGGCCGTGCAAGAGAGATTACCCAACAAGTGATTCCAAGAACAATGGAACTGAATTTCAAGGGAGAGGCAGAGAGAGGGATTAGGAACGAATAATTACTCGGGAAGCGGATTGTCTTGCTAGCTACGAAAGAGGGTACGAATGGGTAAAGGAGGACGATCTATTCACGTTATAAAAATCGCGACTTTGTATGGATGATGTCCAGGACTTGCGGCTGAGACCGGGGGAGAGGCGTCTTCACAATTACAGAGCATCCGTTCCAGGGAGGAGGACAGGACGCGGCTTCGAAGACCCAGGAGGGAATCGGCAGTATCTGCAAAGAGGACTTTTAGGGGAAGACCCACGAAAGGAAAACAAGAAAATTGCAAAAGAGAGAATCTTTTGCAAGAAAAGAGGTAAAAAGCGTTCTTTTTTCAGAAAGAGAAATGACGTTTTGCCTCGAAAAGAGCGAAAAAAAAGAAAAGACAAGAAAATTGCAAAAGAGAGAATCTTGTGCAAGAAAAGAGGTAAAAAGCGTTCTTTTTTCAGAAAGAGAAATGACGTTTTGCCTCGAAAAGAGCGTAGATAATGAACTGGCCAAAAACAGAAAGGACAGCATTAATCGAAATCCAGGCCGTCCGCGTGAATCTATTGTGACGTGATTTCAACGACTGTGTTAGTATCTGATGGGCAAAAGAACAGAAAAAGATGACTAATAATGCCGTCTGTTTTACGAAGCTAATCCGTAGGTAAAAGTTAACTGCGTTTTATCTCCTTCCTTTCGACCGGTCCAATTAGGTTGTGCCATGTCGGAGGCCGATGGCGGGGCTGGTCATGGGCTTGATTTGGTTGGGCTTGTTCGGAACTGAGGTGCAAATCGTGGAATCTTTTAGAGCAGTTACGTTGTCGGATCCAGTCCTTAGCCCGTCCAGAACTAATTAGAGCAGCAAGCTAATGCTTGTCTTTACTCCTTTGGTCCTTCAATATAGGCAATATAGGTCACCATTGAGGTGGTCGAATGACTCGAACGTCCTCTCCAACCCCCATGGTGATCAACCGATACCACAGAGAGAGAGAGAGAGAGGTCACTGGAGGTAAGGATTGAGGGGTCTCATTGCCCAGAACTTGGAAATTGATCTCATCAGGCCATTGATGTGGCCGAAGAGATCGACTACTGGTGGCTACATAGCCGACAGCAAGGTCGTTGGGTCAGCAACATCAAAGGCAACAGCGACGCAACCATGGCGCTCCTCCATGGTCTTCTCTGATACTGCTGCTACTTGATATTGGCGACAGGTTACACAATTGTAAAGCGTAAAATAGCTATGGAACATTCATTTTATCAGTTCGTCCATTAAAAGTCCGAAATGCAATCGTAAGATGGATCGGCTGAGCAGCTGAACAAGGGAGGGGAAACCCAACAGAAGACAGCTCAATTGGCCAACCGACAATCCTACGAGTTCTGACAATGTCTGCATCCACCAGCTTTGGTGTGGAATGCAAAGAAGTTGCTTGCTTGTGGTCGATGACAAGAAGGTTAAGGATTGGAATCATGAAAACAGCCTCTTTTGCGAAAACCCAGAAAAGAAGGGCGCTGGTGGAAGCCAGTATATGTAGATGGCCCTCTCTCAACCCTCCCGCGGCTGGGAGTCACGTGCACTGCAGCGACGTGCCAGCCTCTTCGTAGCTCTGTTAAGATAAATTTTCTTCACAAACTCCACTCTCTTCGTGTAAAGATACAGAGCAAATTGATAAGCATGATAAAATTGCAGGTATGCAAATGAGTAATGTTCACAAGGCAATGCTGCTCTCATCCCTCATAGAACAACAAATTTGAGGTACAAACTGGCAGTGATGGGATGGTAACAATACTGATAGCTGATACCGAAAATCAACTAGGTGAAGATATACCTTGCCGTCGTGTTTGATACATGCAGAGAAACAAAGTTTGCCATTTTGCCTCGGAAGTTGGCAGCCGATACTCCCCACTAGATGATCAGTAATTCAATGGCAAAAACCGAAACGACATCCTCCAATCCTACTAAGGAATAAAAAGAAGCGGATGAAGTGTATTTTCAACTGTCCACAACGAGCCCCAGATGTAGGATTGCTTCATCCAGAAGAAAATTCTCACAGAACCTTTGCCAGAATTTCTTCAAGAGGTTCTCGTTATTTCTTTTGCGATATAAAGACTCCTTCATTTTGGTCGATCTCTATGCCGAGAAAGTAGTGCATCAAGCCCAAGTCCGTCATCTCGAATGTCTTCATCATTTCTTCTTTAAATTCTTGAAAGACAATGAGAGTGTCGGACTTACCTTGGGTCTTGATATAGAGTGTTGGCTCACTCACGCTCCTCCTGAATCCTTGCTTGGTGAAGTATTCATCAATTCTGCTTCCTTTGACAACAAAGCCTTGTGGTTGAGCTACATATATTTCTTCTTGAAGATATCCATTTAGGAACGCTGACTTCAGAATTAACTAGCTTAAGCTTGAAGTAAACTTAATTAAGAAGAAAAGTCTTGGCGGCAACAATTGTCCAAGTCGGCAAAGAAGGGTGAAAGAAAAGAAGCAAGCAAGCTGCAGAAAAGTCAAAAATAGTGGCTATGAAGAAAAATCTGGAAGTGAGCTGAAGAATGAAGAAGTAACAGAACGTGGGCAACAAGAAGTCAAAATTGAAGAATAAAGAATTGTCTAGGGTCCTCTAGGTGTCTATGTCGGTCAAGAATGAGGCGGTGACCCACGCCTATAAAAAGAGAGGAGGACGTCCATTCTAAAAGAAAAAAGAAGCGGATGAAGTGTATTTTCAACTGTCCACAACGAGCCCCAGATGTAGGATTGCTTGTTCCACCATTGATTTTGAAATAGTCGAAGTAACAAACTGACTCTTCCCAGAATCGAAATTTATGCACATTTGATCATAATTCGGAGCTAAATCACCAGTTTGAGCATCAAACTCACCAATTGACAGATCACATTACGAACAATACAGGACTGCGTAAGATACATCTGTTAAGATGGTTATATCTTATCAAAAGAGCTTGTCCAAACTGTCTCGTCATCTCGAATACTTGTGTCGCCAATCCTGTTGACTACATTTCTCAAAATCTTCAGCAGACCGCTGGTTACCATCGGCCATGCTTTTCTGTTACTCCATCAACCTTGCTAGAGACATCTTGATAATAGACATTGTTGCTTAAAAGACAAGCCAGACAGCAAAACAGACAAAATTCCTTCATACAAAATCTAACCCCACCTCTCAAAATCTCCAAAATTCGCAATTTCTGAAGCCAAATTCTGATATGAAATCAACTAGTGTTTCCCCAAAATTTCTTCCGCAATGAAATAGTTTTATCGAAAGTCATTCTTTAGTCTTTTAGTAGAGGATATAAGTTTTGTGCCGATGGCAGATAGGAAATATCAAGTAAATAAAGATATTGACAGCTTTTCTTCGAACTAAACAATACAAACTCAAAACGTGCTGAAATTTAACTGATGACAAGACTTGGGGAATACAACTATTAAAAATGAACCAATGGTAAACAAAATCTGTCGGAAATTAATTGACGATAAAGTCTGAAAATACCAAGATATGGTAATTATTCTCGGACGTTTAATTGACTACAAGACTTGGGGCTTCTCAATAGACGAATGATGATATATATACTGGTAGTGTGGTAATTGTTCTCGGACGTTTCCAGCGTTTGCATCCATCCCAAGCGGTTTCCTCCAATTGCATCCATATTCCTTCATTTTCGAAAGTCTTGTGCCCATCCTCTCACGATCTCCTGACCTTGTTCCCGAGCGATCTCACTTAAAAATGCATGCTAGTTGCTCGTGATCTCAATTTTGCTTTTTCCCCTAGCGACCCTGGATTTGTAACTGCATCTTGACGCTCCCTACGCATACAAAGACCTTGATGGTTTGCTTGTCCATATTCATCGGTACCTCCGTTGATAGTCATTAACCATTCATCATCATATCTCAACAACCGATTGGTGTTAACGTCAATTACGAGTATCGATATTGGTCCTCGGATCATCAGCAACGTGTTACACAAGATTCATGCATTAGTCACGTGTTTATCCACGTCAAGGACTTGGTCATTTTTTTGGTGTAAACATGTAGCCATTATAATCATTTGGCGTGTGCAAGCAATGAAGAAGTAAATCTCATCGATTGCAATTGCATTCAACTCCCTATTCAAGCTGAAAGTGAGAATGACAGTAGGCCAATCGTTCAACCCAAAATGCAGAAAAACCAGCCGAACCATAATGGAAAAAAGAATATGATGTGCCCTAAAAAGTATGGAAAGCGCCATCTGCGCAATCGCCATTTTGTCTGTTTCCCGCTCCCACCGCGAAGCGTGCTTCAGTCGTGGTTCTTGAGCCGAGCGAGACGTTGGTTGAGCTGTTCGATCTTGATCACCATGTGCACGACGGAGTAGAGCAGCCAGTAGAAGGCCAGGGTGGCGCCGATCAGGAGGGCGTTGCGCTGGCTCTTCAGGACGGACTGCTGGTGGCGGAGGTGCTCTGTCGGAGGGCACTCCAACTCGGGCTCGCAGCTGGGGCCGGTCTCGTACTTCCAGTAGATGTGCAGGAGCAGGAAGAGGCAGAGCGGCACGACGTAGAGGAGGGGCTTGAGGAGGTCCCCCGCGACGACGGAGCTCAGACCCCTGCGGAGGAAGCCGAGGCCGGGGGCAGTGAGGAGGAGGAGCATGACCGCCTCCGTTGCCGCCACGTACCCGAGCATCACCCACACCAGGGCCATTGCCGATAGAGAGAGAGATATCTATGCGCTACTGTTAGATTTTGGTTGACTTTTTCTGTTCACCGGCGTTTTTCTTCTTGCCTAAGAGAAATACATTGGCTTTTTCGTGAATATACATTAACTTTATCTTTTTTTTGGGTAAATAGTTATGTTTATATTTTTCAATATTAGGAAATAAATCTTTCTCAACAGATTTGAGATGTTTTGTATAAAATGAAGGGCAACATTATTTTGACCACTATAGCTACATTTGATTGTCTAGATTTCTAACCATGTAAGATTGAATAGGATAGGATAATAAATTTATGGATTTTATTATATGTTATCCACTGTTTGCCGATGCACAAAATAGTGGATAAAATATAGCAATGATGTCTGGTATAAAATGAAGGGCGGCATTATTTCCACCACCATATGTGAATTAATCCATCCCGTATTCACTAAAAAGATGAAATTGCTATTGACCATTCAATTGCAATTTAAAGTGATGGCCCAAATTTATTTACTTTCCTTCCTATTTTAGTTTTCCTTGCATGTTTTGCTTTTGTTTACTGTGGGTATCCCATGTATATTAAAGGTTACTATCTTCTCTTTTTTTATTTTCAAATGTCACTTTCGTCAAAATTAATTCCGTCCAAAAGAGAAATTTTAGAAAATTTATGGATTAATTGTCAAGTAGAATCTATAAAAATTTCAACAGAGGCAACTTTGTAACATAGCCACATGTTTATAAATTTTTACTTGAATCATTATCAAAGAATTTCCATGGATTTAGTCACAAATTATATTAATTTTTGTCTATCAATAATGATGAAATTTCACTGGCATTTTAATAAAATTTCTTATTTTATGCAAAGCTTTGATTTGATTAAATTTAAAGTTTCATGTCGGGGAAAGTAACCGTGATTTTGTTTTCAAAAATCTTTAAAGAGAGCCTTTTTTTTTTCATCCATTCACCTTTTATATATATATATAAATATAAAAGACAACTAATAAAAAATGGTTCGATGGTGGTGTGCACAATAAAAGTAAAAGCTTATAATCATGTGATTGCGTTAACAAAGTTGTCTCTATATTCTACTTGATAATTAATTCATAAATTTACTTGACAATGTAAAGAAGAACTAGGTTTTGTTGAAAATTTTCCTTTTGGATAAATTTAATTTTTATGGAAGTAAAATTTAATAATAGAAAAGAAGACATAGTGCTTTTAACAAGAGATCAGCATGATTCCAAGGTAGAACTAGGAACTTGATAATCGAATTGGTAAAAATCAGTCTAGTTATAGGTCCTAGGATATGTATTGTAGATTGAAGATTTAAAAGTTACGGAACCTATTTTGGCGGGTAGGTTTATTTCAGCGGGTTTTCAAGCTCCAAAAATTACGAAACCGGTTCCAAGTGGAATTGAGAATTTGGAACAGGGAATAAGTCTCTATGTTTGTTTTTTTTATTATATGTTTTCACGCAATCTTGCAGTATTTCATAATGTCCAATGATGAGTATATAATATGAAATTATTAGTTTGAGCTTTCATTTCCAATGATATCTATGACTAAAACTTTTATTTTATTAATATTTCATAATTTTTATGTATCTAAATATGAGTTATAATTAGTGGATTATAATAAATTATGGCCATTAGATGTGATGATTTATTGCAATTGTTTAATAAAATTACATATTGTATTATCTTAGAATTTGTAATAAGGTAGGTTCCATTCTTAAATATGTAGGGTAGGTTCTATGTTCCAAAAATTAAGAAACTGTTTCGATGAGTGGAACTTAGAATCGCTTTAACCCTACCTTTAGCGTACATGGATACTCACAATAAGCAAAGATAAAACATGTAATACTCTTAATTATGGCAGCTTCATGCTACTCATAAAATAAATAAATAAATAAACTAAGAAAAAGGAAGGAAAGTACCTAAGCGTGGAGCCATTATTTTAAATTGCTATTAAATGATAGAGGGCAATGTTGTTTTTTTAGTAAAAATGAGGTGGATTTAGTTTTACAAAGGATGGAGTGCCGCCCTCAACGAAACCAAAATTTCAAATGTTGGATATTAATCCTGAACACGAACTTGGGGCATGCTTGATGATCATCAACTAAGTGAGGTCAAGCATGTGTCCTACACATTATAAGATAACACAATAAATTAAGAGATAGTAACCACTTTTTAGCCAAAAAAAAAGAAAAAGAAAAGAAGAGATAGTAACCACAATGGTATCGTATGAAATATAAAGATTGTTCCAACGCAAATAAACATCTATGTCTATATAATTATATCATAACAAGTTTTCTTCAAGAATATTGATTGATTGTTGGATTGAATATTGATTTTACTTTTCTTTCTCCTAGTAAGTCCACCATTCAAACGGTCGATTAAAAGCTAATTGGCATTAGAAATATTAATCTGCTTTCATTCTACTTTCCTTAATATAACATTTTGTCTATCGTGCAAGGATTAAGGTTTGTTTAAGAGAATAAAGAATCAAAGTTACTAGTTTCTTATATAATGATCGTATAGTTATTTTTTCTCAAACAATGCCATTGATTATTTATCAAGCGTATAAATTCTACACAACGCAGGGTCTTTGTGTGATTGGAATAATAAAAAGAGTAATCATGCATGCTTAAGTAGGTCTACGATCGGTAGAGTATATTTTACACTGTCTAAGTACAATGTTACCACCCATTTGGTTTTAGGCTCGAGTATCACCTATTTCACAAGATTAATGGATATGTTATGGACTTTGGGATTTACATGCTTAAGGTACACTTCCTGCGATCTTCCTCTATTTAATAATTTTGGTTAATTCCATCAAAAGTCCTAAAGTTTTGTGTAAATAATTGTTTTCAATTCCGTGAAGCATTTTATCAATGCACTTGAGTCTTAAAATTTTCATTTCCTAATTTTGCATTGAAAATGTGAATCAAGGATCTTGTTAGCTCCATTAAATTTGCTTGGAATAGAAAACTTAGTTGGCTTTCTTATTTTTGTTATCAACATTTTTGTATGATGATGTGCCACGTTAGCACCACACAGAAAAAGAAGGTTGAAATTTAAAAAGAAAAACTTAAAAAGGATTTTGTATAACAAAAGATTAAGGAAAGTGTATTATTTTCAACGTACTGTTTTTCTCATGTTGTTTGTAATCACTATTGTGAAAATTAAAATAATGTCAATTAAGAATGCTTAACAAGTGCCTTAGTGCACTCATCAATAAAGCCCATAAAAAAACACAAAAAGAAAGAGAATGTAAGGGAGAAGGACAATTATGCCTCCTCAATTGGCGGCCCTTGCAGGGGCCTTGGCTAGGGCCGGCAACCCTTGTTAGGGTGTCGAAGATTGTGGCTGATATCGCCGATGAAGCCAACCCTATCGATACCTTTCGTCGTGTCGTGTCTTTATTTTGTCGATTTTCGTTTTCTTTTAGGTGGTGCTCCTTGACAAGATGTCAACGCCACATGTCCAAGAGGAAAGGACAATCGACAACAGATGCGACATGAGTTTTTGCATCTGGGCAGAACAGTGGAGGCAACGAAATCCCTTCATTCACCACTCTCGAGCAATGTTTAGAACTAAAGTAAATGGAATAAAAGTCTTAGGACTCTTAGCATAATTATCAATATTTTTTTTTTTGTTCAAATGGACATTGTAACATGGCCGGGCCTGGTCTTACACTATTGTCCTCCTCAATGATTGTACATGGGTATTTCCACCCTCAATGAGAATTGTCCAGTCGTCCTATGCATTCACTCTCGTTTGCAGACATGAATCTATGGATGAAGGAGAATAAAAGATGGGAGAGACTTTTTAGCAGTAGGCCCGCCGGGTATGATTGCTTAACTTTCATTTTTGCAATCCACTTGCGCTTAAACTACCGTTCCATCTGGAAGAAAAAACAACCAAAGCAGCTATCTCAATCTTACTCCATCACTTTCTTGATATCAGTCTCAGGGACCATAGTTTCATCTCCTCTTGTTTTGCCCAGTAAGGAACTGCGACGTTCGGCATCTCGGGGCTCTTTTTGGAATATCCATCCTGAGGACATGGATAAGAAAGAATCCTAGGAAGCTTTCTGCCTCAATCTCGTAACTTATTTTATGCGAAGTGCGCGAGCTATTTCGTCAACTGCGACCGGGTACCACGTTAGAGGGAGCCCAGAGATGATAATTTTCTATGTCTGCTCTGTCTCCCTCATGTCTTTTTCATCAGCAATTCAGACGAATCTTTGACAGACACTGAACTTAGATATCGTAGAATTGTTGTCCCAATCAAATGTGGTCATGGTCATAAAGCATTAGACTTTTGAGGACATTTCAGGGGGATTAGAGAACTTTCCAGAGGAAATCACCTGGCGGAGTCCAAGTCGCTGGATTTTATTTAATCGCATCGGCTAGTCAAAAGGTGAGATTATCACCGTGATCCATAAGTTTTAGATTAGCAACAGTAACCCCAGATGTTCCAATCAGTGCTCTTGAGATTATGACTTCCTGAGGGTGTTTAACTAGTGCTCTCGATGATGGAGGGCGGTGTTTCCTGATCTTGACAAATGAGAAATTTGAACTTGACAACTTTCATCTGCAGTGAGGAAATCGTGTGAAATTTCTTGGTAATTTGTAGGTAATTCCAGGTTCATTAGTGCGATTCGATCTACTTCTCTTGGGTACTCTTCGATTGACCAAACTGATGTACTAATGCAGATCACAAAATGCATAGAATATAATTTGTAGTACCGGGCTTAGCCTTGGTGGATGATCAAAGTTGAACAGGACTTCTTAATATGAATCTATGAATAACATATCTGGTAACACTACCAAGTATAGTCAACACTTAACTAGGTTGAATATGCTCTTTATCTTTTTTGTTCATGGATATTCTGCAGATTTGACCAAAACCTTAATTTGGATCTATCCATCCATAAGTCAGTAATTGAAGAACTAACATTCAGAAAGGAGAAGAAGAAAACACACTATTCATTGGCAAGATGGCCTATTATTGTATTGCTTTTGAAACAGAAGAGACTGGCATCATCCTTTGATAAAGAGACTTTCAAGAGCCTAACCCCTAAATCTCCAAAAAAGTGATTGTGAATGATGTTTTTTAAAGATTTAGAATACTTTTAACAATGGGCTTATGGTGATGTGACAGATTAGCATCGTTAGGAGGATTGTCTTGTTAAAAAAGCTCAAAGAGCTCTCTCCCCCTTTTACTGTTGAAGATTCTCCATCATGCACTCTATCATCTGCAATCTCTCTCTCTCTCTCTCGGAATGTCCCGTGACCTGATCTCATTCATGCATAATGTCACTCACTTTTGCTAATTCTATTATGTTTCCTCTTTAGAAGGTCATGATATCTGGTCTTCTCTTTAGCTTTATGAAGGGGGAATATACAAAGCCTTTTTGCTCTGCATTATTA
Source organism: Angophora floribunda (assembly GCA_014182895.1). Taxonomy (NCBI): domain Eukaryota; kingdom Viridiplantae; phylum Streptophyta; class Magnoliopsida; order Myrtales; family Myrtaceae; genus Angophora; species Angophora floribunda. The sequence goes on along the minus strand of CM024711.1, from coordinate 25,123,269 downwards.
GTTGCCTGTCTAGATTATAATGCATACTAAGCGGCAAGCACGGGCCCTCCGCCACATACTCAAATATTCTAAATGCATGTCCCTTCCTGCTTAAAGGAACGCATTTTTGCCCCCACAAAAAGACACTGAGAAGAAAAAGTGGGATTCAAAGGATCTATTTGGTGACCCACCAAAAAGAAAGACCCAAAGTAATGGCAGAGAAGGGATTCTACACAAATCTTGACATCATGGTCTTCCTAAAATAATGTGGTCATCATCATTTGATGGCCCTTTGTCCCCCTTAATATACTTCAGAGGATGCTGCCCTAAATTGATGCTAAGATGATTAAAGAATGATTTTCAATTCCGTAATGACCTCCTTTGACCAAATGCCTGGTCCTTGAGCAGGATCGTGCACACAAAAAGTTACCAGCTTGAATATGTTTTCAGAGCACTGCAATGATGCGCAAGTTAATGCTTTAACACAGAAGTAGAGGTGAAAGAATTGTTTAATTTGATTATAACTGGTTTTCATGTTTTGCCTGCATTTTTCTGTGCTAAAAGCCACACCAAATTCCTTGTGCAGCTAAATACTAAACGTGTTATCTTTCAAACTTTACATGAATTTTTGAAAATGTCACCGAACTTCCACTAGTGTTACTCATGACAAAATCATTGTATATAGTGCATCTCGTGATAAAAATCTAAAGGACTTAGTTAACTTGACAGGTGATAATTGAGTTCAGTACCATGAAAAGTCTCACTTACTGCTTTTTGAAGGAATTTTCTGAAGAGCGGGCTGATTGGAACAGTCGAAAGGAGGAGTTACCTAACTTGGAGAAAGATATTCGAGTTCAGTACCATGAAAAGTCTCAGTTACTGCTTTCTGAAGGAATTTCTGAATTGCGGGCCGACCGAAACAATCGAAATGCGGAGGCTAAAAATCCTCACAAGGTAAAGTGACTAAAGCCAGGTGGTCCATGTGGAGATGATCGTAAAAAAAGAAACTGGATGACTTTTTTCTTGAAATGTACTCCAGTTCCTCATATGATTCGATTCAGCAGGAGGTGGAAACAGAATTGCAGAAGAAGAAAATGGATAATCTGAAAGAAGCAGTTCGAGTCCAGGAAAAGCAAGATACGCATGGAATCCAAAGAAAGCCATGAAAATGATCCCAAGTCGATCACAACTGCAAAGCACAAAACTAAATTAAGCCACAGAACAATACAAGAACAGCACTTTCCTCAGAAATGTCTGCTTTTTGTACACAATCAGTGAAGAACAAAGCATAGTTTAACTGTTTAAAAAGGACTAAAAGTGGGGGAGATTGGAGAACGCGACTCTCTCTCTTATTGCAACTTTGCCTTTTCACTGGCTTCGAGGTACTACATATCTCAATGCTCAATCTTTTTTCTTTTTTGGAAGTCTAACCTTTAAAGTCTTCTTTACAGGGAGTGAGAAAAAAGGAAAAGTTACAACATAGAGACAATGGATAGAAAGTAAAAGGATGAAATAAAGACAGAAAAAAGTCGAAGCCAAATTGATCATTTCTTCGAATCGAATCTATACCACGGCAAGTAGCGTGCGGTGCTGCAATTCTTTGGTATGTCCACGACCAGCAGTGCAGTTCATTTACCTTCTGCAATAAGTGAAAAATGAAAAGCTTGTTAAACGCATAATCAGAAAACAGATTATGAGGCGAGAACAGGGTCGGTTAGAGGAAAAACAGAGCTGAAACGAGCCGTACCCTTGGCTGTTTCGCAGACTTTCCCTAGGAAAGAGAGGAAGACGATGACCAGCGTGACCCCCGCGATGAGCCCGATCAATATCGCCAGTGTCTTCTCGATCTCGTCATCATCGTTATGATCTGTTTTTTCCAAATAATCGCACAAAATGATCAGGATCCTCCTTAGCTCAGCTACACTTACATAATGGAGCAATCAAATGACACAACAGTCTGCCACTTTTTTTCCCATTAGAATGTCCTAGGTTGCCACAGGAGAATGAACAGCTAAACCAATTTGCTTGTCTGTTTTCTCAAGCATCATACTCCTATTGCCTATCTTACTCTGCCCCTGTTTTGAGCAGTCTTCATTCCCACTTTGCATTAGTAAATTGCACTGGTGGCGGCATGATAATTTGAGGACATGCAGCATAGAAATCTGTCAATCAAATCCCCTCATCGTTCTTTCCCCATGATACAGAGTACTAATTAGACAGCATGAACATCATGAACCAAAAAGAACATTAAAGATAAACAGGGGTTATCAAACCTTGTCTATGGACATCTCAAAAGCATCACCACAGCACAACCACAGTTACAGCACACACCATCACTTACATTTCTTAGACCCAAAAATTGTAAGAAAGGAAGCTAACAACTTAGATAATCAGATGATGAAATTTTAGAGAGGAGCCTCTAAAATCAGTTGACTGTTACCTCAGTAGTCACATTGAAGACTGATCAACATAGACACCCTGCTTGGTAATGTACACTAGGATGGGAATTGAGCTGATGATGAAGCTCAAATTCATCCAAGACAGGCCATGTGAACACTATCCAAGCATAACCAACCAAATCAACCCGAAAACCATGCTAAACCATGAACCAGCATCACCACCATAGACCCAATTCTTACCGTGGTCGGCGTGCGAGTGGTCGCCGCCCTCAGAGTACCGCACGTAGCACTTGGCCAGGAACATGTCCGCCCATCTGGCCGCCCCACAGTTGCTCTTCAACTGCCCGATCGCCTCCCCGAGGCAGTCCTGGCACTCCCCGGGGCTCAGGTCCTGCACGCATTGCGCGACCGCCCGCATGTCGCCGGACCACCCATCCCGATAATACTTGTAGGCCCCGCCGTCCCCGTTGCTTGCCCCGATGTATCCCAGCACGGCATCGCGCCTCGCCAGCGCGTTGGAATCGTAGTTGTCCGACCCGGGCCCGCACTTCTTGATCACGACGGTCTTGTCCTCGACCCCGAGGAAGGTGGAGTTATCGTACTTGACGAAGCATCCGTCGAGCTGGAGGGCCCCGCCGCAGGCGCCGGTGCAGAGGGTGCCGACCTGGCTGACGGCGCGGGCGATGCAGCTGGAGCAGGTGCTCTGGTCGATGTCGCCGCGGCATTGGAAAACACCATAGATGGTGTCGGCGGAGGTGGTGCCAGCGGGGATGCTGCCGGTGGGGATGGTGAAGTTGTTGTAGGAGGCGAACATGGCGTTGTTGACGAAGGAGGTGAGGATGGAGTTGACGCCGTTCTCATAAGGCGACCCGGGAAGGTACTTCACCTGCGAGCAGCCGCCGAAGACGAAGGAGTTGGTGTCGGAAGCCGACGGAGACGCGAGGAGGGAGAGCGCGAGGAGGAAGACGGAGGAGAAGAGCAGCGGAGGAGACGGAGCTTTTCCGGCGGCGGACATGGCGGTCGATGAGAGAGAGAGAGAGAGAGAGAGAGAGAGAGAGAGAGAGAGAGTGAGGGAAGGGTCTGCTCGGTTGATGAGAGGTGGCTATGGCGGGTTGGTCATATAGCAGAGTGCTCTGTTTTTGTGAGAGAGAGGGGGAGAGAGAGAGAGAGAGAGAGAGAGAGAGAGAGAGTGGGAAAGAGGAAAGAGGCGTGGTTCCTTCGGAAGGAATTTACGTAAGGAAGGACGGAACTTGATGAAAGTGTCCCAGAGCGGAGGTCCAAAAAAATTATTTGTCCAGACCTATCAAAACCGAGCACGAAAATCATTACCGTTTCGAAAAATACTAGTGGCACTCACTTCAAGTAGTAATAATACTGGCGAAATCCAACTTTTATATGAACCGTCGAAAGTAGATTAGAATCATTGCATGATCACGATAAATCATGTAATAAGTGAACTCGATTACAATCGAATCTTTATGAACATCGTTATTTCCCTGCCGACGTTACGTCGAATTATTCCTTTTTTTAATTACATATTTTCATGGATTGATCTGGCCAAAATCTTGATAACAGAACACCTAACCTGATGACTCATACGGGTCTCAAGCCACTCTTTCTTGGTTTATATAATAAAGTCAATATGATGGATTGACGGGAAAGGAGGAAAAGAAAGGGTGATTTCGCGGAGCGCATGGCTTTAAGAGGGGTTTGGCCGTACACTTTCTACTTAGAGTCTAGTGAGAACTCTCTCCGAGTCAATATAAATAGGTTTAAAAGGGACCGGCCATGGTTGACAATTACTCTTCGTCGGCCACGAAGTGAAAGAAGGGGGGGCGGTCGCGAGGGACCTCGGAGCGTCACCTAACACCAACTGGCCTCGAAGAATCGAAAGGCTATATAGCTGGTGATTGCTGGTGTTATCGTTCTCCATCGATTTCCATCATAGGGTGGGCTAAAATTCATGGTTGACAAAGCTTTGGATTCTGCCCCAGAGTAGGTGCAATCTCGAATCAAATTTTGGGTTTTGTGCCAAATTGGAAAAAGATAAAGATAAGAGTTGTTCTTTGGGGGTTATTGGGAAGTGGATTGATTGGAAATATTGCCTGGAAGTTGAGATTTGAGAGTAGGTAATGGGGAGAGATGAGATTTTCAAATGCTTTGAATGCGCACGGAACTTAGTCCCCATCAAGAGCTTCCATATTGGTGAAGATCATTCTAGAGTATAGTGCCTATTTCCCCTATCCCTCTTTCCTTTTAGACCCCTAGAGGATCATTCTAGAAAGTTTTCATTGAGTCTTGTATATCAACTGCTTCTAGCCCGCTTGCAATTTGTCACATCGCTTTATGTATCAATTTTAGGGACCCATCTTAATAGGCACTCGTAGCTGTCTTGCTCGGCCTAGCAAGTTCGTTGATGTGGTTTTTTTGTGCTAGCTACTATAGTAGCATGACGTAGGGGCCAGTATTATTGCATGAATAATTTGAGATTGTGTCCATAAGAGCATTGGCTTCATTTGTTTTGGGAAAATATGATGTTGTTGGAAAATACTTCATTCCGTTCTCATGAACATAGCTGAGGCTTCTAAACATGAGATGTAATATAATTATAAATAGAAGAGGCTCACACACTTTCTTTGCCAAGGGGACATGAATTGGTTGTCCGGTTGTGGATCCGAGGGTTAAGGACCCTAATCCCAGGCCAAAAGACCTCAGTTTGGGTCTCTTGATGTCTAGCTCTAAGATTTAGGGACTTTATTATGAAAATCTTTCATGTTATTTTGAAAATGATCAAATGATCAAATGGTACTAATATGTATATTAATTGAGTAGAACCAATTGAGAAATGCAAAAGTCAATATGCAGATGGTGTCTTGACAAGATCGTCTAAAGGGTATGAGTGCTTGGCCTCCACTAAGTGTGAACAAGATATTGAGCCTCAACACATTTAAAAGCCAGATGAATTTTAGTAAAAGGTGAATAAGTCTGGTCTATCTTTTTTTGTGAAAACTTGGAAAGACTATGTGAAGGTTAATAGTTGGGTAGAGCCATGAACATCAGTATGCTTAGAGGACCCATAAGATAAATATCAAAAGTCAGATTCTAACAAATAGCATGGATAAACTTATTGGATCACTGACGGAAGCAACTCCTACTAGATGAGGTGGAATACGTGTGACTGCTTCTACCAACTGGAGAAGAGGACCCAAAACCCTTTAAATAGTGATTTGGCCTTCCACTTGGCCTACTACATTGTCTTGGCTCCAACAGCCTCAACAAAAATAAAATTCACAATCTAATCCTCTAGAATTTATAGCTCATATAGAATGTGCTACTTCTACTCGAAACTTCTAAAGTTGCTTTTACAAACTCAAGCAGCTCTTACAACACCATATCACTTTCTTTCCAGACTACAAAATTTCACAACCTCTATAGAGATTCACAATTAAGAAGATCACCTAATATTGCACAAAGGAAAGCATGACAATTCAATGCAACTGAGAGAGATTTGGTTGATGAGCTTCTTGAATGCCACTGATCATGACGCATTTTTAAAGACTTTCAAGTTTCAAAATATTTCTTGAAACCTTTATCCAGTCAAGAAGCTATCAGTCTAACTTCTTCGACCATTAGATAGTCTTTCTCCGAGCATTAGAGGTCATTTCCCAAAGTAGAAAACTCTGCTTTTATAGTCCACCCAACATCTTTTCTGCTTAACCAAAAATGGAAAAACCGTCCGATTTACTCCAGTTAGCTTTTAGCGAATACCAACACTTGAAAATAGTTGTAAAATGCTAACTTGAATCCAATTCACATTGATTTAGAGATAAGTATTCCCACTAGGATTGTAGGGCCTTATACATAGAATCGTCCATTTTGTCTATGGCATATACTAATCATGCAAAATGATCATTCCAGACTTTTCACGAACTTTCATTATATGGTCTGTTACATCCTGCAAACAAGTTCTTCCAAGCAAATTGACGCCTTCATGTTCCATGAATTGTCCACCTTTTATGGGCCCATGCAAACTTAACAAACCCGACAACTTGTTCAGCTTTTAGAAAAGTCCTTCCAGGCTTAAACACATTTCTCATCTAATAATTGGTTCTCCTTCTACAAAGTTAAAGCCTTTCCATGCTTTAGACGATATGTTGTTAACATTATTTGCATATAACTTTTGTATATGGAAGTTGTGTATGCAGCACCCTCTAGTAATCAAGGATATTCCTTAGATCCTTGGTAGTTATAGGTTTCTTCACCAAGATGCAGATGTCTTGTGACACCACTAGGGGTTTGCCCCGTCTATCCAATTGATATACTGTTAGTGGGCTGGTAGAATTGCGTTCCTTATTTTATGTGTCGGTGTCCACATGACCCAATCTCCCAATTTCCTTTCTTTCTTTTTCTTCCTGAAGAGGAGGAAATACCTACAAGTGTTTTAGGTCCAAGGGAAGCCGAAGAAGCAGTTTAAGGTCAAATATACATATTAATAGCCATTAATTATGTAGTCATTTTCAACACATTATAGAGATTTTCTCAACACACTCTCTAGTCTTCGCATCTGTAGCAGCAACTCAAGCGAATTGGATTTTCAGTAGGACCTGGGGCCCTTTTAATTGAATGCGTGCTTTTCTTTTTCTTTTTTCTTTTTTCTTTTTTTAATCTTTTGGCCCAAAGATGCGGTTAATTTTGGTCGGTGACCCAGAAAAACTTCGTCTTCACGTAAAATATTATTTTGTTTCCCTTTTTTGGGGACAAATTGGAGAGAAATAGGGAACTATTATTATTATTATTATTATTATTATTATTATTATTATTATACAATTTGCCATACCTAAGCCAAGTTTAGAAGGGCCAAACAAAGCCTTTCAAACTACAACAAGTCCAATGAAAGTCCGGGGAGAGTTATTAGAGCATCAAAAACAAAACATATTAATGTGACACAAAGTCAAAAAGTGTAATCCGACAAGATCTATTTTCAAGTGACGTGGGACAATATTTTAATACTCCCTCTCACATGTAAGCTGAATTAAGAGCGGCACATGAAATTTGATTGATGGGAAGCTGGATTAGGAGAGACACGTAGAATTTAATTGATCAAAGGTAGATGTACATATGTGAAAGGAATAGCATTGGCTCCAAAATTCAACCCAAAAATTTAAGTCACTAGGTGTAGGGAAACCAAAGCAATAAAAATATCATATGAGACGTGTGAAGAGTGACAATATTTCAACAAACCGTGAAAACCACGTTCAATGTGAACAACTTTCTTTGACTTGACTAGTGAAGAAACAAGACATTATTGCAAACCCTAGGAAGGTCCCCTCGAGTGAAAGAGAAAATGGAGAAGATAGATGGCAAGAGAATATAATTTGCTCTTTGCCCATGAGATGTCAATTAGCAATGCTCGTTGGTGAAAGTGCCGTGGCTGACATTGCACCCTTTGCCCTTGCTTGCCTCAGTGGGGTAGACTTGGACGGCCGAGACAAAGGACACTACTAGAATAGTCTTCAGCCAACGACCCAAAAATGAAGTTGAGAATTGATGGTTACATTTCGAGTCTTTATCTTGACTTCACCGGGGCCCTCCCGAAAATGTGTTTCATGTTTCGGCCATAGATAGTCACAACGACCCATTAATAAATGTCTTCTCTAAAGGAACGAAAAAGAAAACCAAAGTTGGAGTTAAATTCGTATGTGTTCATTACAAAACCAAACATTCATTGGAGTGAACCATGGATATATATGTTGATTTTATACCTAAACATGTTAACCCGAAAACTTAAAATGATAGATGAAAAGGAGTTCTACATGAATTTATGTGGAATTAGGAACTGCACATAAAATTCAAAGGATGGCAGGCTACACTTGCGAAATAAACCGGAATGGAATCTGATTGTAATACTATGTTAGAATATCCAATCTGAAAAGCTCAAACAGCAGAAGGAAAATACTTGTGTATGGAGAGCATATAAATTTGATAGACAAGTGATATAGGATACTTTAACAAAACATTTCGGCGTCTTGCTGGGTTTTGCTTTCCTGTCTCTTTCCAATTAACTATACTGTCCTTTATTTTGTGATGAACTAGTACTACTTCAATTCTGATTAAAGATTCTGATCATTTGGTTTTTCGATTATGTAATGTATACCCGAATGGAACTTCATGAATGCCTTAAAAGAAAGAGAAAGGGTGTCCCTGCGGGTATTTTTGACCTCACCCAAGATGGAAAGGGCGCGAATGTCTAAAAAGCATGGACGTCAAAAGGCTCTCCCTTTCATTATATTCTCGTCTCATTGTCTTTATGCCGAAAAAAGAAAAGAAAAGGAAGAAAAAGAAAAAAGATGTACAGCTTAGAATTACTTTTCGTGTTTTCGAAAATTTAAATTGGGAAAGGAGATTAATGTCCTTATTCGATTATAGCCAGCTTCGAAAATGCTACTACTACTAAGATATCATACGTTCCACTAAATCTCATTTGCTGAATGATGCATCATGCAATTACTGGGAATAAAATAAAGTTTATCTACTTAGTCTTGGATCCCTAAAAACATCGTCATATGTTATGTGGCACATGCATCATTTAGCAAAGATATTTTTTCGATATTAATTTAGTATTTTCAGCATTGCTTTGGCGCAATGACAGAACTGTTCCTTGGGCATAGAATGTCCTGAATCGAAGCGTAGCATGCATGCACACGAATGTAGTTAGGAAAAAAAAATGCTATCTCGAATCAATGTGTGGGTTTTGTGCCAAATTGAAAAAAGACGAAGATAAAGAGTTCTTTCTTTGGGGGTTATTGGGAGGCAGATTGATTGGAAACATTGCCGAGTCAAGAGATGAGATTTTCACATGCTTTGAATGCACACGTAACTCAGTTTGATCAAGAGATTCCATATTGGTTAAGATCATTCTAGAGTATGGAGCCCTTTCCCTCCCTTTTCTTTTCCTTTCCTTTTGGCCCCTAGAGTTTCTTCTTTTCCAAACGAAGTTTTTGTTTTGAGTGCTGTATGTAAAAATGCTTATTTAATTAAGAGCCCGCTTGCAATTTGCCGCATCACTTTATGAATCGATTTTAGAGATTAATCTTAATAAGCGCTTGTAGTTGTCTTGTTCGGCCTAGCAAGTTCGTGGATGTGGTTTTTTAGCGCTAGCTACTGCAGTAGCATGATGTAGGGGCAAGTATTATTGCATGAATTACTTGAATTATGTCCATAAGAATATCGGCTTCATTTGTTTCGGGGAAAATTTGAGATTTTTGGAAAATACTTTGATTTTGTTCTCATGTACATAGCTAGGCTTCTAAACATGAGAAGTAAGATACTTGAAAATAGAAGGCCTCAGACACTTTCTTTACCAAGGGGACATGAACTGGTCGTCTGGTCATGGATCCAAGGATTAACGATCCTAATCCTGGGGTGGGAGACCTTAGTTTGGGTCTCGACGTTTAGCTCTAAGATTTAGGGAGTTCATTAAGAAATTTTTTATGTTATTTTAAAAATGACAAAATAATCAAAGGTTATCAATATGTAAATCAATTGAGTAGAATCGGTTGAGAAATGCATTGGTCAATATACAAATGGTGTCCTAACAAGATTGTTTAAAGGCTATGAGTGCTTTGCATCTACTAAGGGTGAACAAGATATTGAGCCTCAAGGTATTTAATAGCTAGATAGACCTTAGTAGAAGGTGAATAAGTCTGGTATAACTTTTTTGTGAACACTTGGGAAGACCATAGAAAGGTGAACACTTGGATAGAGCCATGATTGTTAATATGCCTAGAAGGACATGAAGATAAAAGATCAGAAGTCAGATTTCGACAAGTAGCATGGATAGACTCATGGGATCACTGATAGAAGTAACTCCTTCGATTAGACGAGGTGAATATGTGTGATGTGCTTCTACCACTTGGAGAAGAGGACCTAAACCTCTTTTAATAGTGATTCGGCATTCCACTTGGCCTACTACATTATCCCTGATCTAGCAACCTCAACAAAGATAAAACACTCTAATTTACACAAAGGAAATCACCATAATTCAACGTACTAAGCTAGATTTGGTTGATGAGCTTCTTGAATGCCACTAATCATGATGCATTTTAAAAGACTTTCAAGTTTCAAAATATTTCTTGAAAATTTTATCCAGTCAAGTAGCGAATATTCTAACCTTCTTTGACCATCAGATAGTCTTTCTCCAAAGCATTAGAGGTCATTACCCAAAGTAGAAAACTTAGCTTCTATAGTCCATCCAACATTTTTTTTCTACTTATGCAAAAATGGAAAAACGGTGACTCATTCCAGATAGCTTTTAGTGAATACCAAAACTTGAAAACAGTCGTATAATGCTAACTTGAATCTAGTTCATATTGACATAGAGATGAGTATTCCCACTAGCATTGTAGGGCCTTATATACAGAACCATCCACTTTGTCTATGGCATATACAGATTATGCAAAATGATCATTCTAGACTTTTCACGTAACTTTCATTATATGGTATGTCACCTTCTGCAAACAAGTTCTTCCAAGCAAATTTATGTCGTCATGTTCCATGAATTTGTTCACTTTTATGGGCCCATGCAAACTTAACAAACTCTCAGGTGACAACTTGTTGACCTTTTATAAAAGTCCTTCCAGGCTTAAACACATTTCTCATCTAATAACTCGTTCTCCTTCCACAAAGTTAAAACCTTTCCGTGCTTTAGACGTTCTGTTGTTAACGCTATTTGCATATAACCATATGGAAGTTGTGTGTGCAATACCCTCCTTTAACCAGAATATTCCTTAGATCCTTAGTGGTCACAGGTTACCTGATTCTTAACTCAGGTTTTTGGCAAGCCCAATTAAGTTCTCTGTTGCTTTAGAGATTATTCTTGATGTCTTACAACATCATTGAAGGTCGCCCACCTATCCAATAAATATACCGTTGGTGGGTTGACATAACCACATTCCTTATATTTATGTGCTGGTGTCGGCATGCTCTAATCTCCCAATTCCCCTTGTATCTTTTTCTTCCTGAAAAGGAGGGAATATCCATTGAGTGTTTTACATCTAAGGGATGTTGAGATTTGCACAATGCCATGCACGGAGCAATTTAAGGTCAAATATACATATTAATAGCTATTAATTATGTAGTGATTTTCAAAACATTACAGAGATTTTCTCAACACACTCTCTGGTCCTCGCATCTCTAGCAGCAACTCGAGCGAATGGGATTTTCAGTAGCACCTGAGGCGCTATTAATTGGATGCGTGCGTTTCTTTTTCTCTTTTTTTTTAATCTTTTGGCCCAAAGATGCATTTAATTTTGGTCGGTGATCCAGAAAAACTTCGTCTTCACGTAAAATATTATTTTGTTTCTCCTTTTTGGGGATAAATTTGAGAGAAATAAAGAACTGTTATTATTATTATTATTATTTTATTATTATTATTATTATTATTTTACAATTTGCCGTATCTAAGCCAAGTACACAAGGAACAAACAAAGCTTTTTAAACAATAACAAGTCCAATGAAAGTCCGGGGAGACTTATTAGAGCACCAAAAAGAAAACATATTAATGTAACATAGAGTCAAAAAGTGTAATATGACAAGATCTATTTTCAAGTGACATTAGATAATATTTCATTACTCCCTCTTACGTGTAAGCATGATTAGGAGCGGTACGTGGAATTTGAGTGATCGAAGGTGAATGCACATATGGAAAATGAATAACATTGTCTCTAATATTGTATTAGAAAATTCGATCCAAAAGTTTAAGTCACTAGATTGAAGAAGATCAAATGTATATAAAGAAAATATTGTATGAGATGTGTGTAATGTGCGATAATATTTCAATGAAACATGAAAACCACATTCAATGTTGACAACTTTCTTTGACTTGACTAGCGAAGAAACAAGACGTTATTGCAAACCTTAGGAAGGTCCTTCCGAGTGAAAGAGATCAAAGAGAAAATAGATGGCAAGAGAACATAATTGCTCTTTGCCCATGAGACGTCATTTAGCAATGTTCGTTGGTGTAAGTGCCGTGGCTGACACTGGACCCTTTTCCCTAGCTAGCCTCAGTGGGGTAGACTTGGACGACCGAGACAAAGGACACTACTGGAATAGTCTTCAGCCCGCGACCCAAAAATGAAGTTGAGAATCGATGGTTACATTTCGAGTCTTTATCTTGACTTGACTGGGGCCCTCTGAAAATGTGTTTCGTGTTTCGGCCATAGATAGTCAGAACGACCCATTAATGAAAGTCTTCTCTAAAACGGAAACAAAAAGTTGGGAGTTAAATTCGTACGTAATCATTGTAAAACCAAACATTCTTTAGAGTAAACCCTGGACATATATGTTGATTTTATACCTAAACATGTTAATACCTAAACATGGTAATCCAAAAACTTTAAATGGTAGTTGAAGACAGTTCCATATGTATTCATATAGAATTAGAAATTGCACATAAAATTCAAAAGATGGGCGGGACTATGCTTGTGAAATAAATTGGGATAGAATCCTACTGCAATACCATCTTAAAATATATAATCTGAAAAGCTCAAGCAATAGAGGCAGAGTACTTGTGTATGGAGAGTGTAAATTTGGTAGACAAGCAACATATGATATACTTTTAACAAAACATCCAGGTGTCTTGTCGAGCTCTACTGTTCTATCTATTTCCAATCAACTATATAATCATTTCTTTTGCGATGAACTATTACCAGACTTTGATCATTTGAATGTTCGATTTTGTACTATACACCCGAATTGAACTTCATGAATGCCTTAAAAGGAAAAAAGAAAAAGAAAAAGTGTCTCTGCGGGTATTTTTGATGTCACCCAAGATGGAAAGGGCGCGAATGTCTAAAAGCATGGACATCAAAAGGCTCTCCCTTTTAAGACCCAAAAAAGATAAAAAGGGGGCTCCCCCTTTCATTATATTCTCTCATCTCATTGCCTTTAGGTAAAAAAGAAAAAGAAGATGTACAGCTTGGGATTACTTTTCGTGTTTTGCGAAAATTTAAATTGGGAAAGGAGATTGATGTCCTTATTTAATTATAGCCTAATGCTGCTTGTAAAATGCTACTAATACTAAGATATTATAAGTTACACTAAATCTCGTTTGTTGAATGATGGCTCATTCAATTGCTGGTGAATTAAATGAAGTTTATCTATTTAATCTTGGATCCATAAGTTAGAACATTGTCATATGTTATGTTGCATGCATCGGGATATTTTTTTCAAATATCAATTTAGTATCTTCGGCATTGCTTTGGTGCCATGACAAAACCATTTCCTGAGCATAGAATGTCTTGGATTGAAGTATAGCATACATGCCCACGAATGTCGTCTGAAAAAAAAATTGTATCCATTTTTAACTCATATTTGATGAGCTAAGTTGTTATATGGTAGATTATATTCAATATAAAGATCGTAAATAGATTTAGAATGGTAAAACCCAAAATAATGTGGGTATAAGATGTATTTATAACTTATATAGATACAACCCGCTTTCATGGCTCTATTCACGCTCACTCGCTCTACTCTCTTGCCTTAGTTTGAGTACGAGCTTCTCTAGATTGGGTTAAATATGGAAGTGTGAAGTAGTATGAGCCATGTTAGGCATGAGTTAAATATGAGTCACTATATTTGTATTATTTGAAAATTGGTAAATTTGGATTGGATCATTTTCGACCCGCTCAACCCAAACCCGACTTGACCTGCCTATTCGATGGATGTAGTGTCTATCTTTCTATGTATATCATCAAATTTTAATGGGCCTCCGAGAAATATATCATCAAAAGGCAGGTTGGCGAAGTTAGTTTTACCAGCCATAGGATTCTGCGTGACGGGTCCACGCATTTTGGCCTTTACTAAACGTGAATCGACGACCGACCAAATTTAGGCATTTTAATTTCCTTAAAACAGAAGCTTTCACTTAAATAGTCATCAAGCGCCGCCTAATTCGTGGACTTTACTTGCCATAAAGTTCAAGCAATCGCCAATTTTAGAGCTACAAGGTTCTAACTTTGGGGCACCGTTCTCGGCTCAAAATTATTTCTATAGACACCGGACTTTGTTCGCTAGACTGACTAGTTAATGTCCTAAGACCCAATCAAAGGTTTTAGCATGCTAGCCAGTGTTATAGGACATAGCACTGTTAGCAAAGAATGAGGAAACAGCGGCTGGATCGAAAGCTCCGTCTCTTATTTTAGTGGGCTCAGAAGTTGGACTAGGCCAGTTTTCATGGCATCGAAGGACCACCATCTCCTACCAAACAACCCTTGAGATTATCAGAAAGATGAGAAAAATGCATTGAGAATTTTAGAACTTATTACGAAATTGCAATAACGGAAAGAACTTGATTGGACTAGTTTGATAAATTTTAGGACTTTGACTATACTTTATGAAAATTTTAGAATTCAATTATATTTTCGTGATAAGTTTTAGAACTTTTAATATACTTATCTCCAAAAAGATTGTTCTAGATCACGCATCAATCTCTGCAGTTGCCACAGCCACTCGTTTAATGGCTGATGGCGTCAGTTTAGCACACGAGAGAGTAGTTTCTAAAGAGTTTCTTGATTACTTACGAGGAGCAATAGCTCTGGTATGGTGCAAACTAATCCTCTGACGAAACCCAAAAAGTCTCCAAGAACAAGATGGATTCAATCCTTTTGTACCCTTTCAACATTAGGAAGAACAAATCCAGCTTAAGGATCATTAGTCCCCATAGAATCCCATGAAAATGAAGTCGAAATTCTGATCATAAATCCAGCGTATGGAAGGTGGGTAAATCTGTATTGTCACAAACAATGTTGGCTCGACAAGGCAGCTGCCAAACTAAGGCATCATGATCTTAAATAATTACACTAGTAATAAACAACATCAGTAAGATACACACTTCAATCAAGAAGCCGAACCCATGCTGGTTTCTGCTTTTAGTTATTGTCTTTCGTCATCAATGCACGAATAAAGATTTGAAATGCTAACGGAATGTACAGCCAGCTAACGGGATGTCGAGCACCATAGTAGTTTTGCCTAGAGTCAGATCGATTTTAATCCTTCTGCTTGTTTGATGCTCCGTCCTTCTCCATGTGCTCCTTTCCATGCGCTCAAACAAACTCCCGTCGTACACGGCCCGGATTGTGTCTTTGTGAAGCAGGCCGTCCTTGTCCTTGCAAAGCAGGTACAGGACCTTCCATTCCGTGTAGCTCGCCAACCTGCGAAGCATAGAGAAAATTCCTCATCACTTTCCCTTTCACTTTCCAACTGTTTGCTGCTCTTTCATTCGTTGTAGCCTTCTGCTTTATGCTGTTGTGATGTAAAGAGAGAAAGCGAAAGAAGCATCTCTTTCCGACCATTTGCTGTCGTTGCTTGGCCCCTTTTGTTCCAAAGCTACGATGCAAAGACAGAAACTTAAAGCACAAGAAACACTCACCAGCCTTTGTAGTCCTTGGGTTGCCTGTTGGACTTGAGCATCTCCTGCAGTTCATCTGATGTCAAGGCGTTTGGGTGCATCTGCGCATGCTTGCGAAAAATCTCTTCGAATTTCACCAAAACAAACCTATTCAAGGCACAAATCTTCAGTAAGCAATCGACCCGAATCAGGACTTATAAGACAACTGCACCTCGCTTTGTGTCTCATTTCCTGGAACTTCTATCCATGGCAGGAGGATGGTTATATTGATTCAATACGAATTTCAAGACTCAATTGAAAAGGGCGAAAGAAGCTCTTCTTCTTTTGTATTCGATTGACGGTTAAGCCGTATATAGAGAAGAAGCAATGTATGTATGCGCGATGAATATGATTGTACTGATGTTCTATACCTTCCTTCAGAATCGTAGACGCCGGAATCGCTTCCGTGCTTGGCCCTGTGGATGTTCTTGACTTCGATCGGAAACAGGAAGGAAGGGAATTTCCCCTGCTTTGTCAACCAAATCAAAGCCCCCATTACATTAATCACTCATTCTCAAACGAGCCAAATAGCAAAAATCAATGAATTTACATGCATAATCACCAAAATCCAACAAACCCAATTTCATATCTATCTTAAATAATTCAGTAATAAATCATTTGATGGAGAGATGTGTAGGAGAAATGCATCGTGCTTCCAATGGGAAAACCCCATTTGTCACTTGCACACAACACCGTCCATTTCCTTTATACTTCCAAGGTGCACGAGAGAGACATAAAAAAAAAAATATTTTCATTAAAAAACGGAACCTTAATAAAATAATTTATTTCTTCTTCTTTTTTAATGCTTTACATGGAATAATCAAAAGCCTTTACGTACAAGGTACTCAACAAATCCACACATCATCTGATCAAGAACAAATAGATAAATAAATAAACAACCTAGTTCGGACATTATTATAACATTCTTAACGTTTATGACTTCGAGTATGTTCAAGATATAGCAAAAGAACATCCATCCTTCAAGCAGACAACATATGCAATATAAACGCCAGTGGGATGGCAAAATGCCGTCATATTCCTATAATGCTAACGCTAAGATGTTTTAAAGAAATCCTCTTATCAAGGGGTGGGATTATGATTTCATTCAGTTTCGAATTGCCGATTCGATAACACATCTTAAATGTCATTTACAGCTAGACGTAAAAGATTTTCCAGAGAATACGATTTTTAAAAATTTTGATGGAAAGGTCTATGGTTAATTTTGTTTTACTTAAATAAACTAGAGGTGTTAGAATCAAATCGAAATCGAAACAAACCAAAATTTAGTATATTGTTGTTTTGGTTAGATTTTTTGGTTAGTAAAAAAATGATTGTTCTTTTTTCTAATTGGGATTATTTCGATACGGAATCTAATCGAAATTCTCAATAAAAGCTGAACGACCAACTTAAGATCTCTCTTCTTTCTCACTTTTTATTCAGTTTGGTTCTAATAAGTAAGGCAAAAAAAGAAGAAGGAAAATCCAAAAATCAAATCAAATTGAACCGAACCGAATCAAGTTTTCAGTTTGATTCGAGTTGAGATTCAATTCAATTTAGCCATTCACCTTAGATTTGGTTCAGATTTTTTAAAAACCCGAACCAAACCCAATCATTAACAACCCCCCACCCAAAAAGAACTGCCTTATTGATGGAAGACAAGAAGAATAGAAGTCTCTGATTTTTTTTTTTTTAATGCTCAAAATTTCTCTTTAATTATCACCCAGAAGAAAAGGCTGGTGGATGACAATGACTTTGTGCGCACTCTATATGGAGAAGGAAGCAGCAGGGGTTGCTTGGATTCCCCATCTTGTCGTATCCCAAAGCACGAGGAGCCACCACCACCGGTTGCGATGTCGATTTCCCATTTCGTGCCGGTCCCATTTCCGCATCTCCGACTCATGTCGTGATTTTTTTGTCCGTCCTAATCTAAAGCTCATATCTATCAATCATATTCTATCAATCATAGTCATCTCAAATCTATAGAAGGCACGATATCGCTCACTAAGAACTTATCGCCCCGAGATAGGTCCTCGTCAGGTCAGCCAGTAATACGTCTCGACCCGTCCCAAGCTTCTAATCTAGGGACCACGTCATGTTCTTGTATCCTACCACAATGACGTCCTATGTTCAGCGACAGCAGTCTGGACAAAAAGAAAATACAAAAGGTTTCTCTCTTTGGAAGATATGGACATCCAATAACTAATAATTATAATATATAACCAAGCTGTTATGCATTAAAGTGAAATGATTATTTATTGTAAATAATGCTGCGGACAGTTCTCCTTTTTTTTTTACTTTGAGGAGACTCATATATTTCGAGTCTTTTTATATAATAGATGTATACAAGTAGTCATCTTTACCCTCGTTAATTAATTTCTATTGCCATTTATATATCCCGTTGATCTACTTTTATAACCGTTGAGTATGAAGAATGATACCATCTAAAAATCAGAAAATATTCTAAAACAATGGAAGCATAACATGGGCGACAAAGCTGGTAAAACATAACTAGGCAGATACAAAATTTCTCGATTGCCCTAGGGATTGAATTTTCATCCACACAAAAAAGCACACAACCTTTTCACATTGGGACAATGAACTCGTTCCCGACCCAAGGCCCGATTATGACTCCATTTTCTATGAATTTGTACACCCTAAGATTTGACTTAACCTACAAATTCCTCATCTCTTAGTCTAAAAGATATACTCCAAGTCCGTGACGCCTGTATCACACGGGAATACTAATGTCAAACAAATGTTAACGTCAAGTCTCATCATTTATTCAATTTAAGTGTCCTTACTCATCGTGCTTCATCACAAGTCAAATTTCTACTTGGACCCCATTTATGTTGAAACGACAGACACAGTCAGGTCGCGGGTTAACTCATAAGAAGGCCACAAACATCGAATGGGATTCATTCACCGAGCCATATGGAGAGACGGGGGTTGATGCAAGTCACTCCCTGGTTTTGTATAGGTGCAGCGGCGACCTCCGATCTCGAGGCGAGATCCGAGGGAGGTGGCGAGGGGTTTGTTCGATTTCCTGCCCTCCCTTAACTCACCTCACGAATCGAGACCGAGTGAACCGACGCCATTTCGGTCCTGCCTTCAGGATCAAAGTGTATGGACCATATTATACGTATTCAATTCGAATCTACCCGGCTCAGAGGCGGTCCTTCTCCTACCAGGCCCCTCTGAGAAAGCTGAACTCCCCGTGAACGACACAAACGAGAACAGCGCACTTCCACTCATGGGGCATCGAAGGAACAGGGGACCATGTGCCCTGATCGTTGTCCCTTTGCAAAGTGTCCTTCGAAAAACGACACTAACTCTAGCATATACCACCACAAACATACACAACACAGAGAGGGAGAGAGAGAGAGAGAGAGAGAGAGATTTACAGGGCGAGTCTTCTGGCTGAGAGCGATGTTGATGAAGGCGGCAGCGACGGTGGACAGAGGGAGGCCAGCCCCGATCGATCGAAAGCCTTCATGAATAACCCCCCAACAAAGAACAAAGAAAAAAAAATTAATCCTCGAACCAAACCCATCAACCGTTTTAACGGAAATCGTAGGAAAAGCGAGAGAGAGAGAAAGAGAGACCTCGGAATGTCTCCCATGGATAGACGAGGCCGTCGTGGTTGCGGTCGAAGAAGGCGACGTGCTTCTGCAGGACGTTCTGGTCGTTGGGCATCGCGGGATCGTACTTCACCACGCTATCGCCACCTGAAAACAACAAGCCCGAGAACCACCCCCAGATTCACCAAGAAGCTCAAAACCAGAAAAGCTCCCGCTGCTTTAACAGTGGGGGAACGGCACGGGTTTCGCGATCGCGATCCCGACTTACCCTCGTCGGAATCACTCCTGATCGACGAAGAAGGAGACGACGACGACGCCATGTCGACCCTCGGAAAGATTCTATTTCCCTGGAGCGAACGAACGGGCGAGAGGGGGTGACGAGCGAAAGGGAATCTCTCCTGCGGGGGCTTTCTCTCGTTCACGCTATACGGGACGACGGACGGACGGACGGACGAATGGACGGTTCGTGATGAGAGTACGATGGCGCAGGCTTTGGTTTTATACGGTGCGGGGAGAGAGAAGGAAGGGGGGGTTGGGGCTTCAATGATTCTGGGGAATAATTCAATCCTCTGGCCGACTCATTTATTATTCACGCGACGGAATAGGAAGGAGATCAGTTGGACCGACGTGCCCACGCGCTCTCCATTTACTCGATGGGATTCCGGAGGAAAGCGACCGCGGCCCGCGGCCCGCGCGAGATGATTGGGTTCACACAGGCTGTGTCCTAGAATGACGACGTCTAGAAGTGGTCGTCGGCAAAGTGACTAGGCCAAAGTCTCTGCCATTGCTCCTGTCTTAAACGAAGGGATACTGGTTCGAAGGCTCACGAACGGGTTGGGGAGCAATTTGGCTAATTTCTTTCTTTTTTCTTTGTCTACTATATTTTAACTCTCGATTCACTCTTAAACTTTTGTCCCATCACATTTCCATTACAATCTCTTGAAAATGTGGAGAATTGAACTCCCGATATCCCTCGTTCCTATGTAAAAAAGATGGCCACCGGGCAATTTAGTTTTTAAGTTTTTTCATCGATTTTCCGATGTTGCATTTCTGGTTAATTTTGGTTGAAAATAAGCAATGTGATGTTTTAGTTGGCATTGACCATTTACGTGGTACAACAAATTTTGACACGGACAATTTTTATAGTTTCTAAAAATTCTTGAATATGTTTTTTTTTTTTTCCTTCTTCTTCTTTCTTTTTCCCTTTTCTTTTCTTTTTCGCCTATGACCGGCCTCGACGGGGGCCACAATTGGCCATATATGGGCAAGGATGTTGTCACCCTCACCAACCACCTCTTGCCTATGTGAGGGCAACCCTTGCCATGGCTAGTTCTCGATCATCACGTTTCCATTCCAATCTCTTGAGAAGGTAGAGAATCGAACTCTCGATATCCCCCATTCCTATGTAGAAAGGATGGCCACTGGGCAATTTAGTTTTTAAGTCTTTTCGTCGATTTTCCGATGTAATATTTCTAGTTAATTTTGGTTGAAAATAAGCGATGTGATGTTTTAGTTGGCACTGACCATTTACATGGTAAAACAAATTTTGACGCGGACAATTTTTATAGTTTCTAAAAATTCCTGAATATGTTTTTTTGTTCCTTCCTCTTCTTTCTTTTTCCCTTTTCTTTTCTTTTTCGCCCATGACCGGCCTCAACGGGGGCCACAATTGGCCAAATATGGGCAAGGGTGTTATTGCCCTCACCAACCACCTCTTGCCTATGTGAGGGCAACCCTTGCCATGGCTAGTTCTCGATCATCATTGAGACTAGCCATAGGCGAAATGGAAAAGAAAACAAAAAAGAAAGGAAAAAAACAAAAAAAAATTGCAGAAGTCGTTCAAAGCTAGCCATCAGCCATATGATGTACGATGATTAATGTCCACATTAGCTATTTTTGGCCAAACTTGAACATAACGACTATATTGAAAAATTGTCCAAATATTTTGAATTAAAATGAAAAAATTGAAAAGTTTAGAATTGTATTAGATGATGTACAATTGAATTAAGACTTTTCAAACAATTTTCCCATTCAATTAAAGTTTTCAAAGCATTAACAACTACAGAAAACAAAAACCATCAAGCGGTAAGTCTAGACGATGAGATTGAAATTTGAAATTTAATCACGACACATATCATCAATTTAAAAAAGTTAATTACTAATAGGTAGGGGTGTCAAATGGGTGAGTTGGGTCGTGTTTGGGTCGGGTCCAAAATGGTCCCGATCCATATCACCCATTTAACCCGTTTTTTTGGCCAAATTCATGTAATGTAAATCTAAGAACCCATACCGACCCGACCCACACCCGACCCATACCCAACCTGACCCATATTGCTAAAAGCCATTATTATTGTAGAAAAATCCAAACTCACTCTAAACTCTATGTTAAATGACTTATTCAACCCATATTTGATACATATTTAACTTTTATTTGACCCATATTTGACCAATAATTAATTTTTACTTTATCCATATTTGACTCATATTTAACTTTCACTTGATCCATATTTAACTCATATTTAACTTTCACTTAACCTATATTTGACCCATTTAACTAAAAGTGAGTTATAATATGGGTTTATAACCTATTTTGACACATCTACTAATAGGTATCCGATAACTTGTCGGTGAAGTCAATAACGGATGATACGGGAGCTATCGACGAGGACATTCACTTGTTGATGTGGGTCTTGGTTACCGAAAGTTTTTCCAGGTGTTGGAGCACCAAATGATGAAAGATGGATGAATGATGCGGTGAGATTTTCACCAATCCCATCAGGAAAAGAAGCTTTTACACGTACATATCTGTGTGGTGAAGAATTTCTTCCATCGCAACGTGTTAACGAAAAGGCCTATTAAGTTTTTTTTTCTCGAGTAATGTCCGGGATATTAAGATCAATTCATATAATTTGTTCATTATTAAATATCAAATAAAAATCTGTGACCTGAGTATTGTGAATTAATTTTATACTATATTTAGTATTATGAAATTTTATGAATTATCAATTATTTTATAAATCAAATTTACTGTATCTAGTAGCATTTTGAAATTCTGTAGAACCATTGTCAATTGTTTTAAAAGCTGTGACATGAGTGTTGTAAATTAATTCTATAAATCGATTTTGTTGTATTTAGCATTGTGAGATTATGTGGGATTATCGCTAACTATTTTAAAATTTTAAATTGATAAATGAATGCATAGTTTTATATTTGATTATTTTAATACTCCCCTCACACTTAATCTGATATTTTTTGCCTAATACTAAGTGTGGAAATTATGGGGCCCGGAAAATTAAAATTCAAGAACTCTAGTGCTAATACCATATGAGATTTTGTGAAATTATCACCAATTGTTCTAAAAGCTTAAACTATTAGATGAATGTTTGATTTTATATTTAATTATTCTAACGAGCATCATCATTCCATCCTTTTTTCCACAAATAACGGGATTCTCTCTCCGTCTGTTTGTTTATTTTGAGGGACCACCAGTCTGTCGGCATCCTTGAATATTAAATAAAGAAAACCTAGCGTTAATTATGCAAATAATCATCAACCTAAAGTCCTTGCACTAATTAAAATGATAATAATATAACAAAAAATTAGTAAAGAAAATCAGTTTCTACTTTGGCAGTTTGGAGTGCGTTCGAGAATGACAATGACGGCATTACATATGTTGGATTCAAAACCTTGGAAAATCCATCGTACGAGAGTAACGACGCGTGATGCTTTAGAGATTATAACACGCAACGCCATGGTTTGCCCCAAAAAAATCTCTCATTGCAAACATCAAACGTATAAAATAAAGTAAAATCAAAGGTTTCGTAGAAGGACCAGGAACAATCTTCGTCCCTCAGCCCGAAATAGACCGGCACCTAATTACAAAAAAGACAAGCCTAGCTTCCATAGCGTGGAAACTTTCCCAATCAAACCGAATCCGGTAAATCAAAGGCAATTTGAAGCGATCGTAAAGGTTTTCTTCAAAGATTTCATCTCTAAAGGTACTGCTAATGTGATTGAATCCAAACCGATCGATCCATCAAGCCACTCATCAGTGAAACTTTGGAGAATATTTAAATTTTGCGATCCAATTGTTGGAGAGTCAATAATGACTACACGAAATATAGACCCATCAAATTGGTAGGTAGGGTTAAAAATAGTTCGACCCAATTTTACAGATATCCATGCAATTCAAATTTTGTGACTCATACCCAACCCAACCAATATCACTAAAACATATCCAAATTTAACCCAAATTGAAGTGAGTGTGAGATCGAGTAAGGATGAGAGAGAGTTATAAAGATAAATTGAGTCTTAAGTAAGTTGTGGATCTATCTTATGCCCATATTATTTTGAGTTTTGTCATTCTAAACCCATTCATGACTAGATATAACTAACTCATATGATAACTTAACCTACCAAATATAGATTAAGAAATGAGTTTATGACATATTTTGACATGTCTAAAATGAGGTAGTGGTATTATCCGGAGATTCATTCTCAATATGATTTAAGCTTGTGATATCGTGAAAGACGTCTCGAGCATGCAATCTCTAAAGAAATCAATTATTTTTTTTGGGGGGAGGGGGGGAGGTGTTGGTTTCGGTGAAGTAATCGGGTTAGGTTAGGGTAGTTCCAGGTGTGAAAGCGAGAAGGGAGAGATCCGAGAGTTTGCTTTACTTAAGCAAGTAGTGGGATTGGCGCAGGGACCCAACTTTTATGCTTTAACGTCACTTCCTCAATTGTTGGGGAGGAGCTTTCCTCAGTGGCCGTCCTTATGCGAACTCCTCTGCACGCGCCTCTCACACGCTCCATCATCACGGCAGACAGACGATTCGGTATTTTGGCTGGAGCCTGCCCGAACCCGACCACCGTCCAATTTGGCTACCAGAAAATTCTTAAGAAAACGGTGAAAGACAGGAGAGTATATTGCCGGAGACTATTTAAAGAAAATCGTGCGGCAAAAAATGAACGTTCTACTTTTGAGGTGAACTCGGGTTTCGGCCAACCAACTAAAATGGATTGGGTCGGCCGATGGGTCTGGCTCAATCCTAAATCGATTTCCCAATTCGATGCCCCGACAAAATTATTTTGACTGATCAAGCGTATAGTTAAGTACCTAATTACGTTCACGTAAGTCTCATAACGACATTTGGCAACATGCGGTTTAGGTCATCAGTTCCTATTGCTCCGGAGAAAAACCGAGGTTTAAAGCAATCGTTAACTTGATAAGAGAGGTTGCGTTCGTGTGAAATTAGTACAATCTTTAAGGATCATCGCGCATGACGTTGTGTAAACTTTCCGCCTGGGGAAGTAGCTTTTCCCCACCAATAGCTCCCCCGCTTTCTGATACCAGCTCAAAAGCCGACACCAAGGTACGTGCTAATGGCATTATTTATGTTATCCAGCTTTACTTATCATGCGCTAACTTTGATTACGAAACGATGTTCGGCCCGCCATGCGAAGCCCATGTGCTGCTTTTCGATTAGCTGATGCCGAAGATGCCGCACCCGAGTTGCGAAAATCGATTCCCAGAATGTCGATGCGCGTTCCCCGTGGGACGTATGAATGTAACTTGCTTGTTCGAGCAGATTGATAAAGTTTGCATCGACCACTCGAGCGAATATGTCTAGTAAAAGGGTTTTAGAATCTCGTGATGTCGATGTCAAGGGAAATGTTCGAGGCGTCTAGGACTATTTCGGAAAGCATTTCGGGCGCCGTGATCTTGGAAAACTTTCGCAGATGCATGTTCCGCGCTAGTAATTGGAAAAGTATGTCTTCTTAAGTGAATTAGCAAAGACGGACCGTGCATGCATGCGTGAACGAAAACGCTCCGTCCGCCATGCAAGACTTCTGTACCAGTCTTCCCAGCTACGACCCAAACATTAAATATAGCCTCGTGGCCTACACCGTTCGGGAACGAGGTGCCAAAATACGAAAATTCAAGGTCTATCGATTCCACTATTCGGGACTATAGTCGAGCAATAAATGAGCAAAAAATCTTGTGAATAGCCACCGCAAAAGACCGTGAAAAGTCAAGAAGAAAAGAAGTTCGCCACGGCCTTTCAGTGAAAATGTCTCCGTTCATGAACGTTAGATAGTCACAGATGCTCGAACTGCTTAGCTCTAATCAAGAAATTATGCCAATGGTCGTCCTCGACCTCGTAATTAAATTGTTTATGTGACCTATGTCGTAGTATTATATGGCTATTTCCACCTGTGGGTCGAGGAAGCTGTGCGTTGCAACCGCTGGTCTTCGGGTCTCCGACCGAGCCGGCGAGACTATCGGGTTTCGCAATGAACATCGGTTGAGGATAAGGTCTCGGATGTCTGCCTCGGTCTTCGAGATGATCCCTGCCAAGTGGCTCCTCGTGCTGGCGAATGTGTTCCTTAATTTATGAATTCTAGCACCATTTTTTGGCTTACAAAATTGTCGGATCGCACAGCATATTCCCAACTGCGGCATTGTTCAATGTTCGGGGTCAGTGTGGATGGAATTTTGTAAAGACTTTGAAATGGCAATGTGCTTAGATATACATTCTAAAGGGCAAGTATGAAGTGCGCTTTTGAACACGTGAATGGCAACGCCATCTTATTCCTTGAAAGGGGCAATTGGTCATACCAAAGTGTCATCGACCACATGGCTTAGGTGGGTGCTCAAGTCATTGGTAACTAGATGTCATGTGTGCCTTGCATATCAAGTGAGCCCGGAAGTACGCTGACGGGTTGGTTCGTGGCTATTGAGGGGAAAGGAAGTGAGAGGGAAAAAAAAATGGGAAAGAGGGTTTGTGATTATTGGAGAAAAGAGTAGGAAAAGTGCTCGTGCCTCGTTACGCTAATGATCGGACAACGCCAGAGGAATCGAATTTCATCATGTGAGCAAATTTTGGTGCATATAATCTTTTTTTTTAATGAAAAAAATGACAGTAATAATTTTTAAATTTTTACTCAATGTGCAATGTCATCCTTAAATTTTTAATTTCATTTTTTTATCCCTGAACTTATTGTAAATATTCATTGTTATCCTCTTGTTCAATCAAATAAGAGAACAAGCCACCACAAGTCCCTAAAACTATAGTGAAATCTGCTATCTAGTTCTTAAACTATAGCGAACTAGAGGGAACACTACAAAATAGTTTATGAGCTAGATTGTTATAAAGCTCAGGTTCCATTTGACGTCAAAGCTGATGATCTGGGGTAGTGAGGGGCATAGAGGAGGTGGATGGAGATCCACCAATGGATGGCAATAGGGCAACAAGCAACGAGGGTAGACATACCTCCATTGTGCATAATGAGATCCTTCAAGTGCACTTGTGAAAGGTTTCAAGTTCTTTGATGGTGATGGCTGATATATAACTTCTTCTCTTCATTTCAAAACTGGCATGGTGGTGCTAGATGCTTTTGATCAATAGAATAGGAAGAGGAGCCTCAAAACCACCAAATATGTATGGTGATTCGATATTTTCATCACCCATTTTTGGAAAACCATTTTTTAAGGGCTTCCGCCTTACACAAGGAAGATTGGATTGTTTGATGTGGACTATCTGCACCTGGACAGAAAGACCCTATGAAGCTTTACTATTCTCTAGGATTGGCTTTGGGCCTTTCCTACGCAGCTTAGGTGGAAGGCGATAAGTTGTCGGAGCACAATGGCTGGATGACAATAATGATCGGCAATGGTTGGAGGCAAGACCAGTTGCACATTGGTCGCAAGTGATGAGGTTGTTGTGAAGGTGGTCTTTGCACGGTGGCTAGTGAAGCCGGATGCATCACTCCATCTTTGAAAGAAAATTATTAAGTTGTTTTTAACGGGTTTATCCCACTTCTAACTCGGATTTTTTATCCAACATTTCATCTAGGTATATCCAAATTTATCATTTCCAAAGGATATTGCCAAATACCGAATATGATTTTTTGTTATCATATCCATACTCAAATCCAGCTCACCAAGCAAAGCCTTGGCGTGATGTTCTCTCTTGTTTTATTAAACTAAAGGAATATGTCGAATATTTATGAATAGATAAAGAGCAGCTACACATCACACATTAAGTCAAAATTCATGAATTATTAATGTCATTTTTCCTTTTAATTAAGATCAGAGGAGTTTATGCTCATTAATGATCATTAATAACGTGTTCCTTAAAGATGAGGGAATTGGAGCCGTCGCCCAGAAAGACGGACGACGGTGGGCGCATCTTCGGGAGGGGGAAAGGTTGTTCGCGCTGGGAAGCAATGAATTGGGGGAGGGAGTGGGACATGGAAGCATATGAGCTTTTTCTGTAAATGGCCAATCAATAATGGAGAGGGCATCTAATGCTGAGGTTTCAAGTCAAGAAAAGGAGGAAAGCAAGAATCTTTCGGGTCCGGAGAGGTTGCTTGAAGCCATCGTCTTGCACGAGGTGTTGCACCGCGTGAATCCATCGTGTCATGTCCGATCTATTGAAAGCGAGACACACGAAAAAACTCAGTGCAAATGAGGTGTGTTTCGTGCAATGATTATGAAGTTAGATATAAGGGTCATGATGAGTAGTATCGCTAGGGTTAGACGCATTGTTTCAATTGACTCTAATACTTGCATTTTGAAAAATTATCATCCCTATTTAAATTGCTGCTCTAGATGTGTGACAATCGCAATATATATCCAATACATGAAATGATTTCTCGAGATAAAGTGCGAATGAGGTGTGTTTCATGCAACGATTATGTAGTTGATATGAGGGTCATTGATTAGTTGTATTGCTAGGGTTAGATGCATTGTTTTAGTTGACTATAATACTTGCATTTTGAAAAATTATCATCCATGTTTGAATTGCTGCTCTAGATATGTTACTGTTGCAAAATATATTCGATGCATGAAATGCTTTCCCATGATAAAGTGTGAATGAGTTGTGTTTCATGCAATGATTATGTAGTTGATATGAGGGTCATGGATTAGTTGTATTGCTAGGGTTAGATGCATCATTTTAGTTGACTATAATACTTGCATTTTGAAAAATTATCATCCATGTTTGAATCGTTGCTCTAGATATGTTACTGTTGCAGAACATATCCGATGCATGAAATGCTTTCCCGAGATAAAGTGTGAATGACTTGTGTTTCATGCAATGATTATGTAGTTGATATGAGGGTCATGGATTAGTTGTATTGCTAGGGTTAGATGCATTGTTTCAGTTGACTCTAATATTTGCATTTTGAAAAATTATCATCCACGTTTGAATCGCTATTCTAGATGTGTTACCATCGCAGAATATATCCGATGCATCAAATGCTTCCTTGAGATAAAGTGAAGTGACTCTTTTACTCGTGAATTTAATGAAGGGAAATATTTAACGACCTCAAGCCAAAAGCATCAGTACCCGATCAGGTAATCGTTAGGGAATTGAGTGAAATAGAATGCGTGGCCTTGAGGCTGAAGGAATCATTCTCTTTACGTGATCTTCGCCTTCCTGTGTTGCCTTCAAATGATAATAAGGTCACTTATAAGATACAACAACGACAAACCTTGAAGGGGAATAATTTGACCTTCTCTTTGATTGTGTTTTTCAGAGAATTCGAGGAAAATTTTGTTCAAAAAGTCTTAAATCTATTGCACTTTTGTCTATTTAGTCTTACATCTTTCATTTTCTACCAATTAAGTTATCCGAATAATTTTGACTAGAAACTGCCGATATTGATACTTTTTTAATAATAGTTTAGTATTTTTTTGAATTGTTTAATGATTTTTATGATTTTTTTTCTTTTTCTTTGCTTTTTGTTTTTTAGGTTTTTAAGTTGTGGCTAGCAAGGGTCACCAACTGACCTCGTTAGCGTTGGGCAAGGGTGTCACCTCTCTCACCAACTTTGGGCGAGGGTCGTGACGCCCTTGCTAGCCAAAGTAAGGGCGCGCGAGCCTTCGCACAAAATCAATGAGTATCACGACACCCTTGCTAGATCTAGCTAGGTGAGGGCATTGCACCCCTTGCTTGCTTCAGGTGAGGGCAAGGGCCTTGCTCAAGGTTGCCCCTTGATAGAGGAGGAAGAGGAAAAACAAAGAAAAAAAAAACAAGGAAAGAAATAAAATATCAAAAGAACAAAAATTTAATAAATTTTTACCATGTCAACCCCGGTCGCTCTACACCAGCCGTGTCATTTATGATAGTTGTCGTTCACACCGGCGAATTAACCGGATTGACTCAAATGGCAAAAGGTGAAAATGTTTATGACTCCATTGACAAAATTAAAAGGTTTATGACTAAATTGACAAAAATGTAATAGGTTTAAGACTTTTTGGACAATTTTCCTGAAAAAATCATTTTCTTTATGTGATCTTCACCTTACTGTGTTGCTTTGAAATAGATGGGGGAATAGTTTGAACTTCTCTTTGATTGTGTTCTACAGTGAATTCGAAAGGAGTACCGTGACGAAAAAATTCAAAGACGATGAATCTGGACCAAGTGGAACCATACATAAGTCATTAGGAATAATCGAGTTAAAAGATCATGGTAAGGCTGGCTCCTCCCCTCTCTGCCATCCTTGTCACAACTTCCTTCGCGTATCCACGTAATGCCGATCGCCTCTCTCTCACCTCCATCAAGACGATGACCATAGGACGACTAGCCGTGCTCATTCCTCCGGGCCGGCGAGTCGATGAACGCCGATCGTTATCCTTGTGAGAGAGAGCTCCGATGGCCTTTGTTTTTTAAGAGAAGTTGGACATGACTTTGTGTAGGAATGGTTGGAATTGGGCTCGGGGGATCTAGGCTGAGCATCTTCTCATGCGTTGGGCCTAATTGCTTTCAAACGTTTTGCCCTACAGAGATTTGTCAACCCAAAAACCTTTTCTAATTTGATTGGAAAAATGTGGGTAAGCCTAATGTCCATACGAGAGTTGGCACTTTAAGGCGTTTGTAAGAAAGGCAAATACGGTCGGTAAAAGAGTAAGAAAAATTAGTTACTTGCAAACTGTCAAAAAATATTTCATAAAATTATCGATAATTTACCCATAAATTACGTGAAAACTGGGCAATTCATAATTTTTCTTTTGTGAATAGTTTAATATTACACTTATTTAAACTAGCATTAAAAGAATCATTTGGGAAATGGAATAGTAGAATCATCTTCGTCATCATTATCGCATTGGTCAGCCATCACTAAGGTCTTGCCAAGGGTCGTGTTGTTCTTGTCGGGGCCTCGATAACTCCCATTGGCCCTTTTTGGCGTGGTGGTTTCGCGGCAGAAAGGTCCTACGACACTTGGCTTTTTTTATGCTTATTGAAAAAAATAAGTCTTCTTTATTTTTTAATCTAATTTAATTAAGATTTCAATTAAGATATTAGGATTTGGACCAAAACGATGTTATTTTATTCTAATACTTCATTTTTAGTAAAATCAATGCCATGTAAGAGCCATACAGTAATAATAATAAAAAGTAGTGTCAGCATTTTAATTTTATCTAATTAAATAGAATAAACAAAAGGACTTGATTTTATCAATTTAATAAATTTTAGAACCTGATTGTATTTTTTTCAATTTTAAAATTTAATTGCATTTTCATGATAAATTTTAAGATTTCCAATATATTTCTTTTGGATCGGAACATCCAATGCATTTATTCATATTTTCTTTTTTAACAGTCTTAATCGTCCTTTTTACTTTTTTTATCTTTTACTACCAGGCCGTCGTTTATATTATTTTCCATTCGCTCTCTCGGGTGCATGATGTTCGTTCTTTCATTGCTGCACCAATTTTGCTATCGATGCATTATGATATGGTGGCGATCCATCGAATGCATCAACTGCATCTCACAATCTAATGCGCCTAACAAGGACAAAAGGTACACAAACTTCAATTACGATTTCCGATTGACTCGATCCATTGCATTTGGCAAATGAAAAGTCCGCAAAAAAAAAAAAAAAAAAAAAGGGAAGAATTTTTCTTGTATTATTCAGTACTCTCAAGAATCATGGGCGGGACAAAAGAATGAATCTTCTGGTTTCCACGAAGACTAGTTCAGATCAGACCAAAAAGAAATAACAAAGATTGATATCTACAGAACGATAGCTTCTGGTTTTCTCTCATGTTGGGGAATGGAGCCGAGCCTCTCAACCAATATGTCCAGGGCTTCCTTCATCCACCAATGTCTGCACACTTCTCTTGCTTCAGCTGCTGTCATCTGCAACACAATAATTTGTACAATACTTCAGTATCTCTAATCGGAATTGTTATGACAAGTATGAATTCATGGACAATCAGAAGGTGCATACCCAGATTCTCTGGCGGAGCTTTTTCTCCGGCCACAGATCAAGTTCTTCCTTGACGAACAAAGGGAACATGTGCCCTTCATAGTACGTTCCATATCTTTTGCTCAAGAAGCTCCATCTTCCCAATTTACCCTGCAATTTAAAATGGTAACCAAAACTCCCATCATTTCCCGAGCATGAGCATGAACATGAGCATAAAAATCTTGAACTGATCAACTATATCGTCTTAGCAGGGGTATATGGTTAGATTAACATTCTCTTTAGGGTTTTCAACTCGAATGGGATTGACTTAGTCTGCTAAGTAGCTATAGGCCGCAATTTGTAAGTACCTCGACATTGCCAAGAACTCCGGCCTCTTCGACGGACTCTCTTGAAGCCGCTTCTTCCTCTGATTCATCGAGCTCCCATCCCCCCTGAGGAGACAAACGTGCGGTTTAGTTTAGTTAGGCACAGAAACGACTTATTATGACCACACGCTTTTAACAAAAGTCAAACCCTCACGTTTTGACCCAGAAACAAGTGAATTAGTTAACTAGGAATAATTGGCATTGCAACAGTAAGTGTACCTTAGGAAACATGAGCCCTTGACCTTTCGGCGAACTGATCACCAAGAACTCTAGTTCATCGCCCATCTCTGCATCTCCATCTCTCTTGTATCGGTAAGGAATGCATCTGCAAGCGATCATTCAAAACAAACTGAGCTCAATAAAGATTAAAGTGAAGGAGGAAACAAGAGGCATCTGAGGTGGGAAAAGTAGGACGGCTACAATCATCATCATCCATCATTTTGTGTAGAAAACTCCAGTATTGAACTAAAAAAGAACCGATTGAAGAGAAAGAGACTCGGTCACTCAGCAAGCAAATCATGGCAAAAATGAAGTGAATCTGTTCACTTACCCTACGACTTGGCGACGGCCCATGTGGTATCTCTGGAGCTCTCTCCCACTGCGAGAAACCAAGCACACCATCTTCTCCTCTTTCTCTTCTTGTGTGTGATTTATTAAGCCAGCAAAATACTTTTGAGAATACTCTCTCTCTCTCTCTCTCTCTCTCTCTCTCTCTCTCTCTCTCTCTCTCTCTATTGCTCAAGGCTTTAGACAAAAGACAAGAAAGATTCAGGTGGAATGAGTAAAGTGAAGCGAGGCGGACATGTCCAAGAGGAGGTTATATAGGGGGTGCAACCAAACAGCGACACGGGATTGAAAGGCTAAACTTGGAAATAAAAGGTTAAAAAGACGTGTTTTTGACTCGCTGTGAGGATGAGCTTGGCCAACAAGAGTGCGCGGAGAATCAGTTCTAGGGACCGACCCCACGTGTGTGTATGTCGATGCCGTGGATGCTCTGCGTATGAATACGGCAGTGACGTCTTGGGGTTGGGGTGTTCGTGCTTTGACTCAACGACAAAGCGCGTGCCCCCCCCTTCCTCTTTCCCAGATCCATCTCCTTGGCTTCTTTTCAGTTTCCTCATTCCCCTTTTGTTTTTGTCTTGTTTTGTTTATGTTTCAGTTCGGGGCCAGTAGCAGTATCAGTCATCATCCGGTATTTAAAAAACCGATTTCTTTCCTTTCTTTGGCCCGTGCGTCGTCGTTTTCTCAACAACCAAGTGGCGATGGTGGTGGACCGGTGGTGGTGGTGAAGGTGGAGGTGGTGGGTGGTGGCCGAAAATTGACTTCTGCGGACGTGCTCCACGTGCAAGAAACATGTTTTGAACGATGTCGCATTTTTAAGATAAGTACGACTGTACGAGGACGACAAACCAGTTGCTGTTGGAACAGTGATGCGTGATTTTTCGTTAGGGTTTCGATTCGTCACGAGAACTCTGATCGTAGAGATGATAAGTTAGCGCAGGAAAATGGAATTTTCATCTGGAATCTGAGTCCGGCGGGCCTTACTGTTGACGGGTCCACTCGTGGAGATGGTCGGAACGGCATTGGCTAGCGAAACAGGCAATGAGAACAGCGTTCCAATCACCGCCATTTGTCAAACCCCTCCTCAGTCCTTACCTTTTACACGTATGCTCGGTTTGACAAAGATCCGAGAGTCAGCTCCTACGCCCTCTCTCACGTTACCTCCATTTTCTACGCCGTCCTTGTCTTCACCTTTGTATACTTACGCGAAACAGAACAGTTGTGTTCAATGATTGCTGTCAACTGACCTCGTCCCTTTCGTCTTAAGAACCTACGATTGAAAAGGCCAGATAACGCGTGGGGGCAATGCCCGAAAGGCTTGGGGAATTGTATATGATGGTGTTACATGATAGTTCTAGTCATCATGGTCCTGCGTGTGATCGGCTGGATTCCGCGGACCATGATATTTTAATATCTCAGGGTGGAAATAGATTGGGCCTATGCAACATAAATCTATGCAAAGTTTTGCTCATACATAAAGAGATCCAGAAAATACAGAGAATATATAATGTGATGGCATATAGTTAATCTAGAGAAGAATATTATCATCATCATAAGTATCTCAACTCCATCATACTCAAAGAATCACTAATAAGTTAACTTGAGTTGCGGGATTTGTCCAAACTTAGTCATGAAAATTGTTTAGAGACTTAATAGGTAGAGTTGGAGAAAGGGTTTAGCATGGAGACATCATGGAGTTAATGATCACAAATCATAATGAAGAGAAAAGTCTATCTATTTTATTTAGTTATTCAATTAAATTTAAACCATCCATTCATTAAAAGAAGATAGCATCAAGTATTTCATCTAACACGCATAGTTTTGATTTTCCAATGGATTTACATATTTCATTAATGAAAAATTTTTTTGATATAGTAATGGCTCTAATTATTCACTGTTCAAAAATTCTTGTTTAGGGAGTTTAGGTCAAAAGCATATATACTCATATCGTATACATTAGTACCTATGTGTATACTTCTATTCCGCTGAAAAGTTACCAACAAAAATACTTTCCATACATGGATGGAGTGATAAGTAAATCGACAAAGGTCATTAAAGGTCTTTTGTTGAATTTGGATGGGAAAGTAAATGACAATAAATTTAAAAGTATTGAGATCAAAGGCAATCTTAGTCAGCTATGTAAATTGCAGCAAAAGTAAAGATAAAGATAAATTTGCAAAAGAATGTTGAGTTCTTGAATCAATTAGAGGGTGGGGTGGGGCGTACAAAAAGTACACTTGGGATATTTATAGTCCAAAAATGACAATTAAAAGAATGGTTTATATTCACTCCATTACTAGCGGTTTTGACAGTTATATCAACTCCACCACACCGATGGTTACTTGATGGTTATAGTGACTCCACACTAATAGTTACATAATAGTTAGATTTAGTGTACTACCTTGACGGTTACCTCTTTACGGTGGCATTCGAAATTGTTGGTTCCATTACTTAACAATTATATTGCCTCTACTTCCTTGTCGATTACCTTGACGGACCACTTGACATTTTTTATGTCAACATATGCCATCTTTTAAAAGAATTAAAATGTTTTATTCAAAATTTGATTCTTCTAAATTAGATAAGTGTCATAATATGTCCCCTTGTCATCAACAGATTTAATTTTTTCTTGCCGAATTTTATCTTCATCAAATTCATGCCTTTACATTGCAGCCGTGTTTCATATAAAGTCTTCATGTGGCCCTTTATCTCCGCCTTCAAATAATTGGTCATACTTAAACACTCCCATTATCAATTAAAATAAATTAGCAAAGTTTTGGTCTTCAAATCTTTCTCCTAAATTAAATTTCAATCCATTACCAGCCAAATTTGTAATTTTTCAGAAAGTGAAGTGAAGCATCTATTCTTAAATCAATGAATAAATTGAGCAACTAATTCACTATTGTATTGGTAAATTTTGACCGAATCAGCAATAGATACCTCAAGTATCATTTCTAAAATTGAGAATAGAATTGTCTTTCCATCTTAGGTCTTGCACATGAAATGAAGTAGTAAATTAATGTATCAAGAAAAAGTAGTTTTTGACAAAGATAAAGGAAATAACCTAAGTCTTAAAAGTTCCATTTAGTCCCGCTTCTCCACAATGGGCTAAAAATCAATTGATATGTTCAATCATTGACTATTCATCTTCGCTAGTGAAGGTGGCAATGTCAATAATTTTATGACCTTTAGGGAAGGGTTATTATCAACCTATTCAAGATAAGGTTTTTGTGAACAAGCCTAACAATTCGTCTATTTAAACTGAATTCTTGTCGGATTTCTTCGGCAAATTTTGCTGGGTTTAAGTGAGGATTTGGTTGGCCATCTTGCCTCCTAGGGTTGATGATAGCCTTATCGGATTATCTATGTCGACTATTGGTCAATTATGTTGGCATCTAGTGTTACCATAACGATTATTGGCCTAATATTTTCAACTTCCAATATTTGACTCAACTATTGACCAATCGAGTTTGCCGATTTGTAATTAC
The DNA here is from genome assembly GCA_014182895.1 of Angophora floribunda. NCBI lineage: Eukaryota > Viridiplantae > Streptophyta > Magnoliopsida > Myrtales > Myrtaceae > Angophora > Angophora floribunda. Next base: position 25,087,237 of record CM024711.1, on the reverse strand, counting down.
CAATTGGATTATTATCAAAAGAACTAGGAACATACCTTGATAACATTGGATTGACTTGGAATGTTAATAGTTGATTGGATGATTTTGGTCTCACCAAAGCGTCATTTGCAACATTGGTGACTATTACTTGATCATATTCAACATGTGACTCATGATGTAATTGACCATATCATTTTGTTGTTCTTCCAGTAATCTTCTCATGGTCAACTTCATACTAGGATTTGGTGCAACTTCCAACCCACCGTTCTTCATTGAGGTGCCTTGGAAGACCCAAATATCCTTGTCAATTACCCTCAACCCCTTTTATGATGGCTGATGACTCAAAATGCACAATAGCCTCATTACTAGTTTGAGGTGATGGGTTGTTGTTGCCAGTAGTATTGTTAAACTCATTTTGATTTTCGATTTTTACTATTATAGTCTTTTGAATCCACAAGATGTGTTCCACCAAGCATGACAAAAAGATGAGAAAAAACCCTTTAAGAATATGAATGGATCAATTTGAATCAATAGATGTCGTAAAAGGCCCTTTGTTGATTTTAGATCAAGCAAATAACAAGAAGTTTAAAGTTAGTGAAGCTCAAGGCAATCACGGCTAGCCATGTAAATTGCAGGAAAATTAAGATAAAGACAAATCTCTAAAAGAACATTGAGTGTTTGGATTGATTGGAAGGGTGTGTGTGATTTACAAAGAGTACACTTAGGGGGTATACATAGCCCTATGTCGATTCCATTGTCGATGACTACATCGACTCCACCATACTCATGTCACTTGGCGGTTTTATTGACTTCACTACACTGATGGTTAAATGATAACTACATCTATTTCACTACCTTGATGGACACCTCTTTGACGATTGCATTTGAGATGGCCGACTCCACCACTTGATGGTTATGTTGCCTCCACTTTCTTGTAGGTTACCTGTTTATCGATTGCATCCAAGATTGTCGACTAAGTACTTGGATTTTTTTTTTTTATGTCAACAACTTCAAATCATTAACGAGTCAACGACTCTTCATCCCTTCTACTTCAATCAGACACAATTCTATCTTACTATGATGAAAATTTACTATTTTTTTTTATATAAGACAACTGATCTACATATTTGCAAATAAGCATTAAACTAATAACGGTCATTGATCAACATGGAGTAAGTGGTTTACTGGAGAGAACCAAATTTGGTAATTCTTTGAAATAACTCACATACAGATGAGTCAACAAAATTTCATAGTTAGTGGTACGATTGAAGTGGCCGGTAAATTGACTGGACATTTTTGATAATTTCTAATGAGTCAATAGATATTTTTCAAATATTTATAGTATCTCTGTAAGGAGACTAATAGTTTTTCATAACCCAATTAACATTCAAATGTACTTCGAAAGGCAATTAGTAACCATTTTTATTATTATATGTAGTATGTTAAGATTGGTAATACTGGTGAAATTTCACAAGGTGGTCTCTATCACCACACCTCTCCTTTGACTCCATCGGCCAATCCAAGTTGTGGCTCTCAAGGTCCCACTTCCTTTTTCTCTCGTTCTTCCTCATTCTCCATGAATAGCCACCAGCTCTCTCTCTCTCTCTCTCTCTCTCTCTCTCTCTTTCGGAATGCTTGAAAGCGTAGCAGGGGTTGGCCATGGACAAGAGACGCCGATGACGTCTGAACGCGTTTCGCCATGGATGGCCAAATCTGAATCTCTCTCTCTCTCTCTTTCGGAATGCTTGAAAGCGTAGCAGGGGTTGGCCATGGACAAGAGACGCCGATGACGTCTGAACGCGTTTCGCCATGGATGGCCAAATCTGAATCCGAAGGCGAATGAATGGCTTTTGTTCTTCTCTTCTCCTTAAAAAAAGAAAAAAAGAAAAGCCAATCGATTTTGGATTCTCTCTCTCCCCCCGCGTTTTGATGGCGGAGATGAGATCACGAAGGACGACAAAAAGGCATGCCACAGTTATGGAGAAACATGGAAGTTCGTTCCCTTCTGTAGAAACGTTTTGCTCGTTCGAATTGTTTATTCGAGAGTTATTGCTCAATTGTTCATCGAGGATGTTGCTCCGGTTTTGCTCGGTTCGGACTCTTTTAAATTTCACTAGGATCGCTGCTAATCGTCTGTGTAGTGATTGATTCGGTGTTGCGAGCTTCATCAGATTGATTCCAGTTCTTGATCGTAGAGCTTGCGGGCGGCTGTGAATGGAGGAGAAAGAGAGAACAAAGGAGAAGCGTAACTTTTGGCCCCACGGATTTGGGTCGTTCCGTCATTTTAACCCTCGAAAGCGAGTGTGGTGGAGCCAAAGTTCGAGTGGAAATATAGCAGTTGCCTGTCATGATGGAGACCGATAAATTTTTTTACCAACTAGTTAATCTCTCGAGTTATAAGTTACTGAAATTCAAACACCTATAATTCCTGTCAAAGGTCATTGTCTCATTTCCACAATGACCTACAAAATTTAAATGCAAGATTGTAACCTGACGATGACGTGTGTACTGATGAATTTTTATAGGTTAGTAAAGTTTCTCCAAAAATATTTATAATGATAGTCGTCCCGTTTTAATGCAAGTTGGTAATTTATTAATCATGTATTCATCTGTAAAATTGATTTGATTTATCGGTTGGCTGGCTTGGGTCCAATCTAGTGCCATACCTAAAAAATCTTTGCTCTACATATGTGGTTGAAAAATATTGATTTTTGTTATGTAATATTAATTGAGCTAAATATGGCGAATGTGGATGCCCAACAAGAAAATTGCTTGTTCAAACTCGACTTACCCCTCTTGGCTGACCAATCTTAAACGACATATTATACTCATGATGTATCTCTATTTGCAAATTCAGATGTAAGTATATATAAAACTTGGTAAAGCATCGTACAATCATTTATTAGTGAATTTTACGCTGTCCTCCATTTGAGCAATGGAACCTTGCACAAGAAAAAGAAAAAGAAGCAGATTCTCCACCTGCTCACATGTACCCCCGTCTGCTCTTGTTTGTTTAATATTGAGTTTAAATTTTAAGAGTACCTTTTTCTTTTTCATTAAAATTTAAAATATTATACTTATTTTGAAAAGTTACGAGAGGAATATATGCGAATCCAACGTGTTACTATTATTTGTATATTATGAAAGTCTCGAGCATTTAGAAAAAGAAAACTCAAAGTGCGTCCATAACAAGATTTTGATTGAACAAAAGATAAAAGTCAAATATCATTAAGACACGTTATTAATCTTAGTCCGAAACAGCTATTGCTTACCCAATAGGAAGGAAAATTTTCTATGGATAAATATGGAATTTATTTAATCATTACTTTAGAAATAACATCCCAATCACACGTATCTAGATTCTAAATATTACTAAAACCATCCACCTTTTTCTCTACCAATTGGGTAAAATTTTTAAGCAATGATTATTGCAAGTGTCAAAAAACAGAATAAAAAACTTGTTCAATAGAGAATTAAAGCTCAATAGCTATATATTATTAATTTCTTATTAGAAACGGAAAACGACTACCATCAAACTCGATTTTATTATAATACTCAAAAAGAATCTAATCACCGTCAATTATTCAGATGGAACGAATTTAGCAACTCACCCATTAAACGCCAAATTAAGTAGAGGCTTTTTATATTTAATCAAATTAATCAAATTAATGTTTTTTTAAATAAATTTAGAGGCATCATCAAATGGGACTTTTGGTGTATATTAAAAATATAGTCTTTTTTTTTTCTTTTTTTGTCTTCCTCAGGACAACAATCATGTCCGTGGGGGGGTCATCTCCTCGTTGAAAAAAACAAGAGTGCCACCACAGGACAAGCTTCAGTAACAGTAACTGTCATCTCTCTCTTCTTTCTCTCTCCTTCCAACTCCACTTGCAGAGAGATTCTTCCCTCTGAAGCTTTCTCTTTCTCTCTTTCTCTCTCTCTCTCTCTAGCTCGCTGTGGGTTTACTCCGCGTCCTGGCCTGGCCGCGCGCCCGATGATGGACTCCAAGTCCTTCCGCTTCATCACCCACCAGTCCTTCTTCGCCGCCGTCCGATCCGGCGACCTCCCGTCCCTCCGGGAGCTTGTCGCCAAGCTGACCGATGGCGACCCCCCTCCTCCGCCGTCGCCGTCGGGCGGGCCCCCCTCCTCCTCCTCCTCCTCCTCCGCCGTTGCCGACCTCATGTCCATGCAGAACGACGCCGGGGAGACCGCCCTGTACGTCGCGGCGGAGAACAACCTGCGGGAGGTCTTCCGGTACCTGCTGCAGTTCTGCGATGTCCGGACGGTCAAGATCAGGTCCAAGGCCGACATGGACGCGTTCCACGTCGCCGCCAAGCGTGGCCACCTGGGTGCGTCCCCGATTCTGGCTCTCGTCCCCTGGCTTTGGGTTTCCTTTCGAGCGCGTTGATTTTGTTGCTTGATTCTGAGTTAGTTCTGAGAAGGAAGGGGAAAAAAAAACCCAGCTTGATTGCATGCTTGTAGACCCTTTTGTTCTCATTTAGAGTTCAGATTAATTAGAACGACCCGAGCTTTAACGGTGCACGGTGACACACTTTGGTCTAGTTGGCTATTTCCTTCAGTTAGATGAACAGATGGCAGTTTGGGATTTAGATTTGGTCTTAGGAATTCTGTGTTATGCTTTTGGGAAAACTCTACCCTTGGATTTACCAGCTTGTGCGGATTCTTAAGTCAACAGCTTCCACCGAGCAATCGATTTGACCCTTTATCCAGTTACCTTTTCAGATAACTTGAATTGAAGTGGATTGTGTATTTATTTACTCTTGTCCAGTGATGTTGTTTCATGACTGTGCTTGGGTCTTGCTTTTCCAGTGGGAGAACCTTCTTGTGATTACATGATGATTACAATCATATTACAATCATCTTATCATGTTATGTAGAAGAACTGGATGAAGAAAAATGTGTATTCTTGAAAATTTGAAGGCATATGGGAAATATTTATACACAGTTATATACACATGGCAAAAAAAACTATACATACAGCATGTCAGATTCTTTGGCAGAAACTTTTTCCTATAGGAGAAAGAGAGGCCATTGTTTCACTGGTTCTTCGGGTTGTTATTTATTTCTTGTGTGCTGACTGAAAACAGCTAGAACAAATGATCATACTACAATCTCTTATACATAGTTGTAATGTCCGATATGATCAGTGTCAAGATCGTCAGTTGCCATGTTACACACTGGTATAGCTATCTTCTTTTGATTTGCTAATCATGAGTGCCTACTTGTAAACTTATCTTGATGTTTGTTTTCTAAATTTGGAGGCATGAGTTCCATAGTTATTAAATTTAGCATCTGCTAGTTTCATTATAAGTCTTAGGTCATTTGTAGTTTTTTCTTTTTATGCTAAACCTATCTTTATTATATAGGGATCGTGAAGGAGCTTCTGCCCACTTGGCCTGAGCTTTGTTACTCATGTGACTCCAAAAACACCACTCCGCTCTATTCAGCAGCTGAAAATGGCCACTTGGATGTGGTGGATGCAATTTTGGAAACTGATTTGAGCTCATTGAGGATGGTGAGGAAGAATGGGAAAACAGCCCTGCATTTTGTCGGAAGATACGGTTCTCTTTCAATGGCAAAAGCATTGATTGAGAGGGATCCTGAAATTGTCTGCATCAAAGATAAGAAGGGCCAAACTGCACTCCATATGGCTGCAAAGGGTCAGAATACTGTCATTGTAGAGGAGATTTTGCTTGCTGATCACTCAATACTGAATGAACGGGACAAGAAGGGCAACACAGCTGTGCACATAGCCACAAGAAAATGCCGTCCCGAGGTATCATCTCCTCTAGATGCATTCAATTTAAGCAACCCTATTTTATGGTACAGCTGAATGCTGTTAATATCCATTTACAGTGGCATCTCTCCTTTTGGGAGGCTGTACTGCATCACTGTTGGATTAAGTACGTATTCATTTATTCCTTACTTCTGGGACACTTAACTAAGCTACTCAAGAATGGGGGACAAGATGATCACTGCTTCTTTCCCATCTAGTCTGTTGCATTGCACTAGCGTCAGTAGGATGACATTTGCAATGTTTTGCCACTGATTTTCCTCTGATTTTCCTCCTTTGTGCTCAAGGTCAGACAACTTGGTTAAATTTTTAATGAATACACCGGCTTCCTTAAAGTCATGACAATACATCTTTCCGGCCCTAGTTGATGTGTTTGATCTCTTTCATAGCCCTAGTGACAATTTATGCTGGCCCTGCGAGATTAATTGTGTATGTCAGCAATTAAATTCCCTTCTCTTGTGGTGAACAGTAGCTTTTCTAGAACAAACTGCCACCATTGGGAGTCTAATCTCTCATGGCTAGCATCTATAAACTCCCACATAGCTTGTCCTCAACTCCAGACCCTGTAGTTTTTTAATCCTCGTGGAGTTCGATTCAAGTTGCAAATCTATGCCCCAAACTTCAGCACCACATGCCTTTTGCATTCTTCCTCTATTTTGCTATACTCCAGCAAAGGCAGTATCATTACATCTTTATCTCATTGACCATCCAACTTTATGGTATCTACACATGATTGATTGTGAGGGATCGGAATAGAGGATGCATCTGATCGTGGCTATGCATTTTCCCTCCTACGATATTCATTGAGCTGTGGTGGTGAATATGGTGGGACGTCTGTTGACTTGAAAGTGGCTGGTGGTTGAATGAGTGAGCATGATACTACTGCAAGTAGTCACAATTGTGTCAAACAATTTTGTGTGGTGACTTAGTTAGATTGCAGTCATTCAGACTGAGCTAGATTGATTGTGCAAAAGATTCCAATTTATGGCTTTTTTACACTCTTCATGTATAGTCCATCTTGATATTCATACAGTTCTGAGCCTCTGGTTTGGCTGGTCACAGTCACGGCTTCACTACCACTTGCACTCCAATCCCTCCCGTAATTCGAAGTAATGAATAACTCTGAAGAAAATGACTTGAGAGTTTTTGTAGTTGCTGTTAAGCAGAGGGATGTGGACAAGAAAGGAGTTCAATGGATTCATAATCATGAGAATGTGAAGTTTTAACTTTTTGGAAACTAATAGTAATTTGTATAAAATGATGCCTATCTTCGACGATTTAAAATTAGAAGCTCCCTGTTTTCCTTCTCTTCATCATTTCGTGCAGTCCTTCTGTCCTGATTATATTGTTTTCTTTGCAGATTTTACGTATTCTTCTAAGCTTCACGTCTGTCGATGTCAATGCTATCAATAATCAACAAGAAACTGCAATGGATCTGGCAGATAAATTGTCCTACGGAGAATCTTCGTTGGACATTAAGGAAGCTCTAAATGAAGCTGGTGCTAAGCATGCCAGGTTCGTTGGGCAGGTGGATGAGGCAATGGAACTTAAAAGGACTGTCAGTGATATTAAGCATGAGGTGCACTCGCAACTTTTACAAAATGAGAAAACAAACCGAAGAGTGTCTGGTATTGCCCAGGAGCTGAGGAAACTTCACAGAGAAGCTGTCCAGAACACTACAAACTCTATCACTGTCGTTGCAGTTCTCTTTGCCTCCATAGCTTTTTTGGCTATTTTTAATCTTCCTGGTCTGTATGTAAGAACCGGACCGGATGCTGGGGAAGCTAACATATCTCATGAAGTTGGTTTTCGGGTGTTTTGTCTTCTGAATGCTACAGCACTCTTCATTTCACTAGCCGTTGTGGTGGTTCAGATCACCTTGGTGGCTTGGGAGACTAGAGCTCAGAAACGGGTTGTCTCTGTAGTCAACAAGCTAATGTGGGCCGCGTGCACATGCACCTGTGGATCTTTTCTGTCGATAGCATTTGTGGTGGTGGGAGATGATAGTTCATGGATGGCTGTTACAGTAACGGTAATGGGGGCACCTATTCTCATAGGGACACTTGCAAGCATGGGCTACTTTGTTCTCCGGCAGCACTTTGGGTTTTTCAGCGGCGACTCCCAAAGACGCATTAGGAGGGCTAGTGGAAGCAAATCTTTCTCTTGGTCCTACTCAGCGAACATTTCAGATGTTGACGACTACTCTGACCACGAGAAGATCTATGCTCTGTGATATTGTAAGAAAACCGTCGAACTGTGTAAATAGAATGGCTTAGCTGTGCTTTATGTTTGAGTTGTGGGGTGGGTCCATTATGGCTTCTTGGGTCAAGCATGCTGAATTCCTTCGGAGCTCGTGTTAGCCATCATGATAGTCTGCCGTTGGGTACTATATTTTTACATCGCCAGACGTGTAGTTTTTTGCAATCCAAGAATGTTCAGCTCGATACTTTTGACTGTCTGAGCATGTGGACCTATTCATCGTCGATTTTGCCTTCAGATCATTAGAAATGGAGGCTTCCTTTGTAAACGGCACACTGCTATGGTGATCTATCATATTCTATCTGCAGCCAGCGCGTCACCCCCGACAACGGCTCTCTTTGTACAGCAATCAGGTCATATTGTGACAATGATGGACAAAAACGTCCTTCACCTTATAACGCAGTGCCTGTTTCATTTCTCATATTCCCCTCAGATCCTCAAGTTACACATAGTTGCCTTTTGAATTTAGTGGCCCTGAGCTGTGCCTTCAGTCCCGCTCGATGGGGTTTCGAGTTCTCGGAGAGGAGAAATTTTTCTCAAGTTATATTTGTGGTACGGGTGTCTATACAGAATGTACCAAGTCTCTCCTTTTCTCCTCGCTGTCAGGAGTTTTTACGATATCGCTACTTCCATCACGAGGGAAAATCATATTTGATGCTTATGTCCTAGCATGAGCAACTTTCAAGATCATAGCCACCTTAAAAGCCCAGGACACGGGACACCACATAACGATATCATCATGAGCGGGAACAACCTGACAACCTACAGTTTTCACCCGAAATCATCGAGAGGATTCACCCGGCTCACCATTCAGCGTGCAGTTTTGGACAAGGTGGTCTACCTGAATCTTAGTCCACCAACCATCCTGCACCAGAACTGCAATTTCTTCCAATAAACACAACGCATAAGATGATTATTAAGCGCCAAAAATGCAAGGGCCAATTCACGTGTGATTCCACAAGATGCGTTGAGAAATTGACGTTATTATTTAATGAACTTGCATGTATAACAGATGAATGAGGGGACTGCACCTTCCTAAATAAAATACCTCCCACCAGCCCATGTGATCTTTACATAAAACAATAACCACATGAGTCTATCCTGCTTTTGAAAGGGAAAAGGCCAAAAAGAGGAGCTGCAACTTTAGGCTTATCGTAAATTGAAACCCAATTTTTCCATCTCGACCTCCACAATTTAACAGAGAAAAAGGCTACTAAATATACAATTTTACACGTTATGCCAGACCTCGCCAATGGCCAACACTGAGACAAGTAAGTAGCTCCGGCCAGTGGAAGCAGCAACCAGCAATCAAATTATAGCTGTAACTGCCCTGGTCCTCTCCTTGATGATGATCTTGAAGACGGCCTCTTGAAGTCTGACACAGATTGCAGGGGTTCTTCTGGTTTTTGCATCTCCTGCACAAAAACCACGGCATAACTATGATTGACATTCGACTATTTGGCCAGGCCAAGCAACCAACACTGTCAGAACATTTGACGCAACAACATAAGGAAAATTCACGTAATGAAATCAGGCACAGCCCTTGATTGGCAGGAACTGTCCAACCAAAACAGACTTTTCTCTCTTATTGACAAATTCTTCCGCCCTCCACTCTGATATATAGTCCCATCTAACGGCAAGCATTCTAATTTATCAAGCAGCTCTCATCTCAGAAGCCTCTATCATCCCCCAGTAAGAATCCTGTTATCCTGTTAAATCTTTGAGAGGTAGCATCTTTTGAGGGCCAAACTTGGAGCATACTACCTTTTAAATTAAAACATGCATAAAACCAAAGAAATTAGATTTACTTGATCCAAATATCTCAAAACCAACCCGTCTAGATAGCTGACACAACTGACTGCAGAGTGTTGCATATGAGTTCAACAAACCTTTGTTGAAGTGGAATTATTACGGAACTGTGACTGTAACTGTGATTTTGCATGCATGCGATGTTGCCGCTGCATTTGCTCAAATTGTTGAAGCCTCGCAGTGAAGTTGATACTATTAGGAGCACTCCCCATATCTCGGCTTATGTCACCGTCTTCCGTGATTTGTGATCCGCTCGGCATATGATGCAAAATTTGAGAGTATGGGTTCCCCGAAGATATTCGCTTGATCTGTTCACTACTGAGAGAGTATGGAGGCACTGTCTTCAATCGTGTTTGAAGGATCTTAAAGGCGGCACTTTGCTGCAATCAAGTACAATTGGGATGAAATGGAGAATGAACACAGACCAGGATCATGGACATATATTAAGGAATGATGAAAATTTGAATACTCCATTGTACAACCCGCTTTACATTTCTGCCTATAGACCTATCATCTACACCAAAATGCTGGTACCATTTTGCTAAATGCAGTGCCCAATCCTAAATATGTCAGCCAAGGCTCCAATCGACTACATCAAGAAGCACATGGTCACAAACCCACAGCAAAAAATTTTGAGATACTAAACTACTGAGAAAGCAAGTGAAAATATATTTTGAGTAAATGAACATTGCAGACCTAGCTTTAATTTACTAAGCCAACATAAATACAAACTTCATTCTAGTCACGGCAGCAGATCAAATGTCTCAGCAAATTAAATGGTACTTTTCAAAAAATGCAGGCACGAATTTGTAGTAGCCTTGTTGATAATAATTCATTCAGCAATGGTATCTAAACCTCTATTCAAAATCAGAAAAAACCATTCACTTCTGTGAAATTATAAGAGCACCTTAGCAAGACAGAAATTCTTGACGTCCATAAATATAAAAAGCTTTCAGATTTTCAACGAGACCACACTCCATCTCAAATTCGCCCTAAACTCATGGTTCAGCTTCATTTACTCATGAAAGAATAAATTGCCCCTCCCTCCCACCACTTTTTTTTTTTTTTTTTTTTTTGGGGTCAAACCTCCCACCACTTCAAGAGAGGGAAAAGAAGAAAAGAATCACCAAATTCTAAGAGCGCAGGGAAAAAAGATCTACAAACTGAAAAGAGACAACATCAGCATACCTGTGGAAGCAACATTTGGAGTCCATAGAGAGCTTTTAACAAACACACATATCTTCCTGGCTCAAGTAACTGCAAAGAGAGTAAAGGTATATTAAACAGTCTAGTGTGACAAACAAAAGGAAAAATATACTAATCAAACATCAAGTATGAGACAGTGTAACATAAGCACAAGAGTGTATAACATCAGTGACAACAATAGAAACCAGAGGACCAGGTGCTAAAATAAATAAGCATACAGGGTTTCCTATAACCCTAGAAATTGCAATCCAGGTACACTGTTTCCATCCTTTTAAATACTTCAATGTTTCAGATCATAAATTGGAAACTGAAGTGGCCTCTCCATGTGCTCATATCATCCTAGAACAAAAACTCGTAATTTGCTCAACTAACTTTTGCCTTAGCAGAATCACACAAAATAACTTGCATGCACAAAACTACAATGAAATGCATTTTAAACGATGAAGCATCTTAAAGTTATAGAGGACAGCTGTTAAACCTATCAATCACCAATAGCATATACACTTGGCAATTGTCGTCTAGTTCCATAAGTCTTAAGAAGAGCGATCCATCCACAGAGAATACTGTATTACACGTTTAGATGATCTAGCTGGCCATGCAATAAAAATTTACAATAAGTAAAAGGTGGAAAAAGAAGAATGGCATCAGTATGCTAAAATCTACTTGAGGTAGCCAGGACACACCATACACAAGGAAAACCTAATAAATCAGGCACTTATGCATCAAAATGATCATTATAGCCACCGGCTTAAACAGTTGGTTTTCTTTAGTGTTTCAAACATACTGCAGGCATTTCTGGATCTTCTTATCAACATCCACCCTCAACTTTCAAGCTAATAGCGTGATTTCCAACACATAAGCTATTCATTTGCAAAGTTAATCTAGCAAAATATGGCATTTTAAACAACATGGTGTGTCAAGACATAAGTGCCTATGCCATTTATATCAGCATCTTACTTTTCCATAGTTAAAAAGCACAAAGCATGCAAAACACAACATTCAAAACAAAGCATTTAGGATCTAAGCCACACCAACCTGTAACCTAAGATAAGCAAAGATTGGAGTCTCCAGAAGCCGAATCAATTTATCCAGCTGAACTAAGAATTTGACATTGATATCTTCCTCAACAAGAGACTGAATCACAGAACTCGCGTGTTGATATGTCTGTCATATCACATAAGAGAAGTTAAATGTACAGCTTTGGCAGAGTTAAGACGAGTTAAGACATATCTAAAACTCCCTTTCTGGTAAAACTATCTTGAGACACAAAGTAATATGCAAAGAATTCACAAAAGCCCATAAAAAATTTAAAACAAAGTAAAAAAGCTGAAGAAATGGAAATCTAAAAAGCTGGGAGAACCATTTGTTTTATAGATTCCTGCCTTCCTTAATGTGTATTTCATATAGAGTTGTTGCTTAATTAGATAATGAAAAGTAAAACACTGTACCCAAAATCCAACGAATTAAAGATATATAATAGAATGTGCATCGAAGAGATTCTCAATAAGACTGATTCAGATAAATCTACATATTCCTACCTGAGCTAGTAAGCAAAGACTTATTATCGCCATTGGTGAATGGCACCATGAAGCATACAAAGACACAAATAGGTCCTTCCCAGCAGCATTAGCTAGGGATTGTTTCAAAAGATCTCTCAGTCCAGACAATTCAGAAGAAGTGAGCAAAATGAGATTCAAAGCCTGAAACAGAAAAAATAAAGTTATTAACAGAACAACTAATCCTCCCTCATAAGGTTCTGGAACTGACCCCAGCTATTTATGTTTTGAGTTTGGGAGGGATAGAATTTATTTTGCCTCAAGTATATGACATAACCTGAACCATAGTTGATGCAAAATCCAAGTCGGCTTCTCCCTCTAGTATTGTAGAAAGTTCCCGATAGACTCTTTCAGCATCTAAAAGCACACACAGTCTGCGGATTATCAAAGCACCGCGCCTAGAGGAAGTAAAATACACATATAAGGTGACACAGACAGCAAAAAAAGAAATTACGAGCAAACAAAATCAAAATCTGAGAAGAGAAAAGGAGCCGCGGCATACTATTTTCCAACTAATGGTTACAGAAGTAAAGGAAAACTCTAAAAGCAACAAATAAGAAATAAAATCAGAAGGAAACCCACTTCTCGAGAAGATTCTTATCGACCCGAAAGTTGTGCACTAAGAAAACAACAAGCTGGCGGAAGTGCTGCGAATCTTTTGCTATACATGCATGAACCTCAAGAACAAGGAGGACTACCTGTTCACAACAAATCAAGAATCGGCTATATAAGTCCGTTGCCTTGCATGTCAAATGCCAAAGTAATACAGAACTAGGGGAGGAAGAAAGGGAAAAAAGGTTTGGTTGAGCAAATGCTAAAAAAGAAGGGCAAAGATGATCAATAACACGAACAGAAAAATAAGTTGAGGATAATAACTATTCAATGGAAGAAAATTAATCAGGCTTATCATTTGTTTTTGCCTACCAATTCTGTACCTTTGAGCTTCCCCAATGTTGTGCACTGACTCTGGATTCTAGTATACCTTGTAGACTTTGAAATGTAAAGCCATCGTGACTCGAACGTAGTGAGCATTAGTAGACTAGGGCAACAGGAAAATCAACAATGAAATTCTAGGGTTGTCTCATTAATGGTCTTTAAACATTGTTGCGAGAAATCTCTTATCTGATTATTTAATACTGGTATTCAAGTTTCGATGGGAGCTAAATCTAAGAAGCTGTTCCTGGTCTTCCAACGTCAAGGCAATAAATTGGTAATGACCTCCACTATGAATCTGTCAAACCACAATGGCAATTCACATCAGTTACAGACTCTCCAATGGTAATAAGTCCTCAAATTCTTTTCTTTCGCATTAATCCAAGAAATGACTTCAGGTATCAGGAGTGTAGTTAACTCAAACTAACTACCCAGCATTCCGCACAACAAGCTTATGTCAAAACTGGTAAGATCTTTAAAATATACCAGAGACACAAAATTCCAACTGCCAAAACTGGAAAAATAACTACAATAAGATGACTGATGACTGTATGAAGATCCTGAAGTAGAGTTTAACACAAAATAACCAAGCGAGGAGAGTTACCTCGTCTACAGGATCCGATAGGACCTTTAAAAGGGTGTCAAAGATATCGTCCAGAACAGACAAAACCTACCAAGAAAAAAGACTACTAGTTAGGGATGACCAATGGAAGGAAAGAAATGTCCACAAAACCAAAAGACGAGGGGAATTCTACTGGGTAAGAGCATCGCCCATTGTCTAATCAATTAGAGATTTCCATATCTTGTTTGGATATTTACTTAAACAATGGCATGCCCTACAAATGTAGCCTCAGCAAATCTCAAATCTCACAGTTTGACTAATATGAAGCATCATTATCCATTCATCCTGCTTAATGACTACAGAACATTAACATTACTGGCACGAAACCTGTCCTACCAATCTATTCCTCACATGAACCTGTAAGTATCCTCAATCACCAAAATATCAAGGCCCACAATGCTGAAGAATTTCATCCAAATACACCATCTTAAATCAACTCCATGACAGTACCATTGAGAAGATCCACAATCACTTGAACCGAACCCCATAGAGTATTTTATGGTATACATTCCTCTTGTGGGTAATCACAGCCGAAAACATCATTCGCTTACCAATGTAGATTGCAACAAAGAATAGCAGTCAAGACAAAAAAAAATTTGCAGGGAAAGAGTTTTTAAAATTAGATAGTATTATGAAATATAATGAGAATAACGAGACAAAATCAGATGAGAGCTGGACAACTTTCTATAAATCAAATTGGCAAGGGCCAAAATAAAGTGAAACCAATGGTTTTGTTAAATGTTGTGATTAATGATTTCAGCCATTGGCTTCATGTGGAATACATATTACAACAAAGGTACCTCTATACGATGCCTCTCTAGGAGAGCTGATATCCAATGCAATGCTTCAATTCTAGTGGCTTCCCATTCACTTGATAGTTCCCTACAAATAATAAAAGATCAGAAGTCATGACTGTTGACAAATCATCTTCCTAAATAAGAATCACAACCAAGTAACAGAAAAACCCTCCTAAGAATAATCATCTAAACACAGACGTAAAGGCAGTGGATATTAATGAGTCACTGAGCATTCTGATAAAAAAAATTTCAAATTTTATTTCACTGAAATTGTTGGTGTTTAATTTTGAATGACGCACATTTTCACAAACTTGTGTTTGGTACATAAGGTTCACTTTGTATAGTTCACGTTTTCTTAATTTTTGCTCTAATTTTGGTGTGAACTCTTCTTAACCTGAAAAATTCTTCACAAAATCCAAGGCCCTGTCAAGATTGACTTTTTCCTTTTACTTTTTGCTTAATCTAAATCTTGCACATCACGCATTTTGACTTTTTTCAAATAAAAAACTCTTGAAACTTCCATGACGCTAGAATGTTATCCCGTAGAATCACACAAAATTTTTCATATGTTGTTAAAATTTGAACAATATTTTAACTTTTGGTTGGAAAATGAAGAAGTACTTCTTACTTAGCTTAAGTGTAAACAAACAGACCCTAACCTTTCTAGACATTTCAGTAAAATATTTTGGCTCACAAGTGTTGTTCTACTTTTTTAATATGCAACGTCAAGCCAAAATATAAAAAGAGCCCTTTGGGCTAAGTTCCTCAAAACCTGAAACAGGCAATACTTCTTGGAAATAAAGTGCACCTCTTCGCGATGGATAGTATTGCTCCAACATCAAAACTTTCTGCAGGATCTGCCCTTATCGCGCGAAGCTCCTCATTCGTTTCCCGAGCAACCTTACATAAAAAATTCGAAATAAAGACGAAAAATACATGCAAAAGAAAGAAGAAGCAAGAGCTATGGCACAGAAAAGAAGCAACAATAGCAAAATGCAAGTAACTTACTGCTCTAATTTTCTCTTCTTTGTCAGATATGCATGGTAATATAGCTCCTAAAATGTCAGCATAATATGGAACAAGCTGATCTCCACCAAGTTTTACAAACTCATTGATCTGCAAAACGATAATGAATATCAACTAGAATTGTTGGAATGGCATGAAATCCACAGATAAATCATCTTTATCAAATAAACTGTGCCTGTCAGACAAAGTGATAGGCTAGTAAATCCAAATATTAGAGTCAGGATAATCATAATTTAGCCATTGAGAATGCTTATAATGCATTTTAACTTACCCATGTTACTGCTGTTAACCTTGTAAACTCATCAAGAGCACGTGCCCTCTGCACCAATATCTCAGCCATGCGGCCATAATCTACAGACTTTCAATAGGAGCACTGCTTGAGTCAGGAGATCATATTCAACAGAAAGACTTTCTGAATCAAAATTTCAGGTAAAAATAGGAATCTAATGAAAGGGAGGCCAATGCAACAAAACGCAATAAATTTTATCCCGAATATAAGATGCATTAAGCAGTGTCTGTAGCAAACAGGATTTCATCATATGTAAGAAAACATACTGGGGAGTTCTTGATCTCTTGGAGAAACTCTGACAGAGCTGCATCAGCTTGTTGTCGAATTTCATGGCTTGAATCACTCAACATG
Organism: Angophora floribunda; assembly: GCA_014182895.1. Lineage (NCBI taxonomy): Eukaryota > Viridiplantae > Streptophyta > Magnoliopsida > Myrtales > Myrtaceae > Angophora > Angophora floribunda. The sequence continues at coordinate 25,070,595 of CM024711.1, read as the reverse complement.
TTAAACAAACCTAAAGATGATAAGAGTCTATGTAAGTTACCATTTATAAGGGTAATTTCACCACAAACAAGGGGAAAATATCTATTTGCATGAACAGCTATTTACCATCTAGGAAATCAGGAAGAAAACCCAGCATATCAATGTCTGGAACACTGTCCAACACAGTAATCCATCCAACTAAAAATTGGCGAACGTATGGATTTAAGACATTCATACGCTCTCTCAGCAGGGGTATAAATTCTTCAATGCTGATAACAAGAAAGTAAACAATCAGTATAAACATGTAACAGTCAGAAAATAGCATATTTACGATTTGACAAATCCAAAGATACTTTTCAAACTTTCAAATCTAGCAATTGGGATCAATATATAACGTACCTGAATTGATCACTCTCGGTGACAATGTCCTGTTATAATAGCAAACACGTGGAAAATCGGTTCAAACAAATAGAAGCAAAAGGTTAAGTGACAGATCATGTTTCTGTAACTTGAAAGTAAACCCATTTACCTTTACAAGCCGATCCAATAGGTGAGCAGCGCTTTGTACACTGGTATCTGAATCTGCAGATAACTTGCATAAGGCATCAAATATTTGGTTAAAAAAGATGATGAAATCCCCTCTTACAACCTGCGCACAATCCAAAAGTGGCAAAACAAGTCAAAATGCAATACTCAAAGAAAAGCAAGAACAATAGAAGCACTCCGATCAGTCCTCACCTTTGCAATATTATACAGTGCTTCACAAGCATAATAACGAACTCTGCCATCTTGATCAGAAAATGACCTGAGTACAGGTGGCACAATTTGCTGGCAGAAACAAATAAAGATGATATAAAGCAGCATTGACAGAACAACAAAGCACAACATTGTAAGATGTATTCATCCAAATTAAGATCGTAAGCAAAATCCAGTTTGATACATAGGAAATAAGGCCCCTATGTGTGCTCAACTCAAGGGCACATGAACTTAAAAGTACAAAACAAATGTGTTCTGGGTTACAAGAACAGTTCTTTTGTTAACCTGGCAATATCCTCCAAGAAACCCCTTCCCCCTTCATTCTCCATTGATGATAAAGCCTTAACACTGGTCATTGCCAAAACCCTAAAATCAACGAATCAACTAGATAGACCGATGTCTTCCTTACAATCAGAATCATGCCTTTTCACTCTAGGTGTGGCCATGGGAGAATGAACTTAAAATCTAGAACATCTCCAGCAAACATGCAACATCATTCAAAAGAATATGAAATCCATTTGTTTCGAGTTGGCCGAGTCTCTGGGATTCTGGGGTTGCTGTATCACATCCAAGTAAATTTTGCCTATGCAGGAGAAAGGGAAATACCTCAAGATGCTGAGCTGCCTCAGCACTCAGCCCCACAGTCGCAGCAGCTAACCCAATCAGTCCTCCCTACCAGATAATAACAGACATCAAAATAGACTCCACACTCCACCAACCAAAAAAAAAAAAAAAAAAAAACAGTAAAACCCACGGTACCAATCAAGTAAAAATCAAAATCCTCAGAGCGCTAGTCCGACAGAAACCCATCAATTGCATACCTTCCGGTGATTCGCCTGCGCAGAATACGTGAACTCCACCACCAGCATGTCGATCACCGCCGAAATCTTTTCATGATCCCCTGCGGCGGCGAGCTGCTTCACTATTCCCTCAATCTACACGCACAATTCACATCCTCAATCAATATCGCTGACCACCGATCCTAAAAGGAAGTCGACCCAAAAAACCCACATACTCCAGCAACTAAAAAATTTCGAAAAGGGAAAGCGATGATGCCCAGACCTCAAGCGCGGCGTTCTTCCGCTTCTCGTAGAGCTTATCGGCCAGGTTGCGGACCACGGAGGCAGGAACCACGGAATCGGCCATAGCAGAGAGAATCACCAAAACCCCACACACCTCCCCCACCTCCCCACTCCCTTCCCGCCCCCTTCCCCAAAAAAAGAAAAACCAGAAAAAATCAAAATCCCCGACCGTCAGAGCCGTTTCCTGATCTTCTCCGGCTCCAATCGGAACATCTCCCGCCCGCGCACCGCCTCCCTAGGGTTCCCCGCATTCCACCGGGGCTCCGCCGGCAACCGGGAATCGATCGACGCCGACGCCAACGCGTGAAGCGTGAAGGCGGGGTTTCGATCTTCGAGGCGGAGGGATGGAGAGAGAGCGGATCCGAATCGGCGAGCTACGGAAGGGGGAAATCGGCGGAGAATCTCCGGATTTTCGCTGACCTAATTTCCGGGAACGAAATCGGGTTTCCTTATTTAACGTTTTGATCCGGATTTGCCAGAAGAGAGAGAGAGAGAAGGTGGGCGGTTTCGGATAGGGGCCTTTTTCGATCGACTGATGATCACGACCATCATGGACGGCTTGTCTCTCTCTCCCCCGCAGGCCGCAGCCCCAATCTGTCCGAAAGTCTTTTTCTTTTTTTCTTTTTCCTTTTTTTTTTCCCCCTTTCCTTCCCACACGGTCTTTATGTTTATTTAGGTAGTAAAAATTAGTTTGAGTTCTTGTTGACCTTTTTTACTTTTTTTTAGGGATTTTACATATTAAATATCCAATTCATTGAAGGCCCGTGCTATTTAGGTAGTAAAAATATTTTGAGTTATCTTCGGCCATCTTTTTTTTAGGGATTTTTTACGTATTAGGTAATCTGAATCATTATGGGTTTTATGTTTATTTAGGTAAGTAAAAATAGTTTGAGTTCTCGTTGACCCCTTTTTTTTTAGGGATTTTTGAATAAAATATCCAAATCATTATAAATTGTGCTTTTTCATTTCTTCTCGAATTATCAAGTACTAAATAATAGTAAAACGTAATGACCGGCGTGATCTTAATACATCTCATGTAATTTCTAATTAAATTTATCACTCGAAGGAACTATCAATTTTCTTTTTATTGGAATATTCTAAGTAGTCCATGCACGCGCAGCCCGATACCCCGACGCTAGTTATAAGATAAATGGAAATTTTGTCTTCTTAAGAAAAATCAATAAATGAAGTTCTATTTAGCGTGCTTGCATTAGGACATCATGCATCTTAATATATTAGGAATAATGACGAAAATATTACTAAACTTTGACTTATTGTGTAATTTGGTTCCTGAACTTTAAATTTATTGAATGTGGTAGCTAGACTTCCAATAAATGTTCAAGTTATTCCCTCCATTAGCTCAAGTTCAAGGACAACATTGAACTTTTTTATATAGTTAAGAAATTAAATTGAACAAATCAAAAATTCTGAAATTACATTGAATAAATTGAAAATTCATGGATGATAATACATATCGAATTAAAGTTCATGAACCACATTGAATAAATTAAAAGTTCAAGGATCACATTATATATTAAGCCAAAGTTTAATAACCATTCATGTCATTTTCCTTATATATTACAAAAGAAAGTCAAAAAGTAATGTTTAGTCTCAAACTTTGTTAAAAAATATTATTCAAAAGTTTGTACTTACTACAAGTAAAACAGTGTAGGAGCGTAATTTCATCACTTTAAATGGATGCAAAGTATATTTCTTGTTATAATTTCTAGAATTTATTGATAAACCTTTGCTTAAGAATTGGTTGCAAAGTTGCTCGGGAGTGGTTTTCACAATGGAATATTAAAAATTAATGGCAAGATTTTGAGTGACTCATGGCCAACGAGATCTCTTAAGACGGTTTTGCCTTGCAAGCCTCATGTGTGGCTCCTTAGCGATACCTAGTTTACTCCCTAATCATTTTTAGTGTACTTTTCGCATCGGTCCATGTCCTCTTTACACGTGGCAAACTATCAATGGCTCCAGATTCTAAGACAAGTTACAATATATCGATCATTGAATTCCCTACAATGGATCGCCAGATGGCACAATCTTATTTGTTAACCATTTTAAATCTCTCACAATTACCATATATATTTTGTTAATCCATTCATTTTGGGGACTTTTGATCATCAGCACTTCTACATCGGTGGATCTTGACTTTTGGCACCTTTTGAGTTCAGCTATTTCGGCACTTTTGCACTATCGGATTTCTAAATGTCTAGACTGCTTGGTTAAGTATCTTCTAACTTTGAAAATTCGGTAACATCACCAACAAGTTCTTGCTGACTTGCAAATTATTACCCTATAATCAGCCCCTTCTCTTCTCACGCTGATAAACTTCATCATAGTTTTCAATGTTATTACTGCGCTACGCTAACTCTTTCACAATATCATCTAACCATCTTGAGAGAAATTCTCCTTAGCATATCCTAGCAAAAACAAAACTCCTAAGTAAATGAAGAATAGTAATTCCATCCCATATGAAAACATATAGATAATAGTATGTCCTTGACCCGCATGCATCAATTAAATCTTATTCCGGTTAATTTAGTGCCGAACAAAAGCACCCCATTCCCAGGCAATTTGCTATGCACAAAACAACCGAGTATACCCTCAAGCACATATTACTAGTAACCTTCTCTGTCAGGGAAATTGTCTTCTCTTCATTTAGTTGTCCGAAGTGTTAAAACTTCAAATGCTTCATTCTTATGTTTAGCTTCTGAGTAATAGAAATGCATTTAGGTAATAAATATTTTGGGGTCTTGGACATCTTTTAGGAATTTAGGTAGTATAAGAGGAGAAATAATTCAAATCTTCTTCTATATTTTTGTCATAATCATTATTTATCACACTTTTTATCATTTCTTCTCAAATTCCCAATTATTAAATAATAAAAGACAAAAAAATTATAATTTGGATACATCTTCATAACTTCCAATTTTATCTACAACTAACTGGATCTACCTATAATAATTAGAAGATAAATACTATTTTTGTCCTCTCGGAAGAAAAAATTGATAAATGAAGCTCCATCAAAAAGTGTTTGCATGAAGACATCATGCATCTCTTTTATCTCATTACGTCTTTCTATATTACAGGCAGGAGTTAAAAGAGTAGTATTTAATCTCAAATTTTGTCAAAAAATAATATAAAAAAGTTAATAAGATAACGTTCTAGCAAAGAAAATGCCATGAGATAAACATTGTAGAAGCATAAGCTAATCACTTCAAATGGACGCAAAATATATATATATATATATATATTTTGATATAATTTCTTGAATAATAAATATTCTTAACTAAGGAATTCATTGTAGATTTGCTGCACAAAGTATTATTCTCTTAGACAATTTTGCCTTAGGTGGATTCGATGTGGGGCTTGTCAGAGATAGCTTGGTTTATTCCCTAATCATTTCTAGTAGACTTGACTTCAACCCGTGTTTTCCTGACTTAACTATTAATGGCTCGTGTTCTTAACATAAGCCACGACCTATCCACCACCGTTAATTTCCTCACTATGGATTACCGGACAACACTATGTTATTTATCAACAGTTCTAACATTCTCAATATAAATATTACATTACTCCATTGATTTTGGGGACTTTCGATAACTACCATTCAACTTCACTACCTCAATACTTCCACATCATGTCTAGATTCATTGGATTCTCCATCTTTAAATTTTAAAAATTCGGCCACAAATCACATAGATTCTACGCAGAACATGTTTTTACCTAACTTAATCCTCCCCACCCACCACTAGCATTCAAATCCACCACGATTGTCCGCTTCTCTTTTCACGTACTGTTGACTTCTTCCTACTTCTAGTGTTATCATTTCGCAATGCTGACTCTCTTACAATGCTACGAGACCTTCTTGAGAGAAAATCTCTTTAGCACGTTCTGAAGACTCACTAGAAAAGAGAGTGATTACAATAAGTTATGCATCACATCAAGAGTAGTAACTCCATCCCAAATGAAAACAATGCCTTGATCCATGTGCATTTTGTTATAGTGAATTCTCAAGCATAAAAAAATTCGGGACCATTTGCTAACTAATGTGCTCAGAACAAAACACGAGCCATAATAAGACTCCAGCCTTCTATCATATACTTAGGCCCTATTTGGTAATTATTCTTTATTTTTATGTTCTATTATTTCCCTAAATAGAAAAGGAATAACAATATATCATCAATCAATTTTTTTATTCCCCGGAATAGATCATTAGTCAAGGAATAGATTTAGAACAGAAAATAGAACTAGAAAAAACTTACTCTTTTGTTCCTAGTTTGAGAGAGAGTGAAGCCGAATTTGTTCAAAGTCCCCCCCACACGGTCTTATGTTTATTTAGGTAGTAAAAATCAGTTTGAATCCTTGTTAATAGTATTTTTTAGGGATTTTATATATTAAATATACAATTCATGGTAGGTTTTGTGTTATTTAGGTAGTAAATATAATTTGAGTTCTTGTTGACCATTTACTTTAAGGAATTTTATACACTGAATATCCAAATCAATATAAATTGCCCTTTCTCTTTTGTTCTCGCATTACCAAGTATTTGAATAATAGTCAAACGTAATTATTAGCGTGGTGTTAATATATTTCCTGTAATATTCGATAGCATCTATTATTTGATGGAATTGCTTGTTTTCTTATTATTAGAATATTCTAAGTAGTCCACGCTCATGCGGCGCAATGCCACAACGCTAGTATTAAGATAAATGGAAATTTTCTCTTCTTACAAAAATCAATAAACGAAGCTCCATCTAGTGTGCTTGCATTGGTACATCATGCATCTTTATATATTAGGAATAATGGCACAAATAATTCCAAAACTTGGGTCTAATATGCAATGTGGTTCTTAAAGTTTTAATTTGTTCAATGTGATCCTTAAACTTTAACCCAATTTGCAATGTGATCCGTAAACTTTTAATTTATTTAATGCGTTTTTAAACTTTTGGTATAAGTCCAACTTTGTCCATAAATTATATGAATATATTTAATGTTATCCTTTCATTAATTTAAGTTCATGGGACAATATTGAACATTTTCATATAGTTTAAATACTAGATTAAACATGTATCAAAAGTTGAGAAATCACGTTAAACAAATCGAAAATTTGGGGATGATGTTATACAATGGGTTAAAGTTCATGAATCATATTGAATAAATTAAAAGTCTAAGAATCATATTACATATTGACCAAAATTTAAGGACTATTTGTGTCATTTTTCCTATATTTTACAAGGAAAAGTTAAAGAGTAATGTTTAGTCTCAAACTTTGTTAAAAAAATATTATCAAAAAGTTTGTACTTACTATAGGGTCGAACACTATAGAAGCTTAATTTCATCACTTTAAACGGATGCAAAGTATATTTATTGCTATAATTTATTGAATTTATTGATAAACCTTCTTTGGTTAAGAATTGGTTGTAGAGTTGGTCACGGAGTGTTTTTTACATTGGAATATTAAGAATTAATGGCAAGATTTTGCGCTATTCATGACTGAGCGAGATGTCTTAGACAATTTTACCTTGGTGAGCCTCATGTATGGCTCTTTAGGGATACTTAGCTTACTCCCTAATCATTTTTAATGAATTTGGCGTCGGCCCATATTTTCTTGACACGCGACAAACTATCAATGGCTTTTAATCCTAAGACTAGTCACAATCTATCAACCGTTGATTTTCTTGCTATGGCCAATCCATTCATTTTGGGGACTTTTGACCATTAGCACTTCTACATTTTTGGATGTCTAGACTTTTGGCACTTTTGAGCTTCACAACTTCAGCACTCTTATGCTCTCAAATTTCCGAACATTTTGACTCATTGGCTTAAAATATCATCAAACTTCGAAAATTCAGTGGAAAATCACTTAGAAACTCTCCACAAGAAGTTCTTACCAAGTTAACTCTCCTTATTTGCCACCTGCAGTCATTTGAGTACCCTATAATCTTCAGCTTCTCTTCTCACGCCCTATTAATTTCATCATGATTTTCAATGTTACTGGTGCACTACGCTGACTCTTTCATAATATCATGTGACCTTCTTGAGAGGAAATCTCCTCAGCATATCCTGGCAACCTCACTAGGAAATAGAATAATTACCTAAAAAAAGAATAGTAACTACATGCCAAATGAAAAACATATAGATGATAATATGACCTTGACCTGCGTGCATCCATGTCATCTTATTCCGGTCAATTTAGTGCCGAACAAGGCACCGCTTTTCCATGTAATTTGCTATGGAGAAAACAACCTAGCATATTGTCAAGCTCCTATCACTAGCAACCTTCACTGTCATGGAAATTGTCCTCTCTTCTTTTAATTGTCGGAAGTGTTAAAATTTCAAATGTTTCACCCTTATGTTTAGCTTTTAAGTAATAGAAATCGTTTTTATGTAATAAAAATTTTGAGGTTCGAACATCTTTTAGGAATTTAGGTTGTAAAAGAGGAGGGCTGATTCAAATCTTCCTCTATATTTAATTAATTTATCAAACTGTTTCTCGTTTCTTCTCAATTACCAAGTATTAGAGGATAAATTAATATTCGTCCTATCAAAAGAAAAATGAATAAATGAAGCTCCATCAAAAAGTGCTCGCATAAGGACATCATGCATCTCTTTTATCTCATTACGCCTTTCTATATTACAAGAGTGAGTTAAGTATTATTTAATCTCAGATTTTGTTAAAAATAAAAATCAAAAAGTTCATGCCTACTATAAGATAAACATTCTAGCAAATAAAATACCATAAGATAAACAATGTAGAAGCAAAATCTTGTTACTTGGTATGGATGCAAAATAAATATTTGATATAATCTTTTGACAATAAATATTCTTTGCTTAGGAATTTATTGTAGATTTGCTTCGCGAAGTACTATTCTGCATTTGAGTTTTTAGGGTGGTGGGAGGATCTTAGGTAACTCATGGATGATCGAGATTTCTTAGACATCGTTAACTTCCTCACTATAGCTTGCCAGGCAGCGCTATGTTAATTGTTAACCAATCTAACATACTCACTATAAATGTTACATTACTCCATTGACTTTGGGGACTTTTGACAGTTAAGCATTCAACTTCACTACATCAACACTTCCACATCATCGAATTTCTGAAAGTCTAAAGTCCTTGGATTCTCCATCTTCGAACTTTGAAAATTCGGCCACAAATCATTCAGAAATTCTGCACAGCCTGTTTTCACTTAACTTAATGCTCCCCACTTATCGCTTGCATTCAAGTCCCACTATAATTGTTTGCTTCTCTTTTCACGGCCTGTAAACTTCATCTACTTTCAGTGTTATCATTTCGCAACGCTAACCCTTTCACGATGCTATGGACCTTCTTGAGAGGAAATCTCTTAGCACGTTCTGACGATTTTTCACTAGGGAAGAAAGTGATCACTATGGGTTATATATCAAATGAAGAATAGCAACTCCATCCCAAATGAAAACAACGCCTTCAGCCGCGTGCATCAATTTTTTCTTATTATAGTTGATTCTCAGGCACTAAACAATTCGGCACCATTTTGCTAGCTAATGTGCTCTGAACAAAACACGAGACACAATAGTGTTATTAACTATTTGCAATTCAACCATAAGGTGGCGCCTCTCCACACGCTCTTGCAACTCTTGCGTCCGTCTATTCCGTGAAAAAGCAATTTTAGCTTTTTATGTCCCCAAAAGATTGGGATTTTCTGGGATGACGACGATAATGACGATGAAGGAGATTGTCTCTTATTGTTCTTCTTAGGATGCCCATGCAATTATATTAGAGAAATCCCACGTGAAATAATTATGTTATATTAAATAGTGAATATATCATAATTGATTCATAATTCATTAATTTAAGTTTTTGAGTGAATATTGATCCAACTAAATATGTTGATTGAATTAAATTCATTCTGCGAAAAATGAAGAATTTCAAAAATATTTTTTTTAAAACGATGATTCCACCTAACAAAATATTGCAAGCGATATAGGCAATTATTTTTAAGGAAAACTTTCTTGTTTTTTTTTGTGAAACCAAGGATCTGGAAGACCGCTTTTGAAATTTCCAATCTTACTTTATTGAATGGACTCGTACAGGGCAGCTCTTTCCCTTTGTCTTTCGTTGCTCGGTTTTTCCTGTCCGAGAAGCTTCTAATCTCGGAGCCGGATGGATTCCGAACAGCTGGCCGCATGTTTCTTTCGTTTGACAAAGAGCACACAAAGTCGACCACGGATCTTCTTCCCCTCGATCGCGTGAACCTGTATGTGTCCTCAGTCACCAAATGTCAAGGCCCACGATGCTGACGAATTTCATGCAAATTCACCATCTTAAACCAACTCCAGGACAGTTCCATTGAGAAGATCCACAATCACTTGAACCAGGACAACATAAGAGTATTTTATGGTATACATTCTTCTTGTGGGTAATCGCAGCCGAGAGCATGACTCGCTTACCAATGTAAATTGCAACAAAGAATAACAGCCAAACAAAAAAAATTTGCAGGGCAAAAGCTTTTAAAATTAGATACTATTATGAAATATAATGAGAATAGCGAGACAAAATCAGATGAGAGCTGGACAACTTTCTATAAATCAAATTGGCAAGGGCCAAAATAAAGTAAAACCAATGGTTTTGTTAAATGTTGTAATTAATAATTTTAGCCATTTGCTTCGTGTGGAGTACCTATTAAAAGAAAGGCACCTCGAGACGATGCTTCCTTAGGAGAGCTGATATCCAATCCAATGCTTCAATTCTAGTGGCCTCGCATTCGCTTGATAGTTGCCTAAAGATAATAAAAGATCAGAAGTCAAGACTTTGCACAAATCAGCTTCCAAAATAAGAATCATAACCAAATAACAGAAAACCCCTCCTAAGAATGATCATCTAAACACAGAAGTAAAGGCAGTGAATATTAACAAGTTACTGTGCATTCTGATAAAAAAAATTCAAATTTCATTTCACTGAAAATATTTTGGGTTTTAATTTTGAATGATGCACATTTTCACAAAATTGTGTTTGGTACATTAGGTTCACTTCATATAGTTCGCGTTTTCTTTTGGATAATTTTTGCTCTAATTTTGGTGTGAACTCGTCTTAACCTGAAAATTTTTTCACAAAATTTAAGACCCTGCCAAGATTGACTTTTACCTTTTACTTTTTGCTTAATCTAAATCTTGCGCATCACGCATTTTGACTTTTTTTCAAATAATGAACTCTTGAAACTTCCATGACACTAGAATGTTATCCCGTAGAATCACATAAAATTGTTCATAATTTGTTAAAATTTGAATAATATTTTAACTTTTGGTAGGAAAACGAAAAAGTACTTCTTACTTAGCTTAAGTGTAAACAAACAGGCCCTAACCTTTCTAGACATTTCAGTAAAAAATATTTTGGCTCACAATTGCTGTTCTGCTTTTTTCATATGCAACATCATGCCCAAATATAACAAGAGTCCTTTGTGCAGAGTTCCTCAAAACCTGAACCAAGCCAGGCAACAGCCAGTATCAAGAAGTTAGCTTTATCAACTAAAGGAAAATAAAGTGCACCTCTTCAGGATGGATAGTATTGCTCTGACATCAAAACCTTCTGCAGGATCCAACTTCATCGCGCGAAGCTCCTCATTTGTTTCCCAAGCAACCTTACATCAAAAATTCAAAATAAAGATGAAAAATGCATGAAAATAAAAAAACAGAAGAAGCAAGAACTATGTCACAGAAAAGAAGCAACAATACCAAAATTTAAGTAACTTACTGCTCTAATTTTCTCTTCTTCATCAGATATGCAAGGTAATATAGCTCCTAGAATGTCAGCATAATATGGAACAAGCTGATCTCCACCAAGTTTTACAAGCTCATTGATCTGCAAAATGATAACAAAAATCAACTAGAATAGTTGGAATGGCATGAAGTCCACAGATATATCATCTTGTCATCATCTAATAAACCGTGGCCATCAGACAAAGTGATAGGCTAGTAAATCAAAATAATAGAGTCAGGATAATCATGATTTAGCTATTGAGAATGCTTATAATGCATTTTAACTTACCCATGTTACCACTGTTAACCTTGTAAACTCATCAAGAGCACCTGCCCTCTGCACCAATATCTCGGCCATCCGGCCATAATCTACAGACTTTCAATAGGAGCACTACTTGAGTGAGGAGATCATATTCAACAGAAAGACTTTCTGAATCAAAATTTCAGGTAAAAACGGAATCCAATGAAAGGGAGGCCAATGCAACAAAACACAATAAATTTTATCATGAATATAAGATGCATTAAGCAGTGTCTGTAGCAAACAGGATTTCATCATATGTAAGAAAACATACTGGGGAGTTCTTGATCTCTTGGAGAAACTCTGACAGAGCTGCATCAGCTTGTTGTCGAATTTCATGGGTTGGATCACTTAACATGTTAAACAAACCTAAATATGATAGAGTCTATGTAAGTTGCCATTTATAAGGATAATTTCACCACAAACAAAGGGAAAATAACTATCTACATGAGCAGCTATTTACCATCTAGGAAATCAGGAAGAAAACCCAGCATATCAATGTCCGGAACACTGTCCAACACAGTAATCCATCCAACTAAAAATTGGCGAACGTATGGATTTTGGATATTCATACACTCTCTCAGCAAGGGTATAAATTCTTCGATGCTAATAACAAGAAAGAAAACAATCAGTATAACCATGTAATGGACAGAAAATAGCGTATTTATGATTGACAAATCCAAAGATACTTTCAAACTTTCAAAACTGGCAATTGGGATCAATATATAATGTACCTGAATTGATCACTCTCGGTGACAATGTCCTGTTATAATAGCGGACATGTGGAAAATCGGTTCAAACAAATAGAAGCAAAAGGGTAAGTGACAGATCATGTTTCTGTAACTTGAAAGTAAACCCATTTACCTTTACAAGCCGATCCAATAGGTGAGCAGCGGTTTGTACATTGGCATCTGAATCTGCACATAACTTGCATAAGGCATCAAATATTTGGTTAAAAAAGATGATGAAATCCCCTCTTACGACCTGCGCACAATCCAAAAGTGGCAAAACAAGTTAAAATGCAATACTCAAAGAAAAGCAAGAACAATAGAAGCACTCCGATCAGTCCTCACCCTTGCAATATTATACAGTGCTTCACAAGCATAATAACGAACTCTGCCATCTTGATCAGAAAATGACTTGAGTACAGGTGGCACAATTTGCTGGCAGAAACAAATAAAGATGAGATAAAGCAGCATTGACATGACAACAAAGCACAAGATTGTAAGAAGTATTCATCCGAATTAAGATTGTAAGCAAAATCCAGTTTGATACATAGGAAATAAGGCCCCTATGTTTGCCCAGCTCTAGGGCACATGAACTTAAAAGTACAAAACAACAGTGTTCTGGGTTATGAGAACAGTTCCTTTGTTAACCTAGCGATATCCTCCAAGAATCCCCTTCCCCCTTCATTCTCCATTGATGATAAAGCATTAACGCTGGTCATTGCCAAAAACCTAACATCAACAAATCAACTCGATAGACCGAGGACTTCCCTACGATCAGAATCATGCCTTTCCACTATAGGTGTGGCCATGGGAGAAAGAACTTAAAATCTAGTATATCTCCAGCGAACATGCAACATCATTCAAAAGAATTAGCCGCAATCACTTAACCTACCCTCGGTATCCTGCTTGTGGAGATCTTGAAAAGACAGGCGACACTCCATCATTAAACACAACACATCGGAATGAAAACCTCAGTGTATTCTAAGGAACGAAATGAAATGGATTTGTTTCAAGTGGGCCGAGTCTCTGGGATTCTGGCGTCGCTGTATCACATCCAAGTAAATTTTGCCTATGCAGGAGAAAGGGAAATACCTCGAGATACTGAGCTGCCTCATTACTCAGCCCCACAGTCGCAGCAGCTAACCCAATCAGTCCTCCCTACCAGATAACAGACATCAAAATAGACTCCACACTCCACAACCAAAAAAAAAAAACAGTAAAACCCACGGTACCAATCAAGAAAATCAAAATCCTCAGACCGCTAGTTCGACAGAAACCCATCAATTGCCGTACCTTCCGGTGATTCGCCTCCGCAGAATCCGTGAATTCCGTCGTCAGCAAGCTGATCACCGCCAAAATCTTGTCATGATCCCCAGCCGCGGCGAGCTGCCTCACTATCCTCTCAATCTACACACAAAATTCACATCCCCAATCAACATCCCCGACCAGCGATCCTAAAAGGAAGTCGACCCAAAAAACCCACATACTCCAGCAACTAAAAAAATTTCGAAAAGGGAAAGCGATGATGCCCAGACCTCAAGAGCGGCATTCTTCCGACTCTCGTAGGGCTTGTCGGACAGGTTGTGGAGCACGGAGACAGGAATGACGGTCACAGCATCAGCCATAGCAGAGGAGGAGAGAGGAAGGCAGAGACAGAGAGAGAGAGAGAGGAGGAGAAGGACAGTTTCAGACCGGTTTGGTTCTTTTCGATCGACGTTGATCATGTTTACTTAGGAAGTGAAAATCAGTTTGAGTTCTTGTTGACTATTCTTTTTTAGGGATTTTGTATATATCCATTTCATTGAAGGTTTTGTGTTATTTCGGTAGTAAAAATATTTTGAGTTATTGTTTGGCCATGTTTTTTTAAGGGATTTTATATATTAGATATCCAAATTATTATGGGTTTTATGTTTATTTAGGTAGTGAAAATAATTTGACTCCTGTTGACCATTTTATGTATTAAATATCCAAATCGTTATTTATTGCGCTATTTCATTTCTTCTTGAATTACCCAGTACTAAGTAATAATAAAATGTAATGACCGGGTGATTTTAATACATCTCATGTAATTTCCAATTAAATCTATCACTCAAAAGGATTATCCATTTTTTTTTGGGAAAATTCCAAAAAGGCCCAGAAGTCTCTCGGTTTAAATAAGGCCGAGTTGGCCTTAAATAAATAAGGGCCAAGTAGCCATAATTGTTTCAAATGACCTAACCTCGCCGGGCCACCGGGCTAAATTTTTCCGACCGATCATGGGTATTTTTGTCATTTGCCACTTTTCTTTTCTTTTTTTCTTTCCTTTTTTTTTTTTTTTTTTCTCGTTTCATCTTCTTCATCATCGCCGGTGGCCACGCGCCCACCGGCGACGCCCACATAGGGCCGGGCGAGGGTCGCCCTCGCCGGCAATCCGCGAGGTCGACCCTCGCCGGCCGGGGCGGGCCGACCTCGCCCGATCTGGCGAGGTCGGGCCCTCGTCGGCGCGGGCGAGGGCGGCCGGACGAGGGCAAGGTGGCCCTCGTCGGCCGCGGCGAGGCCGGGCCCTCGTCGGCGGCGGGCGAGGCGGCCGGACGAGGGGAGGCGGCCCTCGTCGGCCGCGGGCGAGGGCGGCCGGACGAGGGCGAGGCGGCCCTCGTCGGCCCTCGTCGGCGGGCGAGGTCGGGCCCTCGTCGGCCGCGGCGAGGCCGACCTCGCGGACGGCCGCGAGGGACGGCCTCCCCCAGGGCAAGGGTCGCGAGGCCGTCCCTCACCGGCCACCGGCGGGCGGTGGTAGCCCTCGCCCGACCCTTTGTGAGCTTCACCTGGTGGCAGGCCACCACCGGTGATGGAGAAGAAGATGATCGAAAAAAAAATTTTAAAAAAATAGTAAATGACAAAAATACCCTTAATCACCTGGAAAGTCGGGCCTTATTTGAAATGATATAACCACTTTAGGCGCTTTATTTGAAACAAGATTCACTTCACTTTATTTGGAAAAATAATAACACTTCAGGCCCTTATTTGAAACAAAATTAACTTCGGGCCCTTATTTGAGAAATTGAGTAGACTTGGGGCCCTTTTTTGGAATTTTTCCTTTTCTTTTTATTAGAATCTCTAAGTAGACCATGCACACGCGGCCCGATACCAAAACGCAAGTTATAAGATAAATGGAAATTTTGTCTTCTTAATAAAAAATCAATAAATGAAGCTCCATCTAGGGTGCTTGCATTAGGACATCATGTATCTTTATATATTAGGAATAATGACGAAAGTAATTACTAAACTTTGAATCGTGGTACAATATGATTAATGAACTTTTAATTTTATTCAATATGATTTTTAGACTTTTGATATATGGTCAAGTTAGTTTCTCCACTAACTCAAGTTCAAGGGACAACATTGAACTTTTTTATGTAGTCCCAAGACTAGATTGAATATGTATATAAAATTCAAAGATCATATTAAACAAATTGAAAATTCAAGGATAACATTACACATTAGGTTGAAAGTCATAATCACATTAAATGAATTAAAAGTTTAAACATCACATTACATATTGAGTCAAAGAATGATGACACAAATAACTTTTAATTTGTTTAATGCGTTTCATAAACTTTAACTCAATGTGCAATGTCATTTTTGAACTTTTAATTTTGTTCAATATGGTTCCTAAATACAAGTTAGTCTCTAAATTATATGAAAATATTTAATGTTGTCCTTCCATTAATTAAAATTTAGGGAAATATAGAATGTTTTTATATAATCGAGAGACTAGATTAAACATGTATTAAAAGTTCATGGATCAAATTGAACAAATTGAAAGTTCGGGGATGATATTACACATTAGGTACATCGAATAAATTAAAAGTTCAAGAATCATATTCCATATTGGGTCAAAGTTCAAGGTACAATTGTGTCATTTTTCCTATACATTACAAAGGAAAGTTATAGATTAAATGTTTAGTCTCAAACTTTGTTAAAAAATATTATCAAATAGCTCTTATTATGGGATAAAACACTATAAAAGCATAATTTCGTTACTTTAAATGAATGCAAAATATATTTGTTGTTATAATTTCTTGAAAATG
The DNA here is from genome assembly GCA_014182895.1 of Angophora floribunda. Classification (NCBI taxonomy): domain Eukaryota; kingdom Viridiplantae; phylum Streptophyta; class Magnoliopsida; order Myrtales; family Myrtaceae; genus Angophora; species Angophora floribunda. Next base: position 25,053,939 of record CM024711.1, on the reverse strand, counting down.
TTCATGAATCTCCTTTGCTTAAGAATTGGTCATAGAGTTGCTCAAGGAGTGTTTTTAACATCGAAATATAAAGAATTGATGGCAAGATTTTTGAGTTACTCGTGGCCGAGCGAGATGTCTGAAGACGTTTTTGCCTTGGTGAGCCTAGTGTGGCTCCTTAAGGATAATTTGTTTACTAACTAATCATTTTTAGTGGACTTGGCATCGGCCCATATCCTCTTGACACATGGCAAACTATCAATGATACTTGATTCTAAAACAAGTCACAACCTATCGACCATTGAGTTCCCACGATAAAATTCCAATGGCACAATCTTGTTTGTTAACCATTCTGGTTCTCTCACAGTCATTGTATATATCTTGTTAATCCATTCATTTTAGGGGCTTTTGACCACCGGCACTTCTACATTTGTGGATCTCTGACTTTTGGCACTTTTGAGCTTCGCTATTTCAGCACTCTTGCACTATCGGATTTCTAAATGTCTAGACTCCTTGGCTTAAATATCTTCAAACTTTGAAAATCCGATGGCATCACCAGGAAACTCTCCACAACAAGTTCTCACTGACTTGACTCTCCTTACTTGTCACCTCCATTCGAGTACCCTATAATCAGCCACTTCTCTTCTCACGCTCAATAAATGTCATTATGATTTTCAATGTTTCTGTTGCGCCACGCTAACTCCTTCACAGTATTGTGTGACCATCTTGAGAGAAAATTTTCCTAGCACATCCCAGCAAAAACAGAATTATTACTTAAAATGAAGAATAGTAGCTCCATCCCATATGAAAACATGTAGATAATATCATAATAGTATGTGCTTGACCTGCATGCATCAATTTCATTTATTCCGGTTAATTCAGTGTCGAGCAAAGGCACCACTTTCCCATGTAACTTGCTATGCACGAAGCAACCGAGCAAATTCTCAAGCACCTATTACTTATAACCTTCACTATCATGGAAATTGTGTTCTCTTCATTTAATTATCTGAAGTACTAAAATTTCAAATGTTTCATTCTTATGTTTGGCTTCTAAGTAATAGAAATCTTATTTAGGTAATAAATATTTTGGGGTTTGGACATCTTTTAGGAATTCAGGTAGTAAGAGGAGAAATGATTTAAATCTTCTTCTATATTTTTTATCAAACTATTAATTATCACAATCTTAATCATTTCTTCTTAATTTCCCAATTATCAAATAATATAAGACAAAAAATAATCTAATTTGGATATATCTTCATAACTTCCAATTTTATCTACTACCAAATGGAACTACCTATGATAATTAGAAAATAAATGAATATTTTTGTCCTCTCGGAAGAAAAAATTAAAAGCTTCACCAAAAGGTGCTTGTATAAGGACATCATACATCTCTTTTATCTCATTACATCTTTCTGCATTACAAACGAGAGTTAAAAGAGTAGTATTTCATATCAAATTTTGCCAAAAAAATACTATAAGATAAACACCGTAGAAGCATAATCTAGTCACTTCAAATGGATGCAAAATATATATTTGATATAATTTCTAGAACAATATTCTTTGCTTAGGAATTTATTGTAGATTTGCTTCACAAAATACCATTCTTTAGATAATTTTGGGCAAAAAAACAACAAAATTGCCACAACTTTCATATGGCGCTAACTTTGATGCCAAAACTTTTTTTTTTTGCTCACTTTAGTGCCACAAGTTTTAAAAAAACGTCCACTTGAGTGCCACTTTCAATTTAGCAACTGAAAAAACTGACATGGCCGCCGATGGGCAAGACCCTCATTAGCCACGTGCCACGTTAGCTTCCAGCGACTATATCAGCTTTTCCGGCAGCCAAATCGAATGTGGCACTCAAGTTTAAAAAAAATTTCAAACTTATGACATTTAAGTGAGTGAAAAAAAAAATTTTAGCACCAAAGTGAGTGCCGTACAAAAGTTGTAGCACTCCTAGTGTTCTTCTACCGATAATTTTGCCTTGATGGATTCAATGTGGGGCTTGTTAGATATAGCTTGGCTTATTCCCTAATCATTTCTAGTAGACTTGACTCTTGTTCTTAAGACAAGCCACAACCTATCCATGGTTAATTTCCTTATTATGGATTGTCAAACAGCACCATGTTATTTATTATCCATTCTAACATTCTCACCATAAATATTACATTACTCCATTGCTTTTGGGGACTTTTTATAATTAGCATCCAACTTCACTACATCAACACTTCCACATCATTGAATTTGTCAATGTCTAGACTGATTAGGTTCTCCATCTTCAAACTTTGAAAATTCAGTCACAAATCACTAAGAAACTATGCACATGTTTTTACCTAACTTATTCCCCCTACCTACCACTTGCATTGAAGTCCACTAAAATTATTTGCTTCTCTTTTCACGTTCCATAAACTTCATCATGCCTTTAGTGTTATTGTTTCACAACGCTAACTCTTTCACATGCTACCGGACCTTCTTGAAAGAAGATCTCATCAGTACATTTTGACAACTTTACTAGGGAAGAGAGTGATTACTATAAGTTATGTATCAAATGAAGATTAATGGCCAAATCCCAAATGAGAACAATGCCTTGATATGCGTGCATTAATCTTTTTTCTTATTATAGTTAACTCTCAAGTATTAAATTCGACACTATTTTGCTAACTAATGTGCTATAAACAAAACATGAGCCTTAATGAGACTCCAGCCTTCTATTAGTTACTTAAACTTTATTTAGTAACCGTTCTATTACTCTATTTTTTAGTTCTTTTGTTTCTCAAAATAAAAAAAGAACAAAATCTCATTTGGTAATGTCAATTAGTTTTTTCCCGACAAAAAAAAAAGTCAACTAGTTTTTCTATTCTCGGGAACGAATCAATGATTAGGAAATAGATTTGGAATAGAAATAAAAAACAGAAAAAACCTACTTCTTTATTCCCAAGAACAATTTATAAAATAAGGTCATTTTCTTTTCTTTTTTCTTTCTTATTGTTTTTCCTCCTTTAGCCAATCATCAGGAGGAAAAAAAAGAAATAAAAAATTCAAAAAAGGGAAAAATCTTAAAAAATTGTTAAAAAACAAAAAAATTCTACTTAACAAAAAAATTTGAAGATCGTGCCAAGTACACTCTTTTTTCCTTTTCTTTTACTTTGGGAATAAAAATTTTACACAATTACTAAACATAGTATTCTGCTTAGAAACTTGCCTAAGAATAATAATAGCAAGAGGGAGAGAGAGGGTGAGAAGCGCTTTCTGATTGACAATGATCATGACCATCATGGAAGCCTTGTCTTTCTCTCCCATGCAGCTGAATTTGTCTGAAAGTTTTTTTTTCCCCACAATCTTATCTTTATTTTTATTTTTGTCAATCATACTCTAATTATTCAGACTTTTGTCATATCTCCTTACAAGGCGTGAGGGTTGAAATCTACTCATAAAACTAAATTGTCCCACCCTAACCCTCCATGAGAAAGTGGGGATTCGAACCCCACTTTTTTTCCTCTTTTTTTGAGATTTTATATATTAAATATCCAAAATCATTGTAGGTTTTGTGTTATTTGGGTAGAAAAAATAGTTTGAGTACTTGTTGATCATTTTCTTTTTCAGGGGTTTTATATATTAATTATCCATATTATTATACATTGCACTATTTCATTTCTTCTCGAATTACCAAATACTGAATAACACTAAGATGTAATGACTGATGTAATTTTAATACATCTCCTGTAATTTCCGATTGCATCTATCACTTGAAGGAACTGCGCAATTTCTTTTGTTTATAATATTCTATGTAGTCCACGCACGAGCAGCCCGACCAACGCGAGTTATAAGATAAAGGAAAAAATTTTGTCTTTAAAAAAAAATCAATGAATGAAGCTCCATTCAGTGTGCTTGCATTAGGACATCATGCATCTTTATACGTTAGGAATAATGACACAAATAATTACTAAATTTTAACTCAATATGTAATATGTTGTTGAACTTTTAATTTGGGTCAATGTAGTCTATAAAATTTTAGTATATGTTCAAGTTAGTCCCTCCATTAACTCAAGTCCAAGGGACAATATTGAACTTTTTTTAATATAATTTAGAGACTAGATTGAGCATGTATAGAAAAATCAAAGATCACATAAACAAATTGAAAGTTCACGAATCATATTGCACATCGGGTTAAATTTCAAGAACTACATTAAATAAATCAAAATTTCAATGATCACACTGCATATTAAGTCAAAGTTCAAAAACCATTTAAGTCATTTTTCCTACATATTACATGGGAAATTTAAAGAGTAATGTTCGATGTCAAACTTTGTTAAACAATATCATCAAAAAGATTGTACTTACTGTAGGATAAAACACTGTAGAAGTGTAATTACGTCACTTTAAATGGATGCAAAATATATTTCTTGTTATAATTTCTTGATATTATTGATAAGCCTTCTTTGCTTAAGAATTGGTTGTACAAGGTTTCGCGGAGTGTTTTTTACATTGGAATATTAAGAATTAATGGAAAAATTTTGAGTTACTCTTGGCTGAGCAAGATGTCTTAGACAGTTTTGCCTTGGTGAGCCTCATGTGCAGCTCTTCAGGGATACTTAGTCTACTCTCTAATTATTTTTAGTGGACTTGGCATCAGCCCATGTCTTCTTGGCACGTGGAAAACTATCAATGACTCTCAATCCTAAGATAAACCACAGCCTATCGACCATTGATTTTCCGTGATGGATTGCTAAATGACACAATCTTCTTAATTCATTCATTTTGGGAACATTTTGGCAATTAACACGTCTACATTTTTTATGCCTAGAGTTTGGCACTTTTTAGCTTCACTGCTTGAACACTCTTACATTATCGGTTTTCTCAACGTTTTGACTCATAGACTTAATTTTTTCAAACTTTTAAAATTCGGTGGTAAATCACTTAAAAACTCTCCACAACAAGTTCTTATTGAATTAACTCTCCTTATTTGACACTCCCGTTCAATCGGGTACCCTACAATCGTCAACTTCTCTTCTCATGCCCTATTAACTTCATCATGATTCTCAATGTTATCGGTGTGCCATGCTGACTCTTTCACAATATCATGTGACCTTGAGGGGAAATCTCCTTAGCAAATTTTGGCAACCTCAATAGGAAAGAAAATGATTACATAAAAAAAAAGAGTAGTAACTACATCCCAAATGAAAAACATATAGATGATAATATGACCTTGACCTGCATGCATCAATCTTATTTTTATTCCGGTCAATTCGGTGCCGAGCAAGGCACCACTTTTCCATGTAATTTGATATGGATAAGACAACCTAGCAGATCGTCAGGCACCTATCGCCGGTAACATTCACTGTCATGTTAATTGTCTTCTCTTCTTTTAATTGTCCGAAGTGTTAAAATTTCAAATGTTCGACTTTTATGTTTAGATTTAAGTAATAGAAATCGTATTTATGTATTAAAAATTTTGAGGTTTGGACATCTTTTAGGAATTTAGGTTGTAAAAGAGGAGAGATGATTCAAATCTTCCTCTATATTTAATCAAAGTCATTATTCATCTCACTTTCTTTCGTTTCTTCTCAATTACCGAGTATTATAAGATAAATGAATATTTTGTCCTCTCAGAAGATAAAATTAATAAATGACGCTCCATCAAAAAGTGCTCACAAGAGGACATCATGCATCTCTGTTATCTCATTACACATTTCTATATTACAAGAGTAAGTTAAATGATTATTATCTAATCTCAAATTTTGTCACATAAAAAAAAAACATCAAAAAGTTCATGCCTACTACACGATAAACATTCTAGCAAATAAAATACCATAAGATAAACAATGTAGAAGCACAATCTCGTTACTTCACAAGGATGCAAAATAAATATATGATATAATTTTTTAGCAGTAAATATTATTTCTTAGGAATTTAATGTAGATTTGCTTCACGAAGTACTATTCTACATTTGAGCTTTTAGTATGGCGGGAGGATCTTAGATAACTCATGGAAGACCGAGATCTTTTAGACAAGTTTGCCCTAGTGGGTTCAATGTGGAGCTTGTTAGGGATCGCTTGGCTTATTCCCTTTTAATTTCTAATGGACTTGACTTCAACCCGCATCCTCCCAACTTGTGGCAAACTATTAATGGCTTGTGTTCTCAAGACAAGCCACAACCGATCCACCATTAATTTCCTCACTATGGTTTGCCAAACACGCTATAAATTTGTTAACCATTCTAACATTCTCACTATAAATATTGCATTACTTCTTTGTTTTTTAGACTTTTGACAATTAGCATTCAACTTCACTGCATCAGCACTTGCACATCATCGGACTTTTGTAAGTCTAGATTCCTTGGATTCTTCATCTTCATACTTTAAAAATTCAGCCACAAATCATTGAGAAACTCTGCACAACATGTTTCCTCCTAACTTAATGCTCCCCACCTGCCACTTGCATTCGAGTTCTCTACAATTGTTCACTTCTCTTTTTCACGCCCCGTAAGCTTCATCCTACTTTTGGTGTTATCATTCCGCAACGCTAACCCCTTCACAGTGCCACGGGACCTTCTATAGTAACTCCATTCCAAATGAAAACAATGTCTTGATCCACGTGCATCAAATTTTTTCCTTATTATAGTTAATTTTCAAGCACTAAATAATTCAGCACCATTTTGCTAATTAATGTTTTGAACAAAACACGAGACTAATGGGACTCCATCCTTCTTGCAGCTACTTAATCTCTCAAACCATGTGCAATGGCCATAAGATGGCACCTCTCCACACACACTCTTGCAACTCTTATGTCCGTATATTAGGTGAAAAGGCAGTTTTTAGCTTTTTATGCAACCAAAATATTGGGATCTTTTGGGATAATGACAAAGGAGATTGTCTCTTATTGGTATTCTTGGGATGCATGTGTGAATTGTGTTAGAAAAATCTCATATTGGAGAATTGGTATAGTATTGAATGGTTAATATATCATAGTTAATCCATAATTCATTAATTTGAGGTTTTGAGTGAATATTGATCTAACTGGATATATTGACTAACTCAGACTTGAGTTTCCTCTTGGCATTTTCCACTGGCTTTCAACCGCATGCTCCCAACCATTCTCTTTCATTTAATTGTGGAGAAGTGTAGAAATTTCAAATTTCTTATTTTCTTTTTTATACGATTAGAAATTTTATTTAAGAAAATAAACTACTTTTGTATTATAATATTATATATAGTTTTATACTTTTACTATTTGTCTATTCACAATTATCATAAGAGAAATGAAGCTTTTGTCAAAATAAAGCCATGCATAAAGTTCATAATTACAATAAGACGAATACCTTTGGCAAAAAAGAAAGGAGGCATTACCTAACAAGGAGCAAAACGATAATTTACATTGGTCAACCCCAAAATTGTGAGTGCTTTTCCCCAAAAAGGCCTCAGTATTCACTCGTGAACAAATCTGGTCACTATTAGACTTGCCATTAGACTTTGTTTATATGATGTCTAATCTGTTAAGTAGAGGATGACATGATCAACGGCTATTGCCACCTTATGTGGCAAACTCCAAACAAAAATGTCATCAAGTTAGGGCTTCATGGTATGAGAGAGAAGCTCAATTTGGAGTAAGGGTTCTTAAGGGCCAAAAATTATTTTGTCCAAGGGAGAATGTTAGGGCTCGATTCCATCTCACACCCACCCTGCAATTGGGGAGGGGGGGAGGCACTCGTTTTCAATTACTTACCAACTTTTATTTGATTGTTTCAAACACATCAATCTTTCAAATAATTTGCAACAACACTTATCTAGGTAGCTTCCCAATGTATTAAAGTTACAATTAAATAAGCATTTCCAAGTGGACTCAAACAAGAGAGGAGCCAGCAATTTTGACATGTAGATAACATTTGCAAATATATTTTGGTTAATTATTAAAATGGTGATTCCAAAACAACAAATCTAAGCGTCGGTAACTCAATCAAATAAGAGTTAACAAATCTAATACTATATAGTAACAGAAATTCATGAAAAGTTAGTAAACCACTAATATTAACATTGCAAATTTGCCATAATAATTAATAATTTTAATACAATGGTAACTTTGAAAAGTTATTGGAACAAGTGGTAACTTTGAAACAATCAATAAAAGTTGTGATAATTGAGCTAAAATAAGAGTTGGCTTTTGTGTAAAAATTAATAACTTTAACTTTAATAAGTTTGTAAAGCTAATTGGTAATTTAAAACAATCACTTAACCATTGATACTCCTGCAAAATGGGAAAAATTTCAGAAATATTATAAATCTATTGTATTTATACCAATTTAGTCATAAATCTTTTTATTGATGCCAATTTAATCCTAACTTGTTAACCAAGTACCAATTCAATCCAAAAATCTAATGCCAATTTAGTCATTCCAGCTATTTTTGACCAGACTTACGTGGCACGATTGGCGGTGACATAGACTACTTTAAATAATATTTCAATATTTTTGAATTTTTATTATTCGCTAATTATTTTTATTTCCTTTATTCCTTTTTTTCTCTTTCCTTTGTTTTTCACCTTCCTTTCCTTCTTCCTATGGCCAGTTGCCGACTAGTGATCAGTAGAGGTAAGCCTGCCTCTAGCGAACGTTGTTGGCCACCTGCTGGAGGAAGAAGAAGGGTAGAGTAAAAAAAAGTAAAGAGAAAAAAATAAAAATAAATAAATAATTCGAAAAATATCAAAATATTATTAAAAATTATCAACGTCAGTACCAGTGTGCCACGTAACCAACCAATGTCTACGTCAACAAAATCCGGCCAAATTTATTTGAAAGGACTGAATTTACACCAATTCAAAATGTTATGACTAAATTTACACTAATAAAAAGTTAATGAATAAATCACCATCAATGCAATAGGTTAATGACTTTTTAACACTTTTTCCCTACAAAACTGTTAAAAACTAATTAACAAGTACAAGCGAAGAAAGTGGTACTTCCATAAAACTCTTGGAAACAAATATCAAGTTAAATAAGTTGTCGGTTAGAATATACCGGTTTTGAAATTTATCAACATTTTTAAGGAATTGTTCCATATTTTTACACACAAAACGCTAAAAACTGCTGAAATTTATTGGATTTCCTATAACCGATCCGATCGTATTTGTCACCTTCGGAAAGCATTGATTTTTCCATCTTGGATAAAAATTTACGATTGTATCCAAATATAGATTTCGAGGTTGAAGTTAACGTAAAGCTTGCTTCTTCTTTTTTAAGTAGGGTGTTGCCCAAGATTTTTCAATCTGTATACTAAGATAAGGAAGCAGTACACTGCCAATCCATACGATCCAATTTTTAGAAATATAATATTGAGATTGACCCTCTGCTTTTTAGCGCTATATCGTACGTGATATTGTGACACCTTCACATGTCTATGTAACTACAGAGAGCTTTCCATCGTTTTCTAGAATTAGCTGGAAAGTCAAAATTCTTAAACCTAACTATATGCTTATCGCGCGGTATAAGGACGGCCTCGTGCAACAACAGAGTCCACCCAAAGTAATTTCTCAACGCGGAAAAGCCAGGGGAGTCTGGCGAATATTGACGTCCCCTAGAAGGTGACGTGATCTTGCTCCCTATTTGCCTGTTTGTGCAAATTGGTGTTTCATAGATTCACAAGTCCCCTCTCAAGGATAAAGCGACATTGAGGGGGAAGGCGCGCGAGGCATCGTGAACTCCACAAATCGTGATCGTCCGAATTAGTCCTGCACACCGCCGCTCTTATCACGGCTCACATCTCATGCTGTACATAAGTTAGTGCGAAAAGCGAGTGACGGATTCGAGTCTTGACTGGCCATAAAAGGAGATCAGAAACTCCGTTTACGGATCTGTAATTGCGATAATGTCTCCCTGGGACAAGGGGGCATTTGTAATGAATTCTTTTCACTGATCAAATGGAAGAAAGCCATACACAAACATTCCGCACATGCTCCAGAAGTACGCTCTCTAGCCCTCGGAAAAAGCTACTCATGGTAAGGATTTTATTGGGATCGTTAGCTGGCAACAATAAGATTACAATTACACCTAGACACACGAACAAGAAAACTACAGAAAACTAATTGTTACAAGACGGACATCGAAACAATCAAAGTCGATCAAAGGAAAAGGGTCTCATGAGAGATTCTTCAAGTTCTCGGAAACCTTGGTAAACTGGCTCTGTTTGGCTCTGGGGAAGGGCTAACCTCCGAACCTCGGTCATGTACCTGTTTTCATGACATTACAAGTAAAAGCATCAGAACACTTCCTCTAAATGCCAAATCGAGAGAGAGAGCAGAACAAGTTTAAAAAAAAAAAAAAAAAATCATCAGAACACTTTCAATCTTGGAACTTATCTAACACATGAAGGGACTAAACTGCCAGTCCGCCAATAATCAGCTTTCCTGGTTATTGCTGCACTATCTCTATAATCCATAAAGATTGCTAAATATAAGAAATGGTGTCTAAGTGAACAAACACATTGTTCGAGACTGTTTTTGTTTCAAACACTATGCCAAAGTCTCAAACTTGGTTTGGTAATCTGAGTTGGAAGGGAACTTTGTGAAAGAGAAGACAAAGGAAATGGAAGGAAAAGAAGTAAATCGAAACTTTAATTTCCTTCTCTTGTTAGGATGTGCACTGAAGGGAAATGATGTGGAGAGAAACAAAGTGATTTGACTAAAATAGGCTTTGTTTTGTTCACATATGTAAACAAAGACAAAGACAGTTTTGGGGGAAGCTTAGAATTGGAAGCTCCTCGCATATCCTCCAACTTTGGGAGCAAATGGAATTTGGGGCCAAAGGGTATTCGTTAATTCCAATCTCCCCATTTCCCTCCTATTTTATTAACCAAATAAGAGATTCCTAACAGGCTCCCACAAAAAGTTAGAAAAAGGACCAGGACCATTAGGGGAAGGAATGGGTTGACAGCGGTACAAGCAACATAAAGTATGAAGAAGCCATCTGCACAGATTGAGCAATAGTTTTATGATAATACATGTTGCAACAGCTACATATGAAGTTCGACAAAAGGAGTTAAGGAACAGTAACATGACAGTTTCTCTTATTTTTATCTTTCTCATGATATTACAAACTGAAATTTAAATCACCTCTGAGACTAGCATTACAAGTGCTATCATTATTGATTTCATTTATGATATTTTAAGCCATGGTAGTAGAAGTAAAAAACAAAGGCTAACCTGTTAGCAGCATTAGCAATCTTATCTCGAACCCCCTGGCTTATTACCGCTGTTTGCTCAAATGAGTAAGAGCCCATAATTAACGAAGCTCCCGCAATGCTTGTATTCATTCTTTGTGCATATGTAGACATTGCCCATTCACGAAGCACTGTCAACACTGATCTAAGAAGCCTTAACCTGAGGCTAGGTGATGGTAAAATAGCTCCACTTGAAAGCAATTGATCATATGTGTTTAAAACAGGCTCAGTGGAACCCTTGCAAGCAGCAAGAAGAGCCCTGGCAACATCTTCATCCCCAACAGATTCAACTCCAGAATTCAATCTCTCCTGTACAAAAGGAGTAAAATCACAAAAAGGGAGCAAAACAAGATCAATTCCATCAACCCTCCTCTCTTCTTTCCCACCTAAAAGGGTCCAAATATAGGTTGTTCCGTAAAAAGGTAAAACATCAAACACATATATGACAGAATTCAAGCTGTTCAAATAATCAAGTAAACTAACCATCGCAGCCTTCTCAATGTGGATACAGAGAGTTTCCAAAGGTAAAACAGCTCCATCACCAGGGTACATGTGAGAACCAACCCTCTTCAGCACTGAACAAGCTTCAGCAATTCCACCACGTGATATAGCTTGATCAATTAATCTGGCCCAGGTTTCTCTTACAATGCTGCTATCTTGATCGCCAGAATAGTTTGCGAAGTACAACATCTCCAGACAAACCTGTGAACCAGACAAGTCAATAGCCTGAAGCATTCTATTTAGGGATGGTTGTAAACCCACATCTCTAATTGTATATTCATCAGATGAGCAAATGAATTTGCACACAAACAAGTTTGCATAGGAGGTGCTGAGAAAGCGTGCCTATTCTGAAGCAATTCCAAGATTCATCTGACACGAGCATTTTGATAACCTCATGAGATTACTCTTATACAGTCAATCAGATTTCAGTTGGCTCAATAGTTTGGCTCTTCTGACTTACTTAAGAGCTAGTGGAATGAAACCTTGCCAATTCAGAAAACTACAATCAACAAAGCTGCTTAGGCAATTTTCAAATTATTCATTAACAGTCAACGTCCATGGGTGATTTATTCACCAGGATTTGAGAAATTAATTTTATGCACCCTCCTTTACTCCTGCTCATGCCTGCAGGAAGAGAAATCATTTGCCAAATTTCGCTCTGCCCTCTTGAGCTAAAAATTTACATGTTCAATCCAATCATCCTACCAAGGGAACGCTTCCTCCAATACTTTCATGGAAAGAAAGCAAAACCTTTAATCTCAATACAGCTCTTTTGCCAGCTTCAAGTGGGTGAGTCACTCTTCTAAACCCACACATTTAACTTACAAACTTGCAAAATATACAAAACAGTCCAAACAGCAAATTCAGTTTAGCATTTTCACACCTGCATCCAATAGCTTCATGTTGCCAGGCAGATTTGCCACTCAATAAAACTATGTCCCAGAACCCACCCTCTATCCATCTCAAAACATAAATAACTAAATCAATCAGTGAGAAACAGAGGAGATTCTGGACATAAAACACTGATCATGGGAGAACAGAGGAGATTCTCACTAATTCTAGTCTAAGAGAAACAGAGTTTGTTAAAGCATTGATCACAGGATAAGAAGATTCACAAATTAACTAATAGAAAAGGCCAGAGCATGCTGTTAATTGAAACAGAGGACTTCATTTTCTCATGATCAATGCATACCCTGAATTGAGACACAACTAATAACTATATCACCTACCACCACAAAGGGCAAGAAAATAAAGTACTCAATGCAGCCAACTCAATAGTGTGCACAATGATATATTTTAATCATGTACAAAATTTATCTACTCAAAATTGACATGAAAGAGATAGGAGCTCTACACCAGTTTAAATCCTGCACTCAGCAGGAGTTCCCACCTCAAAATCAATTGCAAGAATAACGTATGCATGCTCAATGATGATAGAGCCGGTAGAACATATTCATTGACTATATTGCAACTATTTCTACTGAAATTGGATCGATAAGAAAATATTTTAAGAAAGGTGTACCTCCCAAAGCTCAAATGGAACTGCATATTCATTGTAAAGCTCCGTTATGCTCTTCAAATCTAATGATAACTCTCTGGCCTTCTCTCGTGCAGCTTTAGCATAAGTAGTGTCCTCGGTCATGCCATCATCATCTGGGGCAGAACCAGACATGCCTTGCGAACACTCTAACCTGGAAGCTATAGCCTCAAGTTCCTCCTTAATCTTTATTTGAAATCGGAGAACTGCAAGTTTGCCCTCAAGCAAATCTAGCAGTCCACTGTCAAAGGTCTGGTTAGAACCTGGCAGGCCATCATTTGCACTTGCATTCTTCGCCTGTAGAACTGCATTGCTCAGGTACTGAAACCTGAGTGGACAAATTAGGAGAAAAAATTAATAAAGAATACAATGCAAGGCTAATGGTTACAATCAATAAAAACTCTAAGTCAATGCTGAAATGCAGATGGCAAGAAAAAAAAGCTAAATGAAGGCTGCTTAAAGTGAACTGCCCAGCTAAATCACAAAAACATATGTATTAGTTGTATAAGAAATTGGAGAGCATCTTATTTTAAGCAATCTATGGTGCTTGAAAACAAGAGGTCTCAGCTTCTATTGCAGATAACTATAGACAAAATTGCAGATTACCCCCTGCACTTTTTCTTTAGTTTCATTCTGCCTTCCTCAACTTTAACTTGTGCCAGATCCCACAAGGTTCTTTTTTCTTATGCAGGGATCACCTGGCAGCCCTCCATGGACATTCTAAATTTTCACCGTTCTTATTATTTTCCATGAATTTTAATATGCTTGGTGCAAGTTCATGAGCAAAAGATTTGCTATTTCGACAGTATTACAATGGGTCACATGCAAAGGGCAACCCCATTGGTACTGTTTAAGTTCTACAGTGAGTGACAAGTCCAATGCCACTTTATTGAATTGGTTGGACAGAAAAAAATGCACATCTCATTAATTATTTTGGAAAGTGATAGGCTACACTCTATTATGAGCATGACTACACTTTGCATCCCAACTTTCCACGTGACACAGGTTACATTTTTAAGCGTACTTTGAAAACCCTCAAAATCGCATAAAAGTACCATTAGGATAATCATCTTATTTACATTTGTGCTAAGCTGTAACCATATTATGTCTACTGAGCAATAATATCCTTAAAGAGGAATATTACTTAGGCTCCATTTGTTTCATAGAAAATGAAAAACTTGAAAAATATTTTTCTAAAAATGACCCCTTGTATTGCTTAAAATAATGTCAATAAAAATGTTTTCATTATTGACAATAATTTATGTCTAAACATTTTCGTGAACGACATAAACATCTTTTGTTCATCTGTCTTTTGAAGTAGTACAAGCAATCATTTTAGGAAAAAGTTTTCCAAATTTTTTATTTTCCTCGAAACAGATGCACCCTTAGGATACATTCATCTCATTATCTGCTTAGCTTGAAAGAACCAGACAGAGGAATTCATAACATAAGTAACCTTTGCTCTAGAGTCGGAGCATCCCCTGCATTGTTCGATCGCCTCTCTGCCAGTCTAAGCAAGATATGAGCTGCAAGCACGTGCTGCCTCTTTGAGACATAATACCGTGCAAGAAGATCAAAATACTTTGCCTGATTACTTTGGACAGCTCCACCATGTTGACCTGATGAAGAAGTAGCTGACAATACCCCAGAAACAGCTCGAACCTTCCAAGTAGACAGTAGAGACCATAAATTATGAAAAAGGAAGAGAGAGAGAGAGAGAGAGAGAGAGAAAAACTTAAATGCACCATGTGCAGATTTTATTCAGAAGGAAAAATGAACTCGATTGTTGTTTGAATGATCCAGGAAAAAAAAAAGAGATCAAGGAAAAGGATTACCTCTTGGATAGTTTGCCGGCCTGCACTCTGAAGAAAAGGTACCAAATCCGGGCCTCCATATTCCAACAATTCATTTTCCAGGCCCAAATTGATCATGGCACGGTACAGGTACTCATGAAATAATCGATCAGGTGACTGAACTCCAAGTTGAACAATCTGGCAGATATATCTCTGCCGAGAAGCCTGATCAAGGATTGACCGTGCAACAACAGGCTTAACAGGGGAACCGAATTCTCTGTGTGAAGCCTCACCTTTCAGAGAACGCAAGGCACTGATGATTATTTCATAGCATTGCTCCCGCTTAGCAAGGGCATGTTCACGAACTGCTGCATCAACTTGGTCATTCATAGCATCACCAGTGGGGTCGAGCGCTTGTGCCTTCTCTAAAGGCAAACGTACCACAGCTTCATAAAATCTGCATCGCTTTCTTATGTTATGTTTCTATATTTGATGGTTTAACGACAACTACAAAATTTAAAAAACTGTGGTAAGGTTACAAAGTTAACCTTAAGTCCTCAAATCTTTTGCAGACAGTTTGCAAGTCAGCAGATTCAGGAACTTTACTCAAGAAATTGAAGGCCTCCCTTGCAAGATTCACCCTCTCCTCAATGTCTGAAGTTACAGCAGCTCTCTCAGACATTCCACAGCCAAGAAAAACTTGTAATCGGACTCTTTGAAGTAACTTGGACAACCCTCACGCAATCTGGCACTGATGTCATCCACTGTTCCCCTACCATCAGGACCAGTATAATTCTGGATACACAAGTTACATTCTATTTCAAGTGGAGTCTAACATGCAGAGCCATCACAACAAAATGGAAAATTTTAAAGAGTGTCCTTAGAGCACTTCTTGAGCATTGTGAAATAGGCTGTGGAAATGTACTATTTTTCATATGATGTAAGTTTCTTAAAGTGTGACATTCCAATTTTCAAGGCCTCTCGAAATGTGTCATTTCCATGCTCAGTTAACTTAACCTGTGCCCTAGTGGCACTTTTTTAATAAGTCCCTAACAAAATGAAGGACAATTAAAAAATGTGCAAAAGAAAAAAAAATTTCTTCATTTTCAGCAATATAATCACCCATTACCTCCATTAGAACAGATATAAGCCTTGTGGCAATGCGGTCACCCTCCTCAGAGCAAACCAGTTGATGGAAGGTTAGCTGAACCAAGGATTGCTGAAAACTAGCATCAAATCCCTGGATTAAGCGTGTTAAATGATGTTGTGAAAGAAGCTGAAGCAAATATAACGCTTCACTAGATCTGAGAAGCAACTGTCTGACACATTCCATTGCTCGCACCTGTGTTATCATACAAAGAAAATGAAAACGTGATAAACTAAAAGAGCATTGCAATAGGTAACTATTACTGTTATCTTGGGCAAACTCAACCAACCTCCATAGCAGCCAACTCTGCAGAACTATATGGTAGCCGTTGCCTTTTATTGGCTGGCCCACTACCATTAGAATCAACATTCCGGGAGTAAGAACCGAATAAATTCCGCATAAGACTCCTATCACCAACCCCTGATTCTGAGTTTGTCCCATACAAGATAGAGCCTGTCCAGTCTCCTAGACCAGCCACGCACCCATAAAGTCCCCTCCTCTGGTCCCTTCTGGACCTCAGAAACTTCTCCAATGAACGCAGCTTGTTTTCAAGAATTTGCATAGCCCCAAAGGAGAGTCTGCAGACAATTACACCACTTTCCGACGGCACATCAGCAGAGGAACCAAAGCCTCCTTTCTTAATCATGACAGGGAGCTCCCACACCGGATACAGCAACCTTGATGAGCACAAGCAAAGCCCTTCATGGGCACCAGAAAATACGGGCTCAGCCTCTTGTACAACCTGCCCCATGCTAAATCCCCCACTGGCAGTTCTTGTATTGGATAATCCACTAGTACCTTCAAGCTGTGGTACTCCCACAAGTCTTGGATCCTCAAAAGACTCAGCAGCCTTCTCAGCAACAGCATTGCTAATGATAATTTCAGAATCAACTATCCTGCCGGCTAGCATCAGACACATTGCAGCTGCCTCAGCCGCTCCAAATCGGTTGAAGAAATCTTCAAAAACAGATCTCGGAGAGCTGGACTCAAATAACCTCCTCAATATGTCCACAGGCCTGTTAAAAACAACTTCCATCAAGCCCATTGTGCTGAATACAACAACTTTTCTCCTAGGCAATATGTGTTGTATGGCAAGGTCACTTCTGGCCCAAAGTTTCCCAGATATCTTTTCTGAGGACTCTCCCGAATTTTCAATCCTACAAAACTCAAGTTCTGAATATAGTGACTGAACAGTAGCTGCAGTATCTGGTGGAGGTAGAACATCTGCCACAGAAAGCATTCGACCTTCAATGGGTAGGGAAGAAACAGATTCCCGTAATGCACGAGAACTTCTTACACTTGTTCCTAATGCACCCGATGAAGATGATTGTGTGCTTGAATCCTTGCTCACAATAAGAAGAGAAGACACAGTGGGCGACGATGAATCAGAAAGGACAAGAGTTCCCGTGGAGTAGTAGGCAGATTCAACCTTCAGTGAGAGATCCTCACTTGGAGATCTAGCAGTGAGAGATATGTTTCCAAAGGAAAGGCCACCACTGACCCCCAAAGGAGGAGAAGGTCTAGATGTTACCACTTTTAAGCAGCTGGGCTTATAATGGCTTGCTTCAAATCCACCCAGCCCACCAACACTACCTGTGTTTCCATTAGATGACGAAGTTGAAAGGTACATTCTTCTTCCATCTGATAACACTGCAACGAGGTGTAGCCACTTTGATTCAACCGTTGATAAGGGTGAAATACAAACTATCGAGGGCTTTCCTGGTCGAGTTGAGGCTCTCTGAGTTGTTGATTGTCGAGCTCCATAATGTGCATCCCTCTGATTTATAAGATTTTTTTCTTCTGTTACTTTCTTCAATGGCCCATCTCCATTTGATAATAGAACAAAAACCTGTACTTTCATTTCTTCCGTCCGTGCATATAGAATTTGTCTTTCATTATCAAAAACCATTTCTACAATAGGGTCAACTGCTGCAAACTTAAATACATTTGGAACAACCCACCTGAAAAGGAGAAACCAGTTCTTAAATCCACGAAGAAGCAAAAGAATCACAACACGCTAGAAAATTTCAAAATGACAGGCAAACTTAATTATCTAACATTACAAATTATCAATTGGATAAATGTGCAGTAATACCTTGAAATAACGGTACCTAAACCAGCGGTAACGCAAACCTTTCGACAACGTTTGTGCCAGCCAGAACCAGTGGTGTATAGAAGTTCGTAAATGTGTCCATCACGGCCAGCCAGGAAAATACGACCTTTCTCGGTACAGGTGATCCATGTCATGGTGACTCCATCAGATGGAATGGTATATTCTGGCAGAAGCTGTAGCGAGACCTCAGAATACGGATCGGTGCCATCAGCTCCTCCAGAGCTACATACTCCAACAAGAATCAACTGACAGAAAATTGAATCTGATAAGAGATAATAAATTTGCACACAAAAAGAATAAATTATAATTATGGCAAGAAAACATGTACAGAAATCCTAATAAATGAAAAACCTGTAAAAGTTATTAAGTTTGTGTTCAAGATAGGGCACAGAAATTACACATATTTCTTTCCTTTCATGGAAAATTACACCTCACAAAAACATGCCATCTCTAGTATCAGGAGCCAAAAGTAGAAATTTGAATTACCTCAAGAGGTGTCGCTAAAATCAATAGATACTGGATGGCCTCAATAAAGATGCCAGGTTTGGATTTACAGAGGCCAACAGCACATATAGCTTGTTCCTCAACATTGAATTCAGGACATTGACCATCCCTAAACATGAGAGAAGGAGAACAGGCTGAAAATTATCAAACAGCAATTAAAACAATAAGCCTTCTGAAAAGCCTTCCAAATTCTCAAGGACCATGACTCTAATTTGAATCACAAGCCACTAACATTATATTCCACTGCCATCCCTTGCATACAGACCATTTGCCAGATGAAAATTATGCATATCTAAGGTATCGTTTAGTTAAAGCATTCTGCTCATCGGGCCATCAAAGGTGAATGACGTATCATCTAACTAGCAAAACTATCAATAAAAAAGGTAACAAAACACAGGTACAGCTTCACATATTTGGAGGTTTGTAGAAACACAAACAGCTATATAGAGGACTTCGTTTGCTCTGCAAAATAATAATACAAACAATTTTTTTCAACTTCTTAGCACGGCAGAAAAACATTTGTGGATTTTATGCTTTGTGTAATCTTCTCATCAATTAGGCTATGAACTGCCTAAGCATCCCAGCCACAGATACCACCTGCCTGTATTCGTATCAGGCAAGCTGCCAAGAAGATAATAACTTGTCCAGCCTAACTACTGACGTTGCTAGATGGCCAAAAATAAAAATAAAAACACTGCCCGTGCTCACCACAGTATCAACCAGATGGCATGGATTTGCATTATTTACATCCATGTAATCATTTCATCTCTTATTACATTCACAGTGGCCGCAGTTCAGCTTGTGCCTTACCTTTATTCTTTCACTCTTTTTGCCTTATCTGCATAATTCATTGAAGTTTCTGTTTCATTTCAACTTTATAGAACTAATTCATTCGCTCATCTGAGTGATTATCCTATTTAAACTAGCCAAATTCCACAACTTGACATGGTGCAATATTATTGAGTACTATTCTCTCCCCAAATATGGATAGTTTAACAATCAATTTAAGGAAAGCAGCCAATCTTTTTCCCGAAGCATGTGGCTTGGCACTTCTTTCAAGGATTTCATAGTCACTGCTTTAGTTGCACCTGTAGACCAAGGTCAGATGTTTTATCCAAACGTAGGCAAATCTAAGTATTCTAAGAAAGAAAGACCCTAATTAAAAGGCATGGTTAAATTGCAACATGGTGTTCGTGTATGAAGGGCCAGAAATAAAAGTAGCCATGTATCCTCCCTTCATGAGTTGCACATGGTCTCAGCTGATTTTCCAGAATCAACATAATTGAGTATTTTCCTATGAATATATTTGGGCTTATTTACTACAATACCTTACGAAACACCATTTATGATTACCCCATCTTTCATACATGAAATTGACCAAGTCAATACATCAAAAAGATGCAAGATTCACAGCCTACAATTGACATCCTTGTACATGGTTAAAACTCACAATCAGCTGACTTTGTAGAGATACAAAAAAAGAAAGAACAAAAAGAAGAGTACTTCAAAGGAATAAAAAGCTTGCAGACGTTAAATTGAAGGAGTCTGAAGTCGAATGATATTGGGTACCCACCATCGATCAAACCGCCAAAGAAATAAAGAGTTGTCGACGGATGCCCATGCCCTGTGAATTTCTGGAAATATTCCACATAAAGCTGTTCCTTCCCCGCCAGCAGCATTATATCTCTCGATGAGTACAGGTGGTAACTCCCACGTCTCCGATATTTCTACCAAAGGAGGCCACTGCAATAAAAACGCAAAACATTACCCACACCCGGGCAAAAAGAAAGCTCATTTTGAACAAATCTAAGAAGAAGAAACTTGTAATTCCTCCGTGCCTTAATTATTAACCCGATAAAATTTGTTCCTTTAACACACAACGTATTTCAGGAGGCAAATTATAACTGCCAAAAAAGATAATAGGGCGACTAATAACCAGTACGACGACCCATGGCTATCTAATTGCGTGAGATAAAATCAGCCAGCCATTCAAAAGCACCTCAGAGTCGACAAGATTTATTGCAAGGGCACAATTACACAGAGAACCTCCTTAGCACAAGGAAAACGATACATGGCCAAAATCGACCTAGTTTCAAGAGTGGGTAACTTCTCATAGCACTGCCCCAGTCCCTGCCAAAGTCGTTACTTTCACAAGAGCTACTCCCCGCTAGCTTTCTCTACACCAGTTCACCCGGACCGACTCTCGGACCCATTAACAACCCACGACTTACTCTACACCGATTCTCCCGACACGGTAAAGCACGTACCTCCCTGGGGTGGGTCGAGTAAGGATGGCTGACGTATCTGGAGGCCTCGAGAGCTTCCTCGAGGTCGGTGTGGGACGCGGCCTCGCGGCCGATGCGGTCGCTCAGGACGATCCCCGCATTGGTGACGTCCCGCATCACGACCTCCTCTTGGTACGACATCCTGCTGCGGCGGCGGCGGCGGCGGCACCACCGCAGGCCGGAAAAGGACCGAGATTGAGACGCGCCGGAGGACGACCCGGTAACTCGAGAAACCCACGAATCTCCCTCCTCCGAGAGGACCGTCCGGAGAGGGAATTTCAAGAATGGCGGAAAGAGGGGTTGGAAGAGAGGGAGGGAGAGTTTGAATAGGGTTTTTGGGAGGGTTTTGATTTTGGGGGGAGGAGGAGCTAAAAAGAAGGGTTTTCTTTTTTTTTAGTGGAGTGGCGGGCAAATATTTAGTCGTTGAAAAACAGGAGGACTTCTTCTTCTTCTTTATAAAACTTTACGCGGAAACAAAATAAGCAGTGATCAAAGTTTTAAAACCCGATTACATTTCCTTTTTTAGAATCTAGAATATAGTTCTCATCGATCAAGATAAGGACGAGCATGTGCATAGATGTGGATTAAGAGCAAATCGAAGCTAAAGACTGTGTATAGTAGCCAAGATAAAATTCACGATAGGATATATTTTTAGAACTCAATTTATCATATTTTACATTGAATGCATGCTCAAGATAGAATAAAATCGGGCATAAAGGAGAGACACGTTGGATTAAAGTATTTCATGGCAAGGTAGAATAAAGGTAGATAAGATTTCATAATATAAAACTTATTTTTCTCAACTAATAAACTTATTAAATTAGTAAATTAATATTTATATTTCAATATAAATAATATTTGAATTCTAATATAAGAAAATCAAAATAAAAATTATTTTTTTAATTTAATCTTATTTGTATAAATTTGAATTTAATTCTATCTTCTAATATAAATTCAATAGATAAATACAATTATATATTTAAGTAAAATTCCAAAAAATGCCCCAAGTTTTCTCATTTTCTTAAATAAGAGCTCTAAGTTAACCTTATTTCAACTAAAGGCCTCAAATAGGCCTGGTTGTTTCAAATAATGATCTAAAGTGGTCATGATTGTTTCAAATAAGTCTTTCACCTCGCCAATCATCATTAAATTTTCCAACCGATTAAGGGTATTTACATCTAAATCTTCTTTTTCTTTTTTATCATTTTTTCTTCTCTTTTTTCTAGTTCTTCTTCTTCCCAACCATTGGCGACACCCACAGAGGATTGGGCGAGAGTCGCTCTTGCCTGATCCGATGAGGGTTGCCCTCACTAGCAGCTTTGCTTGGGGAGGCCACCCCTCGTGGCCAACCACAAGGTCGACGAGGCCCCCCTCACCAGATCTAGCAAGGGTGGCCTTGCCCGCGGCTAGCAAGGGCTTGCAGGCCCTTGGCCACGCCCTCACCTATGGTCAACGAGGGTGGCCCTTGCTAGATCGAGCAAGGGTGACCCTCACTTAGCTTTCTATGGGCGTCGTCGATGGCTGGCCAACATCGGCAAAAAGGAAAAAGAAGAACTAGAAAAAAAAAGGCAAATGATAAATGACGAAAATACTTTTAACCGCTAGAAAGTCAAACCCTTATTTGAAACAAGTATAAAGATTTTGGCTTCTTATTTAAAACAATGTCCACTTTAGGGCTTATTTGAAAAAATGCGGGGACTTCAAGCCCTTTTTTGGATTTTTCCCATATATTTATTACATATTTTAGGTATTTTACTATTTTGGGTATATTAGTATAGTTTACTATTTAGTAAATTTTTATTAGAGAATAATGGAAGGGGAATAAAATAATAATAAAAAGAGAGGAAAATAAATAAATAAATAAAAAGTATGCAGGAGTGTTGCAAGAGATTTTTACTATATCTGTTTTATAAATTTTTTGATTTATTTATATTGAATAATGTACCCCGATATGATGTGAATATATCTAATTTTATTACTTTAATCATCAAATAGTTCATAAGATATAGCAAAATTCTGAAATTTCATATCTTATCTTATCTTATCTAATTTTATTATAGTTAGAAATTCAGAAGACCAAATGTCGCTTAAAAGGTTTGAGAAGGATATGAGGTCTTATCATAAAGTTTTTCTGACAATGGGTTATTGCAATTTCAATTGCATATATTAACATTTATGTTTTTCTATTTTCTTTTGTTTACCAAAATTAAAAAGGAACATAAATTCGTTTGGTAACATTTCTACTATTGGGAACAATTTCTTTTAAGAAATAGTTCTTTTCTATATCCACTTTCTAAAACAATTTCTGAGTAAAATAAGGCGTTTGGTAATACAAAAAAATAATATTTTTAGAATAAAAAAAGAATAGAAATGCATTTGTTACCGACAAAAAATTTATATTTCTTTATTCCTCGATAGTGGCGGAGACTGGCGAGTGAGGGTGGCAATCGGGTGAAGATGGGGTGCAGACAGCGACCGGCAGCGGTGGTCAATGATCAGCGACCAATGGCTGCCAATCGACATTCAATGGCCACACCCCGCCGTTGCCGGTCGTCACCCTTGCTTGCCTGTCACCAATAGGGGTGTGCAACGGGAACCGCCCAACCCGAGAACCGTCCAACCTGGACCAGATCAGTCGGTTTTGGGTGGTTCCCATAGCCAGCAGTCCGGTTCTCGGTTCCCATTCTCAGAAGTGATGATCGGTCGGTCCGGTTCCCGGTTCCAAGGTGGGAACCGGACTTGACCAATTGGACCGAACTGATCGGACTGGACCGACCGGACCGACTGCCCTTTCAATTTCCATCTCAAATTCCCAACTTTCTATTTCTACAAGCTAGGGGTGAACACATTGGATCGCCCAAACCGAGAATCACCCATATTAGATTGGACCGGTGGGTTTGGTTCAGTTCTCGGGAGCATCAATTCGGTTCCCAATTCCATAAAAATGGAACCAGTGATTTTCGGTCCGGTTCCTAGTTCCAGGGGGAACCAGACCGGACCAACAATTTTCTATTTAAAATAAATTTCTTAAATTTTTTTAAAAAATGAAAGAAACCCTAAAATAATAATATTTCTAGTATTTTTTTATATTTGTTTTAGGCTAAGTGGTCGGTCCTATTGGACCGGACTAAATGGACTAGGACCATTGGTCAAGTCCAGTTCCCAATCCTAGGACCATTTGGTTCGATCCAAAAATGGTCCCAAAAATGGGAACCGGACCGAATCGGGAACCGATCACCCCTAGTTGCCAACCCCTACCACCCGCTGGTTGCCGTCAGTCATCAATCGCTGGTCGTTGACCCCCACCACTGGTCGCCGGTCACTAGCCACAGGGCAAAGGACGGTGGCAAGAGGCAAACTGGCAGTCGACCGATGGCGAGCGAGTGGGGGCGGGCACCAATCATGCCAAGTCGCCGGTCGCCTCTAGTCATGTCGAGTTGCCGCCCGCCGACTAGCAATCAATTGGTGGCGAGTGAGTGGGGGCAGCAGGTGACCAGTGTCCGGCGGCGGCGAGCCGCCGGCAACCAGCATCCGACGGCGATGGCGGCAGGCAGCGGTGGGCAAGTGGCAATGTGCTATAAGCGGTGAATAATCCCAAGAAATTGTTTATAGAAATTGTTCCCAAGAATAAGAAATTACTTTTTTTATTTCTCATTTTTACTCCAAATCTATTCCAAGGAATAAATTTCTATTCTCGGAAATAGAAAAATCGGTTGGTGTTACTAAATACATTCATGTTCTTTTTCTATTCCAGGGAACAAAAAAATAGAAAAATAGAGAAATATGAACGTTACCAAATGGAGCCTTAGTATTTCTATTCCCGAATAGAAAGTTATTCTAGGGAATGGATTTGAATTAGAAATTAGAAGTAAAAAGAAAGTAACTTATTGTTCTTAATAACAATTTCTAGAATAAGTTTTTTTTTTTTTTTTCTTTTCTTCTTCTTCCTCTCCAATTGCCGCCTGCCGCAAAAGAAGAAGAAAGGAAAAAAAGAAAAAAAATTAAAAATTAAAAGAAATTTTAAGTCACAAAAGAATTTGTGACTCATACCAAATGCATTTATATTTTTTTTTTCTATTTTAAGAATAGAAATTTTGTATAATTACCAAATGCGCTCTTTTACTAAAAATTATTTTGGGAAATAGAAATAGAAATAACTATTTTTGAAAAAAAAAATTTTTCGGGAATATAAATATTACTGAATGCATCCTTAGTTCATATTATTTGCTTCTTGGTTGCAATTGGTCGACTTAAAATCCTAATAAAACCTGAGTTGTGCGTGGGCTTCCTTGACGAGCAAACTCACCTCCCGAAAAGCTCTTTCTTCTCTGGATAGGCCATTTGTTTGATCAAAATTGAAGCAGGTACAGTCCGAAAGATGCACTTGATCGTGCAAATTTTAGGGTCTTCAATAGAGCCAAAGCCTTGTTTCGAGCTATAGAGATGATGCCGCAACAATTTGCACAAAGCCTTCCAAGAGAAGACCGGAGGGATCGCGACGTGCCCGTGCCATGGCTCCTGCTGCGTTCATCACGTCTGGATAAGCTCTATTGATGTTTAATTTCAGGACACCCTATTTTAAATGATTTCTAAACTCAATCCAAAGCTTGTCTAAGCTCGGTTCTTTACTTAGATCTAGGTATCGAGCGAGCAACAATCGTCAAACGAGGTGGAATCGACTTCCATCATCTTCCTCGGGTTTGTTAATCGAGCATTTCTCGATTCTAGACAAACTTGGATTTGATATGCTGATGTTTAGGGCCGGGCGAGACCAGAGCTTCAACATCCAAGGGCAAGGGCTTGAGAGCCAGCAACCTCTGCCGGCCCCCGGGCAAGGGCCGAGCCCTCGGTGAGGGCTGCAACCTTAAGTCATCTTAGTACAAATTTAAACTCTTTACTCGCCTGCCATTTTTCTCATCTCCGAACAGGTTCCGGAGCAATCAAGATCAGACCAAGACATCAGTTGAACCACCGGACATGTATCCAGAACTATGGTAAATGTCCTCCTATCGACCTGATAACATCAACAAAAGCAACTCACAAAGACTTTCACCGTAGGCATCTTGAATTTGTAGAGACCCTTTGGCTTAAAGAAAGAGAAACAAAGGCGATCAAAAGGATCACATAAAAATGGGGTGACTAGAGATGCCACGTCAGCTACGGCGTGCATTTTTTACTCACATCCATTAATAGATTTATATACGTCCGTCCATTTGGAATCGAATAAACAAGACTAGAAATATGCTCTGTTTTGCTATGGAATTCTCTTTGCTTGATGGAAGCTGTCGAGCAGAGGTTGAATAAACAAAACTAGAAATATGCACCCCACCACGTTGCTTTGACTTCCATATCAAATTTTTTATTTATTTACTCTTATACATGTGTCAAAAGTTAAATGGATATTAATAATAAAAGCACGTCTGCTGAATATTTTATTGTGATTTTTAATTTTTTGCAGATTTTCTCTCACAATTTGATTTTTATTTAACAGAAAATATACGTAGAACCTCTAAAATGGGTACGAATGTCGACAACACAAAATCACCAAGTAAAATTTTCGCCATTTTTCGAAACTCGAAATATATCTTTCATTCTCAAACTCTGGAGAAAGTCCCCAGGAAAAGTAATAAAGCAGTTTCTTTGTCCTCCCAGACCTCCTTCCACACCCCCCTCTCTCTCTCTCTCTGAGTCATTAAATCTATGCTAAAACAAGGCCAAAAAAGTTTCAAAGAACTTCCATTTCACTGGCTTCTCAGTCCCATAGTCTCATATGCTTTAGATCCCCTGCCAAATGCACTAGCAATGACTAAAAGCTCAAGCAAGGAAAAACAGAGTGTGTTATGAATCAGTCTCAGCAGTACAGTACTACACAACTTTCCTCTTCAATTAATTTACAAAGGAAGCAATTCAAGCACGAGCGAACGAAGCATCAACATCAATCAAATTCTCTGTATAGGAGCTTCACAATACAACAATCAATACAAACAATATGAAACTCCAACAATGCTGGGAGAAAGCACGCAAAAACGAAGCTCAATCAACAGATTGCTATGGCTTATTTTAAAATAAATGTTAGGAGGAAATCTCTGGTTCCGATGTTCTCTATCTATACATAAGGACCATCCGAGAGGGGTGAGCATGAGCACTTCTGAGATTTTTCTTTGTTTCCCTAAGTTTATATCTGTTCGCTTCCTTTGAGAATGTTGTACTTGCAGAGAGGACAGGTTGCGTTCATCTTGAGCCATTTCACGATACATGTTGAATGGAAATGGTGGTTGCAAGGGAGAGCATGGAGCTCCGCTCCGTCCTCGTATGAGGTGAGGCATATGCAGCACTCCTGTGGAAAATCGAAAAAGAGAATTCATCTTAAGATAGGTGCCAAAATGCTAATACTACAATACAAGAAGTTCCATACTCTCAGGAGATGTGATATTAGAAACTCCTAGCTCCAGTATTCACAAACAATACTAAATCAGACCTCTCAAGTGTATTTTTCTTACATTTTGCTAATCCAAATGTATGACAGGGCTATCTGCCATTACCCAATCCAAATGTAACCAAAGTCTCAATAAACCAGATATGACTAATAAGTGCACATAGACAGGCATAGCATGAGACCCACAACATCCAATTTCCAAGTTCAGGCACACGTCAAGTTGATAGAGCGCACGATGGCACCTTCAAAGACAATTGGAGGGAGATTATGACATGATTATGACATGATATCAGGAGCTTGTGATTTAGATTTTGGAGCAGCAAATAGGGGAAAACAAATTTTAATTGTGGTAGTCAAAATAAGCCAGCTGATTTAGTAGCATGGGCTGCAATGGCGAATGGCATGTTCTTAATTGGTCTGCCACAGAAGCAAGACCTAATTTAGCTGGAATTGCAATATCCACAAGATCAGGGTCACTACTTAAATTGATTAAACAATGCTGGAAGCATTCTAAAAGAGCCATATACTCTTTAAGTTGATCAATGTCATGTAAACTGGGGAAAGATATGGTATGGCTAGACAAACTAAAAACTGAGGCTGAATCTTTTCTATTTTCATCATTTTCCCTAAGGATCTATCTGAAGGGCTGTCTTTAAACATCTCAGGTCGATCACAGTAGGGCACCAGAAAGCAGTGTAGAATAGTTGGGTTCTGATGCTTTGATCATGAATAAGATTTTACTATCATTCTCAAAGTGCCGATGACCCAAAAATCAATAAATGCAGACTGTCAGTGTTCCTTTTTCCATGCCAGTGTTTCTTTACTTATAGATTTGGATCATTGGAACAACATTGCCACCAGTAGTCAGAACATTTCTCCGATGCATAGCCCATCTTATCAAGCAAAATAAACTGTTAGAAGAGCAAAGCTGTCATTATAGCACAGTAACTCACTGCATCCTCAGGCAGAAGCAATCTTTCATTTGCAAGATATCCGCTAGTTGTTTCAACAGGAACCATTTTTCCAGCTCCAACAACAGTTTTTTCACCATTGCTCAATATATGAAACTTGTATTTAGGAAGGATACTGAGATCGGCCTCAGATGCACCCTCCTGTTCAATCATGAAAACAGAAGAGACAATAAAGAACGGCCCCAAAAAATAAGTTGTGGTCAAAAAACATGGTCCTTTATTATAAGATAGCCTCATACCTGACCAGCAACAGCATAAAGAATTGCAATAATGCATGGCAGGCAGCAACAAAGAGCAATCCCAATCAGACATGCCAAAACAACACAAAAGATGGCAAAGAATACGTCAAATGCCAGAAATACCACAGCCAACCTGCACAAACTCAGAATTAGAAAGTCCAGCAGTAGCAATTCTTGTTTTCTTTTATTCAATTTCATTTCATAGTCATTCTGTTCTATGCCAAAAAAATCACTACATGAATGATGACAGGAAGAGAAAGGACAAGACCAACAATCAGTGATATGAAACATCCCAACCCCTCCTCCTCTCTCTCACGCCAGCACAATGAATACCCAAATAAAATTTTAGCTCATATACAAGATCAAGATACTAGGTCATCATTGAAAACGCAAGGCAGTTCACCAGAGATGTAACCAATGATTGAAGTGCCAAGTGAAGTGTAGTCCAAGATCAACGTCCCCCCGGCTCCCCATGTTCATACAACAATAGCGACAAAGTTGGCAATATGGGTTGTAGGATCCAAATACTTAATGCCTCAAACTAGCAAAAGCATAAAACTGATGTTCTCTTAACATGAGAAATCAAGAAGGCTCAACATCATACCAGTAGAGACGAGGTGCTTCAGCTAAAAGATAGTCTCCGCCAGAAACTACCCAATAAAAGCCAACTATCCACCACAGAAACGAGGCCATGGTATTCACTGATTCACAGCGTTTAGCGACACTGCAAAAGACATCGTCAATAAACAATTAACAGCCATTAACAAGTGGAACTTTACAAATCCAGCCAAGCAACTAAACACAGAGTCAGTTTGAGAGCAAAGGTTGAGCATCCATGCAAATATCATAAAATGCCCCTGCATGGCCTTTGCAACAGGCAAAAGCATGATCAGACAAATTGCTAACTTCAGTCATTAAAAAGATGGATCTTCCTAGAATATGCCCCATTGAATTGAATTTGATATGTCCAGAAAATAAAAATTTATTTTTTAGAGTAATCATTGTGAACTACAAATTATATCTAGAACTCCAGAATAACTTTATAGTAGCTTCTCAACAAGGAGCATTAAGGATTCTCTCTTAAAGATAAGCTTTCTATTTGGAAATTCTGTATTCATTGGAACTCCTGTCAAATTAAGCACTCCATGGAAAACACTTAACTAGGCTCTTTACCACATACTGCAACAGAAGAATGTGACAAGATGACGGTACCTCGATATATTCGTAATGATACATAAGTATTTAGGCTTTGTTCTGAGTAACTTGACTTTTTCAGTATTCTATATGACTTATTAGTTTTCGTTTGAGGAGAAGAGTATTTCATGCATAAGTTTTTGCCTACAATTCTTCTCTGTCAACTCCCCTGACATTATTCTCTGCCTTGCTTCTTATTATGCATCACACTACTCTTCATGTGAGTGCCCAAGAAAATGTCTTCACAAGCAATATACACAAAAACTGCGTCACATGCAACCTTTGCAGAGTGTCAACAAGAAATGAACAAAATGTCAAAATATCAAAGATGGGCCACAGAGGGATCACTCATAAGGAAAATGAAAGGATAAACGAAAGGAAGAATTCATCTCTCATTTGGTCATTCTTGTAATAGGAAGGAAGAAAAGGTGCAATATGGGTCCATTTCCATCATATTCAAAGTGGCCACTTCAAGAAGCTAAGTTTATGTCATGTTTTAGAAGACGGAATTTTATGATCTGGTAACTCTCCATTGCCTTTGACATTCTCATTTCTAGAAAGAAAATATGAAATCGGGACATCCTAATGTCTCCTGTCAAGTAGTCAATGAAGGAGATTTCCTCCTAGCCGATGGCCCCTTCTCTTTTTTCCACATTATACAAGCCAAATTACACCTAGATGAAATAGATGATTCTAATCACCGATTAAGAGACTTCTAGTCATAGAAAAACATGCTCCTGATAAGTCGTAGTCTGAATGGGTAACTTGCCTAAGAAATCCAAGCCCCAAAGGAATCCTATGACATGCTAAATGGTTTTTTTTTTTCTACATTATTACAGTAATCCTTTATTCTACTGTGCCTTGCAACCCTTGAGTATCATCTCTCTATTTCTCTCCATTTCCTCTAACTTCAAAGAAGGAAATTCCCGCAAACTGCCACCGTTTTACAAGCAAATATCCACGAGTGCCAAATATCAAGAGTCGATGTCCAATTAAATCTAATTCCACTAATAAAACTAAAAGTGAACCATTGGAATCAACTCGAAACGAACAATCCAGAGATACAAAATAAACTCACTTGGACTGAGTTGAGCTGCCCGAAGCAGTGTCCACGCCAGCTTCCTCGTCCTCGCTGTCATTCACATAAATGGAGTTCTGCTGCCGCTCCTCGTCCCTGACCCTCCGCGAGCTGCGCCGCCGGTACTCAATCCACACGAGGACCACGTGGACCAGGCACTGCGCGGCGTACCCGCAGATCCAGAGCCGGATCGGGGTGTTGGGGTGCTCGTCCGCAGTGCAGACCAGCATGACGACGGACACCACCACGAACGCCGTGTTCCACATGATGTCCAGAGCGACCACGGGCCTCGAGTACCCCCAGTCGGCGCGCCGCTGCTCGAGCTGCCGCGCCGCAGTCTCCCGGACCAGCATGGAGGGCCCGCGCCGCCCCGTGGCCCGCCCGAGGAGGACCGCCAGGGAGGGCGGGCGGGGCCCGGAGTCGGACTCGTCGGCGCCGCCCTGGCGGGAGGCGAGGAGCGGGGCCTCTGGGTCGGAGCTGCCAGCCGCCGCCACCGCCGTCGAGGCAGGCGCGGAGGAATTAGAGGAGGAGGAGGGGAGGAGGAGGACATGTTGGTGGCGGCCTGGCACTATCTGGGTCGGGGACAGGGGGCGTGCATACCTTAAAGTTCCCTCCTTTTCAGCTGGGTTTTTTGCACAGTCTAGAGAGAGAGAGAGAGAGAGAGAGAGAGAGAGAGAGAGATTGAAGAGAAATGGAGAACTGGGTTTTTCTGCTGCTGGGTCTTCGTTTCTTGTCGATGTTGTTGTTGGGGTTGAACGGTAGATGCGAGGAAAGGGTATTCTGTCGTCGAGCGAGCTCGAACTCTCTCTCGCCTTCCTCTTCTTGCAGCAGAACGACAGGCTGCGGGGCTCGTGGCCGGTGGTGGAGGCGTGCGCCCGCGCGCGCGCCTGACTTTTCACCGCCGCGACGTTGGCGAGGGTTAGCTGAAATTTTTCTGGTCGCTCGACGGAAGAGAGCGTATCTACCTTATTTTCTCCTTCGCCTTTTCCTTAAGAGGACGCGGGGCTTATCTGCTATTCTAACAAAATCTTTCGTTTCGGTGGGGACGGTTGGTTGGTTACGTCCATGGGTCCGGTCGAGTCGTTTCGCTCATTTAATCATTTGATCGCTACTGCCACGAGATCACTCGCGTCGGATCAATGATGTCCCCTTTTTGTCCCCTCGATTCATGTTAAATCTTATTCTGTCCCTTTTCGCAATGGTGTTTTTATCTCGCTTTATTCTCCTTGTATTGGGTTTGCTCGAATTGGGGAAGCTGGTTGCTTTGGTGGAGGGCCACTTTTATGATACCATATTGTACCGTGCGACGTGACAGAGCTCGGAAGAGTATTAAGACATCGAGAATTGATGATTGAGGAGGTCCGAAATTGAAACCCCCGTCGTTATTCATGCTTTGTTATTGGGCAAACACGTCACCCTTGTGGTTATATTGGGAAAAAGAAGAAATCCATTTAGGAGGAAGCCGATCAAGAGCTTTCTTGTCAAATAGATACATCTTGGATCAAGAATCCGTCACTCCCTCCAACTTTCCGTTTACAAAAGAATTGCGATCCTAACTTGTACCGACGTGCCGGCATAAAATCAAACAGACTAAGGCCGATTGACCTTTTACCAAACAGGACACCAATCATTACCGCTCTCCACTAAGGTGGCCACACCAAAAGGTGTTCCTAATTCACCTGATGTGATTAAAGAGGCAAACTCAAATCGAGAGTTTTTATAGTGGAGATCATTTTCCACGCAAGTTGCTCATCTCCTGCTAACCAACTGCAGCAAAAAAACACGGATCCGCATTCATCAGGAGGATGGCCACCGACTCTATAAGGACACTGGTCCGTCGAGCAAACGGCGACATGAAGCGACTCCACCTTAATGTATTCCCCCAAAATCTTGGATTTCTTCTTGACGAAATTCTTTTGAGAGTTGACAGAGTAAATCCCGAAGTAAAGAATGTTGTCTTGAAGGGCATTGTAAACCGTCTGTGAAAGTATGACCCGGCCCTTCATTTTTCTTGTTTGAATGTGCAGGGAAACAGTAAGCAAACTTCACCTCATGCCTCTCTTTCCTTAGAATGTGCGGAAGCTCATCTTGGTGGATGACTTTAGCTGCTTTGTTGCCTTCCATCACCACAATTCCTTCATCTACCCTTTCATCCCTCACTTGCAAATAGGGCACCGCTTCCATGTCTCCTGAATGTGAAAATCCATATTCCCCGATCCTTCTGGAGAACTTGAAGTTCGGGCTCAATGAACTCCGCACAAATGCGTCCGATGCACATGCTTTGACAAAGTGAGTTGAGGGGACACTCACATTCTCATTATTAGCAGGGTCATAACATGGAATTCCTAATTCAGACTCGATTTTCCCTTTCAGAGAAGCCATTTTAGGCTTCTCCCCATGCACGAGTATTATATGCTTCGGTGAAAGAAATTTAACAAGATCCATTATCCCTTTTGCATCTGTGTGGGGACTGAAGGATAATTGATGAATCTGAACATGAAGCACATGAGGTTAGCATATATTATAGCATGGACGAATTGCATTACCTGCATGTTCTTCTACATAATAATTGCACTCTTCTTCTAGAGCAAGTTTTGTTTGGTAAGTGCACATTCATATATGAATAAAGGCGAGTGTATAATTTGACATAATTGATGACATCAGAACAGTGATGCCATCAAAGTATAGACCAGAGCCTGATGATAAATATTGTCACACAGTGACTCCAAAGTTGGTATCATGGATAAATGACTAACAAAATATATAGATAAAGGGTTTGGGTAGAGTTGCCAAGTTGATTCAGTTATGAGGGGCAATTGACATTTCAAGTTCTCATCCATTTTTCAGTAGGTGACTTTGCCCTTGGTACATTGTTCTGCAGTCCTAGTTTATTTACACTGCAAAAGCATTCTTTGGATAGAAATTGAATTTACCAGGTAAAATTTACAAATAATCCTAGGTGGGGTAAAGTGGAGAGAGCTGA
Organism: Angophora floribunda; assembly: GCA_014182895.1. NCBI lineage: Eukaryota > Viridiplantae > Streptophyta > Magnoliopsida > Myrtales > Myrtaceae > Angophora > Angophora floribunda. The sequence continues at coordinate 25,019,972 of CM024711.1, read as the reverse complement.
AAAGGGAGAATATACCTTTTCATTCAGTTATATGAAGGGTTTTAGAACTAACTTAAATAAGAATGACAGGTTAAACTCAAATATAAAGAAGAATACTCTGGTAGATGGTACACTGACAACAAATATGATACAAACATAATATCCAAGAGATGACATTGAACCTGGCATCGAACATCAATCTGTGTGTCCTTATCCAAGTCAATTTTAGTGGGTTTCCCGGACATCAATTTATGTCCTATGGTTCCAGCCACGCAATACCTGGAAGATAAGCCATGAAGGAGGAAACTGAGACATGATTGCCGTGGGATGATAGATATGCATGTGGTTTTGCTTCCATGCTTGTATTCCCCAAACCCCAGATATGGGTAGGGCAGTAAGTACTAACTCATGAAAGTTGTTTATGACTCTCAATATGCAAATACTTGTATATAAGGTCATGGTGGCTTGAATTCACGCTGGACTACCATCTATTAGAGGTTGCACAAATTTGAAGGGAAAGAAGCTCGTTAATTACCAGTTTGAGACCTTCCCAACAATAACGATTTGAAGTTGCCACTAAAATTTGTGGAACCTTCTATACATGGTAGATCCAATTAAATATGATAAAGTTTTTAAATGTTTCCCTCTCCATCCCTAGAACCACCCACTGAGAAATTATTGAACTATCATATGGATGAAGAAGAAGAAAAGGAGTCACCCAGGCAGCGTAACAAGGTTGATTTCAGAAGGTGCCCATTTCTTGAAAACTTCTAGAGAAAATCCACCACTGATCATCCCAGGTGTTGCGAAAAGCACACAGGGTCCAGGAGAATCAATCATGGAACGGTCAAAACTGCAAACTACAACATCAGACACTAAATGATGAGACATTGAAACTCCAAGCTATCTAAATTACTTAATCATATGAACTATTTGATCAATATGCCAGCTGTACAAAGAGGAAGCTCCAGCTAACTCTATCAAGTGAATGTTATTCTGCACATTTTTGTGGAACATAATCAATACTAATCTGCATTGACAACTAAAATGCAAATGAAATTTTAAGCAAGCAACAAAAAAAAAAACAGCCATGCTAACTATGCAGAATTGATGCTGGGTTTCATCCAGTTAATCAATTACAAGTCTACAATCGACTTTATGGTAGGAAAACATAACTAAAAGCTAATCTTGCTATTGCATTAATCATGTCATTAACTTCAACAGCATATTATGGCAGGACTACTAATCCATCAAAAGGTAACCGGTCACTAAAAAGTTTATGTTTTCAACAACTTTTGTCTTTTGACATTTTTCAAGCAAATGGCAAATGTAAGATGGCCAAGGACTGTGTCACAGCTGATCATCAACACAAAAATCAAGCTAGATAGTTCGACAACCATACTCGCTCTAACATTTATGCCAGCTCTGCCTGAACTAACCACCATATAACGAATGCTCAGACTTGCTTGTTGCCTGGCACCCATAACGACTGAGGACAGACGATAATACCAACGGCCAGTGGTCCAAGAGAATGGTAAAATTGGATGCCCATGTAAACCCTGCAATATTTTCTTTCAATTTCTTGCATCTTAATATGAAAACCACTTCAATTGATGAGTGGCCAACTGGTGGATTATCGTATTACGCTAACATTTCTTAATCCGTTTGTCGCTGCAATTTCATTGCCAAGGGTTGTCCTGATAGGAAAACTGGAAAACTATCATGAAAGGTTTCTTTACTGCACCTGCAAGCTGCAGCAATGCATCTCAATTGTTTCTACAGCAATGCGTCTCAATTGTTTTTCTCATTAGGTGAGAAAACTAAAGCATGCTAATTAGTACAAGATTCTCATACAGACTTTAAAAAGCAATGCATGCCAATAGGAAATGACATAAAAAGAAATGAAAAGTTAAAATGTTAAGCAGGCATTATCCCAACTACAACGCTGAAGTATTCTAGTTTTGCATGATAATTGCTGGAAACAAAAATACCATTTTTGAAGTCGAATGGATTGCGTGTTACATATGTCTCTTTGACCTTTTGGCTAGTCCAATTGATAAGCATTTTATAGTACATGTTGGCTTGAATTGTCAGACCTACAAGAAAGGTATCTAAATCATCAGTCCAGATTCAGAACACAACCAATATTACAACTCCAGCATCAAGGAAGAAGATTGAGCATCACCACAAGGGAAGAAAATATGAGAACTTTTATCAAGAAATTTCATCAGGATTTACAAATATGCTTGCAAGGCATGATTTTTCATAGAGCAATCATAGCAGAAGTATTATAGTTTAAAAGACGAGTAAGTTGACGAAAAAAAATCTAAATGCATTCCACAGCACAGGACAGTCACTATTACAAAACTTTCTGCTCAGGTATGCAGAATAAATAGTGAACAATTACCAATTCATTTAATGCTATACTTGCCCACAATGTCCAATAGTAAAGTAAAGATCAAAGCTGAGAATACGATATTCAGCTCATATGATTATATCTATTAGGCAAACAGAACAGGAATTACATGAAGAACAACTTATGCTTCTTATTTTAACTCCTAAGTTTTGAAAAGTGATCTTAGTCTAGACTCTACAAAAGAAGCACCTTTAACAAATAGGCTATCTGAGATACTCCATTGTAGGGAAGATGGTAGAACGCCTGATTCTCCCAAAAGCTTAGGCTGTTAGGAAACATGTTGGCAACTTATAACAACCATATATCTTAGTACTCCCCCTCGTATTTAAATCCAACCTTGCATGTGTCATGGAGCACAGCACATGGACGCAATGACATTACTGGAGACATGAACCTAATTCAGTCAACCATATAATAAGGAGGAACACCAGAATTCAAGCTCTGTGCTCTAATACCTAGTTAAATAAACTGTTTTTCTAAAAAATTAACCAATAAGGAGATGGAAACACCATGTATGTCTAGCATGTTTCTTTACAAAGTAAAATTTAAAAACATATTGTTGAGTAGAAACATGTACATATTGTACATGTTTCTACTCAACAGTATGTTTTTAAAGAAAGGCAACATCAATGCAGCTGATGCCACCAACATACAGAGAGGGATGGCTCACAAGAAAGAACTTGTCAGAATGAAACTCTTGCCTGTCCAATAGCCATATGATGTTTACACAGTACAACTTGGTTCTATTAAACTTCCACTCCTACAAGAAGCTCAGTCATTCTACTCAAACTAAGTACAAGATGCAGAATAATCCCCTTTCTGAGTCACATTTGAAAGAAGAATCTAATCTGCCATTACTTAAAACCATAGATTCTCTGCACTAGTTTCCCAGTTTTGTTGGTTGTGCATACAATGTGCCACCTTTAACTTCAAGTGGAGTAGTGCTACCATATCAATCTTAAACATTGTGGGTTATACATGCCTCGGATAGCCATCTTTACTAAAAGCTCCAAAAGAAGATTTCATGGACTGCTCTAAAGCAAACTTCCCAAATGAATTAATCTTTTAGCTCTCAATTTTGATCTAACCTAAGGGATTACTAATTCCTCATAAGCCTCAATTTATTATAGATGGAAACATAAGCATACAGTCAGATACATGCACAAACCAGTGAAAACTTTGGCCAATATAGTGCTCCCACTAACGTAGGTTACAATGACAGAGTGCTCTGTGGATATATGATAAAGTTATAACTCATGTCAAGTGCAGGCAATGCTAACTTTCACATGCTTTTTCCTATATATGTTCTGCCCACATACTTATAACATCCCTGACCCAACAAGATAACAGAAACAAAAACAAAATCTAGTATTACCATTGATTGATGCTAAATGTCATAGTACATGGTGCATTAATTTTAGGGGAAAGAAGAGCACTATAAAACCTGCCGAAAAGTATATAGGAACATTCAGATTCATACGCTCCCAGTAGTCATCCAGCAACATACAGAGTTCCTTCATGTTAGAGCAACAATGTCAGAGAAAAGTAACTGCAGAGCTACGATGAGTCATGGAAAGTAAACATTTCGTAGAATGCAAATAGAAGCTCTTTTAACAGTTTACAACAGTCAAGTCATCATATATATATATATATCCACACCAACAAAATTGTAATCAAGCTCACCAGAAAATCAAATAATCCATGAGTCAAAAGGTCATGGTCTCATTTTTCTGTTGCTTAAGGGAAAAGGCATCTTTCTTTTGACTCTGAATGGTGACAAAGCTATAAGACCTACATTAACTTTGAAACTTCTGGTAAATTCACTAAGTCAGGCTATTAAGTCTAAGAGATCAGGTCAGGTGGGTGTTGAAGATAAGTGAGGAATGCATTGTCCAGTTTACAGCACTTTTGCAAAAGAGTATCAAATCCACAAACAAGGAATTTCAAATCTACATTAATCACTGCCCAGCAGACTGAGCCTTCAAATAGTGCAGCCCTACTGATGATATAGCATGCAAACACGTTGCTCTGCTTACATGAGCAAGGAAGCATATTTAACCATGAAAGAACGAGAGGAAGAAGGTGGAATTTTTTGATAGCAGCAGGCACTTATTGCCACGAATGTGGCCTTTGTATGGGTTTTATGGTGACTTTATCAAAAGAAATTTAGATACTGTAACTCTCGGATATTGAAACAATATCATGGTTTTCACCAGCTAAAGAGCTAAACCATGAACAAGGTTGGGCTGTATCTCACATCAAATTTGAGGGATAATTGTACATTTCTTACAGTTAGTTTCTGCCCAAAGACAAAAAAGCTCTTTTTTTTGTTTTTTTTTTTTGGGGGTCTAAAAGCAACCAAATGAGCAAAAACCAACAGCACGGGCAGATAATCAACAGAAAATTTATCCAAGTTTCAGGTCATTTAGTATTCACCAAGTTTTGAGTGTGCAATCAAATAAGCCACTAAATTTGAGCTTGCTAGAAACTAGAAATTTTCCGATACATGATATTCAAGCACACAAAGGCATGTGGTGAAGGAAATTTGAAGCCTGAATATAGATATCTATTAAATCCAAATGCAGATATACATGTCTGTCTGTCTTTTGTGCATGGGCACAAAAAGAGTGTGTGTGTGTGTGTGTGTGTGAGAGAGAGAGAGAGAGAGAGAGAGAGTAAATGAACTCCAACCAAGATAGTCCAAAGTTATCATGACTAGAATTGAGGTACCTGAGCCCTTCCAAGGGCAAATGTTGGAATGAGAACCTTTCCTCCTCCAGCAACACATTTATGGACCTGTAGGAAACTGATTTCAAATCTGAAGGCAGAGAAAATTTTGAGCAATCCAAAGCTATGAGTTAACGAGCTAATAAAGAAGCTTGAGCATTCCTTAATACTCCCCTTCACTTGCAGAGTCTATGCAGGTCTACTAGTGGAACTCCATTAAAAAAACCACATAAAAAAGAGAGAGAAAAAGACAATAACCAGTAATCAGAATGAAAGGAATGAGAACACTGGAACTTGAAACAAGGAAAGCAAGCATCAAACTGAATCAAGCGATTATCTGACGGCTTAATAGCTAGGAAATTCTGCCAGGTAACGATCCATTCCAATGAGTTATTCAAAGAAGTAGGCATCCAGTATAGGATAATTAACAGCTTCATACAACTAGGTCAATTACTTAGGTATTGAACACCAAACAACATGTTAATAGGATCCATTCTAATGAAGCATGATTAATAAGTCCTCCAATCAGATAGTGAGTTCCTTTTTCAAATCATCAGTTGCTCAAGACCTACTTTATCGTAAAAATGTCAAGAGTTAAACATTACTGATTATTAAACAACTAAATTTCCCAAAAGCTGTTGGTAAATGGGCAGCAAATAATCATTGTGAAGCTCATAATAATCTCCACTATCTTTCTTATGAGAGATTTGGAATAAATGGTCTCAAATGTTTCTTGATTGTCATGCAATCAAAGCAGGCAAATTAAAGGCCAAGCACAAGAACCAAATCAAGTTTAGATATTTGCTTTCCGTTTCTAACAAATTAGATATCACAAGTAGATGTTCTTTGGATCAAAACCTAAAGCACAGTTGTAAAAAAAAGTGACAGAAGTAGCAAAAGGATTGAAACTTCAAAACTGTGAAATTCACATACAGCCATGAGGAACTCCCTTTCACGAGTATATTTTGGAATCCCGCACAGTCGTAGCATATGTCGACCTATGAAAGAAATGCATTAGAAATGAACTTCAAATATGTCAAGAGGTATGAGCAACGCATAAGTTAAATCTGCAATTCCAGATGATCCACAAAAATCAGTGCCTAAAGAAACAAAAAAGTACTTTGCATTAGGGAAATCCAGGATATGGAAATAATGGATGCTAGAAAAAGAGTTTTCGCAGGAAGACTTGAGACATTTATGGAAAAAAAAAGAGAGAGGAAAAGGAGTAGTTTCAAGTAAAAATATGGGTTAACACTATTACAGGTCAGAGCATACATTCCCTATGTAGTATACATGGTCAAACAGAATAAAAAAAAAAAACTCACTTCACTAGTTATATTTCCAGAAGCATGTGTACACATTAATCTCATGAGTCCACTTCAACCAATGGTACTTCATTTCAATTTGGTCTGAGGAGCTTCTCAGGTGGTCTGATCTCAGATTACAGGTGATATCAGAAAGAAAATCAAGTGAACTGAGTAACCTTCATGAATTAACTTGCAGTAATAGATTCATTATTTCCCGGATTTAGCTCATAAAAGATAGCTCTAATTCAATAGGTCTACAAGTTACACGGAAATTAAAGGAAATTAACAAACCTACTCAGCACAAAAAACGCATGGTAGATAATTGAATGTCAGGGACAAAAGATTGCGTTTTTAGTGTATCTTTGGACTATATTGAGGAGGATAAATTTAGGACTGCATCAGCAAAGAGGAACTTTTTGCTGTTATGGTGAAATCCAATAGGAAATAAGAACCATGAAATTCACTGTTCCATTTAATTGGCATTTAGCTACAAGTCCACAAAGAAATTTCTCTCTTTTGAATGTTACAGACACACTTCAAGCAGAGAACACGTTTGACTAGATGTACAGCACAGGTTGATTCCCCATACCACAAGTGCAAATGATCCTAAGTTTAGGCCACATATCCAAGCTTTAGCTCGCTTCACTTCCATGAGGTAGGTTGCTTATTACATGGACCATGGTTAACCTACCAAAGGTGGGCTTCATTGTAATAATTTAAAAGAAAAAAAAGAAGGTTTTCATGCTTGATCATATACTTGTGTCAAAATGAATTTCCATACTCTGTGATTAAAAGGTCCAGCTGCAGTCGGTCGATTTGAGCAGCTCCAAGATGTCTATCAGGTGTCATATTATAGTCTCCTGTGTAAACCAAAGCAGAATCTCCCACCTTTGCATAGAACATGGCAGCTCCTATGACCTTTACAATCATATTAAAAGAAGACAAAACAGCAACAATAAAAGTTTCAGATCTTAGATTGTTAGCTTGAAAGTACATCACTTAGTGAAATCCTTAACCTTAGTTTTGAACTTTTCACAACAGTCATACAGAATAAAGCAATATATCTTATCATATATGACAAACATGTGATTTACTCATGATGGCGTACAACTCAGGTTATTTGCTCAGAATAAACTCACCTTGACTTGCCATTTGCTAAAGTTAACTCTTTCCAAATTTTGTTAATTCATTTTCATTGTAGTCAAAGAAACTTCTGTGTACACAACCTAATCTACAAAGAAACTTCCCACACCACCCTGTTTGAGCTTTTCACAGTTTCTATTCAAATACTCTTACTAGGATGAGCACAAGTCAAGCAACTAAGCATCTGCCAGAGAAATGAAACTGAAAAAACCTACATGCCCAGCATAGTACGCACTTAATTTGGAGCTCACTGTCAACCTGCACAGTTTGCTTGAGGTCCAGCTATCACTACAGGAACAAAGATTTAACAAAACTATTTAATAAATGACTATATGTGCTCACGAAAATAAAAAGAAAAAACATAGGTTCAAGCATCAATGTATGACATGTTTTATCCAAACAACAAACTCTATGCATAAAACTGCAAGATTGTTCTCCATTTCGATGCTATACTGAAAATGAGCCCATTTCCGAATCAATCTTGTCTTCCTTTGAAAAGGTACCTTAGCTTCCAGCTAACATCACATAGAAGACACAATACCATGCTTAAGCCCTCATGCTCTATACCCCAGCAAAACTTTTGCATGAAGAGCAGATGATTTTTTGCAGTAGATTACTTAAGCTTCTAT